>OZ018382.1:0-2636291 GCA_963969555.1 Polydrusus pterygomalis | reverse complement strand
TTTTGAAAAAATATAAC
This sequence comes from Polydrusus pterygomalis, assembly GCA_963969555.1. Taxonomy (NCBI): domain Eukaryota; kingdom Metazoa; phylum Arthropoda; class Insecta; order Coleoptera; family Curculionidae; genus Polydrusus; species Polydrusus pterygomalis. Next base: position 2,636,274 of record OZ018382.1, on the reverse strand, counting down.
AACCCCTTTGAAAAATGTCGCACATTTTTCTGTAGAGTCATCCATTTAAATTCGAAATATGTTATAGACTGGTCTTTTAGCTATCTTTCTGCGCAAACTAGAACCGGCTACGATACCGCGTTATTTTTTTACGGCGGTTTTCCGACGGTCTGTAGTGCATTTTAAACTTTTTTTAAAATAATATCAAAAATAAAATATTTCCGGACGTCTGCGATCAAAATAAGTGTTTTTTTCGTTCTTTTCATACTCGAATTGATAGGGAAATGAGTGTTTTGGAAAATGTTTTAGACAAGAATTTTGAAAAAATATAACAACCCTTTGAAAAATGTCGCAAATTTTTCTGTAGAGTCATCCATTTGAATTCGGAATATGTTATAGACTGGTCTTTTAGCTATCTTTCTGCGCAAACTAGAACCGGCTACGATACCGCGTTATTTTTTTACGGCGGTTTTCCCGACGGTCTGTAGTGCATTTTAAACTTTTTTTAAAATAATATCAAAAAATAAAATATTTCCGGACGTCTGCGATCAAAATAAGTGTTTTTTTCGTTCTTTTCATACTCGAATTGATAGGGAAATGAGTGTTTTGGAAAATGTTTTAGACAAGAATTTTGAAAAAAATATAACAACCCTTTGAAAAATGTCGCAAATTTTTCTGTAGAGTCATCCATTTGAATTCGGAATATGTTATAGACTGGTCTTTTAGCTATCTTTCTGCGCAAACTAGAACCGGCTACGATACCGCGTTATTTTTTTACGGCGGTTTTCCCGACGGTCTGTAGTGCATTTTAAACTTTTTTTAAAATAATATCAAAAATAAAATATTTCCGGACGTCTGCGATCAAAATAAGTGTTTTTTTCGTTCTTTTCATACTCGAATTGATAGGGAAATGAGTGTTTTGGAAAATGTTTTAGACAAGAATTTTGAAAAAATATAACAACCCTTTGAAAAATGTCGCAAATTTTTCTGTAGAGTCATCCATTTGAATTCGGAATATGTTATAGACTGGTCTTTTAGCTATCTTTCTGCGCAAACTAGAACCGGCTACGATACCGCGTTATTTTTTTACGGCGGTTTTCCCGACGGTCTGTAGTGCATTTTAAACTTTTTTTAAAATAATATCAAAAAATAAAATATTTCCGGACGTCTGCGATCAAAATAAGTGTTTTTTTCGTTCTTTTCATACTCGAATTGATAGGGAAATGAGTGTTTTGGAAAATGTTTTAGACAAGAATTTTGAAAAAATATAACAAAGGGGGGACCCTTTGAAAAATGTCGCAAATTTTTCTGTAGAGTCATCCATTTGAATTCGGAATATGTTATAGACTGGTCTTTTAGCTATCTTTCTGCGCAAACTAGAACCGGCTACGATACCGCGTTATTTTTTTACGGCGGTTTTCCCGACGGTCTGTAGTGCATTTTAAACTTTTTTTAAAATAATATCAAAAAATAAAATATTTCCGGACGTCTGCGATCAAAATAAATGTTTTTTTCGTTCTTTTCATACTCGAATTGATAGGGAAATGAGTGTTTTGGAAAATGTTTTAGACAAGAATTTTGAAAAAATATAACAAAGGGGGGACCCTTTGAAAAATGTCGCAAATTTTTCTGTAGAGTCATCCATTTGAATTCGGAATATGTTATAGACTGGTCTTTTAGCTATCTTTCTGCGCAAACTAGAACCGGCTACGATACCGCGTTATTTTTTTACGGCGGTTTTCCCGACGGTCTGTAGTGCATTTTAAACTTTTTTTAAAATAATATCAAAAATAAAATATTTCCGGACGTCTGCGATCAAAATAAATGTTTTTTTCGTTCTTTTCATACTCGAATTGATAGGGAAATGAGTGTTTTTGGAAAATGTTTTAGACAAGAATTTTGAAAAAATATAACAACCCTTTGAAAAATGTCGCACATTTTTCTGTAGAGTCATCCATTTAAATTCGAAATATGTTATAGACTGGTCTTTTAGCTATCTTTCTGCGCAAACTAGAACCGGCTACGATACCGCGTTATTTTTTTACGGCGGTTTTCCCGACGGTCTGTAGTGCATTTTAAACTTTTTTAAAAAAATATCAAAAATAAAATATTTCCGGACGTCTGCGATCAAAATAAATGTTTTTTTCGTTCTTTTCATACTCGAATTGATAGGGAAATGAGTGTTTTGGAAAATGTTTTAGACAAGAATTTTGAAAAAATATAACAAGGGGACCCTTTGGAAAAATGTCGCACATTTTTCTGTAGAGTCATCCATTTAAATTCGAAATATGTTATAGACTGGTCTTTTAGCTATCTTTCTGCGCAAACTAGAACCGGCTACGATACCGCGTTATTTTTTTACGGCGGTTTTCCCGACGGTCTGTAGTGCATTTTAAACTTTTTTTAAAATAATATCAAAAATAAAATATTTCCGGACGTCTGCGATCAAAATAAGTGTTTTTTTCGTTCTTTTCATACTCGAATTGATAGGGAAATGAGTGTTTTGGAAAATGTTTTAGACAAGAATTTTGAAAAAATATAACAAAGGGGGGACCCTTTGAAAAATGTCGCAAATTTTTCTGTAGAGTCATCCATTTGAATTCGGAATATGTTATAGACTGGTCTTTTAGCTATCTTTCTGCGCAAACTAGAACCGGCTACGATACCGCGTTATTTTTTACGGCGGTTTTCCCGACGGTCTGTAGTGCATTTTAAACTTTTTTTAAAATAATATCAAAAATAAAATATTTCCGGACGTCTGCGATCAAAATAAGTGTTTTTTCGTTCTTTTCATACTCGAATTGATAGGGGAAATGAGTGTTTTGGAAAATGTTTTAGACAAGAATTTTGAAAAAATATAACAACCCTTTGAAAAATGTCGCAAATTTTTCTGTAGAGTCATCCATTTGAATTCGGAATATGTTATAGACTGGTCTTTTAGCTATCTTTCTGCGCAAACTAGAACCGGCTACGATACCGCGTTATTTTTTTACGGCGGTTTTCCCGACGGTCTGTAGTGCATTTTAAACTTTTTTTAAAATAATATCAAAAATAAAATATTTCCGGACGTCTGCGATCAAAATAAGTGTTTTTTTCGTTCTTTTCATACTCGAATTGATAGGGAAATGAGTGTTTTGGAAAATGTTTTAGACAAGAATTTTGAAAAAATATAACAAAGGACCCTTTGAAAAATGTCGCAAATTTTTCTGTAGAGTCATCCATTTGAATTCGGAATATGTTATAGACTGGTCTTTTAGCTATCTTTCTGCGCAAACTAGAACCGGCTACGATACCGCGTTATTTTTTTACGGCGGTTTTCCCGACGGTCTGTAGTGCATTTTAAACTTTTTTTAAAATAATATCAAAAATAAAATATTTCCGGACGTCTGCGATCAAAATAAGTGTTTTTTTCGTTCTTTTCATACTCGAATTGATAGGGAAATGAGTGTTTTGGAAAATGTTTTAGACAAGAATTTTGAAAAAATATAACAACCCTTTGAAAAATGTCGCAAATTTTTCTGTAGAGTCATCCATTTGAATTCGGAATATGTTATAGACTGGTCTTTTAGCTATCTTTCTGCGCAAACTAGAACCGGCTACGATACCGCGTTATTTTTTTACGGCGGTTTTCCCGACGGTCTGTAGTGCATTTTAAACTTTTTTTAAAATAATATCAAAAATAAAATATTTCCGGACGTCTGCGATCAAAATAAGTGTTTTTTTCGTTCTTTTCATACTCGAATTGATAGGGAAATGAGTGTTTTGGAAAATGTTTTAGACAAGAATTTTGAAAAAATATAACAACCCTTTGAAAAATGTCGCAAATTTTTCTGTAGAGTCATCCATTTGAATTCGGAATATGTTATAGACTGGTCTTTTAGCTATCTTTCTGCGCAAACTAGAACCGGCTACGATACCGCGTTATTTTTTTACGGCGGTTTTCCCGACGGTCTGTAGTGCATTTTAAACTTTTTTTTAAAATAATATCAAAAATAAAATATTTCCGGACGTCTGCGATCAAAATAAATGTTTTTTTCGTTCTTTTCATACTCGAATTGATAGGGAAATGAGTGTTTTGGAAAATGTTTTAGACAAGAATTTTGAAAAAATATAACAAAGGGGGGACCCTTTGAAAAATGTCGCAAATTTTTCTGTAGAGTCATCCATTTGAATTCGGAATATGTTATAGACTGGTCTTTTAGCTATCTTTCTGCGCAAACTAGAACCGGCTACGATACCGCGTTATTTTTTTACGGCGGTTTTCCCGACGGTCTGTAGTGCATTTTAAACTTTTTTTAAAATAATATCAAAAATAAAATATTTCCGGACGTCTGCGATCAAAATAAGTGTTTTTTTCGTTCTTTTCATACTCGAATTGATAGGGAAATGAGTGTTTTGGAAAATGTTTTAGACAAGAATTTTGAAAAAATATAACAACCGCCTTTGAAAAATGTCGCAAATTTTTCTGTAGAGTCATCCATTTGAATTCGGAATATGTTATAGACTGGTCTTTTAGCTATCTTTCTGCGCAAACTAGAACCGGCTACGATACCGCGTTATTTTTTTACGGCGGTTTTCCCGACGGTCTGTAGTGCATTTTAAACTTTTTTTAAAAAAATATCAAAAATAAAATATTTCCGGACGTCTGCGATCAAAATAAATGTTTTTTTCGTTCTTTTCATACTCGAATTGATAGGGAAATGAGTGTTTTGGAAAATGTTTTAGACAAGAATTTTGAAAAAATATAACAACCCTTTGAAAAATGTCGCACATTTTTCTGTAGAGTCATCCATTTAAATTCGAAATATGTTATAGACTGGTCTTTTAGCTATCTTTCTGCGCAAACTAGAACGGCTACGATACCGCGTTATTTTTTTACGGCGGTTTTCCCGACGGTCTGTAGTGCATTTTAAACTTTTTTTTAAAAAAATATCAAAAATAAAATATTTCCAGACGTCTGCGATCAAAATAAATGTTTTTTTCGTTCTTTTCATACTCGAATTGATAGAGAAATGAGTGTTTTGGAAAATGTTTTAGACAAGAATTTTGAAAAAATATAACAAAGGGGGGACCCTTTGAAAAATGTCGCAAATTTTTCTGTAGAGTCATCCATTTGAATTCGGAATATGTTATAGACTGGTCTTTTAGCTATCTTTCTGCGCAAACTAGAACCGGCTACGATACCGCGTTATTTTTTTTACGGCGGTTTTCCCGACGGTCTGTAGTGCATTTTAAACTTTTTTTAAAATAATATCAAAAATAAAATATTTCCGGACGTCTGCGATCAAAATAAGTGTTTTTTTCGTTCTTTTCATACTCGAATTGATAGGGAAATGAGTGTTTTGGAAAATGTTTTAGACAAGAATTTTGAAAAAATATAACAAAGGGGGACCCTTTGAAAAATGTCGCAAATTTTTCTGTAGAGTCATCCATTTGAATTCGGAATATGTTATAGACTGGTCTTTTAGCTATCTTTCTGCGCAAACTAGAACCGGCTACGATACCGCGTTATTTTTTTACGGCGGTTTTCCCGACGGTCTGTAGTGCATTTTAAACTTTTTTTAAAATAATATCAAAAATAAAATATTTCGGACGTCTGCGATCAAAATAAGTGTTTTTTTCGTTCTTTTCATACTCGAATTGATAGGGAAATGAGTGTTTTGGAAAATGTTTTAGACAAGAATTTTGAAAAAATATAACAACCCTTTGAAAAATGTCGCAAATTTTTCTGTAGAGTCATCCATTTGAATTCGGAATATGTTATAGACTGGTCTTTTAGCTATCTTTCTGCGCAAACTAGAACCGGCTACGATACCGCGTTATTTTTTTACGGCGGTTTTCCCGACGGTCTGTAGTGCATTTTAAACTTTTTTTAAAATAATATCAAAAATAAAATATTTCCGGACGTCTGCGATCAAAATAAATGTTTTTTTCGTTCTTTTCATACTCGAATTGATAGGGAAATGAGTGTTTTGGAAAATGTTTTAGACAAGAATTTTGAAAAAATATAACAAAGGGGGGACCCTTTGAAAAATGTCGCAAATTTTTCTGTAGAGTCATCCATTTGAATTCGGAATATGTTATAGACTGGTCTTTTAGCTATCTTTCTGCGCAAACTAGAACCGGCTACGATACCGCGTTATTTTTTTACGGCGGTTTTCCCGACGGTCTGTAGTGCATTTTAAACTTTTTTTAAAATAATATCAAAAATAAAATATTTCCGGACGTCTGCGATCAAAATAAGTGTTTTTTTTCGTTCTTTTCATACTCGAATTGATAGGGAAATGAGTGTTTTGGAAAATGTTTTAGACAAGAATTTTGAAAAAATATAACAACCCTTTGAAAAATGTCGCACATTTTTCTGTAGAGTCATCCATTTAAATTCGAAATATGTTATAGACTGGTCTTTTAGCTATCTTTCTGCGCAAACTAGAACCGGCTACGATACCGCGTTATTTTTTTACGGCGGTTTTCCCGACGGTCTGTAGTGCATTTTAAACTTTTTTTAAAAAATATCAAAAATAAAATATTTCCAGACGTCTGCGATCAAAATAAATGTTTTTTTCGTTCTTTTCATACTCGAATTGATAGAGAAATGAGTGTTTTGGAAAATGTTTTAGACAAGAATTTTGAAAAAATATAACAAAGGGGGGACCCTTTGAAAAATGTCGCAAATTTTTCTGTAGAGTCATCCATTTGAATTCGGAATATGTTATAGACTGGTCTTTTAGCTATCTTTCTGCGCAAACTAGAACCGGCTACGATACCGCGTTATTTTTTTACGGCGGTTTTCCCGACGGTCTGTAGTGCATTTTAAACTTTTTTTAAAATAATATCAAAAATAAAATATTTCCGGACGTCTGCGATCAAAATAAGTGTTTTTTTCGTTCTTTTCATACTCGAATTGATAGGGAAATGAGTGTTTTGGAAAATGTTTTAGACAAGAATTTTGAAAAAATATAACAACCCTTTGAAAAATGTCGCAAATTTTTCTGTAGAGTCATCCATTTGAATTCGGAATATGTTATAGACTGGTCTTTTAGCTATCTTTCTGCGCAAACTAGAACCGGCTACGATACCGCGTTATTTTTTTACGGCGGTTTTCCCGACGGTCTGTAGTGCATTTTAAACTTTTTTTAAAATAATATCAAAAATAAAATATTTCCGGACGTCTGCGATCAAAATAAGTGTTTTTTTCGTTCTTTTCATACTCGAATTGATAGGGAAATGAGTGTTTTGGAAAATGTTTTAGACAAGAATTTTGAAAAAATATAACAACCCTTTGAAAAATGTCGCAAATTTTTCTGTAGAGTCATCCATTTGAATTCGGAATATGTTATAGACTGGTCTTTTAGCTATCTTTCTGCGCAAACTAGAACCGGCTACGATACCGCGTTATTTTTTTACGGCGGTTTTCCCGACGGTCTGTAGTGCATTTTAAACTTTTTTTAAAAAAATATCAAAAATAAAATATTTCCGGACGTCTGCGATCAAAATAAATGTTTTTTTCGTTCTTTTCATACTCGAATTGATAGGGAAATGAGTGTTTTGGAAAATGTTTTAGACAAGAATTTTGAAAAAATATAACAACCCTTTGAAAAATGTCGCACATTTTTCTGTAGAGTCATCCATTTAAATTCGGAAATATGTTATAGACTGGTCTTTTAGCTATCTTTCTGCGCAAACTAGAACCGGCTACGATACCGCGTTATTTTTTTTACGGCGGTTTTCCCGACGGTCTGTAGTGCATTTTAAACTTTTTTTAAAAAAATATCAAAAATAAAATATTTCCAGACGTCTGCGATCAAAATAAATGTTTTTTTTCGTTCTTTTCATACTCGAATTGATAGAGAAATGAGTGTTTTGGAAAATGTTTTAGACAAGAATTTTGAAAAAATATAACAAAGGGGGGACCCTTTGAAAAATGTCGCAAATTTTTCTGTAGAGTCATCCATTTGAATTCGGAATATGTTATAGACTGGTCTTTTAGCTATCTTTCTGCGCAAACTAGAACCGGCTACGATACCGCGTTATTTTTTTACGGCGGTTTTCCCGACGGTCTGTAGTGCATTTTAAACTTTTTTTAAAATAATATCAAAAATAAAATATTTCCGGACGTCTGCGATCAAAATAAATGTTTTTTTCGTTCTTTTCATACTCGAATTGATAGGGAAATGAGTGTTTTGGAAAATGTTTTAGACAAGAATTTTGAAAAAATATAACAAAGGGACCCTTTGAAAAATGTCGCAAATTTTTCTGTAGAGTCATCCATTTGAATTCGGAATATGTTATAGACTGGTCTTTTAGCTATCTTTCTGCGCAAACTAGAACCGGCTACGATACCGCGTTATTTTTTTACGGCGGTTTTCCCGACGGTCTGTAGTGCATTTTAAACTTTTTTAAAAAAATATCAAAAATAAAATATTTCCGGACGTCTGCGATCAAAATAAATGTTTTTTTCGTTCTTTTCATACTCGAATTGATAGGGAAATGAGTGTTTTGGAAAATGTTTTAGACAAGAATTTTGAAAAAATATAACAACCCTTTGAAAAATGTCGCACATTTTTCTGTAGAGTCATCCATTTAAATTCGAAATATGTTATAGACTGGTCTTTTAGCTATCTTTCTGCGCAAACTAGAACCGGCTACGATACCGCGTTATTTTTTTACGGCGGTTTTCCCGACGGTCTGTAGTGCATTTTAAACTTTTTTTAAAATAATATCAAAAATAAAATATTTCCGGACGTCTGCGATCAAAATAAGTGTTTTTTTCGTTCTTTTCATACTCGAATTGATAGGGAAATGAGTGTTTTGGAAAATGTTTTAGACAAGAATTTTGAAAAAATATAACAACCCTTTGAAAAATGTCGCAAATTTTTCTGTAGAGTCATCCATTTGAATTCGGAATATGTTATAGACTGGTCTTTTAGCTATCTTTCTGCGCAAACTAGAACCGGCTACGATACCGCGTTATTTTTTTACGGCGGTTTTCCCGACGGTCTGTAGTGCATTTTAAACTTTTTTAAAAAAATATCAAAAATAAAATATTTCCGGACGTCTGCGATCAAAATAAATGTTTTTTTCGTTCTTTTCATACTCGAATTGATAGGGAAATGAGTGTTTTGGAAAATGTTTTAGACAAGAATTTTGAAAAAATATAACAACCCTTTGAAAAATGTCGCACATTTTTCTGTAGAGTCATCCATTTAAATTCGAAATATGTTATAGACTGGTCTTTTAGCTATCTTTCTGCGCAAACTAGAACCGGCTACGATACCGCGTTATTTTTTTACGGCGGTTTTCCCGACGGTCTGTAGTGCATTTTAAACTTTTTTTTAAAAAATATCAAAAATAAAATATTTCCAGACGTCTGCGATCAAAATAAATGTTTTTTTCGTTCTTTTCATACTCGAATTGATAGAGAAATGAGTGTTTTGGAAAATGTTTTAGACAAGAATTTTGAAAAAATATAACAAAGGGGGGACCCTTTGAAAAATGTCGCAAATTTTTCTGTAGAGTCATCCATTTGAATTCGGAATATGTTATAGACTGGTCTTTTAGCTATCTTTCTGCGCAAACTAGAACCGGCTACGATACCGCGTTATTTTTTTACGGCGGTTTTCCCGACGGTCTGTAGTGCATTTTAAACTTTTTTTAAAATAATATCAAAAATAAAATATTTCCGGACGTCTGCGATCAAAATAAGTGTTTTTTTCGTTCTTTTCATACTCGAATTGATAGGGAAATGAGTGTTTTGGAAAATGTTTTAGACAAGAATTTTGAAAAAATATAACAACCCTTTGAAAAATGTCGCAAATTTTTCTGTAGAGTCATCCATTTGAATTCGGAATATGTTATAGACTGGTCTTTTAGCTATCTTTCTGCGCAAACTAGAACCGGCTACGATACCGCGTTATTTTTTTACGGCGGTTTTCCCGACGGTCTGTAGTGCATTTTAAACTTTTTTAAAAAAATATCAAAAATAAAATATTTCCGGACGTCTGCGATCAAAATAAATGTTTTTTTCGTTCTTTTCATACTCGAATTGATAGGGAAATGAGTGTTTTGGAAAATGTTTTAGACAAGAATTTTGAAAAAATATAACAACCCTTTGAAAAATGTCGCACATTTTTCTGTAGAGTCATCCATTTAAATTCGAAATATGTTATAGACTGGTCTTTTAGCTATCTTTCTGCGCAAACTAGAACCGGCTACGATACCGCGTTATTTTTTTACGGCGGTTTTCCCGACGGTCTGTAGTGCATTTTAAACTTTTTTTTAAAAAATATCAAAAATAAAATATTTCCAGACGTCTGCGATCAAAATAAATGTTTTTTTCGTTCTTTTCATACTCGAATTGATAGAGAAATGAGTGTTTTGGAAAATGTTTTAGACAAGAATTTTGAAAAAATATAACAAAGGGGGGACCCTTTGAAAAATGTCGCAAATTTTTCTGTAGAGTCATCCATTTGAATTCGGAATATGTTATAGACTGGTCTTTTAGCTATCTTTCTGCGCAAACTAGAACCGGCTACGATACCGCGTTATTTTTTTACGGCGGTTTTCCCGACGGTCTGTAGTGCATTTTAAACTTTTTTAAAAAAATATCAAAAATAAAATATTTCCGGACGTCTGCGATCAAAATAAATGTTTTTTTCGTTCTTTTCATACTCGAATTGATAGGGAAATGAGTGTTTTGGAAAATGTTTTAGACAAGAATTTTGAAAAAATATAACAACCCTTTGAAAAATGTCGCACATTTTTCTGTAGAGTCATCCATTTAAATTCGAAATATGTTATAGACTGGTCTTTTAGCTATCTTTCTGCGCAAACTAGAACCGGCTACGATACCGCGTTATTTTTTTACGGCGGTTTTCCCGACGGTCTGTAGTGCATTTTAAACTTTTTTTAAAATAATATCAAAAATAAAATATTTCCGGACGTCTGCGATCAAAATAAATGTTTTTTTCGTTCTTTTCATACTCGAATTGATAGGGAAATGAGTGTTTTGGAAAATGTTTTAGACAAGAATTTTGAAAAAATATAACAAAGGGGGGACCCTTTGAAAAATGTCGCAAATTTTTCTGTAGAGTCATCCATTTGAATTCGGAATATGTTATAGACTGGTCTTTTAGCTATCTTTCTGCGCAAACTAGAACCGGCTACGATACCGCGTTATTTTTTTACGGCGGTTTTCCCGACGGTCTGTAGTGCATTTTAAACTTTTTTTAAAATAATATCAAAAATAAAATATTTCCGGACGTCTGCGATCAAAATAAGTGTTTTTTTCGTTCTTTTCATACTCGAATTGATAGGGAAATGAGTGTTTTGGAAAATGTTTTAGACAAGAATTTTGAAAAAATATAACAACCCTTTGAAAAATGTCGCAAATTTTTCTGTAGAGTCATCCATTTGAATTCGGAATATGTTATAGACTGGTCTTTTAGCTATCTTTCTGCGCAAACTAGAACCGGCTACGATACCGCGTTATTTTTTTACGGCGGTTTTCCCGACGGTCTGTAGTGCATTTTAAACTTTTTTAAAAAAATATCAAAAATAAAATATTTCCGGACGTCTGCGATCAAAATAAATGTTTTTTTCGTTCTTTTCATACTCGAATTGATAGGGAAATGAGTGTTTTGGAAAATGTTTTAGACAAGAATTTTGAAAAAATATAACAACCCTTTGAAAAATGTCGCACATTTTTCTGTAGAGTCATCCATTTAAATTCGAAATATGTTATAGACTGGTCTTTTAGCTATCTTTCTGCGCAAACTAGAACCGGCTACGATACCGCGTTATTTTTTTACGGCGGTTTTCCCGACGGTCTGTAGTGCATTTTAAACTTTTTTTTAAAAAATATCAAAAATAAAATATTTCCAGACGTCTGCGATCAAAATAAATGTTTTTTTCGTTCTTTTCATACTCGAATTGATAGAGAAATGAGTGTTTTGGAAAATGTTTTAGACAAGAATTTTGAAAAAATATAACAAAGGGGGGACCCTTTGAAAAATGTCGCAAATTTTTCTGTAGAGTCATCCATTTGAATTCGGAATATGTTATAGACTGGTCTTTTAGCTATCTTTCTGCGCAAACTAGAACCGGCTACGATACCGCGTTATTTTTTTACGGCGGTTTTCCCGACGGTCTGTAGTGCATTTTAAACTTTTTTTAAAATAATATCAAAAATAAAATATTTCCGGACGTCTGCGATCAAAATAAATGTTTTTTTCGTTCTTTTCATACTCGAATTGATAGGGAAATGAGTGTTTTGGAAAATGTTTTAGACAAGAATTTTGAAAAAATATAACAAAGGGGGGACCCTTTGAAAAATGTCGCAAATTTTTCTGTAGAGTCATCCATTTGAATTCGGAATATGTTATAGACTGGTCTTTTAGCTATCTTTCTGCGCAAACTAGAACCGGCTACGATACCGCGTTATTTTTTTACGGCGGTTTTCCCGACGGTCTGTAGTGCATTTTAAACTTTTTTAAAAAAATATCAAAAATAAAATATTTCCGGACGTCTGCGATCAAAATAAATGTTTTTTTCGTTCTTTTCATACTCGAATTGATAGGGAAATGAGTGTTTTGGAAAATGTTTTAGACAAGAATTTTGAAAAAATATAACAACCCTTTGAAAAATGTCGCACATTTTTCTGTAGAGTCATCCATTTAAATTCGAAATATGTTATAGACTGGTCTTTTAGCTATCTTTCTGCGCAAACTAGAACCGGCTACGATACCGCGTTATTTTTTTACGGCGGTTTTCCCGACGGTCTGTAGTGCATTTTAAACTTTTTTTTAAAAAATATCAAAAATAAAATATTTCCAGACGTCTGCGATCAAAATAAATGTTTTTTTCGTTCTTTTCATACTCGAATTGATAGAGAAATGAGTGTTTTGGAAAATGTTTTAGACAAGAATTTTGAAAAAATATAACAAAGGGGGGACCCTTTGAAAAATGTCGCAAATTTTTCTGTAGAGTCATCCATTTGAATTCGGAATATGTTATAGACTGGTCTTTTAGCTATCTTTCTGCGCAAACTAGAACCGGCTACGATACCGCGTTATTTTTTTACGGCGGTTTTCCCGACGGTCTGTAGTGCATTTTAAACTTTTTTTTAAAAAATATCAAAAATAAAATATTTCCAGACGTCTGCGATCAAAATAAATGTTTTTTTCGTTCTTTTCATACTCGAATTGATAGAGAAATGAGTGTTTTGGAAAATGTTTTAGACAAGAATTTTGAAAAAATATAACAAAGGGGGGACCCTTTGAAAAATGTCGCAAATTTTTCTGTAGAGTCATCCATTTGAATTCGGAATATGTTATAGACTGGTCTTTTAGCTATCTTTCTGCGCAAACTAGAACCGGCTACGATACCGCGTTATTTTTTTACGGCGGTTTTCCCGACGGTCTGTAGTGCATTTTAAACTTTTTTTAAAATAATATCAAAAATAAAATATTTCCGGACGTCTGCGATCAAAATAAGTGTTTTTTTCGTTCTTTTCATACTCGAATTGATAGGGAAATGAGTGTTTTGGAAAATGTTTTAGACAAGAATTTTGAAAAAATATAACAACCCTTTGAAAAATGTCGCAAATTTTTCTGTAGAGTCATCCATTTGAATTCGGAATATGTTATAGACTGGTCTTTTAGCTATCTTTCTGCGCAAACTAGAACCGGCTACGATACCGCGTTATTTTTTTACGGCGGTTTTCCCGACGGTCTGTAGTGCATTTTAAACTTTTTTAAAAAAATATCAAAAATAAAATATTTCCGGACGTCTGCGATCAAAATAAATGTTTTTTTCGTTCTTTTCATACTCGAATTGATAGGGAAATGAGTGTTTTGGAAAATGTTTTAGACAAGAATTTTGAAAAAATATAACAACCCTTTGAAAAATGTCGCACATTTTTCTGTAGAGTCATCCATTTAAATTCGAAATATGTTATAGACTGGTCTTTTAGCTATCTTTCTGCGCAAACTAGAACCGGCTACGATACCGCGTTATTTTTTTACGGCGGTTTTCCCGACGGTCTGTAGTGCATTTTAAACTTTTTTTTAAAAAATATCAAAAATAAAATATTTCCAGACGTCTGCGATCAAAATAAATGTTTTTTTCGTTCTTTTCATACTCGAATTGATAGAGAAATGAGTGTTTTGGAAAATGTTTTAGACAAGAATTTTGAAAAAATATAACAAAGGGGGGACCCTTTGAAAAATGTCGCAAATTTTTCTGTAGAGTCATCCATTTGAATTCGGAATATGTTATAGACTGGTCTTTTAGCTATCTTTCTGCGCAAACTAGAACCGGCTACGATACCGCGTTATTTTTTTACGGCGGTTTTCCCGACGGTCTGTAGTGCATTTTAAACTTTTTTAAAAAAATATCAAAAATAAAATATTTCCGGACGTCTGCGATCAAAATAAATGTTTTTTTCGTTCTTTTCATACTCGAATTGATAGGGAAATGAGTGTTTTGGAAAATGTTTTAGACAAGAATTTTGAAAAAATATAACAACCCTTTGAAAAATGTCGCACATTTTTCTGTAGAGTCATCCATTTAAATTCGAAATATGTTATAGACTGGTCTTTTAGCTATCTTTCTGCGCAAACTAGAACCGGCTACGATACCGCGTTATTTTTTTACGGCGGTTTTCCCGACGGTCTGTAGTGCATTTTAAACTTTTTTTAAAATAATATCAAAAATAAAATATTTCCGGACGTCTGCGATCAAAATAAATGTTTTTTTCGTTCTTTTCATACTCGAATTGATAGGGAAATGAGTGTTTTGGAAAATGTTTTAGACAAGAATTTTGAAAAAATATAACAAAGGGGGGACCCTTTGAAAAATGTCGCAAATTTTTCTGTAGAGTCATCCATTTGAATTCGGAATATGTTATAGACTGGTCTTTTAGCTATCTTTCTGCGCAAACTAGAACCGGCTACGATACCGCGTTATTTTTTTACGGCGGTTTTCCCGACGGTCTGTAGTGCATTTTAAACTTTTTTTAAAATAATATCAAAAATAAAATATTTCCGGACGTCTGCGATCAAAATAAGTGTTTTTTTCGTTCTTTTCATACTCGAATTGATAGGGAAATGAGTGTTTTGGAAAATGTTTTAGACAAGAATTTTGAAAAAATATAACAACCCTTTGAAAAATGTCGCAAATTTTTCTGTAGAGTCATCCATTTGAATTCGGAATATGTTATAGACTGGTCTTTTAGCTATCTTTCTGCGCAAACTAGAACCGGCTACGATACCGCGTTATTTTTTTACGGCGGTTTTCCCGACGGTCTGTAGTGCATTTTAAACTTTTTTAAAAAAATATCAAAAATAAAATATTTCCGGACGTCTGCGATCAAAATAAATGTTTTTTTCGTTCTTTTCATACTCGAATTGATAGGGAAATGAGTGTTTTGGAAAATGTTTTAGACAAGAATTTTGAAAAAATATAACAACCCTTTGAAAAATGTCGCACATTTTTCTGTAGAGTCATCCATTTAAATTCGAAATATGTTATAGACTGGTCTTTTAGCTATCTTTCTGCGCAAACTAGAACCGGCTACGATACCGCGTTATTTTTTTACGGCGGTTTTCCCGACGGTCTGTAGTGCATTTTAAACTTTTTTTTAAAAAATATCAAAAATAAAATATTTCCAGACGTCTGCGATCAAAATAAATGTTTTTTTCGTTCTTTTCATACTCGAATTGATAGAGAAATGAGTGTTTTGGAAAATGTTTTAGACAAGAATTTTGAAAAAATATAACAAAGGGGGGACCCTTTGAAAAATGTCGCAAATTTTTCTGTAGAGTCATCCATTTGAATTCGGAATATGTTATAGACTGGTCTTTTAGCTATCTTTCTGCGCAAACTAGAACCGGCTACGATACCGCGTTATTTTTTTACGGCGGTTTTCCCGACGGTCTGTAGTGCATTTTAAACTTTTTTTAAAATAATATCAAAAATAAAATATTTCCGGACGTCTGCGATCAAAATAAATGTTTTTTTCGTTCTTTTCATACTCGAATTGATAGGGAAATGAGTGTTTTGGAAAATGTTTTAGACAAGAATTTTGAAAAAATATAACAAAGGGGGGACCCTTTGAAAAATGTCGCAAATTTTTCTGTAGAGTCATCCATTTGAATTCGGAATATGTTATAGACTGGTCTTTTAGCTATCTTTCTGCGCAAACTAGAACCGGCTACGATACCGCGTTATTTTTTTACGGCGGTTTTCCCGACGGTCTGTAGTGCATTTTAAACTTTTTTAAAAAAATATCAAAAATAAAATATTTCCGGACGTCTGCGATCAAAATAAATGTTTTTTTCGTTCTTTTCATACTCGAATTGATAGGGAAATGAGTGTTTTGGAAAATGTTTTAGACAAGAATTTTGAAAAAATATAACAACCCTTTGAAAAATGTCGCACATTTTTCTGTAGAGTCATCCATTTAAATTCGAAATATGTTATAGACTGGTCTTTTAGCTATCTTTCTGCGCAAACTAGAACCGGCTACGATACCGCGTTATTTTTTTACGGCGGTTTTCCCGACGGTCTGTAGTGCATTTTAAACTTTTTTTAAAATAATATCAAAAATAAAATATTTCCGGACGTCTGCGATCAAAATAAGTGTTTTTTTCGTTCTTTTCATACTCGAATTGATAGGGAAATGAGTGTTTTGGAAAATGTTTTAGACAAGAATTTTGAAAAAATATAACAACCCTTTGAAAAATGTCGCAAATTTTTCTGTAGAGTCATCCATTTGAATTCGGAATATGTTATAGACTGGTCTTTTAGCTATCTTTCTGCGCAAACTAGAACCGGCTACGATACCGCGTTATTTTTTTACGGCGGTTTTCCCGACGGTCTGTAGTGCATTTTAAACTTTTTTAAAAAAATATCAAAAATAAAATATTTCCGGACGTCTGCGATCAAAATAAATGTTTTTTTCGTTCTTTTCATACTCGAATTGATAGGGAAATGAGTGTTTTGGAAAATGTTTTAGACAAGAATTTTGAAAAAATATAACAACCCTTTGAAAAATGTCGCACATTTTTCTGTAGAGTCATCCATTTAAATTCGAAATATGTTATAGACTGGTCTTTTAGCTATCTTTCTGCGCAAACTAGAACCGGCTACGATACCGCGTTATTTTTTTACGGCGGTTTTCCCGACGGTCTGTAGTGCATTTTAAACTTTTTTTAAAATAATATCAAAAATAAAATATTTCCGGACGTCTGCGATCAAAATAAATGTTTTTTTCGTTCTTTTCATACTCGAATTGATAGGGAAATGAGTGTTTTGGAAAATGTTTTAGACAAGAATTTTGAAAAAATATAACAAAGGGGGGACCCTTTGAAAAATGTCGCAAATTTTTCTGTAGAGTCATCCATTTGAATTCGGAATATGTTATAGACTGGTCTTTTAGCTATCTTTCTGCGCAAACTAGAACCGGCTACGATACCGCGTTATTTTTTTACGGCGGTTTTCCCGACGGTCTGTAGTGCATTTTAAACTTTTTTAAAAAAATATCAAAAATAAAATATTTCCGGACGTCTGCGATCAAAATAAATGTTTTTTTCGTTCTTTTCATACTCGAATTGATAGAGAAATGAGTGTTTTGGAAAATGTTTTAGACAAGAATTTTGAAAAAATATAACAAAGGGGGGACCCTTTGAAAAATGTCGCAAATTTTTCTGTAGAGTCATCCATTTGAATTCGGAATATGTTATAGACTGGTCTTTTAGCTATCTTTCTGCGCAAACTAGAACCGGCTACGATACCGCGTTATTTTTTTACGGCGGTTTTCCCGACGGTCTGTAGTGCATTTTAAACTTTTTTTAAAATAATATCAAAAATAAAATATTTCCGGACGTCTGCGATCAAAATAAATGTTTTTTTCGTTCTTTTCATACTCGAATTGATAGGGAAATGAGTGTTTTGGAAAATGTTTTAGACAAGAATTTTGAAAAAATATAACAAAGGGGGGACCCTTTGAAAAATGTCGCAAATTTTTCTGTAGAGTCATCCATTTGAATTCGGAATATGTTATAGACTGGTCTTTTAGCTATCTTTCTGCGCAAACTAGAACCGGCTACGATACCGCGTTATTTTTTTACGGCGGTTTTCCCGACGGTCTGTAGTGCATTTTAAACTTTTTTTAAAATAATATCAAAAATAAAATATTTCCGGACGTCTGCGATCAAAATAAGTGTTTTTTTCGTTCTTTTCATACTCGAATTGATAGGGAAATGAGTGTTTTGGAAAATGTTTTAGACAAGAATTTTGAAAAAATATAACAACCCTTTGAAAAATGTCGCAAATTTTTCTGTAGAGTCATCCATTTGAATTCGGAATATGTTATAGACTGGTCTTTTAGCTATCTTTCTGCGCAAACTAGAACCGGCTACGATACCGCGTTATTTTTTTACGGCGGTTTTCCCGACGGTCTGTAGTGCATTTTAAACTTTTTTTAAAATAATATCAAAAATAAAATATTTCCGGACGTCTGCGATCAAAATAAATGTTTTTTTCGTTCTTTTCATACTCGAATTGATAGGGAAATGAGTGTTTTGGAAAATGTTTTAGACAAGAATTTTGAAAAAATA
This sequence comes from Polydrusus pterygomalis, assembly GCA_963969555.1. Lineage (NCBI taxonomy): Eukaryota > Metazoa > Arthropoda > Insecta > Coleoptera > Curculionidae > Polydrusus > Polydrusus pterygomalis. The sequence goes on along the minus strand of OZ018382.1, from coordinate 2,617,675 downwards.
TAACAAAGGGGGGACCCTTTGAAAAATGTCGCAAATTTTTCTGTAGAGTCATCCATTTGAATTCGGAATATGTTATAGACTGGTCTTTTAGCTATCTTTCTGCGCAAACTAGAACCGGCTACGATACCGCGTTATTTTTTTACGGCGGTTTTCCCGACGGTCTGTAGTGCATTTTAAACTTTTTTTAAAATAATATCAAAAATAAAATATTTCCGGACGTCTGCGATCAAAATAAGTGTTTTTTTCGTTCTTTTCATACTCGAATTGATAGGGAAATGAGTGTTTTGGAAAATGTTTTAGACAAGAATTTTGAAAAAATATAACAACCCTTTGAAAAATGTCGCAAATTTTTCTGTAGAGTCATCCATTTGAATTCGGAATATGTTATAGACTGGTCTTTTAGCTATCTTTCTGCGCAAACTAGAACCGGCTACGATACCGCGTTATTTTTTTACGGCGGTTTTCCCGACGGTCTGTAGTGCATTTTAAACTTTTTTAAAAAAATATCAAAAATAAAATATTTCCGGACGTCTGCGATCAAAATAAATGTTTTTTTCGTTCTTTTCATACTCGAATTGATAGGGAAATGAGTGTTTTGGAAAATGTTTTAGACAAGAATTTTGAAAAAATATAACAACCCTTTGAAAAATGTCGCACATTTTTCTGTAGAGTCATCCATTTCAATTCGAAATATGTTATAGACTGGTCTTTTAGCTATCTTTCTGCGCAAACTAGAACCGGCTACGATACCGCGTTATTTTTTTACGGCGGTTTTCCCGACGGTCTGTAGTGCATTTTAAACTTTTTTTTAAAAAATATCAAAAATAAAATATTTCCAGACGTCTGCGATCAAAATAAATGTTTTTTTCGTTCTTTTCATACTCGAATTGATAGAGAAATGAGTGTTTTGGAAAATGTTTTAGACAAGAATTTTGAAAAAATATAACAAAGGGGGGACCCTTTGAAAAATGTCGCAAATTTTTCTGTAGAGTCATCCATTTGAATTCGGAATATGTTATAGACTGGTCTTTTAGCTATCTTTCTGCGCAAACTAGAACCGGCTACGATACCGCGTTATTTTTTTACGGCGGTTTTCCCGACGGTCTGTAGTGCATTTTAAACTTTTTTTAAAATAATATCAAAAATAAAATATTTCCGGACGTCTGCGATCAAAATAAATGTTTTTTTCGTTCTTTTCATACTCGAATTGATAGGGAAATGAGTGTTTTGGAAAATGTTTTAGACAAGAATTTTGAAAAAATATAACAAAGGGGGGACCCTTTGAAAAATGTCGCAAATTTTTCTGTAGAGTCATCCATTTGAATTCGGAATATGTTATAGACTGGTCTTTTAGCTATCTTTCTGCGCAAACTAGAACCGGCTACGATACCGCGTTATTTTTTTACGGCGGTTTTCCCGACGGTCTGTAGTGCATTTTAAACTTTTTTTAAAATAATATCAAAAATAAAATATTTCCGGACGTCTGCGATCAAAATAAATGTTTTTTTCGTTCTTTTCATACTCGAATTGATAGGGAAATGAGTGTTTTGGAAAATGTTTTAGACAAGAATTTTGAAAAAATATAACAAAGGGGGGACCCTTTGAAAAATGTCGCAAATTTTTCTGTAGAGTCATCCATTTGAATTCGGAATATGTTATAGACTGGTCTTTTAGCTATCTTTCTGCGCAAACTAGAACCGGCTACGATACCGCGTTATTTTTTTACGGCGGTTTTCCCGACGGTCTGTAGTGCATTTTAAACTTTTTTTAAAATAATATCAAAAATAAAATATTTCCGGACGTCTGCGATCAAAATAAGTGTTTTTTTCGTTCTTTTCATACTCGAATTGATAGGGAAATGAGTGTTTTGGAAAATGTTTTAGACAAGAATTTTGAAAAAATATAACAACCCTTTGAAAAATGTCGCAAATTTTTCTGTAGAGTCATCCATTTGAATTCGGAATATGTTATAGACTGGTCTTTTAGCTATCTTTCTGCGCAAACTAGAACCGGCTACGATACCGCGTTATTTTTTTACGGCGGTTTTCCCGACGGTCTGTAGTGCATTTTAAACTTTTTTAAAAAAATATCAAAAATAAAATATTTCCGGACGTCTGCGATCAAAATAAATGTTTTTTTCGTTCTTTTCATACTCGAATTGATAGGGAAATGAGTGTTTTGGAAAATGTTTTAGACAAGAATTTTGAAAAAATATAACAACCCTTTGAAAAATGTCGCACATTTTTCTGTAGAGTCATCCATTTAAATTCGAAATATGTTATAGACTGGTCTTTTAGCTATCTTTCTGCGCAAACTAGAACCGGCTACGATACCGCGTTATTTTTTTACGGCGGTTTTCCCGACGGTCTGTAGTGCATTTTAAACTTTTTTTTAAAAAATATCAAAAATAAAATATTTCCAGACGTCTGCGATCAAAATAAATGTTTTTTTCGTTCTTTTCATACTCGAATTGATAGAGAAATGAGTGTTTTGGAAAATGTTTTAGACAAGAATTTTGAAAAAATATAACAAAGGGGGGACCCTTTGAAAAATGTCGCAAATTTTTCTGTAGAGTCATCCATTTGAATTCGGAATATGTTATAGACTGGTCTTTTAGCTATCTTTCTGCGCAAACTAGAACCGGCTACGATACCGCGTTATTTTTTTACGGCGGTTTTCCCGACGGTCTGTAGTGCATTTTAAACTTTTTTTAAAATAATATCAAAAATAAAATATTTCCGGACGTCTGCGATCAAAATAAATGTTTTTTTCGTTCTTTTCATACTCGAATTGATAGGGAAATGAGTGTTTTGGAAAATGTTTTAGACAAGAATTTTGAAAAAATATAACAAAGGGGGGACCCTTTGAAAAATGTCGCAAATTTTTCTGTAGAGTCATCCATTTGAATTCGGAATATGTTATAGACTGGTCTTTTAGCTATCTTTCTGCGCAAACTAGAACCGGCTACGATACCGCGTTATTTTTTTACGGCGGTTTTCCCGACGGTCTGTAGTGCATTTTAAACTTTTTTAAAAAAATATCAAAAATAAAATATTTCCGGACGTCTGCGATCAAAATAAATGTTTTTTTCGTTCTTTTCATACTCGAATTGATAGGGAAATGAGTGTTTTGGAAAATGTTTTAGACAAGAATTTTGAAAAAATATAACAAAGGGGGGACCCTTTGAAAAATGTCGCACATTTTTCTGTAGAGTCATCCATTTAAATTCGAAATATGTTATAGACTGGTCTTTTAGCTATCTTTCTGCGCAAACTAGAACCGGCTACGATACCGCGTTATTTTTTTACGGCGGTTTTCCCGACGGTCTGTAGTGCATTTTAAACTTTTTTTTAAAAAATATCAAAAATAAAATATTTCCGGACGTCTGCGATCAAAATAAGTGTTTTTTTCGTTCTTTTCATACTCGAATTGATAGGGAAATGAGTGTTTTGGAAAATGTTTTAGACAAGAATTTTGAAAAAATATAACAAAGGGGGGACCCTTTGAAAAATGTCGCAAATTTTTCTGTAGAGTCATCCATTTGAATTCGGAATATGTTATAGACTGGTCTTTTAGCTATCTTTCTGCGCAAACTAGAACCGGCTACGATACCGCGTTATTTTTTTACGGCGGTTTTCCCGACGGTCTGTAGTGCATTTTAAACTTTTTTTAAAATAATATCAAAAATAAAATATTTCCGGACGTCTGCGATCAAAATAAGTGTTTTTTTCGTTCTTTTCATACTCGAATTGATAGGGAAATGAGTGTTTTGGAAAATGTTTTAGACAAGAATTTTGAAAAAATATAACAACCCTTTGAAAAATGTCGCACATTTTTCTGTAGAGTCATCCATTTAAATTCGAAATATGTTATAGACTGGTCTTTTAGCTATCTTTCTGCGCAAACTAGAACCGGCTACGATACCGCGTTATTTTTTTACGGCGGTTTTCCCGACGGTCTGTAGTGCATTTTAAACTTTTTTTAAAATAATATCAAAAATAAAATATTTCCGGACGTCTGCGATCAAAATAAGTGTTTTTTTCGTTCTTTTCATACTCGAATTGATAGGGAAATGAGTGTTTTGGAAAATGTTTTAGACAAGAATTTTGAAAAAATATAACAACCCTTTGAAAAATGTCGCAAATTTTTCTGTAGAGTCATCCATTTGAATTCGGAATATGTTATAGACTGGTCTTTTAGCTATCTTTCTGCGCAAACTAGAACCGGCTACGATACCGCGTTATTTTTTTACGGCGGTTTTCCCGACGGTCTGTAGTGCATTTTAAACTTTTTTTAAAATAATATCAAAAATAAAATATTTCCGGACGTCTGCGATCAAAATAAGTGTTTTTTTCGTTCTTTTCATACTCGAATTGATAGGGAAATGAGTGTTTTGGAAAATGTTTTAGACAAGAATTTTGAAAAAATATAACAACCCTTTGAAAAATGTCGCAAATTTTTCTGTAGAGTCATCCATTTGAATTCGGAATATGTTATAGACTGGTCTTTTAGCTATCTTTCTGCGCAAACTAGAACCGGCTACGATACCGCGTTATTTTTTTACGGCGGTTTTCCCGACGGTCTGTAGTGCATTTTAAACTTTTTTTAAAATAATATCAAAAATAAAATATTTCCGGACGTCTGCGATCAAAATAAGTGTTTTTTTCGTTCTTTTCATACTCGAATTGATAGGGAAATGAGTGTTTTGGAAAATGTTTTAGACAAGAATTTTGAAAAAATATAACAACCCTTTGAAAAATGTCGCAAATTTTTCTGTAGAGTCATCCATTTGAATTCGGAATATGTTATAGACTGGTCTTTTAGCTATCTTTCTGCGCAAACTAGAACCGGCTACGATACCGCGTTATTTTTTTACGGCGGTTTTCCCGACGGTCTGTAGTGCATTTTAAACTTTTTTTAAAATAATATCAAAAATAAAATATTTCCGGACGTCTGCGATCAAAATAAATGTTTTTTTCGTTCTTTTCATACTCGAATTGATAGGGAAATGAGTGTTTTGGAAAATGTTTTAGACAAGAATTTTGAAAAAATATAACAAAGGGGGGACCCTTTGAAAAATGTCGCAAATTTTTCTGTAGAGTCATCCATTTGAATTCGGAATATGTTATAGACTGGTCTTTTAGCTATCTTTCTGCGCAAACTAGAACCGGCTACGATACCGCGTTATTTTTTTACGGCGGTTTTCCCGACGGTCTGTAGTGCATTTTAAACTTTTTTTAAAATAATATCAAAAATAAAATATTTCCGGACGTCTGCGATCAAAATAAGTGTTTTTTTCGTTCTTTTCATACTCGAATTGATAGGGAAATGAGTGTTTTGGAAAATGTTTTAGACAAGAATTTTGAAAAAATATAACAACCCTTTGAAAAATGTCGCACATTTTTCTGTAGAGTCATCCATTTAAATTCGAAATATGTTATAGACTGGTCTTTTAGCTATCTTTCTGCGCAAACTAGAACCGGCTACGATACCGCGTTATTTTTTTACGGCGGTTTTCCCGACGGTCTGTAGTGCATTTTAAACTTTTTTTAAAATAATATCAAAAATAAAATATTTCCGGACGTCTGCGATCAAAATAAGTGTTTTTTTCGTTCTTTTCATACTCGAATTGATAGGGAAATGAGTGTTTTGGAAAATGTTTTAGACAAGAATTTTGAAAAAATATAACAACCCTTTGAAAAATGTCGCAAATTTTTCTGTAGAGTCATCCATTTGAATTCGGAATATGTTATAGACTGGTCTTTTAGCTATCTTTCTGCGCAAACTAGAACCGGCTACGATACCGCGTTATTTTTTTACGGCGGTTTTCCCGACGGTCTGTAGTGCATTTTAAACTTTTTTTAAAATAATATCAAAAATAAAATATTTCCGGACGTCTGCGATCAAAATAAGTGTTTTTTTCGTTCTTTTCATACTCGAATTGATAGGGAAATGAGTGTTTTGGAAAATGTTTTAGACAAGAATTTTGAAAAAATATAACAACCCTTTGAAAAATGTCGCAAATTTTTCTGTAGAGTCATCCATTTGAATTCGGAATATGTTATAGACTGGTCTTTTAGCTATCTTTCTGCGCAAACTAGAACCGGCTACGATACCGCGTTATTTTTTTACGGCGGTTTTCCCGACGGTCTGTAGTGCATTTTAAACTTTTTTAAAAAAATATCAAAAATAAAATATTTCCGGACGTCTGCGATCAAAATAAATGTTTTTTTCGTTCTTTTCATACTCGAATTGATAGGGAAATGAGTGTTTTGGAAAATGTTTTAGACAAGAATTTTGAAAAAATATAACAAAGGGGGGACCCTTTGAAAAATGTCGCAAATTTTTCTGTAGAGTCATCCATTTGAATTCGGAATATGTTATAGACTGGTCTTTTAGCTATCTTTCTGCGCAAACTAGAACCGGCTACGATACCGCGTTATTTTTTTACGGCGGTTTTCCCGACGGTCTGTAGTGCATTTTAAACTTTTTTAAAAAAATATCAAAAATAAAATATTTCCGGACGTCTGCGATCAAAATAAATGTTTTTTTCGTTCTTTTCATACTCGAATTGATAGGGAAATGAGTGTTTTGGAAAATGTTTTAGACAAGAATTTTGAAAAAATATAACAACCCTTTGAAAAATGTCGCACATTTTTCTGTAGAGTCATCCATTTAAATTCGAAATATGTTATAGACTGGTCTTTTAGCTATCTTTCTGCGCAAACTAGAACCGGCTACGATACCGCGTTATTTTTTTACGGCGGTTTTCCCGACGGTCTGTAGTGCATTTTAAACTTTTTTTAAAATAATATCAAAAATAAAATATTTCCGGACGTCTGCGATCAAAATAAGTGTTTTTTTCGTTCTTTTCATACTCGAATTGATAGGGAAATGAGTGTTTTGGAAAATGTTTTAGACAAGAATTTTGAAAAAATATAACAACCCTTTGAAAAATGTCGCAAATTTTTCTGTAGAGTCATCCATTTGAATTCGGAATATGTTATAGACTGGTCTTTTAGCTATCTTTCTGCGCAAACTAGAACCGGCTACGATACCGCGTTATTTTTTTACGGCGGTTTTCCCGACGGTCTGTAGTGCATTTTAAACTTTTTTAAAAAAATATCAAAAATAAAATATTTCCGGACGTCTGCGATCAAAATAAATGTTTTTTTCGTTCTTTTCATACTCGAATTGATAGGGAAATGAGTGTTTTGGAAAATGTTTTAGACAAGAATTTTGAAAAAATATAACAACCCTTTGAAAAATGTCGCACATTTTTCTGTAGAGTCATCCATTTAAATTCGAAATATGTTATAGACTGGTCTTTTAGCTATCTTTCTGCGCAAACTAGAACCGGCTACGATACCGCGTTATTTTTTTACGGCGGTTTTCCCGACGGTCTGTAGTGCATTTTAAACTTTTTTTTAAAAAATATCAAAAATAAAATATTTCCAGACGTCTGCGATCAAAATAAATGTTTTTTTCGTTCTTTTCATACTCGAATTGATAGAGAAATGAGTGTTTTGGAAAATGTTTTAGACAAGAATTTTGAAAAAATATAACAAAGGGGGGACCCTTTGAAAAATGTCGCAAATTTTTCTGTAGAGTCATCCATTTGAATTCGGAATATGTTATAGACTGGTCTTTTAGCTATCTTTCTGCGCAAACTAGAACCGGCTACGATACCGCGTTATTTTTTTACGGCGGTTTTCCCGACGGTCTGTAGTGCATTTTAAACTTTTTTTAAAATAATATCAAAAATAAAATATTTCCGGACGTCTGCGATCAAAATAAGTGTTTTTTTCGTTCTTTTCATACTCGAATTGATAGGGAAATGAGTGTTTTGGAAAATGTTTTAGACAAGAATTTTGAAAAAATATAACAACCCTTTGAAAAATGTCGCAAATTTTTCTGTAGAGTCATCCATTTGAATTCGGAATATGTTATAGACTGGTCTTTTAGCTATCTTTCTGCGCAAACTAGAACCGGCTACGATACCGCGTTATTTTTTTACGGCGGTTTTCCCGACGGTCTGTAGTGCATTTTAAACTTTTTTTAAAATAATATCAAAAATAAAATATTTCCGGACGTCTGCGATCAAAATAAGTGTTTTTTTCGTTCTTTTCATACTCGAATTGATAGGGAAATGAGTGTTTTGGAAAATGTTTTAGACAAGAATTTTGAAAAAATATAACAACCCTTTGAAAAATGTCGCAAATTTTTCTGTAGAGTCATCCATTTGAATTCGGAATATGTTATAGACTGGTCTTTTAGCTATCTTTCTGCGCAAACTAGAACCGGCTACGATACCGCGTTATTTTTTTACGGCGGTTTTCCCGACGGTCTGTAGTGCATTTTAAACTTTTTTTAAAATAATATCAAAAATAAAATATTTCCGGACGTCTGCGATCAAAATAAGTGTTTTTTTCGTTCTTTTCATACTCGAATTGATAGGGAAATGAGTGTTTTGGAAAATGTTTTAGACAAGAATTTTGAAAAAATATAACAACCCTTTGAAAAATGTCGCAAATTTTTCTGTAGAGTCATCCATTTGAATTCGGAATATGTTATAGACTGGTCTTTTAGCTATCTTTCTGCGCAAACTAGAACCGGCTACGATACCGCGTTATTTTTTTACGGCGGTTTTCCCGACGGTCTGTAGTGCATTTTAAACTTTTTTAAAAAAATATCAAAAATAAAATATTTCCGGACGTCTGCGATCAAAATAAATGTTTTTTTCGTTCTTTTCATACTCGAATTGATAGGGAAATGAGTGTTTTGGAAAATGTTTTAGACAAGAATTTTGAAAAAATATAACAACCCTTTGAAAAATGTCGCACATTTTTCTGTAGAGTCATCCATTTAAATTCGAAATATGTTATAGACTGGTCTTTTAGCTATCTTTCTGCGCAAACTAGAACCGGCTACGATACCGCGTTATTTTTTTACGGCGGTTTTCCCGACGGTCTGTAGTGCATTTTAAACTTTTTTTTAAAAAATATCAAAAATAAAATATTTCCAGACGTCTGCGATCAAAATAAATGTTTTTTTCGTTCTTTTCATACTCGAATTGATAGAGAAATGAGTGTTTTGGAAAATGTTTTAGACAAGAATTTTGAAAAAATATAACAAAGGGGGGACCCTTTGAAAAATGTCGCAAATTTTTCTGTAGAGTCATCCATTTGAATTCGGAATATGTTATAGACTGGTCTTTTAGCTATCTTTCTGCGCAAACTAGAACCGGCTACGATACCGCGTTATTTTTTTACGGCGGTTTTCCCGACGGTCTGTAGTGCATTTTAAACTTTTTTTAAAATAATATCAAAAATAAAATATTTCCGGACGTCTGCGATCAAAATAAGTGTTTTTTTCGTTCTTTTCATACTCGAATTGATAGGGAAATGAGTGTTTTGGAAAATGTTTTAGACAAGAATTTTGAAAAAATATAACAACCCTTTGAAAAATGTCGCAAATTTTTCTGTAGAGTCATCCATTTGAATTCGGAATATGTTATAGACTGGTCTTTTAGCTATCTTTCTGCGCAAACTAGAACCGGCTACGATACCGCGTTATTTTTTTACGGCGGTTTTCCCGACGGTCTGTAGTGCATTTTAAACTTTTTTTTAAAAAATATCAAAAATAAACTATTTCCAGACGTCTGCGATCAAAATAAATGTTTTTTTCGTTCTTTTCATACTCGAATTGATAGAGAAATGAGTGTTTTGGAAAATGTTTTAGACAAGAATTTTGAAAAAATATAACAAAGGGGGGACCCTTTGAAAAATGTCGCAAATTTTTCTGTAGAGTCATCCATTTGAATTCGGAATATGTTATAGACTGGTCTTTTAGCTATCTTTCTGCGCAAACTAGAACCGGCTACGATACCGCGTTATTTTTTTACGGCGGTTTTCCCGACGGTCTGTAGTGCATTTTAAACTTTTTTTAAAATAATATCAAAAATAAAATATTTCCGGACGTCTGCGATCAAAATAAATGTTTTTTTCGTTCTTTTCATACTCGAATTGATAGGGAAATGAGTGTTTTGGAAAATGTTTTAGACAAGAATTTTGAAAAAATATAACAAAGGGGGGACCCTTTGAAAAATGTCGCAAATTTTTCTGTAGAGTCATCCATTTGAATTCGGAATATGTTATAGACTGGTCTTTTAGCTATCTTTCTGCGCAAACTAGAACCGGCTACGATACCGCGTTATTTTTTTACGGCGGTTTTCCCGACGGTCTGTAGTGCATTTTAAACTTTTTTTAAAATAATATCAAAAATAAAATATTTCCGGACGTCTGCGATCAAAATAAGTGTTTTTTTCGTTCTTTTCATACTCGAATTGATAGGGAAATGAGTGTTTTGGAAAATGTTTTAGACAAGAATTTTGAAAAAATATAACAACCCTTTGAAAAATGTCGCAAATTTTTCTGTAGAGTCATCCATTTGAATTCGGAATATGTTATAGACTGGTCTTTTAGCTATCTTTCTGCGCAAACTAGAACCGGCTACGATACCGCGTTATTTTTTTACGGCGGTTTTCCCGACGGTCTGTAGTGCATTTTAAACTTTTTTAAAAAAATATCAAAAATAAAATATTTCCGGACGTCTGCGATCAAAATAAATGTTTTTTTCGTTCTTTTCATACTCGAATTGATAGGGAAATGAGTGTTTTGGAAAATGTTTTAGACAAGAATTTTGAAAAAATATAACAACCCTTTGAAAAATGTCGCAAATTTTTCTGTAGAGTCATCCATTTGAATTCGGAATATGTTATAGACTGGTCTTTTAGCTATCTTTCTGCGCAAACTAGAACCGGCTACGATACCGCGTTATTTTTTTACGGCGGTTTTCCCGACGGTCTGTAGTGCATTTTAAACTTTTTTAAAAAAATATCAAAAATAAAATATTTCCGGACGTCTGCGATCAAAATAAATGTTTTTTTCGTTCTTTTCATACTCGAATTGATAGGGAAATGAGTGTTTTGGAAAATGTTTTAGACAAGAATTTTGAAAAAATATAACAACCCTTTGAAAAATGTCGCACATTTTTCTGTAGAGTCATCCATTTAAATTCGAAATATGTTATAGACTGGTCTTTTAGCTATCTTTCTGCGCAAACTAGAACCGGCTACGATACCGCGTTATTTTTTTACGGCGGTTTTCCCGACGGTCTGTAGTGCATTTTAAACTTTTTTTTAAAAAATATCAAAAATAAAATATTTCCAGACGTCTGCGATCAAAATAAATGTTTTTTTCGTTCTTTTCATACTCGAATTGATAGAGAAATGAGTGTTTTGGAAAATGTTTTAGACAAGAATTTTGAAAAAATATAACAAAGGGGGGACCCTTTGAAAAATGTCGCAAATTTTTCTGTAGAGTCATCCATTTGAATTCGGAATATGTTATAGACTGGTCTTTTAGCTATCTTTCTGCGCAAACTAGAACCGGCTACGATACCGCGTTATTTTTTTACGGCGGTTTTCCCGACGGTCTGTAGTGCATTTTAAACTTTTTTTAAAATAATATCAAAAATAAAATATTTCCGGACGTCTGCGATCAAAATAAATGTTTTTTTCGTTCTTTTCATACTCGAATTGATAGGGAAATGAGTGTTTTGGAAAATGTTTTAGACAAGAATTTTGAAAAAATATAACAACCCTTTGAAAAATGTCGCACATTTTTCTGTAGAGTCATCCATTTAAATTCGAAATATGTTATAGACTGGTCTTTTAGCTATCTTTCTGCGCAAACTAGAACCGGCTACGATACCGCGTTATTTTTTTACGGCGGTTTTCCCGACGGTCTGTAGTGCATTTTAAACTTTTTTAAAAAAATATCAAAAATAAAATATTTCCGGACGTCTGCGATCAAAATAAATGTTTTTTTCGTTCTTTTCATACTCGAATTGATAGGGAAATGAGTGTTTTGGAAAATGTTTTAGACAAGAATTTTGAAAAAATATAACAAAGGGGGGACCCTTTGAAAAATGTCGCAAATTTTTCTGTAGAGTCATCCATTTGAATTCGGAATATGTTATAGACTGGTCTTTTAGCTATCTTTCTGCGCAAACTAGAACCGGCTACGATACCGCGTTATTTTTTTACGGCGGTTTTCCCGACGGTCTGTAGTGCATTTTAAACTTTTTTAAAAAAATATCAAAAATAAAATATTTCCGGACGTCTGCGATCAAAATAAATGTTTTTTTCGTTCTTTTCATACTCGAATTGATAGAGAAATGAGTGTTTTGGAAAATGTTTTAGACAAGAATTTTGAAAAAATATAACAAAGGGGGGACCCTTTGAAAAATGTCGCAAATTTTTCTGTAGAGTCATCCATTTGAATTCGGAATATGTTATAGACTGGTCTTTTAGCTATCTTTCTGCGCAAACTAGAACCGGCTACGATACCGCGTTATTTTTTTACGGCGGTTTTCCCGACGGTCTGTAGTGCATTTTAAACTTTTTTTAAAATAATATCAAAAATAAAATATTTCCGGACGTCTGCGATCAAAATAAATGTTTTTTTCGTTCTTTTCATACTCGAATTGATAGGGAAATGAGTGTTTTGGAAAATGTTTTAGACAAGAATTTTGAAAAAATATAACAAAGGGGGGACCCTTTGAAAAATGTCGCAAATTTTTCTGTAGAGTCATCCATTTGAATTCGGAATATGTTATAGACTGGTCTTTTAGCTATCTTTCTGCGCAAACTAGAACCGGCTACGATACCGCGTTATTTTTTTACGGCGGTTTTCCCGACGGTCTGTAGTGCATTTTAAACTTTTTTTAAAATAATATCAAAAATAAAATATTTCCGGACGTCTGCGATCAAAATAAGTGTTTTTTTCGTTCTTTTCATACTCGAATTGATAGGGAAATGAGTGTTTTGGAAAATGTTTTAGACAAGAATTTTGAAAAAATATAACAACCCTTTGAAAAATGTCGCAAATTTTTCTGTAGAGTCATCCATTTGAATTCGGAATATGTTATAGACTGGTCTTTTAGCTATCTTTCTGCGCAAACTAGAACCGGCTACGATACCGCGTTATTTTTTTACGGCGGTTTTCCCGACGGTCTGTAGTGCATTTTAAACTTTTTTAAAAAAATATCAAAAATAAAATATTTCCGGACGTCTGCGATCAAAATAAATGTTTTTTTCGTTCTTTTCATACTCGAATTGATAGGGAAATGAGTGTTTTGGAAAATGTTTTAGACAAGAATTTTGAAAAAATATAACAACCCTTTGAAAAATGTCGCACATTTTTCTGTAGAGTCATCCATTTAAATTCGAAATATGTTATAGACTGGTCTTTTAGCTATCTTTCTGCGCAAACTAGAACCGGCTACGATACCGCGTTATTTTTTTACGGCGGTTTTCCCGACGGTCTGTAGTGCATTTTAAACTTTTTTTTAAAAAATATCAAAAATAAAATATTTCCAGACGTCTGCGATCAAAATAAATGTTTTTTTCGTTCTTTTCATACTCGAATTGATAGAGAAATGAGTGTTTTGGAAAATGTTTTAGACAAGAATTTTGAAAAAATATAACAAAGGGGGGACCCTTTGAAAAATGTCGCAAATTTTTCTGTAGAGTCATCCATTTGAATTCGGAATATGTTATAGACTGGTCTTTTAGCTATCTTTCTGCGCAAACTAGAACCGGCTACGATACCGCGTTATTTTTTTACGGCGGTTTTCCCGACGGTCTGTAGTGCATTTTAAACTTTTTTTAAAATAATATCAAAAATAAAATATTTCCGGACGTCTGCGATCAAAATAAATGTTTTTTTCGTTCTTTTCATACTCGAATTGATAGGGAAATGAGTGTTTTGGAAAATGTTTTAGACAAGAATTTTGAAAAAATATAACAACCCTTTGAAAAATGTCGCACATTTTTCTGTAGAGTCATCCATTTAAATTCGAAATATGTTATAGACTGGTCTTTTAGCTATCTTTCTGCGCAAACTAGAACCGGCTACGATACCGCGTTATTTTTTTACGGCGGTTTTCCCGACGGTCTGTAGTGCATTTTAAACTTTTTTAAAAAAATATCAAAAATAAAATATTTCCGGACGTCTGCGATCAAAATAAATGTTTTTTTCGTTCTTTTCATACTCGAATTGATAGGGAAATGAGTGTTTTGGAAAATGTTTTAGACAAGAATTTTGAAAAAATATAACAACCCTTTGAAAAATGTCGCACATTTTTCTGTAGAGTCATCCATTTAAATTCGAAATATGTTATAGACTGGTCTTTTAGCTATCTTTCTGCGCAAACTAGAACCGGCTACGATACCGCGTTATTTTTTTACGGCGGTTTTCCCGACGGTCTGTAGTGCATTTTAAACTTTTTTTAAAATAATATCAAAAATAAAATATTTCCGGACGTCTGCGATCAAAATAAATGTTTTTTTCGTTCTTTTCATACTCGAATTGATAGGGAAATGAGTGTTTTGGAAAATGTTTTAGACAAGAATTTTGAAAAAATATAACAAAGGGGGGACCCTTTGAAAAATGTCGCAAATTTTTCTGTAGAGTCATCCATTTGAATTCGGAATATGTTATAGACTGGTCTTTTAGCTATCTTTCTGCGCAAACTAGAACCGGCTACGATACCGCGTTATTTTTTTACGGCGGTTTTCCCGACGGTCTGTAGTGCATTTTAAACTTTTTTTAAAATAATATCAAAAATAAAATATTTCCGGACGTCTGCGATCAAAATAAGTGTTTTTTTCGTTCTTTTCATACTCGAATTGATAGGGAAATGAGTGTTTTGGAAAATGTTTTAGACAAGAATTTTGAAAAAATATAACAACCCTTTGAAAAATGTCGCAAATTTTTCTGTAGAGTCATCCATTTGAATTCGGAATATGTTATAGACTGGTCTTTTAGCTATCTTTCTGCGCAAACTAGAACCGGCTACGATACCGCGTTATTTTTTTACGGCGGTTTTCCCGACGGTCTGTAGTGCATTTTAAACTTTTTTAAAAAAATATCAAAAATAAAATATTTCCGGACGTCTGCGATCAAAATAAATGTTTTTTTCGTTCTTTTCATACTCGAATTGATAGGGAAATGAGTGTTTTGGAAAATGTTTTAGACAAGAATTTTGAAAAAATATAACAACCCTTTGAAAAATGTCGCACATTTTTCTGTAGAGTCATCCATTTAAATTCGAAATATGTTATAGACTGGTCTTTTAGCTATCTTTCTGCGCAAACTAGAACCGGCTACGATACCGCGTTATTTTTTTACGGCGGTTTTCCCGACGGTCTGTAGTGCATTTTAAACTTTTTTTTAAAAAATATCAAAAATAAAATATTTCCAGACGTCTGCGATCAAAATAAATGTTTTTTTCGTTCTTTTCATACTCGAATTGATAGAGAAATGAGTGTTTTGGAAAATGTTTTAGACAAGAATTTTGAAAAAATATAACAAAGGGGGGACCCTTTGAAAAATGTCGCAAATTTTTCTGTAGAGTCATCCATTTGAATTCGGAATATGTTATAGACTGGTCTTTTAGCTATCTTTCTGCGCAAACTAGAACCGGCTACGATACCGCGTTATTTTTTTACGGCGGTTTTCCCGACGGTCTGTAGTGCATTTTAAACTTTTTTTAAAATAATATCAAAAATAAAATATTTCCGGACGTCTGCGATCAAAATAAATGTTTTTTTCGTTCTTTTCATACTCGAATTGATAGGGAAATGAGTGTTTTGGAAAATGTTTTAGACAAGAATTTTGAAAAAATATAACAACCCTTTGAAAAATGTCGCACATTTTTCTGTAGAGTCATCCATTTAAATTCGAAATATGTTATAGACTGGTCTTTTAGCTATCTTTCTGCGCAAACTAGAACCGGCTACGATACCGCGTTATTTTTTTACGGCGGTTTTCCCGACGGTCTGTAGTGCATTTTAAACTTTTTTTTAAAAAATATCAAAAATAAAATATTTCCGGACGTCTGCGATCAAAATAAGTGTTTTTTTCGTTCTTTTCATACTCGAATTGATAGGGAAATGAGTGTTTTGGAAAATGTTTTAGACAAGAATTTTGAAAAAATATAACAACCCTTTGAAAAATGTCGCACATTTTTCTGTAGAGTCATCCATTTAAATTCGGAATATGTTATAGACTGGTCTTTTAGCTATCTTTCTGCGCAAACTAGAACCGGCTACGATACCGCGTTATTTTTTTACGGCGGTTTTCCCGACGGTCTGTAGTGCATTTTAAACTTTTTTTAAAATAATATCAAAAATAAAATATTTCCGGACGTCTGCGATCAAAATAAATGTTTTTTTCGTTCTTTTCATACTCGAATTGATAGGGAAATGAGTGTTTTGGAAAATGTTTTAGACAAGAATTTTGAAAAAATATAACAAAGGGGGGACCCTTTGAAAAATGTCGCAAATTTTTCTGTAGAGTCATCCATTTGAATTCGGAATATGTTATAGACTGGTCTTTTAGCTATCTTTCTGCGCAAACTAGAACCGGCTACGATACCGCGTTATTTTTTTACGGCGGTTTTCCCGACGGTCTGTAGTGCATTTTAAACTTTTTTTAAAATAATATCAAAAATAAAATATTTCCGGACGTCTGCGATCAAAATAAGTGTTTTTTTCGTTCTTTTCATACTCGAATTGATAGGGAAATGAGTGTTTTGGAAAATGTTTTAGACAAGAATTTTGAAAAAATATAACAACCCTTTGAAAAATGTCGCAAATTTTTCTGTAGAGTCATCCATTTGAATTCGGAATATGTTATAGACTGGTCTTTTAGCTATCTTTCTGCGCAAACTAGAACCGGCTACGATACCGCGTTATTTTTTTACGGCGGTTTTCCCGACGGTCTGTAGTGCATTTTAAACTTTTTTAAAAAAATATCAAAAATAAAATATTTCCGGACGTCTGCGATCAAAATAAATGTTTTTTTCGTTCTTTTCATACTCGAATTGATAGGGAAATGAGTGTTTTGGAAAATGTTTTAGACAAGAATTTTGAAAAAATATAACAACCCTTTGAAAAATGTCGCACATTTTTCTGTAGAGTCATCCATTTAAATTCGAAATATGTTATAGACTGGTCTTTTAGCTATCTTTCTGCGCAAACTAGAACCGGCTACGATACCGCGTTATTTTTTTACGGCGGTTTTCCCGACGGTCTGTAGTGCATTTTAAACTTTTTTTAAAATAATATCAAAAATAAAATATTTCCGGACGTCTGCGATCAAAATAAATGTTTTTTTCGTTCTTTTCATACTCGAATTGATAGGGAAATGAGTGTTTTGGAAAATGTTTTAGACAAGAATTTTGAAAAAATATAACAAAGGGGGGACCCTTTGAAAAATGTCGCAAATTTTTCTGTAGAGTCATCCATTTGAATTCGGAATATGTTATAGACTGGTCTTTTAGCTATCTTTCTGCGCAAACTAGAACCGGCTACGATACCGCGTTATTTTTTTACGGCGGTTTTCCCGACGGTCTGTAGTGCATTTTAAACTTTTTTAAAAAAATATCAAAAATAAAATATTTCCGGACGTCTGCGATCAAAATAAATGTTTTTTTCGTTCTTTTCATACTCGAATTGATAGAGAAATGAGTGTTTTGGAAAATGTTTTAGACAAGAATTTTGAAAAAATATAACAAAGGGGGGACCCTTTGAAAAATGTCGCAAATTTTTCTGTAGAGTCATCCATTTGAATTCGGAATATGTTATAGACTGGTCTTTTAGCTATCTTTCTGCGCAAACTAGAACCGGCTACGATACCGCGTTATTTTTTTACGGCGGTTTTCCCGAC
This sequence comes from Polydrusus pterygomalis, assembly GCA_963969555.1. Lineage (NCBI taxonomy): Eukaryota > Metazoa > Arthropoda > Insecta > Coleoptera > Curculionidae > Polydrusus > Polydrusus pterygomalis. The sequence continues at coordinate 2,599,877 of OZ018382.1, read as the reverse complement.
GGTCTGTAGTGCATTTTAAACTTTTTTTAAAATAATATCAAAAATAAAATATTTCCGGACGTCTGCGATCAAAATAAATGTTTTTTTCGTTCTTTTCATACTCGAATTGATAGGGAAATGAGTGTTTTGGAAAATGTTTTAGACAAGAATTTTGAAAAAATATAACAAAGGGGGGACCCTTTGAAAAATGTCGCAAATTTTTCTGTAGAGTCATCCATTTGAATTCGGAATATGTTATAGACTGGTCTTTTAGCTATCTTTCTGCGCAAACTAGAACCGGCTACGATACCGCGTTATTTTTTTACGGCGGTTTTCCCGACGGTCTGTAGTGCATTTTAAACTTTTTTTAAAATAATATCAAAAATAAAATATTTCCGGACGTCTGCGATCAAAATAAGTGTTTTTTTCGTTCTTTTCATACTCGAATTGATAGGGAAATGAGTGTTTTGGAAAATGTTTTAGACAAGAATTTTGAAAAAATATAACAACCCTTTGAAAAATGTCGCAAATTTTTCTGTAGAGTCATCCATTTGAATTCGGAATATGTTATAGACTGGTCTTTTAGCTATCTTTCTGCGCAAACTAGAACCGGCTACGATACCGCGTTATTTTTTTACGGCGGTTTTCCCGACGGTCTGTAGTGCATTTTAAACTTTTTTAAAAAAATATCAAAAATAAAATATTTCCGGACGTCTGCGATCAAAATAAATGTTTTTTTCGTTCTTTTCATACTCGAATTGATAGGGAAATGAGTGTTTTGGAAAATGTTTTAGACAAGAATTTTGAAAAAATATAACAACCCTTTGAAAAATGTCGCACATTTTTCTGTAGAGTCATCCATTTAAATTCGAAATATGTTATAGACTGGTCTTTTAGCTATCTTTCTGCGCAAACTAGAACCGGCTACGATACCGCGTTATTTTTTTACGGCGGTTTTCCCGACGGTCTGTAGTGCATTTTAAACTTTTTTTTAAAAAATATCAAAAATAAAATATTTCCAGACGTCTGCGATCAAAATAAATGTTTTTTTCGTTCTTTTCATACTCGAATTGATAGAGAAATGAGTGTTTTGGAAAATGTTTTAGACAAGAATTTTGAAAAAATATAACAAAGGGGGGACCCTTTGAAAAATGTCGCAAATTTTTCTGTAGAGTCATCCATTTGAATTCGGAATATGTTATAGACTGGTCTTTTAGCTATCTTTCTGCGCAAACTAGAACCGGCTACGATACCGCGTTATTTTTTTACGGCGGTTTTCCCGACGGTCTGTAGTGCATTTTAAACTTTTTTTAAAATAATATCAAAAATAAAATATTTCCGGACGTCTGCGATCAAAATAAATGTTTTTTTCGTTCTTTTCATACTCGAATTGATAGGGAAATGAGTGTTTTGGAAAATGTTTTAGACAAGAATTTTGAAAAAATATAACAACCCTTTGAAAAATGTCGCACATTTTTCTGTAGAGTCATCCATTTAAATTCGAAATATGTTATAGACTGGTCTTTTAGCTATCTTTCTGCGCAAACTAGAACCGGCTACGATACCGCGTTATTTTTTTACGGCGGTTTTCCCGACGGTCTGTAGTGCATTTTAAACTTTTTTTTAAAAAATATCAAAAATAAAATATTTCCAGACGTCTGCGATCAAAATAAATGTTTTTTTCGTTCTTTTCATACTCGAATTGATAGGGAAATGAGTGTTTTGGAAAATGTTTTAGACAAGAATTTTGAAAAAATATAACAACCCTTTGAAAAATGTCGCACATTTTTCTGTAGAGTCATCCATTTAAATTCGGAATATGTTATAGACTGGTCTTTTAGCTATCTTTCTGCGCAAACTGAAACCGGCTACGATACCGCGTTATTTTTTTACGGCGGTTTTCCCGACGGCTGTAGTGCATTTTAAACTTTTTTTTTTAAATATCAAAAATAAAATATTTCCGGACGTCTGCGATAAAAATTCATGGTTTTTTCGTTCTTTTCATACTCGAATTGATGGGGAAATGAGTGTTTTCGAAAATATTTTAGACAAGAATTTTGAAAAAATATAACAAAGGGGGGACCCTTTGAAAAATGTCGCAAATTTTTCTGTAGAGTCATCCATTTGAATTCGGAATATGTTATAGACTGGTCTTTTAGCTATCTTTCTGCGCAAACTAGAACCGGCTACGATACCGCGTTATTTTTTTACGGCGGTTTTCCCGACGGTCTGTAGTGCATTTTAAACTTTTTTTAAAATAATATCAAAAATAAAATATTTCCGGACGTCTGCGATCAAAATAAATGTTTTTTTCGTTCTTTTCATACTCGAATTGATAGGGAAATGAGTGTTTTGGAAAATGTTTTAGACAAGAATTTTGAAAAAATATAACAACCCTTTGAAAAATGTCGCACATTTTTCTGTAGAGTCATCCATTTAAATTCGAAATATGTTATAGACTGGTCTTTTAGCTATCTTTCTGCGCAAACTAGAACCGGCTACGATACCGCGTTATTTTTTTACGGCGGTTTTCCCGACGGTCTGTAGTGCATTTTAAACTTTTTTTTAAAAAATATCAAAAATAAAATATTTCCGGACGTCTGCGATCAAAATAAGTGTTTTTTTCGTTCTTTTCATACTCGAATTGATAGGGAAATGAGTGTTTTGGAAAATGTTTTAGACAAGAATTTTGAAAAAATATAACAACCCTTTGAAAAATGTCGCACATTTTTCTGTAGAGTCATCCATTTAAATTCGGAATATGTTATAGACTGGTCTTTTAGCTATCTTTCTGCGCAAACTAGAACCGGCTACGATACCGCGTTATTTTTTTACGGCGGTTTTCCCGACGGTCTGTAGTGCATTTTAAACTTTTTTTAAAATAATATCAAAAATAAAATATTTCCGGACGTCTGCGATCAAAATAAATGTTTTTTTCGTTCTTTTCATACTCGAATTGATAGGGAAATGAGTGTTTTGGAAAATGTTTTAGACAAGAATTTTGAAAAAATATAACAAAGGGGGGACCCTTTGAAAAATGTCGCAAATTTTTCTGTAGAGTCATCCATTTGAATTCGGAATATGTTATAGACTGGTCTTTTAGCTATCTTTCTGCGCAAACTAGAACCGGCTACGATACCGCGTTATTTTTTTACGGCGGTTTTCCCGACGGTCTGTAGTGCATTTTAAACTTTTTTTAAAATAATATCAAAAATAAAATATTTCCGGACGTCTGCGATCAAAATAAGTGTTTTTTTCGTTCTTTTCATACTCGAATTGATAGGGAAATGAGTGTTTTGGAAAATGTTTTAGACAAGAATTTTGAAAAAATATAACAACCCTTTGAAAAATGTCGCAAATTTTTCTGTAGAGTCATCCATTTGAATTCGGAATATGTTATAGACTGGTCTTTTAGCTATCTTTCTGCGCAAACTAGAACCGGCTACGATACCGCGTTATTTTTTTACGGCGGTTTTCCCGACGGTCTGTAGTGCATTTTAAACTTTTTTAAAAAAATATCAAAAATAAAATATTTCCGGACGTCTGCGATCAAAATAAATGTTTTTTTCGTTCTTTTCATACTCGAATTGATAGGGAAATGAGTGTTTTGGAAAATGTTTTAGACAAGAATTTTGAAAAAATATAACAACCCTTTGAAAAATGTCGCACATTTTTCTGTAGAGTCATCCATTTAAATTCGAAATATGTTATAGACTGGTCTTTTAGCTATCTTTCTGCGCAAACTAGAACCGGCTACGATACCGCGTTATTTTTTTACGGCGGTTTTCCCGACGGTCTGTAGTGCATTTTAAACTTTTTTTAAAATAATATCAAAAATAAAATATTTCCGGACGTCTGCGATCAAAATAAATGTTTTTTTCGTTCTTTTCATACTCGAATTGATAGGGAAATGAGTGTTTTGGAAAATGTTTTAGACAAGAATTTTGAAAAAATATAACAAAGGGGGGACCCTTTGAAAAATGTCGCAAATTTTTCTGTAGAGTCATCCATTTGAATTCGGAATATGTTATAGACTGGTCTTTTAGCTATCTTTCTGCGCAAACTAGAACCGGCTACGATACCGCGTTATTTTTTTACGGCGGTTTTCCCGACGGTCTGTAGTGCATTTTAAACTTTTTTAAAAAAATATCAAAAATAAAATATTTCCGGACGTCTGCGATCAAAATAAATGTTTTTTTCGTTCTTTTCATACTCGAATTGATAGAGAAATGAGTGTTTTGGAAAATGTTTTAGACAAGAATTTTGAAAAAATATAACAAAGGGGGGACCCTTTGAAAAATGTCGCAAATTTTTCTGTAGAGTCATCCATTTGAATTCGGAATATGTTATAGACTGGTCTTTTAGCTATCTTTCTGCGCAAACTAGAACCGGCTACGATACCGCGTTATTTTTTTACGGCGGTTTTCCCGACGGTCTGTAGTGCATTTTAAACTTTTTTTAAAATAATATCAAAAATAAAATATTCCCGGACGTCTGCGATCAAAATAAATGTTTTTTTCGTTCTTTTCATACTCGAATTGATAGGGAAATGAGTGTTTTGGAAAATGTTTTAGACAAGAATTTTGAAAAAATATAACAAAGGGGGGACCCTTTGAAAAATGTCGCAAATTTTTCTGTAGAGTCATCCATTTGAATTCGGAATATGTTATAGACTGGTCTTTTAGCTATCTTTCTGCGCAAACTAGAACCGGCTACGATACCGCGTTATTTTTTTACGGCGGTTTTCCCGACGGTCTGTAGTGCATTTTAAACTTTTTTTAAAATAATATCAAAAATAAAATATTTCCGGACGTCTGCGATCAAAATAAGTGTTTTTTTCGTTCTTTTCATACTCGAATTGATAGGGAAATGAGTGTTTTGGAAAATGTTTTAGACAAGAATTTTGAAAAAATATAACAACCCTTTGAAAAATGTCGCAAATTTTTCTGTAGAGTCATCCATTTGAATTCGGAATATGTTATAGACTGGTCTTTTAGCTATCTTTCTGCGCAAACTAGAACCGGCTACGATACCGCGTTATTTTTTTACGGCGGTTTTCCCGACGGTCTGTAGTGCATTTTAAACTTTTTTAAAAAAATATCAAAAATAAAATATTTCCGGACGTCTGCGATCAAAATAAATGTTTTTTTCGTTCTTTTCATACTCGAATTGATAGGGAAATGAGTGTTTTGGAAAATGTTTTAGACAAGAATTTTGAAAAAATATAACAACCCTTTGAAAAATGTCGCACATTTTTCTGTAGAGTCATCCATTTAAATTCGAAATATGTTATAGACTGGTCTTTTAGCTATCTTTCTGCGCAAACTAGAACCGGCTACGATACCGCGTTATTTTTTTACGGCGGTTTTCCCGACGGTCTGTAGTGCATTTTAAACTTTTTTTTAAAAAATATCAAAAATAAAATATTTCCAGACGTCTGCGATCAAAATAAATGTTTTTTTCGTTCTTTTCATACTCGAATTGATAGAGAAATGAGTGTTTTGGAAAATGTTTTAGACAAGAATTTTGAAAAAATATAACAAAGGGGGGACCCTTTGAAAAATGTCGCAAATTTTTCTGTAGAGTCATCCATTTGAATTCGGAATATGTTATAGACTGGTCTTTTAGCTATCTTTCTGCGCAAACTAGAACCGGCTACGATACCGCGTTATTTTTTTACGGCGGTTTTCCCGACGGTCTGTAGTGCATTTTAAACTTTTTTTAAAATAATATCAAAAATAAAATATTTCCGGACGTCTGCGATCAAAATAAATGTTTTTTTCGTTCTTTTCATACTCGAATTGATAGGGAAATGAGTGTTTTGGAAAATGTTTTAGACAAGAATTTTGAAAAAATATAACAACCCTTTGAAAAATGTCGCACATTTTTCTGTAGAGTCATCCATTTAAATTCGAAATATGTTATAGACTGGTCTTTTAGCTATCTTTCTGCGCAAACTAGAACCGGCTACGATACCGCGTTATTTTTTTACGGCGGTTTTCCCGACGGTCTGTAGTGCATTTTAAACTTTTTTTTAAAAAATATCAAAAATAAAATATTTCCAGACGTCTGCGATCAAAATAAATGTTTTTTTCGTTCTTTTCATACTCGAATTGATAGGGAAATGAGTGTTTTGGAAAATGTTTTAGACAAGAATTTTGAAAAAATATAACAACCCTTTGAAAAATGTCGCACATTTTTCTGTAGAGTCATCCATTTAAATTCGGAATATGTTATAGACTGGTCTTTTAGCTATCTTTCTGCGCAAACTAAAACCGGCTACGATACCGCGTTATTTTTTTACGGCGGTTTTCCCGACGGCTGTAGTGCATTTTAAACTTTTTTTTTTAAATATCAAAAATAAAATATTTCCGGACGTCTGCGATAAAAATTCATGGTTTTTTCGTTCTTTTCATACTCGAATTGATGGGGAAATGAGTGTTTTCGAAAATATTTTAGACAAGAATTTTGAAAAAATATATCTACCTACCTATATCTTTATTCTCAACCAACTTAAAAAGTTCATTACAGCGAGAATATAACACCAAATATACAATATATAAATTCAGAAATATTAAAAATCATGTTTAGTACCTACCTATTAATAACCCCATCGAAATTATTTTTAAAAAATATATATATAAGAATCATTTACAAAAAAAAAGAATAATAATATATTTAAGTTAAAGTTAGTTTAGTTTTGAAAAATATTTTTTTATTTTTTTTTTAAAGTATAATTTTGATATTTTTCTTTAATTTTTTTTGGAAAACTGTTGCAAATTGTTTGTTATTCCTTTATAAAATATTGATTTTTGGCCAAAAGTACTATTCACCAGCGGTGTTTGAATATGATGGTTTTGTCTCGTGATGTGAATAATATTGGTCGAAGGAAATATTATATTCGATTGTTTTTCTTTAATAATAATCGAGTGTATTAGAATGCATAGTTTTGATTTATAAAGCTTTTCTAAATTTAAATATTCGTTTGGTTCGTACAAATTTATATTCATATACAGTGTTTCCCCGGATGGAGTTGTCAAGAGGAAAAAGATCTTTAATATTGATTTTACGACGAAAAGTTATTCTTTATAAAAAAAGCTGCTTGTCGAGCAAATTAATTTACCATATAAAAATTTTAGATCAGATGTACAGGGTGTTGATAAATTAAGGAAACATATAAATGCTTTAAGAAAGAAGTACCATTATTTATTACTGTAGACAAAATGTTTATGAAATAAAGTTGTTTATAATCCCAAATAAAGCCTAAATACACATTCAAAATGTACAATAATTGTGGGAAAAGTTATTATTCTACATATCCTCCTCCAACCTGCACACATTTTTTCAAATTAAAAATAAATTAAATAAATAGGTCAGCACTCTCAGGTTTTCATTTTGAATGTTCATAAATTCGATTGTAAAAATTAAAATTCAGATTTCAAATTTTGTACTTAGGCTTTATTTTGGATTATAAACAACTTTGTTTCATAAACCTTTTTTCTAAAATAATAAATAATGCTCTCTTAAAGCATTTTCATATTTTCCTAATTTATCAACACATGGTAAATTCATTTTCTCGACAAGCAGAATTTTTAATAAAGAATAACTTTTCGTCGTAAAATCTATAATAAAGATATTTTTCCTCTTATTGTCAACTCCATCCGGGGACACACTGTTATACTCTATGAGTTATAGATTTAAAAAAATACAATATATTTCTTGACAAAAATAAATTTGATGTGTTTATCTGTTATTTAAATATACTCAGGGGCGGCTCGTGGTATTTGAAAGTGGTGAGGCACAGTTGAACAATTTTTTTTTAGCAAGGTTAGATTTTAAAGTTTAGACAAGTTTTTTAAATCGCTATAACCACATTTTGACCAAACTTTGTCGCTATTATTTGTTGCAAACAGAATACACGGCCAGCAAAATCATTTGTTTAACGTTACACTACCAGTAAGCCAGTCGTACTTTTCGTACCAAAGTGTTTTGAAAGTTCCGATTTGATTTCCCCACCCCACCGATAGTAACAAGACGTTTACTCAAATCTGGAACAGGTCGCTTTACTTCTTTTACTATGTACAATTTATCTTCATAGGAATTACTTGAAAAATTCTGCTCATTTACTAAAAAATTAACAAGATCACAAGTAGGATTGCGAATGTTTTTTACCTGGGGAAGTTGTGACGCTGTGCTAGATCCCGCTGAATCCATTTTTCGCTAATAAGCACAAAACAAATAAACTAATAAGTACCTAATAAAAGTAATGTAATATTAATATTTTAGAAAAATCACTGCCCACTGTTGGAAAAAAAGCAAAACAAAAATCAGTACGGAAAACCACAAAAGTATTTACCGAAAACTATAATAAAATACAATGCACTATCACTATGCACTCTCTCTAAACTTTTAACTGACAACCTGTTAATCTAATAATAGCATTTCTCCAAATACCGCGTCGCGGCGTTCATCTAATAGATTAGATTAGTCCCGTCGCGTTCGCATTAAATTCACGTAGATAGTTGAGGCTGGCCTCAAAAGAATGTTTTTATGAGCTATTTAAAGCTAGATTCGACTGGACTATTACGGGTATCATACATCACATTAGATATTTTCACTAATACGCTAGACAAGGAAGCGGGAGGCCGGGCCTCTAACCATATACGACCGCATGCAGAAATGAGATGGATGATATAAGAACATTTAAGAACAAAACACGCAACGGATCAGGAAAGACAAGGAAGCGCGAGACCGGCTTCTACCATATACGACCGCATGCAGAAATGAAATGGGTGATAGACGATATTTCTAGCGAAGCGCGTTAAGATTGACGGCATTAATTCTAATGGATATATATTTATGCAAATAGTAAAATAATATAAATTTGTAATTTATTTAATTTGCAAAATTATTGGTGAGGCACTGCCTCACCTGCCTCATAGGACAAGCCGCCACTGAATATACTGTAATAAATAAAGAACCCGTACATACCGACGAACAGGTAAGGAACTCCAAAATTATGTTCCTCTTCGGTACTTTTAACTTGTAGAAACCCTTGCCCATTATAAACAGCACTACAAATTAAATTCGGTTTTATATAGACAATTTTTTTTTATTCAAAAGTCGATATACAGTACCTATGTCTCCGTAAGTTTGCACCATATGGAAAAGTTTTTTATTATTTATTTTACGAAAGAAAGTTATTCTTCATGAAAAGCTCTGCATGGTATAAAACCTAAAATGCACCATCAAATATCGAAATTTTCCAGTCGTATACGAGGTTTGTCAAAAAATGTGAATTTTTCCCAAGAGTAAAGTACCTTTATTTTTGACATTATCAAAAATTGTTATTAAAAAAAGTTGATCAGAACTAAAAACCACGTCTAAATATGCAATAACGCGCATTAAATTAATTAAATAATTAAAAAATTAAATAATTAATAATAAATTAATTAAATAATTTTTCAACATAAATGCGTATAATTGCATATTTAGACGTGGTTTTTAGTTCTGATCAACTTTTTTTAATAACATTTTTGATAATGTCAAAAATAAAGGTACCTACTTTACTCTTGGGAAAAATTCACATTTTTTGACTAACCTCGTATATGACTGGAAAATTTCGATATTTATGGTTGCATTTTAGGTTTTAGACCATGCAGAGCTTTTTATGAAGAATAACTTTTTTTCGTAAAATGAATAATAAAAAAGTTTTCCATATGGTGCAAACTTACGGAGACATACTGTATATGTACAGGGTCCTGCAATAGTGCGTCAGGCTTCCATAGCTCCAATACGATTTGAGTTAGGACTTTCGTTCAAACGCTAACTTATACTGTATCATACGGGGTACTTCAGGAAAATATTTTTTCATATACGGGGTGACCCAAAAAAATGTGATCATAAAAAGTTGTGATTTTTTAAATGGCATACCCCATATTTTTTTGCATATTTAGATGTATGCTATCGTCCTTTATAAATGCCTAAAATTTCGTTTGATTTGCTTTGGTAGTTTAAGAGCAATCAATTAAAAACTGAAAAAAAATTATTTTGAATTCGTGGAAAAAATATCAAAAAAACAATCTAAAATTAGTTTTTTAACCACGGTATTAAGTGAGTTTAATGACAAGAGGTTTAATGATACTATGAATCGAATAGTATTTATTTATTTTATACAGGGTTTTCATAATAAGGTTTCAAAAATGACACACTTCAAACCTATTTTTCTCAACTTTTTCAAATGGAGCACCCTGTATATTATTTCGGTATTTTATATAAAATACACAAGCAATTTTTTTTTGTAGTTGAATGAATGAACCTCTTTGCTGGTATTGCAATTGAAATGTTAAAAGGAAAATAAACAGACCTTTTCAAAGACATGTTGGCTTGTGCACAGAACAAAATGGAAGACATTTTGAACAATTACTGTAGTTTTTAATTATTAGTCTAGTCGCCTACGCTTAATTTTAAAAATAAACTCTGTTTAATCGACATAATTTATGAAATTTGCATTTATTTCGAAAACGGCTGGAAATAACTTATATGCTTCAACTACAAAAAAAAATTGCTTGTGTATTTTATATAAAATACCGAAATAATAAACAGGGTGTTCCATTTAAAAAAGTTGAGAAAAATAGATTTGAAATGTGTCATTCTTGAAACCTTATTATAAACACCCTGTATAAAGTAAATAAATACTATTCGATTCATAGTATCCTTAAACCTCTTGCCATTAAACTCACCTTATACCGTGGTTAAAAAACTAATTTTAGATTGTTTTTTTTGATATTTTTTCCACGACTTCAGAATATTTTTTTTTCAGTTTTTAATTGATTGCTCTTAAACTACCAAAGCAAATCAAACAAAATTTTAGGCATTTATAAAGGGCGATAGCATACATCTAAATATGCAAAAAAATATAGGGTATGCCATTTAAAAAATCACAACTTTTTATGACCACACTTTTTTGGGTCACCCTGTATATGAAAAAATATTTTCCTGAAGTACCCCGTATGATACAGTATAAGTTAGCGTTTCAATGAAATTCCTAACTAAATTGGTATAGGAGCCATGGAAGCCTGACGCACTATTGCAGGACCCTGTATATGTATACTTACAAATTGATATCACCATAAGTGCTGCTGGGAACCCGAACCCAAGGGCGTAACAAGTGTCGTCGCCGAAACACGACAACGCCTTTCTCATGACCGGCGTTAAAATCATTCCAACAAAACCACCCAAGTTTATTGTAAAGTAAAATATGGAGAAAAAATATCTGAAATTTAAAAAAAAGGAACCCCTTAGGTGTATAAGTCACAAGACAGAACCACAGACACGTAATATAAGGTGACAAAACATTTTCATTCGTCAAAAACCATTATTAGTATACAATCGGACATTTGCAAAGTTTCAGATAAGGTAGAAAGAGGTAGCTTTAAAAAATGGCAATACTGAAAGCTGTAAAAACTAGTTGTTATCCTTCTATTAAAAACGATTTCTGATCGGGATAAATATCATAACAAATGAAACATTATATATATTTGTTTTCAGCGTATTTTTATTGCTATCGCCTAGCGCTTTCGGCCTATTATAAGGCCATCATCAGGGCTTAGGTTCTAAAAGAAACACACAAACAAGAGTAAAAACAGCTGGAACAAACTACGTGAGACTACTTACTCGTCAAATTATGTCCAAGAGACAAGAAACATATTAGAAAATTTTTAAACAAATTTTCTGGTAGTGGTTTCAAATTGTAAACAACACCTGACTGACTGATATTTGCATTTGACACATGGACACAAAGTGGTGAGGGGCATCTCAGATAAAAACGTAGTTAATATACACAAAATGACGAATAATATAAAACACAAAGGTGGTATAAAAACTTTAAATAAGTCATAATGAATAAAATTGTATAGAAAGGTAGGTAACTCCGTCAATTGTTTAAAATAAAAAGAAATTAATTTAATTTAAACAGGATTTTTAAATTATGATATCTGTATTCTGCAAAACCGTCCTATTGTATATATATGTTTCTTGTCTCCTGGACATAATTTGACGAGTAAGTAGTCTCACGTAGTTTGTTCCAGCTGTTTTTACTCTTGTTTGTGTGTTTCTTTTAAAACCTAAGCCCTGATGATGGCCTTATAATGGGCCGAAAGCGCTAGGCGATAGCAATAAAAATACGCTGAATACAAATATATACAGGGTGCTGATTTAATAACGGATAAATTCAATACAAATTAAATGGGAACGTGTTTGGAGAAACGCTCGAACCCGTCGATTTTGTTTTTAAATTGCGCATATTTTGACATAAAATGTAGGTATACAGGGTGTACCACAAAAGTGTGGCAGAAATTTTTTTTTTTCTTAAATGGAAACCCCTGTATGTTAGTGCATTTTCAGATTGTCCGTAAAAATCTAGCCATCTTTGATGCATAATGTCCTAAACATATGTTCAACTGTTCACGAAATATTGAAGTTCAAATATTCAAATAACACTTTATTAAATTGATTTCTAAACTACATTTTTTAAAATCTCAAAAATTACTTTAGCAAATGTTGGAAGTTTCCGCCATTAACAGCTCTGCAGTACCTACCCCAGCCGATCAATGAATTCCTGCTGTAGATTTTCTACGGTTTCTGGAGAAATATGTCTAATTACGTTACGAATGCGGTCCTTGAGAATTTCCATTTTTATGCATCAAACATGGCTAGATTTTTACGGACAATCTGAAAATGCAATAACATACAGGGGTTTCCATTTAAGAAAAAAAAATCTGCCACACTTTTGTGGTACACCCTGTATACCTACATTTTATGTCAAAACATGCTCCAAACACGTCCCCATTTAATTTGTATTGAATTTATCCGTTATTAAATCAGCACCCTGTATAATGTTTTATGTGTTAAAATACGGCGTACAACTGACTCTCCTTTTCATATAAATATCATAGATACTTACCTTTAGATAAGCAAACATTAATCACGAAAGTGGCAAATTTATGGCCTCGCGCATGTAAACAAAGCTACACACGATTAGACATGCGCACTGCAACATTATCGTTTGACGGATGGGAAAATAGAGAAATAGACAGGTCCGGGCTTTAAAATTTAAATTTTTGCCAAGAAATTGGAATTTATTCTCAATTTTTTTGATCGGGTTGGGAATTAAGTTAGCGATTTCTGGCATTTTTAGTACCTAGTTGCAAACCTGTCGGATTTTGAGGATAGAAAATTGTTTTGTAAGGTTTTGTTTCTAAAATTTGTTTAAAAATGATTCGTCGTCGTGTTTTTAGTTCGAAAGGGAAGAGAACCAGTCAATTAAACTAGAAAACTTATAAAATCGAATATAAAAAACAAACAAAATAGCCAATCTTCAATGTTATCGCGTACCTAACCTCATATGTCAAATATTAGTTGGTATATAATATATAACTTGTATTGATTTTTACAATTTGGAAAAAACTTGGGTACCTACGCGTAAGACATTTTCAGCACAATTTCTTGTTCAAGAATTTGAAAAAGTTTTAGCTCGAGAACTTGACCCGTGGAGTAATATAAACTACCTAGGTAATTACATTTTTTCTTTTATCTAATATAAGTACCTATACAGTGAGTCCTAGAAGTAATGTCTAAATTCATTTAAAATTCAGCGGTAAGTTTTTTGAAAAAACGCTCGTACCCGTCGATTTTTATTTCGAGGGGGACATATTTTACGTATATTGTCAATCTTGTTACTTCAAGCCCCTAGGAGGGATGGGGGGGTAAGATCTAAATCTTAAATGTATACCCCTATTTTATATAATTTTTTTGGATTCTGCATAAAATTCTGAACATTTTTTAATAAAAGCATTATTAGTCTATACTAAACAGTTTCCGAGATATTGACTCTTGAAAAATGAGATTTTTGAACTTTGACAGCGTCTATATAGCTTTCTAACTGTACGTCTTAGAGTAAAACGGCTTACACTTCCGGTTAAACCGGTTGTAAGAAATATAGTACTTCCGGTTAAACCGGTTGTAAGAAATATAGTACTTCCGGTTTAACCGGAAGTTGACACTATTGGAAAGATAATAAAAATCGAAGATAGGGACATGTAAGCCGTTTTACTCTAAGACGTACAGTTAGAAAGCTAGACGCTGTCAAAGTTCAAAAATCTCATTTTTCAAGAGTCAATATCTCGGAAACTGTTTAGTATAGACTAATAATGATTTTATTAAAAAATGTTCAGAATTTTACGCAGAATCCAAAAAAATTATATAAAATAGGGGTATCCATTTAAGATTTAGATCTTACCCCCCCCCCCCCCCCCCCCTTCCCTCCTAGGGGCTTGAAGTAACAAGATTGACAATATACGTAAAATATGTCCCCCTCGAAATAAAAATCGACGGGTACGAGCGTTTTTTCAAAAAACTTACCGCTGAATTTTTTTTACTTCTGGGACTCACTGTATAGAGTAAATCGTCTTTTAAACTTTTTGAAGATTGCAGGCCCAGGCTGCAAATAAAATATACCAAAACATGCATCGGGATAATTTGTCTTGGTGTGCGGTTCTCTTTATTTTCATACCTTGTTTGTGTAGCCTAGGCCTAGTTTAATGTGTTTAAATTGATCATAATAAAATAAAGTTATATATCAAGATACATCACTACTTCATACTTAATGAAAATACGAAATACCAGGTATTTACCCCTATTTGGGCAACATACAACGGCTGTTACTAGTCATATTGTTTATATTCCAATCAGAGTCACACACAATTCACTAAACTAACCAAAAACTAGATATCCGTAAATATAAATCACCCACAATTCACAATAGCAAAGAAAACTACAAGGAATCCACAGAGAAACCTTAAAACACAACAACAAAAAAGGCGGCCGAGCCGGTTCTGGAGTGTATTTTGAGCGTGTAGCTAAAGAAGGACAGGCCGATAACACGAGGTTTGTGCGCATGCCCGATGCTGCTCGGACGGTATTTTTTCACCCATAAAACGTAACTTTTGTTTGCGCAGTAGCTGTACGTATCTAAAGGTAAATGTCTATGGATAAAATGTAAACAATTTAGTATCCTTATATTTTATGTCTGTGGACAGAACCGTACCTTATTGTGTTTTAATTTACCTCAAGAGTTCGCGTTGTTCGGGAAGACGAAATTGTTCGGCACCAAAAGCAGCAACGCATGGTTTCAAGCCTCCCGTACCAATCGCTATGAGAACCAATCCCAAAGCCGACATTAGGCTAAAGAAAAATATGTTATTTTTTTAATACCGCTATACCCCCTCCCCCTACTAGTCGTGTTGTCTTACATGGGATCGTGGTCCAAAACTGGAATTGCAGCGATGCACATCAACAGATTCCCGATGAGGTATATTAGGGAAAAATTCCTGATGGTTCTGAAATGAATCATAACCTTAATTAATATTTAGCATTATAATTTATAAAAGGTAGTTGTACCTGTATCTCCCAAAATAGCTATCAGCGCATATTGCCCCTGCCAGTGGTACTATGTAACAAATCATGATAAACAAGTGATATATCACTGTCGCTGAGTCTTCGGAAAAAAGCAGAATGTTTCGCAGATACAAAGATAAAATAGCTACAAATGAAATTATGAATTGGATGCTTTAAAAAAAATTATCTATCCTATATAATATATTTTTTTTCTAGAGTTTCTGATAAGTTTAAAGGTGTCCACACACTGCTGCTTTGTGACAGCTTCGCTGGACGAACAGCACGACCTGCATACGTTCTAACAAAAGCAGTGGTGTAACAAAAACTGAGTGCCCTCCTCCCCCGCAAACGTTTTCAGGGGCCCCCTCTCTATAACGAATCAAAAATTAATGAATAATTCTTATTTTCATTATACTATTAGATTCAGGTTTATGAATTTTTGAATTCGTTAATCGTGTAATAATTAATTTAGGGTTAAGTTAAACCCACATTATATTGTGTTAAGTATATAGGACCCACTATTAACACAGCAAACAATTCGAATTTACTTTATAATCCTAGGTAGACTGGTAGACATAACATAGGTAGTTTTTAAGTCATACGTAATATTCCAGCAAACATGATGCAAAATCAAAATTTTAAAACACCATTGCTTACCATGTATGGTAGTAACAGTAACTAACGGGGGTAGCACATAGACAATTTACCTTTAGATAAACAAACAATAATCACGAATGTGGCAGTTTTATGGCCTCGCGCATGTAAACAAAACTGGGAACTATTAGACATGCGCACTGCAACATTATCGTTTGACGAATGGGAAAATAGACAGGTCCGGGCTTTAAAATTTAAATTCTTGCTCATATGCCACCATAGAGGGTTTATTTTACCCCTATTTGGGCATAATACAATTATACAACGGCTGCAACTAGTACTAGTCATTGTTCATATTAGAATCCGAGTCACTAAAAGCACAAACACAATTCACTAACTAAACTACACAAAAACCAGAAATCCATAAATATTAAACACCAGTCCCACAATCCACGATAGCCGATCCGATAGCTGAAAACTTTAGAAAACTACAAGGAATCCGCAGAGAAATCTTAAAACACAACAACAAAAATGGCGGCCGAGCCGGTTCTGGAGGGTATTCTTGACAGTGTTGCCAATGACATTAGGTGAAAATGTCCGCCCAGTGGCACGAAAAAGTCGGATTTAGTCCGCGTCGATATGAAAATGCTTCGTCTGGCGCATTCGCCATAAGTGATATTTATTTTTTTACTGTTGGGGGTATATTATATAATGAAAAAGACTGAGAACTCTATAAACATTTACTTTTTAATAACAAAAAAAAACAATAATAAAAAAGTTAATGTAATAAGTAATAAGACAACCCAACACTTGGTAAATAAACAATAAGTTACCTGCCGATTTTATTTCCAAATTTGTGCATTTAGCATATTTTCGTCAGGTATCAAGAAGTCCGAAAAGTCCGAAATAGTTTCAAAGTCCGACAAAAGTCCATAGCCTTAAAAAAAGTCCGAAAATCGGACTAAAGTCCGCCGATTGGCAACACTGATTCTTGAGCGTGTCGATTATTGTCGATAAAGTAGGACGGCCGATAACACGAGGTTTGTGCGCATGCACGAAGGTTCCCCGAATGAAGACAGCTGACCGACGAGTCATGCGCTCGGACGTATTTTTTCACCCATAAAACGTAACTTTTGTTTGCGCAGGAGATAAGCTGTACGTATCTAAAGGTAAATTGTCTATGGGGTAGCAGTGATCGAGCCTCATAGAATCCAAAAGACAGAAAACAGTAAAAAACATGTATTATACAAAACGACCAGATCGTCGACAGTTTTTCTTTGCAAAATCGTTTATAATTCCGTCGATATTTAATGTTTTAACAAACTCGTGTTCGATACTAATTAAGGATAAATTCGAAAGGCGTTGTAGTCCCACCGGCGTATAATGGGGGTAATTACCCCCCCCCCCCCCCAACCGAAGATTACTTAAGCGTTGCTTAATTTTTGTCCTTACTCCTTAAAGTTATTTTTCCCACTTGAAAATCAAGCACAATGATTCAAAAAAGGGCGTGGCACCCAAAAAAAAATTCGCCTGCGGCGCATTTTTTTTTTCGCCTTTGGCACGATCCCTATATGGGCCCCCCCAAGAACAAATCCTGGCTACGTGCCTGATCCTAGCCGATCGAATACCCCCCCCCCCCCAGACGCATGAGCTGGATACGCCGTTGTGTAGTCCCGTGGTATTACGTAAATGAGTTTTTACTATTTTAAGTTTGGAAAAAGATCGTTCCGCTGATGCCACGCTAACTGGCAAAGTTAGACTTAACATCACTGCACTAGATACATCTGGAAAATTTGAAGAACACACTGATTTTTTATCAATAAATGATCCGCAAGTTCATACACTGTTTTTAATTTTGAAATACTATCTCCAAGTAACTTTCTAAGGCTTAAAATTTGACTAGGAAAGTCAATGCACAAGTCTTTACGGTATATCGTTTGTAAATTCCGCGCTTTCCCGTACAATTCTTCATTACTTAACGAAGTTAAATACTCGGGATATAAAAAAATAAAATTAATTATGAAACCTATGAAAAGCAAAGCTGGCAAATTTTGAAGGGGCCGTCAATGCGGGCCACTCGGCTGGCCAGGCCCGGGCAGGGCTGACAAGAGGGGGGGGGGGGGGGGGCAAAGTTCCCGGGCCCACGTCCCTTTTAAGGGCCCGCGCTTGGGCTGCGCAGTTAAAAAAATATGAAAAAGTATTAAAAAAAATATAAAATCTTTTGACAAAAAATTACTTTGTAAACATTACATAGGTATGTAAATTGTTAGGCGAGTTGGGGAATTATTAATGTGAAGTATCAAATAACGATACATTTTGTATTTTGTCCTCGCCCGTCCGGCCCAATATTTGTATTAACATCGATTTATTATTCAAAGAATTTATAAAATTTTCATCTTTTTTGGAGAACCTACCCGAAAATTTTGTACATTTTAGAATTGACCAACAGGTTTCATATTTAAAAATTATGTTTTTGTTATTATTTTGGGGTAGTAAAGACTTATTTTAATAAAAATGAATAGTTTTAATGCCAAAACGACTATGAATGTGGAATATTTGAGAAACAATTTTAGCTCATTAAGTATTGAGCAAAAAATTGAAATTAAAATTGAGGGAAGACCTAAACTCGACACAGACCACAAAGTGTAAATCTAGGGACTTTATTGTTATTGATAAGTTTGCTGCAAATAAAAACAGAAGAATGAACTTTACTTTTAAACAATGTACCCTTTGGCCTTTTTTATTTTTTTTAATCTTTTTTCATTTTCAATAAAATAGGTAGGTAATCATAAATTTTTCAAATATTTATTAAAAATTATTGACCAAATTTGGGCGTGGTCTTAAAAAAATTTCGCCTGCAGCAGGCTTTTAGTGCACCCCCAAGTTAATAAGTCACAAGCCGCCACTGGCTAGGACCCTACCTCCCGCTTTTTATTATTTTAAATCTGGCAGCCCTAGGAGTGGGCCCGGGATGCTGCACAGCCCCCGGGCCTGACCTGGCTCTCGATGGCCCTGGGCCCGGGGTGTTTGTTCCACCACTGTCTTGCTGATATAAAATTACGATTATTAAAAAAACTTACTTCGCAATCCGCAAAACGAGAACCTTTCGCAAAATTCCGTGGCAATTATCAAAAATACCGCTGTGGGGTATGTGGAATCCTAAAATTTTGATATTGTTTGTTATTAAATTCGAGAACAAGTAAAATTTGAATAATTACCAAATACATAATATCCAAAGACCGGCGTTTGGCAATTTGAAATGTCTTTATAAGTATTTTTATTTATCAATGTCAGTTTTTGACATTTGACTATTTAATTTATGGCCATTTAATTCACACTCGGTGGAATTCTTAACGTCATTCCATCTATTGCCAACCTATAACATATTTCGCATTGCTTTTTTTGTTTTATTATATATTTAGGTAATATCTGACATATTACAAAAATATCAATTTATTTCATTGCTAATTTTGGGAGAATTGTATAGTGAAAGAAGAATGACATAATAATGTTAAAAAAAATCTTACCCGATAATTTTCGCTAAACAATTCTCCTAAAATATTTAATGAACTTCCTTGATATTTAATATGTCAATAATTATTACCTATAAAATATGAAGACGATAATGATTTTATTTAAATTTTGTGTAAAAGCTAGAAAAATTAAGTAAATATAAGCGAAATAGGTTATAGGTTGGCAAGCATGTTGATACTCCCACCTTAAAATAATTATAAATAAAGCACGTGTATATCTTAATTTTCCATAATTTTTATTACAACTTAGAAAATCTACACTTACAATTTGTAGATGTGTCATCTATTAAGTAGGAATCAACTTTATAAATCAATAAAAATCGTTACAATTTAAGTAATACTTGTCTTACTTAAATGAGTACTTTTTGAATATACATAGACAATTATTGTTTTTGCGGTTTTTAGATAGATTACAAATTTTTGAAAAATAACACTCGACGTTTGATTTTTTCACCAATATTTCGTTTCTTTCTGTAGGTTTAGGTTAGAAAAAAATTTGTTTGGTAAAAATTAATAAAAGCAAAAAACCGATTTTATTCGCATTGGCTCAAATTTATTTTTCTGCTTATACAAGGTGTCCTATAATAGGGGGCCACACATCAACAGAAGATAGTAGACATTGGTAGATGCTCAATTTCTTATGATAAGATATCCACGGTTAATTTTAATAATAATAATAATAATAATATATATCTTTATTCTCAACCAACTTAAAAAGTTCTTTACAGAGAATATAACACCAAATATACAATATATAAAATAACAAATAATAAAAATCATATTTAGTAACTATTAATAACTCCATCGAAATTATTTTTAAAAAAATATATTAATATACAAGGTGTTCATTTGAAAACTTCCCACCTCGATTTTCCTGCTTTAAAATGAAAATGGATATTTAATTATCTATTTTTAAGTCTACCATCTGCTGTAGCTGTATGACCTCTTATTAGTTATGGGACACCCTGTATAAAGTTGAATGTAACTAAACCGGCTTGCAGCTACAGATCATTAACGATACCTATCGCTACAGTTTAAGAAAAATGAATTATAAAATATTTTTTTCTTTTGCCTTTTAAATTTTATTTTTAAAATATTTAACAATAAAATATACTTGATTTAGATGTTTTAGAAAGGGAGTATACCAATAGAAAAATACTTGTACGCATTTTAACTGTACTAGTTTACACACAACTAACTGTATCGCCGTGTATATTGTGTGCATACTAAAAAATACATAAAAGTGACAAAAGGTCAATTATACGATTTTGTGCTAGAGTTTTTTTTATAATTTTTGTGTACAAGTAAACTAAAAAATCCATCCATATTTTTATTTGTAACATTTATATTTATTATTCATAAATATAGATACCTACTTTGTAATAAATAAAATGTATACAGTTTAAATAATGTTTGTTTGTTTGGATTGAAGAATCGTTAATATTTATTAATCAAAAATTACCAAAATTTAAAAAAAAATATTGTTAGGTTCCACCGCCAGACTAGCCGTATCAGAGACGTGTTTAATTTTTAAGAATTTTACGAAGAGTTTTTTTTAAATAACTTTTAATTGGCCCATCGGAAAATAAGAAAATTTGGTGTGCGTATCTATCGTACCAGGGCCTTCAAAAAAGCCTTATACAATTTTGCCGTAAAATGAATATGGGAGCCAATATTTGAAGGTATCAAAATATACTAGGAAGTTCCTATGGCCAGTCAGGCGAGGCACCATCCGGTATAGCGACACCAAGTATTTCAACAACAACTGATTGAGGCAGCAAGTGACACCTGTCAATTGTCAATGTTTAACCTAAGAGCAAAAATATATAGACCAGGGTCGATAATTTTTGAAACCAAAAAAAATAATAGTAGGATGAAAACCCATTGGAGAAGAAAGAGAATATAACAAAAATGAAAGGAAAAGTAATTTACTGGCGATCCGAGGTCGGGAAGTGGAAGGGGGTGAGTTTTTAAGGGTAGAAAACGATTTATCTCGATTTCCGGCAAAACTACAAGTCCTATGGAAAAACGTTAAATAAAAAATATACATTACTATGGTAAATGTTCAATTTCAACGAACAAAAAACCCACCGACTTTTTTAAAAAAGCAGATATTTTGACGTGAGAATTTTCGATTGAAAATTAGGGAGGGTGCTTTTTCGATATTAGGTCAAAATGAGGTGAAAAAATAAATATTTTAAATCAAAAAAATTAGTGTGTTTGGGACATAAAAAGGTAAGTTTTTACCAAATTTCGTGAAAAAAAATTTTTTTTTTGTAAAAGATAAAAAACCAAAAACTTGGTTATTTCAATTTTTCTAATAAGTTTTGAGGTTATGTGAAAAAAGTGTAAATACAAAAGTTGTAGATCTTTTTATTACCTACAACTTTGACATTTAACGTTTTTCCATAGGACTTGTAGTTTTGTCGGAAATCGAGATAAATCGTTTTCTACCCTTAAAAACTCATCCCTTTCCACTTCCCGACCTCGGATCGCCCGTAAATTATTTTTCCTTTCATTTTTGTTATATCCCCTTCCTTTTCCAATGGGTTTCATCCTACTATTATTTTTTTTCACTTTTTACCATTTTCAAAGGCTTCAGCCCTGATGGTCTAATACGACACCCACGACATAGTTCAAACTTCAAACGGTAGATATGATATGGCTCTGATAAATACAAACAGCATAAAAAAAATTAGTTGTAAATAAATAAATAGATAATAAACGAAACTAACAACGAGCACATTTATAAGCATATATAGTGTATTTACAAAAATATATAAACCACAATTAATGGTCCCTATCACAATGAATTTCTTCGTTAAAGACATCACAGTTTGGAAAAGGCGTCAATTTAAAACGTTACACATACTATGTCCATGTGTCCAATATCTATTCGCATTAAGTTTACAATAATTTCTTGCGTTTGATTAATACCTCCTCTGTAAACTTAAATCGAACATACAATATTAACATCAGTTTTTTTTCAACAACTGTACTTGTACCATTGAACAGAGAATAAACATACACAGAGAATAGATACTACAACAGATACTGGATTATATAATATCGAGATATATGACGTTATTGTTGGAGCTTCTTTAACTGTTGTTTTTAGTTGAACCAATTCCGACAAATAGTGACGATTAGTCACCATAAAGCATAGATATTTACCTTTAGATGAGCAAACAATAATCACGAAAGTGCCAAATTTATGGCCTGCTCGCGAATGTAAACAAAGCTATACACGATTAGACATGCGCACAATGGGAAAATAGACAGGTCCGGGCTTTAAATTTAAATTCTTGCCGAAAAATTGGAATTTCTTCTCAATTTTTTTGATCACGTTGGGAATTAAGTTAGTGATTTCTGGCATTTTTAATAGTTGCAAACCTATCAGATTTTGAGGATAGAAAATTGTTTTGTAAGGTTTTGTTTCTAAAATTTGGTTAAAAATGATTTATTAGTTGGTAGGTATATAATAACTTTTGTATTGATTTTTACAATTTGGCAAAAACTTGGGTAGCAAACGTAAGCAAAAGGTAAACATTTTCAAGCACAATTTCTTGTTCAAGAATTTGTAATGTTTTTGCCCGAGAACTTGACCCGTGGAGTAATATAAACTACCTAGGTATTTACATTTTTTCTTTCATATAATATAAATATAGAGAAAATAAGTGTCTTTTAAACTTTTTGAAGCATGCAGGGCTGCAAATAAAAGAATACCAAAACATGCATCGGGATAATCTGTCTTGGTGTGGGTTTCTCTTTATTTCCATACCTTGTTTGTGTAGCCTAGGCCTGCCTAGTTTGATGTGTTTAAATTGATCATAATAAAATAAAGTTTGTTTTTTTTACGTCGGCCTATTTCCGCAACGAGGCCAATCACCGACGCCAGGGAATTTGTCACACACTATCTGGTAATTTTGCCGAATCTCTCTTTGTCGAGGGTAGGGTGCAGCCGTGCGCTCTGACGTATTTTTTCACCCATAAAACGTAATTTTGTTTGCGCAGGAGATAAGCTGTACAGGGTTTTTCCGTATATTTTGGAGCACCCCTGGAGCTTTTATTTGAAGACCTAGAAAAAACTTTAAATTACCAAAGTTGCATGATTTCTCCTGAACTGCCAGAATTTGTTATCGGACAAAACAAATGAACATCGTAAATTTGTTTAGTAATGCCAATGTCGATTTTTTTAAATGGAACACCCTGTATATTAATTTTTTTTTTAACTCCTCACTCTTTTCTGATTCCAAATATGTATATATGTTATATGTTTGTTTCATAAATTATTATCATTATTTATATTAATTATTGTTACTGAATAAGCATTATGTTCTAGCATGTTTTCCTCACACCAATATAGATTTTCTAATCCGCAATATTTTGAAATGAAATTTTGCCTAAACGACTAAAGTAAACATTTAAACATATATACATATTTGGAATCAGAAAAGAGTGAGGAGTTAAAAAAAAATTAATATACAGGGTGTTCCATTTAAAAAAATCGACATTGGCATTATTAAACAAATTTACGATGTTCATTTGTTTTGTTCCATAACAAATTCTGGCAGTTTAGGAGAAATCATGCAACTTTGATAATTTAAAGTTTTTTCTAGGTCTTCAAATAAAAGCTCCATGGGTGCTCCAAAATATACGGAAAAACCCTGTACGTATCTAAAGGTAAACGTCTATGCATTAAAGTGGTGAGCCCAGTAGAGGAAGATGGTATGTTCAGTCCGCAACGGTTTCTGCGCATGCGCCGGTAGTTCCATGCGCGGTATTAGTTCAAGAACAGCTAAAGCCAGCTCGAAACCAAATGCGCAGAAGCCAGTGCGCACTTGGCGTTGAACATAACAACATGTAGTGTTTATTTTTGAAATAAACACACCTCCATAATTGTCCAACCATAACATCTACCCGTATTTTTTAAACATATTAATATTTAGTTGTTTGCGACGGACTATAAGCTTATCTATTAATTATTATTATGACACTGACATCGTATAAGTAGACATATATAATATATATATATATAGTAGGATTATTTTAAGACTATACATGGACTCTGTTGTATAACAATATCGGACTGCCAATAATAAGCCTTATAAAATTATTAGCGACACTTATTAGATAGACATGTAAGACAAACATCGACTTGTTAAATATTGTACATAGAAATATGTATACAGTGTGTGTATAAAATCTGGAAACGGCTTAATAACATCACAATTTACTGGCCGATTTATACCAAATTTGGTACAGTTGTGTAAGAGGATCTAACGCACCGAATGACGATATTGGCGTTGTTGCCAGCTTTTTAGTTTGTCTGGAATTCGAACGAATTTTATATTTTTAAATATAACACCCAGTATATTTTTACATTTTTAAATTCCACATAAAATTATAATTATTTTTTATTAAATGCATTATTAGTCTATACTTCATAGTTTCCGAGATATTGACTCTCGAAAAGTGACATTTTTGAACTTTGACAGCTTATAACTTTCTAACAGTACGTCTTAGAGCAAAACGGCTTACATGTCCGTATCTTAAATTTTTATTATCTTCCCAAAATAATCAACTTCCGGTTAAACCGGATGTAACTCGAAAGCAGGAAATATAGTTGTTCCGGTTTAACCGGAAGTTGATTTTTTTTGGGAAGATAATAAAATTGAAAGATAGGGACATGTAAGCCGTTTTGCCCTAAGACGTACTGTTAGAAAGTTATAAGCTGTCAAAGTTCAAAAATGTCACTTTTCGAGAGTCAATATCTCGGAAACTATGAAGTATAGACTAATAGTGCATTTAATAAAAAATAATTATAATTTTATGTGGAATTTAAAAATGTAAAAATAGACTGGGTGTTATATTTAAAAATATAAAATTCGTTCGAATTCCAGACAAACTAAAAAGCTGGCAACAACGCCAATATCGTCAGTCGGTGCGTTAGATCCTCTTACACAACTGTACCAAATTTGGTATAAATCGGCCAGTAAATTGTGATGTTATTAAGCCGTTTCCAGACTTTATACACACACTGTATACTTCCATCTATATTAATCTTAGGTATACCTATAGTTAGTACAAACATTACTGTTACCACCCACATATATTATATTAAAAATATAGTTGCTTGATATATTATGAGTACCTACAACAGAATGTTTCAAAATATGTAAATATACAGGGTACCTCCAAGTAGATACATATACCTATAGAGACATTATTCTTTTTATATGCATAGACGTATATTAATTGAGGATACAAACGGGCTCGGGGGGTAGTATCCCCCTGTACCCCCCCTCTATCTACGTGCCTGTTTGTATAGCTTGCTTGATTATCGTTGTTTTCCGTGGTAAATATTTTCCTATGAAAATATTATATGTTTTTTGGTGGACCCTGTATTATATCGTTATTGTACGTAATAGAGGGTAAGTTTACATTTTACAAATATATTTAGTATATTAATATACGCATAAACCTACAATTTTGCATGAGTATGTAAAATGTTTCCGAATTTTTGATATTTAGTATTGTCTAAGGTTTTTCGAAAATTCATTCAGGAACCAAAATTATTGCTACTTCTGTTAATAGATGGCGCTGATCGGCGAGGGCGTAACTAACGATACAAGGGACCGTATTCAACATTTTTAGTGGGCCTCCTCTGTTGCTTTTAATAAAAGTAAAAAGTAAGGTTTGTATTTTTAACTGTACTGAAACGTGTAATCATCGGTCGGAACTTTTGTATAACAAACATCCTGTATATTTACACACCAGTATATATAGTGACCAACGAAAGTTTGAAAGGGTACTAGGGTACAGTCTGAATTGCTCCTAGGAGCTTTTATTAGACTCTGTAACGTAAAACAACTTAAAAAACAGGAACGACTGTACATTTTACTTAATAAATATGTTAAAGCTCAAGAAAAGGCGTTTTCATTTTTAGTAGTTAGAATAATTTCAACAAAAACCCAAGCTATCTTGATCCGTTTGAAATTTTTCACCTGAAATAAATTTTGTCCAAAATTTTGTATACTTCTCGAGAAATATGACAGAGAAAACAAGTGAACAAAAATTACACTTTGAATTAGGTTTATCTTCATCCTTGTCGATTCGGCATTTTGCATTTCCGATTGTAATGTCATAGTTATACCGTATGATTTGAATTTTCGGGGTAATATCAAAAAAACTGTTATTATTACAAATTGCGCCCTCTAGCAATTTTATTAGAAACTATAGTGCAACAGTGGATACGACAATTAAAAGTACTTACCTTTCTCTTCCAGACAAGCTTAAATTTATTAAAATCGGATAAGTCGTTTAGAAGTTACAGCGATTTTAATGATTAAACTTTCACTAGCTTCCCCCGCTATTATCAAGGTCGGTACGCCAATGAGCCTTAAACCAAAATGATGCAGAATCGTCTAAGCTTTCTAATGATGTAACCGAAGGTATGCCTTAATGTGGGAATTTTCGGAGAAATTTAGAATTTTAAAAATTAATTTTCAATTGTGCGACGCATATACAGTGTGTGTATAAAGTCTGGAAACGGCTCATTAACATCACAATTTACTGGCCGATTTAAACCAAATTTGGTATAGTTGTGTAAGAGGATCTAACGCACCGAATGACGATATTGGCGTTGTTGCCAGCTTTTTAGTTTGTCTGGAATTCGAACGAATTTTATATTTTTAAATATAACACCCAGTATATTTTTACATTTTTAAATTCCACATAAAATTATAATTATTTTTTATTAAATGCACTATTAGTCTATACTTCATAGTTTCCGAGATATTGACTCTCGAAAAGTGACATTTTTAAACTTTGACAGCTTATAACTTTCTAACAGTACGTCTTAGAGCAAAACGGCTTACATGTCCGATCTTCAATTTTTATTATCTTCCCAAAAAAATCAACTTCCAGTTAAACCGGAACAACTATATTTCCTGCTTTCGAGTTACATCCGGTTTAACCGGAAGTTGATTTTTTTGGGAAGATAATAAAAATTGAAGATAGGGACATGTAAGCCGTTTTGCTCTAAGACGTACTGTTAGAAAGTTATAAGCTGTCAAAGTTCAAAAATGTCACTTTTCAAGAGTCAATATCTCGAAAACTATGAAGTATAGACTTATAATGCATTTAATAAAAAATAATTATAATTTTATGTGGAATTTAAAAAGGTAAAAATATACTGGGTGTTATATTTAAAAATATAAATATCGTTCGAATTCCAGACAAACTAAAAAGCTGGCAACAACGCCGATATCGTCATTCGGTGCGTTAGATCCTCTTACACAACTGTACCAAATTTGGTTTAAATCGGCCAGTAAATTGTGATGTTAATAAGCCGTTTCCAGACTTTATACACACACTGTATGCGTAGCTATAAAATATATATTCTATGCCGGTGTAAAATGGGTTTCTGTCATCTTTCTCAAGATAAAATGGACAGGGCCGGAATGGGTACGAAAATACAAAAATTCTAATAATATATATAATATAGAGATATAAATATTTCATCTTCACTCTTCCTCTATGAGATTTTGTGCAAGCAGTGCTAATCGTAAATAAATACTGAAGAAATAACAGTCTTAAGAATTGGAATTTTGGATAATCCGGACTTGCGTCCTTCTCCAATCAATAACCAAACCCGGACTTAAATCCAGACTCCTTGGTGGGAAACCCCCATTCCATGAGCAGTGGTCGACCGGACCACCTTTGCCAAATCGCCTCATCATAATTCATACACTTCTCTTCCGTTGGCCCGCGAAGACGTACATCTAAAATAACAAAATTACATCCAAAAATCACCGGGAAGATAATCGACATAAACTATATACAGGGTGTAAGGAAATGATGAAAATATTTAGGGACTAATTCTAGACCGAAAATAAATGCTATCTCTTCCTATAACATTTTTTCGGGTGTTAAAGTTACTAGAACAGTAAATTAAATATTCAAATCAAAGGTTCAAAGTGACGTCCTTTCCCTTCAACGCATACATTAATTCTTCTTAAAAAATTCCGACGAACTCAAGGGAATATTCCTTCCTTTGCTATGCTATGTTTAAGGTTCAAAATAAATTAAGATGATTTCGTATTCATCACATGCAAGCAATGTTATTTGGGCGTTTTTCTCGAAAACGGTTAGATTTATCGAAACAAAAGTAGTATACCTTTTTTATGTCAAAAGGTTAGGAGAATAAAAATATTCAGTCAAAATGCGCATACAGTGTAGGACAAAAAAGTTGGGACCATTTAAATTAAAGTATAGGCTCCTATGTGGCGCCCTCTACAAAATGCGAAAAAACGGTGGGCAAATTTGTATTCCTCATCCCGAAAAATCCCCATATACGAGATTTCGTCAAAATATTATGAGCGTAGCAAAAGGTATTGCAAAAAAAACTGCAAATAAAGTGTAACTTTAACACCTTGTAACTCCGAAAATAATCAATTTTCGAAAAAATGTTATAGGAAGAGATAGCATTTATTATCGGTATAGAATTATCCCCTAAATTTTTTGCTCATTTCCGGACACCCTGTATATACCTTTTACTCCTGCCTCCTTCGTTGGCCCTCTGAGGACTGCAATACATATTATAACCAGGAATAATATGGACTCTCACATCTCCCGATGGTCTCACGCCCTCTGGCCTCTGTCTTCTGGAAAAGGACACCGTGGTCTTGCAGCAGCAGTACTAGGAAAAGATCAACATTAGGTGTTATTGGGTATTTGCGTGCAGTGACGATATTATTAATCAATTTATACTCTGTTTCTTCTGTTCACTGGCTTGTTTATTAGCAAATATCAATACGGATTATTCTATACTCAGTTTCTTAAAGCCTGACAGCACAGCTGAGGGTCATGAGTCGTAAAACCTCAATAAACCATAAGCGTAACAATAACAGGTACCTCTGATCTTAAGTATTTAAATT
The DNA here is from genome assembly GCA_963969555.1 of Polydrusus pterygomalis. NCBI lineage: Eukaryota > Metazoa > Arthropoda > Insecta > Coleoptera > Curculionidae > Polydrusus > Polydrusus pterygomalis. The sequence continues at coordinate 2,570,374 of OZ018382.1, read as the reverse complement.
ATCTATTATTGCATAGATATGCGGCTAGGTAGGTGGCTTATGTCATAGAATATTTCCAACTTCAAGTGAGGTACCTAGTTTAGTTTTATTTTTAATGTGTTATCGAAAGCTTGTGTCTGTATTATAAAAATAATACAGAAATGGCGAATAATTATTCCCCATTGTTTTGTAAAGGTGTTGCTTGACCTAAAAGCAAAGACAATAGTTTTAAATGTACACGATGCACTTGTGCACCAAACTCCATCTAGTACTGTCAGAAACCTTGTATCAGCATGTGCTAATATGACGGAAGTTAGTGAATCAACAATCTATAGGCTTCTTAGGGAAAGAAAATCTGGAACCCCTCATAAACAGTCGCCAAGAAGGACACCTATACAAATTTATGAGGATGTGAAAACTATCATAAGAAGAAAAGTGCATAATTTTTATTTCAATAGATAAAATTTTAAATGCTTTACCCAATGTAGGAAGTAAAAAATTGTAGCAAATTTTACATCAATTAAATTTTTCTTGGGAAAAACACAACCGAAAGTCAATGTTATTGGATAAAGAAGATATCATTTTTTGGAGACGACAGTATCTAAGAGATATGAGCAGATATAGAAGTGAAAAAAGACGAAACCTGGGTTAACGAAGGACATTCAGTACAAAAGATATGGCAAGATAAAAAAGATAAAGATGTTGATTATGGAAGGCTATCTAGCAAGGAAACACTACATTTAAAATAAAAGATGTACGTGAGTTATTGAAGTATTCATTAAACATTATAACGAAAGAAAATTGGAAAGAAGCTATAAAATATGTAAGAAAAGAGAAAAAAAAAATGTGGGACTTGAATCCTTTGAATTTAGTGATAGTGATATATAAGTATGAACTGTTTTTTGTATTGAGGAAATAAAATTATTTCAGTTAAATATACAAATCTTTTTTGCACACCTTAAAAATTACATACAGTGTGTGTATAAAGTCTGGAAACGGCTTAATAACATCACAATTTACTGGCCGATTTAAACCAAATTTGGTACAGTTGTGTAAGAGGATCTAACGCACCGAATGACGATATTGGCGTTGTTGCCAGCTTTTTAGTTTGTCTGGAATTCGAACGAATTTTATATTTTTAAATATAACACCCAGTATATTTTTACATTTTTAAATTCCACATAAAATTATAATTATTTTTTATTAAATGCATTATAAGTCTATACTTAACAGTTTCCGAGATATTGACTCTCGAAAAGTGACATTTTTGAACTTTGACAGCTTATAACTTTCTAACAGTACGTCTTAGAGCAAAACGGCTTACATGTCCCTATCTTCAATTTTTATTATCTTCCTGAAAAAATCAACTTCCGGTTAAACCGGATGTAACTCGAAAGCAGGAAATATAGTTGTTCCGGTTTAACTGGAAGTTGATTTTTTTGGGAAGATAATAAAAATTGAGGATAGGGACATGTAAGCCGTTTTGGTCTAAGACGTACTGTTAGAAAGTTATAAGCTGTCAAAGTTCAAAAATGTCACTTTTCGAGAGTCAATATCTCGGAAACTATGAATTATAGACTAATAATGCATTTAATAAAAAATAATTATAATTTTATGTGGAATTTAAAAATGTAAAAATATACTGGGTGTTATATTTAAAAATATAAAATTCGTTCGAATTCCAGACAAACTAAAAAGCTGGCAACAACGCCAATATCGTCATTCGGTGCGTTAGATCCTCTTACACAACTGTACCAAATTTGGTTTAAATCGGCCAGTAAATTGTGATGTTATTAAGCCGTTTCCAGACTTTATACACACACTGTATAGAAACCAAAAAAAATGAAAATAAGAACGTACCATAATATTACAATTTAAAAGGACAGGTAACTCCAAAAGAAATGGGTTAAAACGGTCGAATTTTTTGGCAGACCTGTTATCTTAAAACAATACACTATTTCACCATCACCTTGTTTTGTTAATGTATAGTATCGGCCTGAACTAAATCAGATAAAGTTTTTTCTATGTATAATTTATTTACAACACGGGCAGGAAACAAGGAATTTATATTTGATAAATAAAAACCTAAACAACCGCCACTGTCCGAAGATTTATTCTAAATCATCAGCTTGCCCTATTAATTCAATTTTACCACCCTCTATTGTGAAAGGTAAAATTAGGGGTGTGCCAATCTATATAGTGTTTAAACTACCAGCATTGTTACTAAAAAGACATACTTTCAGGAGAAAAATAATATGTTTACCCGGTAAGCAAAAATTTGTGTTTTGCATTTTAAACGAGGGTTCTTAGCTGTCAGACAATAGAAAACAGAATATAGTACCTGGAAAAGATTGACGTAAGCCCCTCGAAAGTGCCGATTCAGTACTCCGTACAAGATGCTGTTGATGCAAGATTTGCTGATCGCGAACCAAGCTAGATTGTAGAACACCTTGCCGGAAACTTTGTTGACATTGTCAATGGCCAGTACCACTCCGAACGGCACCCAAAACGCTAGGAATATTACGAAACTGTACATGTTAGTCTGGGTTAGGGCGTAATCCCAACTGAACGTTATTGGGGCTTTGAAATTGGGTCTCGATTTGTACCTGGAATGAAAAATCAATCTATTGTAGGTCCTGTAAGTTTATTGAGCACAGCATTTTTATACTGACCTTCTTACTTGATAAGCGGTCCGAATATAACAAACCAATGCCACTGACAGTGGAAAAAAGACGAATATCACGCAGACAGTTGCCTGATACGGAATCAATCCTAGATCGTTTCTAGTACAGTAGTCGAAAGATAAATCTGAATAGAATTGAACGCCTGATATGCAACCGCATATTGTCCATATGATCATCAAGAGACACGTGATTTTTCTATAAAAAAAATATTTTATACACAAAAAAAACGTTGTATGTAGCTAAGTGACAAAAACATAACTCATTCAGTACATTTGTTTTATCCAATGACGATAGAGCACTAGATAGACATCCCTTTCTCTTATTTACCATAACAAGCAGCCGACAATACATCACATGCAAAGGTCCACCAGGAAATTAAGTATCCTAAGTGAAAATTCCAATTTAATTTACTGTTAAAAATAATTCCTAAATATTTTATTAACTTTAAAAATTTGAACGTCTTCATTTATTTGAATACTATTCATATTTCGTGGTAGGTTATTTAGGTTTAAAGTGAAAAGAATATAATTTGTTTTATTAAAATTAATTGTTAACAAATTGTTATCAAACTGATTTTTTATAATTTTAAAATCTTTTTTAATTTTATTATTTAAGTTGTTCCAATTTGTATCGGTATAAAAAATTGTAGTATCATCTGCAAAACTATGAATTTGTCCATCGCGATTTATACTAAATAGTATAAAAATAGTCGTTAATGTAAATATTAAAAAAATAATGATCCTAAAATTGTTCCTTGGGGAACACCATACTTAAATACTTTTTAGCTTTTTTTATCTATTTGAACACAAAAGTTGGTCTGTTTTTCAGATAATTTTTAATTAATTCTAATTGCTTTTCTCTGAATCCAATATTTTCAAACTTTTTTAACAGTAAATTATATCTAATAAAACAGGGTCGATAATTTTTGAAACCAAAAAAAATAATAGTAGGATGAAACCCATAGGAAAAAAATGAGAATATAACAAAAATGAAAGGAAAAATAATTTACGGGCGATCCGAGGTCGGGAAGTGGAAGGGGGTGAGTTTTTAAGGGTAGAAAACGATTTATCTCGATTTCCGGCAAAACTACAAGTCCTATGAAAAAACGTTAAATAGCAAAGTTGTAGGTAAAAAAAAGATCTACAACTTTTTTATTTACACTTTTTTCACATAACCTCAAAATTTATGTGAAAAGTTCAAATAACCAAATTTTTGTTGGTTCTTTATTTTTCTCTTTTACAAAAAAAATTTTACGAAATTTTACGTTTTTCAAGTAATTAAAGTATAAATTTTAATAAACAGCTGAAAATTGTACATAATGATTAAAAAAAAAATTTCAGATTCGAGTTTTTTTCCTTTCTTTGCATTTTTTGAGAACATTTACCATAGTAATGTATTTTTTTTACACCATCAGAAAGTAGAGATTTCAACGAACAAAAAGCCCACCGATTTTTTTTAAAAAGCAGATATTTTGACGTGAGAATTTCGATTGAAAATCAGGGTGCTTTTTCGATATTAAGTCAAAAAAAAGTTAAAAAATAAATATTTTAAATCAAAAAAATTATAGAGTGTTTGGGACATAAAATGATAAGTTTTCACCAAATTTCATAAAAAAAATTTTTTTTGTAGAAGATAAAAATAAAAAACCAAAAATTTGGTTATTTAAATTTTTCACATAAATTTTGAGGTTATGTGAAAAAAGTGTTAATACAAAAGTTGTAGATCTTTTTATTACCTACAACTTTGCCATTTAACGTTTTTCCATAGGACTTGTAGTTTTGCCGGAAATCGAGATAAATCGTTTTCTACCCTTAAAAACTCACCCCCTTCCACTTCCCGACCTCGGATGTAAATTATTTTTCCTTTCATTTTTGTTATATTCTCTTCCTTTTCCAATGGGTTTCCTCCTACTATTATTTTTTTTTTCACTTTTTACCATTTTCAAAGGCCCTGGTCTATAACCAATACCCTCTGAAACAGAGGGTATTGCTATAACTCTATCAAAGGCTTTTGCCGAGGGGTGTCTCACTAGTCCAAATTTGTACACCTACTGCCAAATTTGGCAGGACTTGTCGTTTTTGCCCTTGTCCTGCCAGGGTCCTGCTTGTCCAGCCACGGTCCTGTTACTGTTCTACCACGGATACACAACTTCTAAATATTAATCTTCTTTCTTAACAAAGAAATAAACTAGGAAATAAACAATATATTTTATCAATAACTTGCATGAACATAATAAATGAGACTGCAAACTCGACTGTTGTGATTCACCGGTGTTTACAACAGAACTCAAACAGGAATATTTTGCGGAGACGCGCGCCGAGAACTTAAAAAACTGCGACGTCTGTTACACGCAATTCCATTTCACTTTTAATTAATAAACAAAAGCAAACAAAAATATTTTTTGCTCCCCGCTATTTATCCCTACTCCTAAAGTTATTGGAGAAATCTGATTGGATCTGAAAGGTACTGCCTGTCCTGCTTCGATCTTGCCAGAGTCCTGCCACGGTCCTGCCAGGTCCTTCTACAGTCCTGCCAGGTCCTCCTACAGTCCTGCCAGGTCCTGCCACAGTCCTGTCAGTCCTGCTAAGTCCTGCCTTAACATTTGTACACCTACTGCCACAGTGAGACACCCCTCGGCTTTTGCTAAATCTAGAAAAATACTAATACAAGGTTTTTATTATCTAGTGCATCATATATTTGTTGTGTTGGATAGCAAATAGCGTTTTGTGTTTATTTATTTTTTTGAAACTCAAACTGATGTTTATTAGAAATAAAATGTATTTTTCCAAATAATTTTCAATTCTTAGATAATAGTGGCAATCAGAGAAATCATTTTTGAAAGAACTTACCTTCTGGTGAGTTGTTGATAAACGTCGATGGAATAACATAACCTGAAATAGTTTTCCCATGCTACAGCCGCTATCGATAAGACTGTGACCAAAAAACACCACACGGCCACGAACCACTGGAACCTACAGACGGTCAGGTTGTCCTTTAGTTCGGCTAGGATCACTACAGCCGATGCTGGTATCACCAGACCGGTCACTAGAAGGTCTGCGAGGCCTACGTTAACTAAAAAAGTGTTGCCTGAAACAAGGGACCACGCTTTAGGTCAGTACCTACATAATTAAAAAAAAAAAAAGTTAGGAGAATTCTAGACCTTATAAAAATACTGTAAGATCTACGAAAGATGGCGTAAGGCCGAGAAATGTTTATTTCTAATAAAAGTAGCTATGCTATATTGCTATTTTCAATAATCCCAACGGGAACTACAGTAAAATACTTTTTCTGTAGGCGTGCACACTTTATACAGTGTGTCCAAGAAAGTATGCAACATAATATGGGAAAGTTTTTTATCACCTATTTCTCAGAAAATTTTATTCTTAAGAAAAGTTGGTGCATGTTTTAAAACTATAAATGCATATTTTATATTTCACCTGCGGCTAATAGTAAGGGCGCAAATGCCATTTTTTCGAAATTGCCTTAAGAGTGAAGTACCTTAATTATTAGAAATATAGCAAAATTTTATATGGAAATGTTCTTGCAAATTAGTAAGTTAGTCCAAATACGAAATTTGAGTTAGGGATCACAATTTTTAATTTTTTTTGGTTAATCTCTATTTTCCCCTAAACGGTACACCTCTGGTCGATTTTTTGTTTATGCAATTTTAATATATTTATTAAATAACTTACACATGGGTTTATAATAAAAATGGATTAAGTAGTTGCAAACTTTTTAAAACCTTTCATTGTTACGAGTTGGTTCAGATATTAGCGTGTTGCAGTATTTTAGCCAACTTATGTTCGAAACAAAATTATGATAGAATCCAACTCTATTCATATTACTGGAAATAATTAATAATTTATTTGTCATTTTCACCCAGTACGCTGAAGTCCAAAAACCTATTTTAAAGAAATGCACATAAAAAAAATATTAAAAATTGACACGCCTAACTCAAATTTCGTATTTGGACTAAGTTTTTAATTTACAAAAACATTTTCATATAAAACTTTGCTGTATTTTTAATAATTAAGGTACTTTACTCTTATTAGGGCAATTTCGAAAAAATGGCATTTGCTCCTTTACTATTAGCCGCAGGTGAGATATGAAATATGCATTTATAGTTTTAAGGAATGCACCAACTTTTATAAAGAATAAAATTTTCTGAGAGACCAATGATAAAAAACTTTCCCATATGTTGCATACTTTTTTGGACATACTGTATACGCGTGGAAAAGAGATCTTTCTGCACACTCCTGATGGCAAGAGCTATTGTTCTACTGGCAATAACAAACAAATATATTATGCTAAAAAGAAGTTAAACGCATCTAATTTATCAACAACTACAAAGTCATACAATATTGTATACTTCTGCTTTATTCCGTAGATTCCACTTAAGACAAAAAAGCTGTCTGAAACAAAACGTAGAGAATTTAATATTTTCGTTTGAAAATGTTAACGTTATTTTTAACGAGAATTGTACAATCAAATTGTAAATATTTCAAGCTGTTCGTATTTCAATTTTAAACGACAGTTTTTATTCATTCATTCATTCAAATATACTATATTAATATGTCGCGTGAACAGAGTACACATTTTAATAGAATATTCATATAGCAGATAGAAATAATATTTATGATTTCATGCATATCGCTTTGCGGGACTGCAAGGCATCTTTATTGGTTTTATTTTTGCTGAAAAATGGCAATTGTCAAACATAAATAATTTTACCATCAGGGGAATACCTACCCTTTTGATAGTTATCATCTTAAAACTTAAAAACAAAAACAAAAAATTGTACCTATTAAATCCCTTGCGTTGCGAGTGTGGCGAATCGTACATTGGAGAAACAAAAAGATCTCTTCCCGACCTTCCCGTACGAGTTAAAGAACATCTGAAACATACTCAAAGAGGTGAAACTTCGAGATCAGGTATAGCGGAACATGTATGGACCAACCAACATAATATACAGTGGTCAGAAGCCAAGGTTTTGGACACGGAACAGCACTGGAGAAAACGAAAATTCAGAAGAAGAAGCAGCTTTCATGAATTAAAATACCCATATATTTAGTAAACCAAGCATAGATATCCCCAATATCTGGAAGCCTCTTCTCTTCCAAAACCAACAGCTTAAACTTCACACTCCAATAAGCACGTAGGCGGAGTCATCAAGCTTCATTGCACATGGATAGCATTTAAAACAGTAGCCTTAGAAGTATAATTTAGTTTACCCTTGAAAACGGTTAGAGATACTAACAAACCGAAACGTTGTGTTAAGTAACAAAATAAAGACAATGGAAGTCCGACAAGGTAATTTTTTTGAAAACCGTTCTGTTTTCCGAGGATACGACCTGGTTGTAAGGGTGTTCTGGGTTTTTGACAGTGTCCTGTTTTTTAAAATTCGTGCGCCAATGCTCCCGCATCAGCAGATCATTGACGATTTTTTTAAACAAAGCTTCAACGTGCACTCTGCTTACCGTCTCTTTTCAACCCACAATGTATAGATTTAAATTTAGTTAAATGTTGGTGTTGGTGATGGTGGTGTCTCTATAGCAGTAGCAATTGTCAAACGCACGAATAAGACGTATACAATTTTAATTAAATAGGTATTATATAATCAATTATAATTTAACACTAATTTTTGCAGTTTCTACCGTGGGAATGTTGCTTTTTCATGTTGTTTTAACATTTTTTACTGGTTGCGAGTTTAGGTTATATAGTTTAATAATAATAATAATAATAATAATAAGTTTATTTAAAATTTAATAATATAATAAATATGTTTATTTTGTCTTGGATAAACTTATTCTTTAATCCCCTGAAGCTGAGCTTGTTAGGGGCAAATCTTATTTTTTGTTTCAGTCTGTAAAATCATAAATCATAAATATGCATTAAAAATCAAGTTTTAAAGTAAAAATGTTATTTTATAGTATAAACGCAGCTTTTTTGGAGAAATATATTATCTATAATAAAATTATTAGTTTATAATTTTTAAGTAAAAAATATTACTTATATAAATTATTCAGAACAATATTAATTAATTAAAGCATTTCTAAAAATATTTTCAAATTGTCTGTTTTTAATATTCATGTTTTTATTTCGACTTAAAATTTTTTTAATGAAATCAATTTTTTAATTTTTGTTGGTAAATAATTGTTTAAATAAAAACATAAATATTTGAAATTTTTTTGTCCTATGGACTTATTTAATTTAGGTTTTATGGTTAGTTCATTTTTATGACGTATTACGATTATGGTTTTTAAATTGTATAAGGTTTTTATTTTTAAATAAATGTAGGTATATTAAGATGTTATAAATAATGTAAAGTTGTCTTATGTTCAACTTTTTTGTTTCTGAATATAATTCTTTTGAAGGATAAAGATAATCTTTATTGAATATAATTTTTAGAAACCTTTTTTGTAATATTTCTAATCTTTTACCTAAAGTTCTATTTATTCCTCCCCAACCTAAAATTCCGTAATTTAAATGAGTTTTAACTAACGCGTAATATAATATTTCCATGTCTTACATTTAAAATTTTTTTAATGTTTTTAAAAATCGGTAGTAAACTTCTTAATTTTTTAATTAAGTATTCTAAGTGAAAATTCCAATTTAATTTACTGTCAAAAATAATTCCTAAATATTTTATTTTATAAACGTCTTCATTTATTGAATACTATTCATATTTTGTGGTAGGTTATTTAGGTTTAAAGTAAAAGGAATATAATTTTTTTAATTAAAATTAATCGTTAACAAATTGTTATCAAACCAATTTTTTATCATTTTAAAATCTTTTTTAATTTTATTAATTAAGTTTTCCCAATTTGTATCGGTATAAAAAAGTTTATTGTTCAGATAAAACATAGTCGACTTTCATCGGCCCTATTTATTGCTCGTATACTGCGTCATGTTTTTAAACTAATAAAATGTCCTGCTATTTTCACCTTCAAATCTTGCTCAAAACAAATGTATCTAAATTTATGGACGTTAAGCAATTTATCATCTCTTTTTACCAGAATATGGTCCGTGAAAATTATTCATTTTGTACGCCTCTTTTGTTATTCCGGACCACAGGACAGGGTGGGTGACCGACCGACTGAAAATAGACATAAAAATTTTATTATGTTATATAGGCGTCAAGTAGATAATTATGAGGGTTAATATACCCCCGCCCCCCTTAATGGAGGCATTCGCTTTGTCAAATAAAGGTCACAAACCCATTATATACTGGAACAACGAAAAGACAAAAGGTAAAAGGACCTGCCCAATAAAAGCGGAGCCCTATCGGGACTGGACGTCGTGTGTTATAGATTTTATGATTATTTCTGTGCAGAATAAGGGTGTTATTCAGGGCCGTACCCAAGTGTGGGGGATTAGAGGGTTTAAATAAAATCCTAGTTACGGCCCTGGTGTTATTGGACAAATAATACAAAGATAGTTTTTGTAAAGACGAAAATACCTCATCAATGAGTAATAAAAATACATATTTATGCAATTTTTAAGGTAGTATTTTTAATAAAAACCCAAAAATAATAAAGTACCTAATCAAATTTTCAATAAGATCGTTTATTTTGCCATCGGGCTTTTGGCCGAGTGGAATTTATTCAATCCAATTCAAATTTTAATCAACGTAGGGCATTCGATTATTAAGTAAATTGGTACACAGGGTAATCGACAATAATTTGCAGTTTTTCAGCTTAGCAAAGTAACAGGTTTATAAAAAGCTTATACATTTTTTATATACAGTGTCCGACACAGAGCGCAGCATATGGGAACGTTTTTTATCTTTAAGTTTAGAAAATTAATTTTATTTTAGATAGGTTCTGCATGTTCTCAAACCAAAATAACACCCATTAAATCCGGTAAAAATCTTATGGTATGGTATACGAGGTAGGATCAAAAATTTGAAATTCCGCTAAGATTAAAGTACCTAAGTACCTCCATCTTTCATTGTAGAATATTTTTTTTACTAAGAATTATTGTTTTAATTTCAAAGTTATACCCAAATTCCTAGTTTCGCTTATTTTGGACTATTTTGGACAAAAAAATGGATTAAATCGTATTTTCTGAATTACCCTGTATAAAAAATAAATGGCAACTGAACAGTACGAAAATAGGATTTTCTGCAGACTTTGTTAGAGACGTCGATCATAAGTCCGATTAGTTTGTTTTCTTATTGTTATGACTTTCTAAAATAAAAACATAAAACTATTAAATATTTTTGCTGAACACCGTATTTTATTTTCTGAGGGAACAAGTTAATTTTATCTAACTGATATTTTTTGATTTATATTGACTTAAAGCATCTCCTAAATAGTTTTTTATACATTGAAGTATGCATAGAAAATTTCCTTTTGATTTATAAAGAAAAAAATTTAAATTAAAAATATACATTGTGTCCACGGATGGACCTAACTATACTTGTAAAAAACATTATTTTAAATTTTTCGAAAAAAAGTCATTCTTCATCATTTCTTCTGCTTGTTATAAAAATACAATTTGCGTCGAGAAAAATCGATTTTATTGTACAGGGTGTGTAAAAAATGTTAAAATGTAGATTTGCAAAATTTAAAACTTTTGATCCAACTTTTTTGAATGATCAGAATAAAAGAGATTGGAAAGAGAACTCGAAAAGCCGAAAAAAGGTTTTAGATATGACCTGTGGTAACTACGATATTTTATATTAAAACTTTAATCTTTCCTTGAATTATTGATATTTTCCTACAGATTAAAGTTTTAATATAAAATATCGTAGTTACCACAGGTCATATCTAAAAACTTTATTCGGCTTCTTCAATTCTCTTTCCAATCTCTTTTATTCTGATCATTCAAAAAAGTTTGATCAAAAATTTTTAATTTTGCAAATTTACATTTTAACATTTGTTACACACCCTGTACAATAAAATCGAATTTTCTCAACGCGAATTGCATTTTTATAACAAGCAGAAGAAATGATGAAGAATGACTTTTTTTCGAAAAATTGAAAATAATGTTTTTTACAAGTATAGTTAGGTCCATCCGTGGACACACTGTATTTTGAACGGATTTTATTCGTCACGCAAAATAATGGTCAATAATAATATATTTTTAATTAAAAATTTTTTCTTTATAAATCAAAAGGAAACTTTCTAAGCACGGTACTTCAATGTATAAAAAACTATTTAGGAGATGCTTTTAGTCAATGTAAATGAAAAAATATCAGTTAGATGAAATTAACTTGTTCCCTCAGAAAATAAAATACGGTGTGCAGCAAAATATTAAATATTTTTATGTTTTTATTTTAAAAAGCCATAATATTATGAAAACAAACTAATCGGACTTATGATCGACGGTTATCTCTAACAAAGTCTGCAGAAAATCTTATTTTCGTACTGTTCGGTTGCCATTTATTTTTTATACAGGGTTATTCAGAAAACACGATTAAATCCATTTTTTTGTCCAAAAGAAGCGAAACTAGGAATTTGGGTATAACTTTGAAATTAAAACAATAATTCTTAGTAAAAAAAAATATTCTACAATGAAAGATGGAGGTACTTTACTTTTAGCGGAATTTCAAATTTGTGATCCTACCTCGTATACCATACCATAAGACTTTTACCGGATTTAATGGGTGTTATTTTGGTTTGAGAACATGCAGAACCAATCTAAAATAAAATTAATTTTCTAAACTTAAAGATAAAAAACGTTCCCTTATGCTGCGCACTTTCTGCCGGTCACTGTATAAAACATATAACTATTTTTTAATAATTAATTTCCAGAGTTCTTAAATTAAACATATAATGTTCTCGTGCACATAAAAAAAAACATGGTGTAAAATATAAGTTCTTGATTAAATTATTACCTATAAAATATTACAAGTGAATAACCATAAAAGTCCAAACTAATTTCGAACAGTGCTTAGAGCATTTTATCGGCCTATTTATATCTTAAGTCTGATCAAATTTATCGCTCGAACAACACGCAAACAAACGTTTATGTTAACCTTTAATCAGCAGAGGTTGTATGTAGTTTTCGGCACCGACAACACTCTAGCCGGAATATATGGGTTTCTACCTGTATTGATGTTTACAATTTGGCAAAAACTTGGGTGTAAAACATTTCAAGCACAATTTCTTGTTCAAGAATTTGAAAAAGTTTTTGCCAGAGAACTTGACCCGTGAAATAATATAAACTACATGGGATATTTACATTTTTTCTTTTATACAGCGTGTCCAGAGAAGTTCTAGACATATTATGGGAATTTTCTTTATTGTTGATTTTACGAAAAAAAGTTATTCTTTATAAAAAGTTCTGCTTGATGCGCAAATATTATTGACATATCAAATTTTAATATATCATGTACAGGGCGGCAAAAAAATATAGAAACACAGAATTACGTTAAGAGGGAAGTACCCTCGATTTTTATTTTAGAGCAAATTGTTATGAGAAATTTGCAAGAAAAGATGTGAAGACCGCAGTTCGATATCTTTGTTCGTTTCAGAGTTATTGCCAAACAATAATTTTTAATACAAATCGCGCCCTCTAGCAATTTTATTAGAAACTATTTTGTACCATTGGATACGACAATTTAAGGTACTTACCTTTTTCTTCCAAACAAGCTTAAATTTAGTAAAATCGGTTAAGTCGTTTAGAAGTTACAGCGATTTTAATGTTTACACTTTCACTTGATAAGAGTGGGAGAAGCTATTGAAAGTGTAAACATTAAAATCGCTGTAACTTCTAAAAGACTTATCCGATTGTACTAAATTTAAGCTTGTTTGGAAGTACCTTCAATTGTCGTATCTAATGGTACACGATAGTTTCTAATAAAATTGCTAGAGGGCGCAATTTGTATTAAAAATTATTGTTTTGGCAATAACTCTGAAACGAACAGAGATATCGAACTGCGGTCTTCACATCTTTGCTTGCAAATTTCATCTACTTTTCGATTATGATGTCATAGTTATACCCTATGGTTTGAATTTTCGGGATAAAATCGAAAAAACTGTTATTATTACAAATTGCGCCCTCTAGCAATTTGATTAAACACAATCGTGTACTGTTGGATACGGCAATTGAAGATGCTTATTTTCTCCTTCCAAACAAGCTTAAATTTAGTAAAATCGGATAAGTCGTTTAGAAGTTACAGCGATTTTATTGTTTACACTTTCAATAGCTTCTCCCACTCTTATCAAGGTCGGTACGCCAATGAGTCTTAAACCAAAATGATGCAGAATTGTCTAAGCTTTCCAACGATGTAATCAGAGTTATTCCATAATATGGGAATTTTCGGAGAAATTTAGAATTTAAAAAAACAATTTTTAATTGTGCCCCCTTGCGGCGAAATGAGGAACTTAAAAGTATTTTCCAGCAATTTCTCTTGACCACTTTACTCATAAAAAAATCTTTCCGAAAGTTGTACGATTAATGGTTTCCGAGATAAAGCCGACGTCCTCGCTTACGTCTTTTAAACTTTTTGAAGATTGCAGGGGTGCAAATAAAATATACCAAAACATGCATCGGGATAATCTGTCTTGTTGTGTGTTTCTCTTTATTTTCATACCTTGTTTGTGTAGCCTAGGCCTAGTTTGATGTGTTTAAATGGATCATAATAAAATAAAGTTATATATCAAGATACACACATTTTTTCTATGATCTCCAAAGTGGTATAGAGATATGGTACAAACCTCTTTTTCTCAGGTAATCTTCAATCATAACTGCGCTGATCATGAAGACGTTGCCCACGCTACCAACAGCTGACATAGAGGCTAGAAGAATCAGACGGGCCAATCGGGACCAATGATCGTTTAGGGTGACTGGAGAGACCTCTTCGGTGGGAAGCACATGGCTCATATTTGAGACCATTCCAGTACGGACCTGGTATAAAAAAAAATCCGTTACTTAAGAAACATCAAGTAAACCTATATATAGGTTCATTTTACATTTTACGAAATTACAAGTTTTAGAACACAAATCTGTCGATCTGGCAACGCCGCAGATGATCTGGATTCTCTATCAGCTGTTTGTGATTCAGCTAAGCAAGTATGGCTGGCAGTTGACTCATTCGGAACATCGATTTACTGGTTGCCACGACAACGGGACTTTTTTGTACATACACTGCTCGACCAAATAATCATATAGCGGAGTGAATTAAAGTGACTCCGGTAAAAAAATAGGTTTATTTTTTTGGTTGCCCGCAGTAAATCGACTCAATTTGTAACTATTGAGAATTTATTAGTGCTGGAGGCGCATAATAAAAAAAATGTTAGGTTATTGTAAAAATGGTAATGAAATTTAAACCTTATAACAAAACGGTATTACAATAAAACAGTAAGCTCTGTAAAATGACTAATTTAGTGCCATTTTACAAGCATGCATGTCATATATGATAGAAAGCCCTCTATAAATAGTGATATTATTATTTATTGAGGTTTTACAACTTATGACCCTCAGCTGTCAGGTTTTAAAAAAGTATTGTGAAAGAAATAAGTTATATGAAAAAAGAAGAATTAATTTTTTGTACCAGTGTAAGAGTATATATCACTATCTTTAACCTCTATGATATAGGATAGATATATGTATAGATACATTTTGTGCAGATATCATTATAGGCTCGCAATTACTCATTATCATTATTATGAGGATTAATAACCATAAATTTATTTTAATGTGCTTACGATAATTACCTTTTTCACGTGAAAAATTACCCGAAAAAACTCGTTTGCATAAATTATTTCTTTTTGCTGCTTTTACCACGATTTATAGACGCAAAAATCTCAATTATTTTCCTGAAAATTACCGTTTCACCTTGGAAAGCTGTTAGTTTGGATTGTTGGGTGGTTGGGCGGTAGTCATTATTGTACTTTTATGATATTTTTGCGTTTTAAAAATACCCCTTAACATTCAAATCGATAGCCTTGCGTTTTTGCAGCCATCGAATAGCGTGTTGGCGTTGGCGAATTTTTTTTTAACGAAATTTTTGCTTTGTTGTTTAATCATAAAACTAATAACCGGAATAACTCAATAATATCTGTATATAGATCTGGGTAATGGGTAGGTCGTTTGAAAGAGTTAACTTCAAAATTTCTTTATTCCAAACGAACTTTTACAGTTCATTACATGGAAAGTGACAACATAATATAGAAAATAATAACCATTAAAAAAATAACAAAAAAAAATTGAAGTTAATCCAGTTTAATTCATTAATAAAATCAATATAAAAAAAATAGTATAAATAATTTAATTTAGTAAATATCTCTTTAATTATTTTTTAAAAGTTGCCAATTTTTTTATTTTTCTGATAGTTTTTGGAAGATTGTTATATTTTATTATTCCGTCATATAAAAGCGATTTTTTTCCGAAATTACTTTTTACTGGTATAATAGTTTGATAATTTATGCAACGTCTGGTGTGTTATGATCATGTAATGTCTTATTCTCCTGAAGTGTTATGTTTAATTTTTTTCTTTTAAAATAATAGAGTGAATTAGAATACAAATTTTTAATTTATAAATGTTCTGAACGTGTAAATACCCTTTCGGTCTATATAGCTTAACTTGGTTCTGAATGTGGTAATTTGTGTATACATTTAATAACTTTATTTTGCAATGTTTGTAATGATTTTAAGTTTGATAAACAAGCAGATCCCCATGCAGAAGCTAAGTATTGTAATTTGAAATATAATATTAATGAAAAATATTTATTTTTTAAGTATTTCAAAGGAATAAAATATCTAGCTGTGTACAAAATAGATACCAATGGAGATATTAGTTGATAATATACTGGATATGGCATTTCCAATTTAAATTTTCGTTTAAAACTAATCCTAAAAATTTTGTCGTTTTTTAATATGGAATATTTTCATTATTAAGTGTTAAAGGGTTAATGATGGAATTTATTTTATTTTTAGTTATAAACATAAAAGAAGATTTTGTAAAATTTAACGTAAGTTTATGTGATTGAAGCCAAGAAAGAAGTATTTTTAAATCATTATTAATATCAAAGTACATTTCTGCAAGAGTTTCAGCAAATTAAATAATTGTTGTATCATCTGCAAATAGCTTTATATTGCCCTTTAAGTTCAATTTATTATAATATATATATTTAAATATTTTGAGTTATGTTGTGTTATTTTTTGTATTACTACCAGAGAGTATGAAGTAGATAGAACCCTCGCCTCTACACTTTAAAGCATCCCCTTTTATTTATTTACATGCTGTTCGACGTCAAAATAAAAATACCCCATTGTCAAAGAATAACAGTAGATAAAAGCGGCAACGCCGCTACAACTACGCGTAAATGCATTGTTCCGCCTTCTGTCATAATAGTGACGAAAACAAGGGTTTTAATGTTATCTGCGTTAAAAAATGTATCTTTTTAATTCGGTTTCTTTTGTTTTCGCGTGAAAATTACCATGACAGTTTGATTGGTGTGCCAAGGCAAACCTTTCCTACGCCGTGAATATTTTTTTAGTGAAGAAAATGTTATGAATATTGTAATTTACGTGGAAAATTTAAGTGTGTCACTTTTAGGTTAGGTTTTTTACATCTGTTTGGCTACACGGGGTTTTTCTGTTTTATTTTTAAATATTTGCGGTTGATTATTTGTTACTTATTTATTTATTTTGAGTTAGTTTATTAGTTTGTTTAATATAATAAATTATCAATACATCTATCTACTGCTGTCTGTGCAAGCTAGAGAAGGCAAAATAGGTTCTATAATATTAACCAGTAGCGACTCGTGAGAGATTTAATTGGGATACAGTTTATTAATTTCTGCATGAGGTAAGTTACTATATACCCTCCTAGTTTTCAAATATTTTGTTAATGAAACTATTTAGAGACAAAAATGTGTATGATTACATAACAACAGATACAAAACCTATATTAAGGCATGGAATGAAAGAAATATTCGGGGCCGCTTTAAAATTGCATCAGCTGATGAATAAGTCGTCAAAGCGCATGCTTACAGGCCATTTTGCTTGCACTTGCACCTATTTGACACCAAAAAAAAATTTATCGCAAATTTAAAATAGTTAAAACTATCATTCGTACTTGAGTATTACAAATTAGTTCTTATCAATTCAATTGACATACTTATTAGTTATTATTACTAATTTTTACACGGAATTAAAAAAATATCCATAGCCCAACCGTGATAAAGGATAAGAAACACATGATTTACATTTTTTTTTTTTGATACATTAATATTAGTGGTATCTGGTTAAATTATTGTAAGTAGGTTACCTAGAACTGGTATTTATTTTATTTATAACATTTTTTTTTCTAATCTGATCAGCACTATTCAGTGGCGGCTGACGATCATTGAAACAGAGGTAGGGCCAAAAAATAGAAAAAACCAGAAAGGTACATTTGATTGTTTGAAAAGACACTTGGGTATTATTTTGTATTCAACCTATTTCGACCCGTACCTCCAAAACGAAAAACACTAGAAAAAAAGGGTCAGACAAAAGTTCTAGGGCATTCAAATCTGAATAAAAAATGTTATAATCATTTTTACGATATCTCCAACGAGGCATGTGAATTTTGAGGTTTGTTTGATCGGCGCCCTCGAAACTTCACGTATTGATAATGGTTTTGAACTTGGATTTTTGTAGCGGTAAATAACAATATGTATAGGTATAGAGTGCTACAAATTTATGTAATTTAATGTTATACAAAATTTTTTTAAATTTGATCAAGCAATCAAATAAAATTATAATACCGTGCGAGCAAAAATTATTTGCATCAAAGAGGGCCTTGCATCTAAGGACGTAATGCTTAGCCGTAGAGCTTACCTAATACCTGTTGGGTGTCGATAACTACCTGAATTAACAATCAATCAGTTTATTTCGTCATCTTTGACAGTCGTTACAAGTAATTTGATTCATCGCTAATTTTTCCAATTTCTTAAACAATTCACACAATGGGCTTTACGGAACAGCACAAAACATTCATGGTTGAAGCGTATTTTCGAAACGGGGTTAGAGTAAATGGTGAGTGGCAATACAGTCCGGGTTTGTGCATGGACAATTTTCACGGAACATTTTCCTAACGTTGCTTTTATTGCTGGGGATTTTTATCATTGCCTGAAAAGAACCGTGGCTGTGTTTAGGGAAACAGGTTATATACAGCACAAAAAAGGAGCAGGAAGACCATCGGTAAGAACAGAAGAACTTGTTGCAAACGTTCGTAAAATAATGCAAAATACGCCAACAAATTGTATAAGACGCCTGTGCCAAGAAGTGGGAAGATCTTAGGGAACATGCAGGACTTAAATTTATTTCCTTATAAAGTGCAAGTATTCCAAGAAATACAAGCCGCAGATTTCGAAAGTCGCAGGAATTACTCTCAATGATTTACCCAAAATTTATTGGAAATAAATGATTTATTAGACCTGACATTTTTTCAGCAATTTATGTAACTATTTTTCTTTTTCTTTCTGTATATTCTTACTTTGTTAATTTTGTAAACAACAAAAATAAATTTGTATTTGTCTACTTATTTTATTACTCATTAGTTTGGCATATCATGTCATAATATGAATTTGACAAAATTTTAACCTAGATTTGGTTAGATATATCGTCCACACATCATTGTGATCTAAACCAAGCCCTACGTTTTTTAATCCAAGCCCTCTTTGATGCAAATAATTTTTGCTTGCAAGGTACCTATATAATGTTTCATTAAAAAAAAGTAGGTATATGATATGCCTTGACTATTTGGGACATCTTGTATAATTCTAAATAAACCTAGCATGCACCAAAATTTCCCATTTTCTTTTTGATTCTAGAGCTACCCACTAAAGCGACATGTGATCACGAAACTCCAATAAACATAGTCGAATACCCACAACAAAAAAAACAACCTAGAATTAACCGACGATACCTACACTCTACACGACAAAATGGATCAAATAGACGACTACTCGGAAGTCTATCAAAGACTGCCTCTACGCGTCTACCTCGCTTACGGCATGGGACACGTTCTAAACGACGTCTGCGCCTCCATGTGGTTCACATACCTACTAGTATACTTTCATCTGGTGTTAAATTTTAGCAACGCCCAAGCCGGAACGTTGCTTTTAGTCGGACAAATAGCAGATGCCTTATCGACACCATTCGTAGGGTACCATTCAGACCAAGGAGACAACTTTTGGATTTGTCGATACGGCAACAGGAAGGTTTGGCACTTGCTCGGAACCGTCTGTGTGATTCTAACGTTTCCGTTTATATTTTCGCCTTGCGCCGGATGCGACGGAGCCTCCAAGTGGAGTCAGATGATCTACTACTCGATGTTTATCATCATATTTCAGTTCGGATGGGCGTCCGTTCAAATCTCCCATCTGTCGTTGATTCCAGAGATCAGTCCCAACGAACACGACAGGACTAAATTGACGGCGGTTCGTTACGGTTTCACGGTCATAGCCAACGTATCCGTCTACATCATCACCTGGGCCGTGCTCCATATATCCGGAAACGACACCAATAAAATCAGTTCCGCCGACGCCTCCAAGTTCCAACATATAGTGCTGAGCGTTATGTGTTTGGGCGTCGTATGTTCGATCCTTTTCCACATTTACGTTAAAGAGGACGGCGACTACGGCGGTTCTCATAATCTGAGAGGCACCAAGCTCCGAACCGACTTCAAGGAACTGTTCACGGACGTGCAAGTGTATCAGGGAGCGATCAATTACATGTGTTCCCGACTATTCATCAACCTGACTCAAGTTTTTATCACTCTCTACCTTCACGAAACGCTGGATATGGTTTCCAGCGCTCTGGCAGTGGTCCCGTTGACCATGTACATCGCCAGCTTGGTCACGTCATTTGCCGTGGGACCTATCAACCAGGTCGTCGGTAGAAAGATCACTTATATATTCGGAGCCATGCTAGGTATGTCCGCGTGTTTGTTCATACACTGGGGCAGAGGCGAGTTATACTCCAGGTATCTCATTTACATAGTGGCTTCGTTACTAGGTGCGGCTAGTTCCATAGTGTTAGTTTCTAGTTTGGGCGTTACCACCGATTTAATCGGCACCAGGACGAATTCGGGAGCGTTCGTGTACGGTATAATGAGTTTTGTAGACAAATTATCTAATGGGGTGGTGGTAGAAATTATCCAGAACCGACACAAGGACGAAACTAATATTTGGTATTACAGGGATGTGTTGACGTACGTTTGCGGGGGCGCTGTGCTCCTGGGGGCAGTGGCGGTTGTGTTTTTGAGGAAGCCCCTCAGTGTGAGTGAATCGAGACGGGAGTTATTCGTCGATGATGAAGAGGGGGTTGATACAATAAACTAGTGGACGTATTAGGAAAATTTTATAATCGTTTAAACCTTACAAAGGGCTTGCCGTTTACCAAAATTTATATATTATGTATATTATGATTGTTATGTAAATTATGGACGAGTATAGATCTGAATTTTTGGGCGCTCTATTTTGCTATATTTGTAAATATTGTTTGTGATAATTTAGAGAGCCGACGAAAATGCGTATACAACGGTTACCAGATATAATATTCAGACGTCATGTGGTGATTAAAATTTATATTCGTAACCATGGTAACACAATGAAAATGATCAACTGTTTCTATGGTTATCTAGTTGCTCGCCACGTGACGTCATAGCTATAAAGATTATCTTTGTTAGTATCATTAGCTTTATTCGGGTTTCGAAATGTTGACGGTTCTAGAACTGTTCCTGGATTGCGCAGGACTGTTGCGCAATAGCATAAATTCTAGAACGGTTCCGAAATTATCCGCGAATTATCAGAGAAGTGCGTAAACCCGAACGAACTTTGTGTTTTCTGAGAGTTAACCTAACCTAACCTAACTTTATTTTCACATTTCCGTCATTTGTTAACAGTTCGTTCTTTCTTGGATTCAACTTTATATTTATAAATTAAATTAATTTAAAATGGCTAGTGAAGGTAGGTTCTGCTTAAAATAATTTAAACTAAGGCTATTTTATTAGCTCTTATCTTGTTTCAGATAGTATTAACGTAAAAAGAAAATACCGGCCAAAAAAATACAATTTATAAACCAAACAATAATTAAAAATAAATTGTAAGGTTACGCTTGCGAATTTTGACGTTTTAAAACTGCGGCAAATCGAAAATATGTTTTACACATGCGTCGTAAAATAATCCCAAACCAGTTCTTACTCTGGAGCAAGGACTGTTTCTGATAGTTCTCGAACAGTCCCAGAACAGTTCTTATTTAAACCCGAACAACAAACTGCTGTCAAAATATCAGTTCTAAATCGGTTCAAAATAACCCGAACGCGAGGAATTAGACTGCGCACACTCGTGACAGTTCTAGGACCGTCCCAGACGAAACCCGAATAAAGCTATTGTGTCCATGGAGAACTTTAAACGTCAAATATTTACTTGTTATTTATGAACAGGCCTGTATATTCTGTTTGAATCCCAGAAGGCCTTGATATACAGGGTTAGTTGAAATAACCGGCTAATTTTCTTCAAAACTGCCAATGCTAAATCAATGAATTTTGGTACAGGATAACTTAAAAAATTGAATGGAAAATTGACAATTGCGACGTTGCCAGATTTTTAGTTTTTTCTGTAACTCAAGGAATGTTTTTTTTTCAAATGTAACACTACTCTTTTTTTTATTGAATTCGATTCCTCCCATCAACGTTACCATTTCCTGATAGTATCAAATTTTTATCTCAAATAGTTCTATGGGAAAAAAAGTTATTAGTTACAACTCTAACTCTGAAAAAATCCAATCTATTCCATTTAAAAACGTTTCAAATAATGTAAAAAGAAAGGTTGGTAGACATATTGTACCTAATAGTATCGATAACGATAATAACAACTAACAACTACTAACAATAACATAGCTAGTAAAAATTACTTACATATTATAGTACACTACATTAATTTGATTATGAAATCGATACTATTAGGTACAATATGTCTACCAACCTTCCTTTTTACATTATTTGAAACATTTTTAAATGGAAATAGATTTGATTTTTTTAAATTTTAGAGTTAGAGTTGTAACTAATTAACTTTTTTCCCATAGAACTATTTGAGATAAAAATTTGATACTATCAGGAAACGATAATGTTGATGGGAGGAATCGAATTCAATAAAAAAAATAGTAGTGTTACATTTAAAAAAAAAAACATTCCTTGAGTTAGAGAAAAAAACTAAAAATCTGGCAACGTCGCAATTGTCAATTTTCCATTCAATTTTTTAAGTTATCCACCTGTACCAAAATTCATTGATTTAGCATTGGCAGTTTTGAAGAAAATTAGGCGTTCCGGTTATTTCAACTAACCCTGTATAACTCCAATAAACAATTATGCGCTGAATTAGTCTAATATAAGAAATTGTATTGTCGGCAAATAGTTTTTAAATTATCCTCGCCCTTAGATTGACCATTGACGTTTATCAATTGCCAGGGTCACATTCGTCAGAGTTTGTAACCTTTAATTCCGAATCAAAACAGGGCCGTACTCCGTGTTTTTATTTCGCCGGACCAATGATTTGTGTTGGAGAGCTTTTTAAGAGAATTTACTCGGAATATTTAAACTACCATTACTTTATTTTAAAAAAATACTGGTTAAGTGGTCGTGAGCGGCAAAAATGTCACTGTTTAATCTAAGGACACGACTTTTGTCAATATAACTACCGCGCGAGACGAACGATGTTATTTTTTTTTCAGATAGAATGTACATACGGGTGTTAATTAATGTCATGCAGATATTTCAGGGGGTGATAGTACTCGTCAAAATAAGAAAAAAATGCAAATATATGCATGGCCTAAAACGCGTTATTTTCGTTATACAGGGTGGCAAAGTTTCAATTTTTTTCTCGTATTTTGCGTTTTCTCTCTTATATTCTGCGATAATTGTTTCAAATTTGGAACATCAACCCTTTTTTTAAATCTCTACAATAAAGTATCAAAATTGTCGGTCGCAGTATACAGGGTGTTACATTTTCTTGAATCGGCTACAATTTTATCTTTCAGAACTTTTTTTTTGGCTCCCTGTATGAATTCCGGTATGAAATTTGAACTCTCTGTTCCTTTGTTTAGCGTTCTGGTATCTTGCACTATTCTCGTAGCTGTGACCGTTTTCGATTTATTTGCAAAAATAGCCATCGATGGAAATTAAGTGTCAGCGAAATAACGCAGAGTAAAAAGCTGTGTATCAAAACAATTTATTAGTTAATCAAATAAAAATAAAATAAAATTATAAAAACTGTTGAAAATGGCACAGACACTCTATTTTTTTCTTATATTCATTATTGCGTTATTTCGCCCACACTTAATTTTCATCCATGGATATTTTTGCAAATAAATCGAAAACGGTCACAGCTACGAGAATAGTGCAAGAGACCAGAACGCTAAACAAAGGAACAGAGAGTTCAAATTTCATACCGGAATTCATACAGGGAGCAAAAAAAAAAGTTCTGAAAGATAAAATTGTAGCCGATTCAAGAAAATGTAACACCCTGTATACTGCGACCGGCAATTTTGATACTTTATTGTAGATATTTTAAAAAAGGGTTAATGTTCCAAATTTGAAACAATTATCGCAGAATATAAAAGAGAAAACGCAAAATACGAAAAAAAAAATTGAAACTTTGCCACGCTGTTTAACGAAAATAAGGCGTTTTGGACCATTCATATATTTGCATTTTTTTCCTATTTTGACGAGTACTATCATCCCCTAAAATATCTGCATGACATTAATTAACACCCTGTATATGTTAAGTAGACAAAGATTTAAAAATTATTTATTAACTAGTAAATAACCACGTATTATATATTTTTTATTTATAAATTATTTACATCAACTATTTTCGTATATATATCTTTATACAGGGTTGCCCAGAAGTCCGGAATTAAATTAACATTACCCTAACATGTAACTTTTGGGAAAAACGCTCGGACACGTCAATTTAGTTTTATAAATGCTCACATTTTTACGTTATTCGTTCGTTTTTTTATAGACATTTGTCAAAAATATGACATCTATCTTATTTTTTAAATGGAAACATACAGCTTGTGATACGTCATTTGAAAGCTATAATAATATCTCGTACAGTATGCTCATAAATTTTGGCGCGATTCTGTCGAGCCATTTCAAAATGGCGACTGTTAAAAGTTTTTAAAAAATCTCTATTTAAATAAGCGGAAATGATAAATCTTTGATGTTTTTTTTACCTTTCAAGATAAGAAATCTTCATTGTTTCACGTTCTGACATTTTGTGACATTGTGAACTTGTAAAATTAATTTAGGTATATTTCCGAAGTATTAGGTATTTTATAATTTTCTAAACAAAAATTGTTTTGTCGGAAAGACAGCGTATCGAAGTCTTGATATTGTTAGGATGTGGAGATAAAATAAGAAGTCAAAGTGAAGAGTGCACTTTATTTAATGCTAAATATCCGGATAATCAAATTTCACACGACACTGTTTGTAAAATATTCCACAAATTTGATGAACATGGCACAAGTAAAGGACTTGCCTAGGAATGGACGGCCACATGTTTTAGGCGACGATGAAAAATTGGATATTGCATTATCTCTGCAGGATAATCCGCATGTTTCAACAGTTTCATTGGCTCAAAATCACGATATATCCAGAGGTACTATTGGAAGATTTTTAAAAGTAGAAAAATACCACCCTTATACAGTGTCCGCAAGAAAGTTCGCATCAAATGGGATTTTTTTTTATTATTCGGTATAGGTAAAAATTGAAACAGCAGTTAGTTTTTGCTTACCTAAAAACCAAAAATGACGCATACTGACGCAGCTGCACGACTTGCGTTACCTGTCAAATTTGACATTTTTAATAAAATAGGTTCAAAAATGCCATTATTTATCAAAATATCGAAAAACTTTATTTGAGAAAGTTGTTTATTTAGGCATTTTTAGTCTCTGTACGAAATTTTGACAGTCTAATACAATTTTTATTCTTTGCCAGGTTCTTGAAAATTTTGATCAACCCTCGTAGATTAACTTTTATACATCGATGTAAAACCATTGGCCTTTACTTCATTTGTAATCTTAATGCAATTTTGTGTAAAATTTTTGTTTCCTATTATTTATTTTGCTTCAAAAACTGAAATTGTTATTGATCAGTATGTAATGTTTGATGCAAAGTTTATCTAATTACATCAGTTTTGCCAAAACCGACGTTTCTCATTTCTCTTAAGTTAGTAAACAGATGTACAAAAAGAAAATATTGGGAGCTTTCGTTGAAATTTTACTTAATTTATATTAAATTAAATTAATTATATTAAACTATATTTTTGTTGAATAAAATGTTCCGAGCGATTAATATTTATTCTTTTTAATCCAATATTAATTAAGTAAAATTTCAACGAAAGCTTCCTAATATTTTCTTTTTGTACATCTGTTTACTAACTTAAGAAAAATAGGAAACGTCGGTTTTGGCAAAACTGATGTAATTAGATAAACTTTGCATCAAACATTACATACTAATCAATAATAATTTCAGTTTTTGAAGCAAAACAAATAATAGGAAACAAAAATTTTACACAAAATTGCATTAAGATTAGAAATGAAGTAAAGGCAAATGGTTTTACATCGATGTATAAAAGTTAATCTACGAGGGTTGATCAAAATTTTCAAGAACCTGGCAAAAAATAAAAATTGTATTAGACAGTCAAAATTTCGGACAGTGACTAAAAATGCCTAAATAAACAACTTTTTCGAATAAAGTTTTTCGATATTTTGTTAAATAAGGGCATTTTTGAACCTATTTTATTAAAAATGTCAAATTTGACAGGTAACGCAAGTCGTGCAGCTGCTGCAGTATACGTCATTTTTGGTTTTTAGGTAAGCAAAAACTAACTGCCTTTTCAATTTTTACCTATACCTAATAATAAAAAAAAATCCCATTTGATGCGGACTTTCTTGCGGACACTGTATATGATTTATCATTTCCGCTTATTTAAATAAAGATTTTTTTAAAACTTTTAACAGTCGCCATTTTAAAATAGCTTGACGGAATCGCGCCAAAATGTATGAGCATACTGCACGAGATATTAGCTTTCAAATGACGTAGGTATCTATCACAAGCTGTATGTTTCCATTTAAAAAAAAGATCGATGTCGTGATATCTTTGACAAATGTCTATAAAAAAACAAACGAATAACGTCAAAATGTGAGCATATATAAAACTAAATTGACGTGTCCGAGTGTTTTTCCCAAAAGTCACAGGTTAAGGCTATATTAATTTTATTCCGGACTTCTGGGCAAACCTGTATATTACTCAATGCTTGACGTGGTAAAATCCAAGATAAATCAGTTTTGTTAAATTATCGTTGGATTGGAAAGATTGTTCATAAATAAACCCATTTCTTGCCCTCCTCGTATCGTAGGTATTGAATTTATCTAAATTGAGATAGGTATATACGATTTACTATTCCATGTCATGTATTGAATTTTATAGATCTGAAAACAGTACAGTACTTATACGTTCCTAACTTCTGTATTCTACCAATGGCTGTTGTATTTACATAAATAAGAATATTTTTTAATAGAAATTAAAAAATCGATCGTAATATTTTTGTTGTATTTTTTCAGCGCTTTATTTTTCAAATTATTGAATTAATCTTGAAAATGTTCTTTCACGCATGCATAAGTTTTTGGCTGCACCTGTATACCTACATCCGTGTACGTATAAACTGTAGTTTTACAATTAATCTTTTGATGCTTAAAAGCTTTTGGGTAAAAATAGAATCGCAATGTTTCTCTAGGTCAAAGAATAATAAAATATTTACATAAAAAACTTTAGAAAATTTTCAAACATTTTTAACAACTATGTAGATTAGAGCTTTAAATATATAATTTTAAATGGTGATGGACAGTTGCAAACTACTGGAACAGTATTATAAGGTCAGTTTGGGAGGATACAATTAATATAAGTCACAGCAGGACCCTGGAATCCTGAAATCTTTGTAAAATCAAGGCAAGTTTGCCGTACTAACTAAAACTACAGCGATCTCCCAGAGTGGCGTAACGGGGGGCCCACACTGACGGCCCCTTCAAAACTTGCTGCCCGCTTTGCTGGTATTTCATTTCATAATTAATTTTATTTTTTTATATCCCGAGAATTTACCTTCGTTAAGTGAAGAAGAATTATACCTACGTGAAAGCGCGGAATTTACAAACGATATACCATAAAGACTTGTCCATTGACTTTCCTAGTCAAATTTGAAGCCTCAGAAAGGGACTTGGAGATAGTATTTCAAAATTAAAAATAGTGTATAAACTTGCGGATCATTTATTAATAAAAAATCAGTGTAATCTTCAAATTTTCCGGATGCATCTAGTGCAGTGATGTTATTTCTAACTTTACCAGTTAGTGTGGCATCAGCGGAACGATCTTTTTCCAAACTTAAAATAGTAAAAACCCATTTACGTAACACGATGGGACAACAACGCCTTTCGGATTTATATCGAACACGAGTTTGTTAAAACATTAAATATCGACGAAATTATTATTAGAGTTTGTTCAATGTTGTTATATCTAATATAAACGATTTTGCAAAAAAAAAACTCTACGATCTGTATGTTGTATAATACATATTTTTTTACTGTTTTGTCTTTTGGATTCTATAAGGTTCGATCACTGCTCTGCTACCCCCGTTACTACCATACATGGTAAGCAACAAAGACAGCGGCGCACCCAGGATTTTATTTTAGGGGGGGGCCCGCCAACCAGTGCTGGAAGCAAATTTTTTAATAAACTTTTAAGTTACGCATTTTTCTAGAACTTTGGAGCTTTTTAACAGGTACTCTTGCAGGGAAGATCGCAATAGCATAGTCATGGGAGTCGTTAAACGGTTTCTTAGGGGGGGGGGCATTGCTTGTGACTTGTTAACTTGGGGGTGTACTAAAAGCCTGTTGTAGGCGAAATGCGCCGCAGGCGAAATTTTTTTAAGACCACGCCCAAATTTGGTCAATATTTATTATAGTAAATATTTTAAAAATTTATGATTACCTTCTTATTCTATTGAAAATGAAATAGGATAAAAAAATAAAAAGGCTAATTTATTTTTCATTAGTGGGTACATTGTTTAAAAGTAAAGTTCATTTATCTGTTTTTATTTGCAGCAAACTTATCAATAACAATAAAGTCCCTAGATTTACACTTTGTGGTATGTATCAAGTTAATTTCGAGAGTTTAGGTCTTCCCTTAATTTTAATTTCGATTTTTTGCTCAATACTTAATGAGCTAAAATTGTTTCTCAAACATTCATAGTCGTTTTGGCATTAAAACTGTTTATTTTTATTAAAATAAGTCTTTACTACCCCAAAATAATAACAAAAATATAAAGGAAAACTCGAAATAATAAATTCATACATTCAATCAAACCATATTAAACCTCAATAAGTCAACTTTTGTCAATAAGTCAACTTCCCGGGGGAGGGGGGGGGGGGCAACTGCCCCACCTGGCCCCCCTCAAACGAGGCCCGTGAGGTAAATCTAAGAAAATTGACTTTTTAAAATACTTATCCACTTTCATAATTTTTCATTTCATTGGGGGTTTTGGGGGGGCCAAGGCCCCCTTGCCCCCCCCCCCCCCTGGGTGCGCCACTGAACAAAGCAACATATTATGTTTTAAAATTTTGATTTTGCATCATGTTTGCTGGAATATTACATATACAGTATGTCTCTGTAAGTTTGCATCATATGGAAAACTTTTTTATTATTCATTTTACGAAAAAAAGTTATTCTTCATAAAAATCTCTGCATGGTCTAAAACCTAAAATGCAACCATCAAATATCGAAATTTCCCAGTCATATACGAGGTTTGTCAAAAAATGTGAATTTTTCCTAAGAATGTAAATTTTTCCCAAGAGTAAAGTACCTTTATTTTTGACATTATCAAAAATTGTTATTAAAAAAAGTTGATCAGAACTAAAAACCACGTCTAAATATGCAATACCACGCATTAAATTAATTAAATAATTAAAAAAATTAAATAATTAATAATAAATTAATAAAATAATTTTTCAACATAAATGCGTATAATTGCATATTTAGACGTGGTTTTTAGTTCTGATCAACTTTTTTTAATAACATTTTTTGATAATGTCAAAAATAAAGGTACTTTACTCTTGGGAAAAATTTACATTCTTTGGAAAAATTCACATTTTTTGACAAACCTCGTATATGAGTGGAAATTTTCGATATTTGATGGTTGCATTTTAGGTTTTAGACCATGCAGAGCTTTTTATGAAGAATAACTTTTTTTCGTAAAATGAATAATAAAAAAGTTTTCCATATGATGCAAACTTACGGAGACATACTGTATATAATGACTTATGTTATATCTACCAGTCTACCTAGGATTATAAAGTAAATTCGACTTGTTTGCTGTTTTAATAGTAGTTACTTAACACATATCCTAACTAAATTATTACACGATTAACGAATTCAAAAATTTATAAACCTCAACCTAATACTAATGAAAATAAGAATTATCATTTTCCATTGGTTATAGGTAGGGGGCCCCTAAAAACCTTTACGGGGGGGGGGGGGGGGGGGCACTCAATTTTTGTTACGCCGCTGGGTGCCACATAATAAATCGTACATTGTACACGAAGCCACTTTTACCTATATTTCACTTACCTATAAAATGCGTTGTTTTTACAATAATTGTTGATTCTCCCGTATATCATTATAATCGGCGTATAATACCATTAAAACGCACACGTTTTGAAATTCATAAACATTAACTTTTGAGACAAACACACTTCAATCAAGTGCGGTAAACGATTGGGTTTTATGCTCATTGCTCATGCTGTATGGAATGAGTTAATGCTTTTTTGTTTACGCGCACGCAATAATAGCATTTATGATGGATTTCTACATTGCAATTAATGTGATAGGTATAATAGCCTCTGTCTATATATTTATAAAAAATGTTAAAAATGTCCTTTTTTTAAACTAGAACAGAACCTGAAAAGCCGTGGGTAATAAACATGGGCGTCCATAGGGGGGTGCAAAACGGGCACTTGCCCACATTACTATTTTATTTCATAATTTACTATAAATATTGAATAGTACAGTGGTTAGTTAGTAGATAAAAAAATATTGTTAAAGTTTTTGCCCCCCCCCCTGAGAAACGCTCTATGGACGCCCTTGGTAATAAATACAAACGGAAACGAACAAATTTTAATATAGGTTGGATTCAACGATTATATACAAGAAGGATGGCTTACTTCGCCCGATTTCTCTGCGGAAGGTCAAATATGCAGTGATACGTCACTTCAGTACGTAAACTTTCAGACTTGCCCCGTTTAAAATGTACGGTAATACATAGCAATTTTATTTCAATAATTTTTTTGAAGCATTTCTAGTCGTCAAACGTAAAAATTGTATAAAAAGTAGGGTATCCTCCTTGTAATGAGGTATATTACAGTATTTTTTATTTTTCAAAAATCGCAAAATTACGCGAGTTACTTAGCGCGCAAGAATTTAATAATTTTTTTGGGACATTTCCGGTCGTCTAACGCAAATTTGTATAGAAAAGAAAATGTTTCACTTGTCAAGAACTATATTACAGTATTTTTTATTTTTCAAAAATCGCAATATCAACGAATATAGACTTTGCGCAGGTTTTTTTTGGTTCCGAGTGTTATATTTGAATATGATAACATTTTAGTAGAATCACTTAAAAAAGTATACTTACAAACTATATTATTTACAATTCAATAATAAAATAAAATATTTATTAACGGACAAGCCATTAAGTATAAAAAATAAAATCTGCCCAGGCATCGCAATCTATAACAACAAAATAGTATTTTAGATATATTTTTTAAATATTTTATTGAGAAAACTTACCAAAACTTTTAAAAAACTGATTCGAATGCAAAAATGTCCAAATACTGATAAAAAAAAACCAAGTCCGGGTAAACACCAAAAAAAATACGCAAAATTAGGCTTAAATTATAAAATTTTGATTGTTCGATATGTTCTTAAGTGTTTATTATTACTAAAAAACAGTTAAAAATTAAAAAATAGTCAGAGAAAACTAACAAAAAATACAATTAATCACAACAAAAACACATAGGCTTTCACCGATAAAAACAAATTCGGTACTGTCGTGTCGTCACAACCGTTCAGTCCACCGTCCGTTAAAAATCCAACGTTGCTCTTATGGCAATAAGCTATCCTTATTGTTTACAGTTCCTGGGTTGGATTAACAGGTAGTGGTAAAGTATACCTACTTATCTACAGAGTGGTGTTGTACCGCAGGTGCCACATATATAGGGTTGCCCAAAAGTCCGGAATAAAATTAATAAGTTTTTCAAAAATCTCTATTTAAATAAGCGGAAATGATAAATCATTTTCGTTTTTTTACCTTTCAAGGTAAGAACTCTTCATTGTTTTACGTTCTGTTGATGCCTGTAATTTTTCCCAACGAAGTAGATCCAGATATACCTATAATGAAACAATTTGGTTTCAGCAAAATGGTGCTCCCCGCATTTTGGTGTCAATGTGAGAAGATATTTAGACGAGATATTATGTTCAGGTCGCTGGATTGGACGACGTGGTACAATTGAATGGGCGCCGAGGTCCTCAGACTTAACGCCTCTAGACTATTTTCCTTGGGGATATTTAGAAGAAAAACTTTACCAAAATAGGCCAAATAATATTGAGGATTTGAAATACAAAAATAGATTGGAGACCCAGAACATACCGGCTGAAGCCATTCGGAATTCCGTCGACGGATTTTACCATCGTCTGGGTGCATGCCAAGAAGATGGTGGAGGACATTTCCATCATTTGCAACATTAAACCACCTTTTTTTGTGTTTTGCTTCGTTACATTTTTATTTTTTTTTGACAAAATAAATAACAAATAAACCCCATAACTATTGTTAAGTCACCAAATGTCAGAACGTGAAACAATGAAGATTTCTTACCTTGAAAGTTAAAAAAAAACATCAAGGATTTAACATTTCTGCTTATTTAAATAGAGATTTTTTAAAAACTTTTAACAGTCGCCATTTTGAAATAGCTTGAAGACAGAATCGCGCCAAAATTTATGAGCATACTGTTATTATAGCTCTCAAATGATGTATTTCAAGCTGTATGTTTCCATTTAAAAAAAAGGTCGATGTCGTCATATCTTTGACAAATGTCTATAGAAAAACAAATAAAGTTTTTCGATATTTTGATAAATAAGGGCATTTTTGAACCCATTTTATTAAAAATGTCAAATTTGACAGGTAACGCAAGTCGTGCAGCTGCTTCAGTACACGTCATTTTTGGTTTTTAGGTAAGCAAAAACTAACTGCTTTTTCAATTTTTACCTATACCTATAATAATAAAAAATCCCATTTGATGCGAACTTTCTTGCGGACACTGTATAGGAAATTCCATTCAAAATTTAAGGTGGTCAAATATCAGCTCCCTTGTTTATTTTAGAACGCAACTAAGTTTTTAAAGAATTTAATAAGCCCAAGTTTTTGAAACATGCAAAATATTCGCTCTATCCAGTGTTCCATTTTTTTCTTCTTCCTTTTGGTAAATAATCTTGATTGATGGTACATTTATCGGTAATATATTATAATAATTGATAATATTTGCATTTAATATATGAGGCGATAAATAAAATAAAAACGCAACTACCAAAAACAGAATTACATTCATTTCCTACCTAAAAAAAACGATGCTGGTTGTTTTCAGTATAGATTCACATTCTACAATTTCATACGATTTATTTTCGGTCTCGAAAAATACAACTTTTCGCACGCAATTCCCAATTCTATCCCGGGCGGCGTCCCGGAATCAACTGCTCTACCCGGAGTCGCCGCGTCGCCTTCCGAGGGCGTCCCAACAGTGGTCCGTTCGCTCGGCAGCCTAAACAAAAATAAATATAGTTAAAAAAAACTAAAAAACACGCTTTAATAATTAATGAAACTAAAAAGCGGAAAATAAATATACCTATACTTAGTTTAAAATAATTCTTGAAATTCTTAATATAGGCAGAAAATCATAATGAACGATAAACATTAGTATTGTTGTGAAAAAAGCGTGGGGCGCTTTGTGCTATATTTTTCGTATATCGAGCACCCCTCGCTTTTTTCACAATAATACTAATGATTATCGTTCATTATGATTTTCTGCCTATATTTACTATATTAAGAATTTCAAGAATTATTTTAAACTATATTTATTTTCCGCTTTTTAGTTTGATTAATTATTAAAGCTTGTCTTTTAGTTTTTTTAAACTATATTCATTTTTCATTTTTTAGTTTCGAGTTATTGTTAAGAAAAAAAAAATTTTGAGTAGATTGAGCCAGATTAGTAGATTATTGTATTGTCAGCGGTTCTTGATATAAGTCTACAAAATTTAAATTAAATCTGAAGTGGGTCAAAATCGGGTTCAAAGAAGTCGATTACAAACAAACATAAATACAAACCCGAACAAACGACAAAAATTTTTTAAATTAAAAAAAAAAAATTGTTTTGACGGGTAGAATTCTTTTTTAATTTTTCTCTATTCTTAGCGACAATATCTATACGACCCCACGTTTGTTTCATTACTATCGGTTATTGTAATAATTCTGACATATTGACAGGTGTCAAATTTTGACAAGAGAATTTTTTGCGTATTTTTTCAACTTTCCACCGTCAATATACATACGACCTAATAGTTTTTTCATTAATATCATTTTTTTTATACGATTTGACATATTGACAGCTGTCAAATTTTGACAGCAGAATTTTTTGCTTATTGTTCCCGAAGTCTCCGCATCGAATACTATACGATCCCATAAATTGTTTCGTCAAGATCGCTTTTTCGTTTTATACCTGACAGCTGTCAAAATTTGACAGGAGAATTTGTATTGTCAGCGGTTCTTGATAAGTCTACAAAATTAAATCTGACCTTTTAAAGTGGGTCATTGGTTTTAAAACTTTACAGGGTAGATGTGTGTGTTGTGTGTGTGTGTGTATGATTCACAAACCGAGTGCATGAGCCGTTGATTTGTGGAACTAATTTAAATTTCTAGTAATTTCCGTCTAACTGACAGTGAGCTACTCCTGGAAATTTTGACGTATCGGATTTTTAACCAAAAATGTAAAAATCCGTAACGTTTGCTAGTTTGCTGGGCTATCAAGCTATCATCATACTATCATCATAAAATAAGTCATGTTTGCTTTTATTATAACTAAAGCTAACGAAATTCGCTTTAAAATGTGATTACGTTTATCACAAAATATAAGTTTATTTCCCTACAGCACAAATGGTCTACGAAATTATAGATAAACTTCATTAAATCCAGTGATTATGTTTGCAAAAAACAGCAAACGCCCCTGAAAGTCCCAAGCCCAGTGAAATGGTGAAAGGAAGCCCCAAAAACAAGTATCTACGCCGATATAGGACATGTTTCATCATAGGAATTGTAATTTTGTCGTTTCAAATACTCTTGGTGGCCAATTTCTTGGCCCAAAATAAAAGTACCGAGGAACCTGAAAAATGGGAGCCGTCAGACTCCGAACGCGACTCGGGCTCGAACAACGAAGCTTTGAACTCGGCTCGGAGAAGCGATGACGAGGAAACTAATTTACTTGCCCCACAAACGAAGAAAAGTGGAAATAATACCATCATTCTTCGATTGGAAGACCTTAATTTCGAGTTACCTTGTCAAATCAGTGAAAAGCAGGCTTTATCCGCTTTAAACAGAGCGAAAACGCAAAGGTGCAAACAGCTCATAGCAAACATATCATGTGTGTCATCAGAAAACTTGTTGTATCCCATAGAACTAGAATCGAAATGTCCGGTTGGTACATTTGTACCTGGCAAAGAATTGGGTTGTTTTAAGGATGAAAAGAACTTTAGACTATTAAATGGATATTTTGG
Source organism: Polydrusus pterygomalis (assembly GCA_963969555.1). Taxonomy (NCBI): domain Eukaryota; kingdom Metazoa; phylum Arthropoda; class Insecta; order Coleoptera; family Curculionidae; genus Polydrusus; species Polydrusus pterygomalis. The sequence goes on along the minus strand of OZ018382.1, from coordinate 2,534,842 downwards.
AACAAATAAAAACGAAAATTCTCCCAAATATTGTATCAATCTTTGCTTACAGTCCGGATTTCCATATGCAGGAGTACAATATTCGTAAGTGTAATATTTTTTCCAACAAAAATTTACATTTCTCAAGGGAATTTTCATTATTTTGTTAGGGATGAATGCTTCTGTGGATCAGATGAGCCCCCTTTAAGTTCAAAAATACCGGATTCTTCCTGTAATATGAAATGTCCGGGTGATGCACATGCAACTTGTGGAGGATATTACACTATCAATATTTATCAAACTGGAATTAGAAGTAAGAGTTTTGTGTAAGTTTTTATTTACTGTTTTTAAAGGTTTTTTCTTTTTTAGAATTTGTTCCTCAAGTCGCCAACGACTCTACTGTAGATACCAAGCCAGTAAAAATTGTGTTTTTATTGACTCTCAATGGTAGAGCTTTAAGGCAAGCTAAAAGACTTATAAAACTATTATATCACATGGACCATTATTATTATATTCATGTTGATGTGGTAAGTGTATCTATCTGTTTTTTTAATAATAATTATATATATACAGTGTGTGTATAAAGTCTGGGAACTGCTTAATAACATCACAATTTACTGGCCGATTTTAACCAAATTTGGTACAGTTGTGTAAGAGGATCTAACGCACCGAATGACGATATTGACGTTGTTGCCAGCTTTTTAGTTTGTCTGGAATTCGAACGAATTTTATATTTTTAAATATAACACCCAGTATATTTTTACATTTTTAAATTCCACATAAAATTATAATTATTTTTTATCAAATGCATTATTAGTCTATACTTCATAGTTTCCGAGATTTTGACTCTCGAAATGTGACATTTTTGAACTTTGACAGCTTATAACTTTCTAACAGTACGTCTTAGAGCAAAACGGCTTACATGTCCCTATCTTCAATTTTTATTATCTTCCCAAAAAAAGCAACTTCCGGTTAAACCGGATGTAACTCGAAAGCAGGAAATATAGTTGTTCCGGTTTAACTGGAAGTTGATTTTTTTGGGAAGATAATAAAAATTGAAGATCGGACATGTAAGCCGTTTTGCTCTAAGACGGACTGTTAGAAAGTTATAAGCTGTCAAAGTTCAAAAATGTCACTTTTCGAGAGTCAATATCTCGGAAACTATGAAGTAAGTATAGACTAATAATGCATTTAATAAAAAATAATTATAATTTTATGTGGAATTTAAAAATGTAAAAATATACTGGGTGTTATATTTAAAAATATAAAATTCGTTCGAATTCCAGATAAACTAAAAAGCTGGCAACAACGCCAATATCGTCATTCGGTGCGTTAGATCGTCTTACACAACTGTACCAAATTTGGTTTAAATCGGCCAGTAAATTGTGATGTTATTAAGCCGTTTCCAGACTTTATACACACACTGTATATATCTTTATTCTCAACCAAGTTAAAAATTTCATTACAGAAAATATAACACCAAATATACAATATATAAAATCACAAAAATAATAAAAATCATGTTTACTTACTTATAATTATTAATAACTCCATCGAAATTATTAAAAAAAAATACTTATATGTAATAACCATTTACAAAAAAAAATAATAATAATAATATAATAGGTAAGTACTGGAAAGTTAGTTTAGTTTTAAAAAATATTTTTTTAGTTTTTTTTTAAAAGTCCATAATTTTGATATTTCTTAAATTTTTTTCGGCAAACTTGTAAATTGTTATTCCTTTATATAATATTGATCTTTGGCCAAAAGTACTCTCTACCATAGAAGTTTGAATATGATGGTTTTATCTCGTGATGTGAATAATGTTGGTTGAAGGATATATATATTCGGTTGTTTTTCTTTAATATTAATAGAGTGTATTAGAATGCATAGTTTTAATTTATAAAGCTTTTCTAAATTAAAATATCCATTTGGTTCTTACAAATTATTGGTTGGTTCTAAAAAAGGAAGTTTATGTATGCATTTAATTATTTTGTTTTGTGTTTTTTTTAATGGCTGAATTGTAGTTAAATTCGCTGATCCCCAAATTGAAATCATATACTGTAATTTTGAATTAACCAAAAAATAATATATATTTTTTAAATATTTTAATGATATATAATTTCTGGCTTTAAACAAAATGCCAATTATTGGTAAGATATGTAAGTTATTAAATATTCAATATGTTTTTTCCAACTTAAATTTTCGTCAATATATAAACCTAAAAATTTAATTGCTATGGTATATTTAATTATATGATTATTGAAAGATAGTGAAGAAATATTATTATTTTTTAATTTTAATTTCCTATTTATAAACATAAAAGATGATTTAATAAAATTTAATGATAATTTATTAATTTCAAGCCATTTACATATTATATTTAGGTCGTGGTTAATGTTATTATGAATTTGAGCATAGTCTTCATGAAAATATACAATAGTAGTATCATTAAAAAACAATTTTATTTTACTTACCTTTTAAATTTAATTTTGCTATAGAATTAATGTAGATTAAAAAAAAGTAGGTCCTAAGGTTGATCCTTGCGGAACACCACAAGTTATGTTTTTTTGTGGACTTTTAACATTTTCCATTTGAACAAACTGCTTTCTATTATTTAAGTAATTTTTTAACAATAAATAAATATTTCCCTGAATTCCAATATTGTATAGGCATGTAAGTAAAATGTTGTGATTGACTGTATCAAATGCTTTACATACATCTAGGGACAATAGGCAGCATTTTTGGTTGCTATCAACGTTTTGTTGAATATTTTTGATAATATCTGCAGCTGCAACTTCTGTATCTTTAAATTTATGAAAACCATATTGAAATGGAAAGAGTAATTTTTTTTGCTTCTAAAAAAATTTACTATTCTATTATTTGTGGGTAAAACAGAAATTGGGCGAAACAGGTGATACTTTTGCTATTTTTAATTTATCTGGAAATAACCCGGGTTTAAAAGAAATTTTGATTAAATGATGTAATATAGGAATTATATTATACTTTAGAATTTCAATAATTTTGATGGAAATATTATCAAATCCCGTTGCTTTCTTCGAATTAAGCTCATCAATTATTTTGCCTATTTCTTCAAATGTGATATCTTCTTTATTTAAAAACATAGAACTTGAATTTATTTATACATCTGGATAATTTTCTTTTTGATTCATTGGAATTTTCTTGGCCAAATTTTCTCCAACTTTGATGAAATGGTTATTTATTTCTTCACAAATTTTACTTGGTTCTTCGGATTTTTTATTTTCTTTAATGAGGTAATCAATGATTGTTGATTTTGTTTTATTTGTAGAATTTGACATATTATAGTTTAAATTTTTCTACATTGTCTTTTGATTTCCTAAAAGAAACTGTTCTTCAAAGTATTTTTTTTTGCCAACTTTATTTTGTTTTTAAGTAGACGATTATAGTTATCATTGTTGTTTTTAAACGAGTAATTGTCAGAATACTGTTTTTTTTAAAATAATGTTTATTTTTTTTAATGTTTTGAGTGGTTAACTTATTTTTTCTATTTCACGTTCATAATGAGTTCAGTACGACCCTCATTTGCGGATCGTAATGAAGCTATTTCGATACGCGTTTTTTCTTTATTTGATGTTGGTAACATTTAAATGTTTTATTTCATTGACTTGCGCGGCCTTTGTGATTTACGAGAAAACCCATTTTTCGCAGAGGAAAACTAGCTTGATAACTTACTTTTTTATTCTGTGTGGATAACAGTCATGTATGTTGGTTGCATAAATCTATAAATCAATCTTTTGTAGATGCTTCAAGCTATCATTTTCTGCCAAATCCTATCCAAAATTCAATCTACTAACCTTCTAATGTCGATTTTAACTTCAACTTTATTTGAATTTTCCATCTTCCCTATACTAAATTGCAATGCCGTGACGTAAAATCACGTCTTTTGAAATTCGAAAAAAAGTAGAAAAATCTCCCGAATTTCCTAACGCTCTGTATATGTACCGAATGTACAAGGATCACACAACGTATTCCGTCCAATTTCAAATCTCATATCGCTAAAATAACTTTAGAATCTCGTGGTGAAAATGGGTCAATAAATCAAAAAATGACAGTTTGCAAAATAATTTTTGTTGTCCAGAGGCTCCTATGATAAAAAATAGTATTACCAACATCACAGAATATATAGGCTACGCAAGCTATATATTCTGTGCCAACATAAAATTTAGACATAAAAATTTACAAAATTTGAAGGATTTATTTTCTTTTTAAAATGTATTTTTCTTGATTATAAAAGGTGAAATAGAAAAAAATGTATAAAGCACATGTTTCATAAGGGGTTTTAGCGCCCGTGTCAATAAAAAAACTCGCCACTTCGTGGCTCGTTTTTTAAAATAGACGCGGGCGCTAAAACCGCTTCTTATGAAACTCGTACTTTAATATACTATTTTAACACAAGTCAGTAACTAAATAGTTTTGTAGTTTAAATATCTGTAGTAAGAGTAAAACTAAAAACACTATCGCATCGTTAGGAACACCAAAGATTTTCATTGATGTTAGCTGGCATCTTTTTGATAGCCTAGTGTTGCCAGTTTTGGAGTACGGAAGCATAATTTGTTCCCCCCAGTATAACGTGTGGGTTACACTCATTGAAAGAGTGCAGAGAAAGTTTGTTAAATGTATGTATTATCGGAAATACGGTATATATCCTCAGAAAGGGTGCGATAACGAATACCTTTGGGTGTCTTTGGCATTCTTTCATTGACTAAAAGAAGAATCAAAATTTTACTATGCGCTTTGTTTAGAATTTTGAAAGGTGAAATGTCTTGGTAAACTACCATTTGCTGTCAATAGAGTTAACTCGCGAGCCTCAAATATTTTTTATCTGACCTATCCTCGAACAAACCTTTACAAAAATTCTCCAATTTACAAAATGTGGCACTTTTTTAATCTCTATGCATCAGATATTGATGTAGATACAACTAGTCTTGGTCAGTTCAAGGATTTGGTCGAGAGAAAACTTAGGACCAATAAAATTAACGGACGTAATATTGTGATGCTCAGTTGAGTACCCACTTTTGTTGTATTTTTTTTTGTGTAATTTTTGTTTTTTATATTTGCTAGCTGTAAGATGTATCTGTAATTGGCACCAGTGCTGTTGATACTTATAAATAAATAAAATAAATCCATCTAGAGACAAGACTACCTGTTTCGTGAGCTTCTGGTCCTGGAAAAGTTCCCCAACATTCGCGTAACCCGAAAACGTTTCGCCACGATATGGGGGGGAGCGTCACTTCTCGAGATGCTGCGCTCGTGCATGTCCGAGCTACTGAACATGCCCGATTGGAACTGGGAGTTCATTTTAAATGTCAGCGAGTCCGATTTTCCCGTAAAGCCAGTCGAGAAGTTGACGCGGTTTTTAAGCGGGAATAAAAACAGGAACTTTGTAAAATCACATGGTAGAGAGGTAAGTATGTGCTTTTTTTTGTCAGGTCATGGGGTAGGTACTAGGGCTGGGCGATATTGAAATTCCAATATCGAATATCGATATTGAAATTCCAATATCGATATTAAAAAAATATCGATATATCGATAAATATCGATATTTTATTTTTTTGGGTTTTAAGGCTTTGCACATAATGGCGACCAAATTTTAATAGCCCAATTTTGATTTTGTAGAAAAACACACATTTAATATGGCGCTACTTTAAAGAAAATGTATCTGAAATACAGCATTGTCAAAACTGAGAAGTTTTATGTAGGTTGCGTTGAGTCTTATTTTGCAAAAGTGGTTTTACAAAATATACAGGGTGGCCCTTTAGTGTGGCAAAGTACAATAGCTCCGTTACTATTTCAAATACATTAAAAATATTAATACAAAAGTTGAAGGGCAGTAAGTGACTTATAACGTAAAATTATTTTTAACTCTATAGGGTGGCTCAAAAAAGCGGAATAATAAAAAATGAAATTTTTTCAAATGGAACCCCCTGTATATTTTTTCATTTTTAAATTCCACATAAAATTATAATTATTTTTTATTAAATACATTATTAGTCTATACCTTATAGTTTCCGAAATATTGACTCTTGAAAAGTGACATTTTTGAAATTTGACAGCTTCTAACTTTCTAACAGTACGTCTTAGAGCAAAACGGCTTACATGTCCCTATCTTCAATATTTATTATCTTCCCAAAAAAATCAACTTCCGGTTAAACCGGATGTTACTCGAAAGCAGGAAATATAGTTGTTCCGGTTTAAGTGGAAGTTGATTTTTTTGGGAAGATAATAAAAATTGAAGATAGGGACATGTAAGCCGTTTTGCTCTAAGACGTACTGTTAGAAAGTTAGAAGCTGTCAAAGTTCAAAAATGTTACTTTTCGAGAGTCAATATCTCGGAAACTATAAAGTATAGACTCATAATGTATTTAATAAAAAATAATTGTAATTTTATGTGGTATTAAAAAATGTAAAAATATACAGGGTGTTCCATTTGAAAAAAGTACATTTTGTCTGGTTCCGCTTTTTTGAGCCACCCTATAGAGTTAAAAATAATTTTACGTTATAAGTCACTTACTGCCCTTCAACTTTTGTATTAATATTTTTAATGTATTTGAAATAGTAACGGAGCTATTGTACTTTGCCACGCTAAAGGGCCACCCTGTAGGTTAAAAATCAAAATTATCTTATGCAGCTGAAATTTTGCATATGGGCTAGAATCTGCATTTAAAAAAACTTTTTTTAATAAACTTTTTCGATATTTTCAAAAATAACCCCACTTTTGAATTATTTTTTGGCAAAAATTAAAATTTGACAGATAATGCGAATCACGTGACTACTATTTTTTTGCTTAATTTTCATCTCGATCGAAGCAGAACTTGATGTCAAAGTCGATAATATCGATATTTTATTTTTTAAATATCGTTTATCGATATATCGATTTTTGCCCAGCGCTAGTAGGTACTCCTTTGGTTACAGTAACAATAATACTTTAATTTTTCTAGGTACAAAGATTTATCCAAAAACAGGGTTTAGATAAAACCTTTGTGGAATGTGAGTATCGTATGTGGCGAGTGGGCAACCGTAAGCTACCATTGGGCATCCAGATCGACGGAGGAAGCGATTGGGTAGCCCTGTCGCGGCCTTTTGTGGAATATGTCGCAGGCCCGGCTCCGGATAATCTCGTTTTAGGTTTGTTGGGCATCTTTTTCATTAATATCTTCGATAGCAAAAGTATTCGATAAAGTTTTAAAATTAAGAATCGAAAATTATTTGGAAAAAATAAATTTTATTTCTAATAAACAAACAGTTTGGGTTTCAAAAAAATAAATCAACACAAAACGCTATTTGCTATTTAACAGAACAAATATATGATGTACTAGATAATAAAAACCTTGTATTAGTATTTTTCTAGATTTAGCAAAGGCCTTTGATACAGTTAGTCATAATTTACTGTTAAAAACGTTTGAAAATATTTGATTCAGGAAAGCAATTAGAATTAATTAAAAATTATCTGAAAAATAGACCAACTTATGTTCAAATAGATAAAGAAAAAAGCTATCTAAAGGTATTTAAGTATGGTGTTCCTCAAGGAACAATTTTAGGACCATTATTTTTTAATATTTATATTAACGACTTATTTAGTATAAATTGCGATGGACAAATTCATAGTTTTGCAGACGATACTACAATTTTTTATACCGATACAAATTGGGAAAACTTAAATACTTAATAAAATTAAAAAAGATTTTAAAATTATAAAAAATTGGTTTGATAACAATTTGTTAACAATTAATTTTAATAAAACAAATTATATTCCTTTTACTTTTAACCTAAATAACCTACTACAAAATATGAATAGTATTTAAATAAATGAAGACATTCAAATTTTTAAAGTTAATAAAATAAAATATTTAGGAATTATTTTTGACAGTAAATTAAATTGGAATTTTCACATAGAATACTTAATTAAATATTAAGAAGTTTACTACCGATTTTTAAAAACGTTAAAAAAATTTTAAATATAAGATATGGAAATATTATATTACGCGTTAGTTAAAACTCATTTAAATTACGGAATTTTAGGTTGAGGAGGAATAAATAGAACTTTAGTTAAAAAATTAGAAATATTACAAAAAAGGTTTCTAAAAATTATATTCAATAAAGATTATCTTTATCCTTCAAAATAATTATATTTAGAAACAAAAAAGTTGAGCATAAGACAACTTTACATTTATAACATCCAAATATATATTATATTTAAAAATAAAAACCTTATACAATTTAAAAACCATCACGTCATAAAAATGAAATAACCATAAAACCTAAAATAAATAAGTCCATAGGACAAAAAAATTTCAAATCCTATTTATGTTTTTATTTAAACGATCATTTACCAACAAAAATTAAAAAATTGATTTTGTTGAAAATATTAAAGTCGAAATAAAAACATTGATATTAAAAACAGACAATTTGAAAATATTTTTAGAAATGCTTTAATTAATTAATATTGTTCTGAATAATTTATATAAGTAATATTTTTTACTTAAAAATTATAAATTAATAATTTTATTATAGGTAATATATTTATTCAAAAAAGCTGCCTTTATACTATAAATTAACATTTTTACTTGAAAACTGGATTTTTAATGCATATTTACGCTTTTACATACTAAAACAAAAAATAAGATTTGCCCCTAACAAGCTCAGCTTCAGGGGATTAAAGAATAAGCTTATCAAAGACAACATAAACATACTTATTATATTATTAAATTCTTAAATAAACTTATTATTATTATTATTATTATTATTATTATTATTATTATTATTATTATTATTATTATATAACCGTTCAGAGTATTTTCACGTGATTTTTTTAATTTCTCTTCTACGTTTTAAGGTCTCCTAAAGGTATTTAAGCATACCCTTCTACCTGCAGAGACGTTTTTCCACACGGTTCTGCGAAATTCCAAGTTTTGTGGGACCTATGTTGATAACAATTTGCACGTGACCAATTGGAAAAGGAAATTGGGATGTAAATGCCAATATAAACACGTGGTGGATTGGTGCGGGTGCAGTCCCAATGATTTCAGGCCCGATGATTGGTCCAAAATTTTAAACACCCAGTCTAGGTAACAAGTAATTTTAGTGGTTTTAATATAATAAAAGTAAAAAGAGTGTCGATACAGTATCAAATGTAAGAAAAAGTAACTTTTAAAGACCAAATCACCATTACAAGGGTCGAACTAAATGAAGGAAAGTAATAGTAGCATGCTGGTATACTTTAATAGTGTCTAGAATCGACGCTAGATGTCGCCATGCGCTACATCCTCTCGGCTATTTATGCTTTACTGTATTTAGGTTGTATAATATATGGTTGTATTAAAAAAAAAGCGTACACGAATTAGAATGAGAGGAAACCTTAATCATATTTGCGTAAAACCGGCTTATCGCACGTTAAAGGTGATTAAAAATGCAAAGCATTGGCCGTTGGGCGTAAGTTCAATAGAATAACAAAAATTAATTTTTTTATTTTATAATATATCTTAACAGTTTTATAAAAATTACAATAGAAACAGAAAAACGTTTAACAAGAATAAATAAAATCTAATATTTGGTCATATATTCCTGTTTTTCTATTACTTGAGCCAGTCTATTCGGAATTGCCTGAATTATATTTGATACGATATTTGGATCAAGCTCTTCCCAGCACGCATGTATTATTTCCCATAAATCTTTTGAATTTTGTGGCCTAAAATTTTGATTACATATTTTTTTTACGATTATACTCCAAATATTTTCAATTGGATTGATATCCGGACTATAAGCGACCCAAGGCAGCACTTTTACATTATGGGTTTTGAAACCAGTGGGTTAAAGCATTGGCAAGTGTGAACTGGGCAATTATCTTGTTGAAATATGAAAGTATTATTGGGATATATTAGTTCAGCAGATGGTAACAATATGTTTTCTAAAATGTTAATGTAATTTCCGGCATTAAATCTTCCCTTTAAAAACCATCACATCACGCTTTTCGTAAAAATCTTAATACCACTCTAGGAATATTGGACCTGGTTTCCCATATACATGAAAGTTTTGAGGCCCGTGGTTATCTCTCCAGCAGCTTCTGTGACCTGAGTAAGGCCTTCGACTGCATGTCCCATGAAATTCTCCTAAAAAAGCTAAAGTGCTACAACTTTGATAACAACAGCATTTCCCTTATAAAACATTATCTCACAGGGCGTCATCAGGTAGTGCGTGTGGATGGGGTTGACTCGGCCGAAGGGGCTATTCGCGTCGGGGTGCCCCAGGGCTCTGTCCTGGGGCCTCTACTATTCTTAATATATATTAACGACCTACCCCTAGTTGATCAAGGATCGCACTATACCATTTTTGCAGACGATACCACCATCTCCTGCACTGGGACCGAACTGCATGAGGCCTTAGAGAGTTCTGGTGTGGCGCTATCGGGGGCGGAGCACTGGTTCACCAACAACCAATTAATACTAAATGCCTCCAAAACACAATCTCTCATCTTTTCAACAAGACCGGCACCAGACCTCGCTGAAGGGAAATCTGTCAAGTTCCTGGGCGTACTTCTAGATTCAGGCCTGCGATGGGACGCCCACACTGACGCATGCTGTTCAAGGCTGGCATCGAATATATTTCTGCTACGTGGTCTGGCTGATTGCGTGTCCCTAAGGGTGCTAAAGCAGGCTTACTACTCACTCTGCCACTCCCATATACAGTATGCTATCATTGCATGGGGTCATAGTCCCGGGGCAAAGAGAGTCTTTCGACTGCAACGCAAAGCTGTCCGCATACTGGCTGGACTGCCCTATAGGGCTGACTGTGCAGACGCGTTTGTCGGTCTCCGGATCCTGACTCTGCCGTCACTTTTCATCTATGATTGCCTTGTCTACATAAAAAACAATACCACCCTGTACCCCGCTCACAGTGATACTCATGATCATAATACTCGACACCGTCATAACTTGATTCCAAGCTACCAGCGCCTGGAAAGGTGCAGAGATGGCCCTGGCTGCCTGGCAATACATTTCTTTAATAAACTTCCAAATGCTATCAAGGACTTGCCTATCACCAAGTTTAAAAATAAATTAAAGAGCCTTCTAATCGATCAGGCCTTCTATAGCGTCGAGGAATTTCTCAATCATGATTTTGATCGGCTCTGATCTGTATGTTGTCCTGTTTTATCGACCGCTGTGCGGTCACCCAAATTTTATGTTTTTATCACATATCAATAATTTATACTATGTTTTTCATATTATATACCTGAGAGCTCTCTCCTTTCCTTTTAAGTCTTTTAACTGTACTGTCTTGTTGGTGTTGACTATTTTAATTATAATTTTTACATATTATGTGTGTAGTGCTTTTTACACTTCATATTTATATTTCTTGGATTATTATTGTAACTAGAAATTTTTCTAATAATGTTTTATTACAGAAATCTGACTTTGTGGATTGTAATATGATTAAGGATTTCTTACATATTATTTGACTTGTGTAAATACATTGTATGCTGCACTAATAAACTATTTGAATTTGAATTTGAATTTATTCTCCAGCAAACACCAGGTCCATGAACACTTATCCAGCCCCATACATTTACAGAGAAAAGCCCATGTCTAGAAGTGAGGGGTTAGTATATCGCTCTTCAAACCCGGTATTATTTGGACGGTACACACGAATTGGTTCGTCGACTGGAACGTCTTTTCATCAGTAAAAATGACCCTGTTCCAAAATTGAGGATTGCGTGACTCTTCTGCTGGCGGTAGGTTGGGAGGCAGGAAATGCTGTATCAATAACAGCATCTCTTGCAGTTGCTAATGGATTATTTCTTAAATATTCCAAAAAAGCAGCATCCTGTTAAGGGTTGGAACGTTTGGGACGACCCGAACCAATTTCTTCTTATTCCCAGCGTTGCTTAATGTTCAATAGTTTTTTATTTCTATTATACAACTGCGCTACAGCACGAATTGACCATCCTTCTTCGATTCCTGATACAATTTGAGCCTTTTCAACTTCAGACAACTGACGAGGCATTTTTATGTTCTTCCGTCAAAGTTTATCAAACGTTACCACCACCATGCAGTTTCAAAATTAATTACACCGACGCCAATGCTTTGCATTTTTGATAATCTATGACGTGTGATAACCTCCAATAAACAACCATTTAGTCAAACCGGTTTTACGCAAATATGACAAAACTTACCTCTCATTCTAATTCTTGTACGCTTTTTTTATGAATAAAGACTAACAAAACGAAAAGTTTTCTTCTATATTTATTTTGCTATCTAGAGCTCACTGCAAGATGTATGGGGTATAATGTCCTTATTTTTGAAAAAAACGGACATACATATCATATTTTGTCATCAATTTCATAGCTATATATCTCAAATTTACAGGCCTCTGTATTTTGCAAGAAAATTTGAACCCATCGTGAACCAGGCAGTCGTATTGCAGCTAGAATTGTGGTTATACAATTTAGAAAAGCCTTCGAAAGAGGTACGTCCATATTCAAGTATCAATTTTAAGCGAAACTTGAATTTTTGTCTTTATATATTTAGGTACGGAATCTCCACGCCTATTGGCAAAACATCTACCACCACCAAGACCTGGGCGTTCCATTTGACGACGCTTTAATGACGTTAGCCAATGGTGTATCACGAAATTCACTAAAAATCCTCTCCAACGCATCGTCTACGTGCGATCTAATTATCAAAGATCCCTGGCAAGTGCACAGCTTCCACTACAACGACAACTACAAGTATACACTCTTCCTTTTCGACAGTTCTTCGTATAGTCTAGAGATCGCAGTGCGACCAGTTAAGAAATTAGTTGTCGTTAAACCAAGTCCCCTAATGGAGCACTTGGTTACTCTTACGGTAAGCTCGGATTACGATCAAAAAGAACAGATATCTCGAAACTTTCTGAGGATATTATCGCCCTACTCGGAGCCTGTGCTGGTGTATAAGTTCAGTAAAACTTCGAAGCTTTATAATTTAACTTGCTTGTGGGTTGATCCCGTCGGTACCCTACGTGAGGTCTCGGGGTTTTCCGTTGATGAAGGAACGTTGATTGGACAAGTGAAGCCTAGTCTGAAGCAGCCACATTTGCCTGGTAAGTACAAATGACAGTTTATCTATACCCTGTCAATTTTATCTTGAGACATTAGATGATATTAAAAAGAGTAAGGTTAGAAGTAAATTTCAAAATTTGTCGCCGTGTAATTTGGTCGGTGCATTGATTGATTTTCTGTTATTTTTCTCAAGATAAAATGGACATACCATAGTAAAGTATAATTCTATATAAGCACCATTTAATAATAATAATAATAATATATATGATATATCTCTATTCTCAACCAACTTAAAAAATTCATTACAGACAATATAACACCAAATATATAAAATCACAAATAATAAAAATCATGTTTAGTAACTCCATCGAAATTATTAAAAAAAAAATATATATATATACAGTATGTCTCTGTAAGTTTGCATCATATGGAAAACTTTTTTATTATTCATTTTACGAAAAAAAGTTATTCTTCATAAAAAGTTCTGCATGGTCTAAAACCTAAAATGCAACCATCAAATATCGAAATTTTCCAGTCATATACGAGGTTTGTCAAAAAATGTTAATTTTTCACAAGAATGTGAATTTTTCCCAAGAGTAAAGTACCTTTATTTTCGACGTTATCAAAAATTCTTATTAAAAAAAGTTGATCAGAACTAAAAACTTCGTCTAAATATGCAATCACACGCATTAAATTAATTAAATAATTAAAAAATTAAATAATTAATAATAAATCAATAAAATAATTTTTCAACATAAATGCGTATAATTGCACATTTTGCCGTAGTTTTTAGTTCTGATCAACTTTCTTTAATAACAATTTTTGATAATGTCAAAAATAAAGGTACTTTACTCTTGGGAAAAATTCTCATTCTTGGGAAAAATTCACCTTTTTTTACAAACCTCGTATATGACTGGAAAATTTCGATATTTGATGGTTGCATTTTAGGTTTTAGACCATGCAGAGCTTTTTATAAGGAATAACTTTTTTTCGTTAAATTAATAATAAAAAAGTTTTCCATATGATGCAAACTTACGGAGACATACTGTATAATAACCATTTACAAAAAATATATATTAATATGTGTATACGTTTTAAAGTTAGTTCAGTTTTAAAAAATATTTTTTCATAGTTTTAATTTATAAAGCTTTTCTAAATTTAAATTTCTATTTGGTTCATACAAATTTATAGTTGGTTCTAAAAAAAGGAAGTTTACGTATGCATTTAATTATTTTGTTTTGTAATTTTTTTTAATGACTGAATTGTAGTTAAATTCGCTGATCCCCAAATTGAAATCATATGCTATAATTTTGAATAAACCAAAGAATAATATATGATTTTTAAATATTTTAACGATATATAATTTTTAGCTTTAAACAAAATGCCAATTATTGGTGAGATGTAACTTCTTAAATATTTAATATTTCTTTTAACCAAAATATGCTTTGCTAAAAAACAACTTTTTTCTTTTTCTTTACATCTCACTCTAATACTTTCACATGTTTCTAACTAGGCTTAATAAAACTCAAGATGTTTCAGTAATTTAATAATGATTTTTACAGATAAGTTTTTCAAAACTTCCTAATTTTTACTACCCTAATTTTCTGCACGGCACAGTGTGCTTCTGCTATTAACCCTCGACTCTTCAGTATGCTGGAGTCTCGATTGTCGACCTTCTGACTATTCAATTTTACACCTCTTGTACACCATTAAAAAGCTCCATTACGGCTCAATCTCACCATTATTTTCTCTTTTGCTAAAAACATCAGCATTCTACTTTTCACTTTGTTTTCCTGATGATGAGTGTTTCTACACTCGAAACATGTCGATGTGATCCTAGGTTCGCCTAGTTTTTCGAACAATAAATATTGTGGAGAAAGACTTCGTGCTTTTCTTTTTCTGTATCAAATATTTATGTTTTTATTTAAACGATTATTTACCAACAAAAATTAAAAAATTGATTTCATTAAAAAATATTTAAAGTCGAAATAAAAACATTTCAAATCAAATCAAATTTGAATGGATAGGTATTAAAAACAGACAATTTGAAAATATTTTTAGAAATGCTTTAATTAATTAATATTGTCCTGAATAATTTATATAAGTAATATTTTTTACTTAAAAATTATAAATTAACATTTTTACTTTAAACTTGATTTTTAATGCATATTTATGATTTCTGATTTTACATACTAAAACAGAAAATAAGATTTGCCCCTATCAAGCTCAGTTTCAGGGGTTTAAAGAATAAGTTTATCGAAGACAACATAATAGCTATTTATACAATAAGTTGCGACGTGAAATTGTCCAACGAGGCAAAGCCGAGTTGGACAACACGTCAAAGTGACTAAAAGACATTGTTTCGTAACGAATTGTATACAATATTTTTTCTACTGAGGTTTTATAATAAAAAACTTAATTTTACTAACATTTTATTACCTATGTTTCATTGACACTTGCCAAAAAATATTAAATTATACCTAGTCTGTGGTTACGTTTTAATTGTAAATAATTACCTGCGTTACTTTTAAGCACGTTGCTCCTAGTAACGTGCTTAAAAGTTTTTTAAGCACGCTGCGCTTAAAAGTTTTTTAAGCACGCTGCGCTTAAAATGAGGTTATTAAAAAACCATAATGACAATCGAAAAGAGGTTATTATAAAACGTCAGTAGAAAAACATATTTATTATATTATTAAATATTAAATAAACTTATTATTATTATTATTAGGTATATGGAAAGCCAAACTCATCTACAAAGACTCCCTACTCGCTCAAGTGTCTTTCCTTATAATACCGACGCAATATCTTCTTGGCATCCACGTATCGTCCCCCGAGGTCGCTTTTCTACACTCCGGACTGACCTACAGCCCTAGTTTCGGGGAATCCTATGCGAAATTCCTTCCGAACGTCTCCCACAAAGCTCTCCTCGAGCAAAAAGCGCTAGAAAATTCGCGTAAAGACGGCGACAGACTCTTGGAGTGGATAGACTCTTTAGTTAGTGCGTTTTATTCCATTGAAAAAGTTTGTGCCGATTCACACGGCAAGGAAACCAGACTGTGTGGGCGTGCTATTAGTTCATGCCACGGGACACCGTGGAGCAGTCTAGCACCCGATCCTAAGAGTGCCATCAGTGATTTGAGTGATTTGAATGTGACTAGTGGTACGTTTAATATTTGGTGAAATTTAAGGCCGCATGTTTATATTGAGTAAGCAAATATCGGTACGGTTTATTCAGTTTAGTTTACGTTCAGAGTTACTGGGATAGTTTAACTACGTTCACATTCAAATTCGATGTAAAGACATATTGATTGGGTTGAGTGGTCGCGATGAAACCCAGTCTAAAGGTATACATACATACGTATGTGTTGCTCAATAATACTGGTTTAATGTCTGATTCCCTATTGCCTGACCGCTAAGCACCATCATTAAAAATGCAAAACACAAATTTTAGCTTACAGGATGAACATATTATTTTTCGCCTGAAAATATATCTTTTTATTAACAATACAGGTAGTTTAAACACTGTATAGATTGGCACACCCCTAATTTTATCTTTCACAATGGGGTCGTAAAATTGTAACAATAGGGCAAGCCGATGATTTAGAATAAATCTTCGGACAGTGGCGGTCGTTTAGGATTTTATTTATGAAATATAAATTCCTTTTGTTTCCTGCCCCCGTGTTGTAAATAAATTATACATTGTAAAAACTTTATCTGATTTAGTTCTAGCCGATACTATACAGGGTGTCCCAAATTCGAGCCTCATCATGGGGATCTCGGAAACTATAAGAGATACAGCATCGGTCAAATTGTGGCAAAGTTGCGCAATTTCGTACTGAGCAATATCGCAAAAAAATATCTGAGCTATCTTGTTTAGTTTTTGAAATTTTTGCAAAAAACTAAAATTTTGAGTTTTTGTTTTTTTAAATTGCTCGACTTATTTTATCCGCTACAGAAAGACAAGCACAACATTGTTACGGCAACTTTTTACGCTCCATATTGTGACATTTTTAGAATTTTGTTACAACGTTTCGTTTTTGTGGAACTATTATCAACTTTAATTTTTTAAATACGGGCCTGCATTTTTTATTTTATTTTTTAAAAGCCCTTTAAGCCCTGAATTCAACCATGTACCACACTTAATTATATTTAGACGTTTTGATGTCATTATTACATCTTCAGGAATGTGATAATTATTTTTAAATACGGCCCTGGTGTTAGTTGTTAGATTGAAATATCGTTTAGCGGGATTTTGGTGGGTTACAGAATCTAAAATATTTTGTTGTTCTTCCGGCTCCATTCGTGTACCATATTTGACTCTTGGTTTATTAAAACTACCATACTGGGCTAAATTAGTATCAAGCGTAGCAAAATAACTATAATGAGGCTGCAAGCGTTCAGGATAGTCCTGTAAATAACGGTCAGAAGAAATTTGTGAATTCCTATTGAAAGAATAATAAACTAGTAACATGTCGCGCTTTTCTAAAGCAGAAAACATAATTTTCCTGAAATATTCAGTATAAATGGTGACTGCAGTTGTCTAGATAATTAAGCCAAACAATCAAGTAAAAGTTCTTGTCATAGCCACCTTTGTTTTGTTTGGTTTTATTTTTACTTTGTTACAATTTATATAAAAACATAAATATAGTAAATTATTTGTATAAAATTCTGGATCCATTTACATGTTGTATGTGGTAAAAAGATTAAGTAACTAACAACAGGGCCGTATTTAAAAATAATTATCACATTCCTGAAGATGTAATAATGACATCAAAACGTCTAAATATAATTAAGTGTGGTACATGGTTGAATTCAGGGCTTAAAGGGCTATCAAAAAATAAAATAAAAAATGCAGGTCCGTATTTAAAAAATTAAAGTTGATAATAGTTCCACAAAAACGAAACGTTGTAACGAAATTCTAAAAATGTCACAATATGGAGCGTAAAAAGTTGCCTTAACAATGTTGTGCTTGTTTTTCTGTAGCGGATAAAACAAGTCGAGCAATTTAAAAAAACAAAAACTCAAAATTTTAGTTTTTTGCAAAAATTTCAAAAACTAAAAAAGATAGCCGAGATATTTTTTTGCGATATTGCTCAGTACGAAATTGCGCAACTTTGCCACAATTTGACCGATGCTGTATCTCTTATAGTTTCCGAGATCCCCATGATGAGGCTCGAATTTGGGACACCCTGTACATTAACAAAACAAGGTGATAGTAAAATAGTGTATCGTTTTAAGAGAACAGGTCTGCCAAAAAATTCGACAGTTTTAACCCATTTTTTTAATGGAGTTACCTGTCCCCGTAAATTGTAATATTATGGTACGTTCTTATTTTCATTTTTTTTTGTTTCTATATGTAATTTTTATTTATAATTTATATTTATTCGTATGTAGTTTTTAATGTGTGCAAAAAAGATTTGTATATTTAACTGAATTAATTTTATTTTCTCAATAGGTACCGTGTTCAATTTATCTTGATAACATTTTGATTCACTGTAACTTTTTTGTTTTTAAAGATATGAAGGTAAACAAAAAACAAAATGTAGGGTTGGTTGCCAAGTTTTTTCCTAAGTTACATATAAAACAAAACACTATCAATTTTCTGACATATGTTACCTTATGTTTTTTTTAAATGGAACACCCTGTATATTTTTACATTTTTAAATTCCACATAAAATTATAATTATTTTTTATTAAATGCATTATTAGTCTATACTTCATAGTTTCCGAGATATTGACTCTCGAAAAGTGACATTTTTGAACTTTTACAGCTTCTAACTTTCTAACAGTACGTCTTAGAGCAAAACGGCTTACATGTCCCTATCTTCAATTTTTATTATCTTCCCAAAAAAATCAACTTCCAGTTAAACCGGAACAACTATATTTCCTGCTTTCGAGTTACATCCGGTTTAACCGGAAGTTGATTTTTTTGGGAAGATAATTAAAATTGAAGATAGGGGATATGTAAGCCGTTTTGCTCTAAAACGCACTGTTAGAAAGTTATAAGCTGTCAAAGTTCAAAAATGTCACTTTTCTAGAGTCAATATCTCGGAAACTATGAAGTATAGACTAATAATGCATTTAATAAAAAATAATTATAATTTATGTGGAATTTAAAAATGTAAAAATATACAGGGTGTTCCGTTTAAAAAACATAAGGTAGACTTATATGTCAGAAAATTGATAGTGTTTTGTTTTATATGTAACTTAGGAAAAAACTTGGCAACCAACCCTACATTTTGTTTTTTGTTTACCTTCATATCTTTAAAAACAAAAAAGTTACAGTGAATCAAAATGTTATCAAGATAAATTGAACGCACCGTACAAAAACAGTTCATACTTAAAAGAGTTAACAAATTAAAGGTCTTCACTATCACTAAATTCGAAGGATTCATCTGTGGAGTCAACTGAAATAATAAGTGGTTCTAACGTTTCTTCCATCAGGTTTTCTAAGGCCCACATTTTTTTTCCCCTCTTCTATTACATGTTTTATAGTTTTTTCCCGATTTTCTTTCGTTATAATGTTTAATGAATACTTCAATAGAGACTTTTTGCACCTCTTAAATTAATACCAGTTTTTAGCTCCGTTATGGTTAACTTTATTAAACATAACGAGTGGCGCCACTGTTAAAACCAGAGATTTTGCATCGCCTATACGTTCTGTCTGTAGTTATTAATTTGGCGCCGGCGCACCTAAACAAAATAACATACCTAACCTAACAATAATTTGATTAAGTTGTATATTTTAATGTAAAGCTACTATTACTTTGGATATTAATTAATTGCTTATCACAATTTTAATTCATAGCAATGATGCTTCATAACTTTTGTATGTTCCGGCAACCATGCAGTTTAAGCATAACCATAAGGATAACGATAAGCTCTTCCTTATCCTTCCGTAACTAACGGAGTCCGTTATGGTTATTAACCATAGCGGATCACCTTTCTGACATTGCGCATGCTCAGAATAACCATAACCACAAAAGAATGACGAATTAAGAGGTGCAAAAAGTCTCTAATAACTCACGTACGTCTTTTATTTTAAATGTAGTGTTATTCCTTGCTACATTTCTCCAAAAACTGATCTCTTCTCTATCCAATAAGATTGACTTTCGGTTGTGTTTTTCCACAATTTTTTACTTCCTACATTGGGTAAAGTCTCGTCTTTTTTTAAAGCATTTAAAATTTTATTTAATTTTGGGATCTCTCTATTGAAATAAAAATTATGCACTTTTCTTCTTATGATATTTTTCACATCCTCATCAATTTGTCTAGGTGTCCTTCTTCTTCCGTCTTTGCTTTTACCTTTACAAAACACTGGGAAATAATTAATCGCCATTTTTGTATTATTTTTATAATATACACACAAGCTTTCCATAACACGTTAAAAATAAAAGTAAACTACCTCACTTAAAGTTGGAAATATTGCATAATGCATATTTATGCAATAATAGATAATTTAAATACTTAAGATCAGGTACCTGTTATTGTTACGCTTATGGTTTATTGAGGTTTTACCACACGTGACCCTCAGCTGTGCCGTCAGGCTTTAAGAAACTGAGTATAGAATAAGCCGTATTAATATTTGCTAACGAACAAGCCAGTGATTGGTCCATTTCACCACACCTAATAATAGTTTAAGAGAAATTGTGATAAAGACGGTGCTCAATTCTAATATCTAAGTCTGATTGTAGCTAATTAAACTAGAGTACGTCTGTTATTTTTGAATCTTAGCTGCGTTAATATACAGTATGTCTCCGTAAGTTTGCACCAAAACTTTTTTATTATTCATTTTACGAAAAAAAGTTATTCTTCATAAAAAGCTCTGCATGGTCTACAACCTAAAATGCAACCGTCAAATATCGAAATTTTCCAGTCATATACGAGGTTTGTCAAAAAATGTGAATTTTTCCCAAGAGTAAAGTAACTTTATTTTTGACATTATCAAAAATTGTTATTAAAAAAAGTTGATCAGAACTAAAAACCACGTCTTCATGTTGAAAAATTATTTTATTAATTATTTAATTTTTTAATTATTGAATTAATTTAATGCGTGTTATTGCATATTTAGACGTGGTTTTTAGTTCTGACCAACTTTTTTTAATAACAATTTTTGATAATGTCAAAAATAAAGGTACTTTACTCTTGGGAAAAATTCACATTTTTTGACAAACCTCGTATATGACTGGAAAATTTCGATATTTGATGGTTGCATTTTAGGTTTTAGACCATGCAGAGCTTTTTATGAGGAATAACTTTTTTTCGTAAAATGAATAATAAAAAAGTTTTCCATATGGTGCAAACTTAAGGAGACATACTGTATAACAAGGATTAAGCAAGATAGAGAGATAATTTTGTTCGTAAACGTACCACTGACGTAAATTTGACAGCGTACTTATTCTTTAAGAGGTGATTGGTTGATTACGGCAGTTTTTTAAAATGTCGGATTGATCGACCAATCACGTGAAAGTTACATCCGTGGGGAGCCAGGCTCAGACGTGATTGGTCATAGCGGCCATTTTTAAAATTTGCTTAATCTTTGTTAACATAACCTCCATCGTGTAATAAATAACCACCCTGTATATTATACCTTTCCTTTTCTTATTTTAGCTGAACCAGTTGTATAAAAAAATGTTGGTCTTAAAAGTACCACTTTATATAATATTATAATATGTATTTTTTTATAAAAGATTGTGCTCCCTAATATAGGTACTCTGGTCGATATAGGTTATGTTAAATGTTCCCTTTTATTTGTAAGCACATTCCTACAGTAGATAGAACTTTTTAAGATAATGAGGTACCCTTTCTTCGGGGGCTTAGACAAATTAATAAAGAGATTATCTTGTTTGTAGTTAAAAAATACTTACAAATAAATGAATCAATTAATATAGATTAATTCTTAGCGAGGAAGGGTTTGTGCCTCTCGTTTCTGATAAAAAGGTTTTTTTTATAAAACCGGATTTTTAAAAATTAGGTAATTTTTTTGTATATAGATTTTTAATTATTGACGCTAATTTTAAGCGACCAAAAGCCTGTAGATCAAATTAACAACTAGATTGTTTAGAAATTGAAATATTTTTGTATCAAAACGAACAAAAGCATTTACCTAGGTAAATTGTAATAAATATAAATGCTGAGTGTGTCAAGGAAGTCTAAACCGTATAAAGTTACTTGCTATTTAATGGTGACATACTCTGGTATTTAAAAAACAAGTATTTTGTTGTAAACCTTTTAACAGTTTGGTGTCTCCCTTCACATTATTTCCTATAACTGTAAATCAAAGAAATAAAAGTTGTTTATGAAAAATGCAATTCATTCATTTTTTTTTCTAATTTGGTATCATAACAACTCTATTACGATACGCATTTGCGTATCGTAATGAAGCTATTTCGATACGCGTTTTTTCTTTATTTGATGTTGGTAACATTTAAATGTTTTATTTTATTGACTTGCGCGGCCTTTGTGATTTACGAGAAAAAAATAGCTTGATAACCTACTTTTTTATTCTGTGTGGATAACAGTCATGTATGTCGGTTGCATAAATCTATCTTTTGTAGATGCTTCAAGCTATCATTTTCTGCCAAATCCTATCCAAAATTCAATCTACTAACCTTCCAATGTTGATTTTAACTTCAACTTTATTTGAATTTTCCATCTTCCCTATACTAAATTGCAATGCAGTGACGTAAAATCACGTCTTTTGAAATTCGAAAAAAAGCAGCAAAATCGCCCGAATTTCCGAACGCTCTGTTTATGTACCGAATGTACAAGGATCACACAACGTATTCCGTCCAATTTCAAATCTCATATCGCTAAAATAACTTTAGAATCTCGTGGTGAATATGGGTCAATAAATTAAAAAATGACAGTCCGCAAAATAATTTTTGTTGTCCAGAGGCTACGATGATAAAAAAATAGTATTACCAACATAAAATTTAGACATAAAAATTTACAAAATTTGAACGATTTATTTTCTTTTTAAACATGTGTTTTTTATTGAAAAATCTACAAATTAGAAAAAATAGTATAACGTACGTGTTATATAAAGATGTTTTAAGCACTTGTCCCGTTATAAAACTCGCCGCAAGCGGCTCGTTTTTTAACATGGACGCGTGCTATAGAATTATGCTTTATAAAACGTGTACGTTAATATACTATTTCATAGTTAGTTACAAACCAAAAACACGGCATTGTTTAGGCAACCAAATATTCAACAAATTCCAATCTTTCTAATGGTATAAAACAAAAACTCGAGATTTCGGTTTGTAAAACCCCGATCCTAAATTATAGAAACCCTTATCTGTCAAACAAAAAGATTGAGGTTAAGTTCCAATAACCTCACAAAAAAACTTTTTGAACGAATTTTTACATTAAAATGAGCGGAATAAATCAGAAAGAATATTTAAAGAAGTATTTGGGCATTGGAAAAGGCGCCGGGGAGAAAAAGAAGAAAAAAAAGACAAAGAAATTAGGCATCGGGTAGGTACGAATTTTTAGACGCTGGCCCTGTTGTTTTTCTTCTTTTCCCTAATTTTTCCATATCTTTCACCTTAATTTAGGTTGAAAATAGTCGATGATGATGTAGACATCCGCCTTAACGAGGAAATACAAGTGGACCTGACGGCAGACAATGACGAAGCCCCACAAATTGTTTCCGTGATAGATGACCGACCCCCTTCCCTCAGAATAGATGAAGAAACCCGTAGCAACCTTTGGAAACCCATAGGGGCTCCTGATGAGTCAGAACAGGTTGAAGGGACCATAAAGTTTGAGGGAAATATAAAGTTATCAAAATTGGGAAGTAATTCATTACAAAATAAGAGCATTCCTTCATCAAGTGGGAAGTACAAAGGATCTAAAAGAGATTCCAGAAGGAATCCAGCCAGTATAAATAGAAAATTATCGCCACCATCAAGTCAAGTAAGTTCTAAAACAGACAAAAACAACAGTAAGTCTTTAGATCAAGATTTTTCCCCTGTAAGACAACATAAAAGTAAAGATATGTCACCCCCCAGAAGAGGGAAAGCACAGGTAGATTCTGACAGTGATAATTCCCCTCCTAGAAAGAGACATACTGATGTTCGTGAGGCAAGAACGAATGGAGATAGTGATAACTCTCCTTTAAGAAAAAAAAGGAATAGTGATGGCACTTCACCCCAACGAAGGAGAAAAAGTAGAGACATGTCTCCAAGAAGAACTAGAACAAATAGGGACTCCTCACCACCTAGACCAAGTAAGATTAAAACAACAGAATTATCCCCTCCAATGAAGAGGCAAGGTGCAAATGAAGATTCTCTACCGTTTAGACTGATTAAAAGAGAAGGAAGTGAAGATAACTCACCTCCAAGAAGAATTAAAAGGGAAAAGAGTGAAGATAACTCACCTCCAAGAAAAAGAAAAGAGGCAGAACTTTCTTCACCTCTGCAAAGGCGTCAAGATAAATCTCCAGGTCGTAAAAAGTCCAGATGGGGTAATAGTGACGATAGTAGTAAAAAAATGGACAAAACTTTAGATGGAAAAGTAGCAGGTCTTCAAAATGCAGCAGCTTTGATAAAAGAGACCGAAGAACTACGGAAAAGAGACGATGAACTTTTTAAAAAATTGAGTTCAGAGGTTTCGGGTGCCAATGCCACAACAATTGTTAGAAAAAAGCATAAAGAAGTAGATTTAGAGGAGGAGGAAAGAAAGCGTAAGGTAGAAGAAGAAAACAAGGAGAAGTATAACAGGTGGGGTAAGGGGCTAAAGCAAGTCGATGATGTGAATGAGAGGATCAAGAATGATTTATATGAAATGAGCAAACCGCTAGCAAGGTAAATAGGTTTTGATTCGTGTTTGATCTATTACAAAATATTATAAACATTTTATTTTATTCCTTTATTTGTAGATATGCAGATGATGAAGATTTAGAAAGGCATCTTAAGGATCAGGAAAGGGAGGGAGATCCGATGTTGGCTTATATAAGGCAAAAAAAGAGGAAAAATGCTGTTGTTCAAGGAGCACCAGGTACACAATGTTTGGGGTTTTCATTGGGAGAAATTTATTTCTACTACTAACATAAATTGTTGTACCTACATAATTTAAGAAGAAATTAAATGAAGAGGAAGGACAAAAAATGTGTAATTAATGTATAGTAATGGCCTCTTAAATAAATAAATTTTATTTTCACAGAAATTCAACAATATGAAGGTGATGCACCCCCCAATAGGTTTGGAATAAGGCCCGGGTACCGATGGGATGGAGTGGACAGATCAAATGGATACGAGAAAAAATGGTTTGAGGTACAAAATTCAAGAAAAGCCAGCATGGAGGAAAACTATAAGTGGAGTACCGAGGACATGTAAAATACAAATAATTTTTAAATATTGTTTTAGGAAAAGTAATACCTTATTGATTGTACTGATGCATTTTTTTTTTTGTAAATAGTTTTGATTTTAAATGAAAATTTTATTTGCTCCAAAGTTTTACAGATTCTAGACATAAAAAAAGGTAGCCTCTAAAAAAATTAGTTGTGACACATGCAGTACCTAAGTAAACCAGGTAGTACCAGCGGCCAGATTAGCTGTATTAGGTAAGTACTAGCTGACTAGCTACAGCCAGAGGTGGATCCAGAAAATTGTGAAAAGGGAAACTAAATTAAAAACAATAAAGAAATAATAGGAGGGAACGCATTTTTACTTATTTAACTTTTAAAATTACCTTGGGTCTTGGCTGTCTTATTTTTTTTCGCCTCCATACTCTTCTCCAAATCAGTTCTCTCCTCCCATCCCAAAATTAGGATGGAACTCCTGCAGTTACCAAAATCACAAATCCGCGTGAAATCACAGAAAAATAAAGGGTTTGTCCGAGCAAAATATAGAAAAAAAATAATTACAATACAGATAACGAGTACCTACGTACTGTTTGATCACAAAAAAATACCGTTCCCGCTTTTTAAATTACCCGTTTCGGTAAGCAAACTTTAAAAAAATTTTTTTGCTGCTAACCGCCAAAAACTCTGGTCACAGAAGAATAATAGGGCTAAGGTGCTGTGGCAAAATCCGATGGTTGTGATTTTGACACGCCAATGTTACCATCTCTACAGTTGCCATTCGAATAAAGAATAAACCCTTTATTTTTCTGTGTGCCATGCGCATCGCCTGCAAAACAGAAATCTAGCGGGATTTATAGAAAAAAGTTGGCAACCATGGCCTCTATAGTGTATCAGGGATATTAGTAAACAGTAAAAATATAAATAAAAATTCCATAGAGAAATAGACTTATTTTAACCTTTATATTAACATAACTACTAGCAAAAATCGCTTTAAAAAAAAATTAAATTATTTGGTCCGCCATTTTGGCAACACCATGCTCTCGCGCATTGTTCCTACGGCAACTGCCTGGTTCTTTTCTCCACAAGATTACTCCTCGACTAATCGCCAAGGTCGCTCTTTTAACACGTGAGCCTGTACAACCAATTACGACTCGATTTAGTAGGTCTACGGATCAATGTGGATTTGCTCGATAATGAAACGATTGGTGACCTATGACGCCTCTCTAATCTTGACCGCGTCATTTTGGCAGCAATTATTCGGAGCCGTGTTGGGAGCCCTGTTTTTTTGTGTTGAAAATAAATGTCCCCTAGAATGTTTGACAATGTTTAAAAGGTAAATGTTTAATTTTTTTTGTAGGTTTTTTAAATGTTTTACGGAATTTTTGGTGTTTGAAGCTTTTTATACGGGATTCTTCGGTGCTGATTTACCAAGTGAAGGTGTCACCTTGTTGTGTCATTGATAATGCCTCTGTTTAAAGTAAAGATAGATTTTAAACACTCTACTCAAATTTTTAATATGCATAAAACCAGCTTTTATATTTTACCAATGAAACTTTTAAACGCGGCTACAGAAGCATTAGTTTTAAGTAAGGTTTGGTTCGCATTGTTGATAAGCATGCTGTTTCAAAGGATCCAGGGAAACACCAAAGGTGAGGGGAACCTTTATTATGAATGTTTTTTTAGAAGTACCTATATGGGTAGGGTACGGTAAGTATTTAAATAATCAGCTTTTATGGTAGAATACCAGATCTTACCAAGAACATTATTAATTACATAATCGACCTATGTACCTAACACAATGACATGATTGGATAGAATGAGAAATTTCAGAAACCTATGTACCTGCAGAAAACATCTACTTATCCGATAGCAATTACCTTTCTAGTCTTTTAAAATTAAGCTTAAAATATTGTTTTATAGATGGCAGGAACAAGTGCCAGTGTCTGTCTTATATGCGATGCAAGCTGTTCTTCGGCCCGCAATTCAGTCCAGATATTTAACAAGGACGTAAGTAGGAGTAGAGATACTTATTAAGATATTAAGAGAAACTACATTATATCTTTTCAATAGCTTTATCTTGCTCTTTGACTTTTTACATCAAGTTTAAAAACTACTTATTTTAGAATTCTGTTCCAAATGAAATAAAATTGGCAGCAGTCCTCCAACAATTATTAAACCAAGAAATAAGTGAAAATTCAGTTCACTCTCAGATTTTATGCAAGAAATGTTTTAAACTCGCTGATGAATATGACGAATTACAGAACAGAGTCACTGAAATTAAAAATGAGATCTCTGAGAACTATCAGAATACTCTGGAAAAGAAAGAAAACCCTGTGGATGCTTTAGAAGGAAACCAGACTAAAGAAAAAAGCGGTAATGTGAAAGAAATCCATTCAGAAAGAATTAATGAAAGTAGTGTTATGCAAAGCAATGAGTTGCCCAAGAAAATTTTGGATATACCTTCTAGTGATGATGAATCTACACAGGTAAATATTGTTTAATTAAATCTTTATTAAAAAAAAAATTATTTTAAAAATATTTTAGGTTATCGAAAAACCCCTTCAAACCTTAGAAGACATAGAAATGGCCCTTGTTAAAATTCACGGAGACAATGACGACAATCACGATATAGATATGGAAACAGGCAGCCAATCTTACAATTCCTTTGGGAATTCTGATTCTGAAGATATGGACTCCCCTACAGTTGTACCAGGTAATTTTCCCTATTATTATTACTAGCTACAAGTTCTTTGATTGCAACGCCGCCAAATTTACCATATTTTCCTTTTCTTCTAGGAAATAGTATAAGATTTGTGGACATAAAAGATGTGAAACTGGAACCGCAGGGAAGGGAAGAGTCCATGGCCCCGTCCCAGTGCTCTGCAATGATCTCCGAATCTACCAAACCAAATATATTGAAGAGAAAGGCTCTTAATGGAATTTCTTACTCGGATAACATAATCATTCAACAGCCCGTGGATAAATTTAAGAATACAGACGATGAATCCAATGCACCAATAGTAAGCAGAGATGGAACAATATACACTTGTCTGTTGTGTACTGGAACAGAAACGGTAAGTGCTATTTTCGAAGCTTAAACTTACGAAATTTGAATTTTCCTAAATATCTGTGACTCTGTCTTCTCTTAAATCTTGCCCCCGTCGTTCATTATAGTACCAATTTCCTTACCTCTAAGGCAAATGTTTATTTGACAAAACAACAATTTATTTAATAACAACAGAAATATTAAAAACTATTAAATCTACTATTTCTAGACCACTAACATTTCTTATAAATAATATTTTTAAAATCAGTATATATCCAGAAGCTTTCAAAATTGGTAAAACTGGTAATTATAGACCCATAACATTAATATCTTCGATAGGTAGCAAAAGTATTCGAAAAAATTTTAAAATTAAGAATTGAAAATTATTTGGAAAAAATACATTTTATTTCTAATAAACAGTTTGGGTTTCAAAATAATAAATCAACACAATACGCTATTTGCTATCTAACAGAACAAATATATGATGCACTAGATAATAAAAAACCTTGTATTAGTCTTTTTCTAGATTTAGCAAAAGCCTTTGATACAGTTAGCCATAATTTACTGTTAAAAAAGTTTGAAAATATTGGATTCAGAGAAAAGCAATTAGAATTAATTAAAAATTATCTGAAAAATAGACCTATAGAACTTATGTGCAAATAGATAAAGAAAAATGCTATCCAAAAGTATTTAAGTATGGTGTTCCTCGAGGAATAATTTTAGGACCATTATTTTTTTTTTTTCATATTTATTTAACCACTTATGTAGTATAAATGGCGATGGACAAATTCATAGTTTTGCAGATGATACTACAATTTTTTATACTGATACCAATTGAGAATTAAAAAAGATTTTAAAATTATAAAAAATTGATTTGATAACTTTTAATAAAACAAGTTATATTCCTTTTACTTTAAACCTAAATAACCTACCACGAAATAATATGAATAGTATTCAAATAAATGAAGACATTCAAATGTTTAAAGTTAATAAAATAAAATATTTAGGAATTATTTTTGACAGTAAATTAAATTGGAATTTTCACTTAAGGTGGGAGTATCAACATGCTTGCCAACCTATAACCTATTTCGCGTGGATTTATTTATGTTTTCTAGCTTTTATACAAAATTTAAAGAAAATCAGTATCGACTTGATGTTCTATAGGTAATAATTGACATATTTAATAAATATCAAGGAATTTCATAACTTATTTTAGGAGAATTGTATAGCGAAAAATATCGGGTAAGATTTTTTTTAACATTATTATGTCATTGTCACTCATTGTTCTTTCACTATACAATTCTCCCAAAATTAGCAATGAAATAAATTGATATTTTTGTAATATATCAGATACTACCTAAATAATGTACCGACGATATTGATTTTCTTTAAATGTTAGTTATTAAAATAATAAACTCAAAACATCAACGAGAAATAGGTTATAGGTTGGCAATAGATTGAATGACGTTGAGAATTCAACCTTAAAATACTTCATTAAAATATTAAGAAACTTGCTACCGATTTTTAAAAACATAAAAAAAAAATCTAAATGTAAGACATATTATGGAAATATTATATTACGGGTTAGTTAAAACTCATTTAAATTACGGAATTTTAGGTTGGGGAGGAATAAATAGAACTTTAGTTAAAAATTAGAAGTATTACAAAAAAGGTTTCTAAAAATTATATTCAATAAAGATTATCTTTATCCTTCAAAAAAATTATATTTAGAAACAAAAAAGTTGAACAGAAGACAACTTCACAATTATATCATCTTAATATACAGTGACTGGCAAAGAGTTCGCAACATATGGGAAAAAATTTTATTAGCGGAATATTGAAAAATCTTTTTTGGGGGATTGGATGTGCATGTCCCATAACCTTAAAATCGATTTTGACATACGTCACGTGACCAATGGTATGGCGGGACAGTTGAAAAAACCAATATGAAATCATCATAAATCAGATAAGTTGATGAGATATCGAAAAAATGTCAAGAATAAAAAGTGTTTAGAATTCCATTAGAACCTTAAATGCAATGTTTGGGATATCTACTTAAAAGAATATAAAATCGAATATTTTTGTAAATATTTTTTTACCGAATTAAAAATTTCCATATTTTTCCTTTCTTAAAGCTTCATTAAAGTAAAACTGACATCTGGTGACCACAACTAGAAATATTCTTTTGTTTTTCTGACAATTTGGAGCAATAATTCAAAAAATTCGTTTACACTTGGATACCAGCTGTTGCAATAGTCTATTTCTAATAACCTTATCGATATTTTTTATATCGAAATATTCTATTATGTTAAGAAATCCTTAAATTCATTAATCCAAAGCAAATGTTATTTATAACCGTAAAAAATAATTTAAATTTTTATTACTTTTTAGATTTTTTTATAAATATTTCCGCGAAATTCAAAATTATTTTTTACGGTTATAAATAAAATTTTCTTTGGATTAATGAATTTAAGGATTTCTTAACATATTAACATATTTCGATATAAAAAATATCGATAAGGTTATTAGAAATAGACTATTGCAACAGCTGGTATCCAAGTGTAAACGAATTTTTTGAATTATTGCTCCAAATTGTCAGAAAAACAAAAGAATATTTCTAGTTGTGGTCACCAGATGTCAGTTTTACTTTAATGAAGCTTTAAGAAAGGAAAAATATGGAAATTTTTAATTCGGTAAAAAAATATTTACAAAAATATTCGATTTTATGTTTTTTTAAGTAGATATCCCAAACATTGTATTTAAGGTTCTAATGGAATTCTAAACACTTTTTATTCTTGGAATTTTTTCGATATCTCATCAACTTATCTGATTTATGATGATTTCATATTGGTTTTTTCAACTGTCCCGCCATACCATTGGTCACGTGACGTATGTCAAAATCGATTTTAAGGTTATGGGATATGCACATCCAATCCCCCAAAAAAGATTTTTCAATATTCCGCTAATAAAAAATTTTCCCATATGTATATATTTAAAAATAAAAACCTTATACAATTTAAAAACCATAATCATAATCATAATACACGTCATAAAAATGAAATAACCATAAAACCTAAAATAAGTAAGTCCATAGGACAAAAAAATTTCAAATATTTATGTTTTTATTTAAACGATTAGGTATTTATCAACAAAAATTAAAAAATTAATATTATTAAAAAAAATTTATATTACCTACATATTGTTCTGAATAATTTATATAAGTAATATTTTTTACTTAAAAATTTTAAATTAGTAATTTTATTATAGATAATATATTTCTTCAAAAAAAACTGCGTTTATACTATAAATTAACCTTTTTACTTTAAAACTTGATTTTTAATGCATATTTATGATTTTACATAAGTACTAAAACAAAAAATAAGATTTGCCCCTAACAAGCTCAGCTTCAGGGGATTGAAGAATAAGTTTATAGAAGACAACATAAACATATTTATTATATTATTAAATTTTGAATAAACTTATTATTATTATTATTATTATAGGTTGCAGGAGAGGGAAAAGCGATGATTGAACATATCAAAGACATTCACCAAGCAAGATTGTATATTTGTGACGTTTGCGGTCTCGATTTTCGCAAGAGGAACTTGCTGTCTGCCCACGTGGACGAGCACGTGGCCAATGAGGAGGGAGACTTCCAGTGTGAAGTTTGCAACAGGATTTTTACCAACTTGCGGCTGTTTAGAATACATAGAAGGTGAGGAATTGGCAATTTTTTTCGACCATAAATTAATATATTAATAATATATATCTGTATTCTCAACCAACTTAAAAAGTTCATTAAATATACGATATTATATTATAAGTGAATTTAAGCGTGTAAAGTGGGTTTACGCGCCCAAAGTTTTTGAGAAAAAGTAAGGCCGATATTGAAAAATGGCTTTAAGAAAAATTGTTTGGTACAACATTCTATACCCGGGAAAGTCATTTTGGTTTTGACCAATAAAGAATTGTTTAAGATATTACAAAATTACTAAAAATAAAAAAAAATGTTGGGAATATTTTCGATTGTCATTTACTTTTCTGGATGGGGTATTTAAAGTAGAATTTATTTTCTAAATATCAATTTTTATTTTTTCTTTTCGTTTGACCAGCAAAACGTTCGGCAATTTTCATTGTGGTAAAGGGGGTGGGGTTACTGCTCTTAAGTAATTTTTTAACAATAAAGAAATATTTCCCAGGATTCCAATATTGTATAGGCATTTAAGTAACATGTTGTGATTCGACTGTATCAAATGCTTTACATAAATCTAGGGACATACTTTTGCTATTTTTAATTTATCTGGAAATAACCCGGTTTTAAAAGAAATTGTGATTAAATGATGTAATATAGGAATTATATTATACTTTAGAATTTTATAATTTTGATAAAAATATTATCAAATCCCGTTGCTTTCTTCGAATTAAGCTCATCAATTATTATTTTGTCTATTTCTTCAAATGTGATATCTTCTTTATTTAAAAACATTGAACTGGAATTTATTTCTACACCTGGGTAAATTTCTTTTTGATTCATTGGAATTTTCTTGACCAAATTTTCTCCAACTTTGATGAAATGCCCATTTATTTCTTCACAAATTTTACTTGGTTCTTCGATTTATATATAAAAATACAATCTAAAAAAATTAGTAGATCTACAGTGTGTACCGATATTTATGAACATTTTAGAATGCATCTCCCGCAGGCGAAAGCCTGGATTTGTTCGACCTGCGGCAAGAGATACAGCAGCAAGAACTTGCTGGACGAGCACGTCAATACGCATTTGGGGGTCAGGCCGTACGTATGCAGGACTTGCGGAAAAGATTTCGCCAGTAAATACACCTTTAAGGCTCACGAAAAGACGCACGAAAGCAGACCGAGACCTTTTAAGTAAGTTTTCTGGTTAAGGTACCGTTTTCCAACGACCTGTTAACGTGTTAGTTAGGAAAGCTATGAGAATCATTACAAATCTGTCACATTAAATATGACTGGTAGTTTTTAATGTCAGAAGATACCTAAGAACGTTGCGAAAGTGTCTTTTTCTAATTTTGTATCGTAACAAATCTATTACGATACGCATTTGCGTATCGTAATGAAGCTATTTCGATACGCGTTTTTTCTTTATTTGATGTTGGTAACATTTAAATGTTTTATTTCATTGGCTTGCGCGGCCTTTGTGATTTACGAGAAAACCCATTTTTCGCAGAGGAAAAATAGCTTGATAACTTACTTTTTTCTTCTGTGTG
This sequence comes from Polydrusus pterygomalis, assembly GCA_963969555.1. NCBI lineage: Eukaryota > Metazoa > Arthropoda > Insecta > Coleoptera > Curculionidae > Polydrusus > Polydrusus pterygomalis. The sequence continues at coordinate 2,501,189 of OZ018382.1, read as the reverse complement.
GATAACAGTCATGTATGTTGGTTGCATAAATCTATAAATCAATGTTTTGTAGATGCTTGAAGCTATCATTTTCTGCCAAATCCTATCCAAAATTCAATCTACTAACCTTCCAATGTCGATTTTAACTTCAACTTTATTTGAATTTTCCATCTTCCCTATACTAAATTGCAATGCCGTGAGGTAAAATCACGTCTTTTGAAATTCGAAAAAAAGTAGCAAAATCGCCCGAATTTCCGAACGCTCTGTATATGTACCGAATGTACAAGGATCACACAACGTATTCCGTCCAATTTCAAATCTCATATCGCTAAAATAACTTTAGAATCTCGTGGTGAAAATGGGTCAATAAATCAAAAAATGACAGTTCGCAAAATAATTTTTGTTGTCCAGAAGCTACTATGATAAAAAATAGTATTACCAACATAAAATTTAGACATAAAAATTTACAAAATTTGAAGGATTTATTTTCTTTTTAAATATGTGTTTTTTATTGAAAAAACTAGAAATTAGAAAAAATAGTATAACGTACGTGTTATATAAAGCAGTTTTAAGCACTTGTCCTGTTATAAAACTCGCCGCAAGCGACTCGTTTTTTAACATGGACGCGTGCTATAAAATGATGCTTTATAAAACGTGTACGTTAATATACTATTTTAAGTATATTTTTGAAAAGTAATGTCCATGTTCACATTCTATGGTGCTAAACTGTACTTTCTATAACTTGTAGATGCATAGAATGTGGAAAATCATTTTTAAGTCAGCAAAATCTCACCCAGCACGAACGAACGCACACTGGCATCAAAGAGTTCCAATGCCATCTATGCAATAGGCAGTTTGGATCAGCTCATAATTTAGAGGTAATAAAAAATGAGTGCGGAGACCCTACTTTACCTACCTAGTGCGGAAAATGTAACTTTACCGCAGTAGTGAGGAAAATGTTACTTAGGCTACTTTACCGCACTAGTGCGTAAAATGTTACTCCGTACTATATTTTACCGCGATAGTGAGAAAATGCTACTTTACCGTTAAGTCCAGAAAATGTTATTTTATGGCACTAGTGGGTAAAATGATACTTTACTCTACTAGCGTGGAAACCGTTACTTTACCGCACTAGTGAGGGAAATGATACTTATGCTTCTTTACCGCAATAGCGAGAAAATGATACTTTACCGCACTAGTGCGGAAACTGCTACTTTTTGGTACTATTATGAAATAAACTACGCACTAATGCGGAAAAGTGCGACATACTGCACGCTCCTATAAAAGACTTATTTTTTTATTTTTATTTTTACTTTACTCCCAACCAATTTTACAAGTTTATTACAGGGATAAGTATATAAAAATAACTAACAATAATAATTATTACTCTAACTGAGTAGGTAGATATACAGGGTGGTGATTTAATAACGGCTAAATTCAATACGAATTAAATGGGGACGTGTTTGGAGAAACGCTCGAACCCGTCGATTTTGTTTTTAAATTGCGCATATTTTGACATAAAATGTAGGTATACAGGGTGTACCACAAAAGTGTGGCAGAATTTTTTTTTTCTTAAATGGAAACCCCTGTATGTTATTGCATTTTCAGATTGTCCGTAAAAATCTAGCCATCTTTGATGCATAATGTCCTAAACATATCTTCAACTGTTCACGAAATATTGAAGTTCAAATATTAAAATATAAAAAAAATACAGTTAAAAAAATATTCGTTTTATATAAACGTTTGATTAACACATTAACAAATTAATGTATTAACATGAATAAATTATTTGATTTGAAATTTATACTAGGAAATATTTTTTTAAATGAAATTTAAATAATGGTAGTTTTTTTAATGTTTTAATATTATATAATATTAATCCATTATACAGTGTCCGCAAGAAAGTCCGCATCAAATGGGATTTTTTCTTATTAATAGGTATAGGTAAAAATTGAAAAGGCAGTTAGTTTTTGCTTACCTAAAAACCAAAAATTACGTATACTGCAGCAGCTGCACGACTTGCGTTACCTGTCAAATTTGACATTTTTAATAAAATAGGTTCAAAAATGCCCTTATTTAACAAAATATCGAAAAACTTTATTCGAAAAAGTTGTTTATTTAGGCATTTTTAGTCTCTGTTCGAAATTTTGACTGTCTAATACAATTTTTATTTTTTGCCAGGTTCTTGAAAATTTTGATCCACCCTCGTAGATTAACTTTTATACATCGATGTAAAACCATTTGTCTTTACTTCATTTGTAATCTTAATGCAATTTTGTGTAAAATTTTTGTTTTCTATTATTTGTTTTGCTTCAAAAACTGAAATTGTTATTGATTATTTTATGTAATGTTTGATGCAAAGTTTATCTAATTACATCAGTTTTGCCAAAACCGACGTTTTCTATTTTTCTTAAGTTAGTAACCAGATGTACAAAAAGAAAATATTAGGAAGCTTTCGTTGAAATTTTACTTAATTAATATTGGATTAAAAAGAATATAATATATTAATCGCTCGAAACATTTTATTCAACAAAAATATAGTTTAATATAATTAATTTAATTTAATATTAATTAAGTAAAATTTCAACGAAAGCTTCCAATATTTTTAGTAGAGTTTACCAACCCGATAATACCTTCTAAAAAAGATTCCCGTTTGCACTTTGTTGCTAAAATGTACGACCCCTTTTATATCATTCCTTATACCTTAAGGAAGCAAAATTGACTTGTCGTCCAAAAATCGTACCATGCAGGGGGTGGTCGGGGGCGGTTTTCCAAAAAGTACCAATTTTTTTTTTTTGCCTTTTTTACATCTATAATACCTGATCATCAACCTGCTTGAATCTTATTTCAAAATCTTAATTAGAAATATATTTTTTTTAATTTTAAAAACATCGCGCGCCGTGCTTGTATATGGAGCGCTTTAATGAATAACCGCTCGCCCTGAAAACCCATAATTGTGATAATTTGTAACTCGCCATAACTCCAGAATCCTTTGACTTATCAAAAAAAGACTTGCCATAAACGTTGTAGATAAAACATCAGGGATTACAATGCTTTTTTAAAATTATCAGTCCGATGAACAGTTTCGTCAAAAAATTGAAAAATGTCAAACCATATCACCGTAAGCGTGGTCAACCGTGCGGATGCGATGAAGGATCAGATTGCCGTCTTGAAGCCATGAAAAACGACCGTATGTTATATCGCGCGCATAAGTTCGGGTTTCCTTCGCTTTTGGTGTGATTGGAATGCAATTAATACATTATAAGTTAGTTCCTTATAAAATTAAGGGATTATATTTTGTAAACGGTTAGTAATGTTGTTTTGAATAATTTAATTTGAAATTAATTTATGTTTCTCTAAATTTTTTCAATATTAATATTAATTAATAAGTTGTTACTAAAAGGAACTTTTTTTTTATTAGAAAAATTGGTATTTGTCCAAGTTTTTGTACATATAGGGTGTTTACAAAAAATGAAAAATGGTACTATTTAATTTTTTTTATAAAGAAAAACAGAAAACAGGCTTTATACGTTCGGGATTTGTCTATAAGTAGGTACCTGATCTACCTAGAGTACCTATACTAGTGTTTTTTCAGGTGTTAAGGTCATGGTTGCTCAGTAGAGATAGAGAATAACCTTAAAATTTCATTGTGGTTTTGATTGTGTGTATCAGCGTGTTGCAGGATACCTGAAAATAACACTACTATTAATCGGGGAGAATCCGGGTGTTATTTCACGAAAATAAAGAAAAAAGGGTGATACTTACAGAAGATTTTTTTGTTGAACCTATTTACAGGAACAAGTATAGAAATCGGAAAACAGACAAATGCTCTTTATATACCTAATAATAAAAGGCTTGGGTAAAATCTTCCCCTAAAGAATCTATTTATTAATAAACATATTTATTCCAAAAGAAAGATTCTTAGAGTTTTTAGTCAGAGTCAGCCATGCATTTGCAGGAGCCAATGCAATTTATTTGTTTTTTTTTACAGGAACACAGTGACCCAGTGCAATCTAAAATAGAGTAGCAATTTAAAATTTAACTATAGTAAAAAATAACAAACTTTGTGTAGGTACCTTTTTTACAGTTGCAAGTATTTAGAACTGAAGTATCCTCCGGTAGTATTGCGTGGGTTGTTAATACAGGCACTGGTTTACCGTTTGTAATAATCCAGCCACAACTTGATAAGTCCGGTAAAGGTGACCTTGGCATAGTACTGTCCAGCCATATTTTGGTCTGATAGTGGACAGGGCGACAGTGTTGTCTTAGACTATCTTTGGTTGGAGGCAATTTACTCACAGGTTTGGAGGATGCTAAAATTCCTCTAAGAGCATTTATACATTTGATATCTTCATTTTTGTAGTACCTATATAAACAAATTACAAATTTAACTACGTCATTAAAGACTTCTTCTAAGTAGGTACTGTTCTTTGCCAACTCTAGCTAGTAGATTATAATGTGATAAGAAGACTTTCCAGCATGTTCTTTTGCCTAGTCCCACAAACTGACTAGTTGTATCACAACCTGTGAGTGCGTGAAAGGCTGGTAGACATTTGATCATGGAACTCTCCATTTTTAATTCATGAATTACAATGGAACGTTGGCTTTCTTTAGCTCCAATTTTCATCCAAATTTCTGAAGTCAGAATATCTTTAAAGTGAGCCAATAGTACCAAAACATCTGTATCTTTACAGTCTACTATACCGCCAATTCTGGAATGAAATATTGGATTGTCTCGCGCTATACTTTTAATTTTATTTTCCATGTTATTGCTCATTACCTGGCATAGTTTTTGATTTTGTAAACGTTTTTGGCAAAATATGCACCTTTGTACATCAAATTGAGTTCGTAAAAATGGGTTTTTCAGGGGTATATCTACTGGGAGTGAGTTAGTAAATATTTTTGCATACTTTGATTTATATGATTTAATATTATTCGTGCTGGTATACGTTTTGTAGCAAGTTTTATGCAAATTTAAATGTTCTCGCTCTTTTTAATTATTCAAATTTAAAAATATATTCAACAACTTTGCATCATTTCCTTGACAAATATCAATAAGTACCTTTGTACATTCAATAAATCTTTGTTTAGATTTTGGTCGGGATATAACTATTCCCTGATTCTTGGCAAATGTCAGATAATTGGGAATTAAATATGTTGCCTTGTGTTTTGATTGATAGTTTTTTTAAGTGGTCTTAATTTAATTTTTACTTACCTGAAAACTTAAACTTTCTCCTTAACCTTTCCGTGGCCATGCTACAAAAAGTTACATTTTCGGCCGTGTGGGGTAACTATGATACCCCATTGAAATACTGCATGATCTTTTGTCAATGATGCATGATGGTGTGCAAAGATGTACAACAAAACACTCTGTGTATGTTGCAAATGGGTTTATTGCATGCACTACATGATATTTTAGTCTTTCTATCCCTAAGAGTAACAAAAAAATGAATTTTTTTTACGTTTTCGCCGTTTTCGGCCGGTCGACGATTTCGATACGCTGCAAGCAGTTTTTTGTGTAAAATTGAAGTTAAATTGAGTATTTTTATAAAAAAATTGCTTTGTAATATATTTTTCTTGGATTACTTGGAGGGAAAAAAATTACAAAAAAATTGTTTGGAAGATAATTTAAAAAAACCGCATCTGGGGTACCTAAAATACCCCGCTCGGCCACGGAAAGGTTAATAACAACTATATTACAACAGTCATTTAATGCAGGGCATCTGTAAAACACTTTCAACTTTTAGCAATGCCCATTAAGTCCAATGTATAGATAAGAACTATAACTTCACAGCATACAACACACCCTAATAAAATATAACAACTATTGTTGGTTAAAATAAAAGTAAGTCAAAAAATATTGCTATAAGATAGAAAATGGAAATCCACAATCCAATATTTGCTGGTCTAGCTTCAAAATTAACGACGCGGCGGCTACTCGGCACGGAATTCTAGACTAAACACTATTGAAAACGCGATATTAAACGAATATCGAACTTATGCGCGCGATATAACATACGGTCGTTTTTCATGGCTTTACGACGGCAATCTGATCCTTCATCGCATCCGCACGGTTGACCACGCTTACGGTGATATGGTTTGACATTTTTCAATTTTTTGACGAAACTGTTCATCGGACTGATAATTTTAAAAAAGCATTGTAATCCCTGATGTTTTATCTACAACGTTTATGGCAAGTATTTTTTTGATAAGTCAAAGGATTCTGGAGTTATGGCGAGTTACAAATTATCACAATTATGGGTTTTCAGGGCGAGCGGTTATTCATTAAAGCGCTCCATATACAAGCACGGCGCGCGATGTTTTTAAAATTAAAAAAAATATATTTCTAATTAATATTTTGAAATAAGATTCAAGCAGGTTGATGATCAGGTATTATAGATGTAAAAAAGGCAAAAAAAAAAAATTGGTACTTTTTGGAAAACCGCCCCCGACCACCCCCTGCATGGTACGATTTTTGGACGACAAGTCAATTTTGCTTCCTTAAGGTATAAGGAATGATATAAAAGGGGTCGTACATTTTAGCAACAAAGTGCAAACGGGATAACACGATAGGGACATCTTTTAACTCCACTATTTCTTTTTGTACATCTGTTTACTAACTTAAGAGAAATGAGAAACGTCGGTTTTGGCAAAACCGATGTAATTAGATAAACTTTGCATCAAACATTACATACTTATTAATAACAGTATCAGTTTTTGAAGCAAAATAAATAATTGGAAACAAAAATTTTACACAAAATTGCATTAAGATTACAAATGAAGTAAAGGCAAATGGTTTTACATCGATGTATAAAAGTTAATCTACGAGGGTTGATCAAAATTTTCAAGAACCTGGCAAAAAATAAAAATTGTATTAGACTGTCAAAATTTCGTATAGAGACTAAAAATGCCTAAATAAACAACTTTCTCAAATAAAGTTTTTCGATATTTGGATAAATAATGGCATTTTTAAACCTATTTTATTAAAAATGTCAAATTTGACAGGTAACGCAAGTCGTGCAGCTGCTTCAGTATACGTCATTTTTGGTTTTTAGGTAAGCAAAAACTAACTGCTTTTTCAATTTTTACCTATACCTAATAAAAAAAAAAAATCCCATTTGATGCGCACTTTCTTGCGGACACTGTATAACAATGACCGTTTTCCAAAGTTGCTGTTTATTTTAATAGTTTGTAAAAAACTAGTTTGTCTAGTATCATGTCTGCGAAGATCATGAACTATTGTAAACGTTATGTTGGAAATTTTAAAAGTAAAGAATGAATAAATATGCAAATTTTTAAATTATATAAATTATTTATATCTCGGTATTTGTTCGGTTTATATAAATTTGTTGTTGGTTCTAAGAGCGGAAATCTATGAATACATTTAATAATTATATTTTGTAATTTCTTTAAAGGTTTTAGTACTATCGAATTGGCTGAACCCCAAATAGAAATAAGATACTGAATTTTTGAATGTACTAACGCACGATAAATATTTTTTAAATAATTTAAAGATATACAATGGCGAATTTTAAAGAATATTCCAATTAACGGAGTAATGTAAGTTCGAATATGTTCTACGTGTTTTCTCCAGCTTAAATTTTGATCAATATATAATCCTAAAAATGTTATGTTATCTTTGTAATTAATATTTTCCCCATTAAATATTATTGGTTGCTTGTCCATATCTAGTCTTTGTTTGTCATTGTACATAAATGAAGATTTATTAAAATTTAAAGTTAATTTATAAGATTGTAACCAGTCAAATATAATTTCTAAATCTTTTTTGATATTTAACTGGATGTCCGTAATATTTTAAGCATAATAAATTATTGTCGTGTCGTCGGCAAAAAGTTAAATTTGTCCATGTATTTTTAATTTTGAAATATAATTGATATAAATAAGAAACAATGTTGGTCCTAGAATGGAACCTTGTGGTACTCCACATCTAATCGTTTGATAGGAACTGATATTACTTCCTATTTTAACGCATTGTTTTCAATTTTTTATATAACTTTCAAACGATAAATTTTCCCTCTTATACCTATATCAAATAAAGTCGCCACAGTGGATCTTTTCCCGTGCGTCATCACTTTCACGTCATCAAAATCGTATGAATCAAATCAAAATTACGAGACGAAAAAAGTCAAAACTAAGTCTAAGTTCATAAAATGGACGTGCCTGCCTACCGTTTGACGTACCTACATAATATCCCGAAAAATTATTATTTATTTTAAGTTTTGCCCGGCATTCTCTATTATCTAAAAGAAATGGACAAACAAATGTTAATACATTTATTACTATTTTAAAAGCTTAATATCTAGAAAAGTTTGGTGTTTTATTGACTATTAAAATCACCAAAGTCAAATTTTTGACATCCTTTCATTTAAGGGAATTTAGCCACTGCCGTAAACTTTTCAAAGAACTTTCACGGTTAGAATATTTAAAATAAATAAATTAGGTATTCTAAAAATCCATAAATACTTACCGCCAAAACAGATGGTGGGTATAATTAGCTCTAAAAAGAACTATTTTTAGAAAAAAGAACAGTTTTAAGGCACGCAAATTTACAAAATACGAATTAGATTGGCAGATCAAAATAAGGTTGACAATGACGTTCTAAAATACAACGGTAGTCAACTAAACAAATAAAAAAAGGAATTAATTGACGTTTATAGTTTTATTCTTGTCTAGCACGTTATATTATTGCGGAATCTTGGAGACGTTCTTTTATGCTTTTATTCAAACTTGTTACTGTAATAAATAAGGATGCAGAGTTATTAACCACGTTGAGTCCTGATCGTTGATTGATGACGCACGGGAAAAGATCCACTGTGGCGACTTTAAGTTAACTAATAATATCATGGTTTACAGTATCAAAGGCTCAACACAAGTCTAGAGATAAAATGCCGCATTTTTTTTGGGTATCTAGATTTAATTGAATGTTAGTAATAACATCCATAGCTGCAACTTCAGTATCTCTAGATTTGCGAAACCCATACTGATTATCAAAAAGTAAATTTTATCTTTCTAAAAAATTCGTTAATTTTATATTTATTGTTTTTGACAGAACAGACAAAACAGATATTGGACGGTAATTATTAGGATTATTAGTTTTATCGCTTTTAAAAACTGGTGTTACTTGAACAAATTTCATTTTTTCCGGAAATGTTGATTTTTGTAAAGATAATTGTACAGGGTTATCCAACCAAGACTAGACAAGGCGATTTTTTAACTTTTCCTGTACTTTTATAAAAAAACTGAAATAGCCATCTTAAGTCATTTTCTCCCGCGAATTCAAATATCTTCAGCAAAAAACAATTGAACATCAAACAAAAGTACTAGGGGTTACTTTGATATTTTTTTAAATGGAACACCCTGTATATTTTTACATTTTTAAATTCCACATAAAATTATAATTATTTTTTATTAAATGCACTATTAGTCTATACTTCATAGTTTCCGAGATATTGACTCTCGAAAAGTGACATTTTTGAACTTTGACAGCTTATAACTTTCTAACAGTACGTCTTAGAGCAAAACGGCTTACATGTCCCTATCTTCAATATTTATTATCTTCCCAAAAAAATCAACTTCCAGTTAAACCGGAACAACTATATTTCCTTCTTTCGAGTTACATCCGGTTTAACCGGAAGTTGATTTTTTTTGGAAGATAATAAAATTTAAAGATAGGGACATGTAAGCCGTTTTGCTCTAAGACATACTGTTAGAAAGTTATAAGCTGTCAAAGTTCAAAAATGTCACTTTTCGAGAGTCAATATCTCGGAAACTATGAAGTATAAACTAATAGTGCATTTAATAAAAAATAATTATAATTTTATGTGGAATTTAAAAATTTTAAAATATACAGGGTGTTCCACTTAAAAAATATCAAAGTGACCCCTAGTACTTTTGTTTGATGTTCAATTGTTTTTTGCTGAAGATATTCGAATTCGCGGGAGAAAATGACTTAAGATGGCTATTTCAGTTCTTTTTATAAAAGTACAGGAAAAGTCAAAAAATCGCCTTGTCTAGTCTTGGTTGGATAACCCTGTACCAGGTATTTTAAAATAGGAATTATTTCAATTTTAACTGCCTTTACTATTTTTACTGAAATATTGTCATAACCAGTAGCTTTACGTATATTTAAATTTTCAATTATATCCTTAATTTCGTCCTTGTCAATATCGTTTTCATCTAAAAACATGGATTTTAAATTTACCTCTTCTTCCATTCCTTCTTTTAATGAGATCTTCTTAGCTAATTTTGGACCAATACTTGTAAAGTGGGTATTCGTTTCTTCACAAATTATTTGTTGGTTTCTGATTTCTTTGTTATTGACCACAAGATGTTCTATACGAGGTTTTTTTTTATTTCGACGTAATTAAAAAGTTTATATTTTATTAAACATTTCTTTTCAAATTTGACAGGTCCATTCGATAGTCCATACAGGTTACAAACCGTACATTTGCGGCCTATGCGGTAAGGCCTTCGCTAGGAAAGCGGAGATCCGCGACCACGAGAGAACGCATACTGGAGAACGACCTTATCAGTGCGAATTTTGCGGTGCCACATTCAGTCAAAGGTAATTTGCGCGTTATTTCTAAAAGTTTTCTTTTTCTCCCTCTCCTATTGTTTCAGAGCCCTGAGGAAGGAAATATATATTTCCGAAACGTCGGCAAATTAAAATTTTGGTTTCGTTTGCTCCCTAAGATCCTTAAACCCATAAAACCACCCACATAAAAAGTCTATTGGATCATTAACAATTTTATTTTATAACATCAAAAAAAACCCTTTGTGCTTTTTTTAGGTCCAATTTGCAGTCGCATAAAAGAGCTACCCACTACGACGATAAGAGGTACAGATGTGAGGTGAGTCATGAAATATTTGCATTATTATTATTATATATTTATTCCCAACCAACTTAAAAAGTTCATTACAGAGCATATAACACCAAATATACGATATATAAATTCACAAATACTAAAAACCATGTTTAGTAACTATTAATTATTACTCCATCAAAATTATTCAAAAAAAATATATGTAATAACCATTTACAAAAAAAAAAGAATAATAATATATAATACGTTAAAGTTAGTTTAGTTTTAAAAAATATTTTTTTCTAATCTTGTATCATAACAAATTTATTACGATACGCATTTGCGTATCGTAATGAAGCTATTTCGATACGCGTTTTTTCTTTATTTGATGTTGGTAACATTTAAATGTTTTATTTCATTGACTTGCGCGGCCTTTGTGATTTACGAGAAAACCCATTTTTCGCAGAGGAAAAATAGCTTGATAACCTACTTTTTTATTCTGTGTGGATAACAGTCATGTATGTTGGTTGCATAAATCTATAAATCAATCTTTTGTAGATGCTTCAAGCTGTCATTTTCTGCCAAATCCTATCCAAAATTCAATCTACTAACCTTCCAATGTCGACTTTAACTTCAACTTTATTTGAATTTTCCATCTTCCCTATACTAAATTTCAATGCCCTGACGTAAAATCACGTCTTTTGAAATTCGAAAAAAAGTAGCAAAATCGCCCGAATTTCCGAACGCTCTGTATATGTTCCGAATGTACAAGGATCACACAACGTATTCCGTCCAATTTCAAATCTCATATCGCTAAAATAACTTTAAAATCTCGTGGTGAAACTGGGTCAATAAATCAAAAAATGACAGTTCGCAAAATAATTTTTGTTGTCCAGAGGCTACTATGATAAAAAATAGTATTACCAACATAAAATTTAGACATAAAATTTGCAAAATTTGAAGGATTTATTTTCTTTTTAAATATGTGTTTTTTATTGAAAAAACTACAAATTAGAAAAAATAGTATAACGTACGTGTTATATAAAGCAGTTTTAAGCACTTGTCCTGTTATAAAACTCGCCGCAAGCGACTCGTTTTTTAACATGGACGCGTGCTATAAAATGATGCTTTATAAAACGTGTACGTTAATATACTATTTTAGTTTTTTTTTTAATCCATAATTTCGATATTTCTTAAATTTTTTTCGGTTAACTGTTGTAAATTGTTATTCCTTTATATGATATTGATTTTTGGCCAAAAGTACTCTTTAGCAAAGGTGTTTGAATATGAACAATGTTGGTCGAAGGAAATATTATATTCGATTGTTTTTCTTTAATAATAATCGAGTGTATTAGAATGCATAGTTTTAATTTATAAAGCTTTTCTAAATTAAAATATCCATTTGGTTCTTACAAATTAATAGTTGGTTCTAAAAAAGGAAGTTTATGTATGCATTTAATTATTTTGTTTTGTGGTTTTTTTAATGGCTGAATTGTAGTTAAATTCGCTGAACCCTAAATTGAAATCATATTATTATACTGTAATTTCGAATAAACCAAAGAATAATATATATTTTTAAAATGTTTTAATGATATACAGGGTGTTTCATTAAGGTCGAAGAGCGGCCATATCTCGGAAACTACTGGGCATAGAAACTCAGGAAAAGAAAAATGATAATAAAAGTGGCCATGAGAAAATTCTGGAAATAATTTTCAAGTTCCGCATTTTGCCGCAAGAGGGCGTAATTGAAAAGTAAATTTTTAAATTTTACATAACTCCGAAAATTCCACATTAAGGTATATGTTTGATAACACCATTTTAAAGCTTGGACAATTATGCATCATTTTGGTCTTATGCTCATTGGCGTACCGACTTTAATAAGAGTGAGGGAAGCTGTTGAAAGTGTAATCATTTAAATCGCTGTAACTTATAAACGACTTATCCGATTTTAGCAAACTAAAGACTGTTTGGAAGAGAAATGTATGCACTTTGACCAATCGTATTTAGTTGTCCATAATAGTTCTCAAAAAAAATGCTAGAGGGCGCAATTTGCAATAACAATACATTTTTTGATTTTCCTCCGAAAAAATAAATCATACGGTATAATTATGATACCATAATCGAGAAGGAGATGAAATTTGCTAGAAAAAATATTAAAACCGCAGCTCGATATCTCCGTTCGTTTCAGAGTTATTGCCAAAACAATAATTTTTAAGACAAATTGCGCCCTCTAGCAATTTTATTAGAAACTATCCTGTACATTGGAATGATACACCCTGTATAATTTTTAGCTTTAAACAAAATGCCAATTATTATTGATAAAATGTAACTTCTTAAATATTCAATATGTTTTTTCCAACTTAAATTTTCATCAATACATAAACCTAAACATTTAATTGTATTAGTATAAATATTTAATTATATGATTATTGAAAGACAGTGAAGAAATATTATTATTTTTTAATTTTGATTTAGTTATAAACATAAAAGATGATTTATTAAAATTGAATGATAATTTATTAATTTTTTTTTAATACATTCCTTCTGTACTCGTCATAAGCATGACAATTATAGTCGTTACCAAAACCTTCTCTGTGCGCTTATTACCGTATCAATATTTTTTCATAGGATTGTGGCAAAGGTTTTAAACGGCGCCGATTACTGGACTATCACATAAAGGCCGCCCACACCGGAGAGCGACCTTTTAAGTGCGAAACCTGCGAAGCCACCTTCGTCTATCCCGAGCACTTCAAGAAACACAGGCGGATACACACCGGCGAGAAACCGTACATGTGCGAGGTAAGTCGACGAGAATCGGGTTTGTTCGTCGTGGGCATAGCATTGCTACGTAAGTAGTAGTAGTAAGTAGTAACATGTTTTATTTAGCAAAAAAAGCTACAATTAAATATTTGTTAATACATTTTTTTAACAACATTTTTATAGATTTATTTTTAATCCTTTAACAAAAACAGACGGAAAAGTTAAACATTTTGCAAATTGTATCAAATATTACGTAAAGTCGCCACAGTGGATCTTTGCCCGTGCGTCATCAATCAACGATCGGGACTCAACGTGGTTAATAACTCTGCATCCTTGTTTATTACAGTAACAAGTTTGAATAAAAGCATAAAAGAACGTCTCCAAGATTCCGCAATAATATAACGTGCTAGACAAGAATAAAACTATAAACGTCAATTAATTACTTTTTTTATTTGTTTAGTTGACTACCGTTGTATTTTAGAACGTCATTGTCAACCTTGTTTTGATCTGCCAATCTAATTCGTATTTTGTAAATCTGTGTGCTTTAAAACTGTTCCTTTTTCTAAAAATAGTTCTTTTTAGAGCTAATTATACCCACCATCTGTTTTGGCGGTAAGTATTTATGGATTTTTATAATACCTAATTTATTTATTTTAAATATTCTAACCGTGAAAGTTCTTTGAAAAGTTTACGGCAGTGGCTAAATTCCCTTAAATGAAAGGATGTTAAAAATTTGACTTTTGCGAATTTAATAGTCAATAAAACACCAAACTTTTCTAGATTTTAAGCATTAAAAATAGTATTAAATCTATAAACATTTGTTTGTCAATTTCTTTTAGATAATAGAGAATGCCGGGCAAAACTTAAAATAAATAATAATTTTTCGGGATATTATGTAGGTACGTCAAACGGTAACTTAGTTTTGACTTTTTTCGTCTCGTAATTTTGATTTGATTCATACGATTTTGATGACGTAAAAGTGATGACGCACGGGAAAAGAACCACTGTGGCTACTTTTTTATTTTGTTTTTTAAATAAACGAAATTTAAAGGTTCTTGTTTTATAATTATGATGGTCATGATTAAAAGAACAAAATTTTTTTGAACAACCAGGCAATAAATTATTTTTAATTTTATGTATAAAAATACATACTAAATAAAAAATTAAATTTCTGACATTTAACCAATCTAAATTTTTCATCATAAAATTAATTTTTGTATATTTGTCACAATTTAAAATAATCCGCATTGCCTTATTTTGTAAAATTTGTAATTTGTCTAATATTTCCTCACCAGCACAATATAAAATGGAAGAACAATAAAGAAAATGCGGTAATATAACAGTATTTAATACAGTTTTTTTTATAAAACAAACTTAAATTAGAACTTATTCTTTTAAAATAACCTACTTTTCCGGCAATCTTCGATATGATACTTTCAAAATAATTTTAAAAAATTAATTTTGGTATCAATTTATCCCTAAATATTTAAAACTGTTTACTAATTCCAATTTTTCACCATCAATTACAACATTTATATTTTGACAATTTAAATTATTACCCATAACCATACATTTAGTTTTTGAAATATTTAATTTTAATTTATTTACCAATTAGCCAATTTAATAATAATAATAATAATAATAATAATAATAATAAATGACTTTATTGTAATACAGAAAAAATTACAAAGGGCGAAGTTGAAGCAAGCTTCCTCACTTAACCACTATATATAGTACATACATACAATATTAATGAATTATTAATTATTTTCTACAACTACTGTTTGCACACATTAATAGACTACAATATATAGGTACTGTATGTCATTTAGCTCCAAATCAAACATATCGATTATCTATCCCAATATTCAGCCTGACACGCGCAGATACCTTCGGGTAAGTTAATAAAATCAAAAAAAGTTGGTTATAATTTTCTTGATGGCCAGTTTAAACCTTAAACCTGTTAAAAATTTTATATTATCAGGAATCTTATTGTAGCATTTAGCAAAATTAAAACTGAAAGACCGCTCGTAATGGGCTGTGAAATGTGCTGGGGTGGTAATGGTAAATTTATGTCGAATATCCAGATTGTGCACCTCGTTACGAAATTTAATTTTTTGATGTAAATATTGAGGGCGGTGGTCAAGAAGAATTTTATTATATAGAACAATGGAGTGCAACATTCGCCTTTCATCCATTCTAAGCCATTTAATTTCTCTAAGTTTAGCAGACACACCTCTCTCTCTGCCTCTTATGCCTCCAATCAAACGAACACAACAGTTTTGAATGAGTTGAATTCGGTATGCGTCAGCAGCCAGTAGACAAGGCCCATAGACGGGATCGGCAAAGTTAAAATGTGACAAAACAATGGAGTCGCAAAGCTTTTTTTTAAGATTTTCATTTAGGATACCTTTTTGGCCATAAATTAGTTTAAGGTTGGCAAATGCCCTCCTGATGCACATGTTAACATGTTCGGTGTATCTTAGATCTGTATCAATCATAAGTCCCAAATTCCTTGCTTTGTTAACAAGTTCTAGGGTTACATCATTAACCTTAATAGAAACATTGCCGGAATAAAGATTTCGTGCTTGTGGTCTTCCAAACAGAAGAACTTGGGACTTACCAGGGTTGATACTAAGACAATGAGCCCTGGAGGCTTTTAAAATAGCATCCAAATCGGAGTTAATCATGTCGTTACTATTTATAATTTCACTGGGTTTGAAAGATAGGTAGATTTGGGTATCGTCAGCATAGTAGTGGACTTTACAGTGTTTTACGAAATTTATCAACTGCGACGTGTACAGAGAAAAAAGCAGCGGTCCCAAAATGGATCCCTGCGGTACACCGTGTTTTAATCCTCTTGAATTTGATAATTTTCCATTTACCTTTACCCTTTGACTTCTATTACTTAAATATTCCTTAAGAAGAGCACACGAATTCTCACGGAAGCCGAGATATCCCAAAATGAGCAGTAAAAGTGGATGATTAAGTTTGTCGAAAGCTTTCGAGTAATCCAAAAGGACCAATATTGTAAGTTGACCGCGCTCCGTTGCCTCTAAGATGTCATCTGTAACCTTTAGCAAAGCCGTACTACAACTAAAATTCTTCCGAAAACCAGATTGCACCCCCGGCAAAACACTGCACTGATCCACGTATCCTTTAATTTGTCCATTTAGTATCTTTTCAATTACCTTAGACAACGCTGGCAAGATGCTAACTGGTCGTAAGTCTTTTAAGTCACTAGGCGTATTAACTTTCGGATAAGGAATCACATAGGACTCTCTCCAGGCATCCGGAAAAGTAGATGTCTCTATGCAGTAATTTACCAGGTGCGTTATGACCGGCACGACAAGTGGACAACAGAGCAATAACATATTAATACCTATTCCGTCGGGGCCCACGGCCCTTGATTTTATTGAAAATAACGCGTCGTTTATTTCTTGAACCGTCGCCATTTTAAAGTCAAATCCCACAACATTTTCGAGTTGACCACTATTGTAAAAATTTAACGTCTCTGGGTTCGGATCAGTCTGAGGAATGCTGACGAAATAGTCATTAATCTCATCAGCAGTTCCCAGCGCGTCGGGAACCGCCGACCCCTCCTTACCGTATACCTTGAGTTCTTTTAACAATTTCCAGTTATCCCTAGAGTCATTTCTTCGAATTCTGTCTTCCAGAAATGCCTTCTCTCTAATATATTTATTTCAGAATTTAGAGTATTTAGAGCATCAAAAATATTTAAAACATTAAGTAAATTAAGGCGTCATCAGCAAACATTTGTAACTTACATATTTTTAAAACTAACGGCATATCGTTGATGTATAAAATAAATAATATTGGACCTACTATACTTCCTTGAGGAACTCCTATATTATTTATTTTTTTATTTGAATATGTTTTTGATATTTTTGTTTTTTGGACCTGTTACTTAAATAATTTTTAAACCATTTATAAACGTTTCCGCGAACACCACACTGATACAATTTACTCAATAATTTAGCCCTGTCAATTAATTGTAACGTGTTATTTTTTCGTACAGGTTTGTGGCAAGGCCTTTAACTCCAGAGACAACCGGAACGCGCATCGATTCGTCCATTCCGACAAGAAACCATACGAGTGTTTGGTGTGTGGAACTGGTTTTATGCGGAAACCGCTCCTCTACCAACACATGCAGTCTCAGGGACACCTGAACGATACCATAGTCGTGAATCAGCCCAGGCTTACCATAGGTATGTTCTTTATACAATTTTGAGACAAAGCGACATCTCGTGTCATTGTTAGACACTTCCAAAGCATACCAGCAGGATAAAGATAATCTTTATTGAATATAATTTTTAGAAACCTTTTTGTCATATTTCTAATTTTTTAACTAAAGTTCTATTTATTCCTCCCCAACCTAAAATTCCGCAATTTAAATGAGTTTAACGACCGCTTAATATAATATTTCCATATTATGTCTTACATTTAAAATTTTTTTAATGTTTTTAAAAGTCGGTAGTAAACTTCTTAATTTTTGAATTAAGTATTCTAAGTGAAAATTCCAATTTAATTTACTGTCAAAAATAATTCCTAAATATTTTATTTTATTAACTTTAAAAATTTGAATGTCTTCATTTATTTGAACACTATTCATATTTCGTGGTAGGTTATTTAGGTTTAAAGTAAAAGGAATATAATTTGTTTTATTAAAATTAAATGTTAACAAATTGTTATCAAACCTTGAGGAACACCATACTTAAATACTTTTCGATAGCTATTTGAACATAAGTTGGTCTATTTTTTAGATAATTTTTAATTAATTCTAATTGCTTTCCTCTGAATCCAATATTTTCAAACTTTTTTAACAGTAAATTATGGCTAAATATTTGTTCTGATTTGTTTTAGATGATAAAATTTCAATGGATGCTGAGAGTCATTTGGTGTCCGTAGAAGAGGTCGTGGAAGGAGGCGAATCAAAAATATTCATAGCGGAAGGTACGTGCTTTAACATCGACTGTCAGAACTGTTCATTGATGTGTTTTAAGCTTATTCTAAGCTATATCTTATTTTTGTAGATGACGGACATATTATTATTGACGGCCAAAAGTTGACGTTTGCGGAAGAAAGTTCAGATAACGAGGAAGGGGAAATCGTGGACGAGATTGAGCAGGTGAGTTCTTAGGCGAGGCGTCTAGACAAAAAGGATCGCGGTTGGTTTACTTGCCAGGTTTTCGGAACCTCCCCTCAATTACTACTACTACTACTAGGCGAGGCGTCTTTACTGCTATCATCAAATTGTTTGGCTAAAACTTTTTCAGAAATGTATTTCGATATTAATAATGATTTAACAATACTTCTTTCTTGGCTTCAATCAAATAAACTTACGTTGAATTTTACAAAATCTTCTTTTATGTTTATAACTAAAAATAAAATAAATTCCATCATTAACCCCTTAACGTTTAATAATGAAAATATTCAATATTCAAAAACGACAAAATGTTTAGGATTAGTTTTAGACGAAAATTTAAATTGGAAATGCCATATCCAGTATATTATCAACTCGATATCTCCTTTGGTATCTGCTTTTTACAGAGCTAGATATTACATTCCTTTGAAATACTTAAAAAATATATATTTTTCATTAATATATTCAAAATTACAATACTTAGCTTCTGCATGGGGATCTGCTTGTTTATGAAACTTAAAACCATTACAAAAATTGCAAAATAAAGTTATTAAATGCATACACAAATTACCACATTTAGAACTAACTCTTTATCTATATAGACCGAAGAGGTATTTACACGTTCAAAACATTTATAAATTAAAAATTTGTATTCTAATTCACTCTATTATTTTAAAAGAAAAAAAAATCAAACA
The DNA here is from genome assembly GCA_963969555.1 of Polydrusus pterygomalis. Classification (NCBI taxonomy): domain Eukaryota; kingdom Metazoa; phylum Arthropoda; class Insecta; order Coleoptera; family Curculionidae; genus Polydrusus; species Polydrusus pterygomalis. The sequence goes on along the minus strand of OZ018382.1, from coordinate 2,481,768 downwards.
TAACACTTCAGGAGAATAAGACATTACATAATCTGAGACATAATCAGAACACCACGGAATAATAAAATATAACAATCTTCCAAAAAATATCAGAAAAATTAAAAAAATTGGCAACTTTTAAAAAACAATTAAAGAGTTATTTACGAAATTAAATTATTTATACTATTTTTTTAAATTGATTTTATTATTGAATTAAATTGGATTAACTCCCATTTTTTTTATTGTTTTATTTTAATGGTTATTATTTGCTCTATTATGTTGTCACTTCCCATGTAATTAACTGTAAAAGTTAGTTTGGAATAAAGGCATTTTGAAAGTTAAATTAGAAAATACTGGTTTTGGAGTTGATTATTGAATTATTAAAAATACTGTTGTGTCACTGTTTATTTAAACTTTTTTTTCGCCCCATGCAATCAATTTAAAGACTTAACTTTCAAAATGTATTTATTCCAAACTAACTTTTACAGTTCATTACATGGAAAGTGACAACATAATATGGAAAATAATAACCATTAAAAAAAATAACAATAAAAAAAAAATGGAGGTTAATCCAATTTATAGTTATTAATGATACTAGTTCGATATATGTGTGACAACGTGTGCAACGTTAAACCACGAGGCGTCAGCCGAGTGGTTTAATTTCACAAGTCTCATTAACAAAGTTCATATCGAACGTGTATTATTCAAAATTTAATCTACGACAGCGCAAATAGATTTTATTCGTCTAAATTTCATTGATATCAGATAACGTTTTCGTAATTTTTAAAATTTTCAGGTATCCATATTAGTCGATATCATGGTAACAGCATTTTTGATTGTTTCAATTTCGATTTTGACAACGTCATTATTGCCGTCTAATTTTCTATCGTATGCAAAGTGTTGGCCAAAAAAATAATTTAAATATGGGAAATTCTGGATCCGAAAGTGTCCCTTCGGATGTTTACAATAAATAAATGCATTCCGTTTTTCTAAGTAATAATAACAAATAACTAGTTTGCACCGACTTTCTTTTTGTATCTTAACATTTGGATGTTATTATGAATTCATAATGGCACTGAGTGCTATTATGAAGGTCATTATGACTTCTAAATGATAATGCTAAATACGTCATAATGGCATTAAAAATAAAAAAAAATTTAATTAGCATATTATCATTACTAATGTTTTATCTGGTTAAAAAGAATTTTTAGGATATTTTAAAGTTGTGTTTAATATCGTTCCAACAAACATGTTTGTGATTTCTTATTAAATTAAAAATTCAAGTAAATTTTACAAATATGCTTGAATTTGAACAAAGATATTTGAAATTGATTTGATTTTGATTAATTTATGAAGGTCTTTATGGTGAATATAAAAATTTTTTTAGGAAATTAGATATTAATGTTTTTTAAGAAAATATATTTTTTTATTTTAGGAGGTCACGTTGCATAACTTTTAATTTTAAACAACTTTTCCCAATAACATTTTGCTGAATTTTCTGAAATAGGGGTACTTTATTCTTGTACAGGGTTATCCAACCAAGACTAGACAAGGCGATTTTTTGACTTTTCCTGTACTTTTATAAAAAAACTGAAATAGCCATCTTAAGTCATTTTCTCCCGCTAATTCGAATATCTTCAGCAAAAAACAATTGAACATCAAACAAAAGTACTAGGGGTCACTTTGATATTTTTTTAAATGGAACACCCTGTATATTTTTACATTTTTAAATTCCACATAAAATTATAATTATTTTTTATTAAATGCACTATTAGTCTATACTTCATAGTTTCCGAGATATTGACTCTCGAAAAGTGACATTTTTGAACTTTGACAGCTTATAACTTTCTAACAGTACGTCTTAGAGCAAAACGGCTTGCATATTCCTATCTTCAATTTTTATTATCTTCCCAAAAAAATCAACTTCCGGTTAAACCGGATGTAACTCGAAAGAAGGAAATATAGTTGTTCCGGTTTAACTGGAAGTTGATTTTTTTGGGAGATAATAAAAATTGAAGATAGGGACATGTAAGCCGTTTTGCTCTAAGACGTACTGTTAGAAAGTTATAAGCTGTCAAAATTCAAAAATGTCACTTTTCGAGAGTCAATATCTCGGAAACTATGAAGTATAGACTAATAGGGCATTTAATAAAAAATAATTATAATTTTATGTGGAATTTAAAAATGTAAAAATATACAGGGTGTTCCATTTAAAAAAATATCAAAGTGACCCCTAGTACTTTTGTTTGATGTTCAATTGTTTTTTGCTGAAGATATTCGAATTCACGGGAGAAAATGACTTAAGATGGCTATTTCAGTTTTTTTTATAAAAGTACAGGAAAAGTCAAAAAATCGCCTTGTCTAGTCTTGGTTGGATAACCCTGTACAAGTTTTATATCTTTTGGCCTACCCTGTACGCCGTTTGACTTGCAACCATTCCAAGTGCACCTAATATGATTATCGAACATGCACCAACTTTTATCAAGAATAAAATTTTCTGAGAAATCAGTAATAAAAAAATGTCCATATATGTTGCACACTTAAACAACCACACTGTACTTATAAAAATATTTGGTGTAATTTACACACGACTATTTTTCTCTCAACAGGTGGTTACAACAGAAGACGGTGACTACGAAGAAATATTATCATCAGAGGCCCTGTCGGGTAGCGAGACGCAAATAATCGACACTCCAGACGGTCCTGTACAGTTGGTTAAAGTGAGGATACCGAATGAACACGGCGAAGAGGAGGAAGCTTGGATAAAGATCGTTCCGGAATAGCTTGTGTGAAGGAAAACCCGTTGCGGGTTCTTGAAATGGCCGTGGGACAATTTTTAGTTAAATGTAATAACGGAGAGGAACCGTGGACTGTGAGGCAGTTGTATTCGTAAAAAAAGCGTACACGAATTGGAATGAGAGGTAAGTTTTGTCATATTTGCGTAAAACCGGCTTATCGCGCGTTAAAGGTTATTAAAAATGCAAAGCGTTGGGCGTTAGTTCAATAGAATAACAAAAATTAATTTTTTTTATTTTATAATATATTTTAGCAGTTTTATAAAAATTTCGATAGAAACAAAAAACATTTAACAAGAATAAATAAAATCTAATATTTGGTCAATTATATCCCTGTTTTTCTATTACTCGAGCCAGTCTATTCGGAATTGACTGAATTATATTTGATACAATATTTGGATCAAGCATGTATTATTTCCCATAAATCTTCTGAATTTTGTGGCCTAAAATTTCGATTATATATTTTTTTACGATTATACCCCAAATATTTTCAATTGGATTGAGATCGGGACTATAAGCGACCCAAGGCAGCACTTCCACATTATGGGTTTGAAACCAGTGAGTTACAGCATTGGCAGTATTGGGATATATTTGCTCAGCAGATGGTAACAATATGTTTTCTGAAATGTTAATGTCATTTCCGGCATTAAATCTTCCCTCTATTCGCCAGCAAACACCAGGTCCATGCACACTTATCCGGCCTCATACATTTACAGAGAAACGCCCAAGTCTAGAAGTGAGGGGGTTAGTATATCGCTCTTCAAACCTGGCATCGTTTGGACGGTACACACGAATTTGTCCGTTATAAGTCGACTGGAACGTCCTTTTATCAGTAAAAATGACCCTGTTCCAAAATTGAGGATTGCGGTATATATAATTTAAAGCAAAAATAATCCTTGATTGTCGCTGTTCTTCGGTAAGATTTTTTTTTTCGTAGCTGGGCCACATTTTAGTTCAGATTCCTTGACTCTCCTGCTGGCGGTAGGTTGGGAGGCAGGAAATGCTGCACCAATAACAGCATCCCTTGCAGTTGCAAATGGATTATCTCTTAAATATTCGAAAAAAGCAGCATCCTGTTCAGGGTTGGAAGGTTTGGGACGACCCGAACCAATTTTCCTCTTTAGGGATTCTTCTTGTTCCCAGCGTTGCTTAATTTTCAATATAGTTTTTTTATTTCTATTATACAACTGCGCTACAGCACGGATTGTCCATCTTTCATCGATTCTTGATGCAATTTGAGCCTTTTCAACTTCAGACAACTGTCGAGGCATTTTTATGTTTTTCTGTCAAAGTTCATCAAACGTTACCACCACCATGCTTCAGTTTCAAAATGAATTACACCGACGCCAATGCTTTGCATTTTTGATAATCTATGACGTGTGATAACCTCCAATAAACAATCATTTAGACAAGCCGGTTTTACGCAAATATGACAAAACTTACCTCTCATTCTAATTCTTGTACGTTTTTTTATGAATACAATAATTGTACGTTCCGGTTTGAAGAAATAGTTGTTTGAAAAGCGCCGTGAACTTTTAAATGTATTTAAAAATCTCACACCAATAACTGGGATATGCGTCTTAATTTTTTGTAAATTAGGACTTTTATTGACTGTTGTAAATATTTTTTTGTTATGGGAAGAATATACACCTTTGTAAGTTGCCCAATGTTTTTACCTAAATGTTTGATAAGCCTGAGCAATCTTAAAAGTGAAATAAACCACACTGGAATTTGTCTGTGGCTTTGATTAAAGATAAGCTAGAGCAAATAAATATAACTTCCCCTTTTGATAACCCATTGTTAGTGTTAAGATAGTTCTTCTCGCGTAATTTCAACGTTACAAGTACCTTTACGCTTTGTTAAACAAAAACCTGTAGAATGGCGATACCAAAACAGTTAACAAAACTATTTCAGTAAGTATAACAATGATAATTTTACTTTATTATCCTCCGAGGGGGCCCACAAATCTTAGATAATCCTTTAACTAATAGACCAGGGTTAATAATTTTTGGAACCAAAAAAAATAATAGTAGGATGAAACCCATTGGAAAAGGAAGAGAATATAACAAAAATGAAAGGAAAAATAATTTACGGGCGATCCGAGGTCGGGAAGTGGAGGCGGGTGAGTTTTTAAGGGTAGAAAACGATTTATCTCGATTTCCGGCAAAACTACAAGTCCCCTGGAAAAACGTTAAATGGCAAAGTTGCAGGTAATAAAAAGATCTACAACTTTTGTATTTACACTTTTTTCACGTAACCTCAAAATTTATGTGAAAAATTCAAAGAACCAAGTTTTTGGTTTTTTATTTTTATTTTTTACAAAAAAAATTTTTCTTTCACGAAATTTTGTGAAAACTTACCTTTTTATGTACCAAACACAGTACCAAACACACTGTAATTTTTTTGATTTAAAATATTTATTTTTTCACCTTATTTTGCCTTAATATCGAAAAAGCACCCTAATTTTCAATCGAAAATTCTCACGTCAAAATATCTGCTTTTTTAAAAAGTCGGTGGGCTTTTTGTTCGTTGAAATCTCTACTTTCTGATGGTGTAAAAAAATATATACATTACTATAGTAAATGTTCTCAAAAAATGCAAAGAAACGAAAAAAACTCGAATCCGACATTTTTTTAAAAATTATTATGTACAATTTTGAGCTATTAATTAAAATCTATACTTTAATTACTCTAAAAACGTAAGATTCCATGTTACATTGATAAACAAAAAAAATACAAATCCATAAAACATAAAGATAGCAAAAAACATGCGAAAATAGTCAGTTGTTCTAAATATAATTAAAAGTAGGATTTAAAGAAGATTTCATCACATTTACCATACTAATGTATATTTTTTTACACCATCAAAAAGTAGAGATTTCAACGAACAAAAGCCCACCGACTTTTTTAAAAAAGCAGATATTTTGACGTGAGAATTTTCGATTGAAAATTAGGGTGCTTTTTCCATATAAAGTCAAAATAAGGTAAAAAAATAAATATTTTAAATCAAAATAATTACAGTGTGTTTGGGACATAAAAAGGTAAGTTTTTAAAAAAATTTCGTGAAAAAAAATTTTTTGTAAAAGATAAAAATAAAAAACCAAAAACTTGGTTATTTGAATTTTTCACATAAATTTTGAGGTTATGTGAAAAAAGTGTAAATACAGAAGTTGTAGATCTTTTTATTACCTACAACTTTGCCATTTAACGTTTTTTCATAGGACTTGTAGTTTTGCCGGAAATCGAGATAAATCGTTTTCTACCCTTAAAAACTCACCCCCTTCCACTTCCCGACCTCGGATCGCCCGTAAATTATTTTTCCTTTCATTTTTGTTATATTCTCTCCCTTTTCCAATGGGTTTTCATACTACTAGTGTTTTTTTTTTCACTTTTTACCATTTTCAAAGGCTTCAGCCCTGGTCTATAAATATTTTCTGAACAGAAAAGTCGACGACCTCAAACCTCAATTCATCCAAACCCTCTCGGATGCTGTCGCCATCCAATCGGTATCCGGTTGGTCCCACAAACGTTCAGAATGCGTCAGAATGTTAACTTGGACCTCGGAGAAGCTAACGAATCTCGGGGCAAGTGTAGAATTAAAAGACATCGGTTATCAGAAGCTCGAGGGAAATCAACAAATACCTTTACCGCCTGTCTTGTTCGGTCGTTTACCTAGCGGAGGAGCCGATACCAACAAAACGCCCAAAACTATCCTGGTTTATAGCCATTTGGACGTTCAGCCGGCTTTGAAAGAGGATGGTTGGGCGACCGAGCCGTTTACTCTAAAGGAAGTAGATGGTAAGTTGTATGGACGAGGATCTTCAGACGACAAAGGACCTGCGGTAGCGTGGTTGAACGCCATCCAATGTTACAGAGAGCTGAACGTCGACGTTCCAATCAATATCAAGTTTTTACTTGAAGGAATGGAGGAGTCTGGCAGTATTGGTAAGTATGTTAAAAAAATATGTAATAAAAATCAAAAACGTAAAAATATAAACGAAAACATAATTGAAAATAAATCACTTACTGATAAGAAAAGTATAGCTAATAGCTTTATTGACTATTTTTCTGATGTGGGAGAAAAGCTAGCAAACAAAATCAATAAAGGTAATAACACATTTTCAAATAAAAAAATAAACAATACAAATTCATTTTATTTAGAAGAAACTAATCATCAAGAAGTTGAAAATGTAATTGATAGTTTAAAATTAAAGAAATCTCCTGGTGCCGACGGAATAACAACGGAAATATTAAAATCTCTTATAAATAATATTTTTAACACCAGTATATCCAGAAGTTTTCAAAATTGGTATAATAAAACCTATTTTTAAAAATGGAGATTCTAGTAAAACTAGTAATTATAGACCAATAACATTAATATCTTCGATAGCAAAAGTATTAGAAAAAGTTTTAAAATTAAGAATCGAAAAAATAAATCAACACAAAACGCTATTTGCTATCTAACAGAACAAATATAATAATATGATGCACTAGATAATAAAAAACCTTGTATTAGTATTTTTCTAGATTTAGCAAAAGCCTTTGATACGGTTAGCCATAATTTACTGTTAAAAAAGTTTGGAAATATTGGATTCAGAGGAAAGCAATTAGAATTAATTAAAAATTATCTGAAAAATAGACCAACTTAGGTATGTGCAAATAGATAAAGAAAAAAGCTATCCATAAGTATTTAAGTATGGTGTTCCTCAAGGACCAATTATAGGACCATTATTTTTTAATATTTATATTAACGATTTATTTAGTATAATTTGCGATGGACAAATTCATAGTTTTGCAGATGATACTACAATTTTTTATACCGATACAAATTGGGACAACTTAAAATAATAAAATTAAAAAAGATTTTAAAATAAAAAAAAAATGGTTTGATAACAATTTGTTAACAATTAATTTTAATAAAACAAATTATATTTCTTTACTTTAAACCAAAATAACCTACCACGAAATATGAATAGTATTCAAATAAATGAAGACATTCAAATTTTTAATGTTAATAAAATAAAATATTTAGGAATTATTTTTGACAGTAAATTAAATTGGAATTTTCACTTAGAATACTTAATTCAAAAATTAAGAAGTTTCCTACCGATTTTTAAAAACCTTATACAATTTAAAAACCATAATCATAATACACGTCATAAAAATTAAATAACCATAAAACCTAAAATAAATAAGTTCAAATATTTATGTTTTTATTTAAACGATTATTTACCAACAAAAATTAAAAAATTGATTTCATTAAAAAAAATTTTAAGTCGAAATAAAAACATGGATATTAAAAACAGACAATTTGAAAATATTTTTAGAAATGCTTTAATTAATTAATATTGTTCTGAATAATTTATATAAGTAATATTTTTTACTTAAAAATTATAAACTAATAATTTTATTATAGGTAATATATTTCTTTAAAAAAGCAGCGTTTATACTATAAATTAACAGTTTTACATTAAAGCTTGATTTTTAAGGCATATTTATTATTTATGATTTTACAACATACTAAAACAAAAAATAAGATTTGCCCCTAACAAGCTCAGCTTCAGGAGATTGAAGAATAAGTGTATAGAAGACAACATAAACATATTTATTATATTATTAAATTTTAAATAAACTTGTATTGTATGTATTGGAAAAAGACAAATTTCGATTGTCAAACCGATTTTTTCGTTACAGGACTTGACACACTGCTTAAAGAGGAAAAACAAGGCTTCCTTAAGGACGTAGATTACGTCGTTATCACTGATAGTAGATGGTTAAGTCCCAGCAAACCCTGTCTAACGTACGGTTTAAGGGGAATCTGCTATTTCTATCTGGAAGTTGAATGCGCTAACCAGGACTTACATAGTGGGGTCATGGGAGGGTCTGTGTAAGTACAGTTGTATTCATAAAAAAAAGGCGTACACGAATTAGAATGAGTGGAAACCTTAACCATATTTGCGTAATTTTTTTATTTTATAATCTTAACAGTTTAAAATTACAATAGAAACAAAAAACGTTTAACAAGAATAAATAAAATCTAATATTTGGTCATATATCCCTGTTTTTGTATTACTTGAGCCAGTCTATTCGGAATTGACTGAATTATATTTGATACAATATTTGAATCAAGCTCTTCCCATCACGCATGAATTAATTGCCATAAATCTTCTGAATTTTGTGGCCTACAATTTCGATTATATTTTTTTTTATGATTATACCCCAAATATTTTCAATTGAATAATTGATATCGGGACTATAAGCAACCCAAGGCGGTACTTCCACGTTATGGGTTTGAAACCAGTGGGTTACAACATTGGCAGTGTGGACTGGACAATTATCTTGTTGAAATATGAAAGTATTATTGGGATATATTTGCTCAGCAGATGGTAACAATGTTTTCTAAAATGTTAATGTAATTTCCGGCATTAAATCTTCCCTCTAGTCGCCATCAAACACCAGGTCCATGAACACTTATCCAGCCCCACACATTTACAGAGAAATGCCCATGTCTAGAAGTGAGCGATTCTTGATACAATTTGAGCCTTTTCAACTGACTAGGCACTTTTACGTTCTTCTGTCAAAGTTTATCGAACGTTACCACCACCATGCAGTTTCAAAATTAATTACACCGACGCCAATGCTTTGCATTTTTGATAATCTATGACGTGTGATCACCTCCAATAAACAATCATTTAGACAAGCCGGTTTTACGCAAATATGACAAAACTTACCTCTCATTCTAATTCTTGTACGCTTTTATTATGAATACAACAACTGTACATAAACATGTTTTTGACCTTATATTTACTTTCATTGCAAAACTTTTTAGCTCAGAAGCCATGACGGACTTAATCTACCTCTTCAACCAGCTGGTAACCAAAGATGGTAACATTCTGGTGCCCAATATGTACCTGGACGTAGCTCCTGTAACGGACAAAGAGAAACTGATGTATCAGAAAATCGATTTTGATGTTGATCGGTACCGAGAGGAAGTGGGGTGCAACAAGCTGATCTATGATAACAAAGAAAGTGTTTTGATGCACCGGTGGAGGCAACCGTCGTTGTCGTTTCATGGTAAGCAGTCAAAACTGTTATCTTTTGTCTCAACGTACAAGAATCTGCTTTTTTAAGGTATTGAGGGTGCCTTCAGTGAACCGGGATCGAAAACAGTGATACCGGGCAAGATTATAGGCAAATTTTCCATCAGAACGGTACCCAATCAAGAAGCTAAAACTATTGAGAAAAACGTGGTCGATTATTTGACGCAAACATATGAGGCATATGGAGGTACCAATAAAATGAAGGCAAGTGTTCCGTACTCCGGTAAAACCAACTTATGTTCAAATAGATAAAGAAAAAGCTATCCAAAAGTATTTAAGTATGGTGTTCCTCAAGGAACAATTTTAGGACCATTATTTTTTAATATAATATTATATTAGCGACTTGTTTAGTATAAATTACGATGGGCAAATTCATAGTTTTGTAGATGATACTACAATTTTTTTTACCGATACAAATTGGGACAACTTAAATAATAAAATTAAAAATGATTTTAAAATTATAAAAAATTGGTTTGATAACAATTTGTTAACAATTAATTTTAATAAAACAAATTATATTCCTTTTACTTTAAACCTAAATAACCTACCACGAAATATGAATAGTATTCAAATAAATGAAGACATTCAAATTTTTAAAGTTAATAAAATAAAATATTTAGGAATTATTTTTGACAGTAAATTAAATTGGAATTTTCACATAGAATACTTAATTAAATATTAAGAAGTTTTTACTACCGATTTTTAAAAACGTTAAAAAAATTTTAAATGTAAGAATGGAAATATTATATTACGCGTTAGTTAAAACTCATTTAAATTACGAAATTTTAGGTTGGGGAGGAATAAATAGAACTTTAGTTAAAAAATTAGAAATGTTACAAAAAAGGTTTCTAAAAATTATATTCAATAAAGATTATCTTTATCCTTCAAAACAATTATATTCAGAAACAAAAAAGTTGAACATACGACAACTTTACATTTATAACATCCTAATATATATTTAAAAATAAAAACCTTATACAATTTAAAAGCCATAATCATAATACCTACATGTCATAAAAATTAAATAACCATAAAACCTAAAATAAATAAGTCCATAGGACAAAAAAATTTCAAATATTTATGTTTTTATTTAAACGATTATTTACCAACAAAAATTAAAAAATTGATTTCATTAAAAAACTTGAAAGTCGAAATAAAAATATGGATATTAAAAATAGACAATTTGAAAATATTTTTAGAAATGCTTTAATTAATTAATATTGTTCTGAATAATTTATGTAAGTAATATATTTTATTATAGGTAATATTATATTTCTTCAATAAGAACTGCGTTTATACTATAAATTAACATTTTTACTTTAAAACTTAATTTTTATTGCATATTTATATATTATTATTATTATTATTATTATTATTATTATTAATATTGTTTATGATTTATGATTTTAAATACTAAAACAAAAAAAATAAGATTTGCCCCTAACAAGCTCAGCTTCAGGGGATTGAAGAATAAGTTTATCGAAGACAACATAAACATATTTATTATATTATTAAATTTTAAATAAACTGATCGAAAAATTCCTAAACTTATTTATTTTTAAGGTGTACATGACCAAGAGCGGTCCGCATTGGACAGAGAACCCCGACCACCCGCACTACAGAGCGGCGGCCAAAGCTACCCGTTACGTGTACGGGGTCGAGCCGGATTTGACGCGAGAGGGCGGCACTGTACCAGTCACTTTAATGTTGCAAGAGACTACCGGGAAGAACGTCCTGATACTGCCGATCGGAGCTTCCGACGACGGCGCCCACGCCGACAACGAGAAGATCAACATTAGGAATTATATCGAAGGAGTAAGTCGAGTAGATGACATATAAATTCGTACACTCCACCCATACATAACTCAATTACAACAAAATTGGGTAAAACGGGTTTCTCACCTTGCTGCTTATACCTGGATAAAACACTAGCTATATATACGTAAAGTCGCCACAGTGGATCTTTGCCCGTGCGTCATCAATCAACGATCAGGACTCAACGTGGTTAATAACTCTGCATCCTTGTTTATTACAGTAACAAGTTTGAATAAAAGCATAAAAGAACGTCTCCAAGATTCCGCAATAATATAACGTGCTAGACAAGAATAAAACTATAAACGTCAATTAATTACTTTTTTTATTTGTTTAGTTGACTACCGTTGTATTTTAGAACGTCATTGTCAACCTTGTTTTGATCTGCCAATCTAATTCGTATTTTGTAAATTTGCGTGCCTTAAAACTGTTCCTTTTTCTAAAAATAGTTCTTTTTAGAGCTAATTATACCCACCATCTGTCTTGGCGGTATTTATGGATTTTTATAATACCTAATTTATTTATTTTAAAGATTCTAACCGTGAAAGTTCTTTGAAAAGTTTACGGCAGTGGCTAAATTCCCTTAAATGAAAGGATGTCAAAAATTTGACTTTTGCGATTTTAATAGTCAATAAAACACCAAACTTTTCTAGATTTTAAGCTTTAAAAATAGTATTAAATGTATTAACATTTGTTTGTCAATTTCTTTTAGATAATAGAGAATGCCGGGCAAAACTTAAAATAAATAATAATTTTTCGGGATATTATGTAGGTACGTCAAACGGTAGGCAGGCACGTCCATTTTATGAACTTAGACTTAGTTTTGACTTTTTTCGTCTCGTAATTTTGATTTGATTCATACGATTTTGATGACGTGAAAGTGATGACGCACGGGAAAAGATCCACTGTGGCGACTTTAGCTGTAAATTATTGTATGTACGATTTTTTACCATAAGTAATAATGGTTATTTCTAAATATTTTTGTGTTTATATTACAGCCGCGAAATAAGAAAATTATAAAATAATACCAGGAAAACTACAAAAGTATAAAGCCAAAAAGGGTAACAACAACAAACAAAATACTAATATTAATTGCTGCGCCATTGGATTCTAGCACCAATCGTAATCTTGTTGGCATTGACAGAATAATACTTCTGGTGTAATCCGGAGTTTACCCTTCCCAAATTACTTCTGTTTTTTCAAATAACTCTATTTCATTTTGTGGTTTAAAATTTATTTTGTACATTTTTCTTTACCATCGATCCCCAAACATTTTCAATTGGATTTAAATCAGGACTTCTTGAGCACCAAGGCAGACATGTTACGTTGTTTTGTCTAAACCAGTTTCCTATATTTCTTGCAGTGTGCACAGGGCAGTTATCCTGCTGAAATATAAAGTTATTTCCTTCAAAAGCTATCGCGGCAGGAGGAAGAAAAACATTTTCCAAAATCTGAACGTACACTGGTTTGCTTTTTTTTTACTATACTTCTCATCATATCGGGAATTTGGTGGTTTATATACTCGAATCCTTCCATTATATGTAGACTGAAAAGTTTTCTCATCGGAAAAGATAACATTTTGCCAAAAAAAAAGTCATTTTCTGGTAAATATTGCATAGCAAACCCAATTCTTTGTTCCTTATAACTATTTTTTAAAAACGGTTTGGATGCAGCTGCTCGATTTCTTAATTCGGAACATTGTCTTACTCGGCGTTGCGCAGTTCTAGATGAAGCAGGGAATCTTGTTGTGTATAGCGGATGCTGCAGTTTCAAATGGATTTTGCCTTAAATACTCCACCAAATTTCGGTCTTCTTCATTTGATGATTTTCTATTATTTAAACCAGACCCAACAGACCTTTCAAGTGTTTGATGATAGCGCCATTTTTTTACAATTCCTTGAACAGTATTTCTAGAGGTACTCTAAAATGATCAGCTATTTTTCCATAAGACCACCCTATTTCTACTAAACATATTATTCTTGCTTTTTCAATAATACTTAAATGAGGCATTTTTAAATCAAATAAGATAATGACAATACTTTGACAGATATCATAATAACAGTATCGACTTGATATTCTATAGGTAATAATTGACATATTTAATAAATATCAAGGAATTTCATAACTTATTTTAGGAGAATTGTATAGCGAAAAATATCGGGTAAGATTTTTTTAACATTATTATGTCATTGTCACTCATTATTCTTTCACTATACAATTCTCCCAAAATTAGCAATAAAATAAATTGATATTTTTGTAATATATCAGATACTACCTAAATAATGTACCGACGATATTGATTTTCTTTAAATGTTAGTTATTAAAATAATAAACTCAAAAAATCAACGCGAAATAGGTTATAGGTTGGCAATAGATTAAATGACGTTAATAATTCCACCTTAAGTTTACACTTTTTCGTATTTTTGCTTGTTATTAAATTTTTTTTTGTTTCAGACAAAATTGCTGGCTGCATACATATACGAAGTAGGACAACTTTAGAAACTACAAAACCCACAATATATGTATATTTGTGCAATAAACAATAACAAACAAAAAAATAAATAATAAACAATAAATTATGGAATCTGTTTTAAATACCAAAACAGGTGACTAAAACTCAAAATCTTTATACAAAGACGTTTATTATTTTTAATTCTCATAATAACCTAAATATAAAAAACTATTCAATGTTCAAACGAAACAGTTTGGTCAGTTGTGGCTACACTATATCGCGTAAGTCAATTTCCTTCTAAAGTTAAATTTCCACAATTTATTTTTGAAAAAAGAAATAGAAAGTACTAAAATGTATACAGTACTTTATTTAAAATTTACTACAAGTACCTATAGCAGCAGTTCATAATATTTTACTAAAAAAACACTTCTCAAACATTTCCTTTACTTAAAAACAGTCTTTGAAAACGAACAAATATTAAAAGGAGCACAAAAATCTTTTTGAAGAAATTTGACTTCGAACATTCACAATTTATTTGCCAAAATACAATAAAACATATCCTCAACAAACAGAGAAACTTCCTATCAACAGGAGTTTTCTTTACGTGAGAGACTACTAAATCAGATCTCACAAGAAACGAAAAAAATATAATTCTTGGTATACAGTGTGTCCAAAAAAGTATGCAACATATGGGAAAGTTTTTTATCGCCGATTACTCAGAAAATTTTATTCTTTATAAAAGTTGGTGCATGCCTTAAAACTATAAATGCATATTTCATATTTCACCTGCGGCAAATAGTAAGGGAGCAAATGCCATTTTTTCGAAATTGCCTTAAGAGTGAAGTACCTTAATTGTTAGAAATACAGCAAAAATTTATGTGGGAATGTTTTTGCAAATTAAAAACTTAGTCCAAATACGAAATTTGAATTAGGTGTGTCAATTTTTAATTTTTTTTATATGCATTTCTTTAAAATAGGTTTTTGGATTTCAGCGTACTGGGTGAAAATGACAAATAAATTATTAATTATTTCCAGTAATATGAATAGAGTTGGATTCTATCATAATTTTGTTTAGAACATAAGTTGGCTAAAATGTGTTTAAGTAGGCGTGCAACACGCTAATATCTGAACCAACTCGTAACATTGAAAGGTTTTAAAAAGTTTGCAACTACTTAATCAATTTTTATTATAAACCCACGTTTAAGTTATTTAATAAATATATTAAAATTGCGTAAACAAAAAATCGACCAGAGGTGTACCGTTTAGAGGAAAATAGAGATTAACTAAAAAAAATTAAAAATTGTGACGCCTAACTCAAATTTCGTATTTGGACTAACTTACTAATTTGCAAGAACATTTTCATATAAAAGTTTGCTGTATTTCTAATAATTAAGGTACTTTACTCTTAGGGCAATTTCGAAAAAATGACATTTACTCCCTTACTATTAGCCGCAGGTGAAATATGAAATACGCATTTATAGTTTTAAGGCATGCACCAACTTTTATAAAGAATACAATTTTCTGAGAAATCGGTGATAAAAAACTTTCCCATATGTTGCATACTTTCTTGGACACATTGTATAAAGAAGAAAGACAGACATACTCTGGAGCTAGTAGAGCTACTAAAAAATAATGCAGGTGTTAGTTAGGCTAGGGCAGGGGTTTAGTAGCATGACTCAACCTGCAGAAGGCCTTTTTAGTTCCCATGGAAGCATCTGTTTGATCAATACACCCACCTATCGATTATCACAATCATGACAACCACCCGCTTGTCTTGTTGACAAACAATTATACAATCGGTAAAACAACTCCATCGTTTACTTATCACAATGTCGCTTATTTATATCACGCACCACGACGAAAACATCTACAATATCACCAAGACCCAAACCGATCTACAGCACAAGTCTCCCAAGTACAAGAGCAAGTTTCGCGATAAACACGTCAAATTAGCGCATATTTACGCGAAGATTTGCAAGAATCATGCCACGATGGGTGTACCCGAGGAGGAATTGCCCGATCCCCATAAGTTCCTGAAGAAACACACCGGGAAGCCGAGTTATACCTCGAGTAAGCCCGAAATAGAAACGCGGATGTGTCGGAGGGGCGAAATCCCTCGGAAAGGAGAGACCCCTCTGGTTAAGAATCTTTTGGAGGCTGCAAAACAGGTAGTTTATGTTTATTATATGCCCTAAACTTTGTAGTAGGATGAAACCCATTGGAAAGGGAAGAGAATATAACAAAAATGAAAGGAAAAATAATTTACGGGCGATCCGAGGTCGGGAAGTGGAAAGGGGTGAGTTTTTAAGGGTAGAAAACGATTTATCTCGATTTTCGGCAAAACTACAAGTCCTATGGAAAAACGTTGAATAGCAAAGTTGTAGGTAATTTTGAGAACATTTACCATAGTAATGTATATTTTTTACACCATCAGAAACGAACAAAAAGCCCACCGACTTTTAAAAAAGCAGATATTTTGACGTGAGAATTTTCGATTGAAAATTAGAGTGCTTTTCCGATATTAAGTCAAAATAAGGTAAAAAAATAAATATTTTAAATCAAAAAAATTACAGTGTGTTTGGGACATAAAAAGGTAAGTTTTCACCAAATTTCGTGAAAAAAAATTTTTTCTTGTAAAAGATAAAAATAAAAAACCAAAAACTTGGTTATTTGAATTTTTCACATAAATTTTGAGGTTATGTGAAAAAAGTGTAAATACAAGTTGTAGATCTTTTTATTACCTACAACTTTGCCATTTAACGTTTTTCCATAGGCTTGTAGTTTTGCCGAAAATCGAGATAAATCGTTTTCTACCCTTAAAAACTCACCCCCTTCCACTTCCCGACCTCCGATCGCCCGTAAATTATTTTTCCTTTCTTTTTTGTTATATTCTCTTCCTTTTCCAATGAGTTTCATCCTACTATTATTTCTTTTGGTTTCAAAAATTGTCGACCCTGGTCTATTGACATTCTCAGTTATATACCTATACCCCTGCCTGTACAATAATATTTTTAGCACGAAAAAGATGTAATGTCCACTAAAGACTTCATAAAAGAGAACGTAAAAACGGCGAAGAAAATGAAACCCAAAGAACCTGATCACAAACTGGTTATAGATAGAACTGGTACAACCATACACCCGGAGGCGCAGGGTTTGGAACCCGTTTATATTAAGAAAGTTCGTTTTGGGCAAACGCCACAGTACCTACTTAGGTATCGCTTTATTATTGGGAATTGAGATTTGATATGTTTTCTTACCCCCGCCTCGTTTTAGGTTTAACAAAATCAAAGAAAAAGAGTACCAAATGAGAAAAGATGCCTCCGGAAAGCAACAACCCAAGTGTAGATATATCAGGAGAGACGAAAGGGAAACGCTGTTGAGCGTAAGTTCTTCATCGCTTATTTTTCCGTTTAACCAAACACTTTTCCCTGTTTTAGGGTTTAAAACAAAACTGGGAACAGCTTCAAAAGCAATACCAAGGACTCCCAATTCTAACGGACACCATTCCAAAAAAAATTAGAAAATCCAAGCTCGAAGCGGAGTTAAAGCAGATAGAAAAGGACGTGGTGTTAGTCGAAAGACATCCCTACATTTACGTATATAATGATACTGAATTTTCTTCATGAATGTCCTTATTGAAAAACGATTATACGCTATATATTTTTACTAAATACATAATATTGTCCTTTGTCATTGAGTTCTTATTCGATCATAATGGACGGACGTTAAAAAGCGATTTTACAGTTTTGTCCATATCGATCTATCTTTGCCTCTGTACATCGTAGACGGTCATATCAAGAACTTTACCAAATTAACCCATTTTTCCTCTGTGACAAGTAGTTCAATTATTTCACCTACCTTTCTTCACAGCCTTTCTTTAGTTCAAATGATGCAACAAAAGTTTTTGCAGTATTTTGTTGATGTACTCTTTTAAAGTACAATTTCTACTTAAAATGCAGTGCTAATTCTTTATTACCATAAAATATTAAACTCCTTATCATAGCCTATTGATAAAATATCATTAAAGCAATAATTTTAAACTTTCCTAACCTAATTGTTTTCCTTATATATATCCTAATTAAATCGAGAAAAAGTAGGCTTAATTGGATCCCCAGACTCTTAAAATGGACGTAGAAGACGAGCCAAACTCTTATCTAAAGTATCTTAATGATTCTGACGCTCCAAACACATATTTACTGGAAAATAATGAAGTGGGGCTATTTTCAGTCGAACCCATTTTCACTGAGATGGAGGCCACTGATTGGCCTCAAGAAGGCTTTCCTTTGTTGCTTACTAGTTCCCTAATAACTGACGGTAAGTCTAATTCAACAGAATGGTCTTAAAAGGTGCTTTTTTTTTATTGATTGATCAATGCCGTTTTCAGATTCAACTGAAGACCAAGATACAAGTTCTCAAAGTTCTGGCAGAAATGTTATCGATAGCGTTTCAAAACCTATAGAAGAAACGTTACACGGGGATTCCATGGACAGTAAAAATCTAGAGGTTCAAAACATAATTGAAATACAGCCGATGAAAAATGGAGTCGAGTTAGATGAAGAAGATTTGGAACTAGCAGAGAATGGTTTGTCGCTTAATCAAGAGCAAATACAACTGAAAGGCGGCGAGAAAACCTGTTTGGAACCCGGGGATAATTGCATACAGCTTGATGAAACAAATATACAGCTTCAGGAGAATGAGTTGCAACTTAAAAATGAAGTGGGAATTGCTAATTTTCATAAAAATAGTTTACCAACGAAGAGGCCCAATGAAAAACACCGGGTAGTAATAAGTGGAAATTTGAAGGATGCAAAGGGAATAGCAAAACTTGGGAGCAACGACATAACCTTATTTCCAAACAGCAACTCGGTTTTAAAGTCGGTACCCTTTAGTAAGAAACATGAGGTGTTTAGTGAGAAAAAAAGGAAAAGTGTCAATGAATTGTTCTCAACAGTGATTGCCAATAAATGCAAAATTTGCACTTTTCTATGCGAGGATTTGGAGCAGATTAAAAGGCATATTGGTGAAAAGCATCCGGAATTTGTAAGTAAATTAATTTCCTTGGAAAAATTTCACTATTCAGTTGACATTTATATATTACATGTTCACATGTTTACATGTTAAAAACTATTAAAACTACTATTTCTAGACCACTAACATTTCTTATACCTAAATAATATTTTTAAAACCAGTAGGTAAGTATATATCCAGAAGCTTTTAAAATTTGTATAATAAAACCTATTTTTAAAAATGGAGATTCTAGTAAAACTAATAATAGTAATTATAGACCAATAACATTAATATCTTCGATAACAAAAGTATTCGAAAAAATTTTTAAATTAAGAATTGAAAATTATTTGGAAAGAATACATTTTATTTCTAATAAACAGTTTGGGTTTCAAAAAAATAAATCAACGCAAAACGCTATTTGCTATCTAACAGAACAAATATATGATGCACTAGATAATAAAAAACCTTGTATTAGTATTTTTCTAGATTTAGTAAAAGCCTTTGATACAGTTAGCTATAATTTACTGTTAAAAAAGTTTGAAAATATTGAATTCAGAGGAAAGCAATTAGAATTAATTAAAAATTATCTGAAAAATAGACTTAAGTATGTTCAAATAGATAAAGTCAAAATAAAAACATGGATATTAAAAACAGACAATTTGAAAATATTTTTAGAAAAGCTTTAATTAATTAATATTGTTCTGAATAATATATTTCTTCAAAAAAACTGCGTTTATACTATAAATTAACATTTTTACTTTAAAACTTGATTTTTAATGCATATTTATGATTTTACATGCTAAAACAAAAAATAAGATTTGCCTCTAACCTCAGCTTCAAGGGATTGAAAAATAGGTTTATAGAAAACAACATAAACATATTTATTATATTATTAAATTTTAAATAATTATTATTATTATTATTATTATTATTTGTTACAGTATAATTATAATATTTTCATCTTGCCACATTTTAGATTTTTACCCACAATGGAATTTTAAATGGTGTATCCTTGTTACTATCAAATGTTAAACAAGAAAGTGAACAAGGGAGTGAGGTCAGAAAAGAATATACACTGTTTGTCTGTAGTGAATGCCATAGTGTTTGTGTAGACAAGAATGACCTTATGAAACATATGATAAAGGTAAACAAAAATTTTACAACCTTTTAATACAAAATCCTTGTTCAAAGTAAACCATTTTTTAGATGCATAACTTAACTAGGGAAGAAGCAGAATCTTCTCCCCCCTCAACCCCTGAACCTGAAGGTGGAACTGAAAAAATTGCACCTGTTTACAAGAAAACAACCATTTTAAGTGACGTTAATATCAGCGAAATTAAAAGACAAGAAAAAGCTGCTCAAAAAGTAAAGTAGGTATTATAAATATCATTCCGCTTGCATACGCAAATGCGTATCGTAATAGAGTTGTTATGATACCAAATTAGAAAAACAGTGTTATCTACCTCTTAAAGTTATAGTGGGTCAAAGCTTTTTCTCTCTAGGTGCACAGTTCATGGATGTAACGCCGGTTTCCCAACCGACGAACTCCGTAGCGTCCATGCTAAACTCCACATTGGGGAGACAAAGCACTCATTCAATTGCTCAGAATGTGACCAGACCTTTCATATGTGGCGTGTAGCTAGAATCCACATGCATAAGGAACATGGCATTGATTTTGGAATGATTGTGTGTCCTATGTGTAATATATATAAGAGCTATAAAGCAGGTTTGTGTTTTATCAGGAATTTAAAACGATTGTACCTAAACAGGGTATTACCCTTCAGCTGCATCTTCTTTATGTTTCAGTGAGCATGTTGAGGCATATGGTCATTCACAAGGACATCAAACCGTTTCTATGTGACGATTGTGGTGAAGTCTTTAAACAGCTGTCGCAGTTGAAAAATCACCAAATAGTGCATAAGACACCTGAAGATGTAAGTTTTATTATTTTCCTGTTGGCGGAAAATTATCCGAATATAACACGAACTATACAATAATATATAAAATCACAAATAATAAAAATCATGTTTAGTAACTATTAATAACTCCATCGAAATTATTTATTTATATATAAATATTATACTCTTTGTTACCTTATACTCTTTGTTACCTTATACTCCTTGTTACCTTATACTCCTTGTTACCTTATACTCCTTGTTGCCTTATACTCCTTGTTACCTTATACTCCTTGTTACTAATAATAATACTAATAATAATAATAAAAAGTTTATTCAATATATAAGTACATATAATAAAATATTTGCAAATTTTTAATTAGAACTTTGAATAAACTACAATGAAATATAATGAAACTCATGAAGTCTTACTTGTAGTGAGTAATAATTATGGTATTATAATTTCATATCTATGAATATAATGAATTTTATACATATTATGTATCACAATAATATAATATAATATATCACAACAATATACGCAATCATAATAAACCTAAAAATTTAATTGTATTGGTCTATTTAATTATATGATTATTGAAAGACAGTATATTATTATTTTTTAATTTTGATTTACTTATAAACATAAAAGAGGACTATAGAATTAATCCCGGAATTAATGTAGATTAAAAAAAAGTAGGTCCCAAGGCTGATCTTTGCAGAACACCACAAGTTGTGTTTTTTGTGAACTTTTAACATTTTCCATTTGAACATACTGCTTTCTATTACTTAAGTATTTTTTTAACAATAAATAAATATTTCCCCGAATTCCAATATCGTATAAACATTTAGGTAAATCGAACAATTTTTTAGATACCAACATGGTGTAGATTAAAAAAATGCGACAAGTGTCAACAGATTTTCGCAAGCTCAAAATCGCTTAAGGCTCATATACAGGCAGTCCATGAACATTTTAAACCCTTTATCTGTAACATTTGCGGCCATAAGTCAGCCAGGAAAGCCATGTTGGAGGTAAGCACTCATTCTAAAATAGGATATTAACGTACACGTTTTATAAAGCATCATTTTATAGCACGCGTCCATGTTAAAAAACGAGTTTTATAACGGGACAAGTGCTTAAAACAACACGTACGTTATACTATTTTTTATAATTTGTAGTTTTTTCAATAAAAAACACATATTTAAAAAGAAAATAAATCCTTCAAATTTTGTAAATTTTTATGTCTAAATTTTATGTTGGTAATACTATTTTTTATCATAGTAGCCTCTGGACAACAAAAATTATTTTGCGAACTGTCATTTTTTGATTTATTGTACCCATTTTCACCACGAGGTTCTAAAGATATTTTAGCGATATGAGATTTGAAATTAGACGGAATACGTTGTGTGATCCTTGTACATTCGGTACATATACAGAGCGTTCGGAAATTCGGGCGATTTTGCTACATTTTTTCGAATTTCAAAAGACGTGCTTTTACGTCACGGCATTGCAATTAAGTATAGGAAAGATGGAAAATTCAAATAAAGTTGAAGTTAAAATCGACATTGGAAGGTTAGTAGATTGAATTTTGGATAGAATTTGGCAGAAAATGATAGCTTGAAGCATCTATAAAAGATTGATTTACAGATTTATGCAACCAACATACATGACTGTTATCCACACAGAATAAAAATTATCAAGCCATTTTTCCTCTGCGAAAAATGGCTTTTCTCGTAAATCACAAAGGCCGCGCAAGTCAATGAAATAAAACATTTAAATGTTACCAACATCAAATAAAGAAAAAACGCGTATCGAAAAAGCTTCATTACGATACGCAAATGCGTATCGAAAAAGCTTCATTACGATACGCAAATGCGTATCGTAATAGACTTGTTATGATACCAAATTAGAAAAAATAATTTTCGTCTAAAATGCTCTTGAAACGAATAACTAATTTTCCTGGTGACTTTATTTTTAGCTTCATCTAAGGCAGCATACGGGGAAGAAACCGCATAAATGTAACCTTTGCGACTACAAAACCGGAGATCCGAACTGTCTCAGGAAACACGTGATGAAACACGTCGGGGTATGTATAAAACATCTGTCGGACAGTGCAAAATTGCGGCTCAGTTAGTCGAGTAGTTTTACCGTGAAAGGAAAAAAAAGGGGAACGATTGCATGGAAGAAATAAGATTTCTGGAGTGTAAATTATTCTAGAAATTCAAACGAAGCAGAAAAGCTCCATTCAATATAATACAATTGAAAATTGTGTGTTAGTAACACCAGTTTTTAAAAGCCATAAAACTAATAAATCTAATAATTACCGTCCAATATCTGTTTTGCCTGTTTTGGAAAAAATTATATGCAGTGTAACCAGTAAAGTCCGCATCATATGGGATTTTTTTTTATTAATAACTTTATTCAAAATTTGACTTTGACATCAAGTTCTGCTTTGATCGAGATGAAAATTAAGCAAAAAAAATAGTAGTCACGTGATTTGCATTATCTGTCAAATTTTAATTTTTTCCAAAAAATAATTCAAAAGTGGGGTTATTTCTGAAAATATCGAAAAAAGTTATTAGAAAAAGTTTTTTTAAATGCAGTTTCTAGCCCACGAGCAAAATTTCAGCTGCACAGCTGCAACACTTTACTGATGACACTGTGTTATTTTTTGTCTTAATATTAATGTGTATTACTTTCAGACACAAACTATGTTTTCAAAAATTCTTATTTTATGAAGTTACCTTATACAGGGTCAAAAACAAAAATTTAAGCTGCATAGGATAATTTTGATTTTTTACATATATTTTGTAAATTGCACCACTTTTGCAAAACAAGACTCAACGCAACCTACATAAAACTTCTTAGTTTTAACAATGCTTTATTTCAGATACATTTTCTTTAAAGTAGCGCCATATTAAATGTGTGTTTTTCTACAAAATCAAAATTGGGCTATTAAAATTTGGTCGCATGTGATGCAAAGTTTATTTGTTTTTGACCCTGTATAAGGTAACTTCATAAAATAAGTATTTTTGAAAACGTAGTTTGTGTCTGAAAGTAATATACTTACCTTAATATTAAGACAAAAAAGAACGGTGTCATCAGTAAAGTGTTCATTAAGTGGAAAATAAATTTTAGTTTAACTTCACGTAAAGTTTATCTATTTTCAGTGATTTAATTTAAAACCCCTTTACTTTATTTTTTTACTTTCAGACACAAACTACGTTTTCAAAAATACTTATTTTATGCAGTTACCTTATACAGGGTAAAAAATAATTAAACTTTGCATCACATGCGACCAAATTTTAATAGCGCAATTTTGATTTTGTAGAAAAACACACATTTAATATGGCGCCACTTTAAAGAAAATGTATCTGAAAAAAGCATTGTCAAAACTAAGAAGTTTTATGTAGGTTGCGTTGAGACTTGTTTTGCAAAAGTGGTGCAATTTACAAAATATAGGTAAAAAATCAAAATTATCTTATGCAGCTGAAATTTTGCATGTGGGCTAGAAACTGCATTAAAAAAAACTTTTTCTAATAACTTTTTTCGATATTTTCAGAAATAACCCCACTTTTGAATTATTTTTTGGAAAAAATTAAAATTTGACCGATAATGCGAATCACGTGACTAATATTTTTTTCTTAATTTTCATCTCGATCGAAGCAGAACTTGATGCCAAAGTCAAATTTTGAATAAAGCTATTAATAAAAAAAAATTCCATATGATGCGGACTTTACTGGTGATATGGGTTTCGCAAATCTAGAGATACTGAAGTTGCAGGTATGGATGTTATTACTAACATTCAATTAAATCTAGATACCCAAAAAAAATGCGGCATTTTATCTCTAGACTTGTGTAAAGCCTTTGATACTGTAAACCATAATATATTATTAGTTAAATTATTTGATGCAGGCATAAGAGGAAAAATGTATCGTTGGTTTGAAAGTTATATAAAAAATAGAAAACAATGCGGTAAAATAGGAAGTAATATTATTAGTTCCTATCAAACAATTAGATGTGGAGTACCACAAGGTTCTATTCTAGGACCAACATTGTTTCTTATTTATATCAATTCTATTTCAAAATTAAAACTATATGGACAAATTAAACTTTTTGCCGACGACACAACAATTATTTATTATGCTAAAAATATTAGGGACATCCAATTAAATATCAAAAAATGTTTAAAACTTATATTTGTCTGGTTGCAATCTTATAAATAAATTAACTTTAAATTTTAATAAATCTTTATTTATGTACATTGCCAAACAAAGACTAGATAATATGGAGAAGCAACCAATAATATTTAATGGGGAAAAGATTAATTACAAAGATAACATAAAATTTTTAGGATTATAATATATTGATAAAAATTTAAGCTGGAGAAAACACGTAGAACATATTCGAACTTACATTACTCCGTTAATTGGAACATTCTTTAAAATTCGTCATTGTATATCTTTAAATTATTTAAAAAATATTTATCATGCATTAGTACATTCAAATCTTATTTCTATTTGGGGTTCAGCCAATTCGATAGTACTAAAACCTTTAAAGAAATTACAAAATAAAATTATTAAATGTATTCATAGATTTCCGCTCTTAGAACCAACAACAAATTTATATAAACCGAATAAATACCGAGATATAAATAATTTATATAATTTAAAAATTTGCATATTTATTTATTCTTTACTTTTAAAACAAAATGTTTTTAACATAACGTTAACAAAAGTTCATGATCTTTACAGACATAATACTAGACAAGCTAATTTTTGACACACTATTAAAATAAACAGTAACTTTGGAAAACGGTCATTGTTATATAATGGATTCAGTGGCGTATTTAGAATATTGCCACGGGGGGGGTCTATACCTTTCGTTTTATCTATCTTTTTGTCTTTTTTTAAAAAAGCGCCGCAGGCGAAAATTTTTTCGGTGCCACGCCCTATTTTGAACTATCAAAATTTATAATTTCTATGTTTTGATAGCTGAACCCAAAAAAGGAAGAAATTAAGAAATTTTTAAATATAAACGCAATAATGGGAATATATATTTTTTTAAATATTTATGTTTAAAAATATATATTTCTACATAATATGACCGATTCCGAAAATGATTGGTTTTCAAGTTATTTTTGCCATTTTTTTTTGCCAAGTTTGGCCATGTTGTTTTGTTATCTGTGACACAGTTACTTAATTATTTGTAAAAACAAAGTATTGCTAATAGTTTTAGTTTGCAAAAAAATTACAAAACTAAGTGAACATCATTCAATTTTTTTAAATTAAATAAATTAGACACGCAGGTAAAAAACAAGAAAAAAATTGAAATAACTCGAAAACCAAGCATTTTCGGAATAGGTCATATTTAAGAAAAAATCACAAATTACCTCCTGCGAGGAATTAATCGAATTATCAATCACCATGTATATATTATTTTACTCACTTAAATTAGAAAACACGGGCGCCAAACAATAAAATTTTACAATTTAAATAAGACTGCGGGAATCCCCAAACACATAATATACGCCACTGTCCAGAATCAATACTTCAAAATGCCACATATTATCTTTTGTAGTCTGTATTATTTTTTGCGAGGTTCAGTTCACCCTGTCTACATTAAATGCAACAAGGCATCTGATCTGTTCTGAGTTTTTTAATGTTGAGCCCACGGGGGGGGTCCAGACCCCTCGGACCCCCCCCCTAAATACGCCACTGAATGGATTAATATGATATAAGTAGATATTTTACCCGAAAATATTAAAACATTAAAAAAATTACCGTTATTTAAATTTCATTTAAAAAATTATTTCCTAGTATAATTTTCTTTCTTAACGAGTTAATCAAACGTTTATATTTTAACTGTCCTTTTTTATATAATATATAAGTACGTATTAAGTCATAGTAATTGTTAGTTATTTGTATATACTTATCCCTGTAATAAACTTGGTTGGGAGTAAAGTAAAAAAACTACCATAACTAGCGTTTTTTTTTAGGCTGTTACATACCAGTGCCCATATTGTCCGTACAGATGTATACAATCTGGGTCCATCAAAAATCATCTGCTAAATAAGCACAAAGGAAAAGATGGGGCCTTCACTTGTAAATATTGTTCATACACTACCCTTAACGCGGCTCTGTTGCACTTTCACGAAAAGAAACATGAAATGGCCTCCATGGAAGGTACACAAGTGTTTTAGTTATATTTTTTACCCTTACAGCTGTATTTCATAATTTCTGTTTTAATTTCGTGCCAAATTTCTAGGATCTAAGTTAAATAATCACTTAAATTTGTTGACTATGAAAAAATCATCCGAAAATGTGTTCATTATAAATCTTAAGGTGGTAACTGAGCTTTATTTTAAATTTTTAGGTGCCAAAACAGAGAAAACTAGTGCCAGTGAAACTGAGAGAAATAACGAGACTGATTTACAGGTAAATTTTCACGTGGTTTTATTGGGGAACTCGCGTCACTCGCGAGGGATCTAATTGACCTAATTTGATGTCTCGTCGGCTTGTTATAATAAAGAGAATTATACAGGGTGTTCATTTGAAAACTTCCCACCTCGATTTTCCTGCTTTAAAATGAAAATGTGGAAAATCGCTCGGACTCGTCGATTTTTATTTCGAGGGGGACATTGTCAATCTTGTTACTTTAAGCCCCTAGGAGGGAGGGGGGGGGGATATAATTTTTTTAGATTCTACATAAAATTCTGAAAATTTTTTAATAAAAGGATTATTAGTCTATACTTAACAGTTTCCGAGATATTGACTCTTAAAAAATAACATTTTTGAACTTTGACAGCGTCTAGCTTTCTAACTGTACGACTTAGAGCAAAACGGCTTACATGTCCCTATCTTCAATTTTTATTATCTTTCCAATAGTGTCAACTTCCGGTCAAACCGGAAGTACTATATTTCTTACATCCGGTTTAACCGAAAGTTCACACTATTGGAAAGATAAAAAAAATCGAAGATAGGGACATGTAAGCCGTTTTGCTCTAAGACGTACAGTTAGAAAGCTAGACGCTGTCAAAGTTCAAAAATGTCATTTTTCAAGAGTCAATATCTCGGAAACTGTTTAGTATAGACTAATAATGCTTTTATTAAAAAATGTTCAGAATTTTATGCAGAATCCAAAAAAATGTTCAGAATTTTATGCAGAATCCAAAATAATTATATAAAATAGGGGTATCCATTTAAGATTTAGATCTTACCCCCCCTCCCTCCTAGGGGCTTGAAGTAACAAGATTGACAATATACGCAAAAGATGTCCCCCTCGAAATAAAAATCGACGGGTCCGAACGATTTTCCACATTTTCAATTTAAAGCAGGAAAATCGAGGCGGGAAGTTTTCAAATGAACTAGTATGTGAAGTATGTCTATCTTGCTGTGTTGTCGTTAAATACTGGAGATATTTCAATTGAGAAAACTAACTTTATTTCTAGAAAAAACTGACTGACATTGAAATGCTTTTCAGACTGACGAGGAAACCCAAAGTTGCTTCCTCCACGCAGAGTCCCAAATGGAAGAAACGGTGGATAAGGGCGGCATTACTATACCAGCTGGATTGGAAATGGAGATTATCACTTAATAATTTATTGTTTGTCGGGCGTCGATAATGGAAAAAAGCTACAAATCGGTGATTTTACTAAGAAGTGAGTTGTAGTTATAGTCGGTTCCGGTCTTATCGTGCGGGTCTTACGATTTAACAAAGACATACTTTCGATTTTTCTTTTCTTTTATTGCGTTTAATCATATTATCCAAATAAAATCCGTGAGACAAATATGACAGACTTATGCCTTGAATTAAAGATGTCAGTTTTGTGACTTTCACAATTAATTTAAAGTGACAATATGAACGATAAAAAGCAATTTTCTGGTTTTTTGCATCCCCAAGCAAAAAAAAATGGTGCTTAATTGGTTAAACTATTTCGAGAATGAAAGAAAAAGTGAAAATTCGCCAACCGATATGCAGGAAACCGTAGCAAAAGCACCGGGAATTAGTTTAAGGACTGTGCAGAAAATTGTGCATGAAAGAAAGCATAATATAATTCCGAAGAATACCAAAAAATGTAAACGAAGAAAGCCAAAGACTGAAGATTTGAGGGAAAATATTAAAATGGGAGTTCGGAACGTGATTTATGATTTATACAGATCAAAAACCAATGTAACTCTTCCAGTTAAAAAAAAAAAATTAAAAATTCGAGGTGTTTTGGAAATCGGACTTGAATCGTTATCAGAATTAATAAAAAAAGTTGGAGTTTCGCTATAAAAACTACTGTAACCGGAGATTTTTATGCGAGCAGCCACAGATAGTAAGTCAGCGTGTTCAGTTTATAAAAAAATAGACGGAAAATTACAAATCAAATTTTAGAAAAGTAGTATTTGTATTTCAAATAAAAGTGGTTCAAAATCTTGGCTGTGAAAAGCGTGAAAAGAAAAAAGGGATGGGGCACGGGAAAGCGGTTCATTATTTTACATGCCGGTTCTGTAACAGGATATTATGTTCCAGGTGCAAGCTTAATTTTTTCTTCCACATCAAAAAGTTCTGACTATCATGACAATATGAATTGCGAAATGTTTGAAAAATGGCTAAAAGCTCAATTAATCCCAAATTTAGATGAGCCGTCTTTAATTGTATTAGACAATGCATCATATCATTCAAGAATTTTAAATAAACAACCTGGTTCATCTTGGCGAAAAAGTGATATTGAAAAACACAACTAAAATCCTTTACCAAATATGTTAAAATCCGAACTCCTATCAATGGCAAAGTCTCTCAAATCACCCAAAATATACGCTGCTGAAATATTGCGCGAATATGGCCATGAGGTTCTACGACTGCCGCCATATATCATTGCCAGTTTAATGCGATAGAATTAATGTGGGCTGGGGCAAAATCTTTTTATAAAAAACATGTAGGTGATGGTCTTAAATATTCGCAAGTAGAGATAGTTTGGCAAGATTCGTTGGATCATATTACGCAGGAGTACTGGAAGAAATCGGTGGAACATACAGAAAAATTAATAAGGAATTGGTGGGATCGAGAACAAGTATTAGATGTCGAAGTAGCGCCGATGATCATTGCTCCATTCGAGGACGACTCAGATGACGAGGACTTTTCAGAATTTCTAAGTGATGATGACAGTTTTTAGTATAATTATAAACGGGTTTCTTTGTTTACATTTTTTAGTATTCTTCGGCATTATATTATGCTTTCTTTCATGGACAATTTTCTGTACAATCCTAAAATTGAGTACCAATGCTTTTGGTACTGTTTTCTACTTATTGCTTGGCAAATTAACCAATTTTTCCTTTTATTTCTTGAAATAGTTAATCGGATTAAATTCCATTGTATTTTTAGGTTAAGTAATTTTATAGCTAAAATAAATTACAATGCTTATTATTGTCGTTTTTAATAAATAGATTTAGTAGATACTATTTACAAGGATGGCGAACCAATGGCTCGCGTGCCATTGATGGCAGGTCTATGGCCTCATTAAACATTTCTTTAGAAAAAATGGCACGTTAATACATAAAGGTTCGCCACCCCTGTACTATTATGTACATAATTATTGCAAAAATAATACTATTATATGTGGTTATCTACGCGACAGTTAAAATAATAAAACTATGTTCCTTTTCTCCGGGTATATTGATACCTACATAATCTCACAACATTTTGATAAGCTCTGGAATTTTCGAATTGATTCATATGATCGGCGACCTTTGGACCCGCATGATAAGACCATATTTGACTATAACACAGTTTTATTTCCTTTTTCCCCTTACTAAGCGTTGTACGTTAATAAAACTTGTTTTAAATATAAAAGTGTTTATTTTCTTTTTTAAAAAAACATGGCATAAACCAGGAGTTGTTGCATATACTCGTATAAAACCTAAATATGATACAAAAGCCTACCTAAAGCCTGGAGAACAAGTACCTACGTTCCGATATTCGAAACGTCTTAATGAAAGATACCAAGTATTAACCCAACCAAACTTTTCACAAAACGACTTTTTGTTGTGTCTGATCTTTCTGTTTTTTCTCCTCTAATTCTCGCAGTTGATCCAGAGTCAACAGGGACACGCCCAATTGATCTTCCCGTGTAAACGGTTGAGCCATCTGTCTCAACCATCTTTTTGCAATCTGTAAAAAAATCATTAATTTTTTTTAACATGTCTTTATTCCAAACTAACTTTTACAGTTTATTACATGGAAAGTGACTACATAATATAGAAAATAATAACCATTAAAAAAAAAATTGAAGTTAATCCAATTTAATTCATTAATAAAATCAATTAAAAAAATAGTATTTAATTTAGTAAATATCTCTTTAATTGTTTTTTAAAAGTTGCCAATCTTTTAATTTTTCTGATATTTTTTGGAAGATTGTTATATTTTATTATTCCGTCATATAAAAGCGATTTTTTTCCCTTATTTTGCAATTTTTGTAATGGTTTTAAGTTTGATAAACAAGCAGATCCCCATGCAGAAGCTAAGTATTGTAATTTTGAATATATTAATGAAAAATATATATATTTTAATTATTTCAAAGGAATGAAATATCTAACTCTGTACAAAACAGATACCCAAGGAGATATCGAGTTGATAATTTACTGGATATGGGCATTTCCAATTTAAATTTTCGTCTAAAACTAATCCTAAAAATTTTGTCGTTTTTGAATATTGAATTTATAATTATTAAATGTTAAGGGGTTAATGATGGAATTTATTTTATTTTTAGTTATAAACATAAAAGAAGGTTTTGTAAAATTTAACGTAAGTTTATTTGATTGAAGCCAAGAAAGAAGTATTTTTAAATCATTATTAATATCAAAATACTTTTCTGCAAGAGTTTCAGCAAAATAAATAATTGTTGTATCATCTGCAAATAGCTCTATATTGCCCTTTAAGTTCAATTTGGAAACGGAATTTATGTAAATTAAGAATAATAACGGACCTAATATTGCTTGTGGAACTCCACACATTATTTCTTTTTCCGAACTTTTTCTTTCGCCTATTTGAACAAATTGTTTACGATAGCTTAAATAACTTTGAAGTAGTTTGTGTGTATTTCCCCTTATGCCAATACTGTATAATTTTCTAAATAAAATATCATGGTTTACAGTGTCAAAAGCCTTACACAGATCTAAGGATAGTACAGCATTTTTTACTGCTGTCGACATTAACTTGAATATTTGTTATAATATCTCCTATAGCTATTTCTGCATCCTTAGATCTGCGAAAACCATATGTTAGCGAAAAGTAAATTTTGGCTTTCTAGAAAGTCGCATAATTTATTATTTTTTCTAATATTTTTGAAAAGATTGGCAAAACAGATATTGGGCGATAATTGCTGCATTTATATCTTTTTATCAGTTTTAAATACTTGATATTTTAGCAATTTTGAAACACCCTTCTTTCCTGATTCCATAAATATATAATTTGTCCATATTAGCTCAAACCGTTTTTAAGATATGAGCAATCAAACATTTAAAAAGCTGTATTCATTTGAGCTTAATACGTCTAGAATGCCTTGGAAAAGAAAATCCCCGTGATGGCGATGCATTAAAATACAGCTTTTTAAATGTTTGATTGCTCATATCTTAAAAAAGGTTTGAACTAATATGGACAAACTAAATATTTATGAAATCAGGAAAGAAGGGCGTTTCATAAAAATAAATAATATACAGGGTGTTCCATTGAAAAAACAACAACTTTATGCCACAGTTCCTTTGTTTTTAAGTCAGATCGCTTTTTAAATGGTAATTTTAGATTCTACGGCAAAGCATAAACTAAATGGCTATATTGGTTTAAATAAAAATACAGGGAAACTAAAAAAATAGACCCCTGTTCAGTCCTGGTTGGATGACCCTGTACATGTCCTACGTTTACAAAATGATTGTGATTTCTTCACATCATATAATTTGCTGATCTTCAACTTTATTTCCATTAATTTCAAGGTAATTAATCAATGGCTTTGCTTTCTTGTGTCGATTTGTTAAAATCAAATTTAAATTTTCCCAGATTCTTTTTTTGTTGAAAATTGTTCCTTGTAATAATTTTGTTTGGTTATCCTAATTTTTTTTTACGAATTTATTATAATTATCATAATAGTATACGTTTTATAAAGCATCAATTTATAGCACGCGTCCATGTTAAAAAACGAGTTTTATAACGGGACAAGTGCTTAAAGCTGCTTTATATAACACGTACGTTATACTATTTTTTCTAATTTGTAGTTTTTTCAATAAAAAACACATATTTAAAAAGAAAATAAATCCTTCAAAATTTGTAAATTTTTATGTCTAAATTTTATGTTGGTGGTAATACTAGTTGCTTATTATTTGACCAGTTGTCTTGGCTGAGCTAACTAAAAGAAATGTCTTGACTAAATTGCAAATAAAACAACCATTGACAAGTTGGCAGTGTTGACACATAAATCAGCCAAAACGAACGATCTCAGTCACAAATCCGGTAACCTTAGCGTAGGTAAGGGGGGAGGAAATTTGACTGAGATAATCTGACTTACTTGGTCAAATAAAACGGCAAGGTAGTCAGTTTAGGTCAGCTCAGCCAAGACAAGTGGTCAAATAATAAGCAACTAATATTTTTTATCATAGTAGCCTCTGGACAACAAAAATTATTTTGCGAACTGTCATTTTTTGATTTATTAACCCATTTTCACCACGAGATTCTAAAGTTATTTTAGCGATATGAGATTTGAAATTGGACGGAATACGTTGTGTGATCCTTGTACATTCGGCACATATACAGAGCGTTCGGAAATTCGGGCGGTTTTGCTACTTTTTTTCGAATTTCAAAAGACGTGATTTTACGTCACGTCATTGCAATTTAGTATAGGATGGAAAATTCAAATAAAGTTGAAGTTAAAATCGACATTGGAAGGTTAGTAGATTGAATTTTGGACAGGATTTGGCAGAAAATGATAGCTTGAAGCATCTACAAAAGATTGATTTATAGATTTATGCAACCAACATACATGACTGTTATCCACACAGAATAAAAAAGTAGGTTATCAAGCTATTTTTCCTCTGCGAAAAATGGGTTTTCTCGTAAATCACAAAGGCCGCGCAAGTTAATGAAATAAAACATTTAAATGTTACCAGCATGAAATAAAGAAAAAACGCGTATCGAAATAGCTTCATTACGATATGCAAATGCGTATCGTAATAGATTTGTTATGATACAAAATTAAAAAAACTTATTTAAAAATTCAAGAGTATAATTATTACCTGTACAGCCTCTTCCGTCGACAGATTACACAGACTATCCGTAAGGTGTTCTTGTATCCATTTAGGTAACTTCGACCGTTTGTCCGCCCTCGAAAACCTTTTATCCGCGAATATCATGATGCCATAGTCGGTTTTTCCCCTGATGGCTCGCCCAACGCACTGTGCCGCGTGTCTCATGGCGTCGAACGTCAAAAAATCGTTCTCCCGAATCTAAAAAGGTGTTTTTCGATCAATCAGAATAATCACTAGACAAGAAGCGACGAGACTTACTTGGAATTGGTCCCGTAAATAATCCAGTCGGGCCTTCAAGATCCTCGATTGAGTGTACACGTAGGGAATACCAAACATCAACACTGCTCTACCGAGATGATGGTCGAAATCCACACCTTCTGATACTTTGCCTCTCGCTACAGAGAGTAAGACCGCGCCTCTGCCGGATTCGCAAGCCTAGAACACGTTATTTTTTAAACAGTGACTCTCATAATGTTATCTACCTTTTTTTTAATAATATACAGTATGTCTCCGTAAGTTTGCACCATATGGAAAACTTTTTTATTATTCATTTTACGAAAGAAAGTTATTCTTCATAAAAAGCTCTACATGGTCTAAAACCTAAAATGCAACCATCAAATATCGAAATTTTCCAGTCATATACGAGGTTTGTCGAAAAATGTGAATTTTTCCCAAGAGTAAAGTACCTTTATTTTTGACATTATCAAAAATTGTTGATCAGAACTAACAACTACGGCTAAATGTGCAATTATACGCATTTATGTTGAAAAATTATTTTATCGATTTATTATTATTTATTTAATTAATTTAATGCGTGTTATTGCATATTTAGACGTGGTTTTTAGTTCTGATCAACTTTTTTTAATAACAATTTTTGATAATGTCAAAAATAAAGGTACTTTACTCTTGGGAAAAATTTACATTCTTGGGAAAAATTCACGTTTTTTGACAAACCTCGTATATGACTGGAAAATTTCGATATTTGATGGTTGCATTTTAGGTTTTGGACCATGCAGAACTTTATATGAAGAATAACTTTTTTTCGTAAAATGAATAATAAAAAAGTTTTCCATATATTATGGTGCAAACTTACGGAGACATACTGTATATCTTTATTCTTAACCAACTTAAAAAGTTTATTACAGAGAATATAACACCAAATATACAATATATAAAATCACAAATAATAAAAATCATGTTTAGTAACTATTAATAACTCCATCGAAATTATTTAAAAAATATATATATAATAACCATTTACAAAAAAAAAGAATAATAGTTATTTATGTACCAAGGCAGTAAAGTGATTCTTTATCGAACGAGTCTGAAATGATGAGATGAGCGAGCGAGGCGAATAACAGGCGAGTCGATAAAGACAATTTACTGACGTGGTGCATACAACATTTTATCGCCAACCGTTTAGAATTTATAATATAAAAAATAGAGGTATAACTCATCGAATTTTATTATAAAGGGAGAGGCGTGACAGTGACAGACGATTTTTAAATAATAAATGTCAAAATTGTCAAAGTCACTAATTTGCGGCAGATAAAAGTATTTATCTGCCGCATTTGAAGTATTTTATTTTACAATAAAATAAAGTGTTCGTTTACTTCCGGAAATCACTCTGATAATGTACGACTTTACTGACGGTTGACGATAAAAT
The DNA here is from genome assembly GCA_963969555.1 of Polydrusus pterygomalis. NCBI lineage: Eukaryota > Metazoa > Arthropoda > Insecta > Coleoptera > Curculionidae > Polydrusus > Polydrusus pterygomalis. The sequence goes on along the minus strand of OZ018382.1, from coordinate 2,445,785 downwards.
ATATGATACCTACGCTAAAGTTCAGTTTTAAAAACTATTTTTTTGTTTTTTTTTAAAAGTCCCTAATTTTGATATTTCTTTAATTTTTTTCGGCGAACTGTTGTAAATTGTTATTCCTTTATATAATATTGATCTTTGGCCAAAAGTACTTTTTACCATTGGTGTTTGAATATGATGGTTTTGTCACGTGATGTGAATAATGTTGGTTAAAGGAAATATTATATTCAATTGTTTTTCTTTTAGAAAGCATAGTTTTAATTTATAAAGCTTTTCTTAATTTAAATATCCGTTTGGTTCATACAAATTTATAGTTGGTTCTAAAAAAGGAAGTTTATGTATGCATTTAATTATTTTGTTTTGTAGTTTTTTTAAGGTTGAATTGTAGTTAAATTCGCTGATCCCCAAATTGAAATCATATACTGTAATTTTGAATAAATCAACGAATAATATATATTTTTTAAATATTTTAATGATATATAATTTTTAGCTTTAAACAAAATGCCGATTTATTGGTGAGATGTAACTTCTTAAATATTCAATATGTTTTTTCCAACTTAAATTTTCATCAATATATAAACCTAAAAATTTAATTGTATTAGTATATTTTTTAATTTTGATTTACTTATAAACATAAAAGATGATTTATTAAAATTTAATGATAATTTATTAATTTGAAGCCAATTATAGTCAAAATCAAGTAAAGTTTTAACGCGTTTAGGTTAGGTTCTGTCATATTTGACATAAATTGTGTGCAATATATGTCAAATATGACAGAACCTAACCTAAACGCGTTAAAACTTTACTTGATTTTGACTATACATATTATATTAAGGTTGCATTCTCAACGTCATTCAATCTATTGCCAACCTATAACCTATTTCGCGTTGATTTTTTGAGTTTAATATTTTAATAACTAACATTTAAAGAAAATCAATATCGTCGGTACATTATTTAGGTAGTATCTGATATAAAATATCAATTTATTTCATTGCTAATTTTGGGAGAATTGTATAGTAAAAGAACAATGAGTGACAATGACATAATAATGTTAAAAAAAATCTTACCCGATATTTTTCGCTATACAATTCTCCTAAAATAAGTTATGAAATTCCTTGATATTTATTAAATGTGTCAATTATTACCTATAGAATATCAAGTCGATACTGATTTTCTTTAAATTTTGTATAAAAGCTAGAAAACATAAATAAATCTACGCGAAATAGGTTATAGGTTGGCAAGCATGTTGATACTCCCACCTTAAGGTCGTGGTTTAATAATTCAAGTAATACCTTAATGTAATACATCAGAGCAAAACTAGTTTCGGCCGAATCTTGAGTCTCGATGAAGAGTAGTTTGTACCGTTGCAGGCTGTCTATTACTCCTTGGTCGTACCAAGCTGTCACGACCGATTCCAGATATAGATAGGAAGTGAAAAAGCATACTATGCCGTCAGGGACATTTGCCGCCACCTAAAATGAAATTGCAGAAGAATGTTTCCCGTTAATTTTGTCAGATCCATCCTCAGACACTTCTATGATTTAGAAAGGAGTGAGTGAAACATAATATAAAGTCAGATCCGGTCTTATCGCGCGGGTCTTAGGATTTAACAAAGACATACTTTTAATTTTTCTTTTCTTTTATTGCGTTTAATCATACTATCCAAATAAAATCCGTAAGACAAATATGACAGACTTATGCAATTTTGACATGAAAGAAAAGGATATTATTATGTATTTAATTTTCAGCGATTCACAAAAGTTTGTACCTGCCACCACAGCATATATAGCTGTAGCTATATATTATTCTGTGCTGCCACCTTCGTCTTGAATTAAAGATGTCAGTTTTGTGACTATGACAATTAATTTAATGTGACAATATGAACGATAAAAAGCAATTTTCTGGCAAAAAAAAATGGTGCTTAATTTGTTAAACTATTTCGAGAATGAAAGAAAAAGTAAAAATTCGCCAACCAATATGCAGGAAACCGTAGCAAAAGCAATGGGAATTAGTTTAAGGACTGTGCAGAAGATTGTGCATGAAAGAAAGTATCATATAATACCGAAGAATACTAAAAAATGTAAACGTAGAAAGCCATAGATTGAAGATTTGAGCGAAAATATTAAAATGGAAGTTCGGAACGTGATTTATGATTTAAACAGATCAAAAACCAATGTAACTCTTCCAGTTTTAAAAGAAAATTTAAAAATCCGAGGTGTTTTGGAAATCGGACTTGAATCGTTATCAAAATTAATTAAAAAAAAGATGGGTTTTCGCTCTTAAAAAGACTGTAATCGGAGATTTTTATGTGAGCAGCCACAGATAGTAAGTCAGCGTGTTCATTTTTTAAAAAAATATACGGAATATTACAAATCAAATTTAGAAAAGTAGTATTTTTAGACGAAACATGGATATTTTTAAATGGAAGTGGTTCAAAATCTTGGCAAGATCATTCTGTGAAAAGCGTGAAAAGACAAAAGGGATGTGGCACGGGAAAGCGGTTCATTATTTTACATGCCGGTTCCACATCAGGACATATTCCAGGTGCAAGCTTAATTTTTTCTTCCACATCAAAAAGTTGTGACTATCATGACAATATGATATGCGAAATGTTTGAAAAATGGCTAAAAGCTCAATTAATCTCAAATTCAGATGAGCCGTCTTTAATTGTATTAGACATGAAAAATGGCACGTTAATACTTAAAGGTTCGCCACCCCTGTACTATTATGTAGGTACATAATTTTTGCAAAAATAATATCTTCACGACAGTTAAAATAATAAAACTTGTTTCTTTTCTCCAGGTATATTGATACCTACATAATCTCACAACATTTTGATAAGCTCTGGAATTTTCGAATTGATTCATATGATCGGTAACCTTTGGACCCGCATGATAAGATCATATTTGACTATAGGCATGTTCATTAAAAGAAAACAAATGAAATTTTCATGTCACATGTCATGACTTGACAAACAAAACTAACCTCAAATTATTTTAATTAAACTGTGTGTCGCTCTTACCTCACTGCGTCAAAGTGCCGAAATAGAGTGGCTATAGTATTTATGTTGTCTCACTCACCCCTTCAAAATCGAGGAGGCTATTATTATCAGCTGAAATTATCAGCAGTTAGGAAAAATATTTACCTCTACCAACAATTGACCATAGTTTCTAATAACCGCGTTATCTTCTCTGGTTTCAAACTTTGAGGATATTGCCACTTGATCATTGCCTTTGGAAACGATCTAAAAGCAGTGATGTTTGTATAGAAGTCAATGCAGTGCAGATTAAAAAATACCTGTGTAATTTTTTAAAATGCACCATTTTAACCTACCATAGGTAATAGACACGGTCTTGCCAACGTCATAGTAAACGAAGACATTATAACTGGATGAAAATCAAGAATTTTCGGATACATATCCAAAGGCGAAAGTGTTCCTGACGTTATAACAACCGTTTGGAATCGGTCAAAAACGGGTTTCATAGCTATAGACGAATCTAAACAGCTAGAAAAAAAGTGCATTTATTAAAAATTTATTACATAACATTACTTACTCATATACAGTGTGTCCAAAAAAGTATGGAAAAGTTATTTATTACCGATTTCTCAGAAAATTTTATTCTTGATAAAAGTTGGTGCATGCCTTAAAACTATAAATGCATATTTCATATTTCACCTGCGGCTAATAGTAAGGGAGTAAATGCCATTTTTTCGAAATTGCCTTAAGAGTAAAGTACCTTAATTATTAGAAATACAGCCAAATTTTATATGGAAATGTTCTTGCAAATTACTAAGTTAGTCCAAATACGAAATTTGAGTAAGGTGTCTCAATTTTTAATTTCCTTTCTCAAATCTCTAATTTCTCCTAAACGGTACGCCTCTGGTCGATTTTTTTTTACGCAATTTTAATATATTTATCAAATAACTTAAACGTGGGTTTATAATAAAAATGCATTAAGTAGTTGCAAACTATTAAAAACTTTTCAATGAACCGGGTCGGTTTAGATATAAGCGTGTTGCACGCCTACTTAAACACATTTTAGTCAACTTATGTTCGAAACTAAATTACAATAGAATTCAACCCTATTCATAATACTGGAATTATTTATCATTTTCACCCAGTACGCTGAAGTCCAAAAACCTACTTTAAAAAAATGCATATAAAATAGGTATTTTTCCCTCTCGTAATTACTTATTTATTTATTATGACAAATAAATTATTATTTATTTCCAGTATTATGGATAGGGTTAAATTCTATTATAATTTAGTTTCGAACATAAGTTGACTAAAATGTGTTTAAGTTGGCGTGCAACACGCTTATATCTAAACCGACCCGGTTCATTGAAACGTTTTTAAAAGTTTGCAACTACTTAATGCATTTTTATTATAAACCCACGATTAAGTTATTTGATAAATATATTAAAATTGCGTAAACAAAAAATCGACCAGAGGCGTACCGTTTAGGAGAAAATAGAGATTAACCAAAAAAAAATTAAAAACTTACTAATTTGCAAGAACATTTCCATACAAAATTTTGCTGTATTTATAATAATTAAGGTACTTTACTCTTAAGGAAATTTCAAAAAAATGGCATTTACTCCCTTACTATTAGCCGCAGGTGAAATATGAAATATGCATTTATAGTTTTAAGGCATGCACCAACTTTTATAAAAAATATAATTTTCTGAAAAATCGGTGATAAAAAACTTTCCCATATGTTGCATACTTTCTTGGACACACTGTATATAGGTAATATTATAATAATATTAAATATTATAATTTCTCCCTTATTTATAATTTTTCCTTTTTTTTTTGGTGAAATATTTTTGAATTACTTACTTATATTTTTAAATATATGATGTGATTAAAATTAATAATCTAAATGGGTGTATATTTTTTCATTACAAAATCGGACAGATTTGTTAATCTATGGTTTTGTAATGATGCTTTCATTGGATTTATTTTTATTAAAAAAAAACAATGTTATTGATTTTTAATATTATAAAAAAAACCTGCAATAAATGTAAGCTTTGTTTTATAAATATGATACTCACCTAAAATGTAATATAGGATTGGATACGGTAGGAGTTTTATCATCGAACGGCTCCACTATAATAGTAAATCCTTTCGTGTAAGTCGACACTAGTGTTGCCAAATGAGTAATAAGGGTTATAGGGCCAAACTCGGTCATGTCCGTTATTTCTAACGTTCGTAACAGCGAAGCCAACCGTTCGTGACAAAAACGCAACGGTTTACGTTCTATACACACTTTTTGTTGGACATCTTTCAGAAAGCCTATCGGAGATTCTTGGACGACGTGTTGTACCCGCAATCTACAAGAGAAAAAAACATGATTGAATATGAAATTGAACTTGCTGTAAAGTACAAAGAATGAACAATAATTAGAAAAATTTTAAATGGAATAGTAAATTTTTTAGAGAAAAAAAATACTCTTCGATTTCAATATGGTTTCCGTAAATTTAGAGATACAGAAGTTGCAGCTGCAGAAATTATCAACGATATTCAACAAAACGTTGATAGCAACCAAAAATGCTGTCTACTGTCCGTAGATTTATGTAAAGCATTTGATACAGTCGAACCACAACATTTTACTTAAATGCCTATAGAATATTGGAATTTGGGGAAATATTTATTTATTGTTAAAAAATAACTTAAGTAATAGAAAGCAGTTTGTTCAAATTGAAAATGTTAAAAGTTCACAAAAAAACATAACTTGTGGTGTTCCGCAAGGATCAACCTTAGGACCTACTTTTTTTTTTATTCTACATTAATTCTATAGCAAAATTAAATTTAAAAGGTAAAATAAAATAGTTTGCTGGTGATACTACTATTGTATATTTTCATAAAGACTATGCTCAAATTCATAACATTAACCACGACCTAAATATAATATGTAAACGGCTTGAAACTAATAAATTATCATTAAATTTTAATAAATCATCTTTTATGTTTATAAGTAAATCAAAATTAAAAAATAATAATATTTCTTCACTATCTTTCAATAATCATATCATTAAATATACTAAAACAATTAAATTTTTAAGAAGTTACATCTCACCAGTATTTGGCATTTTATTTAAAGCTAAAAATTATATATCGTTAAAATATTAAAAAATATATATTATTCTTTGATTTATTCAAAATTACAGTATATGATTTTAATTTGGGGATCAGCGAATTTAACTACAAAGCCATTAAAAAAACTACAAAACAAAATAATTAAATGCATTCATAAACTTCCTTTTTTAGAACTAACTATAAATTTGTATGAACCAAATGGATATTTTAATTTAGAAAAACTTTATAAATTAAAACTATGCATTTTAATACACTCGATTATTATTAAAGAAAAACAATCGAATATAATATTTCCTTCGACCAACATTATTCCCAACACAAGACAAAACCATCACATTCAAACACCTTTGGTAAAGAGTACTTTTGGCCAAAAATCAATATTATATAAAATAATAACAATTTACAACAGTTTGCCAAAAAATTATTTTTTAAAAAACACTAAAAAAATTATTTTTTAAAACTTTAACGTATTATTATTTCGGTGGGAACAGTACCCCTGTACCCCTACCACCTATTATATATTAATATTTTTTTTGTAAATGGTTATTGGTTATATTTTTTTTTGAATAATTTCGATGGAGTTATTAATAGTTACCTACTAAACATGGTTTTTATTATTTGTGAATTTATATATTGTATATTTGGTGTTATATTCTCTGTAATAAACTTTTTTAAGTTGGTTGAGAATAAAGATATATAACATAAGATATTTTTCCTTTTTGGAAACCTACTTGACAACAATCTAACTGACCTTGTTTTTAAATATTCAACAAATCTCTTGAGAAACGCTATAAAATGCTCAGCATTCCGTATGTTTCCAGGCACTGCCTCTTTAAGTACTTCATCTGGTAAAATAGGGTTAGAAAGTATCAGATCTGTTTCTCTAGCCACACTGGCGTCTCGCAGTCCTTCCACAAGTCTCTGATACTCTTCTTGTAGTTTCCTGTGGTCTTCGTCTCTCATTCTAGTAAAAAAAATACGGAAAATTCAAAGATTAACACGATGTAGCTTTGAAAACCGATTTACTGAAGCCTAAAACCCAGTGAACTCACTCTGAAACATGTTTTTCCAATGTTCCCAAATTCGCAGTAGCCCTCTCTATCGTTCTCCTATGTATTTTTACACTCATAGAATCGATACATACATTATCAATGTTGTGGGCTTCATCGAATATAACTACCGATTCTTTGGATAATTCTTTTGACACTACATCGGCTATTTTCGGATCTAACAAGTAATGGTAGCTATATACAATAATATTTGCATGAATTATCTAAAAATTAATAATAAAAATATTGAAATTAGGCATACTTGAATTATGTTTTAATAAAGTCTACTCACAGCAAATCTGGCTAGAAAATAGGGACACCAATTTCTATCTCTCCCATACTGTTTCAGCTCATCTAAACCATATACGCCGTAAGGCAGATTGCTTTCCTTGCCATCCAGCGAAAAACCTTCATAATACTGACACACTGGCGTTGTATCATCTATGTTATGCCTTTCACGAACATAACTAGCTGTTAGACTGTGACATTTACCATCAACTATTTTGCCTTCTCTTTCTGTGCTAACCTACATTATTTTTTACATTACATACTTATTTGAATTAAAATATATATATATATGTATTTAAATAGCTAATGTCGACAGCAGTAAAAAATGCTGTTTACTATCCTTAGATCTGTGTAAGGCTTTAGACACCATAAACCATGATATTTTATTAAGAAAATTATACAGTATTGTATGTATGTAGTATCAATTATCAAACTATACCAGTAAAAAGTAATTTCGGAAAAAAATCGCTTTTATATGACGGAAAAATAAAATATAACAATCTTCCAAAAAATATGAAGAAAAATTAAAAAATTGGCAACTTTTAAAAAACAATTAAAGAGATATTTACTAAATTAAATTATTTATACTATTTTTTTTAAATTGATTTTATTAATGAATTAAATTGGATTAACTTCCATTTTTTTTATTGGTATTTTTTTTAATGGTTATTATTTGCTATAATATTATGTTGTCACTTTCCATGTAATGAACTGAAAAAGTTAGTTTGGAATAAAGACATTTTAAAAATTAAAACCCAGAACAAAAATTACTATACTTACTTGAGGATGTATACACATATTCTTTCTAGAACTTAAAACCAAACCGACTAAACTGGGATACTGGCCATCAAGCTTTTCATAATATTCCAACAATCTTTTCAACTCTTCTATAACTTTCTCTATCTCAGGTACTGTACGAGAACAGTAGATTAGCTTTCTAACATCGAGGGGGTGCTCTATCATATAGGCTACTATTAGAGATAACAATGTGGTAGTTTTGCCTGTGCCCGATGGCATTTCAAGTAAACAATGACCCTACAAATTTACAAAAGCTTTTGTCAGCATTGTAGTCAAATTGAGATGGGTTCCCAATCTTAATTGAGCCGCCCTTGTACACCATTTGAGACTAAGACTTAGCTGAAATGGTATTTTAACATTTATACTTACTTTGGCGTCCAGGGCTTTTTTAAGTTCGCACATATAAGCATATTGCTCGGGATAGATATATTCATAGGGGAAATATACTATAAGGCCGTCTACGCTCAACCTTGAAAGTTAGACAATTAAAATAAGGGATTAACTAGAAAAATTAACTAAAGGCATACCTCATTTTTAGGGTAATTAAACAATTTTAAAATATTTTCATTAAAATCCAAACAAATTTAACATTTGCCGACTAAAAAAGTAGGGTTACAGTTTTTAAAGACAATTGCAAACGAGACAAATAACCACAAAGTAGGATGTTCTGTTCTGTTCGGGGCCCGTATTTCGTTTTTTCCTACGTCCGTGGATTGCAAGGCCTCTAAACTATACTATAATATTTAGATTTCATTTATGCCGGGAGACGTATTTACGTTACCCATAAACCCTTTATTTTTCTGTGAATAAACCCTCCATAAATTTTTTAAACGCAAAGGAAAACTGGTCTTAACCTTACCATTCGTAACCACAGAAGAAAAATTGATTGTCTTTAAATCCAGAAGAATAATAGGATTTCGAAGGCTGGGCACAATGCAAACAATTTTTTTTTGAATAGTTAAAAACGGCACCAGAAAAGAATTTGAATTTTCCCGAAGGGAACGAAGCCAATAATTATTAAAACAAAGGTATTTAAATCACTTAATAACTTTTATATTAACATTAAATGTTCATTAACATTGTTCCGATATAAAATGCCTAGGAAATAAATAAATACAACCCTCTAAAAATGATCATACCAACATACAAAAAGAAACCCAAAACAACTGGGGCTAGTTAGCCGTTATTATCTACTCCACCGCGTAAACCTCGAAAACGACAGGATCTATACCAAGGGATTCCGTTTCTTTAAAAAACTCCTGAATATCACTAAAGAACTTGAATTTGAACCCTTTTTGCCTCTGATTTTTGCATCTCAAATTGTAGGTTCGTATCAGATTTCTCCATTTCGACTTTATTTCTTTGACAGACACCTGATACCCGTGGTCGATCATTTCTTGCATTATTTCGTTCCAAAGAGTGGGTTTTTTAGTTTGATCTCTGTCTGCTATTTCGTATTTTCTACGGCGGATGATTGCGATTAACAAACTGGTAGCTTCGTCGGGCCAACGGCACGGAAAATCTAAAATGATATTGCTGATTTTAGGGAGAGGGATGGGAATATTTGGGGTTTGTTGAGGTTTCTGTTGGGGTTTTTTAGGACCTTGACACCAATATAACACTTTTAGTCCCCCCCCCCCCCCTCCCTCCCCTTATTTTAAAGTTAAATATAGGGTGACCAGACATTCTTGAATGACAAATAGATGCTTCCGGCTTCCGCTGGCGCGATGACGTTAGACCACGCGTCTCATTTATTATATTTATAGACGTACTTTTGTCCCTCGATTTGTTTGGTTTATTTTTGTGCCAAAAATTGGTGTTTTTGAATAAGAAAGAGTATAATAAGCAGAGCTGTCGGTAATTGAATTAAAATAATTGAAAAACCGTGTTTAATTACTTTTTAGTAATTGAATTACTGTGATTGAATTACTTTTTGAAAATAGTCATTGTAATTGATTCTCCAATTACTGTGATAAAGTAATTGTAATTAGTTTTAAGAAATCTGAGGTAATTGAATTAATTAAAAGTAATTCAATTATATAAAAAGTAATTTAATTACTCCCGAATAATTCAATTAGATTAAAAGTATGTAATTAAATTACTCCAAAATAATCAGTTCCTTTAAAAATTTTCATAGTTCCTTTACTCTAGAAAGAAAAAAATATTTTTTATTTTCCCCAATATTACGTTTGTTTTATTTCAACAAATAAATCATATTAAATAAAGAAGACAGTTGTTATTATTGGTCAATTTGTTAAAGGTAAGTAGGTACTTATCAAAATTAGGAGATCAAGTTTAACTATAAATTTCGAATTCTATAATAAAGTGTGATAGTAAGACCTACTACTATTAAAAAAAATAATACCTTACCTATAAGTACAACTCTTTTTTTGTAAATAGAAAAACAGTAATTCCATTGCTCATAATATACTAATTCAATTTTAAAAAAATAATTCAATTACCAAACTGTAATTCAATTACCGGAATGTAATTCAATTATCAAAACGTAATTGAATTACCAAAATGTAATTCAATTACTTACCAAAATGTAATTAAATTACTCATGAGTAATTTAATTGCCAAAAAGTGCCTATAATTTATAGATTCAGAGTAATTCAATTCCTTTTAGGGTAGTTCCATTACTATAAAGTAATTGAATTAGTATAAAAATAATTGAATTAAAGTCAGTAATTCGAATGCGGTAATTAATCAAAGAATCAATTACTTTTTAAGAGTAATTGCGAAAGCTCTGAATAAATAAGCAACATTTGCTGACGCAGAAGAGTAGGTATGGTCACTCCTAACCTAAATTTTTCTAAAATCGTGATAGAGAACCCAAAAAACACCAACAGAAGTAGAAAAAATCGCCCTCAACTCACAAAAACAACACGTCTCCTTAAAAAGCCAAAGATTGCAAAATTTGAACATTGGATGGATATTCTACAATCTCAACGGAAGCCTCCTCAAGTTTAATGCTACTAGTGTTAGCTTTAGAACGTTTTTTACCGAAATTGACGTTCTTGTTTCCCTGCAAATTCGCCATAGCCGCTTTTTTCATCACTTCCAGCTTTTTCTTTTGTACATCGAGTTCTTGTTTCCGCAGCGATAACTCTTCCTCATGCCTTTTTTGCCTTGCGGTGTACTCTTCACGTTTCATATTGGTATATTCGATAAACTGTCTGTCTGTGAAGCAAATGGGGGGGAATGTAACCGTGGGGGTCCCCTGAGACATTTTAGAGCCTGAACCACCGGCGCTTAAGAGGGGCATCAACGTTAACTTTGTTTTGTTGTAGTCGTGGTCTAGATTTAAAAATTTCTCCCCGCCAAAGTAATCGGACATTTCTTTATAATATCGGAATCTCATGTTGCTTTTATTTTTCATTTTGCTGCACTCCTTATAGCTACGAATCAAATTTTTCCATTTATTTTGGCATTCCTGTATGCTGACGGTGAGACCTTTGTTGCAGACGTCTTGCTGGATTTTTTGCCACGTTTCCCTGCGATTTGACGAACTCGCCAGTTCGTCTTTGAAACTTCTCATAGTTTCTATCAGTTTCAGTGATTGCTGAATACCCCAGCAGTGGTGCGAGTCTGTAACAAAAATATTGCGAAATAATATGACCTCCTTAACTTTTTTTAAAATTTTTGCAATGCCTCACATGCACATGCCCAATTTAAATATACGTTGCATTACTTTCGCGCTCGATTTTACATCCATCCAACTAGTTCAATCTCAGACATACGTAATGAAGAAGTCCTACGCGAAAAACAGAGATGGCAAGTAACAAATAACGTTTCCAGCTTGTATTAAATTAAAAATAGCATTAATTCACAGTTTGATTGTACATACACGAAAAACGGTTTTATCCAAGACATACGTCTCAAGGCAATTTTATGTGAAAGACAGCAACGGACAATCAAGTTACGCGTTGTTTTAATCTTATGGCTGAAAGTAACACACCTTTGTGTATGGAAATGGGCCAATTATTAAGTTTTAGGCTTCTGTAAGATAATGAAACGTACCTTTTCGCCTGCAATCGGGATCTCTTTCCCTGTTTTCATCATGAATCAAGCTACCCTCTCCTTCGGTAGTGTGAAGTTCTCCACTTTGATCCACGATCATTACCTCGTGAACTTCCCCCTCGTTCGCCCCTTGATGCTCCTCCATCATATCTTCCTCCTGTAAATGGTGCTCCTGGGTCGAGAATTCTTGTCCGTTCTCATCCTCGTAGATATATTCCACCTTGGAATCGTTCATACTGAGGATTTTCTTCAATTTCGACATGTAAACTTTAGGATTTTTCGAAAAATCCCGTGTCAAAACATACGCGATTCACTTAACACATTGACGGACACCCGACATCACTCCCGGCTTGGCTTTGTTGGCGTTAAACAAGGATAAATGCCGAGGTTGTGGTACGATAAAGAGAGATGGCCTGAGGATTTAGGAGGAAGCCGCCATTTTATCGATTGGAAGGTCATCTGTTTTTAGTTCTACTATTGGCAACATTAAATTCAATGTAGATATAGCCCTTTATTTTTCTGTGGTAGATATTTGGCAACCTAAAACCCGCGGTAACGTTCGTTTATTAAACGCTTTTTTTTTCTGTGCCTTTTTTTTCTGTGCGTTTATTCGAATAACGATTTAAAAGTAGCAGTGATTGAAATCTTTAAAACAATATTAATATTTGATTTTCTGCTGATAAAAACTGAAGGTATATACGTACGACGAAAGGCTTAAAATGTATGTTTCTTTAGATTACTTTTATCTGCACTTTAAATCCTAAAATTACATTACAAATTACAATGACCTTATCTCGGCGTTTTTTCAAAACATTTTTGATTTCGAAAGCTCAATTGGGACTGCGCACTGGAGCCTGGAACAACGATTTATTGGAAAATTTTACAAGGACATCTCAAAAACACAGTTTTTCTTCTACAACGCTTGTTGGGCAATCAAGAAAACAGAAATCGTTAAAGAAAATGTCGACCAGTACCGCAGAAAAGTACGACACGGACGAATTTTACAACGTAGTGCTAAACTTGACGAAGAACTGCGGCCAGGTAAGTGTTGTATGGCTTCCAAAAGGGGACCAAAAAATGGGGTTAGGTTATGTACTATTATAAGTTTTCCTAGAATTATTTATCACCGTAAATATCCCGTGTTTACTTTATTTAATTAATGAGTTTAAAAAAAACGTTTTCGCACTTTCTGCGTTACTAAATAAAATTTATTTCGTTACAGTTAATAAAAGAACGCACTTCCTCACGAACAAAAAAGGTAGAAACCAAATCAGGGGCTATAGATTTCGTCACAGAAACGGACCAAGAAGTAGAGCGCCTCCTAATCGAAGGCCTATCGAACACCTTCCCCGAGCACAAGTTCATCGGTGAAGAAACAGTGTCTAGCGGGGCCCAATGCAACCTCACAAACGCCCCAACCTGGATCATCGATCCCGTCGACGGTACAATGAATTTCGTTCACTCTTTTCCACACTCGTGTATTTCGATAGCTTTATTTATCGATAAACTTCCAGAGATAGGGATAGTATACAACCCAATGCTGGAACAACTGTTCACGGCGAGAAAGGGGAGGGGGGCGTTTTTAAATGGGGAGAAAATAACGGTTTCTGGAACGAAAAACTTGGGCGATGCGCTGTTGATGATGGAATTCGGGACAAGTAGGGAACCGGACAAGAGACAGGTTATTTTGGAGAATCAACAAAAACTGATGCCTCAAGTTCACGGGTAAGAATTATTTTCCTATTTAATAAATAATAATAATAAAAGTTTATTCAAATATTTTTTTTTACATTTAATGCTAATATATATTTTTTTGTATAAACTATCAATTCCGAACTCAGAAGTAAAATACTTGTATTGAGTTAAATATAATAATAAGTTAAATATAAATTTAAAGTTAAATAATAATATAATATTTATTGTAAAGAATAAATTTCATAATTCAGACACAACTAGATTATAATATAAAACGAATATGACCATATTTTATTGGTAAGTATATTTTATATCACTATAGTATATGAAGATACAATAGTTATAATATGTATTTATTTATTTTATTCATTATTGCTTGGTATATTTATTATTCATGATGTTCTTGAATATATCTCTTGGATTAGATAATATCCAATTTTTAATTTTATTTTTATAATTATTTAATGATTTAATTATTTTAATTGACTGTGGCAGCATATCAAAAATATATGGATTGATGTTTAAAAAATGTTTGTGTGCTATTGTTTTGTTTACTCTATTTTTATATGTAATAGTATTTTTATGACGAGTTTCATGTGTGTGATTAATATAATTTGTTATATTTTTATGTTTAAAAATATATATTAACATGTTGTAAGAAAATATTTGTTTAATATCCATTTTTTTGCTATCTTTAAAAAGTAAATCAGAAGAATATTGGTGGTCTTTTTCGTAAATAATTTTTAAAATGTATTCTTGAATAGTTTCAGTATTATTAAGATAATTCTCATTTATGCCTCCCCATCCTAGTATTCCATAATTTAAATGGGTTTGTACTAAAGAATAATAAAGTATTTCTAATTCTTTTATATTTAAAAATTGTTTAAGGTGTTTAAATTTTGGTATAAGAATTCTTAGTTTTTTTACAATGCAGTCAGTATGTAAATCCCATTTTAAATGTTTATCAAAAATTATTCCTAGATATTTATAATATTTTCACCTGCCTTTATGTAAATATATTATAATTGCATATTATTGGACCAATATTTGGGAGTTTATTTTTATATGAAGTAAATGGAATGTATGTTGTTTTGTTATAATTTATAGTTAATTAGTTTTGATTAAACCAGCTGCGTATTTTTATAAAATCTTTTTCAATAGTATTTTTTTAAATATTCCAATTTACACCTTCATAAAAAATTACCGTATCATCAGCAAAACTATGTAGTTTTCCTTGACAGTTTAAATTAAAAATATCATTTAGATAAATATTAAAAAGTATTGGTCCTAGGACTGTACCTTGTGGTAGGTACTCCATAATTAAATATTCTTGGTGAACTAATATTTATTTATTTAATTTCCCAACCAACTTTACAAAAGTTTATTACAGGGAAATTTATAATTAAAAAAAAAAATTAATTTAAGAGTCAAAATTATACAATAATTATAGTATCATACAGGCGGGTGGCCCTTTAGTGTGGCAAAGTACAATAGCTCCGTTACTATTTTAAATACATTAAAAATATTAATACAAAAGTTGAAGGGCAGTAAGTGACTTATAACGTAAAATTATTTTTAACTCTATAGGGTGGCTCAAAAAAGCGGAACAAGAAAAAATGTACTTTTTTCAAATAGAACACCCTGTATATTTTTACATTTTTAAATTCCACATAAAATTACAATTATTTTTTATTTAATACATTATTAGTCTATACTTTATAGTTTCCGAGATATTGACTCTCGAAAAGTGACATTTTTGAACATTGACAGCTTCTAACTTTCTAACAGTAAGTCTTAGAGCAAAACGGCTTACATGTCCCTATCTTCAATTTTTATTATCTTCCCAAAAAAATCAACTTCCGGTTAAACCGGATGTTACTAGAAAGCAGGAAATATAGTTGTTCCGGTTTAACTGGAAGTTGATTTTTTTGGGAAGATAATAAAAATTGAAGATAGGGACATGTAAACCGTTTTGCTCTAAGACGTACTGTTAGAAAGTTAGAAGCTGTCAAAGTTCAAAAATGTCACTTTTCGAGAGTCAATATCTCGGAAACTATAAAGTATAGACTAATAATGTATTTAATAAAAAATAATTGTAATTTTATGTGGAATTTAAAAATGTAAAAATATACAGGGTGTTCCATTTGAAAAAAGTTCATTTTTTCTTGTTCCGCTTTTTTGAGCCACCCTATAGAGTTAAAAATAATTTTACATTATAAGTCACTTACTGCCCTTCAACTTTTGTATTAATATTTTTAATGTATTGGAAATAGTAACGGAGCTATTGTACTTTGTCACACTAAAGGGCCACCCTGTATATAACAAAAAAAAACAGTAATATGTTATATTTTTAATAAATGTTTTTTAAATAAATATTTGAATATTTAAATACAAGCTAGAATTGTAGCAACGACCTTTACTTTCTTATAGACTAAGAGCCTTGGGTTCAGCAGCACTAAATATGGCCATGGTAGCTTGTGGAGCTTCAGATGGTTATTTCGAATTTGGTATCCATATTTGGGACATTGCTGCTGGGGAACTATTGATAACCGAAGCCGGTGGGATTGTAATAGACCCAGCAGGAGGAGAGGTAACTATAATTTAAATTAGCAAAAGTATTTGTCAATATAATTAGAGTATTTTTTGTACAATGATGCCAATCTGTTTTAATTTAAGGTGGATAGACTTTCCAGAAGGGTACTAGGAGCAAGTTCTCAGGAGCTAGCTGAACAACTGGTAAAAGAACTGGTTCAATTTTACCCAGGTAGAGATTGAATCAGCGTTAGCTTTATATAGTGCGTAAATTTTTTAACAGAGACCGGTAAAAAGTATATAAAATAAGAACGACGTTTTGAAATGCCTTGCCTATGTCATTTCCCAACTAGTTACGAAAAGTCAAACTTTTCGCCACTAGTTGCGACTAGTTAATTCACTACAATTAAGTGTTGTTTTTGTAATAAATAGTTGTTAAAATTACCGGTAGCTGTATAAAAACCTGATGATATTACTTATTCTATTTAGAACAAATTCAAGATATTGTACTTAATTTTTAATATATTTATAAAAAGAAAAGCAAAGCTGTAAATACGCGTAGGTGTGTACTTACATTATGTATATTTGTTAAATTACATTAAACAATTATTATAATAAAAATTTCGCAATATTAATTACCTGATTTTATTTCACTTTTAATAATAATAAATATAGCCAAAAGTCCAAAAGGTTAAAAACGAGAAAAAAAGCAAATAATGACTTTGATACTGAAGTTAATAATATTAATGATCAAGCAAAATAGACTAATTGAAAATGAAAAGTCTCACATTAAACCGAGGGGTAATTCACTGGCGAAAATGGTGTACAACTTCTAAAAAAACGAGGAAAATGCAGAAAATACGAGAAAAATACAGGCAACATAATAAGGAAAATACGCGCGGCAATCAAGGTGTACAAGTTCTGGAAAATACGAGAAAAATTAAGAAAATACAAGGAAAATACGAGAAAAATTAGGAAAATACGAAGAAAATTCGGCAATATGGAAAATGGTGTACACATTTTTCTCAGTGAATTACCCCTCGCATTAAACCAATTAACTACTTTACATATCTCTCTACTGTCCAATTTTACATGTACAGTTTGTATTCATAAAAAAAAGCGTACACGAATTAGAATGAGAGAAAACCTTAACCATATTTGCGTAAAACCGGCTTATCGCATGTTAAAGGTTATTAAAAATGCAAAGCATTGGCGTTGGGCATTAGTTCAATAGAATAACAAAAATTATTATTTTTATTTTATAATAACAGATTTATAAAAATTATAATAGAAACAAAAAACGTTTAACAAGAATAAATAAAATCCAATATTTGGTCATATATCCCTGTTTTTCTATTACTCGAGCCAGTCTATTCGGAATTGACTGAATTATATTTGATACAATATTTGGATCAAGCATGTATTATTTCCCATAAATCTTCTGAATTTTGTGGCCTAAAATTTCGATTATATATTTTTTTTACGATTACACACCATCACACCAAATATTTTCAATTGGATTGATATCGGGACTATCAGCGACCCAAGGCAGCACTTCCACATTATGGGTTTGAGACCAGTGATTTACAGCATTGGCAGCGTGGACTTGAAATATGAAAGTATTTATCGGGATATATTTGCTCAGCAGATGGTAACAATCAGTTTTCTAAAATGTTAATATAATTTCCGGCATTACAGCTTCCCTCTATTCGCCAGCAAACACCAGGTCCATGAACACTTATCCAGCCCAGTGGCGCATCCAGAGTTTCAGCTTGGGGGGGGGGGGTAATTCCGGTATTTAGTCGTGAAATTGCGCCGCAGGCGAAAAATTTTTGCGACCACGCCCAAAATAAAAAATTCACACTGAAAAAAAATTCCTGGGAGGGGTAATTACCGCCCCTGAACCTATAGCATCTGTATCTTTTTTTTGTTTTTCCAAATACTAAATTCTGATTTTAATTTTAAAAGTATTAAGTCCTTATTTTGGGTATTTTGAAGTTTGCCTATGAAAAGTTATAGAGGTCTAAAAAATCCTGGGGGGGTAATTACCCCTATTACCCCCCCCCCCCCCGTATAAGCGCGCCTGATCCAGCCCCGTGCATTTACAGAGAAGTAAGGGGGTTAGTATATCGCTCTTCAAACCTGGTATTGTTTGGACGGTACACACGGATTTGTGCGTTATAAGTCGACTGGAACGTCTTTTCATCAGTAAAAATGACCCTGTTCCAAAATTGAGGATTGCGGTATATATAATTTAAAGCAAAAATAATCCTTGATTGTCGCTGTTCTTCGGTTCGGTAAGAAACATTTTTTTCGCAGCTGGGCGACATTTTAGTTTAGATTCCTCGACTCTCCTGCTGGCGGTAGGTTGGGAGGCAGGAAATGCTGTATCAATAACAACATTTGCAAATGGATTATTTCTAGTGATGGGATCACTCGAGTGAAAAATAACCGATCACTCGGTTTTTTCAATCACTTGAATAATTCGATTATCTTCGGAAATAACTCGAGTGACGGAAATGAGTGACGAAAATATGGTTTTTATTAGTGATGGGATCATTGGTAATTATTCGAGTGACGAAAATTCGAACTAGCGACCTTTTTTTTTTTTTTTTTAAATATGGTTGATTATTGAAGTGATAAAAAAAACGGGTTTTTACTACTTTGGCGACCTTTTTTTTCAGTGCCCCTAATATAGCATTCGAGTGAACAATCGATTTATCATTCGGTTTTTTAAATCACTCGAATACTCGGTAGTCGATTATTAAAATAACTCGATTTTTCCCATCACTAATTATTTCCTAAATATTAAAAAAAACCAGCATCCTGTTCAGTGTTGGAACGTTTATTGGGACGACCTGAACCAATTTTCCTCTTTAGGGATTCTTCTTGTTCCCAGCGTTGCTTAATTTTCAATATAGTTTTTTTATTTCCATTATACAACTGCGCTACAGCACGGATTGACCATCCTTCTTCGATTCTCGATATAATTTGAACCTTTTCAACTTCAGAAAACCGACGAGGCATTTTTATGTTCTTCTGTCAAAGTTTTATCAAACGTTACCACCACCATGCAATTTCAAAATTAATTACACCGACGCCAATGCCTTGCATTTTTGATAATCTATGACGTGTGATAAACCCATAGACAATTTACCTTTAGATACCTACAGCTTATCTCCTGCGCAAACAAAAGTTACGTTTTATGGGTGAAAAAATACGTCCGAGCGCATGACTCGTCGGTCAGCTGTCTTCATTCGGGGAACCTTCGTGCATGCGCACAAACCTCGTGTTATCGGCCGTCCTACTTTATCGACAATAATCGACGCGCTCAAAAATACTCTCCAGAACCGGCTCGCCGCCATTTTTGTTGTTGTGTTTTAAGGTTTCTCTTCTCTGCGGATTCCTTGTAGTTTTCTAAAGTTTTCAGCTATCGGATCGGCTATCGTGGATTGTGGGACTGGTATTTAATATTTATGGATTTCTGGTTTTTGTGTAGTTTAGTTAGTGAATTGTGTTTGTGCTTTTAGTGACTCGGATTGTAATATAAACAATGACTAGTACTAGTTGCAGAGCCGTTGTATAATTGTATTATGCCCAAATAGGGGTAAAATAAACCCTCTTATGGTGGCATATGAGCAAGAATTTAAATTTTAAAGCCCGGACCTGTCTATTTTCCCATTCGTCAAACGATAATGTTGCAGTGCGCATGTCTAATAGTTCCCAGTTTTGTTTACATGCGCGAGGCCATAAAACTGCCACATTCGTGATTATTGTTTGTTTATCTAAAGGTAAATTGTCTATGGATAAACCTCCAATAAACAATCATTTAGACAAGCCGGCTTTACGCAAATATGAACAAACCCGAAACTTACCGGGTACAGTACATATTTCACAATGAAGGTTTATATAATTAGCTCAAAATAAACCTCATCGCAGAGGATTTAACGTTATCGAAAATTTGATTATTTGTTTACCATTTCCTATTATTAGCTCACCCTGTATAGCTGTTACGCTGACTTGCAGTAAGTTTTCTACAAGGTTAAACTAATTATAATCCATAGATAACAAGCATAAAGTCTAGGTAATGTTTGCACTGATTTTTACCTAAAAACGTAAAAGTTTTAAACGAAAATATCTGTGCAAAACGACATGGATCTTTTTTACGACGTGGTGCTCGAACTTACCAAAAATTGCGGGCAGGTACATTTATTTCAATTAGATTTTGCCAATCAGTGCAAGCAGCGTCATCAATATATAACTTTCAAAATGTCTTTATTTCAAACTAACTTTTACAGTTTATTACATGGAACGTGACAACATAATATAGAAAATAATAACCATTAAAAAATAATAACATTAAAAAAAAAATGGAAGTTAATCCAATTATTTAATTCATTATTAAAATCAATTTAAAAAAAAATAGTATAAATAATTTAATTTAGTAAATATCTCTTTAATTGTTTTTTAAAAGTTGCCAATTTTTTAATTTTTCTGATATTTTTGATGAAGATTGTTATATTTTATTGTTCAGTCATATAAAAGCGATTTTTTTCCGAAATTACTTTTTACTGGTATAGTTTGATACTTTATACAACGTCTGGTCTTATGATCATGTAAGGTCTTATTATGTTTGATTTTTTTCTTTTAAAATAATAGAGTGAATTAAAAATACAAATTTTTAATTTATAAATGTTTTGAACGTGTAAATACCCTTTCAGTCTATATAGATTAACAGTTGGTTCTATATACAGGGTGTTCCTAAATATAATGTAAATGCGAAAAGGGGTAATTCCTTGGCTTATTTAATGACTAAAAATTCATATAAACATAGGTCCGCAAACGCTTCGTGGGTGTTGAAATTTCAAAATTTTTTTAGTTTTTTCTTTATAGCTCTTTTAGTTTTTGAGATATTTAGCTCTAATTTGGAATATAGGTTACGCTATAGGACTTACATCATTGGGCATACCAAATGGTTTTAAGAATCTACAGGGAGATATTTTTTCAGGGGTCATGCCCCTTTTCTCTCCATGAACTTTTTTCGATGCGCCTATGTTTATATGAATTTTTGGTCATTAAATAAACCAAAGAATTACCCCTTTTCGTATTTACATGATCGATATTTAGGAACACCCTGTATATACGACTTAATAGTTTAAAAAAGTATAAAATCTGACGTACAATTTTATTTCCTTCATTCCATTTGTAGCTAATAAAACAACGATGTTCATCGCGCACCAAAAAAATCGAAACCAAAACGGGAATAACCGATTTCGTCACAGACACGGACCAGGAAGTAGAACGCCTTCTCATCGATGGCCTGTCGAAAGCCTTCCCCGATCACAAGTTCATCGGGGAAGAAACCATCTCTAGCGGAGCCCTATGCGACCTCACCGAAGCCCCAACGTGGATCATCGACCCCGTAGATGGAACCATGAATTTCATCCACTCGTTTCCGCACTCCTGCATATCCATAGCGTTGTTTATAGATAGAGCCCCCCAAATAGGGGTCGTCTACAACCCCATGTTAGATCAGCTGTTTACGGCGAGAAGGGGCAAGGGGGCGTTCTTGAACGGGGAAAAAATCGGTGTGTCCACGACACGAAACATGGAGGACGCGTTGGTTACCATGGAGTTTGGATCGAGTAAAGATCCGGAAAAGAGACGTGTTATGTTGGAGAATCAAGAAGCGTTGATGCCTCACGTACACGGGTGAGTCTCTCTTTTGCTAGAGTCTCTTAAAAGCGTTTTTACTTACTTATATACAGTGTGTGTATAAAGTCTGGAAACGGCTTAATAACATCACAATTTACTGGCCGATTTAAACCAAATTTGGTACAGTTGTGTAAGAGGATCTAACGCACCGAATGACGATATTGGCGTTGTTGCCAGCTTTTTAGTTTGTCTGGAATTCGAACGAATTTTATATTTTTAAACATAACACCTAGTATATTTTTACATTTTTAAATTCCACATAAAATTATAATTATTTTTTATTAAATGCATTATTAGTCTATACTTCATAGTTTCCAAGATATTGACTTTCGAAAAGTGACATTTTTAAACTTTGACAGCTTATAACTTTCTAACAGTACGTCTTAGAGCAAAACGGCTTACATGTCCCTATCTTCAATTTTTATTATCTTCCCAAAAAAAATTAACTTCCGGTTAAACCGGATGTAACTCGAAAGCAGGAAATATAGTTGTTCCGGTTTAACGGGAAGTTGATTTTTTTGAGAAGATAATAAAAATTGAAGATAGGGACATGTAAGCCGTACTGTTAGAAAGTTATAAGCTGTCGAAGTTCAAAAATGTCACTTTTCGAGAGTCAATATCTCGGAAACAATGAAGTATAGACTAATAATGCATTTAATAAAAAATAATTATAATTTTATGTGGAATTTAAAAATGTAAAAATATACTGGGTGTTATACTTAAAAATATAAAATTCGTTCGAATTCCAGACAAACTAAAAAGCTGGCAACAACGCCAATATCGTCATTCGGTGCGTTAGATCCTCTTACACAACTGTACCAAATTTGGTTTAAATCGGCCAGTAAATTGTGATGTTATTAAGCCGTTTCCAGACTTTATACACACACTGTATATATATAATAATAATATAAATTAAAGCATTTCTAAAAATATTTTTAAATTGCCTGTTTTTAATATCCATGTTTTTATTTCCACTTTAAATTTTTTTAATGAAATCAATTTTTTAATTTTTGTTGATAAATAATCGTTTAAATAAAAACAAAAATATTTCAAATTTTTTTCTCCTATGAACTTATTTATTTTAGGGTTTATGGTTATTTTATTTTTATGACGTGTATTATGATTATGGTTTTTAAATTGTGTAAGGTTTTTATTTTTAAATATATATCTTAAGATATTATAAATGTAAAGTTGTCTTATGTTCAAGTTTTTTGTTTCTGAATATAATTCTTTTGAAGGATAAAGATAATCTTTATTGAATATAATTTTTAGAAACCTTTTTTGTACTATTTTTAATTTTTTAACTACAGTTCTATTTATTCCTCCCCAACCTAAAATTCCGTAATTTAAATGAGTTTTAACTAACGCGTAATATAATATGTCCATGTCTTACACTTAAAATTTTTTTAATGTTTTTAAAAATCGGTAGTAAACTTCTTAATTTTTTAATTAAGTATTCTAAGTGAAAATTCCAATTTAATTTACTGTCAAAAATAATTCCTAAATATTTTTTTTTATTATCTTTAAAAATTTGAACGTCTTCATTTATTTGAATACTATTCATATTTCGTGGTAGGTTATTTAGGTTTAAAGTAAAAGGAATATAATTTGTTTTATTATTATTAATTGTTATCAAACCAATTTTTTATAATTATAAAATCTTTTTTAATTTTATTACTTAAGTTGTCCCAATTTGTATCGGTATAAAATATTGTAGTATCATCTGCAAAACTATGAATTTGTCCATCGCATTATACTAAATAAGTCGTTAATATAAATATTAAAAAATAATGGTCCTAAAATTGTTCCTTGAGGAACACCATAGTTAAATACTTTTGGATAGCTTTTTTCTTTATATATTTGAACATAAGTTAGTCTATTTTTCAGATAACTTTTAATTAATTCTAATTGCTTCTTTCCTCTGAATCCAATATTTCCAAACTTTTTTAACAGCAAATTATGGCTTTTGCTAAATATATTATTATTTTATTATTTAAGTTTAAGAGCTTTGGGTTCTGCAGCTTTAAATTTAGCTAACGTTGCGTGTGGAGCAACAGATGCACACTACGAATTCGGACTACATATATGGGACTTTGCGGCCGGGGAGCTACTCATTACCGAGGCAGGGGGAATTGTTATCGATCCGGCAGGAGGAAAGGTAGGATTGAACACCTTTTCTATTATCATATAATTATATGCATCTATTTTTGATATATTTTATGGAAGTCTCTATTAAGCAAAAATCGTTTAAATTAAAAAAAAATTAGCAATGTAATATAATATATATATCTTTATTCTCAACCAACTTTAAAAGTTCATTACAGAGAATATAACACCAAATATACAATATATAAAATCACAAATAATAAAATTCAGGTTTAGTAATTATTATTAATAACTCCATCGATTAACCATTTACAAAAAAAAAGTAATAATATACATTAAAGCTAGTTTAGTTTTAAAAAATATTTTTTTTAGTTTTTTTTTAAAAGTCCATAATTTTGATATTTCTTTAATTTTTTTCGGCAAACTGTTGTAATTGTTATTCCTTTATATAATATTGATCTTTGGCCAAAAGTACTCTTTACCAAAGATGTTTGAATGTGATGGTTTTTTCTCGTGATGTGAATAATGTTGGTCGAAGGAAATATTATATTCGATTGTTTTTCTTTAATAATAATAGAGTTTATTAGAATTCATAGTTTTAATTTATAAAGCTTTTCTAAATTTAAATACCCGTTTGGTTCATACAAATTTATAGTTGGTTCTAAAAAAGGCAGGTTACCTATACGCATTTAATTATTTTGTTTTGTGTTTTTTTATGGCTGAATAATTGTAGTTAAATTCGCTGATTCCCAAATTGAAATCATATACTGTAATTTTGAATAAACCAAAGAAAAATATATATATTTTAAATATTTTAATGATATATAATTTTTAGCTTTAAACAAAATGCCAATTATTGGTGAGGTGTAACTTCTTAAATATGCAATATGTTTTTTCCAACTTAAATTTTCATCAATATAGAAACCTTTAAAATTTAATTGCTTTGGTATATTTAATTATATGATTATTGAAAAATAGTGAAGAAATATTATTATTTTTTAATTTTGATTTACTTATAAACATAAAAGAGGATTTATTAAAATTTAATGCTAATTTATTAATTTCAAGCCATTTACATATTATATTTAGGTCGTGGTTAATGTTATTACGAATTGGAACATAGTCTTCATGAAAATATACAATAGTAGTATCATCGTCAAACAATTTAATTTTGCCATAGAATTAATGTAGATTTAAAAAAAAAGTAGGTCCTAAGGTTGATCCTTGCGGAACGCCACAAGTTATGTTTTTTTGTGAACTTTTAATATTTTCCATTTGAACAAACTGTTTTCTATTACTTAAGTAATTTTTTAACAATAAATAAATATTTCCCCGAATTCCAATATTGTAGAGGCATTTAAGTAAAATGTTGTGATTGACTGTATCAAATGCTTTACGTAAATCTAGGGACAGTAGGCAGCATTTTTGGTCGCTGTCAACGTTTTGTTGAATATCTGTGATAAGATCTGCAGCTGCAACTTCTGTATCTCTAAATTTACGAAAACCATATTGAAATGGAGAGAGTAATTTTTTTCTTCTAAAAACTTTACTATTCTATTATTTAAATTTTTTTCAAAAATCTTTGAAAATAAAACAGAAATTGGGCGATGGTTACTACTAAAATATTTTTCTGCATTTTTAAAAACTGGTGATACTTTTGCTATTTTTAATTTATCTGGCAATACCCCGGTTTTAAAAGAAATTGTGATTAAATGATGTAATATAGGAATTATATTATACTTTAGAATTTCAATAACTTTGATGGAAATATTATTAAATCCCGTTGATATCTGCTCTGCTGACTGAAGTTATTTTACAGTTAGTGTTAAATGGATATTAATAAGTTGAGCCTAAGGCGAGACGCCCAACGTCTTCTGCGCCACAAAAACAGCTACACACGTAAACGGTTATTTTTTTTTCAGCTCGATAGACTTTCCAGACGTGTTTTAGCGGCCAGTTCCAGGGAACTAGCAGGACAACTCGCCCAACAACTCGTGCAGTATTATCCAGGCAGGGAGTAAAACGCCATAAACGGATTTAAAGTTAAATAAAGACGACGTGTAGAGGTGACGACCAAAAATATTTCTTTATTGTGTTACACTATTACAAAAATATATTTTACCCAAATTAAGATAGTTTTATAATATTGACATGGTCACTTACCTTTTGAAAGTTTGCTTTAACGTTTGGTCGGTGATAATTACGCATTAATATCCATCTACGGGTCGATGCGGACGCGTCTTTCCACAATAAACCAATCGCCTTTCTTTCTACAACAAAACGATATTACCACGACGACTATAACGACCGCCTATACTTATCCAGTCTTCTGTTCTTCGTCGGTAGCAAATTCCATCGTCTATTTGTCTTGGTACGAAATAAACGACACCCTATTCGATCAGTTTTGAACGACGTAGTGTGTCAAAACTTCTGAAAAAAGAACGAAATTTTATTATTCTTTTTCTTATTGGTGTGAAAAAGTGGCAAATAAAAAACTCTGTATTGAGTAATTTTGTAAAGGCTATAAACAGACGCGGCACGTAGCCCTGCTCTTTCCGCGTACAGATATACAGGTCTGGCAGACGATCGTTTGGGTGTGCTTTTTAAAATAGTTGAGGAGTAACATTCATTATAATGTAGTCCCAAACAATCTCTTGCCAGGCCTGTAGATTAATAAGAAACCGAGCTTGGAGTAGAAACAAACCATGTGCAAGGTATCCTTGTTCCTCCCTTACCAGAAGACCGAAAAAAACTCTTCACCCGGCTCAATACAGTGTTTTTTTGTTCAAATAAACACTAGAAAATAAACCGTTTTACAACCAGTGTTGCCCTTGTTAAACTACCTTTCAAGTTCAAAGCCGGTTTTGCGGTAGGTAATCTCGTGTCACCTCTCGAGCGGGTCCATTCTGCAAGAAAAAAATAACGATAGTAAAAAACGTTTTTAACGGGGGGTCGAAAAAATAAGCTAAAAAGTATTTTTCCAACTTTTTTTTTATTGTGAACACTGATTAAAACAATAGTAAATAGTCCCAATTAATCCTATCAAAGAGTTAGGACTGTGAGAGGTTACCCGGGCGTCGTTGGTCTTATGTCACATACTAAACAAAAAGTATATCCATAGATAAAAGGTTACTTCAGCAAGCTTCGTACTTGGTTGGGATCTTCTAGTTTACAAGTAGACCAGGGTTGATATTTTTTGAAACAAAAAAAATAATAGTAGGATGAAACCCATTGGAAAAGGAAGAGAATATGACAAAAATGAAAGGAAAAATAATTGACGGGCGATCCGAGGTCGGGAAGTGGAAGAAGGTGAGTTTTTAAGGGTAGAAAACGATTTATCTCGATTTTCGGCAAAACTACAAGTCCTATGGAAAAACCTTAAATGGCAAAGTTGTAGGCAATAAAAAGTTTTACAACTTTTGTATTTACAGTTTTTTCACATAACCTCAAAATTTATGTGAAAAATTCAAATAACCAAGTTTTTGGTTTTTTATTTTTATCTTTTACAAGAAATTTTTTTTTTCACGAAATTTACCTTTTTATGTCCTAAACACACTGTAATTTTTTTGATTTAAAATATTTATTTTTTCACCTTATTTTGACTTATATCGAAAAAGCACCCTAATTTTCAATCGAAAATTCTCACGTCAAAATATCTGCTTTTTTAAAAAAATCGGTGGGCTTTTTGTTCGTTGAAATCTCCACTTTCTGATGGTGTAAAAAAAATATGCATTACTATGGTAAATGTTCTCAAAAAATGGAAAGAAACGAAAAAAACCCGAATCAGAATTTTTTTTTTATTATTATGTACAATTTTGAGCTATTTATTAAAATTTATACTTTAATTACTTGAAAATCGTAAGATTCCATGTTACATTGATAAACAAAAAAATTACAAATCCATAAAACATAAAGATCGCAAAAAATATGCGAAAATAGTTGTTCTAAATATAATTAAAGGTAGGATTTTAAGGGGATTTCATCACTTTTACCATAGTAATGTATTTTTTTTTGCACCATCAGAAAGTGGAGATTTAAACGAACAAAAAGCCCACCGACTTTTTTAAAAAAGCAGATATTTTGACGTGAAAATTATCGATTGAAAATGCGCTTTTTCGATATTAAGTCAAAATAAGGTGAAACAATAAATATTTTAAATCAAAAAAATTAGTGTGTTTGGGACATAAAAAGGTAAGTTTTTACCAAATTTCGTGAAAAAAAAAAATTCTTGTAGAAGATAAAAATAAAAAACCAAAAACTTGGTTATTTGAATTTTTCACATAAATTTTGAGGTTATGTGAAAAAAAGTGTAAACACAAAAGTTGTAGATCTTTTATTACCTACAACTTTGCCACTTAACGTTTTTCCATAGGACTTGTAGTTTTGCCGGAAATCGAGATAAATCGTTTTCTACCCTTAAAAACTCACCCCTTTCCACTTCCCGACCTCGGATCGCCCGTAAATTATATTTCCTTTCATTTTTGTTATATTTTCTTCCTTTTCCAATGGGTTTCATCCTACTATTATTTTTTTTCGCTTTTTACACCATTTTCAAAGGCGTCAGCCCTGGTCTAAAGTAGAAAACCGAAAGAGTTGTCAGACTATCCGACATCGTTGATCTTCTGTGCTTCAGAGCCGTAGAAAAGGGCTGGAAAAGCTAGCAAAGCCCATATCATATTTGTATTTATTTAAATTTCAATTTCAACATACCACGACCCACGGGAACCCCACACAGCCCCAACTTTACATTTTGTTAAAAACATGTACAACACATAGTGTCCTTTACTAAAAATTAATTAAAAATTCAGACGCCAGTTGATTTTATATAAAAATTTTCCTTGGTTATATGGGTTTACCTCCGAATGTACACTTGCAAACCACGATGCGTTCACAAGGAAAGCACCGGGACATAACCTCGAAATTTTCTACTATATCTTGTCCTGTATGAAGGGATGCGTGAGCGCATTGTTGAGGCTTATTCGTTTAGCTGGATCTATTGACAGGGCTTTCTCCAAAAGGTCTTTGAGTTGGGTGACCTTCCTCAGTTGATCGGGGGGAAGGTTCTGTCCGGCCACCAGTTCCGATTGGAGGTCTCTATTCACTTTTACTACTGTCATTACTACGACTTTTTCCTAAAGAGGTAAGAAAGGTGTTAGTCTACTCGCTGTGACCTCCATTGAATGGGTCAATTGGAACAACGGTGCACGCGACAAAGCGTTAACAAAAAATAAACGGGAGAGTGAGGTTATATTATAGTAGCCCTAATTATAATGGAATCGGTGAAAATAAGAACAGTACAAGTGCAAAATGGTATAGTCGGATCCGGTCTTATCGTGCGGGTCTTACGATTTAACAAAGACATACTATCCAAATAAAATCCGTAAGACAAATATGACAGACTTATGTAATTTTGACATGAAAGAAAAGGATATGTATTTTATTTTCAGCGATTCACAAAAGTTTGTACCTGCCACCTGCCTGTCTTGATTTAAAGATGTCAGTTTTGTGACTTTGACAATTCATTTAATGTGACAATATGAACGATAAAAAGCAATTTTCTGGTCTTTTGCATCCCCAAGCAAAAAAGAATGGTGCTTAATTTGTTAAACTATTTCGAGAATGAAAGAAAAAGTGAAAATTCGCCAACCAATATGCAGGAACCCGTAGCAAAAGCACTGGGAATTAGTTTAAGGACTGTGCAGAAAATTGTGCATGAAAGAAAGCATAATAAAATACCGAAGAATACTAAAAAATGTAAACGAAGAAAGCCAAAGACTGAAGATTTGAGCAAAAATATTAAATTGGGACTTCGGAACGTGATTTATAATTTATACAGATCAAAAACCAATGTAACTCTTCCAGTTTTAAAAGAAAATTTTAAAATCCGAGGTGTTTTGGAAATCGGACTTGAATCGTTATCAAAATTAATAAAAAAGTTGGGTTTTCGCTATAAAAAAGACTGTAACCGGAGATTTTTATGTGAGCAGCCACAGATAGTGAGTCAGCGGTTCAGTTTTTAAAAAAATATACGGAAAATTACAAATCCAAATTTAGAAAAGTATTATTTTTAGACGAAACATTTGGACTTGTACTGTTCTTATTCTCACCGATTCAATTAATGATTGGGAGAAAGAGATGCAGCGTTCTACACGTCACTCCGTTTGCGTTCCTCGGTATTTACTGAACATTATTTATTATTTATACATTTTGTCGCTTACATCGTTCTTCGCGCGACCCATTCATAGTGGCGAGACCGGAAGTCAAATATCTTAAAAGCGGGAAGTTCTAACTATGAGAAACGCTAGTAACTAGTCGGTTTGGTTCCTAGAATTAAAAATACTAAATAAAATATAGGGTGTCCTATTTAAAAATATACTTCTTTGTCGTGTCGTTTAAATTTCATTAATATTTTCACGATAACCTAACATTTTTTTTAATCTATACACACTGTCCAAAAAAGTATGCAACATATGGGAAAGATTTTTATTACCGATTTCACAGAAAATTTTATTCTTGATAAAAGTTGGTGCATGCCCTAAAATTATAAACGCATATTTTATATTTCACCTGCGGCTAATAGTAAGGGAGCAAATGCCATTTTTTCAGGAAACGGAATTAATGTAAATTAAGAATAATAACGGACCTAATATTGATCCTTGTGGAACTCCACATATTATTTCTTATTCCGACTTTTTCTTTACCCAATTTGAACAAATTGTTTACGATAGCTTAAATAACTTTGAAGTAGTTTGTGTGTGGTTCCCCTTATGCCAATACTGTATAATTTTCTTAATAAAATATTATGATTTACGGTGTCAAAAGCTTTACACAGATCTAAGGATAGTAGACAGCATTTTTTACTGCTGTCGACAGCTTGAATATTTTTATTTTTGTTATGATATCTCCTACAGCTATTTCTGTATCCTTAGATCTGCGAAAACCATATTGGTTAGCAAAAAGTAATTTTTGGCTTTCTAGAAATTTATTATTTTTTCTAATATTTTTGAAAAGATTGGTAAAACAGATATTGGGCCCCTATACCCCTATTTCAAAAAATTCAGCAAAATAATATTAAGAAAAGTTGTTTAGAATTTAAAGTTATGCATAGATTCAAAAACGTGACTTAGAATAAAAAATATATTTTTTAAAAAACATTAATTTCCCAAATTTTTTTTTTATATTCACCATAAAGACCTTCATAAATGAATCAAAATCCAATCAATTTCACATATCTTTGTTCAAATTTAAGCATATTTGTAAAATTTACTTGAATTTTTAATTTATTAAGGAATCACACTTCATGTTTGTTGCAACGATATTAAACACGACTTTAAAATATCCTAAAAATTAGTTTTAACAAGATAAAGCATTAGTAATGATAATATGCTAATTAAAAAACCATCATTTAAAGTGCAAAATTTTTATTTTAAATGTTTATTAAAAAACTTTATTCTTGTACAAGTTTTATATTTTTTGGCCTACCCGGTACGCCGTTTGACTTGCAACCATTCCAAGTGCACCTAATATGATTATCGAACATGCACCAACTTTTATCAAGAATAAAATTTTCTGAGAAATCGGTAATAAAAAAAATGCCGATATGTTGCACACACAACCACATGTCTTATGGGAAGCATTCTACTTTTGTAACATTGTCCAAACCGTTCAAGCGACGCTTTCTCCCTCATTATTACCTACTTTTATTAAAAGGACACCCTGTATATATTATAAAATCACAAGAAAATACTATAAAACTCGACTCACCCTTTCGGTAACTTTATCGATCTCGTGATACAAAAAGTTACAGGTGCTGTCGAAATGCTCCTCCCTAAACAGTCCCCTCCTGATCACCTTATTCGGGAACTTCCCCTTCAGGTCCATGAAAAACTTCAGCATCTGATTGTTGGACTGTCCGGAGAACAGTATCTTGCCCGTGTACAGTTCGTAGATGGTACAGGCGGCGCTCCACATGTCGATCGCGTAGTCGTACGGGATCCCCAGGATGATTTCGGGAGCTCTGTAGAAACGGGAAACTAGAAGCGGCGTGATCTCGTTCTCGTTTATTTTCGAGGCAGAGCCGAAGTCGCAGAGCTTCAGGACGAGTTTGCTGTCGTTTACCAGTATGTTGTCGGGTTTTATGTCTGCAAAAAATAATATTTTATTGGAATACTTTGCGGGAAAAATGTATTGCTAGACCAGGGCCGCGAAGCCTTTGAAAATGGTAAAAAGTGAAAAAAAAATAATAGTAGGATGAAACCCATTGGAAAAGGAAGAGAATGTAACAAAAATGAAAGGAAAAATAATTTACGGGCGATCCGAGGTCAGGAAGTGGAAACGGGTGAGTTTTTAAGGGTAGAATACGATTTATCTCGAATTTTGTTTAAAGCTAAAAATGATATATCATTAAGATATTTAAAAAACATATATTATTCTTTGGTTTATTCAAAATTACAGTATATGATTTCAATTTGTGGATCAGCGAATTTAACTACAATTCAGCCATTAAAAAAAATACAAAACAAAATAATTAAATGCATACATAAACTTCCTTTTTTAGAACCAACTATAAATTTGTATGAACCAAAGGGATATTTAAATTTAGAAAAGCTTTATAAATTAAAACTATGCATTTTAATACACTCGATTATTATTAAAGAAAGACAATCGAATATAATATTTCCTTCGACCAACATTATTCCCATCACGAGACAAAACCATCATATTCAAACACCTTTGGTAAAGAGTACTTTTGGCCAAAGATCAATATTATATAAAGGAAAAACAATTTGCCGAAAAAACTTAAAGAAATATCAAAATTATGGACTTTTAAAAAAAACTAACAAAATATTTTTTAAAACTAAACTAACTTTAACGTATTATATAATATTATTCTTTTTTTTTTTTGTAAATAATGGAGATGGAGTTATTAATAATTACTTAATTACTAAACATGATTTTTATTACATATTTGTGATTTTATATATTGTATATTTGGTGTTATATTCTCTGTAATGAACTTTTTAAGTTGGTCGAGAATAAAGATACATATTATTGTTAAAAACAAAGCTTACCTGCATGTAAAATTTCCGTTTTTTTCAACAACTTCAACGCCAGCAACAACTGTTGCGTGTAACTTCGCACCGCCTTAATATGGAGCCCCACATTTTTTCCGTACTTCTTCAACACCTCCCGCAAGTTCATCGCGAGAGGTTCGAACACCATGCACAGGTGCTGCTTATGGAAAAAATGCCGTATCAAACGGAGACAGTGCATCTTGTCCTCGGGATCGGCGTCGTTTAGTTTCTTGAGGATTTCCAGTTCTTTCAGACCCGTTTTGTGCCTAAAGATAACATGATGTATTAGAATGTGAACATATCTAATAGACTTATGTTCTTAAAGGTTGTGTTGATTCTTTTGTAAAGCCACTAAAACGTATTTTTAATATTTGTCTAAAAAAAGGAATATATCCCACAAAATGAAAAGAAAGAAAGGTTATTCCGATATTTAAGTGTGGTGATAGGAATGCCATTAAAAACCATAGATCTGTTAGTCTTATTTCGGCTTGCTCAAAGGTTTTAGAATTAATTATTTGTAATAGAATATATAACGATGTTAAACACATAATTTCGGACCAGCAACATGGATTTTTACCCCAGCGCTCGACTAGAACTAATTTAATAAATTTTACACAATTCATTCATAATTCTTTTAAAAACGGCCAACAAGTTGATGTTATTTTCAACGATTTGGAAAAAGCGTTTGACAAGGTTGACTTTGGCGAGATAATTACAGCTCTTCAAGACTTCTCAGTGGACCAAAACATTATTTTCTTATTATCATCATATTTGCATAAAAGATCATTATTCGTTGAACTTAAGGGCTACACTTCACACATATATTCACCCAAATCAGGGGTGCCCCAGGGTTCAAATCTTGGACCACTGCTGTTCTTACTAGTTATAAATGAAATTGGAGTGAGCGTTAATTTCGCCAAGGGTCTTATTTTTGCTGATGATTATAAGCTATTTCATACTATTATGGATGAGCTTGATGCAAGGACCCTACAAAACGATTTGAATTTAGTTGTGCGTTGGTCTAGAGAACATAATTTAAATGCAAATGTAGGCAAATGTGCGATAATGTCCTTTACATGTAGAACTCAAAATATTAATTGTAATTACTGCATTGATAATGTGAGAACTGATTTTCACATAGATTTTGGTGTCTTAAGTTGAGTTTTGTTGGACATATTGATAATATTACTGCCAGCGCTTTAAAAATACTAGGATTTATTATAAGAACTTGTAAATACTTTTAAAATGTTAACGCCATAATAACTTTATATAAATCCCTGGTAGTTACAAAATTTCAGTATGCATGCACGGTGCACTATTTGGGACCCTCAGTATGCCAATAAGATTGCTCTTTTGGAATCTGTGCAGCGTAACTTTTTGTATTACAAGTCATTTTCGGTTTATCCGCCAAGAGTTACAGATCAAAGGCTTTTGTGTTATTTGTTTAATTTCCCTCCTTTAAGACTATTGCGTATAGAAGCAGGAATTATTTTTCTATATAAAATAATTAGAGACAAAATAGATAATAAAGAGTTCTTAGCACAGCTTCCGTTTAGAATGGGCGTAGTCAATACTAGATCCGCACATGTATTGTATGTTCCCGCACCGAGGACAAATCTGTACAAAACTCACCGCTTATAAGCCTGTGCTCGTATTTTAATAAATATTGTGGAGACATATAAAATTTTGCTGTATTTCGAATAATGAAGGTACTTTACTCTTAAGGCAATTTCGAAAAAATGGCATTTACTCCCTTACTATTAGCCGCAGGTGAAATATGAAATATGCATTTATAGTTTTAAGGCATGCACCAACTTTTATAAAGAATAAAATTTTCTGACAAATCGGTGATAAAAAACTTTCCCATATGTTGCATAATTTCTTGGACACACTGTATAATTACCTTGTTAAGTTGTTGACACTATAAATGAAATAAATAAGTACTTTTAGAACTCTTAAGACCGAAGGCACTAAAATTGCGGATGACACTTTTCTCGCCTTCAAAATACTTACATTATTTCATTATTCCTGATAATCTTGACAGCCACATCTTGGTTACCCCTTGCCTGATCTCTGGCCCTGACCACGTTACTAAAAACACCCTGTCCAGTATATCCATAGACCATGTAACGGCTATCGAGGATTTCACCTACTCTTACCCTAAAAATTAGTTGACATTTTAAATTAAGAAAATATTGTATTTATATATAATAATAGACCAGGGCTGAAGCCTTTGAAAATGGTAAAAAGTGAAAAAAAATAATAGTAGGATGAAACCCATTGGAAAGGGAAGAAAATATAACAAAAATGAAAGGAAAAATAATTTATGGGCGATCCGAGGTCGGGAAGTGGAAGGGGGTGA
Organism: Polydrusus pterygomalis; assembly: GCA_963969555.1. Classification (NCBI taxonomy): domain Eukaryota; kingdom Metazoa; phylum Arthropoda; class Insecta; order Coleoptera; family Curculionidae; genus Polydrusus; species Polydrusus pterygomalis. The sequence goes on along the minus strand of OZ018382.1, from coordinate 2,410,046 downwards.
GTTTTTTAGGGTAGAAAACAATTTATCTCGATTTTCGACAAAACTACAAGTTCTATGGAAAAACGTTAAATAGCAAAGTTGTAGGTAATAAAAAGATCTACGACCTTTGTATTTACACTTTTTTCACATAACCCCAAAATTTATGTGAAAAATTCAAATAAGCAAGTTTTTGGTTTTTTATTTTTATCTTTTACGAGAAAACTTTTTTTTTCACGAAATTTGGTGAAAACTTACCTTTTTATGTCCCAAACACACTGTAATTTTTTTGATTTAAAATATTTATTTTTTCACCTTAGTTTGACTTAATATCGAAAAAGCACCCTAATTTTCAATCGAAAATTCTCACGTCAAAATATCTGCTTTTTTAAAAAAGTCGGTGGGCTTTTTGTTCATTGAAATCTCTACTTTCTGATGGTGTAAAAAAATATACATTACTATGGTAAATGTGATGAAATCCCCTTTAAATCCTACCTTAAATTATATTTAGAACAATTATTTTCGCATGTTTTTTGCGATCTTTATGTTTTATGGATTTGTAATTTTTTTGTTTATCAATGTAACATGGAATCTTACGTTTTTCGAGTAATAAAAGTATACATTTTAATAAATAGCTCAAAATTTTTTTTTTCGTTTCTTTGCATTTTTTGAGAACATTGAAAATTAGGGTGCTTTTTCGATGTTAAGTCAAAATAAGGTGAAAAAATAAATATTTTAAATCAAAAAAATTACAGTGTGTTTGGGACATAAAAAGGTAAGTCTTCACCAAATTTCGTGAAAAAAAAAATTTTGTAAAAGATAAAAATAAAAAACCAAAAACTTGGTTATTTGATTTTTTCACATAAATTTTGAGGTTATGTGAAAAAAGTGTAAATACAAAAGTTGTAGATCTTTTTATTACCTACAACTTTGCCATTTAACGTTTTTCCATAGGACTTGTAGTTTTGCCGAAAATCGAGATAAATCGTTTTCTACGCTTAAAAACTCACCCCCTTCCACTTCCCGACCTCGGATCGCCCGTAAATTATTTTTCCTTTCATTTTTGTTATATTCTCTTTCTTTTCCAATGGGTTTCATTCTAATATTATTTTTTTGGTTTCAAAAATTATCGACCCTGGTCTATAAACCTTATTTGCTTGGGTGTTTTTATACAGCGTTATCAAATATTATATGATAATGATGACGACTTACCGGTAATATCCCTCAGCGTCGTCCCAATTATCTGTAAGAGCTGGATTCTCGGCCCCCGGACCTTTTGCCTTGATTATAGCACTGGGAGACTGAAAATTTATTAATGAATTAATATTTACACCATTACAATATTATCTAAATTTACAAGGAAAAAAACATCTTGGGAAGGATAAAAACTTACACTTGTATTAGTCTTGAAAACGTCCTGTTCCGAAAACATGTCCCAGTCGGTTCTCTTGGTATTTTTCGCATTTTTCTCCGGCTTCTTATCGCCCTCTTTAGCTTTCATGCTGGGCAACAATGGCGGGGTCAAAGATTCCTCTTCTTGCACTGGATTATTTGACTTATCCAAAACTATTAACGACAAAAAAACAATTATTTAATAATAATATAATAATAATAATAATAAGTTTATGATATAAAGAAAATTGAATAAAGTTTAACCATACTGAGTATGTGAGAGGTCAGTAACTGGGGTCTAAACCAACCAAATAAACTGGGAAAGAAAAAACCTTTTCTAAAAAGGTGTCGAAAGTTGTTTTAAAATTTTTTTTATTTTATAAAAACGGACATTTTAAGTGGGTATGTGTCCATAAGACATTGTGGGGAAAAAAGTTTTGAAGAAAGTAAGGTAAGATAATGAATAAAAGAAATCATAAGGTGCCTAGTGGGGTACTGAGCTTTCAGGCTCAGTAACCCCGTAGGGGTTTAATTTAAAAACCGTAAAAATTGTCAAAAATTTGCACATTTTTTAATCATGTCTACTTTAAACATCAAGTTTTAATTAAATAAAAGCTCCATTAAGGTTGAATTCTCAACGTCATTCAATCTATTGCCAACTTATAACCTATTTCGCGTTGATTTTTTGAGTTTATTATTTTAATAACTAACATTTAAAGAAAATCAATATCGTCGGTACATTATTTAGGTAGTATCTGACATATAACAAAAATATCTATTCATTTTATTGCTAATTTTGGGAGAATTGTATAGTGAAAGAAAAATGAGTGACAATGACATAATAATGTTAAAAAAAATCTTACCCGATATTTTTCGCTATACAATTCTCCTAAAATAAGTTATGAAATTCCTTGATATTTATTAAATATGTCAATTATTACCTATAAAATATCAAGCCGATACTGATTTTATTTAAATTTTGTGTAAAAGCTAGGAAACATAAATAAATCTACTCGAAATGGGTTATAGGTTGGCAAGCATGTTGATACTCCCACCTTAAGGTTCTACACCATTTTCTCTTTTGCTAAAACCATCAGCACCAAATATAATTTCTGTCTCCTGATGATGAACGTTTCTACGTTCGAAACATGTAGAGACTTGTGTTGAATATTTTTATTCTATTAAACTTTGTGGAGGAAGACTTTGAGTTTTTCTTTTTTTCCCATATATATTAAGATGTTATAAATGTAAAGTTGTCTTATGTTTAACTCTTTTGTTTCTGAATATAATTCTTTTGAAGGATAAAGATTATCTTTATTGAATATAATTTTTAGAAACCTTTTTTGTAATATTTTTAATTTTTTAACCAAAGTTCTATTTATTCCTCCCCAACCTAAAATTCCGTAATTTAAAGGAGCTTTAACTAACGCGCAATATAATATTTCCATATGTCTTACATTTAAAATTTTTTAAATGTTTTTAAAAATCGGTACTAAACTTTTTAATTTTTCTAAGTGAAAATTCCAATTTAATTTACTGCTTTAAAAATTTGAATGTCTTCATTTATTTGAATACTATTCATATTTCGTGGTAGGTTATTTAGGTTCAAAGTAAAAGGAATATAATTTGCTTTATTACAATTAATTGTTAACAAAGTGTTATCAAACCAATTTTTTATAATTTTAATATCTTTTTTAATTTTATTATTTAAGTTGTGCCAATTTGTATCGGTATAAAAAATTGTAGTATCATCTGCAAAACTATGAATTTTTCCATCGCAATTTAAACTAAATAAGTCGTTAATATAAATATTAAAAAATAATGGTCCTAAGATTGTTTCTTGAGGAACAACATACTTAAATACTTTTGGATAGTTTTTTTCTTTATCTAATTGAACATAGGTTGGTCTATTTTTCAGATAATTTTTAATTCTAATTGTTTTCCTCTGACTCCAATATTTTCAAACTTTTTTAACAGTAAATTATGGCTAACTGTATCAAAGGCTTTTGCTAAATCTAGAAAAATACTAATACAAGGTTTTTTATTATCTAGTCTAGTGCATCATATATTTGTTCTGTTAGATAGCAAATAACGGTTCGCGTTGATTTATTTTTTTGAAACCCAAACTGTTTATTAGAAATAAAATATATTAGAAATAAAATTCCAATACACGTAAACCAGTAACAATAATTTTAACCTAACTTGGAACAACATATTTCCCACACTTACCTTCCTCTATATCCTTAGGTTTACCATTGCTATTAGCAGCAACTTCTTCGCCGCCTATAGATATAGATCTTTTATCTTTTTCAACATTCTTGGGCGCAATCTCTTGAACTTGCACCTCTTCTTTCGGCGGTTCAGTTTTTGGACTTCCCGGTACAGAAGAAGCGGTATTCGAATCGTCGTTTCCTGCTCCCAATCGCTAAAGAAAAAATATATATAAGCATCGATAAAGAATTTGTCTATGATATAAGTAAGTATAGTGCAATAAGGTAAAAACGCTACTATTGTATGTCTATTTTTACCTTCAACAGTTCTTCCCTCTGTTTTCTTCTCTTTTCTATGATCGCCTCTTCATCTTCATCATCTATATCTATATCTAATTGTATTTGAACATCTGAATCAGATGAATCATCCTTGTTTTTAATCTGACCTTCACTAAGAGACCCCTAAAAGCACATTGATTACATTAAACTATGATGGAAATAACTGACAAATTCATAACTATACTTCCAATTTATTAATTTAAAAACAGCTATTCTTCCAGGAAAATGACAATAATTGCTAAAGTAACTCCAGTATTTAAAACTGATAAAAGATATAAATGCAGCAATTATTGCTCAATATCTGTTTTACCAATCTTTTCAAAAATATTAGAAAAAATAATAAATAATAAATTATGCGACTTTCTAGAAAGACGTATAAATTATCAAACTATACCAGTAAAAAGTAATTTAAAAAAAATCGCTTTTATATGACGAAATAATAATAAAATACATATAACAATCTTCCAAAAAATATCAGAAAAATTAAAAAATTGGCAACTTTTAAAAAACAATTAAAGAGATATTTACTAAATTAAATTATTTATACTATTTTTTTAAAATTGATTTTATTAATGAATTAAATTGGATTAACTTCCATTTTTTTTTAATGGTCATTATTTTCTATATTATGTTGTCACTTTCCATGTAATGAACTGTAAAAGTTAGTTTGGAATAAAGACATTTTGAAAGTTAATTTAAGTCTTACCTTAAACTTATCCTGTTCCTTTCCTTTTCTGTGATGTCTATCATAACGCCTCCTGTCTCCATCCCGTGATCTATCTCTATCCCTCTTCTTATCATCGTTCCTTCTATCTTGCCTTCCATAACTATCGCGATTATAACCATCGCGGTTTCTTGAATCACGGTGAGCGTCGCGATATTTGTGATAGTCGCGAAGCTCTCTATGGAAACTGTCACGATCGCTGCGTGAGCGTTCAAGGGAGGGACGTGAATCGCGAGATTTTTCTTGTTCCCTGGTTTTTTCTCGTTCTTTCTCACGTTGGCGTTCTTTTTCTCGCTCGCGTTGTTTGTCCTTTTCTAACAGTTCCTTGATGCGTCTAAAAAGGGTATAATATACCTGTATAAGACATCTGCTCCAGAATATACATTCAAATAATGTTGAAACCCTATACTTAAGACATGGAAAAATATATATAACAAAAATATGTCGTTATTCGAAAAGGTTTTCAAACTATCTACCGGGTGTTTCTCAAAAGACGTTCACCCCTATAACTTTTCTGTATTTATAGATATTAAAATGAAATTTTGAGATTATGCATAAGAGACGAGTTTGCATTTATTGGCATACTTTTCAATTTGTTAGCACTTCCGGTTTGACCGGAAGTGACCCTGACTTTGGTATTTTAAATGGGACATCTTGTATATTTTGACTTATTGGGATTCAGCATAACATTCTGAGTAAAATGACACCTCACTTGTCATTTTTTGACGTGTTATAAAATTTTTATGTTTATTTTTTATTTTCAATCTAGAGTGCTACAAATTAATTCAATCTGTTAATTTATCCTCACATAGTATATGAAAATAAAAATTATGACATAATAATTGACTTCAGTTTCACAAGCGTTAAAAAAATATAATTTTTGTTTTCTTGACGTTTACCTACTCAATTTTCCAAATGGAACAATGGTAATTTATTTATTTATTTATTCAAACAAGGACACTACAGAATTGCAAATTCCAAATGGTCCCATTAACATATTCAACATAAACTAACTTAATCATAAAAGAAAATGGAACTTAAATACAAGGTAAATATCGTTTTATCATACTCTAGTGTCCGCTTCAGAGCACCCAGGATATATTTAAAACGAGCATTTTTTTACAACAATTTGATACCATAAACTCCTATGCTATTTGCAAATTGACACGAAAAAATTTGCCTTAAGTCCCAATCACAAATTTAAAAGCGTTATGCATTATTGTCTTTTCTAAAGAAATAATGCCAAAATAAAATTTAAAAAATTGAATTTATAAAATATTTAGGAATATTGATTGACCAAAATTTAAAATGGGATCATGAAATTAATACCTTACAAAAAAATTAAGAAACACTTTATGTAAATTTATACTTTTAAAATATATTGTGAATCAAAAACTTTGTTTAATCTTTCATTATGCACTTTTTCAATCAATTCTTTCCTATGGTATAATTGATTGGGGAAGTGCATACGACTCGAATTGGAAACCGCTTATAACAATACAAAAACATGTTTTAAAAATAATATTTTGTTTGCTTCAAAAATATTATTTGTTTATAATAATATTCTGCGTTTAAAACAACTTTATTACAAAACTTCCATTTTATATATTATATATAGTAAAAATAAAAATTGATTACATAACCTTACTCATATATACAGGGTTCCCCATTCAAAACGAAACAGGCTAAATATCTGGTTCCACGTTAATTTAAAAAAAAAACGCTCGGACCCGTCGATTTTTATTTCGAGGGGGACATCTTTTGCGTATATTGTCAATCTTGTTACTTCAAGCCCCTAGGAGGGAGGGGGGGGTAAGAGCTAAATCTTAAATGGATACCCCTATTTTATATAATTTTTTTGGATTCTGCATCAAATTCTGAACATTTTTTAATAAAAGCATTATTAGTCTATACTTAACAGTTTCCGAGATATCGACTCTTGAAAAATGACATTTTTGAACTTTGACAGCGTCTAGCTTTCTAACTGTACGTCTTAGAGCAAAACGACTTACATGTCCCTATCTTCGATTTTTATTATCTTTCCAATAGTGTCAACTTCCGGTCAAACCGGAAGTACTATATTTCTTACATCCGGTTTAACCGAAAGTTCACACTATTGGAAAGATAATAAAAATCGAAGATAGGGACATGTAAGCCGTTTTGCTCTAAGACGTACAGTTAGAAAGCTAGACGTTGTCAAAGTTCAAAAATGTCATTTTTCAAGAGTCAATATCTCGGAAACTGTTAAGTATAGACTAATAATGCTTTTATTAAAAAATGTTCAGAATTTTATGCAGAATCCAAAAAAATTATATAAAATAGGGGTATCTATTTAAGATTTAGATCTTACCCCCCCTCCCTCCTAGGGGCTTGAAGTAACAAGATTGACAATATACGCAAAAGATGTCCCCCTCGAAATAAAAATCGACGGGTCCGAGCGTTTTTTTTTAAATTAACGTGGAACCAGATATTTAGCCTGTTTCTTTTTAAATGGGGAACCCTGTATACCAAACAAGACAAAAAGCAAATCCATGTTTATGTTATCATAATTTTAATTTAACACTTATATACTTATGGGCAATAATAATACTAAATATTACAATTTTTCTATTACAATTTCTCCCTTATTTATAATTTTTCCTTTTTTTTTTGGGTGAAATATTTTTAAATTACTTGTATTTTTAAATATATTTATGATGTGATTAAAATTAATAATCTAAATGGGTGTAGATATATTTTTTCATTACAAAATCGGACAGATTTGTTAATCTATGGTTTTGTAATGATGCTTTCATTGGATTTATTTTTATTAAAAAAAAAAACAATGTTATTGATTTTTAATATTATTATAAAAAAAACCTGCAAATAAATACATAAATAAATAAATAAATTTTAATAAGACTTACCTTTCTTTATCTCTCATTTTCTCCTTAGACACAACCACAGTTTTCTTTGCTTTCCTCTTATCCACTTCTTCATCAGAATCCAGTAATGTAATAATTTCATCAATCTCGATTTCATTCTCTTTGGTTTCAATCGTGCGTATCCCCAAAAGCAACTCGGGATCTTCGACTAAAGCGCCCGCTAATTGGGCTTGAAGCAACTCCTTTTGCTTCATAAGTTCTTCCAGATCCATATCGGCTTCAATAACACTCATGTCAATGGCATCGGAGTCACAATCTTGCTCGGGGACGTCTATACTGTTTTCCTCTGAAGAAATTGCGTCTAACGACAAAGGTTTTTCTGTTAAACCCTCTGTAATAAATTCTGCCACATCATCAACTTCTGTAGTCTTCAAAACGGGCTTTGAAGGTACCTTTTTCGGATTTTCCACAATATCTTTGCCATTAACAACATCTTTTTCCACCTCGGTCGATGATCTTTCAGGGGTATAGGTGTCACTGTGTTCGGGCGAGTTTTCACGGCTCTTGTGCTTATGTTTCTTGTGTTTTTTGTGTTTCTTTGACTTCTCTGATTTCTCTGCTTTTTCTGAAGAATGTTTCCTGTGTTTGTGTTTATGCTTATGTTCTTTTTTGTGTTTTTTCTTGGGGGGGTCTTCAGTATCTTTCGGAGAATTCGATAAGGAGTGTTTCTTTTCAGACCTAAGGAAATGAAAATTCGACTTAATAACCGAAATTAATGATGTATTATTTCACCAGACAATAAATTTTTATGAGAATGAGGTAGAATGTTCATAAACGTGTAACACTTGGAACGGATATTTTAGTGTCTTAAGCTGTAGTAAAAACGTAAAAAAGGATATAATATGAAAGACCACTTACTTTTCCATTTTCTACAAGTATTTTTCTATCAATTAAGCGATTATTGGAGCTTAAATTTCAGTTTTTCAAAGAAAACAATCCGCAGAAACACTACTGCACAAATCACTTTCTTTGACGTTTGACTTTTTTTCGTTTGGTTGGCAATTCTTATTTCTTAGTTTCTTGACATCCTAATTTCAATGGTGTTAATGGAAAAACCCAAAATTCCCTAGAAAATGCTAACGATTTTGAATTTGAATTTGCACAACACTGAGTTGGATGTTGGATTTCGCATTTTAATTTCAAGCAAAAGTTTTATTTGATGTTTATTTTTGTGCATTGATGCGGCGCGAGAGTTGTTATAATATAACACATTCCATAATTTAAAATAAAGCCGGACAGTATAGTTTCTATAAAGTATATAAATAATCCGCTTTGTTTAATTCTTTAAAATAGAAAAAGCAATAAAATAAATTCTTGACGAAATGATGAACTTTAATATAAAAATTAATTATTAAAATTAACGTTCGCGAAATTGTCGAGAAGAATATTTTTATTTCTTCCAACATCTGGTTTACTATAGTCTCTCATCGAGATGGTTCAATATAGTTTCTATAAAGCTTAAAAATAATGCGTTCTATTTTTACCCTGGTATTTCATTGCCTTTTGTATTTTACCACACATGGATACTATTTTATGTATAAATTCTTGACTTTTATCTCAATCAAGTCGTTTTTTTTTTGTGAAAAAGTAGATATCCAAAGGTTCAAAGTTCAAACGTTTCTTATATTACATTTTTATAACATAGGTACTTTTCGTTACATGTGGTAGAATAATAAGGGATGCCTTCTAAGGCTTCGCGCTTTTCATACAAAAACATACAAGGCCTTTGAACGACGTTTTATAATTTTCTAATAAACTTTTCCAGAGGTCACGAATGGAATTCTTTGACTCATTTTTTCGGCCTGCCGTACAGGCTAAAACCAGGCCGACAAATTTTATCACAAAAAAAATTCCATTTATTTATAGAAGGAATAATAATAAAATAAGTGTTTTATCTCTTTAACTTATTATCATGTGTCTGTTGTCCAATAATTATCAATATTCACGTCATTTGTCGGTTTGCTTTGTTTGTGTTAATATTTTTAACCAAATCACAAGGGTTACACAATAAAAGGTCAGTTTTGAGTGTTTATTAGAAAGTGAAATGTTTTGACGTCTATAAAAAGGTACTTTACAAAAATATATAAAGCAGACTTTAATAAGCAAGAGACTATTTTGTGATTTCTCGGTGTGATTTTTCGGTATGTATAAATTTTAATAATTTTATATCTAGGTATATACCGGGCGTTCCATTATGGATGGCTCTCGGCCGTATCTCAAAAAAGCAATCATTGAATAATTATGTTTTCAAACTTATATTAATTTTTTAACACAAAAAAGCCATCGGTAATAGCACTTTTAAAAGTGAACTAGCACGTTTAAATGCTTATGAGCATGAGCTATTTCAAAATGTAATGGCTTCTTTTAAAAGTGCTATGCTCTCCCTAGTCCTATGATCTGCTAGTTTCATTTCAAATTAAATTTAGTTTAATCGCCTAATGAGAATAATATTCGCGTCTGTTTGAAACTAGCTTACGCCTGCACAGCACAAACCTTTTATTTTTTTGTGCTTACGCCTACGAGTAGACTCCAAGAAACAGCCACGTTTGTCTTCTGTGCCTAGCGATAGGTTGCTTCTCCTATATTTTGTCTGTGTGGTAGTTGCCGCTGTGCGGTTGGCACTTCTTGACAAAGATTTCAATGTTTTAATGGCAGAACACAAAATTCCCTAGAAAATACCATCGTTGTCAAAAATTTCCAATTCCAAGTCAACAACAAAAGGTCGCTGGAATTGGAACAAATGGGCGACAATTTTTAGAACACAAACACAAAGTACATTCCGTAAATTAAAATAAAGCCGGGTAATGTTATTTCAGTGAAAACACAATATTGTCGTTGCGTTTTGAATGTATTTAAGTTGAACAAGGATCACAGTTGTTATTCTTTTTCATTATTTTAATAAAGCTGAATCCATTTTTTCAGATCTGTTGAAATGAAAATAAGAAACATAATAACGTCCTTTAGGACGCGAAGGGCCAGAAGACTTACTCTTTCGGACTCTGTTAGCTTTGAAGATTTCTGTAACGAGGTACCGGCTGAAAGATATCCTCGATTAAAAGAATCATCCCTTAACGATTCCTTTGATATTTCGCCTGTAAAAATAAAGGTGGGTAAATTTTATATCTGCTTACTTATGATAAAGTGTAGAATTATTATTTAGGTAGCTGAAAAACACTAATTTAAACTATATGGATATTTTTAGCCTTCTCACTACAAGAGATTTGCCATAGATACAGATATAGACATCAGTTCGTCCCGTCCCAGTTTAGCAACAGTTTTGCTGTTTATAGTTTTATCGGCTGTGTTCCTGATCCTTCCAATAATATACTTGCTAAATTGTTTCGACATTATATATGAACACCACAATCTGAAGCACAATCCAATCGTACAACAATCTGGAGTAAGTAAAGTAAATAGAAATTGTTCTCTTCTTGCTTTTGTCCATATTGGACACAGTCTAATGTGTACATGTATAAAATATAGGGAATTTTCTATTTTAGGAGCATTATGAACCTGGTAATAATATACACAACCTTTTAAATTCCGAGTCATACATACCAAAAACATTGCCAGCACCACCACAACCAGACTATGGACAGTGCAAATTACTAAACACTACAGAGAGATTTGATTGTTTTCCTGAAGACGGTTCTAATCAAGCTGGGTGTGAGGCAAGGGGTTGTTGCTGGATACCTGCTAAAAATAAGCCAAAACGTATGTAGCAAACAACATAGTATACCTTAAAAGTACTAATTTTCCCTGATATCAGTGGAGGAAAAAATTAACAGAAAATTTCGATTTTCTATTTAAGAATGTTTTTATTTGCTCTTGTAGGATTCAAGACTGTATCGCTGAACGTTCCTTACTGCTTCTACCCGCCAAACTATAACACTTACGCGTTTCTCAATGTTACGGAAACTGCCTTTGGGCTGGTTGCATTTTTAAAAAGAACTTACCGTACAGCTTACCCCAATGATGTTGAAATTATAAAGATGATTGTGAAATATGAGACAAAGGATAGACTTCATGTGAAGGTACAATTATTAATTATTTATTTATTTGCAGGTTTTTTTATAATACTATTAAAAATCAATAATATTGTTTTTTTTTTTTAATAAAAATTAATCCAATAAAAGCATCATTACAAAACCATAGATTAACAAATCTGTTCGATTTTGTTATGAAAAAATATACACCCATTTAGATTATTAATTTTAATCACATCATAAATATATTTAAAAATATAAGAAAGTAATTCAAAAATATTTCGCCCAAAAAAAAAAACGAAAAATTATAAATAAGGGAGAAATTATAATAGAAAAAGTGTAATGTTTAGTAATATTATTATCTATATAATATAAGTTGGCTTACCTTTATATAATTTTGCATAATCCATGATTTTAATTTTCTTTTAAATGTCAAAAAACTCATAGTTTTCAAATTAGTAGGTAATATATTAAAAATTTTGATGCCAACAAATAAAGCATTATTTTTAAAAGTGTTAAATTAAAATTATCATAACAAACATAGATTTGTTTTTTGTCTTGTTTGGTATATATGAGTAATGTTATGTAATAAATTTTTATTTTTATATATATATAAAATGGAAGTTTTGTAATAAAGTTGTTTTAAACTCAGAATATTATTATAAACAAATAATATTTTTGAAGGAAACAAAATATGTTTATTAAATATTATTTTTAAAACATATATTTGTATTGTTATAAGGAGTTTCAAATTGGAGGGTTTTTTTAGAGAATTATGGGCAACAATTTGTAAAAACAAAGTGTATTGGTTTTTCTGGTATATTTCTTATTTTTGGCTTTTTTTCCAGTTTGTGGACCCAATTAACTTTAGATATGAGCCGGCTTATCCAGAAATTCCTATTGTTGATAGGGCTGCCCAAAATCTGAACTATATTTTTGAACTGGATACTTTCAGACCAGGATTTAAAGTAGTAAGGAAATCTGATAATACCACAGTGTAAGCAGAATTGTAACTTATATTCAACAGTATACAGTTTGTCCAAGAAAGTATGCAACATATGGAAAAGTTTTTTATCACCGATTTCTCAGAAAATTTTATTCTCTATAAAAGTTGGTGCATGCCTTAAAACTATAAATGCATATTTCATATTTCACCTGCGGCTAATAGTAAGGGAGTAAATGCCATTTTTTCGAAATTGCCTTAAGAGTAAAGTACCTTAATTATTAGAAATACAGCAAAATTTTATATGGAAATGTTCTTGCAAATTAGTAAGTTAGTACAAATACAAAATTTGAGGTAGGTGTCACAGTTTTTATTTTTTTTTGGTTAATCTCTATTTTCCCCTAAACGGTACAACTCTGGTCGATTTTTTGTTTAGGCAATTTTAATATATTTATTAAATACCTTAAGCGGGGGTTTATAATAAAAATGGATTAAGTAGTTGCAAACTTTTTAAAACCTTTCAATGTTACAAGTTGGTTCAGATATTAGCGTGTTGCACGCCTACTTAAACACATTTTAGCCAACTTATGTTCTAAACATTTGCAATTATGACTTTACATGTAACTACTATTTATTGTGATGGTGTTTGTAAAGTATTCAATAAATAAATAAATAAAAAAAAATAAATAAATAAATAAACAAAATTATGATAGAATCCAACTCTATTCATATTACTGGAAATAATTTATAATTTATTTGTCATTTTCACCCAGTATGCTGAAGTCCAAAAACCTATTTTAAAGAAATGGATATAAAAAAAATTAAAAATTGACACACCTAACTCAAATTTCGTATTTGGACTAAGTTTTTAATTTGCAAAAACATTTCCATATAAAATTTTGCTGTATTCCTAATAATTAAGGTACTTTACTCTTAAGGCAATTTCGAAACAATGGCATTTGCTCCCCTACTATTAGCCGCAGGTGAAATATGAAATATGCATTTATAGTTTTAAGGAATGCACCAACTTTTATAAAGAATAAAATTTTCTGAGAAATCGGTGATAAAAAACGTTCCCATATGTTGCATACTTTTTTGGACACACTGTATATTTTGTCATATTAGCTAACTGTATTTTTTTGCTGTCAAAAAAAAACTAATCTGATATTTTTCTGCAGGTTTGATTCCAACAATTTCTTGGATTTGACGTTTTCCAATCAGTTTTTGCAAATGAGCACCAAACTACCTTCAAAATATATTTATGGGATCGGAGACCACACTTCAAATCTGCTTCTCAATACAGAGTGGACCAGATATACTTTGTGGAACCACGATATACCACCGACAGTAGATGTAAGATCCGTCGTTTTGTTTTTTGACTTTTTTGACTGATTTGTGGCTGTTTTTTTAGAAAAATTTATATGGATCTCATCCTTTTTACCTTGTGATGGAGAATTCTAGCAACAGCCATGGGGTGTTCCTTCTTAATAGCAATGCTATGGGTATGTATGTTAAAAAAACCATGTTGTGGCGCAAGGAGAGACAACAGAGTACAGACCCTCAATTTTCTTTTATTTTAAGATATTCTACTTCAACCTACTCCAGCTTTAACGTTCCGCACCATTGGCGGGGTACTAGACTTCTTTTTTTTCATGGGTCCGACGCCCAGCGACGTCATCTCTCAGTACACCGATTTAATTGGGCGGCCTTACATGCCGCCCTATTGGGGCCTAGGTTTCCATTTGTGCAGATTTGGGTACAAAACTTTGAATGATACGAAGGAGATAATGGAGAAAAACATCGAAGCTGGCATATTCCTGGTAAGTAATAATTTTGGCAAAAATGTATTGTATCAGAGATGTTGCCGCAATTTTAAAACAAGAATAGTAAGACTTGACTTGTTTTGAAGGACACACAGTGGAACGATTTGGACTACATGAACAACAGCAATGATTTTACTTACGACAGAGATAGCTATAAGGGCTTGCCAGAGTTTGTAGAGGAGCTACACGAACGCGGAATGCACTACATTCCTCTTGTAGATGCGGGGGTAAGCGCGGGAGAGGAATCGGGGAGTTATCCGCCATATGACATTGGAATTGCTATGGATATCTTTGTGAAAAACTCCAGTGGACAACCCTTTATAGGAAAAGTGAGTATACCTTACCTTATTGCTGAGCTAACTAATATGTATAATAAATATTACACAAAAAAGGTTTCTAAAAATTATATTAAATAAAGATTATCTTTATCCTTCAAAAGAATTATATTCAGAAGCAAAAAAGTTGAACATAAGACAACTTTACATTTATAATATAGTATACAGGGTGGTCCTTAAGTACATCAAGAAAATCTAGGATATGATTCCTGGCATCAATTTAAGTTGAAAAGTTCATATGGACTTATGCCCTAAAATGCTTACCCTCTAAGATACAGGGTGTTAAAATATTTTTAAAAAATAATTGTTTTTTTAAAATTTCGAAACTCCTTGAAGATACGGTATTGAAAATTGATGTTGATTGATTTCGTATTAAACTGCACTTTTTGGTTAAAAAAGGTTCTGCTTTCTTCCACCAGTGGCGTGCATGAAGATACCATCAATATTTTTTTTGTGAAAATATGTGATACGCATTACTGATATAAGCAGAACAAAAGTTGTCTCTATGTTTTTGAAAAAAATGGTAGTTTTAAAGGAAAATGGAAAATATTTTAACACCCTGTATCTTAGAGGGTAAGCATTTTAGGGCATAAGTCCATATGAACTTTTCAACTTAAATTGATGCCAGGAATCATATCCTAAATTTTCTTGATGTACTTAAGGACCACCCTGTATATTTAAAAATAAAAACCTTATACAATTTAAAAATCATAATCATAATACACGTCATAAAAATGAAATAACCATAAAATCTAAAATAAAGAAGTCCATAGGACAAATTTTTTAAAAATATTTATGTTTTTATTTAAACGATTATTTACCAACAAAAATTAAAAAATTGATTTCATTAAAAAAATTTAAAGTCAAAATAAAAATATGGATATTAAAAACAAACAATTCG
Organism: Polydrusus pterygomalis; assembly: GCA_963969555.1. Taxonomy (NCBI): domain Eukaryota; kingdom Metazoa; phylum Arthropoda; class Insecta; order Coleoptera; family Curculionidae; genus Polydrusus; species Polydrusus pterygomalis. Next base: position 2,394,493 of record OZ018382.1, on the reverse strand, counting down.
AAAATATTTTTAGAAATGCTTTAATTAATTAATTAATATTGTTCTGAATAATTTATATAAGTGATATTTTTTACTTAAAAATTATAAATTAATAATTTTATTATAGGTAATATATTTCTTCAAAAAAACTGCGTTTCTACTATAAATTAACATTTTTACTTTAAAACTTGATTTTTAATGCATATTTAAGATTTATGTCCTTCTTATAACAATAATTTTAATGTGATTTGGTATCCATTTTTTTTTAGTTGTAGTAGTATGATCTTTATTGGTTTCCCAATAGGCCATCGACCGAAGTCCTTCAGAAAGATCATTTTTTAAAATTTTATTTATTTGCTGGTTTCTTTATAATAATAATAAAAATGAATAACATTGTTTTTTTAATAAAAATAAATCCAATGAAAGCATCGATTACAAAACCATAGATTAACAAATCTGTCCGATTTTGTAATGAAAAAATATACACCCATTTAGATTATTAATTTTAATCACATCATAAATATATTTAAAAATATAAGTAAGTAATTCAAAAATATTTCACCCAAAAAAAAAGGAAAAATTATAAATAAGGGAGAAATTATAATAGAAAAATCATAATATTTAGTATTATTATTATATTACCTATATATTAATTGGCTTACCTTTATATAATTTTGCATAATCCATGATTTTAATTTTCTTTCAAATGCCAAAAAACTCATAGTTTTCAATTTAGTAAGTAGGTATATATTAAAAATTTTGATGTTCATAGTTATTTTCTATTACTTTTCAAATAACTAATGAACTGTCTTAGGTATGGAATACCCACTCTACAGTATGGCCGGATTTCACCCATCCTATAACTGTGGATTACTGGACGCAAATGCTCAAGAAGTTCCACCTGGAAGTACCTTTCGATGGTGCCTGGATAGACATGAACGAGCCGTCGAATTTCTTCTCGGGTTCCATCGATGGTTGTCCCAAATCGGACCTGGAAAGTCCTCCGTATTTGCCTCTGGTAAACGGTGGAGCTCTGAACTATAAGACCATGTGTATGACCGCAAAGCATTACGCTGGTATTCACTATGACGTGCATAATTTGTTTGGGTTTACTGAAGCTATAATAACTAGTTTGTAAGTAATCTGGCGGACAAGTAGAATATTTATAATAATTTTAGGACGCATTTCAGCTCGGGAGTTTGTGTATGTGAAGAAGGAGGGCTTTTACAAAATTTAGCAAAAATTAATCTATGTTTTTTAGTTCTATGGCAGAAATTCGGGGGAAAAGGCCCATGGTGATATCCCGGTCAACGTTTAGCGGTCTGGGGCACTACGCGGGACACTGGAGTGGGGACGTATTTTCAACTTGGGATGCCCTCAATCAAAGCATATCCCGTAAGTTTAAGTTTTTTTTAGAGAGATAAAATTTACTTTTCGAGAATCAGTATGGGTTTCGCAAATCTAGAGATACTGAAGTTGCAGTTATGGATGTTATTACTAACATTCAATTAAATCTAGATACCAAAAAAAATGCGGCCTTTTATCTCTAGACTTGTGTAAAGCTTTTGATACTGTAAACCATGATATATTATTAGTTAAATTATTTGATATAGGCATAAGAGGACAAATTTATCGTTGGTTTGATAGTTATATAAAAAATAGAAAACAATGCGTTAAAATAGGAAGTAATATTAGTTCCTATCAAACAATTAGATGTGGAGTACCACAAGGTTATATTCTAGGACCCACATTATTTCTTTTTTATATCAATTCTATTTCAAAATTAAAATTATATGGACAAATTAAACTTTTTGCCGACGACACAACAATTATTTATTATGCTAAAAATATTACGGACATCCAATTAAATATCAAAAAAAAATTAAAAATTATATTTGACTGGTTGCAATCTTATAAATTAACTTTAAATTTTAATAAATCTTCATTTATGTACATTGACAAATAAAGAGTAGATATGGAAAAGCAACCGATAATATTTAATGGGGAAAATATTAATTACAAAGATAACATAAAATTTTTAGGATTATATATTGATCAAAATTTAAGCTGGAGAAAACACGTAGAACATATTCGAACTTACATTTCTCCGTTAATTGGGATATTCTTTAAAATTCGTCATTGTATATCTTTAAATTATTTTAAAAATATTTATCATACATTAGTACATTCAAAAATTCAGTATCTTATTTCTATTTGGGGTTCAGCCAATTCGATAGTACTAAAACCTTTAAAGAAATTACAAAATATAATTATTAAATGTATTCATAGATTTTCGCACTTACAACCAACAACAAATTTATATAAACCGAATAAATATCTAGATATAAATATTTTATATAATTTAAAAATTTACATATTTATTCATTCTTTACTTTTAAAACAAAAAATTTCTAACATAACGTTTACAAAAGTTCATGATATTCATGGACATGATACTAGACTAAATAATTTTTTACATTATATTTATATAATGGATTAATATTAAAATAAAAAAAAAGTTTGAGTTATGCTAAAAAAATTGTAAAAGTAACTGTTTTATATATCTTTTGATGCTTACTATTTTTATTTTGTTTACAGATCTACTAAGTTTTAGTCTTTATGGTATACCCTTGATGGGTGCAGATATTTGTGGTTTTAACGGCAACACTACTGCGGCCTTGTGCAACCGATGGCATCAGCTAGGGGCCTTCTATCCATTTTCAAGAAATCACAATACAGATAATGGAATTGTAAGGTTTACGTTTTCAAGTTTTTGTAGGAAATAATCACGGTTTACTTTTCTATGTTTTCCTTCAATTTTTAGCCTCAAGATCCGGCTTCTATGGGCGAATTGGTGGTAAGATCAACAAAGAAAGCGCTGGAAGTCAGATACGCCCTTCTACCATATTTATACACCCAGTTTTACAAGGCTCATGTCTTTGGCGACACTGTGGCTAGGCCTTTGTTCTTTGAGTAAGTTGAGCAAAATTTTGGTATACACACAGCCATAGTTGTTGTCTACGTGGGTGCAAAAGTTCCTTTTGGTGCGCGAAAAAGTGAGATGAGCAAAATTTTGCTTATTCCTAAATATTACTTCATTGGATTATCCTTATATTTGGTATACAAAGCCATAATTGTTGTCTATAATAGTGCAAATTTTCATTTTTATTTAATGTATAGGGTGCACAGAAAACAGTGGTAAGCAAGATCTTGCTTATTCCTAAATATTACCAAAAGTTTTCATTGGATTATCTTTATATTTGGTACACACAAAGCCATGGCTGTTGTCTATGTTGGTGCAAATTTTTATTTCTATTCCAAATACGGGATGTTCAGAAAATAGTGGTAAGCAAAATTTTGCTTATTCCTAAATATTACCAAAAGTTATCATTGGATTATTTTTATATTTGGTACACTTAAAGCCCTAGTTGTTGTCTATGTTGGTGCAAATTTTCATTTCTATTCCAAATACAGGATGTTCAGAAAATAGTGGTAAGCAAAATTTTGCTTATTCCTAAATATTACGAAAAGTTATCATTGGATTATTTTTATATTTGGTACACTTAAAGCCCTAGTTGTTGTCTATGTTGGTGCAAATTTTCATTTCTATTCCAAATACAGGATGTTCAGAAAAGTGGTAAGCAAAATTTTGCTTATTCCTAAATATTACCAAAAGTTATCATTGAATCATCTTTATATTTGGTGTACACAAAGCCATGGTTGTTGTCTATGTTGGTGCAAATTTTTATTTGTATTCCATGTACAGGATGTTCAGTAAATAGTGGTAAGCAAAATTTTGCTTATTCCTAAATATTACCAAAAGTTATCATTGGATCACCTTTATATTTGGTACACACAAAGCCATGCTTGTTGTCTATGTTGGTGCAACTTTTCATTTCTATTCCAAATACAGGATGTTTAGAAAATAGTGGTAAGCAAAGTTTTGCTTATTCCTAAATATTATCAAAAGTTATCATTGGATTATCTTTATATTTGGTACACACAAAGCCATAGTTGTTGTCTATGATGGTTCAAATTTTTATTTGTATTTTATGTACATGGTGTTCGGAAAATAGTGGTTGGCCTTCTATATACAGGATGCGCAAAAACTATAATTTAACTTAAAATGTGTTGTCAATAACATAATAATGGTGCATGCTACTTTTTTATTTGTCAGGCTCTCAGACCAAGCACTTGTGCACAAGTGCTTGGTCTGAGGTCAGGCTCATACATATATGACTTACATTTGTATGGTAACACAATAACTTTGCATGTCTAATCATTTTAAAATATATGTTTTAGGTTCTATAAGGACAAAGAGACCTACGCAATAGATACAGAATTTCTATGGGGTTCCGGTCTGTTAATCGTACCCGTCCTAGAGGTAAGACCGCTTTTTTAACAGCCGCAACAGTATTTATACATTTGTTTTTGTAAATTAAAGGAAGGTGCAACATCGGTTATGGCGTACCTCCCTGAAGCAATCTGGTACGATTACTACACCAAGTACTACATCCGAAGCCAAGGTGAATACGTAAATCTAACAGCTCCACTCGACACGATCCCGGTGTTTGTAAGAGGGGGAAGTATCTTGCCGCAACAAGACGCCAAGCAAACGACTACAGAAAGTAGGAAAACTAAAATTAATTTGTTAGTCGCCCCTGACGAGAACGGGGAGGCGTTTGGAGACCTGTTTTGGGACGATGGTGACTCCTTAAGTATGTTTTTAAGAATAATTCGTTACTTATTTGTCAATTTATTTTAAGTTTGGTGTGTTCTTGCTTTATACGGATATGTTGGATTTTTTAAATCTACAGTGACCGGCAGAAAGTGCGCAGCATATGGGAAAGTTTTTAATCTTTAATTTTAGAAAATTAATTTTATTTTAGATAGGTTGTGCATGTTCTCAAACCAAAATAACACTTATTAGATCCGGTAAAAGCCTCATGGTATACGAGGTAGGATCAAAAATTTGAAATTTTGCTAAGTGTAAAGTACCTCCATCTTTCATTTTAGAATATTTTTTTACTAAGAATTATTGTTTTAATAGCAAAGTTATACCCAAAAAAAAGGATTTAATCGTGTTTTCTGAATAACCCTGTATAAAAAATAAATGGCAACCGAACAGTACGAAAATAAGATTTTCTGCAAACTTTGTTAGAAATAACCGTCGATCATAAGTCCGATTAGTTTGTTTTCATAATATTATGGCTTTTTAAAATAAAAACATAAAAATATTAAATATTTTTGCTGCACACAGTATTTATATTTTGTGAGGGAACAAGTTAATTTCATCTAACTGATATTTTTTGATTTACTTTGACTTAAAGCATCTCCTAAATAGTTTTTTTATACATTGAAGTATGTTTTTTTTAGATACAGTAGAAGAAAACCGTTTTTCCCTAATCAATTTCAGCTTGGAAGAGGGCGCACTGAGAAGTGAAAATGTGAACTGGGCAGAAGAATATCCTCCCAATTTGGGCTGCGTTACCGTATTAGGCATTGAACAGCCTGTTACCACAGTGACAGTGAACAATATATCGCAGGCTTTCAAGTTTGACACAGTTCATAAGGTAAGTCGATATTTTTATAGGATGAATGGTCCATAACTTCACCTGAAGGTGATCGGAGGCCCTAACTAGTCGAAACGTTGTAATTTTTTTATTTTCATCTTTTCACTAGAATTATCGTATTATGGGATCCAGTAAAACAAAGTTGAACTTGTAAATTTCCACTATATTAACTAGAAAAATGACATGCTTCGCTAACACTGTAGCTTCGTCAGATGACAATGATTTAATAAAGGTGAAAATTAAAATTTGGGGTGCAATAAAATTAAATTATTGAAGATGCAAATAAAACAGTGGAAGGGTTACAATAGCGGGAAAATCCAACAGAGGGTTTGAAAATTAAATTAAATTAGGTACAATATGGGTATTTTATTAAATCTTAAGTAGGTATATGGTCAACAGAGTAAATTTTTAACAAAGGTGAATTATTTAAATCTAGTTTATCATTGAGTAACAGGTCCGTATTTTTAAGTTTATTTATTTCCATAGGTTCTAACAAATTTAGTTTTAAGCCTTTGTTTTCTGTATGTAAGATTTTAAAGGAAGGCTCGAAATTATGTTGATAATCAAGTAAATGGTTAGCATAGTTTGAATCTATTTTATTTTTTAGAAAACTGTTATAATGTTCCTGTATTCTTTTGTCAAAATGTCTACCCGTTTGGCCAATGTATGTTTTAGGACAATCATTTTAATTTATAGACGCCTGATTTATTGTTTTTATCGCTTTTAGTTTTATTATTTTTGATAGATTTACTTAAAGAGTTATTAGTTTTGTAACACACATTTATATCAAGTTTGTTAAGAAAATTGCCAATTACTTTGCTAGGTTGTCCAAAGAAAGTGACAAATTTAAATTGGTCAGAGTTTTTGCTTCTAGGAAAAACTAAGTCAATAGCCTTTTTGTAAGTTTTTTTTTAGGATTTGGTCAATTAGATTTGAGTTATATATATATATCCGTTATTAACTGCAATTTGTTTAATAATGTTTAGTTCTTTTTGAAAATTGATTTTATTTAGAGGGAGAGTTACTAGTCTATGGATCATACTGTGAAGAGAAGCTAATTTGTGTTGTATAGGGTGGCAAGAAGAGTTGTGTATGACAGTATTATTATATATACATATATTTTTAATTTTCACCTTTATTAAATCATTGTCGTCTGACGAAGCTACAGTGTTAGCGAAACATGTCATTTTTCTGGTTAATATAGTGGAAATTTACAAGTTCAACTTTGTTTTACTGTATCCCATACTATAATTATGGATTTCCACCTAGTATCGGCTGAATCAATTAATTTTTTACTAGAATATGGCCCATTTTCTCTAATCCTACTTTTCTTTTCAGTATTTGATAATTGACAACCTAAACGTGCCATTTGAAAAACCTTTTGTGGTGTCATGGAAGTAAGAAAACTGAAGACTTATGGATAAGAATTTTAAGTGGAATTTTTATTGGAATTTTAGTCTTTATGACATATTGTGGTCCTTTTATAATATAATTTAGCTCATAGGTTACCAAAGAATCTAATTATATACATAATATGTACCGTAAACATCGTTGTTCTCAGTTAGCTCAGCGAGCTTATTGAGGCAACCATTCTTACAGTATTAATAATATTTTACGCTTAGCTAACGTATTAACGGCTAGAACAATCATATACTAAGGTTCTGAACTTCATTGATAATCAAAACTATACCAGTTTTTATTAGATTAGGTACTTAAAGACTTGTTTTTGTTCAATGAACAGTTAAATTCGTCCCTCCTACTTTTTAATATATGACTTTTGATAAAGGACTACTGCTTTGAATGTACCTTATCAAAAGGGTATAACAGAAACTATGTTATACATACATTTATTGTTGTTGAGTAAAAATCTGGAACGTCTTACATGGGGCAACTCTGTGTATAGTTACGAATACAGGAGGTTTGACCAAAATCCTTCTAAACTTTGACTTTCGGTTGACTTAAGAAATTCTGTGATAATTTCATTACTAACCTGCTAGTTTAAAATTATTTTAGTTTAGACCTAACTGTAGTTATGTTAATTGCGGCCTAAGAAAGACAAGTGGAGAAAAGTCAACCGACTTTGGCCTTTTCCCGCTTGTTCTCAGGAGCAATGGTAAGCCAAATTTTGCTTATTTATCATTGGATTATCTTTATATTTGGTATACACACAGCCATAGGTAATGTCTGTATTGATGCAAATTTTTAATTTGATTCTATATACAGTGTGCGCAAAAAACAGTGGTAAGCAAAATTTTGCTTATTACTAAATATGACCGAAAGTTATCATTGAATTATCTTTATATTTGGTATACACACAGCCATAGATAATGTCTATGTTGATGCAAATTTTCAATTTTATTCCATATACAGGGTGCGCAGAAAACAGTGATAAGCAAAATTTTGCTTATTACTAAATATAACCGAAAGTTATCATTGAATTATCTTTATATTTGGTATACACAAAGCCATAGATAATGTCTATGTTGATGCAAATTTTCAATTTTATTCCATGTACAGGGTGCGCAGAAAACATTGGTAAGCAAAATTTTGCTTATTACATATTACCGAAAGTTATCATTGGATTATCTTTATATTTGGTATACACAAAGCCATAGTGCGCAGAAAATAGTGGTAAGCAAAATTTTGCTGATTGCTAAATATTACCAGAAGTTTTATTTTAAGTTGAAGTTTAACTGATACTAGTCGAGGCTAGTTTTGATACTGATATTGTGCCAAATTTAATCGTTCCACGATAATTATTTCGCGATTAACGTGTCGATTCGAGAGAATACGTCGGGTTGAAAGAAAATAGTTTTTTCAAAAAATTCCCACACTTGTGAAAAAAAATAATTTTGTTGATCCTAAGGTTGTTTTAATCTTTTATTTTTAAGATTTTTACCGTAGATAATAAGTTACATAGATGTAGTCAAAAAAAGTGGCCAAATTTATATGTAGGGATAATAATACCCTACTATTTTGATCTCTTTGCACACCTTTATATGCTAAAAATTCGCACTTCGTCCATTAAAAGTTTTTATAAATGTTAGAATAATATACCAGTGCGGCAAATGCTTCTTTACCGCCCTGCGGAAAACCTGTCGGGGCAGTAAAGACGCTTTCACCACACTTGTTATAGTAAGAAATTTGTTTTATAACCGTGTGGTCGGTAATATGCATAACTTCATGAAGTAATAATGAAATTATTGGCACTTTTGGCTGTGGAGAAAAGGGTTTGTTACCTCACTCCGTGAAATCAATTATTGAATGAAATTGCTTCCACAGTATCTTGAACATTACCTATTTACTATTACCGTATCACGGTTATAGAAAAAATAATCGATGTTCTGAGAAATCTAGATAAGTTTTTTGATGGTATGTAAACTAATTCTTGTGATATTAAAAAATGGTAACATCGTTACCGTACAAATGTTAAGTAGTAAAAGCAGGACTTTACGTATTATAAGCTACACTTTTTGCTCTGTGTTCTCAGATTTTATAAACCGCTATGTTTCAGAATATTTTAGGAATAAATGTTTGACTTTATCTTGAAAGAATCGTTTTATTTCCTTCCATTCCTTCTTCTACCTTAACCAAAAACTCTTTCTTATATAACAGCAAGAAATTATTTCATCGTTTACGGAATATTATTTGCGACAAGAAGTTTCGGAGAGCTAAAAAAGTTATTAATTGAGAAAGCATTCTATTCGATGACTGTATTTGACTTTGATAAAATCACAAATAATTAAAATCGTGTTTAGTAACTATTAATAACTCCATCGAAATTATTTTCAAAATATATATATAACCATTTACAAAAAAAAATAATAATATATAATACGTTAAAGTTAGTTTAGTTTTAAAAAATATTGTTTTAGTTCTTTTTTAAAAGTATATAATTTTGATATTTCTTTAATTTTTTTCGGCAAACTGTTGTAAATTGTCATTCCTTTATATAATATTGATCTTTGGCCAAAAGTACTCTTTATCAAAGGTGTGTGAATATGATAATTTTGTCTCGTGATGTGAATAATGTTGGTTGAAGGAAATATTATATTCGATTGTTTTTCTTTAATAATAATAGAGTGTATTAGAATGCATAGTTTTAATTTATAAAGCTTTGCTAAATTTAAATATCGGTTTGGTTTATACAAATTAATAGTTGGTTCTAAAAAAGGAAGTTTATGTATGCATTTAATTATTTTGTTTTGTAGTTTTTTTAATGGCTGAATTGTAGTTAAATTCGCTGACCCTCAAATTGAAATCATATACTGTAATTTTTAATAAGAATAAACCAAAGAATAATATATATTTTTTAAAGATATATAATTTGTAGCTTTAAAAAAAATGCCAATTATTGGTGAGATATAACTTCTTAAATATTCAATATGTTTTTTCCAACTTAAATTTCCATCAATATATAAACCTAAAAATTTAATTGTATTAGTATATTTAATTACATATATGATTATTGAAAGTGAATATTATTATTTTTTAATTTTGATTTACTTATAAACAATTTATTAATTTCAAGCCATTTACATATTATATTTAGGTAGTGGTTAATGTTATTATGAATTTGAGCATAGTCTTCATGAAAATATACAACCGTAGCATCAGCAAACAATTTTATTTTACCTTTTAAATTTAATTTTGCTATAGAATTAATGTAGATTTTAAAAAAAGTAGGTTCTAAGGTTGATCCTTGCGGAACACCACAAGTTATGTTTTTTTTGTGAACTTTTTAACATTTTCCATTTGAACAAAGTGCTTTCTATTACTAAGTAATTTTTTAACAATAGATAAATATTTCCCGGAATTCCAATATTGTATAGGCATTTATGTAAAATGTAATTGTTCCACTGCATCAAATGCTTTACATAAATCTAGGGACAGAAGGCAGCATTTTTTTTGCTAGTTGAATATCTTTGATAATAAACGTTCAGTATAGGAGAAAGTCTAGAAGAACAAGAACGATAAGCAAAAAAACATCTCAAAAGTAAAAACCATTCTCTATTTCGTAAACACGTTTAAATCAAACTAAAATAATATAATGGCAACAAATTATTGCAAATGGCACTAAACAAGAAATACGGGCGATTTTAAAACTAGGAAAGTAGCTTATCCTCAGCGCAAACATTTATCATACAACAAAAAGAACTAATATAATACGTTCCCCCGAAAACAATTATTAAATGTAATAATCGATGCTTGACGTTGAGAACAGGCCACTCCGAATATACATTGCATTCTTAAATTCTATTTTTCAAACGTAAACTATAAAAAAAATTAACAAAAATCGTCTAAAGAGGAAAAAAAAACTTTTATATAAAGTATCCCAATGGCGCATCTACTCGGGGGGCTTCTAAATATGACTACTGCATTATTAAGAATCGCTGATATAGTAATATTCAGTAATAACATCTAGGCTAGGCCCCACCTTTACTTTTGTACAAGATCCACCACTGAGGATTGGCTAGAAACTTTTCTTTGGTACTAACATAACTAACAGCCTATACAAAGTTGAATTAAGACTGTACCCAAGCAGTAAGAAAAAAATAGTGAAGTTACTTTTCGTAATGTTCATGCTAAATTTTAGAATTCTTCTATTGTTACACTATTTTTTTCACTATACTAAAGCATAGTCTTAAATAAAAAGCATAATACAACTACTACCTACTTTACTTTGGTTTCAAGGTAAAAACTAGACATTTGTATAGATTTGGTATATAATGAATGGCAAGACAAGTTAAACTTAAACTAGAAACAACGTAAGACTGTAAATTAGACAATAAGTGTAGTTATTCTATGCCAAAAACGGTCATTAATTAGAAAAACACTAGCGTGGCCATGATCGCCTTGTATAGAGGGAAATACACCTAGTCTACTGTAGAAAGATCTAATCGAATAAAAAAATTCTAATTTCTGCAAAAGTATTATAGTGATTTTTGTACTTTTAACTGCAGATATTCTTTAAAATCGTATTTAACTCCTTAAAAATATAGATCAGAGGTCATTTGAACAAGTATCAAGTTGCTATAAGAGATCAAGTTCTCAGGATTATTGATAAAAGTAAATTTAAAAAGTATTCAGAGTAGAACTGTAATTAGATAAAAAAAAACCATGTGAATATTGCTTCCCCTAAAAATAACTGATACTATAGGTTCTAAAACTGACACAAGTCCCTTAGCATAAATCATATAAAATATGTAGAGTATGTTTCACAATAAATGGTTGACTCCGTTTAACTACCTGGGACGTTTTGCAAGAGCCCGGCGGCCGAGCTCTTGCAAAACGTCCCAGGTAGTTAAACGGAGTCAACCATTTATTGTGAAACATACTTTACAAATAGTAGCATTTTTTAAATTCAAAACGACCCAATCACATAGTACATAAAATACGATATATTGCTAATGCCGCTTGGTCTGCCGAATAAGTGCAGGTACCCAATAAGACGTCTGTAAACATTTTCCTGTTCGTAATGGATTACCGGGAACTTCGCTATCTATCAATAAACATTCCCCGTCAACAATTACCTACAGAAATCCAAAAAAAAACGCCACGATGTCGTTATGACGTCAATTCCTCCAACAGCTCTTCCACCGACCTCTGTTCCTTTTTAAACTTTTCCAAAAACTGATCGGGCACGGTCCACTCAAGCAACAGCTTAATATTCTGCTTCAACCTCAAAGCAGGACTCAGTTTCTTGTCTTCACACGGCAACCTCCCCGAATGTATTATCGAAGCGATCAATACCTCATCTATGAGGCGTTTATTGAACCCTAACTGCTTCAGACGCTCAGAAGTGGAGATTTTCTTGAGTAAAATCGCCAGGAGCAACCGCATTTTGCTCAACGACATCGGGGTTCCGTTACAACTATATTTTTCGTCTTCGTCGGACACTTCTTCTTTAACAGGCTTCTCTAAGCACGCCTCCAAGTGGCTTTCAAGTTCCTTCTTGGTGCTGTAGAAGTCTTTGCACCAAGTGCAGTGGTACGCTTTGTTCACCTTATGAATCCTCTGCAAGTGGTTCTTCAAATGTTGAATCTGACCAAAACCCTTAAAGCAAATCACACAAGAAAACGGTCTTTCTCCCGTATGCCGTCTTTGATGGAGCTTCAGGACGGTGGAATTGGTGAAACCCTTCCAACAAACACGGCATCGATAAGGCCGTTCTCCGGAATGTTTGCGCTGATGCACCATGAGCTGGGATCTTTGGGCGAAGCGAGTACCGCAGTACCCGCACGCGTGAGGTTTGGTCTTGGTGTGGGTTCTCAAGTGCTGAGGCAAGTGCCCCTTCAGGTCCTTCTTGCATATGGGACAGTGGAACGCTTTTATGTTTGCGTGGAAGTTGCGGAGATGCTTCTTCAGGCTGTCGCATCTGGTGAAGCTCTTGCCGCATACATCGCAGGTGAACGGCCGCAAACCGAAATGCCTGTTCTGATGGAGTTGCAAGTTATATTTGCAAGTATATTTTGCGTCGCAGATGGTACAAGAAAAAGGTTTTTGGCCGTCGTGCACGCGCATGTGCTGCGTCAACTGTCCGCCCCTGGCGAAAGTTTTCTTGCACAGATCGCAGCTGTACGGTTTCTCTCCCGTGTGTATTCGAAGGTGCAGCTTCAACCGATCCTTGAGAGGAAAAGTTTTGTCGCAAACCTGGCAAACGAACAATTCGTTTAAAGCAGAATGTTTGCATGCGATGTGTCGCTTCAACGATCCAGCTTGACTGAACGCCTGTTGACACTCGTTACATACGTACGGTCGCTCGTCGGTGTGGGTTCTGTAGTGCTTCCGCAGGTCGTTGGTGCTCAGGAACCTCTTCTGGCATATGTCGCATACATACTTGCGTTCCTTGCCTATCGTCGTCTTTTTGGTTTTAATCGCGACGGATTTGTATTTGCGCACTGGAATCTCATTCCCTGCAGTTATTTTTTTCGTTTTAATTTTAGTGGATTCGTATTTTCGATCCTGTACTCTGCCGAGTGCAATTTTTTTAGTTTTAAGGCTGCTAGCTCTTGTAGACGTTTTCATTGTTTGCGTTTAGTGTTGACATGCAAATATTTACGTGTTATATCCCAGGAAGCCAGTTGAAATGTGGTAGTTTAAGTGGAAGACTGAGAAGGGTATGAAACAACAGATTCTACATGGGTTTTTCTAGTATTTAAGTCGATCTACATTATATGGGCATAAGAATAAATGTTATATGATCCTAGAAGGATATCCCAATCACCAGCCTATAGATATGATGGTATTAAGTAGTGGAAATAAGGAACTTATTACTATTACTAAGGATGCTGTTGAAATTTGTGTTATTTTGAACCGTTCCTCAATGGGTGCTATTTAACCACGGCCCGCATGATTGCTGTCACCATCACCGTTTTACCATTATACCTGCAAAATTAGAGGCCTCAACCGTGGTATCTAGGGAACTATTTAAGCTTTGTCTACACCTTTGAAAATCTAGCAAAATAGATATACTTAATAAGATATATTAATCTGGGAAATACAGAGGGTGGTCCAACGAAAACTTAACACCTCGATTTTCCTGCTTTAGAATGAAAATGTGGAAAGTCGCTCGGACCCGTCGATTTTTATTTCGAGGGGGACATATTTTTCGTATATTGTCCATCTTGTTACTTCAAGCCCCTAGGAGGGAGGGGGGGGGGGGAAGATCTAAATCTTAAATGGATACCCCTATTTTATATAATTTTTTTGGATTCTGCATAAAATATTTTTTAATTAAAGCATTATTAGTCTAAACACAACAGTTTCCGAGATATTGACTCTTGAAAAATGACATTTTTGAACTTTGACAGCGTCTAGCTTTCCAACTGTACATCTTAGAGCAAAACGGCTTACATGTCCCTATCTTCGATTTTTATTATCTTTCCAATAGTGTCAACTTTCGGTTAAACCGGATGTAAGAAATATAGTACTTCCGGTTTAACCGGAAGTTGACACTATTGGAAAGATAATAAAAATCGAAGATAGGGACTGGGAAGCCGTTTTGCTCTAAGACGTACAGTTAGAAAGCTAGACGCTGTCAAAGTTCAAAAATGTCATTTATTTTCAAGAGTCAATATCTCGGAAACTGTTAAGTATAGACTAATAATGCTTTTATTAAAAAATGTTCAGAATTTTATGCAGAATCCAAAAAAATTATATAAAATAGGGGTATCCATTTAAAATTTAGATCTTATCCCCCCCTCCCTCCTAGGGGCTTGAAGTAACAAGATTGACAATATACGCAAAAGATGTCCCCCTCGAAATAAAAATCGACGGGTCCGAGCGATTTTCCACATTTTCATTTTAAAGCAGGAAAATCGAGGTGTTAAGTTTTCGTTGGACCACCCTGTATGATGTTAATAAAAGGTATAAATTTAAAATTTTGTACCAACCAAAATTCAACAAAAACAGATTAAAAATATTAAAAAAAAGGTACTTATATAATTAAATAAAGTAGAAATTTGAGGAGTGTCTTCAATTTCATTCTTTCCTCATTTTAAAATAATCTATTGAACTAGATGTAAATAGGTTGCTACTACCAGAACTGTGAATATTTCTTGTGTTATCTTATTGACTGTGATCATCAGTTTAGAGAAACTTTTGATATAGATAAAGCAGAGTTTTGAAAAAAATATAAATATAAAGATCCATTTATTATTTGATCAAATCTTTTCATCTTTACCAGAAAAACTGTGACACTGACAATTCCATAAAACCACTCTCTACTGCAGAATTCCATATTATATAAAAAAATGATAAAAAACATAAAAAGTACCCATTAGTGGGGTTCTCTACACAAAAACAAATTATAATTAAGAACAGCAAAGATAAAATACCACATTATTAGGTAGGTATATTATTCTGTCTTGGTTCAATTTTCTTATCAGTTTAACAAATATTGGTTCAGAACCTGAGAGTACCAAATGCTGGGAGTATTTAAATAGTTATGTATGATGAGACTCATGAGACCAAGAGGAACATTTATAGCTACTATAAAATAAACATTTATTTGGTACTAGGATTTTGAAAAAATGTTTTTTGAGGCACTGGTGTACAACTAATATTTAATTTGTGAATGGCTCAGGCTCGTTGAAGAAAAATATTACTGTCAACTTTTTACTGCTACTCCTGTACAAAACCAGCACCCAAAACAACCATCCAAATGTATTTCTCACTACATTTCTTTAATAAAAACGACCTAAAGTAACCTTTTTGATATTTATCAGTTGATCTATTGTAATTTATTCTACTTAAAATCTACTTTTTTCTATCTAAAGCTCCTCTAAACCAATGTGTTTTAGTAAAAGTGCAATTTAGCCTCTTAAATTATTAGGTGTATGCAAGATATTAATCAAAATTCTTACCTCTTTTCCTTATTTTCTTGAAAAATACGAACCGAAATTGCCCCAAACCCAAAGTTTCTACACCAAGCGTCAAAAATTTGACGTTGGTTGTTTTGACAGACTTTTATCTTTAGCTTGGCAACACCGTTATCAATGGTGTAAGTATTCGTTAGTTATCAATGTCAATCGTCAAAAATAAATCATTGTTGCCAAAATTATAAGTGTTTAACTGTCAACGTGACGTTTGTTCTATAAATAAAATTCGGCAATCTGCTGATTTTCACAAAAAATACACAAAATAGCCGGTGTATTTTATGATTTCGTGTAGGTAATAACAAAGTTCAACTATGCATTAGCCGTGTCCCTCGTAATTTTCGAACCAAATCACTTGACAGAACGCTAACCTAGACTTTCAGTTTGTATCCACTTCAAACACCCCCATGAAAGACCAAATCGCCATGGTTTCCAGTGAAAATTTGGACTCCAATGAAGCTGTGGGCAATAGAATAGAGTCTGCCGGCTTTTTCGGAACAGTCCGGTTCATAGGAAAGCTACCTGACCATCCGGGAATTTGGTACGGCATAGAGTGGGACAATCCAACGAGGGGGAAGCATAACGGGACTGTAGATGGGATACAGTATTTTGAAACTAGGTAAAATTATAACTATATACTGTAAAGCTATAAGTCAATTTCGTGTATTATTTAAGTATACCTAATTTTTTAGAGAACCTACTGCGGGCTCTTTTGTTAGAAGGGAAAGACTGAATTTTGGCAGGTCTTTGATTGAGGCTGTTATGACCAAATATGGTGGACAAGAAAGTGATATAGTTAAGAAGATCAAGGAGCAGCAAATCATGAATTTTCAAAAAGTTACAAAGGCACCTTTTGTGGAGTTTGTAGGCTTTGATAAAGTTAGCACAAAACAGAGGTAATGTAATGGCTTATTTCTAACAAACACTATACAAACTCATCCTGTATTAAATGCTACAGAAACATGTACCATTGTATTGACCTTTTAGTAATTTTGAATCACTGACTATAGTAAGTGTGAGGCTTCAAAATGTAAGCACCATTGGTGAGCCATATGAACTAAAAAGTCATTTTCCTAATATAAGGGAGATTGACTTGTCCAGAAATCTATTAACGTCCTGGGAAGATATCTTTATTGTTTGTCAACAGTTGGATCGCTTGTATTGGCTGACAGTAAGGTATGTGTTTATGTTTTATATAAGTATGGAGTGCCAAAAATTACAAAAAACTTTTTTTTCGCAGTGAAAATTTACTATCATTCCCTGAACAGTGTACATTCGTTTTTCCTAACATCACGGTGTTTGTCTGTGGACACATGGACCTTAACTGGCAAGACATCATTAAACTATCGGAAATATTCCCAAATATTAATGAATTAAGGGCCAACAACAACAACATAACAGATTTGACAACAGAGGAGACAAATAATTTTCATAACTTGGAAATTTTGGATTTGGAAGAGAACGACATAAATAATTGGGATGAAATTCTTAAACTGAGAAATATTAACAGTTTGCAGAATTTGACCATAGGTGGAATTAATTTGGAAATTATAGATTTTAAGACTGAGCAGAAAAAGGTGGATTATTTTAAAAATTTGACAAAGTTATGTGTTAGCAACAATTCCATTAACAATGTAAGTAATTTTCTTAAAGGGTGTTTTTTTATTTTTGCCTTTGGGTTAAATTTTATTTTCTAGTGGACGTCAGTGAGTGAACTAAATAAATTACCCAACTTACAAGAGCTAAGGTTTAGAAACAATCCCATTTTAAGTAGCGAGGAACCAGAAACAGCCCAGGATATAGTTATAGCAAAAATTGGAACCTTGAAGGTAAAAAATCATTTTTTGTACAAATGTGAAAAATGCTGACTTTTTTTGTTGCTATGGATGCACAAAACGCCTCTTTTTTTAATAGTGAAAGAATGATTCACAAAAAAAACAATAAAACATTGCTTTTTGAAAAATATCGAAATTTTTATAAAAAAGTTTTTAATTATATTTAGAATTATATTCAGAAACAAAAAAGTTGAACATAAGACAACTTTACGTTTATAACATCTTAATATATATTTAAAAATAAAAACCTTATACAATTTAAAAGCCATAATCATAATGCATGTCATAAAAATGAAATAACCATAAAACCTAAAATAAATACCTAAGTCCATAGGAAAAAAAATTTCAAATATTTATGTTTTTATTTAAACCATTTAAAAAAACAAAAATTTAAAAAATTGATTTCATTAAAAAAATTTTAAGTCGAAATAAAAACATGGATATTAAAAACAGACAATTTGAAAATATTTTTAGAAATGCTTTAAGTAATTAATAATAATAATAATAATAAATTTATTTAAATTTAATAATATAATAAATATGTTTATATTGTCTTCTATAAACGTATTCTTCAATCCCCTAAAATTGAGCTTGTTAGGGGCAAACCTTATTTTTTGTTTTAGTATGTAAAATCATAAATCATAAATATGCATTAAAAATCAAGTTTTAAAGTAAAAGTGCTAATCTATAGTTAACGCAGTTTTTTTTTTAAGAAATATATTACCTATAATAAAATTATTAATTTATAGTTTTTAAGTAAAAAATATTACTTATATAAATTATTCAGAACAATATTAATTATTTAAGCATTTCTAAAAATATTTTCAAATTGTCTGTTTTTAATATCCATGTTTTTATTTCGAATTTAAATTTTTTTAATAAAATCAGTTTTTTAATTTTTGGTAAAATCGTTTAAATAAAAACATAAATATTTGAAATTTTTTTGTCCTTTGGACTAATTTATTTTAGGTTTTATGGTTATTTCATTTTTATGACGTGTATTATTATGATTATGGTTTTTAAATTGTATAAGACGTTTTTATTTTTAAATATGCATATTATATAAGTATATTAAGATGTTATAAATGTAAAGTTGTGTTCAACTTTTTTGCTTCTGATTATAATTCTTTTGAAGTATAAAGATAATCTTTATTGAATAGAATTTTTAGAAACCTTTTTTGTAATATTTCTAATTTTTTAACTAAAGTCCTATTTATTCCTCCCCAACCTAAAATTCCGTAATTTAAATGAGTTTTGTTTTAACTAGCGCGTAATATAATATTTACATGTCTTACATTTAAAAATGTTTTAATGTTTTTAAAAATCGGTAGTAAACTTCTTAATTCTTTAATTAAGTATTCTAAGTGAAAATTCCAATTTAATTTACTGTCAAAAATAATTCCTAAATATTTTATTTTATTAACTTTAAAAATTTGAATGTCTTTATTTGAATACTATTCATATTTCGTGGTAGGTTATTTAGGTTTAAAGTAAAAGAAATATAATTTGTTTTATTAAAATTAATTGTTAACAAATTGTTATCAAACCGATTTTTTATAATTTTAAAATCTTTTTTAATTTTATTATGTAAGTTGTCCCAATTTGTATCGCTATAAAAAATTGTAGTATCATCTGCAAAACTATGAATTTGTCCATCGCAATTTATACTACTTAAATAAGTCGTTAATATAAATATTAAAAAATAATGGTCCTAAAATTGTTCCTTGAGGAACACCATACTTAAATACTTTTGGATAGCTTTTTTTTATCTGTTTGAACATAAGTTGGTCTATTTTTCAGATAATTTTTAATTAATTCTAATTGCTTTCCTCTGAATCCAATATTTTCAAACTTTTTTGACAGTAAATTATGGCTGTAGCAAAGGCTTTTTTATCTAGTGCATCATATATTTTTTGTTCTGTTAGATATCAAATAGCGTTTTGTGTTGATTTATTTTTTTGAAACCCAAACTGTTTATTAGAAATAAAATGTACTTTTTCCAAATAATTTTCAATTCTTAATTTAAAAATTTTTTCGAATACTTTTGCTATCAAAGATATTAATGTTATTGGTCTATAATTACTAGTTTTACTAGAATCTCCATTTTTAAAAATTTAGGTTTTATTATACCAATTTTGAAATGATACATAAATTAATATTGTTTTTTATAGTTTTTATGTATGATAATGATTCGATTTTAGATATATAATGGAAGACACTTTAGTGAACAAGATCGGCGAAGTTCAGAATACGATTACATGAAGAAATATGGAATGGAATGGTTACGGGTAAAAGATACACCAAATCGGACAGAATTCTTAAATAATCACAATCGCTATTTGGACCTCATACAGTGTAAGTGACGTTTTTCGCCCTAGTAAGGAAATGTGGCTTTTTCCGCACTACTATGTAATAAAATCGGAAAAAGAAATAATATGTGGTGTTCCACAAGGATCAATATTAGGTCCGTTATTATTCTTAATTTACATTAATTCCGTTTCCAAATTGAACTTAAAGGGCAATATAAAGCTATTTGCAGATGATACAACAATTATTTATTTTGCTGAAACTCTTGCAGAAATGTATTTTGATATTAATAATGATTTAAAAATACTTCTTTCTTGGCTTGAATCAAATAAACTTACGTTGAATTTTACAAAATCTTCTTTTATGTTTATAACTAAAAATAAAATAAATTCCATCATTAACCCGGCCTGCGAAGTCGGGCTTTTTCGCGAAAATATGAAAACAAACTCTTGCAATTATAAAAAAACACATTTCATTCAAAAATTATCGGTAATTTTGATGCACTTGTGCACTTACCCCCGATAATTTATACTATTTTTTTTTAAATTGATTTTATTAATGAATTAAATTGGATTAACTTCCATTTTTTTATATTGTTATTTTTTTTAATGATTATTATTTTCTATATTATGTTGTCACTTTCCATGTAATGAACTGTAAAAGTTAGATTGGAATAAAGACATTTTAAAAGTTAAAAAAAAAATTGCTTTTTTTTACAGTATACGGAGAACTAGAAGCAGACGAACTGAAGGTGCCAGCAACGTTACTAAAGAACACGCTAATCAACATAAAAATAACGTACAACGACCGAACGATTACTAAGAAAATATCCCCGTCGATGCTCGTGCAGAAGCTGAAAATATTAGTACAAAGATTGTTCAAACTTTCAGAGCAACCGAATTTGGTTTGTAAAAACGAAAACGATTTCGAGGTACCTTTGGAAGACGAGACGAAGGAGGTGGATTATTATTGCGTCAAGGATCGCGATACCATTATTGTACTAGTGTAATAAAGAAGTTTCTATTACGTTTAAACCGAATTGTGATATGCGTGTTGTATTTAATTTTATAAAGTTATTTTTAACTGAAAATATAAGTTTTTTAAATAAAAGGCCATTTTTATAATAAATAATCGTGTTTCAGTGGAAAGAATCTTTCAGAGACTGCTCATCACAACTCCAATAAACCGGCTCATATTGCATTTTTCTAACGTTTGTTTAAGATAATTTGAAATTTGGCGTCATGATGTTTTTTTATCATTGGATTGGTACTATTCACAGAGGAATTTATGATATCTTAGATGCAAAAAATTCAAAGGTCGATGCTTCTTTGTAGTATTTTCATACGTTGCTGGTAGGGCTGGGCAAAAATTGGATATATCGATATTCGAATGGAATTTTAATATCGTCCAGCCCTACTTATAACACATAGGACCAATATTTTTTCTTCATGTTTTCATAAGTCATAGAGTCTCTCCTTGAAATGGAGGTACGGAGTTTTACAGGGCACATAAGAAAATATTGATATATATAATATTTTTATGTTATATCGAATAACGATATTTAAAAAATAAAATACCGATATCATCTATATTTATCGATATTTTTTTAATATCGCCCAGCCCTAGTTGCTGGAACCCGCCACTTTTTAACTTTGAAAAACGTCGATATAACTTACCATCGATAAATCGACAACCATCGTGCATTCTGACTCCCCGACTCTTTTCTGTGGAACAAGATCGCGAAGTGAGGTTAGATATCTTGTTATTAAATCTAGCTAGTCTGACAAAAAATTTAAATACCTACTTAAAATTGTATTCCTGTGACTTTTTCCAAAGATGTCCGAATGGCACCCGAAACCAAGAACCAGCAAGAGACGAAGCAGCAGTGCTAGCAGTAAAGAAACGCCTCCCAAAGCACCCAAAAACCCGAGTCTAAAAGCCCTAGTCGTCGATAACGGAGCCTACACGATAAAAATAGGCTACTCTAAAGATGAAGGGGCGCAAATCATACCTAATTGTATCATGAAAGCTAAGTCGGAACGAAAAAGGCTTTTTATAGGCCGGCAAGTTGACGAATGTCGAGATTGTTCGGGTCTGTATTTCTTACTTCCATGTGAAAGAGGCTATATTACTCATTGGGAGGTACAGAAGCCCGTATGGGACCACGTTTTCAGTAGGAGCGTATGCCCCGTTGAAGAAAACCCTGTAATTCTCACACAACCAATGTTTAACTTCAAATCCATTCAAGATTGTATTGATGAAATTTTCTTTGAAGAATACGAAGTTCCTTCTTTATTTAGGTGTAACCCTACAGACTTAGCATATTTAAACTATGCTAGAGGACATAAGCTCACCAAGAATGATTCTTGCTTAATTATAGACACTGGATTTAGTTTTACCCACATAGTTCCTTATATAAAAGGCAACAAGTTTTTGAGGGCCTCCCGCAGGTTAAATGTTGGTGGCAAATTACTCACAAACCATTTAAAAGACATTATTTCGTATAGACAGTACAATGTTATGGAGGAAACCTACGTTATAAACCAAGTAAAGGAAGATACATGTTATGTGTGTCCAGATATCAAACAAGAACTAGCAGAGGCATCAAAACCTTTTAGTACAAACAGTATAGTAAAGAACTATGTTCTACCAGACTTCAACAGTATCAGGAGGGGTTATACTCAAGAACCCAAGGCAGGGGACCAAACAGAGCTAGAAGATAGTTGCCAAATATTAAGGTTAAACAACGAACGCTTTGTTGTGCCAGAAATCTTGTTCCACCCCTCTGATATTGGAATGAAAAGTATGGGTATTGCAGAAGCTGCAGTTAAGGTGATATACAGTTGTCCCAAGGAATGTAGGAAGTCTTTGGCGAAGCATATAGTTGTTGTAGGAGGTAATTGTAAATTTTCCGGTTTTAAAGACAGGTTATATGCAGAGCTACGCTCGCTTCTACCAGATATTTGGACTGTACATGTTTTTCAACCTGACGATCCAATTTCTTACGCTTGGAAAGGGGGTAGCGCCCTTTTACGCACTCACGACTTTAAGAGTAACCTAGTTACTAAGCAGGATTACGAAGAACTCGGTTCCACCATCATTCAAGAGAGATTCAACAACTTTATGCTGGACGACAGCGAACTGGAGCAAAGCGAGGACTCTAAAAAACCCCAAGAGACTTTCAAATACCTTACAAAACTTAAATCGTCTAGTATTTTTGGTAAATCCGATCCGATAAGCGACAGCGTTAAGACTAGTAGCGAGGCTACGTCCAGTTCAGACCAAGGTGAAGGCAGTGGCCAAACTTTAGAAAAAGAAGACTTAAACCCGGCAGTGACCAATGATGCGTCGCAAGACAGTTTTCCAGAGAGTGAAAAAGTATCCAAGAAACAGAAGGGTTCCAGAAGTAAAGGCGTTGAGGAGTTCGTTTTCGATTTGGAGGCTGAAGAAAGCGAAGAGGAAGATTTGACACAGAACGTGGAGTTGTTTCCTTTTGGAACTAAGTCTTATTTGTAGTCTTTATATTTTCGATTGGTCTTTATTTTTTTTGAGTTGTACTTTAATAGATTTTTATGTTTTATATAAATTTGATTGTATTTTATTAATAGAAGCCCGACGATCGAAGCCCAGTTCTCCTAGTGGAGAACGCAATAAATTCCAAAATTTTCGATTTTGAGATTTTTACATAATATTATTGTGTAGAATACAATTCTCTATCTTTAAAAAAATTATTGTTGAAAAAAAATTAAAAATTAAGACAAAAAAACGCCTAATAAATATGCAGTTTCTGCAAAACGTAATGATTTTTTAAAGAAAATCGCAGCATCTGATTTTTCAAGTCAAGAATGCAGCATTTTACTGATGCCCATTAAATGCTGCGTTTTTTCTTAGAAGCAAAGCACATTGCGGCTCATGGTTTTCTAGTGGAAAGCGCAGTATATTTTACACTAGTAAATATGGCATACTTCGTTTTTGTTAAGCAACGCTAAAAAAATTATTTACGGTTCAAATTCATTGCAACCTATTTAAAAAAATTTGTTTTTTCGCATTTTGTAGAGGGCGCCACATAGGAGCCTATACTTTAATTTGAATGGCCTCAACTTTTTTGTCCTATACTGTATGCGCATTTTGACCTAATATTTGTATTCTCCTAACCTTTTGACGTAAAAAAGGGACTTTTGTTTCGATTAAAGATGAAGGACGTCACTTGGAACCTTCGATTTGAATTTTTAATTTATTGTTCTAGTAATTTATGTATTTTAAAACTGCAAATAAATTACTTTTATGTAGGTGGTTTTATGGATTTAAGGATCTTAGGGAGCAAATGAAACTAGAATTTTAATTTGTCGACGTTTCGGGAATTATATTTCCTTCCTCAGAGCTCTGAAACAATAGGATTATTTCTTAGGTTTCAACAATAACCGATAAAAACATTACATAATCGATTTGTTTGAAGAAATGACAAATCTTATTTTCGGTAACATAACATTCAGAAAGTACATATTATATACCTATCCTTAATATTAAAGAGTAACGCAGTTACAAGCAGGTGTCATTTTATTAGCGGAATATTGAAAAATATTTTTTGGCGGATTGGATGTGCATGTCCCATAACCTTAAAATCGATTTGGACTTACGTCACGTGACCAATGGTATGGCGGGAAAGTTGAAAAAACCAATATGAAATCATCATAAATCAGATAAGTTGATGAGATATCGAAAAAATTCCAAGAATAAAAAGTGTTTAGAATTCCATTAGAACCTTAAATACAATGTTTGGGATATCTACTTGAAAAAACATAAAATCGAATATTTTTGTAAATATTTTTTTAATGAATTAAAAATTTTCATATTTTTCCTTTCTTAAAGCTTCATTAAAGTAAAACTGACATCTGGTGATCACAACTAGAAATATTCTTTTTTTTTTCTCACAATTTGGAGCAATAATTCAAAAAATTCGTTTACACTTGGATACCAGCTGTTGCAATAGTCTATTTCTAATAACCTTATCGATATTTTTTATATCAAAATATTCTATTATGTTAAGAAATTATTAAATTCATTAATTGGGGGGTTCTTAAAAAACAAGGTTTACAAAAAGCGGCGGCGGCGGCAAAATGCTTATTACTAATATAGTTTTTTGACTCAAATTGTTGTTTATTTGGCTCAATAAAATAATTTAAATTTTTATTAATTTTTAGATTTTTTTGAAGATTTCTGCGAAATTCAAAATTATTTTTTACGGTTATAAATAAAATTTGCTTTGGATTAATGAATTTAAGGATTTCTTAACATAATAGAATATTTCGATATAAAAAATATCGATAAGGTTATTAGAAATAGACTATTGCAACAACTGGTATCCAAGTGTAAACGAATTTTTTGAATTATTGCTCCAAATTGTCAGAAAAACAAAAGAATATTTCTAGTTGTGGTCACCAGATGTCAGTTTTAGTTTAATGAAGCTTTAAGAAAGGAAAAGTATGGAAATTTTTAATTCGGTAAAAAAATATTTACAAAAATATTCGATTTTATGTTTTTTCAAGTAGATATCCCAAATATTGTATTGAAGGTTCTAATGGAATTCTAAACACTTTTTATTCTTAGAATTTTTTCAACTTATCTGATTTATGATGATTTCATATTGGTTTCTTCAACTTTCCCGCCATACCATTGGTCACGTGACGTATGTCAAAATCGATTTTAAGGTTATGGGACATGCACATCCAATCCCCCAAAAAAGATTTTTCAATATTCCGCTAATAAAAATTTTTCCCATATGTTGCGAACTCTTTGCCGGTCACTGTATATCATGGTATTTAAAGAGAAAAAGAAAACTTTTAGAAATAACGCGCGCAAACTGTAAATAGAGACAAAAGAAAGTTATTTGCGTATTTTAATTTTCTTAAAAAGTACACCAAAATTAAGACCTATTAGAAAAGAGAAAGATTTTCTCATTAAAATAAAATAAAATAGGGACCAAGGTGACCCGAAAAAACAACAAACAAAAAATGGTAAAAACTAACAGTTAAAGTGGGCTCCACGAGTCGTAATGGTAAAAAAACAACATCAAATAAAAAGATAAAATCAGAATACGTAACAAACGGCACCATAAACAATTAGTAATTTTTAAAAATTTTGCAGTACAAACCTGTGCAAGGCGAAAAACCAACTGATTTGTTTGTCAGGTATTGGCGGTGTATGATAATGTAGAAATAAATCATTGTTGTAAATCTCTTGTTTTTTCAATTAAATTAAAATATGAAGTACTGAGAGGGTTTCTATATCTGACAAACAAATCAGTTGGTTTCTCGCCTTGCACAGGTTGTACTGCAAAATTTTTAAAAATTGTTTACGGTGCCGTTTGTTACGTATCCCTTTTACCGTTATGGGTCCTAATTTTATATTTTTTTTTAACATTATGACTCGTGGAGCCTACTTTCACTGTAAGTTTTTACAATTTTTGGTTTGTTGTTTTTTTTGGGTTCACCCTTGGTCCCTATTTTATTTTATTTTAATGAGAAAACTTTTCGCTTTTTTCTCTTTTCTAATGTTTTAATTTTGGTGTACTTTTTAAGAAAATTAAAATACGCAAATTGTCGTAACTTTTTTTTGTATGCATAAAATATGTGCATGATTTTATCGGTTATTGTTGAAACCTAAGAAAGAATCCTATCGTTTCAGAGCCCTGAGGAAGGAAATATATTTTCCGAAACGTCGGCAAATTAAAATTTGGGTTTTATTTCCTCTCTAAGATCCTTAAACCCATAAAACCACCTACATAAAAGTCTATTGGATCGTTAACAATTTTATTTTATAATTAAAAATTCAAATCGAAGGTTCCAAGTGACGTCCTTCATCTTCAATGCATAAATTAATTCTTCTTAAAAATTTAAATGATTTCATATTCATCACAATCTGCAAGCATGTGAGGTAGACCCGTACAGGTACACCTGTGCAGGTCTACCGGAAAGTGTGTGTGAGCAAACCTGTGCAGTTCAAAGGACCTGTGCTGTCGTACGTTGGACCGGAATGTATGTGCCGACTAGCCTGCACAGGTCTCAGTTCTCTATCATAATTTTGTACTGGAACCACTTGTTTGTGTAATATACAGGGTTGGGCAAATGTTCCGGAACGGCTTAATTACAGGCGAACGAAAAGTGATATCGGATCCGGGTTTTGGGCAATCTATAGGACTAAAATTTTACTATTTGACTATTATACCATATGTCAGTAATGTCACCAACTGTCAAGTGTTGACGTTATTTTTTTTTAATGGAACACCCTGTATATTTTTACATTTTTAAATTCCACATAAAATTATAATTATTTTTTATTAAATGCACTAATAGTCTATACTTCATAGTTTCCGAGATACTGACTCTCGAAAAGTGACATTTTTGAACTTTGACAGCTTATAACTTTATAACAGTACGTCTTAGAGCAAAACGGCTCACATGTCCCTATCTTCAATTTTTATTATCTTCCCAAAAAAATCAACTTCCGGTTAAACCGGATGTAACTCGAAAGCAGGAAATATAGTTGTTCCGGTTTAATTAGAAGTATATATGGAAAGTCTTAAATACGACATTGAACGGAAATCCCGGGGGAAGGAGAGGGCTAGCTTGTGATATTCGGGATAGAAAGTGATGTAAAGTCGCCACAGTGGATCTTTGCCCGTGCGTCATCAATCAACGATCAGGACTCAACGTGGTTAATAACTCTGCATCCTTATTTAGTACAGTAACAAGTTTGAATAAAAGCATAAAAGAACGTCTCCAAGATTCCGCAATAATATAACGTGCTAGACAAGAATAAAACTATAAACGTCAATTAATTACTTTTTTTATTTGTTTAGTTGACTACCGTTGTATTTTAGAACGTCATTGTCAACCTTATTTTGATCTGCCAATCTAATTCGTATTTTGTAAATTTGTGTGCCTTAAAACTGTTACTTTTTCTAAAAATAGTTCTTTTTAGAGCTAATTATACCCACCATCTGTTTTGGCGGTAAGTATTTATGGATTTTTATAATACCTAATTTATTTATTTTAAATATTCTAACCGTGAAAGTTCTCTGAAAAGTTTACGGCAGTGGCTAAATTCCCTTAAATGAAAGGATGTCAAAAATTTGACTTTTGCGATTTTAATAGTGAATAAAACACCAAACTTTTCTAGATTTTAAGCTTTAAAAATAGTATTAAGTGTATTAACATTTGTTTGTCAATTTCTTTTAGATAATAGAGAATGCCGGGCAAAACTTAAAATAAATAATAATTTTTCGGGATATTATGTAGGTACGTCGAACGGTAGGCAGGCACGTCCATTTTATGAACTTAGACTTAGTTTTGACTTTTTTCGTCTCGTAATTTTGATTGGATTCATACGATTTTGATGACGCGAAAGTGATGACGCACGGGAAAAGAACCACCGTGGCGACTTTATATAAAACCTACAAGTGGTGTAAAAAAAAACAGAACAAGGAATAGTTTAAAGAATTTTATTCATGCGCGAAACCTACCAATACATGCATACATCCACGAAACTATAGTTAAAATTACTACAGTCACAGAATATATAGCTACAATTAAATGAACTAAACTTCCAAAGATAAAAATAACAAAATAATCATATTTTTTTTTAAAACCTTACTAATAATTACTATTACTTTTTAAAGGTATTCCATTTCTACTACAAACGATCATTCCAAGCGACCCGCAAAACTGGTAAAATGTTAAGCCGATCCTTCGTTAATGCTGCGGGCCCTTATTTCAATATCTAATTTTACGGTAGTAATTCTTTTACAAAATACATATTACTTAAATATTTTGTACCCAATAAAATTCAATTTTGTTACCCAGAGTAGTACATATAAAAGTAAGTAACCCTACGCCATAGACGTGGCGTCGCGACGTCTATGCCCTACGACAATTTACTCGGGTCCAGCTTCGTTCATCGTTGAGTGTACCTTCCACAAACGAAGAAAAAACTGGCCTGTATATACCGGGTGTTTCTCAAAAGACGTTCACCCCTATAACTTTTCTGTATTTGCAGATATTAAAATTAAATTTCGAGATTATGCCTAAGAGATGAGTCTTTCAATTTGTTAGCACTTCCGGTTTGACCGGAAGTGACCTTGACTTGGTATTTTAAATGGGACATCTTGTATATTTTTACTTATTGGGATTCAGCATAACATTCCGAGTAAAATGACACCTCACTTGTCATTTATTGACGTGTTTATAACATTTTTATGTTAATTTTTTATTTTCAATCTAGAATGCTACAAATTAATTTAAACCTAGTGCTAACAAATTGAAAATGATGCCAATAAATGCAGAGTCGTCTCTTATGCATAATCTCAAAATTTAATTTTAATATCTATAATAATAAAAAAGTTATAGGGGTGAACGTCTTTCGAAAAACACCCGGTATTTATCCGAAATAACGTTCCACAGTTGCAGCAAATAAATACAGTTTGCTGTTATAGCCGCTGCGGGCTATAGAATAAAATGGTCCGGCGACAGCAATCGGCCTATCATTCCTCTGTGCTAATATACATCTTTTCATTTAAAACAAATTAATTTTACAATCAAATATAAAACCCGAAAAACTAACCGTGTTTTAATTTAGATTTTTTCGGGTTTTTAAATAATTTTTAAATACTCCTTTAGGGGGCCAAATGAAAAAGAACTCGGAAATCGTAAAAACAGTTTTCATTGTGGAAACTTTGAACGTCCGGTACAACAAGAAGGAAAGGCGGGGAGGGGAATAAACAAATGACAGCTTTTTGTCGTTACCCCCTCCACCTTAACGGTTACAATTAAAAATATACACTTTCAAAGGTTTTTAATACAGGGCGAGCAAGCGATTCCACGTGAAGCAGTAGACAATAATGCGGTGTTGTCGGTTTGACCGCGAACTATCGCCTTGTCGCTGCGCGTAAATGGCAACGCCCATATGAAATAGACTACAATGCGTCCCGTTTTTGTCTCACTCTTACACCCGTAAGTGTTAACATATAAAATCGCCTGCCGAGCCTGTATACTGTATATGTATGTATAAGGAAGTAAGAAATATCAACACCAACATAATATTATAATGATTTTTAAATAATAACTATTTAATAAAATAATAAATCGTACTTTTATTAATACAAAATAACACGAAAAGGATTGATGATTTTAGGCCAAACGATGTGAAAAAACGAATAAATTGTGCTTACATGTCCGGGCGAGCAAAAAAAAAAAGTCTACAACAAATTTGATAACGCAAAAATTTTGTTTTTAAAATGTATCAAAATTTCGATTTTCTCAAAAGGCAACTTAATTCGGGCAATTTCTCTTCCCTCAACAAAAACATTTTTCAAGAAATCCACGTCGAAACGGGCTGTTTTTATTCGTTGCAAACTTTTTTTAACGACCCGACATTCAAAACATACCAAGAAAAAAATGTGGTATTTTTTAGGGTGGAAAAATATAATTTGATTTATTCAGCATCGAAGTATCGTACCCTGGAAAAAATTAGAAAACGTTAGTTCCATAACTCGTTGTTCTACAGGTAGACCAGGGTCGATAATTTTTGAAAATAAAAAAAAAATAGTAGGATGAAACCCATTGGAAAAGGAAGAGAATATAACAAAAATGAAAGGAAAAATAATTTACGGGCGATCCGAGGTCGGGAAGTGGAAGGGGGTGAGTTTTTAAGGGTAGAAAACGATTTATCTCGATTTCCGGCAAAACTACAAGTCCTATGGAAAAAAGTTAAATAGCAAAGTTGTAAGTAATAAAAAGATCTACAACTTTTGTATTTACACTTTTTTCACATAACCTCAAAATTTATGTGAAAAATTCAAATAACCAAGTTTTTGGTTCTTTATTTTTCTTTTACAAAAAAAAACTTATCTTTTTATGTCCCAAACACACTGTAATTTTTTTGATTTAAAATATTTACTTTTTCAGCTTATTTTGACTTAATATCGAAAAAGCACCCTAATTTTCAATCGAAAATTCTCACGTCAAAATATCTGCTTTTTTAAAAAAGTCGGTGGGCTTTTTGTTCGTTGAAATCTCTACTTTCTGATGGTGTAAAAAAATATACATTACTATAGTAAATGTTCTCAAAAATGCAAAGAAACGAAAAAAACTCTAATCCGAATTTTGTTTTAATCATTATGTACAATTTTGAGCTATTTATTAAAATTTATACTTTAATTACTCGAAAAACGTAAGATTCCATGTTACATTGATAAACAAAAAAATTACAAATCCATAAAACATAAAAGATCGCAAAAAACATGCGAAAATAGTTGTTCTAAATATAATTAAAGATAGGATTTAAAGGGGATTTCATCACATTTACCATAGTAATGTATATTTTTTTTTACACCATCATAAAGTAGAGATTTCAACCAACAAAAAGCCCACCGACTTTTTTCAAAAAGCAGATATTTTGACGTGAGAATTTTCGATTGAAAATGAGGGTGCCTTTTCGATATTAAGTCAAAATTAGGTGAAAAAATAAATATTTTAAATCAAAAAAATTACAGTGTGTTTGGGACATAAAAAGGTAAGTTTTCACCAAATTTCGTGAAAAAAATAATTTTTTGTAAAAGAAAAATAAAAAACCAAAAACTTGGTTATATTACTTATTTGAATTTTTCACATAAATTTTGAGGTTATGTGAAAAAAGTGTGAATACAAAAGTTGTAGATCTTTTTATTACCTACAACTTTGCCATTTAACGTTTTTCCATAGGACTTGTAGTTTTGCCGGAAATCGAGATAAATCGTTTTCTACCCTTAAAAACTCACCCCTTTCCACTTCCCGGCCTCGGATCGCCCGTAAATTATTTTTCCTTTCATTTTTGTTATATTCTCTTCCTTTTCCAATGGATTTCACCCTACTATTATTTTTTTTCACTTTTTACCATTTTCAAAGGCTTCAGCCCTGGTCCAAGGGTGTGTGATAAGTATAGACTGGTATGGGAGACGTTAAAACAACACTATATACTCTGCCTGTCCATTTTACTTTGCGAAAGATCAAGGCCTTCTGGAATTTAAGGATAGTGAGTAAAACAGGATGTTTATTAAAAAACCAAGTGATTTTGATCACGTGAACGACGTAAGTCACCGCCTTCTGCTACCAGCCTAGCAAAAATACCAACATAACAGCCAAAAAGCAAACCAAAATGCCGTCTCACTCACTCCTTAAAAAAGATAAAATGGACAGACCATAATGAATATCATATACTTTCAGGATACCTTGTATAATTTTTCTCTGTGCATTGACAGGACTGTACTTAGCGTTTTAAAACATTGGCACATTTTTAGGCGCCACGGTGAAATATGCCTATTTAATAAATATTAAATATATATTACCTCTCTTTGCCCCTATGTCTCCTACTCATCTTTCTATCTTTTTCATGCATTGAATAGGCCAACCTGTTTACTGGCTTGCGAATAACCCTCAACTTTGTCTCGACACTCTAAAAATGAGAATAAAATCATTTACACAAAGAAATATAGGCCAGAAGTAGTATAATATGAAATTTTTATGCATTACTTACATCAATTTTCCTGGCTGCCTCCACTTTACTCATGAACTTCTTAATTAGATCCTTACAGTCCATGTTATCTTCCGGTTCCCAAGTGTTCTCTGAGGCAGGGTAGCCTTTCCACGAAACCAGGAAGTCCCTTTTGCCACCTTTGTGGAAGTACACGTCGATAATTTTGTCAACCTTCAAGAAATAAACTAATTATTTTAAAAATTCAATTATTTGTTATTATTGTACAGTTGACGACAGATAATCTCGTACACTAAACTGCGACACTGTAAATACAACTTTTTTTTACCTTTATTACCCTTGTAACGTGTTAATTTTATCATGATATCTGTCAAAGTATTGTCATTATCTTATTTGATTTAAAAATGCCTCATTTAAGTATTATTGAAAAAGCAAGAATAATAATGTTTAGTAGAAATAGGGTGGTCTTATGAAAAAATAGCTGATCATTTTAGAGTACCTAGAAGTACTGTTCAAGGAAAAAATGGCGCTATCATCAAACACTTGAAAGATCTGTTGGGTCTGGTTTAAATAATAGAAAATCATCAAATGAAGAAGACCGAAATTTGGTGGAGTATTTAAGGCAAAATCCATTTGCTGCTATGCACATAACAGGATTTCCTGCTTCATCTATAACTGCGCAACGCCGAGTAATTGTAGGTACCTCAAAATCTTCTTCTTCATCCCATTTGTCTTCGTCCTTTTCCTCTTTTTTAACCTTCTTGTCGCCTTTCTTCTTGCCCTCTTTATCTTTTTTAGGCTTCTTTGCTTTTTCTTTGAATTCCTTTATCAAGTCCGTACACTCGAGCGTCTCCTCTGGCTCCCAAGTATCGCTTTCCTCCGTGTATCCCTTCCATCTTATCAGGAAATGGTGGACTCCCTTGACCATTTTATCGTCCAAGATGGCCTCAACCTAAACAAGATGGAGAAACATTAAATTTTGAAAGTCTAAAGTATATTTAGTTATTTATAAGCTTCAAGTATATTATTATTAGCAATTAAAATACAATAGTTTACCTCATATTCATTATCATCATCTCCATCATCTTCGGCCAAGGGATCTGTCTCTGCTTTCGTCCCAATCTCAGAAATCTAAAAAATGGATCTTAAGTTTCCCGCCAAATTTTTTTTGACAATCAGGAAAGCCAAATATGAACCATAAACAAAATGGCCGACAAAGGTGTTAAATTTTTGCAATTTTTTTTTTTTGAGGGTTTTTGAATTTTAGCTCTATGGTTGAGTAGTCTATAATAATTATTGTAAAAAATCAAAACGGGCGAAAAGATGAATATTTATGGTTATTTAAATAAAATTTCCTTACAAGTTCGTGAAGCGATGCTGATATGTAAACAATAAATTCGGGAACCAAAAATAAATTTAAATAATTAAGAACATATTAGGTATATCGGTGTTTATATAAACATATTTACCACTGGCTTTGTTTCGTTTTCTTCTGCAGAATCTTCAACATCCGAATCATGTTTGGATTTTGATTTCTTCGCTTTTGCCTTTGATTTCCTGTCCTTTTTAGGTTTTGGTTCTTCGCTGCCGCCGTTTTCCTCGGCCTCCTCTACCCCATTTTCTCTTTCGTCGGATTTACCGCTTTTTCTTGAGCCTTTGCGTTTCATTTTCGTGAAAATTTGAAAATATTCGGACAATGCACAATTGAAAATTGGATTTTTTTAGACGCCACAAGCCACAAACAATACTGTGAGGTACTGTACCAACCTCATAGAATAAAAAATAAGCTTGTCTTGATGCTTGAAGTCTTGACAAACAGATAAATCAAAATATCCCTAGATTAGATGGGTCCCTCGAAACGATATTAAATATATTTTTTAAATGAAAATGGTTTTTTAACCCAAACTTAAACGACACATTGTCATTAAAATACCTAAAAAATGCAACTGAGTTTATGTATTTTCTTATAATTTCTCCTGGGATTTCTGTACGAAGAAAAATTTTCAATAATACTAAAATATGGTTGGCAACAGTATCGTATCGACAAAATTTAATTTCTCAACACATCCCTTTAAAGTAGCCGAAGCCGAACATCGGAACCGGAACATGGAACATCTGGCTCCTGCGCCATTTTAATTTTAATCGTCCTTTGCCTGGATGTCAAGAAAATTTCATCGGGATTTTGGTGGATTTGTTGGTGCAACAAGTGTTTTTCAGCAAAAATTCTGCTGGAAAAAACAGGAGAAATGTGTTAAAACTTTTTAGGCAAGAGTAATGGATGCTTCCAAGCAGACATCGTATTTATAAAACAGTTATTTTGACCTCGGAAGGGTCTTTTGTACAAAAAATGGTGTAGGTAAACAACACAGGTATAAGAATATAAGAGCAAATAAATAAGCTTGGGACTTCATAAAACGTTTATGTGATACTTTTGTAGCTGATATTTAGCTCCAGCTTTGTACCTAGCGCTGAAGGTAATCTTTTCAAACTAAATAGACTACTTACTTACACTATTTACATTATTTTTGCTTCAATAATCCAGCTCAAACATGAATAGAAAAAATTCAGACGACGAACTTCCCTCTATTATTCAAGAGATAGTTTTTTACGATAAGCCAAACATAAGAACGGTAGTACCAGAATCAATTCTCCCAAAAGAATTACCCCGGCCAGTGGGCAAAGGGGACATTGTTATATCTCGTAATACATCCTTACCCTTACTACATATGAGCACTAAGAAACAGCAAAGTGATGAGGTGAACTTGCCTGAAACTGACGACCAGACACCTACAGGTTCAGTAGAAAAAGGTGCAGTAGAAGCTTCAAAAGAAGTTGAATCTAAACCCAGTATTGATTCATTGAATCACTTTATCACTTATGAGAATTTAGGAGAGGAGGAGTCATTAGAAGCAGGGACCAGTAAAGGAAGTGCTGGACCTAAGAGAACATATAGCAAATGCCAAAAGGTTAGCAATTCATCAAAGATTGAAGAAATTTCTGATAAAGTTACAGGCTCTACCGAACCTGGTAAATCTCCAGACAAAGCAACTCAATCTTCAAAGAAGAATTCTATAACTGAGGAACACAAAAAACAATCAAAGAAGGAAGAAAAAGTACAGACAGCATCAAAAAAATCTAAAAAAAATGCCAATACCAACAAAGATTCCACTAAAAAAGCAACACCTTCCAAAGTTGAGGAATCACCATTTAAAACACCAAGAAGGCCTGTTAAAAAACCTGATAAGAAGTCCCCCCAAAAGGTAACTATGCTTAATTATGTAATTAAGCAGTCAAAGGGGGGAAAGGCTGTAGAACATAAAATTATTGGTGCTAAAGTAATAAGTATCAAGGAACCTAAGGACAAGCTGGTAACTGGAAAAAGCTCAGTAGAAGAGGTTTCAAAAGAGAAGAACCCAAGAGAAACAACTGAAAAAGACAACCTATCTAAAGAAAAGTCTTTTATTGAAGAAGAAGGAGCACCTAAAAGCAGTTCTGATGTAAAGAAGAATCTAAGTAGTCCAAAGAAAAAGGAAATAGAAGCTAAAAGACCCAGAGGGAGGCCTCGAAAAAGTGACATACAGGTTATTAAAATAGAAAGCCACTACTCCGATGAAGAGGTGTCCTTTACTTCTCCAGAAAAAAATAAAAACGTAAGTAGTTTATCTTCTTATTAAAAGTATAGAAATTGAAATTTGTCCTCTATAAAATACACATAAAAACCTCTTTTTCAGTATGCTGAACTTACGAATGTACCTATTAACAGTCCCCAAAAGACACCTGTAACAGAGGTCATATTAAATCCAGAAGATTTAGAAGAAATATTAGACGAAACTCAACAGCATACTAGAGAGTTGGAAAGGGTGGAAAAGAATCTACAAAGCATGTTTTCAAATGATCAGGAAAAAGAATCGACACCGACCGACAAGGGCAAACGAAGGACACCTGGAAGAAAAGGAAAGGAAGTAGTTAAGAAGGTGAAAACGGAGGAAGACGAGGAGGAGGAAGAGGAGAATGGGATGGCAGATTCATCGGAAAATATAGTCACTGTGGAAGGTGAATTTAACCTTTATACATATTTTTTTTTTTTTTTTTTTTTTTCAAATTTGTCAAAATAAACATTATCCTTTTTTTTTTTAGATGAGGACAGCCGTGGCGAGTGGGTACCGCTGGAGTACGCGCAATACAGGCAGCAACATCTCATGAGACACCAGAAGAAAACGTTCCCGTGCAAATTTTGCAATCAAAAATTCAGCAGCTACTACGGCATGAGGAAGCACAGAGCGCTGGTGCATAACGATGTGGGAAAAGATAGGAAGGAGGGGAGCTACAACGAATCGGTCAAGTGTAAACAGGAAAAAGATCAGGGTAAGTAGTAAATAATAACATTTTTTTTTTTTTTTTTTTTTTTTTTTTTTTTTTTTAATAACTTACCCCCTAAACAGTTATGTGTTTACTGGTACCAGGGCCTTAAATTTACAATCAAATATTATACAATATACATATTATACATGTTTTCTGTATCCCATTTTTTTTTTCACAGATGATTCGGATGAGGAAAGCAGGGAAGAATGGCTACCCCAGGACTATGCAGACTACAAATTGAAACACAAGATGAATCAGTTCCAAACGAAAAGAGTTCAGTGGTACAAATGCAAGATTTGTTGCGCCGTATTTTCCAATTATTACAAACTAAGCAAGCATAGGGTAAGTAGTGACCTACATTTGTCGTTTTGGTAACGTTTTTCTTTTGCATGTTGATATCTTTCTCAGATAAATATTTCGACCCCAGTTTTTAGCAAATTGTTAAAATCAATACAACGTTACCAACTAATATTTGACTTGAGGTTAGGTACGCGTTTTAAGATGATAATAATATATAATATATCTTTATTCTCAACCAACTTAAAAAGTTCATTACAGAGAATATAACACCAAATATACAATAATAGATAAAATCACAAATAATAAAAATCATTTTTAATAACTATTTATCGAAATTGTTTAAAAAAAAATTATAGCAATAACCATTTACAAAAAAAAATATTATTATACAGTGACTGGCAAAGAGTTCGCAACATATGGGAAAAAAATTTATTAGCGGAATATTGAAAAATCTTTTTTGGGGGATTGGATGTGCATGTCCCATAACCTTAAAATCGATTTTGACATACGTCACGTGACCAATGGTATGGCGGGAAAGTTGAAAAAACCAATATGAAATCATCATAAATCAGATAAATGATGAGATATCGAAAAAATTCCAAGAATAAAAAGTGTTTACAATTCCATTAGAATCTTAATTATAAATATTTTTTTACCGAATTAAAAATTTCCATATTTTTCCTTTCCTATCTATATATTTCCTATTTCTAATAACCTTATCGATATTTTTTATATCGAAATAGTCTATTATGTTAAGAAATCCTTAAATTCATTAATCCAAAGCAAATTATATTTATAACCGTAAAAAATAATTTTGAATTTCGCAGAAATCTAAAATAATTTAAATTTTTATTAATTTTTAGATTTTTTTTAAGATTTCTGCGAAATTTAAAATTATTTTTTACGGTTATAAATATAATTGGCTTTGGATTAATGAATTTAAGGATTTCTTAACATAATAGAATATTTCGATATAAAAAATATCGATAAGGTTATTAGAAATAGACTATTGC
The DNA here is from genome assembly GCA_963969555.1 of Polydrusus pterygomalis. NCBI lineage: Eukaryota > Metazoa > Arthropoda > Insecta > Coleoptera > Curculionidae > Polydrusus > Polydrusus pterygomalis. The sequence goes on along the minus strand of OZ018382.1, from coordinate 2,356,220 downwards.
AACAGCTGGTATCCAAGTGTAAACGAATTTTTTGAATTATTGCTCCAAATTGCCAGAAAAACAAAAGAATATTTCTAGTTGTGGTCACCAGATGTCAGTTTTACTTTAATGAAGCTTTAAGAAAGGAAAAATATGGAAATTTTTAATTCGGTAAAAAATATTTACAAAAATATTCGATTTTATGTTTTTTCAAGTAGATATCCCAAACATTGGGATTAAGGTTCTAATGGAATTCTAAACACTTTTTATTCTTGGAATTTTTTCGATATCTCATCAACTTATCTGATTTATGATGATTTCATATTGGTTTTTTCAACTTTCCCGCCATACCATTGGTCACGTGACTTATGTCAAAATCGATTTTAAGGTTATGGGACATGCACATCCAATCCCCCAAAAAAGATTTTTCAATATTCCGCAAATAAAAATTTTCCCATATGTTGCAAACTCTTTGCCGGTCACTGTATAATAAGTAATATTATATAGTAAGCCAACTTATATATAGGTAATAATAATACTAACTATTACAATTTTTCTATTATAATTTCTCCCTATTCATAATTTTTCCTTTTTTTTTGGGTGAAATATTTTTGAATTACTTACTTATATTTATAAATATATTTATGATGTGATTAAAATTAATAATCTAAATGGGTGTATATTTTTTCATTACAAAATCGGACAGATTTGGTAATCTGTGGTTTTGTAATGATGCTTTCATTGGATTTATTTTTATTAAAAAAAAATGGTATTGATTTTTAATATTATTATAAAGAAACCTGCAAATAAATAAATAAATTTAATAAATACGTTAAAGTTAGTTCAGTTTTAAAAAATACTTTTTTAGTGTTTTAGTCCATAATTTTGTTATTTCTTTAATTTTTTTCGGCAAACTGTTGTAAATTGTTATTCCTTTATATAATATTGATTTTTGGCCAAAAGTACTCTTTACCAGGTGTTTGAATATGATGGTTTTGTCTCTTGATGTGAATAATGTTGGTTGAAGGCAATATTATATTCAAATAATAATTGAGGGTATTAGAAATTAGAATGCATAGTAATTTATAAAGCTTTTCTAAATTTAAATATCCGTTTGGTTCATACAAATTTATAGTAGGTTCTAAAAAGGAAGTTTATGTATGCATTTAATTATCTTGTTTTGTAGATTTTTAAATGGCTGAATTGTAGTTAAATTCGCTGATCCCCAAATTGAAATCATATACTGTAATTTGGAATAAACCAAAGAATAATATAATATATTTTTTTTAAATATTTCAATGATATATAATTTTTAGCTTTAAACAAAATGCCAACTATTGGCGAGATGTAACTTCTTAAATATTCAATAATAATATGGCTTTTTTTTCCAACTTAAATTTCCATCAATATAAACCTTATGTGTGTAAAGCGCCATACGCTAAATAAAAAAATCAATATAAACCTAAAAATTTAATTGTATTAGTATATTAAATAAATGATTATTGAAAGATAGTGAAGGAATATTATTATTTTTTAATTTTTATTTACTTATAAACATAAAAGATGATTTATTAAAATTTAATGATAATTTATTAATTTCAAGCCATTTACATATTATATTTAGGTCGTGGTTAATGTTATTATGAATTTGAGCATAGTCTTCATGAAAATATACAATAGTAGTATCATCAGCAAACAATTTTATTTTACCTTTTAAATTTAATTTTGTTATAGAATTAATGTAGATTAAGAAAAAGTAGGTTAACATCGAATATTACTGTTTTGTTTGTGTGTTTAATTATAATAATAATAATCATAATAATAATAATCTTAATTGCCAGCAAAATCAATACAAATCGACACAGCAACGTCACAAAGAGGACGATTTAATCGTCGGTAGATAATCTTAAGATAATACATTTGTACATTTAAACATATTAAAACCATAAATAATTTTTTTTAAATAGAATATAACAATCATTCAAAACCAAAAGAGACACACTATTAATGATAAAGTCGAAACCTGAACTACAATCATAAAAACATTCACCATGAATTTTTGACTTGTTTTTTTGCTTGTCCAACTAAAAACACTAGGATTAATCATTTATAAACAAATTTTAGAAACAATACATTAAGGTGGCAGTATCAACATGCTTGCCAACCTATAACCTATTTCGCGTAGATTTATTTATGTTTTCTAGCTTTTATACAAAATTTAAAGAAAATCAGTATCGACTTGATATTCTATAGGTAATAATTGACATATTTAATAAATATCAAGGACTGGGTCAAAAATTAGAACAAGGTCCAACTTTTTGACAATTGTGGCAAGAACTGAAAATAAATTGAACTTTTATAATTTCTTGACTAAGAACTCGTAACGTTTTCAGGTTGAACATGAAAACAAACCGAATCCTTACGAATGTAAACAGTGCGATGGTCGTTTCAAAGACGTGGACACTCTTATGGCCCATATAAGAGTACATCAAGGTAAGGTTTTTGTAGTTATGTATGTCTACCAATAGCGTACGACTTCGTATAATATGTTTTAACATAAGTTTTGGTGTAAATATTCACAGCCGCATATGAGTTTATCATTGCAAGTAAATAAACCTAAAACTAAACTTGACAGTACCTACTTTACCACTGTCTTGACGGTTGGTATCTTAAATATTTGACGAAATTTGTCTTCTTCTTTACTAAGTTATTGGCTTTGGCTCCCTTTTATGGCACCACCTTATTTGATTTTTTTTTAGCTTCTGCTACCAAATTTTTTTTTTATTTTACTTTACTCCCAACCAATTTTGCAAGTTTATTACAGGGATAAGTATATAAAAATAATAACTAACAATTATTACTCTTGTTTTATAAACGTTTCGTTTGATTAACTCGTTAAGAAAGAAAATTATACCGAGAAATATTTTTTTTAAATGAAATTTAAATAATGGTAGTTTTTTTAATGTTTTAACATTTTCGGGTAAAATATTATATAATATTAATCCATTATATAACAATGACCGTTTTCCAAAGGTAATGTTTATTTTAAGACAGAAAAAGAAAAGCACGAAGTCTTTCTCCACAATCTTTATTAATCAAAAAACTAGGCGAACCTAGTATCACATCGACATGTTTCGAGTGTAGAAACACTCATCATCAGGAAACAAAGTGAAAATTAAAATGCTGATGTTTTTAGCAAGAGAAAATAATGGTGAGATTGAGCCGTAAATACCATTAAAAGCTCCATTACGGCTCAATCTCACCATTATTTTCTCTTGCTAAAAACATCAGCATTTTAATTTTCACTTTGTTTCCTGATGATGAGTGTTTCTACACTCGAAACATGTCGATGTGATACTAGGTTCGCCTAGTTTTTTGATTAATAAAGATTGTGGAGAAAGACTTCGTGCTTTTCTTTTTCTGTATCATTTAACTCCACTTTGAGTCTGGACTACTTCTTCAAAATTTATTTTAAGAGTTTGTAAAAAATTAGTTTGTCTAGTATCATGTCTGTGAAGATCATGAACTTTTGTAAACGTTATGTTAGAAATTTTTTGTTTTAAACGTAAAGAATGAATAATTATGAAAATGTTTAAATTATTTATATCTAGATATTTATTCGGTTTATATAAATTTGTTGTTGGTTCTAAGCGCGGAAATTTATGAATAGGTACATTTAATAATTTAATTTTGTAATTTCTTTAAAGGTTTTAGTACTATCGAATTGGCTGAACCCCAAACAAAAATAAGATACTGAATTTTTGAATGTACTAACGCATGATAAATATTTTTAAAATAATTTAAAGATAATATACAATGACAAATTTTAAAAAATATCCCAATTAACGGAGAAATGTAAGTTCGAATATGTTCTACGTGTTTTCTCCAGCTTAAATTTTGGTCAATATATAATCCTAAAAATTTTATGTTATCTTTGTAATTAATATTTTCCCCATTAAATATTATTGGTTGCTTCTCCATATCTAGTCTTTGGTTGGCAATGTACATAAATGAAGATTTATTAAACTTTAAAGTAAATTTATAAGATTGCAACCAGTCAAATAATATTTAAATCTTTTTTGATATTTAATTGGATGTCCCTAATATTTTTAGCATAATAAATAATTGTTGTGTCGTCGGCAAAAAGTTTAATTTGTCCATATATTCTTAATTTTGAAATAGAATTGATATAAATAAAAAACAATGTGGGTCCTAGAATAGAATTTTTTGATTTGACCAACTCCCAATAACTTGACGAACGGTTGGTTTCTGAGACAAGATCTAAGAACCAGTCCCCATGAGCGTATAAATGACAGCGTAAGTGTGGTGGTATTCCACCAATCAAGTCTTAGAAAATAGGTAGGCTGTCAAATTTACACCCATGGAGACCCTGGCATTAGAATCTTTCTTCTCCTTGACATTTGACGTAATTTGTCTCCTTTACTGAGTTATTGACTTCTGACTAGAATGTCTTTTGAGACCTTCTTTCACCGGAATCTTAACATAGTATAAAACAAAGTCGCTGTCGCCCGTCTGTCCCCTTTGATATGTGCTTAAATCTTTAAAACTACGCAACGGATTTTGAAGGTTTTTTTTTTAATAGATATAGTGATTCAAGAGGAAGGTTTTTATGTATAATACATGCATAATATTATAGAGAAACACTGATAAATTTAGAGGTTTGTTCGGGTTTGTATTTATAAATCTTGACGTGATGGTGAACTCGCCTTATTATCTCAGAGAAAGCGCTGCAACGCAGGCCGGGTACACGCTAGTATATTATAAATTATACCTAATATAGTTTCGTTATTTTTTTAGGTAAAGATCCTTACCAGTGTAGAAAATGCGAAAAGGGGTTCATGACGAAAGCGGAGCTAAATGAACACGTGCCACTGCATATTTTGAAAAAAGGTCCCGTTCCTATAAAAAGGTAGATATTTAATTTTAGGTAGAGAGGAGAAGTTTACAACTCAACGGGCGTGTTATAACGAAAAATCCTTGCCATAATGCAAAAAACGCCAAAGGTACTATAGTCAAATCTGGTCTTATCGTGCGGGTCCAAAGGTCACCGATCATATGAATCAATTCGAAAATTCCAGAGCTTATCAAAATGTTGTGAGATTATGTAGGTATCAATATACCCGGAGAAAAGAAACATAGTTTTATTATTTTAACTGTCGTGAAGATAGCCACATATAATATTATTATTTTTGCAAAAATTATGTACATAATAGTACAGGGGTGGCGAACCTTTATGTATTGACGTGCCATCAATGGCACGCCATGCCTGTAAATAGTATATCTACTAAATCTATTTATTAAAAACGACAATAATAAACAGTGTAATTTATTTTAGCAATAAAATTACCTAACCTAAAAATACAATGGAATTTAATCCGATTAACTATTTCAAGAAATAAAAAGAAAAAAATGGTAATTTGCCAACCAATAAGTAGAAAACAGTAGCAAAAGCACTGGTAATCAATTTAAGGATTGTACTGTAATACCGAAGAATGCTAAAAAATGTAAACAAAAAAAAACCGTTTATAATTATAGACTACTAACTTAAAAACTGTCATCATCACTTAGAAATTCTGAAAAGTCCTCGTCATCTGAGTCGTCCTCGAATGGAGCAATGATCATCGGCGCTACTTCGACATCTAATACTTGTTCTCGATCCCACCAATTCCTTATTAATTTTTCTGTATGTTCCACCGATTTCTTCCAGTACTCCTGCGTAATATGATCCAACGAATCTTGCCAAACTATCTACTTGCGAGGATTTAAGACCATCACCTACATGTTTTTCATAAAAAGATTTTGCCCCAGCCCATATTAATTCTATCGCATTAAACTGGCAATGACATGGCGGCAGTCGTAGAACCTCATGGCCATATTCACGCAATATTTCAGCAGCGTATATTTTGGGTGATTTGAGAGACTTTGCCATTGATAGGAGTTCGGATTTTAACATATTTGGTAAAGGATTTTGGTTGTGTTTTTCAAGCCACTCATAAATATCACTTTTTCGCCAAGATGAAATAGGTTGTTTATTGAAAATTCTTGAATGATATGATGCATTGTTTAATTCAATTAAAGACGGCTCATCTAAATTTGGGATTAATTGAGCTTTTAGCCATTTTTCAAACATTTCGCAATTCATATTGTCATAATAGTCGGGACTTTTTGATGTGGAAGAAAAAATTAAGCTTGCACCTGGAACATATCCTGTTACAGAACCGGCATGTAAAATAATGAACCGCTTTCCCGTGCCACATTCCTTTTGTCTTTTCACAGAATGATCTTGCCAAGATTTGGAACCACTTCCATTTGAAAATATCCATGTTTCGTCTAAAAATACCACTTTTCTAAATTTTGATTTGTAATTTTCCGTATATTTTTAAAAACTGAACACACTGACTCACTATCTGTGGCTGCTCACATAAAAATCTCCGATTACAGTCTTTTTTTTTATAGCGAAAACCCAACTTTTTTATTAATTTTGAGAACGATTCAAGTCCGGTTTCCACAACACCTCGAATTTTTAAATTTTCTTTAAAAACTGGAAGAGTTCCATTGGTTTTTGATCTGTATAAATCATAAATCACGTTCCGAACTCCCATCTTAATATTTTCGCTCAAATCTTCAGTCTTTGGCTTTCTTCGTTTACATTTTTAGTATTCTTCGGTGTTATATTATGCTTTCTTTCATGCACAATTTTCTGCACAGTCCTTAAACTAATTCCCATTGCTTTTGCTACGGTTTCCTGCATATTGGTTGACGAATTTTCACTTTTTCTTTCATTCTCGAAATAGCTTAACAAATTATGCACCCTTTTTTTTGCTTGGGGATGCAAAAAACCAGAAAATTGCTTTTTATCGTTAATAGTGTCACATTAAATTAATTGTCAAAGTCACAAAATTAACATCTTTAAATCAAGACGAAGGTGGCAGGTACAAACTTTTGTGAATCGCTAAAAATTAAATACATATCCTCTTCTTTCATGTCAAAATTGCATAAGTCTGTCATATTTGTCTTACGGATTTTATTTGGATAGTTTGATTAAACGCAATAAAAGAAAAATTGAAAGTATGTCTCTGTTAAATCGTAAGACCCGCGCGATAAGACAGAATCTGACTTTATGTATTTAGCTATATACGTTTCCAGATACCGATGCGACATTTGCTCCAAAGAATTCAGCAAACTCTGCGACATCGAGCGTCACACGCGCGTCCACACCGGGGAAAAACCGGCCGAATGCAACATATGTCACAAAAGGTTCCAGCAATCGCACAATCTCAGCAAGCACCTTCTCACCCACCTGCACGTGCGCCCGTTCCAATGTGAGATTTGCAACAAAAAATTCGGCCGCGTAGACGTCCTGAACCGGCACCTATTGACCCATTCCATGGAGAAACCGTTCAAGTGTGACGTTTGCAACAAAGGATTTATCAGACAGGTCCAGGTGACTAATCACGTCGAGAAAGTGCATAATAAACAGAGCAAGAACGTAGCTCGCGCCGGTGTTAGCAGAAAGGAAGAGACGGTGGTGTTGCAGGGCCATAGGATGGTAGACGACGACGACGACGATGAGGAGGAGGAGGAAGAAGAGGATCCGTTTGGTGAGAGTGGGGATGAGGTAGACGTGATTTAAGGAATCCTAGAGAAATATGTGTTGGCTGGGTGGTAGGTGGGTAGGTAATGTAATTCGTTACGTTCAAGACGGCGTCTACCTATGTGTCAGTTGTGTTGACGGGTACAGGACGTCTGCTACCGTTAGAAAACTTCTCTTATATGTACAGTTAACGACATATAAATTCGTACACTCCACCCATACATAACTCAATTACAACAAAATTGGGTAAAACCGGTTTCTCACCTTGGTGCTTATACCTGGATAGAACACCAGATTATTGTATGTACGATTTTTTACCATAAGTAATAATGGCTATTTCTAAATATTTTTGTGTTTAAATTACAGCCGCGAAATAATTGGATTCTAAGTATTCTAACACTAATCGTAATCTTCTTGGCATTGACAACATAATACTTCTGGTGTAATCCGGACTTAGCCCTTCCCAAATTTCTTCTATTTTATCAAATAACTCTATTTCATCATTATGTGGTTTAAAATTTATTTTGTACATGTTTTTGACCATCAATCCCCAAACATTTTCAATTGGATTTAAATCAGGACTTCTTGAGCACCAAGGCAGACATGTTACGTTGTTTCGTCTAAACCAGTTTCCTATATTTCTTGCAGTATGCACAGGGCAGTTATCCTGCTGAAATATCACGTTATTTCTTTCAAAAACTATCGCGGCAGAAGTAAGAAAAACATTTTCCAAAATCTGAAGATAGATTACTGTTTAGTGTTCCAGCATACACCTGCACCGTAAACACTTATCCATGCCCACACATTAACGGAGAAACGTCCACTGGTTTCCTTTTTTTGAATATACTTCGCATCATATCGGGAATTTGGTGGTCTATATACTCGAATTCTTCCATTATATGTAGACTGAAAAGTTTTCTCATTGGAAAAGATAACATTTTGCCAAAAAAATCATATTCTGGTAAATATTGCATAGCAAACCCAATTCTTTCTTCCTCATCACTATTTTTTTAAAACGGTTTGGATGCAGCTGCTCGATTTCTTAATTCGGAACATTGTCTTACTCGGCGTTGCGCAGTTCTAGATGAAGCAGGGAATCCTGTTATGTGCATAGCGGATCCTGCAGTTTCAAATGGATTTTGCCTTAAAACTCCACCAAATTTCGGTCTTCTTCATTTGATGATTTTCTATTATTTAAACCAGACCCAACAGACCTTTCAAGTGTTTGATGATAGCGCCATTTTTTTACAAGTCTTTGAACAGTACTTTTAGCTACTCTAAAATGATCAGCTCTTTTGCCATAAGACCACCCTATTTCTGCTTCTTGCTTTTTCAATAATACTTAATTGAGGCATTTTTAAATCAAATAAAATAATGACAATACTTTGACAGATATCATGATAACAATTAACACGTTACAAAGGTAAAAAAGTTGCATTCACAATGTCACAGTTAAGTGTACGAAATTATCTGTCGTCAACTGTACATTTTTACCGACGTATTGGGAATTTACCCCGGCGCCTTGACGGCGATATGAAGAAACCTTAACTTTGTGACGTCAAAAATTCCGGGAACGTGTTTCTCATTGGCAGGGAGCTTCATAGATTGCCGCCAGGGGTCGTAATTTTTACGCGTCTCCACCTAAAATGGAGTTTATTATCATTTTTACCACACTGTATATAAATGTTCATTTTAGTCTAGGAGCAAACATGATTTAGACTGCAGTATATTATTTTAGTGATATAATCTGTGTGTATTATACATAGCAACTTTAGACGGCAATAGGCTTTATTTTATTTTAATTTCTCCCGCGACTCTTTTTAAGTATGGTTTATTTTTACAAACGCGAAACGTCTTAAATTCTTTACTTATTATACATTTTAGATCGTTTTATTATATCTACTTTGATTTTACTTTTTGCCGTGGATATACTGTTTATCCTCGGCTTTGATTGGTGCCGCCAAAGCTGCCACGTTTTATCTAATAGATAATTATTTACGGGTTGAAAAACCGGGGCTTATCTTATACCGGGTGGTAGATCGCCAGACTGACCATGGGAAATCCCCTGTAAATATCTGTACCCCCAAAACATTGCCTCCCCTCAGGACTAATAGACCAGGGCTGAAGCCTTTGAAAACGGTAAAAAGTGAAAAAAATATACATTACTATGGTAAATGTTCTCAAAAAATTCAAATAAACGAAAAAAACTCGATTCCGAATTTTTTTTTTAATCATTATGTACAATTTGAGCTATTTATTAAAATTTATACTTTTACTCGAAAAACGTAAGATTCCATGTTACATTGATAAACAAAAAATTGCAAGTCGAAATATACTACTATAATTAACAACCAAATAAGTTAATAAAGTTAATATGTAATAAGACATCTACAATATTTTGCATTTTTTGAGAACATTTACCATAGTAATGTATATTTTTTTTACACCATCAGAAAGTAGAGATTTCAACGAACAAGAAGCCCACCGACTTTTTTAAAAAAGCAGATATTTTGACGTGACAATTTTCGATTGAAAATTAGGGTGCTTTTTGGATATTAAGTCAAAATAAGGTGAAAAAATAAATATTTTAAATCAAAAAAATTACAGTGTGTTTGGGACATAAAAAGGTAAGTTTTCACAAAAAAAATTTTATGTAAAAGATAAAAATAAAAAACCAAAAACTTGGTTATTTGAATTTTTCACATAAATTTTGAGGTTATGCGAAAAAAGTGTAAATACAAAAGTTGTAGATCTTTTTATTACCTACAACTTTGTCTTATAACGTTTTTCCATAGGACTTGTATAGTTTTGCCGGAAATCGAGATAAATCGTTTTCTACCCTTAAAAACCCACCCCCTTCCACTTCCCGACCTGGGATCGCCCGTAAATTATTTTTCCTTTTATTTTTGTTATATTCTCTTCCTTTTCCAATGGGTTTCATCCTATTATTTTTTTTTGGTTTCAAAAATTATCGACCCTGGTCTATAACAAACTGTTGTTTTGCTTGGAGTTGGTCTGTCAGGAAACATAGCGGAGAACATTTCGGATAGGGGAGCCTATATTATTTGACGGTAGCAAAATTAACTTGGGATTTTCTATGATCAGTCTGGCGGTGCCCTACCCGGTATAGTTAGCTGTAATGTTTATATTATTTTTTCTTTATGATTATTCTTTAACAAGTTTTTTATCTACAAATATATTATATTATAATTCATACCTTGTATTTCCTAGCGTTCGATTAAAAAACGTTATGATTAAATAAACGAGAATGTTTTTTTTACTCTCCTTAACCCATTGTTCACTAATAATAATAATACGCTTTTTCTAATTTTGTATCATAACAAATCTATTACGATACGCATTTGCGTATCGTAATGAAGCTATTTCGATACGCGTATTTTCTTTATTTGATGTTGGTAACATTTAAGGTGGGAGTATCAACATGCTTGCCAACCTATAACCTATTTCGCGTAGATTTATTCATGTTTTCTAGCTTTTATACAAAATTTAAATAAAATCAGTATCGACTTGATATTCTATAGGTAATAATTGACATATTTAATAAATATCAAGGAATTTCATAACTTATTTTATTATTAAGATTTTTTTTAACATTATTATGTCATTGTCACTCATTGTTCTTTCACTATACAATTCTCCCAAAATTAGCAATGAAATAAATTGATATTTTCGTAATATATCGGATACTACCTAAATAATGTACCGACGATATTGATTTTCTTTAAATGTTAGTTATTAAAATAATAAACTCAAAAAATTAATGCGAAATAAAGTCGCCACAGTGGATCTTTGCCCGTGCGTCATCAATCAACGATCAGGACTCAACGTGGTTAATAACTCTGCATCCTTGTTTATTACAGTAACAAGTTTGAATAAAAGCATAAAAGAACGTCTCCAAGATTCCGCAATAATATAATGTGCTAGACAAGAATAAAACTATAAACGTCAATTAATTACTTTTTTTATTTGTTTAGTTGACAACCGTTGTATTTTGTAAATCTGTGTGCCTTAAAACTGTTCCTTTTTCTAAAAATAGTTCTTTTTAGAGCTAATTATACCCGCCATCTGTTTGGGGTAAGTATTTATGAATTTTTATAATACCTAATTTATTTATTTTGAATATTCTAACCGTGAAAGTTCTTTGAAAAGTTTACGGCAGTGGCTAAATTCCCTTAAACGAAAGGATGTCAAAAGTTTGACTTTTGCTATTTTAATAGTCAATAAAACACCAAACTTTTTTAGATTTTAAGCTTTAAAAATAGTATTAAGTGTATTAACATTTGTTTGTCAATTTCTTTTAGATAATAGAGAATGCCGGGCAAAACTTAAAATAAATAATAATTTTTCGGGATATTATGTAGGTACGTCAAACGGTAGGCAGGCACGTCCATTTTATAAACTTAGACTTAGTTTTGACTTTTTTCGTCTCGTAATTTTGATTTGATTCATACGATTTTGATGACGTAAAAGTGATGACGCACGGGAAAAGGACCACTGTGGCGACTTTAGGTTATTGGTTGGCAATAGATTGAATGACGGTTGAGAATTCAACCTTAAATGTTTTATTTCTTGTCTTGCGCGGCCTTTGTGATTTACGAGAAAACCCATTTTTCGCAGATATACGAAAAATATAGCACAAAGCGTCCCACGCTTTTTTCACAATAATACTAATGTTTATCATTCATTATTATTTTCTGCCTATAAGAATTTCAAGAATTATTTTAAACTATATTTATTTTCCGCTTTTTGGTTTGATTAATTATTAAAGCGTGTTTTTTAGTTTTTTTTTAAACTATATTTAGTTGCGTACCAATTTCCAAATTTGAATAAACCCAATAATACATATTTTTTAAATATTTTAATGCCTCGCAATCACCATAACTGGGACGAAAATTCTCTTTCAGGGGAAAATAATAACGAAATGGTATAGTTTTAAAAGTATTTATTCAATATTCTAACTTTACAAGGTTCTTTATGTGCTAATACTTAAAAATGTACGTAATATACTATTGTAGTACTGTTAATAACAATAAATTGATGATAATTTATGCAAAAGGAACCGCAATAATTCAAAAAACACCCGCCGTTATTTTTTAAAATATCACTTGTAAAAACCTAATTACCCATAATTTATGTACAGTAAAAACGGACCGTTTTTTTTGCCAAAAAAAAAACGCCCTTGGTGAGAATAAAAAGTTACGTTCACATTACTAACGACAAAAATACAATCACATATAATAAATTTACATAAAAAAATAAGTGAATTGACCGTTTGGTCACAACCTCTAGTTTTCTTTAGTGTTTATTTACCTATAATTTTTTTAAAAACTGCGCGCCGACGCGCCGTGCTTCAGGTCGTTTCTTATTTACTAAAATAAACGGAAAAGTAAGTACCGTTAACTAAATTGCAAACTTTTCGATACCACAGCCAGAATTTTGGCAACACTACTGGCCACCTTATTATACGGGGTGTTTTTTTTTTTTAAATAATGACTTAACTAAAAGGAGGAACGTTTCAAGTAGCCCATAGACTGCGGCTTTCTTAGCTGCGTTGCTCGGCAAGCAGTATGTTGAAAAAAAAACTACGCTCAGTGTTTTATAGCATGGGCAGCAGTAGCGTAGTACTGTAACAGAGCTGCAAAGCCACACGTACATTTGTATTCATAAAAAAAGCTTACAAGAACTAGAATGAGAGGTAAGTTTTGTCATATTTGCGTAAAACCGGCTTGTCTAAATGATCGTTTATTGGAGGTTATCACACGTCATAGATTATCAAAAATGCAAAGCATTGGCGTCGGTGTAATTAATTTTGAAACTGCAGCATGGTGGAGTGGTAACGTTTGATAAACTTTGACAGAAGAACATAAAAATGCCTCGACAGTTGTCTGAAGCTGAAAAGGCTCAAATTGTATCGAGAATCGAAGAAGAATGGTCAATCCGTGCTGTAGCACAGTTGTATAATAGAAATAAAAAAACTATATTGAAAATTAAGCGACGCTGGGAACAAGAAGAATCCCTAAAGAGGAAAATTGGTTCAGGTCGTCCCAAACGTTCCAACCCTGAACAGGATGCTGCTTTCTTGGGATATTTAAGAAATAATCCATTTGCAACTGCAAGGGATGCATTCCCTGTCTCCCAACCTACCGCAGGAGAGTCGAGGAATCTGAACTAAAATGTCGCCGAGCTGCGAAAAAAATGTTTCTTACCGAAGAACAGCGACAATCAAGGATTATTTTTGCTTTAAATTATATACAGGGTGTCCGGAAAATACGTGTACAACGTTTGACGACAGACTCCTGACGTCAAAATAGGTCGATCTAAGCCGACTTAGTTATATCCAAAATTATCTCGTTTAGCCGGTAGAGGGCGTCAAAAATTTGTAAAAATATTGGTTTTTCCTAAATTACGTGAAAACCTGCTAATCGATTTTAATGATTTTTAGTATGTAGACTAATACTATAAAATGACGTTTTCTAGTAGTATAGTCACCGGCTGTAAATAAGTGGAAGTGTTATAAAAGTGATATAATACGTCAACATTTCTCCTCATCTTTTATATGAACGGCGTTATGACAACCCAGATATTTTTGTAGAGTGACTGGATGTATTTGGAAGCTATTTTACCTCTTTTTTATTTTTGTTCGTTGAATGAGCTATTTTGCCAGAAGAAAATATTTACAATTACCTGCATACATCAATTATTAACAATAAAAATAAAACAAAGTTGAAAGTATGTATTGTAAGAAACTAAGTAAAACAAAAACATTACTTAAGCAAATGTGTAAAATATTATTACTAATAATACTAAATATTGTAAATATTTTTTTCTGGCAAAACAGCTCATTCAACGAAAAATATTAAAGAGGTAAAATAGCTTCCAAATACATCCAGTCACTCTACAAAAATATCTGGGTTGTGGAGAAATGTTGACGTATTATATCACTTTTATAACACTTCCACTTATTTACAGCCGGTGACTATTGACTACTACGTCATTTTATAGTATTAGTCTACATACTAAAAATCATTAAAATCGATTAGCAGGTTTTCGCGTAATTTAGGAAAAACCAATATTTTTACAAATTTTTGACGCCCTCTACCGGCTAAACAAGACAATTTTGGATATAACTAAGTCGGCTTAGATCGACCTATTTTGACGTCAGGAGTCTGTCGTCAAACGTTGTACACGTATTTTTCGGACACCCTGTATACCGCAATCCTCAATTTTGGAACACGGTCATTTTTACTGATGAAAAGACGTTCCAGTCGACTTATAACGGACAAATTCGTGTGTACCGTCCAAACAATACCAGGTTTGAAGAGCGATATACTAACCCCCTCACTTCTCTGTAAATGCATGAGGCTGGGTAAGTGTTCATGGACCTGGTGTGTGCTGGCGAATAGAGGGAAGATTTAATGCCGGAAATTACATTAACATTTCAGAAAACATATTGTTACCATCTGCTGAGCAAATATATCCCAATAATACTTTCATATTTCAACAAGATAATTGTCCAGTTCACACTGCCCATGCTGTAACCCACTGGTTTCAAACCCATAATGTGGAAGTGCTGCCTTGGGTCGCTTATGGTCCCGATATCAATCCAATTGAAAATATTTGGGGTATAATCGTAAAAAAATATATAATCGAAATTTTCGGCCACAAAATTCAGAAGATTTATGGGGAATAATACATGCGTGCTGGGACGAGCTTGATCCAAATGTTGTATCAAATAATTCAGTCAATTCCGAATAGTCTGGCTCAAGTAAAGGAACAACAGGGATTTATGACCAAATATTAGATTTGTTTATTCTTGTTAAACGTTTTTTGTTTCTATTGTAATTTTTGTTATTCCATTGAACTAACGCCCAACGCCAATGCTTTGCATTTTTCATAACCTTTAACATGCGATAAGCCGGTTTTGCGCAAATATGGTTAAGGTTTCCTCTCATTCTAATTCGTGTACGATTTTTTTTATGAATACAACTGTAACACGTCCCAGTAAAACGGTTTCCTTTATTTAGTGGATTAAAACTATGAAAGTGTAATTTTAACAGGAAATACCTATCAACTCCCAGTTAAAACCCTGTTGTTTACACGGACAAACGATTGCTGATGAAAACGAAAGGGCTGTAGCTGATTGGTAGACGTTCAGCAAGCAAAAAATCCCGCCTTTTATGTCATCAAATAAAAACACCTTCTATCTTACAACACCAAAATACTGACGCATTTGTTACGGTAAAAACTAGCTTACTTTTGCGGCCAAAATTCGCACCGTTACATCGACAAAACTCGAAATATATACAGGGTGTCCCAATAGTAAGACGAGCAAAAAATTGTACAATTATATTTAACATATTTCGGTATCGCGCCATTGAGACACCGTGTATATAACGGAAACGTGGTTAAGCAGCACAGAAATGTAGTAAACATAATTATCGACTATCGGACTTGTAAAGATAATCATGGCACTCGCACGGGCACCATTTTTAATACGGCAAGAGTGGTCGAAGAATATCTCTGTCTCGCTTTTATACACTAAAAGGTGATGCGTAAGAAATCTCTCATTAATACAGTGTGGTTGTTTAAGTGTGCAACATATGGGCATTCGATAATCATATTAGGTGCACTGGGAATGGTTGCAAGTCAAACGGCGTACAGGGTAGGCCAAAAAATATAAAACTTGTACAAGAATAAAGTTTTTTAATAAACATTTAAAATAAAAATTTTGCACTTTAAATGATAGTTTTTTAATTAGCATATTATCATTACTAATGTTTTATCTTCTTAAAAATAATTTTTAGGATATTTTAGAGTTGTGTTTAATATCGTTGCAACAAACATGAAGTTTGTGATTCCTTAATAAAATAAAAATTCAAGTAAATTTTACAAATATGCTTGCATTTGAACAAAGATATGTGAAATTGATTTGATTTTGATTAACTTATGAAGGTCTTTATGGTGAATATATAAAAACATTTTTTTTTGGGAAATTATTAGGTAATGTTTTTTAAAAAATATATTTTTTTATTTTAGGTGGTCACGTTTTTGAATCTATGAATAACTTTTAATTCTAAACAACTTTTCTTCATAACATTTTGCTGAATTTTCTGAAATAGGGGTACTTTATTCTTGTATAAGAATATATTTTTTGGCCTACCCTGTACGCCGTTTGACTTGCAACCATTCCAAGTGCACCTAACATGATTATCGAACATGCACCAACTTTTATCAAGAATAAAATTTTCTGAGAAATCGGTAATAAAAAAAATGCCCATATGTTGCACACTTAAACAACCACACTGTATAGTTGTAGCGAAACAGTGATCTTTTTCGGCGATACTTACCGTAAATATCGAGCCAATAATGTATTTAAATGCACCCAAGTTTGCGTAACCTAAAAAAGAAAGCACCCTTTCCTCGGACACCCCACCTCCCCGAAACATTTACTATAATAAAAACATACTCCCAACGCTCACTCACTCCATAATTTCGTTCTTATATCAACAATAATTATTTACATTAACTTGCTAGGGAAATTTTGGATGCTCTAACCTCCAAATAAAGTTACTGCAAGAAGCCCCATCTCTCACTATATTATGCTTGATTGGCTTGGAACTTACCTGTATTATTAACCAATGATCTTAGGAAGCAGATCGTTGAAAATAACCGTTAACAGTACCTAAACCTAATTTTCCGTGTTGTGGCAACACCGATTCATAGATGATAGCCTAGTTTATTTTTGGTACCTTTGAATAGCATAGCAAAGCCAACGGCTAAGTTAGGCGTTCCTGTTAGTAAGTTTCCTCCCCACCTTGCCGTCGTTTAGTATGCCCCTCCATAGTTATGTTTCTTATAAGACTATACCGTAGGGAAATAAACAAGAAGGACTCTAAGTTGTTCGCGAAGCAAATATTTTTATTTTGATATGCTATTTAAAAGAAGCAAAAGGAAAGTACTTATGATAAGGTAGTACTATAGTCCATAGGTAGTATAGTCGAAATCACGAAAAGTTTTAACGCGTTTAGGTTAGGTTCTGTCATATTTGACATAAATTGTGTGCAATATATGTCAAATATGACAGAACCTAACCTAAACGCGTTCAAACTTTACGTGATTTTGACTATACCATAGGCCCGTGGGTGATATCCATAGCAGCCACGGAGGAATGATATATAGGCTAAGGTAAAGGCGTCTTACATAATGATATACAGGGTGTTTCATTAAAGGTGGCCACACGGTATGTTAAGTGACAATAATGAAAATACCAGTAATGTCAAAGACAGTAATTATTGTATGTCAAACCAGACAGAACATATCCTTTCATGTAAAATTTAAATATAGATATACAGTCCACTTTAAAGAAGGAGTTTCATTTCGTAAGGCCAAAACATTGGTCCCACAGGCCATATCTCGGAAACTACTAGGCATAGAAACTTGGGAAAAAAAAATTATTATTAATGCGGTCATGAGAAAATTCTGGAAATTACTTTTAAGTTCCTCATTTCGCCGCAAGGGGGCACAATTGAAAATTATTTTTTTAATTTTAAATTTCTCTGAAAATTCCCATATTAAGGTATATAACTCTGATTACATCATCGAAAAGCTTAGACAATTCTGCATCATTTTGGTTTAAGGCTCATTGGCGTACCGACCTTGATAAGAGTGGGGGAAGCTATTGAATGTGTAAACAATAAAATCGCTGTAATTTCTAAACGACTTATCCGATTTTACTAAATTTAAGCTTGTTTGGAAGGGAAAGGTAAGTATCTTCAATCGCCGTATCCAACAGTACACGATAGTGTTTAATAAGATTGCTAGAGGGCGCAATTTGTAACAATAACGGTTTTTCCGATTTTATCCCGAAAATTCAAATCATACGGTATAACAATGACATCATAATCGAAAAGTAGATGAAATCTGCAAGAAAAGATGTGAAGACCGCAGTTCGATATCTTTGTTTGTTTCAGAATTATTGCCAAAACAATTTTTAATACAAATTGCGCCCTCTAGCAATTTTATTAGAAACTATCGTGTACCATTAACTACTACAATTGAAGGTTCTTCCAAACAAGCTTAAATTTAGTAAAATCGGATAAGTCGTTTAGAAGTTACAGCGATTTTAATGTTTACACATTCAATAGCTTCCCCCACTCTTATCAAGGTCGGTACGCCAATGAGCCTTAAACCAAAATGATGCAGAATTGTCTAAGCTTTTCGATGATGTAATCAGAGTTATACCTTAATATGGGAATTTTCGGAGAAATTTAGAATTTAAAAAAAATTTCAATTGTGCCCCCTTGCGGCGAAATGAGGAACTTAAGAGTAATTTCCAGAATTTTCTCATGACCGCTTTAATGATAATTTTTTTTTCCAAGTTTCTATGCCTAGAGTATAATATAGGTCGTAAGGCTGTGTATTGATGTTATTATTCCTCTGTGACATTGGGCGCGGTTGCCCGGCCTATATCAGTGGTGCCACAACACTTGCATACCTGAAAAAACTCACACCAGTAAGATAACGAAACTATAATTTCTGCTTTTTATCGCCGCGCTAACTGCAAAATGCAGTCGGTTCTTTACAGAGCATTTCTTGCGGTTAGAATACACAAAATTATTTAAAAAAAAAATCAAATAGCTTTTTTTTGATCCGCTTCAGTCGATTTTAACGGTAGAATAGATCTTTCTGACGAATATGCTGGTTCCCATGTATCCTACGGTGCCGCATATGATTCCCAGCACGCCACTGAACAGCGCCATGTATCCAAAGTAAAAGGTGGTTTGGAATAGGCCATACATTCTGGAAAAATTAAAAAGTTATTAAATAAATTATAAAACGATGAGTCAAAAAGAAAATTATCCAGAGGTAGAAATAAATTCCAGTTCTATGTTTTTAAATAAATAATATATCACATTTGAGGAAATGGGCAAAATAATTGATGAGCTTAATTCGAAGAAAGCAACGGGATTTGATAATATTTCCATCAAAATTATTAAAATTCTAAAGTATAATACAATTCCTATATTACACCATTTAATCAAAATTTCTTTTAAAACCTGGCTATTTCCACATAAATTAAAAATAGCAAAAGTATCACCAGTTTATAAAAATGCAGAAAAATATTTTAGTAGTAACCATCGCCCAATTTCTGTTTTATTTTCAAAGATTTTTGAAAAATTTTTAAATAATAGAATAGTAAATTTTTTAGAAGAAAAAAATTACTCTCTCCATTTCAATATGGTTTTCGTAAATTTAGAGATACAGAAGTTGCAGCTGCACTTATTATCAAAGATATTCAACAAAACGTTGATAGCAACCAAAAATGCTGCCTCTAGATTTATGTAAAGCATAATTTGATACAGTCTAATCACAACATTGTACTTAAATGCCTATACAATATTGAAATTCGGGGAAATATTTATTTATTGTTAAAAAAAAACAGTTCACAAAAAAACATAACTTGTGGTGTTTCGCAAGGATCAACCTTAGGACCTACTTTTTTTTTAAATCTACATTAATTCTATAGCAAAATTAAATTTAAAAATTAAACCGGATGTAAGAAATATAGTACTTCCGGTTTGACCGGAAGTTGACACTATTGGAAAGATAATAAAAATCGAAGATAGGGACATGTAAGCCGTTTTGCTCTAAGACGCACAGTTAGAAAGCTAGACGCTGTCAAAGTTCAAAAATCTCATTTTTCAAGAGTCAATATCTCGGAAACTGTTAAGTATAGACTAATAATGCTTTTATTAAAAGATGTTCAGAATTTTATGCAGAATCCAAAAAAATTATATAAAATAGGAATATCCATTTAAGATTTAGATCTTACCCCCCCCCCTCCCTCCTAGGGGCTTGAAGTAACAAGATTGACAATATACGCAAAAGATGTTCCCCTCGAGATAAAAATCGACGTGTCCAAGCGATTTTCCACATTTTCATTTTAAAGCAGGAAAATCGAGGTGGGAAGTTTTCAAATGAACAATGTATATATTTTTTTTAAATAATTTCGATGGAGTTATTAATTATTACTAAACATGATTTTTATTATTTGTGATTTTATATTATTGTATATTTGGTGTTATATTCTCTGTAATGAACTTTTTAAGTTGGCACTAGGTACTGGTAAAGATGTGTATTATTATTCTTAAAACTTTACAATTTTTTGAAATTTGTCACTGTTTATTTTAATCTAGGGTCGTTTTTTTTGTCTATTTACGATTTTTAGTTTTTTTGCCCTCTCGTCACTAGTGAAAAAAAAATTTAATTTTGTCGCTGGTTAGGAAACGATTTAATTTCATCGCTAGTGCGAAAATAATTGCTTTCGTCACCAGCGACTAAAACAGTGTCATTTGCAAAAAGTAATTAAGTAAAATAGTACTTACTTGGTTTTAAAGAAGAAATAATAGATGGCGTAAACGTAAACGTAAGCAGAGGTCGACCCGGCCGCCAGGAAAGACGTCCATTGCCAACGGTAGTCCTCTGCGTTCAACAAAAAGTACGTGCACACGATAGTTACGCAGACGGTCACGATGATCAGTATGAGGAACACGAGGAGCATGAAACCGTACACGTAGTAGATTTTGTACGCCCAGAATGAGGTGAAAATAAAATACCTGAAAATAAAAATAAATAAACCAAGATTATTCGAATAGGTAACTTGACAAAAATTTTAAATGGAGAAAAAATTCTATAAATCATATAGTTAATTAAATGCACTATTAGTCTATACTTCATAGTTTCCGAGATATTGACTCTCGAAAAGTGACATTTTTGAACTTTGACAGCTTATAACTTTCTAACAGTACGTCTTAGAGCAAAACGGCTTACATGCCCCTATCTTCAATTTTTATTATCTTCCCAAAAAAATCAACTTCCGGTTGAACCGGATGTAACTCGAAAGCAGGAAATATAGTTGTTCCGGTTTAATTAGAAGTATATATGGAAAGTCTTAAGCCGTTTTGCTCTAAGACGTACTGTTAGAAAGTTATATGCTGTCAAAGTTCAAAAATGTCGCTTCACTTCGAGAGTCAATATCTCGGAAACTATGAAGTATAGACTAATAGTGCATTTAATAAAAAATAATTATAATTTTATGTGGAATTTAAGAATGTAAAAATATACAGGGTGTTCCATTTAAAAAAATAAAATAACGTCAACACTTGACAGTTGGTGACATTACTGACATATGGTATAATAGTCAAATAGTAAAATTTTAGTCCTATAGATTGCCCAAAACCCGGATCCGATATCACTTTTCGTTCGCCTGTAATTAAGCCGTTCCGGAACATTTGGCCAACCCTGTATATTGTCATAAAACATATGGCAGCAAAAAAACAACATATTTCGTCCCAAAAGACCGCTAGCAAGATTAAAAATGCCCCAAAATTCAAATTATCCCAAGCGGGTAAAAACGCGCTGCTATAGGTCGTGACGTCAAGAAGTATAATTCGTGTGCGACATCCACGAAATAGGTTATAGGTTGGCAATAAATTGAACGACCTTGAGAATTCCACCTTAAAACAACAATATAATAACAATAACACACGGCAATCCTGACGTCATCGGGCTTGGCGCGCTTAAGGTTGAATTATCAACGTCATTCAATCTATTGCCAACCTATAACCTATTTCGCGTTGATTTTTGAGTTTATTACTTTAATAACTAACATTTAAAGAAAATCAACATCGTCGGTACATTATTTAGGTAGTATCTGATATTACAAAAATATCAATTTATTTCATTGCTAATTTTGGGAGAATTGTATAGTGAAAAAACAATGAGTGACAATGACATAATAATGTTAAAAAAATCTTACCCGATATTTTTCGTTATACAATTCTCCTAAAATAAGTTATGAAATTCCTTGATATTTATTAAATATGTCAATTATTACCTATAAAAGATCAAGTCGATACTGATTTTCTTTAAATTTTGTGTAAAAGCTAGAAAACATAAATAAATCTACGCGAAATAGGTTATAGGTTGGCAAACATGTTGATACTCCCACCTTAAGAGGTCGTTTGAAATGCTTTTGACACGCGCGAAACTTTAAGGTGGGAGTATCAACATGCTTGCCAACCTATAACCTATTTCGCGTAGATTTATTTATGTTTTCTAGCTTTTATACAAAATTTAAATAAAATCAATATCGTCTTCATATTCTATGGGTAATAATTAACATGTTAAATAAATATCAAGGAATTTCATAAGTTATTTAAGAAGAATTGTATATCGAAAAATATCGGTTAAGATTTTTTTTTACCATTATTTATGTCATTGTTCTTTCACTATACAATTCTCCCAAAATAAGCAATGAAATAAATTGAAATTTTTGTAATATATCAGATATTACCTAAATAATGTGCCGAAGATACTGATTTTATTTAAATGTTAGTCAATAAAATAATAAACTAAGAAAAACAAGGCGAAATAAGTTGGCAATAAATTGAATGACGTTGATAATTCCACCTTAAAGAATTTTTACCAAGTTATTACTGATTTTTAAGGAGTAATAATTGGGGAATATTTTTTTAGGTCTAACTAAATTATATTATTGAAAAAAAAAATTGGAAAGTTCCCTATTATACGTACATTTCTATAAAAATGCTGGCAAAAGGCAACACGCCGCCGAGCAAAATAATGACGCCCGGCTCCATGAACCATTTTTTTTCCGGAATCGGCCTGGGAACAGCGTTAATCCTAAAAAAAAGCATTGCATTAGTATTGCAAAAAATTAAGAAGTTTTACTACCGATTTTTAAAAACAAAAAAAAATTTTAATGGAAATATTATATTACGCGTTAGTTAAAACTCATTTAAATTACGGAATTTTAGGTTGGGGAGAAATAAATAGAACTTTAGTTAAAAAATTAGAAATATTACAAAAAAGTTTCTAAAAATTATATTCAATAAAGATTATCTTTATGCTTCAAAAGAATTATATTCACAAACAAAAAAGTTGAACATCAGACAACTTTACATGTAGAACATCTTAATATATATATTTAAAAATAAAAACCTTATACAATTTAAAAACCATAATCATAATACACGTCATAAGAATGAAATAACCATAAAACCTAAAATAAATAAGTCCATAGGACAAAAAAATTTCAAATATTTATGTTTTTATTTAAACGATTATTTAAGTACTAACAAAAATAAAAAAATTGATTTCATTAAAAAAATTTAAAGTCGAAATATGGATATTAAAAACAGACAATTTGAAAATATTTTTAGAAATGCTTTAATTAATTAATATTGTTCTGAATAATTTATATAAGTAATATTTTTTACTTAAAAATTATAAACTAATAATTTTATTATAGGTAATATATTTCTTTAAAAAAGCAGCGTTTATACTATAAATTAACATTTTTACTTTAAAACTTGATTTTTAATGCATATTTATGATTTATGATTTTCCATACTAAAACAAAAAATAAGATTTGCCCCTAACAAGCTCAGCTTCAGGGGATTGAAGTATAAGTTTATAGAAGACAACATAAACATATTTATTATATTATTAAATTTTTAAATAAACTTATTATTATTATTATTATTATTATTATTATTATTATTACATGAGGAATGCCAACTTGGCACCGTGACGAAACGTGTAAACTAAAAACAAAGTACCTGCAAGGATAATCCGGCTGTCCGGCCAAGTTTCGTCCCAAAACCGTTCCGACTAGAGTCAATGGTAAAATTACAAACAGACAAATACACACTACGGCAATCTGAAAAATAAAAATTACGAATAATTTAATATTAATGATGGAAAATTTGGCCATAATTATTATATTTGTTTGTAAAGAGATCAGCTACATCCATAGACATTTACCTTTAGATACGTACAGCTTATCTCCTGCGCAAACAAAAGTTACGTTTTATGGGTGAAAAAATACCTCCGAGCGCATTACTCGCCGGTCAGCTGTCTTCCCGCTGAGCAGCATCGGGCATGCGCACAAACCTCGTGTTATCGGCCTGTTCTTCTTTAGCGACATGCTCAAAATACGCTCCAGAACCGGCTCGGCCGCCATTTTTGTCGTTGTGTTTTAAAGTTTCTCCGTGGATTGTGGATTTTCTTTGCCATTGTGGGTGTTTACTATTTACGGATTTCTAGTTTTTGTGTAGTTTAGTGAATTGTGATTGTGCTTTTAGTGACTCGGATTGGAATATAAACAATGACAGGCATTGTATGATTTTATTATGCACAAATAGGGGTAAAATACCTGCTATTTCATATTTTCAGTAACTATGGAGTAGTGATGTATCTCGATATATAACTTTATTTTATTATGATCAATTTAAACACATCAAACTAGGCCCAGGCTACCCAAACAAGGTATGAAAATAAAGAGAAACACACACCAAGACAGATTATCCCGATGCATGTTTTGGTATATTTTATTTGCAGTCCTGTAATCTTCAAAAAGTTTAAAAGACACTTTCCTATACAGGGTTCCCCATTTAAAACGAAACAGGCTAAATATCTGGTTCCGCGTTAATTTAAAAAAAAAAACGCTCGGATCCGTCGATTTTTATTTCGAGGGGGACATCTTTTGCGTATATTGTCAATCTTGTTACTTCAAGCCCCTAGGAGGGAGGGGGGGTAAGATCTAAATCTTAAATGGATACCCCTATTTTATATAATTTTTTTGGATTCTACATCAAATGCTGAACATTTTTTAATAAAAGCAATATTATTCTATACTAAACAGTTTCCGAGATATTGACTCTTGAAAAATGAGGTTTTTGAACTTTGACGGCGTCTAGCTTTCTAACTGTAAGTCTTAGAGTAAAACGACTTACATGTCCCTATCTTCAATTTTTATTATCTTTCCAATAGTGTCAACTTCCGGTTAAACCGGAAGTACTATATTTCTTACAACCGGTTTAACCGGAAGTTGACACTATTGGAAAGATATTGAAAATCGAAGATAGGGACGTGTAAGCCGTTTGGCTCTAAGATGTACTGTTAGAAAGCTAGACGCTGTCAAAGTTCAAAAATCTCATTTTTCAAGAGTCAATATCTCGGAAACTGTTTAGTATCGACTAATAATGCTTTTATTAAAAAATGTTCAGAATTTTATGCAGAACCCAAAAAAATTATATAAAATGGGGGTATCCATTTAAGATTTAGATCTTACCCCCCCCCCCCTCCCTCCTAGGGGCTTGAAGTAACAAGATTGACAATATACGCAAAAGATGTCCCCCTCGAAATAAAAATCGACGGGTCCGAGCGTTTTTTTTTAATTAACGTGGAACCAGATATTTAGCCTGTTTCGTTTTAAATGGGGAATCCTGTATACTTATATAAAAGAAAAAATGTAAATACCGAGGTGGTTTATATTACTCCACGGGTCAAGTTCTCGGGCAAAACCTTTTTAAAATTCTTGAACAAGAAATTGCGCTTGAAAGTGTTTTACACGTACCCAAGTTTTTACTAAATTGTAAAAATCAATACAACTCATATTTGACTTGAGCCTAGGTACGCGATAACATCGAAAATTGGTTATTTTGCTGGTTTTGTTTGTTTTTTATATTCGATTTTATAAACTTTCTATTTTAATTGGCTTGATCTCTTCCCTTTCGAACTAAAAACACGACGACGAATCATTTTTAAACAAATTTTAGAAACAAAACCTTACAAAACGATTTTCTATCCTTAAAATCTGATAGGTTTGCAACTACTAAAAATGCCAGAAATTACTAACTTAATTCCCAACCTGATTGAAAAAATTGAGAAGAAATTCCAATTTCTTGAGCAAGAATTTGAATTTTAAAGCCCGGACCTGTCTGTTTTCCCATTCGTCAAACGTTGCACGTTCGATAACGTTGCAGTGCGCACGTCTAATCGTGTATAGCTTTGTTTACACGCGCGGGGGCGCGGGGCCATAAATTTGCCACTTTCGTGACTATTGTTCGCTTATCTAAAGCTAAATATCTATGGCTACATCTCTGTCTACTTCATATTGAAAAAGACGATTCTTCAAACGACAGGGTATAGTTATAAATAGAAAAATGGTACGGCGAAAAGACCTTAACCCACTCACCATTGTTTCGAAAGGAATGGCCCTCGATGCATGATAATACATGGCGATGAAGTTGATGAAAAATGCCGTCCCGCAAACAAAAACGGGCAACATAAAGGCGGAAGCCACCATCTGCCGTATCCATAACTTGCCACCCATCCGGGCGTAGAGGGAGCCGCCGAAATAGCCGTTGATGGGAGATGTAACCGCGTAGACGAATATGGCGGTGGAAAGGAGCATACCACGTCTAAAATTAGTAATTTTATAGGTTTCTGGGAAGTATTATTGGTACTCATTGTCCATGGTTTTGTTTGTCGCATTCTCATTGAATTTACACTGTTTTTTCTTTAGACTTTTACCAAAAAATATATTACAGCAACCGGCCTATAAAAAGAGTAGAATGCTTTTCCTCTGTGATTGTGATAAATTTTTTCCCTAAAGTATTTTTTATTAATATTATATCTTTATTCTCAACCAACTTAAAAAGTTCATTACAGAGAATATAACACCAAATATATAAAATCACAAATAATAAAAATTATGTTTAGTAATTATTAATAACTCCATCCAAATTATTATATATAATAACCATTTACAAAATAATAATAATAATATATAATACGTTAAAGTTAGTTTGGTTTTTAAAAAAAATATTTTTAAAAGTCCAGAATTTTGATATTTCTTTAATTTTTTTCGGCAAACTGTCGTAAATTGTTATTCCTTTATATAATATTGATTTTTGGCCAAAAGTACTCTTTACCTTTAAAGGTGTTTGAATGTGATGGTTTTGTCTCGTGATGTGAATAATGTTGGTTAAGGGAAATATTATATTCGATTGTCTTTCTTTCTTTAATAATAATATAGTGTATTAGAATGCATAGTTTTAATTTATAAAGCTTTTCTAAATTTAAATACCCGTTTGGTTCATACAAATTTATAGTTGGTGCTAAAAAAAAGTTTATGTATGCATTTAATTATCTTGTTTTGTAGTTTTTTTAATGGCTGAATTGTAGTTGAATTCGCTAATCCCAAAATTGAAATCATATGAAATGTTCATTTGAAAACTTCCCACCTCGATTTTCCTGCTTTAAAATGAAAATGTGGAAAATCGCTCGGACCCGTCGATTTTTATTTCGAGGGGGACATCTTTTGCATATATTGTCAATCTTGTTCCTTCAAGCCCCTAGGAGGGAGGGGGGGTAAGATCTAAATCTTAAATGGATACCCATATTTTATATAATTTTTTTGGATTCCGCATCAAATTCTGAACATATTTTAATAAAAGCATTATTAGTCTATACTTAACAGTTTCCGAGATATTGACTCTTGAAAAATGACATTTTTGAACTTTGACAGCGTTTAGCTTTCTAACGGTACGTCTTAGAGCAAAACGGCTTACATGTCCCTATCTTCGATCTTCGGTTTAACCGGAAGTTCACACTATTGGAAAGATAATAAAAATCGAAGATAGGGACATGTAAGCCGTTTTGCTCTAAGACGTACAGTTAGAAAGCTAGACGCTGTCAAAGTTCAAAAATGTCATTTTTCAAGAGTCAATATCTCGGAAACTGTTAAGTATAGACTAATAATGCTTTTATTAAAAAATGTTCAGAATTTTATGCAGAATCCAAAAAAGTTATATAAAATAGGGGTATCCATTTAAGATTTAGATCTTACCCCCCCCCCCTCCCTCCTAGGGGCTTGAAGTACCAAGATTGACAATATACGCAAAAGATGTCCCCCTCGAAATAAAAATCGACGGGTCCGAGCGATTTTCCACATTTTCATTTTAAAGCAGGAAAATCGAGCTGGGAAATGAACACCCTGTATGTACTATAATTTTGAATAAACCAAAGAATAATATATATTTTTTAAATATTTTAATGATATATAATTTTTAGCTTTAAACAAAATGCCAATATGTAATTGGTGAGATGTAACTTCTTAAATATTCAATAATATGTTTTTTTTCCAACTTAAATTTTCATCAATATATAAACCTAAAAATTTAATTGTATCAGTATATTTAATTATATGATTATTGAAAGATAAAAAAAAAATATTATTATTTTTTAATTTTGATTTACTTATAAACATAAAATATTCCAATATTGTTGAACAATTTGTTGTTACTTTTGTGATATTTACTTTGATTTTTTTAAAGTTTTAATTTTCGCTCCACAAGTACATATACATACTAACTTAAAAAACAAACATACATAAAGTCGCCACAGTGGATCTTTGCCCGTGCGTCATCAATCAACGATCAGGACTCCACGTGGTTAATAACTCTGCATCCTTATTTAGTACAGTAACAAGTTTGAATAAAAGCATAAAATAACGTCTGCAAGATTCCGCAATAATATAACGTGCTAGACAAGAATAAAACTATAAACGTCAATTAATTACTATTTTTATTTGTTTAGTTGACTACGGTTGTATTTTAGAACGTCATTGTCAACCTTATTTTGATCTGCCAATCTAATTCGTATTTTGTAAATTTTTGTGCCTTAAAACGTTCCTTTTTCTAAAAATAGTTCTTTTTAGAGCTAATTATACCCACCATCTGTTTTGGCGGTAAGTATTTATGGATTTTTATAATACCTAATTTATTTATTTTAAATATTCTAACCGTGAAAGTACTTTGAAAAGTTTACGGCAGTGGCTAAATTCCCTTAAATGAAAGGATGTCAAAAATTTGACTTTTGCGATTTTAATAGTCAATAAAACACCAAACTTTTCTAGATTTTAAGCTTTAAAGATAGTATTAAATGTAATAACATTTGTTTGTCAATTTCTTTTAGATAATAGAGAATGCCGGGCAAAACTAAAAATAAATAATAATTTTTCGGGATATTATGTAGTTACGTCAAACGGTAGGCAGGCACGTCTATTTTATGAACTTAGACTTAGTTTTGACTTTTTTCGTCTCGTAATTTTGATTTGATTCATACGATTTTGATGACGTGAAAGTGATGACGCACGGGAAAAGAACCACTGTGGCGACTTTACCCTCCCTTTGTCGCAAGTTTTTAGAGCGAAAATTCCGTTTTTTCCTTTGTTATATGTTGGTTTTTTTGTAACAAGGTGGTACTATACAGGGTGTCCGGAAATGATGAGCAAAAAATTTAGGGGACAATTCTATACCGAAAATAAATGCTATCTCATAACATTTTTTCGAAAATCGGAGTTACAGGGTGTTAAAGTTAAATATTATTTGCAGTTTTAAAATACCGAAGTTACTAGAATAATAAATTAAAAAATATTCAAATCAAAGGTTCAAAGTGCCGTCCTTCGTCTTCAATGCATTAATTAATTCTTAAAAAATTAAATCAAAAAATAATAAGTTTCCTATTCATCGCACGCAAGCAATGTTATTTTAGCGTTTTTCTCGAAAACGGTTAGATTTATCGAAACAAAAGTAGTATACCTTTTTTATGTCAAAAGGTTAGGAGAATAAAAATATTCAGTCAAAATGCGCATACAGTGTAGGACAAAAAAGTTGGGACCATTCAAATTAAAGTATAGGCTCCTACGTGGCGCCATCTACAAAATGCGAAAGAATGGTGGGCAAATTTGTATTCCTCATCCCAAAAAAGCCCCATATATACGAGATTCCGGACACCCTTGTAGGTGTAATGTAGTATATTTTTTCTTGACAATCTTAACCAAAAGCAGTATAAATTCAAAGAGGACAGTATTTTATTAATTGATGGCTGAAAAGACGTTCAGTTTAGCTCCAGGTAAGTAGAGTCTATATCAGCTATTATAGCTAAATTATATTATATTTATGTTATTTCCTTACTCTGTATATAGTTCTCCGAGGATTGCAAATATAATAACACTCAGAACGACGGTGGTCAGCTGATGACCAGCCCCGATGAGAGCAGAAAACAACAGTGGATTCGAGGCTGGCCTGAAGACATCCCCGTGGACTTGCTTCCAACCGTACTCGTCGCCCAAATCTCTTTCCTAAAAAGTATTCAACTTTTAACAGCTAAAAAACACCATGCAGTACTTATTTCACAGGCCGTTGACCAAAAACGGTATTTTCAGGCCCTGTATTAAGGTTACCAAGCTCAGAAATCTATTCTTTGAGTGACAAGGGCACAGAAACTAATTAAAATTGTTGGCAGCAGCATTCAGTTTCTCTATAGAGAAGAATCGGTTTAAATTTCTTACCATATCATCTATGTCGTCATCCTTACTGTATCTAGCATAGTCCTTTCTTAGAGTCCTCATTAAAATCATTGATACCAAGCCGACCAAGAAAATAACCATCATGAAGCTGTTAAAAATACTGAACCAATGAATCTACAAATTGTTTATTTCGTTAAACATATACATAAGCAATACATAACAAGTGGAAGAAAAAGCTATGCCCTGTCCATATTATCTTGTGACCCACAATTTGAGTATCAATATAAACCTGAAACTAGAATTACATATATATAAAAAGGGCAAAGGCTAATAGAGAGCGCCACAGTCGCTCTTCACGTTCGTATTGTCTTATCATACAATAAAACTATGGTGTTAACCCTTACTCTGTGTTGGAAGAAGTTGTGATCCAAATATTTGTCGAATCTATCCTCATACTTGGTATCGGTTTTTTTCCAGGTGACCTCGTAGGTGAAACTTAATTTAGTATTGGAAGACAGCTCTACCTTATCTTCAGATGTCAAATTAACGTCTATTATTTGCTTTCCATTATATCCTGCAAAAAAATATATAAATTTGTTTATAGTCTGTTTTTTATATAACTTTATAAATAATATTTTTTAAACCAGTATATACCGAGAAGCTTTCAAAATTGGTATAATAAAACC
Organism: Polydrusus pterygomalis; assembly: GCA_963969555.1. Lineage (NCBI taxonomy): Eukaryota > Metazoa > Arthropoda > Insecta > Coleoptera > Curculionidae > Polydrusus > Polydrusus pterygomalis. Next base: position 2,324,740 of record OZ018382.1, on the reverse strand, counting down.
TATTTTTAAAAATGGAGATTCTAGTAAAACTAGTACTTATAGACCAATAACATTAATATCTTCGATAGCGAAAGTATTGGAAAAAATTTTAAAATTAAGAATTGAAAATTATTTGGAAAAATACATTTTATTTCTAATAAACAGTTTGGGTTTCAAAAAAATAAATCAACACAAAACGCTATTTGCTATCTAACAGAACAAATAAATGATGCACTAGATAATAAAAAACCATGTATTAGTATTTTTCTAGATTTAGCAAAAGCCTTTTGATACAGTTAGCCATAATTTACTGTTAAAAAAGTTTGAAAACATTGAGAAAATACAGAGGAAAGCAATTAGAATTAATTAAAAAGTATCTAAAAAAATAGACCAACTTATGTTTAAATAGACAAAGAAAAAATCAATAGCTAATATGAATAGTATACAAATAAATGAAGACATTCAAATTTTTAAAGTTAATAAAATAAAATATTTAGGAATTATTTTTGACAGTAAATTAAATTGGAATTTTCACTTAGAATACTTAATTAAAAAATTAGGGTATTTACTACCGATTTTTAAAAACATTAAAAAATTTTGAAATGTAAGACATGGAAATATTATATTACGCGTTAGTTAAAACCCATTTAAATTACGGAATTTTAGGTTGGGGAGGAATAAATAGAACTTTAGTTAAAAAATTAGAAATATTACTAAAAAGGTTTCTAAAATTATATTCAATATAGATTATCTTTGTCCTTCAAAAGAATTACTTATATTCAGAAACAAAAAAGTTAAACATAAGACTAAGACAACTTAACATTTATAACATCTTAATATTTATATTTAAAAATAAAAACCTTATACAATTTAAAAACCATAATCATAATATTCGTCATAAAAATGAAATAACCATAAAACCTAAAATAAATAAGTCCATAGGCCAAAAAAATTCAAATATATAAAATTTATGTTTTTATTTAAACAAACGATTATTTACCAACAAAGATTTAAAAAATGATTTCATTAAAAAAATTTTAAGTCGAAATAAAAACATGGATATTAAAAACAGACAATTTGAAAATATTTTTAGAAATGCTTTAATTACTTAATTAATATTGTTCTGAATAATTTATGTAAGTAATATTTTTTACTTAAAAATTATAAATTAATAATTTTATTATAGGTACCTAATATATTTCTTCAAAAAAAACTGCGTTTATACTATGAATTAAAAATTTTACTTTAAAACTTGATCTTTAATGCATATTTATGATTTAGGATTTTACATACTAAAACAAATATAAGATTTATCCCTAACAAGCTCAGCTTCAGGGGATTGAAGAATAAGTTTATAGTAGACAACATAAACATATGTATTATATTATTAAATTTTAAATAAACTTATTATTATTTAATTGAATTATTCATGATGACATTTAATGAAAAATGGAAGAATTAAAGTTGGCTCATGTAAAACAGGTTTATTAAAGTTCAGAACCCAAAAAGTGTGTTCATCTTGGCTTATTTAACTTTACAATGGATATTATACATGTAAACATATCACTGTTTCAGCCAGACAGTAGGTACTACAAACTAAAAGGTTATCTATTCAATTATAATAACAAGATTTATCTCCCAACTTACCAATTTCAAACTTCTTATGTGTCCAAATATAGTATTTGTTATCTTTCATTTCTCCTACTACTCCCCAGATTGGTAAGTCATCAATGTACATTTGGTACCAATAATGGTTCTTGACAGCATACACGAAAGCCTTGAATTTTTCTTCGTTTAGCTGAACTGCACAATATTCAACCTTATGTACATCACCTGAAAGAAATATTTAATACTACTGAATTGGATACCAAGACTTATTTTATAATTGTCCCAAGTTGTTATGGTAATAATATTAATGATGTCTTAAATATTACAAGTATCAGCATGTAACTAAAGTACTCTATGGCCCAGTTATAATCTTTTATATATTCTTACTTTTAAATTCAATGTCAATCCCACTAAACTCCAACTCGACCCCTTGAAGAGCTTCACTGAGCGTTTCATGGTAGTGACTTATGGTTTCTTTCGAGCCCACACAAAATGGAAGAGAGAAATAGGCATACGTTTCCTGCCGGTTATGGTAAGGACCTACTGTGTTCATCCACAGCACAACCTCTTCATTGTCTTCGTACTATAAAATAGAGGCAAGAGGTTAAATTAATATAAACTGGTAGAATAGGTAATGTGGAAATTGTATGCCCATGTGTCAGGTACCTACCTGGCAAAAGCTACGAAATATTTAACGATTAATAAAATAATTCGGAATTTGTCCTTTAAATACTGTGGTTGTTCTCCCACATAACAATAAGTTACCTGGCTTTAGTGACATGGTTTTTAAGGAATCTTTTTCCATAATTTTATGCCTTAAGTGTTGGGATTGTGCTGGCTAGAGAAGCTTTTTGCAAAAAATGTACAAGTCGTAACTTTAAAATATATTCTGTTGATGTTCTACTTACTATGTGATTGTGCTCGTCAGAAAACGCCCCAACAATAAGCCAGAAAAGCAATATCTTGCAAAGATTACGCATTTTCTTGTATATGGATATATTCTTATTAATTTTCTGGAACCACTCGACCCGTTTTTTCAAAAAATCGCCAGCAAATCACCGAAATATCAAAATTTTTAACATTTCTACACGTAGCACGATAGTCAAGTGTCAAGTTGACAAGCTGTCATAAGTAAAAGGTGTTTTGTAGGAACGTGGTGGGGGATATTTGTATTTTTGACGATTATCGTATTCGACCAACTTCATAACCATTTTCTTTTCTGTGCGACCAATGCCTTAAGGCGTATTTGATTGGCAGTGATTTGGATTAGAGATGGGTCCGACCCGCTATTTTTGTTTAGCAGCTGCTTCTGCTATTGGTAAACAAAAATAACAGTAAGAAATAGCTGCTATTTTAATAGCAGTTGCTATTTAAACTCTCAAACTAAAACCCAAACAATAATGCCACAAAATAGTCTACGGTTCGATTGGCCCGACTCCGAACTGGCGTTCGCACTTCGCAGTAAGTAAATCGGAATAGCAGTTCGAAATAGCATAGCAGTGATAACCAAAATCACCTAACCTGACAACCGCTCATTTCGCTCTGTCAGGTCAGCGCCAGTTCACAGTAAAGTAAATATTAGGTGCTAAAAATTAGCAGCTAATTTTAAAGCTCGTAGCATTTAGCGTTATACCGAATCAAATAGCAGTTTAAAAAAAAGCAGGCTGCTATTTAGCAACCCATCTCTAATTTGGATCGTCAGCTACACTTTGACCGTGCGATTATTTGCCAATCGAGTCTTAGGTCAGATCAGAGATCAATCTAAACTTACGAATCGAATAAGGCTCAGGTCGTGGCTATAGTTCCGGCCATATAACAGTACATTTTTACAGTTTGTTTTCTTAAAAACCCGGTTGTCAAAGTCAACGAAATGTTATACGTGTCCAAGTCCAAAATTTTCTAGCCGAAAAATGAGGCCTTCTTGGACTTTTATAGGGTCCGGGATTTTTCTAGCGTTTATCGCCAATTCAATTTGGAGTCTCTACGCTATATGGCAGTCCCCAAAATGCAATTCTTTGGTTGATGAGGTTTGTTATCATTCATTTCTAAATGATAACCCCAAACTGGATTTGCTGGTATACCTTAGTGATAACTCAAAAAATGGTAAATTTGACTTGGTTTTGAAAGTGGAAGACATAGATTACAAGAATCCCTTTGAAAGGTGAGAAATACTGCCTCTTTTAACGAGTTTTCAGTCATAATTGTTAAAATAATCAGTCTTATATGTGTCATGTTTTTACTTTGTTGTAGGGATGTTGAAATAGAAATACCGCGAGTAGTTCAGCAAAATGGATCCCTATTTATTCACAGTTTGTTCATACCTAGTAAGCATAAAAGGAAGTATACGCTAGATGATTTTCATAACTTGGTTCGCTCAGAGGACACAACTTATTTTAAAGGAAGACTGACAAAATTTGCTATTCCTCAGAGTACAACATTTAATTTATTGATTGAAGAGAAAACCAAAAGAATATATAGACCTGTTACTCATTTAAGATCTAAATATGCTGTAGTTATGTGTACCGAAAAATTACATATACCTCACAGGTATAGTTATTTATAATTTTAAGTTTCTTTAGCGGGTTGCATTAACATGTAAAAATGGAATTTTAGTGAGATTCCCAATGAAATTGTTGGTCACATGAGGGTCAAACCCTCAAGGCAATTCCTACCTATTGCAAATCAAGATTTCTTGAACATGAGACTAAAGGAATTGAAGGAAGTCACCCCATCGACTGAAAAAATGACATTTACATACTGTTATTCACCTGTATCCTTGGGTAAATTAAGATTTTTCTTGCAAATGGAGGCAACTTTGAAACAGTTCATACAACTGGGCTTCACTGAAAAGGATTTAGATGAAGTTAAGAGTGTTTTTGGGGATACGAAATTGTATTTGTTGTGTGCTACCATGGCCATTGGAAGCATACATGTAAGTAGTTTCAGGTCAAAGAACCTTCAAGAGACATTTTTAATGGGAAAATTTATTTTTAGCTGTTACTGGACTTTTTATCATTTAAAAATGATGTTAGTTTTTGGAAATCCCACTCATCTATGGCTGGTCTTTCTACTAGAACAGTCATGTGGAGGGCCTTTTCTCAGATAGTCATATTTTTCTTCTTGTTGGATGAGGGGACTTCTCTGCTAGTCTTGATTCCTGCCGGGATTGCCACTCTTATTGAGGTAAGAAAAAATATGGCAGATTACAGAATTTTATTTGGAAGACATAATAATAATAAGTTTATTTAAAATTTAATAATATAATAAATATGTTTATGTTGTCTTTTATAAACTTATTCTTCAATCCCCTGAAGCTGAGCTTGTTAGGGGCAAATCTTATTTTTTGTTTTAGTATGTAAAATCATAAATATGCATTAAAAATCAAGTTTTAAAGTAAAGATGTTAATTTATAGTATAAACCTCAGACCAAGCACTGAGTGCTTGGTCTGAGGTATAAACGCAGTTTTTTATTACCTATAATAAAATTATTAATTTATAATTTTTAAGTAAAAAATATTACTTACTTATAATATAATATAAATTATTCAGAACAATATTAATTAATTAAAGCATTTCTAAAAATATTTTCAAATTGTCTGTTTTTAATATCAATGTTTTTATTTCGACTTTAAATTTTTTTAATGAAATCAATTTTTTAATTTTTGTTGGTAAATAATCTTTTAAATAAAAACATAAATACTCGTATTTGAAATTTTTTTGTCCTATCGGCTTATTTATTTTAGGTTTTATGGTTATTTCATTTTTATGACGTGTATTACGGTTTTGGTATTGGTTTTTAAATAATTGTATAAGGTTTTTATTTTTAAATATAGTATAATATATTAAGATGTTATAAAATGTAAAGTTGTCTTATGTTCAACTTTTTGTTTCTGGATATAATTCTTTTGAAGAATAAAGATAATCTTTATTGAATATAATTTTTAGAAACCTTTTTGTAATATTTCTAATTTTTTAACTAAAGTTCTATTTATTTCTCCCCAACCTAAAATTACGTAATTTAAATGAGTTTTAACTAACGCGTAATATAATATTTCCATATGTCTTCTTACATTTAAAAAAATTTTAATGTTTTTAAAAATCGGTAGTAAACTTCTTAATTTTTTAATTAAGTATTTTAAGTGAAAAAATTTAATTTACTGACAAAAATAATTCCTATATTTTATTTTATTAACTTTAAAAATTTGAATGTCTTCATTTATTTGAATACTATTCATATTTCGTGGTAGGTTATTTAGGTTTAAAGTAAAATAAATATAATTTTGTTTTATTAAAATTAATTGTTAACAAATTGTTATCAAACCAACTTTTTATAATTTTAAAATCTTTTTTAATTTTATTATTTAAGTGGTCCCAATTTGCATCGGTATAAAAAATTGTAGTATCATCTGCAAAACTATGAATTTGTCCATCGCAATTTATACTAAATAAGTCTTTAATATAAATATCAAAAAATAATGGTCCTAAAATTGTTCCTTGAGGAACACCATACTTAAATACTTATGGATAGCTTGTTTCTTTATCTATTTATGATTTGAACATAATCTTGGTCTATTTTTCAGAAAATTTTTAATTAATACTAATTTCTTTCCTCTGAATCCAATATTTTCAAACTTTTTTAACAGTAAATTATGGCTAGCTGTATCAAAGGCTTTGGCTAAATCTAGAAAAATACTAAAACAAGGTTTTTTATTATCTAGCGCATCATATATTTGTTCTGTTAGATAGCAAATAGCGTTTATTTGTGTTGATTTATTTTTTTGAAACCCAAACTGTTTATTAAAAATAAAATGTATTTTTTCCAAATAATTTTCAATTCTTAATTTTAAAATTTTTTCGAATACTTGGTATTTTAACTGCATTGTTGTAATTGTAGATATGGAAAGTTACAAAAGTATGCAAAACCAACATGACGATTTCCTGGAAAGGTATACGTTTCCAGAGAGATAAAACCGAGAGTGCAGCCGAAGCTGAAACTAGAAAATACGACGAAGAATGTATGAAGTATTTAAGTTACTTGCTCTATCCATTGTGCGCATGTGCTGCCTTGTATTCTCTGATGTACCAACCACATAAAAGGTTTGCTAAATAAAATCACCAACGACTACCATGTATATTATGTTACTTTTTTATTACAGTTGGTACTCCTGGACAATCAACAGCCTAGTGAACGGCGTATACGCATTCGGCTTTCTGTTTATGCTACCCCAGTTATTCATCAACTACAGACTGAAGTCTGTGGCGGCCCTACCATGGAGAGCCTTTACCTACAAGGCATTTAATACCTTCATCGATGATATTTTTGCATTTATCATAACCATGCCTACGGCCCACAGGATAGCCTGTTTAAGAGACGACGTGGTGTTCTTGGTTTATTTGTACCAAAGATGGTAAGTCCAGCCTATATAGATATTTACCTTTAATAATAATAATAAGTTTATTTAAACATTTAATAATATTGTCACGAAGTTTCTCTTCGTGGGGGTCGTAGCGGTAGAGAAAGGAAAGTCTGGAGTCTATAAAATGGTAGTCTATTGGATCCTTCTTTTACCCTAGTAGGAAAACCAGCATGTCTGACGTGTTTCGGCGTAGGCTCGTTAACGGACTGACAGGTGCGTCACTTGACGATGGTCAAGGCTTGTCACCTATTGTTGAGCTGAAGAGTGGGTGCGGCACTTGACGATGGTCAAGGATAGTCACCCATTGATGAGTTGACCGGGCGGTAGGCTCCGATGCCTGCAGCTTGAGTTGGCCCAGATTATATACCCAAATAAGTGATGAGATTGCAACGCACTTGACCCCGATTGGCGTACAGTGGGTTGCGATCTCAACAACGCACAGTGGTCGAGTATCCTAAATATACCGGACCACTGTGAGTTTTAGTTGACAATATAATAAATATGTTTTTCGTAACAACTCTATAACGATACGCATTTGCGTATCGTAATGAAGCTATTTCGATACGCGTTCATTTGATGTTGGTAACATTTAAATGTTTTATTTCATTGACTTGCGCGGCCTTTGTGATTTACGAGAAAACCCATTTTTCGCAGAGGAAAAATAGCTTGATAACCTACTTTTTATTCTGTGTGGATAACTGTCATGTATGTTGGTTGCATAAATATATAAATCAATCTTTTGTAGATGCTTCAAGCTATCATTTTCTGCCAAATCCTATCCAAAATTCAATCTACTAACCTTCCAATGTCGATTTTAACTTCAACTTTATTTGAACTTTTCATCTTCCCTATACTAAATTGCAATGCCGTGGCGTAAAATCACGTCTTTTGAAATTCGAAAAAAAGTAGCAAAATCGCCCGAATTTCGGAACGCTCTGTATATGTACCGAATGTACAAGGATCACACAACGTATTCCGTCCAATTTCACATCTCATATCGCTAAAATAACTTTAGAATCTCGTGGTGAAAATGGGTCAATAAATCAAAAAACTACAGTTCGCAAAATAATTTTTGTTGTCCAGAAGCTACTATGATAAAAAATAGTATTACCAACATAAAATTTAGACATACAAATTTACAAAATTTGAAGGATTTATTTTCTTTTTAAATATGTGTTTTTTATTGAAAAAACTGCAAATTAGAAAAAATAGTATAACGTACGTGTTATATAAAGCAGTTTTAAGCACTTGTCCCGTTATAAAACTCGCCGCAAGCGGCTCGTTTTTTAACATGGACTCGTGCTATAAAATGATGCTTTATAAAACGTGTACGTTAATATACTATTATGTTGTCTTCTATAAACTTATTCTTCAATCCCCTGAAGCTGAGCTTGTTAGGGGCAAATCTTATTTTTTGTTTTGGTATGTAACATCATAAATCATAATTAATTAATAATTAATTTGTGGTATAAACGCAGTTCTTTTTGAAGAAATATATTACCTATGATAAAATGATTAATTTATAATTTTTAAGTAAAAAATATTACTTATATAAATTATTAAGAACAATATTAATTAATTAAAGCATATTTTCAAATTGTCTGTTTTTAATATCCATGTTTTTATTTCGACTTTAAATTTTTAATTTACCTTTAGATAAGCAAACAATAAAAATGCGCATGTAAAGAAAGCTACACACGATTAGACATGCGCACTGCAACATTATCTTTTGACGAATGGGAAAATAGGCAGGGTTGGGATTTAACATTTAAATTCTTGCCGAAAAATTGGAATTTCTTCTCAATTTTTTTTTATTAGGTTGGGAAGTACCTAAGTTAGTGATTTCTGGCATTTTTAGTAGTTGCAAACCCATCAGATTTTGAGGATAGAAAATTGTTTTGTAAGGTTTTGTTTCTAAAAAATTTGTTTAAAAATGATTCGTCGTCGTGTTTTTAGTTCGAAAGGGAAGAAAACCAGTCAATTAAACTATAAAACTTATAAAATCGAATTTAAAAACAAACAAAACTAGCAAAATAACCAATCTTCGACGATGCTATCGCGTACCTAACCTCAAGTTAAATTCAATCATTAAGCACTTAACATTTAATAATGCAAATATTCAATATTCAAAAACGACAAAATTTTTAGGATTAGTTTTAGACGAAAATTTAAATTGGAAATGCCATATCCAGTATATTATCAACTCAATATCTCCCTTGGTATCTATTTTGTACAGAGCTAGATATTTCATTCCTTTGAAATACTATTAATATATTCAAAATTACAATACTTAGCTTTTGCATGGGGATCTGCTTGTTTATCAAACTTAAAACCATTACAAAAATTGCAAAATAAAGTTATTAAATGTATACACAAATTACCACATTTAGAACCAACTGTTAATCTATATGTATAGACCGAAAGGGTATTTACACGTTCAAAACATTTATAAATTAAAAATTTGTATTCTAATTCATTCTATTATTTAAAAAAAAAAAAAATCAAACAATACTTCGGGAGAATAAGACGTTACATAATCATAACACCATGCAGACATTGTATAAATTAAGAAACTAAGTATACCAGTAAAAATCGCTTTTATATGACGGAAAAAATATCAGAAAATTTAAAAAATTGGCAACTTTTAAAAAACAATTAAAGAGATATTTACTAAATTAAATTGAATTAACTTCCATTTTTTTTAATGGTTATTATTTTCTATATTATGTTGTCACTTTCCATGTAATGGACTGTAAAAGTTAGTTTAGAATAAAGACATTTTGAAAGTAAGTCAAATATAAGTACTTATACCTTGTATTGATTTTTACAATTTGGCAAAAACTTGGGTTACGTGTAAAACATTTTTAAGCACAATTTCTTGTTCAAGAATTTGAAAAAAACTACCTAGGTATTTGCATTTTTTCTTTTATATAATATAAATCTAGAGAAAAGTGTATTTTAAACTTTTTGACGATTGCAGGGCCGCAAATAAAATATACCAAAACAAGCATCTGGATAATCTGTCTTGGTGTGGGTTTCTCTTTATTTTCATACCTTGTTTGTGTAGCCTAGGCCTAGTTTGATGCGTTTAAATTGATCATAATAAAATAAAGTTATATATCAAGATACATTAACTACTCCATACTTACTGAAAATACGAAATACCAGGTATTTTACCCCTATTTGTGCATAATAAAATCATAGAACGGCTGTTACTAGTCATTGTTTATATTCCAATCCGAGTCACTAAAAGCACAAACACAATTCAGTAATAAATAATTTGTATTGGGCCACATGCCTAGTAAAACTGTTGTTCCATTGCACAGGAAGAAAAAATAATAACTGCCACTTGTTATGTTTCACAAATATAATCAGTTTCCTGACACGTGTTTCGGCCCTTTCGGGTCATTTTCATATACTTCACATACTAAATTAGTATCTTCTTGTACTCCTTTGAAAATTACCCGAAAGGGCCAAAACACGTGTCAGGAAACTGATTATATTGGTGAAACATAACAAGTAGTTATTATTTTTTTTTCTTCCTGTTCAATGGAACAATTCAGTAAACTGCACAAAAACTAGGTAAAAAGGTAACTGTCTATGGTCCAGCCTGAGAAATTTATGTTCCTGTTATAATTGAATGGGATTAAAAAAAAATAACTTGTTTTAGGTTATATCCGGTTGATACAACTAGAACCGATGACGTTAACGGTGAGGTAGTTTCAAAAACAACCGTCGATTGCAAGGGGGAGGAGGAGGAGAAAAATGATAAGGAACGGAAAAAAGATAAATAAATGAGTGAGTGATGTTTAGTGCAATTTTTGAAGCTGCTGAATTGGAAGTTCAGGTATTTTATAAGGTTATTTTTATATAGATAATGTGTCTTGTCCTGGGGAAGACTTTAACTCCGTGAAATAGTAGTACTTGTAGGTGTCATGACCTTTTTGCATGTAAGAAAAATCGGACAAATTTTGATGTAAATTTGTTTATGATAATTAGGTATTTTTTTTTAATTTAATTTATTTTGAGATTATTTAAATCATTCCGTTTTGTTATTAAACTATAATTATTATGTTGTTAATGTATGATTTATGCGTGTGTGATATTAAAAAGATGTTATTATTTCTTTTTAAAGAGTCGCAAAAATAAATCAAAGATTGTTTGAGAATCTATCTTTTTATTTAGCTTTATTCATCGTATTTAATTGACATGAAAAAGTGGGACGTATTTTTTCTACACTTCCCCACTTTTATTTAAAAAAGCATCAATTGTAGTCCAGTATTTATCGATGCTAGTTCAGGTATTGCTACAGATGAGCTGAAATAATGCAAATGATGCGGTGCGAAATTAAATTAATGTTTTGTGAAAAAGCATAGAAAAGAACGTCAAACCTATTTTGTCAATATTATATTCGTATGAGCGAGAGGTCTAGTGCCGCATTTGTCAGTTCATTTTGTGATCACTATCCGGTCTATAAAGCGATGTTTGTCTGGAAATGTTCTCCCACTTTTATTTTCCTTATTTTGCATTCTAGACCAGGGCTGAATGAAGCCTTTGAAAATGGTAAAAAGTGAAAAAAAATAATAGTAGGATGAAACCCATTGGAAAAGGAAGAGAATATAACAAAAGTGAAAGGAAAAATAATTTACGGGCGATCCGAGGTCGGGAAGTGGAAAGGGGTGAGTTTTTAAGGGTAGAAAACGATTTATCTCGATTTCCGTCAAAACTACAAGTCCTATGGAAAAACGTTAAATGGCAAAGTTGTAGGTAATAAAAAGATCTACAACTTTTGTATTTACACAGAACATTTACCGTAGTAATGCATATTTTTTTACACCATCAGAAAGTGTAGATTTCAACGAACAAAAAGCCCACCGACTTTTTTAAAAAGCAAATATTTTGACGTGAGAATTTTCGATTGAAAATTAGGGTGCTTTTTCGATATTAAGTCAAAATAAGGTGAAAAAATAAATATTTTATTTTAAAAAAAATTACAGTGTGTTTGGGACCTAAAAAGGTAAGTTTTCACCAAATTTTGTGAAAAAAAAATGGTTTTTGTAAAAGATAGAAATAAAAAACCAAAAACTTGGTTATTTGAATTTTTTACATAAATTTTGAGGTTATGTGAAAAAAGTGTAAACACAAAAGTTGTAGATCTTTTTATTACCTACAACTTTGCCATTTAACGTTTTTCCATAGGACTTGTAGTTTTGCCGGAAATCGAGATAAATCGTGTTCTACCCTTAAAAACTCACCCCTTTCCACTTCCCAACCTCGGATCGCCCGTAAATTATATTTTTGTTATATTATCTTCCTTTTCCAATATGCGTTTCATCATGGTTTCATCCTACTATTTTTTTTTTGGTTTCAAAAATGATCGACCCTGGTCTATTCCCTAAAGCAGAGATATCTGGAAAAATAGCAACTTGTCAATCCTTAGACGTGTTCCAAAATTGATCAAAAATTGAAGCGACGATTGCGTCAATACCCCGCGATCTCTTAAATAAAATTTGATTAATACAAGAGTGTATATTACGGAAATAAATAGTAAATGAATTTTGTTCACACAATTACAGTACCTATAACAAGCATACAAGGAGATATGTATTTATATAGACAGAATACAAAAAATATACATAATAATATATAGTAAATATATAAATAATATACAACATAACAAGCAAAAATCACAGAAAATATATAGACCTCGTAGGCGTTATAAAACTATTATATTTCGATATACACCAGGGACTGACAGACGATCATGTACAACCCATTTGATAATAAACAACCCTGTATATTTTCTGTGATCCTCTTCGGTAACAAATTATTCTAAGATCACATTTTAAGACAATCCAATATGGTATAACTTAAATATGACTCCTATTTTACAGCACCATCATTTAATATAACCATAGGTGGTTCCATCTAAAGTTTTGTTTATTTTCACGCAACACTATTTTAATAACAATCAGCTTGACGTTTCTTCAAGCCCAATAGCAGAGATGTCATAGTGTATTTCTGGTTGCCAGCGGCGCTAGACAACGTTGTCACGTTGTGCAGCTTTTCAAGCGAACTTTTTAGCAATTTTACTTTCCCGCGCTAGATTGGAACATCCTGTACGATGAGTTGTTTGATTGCGTCCGATTTAAAAGCGATTATCGTCGACTAGTGTGTCCAAAAAAGTATGTAACACATGGAAAAGTTTTTTATCACCGATTTCTCAGAAAATTTTATTCTTTATAAAAGTTGGTGCATTCCTTAAAACTGTAAATGCATATTTCATATTTCACCTGCGGCTAATAGTGGGGGAGCAAATGCCATTTTTTCGAAATTGCCTTAAGAGTAAAGTAAGTACCTTAAGTATTAGAAATACAGCAAAATTTTATATGGAAATGTTTTTGCAAATTAAAAACTTAGTCCAAATACGAAACTTGAGTTAGGTGTGTCAATTTTTAATTTTTTTATATGTATTTCTTTAAAATAGGTTTTTGGACTTCAGCGTACTGGGTGAAAATGACAAATAAATTATTAATTATTTCCAGTAATATGAATAGAGTTGGATTCTATCGTAATTTTGTTTAGAACATAAGTTGGCTAAAATGTGTTTAAGTAGGCGTGCAACACGCTAATAACTGAACCAACTCGTAACATTGAAAGGTTTTAAAAAGTTTGCAACTACTTAATCCATTTTTATTATAAACCCACGTTTAAGTTATTTAATAAATCTATTAAAATTGCGTAAACAAAAAATCGACCAGAGGTGTACCTTTTAGGGGAAAATAGAGATTAACCAAAAAAAACTAAAAATTGTTACACCTAACTCAAATTTCGTATTTGGACTAATGTACTAATTTGCAAGAACATTTCCAAATAAAATTTTGCTGTATTTCTAATAATTAAGGTACTTTACTCTTAAGGCAATTTCGAAAAAATGGCATTTACTCCCTTACTATTAGCCGCAGGTGAAATATGAAATATGTATTTATAGTTTTAAGGCATGCACCAACTTTTATTAAGAATAAAATTTTCTGAGAAATCGGTGATAAAAAACTTTCCCATATGTTGCATACTTTCTTGGATTTGGACACACTGTATAACATGTCAGTTTTAAATAAGTGTCCAGTCAGTAAATATCTAACCTTAAAAAAAAATCATCCTAGGAAAAATGTGACCTATCTTGACGTTTGGAGATGCGCAATCAAACATAAGAACACTGACATATTTTCGTTCTTAAACCAGGAGGCTGGTTTCGGTAACATTCGTTGCGTCTATTATCGTCCCTGATGATGTCATCGGCAAAAGGGCCGAAACCATGTGACTCAGGAGTGTCGTGGAGGCGGGAGTGAATATTTCTAAGGTTACGTTCGTCGTTATTAACGGCGTTACCTAGAATGAAAGCAAATGTTTTTTTTCTATTTCACGTTCATAATAAGCTCAGTACGATACGCATTTGCGTATCGTAATGAAGCTATTTCGATACGCGTTTTTTCTTTATTAGATGTTGGTAACATTTAAATGTTTTATTTCATTGACTTGCGCGGCCTTTGTGATTTACGAGAAAACCCATTTTTCGCAGAGGAAAAATAGCTTGATAACTTTTTTTTTATTCTGTGTGGATAACAGTCATGTATGTTGGTTGCATAAATCTATAAATCAATCTTTTGTAGATGCTTCAAGCTACCATTTTCTGCCAAATCCTATCCAAAATTCAATCTACTAACCTTCCAATGTCGATTTTAACTTCAACTTTATTTGAATTTTCCATCTTCCCTATACTAAATTGCAATGCAGTGACGTAAAATCACGTCTTTTGAAATTCGAAAAAAAGTAGCAAAATCTCCCGAATTTCCGAACGCTCTGTATATGTACCGAATGTACAAGGATCACACAACGTATTCCGTCCAATTTCAAATCTCATATCGCTAAAATAACTTCAGAATCTCGTGGTGAAAATGGGTCAATAAATCAAAAAATTACAGTTTGCAAAATAATTTTTGTTGTCCAGAGGCTACTATGATAAAAAATAGTATTACCAACATAAAATGTAGACATAAAAATTTACAAAATTTGAAGGATTTATTTTCTTTTTAAAATGTATTTTTCTTGATTATAAAAGGTGAAATAGAAAAAAATGTATAAAGCACATGTTTCATAAGGCGTTTTAGCGCACGTGTCAATAAAAAAACTCGCCACTTTGTGGCTCGTTTTTTAAAATAGACGCGTGCGCTAAAACCGCTTCTTATGAAACGTGTACTTTAATATACTATTATAAAACTATTATAAAACATATTTATAGTTTGGACTTTTTTTTATATACTTGGTCAGAGTTATTACCTTTAATTGTAGCGGGCCACACGGATGTTCTTCTATAGATCCTATGGCGCTTTCTATGGCGTAAGCCACCAAGGAACCCGCGGCCAACCCGAACATATACATCAGAGTCATCATATTTCCTGTAACAAACCAAAAATATCTGTTTAATAATAATAATAATAATATTATATATCTTTATTCTTAACCAACTTAAAAAGTTCATTACAGAGAATATAACACCATCGAAATTATTAAAAAAATATATACAGGGTGTCCGGAAAATACGTGTACAACGTTTGACGACAGACTCCTGACGTCAAAATAGGTCGATCTAAGCCGACTTAGTTATATACAAAACTGTCTCGTTTAGCCGGTAGAGGGCGTCAATAATTTGTAAAAATGTTGGTTTTTCCTAAATTACGTGAAAATCTGCTAATCGATTTTAATGATTTTTAGTATGTAGACTAATACTATAAAATGACGTTTTCTAGTAGTATAGTCACCGGCTGTAAATAAGTGGAAGTGTTATAAAAGTGATATAATACGTTAACATTTCTCCACAACCCAGATATTTTTGTAGAGTGACTGGATGTATTTGGAAGCTATTTTACCTCTTTAATATTTTTCGTTGAATGTTTTTGTTTTACTTAGTTTCTTACAATACATACTTTCAACTTTGTTCTACTTTGTTTTATTTTTATTGTTAATAATTGATGTATGCAGGTAATTGTAAATATTTTCTTCTGGCAAAATAGCTCATTCAACGAAAAATATTAAAGAGGTAAAATAGCTTCCAAATACATCCAGTCACTCTACAAAAATATCTGGGTTGTCATAACGCCGTTCATATAAAAAATGAGGAGAAATGTTGACGTATTATATCACTTTTATAACACTTCCACTTATTTACAGCCGGTGACTATACTACTAGAAAACGTCATTTTATAGTATTAGTTTACATACTAAAAATCATTAAAATCGATTAGCAGGTTTTCACGTAATTAGGAAAAACCAATATTTTTACAATTTTATTTTACCTTTTAAATTTAATTTTGCTATAGAATTAATGTAGATTAAAGAAAAAAGTAGGTCCTAAGGTTGATCCTTGCGGAACACCACAAGTTATGTTTTTGTGAACTTTTAACATTTTCCATTTGAACAAACTGCTTTCTATTACTTAAGTAATTTTTTAACAATAAATAAATATTTCCCCGAATTCCAATATTGTAAAGGCATTTAAGTAAATGTTGTGATTCGACTGTATCAAATGCTTTACATAAATCTAGGAACAGTAGGCAGCATTTTTGGTTGCTATCAACGCTTTGTTGAATATCTTTGATAATATCTGCAGCTGCAACTTCTGTATCTCTAAATTTACGAAAACCATATTGAAATGGAGAGAGTAATTTTTTTTCTTCTAAAAAATTTACTGTTCTATTATTTAAACATTTTTCAAAAATCTTTGAAAACGTGGATAAAACAGAAATTGGGCGACAGTTACTACTAAAATATTTTTCTGCATTTTTAAAAATTGGTATTGATACTTTGCTATTTTTAATTTATCTGGAAATAACCCGGTTTTAAAAGAAATTTTGATTAAATGATGTAATATAGGAATTATATTATACTTTAGAATTTTAATAATTTTAATGGAAATATTATCAAATCCCGTTGCTTTCTTGGAATTAATCACCATCATTGGCAATACATTTTCCAATTTTAACTGTTTGTTGATAAAAAGAGAATTAGAGCACCCATACCTGTCAGTTCCCTATGTCTATCGTCCACTTTACCAGGTGCCTGTATCATGGGAACACTTCCTAAGATCCCATTGGTTAGTCCAAGCATAACTGAATAAATGAAAGCAGTGATCTCGGCAGAGAATCTAGGACTTTGCCTAGGGGCTACACACATGACCATTAGGGGTATAAGGACTAGGCGCATTACCGAACACTTTACCAAGCGAGAGCCAGTCCAGTACCTGGAAAAAATCATAATATTACATGGTTGTTATGAATGGCAACGCCGTTAGACTTGTAGACCAATCATGGTCCCTTATTACAGCTAATTTTAACCAATAGACCGACGAGATACGTACCTAGCTCCGCTGGCAATCATTTTCCCTATTAAATCTGAAGCGTTAAAGAGTGCCATCATTAGGATTGGCATCCAGGACCCCAGCGTACAACTGACGATTTCAGAGGCCACACCTGGATATATACAGAGCGTCGCAAAATATACTAGACATATTGATATCATGTAGGGGTAGGTGGCTTTGGTTACCTCCCATCGAGACTGTATACCTCCTAAAACATATAGATAGAAAGAATAGAAAGATAAGACCTACCTACGTCCCCATGATGGGCGAAATATAGCAGGGTAAGTGTGAAATGGCTGATGTAATCAACCAATCATCTCTTAAAGAATAGGTACAGTTGACGACATATAAATTCGTACACTCCGCCCATACATAACTCAATAATTACAAGTAAATTGGGTTAAACGGGTTGTTCACCTTGCTGCTTATACCTGGATAGAACACCAGCTATGTATGCTGTAAATTATAGTATGTACGATTTTTTACCATAAGTAATAATGGTTATTTCTAAATATTTTTGTGTTTAAATTACAGCCGCGAAATAAGAAAATTATAAAATAATACCACGAAAACTACAAAAGTATAAAGCCAAAAAGGGTAAATTTATTAACAAACAACAAACAAAATACTAATATTTATTTGCTGCGCCATTGGATTCTAACACTAATCGTAATCTTCTTGGCATTGACAAAATAATACTTCTGGTGTAATCCGGAGTTAGCCCTTCCCAAATTTTTTTCTATTTTATCAAATAACTCTATTTTATTCTGTGGTTTAAAATTTATTTTGTACATTTTTTTTACCATCAATCCCCAAACATTTTCAATTGGATTTAAATCAGGACTTCTTGAGCACCAAGGCAGACATGTTACGTTGTTTTGTCTAAACTAGTTTCCTATATTTCTTGTGGTATTCACAGGGCAGTTATCCTGCTAAAATATAAAGTTTCCTCAAAAACTATCATGGCAGAAGGAAGATAAACATTTTCCAAAATCTGAAGATATATATTACTGTTTAGTGTTCCACCAATATTCCAGCATACACCTGCACCGTAAACAGTGAAACACTTATCCATGCCCACACATTAACGGAGAAACGTCCACTGGTTTGCTTTTTTGAGTATACTTCTCATCCTATCGGGAATTTGGTGGTCTATATACTCGAATCCTTCCGTTATAATGTAGACTGAAAAGTTTTCTCATCGGAAAAAATAACATTTTGCCAAAAAAAAAAACATTTTTTGGTAAATATTGCTTAGCAAACCCAATGCTTTGTTCCTTATCACTATTTTTTAAAAACGCTTTGGATGCAGCTGCTCGATTTCTTAATTCGGAACATTGTCTTCTCTGCGTTGCGCAGTTCTAGATGAAGCAGGGAATCCTGTTAGGTATGTGCATAGCGGATACTGCAGTTTCAAATGGATTTTGCCTTAAATACTCCACCAATTTTCGGTCTTCTTCATTTTATGATTTTCTATTATTTAAACCAGACCCAACAGACCTTTCAAGTGTTTGATGATAGCGCCATTTTTTTACAATTCCTTGAACAGTACTTCTAGGTACTCTAAAATGATCAGCTATTTTTCCATAAGATCACCCTATTTCTACTAAACATATTATTCTTGATTTTTCAATAATACTTAAATGAGGCATTTTTTAATCAAATAAGATATTGACAATACTTTGACAGATATCATGATAACAATTAACACAGGTTATAAAGGTAAAAAAGTTGCATTAAACAGTGAAACGGAAATTATCTGTAGTCAACTGTACCCTTGCAAATATTTGCTATAAAAAAATATTTACTTTTAAACGCATTTATCCCCACTCCATTCGTATTTATACTGTGGCGCCCTCTTACAACTACGTCTTCAACCTTGTATGTTGGTATTGGCGCCGACGGTTCGTAGGCTGGGTTGGCAAAACTTAGCTGGGTGGTGCCACTGGCGGTAGGAGGTGGACTCGTTTGAATTTTCAGTATTCCGTACTGGGTGTCATTGGTCTCTATCTGGAAATATATATAATAATAATAATAATAAGTTTAAGTAGGTATTTAAAATTTAATACTTAATATAATAAATATGTTTATGTTGTCTTCTATAAACTTATTCTTCAATCCCCTGAAGCTGAGCTTGTTAGGGGCAAATCTTATTTTTTGTTTTAGTATGTAAAATCATAAATCATAAATATGCATTAAAAATCAAGTTTTAAAGTGAAAATGTTAATTTATAGTATAAACGCAGCTTTTTTGAAGAAATATATTACCTATAATAAAATTATTAATTTATAATTTTTAAGTAAAAAATATTACTTATATAACTTATTCAGAACAATATTAATTAATTAAAGCGTTTCTAAAAATATTTTCAAATTGTCTGTTTTTAATATCCATGTTTTTATTTCGACTTTAATTTTTTTTAATAAAATCAGTTTTTTTTTTTGTTAGTATAAATACCTAATCGTTTAAATAAAAACATAAATATTTGAAATTTTTTTGTCCTATGGTCTTATTTATTTTAGGTTTTATGGTTATTTAATTTTTATGACGTGTATTATGATTATGGTTTTTAAATTGTATAAGGTTTTTATTTTTAAATATATATATGTATTAAGATGTTATAAAGGTAGAGTTGTCTTATGTTCAACTTTTTTGTTTCTGAATAAAATTCCTTTGAAGGATAAAGATAATCTTTATTGAATATAATTTTTAGAAACCTTTTTTGTAATATTTCTAATTTTTTAACTAAAGTTCTATTTTTTTCTCCCCAACCTAAAATTCCGTAATTTAAATGAGTTTTAACTAACGCGTAATATAATATTTCCATGTCTTACATTTAAAATTTTTTTATTGTTTTTAAAAATCGGTAGTAAACTTCTTAATTTTTTAATTAAGTATTCTATGTGAAAATACCAATTTAATTTACTGTCAAAAATAATTCCTAAATATTTTATTTTATTAACTTTAAAAATTTGAATGTCTTCATTTATTTGAATACCTACTATTCATATTTTACATATACAGTGTGTCCAAGAAAGTATATGCAACATATGGGAAAGTTTTTATCACCGATTTTTCAGAAACTTTTATTCTTTATAAAAGCTGGTGCATTCCTTAAAACTGTAAATGCATATTTCATATTTCACCTGCGACTAATAGTAAGGGAGTAAATGCCATTTTTTCGAAATTGCCTTAAGAGTAAAGTACCTTAATTATTAGAAATACAGCGAAATTTTATATGAAAATGTTCTTGCAAATTAGTAAGTTAGTCCAAATACGAAATTTGAGTTAGGTGTAACAATTCTTAATTTTTTTTGGTTAATCTCGATTTTCCCCTAAACGGTACACCTCTGGTCGGTTTTTTGTTTACGCAATTTTAATATACTATATTAAATAACTTAAACGTGGGTTTATAATAAAAATGGATTAAGTAGTTGCAAAGTTTTTAAAACTTTTCAATGTTACGAGTTGGTTCAGATATTAGCGTGTTGCACGCCTACTTAAACACATTTTAGCCAACTTATGTTCTAAACAAAATTATGATAGAATCCAACTCTATTCATATTACTGGAAATAATTAATAATTTATTTGCCATTTTCACCCAGTACGCTAAAGTCCAAAAACCTATTTTAAAGAAATGCATAAAAAAAAATTAAAAATTGACACACCTAATTCAAATTTCGTAGTTGGTTTAAGTTTTTAATTTGCAAAAACATTTTCATATAAAATTTTGCTGTATTTCTAATAATTAAGGTACTTTACTCTTAAGGCAATTTCGAAAAAATGGCATTTGCTCCCCTACTATTAGCCGCAGTTGAAATATGAAATATGCATTTATAGTTTTAAGGAATGCACCAACTTTTATAAAGAATAAAATTTTCTGAGAAATCGGTTATAAAAAACTTTCCCATGTGTTGCATAGTTTTTTGGACACACTTTATATATATATGTAAATTCAAACTGACAATCTATGTATAATAACTTTTCAAACACGGGTACTTACCAAACCGGCATCTTCTGTAGGTTCCAGCGTAATCCTCGTCTTAGCCCTTTCGCATAAGGCGATGTAAAATTGTATAAAGTCCGACCGCCGTATCAAGTGATACATGGCGAAACAGGTCAGTACCGTGGACACCGATACTGTGAAAAAGTACACGGTACTGCCCCGTAACTCGTTGACTATGAATTTGGTTATTACTCTGACTATCGAAGTAAAGACCCCGGAAGTACCTAAAAATAATAAGCTTCTGCTAGAAATACAACTATGTCTGGATATTTTATTATGTTTCAGCTAAATAAAGAACCATGCACTTACTTTCCCCCACCATCACTGCCTGCGTATATTTCGGCGGTAACATACTCGTATATCCATAAAAGCTTGATTGTTGAACTAAAACATAACGTTTATATAAATTATCACTAATTAGACCAGGGTCGATAATTTTTGTAACCAAAAAAAATAATAGTAGGATGAAACCCATTGGAAAAGGAAGAGAATAGAACAAAAATTAAAGGAAAAATAATTTACTGGCGATCCGAGGACGGGAAGTGGAAGGGGGTGAGTTTTTAAGGGTAGAAATCGATTTATCTCGATTTCCGGCAAAACTACAAGTCCTATGGAAAAACGTTAAATGGCAAAGTTGTAGGTAATAAAAAGATCTACAACTTTTGTATTTACACTTTTTTTACATAACCTCAAAATTTATGTGAAAAATTCAAATACCTAACCAAGTTTTTGGTTTTTTATTTTTATATTTACAAAAAAAAAAATTTTTCACGAAATTTGGTGAAAACTTACCCTTTTATGTCCCAAACACACTGTAATTTTTTTGATTTAAAATATTTATTTTTTTCACCTTATTTTGACTTAATATCGAAAAAGCACCCTAATTTTCAATCGAAAATTCTCACGTCAAAATATCTGCTTTTTTAAAAAAGTCGGTGGGCTTTTTGTTCGTTGAAATCTCTACTTTCTGATGGTGTAAAGAAAAATATACATTACTATGGTAAATGTTCTCAAAAAATGCAAAGAAACGAAAAAAACTCGAATCCGAAATTTTTTTTTAATCATTATGTACAATTTTGAGCTATTTATTAAAATGTATATTTTAATTACTCGAAAAACGTAAGATTCCATGTTACATTGATAAACAAAAAAATTACAAATCCATAAAACATAAATATCGCAAAAACATGCGAAAATAGGTGTTCTAAATATAATTAAAAGTAGGATTTAAAGGGGATTTCATCTAAAAAATGCGACTGCTGCTATTTCTTTTCAGTAAAAAAGTTGTATTATTAAATTCTAATTACATAATATATGTTATAGAAAATCTCATAGATTCTACAACTTTCTCAAACTATTGTAGATTGTAGAATCTTACGTTTTTCGAGTACTTAAATAAAGTATAAATTTTAATACATAGCTCAAAATTGTACATAATGATTAAAAAAAATTTCTGATTCGAGTTTTTTTCGTTTCTTTGCATTTTTTGAGAACATTTACCATAGTAATGTATATTTTTTTACACCATCAGAAAGTAGAGATTTCAACGCACAAAGGCCCACCGACTTTTTTATAAAAGTAAATATTTTGACGTGAGAATTTTCGATTAAAAATTAGGGTGCTTTTTCGATATTAAGTCAAAATAAGGTGAAAAAATAAATATTTTAAATCAAAAAAATTACAGTGTGTTTGGGACATAAAAAGGTAAGTTTTCACCAATTTTTTTTTGCAAAAGATAAAATTTTTTTTTTGTAAAAGATAAAAATAAAAAACCAAAAACTTGGTTATTTGAGTTTTTCACATACATTTTGAGGTTATGTCAAAAAAGTGTAAATACAAAAACTGGAGATCTTTTTATTACCTACAACTTTGTCATTTAACGTTTTTCCATAGGACTTGTAGTTTTGCCGGAAATCGAGATAAATCGTTGTCTACCCTTAAAAACTCACCCCTTTCCACTTTCCGACCTCGGATCGCCCGTAAATTATTTTTCCGTTAATTTTTTTTATATTCTCTTCCTTTTCCAATGGGTTTCATCCTACTATTATTTTTTTTTCACTTTTTACCATTTTCAAAGGCTTCAGCCCTGGTCTATATACTTTAACACAACATTACACCTTAGCCAGGGAAAAGTATACTAATGAAGCAGGTCTAAGCTATATTCGGATATCACGCAATGTCAATTTTCAAATATTTTCACATACCTGTACATCCTACAGACACTATAGCTACAGCAGCTAAGTTCACGGTATATGACGTGGCCGTGCCCCATGCTTCCCACCAAACTTCGCACACCACCACAAATATCAGCGTTATGAAAGACATCACATAACCTAAAATAAAATAGTAAATGCTTAATTCTTTAAAAATCTTCGGTCAAAAGTTGAAAAAAAAACCCTACTAGTAAAATGTCTTACCGAAGTTGATCCTCGAGTTCAACGTGAATGTTTCTACCAAGAGATTGTTCGCTAGGACGGTCAGCAGTGCTATAACTATGTAGACTAGGGACATGTCAAATACTACAGGGGTTCCTGGGTAACGCACCTTGAAATAGTCCATGGCCATAATAAAACTGAAAAATCATAACGCAATTATTGGCCAATTCAATTTTTTTTTGATTGGTCAATTAAATAGGGTTCACACCTTTGGATGTGAGAATCTCGTAACTTTTTTGTTTCTGAATATAATTCTTTTGAAGGATAAAGATAATCTTTATTGAATATAATTTTTAGAAACATTTTTTGTAATATTTCTAATTTTTTAACTAAAGTTCTATTTATTCCTCCCCAACCTAAAATTCCGATTTAAATGAGTTTTAACTAACGCGTAATATAATATTTCCATGTCTTACATTTAAAATTTTTTTAATGTTTTTAAAAATCGGTAGTAAACTTCTTAATTGTTTTAATTAAGTATATTCTAAGTGCAAATTCCATTTTAATTAACTGTCAAAAATAATTCCTAAATATTTTATTTTATTAACTTTAAAAATTTTAATGTCTTCATTTATTTGAATACTATTCATATTTCGTGGTAGGTTTAAAGTAAAAGGAATATAATTTGTTTTATTAAAATTAATTGTTATCAAACCGATTTTTTATAATTTTAAAATCTTTTTTAATTTTATAATTTAAGTTTTCCGAATTTGTATCGGTATAAAAAATTGTAGTATCATCTGCAAAACTATGAATTTGTCCATCGCAATTTATACTAAATAAGTCGTTAATATAAATATTGAAAAATAATGGTCCTAAAATTGTTCCTTGAGGAACACCATACTTAAATACTTTTGGATAGCTATTTGAACATAAGTTGGTCTATTTTTTAGATAACTTTTAATTAATTCTAATTGCTTTCCTCTGAAGCCAATATTTTCAAACTTTTTAAAAGTTAATTATGGCTAACTGTATCAAAGGCTTTTGCTAAATCTAGAAAAATACTAATACAAGGTTTTTTATTATCTAGTGCATCATAAGTATATATTTGTTCTGTTAGATGGCAAATAGCGTTTTGTGTTGATTTATTTTTTGAAACACAAACTGTTTATTAGAAATAAAATGTATTTATTCCAAATAATTTTCAATTCTTATAATCTTAAAATTTTTTCGAATACTTTTGCCAAAAAAATTTTGAAATTAAGAATTGAAAATTATTTAGAAAAAATGCATTTTTCTAATAGAAAACATTGACTTATCAAAAACCGGTAAATTCGTTTTTACTGGGTCTTTTCATAACTGCTCATTTAATATAAATGATAAATAAGTTTTTTCGTTAATAAAATGTGGTTACTTTGATTTTTCTTATTTATTTCTCTTAATGCCCACTTCCAACTTCCTTTAATGCCCTCTAGGGTATTATTAATACCATTTTAAGTGTCTGGTAACTATGGTATTATGAAACAATAATATTCGAGTAGGACAAATTATATATAATTTACTTACCTATTGTAAGGAAGTAAGAAACCCATTCCACCTAGGACGAATGACAGATATATGACATTAAATGAGTCTACAGGTGGCGATATGTTGCCATATACAGCTCTGGAGCTAGAAAAGCCATCGCTTTGTCTTTTTCTAGGTCTACCCACTAATTTGGCATAGCCGTGAGCGTCTGAGGTAGCTGTAACCTCTTCGACCATTTTTGGGGGTTTGTTAAGATTGCTTTATTTTTAACGCTGGTTTTTGCTTACATTTTGTAAAAATGGGATTCGATAAATGTCCTGAAAAATAAATAAATTTTTCTTGTGCTGAACAACACAAAAATACTTAATTGTCTTTATCTACCCTACAAACGTAACTTCGAACTTATCTCCGATATATTTTATGAACTAGAACACAACTGTAACATTTCAGAACTACTTTTCAAGCGGTTTTATAGTTATTTCTTAGACCTTATTACGTTGTTAGGGAAGAACTGTCGCTTTAACCCCCGTGACGTCATAGTAATCCCGAAATTATTGATCTGGATCGCGCTTTTGCGCACAATAAGGAAGAGAGAAATTTAAAAAGCTAGTTACAATTTTCTAAAACTAAATTTCATTTGGTAGGTATTACAGGATTTAGCTTTTGTTATGAGTTATTATATTGTTTATTAATTCACATCCAAACAGGCCACATCAACAAAAGCTTTCTTTCTGACCTAACTATTCAATTTTAGATTTGAAATAATTATCGGCTTCCCTAAAAATCCCCGAAATTTACTTGCAGTTAGGCAACTCATAATACGCGTCTATTTTCAGTACGCAGAGCGCCCTCTGTCGGCGAACTTTGTCACTGTCATGTGACAATTCGATGATGGCCGCCAATCGCCTTGGTATAACGTCAAAGTTTTATTAATTTTTTCGTTTTTTACTCGGAAAAGTGTTTAACAGCCTAATTTACTGTGCTCCGCCAAAAGAAAAAAGTGTTCTCTTCAGTTTTTGCCACAGTTGAGTTTAGTGGAGGGCGTATTTAAGACCACAATCGCTCTTGTAAGATTGGTATGTCCAATGACAGGGCACCATATTCAGCAGATTTTTTTCGTTTTCTTGTGAAAACATTTCGGGAAAAACGAAATAAAATGTAACGAAGCCATTCCTCGAAATTTCCTTTATTAGAAGAGTAAGAAAGCTCCGATAATCATTGAGATTTTACCATGGGGGCTAAATTGAGCACTACCAGTGAGGGCACCCAAAGTCCTAGTAGAACAAGAACTTTTTCTACCAGCAGCAGTACGGAGGTGGTTGCCACTCCGGGTTTTCGATTCATGAGGTCTTTGGGAATGGAAAATGATAGACAAAGAGCCAGGTAAGCATTCCCATAGGTTTTCTTTAAATATCATATCAGTGTCGGGCCATAGCGACAAGACTTGATGCATTGTTCCGGGCCTTATAGATATATACACATATACGTTTTTTGCATAAAATGTTCTTTAATTGCTTGCCTTGTTGTATTCAATTTTGTAAACTGATAAGACACTGAGTAAGTATTCATTAGGCTTATTATCGGTCGTTATTTTTCTCCAAGTGATATTTGTTTGGGGAATACTAATGGAAGAACATTGTATTTTCTTAGAACATCTAACACTAGGGGGTAAACTAATCTGGAATACCTTTTTGATCTTTTTTGTCTACAAAACAAAAGTCCTTTTTAAAATATATATCTATTAGAAGTGTTGTTATCATGTTCCAACATTAACCACCTTTATACAAAAAAAAGAAAAACAACAAACTTGGGTTGTTCTGCATATTAGACCTTCCTACAATTTATCAGTATTTTTGCGTTGCAGACATATTTTTACTAGTTACCTATCACAGAAACAGAAGGTACATAGATAAGCTAATTCTTATCTATCAGTGTTTACACTCTTTTATTAATGTTTTGCTTTGCAAACAAGGGCCTGTTTTCGTTTTTGCCCCAGTATAAATTATTAATATTCTTCTGTAATAATGAAGATAATACTGATAAATTGTTTCCTTGAGGGATTGTCATAGAAAACCAGGTGAAAAATTGTATAGAGAATTATAATGACTCGTATACAGGGTGTTATTTAAGTATGTGGCCTAACTCCAAGAGGTGCTTCTTTAAGTGGTTTTAAGAAGAAAAGTTTATATAAACATGGGTCCGAAAATGCGTAGTTTTTACGATACAGGGTGTCAAACTTTAAAAAAAATCGAATGTTCGTAAATATCTCAATACTCTTTTATTTGATTTTGTTGAAATTTGGCAATTCTGTTTGTAATAACAAGAAGATAATTTAGCCTCAATTAGATTAAAATTATTAAGTCCAGTAGCGTCCCGGAAGACGGCCCAACTAATATTTTTGGGAAAAAAATTGCGCGCCACTGTCTTTTTTTTTAAATTATGTATTTTTCCGAATTAAGCAACTACAAATACAACTATTTTATCTTTTGAGTTTTTTCATATCTTGGTTTTTTTTTTGGAGAAAAAAAATAAAAACCACTTTATTGCATGTCCCCGGGACAATAAGAGCTATAGTTGTTACTGTAATAAATTACTAAGTATGTTATGCGATTATTTTATGTTCATTTCTTTTATCGAAAACAGTTTTAATCTATGCGAAAAAATTCAAAAGAGGACTTTCGTGTAATTTTAATTGCTTGATAGTTTGGTAATGTTTTACTCTTATTGTCCAGGGGACAAGCAATAAAACGGTTTTTATTTTTTTTCTCGAAAACGAAGCGATATGAAAAAAACTCAAAAAAAATTGCTGTATTTGTAGTTGCTTAATTCGATAAAAATACATAATTTTAAAAAAAGTCAGTAGCGCGCAACTTTTTGGTCAAAAATATTAGTTGGACTGTCTTCCGGGACGCCACTGGACTTAATAATTTTAATCTAATTGAGGTTAAATTATCCTCTTGCTATTACAAACAGAATTGCCAAATTTTAACAAAATCGAATAAAAGAGTATTGAGATACTTATTTACTAACATCCGATTTGTTTTTAAAGTTTGACACCCTGTATCGTGAAAACTATGCATTTTCGGACCCATGTTTATATGATATTTTCTTCTTAAAATCACTTAAAGAAGCACCCCTTGGAGTTTGTTTGGCCACTTACTTAAATAACACCCTGTATAGGATAGGTAATCTTTAAGGCTGATATAGATAGGCAACCCTTTATTTAGAAGTTATTTTTATTTACAAGATAGCCATGACCAGTTCAAACGTCAATTGTCATAATTAAGGCCTGTGGGAGCCGTGACAGCTTTGACTAGGAGTGACAGACAGACACCAAAGCGTCACACGTTTTTCCATTTTTATTTTATATCGAAATATTTTGTGAATTCATTTTAATCCCTGTGTTTATTTAGTACACGTATGGACAAAGAGTATTACTCTACAAAGAAAAATAAAACTGTTTACTTAATTTTGCTCCAAGGTTGTAGACTTGTTTATGTGGAATTTTCTATTTAAAGTCTGCACATCTTTTATGCCATTTTTAATATTATCTTACACAGGGTCGTGTAGAAGTTACTGAACTATACCAGGAGTAAAATTGATTTCTATAATGACATATTTATCTCCTAGATCACTGTCCAGCGTCCCCGATCTTCACGGCAGCTCCGCGCACGATTCCCATCACGCCGAAAATGGGGGTCCTACTTTGGGGGGCGAAGCCTCGTTGGCTGGCAGTCCCGACACGGACAGCGCCGGTGAAGAGGGGGTCCAAGGGGGTTTGATAGGGCACGCTGCCGCTGCCGCGCTCACCAGAGTTTATGCCGCGCATTCCCTGCCCGGTCATATATGGAGTTTGAATGGTAAGTAAACCCGTTAAATTCACAGTCCTAGCGCGGTTTTTTTTCCTCGAAGGTTATTATTTTAGACCAGGATCGATAATTTTTGAAACCAAAAAAAAATAATAGTAGGATGAAACCCATTGGAAAAGGAAGAGAATATAACAAAAATGAAAGGAAAAATAATTTACGGTCGATCCGAGGTCGGGAAGTGGAAGGGGGTGAGTTTTTAGGGGTAGAAAACGATTTATCTCGATTTCCGGCAAAACTACAAGTCCTATGGAAAAACGTTAAATGGCAAAGTTGTAGGTAATAAAAAGATCTGCAAATTTTGTATTTACACTTTTTTCACATAACCGCAAAATTTATGGAAAAAATTCAAATAACCAAGTTTTTGGTTTTTTATTTTTATCTTTTACAAGAAAAATTTTTTTTTCACGAAATTTGGTGAAAACTTACCTTTTTATGTATCAAACACACTGTAATTTTTTTGATTTAAAATATTTATTTTTTCACCTTATTTTGACTTATCGAAAAAGCACCCTAATTTTCAATCGAAAATTCTCACGACAAAATATCTGCTTTTTTAAATAAGTCGGTGGGCTTTTTGTTCGTTGAAATCTCTACTTTCTGATGGTGTAAAAAAAATATACATTACTATGGTAAATGTTCTCAAAAAATGCAAAGAAACGAAAAAAAACTCTAATCCAAAATTTTTTTTTTAAATATTATGTACAATTTTGAGCTATTTATTAAAATTTATTCTTTAATTACTCGAAAAACGCAAGATTACATGTTGCATTGCTAAACAAAAAAATTACAAATCCATAAAACATAAAGATTGCAAAAAATATGCGAAAATAGTTGTTCTAAATATAATTAAAGGTAGGATTTAAAGGGTATTTCATCACATTTACCATAGTAATGTATATTTTTTTTACACCATCAGAAAGTAGAGATTTCAACGAACAAAAAGCCCACCGACTTTTTTAAAAAAGCAGATATTTTGACGTGAGAATTTTCGAATGAAAATTAGGGTGCTTTTTCGATATTAAGTCAAAATAAGGTGAAAAAATAAATATTTTAAATCAAAAAAATTACAGTGTGTTTGGGACATAAAAAGGTAAGTTTTCACCAAATTTCGTAAAAAAAAAAAATTTTCTTGTGAAAGATAAAAATAAAAAACCAAAAACTTGGTTATTTGAATGTTTCACATAAATTTTGAGGTTATGTGAAAAAAGTGTAAATACAAAAGTTGTAGATGTTTTTATTACCTACAACCATGCCATTTAACGTTTTTCCATAGGACTTGTCGTTTTGCCGGAAATCGAGATAAATCGTTTTCTACCCTTAAAAACTCACCCCTTTCCACTTCCCGACCTCGGATCGCCCGTAAATTATTTTTCCTTTCATTTTTGTTATATGCTCTTCCTTTTCCAATGGGTTTCATCCTACTATTATTATTTTTCACTTTTTACCATTTTCAAAGGCTTCAGCCCTGGTCTATTTGTTGTTTATGTCGCTAATGGATTTTCAACATTTCAATTTGAGACAAAAATATTGGTATCATACGCTAGGTTTATTGTTTTAAAAATATTTTTCAGAATAATAAAACCTACTTAGTCATTATAACATAATTGCAGGATTTTATTTATCTGCTTGTGGATATTTGTTTGTTTATGATAGTATACATCAGTATAAAACCATTAAATGATAAACATTTTGGGTCCGATACAATTTTACATTTTACTAATCCTCACTTTTAATTGCAGCCTATCTACCGAACATAATAAATGTGGTTTATTAAGGGTGTTAGTCGGCAATCGATAAATTTCCTTGTCCTTACCCAAAAAAAACCATTTGAAATTCTTGAACAAGAAATTGTGCTTGAAAATTTTGTTTTACCGTACCCAAGATAATACTCATTCAACTTCGAGGTTAGGTAGATAGGTAGAGTTAAATTTTTCTTAAAACGAAGCGTTCCGACAGACGACAACGACATTTGACATTAACAGCTGATCTGGTTTCGTCGTTAAAGTTCCCAGATCAGCAGTGGGGCGTAGCAAGCTCACGCGTCAGGTTGCGTCATATTATTTTCTTCCGATTTTGGTGTGTTTTTTTAAGTGTTTCTGTGGCTGCTTTTTGTGTAGTGTGTGCTTTAAACATTTTACTGTCAGAGACAGATTTTCTTGGTGTTTATTATTTAAGTTTAATAGAAAATACAAACACCATTTTGGTTAACTCTTCTATTATGAAATCAATAAAGTGCCCAGTTAAACCATTTACTTATCGTTATATATACAGGATGTCTCATAACTAAGGGGCAAATACAGCAACAGGAGATAGGTCAATTTTCAATAAACATGTTTTGTTATGAAAGGTGTTTATTTAAATGTTTATCGCCACCTAGCATTTAAACGCAGTTACCTCAAAAACTAATTGAAATATCGAGATTAATGAAGTATAACTTTTTTACGTATAAAAGATTATTCTTTCATAATTTGAGGTAAAGCGGTCAGAAATGTGAGAGACAAAAGATGTATGCGAGAATTTATTAAATTGATATCGTATACCTAGCAAGAGTTCTCTAGAAGGTATCTTAAAACTCATTATGGAATCCTCCTTCTTGCCCTTTAAAATATAACTACACCAAATCTGATTCGTATGCGCTTAACTTAACATCAAATCGTCGCCAATTTTATAAAGTAAAATATACCAGACCTCAGCAGGGTGCCATTAATAACAGGTGATGCGGCAAGTTCTTACATTAATGTGACTGCGTCAAAGTCAAATTTCTCTAAGAACGCGCCGCACCTAACAGAAACTTAAAGAACACCAAAATTAGAAGAAATTAATAAAGTCAAAGTCAAAATATGCTTTATTGTTATAACAATATAAACTTGTTGTTAACAAAGCTAGGCTAATATAAAATCACAAAAAGGAAAAATCACTGAATAAAAAGAAACTATCACGTAACCTTACGCACTAGCTTGCGATGACCAGCTACTAAACTGTGAAGTTTTAGGAAGAAACCAGTATCAGCTGTTAATGTTATACTTGGTTGTCAACTTTCCAAACGCTTTGCTTTTAGAAAAAGTTTACTCTAACATAGAAGGTTGTTGTTTAGTTTGTTTTTATTTGATAAGGTAAGTTTAATTGTCTTGTCCTTTTGATTTTCGTACTAAAAACGCGTGGACAAATCATTTTTAAACAAATTTCAGAAACAATACATTAAATTATATTTAGAAACAAAAAAGTTGAACATAAGACAACTTTACATTTATAACATCTTAATATACTCGTATATATTTAAAAATAAAAACCTTATACAATTTAAAAACCATAATCATAATACACGTCATAAAAATGAAATAACCATAAAACCTAAAATAAATAAGTCCATAGGACAAAAAAATTTCAAATATTTCGATTATTTACCAACAAAAATTAAAAAATTGATTTCATTAAAAAAATTTAAAGTCGAAATAAAAACATGGATATTAAAAAAAGACAATTTGAAAATATTTTTAGAAATGCTTTAATTAATTAATATTGTTCTGAATAATTTATATATTAATATTTTTTACTTAAAAATTATAAATTAATAATTTTATTATAGGTAATATATTTCTTCAAAAAAGCTGCGTTTATACTATAAATTAACATTTTTACTTTAAAACTTGATTTTTAATGCATATTTATGTTTTTACATACTAAAACAAAAAATAAGATTTGCCCCTAACAAGCTCAGCTTCAGAGGATTGAAGAATAAGTTTATCGAAGACAACATAAATTATTATATTATTAAATTTTGAATAAACTTATTATTATTATTATTATTATTATATTAAGAGCGATTTTGTAACCTCAAAATCTGATGGGTTGGCAGCCACTGAAAACCCCATAGAAATCACAACCTTTTCCCCCCTACCTTGTTAAAAAATTAGACAATAAATTGGGGGCAAATTTTCGCTGTTTACACGTGAAATTAAATAGAATGTCAACTTTTACAAATTCTCGACCAAGAACTTGGCCACTGGCTTTATATTTACAAAAATATTTCTCACTTCAACGAGGTTATGGGCCCCTTAATGAATACGTATTTCGTATTTCACAATAACTGCCGTGCTGAATCACTGATAATATTTATCATCACATTATAGTTTCAGTAACCTAGGGAACCGGTAACGCGGTGCTGTTCATTCTCATTTTTCTTCGAGTTGTGAAGGCAGGTCTAGACTCTAGACAACAGTGCGGTTTGTTATCATCAAGTGCACCTTCGATAATATATTTTTTACGTAAATATTTTCGTTTACAAAATCTATAAATCTTAGGAATAAGAACAAGTTTCTTGAACTCCCGAGTGCGTCGTGACGCAAGTGTTTAGCTACTCGCTAACTATTCTAAAACACCTCGTCCATACGTTTTAATTATTTTTATTGGGCAAATTACCGCGATTATTATAATAAATATTATTTTAAACGTGTTTTTACCGTATCGCGGTATAAATAGTGGCCGCAAAATACGTTCTGATAAAACATAAGAGTCTTGTCACTCGAGGAAGTGCATGTATGTTTTACTCGGATACCTCATTTGGATTTAAAGTGGTAGACACGTGCGTGAGGTGTTTTTTAGCCGTTTAAAAAATGGGGCTTAATTTATCCCATCACCATCACGAGCGACGAAGCAAGAAGCAATATTACTGGAGACACGAGCTGGTTATTAGTGAGAAAGGTATAAAATATTTGTGGTAGGGGTGTATAAGACAAAGGAATTTCTTCTGTGCTGTGTTTATTTTATTGTTGTCTATTTCCTAAATTACCTTATTATTGAACACTCCCGTGCAAAAAAAACTGGCATAAAATTTGGATTAAGGTGGAATTATCAACGTCATTCAATTTATTGCCAACCTACATACAGGGTGTTCATTTGAAAACTTCCCACCTCGATTTTCCTGCTTTAAAATGAAAATGTGGAAAATCGCTCGGACCCGTCGATTTTTATTTCGAGGGGGACATCTTTTGCGTATATTGTCAATCTTGTTACTTCAAGCCCCTAGGAGGGAGGGGGGGGGTAAGATCTAAATCTTAAATGGATACCCCTATTTTATATAATTTTTTTGGATTCTGCATAAAATTCTGAACATTTTTTAATAAAAGCATTATTAGTCTATACTTAACAGTTTTCGAGATATTGACTCTTGAAAAATTACATTTTTGAACTTTGACAGCGTTTAGCTTTCTAACTGTACGTCTTAGAGCAAAACGGCTTACATGTCCGTATCTTTTATTTTTATTATCTTTCCAATAGTGTCAACTTCCGGTCAAACCGGAAGTACTATATTTCTTACATCCTGTTTAACCGAAAGTTCACACTATTGGAAAGATAATAAAAATCGAAGATAGGGACATGTAAGCCGTTTTGCTCTAAGACGTACAGTTGGAAAGCTAGACGCTGTCAAAGTTCAAAAATGTCATTTTTCAAGAGTAAATATCTCGGAAACTGTTAAGTATAGACTAATAATGCTTTTATTAAAAAATGTTCAGAATTTTATGCAGAATCCAAAAAAAATATATAAAATAGAGATATCCATTTAAGATTTAGATCTTACCCCCCCTCCCTCCTAGGGGCTTGAAGTAACAAGATTGACAATATACGCAAAAGATGTCCCCCTCGAAATAAAAATCGACGGGTCCGAGCGATTTTCCACATTTTCATTTTAATGCAGGAAAATCGAGGTGGGAAGTTTTCAAATAAACACCACCCTGTATGTATCTGTTGTCGTTTTATAACAATACCACTGGAGTTTTACAAGTTAGCTCGGAGGTCTCTTGAACTATAAGGTTCCTAGTCTGAATGGTAGTTATATAAGACAATAGATAGCACCATGGTCGTTTGGGTTCCGTTTGCTCTATTTTGTTGTCAATGACCCTTTTTTGGTCCTTCGGTCCTCTGTCCATTTGGGACCAGACTATATCAATATTGACGTTTTTCGTCCGTTCTTTGTTTTATAAAAACAAATACGTCCTATTATAACCTCCGAGTTTGATTATTGTGTTAGCGCTTTTGGTGTGTATACACACGCGAAACTTCTAAAACTCGTCGTATCTATTATGATTTGTTTGTTCGCGGATACATGACCTCTTTTACTTTCTATACAGTTACAATAAAGCCGTTTTGATAAGCGCTTGTTATGTGCAAAAAATAGAAGGGCATCAACTGATAAGAGCGATAAGGTTGATAATAAAGGACGCCGTAGCTCTTCCACACCTCCTCGATTATAAACAATAGTTTTTTTTTTAATTTTTGATGGGTTTACATAAGTTCATTATCATGATATAGTTGCGAGTATTATGTAACGATCGATTTTTTAAAGGTAACGGGAAGAAATACCGATCAGGCGGTGTTATTAAAACAATAGGTGACTTTCCAACGTGATTTTTCATTTTAACAATAAAAGAAATTGTCATTTTATGAACGTAGATGATACATAATGCGATGGGTAAACTTTGTAATGTAACCTCTTTCCGCGAATTGACGTCATGTAAATTACCATCTATTTATTAATATTAGAAATTAGCATGAGTCAAAATCGTTTCACGTATATGTAAATAATGTACCGGGTGACTCGCCGTTAGACTGGTCATGGGACGTCCCATGTACATTTTGCCACCCTAAAATATTGGCACCCCCCTTTTAAAATACTATGGCAGAATTTTCGGGAATTAATTCTATCATTTGCTCAAAATACTCTTCGAAGACGTCAGCAGTCATTTCCTCGTGATAATTGACCTCATGATGATTTGACTCAAATTCAAGTAAACCACCACCGTTTACAAATCCACTTTCATTACCTGTATATGCGTTATTATTAACCCTCGACCTTTACCTGCACCTCTACCATTGTTACTTTTAAACATGTTGAAACTAGTGATGGGATCACTCGAGTGAAAAATAACCGATCACTCGATTTTTTCAATCACTTGCATTATTCGATTATCTTCGGAAATAACTCGAGTGACGAAATGAGTGACGAACATATGGTTTTTATTTTTCAACGCGTCTCCAAAGTTGCTGCCCGCCTGTCAATCACTCACTGCGGCCAGAGCCATCTCGTAGCGAGCGGCTACACCGAGTGGTTTTCGGTTATTATTGGCAATATTATTCATATTAAATACTGCATTACGGGTTGCCTGCGTAAGATTATAAATATGATTTATTTAGTTTTAAATACTGCATTACGGGTTGCCTGCGTAGGATAATAGGATTTATTATAGTGGTGAGTATTCAGTATTCATAAATATCATGAGTTATGCAATATCGTGACATCTCAAGGTCAAGTAGTCAAGTGGTTAGTTAAATCCTTTTTTTTTCTGTGAGTTAAATTAAATTGTAAGTTGTAAGATCTGGGAACCATGCCAAAAAATTCACAAATATCTACGCCACATTTAATAATCCGCAAAAAATCAATCGATTAACAAAACCGAGTCAGTTATTCCCAATACAAATGCTGTATATCAACATGAACGATGAACCGCCAATATTAATAATTAATATTAGCATTTGAGTAAAAAAAAATGGATTATCATTCGATTTTTTAAATCACTCGAATACTCGGTAGTCGATAATTAAAATAAGTCGATTTTTCCCAACACTAGTTGAAACTACTTGAAACTAACGTTTGGGTGTAATGTGTAATAATAATAAGTTTTTTTTTTAATTTAATAATATAATAAATATGTTTATGTTGACTAATTCTTCAATCCCCTGAAGCTGTGCTTGTTAGGAGCAAATCTTATTCTTTGTTTCAGTATGTAAAATCATAAATCATAAATATGCATTATAAATTAATTTTTAAAGTAAAAATGTTAATTCATAGTATAAACGCAGTTTTTTTTTTGAAGACATATATTACCTATAATAAAATTATTAATTTATAATTTTCAAGTAAAAAATATTACTTATATAAATTATTCAGAAGAATTAATTAAAGCATTTCTAATTGTCTGTTTTTAATATCCATGTTTTTATTTCGACTTTAAATTTTTTTAATGAAATCAATTTTTAAATTTTTGTTGGTAAATAATCGTTTAAATAAAAACATAAATATTTGAAATTTTTTTGTCCTATGGACTTATTTATTTTAGGTTTTATGGTTATTTCATTTTTATGACGTGTATTATGATTATGGTTTTTCAATTGTATAAGGTTTTTATTTTTAAATATATACAGTGAGGACCTAAAGTCCGTCCCCCCCCCTCTAACTTCTAAACCGTTCGGTATATTTTAATGAAATTTTGAACGATAATATTTGAGCAAGTCTTGCACTTTTTGACATACCAATGACAGCTTTAAATGTCAAGATGACAGCTGGGTCCGCTTTTGGAATATTTTTTTAAATGGAACACCCTGTATATTTTTACATTTTTAAATTCCACATAAAATTATAATTATTTTTTATTAAATGCACTATTAGTCTATACTTCATAGTTTCCGAGATATTGACTCTCGAAAAGTGACATTTTGAACTTTGACAGCTTATACCTTTCTAACAGTACGTCTTAGAGCAAAACGGCTTACATGTCCCTATCTTCAATTTTTATTATCTTCCCAAAGAAATCAACTTTCGGTTAAACCGGATGTAACTCGAAAGCAGGAAATATAGTTGTTCCGGTTTAACTGGAAGTTGATTTTTTTGGGAAGATAATAAAAATTGAAGATAGGGACATGTAAGCCGTTTTGCTCTAAGACGTACTGTTAGAAGGTTATAAGCTGTCAAAGTTCAAAAATGGCACTTTTCGAGAGTCAATATCTCGGAAACTATGAAGTATAAACTAATAATGCATTTAATAAAAAATAATTATAATTTTATGTGGAATTTAAAAATGTAAAAATATACAGGGTGTTCCATTTAAAAAAATATTCCAAAAGCGGACCCAGCTGTCATCTTGACATTTAAAGCTGTCATTGGTATGTCAAAAAGTGCAAGACTTGCTTAAATATTATCGTTCAAAATTTCATTAAAATATACCTAACGGTTTAGAAGTTAGAGGGGGGGACGGACTTTAGGTCCTCACTGTATATTAAGATGTTATAAATGCAAAGTTGTCTTATGTTCAACTTTTTTGTTTCTGAATATAATTCTTTTGAAGAATAAAGATCCTAATCTTTATTGAATATAATTTTTAGAAACCTTTTTTGTAATATTTCTAATTTTTTAACTAAGGTTCTATGTATTCCTATCCAACCTAAAATTCCGTAATTTAAATGAGTTTTAACTAACGCGTAATATAATATTTCATGTCTTACATTTAAAAATTTTTTTATGTTTTTAAAAATCGGTAGTAAACTTCTTAATTTTTTAATTAAGTATTCTAAGTGAAAGGTTTAATTTACTGTCAAAAATAATTCCTAAATATTTTATTTTATTAACTTAAAGATTTGGATGTCTTTATTTATTTGAATACTATTCATATTTCGTGGTGGGTTATTTAGGTTTAGAGTAAAAGGAATATAATTTGTTTAATTAAAATTAATTGTTAACAAATTGTTATCAAACCAATTTTTTATAATTTTAAAATCTTTTTTAATTTTATTATTTATTAAGTTGTCCCAATTTGTATCGGTATAAAAAATTGTAGTATCATCTGCAAAACTATGAATTTGTCCATCGCAATTTATACTAAATAAGTCGTTAATGTAAATATTAAAAAATAGTGGTCCTAAAATTGTTCCTTGAGGAACACCATACTTAAATACTTTTGGATAGCTTTTTTCTTTATCTATTTGAACATAAGTTGGTCTATTTTTCAGATAATTTTTAATTAATTCTAATTTCTTTCCTCTGAATCCAATATTTTCAAACTTTTTTAACAGCAAATTATGGCTAACTGTATCAAAGGCTTTTGCCAAATCTAGAAAAATACTATTAAAAGGTTTTTATTATCTAGTGCATCATATATTTGTTCGGTTAGATGGCAAATAGCGTTTTGTGTTGATCTATTTTTTTGAAACCCAAACTGTTTATTAGAAATAAAATGTATTTTTTCCAAATAATTTTCGATTCTTAATTTTAAAACTTTTTCGAATACTTTTGTGTAATACGTCAAACTTGTCACCGTTCCACGTCTAATAAGAGATCCCTCGTATTTTATTTTTCGGCGTCGGCGTCGATGGCGCGTCACGACGCGGGGAAGCGACGCCGTTTCCTGGCGTCGATTTGTAATATTCAGTGTCAGTCGCTGAAATTGTTGCATGCGAGATTTTTCAAACCCTATTTATCCTCTGCAGATAGAATATGTAAAACAACGGTTTTAAGTCGTGTTTTTTCTCAAATTTAGTGTTTTTTTTAACGCCGACGATGTAATGCGACAGCTGTCCATTCAGTAATTTAAATTACGTATTTTTTTAAAAGTCGGTTTACCAATTCATGCATTTGCCGTTATAAACGGTATAATTAAATTTGTGTCATGATGTGAGACGCTTACTGCTGTTTTTTTTTGCAAAAAACGTGTTGTTTGAAAAGTTATTTGTAGTAACTGTCCATCGTTATACAGGGTTGCCCAGAAGTCCGGAATAAAATTAATATGGCCGTAACCTGTCACGTTTGGGAAAAACGCTCGGACACGTCAATTTAGTTTTATATATGCTCACATTTTGACGGTATTCGTTTGTTTTTTTATAGACATTTGTCAAAGATATGACATCGATATTTTTTTTTAAATGGAAACATACAGCTTGTGATAGGTCATTTGAAAGCTAATATCTCGTACAGTATGCTCATAAATTTTGGCGCGATTCCGTCAAGCTATTTCCAAAAGGCAACTGTTAAAAGTTTGAAAAAAATCTCTACTTAAATAAGCAGAAATGATAAATTTTTGAGGTTTTTTTTACCTTTCAAGGTAAGAAATCTTCATTGTTTCACGTTCTGACATTTTGTGACTTAACAATAGTTATGGTTTATTTGTTATTTATTTTGTCAAAAAGAATAAAAATGTAACGAAGCAAAATAATACACAACAAAAGGGTGGTTTAACGTGGCAAATGCTGGAAATGTCCTCCACCCTCTACTTGGCACGCTCCCAGACGATGGTAAAATCCGTCGACGGAATTCCGAATGCGGCTTCAGCCGGTATGTTATAATGTCTCCAATCAAGTTTTTTATTTCAAATCTTCACTATTAATTATTCGGCCTATTTTGGTAAACTTTTTCTTTTAAATATTCCCAAAGAAAGTAGTCTAGAGGCGTTAAGTCTGGGGACCTCGGTGGCCATTCAATTGTAATTTGTCAAAGATGTCATATCTTTGACAAATGTCTATAAAAAGACAAACGAATAAAGTCAAAATGTGAGCATATATATAAAACTAAATTTCTGGGCAATCCCGTATACTGATTTAATTTAATTTTACTTGTGATACAGAACACTTTTTTCGAATCTTTGCGAGTAGAAAATGAGACATTTTTGTATGACCGAGAAATACACATAATTCGTTTAAATATGGGTGTCACAATCGGATCGTGTTTGCCGGAGGAAGATCAAGAAACCAGAGGTCCTTTTCACCGGGTTGTATATGGTAATTTAATTTGGTAATAGATAAAAGCATGCCCCCACGGAAATAATATTTACACATTTTGTAAAAGTTGTCTACGATTTTTGTTAACTTGAAATAAATTACAGTTTGCGCGAATTCCAACCCCCTGTATACAGTGTCACCAGTAAAGTCCGCATCATATGGGATTTTTTTTATTAATAGCTAAAAGTGTTTTTAATGCAGTTTCTAGTGCACATACAAAATTTCAGCTGCATACGATAATTTTGATTTTTTACCTATATTTTGTAAATTGCACCACTTTTGCAAAATAAGACTCAACGCAACCTACATAAAACTTCTCGGTTTTGACAAGGCTTTATTTCAGACACATTTTCTTTAAAGTAGCGCCATATTAAATGTGTGTTTTTCTACAAAATCAAGATTGGGCTATTAAAATTTGGTCGCATGTGATGCAAAGTTTATTTGTTTTTGACCCTGTATGAGGTAACTTCATAAAATAAGTATTTTTGAAAACGTAGTTTGTGTCTGAAAGTAATACACCTTAATATTAAGACATAAAAGAACACAGTAAAGTGTTTTTTTAAGTGGAAAATACAGTTTAGTTTAACTTAACGTAAAGTTTATGTATTTTCAACGATTTAATTTAAAACCCCTCTACTTTATTTTTTAATTTTTTACTTTCAAGCACAAACTACGTTTTCAAAAATACTTATTTTATAAAGTAACATTATACAGGGTCAAAAACAAATAAACTTTGTCTTTGCATCACATGCGACCAAATTTTAATAGCCCAATTTTGATTTTGTATAAAAACACACATTTAATATGGCGCTACTTTAAAGAAAGTGTATCTGAAATAAAGCATTGTCAAAACTAAGAAGTTTTATGTAGGTTGCGTTGAGTCTTGTTTTGCAAAAGTGGTGCAATTCTCAAAATATGGGCAAAAAATCAAAATTATCTTATGCAGCTGAAATTTTGCATGTGGGCTAGAAACTGCATTTAAAAAAACTTTCCAATAACTTTTTTCGATATTTTCAGAAATAACCCCACTTTTGAATTATTTTTTGGAAAAAATTAAAATTTGATGACAGATAATGCGAATCACGTGACTACTATTTTTTTTGCTTAATTTTCATCTCGATCGAAGCAGAACTTGATACCAAAGTCAAATTTTGAATAAAGCTATTAATAAAAAAAAATCCCATATGATGCGGACTTTACTGGTGACACTGTAGATAAAAAAAAGCACGTTTCGATATCACGAAACATGCCCCCATTACTACGATTTTTGTTAACTTAAAATAGATGACCGTTTGCGAATTCCACCCTCCTGTATATGTACCTAACCCTGCACCCCCTATTTCGGATGAAAATAGACGGTTTCATTGTATTCCAATTACCCAAGACAAACATAAAATGTTCCGAAGGTGGGCGTCTCACTATTTTTAAATTTACGTTAGGGTGACCTTTACCTGTGGAACTTGGACAATTAGAGGAAAATCGAACGAAATTACCTCAAATTACGTTTTAATTTTTAGTGTGGGAAAAACGGCAACACAAGCTGGACGGTCACCAAACTAATTACTTATTGGTTAAACAGTGGCGCCTCCCTCCTCTTAGTTAACCCAAGACACTGTATTATAATAATAATAATAATAATAATAACCGATTTACAGATCAAAAGGAATTTATTTTATTTAAGAAAGTATCTAATTTTTTGTATAATTTGAATGTTTTATACCTAAAAGCCTGTTTACATTAGGTGCAATCGCTGCATGCAGTTTATAGCGAGGCAATTAATTGCATTGCATGACCGTTTACATCACGTTTACATTATGAAGCAATTAATTTCAAGCAAGTATCTTGACAACATATATTACCAATACCAACCCAAACATCAGCTGATTAAATAAGAGGTTATGCGTTATGTTAATTTTCCTGTAAGTGTTTCTGTAATTTTTTGTTGTGATTTTTGTTAATTAAAACATATTGTACTTTCAAAAATAGAAAATCACAAAAGCCTACACCCAATGCTTCAAAATACAAACAAATACTTTTGTAGAGGTTATGTTTACTTTTGTTATCAGGTTGGTATTGAAAATAATA
This sequence comes from Polydrusus pterygomalis, assembly GCA_963969555.1. Taxonomy (NCBI): domain Eukaryota; kingdom Metazoa; phylum Arthropoda; class Insecta; order Coleoptera; family Curculionidae; genus Polydrusus; species Polydrusus pterygomalis. The sequence goes on along the minus strand of OZ018382.1, from coordinate 2,281,918 downwards.
CTAGAAAAATCACTAAAATTGCATGCTATTTGCGATCAAATTAGAACATTTCCTAATTTCGTGCGATGCAAATAAAATTGCATCAGCTGATCTGAAAGTCACCAAAGCGCATGCCTTGAGGCAATTTTTTATTGCAATTGCATTGACTGCACCTAAAGCCCTTTTTACAGTCGGCAATACTATCTGCAACGCAATTGCTGCAATGCATTGCAGGCGCAAGACATTGCCTGAAATTGGTCTTGCAGGATCTTTTACAGCTGGCAATTCTATTTTTATTGAAAAGGATCGCCAACATTACAAAAATAAATGCCTCTGTTGTTAATCTGTCAATGCGAACAGAAAATAACATACATAACCTTTGTTTTTTCACCTTATTTGTTGTTGCTTTGAAATCTACTAAAAACTAACCCAAACTCTGACAAAAGTCAAACTCAGCTGGAGCGCGTCCTCTAGGAACTTTCGTTTTTGTTGGTCACAATGAAAATTACTATAAATCCACCAGAATTGCAAACGCACTTGCAATAAAAATCGAGCAGGAGCGATTTTTTGCAATAGCAAGAGAATTGCCAAATCCGATCAGCTGGTTCTCTACTGCGCATGCTTATAAGCAAGACAATTGCAACTAGTATTGCCGACTGTAAAAAGGCCTGTAAACAGGCTTTTATTATATACGCCTACACACTACCCCTCCCCGTTTGAAAAAAGTTGTGACTACCACTGGGTAAAAGTAATTTTGTCTGCGATATACAAATAATTACGTATGCTACATTATTTTTATTATTATACGTAGGTAAAAAAATTGTGGTCTTTTTATTGGTTTTTCGACAATTACAGAGAAAAATCGAATGGAATTACGTCACATAGCAATTTATTTAATGGCACCTTGCTATTGATTTTGGCTTTTTATTTATAATTTATTTACAAGCCTAATTTTTCTTTTGAAATAAAATTGTCCCCTAGGCGATTACGCCGTCGATAAATTATAAACGTGGCTGAGGCGGTGTTCTTGAACTGTGCGCTTTTAAAGTACCCCCCCCCCCCCCTTCTTCCCCCAATTTAATTTAACAAGCTCAGCTTCAGGGGATTGAAGAATACGTTTATAGAAGACAACATAAACATATTTATTATATTATTAAATTTTAAATAAACTTATTATTATTATTAATTGATGGCGACGAAGTAGAAATGCACTTAAAATTTTTTCAACCATAAGATTATATATTTTATTGTTTTTTCCAGGTATTAAATGTCCGGTATGTAGCAAATTTGTCATTCCAGATGACATCGAGTGCCACCTGGTCATGTGCCTGACGAAACCCCGTCTTTCATACAACGGTAAGAAACACCATTTAACAACTAAAGTCTTACATCTCAGAACTAGTTAAAAAAATAAATATTTTGCAACTGGTTACGAAAAGCAGTGGCATAAAAAACACCCCCGCAGACCCACATTGACGGCCCCCAATGTTAATACATTTAATACTATTTTTAAAGCTTAAAATCTAGAAAAGTTTGGTGTTTTATTGACTATTAAAATCGCAAAAGTCAAATTTTTAACATCCTTTCATTTAAGGGAATTTAGCCACTGCCGTAAACTTTTCAAAGAACTTTCACGGTTAGAATATTTAAAATAAATAAATTAGGTATTATAAAAATCCATAAATACTTACCGCCAAAACAGATGGTGGGTATAATTAGCTCTAAAAAGAACTATTTTTAGAAAAAGGAACAGTTTTAAGGCACACAAATTTACAAAATACGAATTAGATTGGCAGATCAAAATAAGGTTGACAATGACGTTCTAAAATACAACGGTAGTCAACTAAACAAATAAAAAAGTAATTAATTGACGTTTATAGTTTTATTCTTGTCTAGCACGTTATATTATTGCGGAATCTTGGAGACGTTCTTTTATGCTTTTATTCCAACTTGTTACTGTAATAAACAAGGATGCAGAGTTATTAACCACGTTGAGTCCTGATCGTTGATTGATGACGCACGGGCAAAGATCCACTGTGGCGACTTTAAGTGATGTTTTAAAATTTTGATTTTGCATCATGTTTGCTAGAATACTACGTATAATGACCTATGTTATGTCTACCAGTCTACCTAGGATTATAAAACAAATTCGAATTGTTTGCTGTTGTAATAGTAGATACTTAACACATAATGTGGGTTTAAGCCTAATTAAATTATTACACGATTAACGAATTCAAAAATTTATAAACCCGAACCTAATAGTAACGAAAATAAGAATTATCATTTTCCATTCGTTATAGAGGGGGCCCTAAAACAGTTTGCGGGGGTATGAAAGTACCATGAGGGTTTTTTTGATTTTATTTATTTCCTTTTTTGCAGAAGATGTACTGACAGATGACAAAGGAGAGTGCGTCATTTGTTTAGAGGAACTTAGTCAAGGTGACATAATAGCTAGGTTGCCATGTCTATGTATATATCATAAAACGTAAGTAAAAACGTTGAATTTTATGCAATAGCCAAGGGCCTATAATATAGTCATTACGAGTACAAAAACGTCCTACAAGCACCGAAAGCAGTATAATATGTACCGGGTGTTCCACCTAAGGAGGTAATCGGCTATATCTCAGAAAGTAGTAACACTAGGACTTTGGGAAAAAATATATATCCATAAAAGCGGCCAAGAGAAATTGCTGGAAATTATTCTCAAGTTCGAAAAATGACCGCTAGGGGGCGTAAGAGAACTTTCAAAATAGAAATGCCGATTTTCTCTTGATTCTTCTTAATAAAATTAAATAAAAATATGTAAAAAATATAAGCATTGTATTCTTCATAAAACTATGCAACTTTATGTTAGGAATCGTTTTTTTCTATTTTCAATAATAAAGTGGTGGGAGAAGGTCAAACCTTTTTTCTTTCAAACGCTAATATCTCTGCTTTGGATAAACCGATTTTATTCAACTTGGTCTTGAAAAAAAGCCCTTCTTTTCCTCTACACGTAGTTCTATTAACTATGCCATATTGGTTCTGATGGTGGCTACTAGATGGCGTTTTTCCGTAATTCCTCAATGAATAAGGATTTTCTCAAAAAAATCAAATGTTATGATATGCCTTTTTCATTATATTTTACTTTAGGCTTATAAAGGCTATTAAATAGTGGAATAAAAAATTCAGGTCCGTATTTAAAATAAAAAAGTTGATGATGGTCGCTCGAATCCGAAACGTCGGATTAAAAAACTAACCCCATCGGCTTGTAGAGGAGGAAAAGTTACCATAAGGAACTGAAAACCGCAACGTGATATCTTTTGTTAAACTAGAGAAGTTAGGGATAATAATAAAATTAATATGGAAAATTAGGCCATTTTTTAAAACATTCATTAATCAATAATTAAATCACTGGTTTTTTCTCTAGTTTAACAAAAGATATTACGTTGAGGTTTTCAGTTTCTTCTAGTAACTTTTCCTCCTCTACAAGCTGATGGGGTTAGTTTTTTAATCCGACGTTTCGGATTCGAGCGACCATCATCAATTTTTTTATTTTAAATACGGACCTGAATTTTTTATTCCACTATTTAATAGCCTTTATAAGCCTAAAATAAAATATGATGAAAAAGTCATATCATAACATTTGATTTTTTTGCGAAAATCCTTATTCATTGAGGAATTACGGAAAAACGCCATCTAGTGACCACCATCAGAATCAATATGGCATAGTTAATAGAACTATGTGTAGAGGAAAAGAAGGGCTTTTTTCCAAGACCAAGTTGAATAAAATCGGTTTATCCAAAGCAGAGATATCAGCGTTTGAAAGAAAAAAGGTTCGACCTTCTCCCACCACTTTATTATTGAAAATAGAAAAAAAACGATTCCTAACATAAAGTTGCATAATTTTATGAAGAATACAATGCTTATATTTTTTACATATTTTTATTAAGAAAAATCAAGAGAAAATCGGCATTTCTCTTTTGAAAGTTCTCTTACGCCCCTAGCGGTCATTTTTCGAACTTGGAAATAATTTTCAGCAATTTCTCTTGGCTGCTTTTATGGATATATATTTTTTCCCAAAGTCCTAGTGTTATTACTTTCTGAGATATAGCCGATTACCTCCTTAGGTGGAACACCCGGTACTTGCATTAAACAGTTGTTTTTTTCAGGTGTATAGACCAATGGTTTGAGGTAAATAGATCGTGTCCCGAACACCCTGGCGACTAGCAACAGACCAGGCCGAACAATTTGTAAAAAGTTGTACATATTATGGTGTATACAATTAGGTAATATTAATTGATAGTGCGACTGCGCGTACACGTGAAAAACACAAAGGTCATTTTTTTATTATATAACTGTTTTTTTTCAAAGCGATAATACGATAAATATCGAGTGCCTTTTTTAATAGGTCGGAACTGTGTTAAGGCTGCGGGCGCACGTCCCACGGTCCCGTTGCGCGACTGTTTTCTCCTAACCTTGGAACCTATCTAAGTGTACGAGCTCCATCTAGTGCGCGCGCGCGCCACTTACACATTATCGACCTATGAACCGGAAAAGGACTCGTTTCATTTTTCGTTGGATGTTGATAATGTTGTCGTAGATGCAGCATATCAGAAAAATATTAATTTTATTGTTGCTACAGCGCCGCGGGCGGAATTTTTCGCAACCATTTTTACAAATTTAGGACTCGACGAAGATCACGCCAAGATAGACAAATCGTTTCATTCATAAACTTGTTTTTGCGCAGGGTCGACATCTGCATAAAACGCCTCTTTTTTAACAGTGAAAAAAATACTTTTTCACTGAAAAAATGATTCACAAAAAAAGAACAATACATTACTTTTTGAAAAATGTATCGAAATTTTTATAACAAAGTTTCCAAACAGTTTCATTTCTTAGAATAATATAATTGATAGTAAAATTTGAAGAATTGCTCCTAATATGAATCCCCGAAGGTGTTCCACCTTGCCGCTGTTCAGAAACACTAGGTATTTCTTGAAAAGTTGATTCTATTATTTTATCAGCTATTTTGATTTGTTTTAAAGCAGAGGAACAATTTAATTTATTAGATACTAGCGTGTATCCGGCATGCGTTGCAACCCGCTGGTATAAATACAAACCCGATATACAGTGTGTGTATAAAGTCTGGAAACGGCTTAATAACATCACAATCCACTGGCCGATTTAAACCAAATTTGGTACAGTTGTGTAAGAGGATCTAACGCACCGAATGACGATATTGGCGTGGTTGCCAGCTTTTTAGTTTGTCTGGAATTCGAACGAATTTCATATTTTTAAATATAACATCCAGTATATTTTTACATTTTTAAATTCCACATAAAATTATAATTATTTTTTATTAAATGCATTATTAGTCTATACTTCATAGTTTCCGAGATATTGACTCTCGAAAAGTGACATTTTTGAACTTTGACAGCTTATAACTTTCTAACAGTACGTCTTAGAGCAAAACGGCTTACATGTCCCTATCTTCAATTTTTATTATCTTCCCAAAAAAATCAACTTCCAGTTAAACCGGAACAACTATATTTCCTGCTTTCGAGTTACATCCGGTTTAACCGGAAGTTGATTTTTTTGGGAAGATAATAAAAATTGAAGATAGGGACATGTAAGCCGTTTTGCTCTAAGACGTACTGTTAGAAAGTTATAAGCTGTCAAAGTTCAAAAATGTCACTTTTCGAGAGTCAATATCTCGGAAACTATGAAGTATAGACTAATAATGCATTTAATAAAAAATAATTATAATTTTATGTGAAATTTAAAAATGTAAAAATATACTGGGTGTTATATTTAAAAATATAAAATTCGTTCGAATTCCAGACAAACTAAAAAGCTGGCAACAACGCCAATATCGTCATTCGGTGCGTTAGATCCTCTTACACAACTGTACCAAATTTGGTTTAAATCGGCCAATAAATTGTGATGTTATTAAGCCGTTTCCAGACTTTATACACACTGTATTAGTACCCGGCATGCCACTTTCTGAAATTGCACCCGTGCGAAGCCGGGGCGGGTCGCTAGTTATACATAAAAACCTTCCTCTTGAATCACCCTATCTATTAAAAAAAACCGCTTCGAAATCCGTTGCGTAGTTTTAAAGATTTACGCACATGGGACAGGAACAGGATAGCGACTTTGTTTTATACTATGTTAAGATATGACGTATCATTTTGTTTTTTAAATAAATGTAATTTTTTTAAATATTGAAGAAGTAGTCCATACTCAAAGTGGAGTTAAATGATACAGAAAAAGAAAAGCACGAAGTCTTTCTCCACAATATTTATTATACGAATGACTAGGCGAACCTACATCGACATGTTTCGAGTGTAGAAACACTCATCATCAGGAAACAAAGTTAAAAGTAAAACCATCAAAATAATTTAAAAATTTTAATTTTGAATCAATGATTATCCCTAAATATTTAAACCTGTTTACTAATTCCAATTTTTCACCATCAATTACAACATTTATATTTTGACGGTTTATATAGGGAGGGTATCTTAACATAGTATAAAACAAAGTCGCTGTCGCCCGTCTGTCCCCTTATGTGCGTAAATCTTTAAAACTACGCAACGGATTTTGAAGCGGTTTTTTTTTAATAGATAGAGTGATTCAAGGGGAAGGTTTTTATGTATAACTAGCGACCCGCCCCGGCTTCGCACGGGTGCAATTTCAGGAATTGGCATGCCGGGTACTAATATATCGGGTTTGTATTTATACCAGCGGGTTGCAACGCATGCCGGGTACAAGATAAGTAATATAAAATTTTAGCCGATTTATTTATACTTACAGTTGTACAAAAAATGTTGTTTGTATTTCGTTTGTGAAATTCGTGTTTTAATGACACATTCGAGTGAATTTTTCAAACAAAAAATCACCCTCTCATGTGCCATCAAAAAAATACTCATTTCACGCACTTAATACAAAAAGAACTATATTAATATCATTGCAATGTCAAAATTGTCATTTGTCATCAATGAATTTTCTTATTTATCTCAGATTTTACAGCACCGTGGAATATTCCGAATAATATACCTACTGTTTTGACTGTAAAGTTAAAAGTATGATTGGCTGCCAGCCAACTGCTTCTCTTGAAACCGGCCTTATGCGCTCCCAAAGCACCGGTAAATTCTCAATAGTTACAAATTAATTCGATTTAAACTCGAATAAAGCCCAACAGGGGGCGAGTCTTTGGATTTTTCGACAACAACGTATTATTGTGGAGTAAAAATTGGTGTATATTTTCACGTAAGAAACCTAGTGATGTAAATTTTAAAAAAAACGTGTTTTTTTTAAAAACGTGTTTTTTTTTAAAAAAAAACGTATGATGATTTTTAAGAATTTTATTAGAAATATAAAATCTCCCATTTTTCTTGTGTATTTTCAAGAATTTTGGTCCAACCGGGCACAATGCACAACCAATAAATACGTTTATTTATTTTTTTCATAAAAAAACAAAAATAATTTATTTTTTAATTATTATGATTTTTTTTTTATTTGAAAAAAAAACAATGTATTGTTAATAAGTTTTTTTTAAATCGTTTTTTTTCAAATTTGAAAAAAAAAGTTTTTTTTTACATCACTAAAGAAACCTGGTGTACCTACCTATGCGTTTGACGTCTCGTCGACTTGTTATGATAAAGATAATGATATGTCTATCTTGCTCTGTCCTCGTTGTTTAAAACCATTGTCAGCTTACATTCACCATCTGTTTCGTTTAGTTATTTTAGCTAGGCTTTCCTTGCCGCACTTATAATAATTGTAAACCTTTTTAAGCGTGTCTGGCATCACTTTTGCCCTTGGTAGGGCTCTATAGGTAAACCTGTATCAGGTAGTCAAGGACAACCATCTATTTGTAAATTAAAACTACTAACTCAAGCTTACTGCCTTTTTTTTTACATTAACCGATGGTGAATGTACATAACTTTACTTTGCAACATTTCAAACTGTTATTTATGTTCCTATGAAAGTTTTATATCCTTGTCCACGTTAGATTAAATTAATGGAAACCAAAATATACTGTTTTAAAACAATATTAGGCAAATGTATGGAAAAATGGAGAAAAAAAAACTGAAATATTTTTGATACTGGCGAAAAATCGTTCTATTAATTTCCAAAATTAAACTTAATGTGATTTAGTTTTAAAAAAATGCGGTACTAAAAAAATATTGCAGGGGCAACGGGAGATTTTGAAACAAGGATATGGAAACGTGTAAATTTGTCCTTTTAAAAAATTTCTAAACTTTCTAAGAGGAAGGTTTTTTTTCTTTCATTTCGTCTGATCAATCCTTATATGCGTTTCGCCGTATAAAAAAATTACCTTGTCGGACTTCCTTTGTCTCTGTTTTGTTACTTAACACAACGCTTCGGTTAGTTAGTATCTCTAATCGTTATCAACTGTAAACTAAATTATAATTCTAAACGTTCTTAAATACTATCCATGTGCAATGAAGCTTGATGATTAAATTTCACTCGTTCCACTCTTACCTTTTCTCGATGTTCTCGTCAAACGAAGTGCCGAAAACAAAAACTTCAGTGTACAGGAAACCCACTCACGCACGGGGCAATATACCTTAATCACGGATCGAATCATTCAAACTCCATAAAACGGCGCATAATTCAAACTCTTTTTCACAGGGCATCTAACGTTTGCAATAATCCGGAAGACCTCAATATTGAAATTTCAAACATCAAAAAAGATTTAAAACGGAATGGTTCTGCCCTGAAACCTTTGTAACTAATACCATCTCAAAACTTGAAAATCGCGAAGTAAAAACTAATACGGAAACGAAAGAGGAGCAAGCATTTCTCACAATACCTTATGTCAAGGGGATTTCTGACAAGATTAGAAGCATAACCAAAAACTGTAATATCAAAACGGCCTTCAAATCCGGAAATACGCTTTCTTACAAAAGTAAAACCCCCCGTACGAGTTAAAGAACGTCTGAAACGTACTCAAAGAGGTGAAACTTCGAGATCAGGTATAGCGGAACATGTATGGACCAACCAACATAAGATACAGTGGTCGGAAGCCAAGATTTTGGAGACGGAACAGCACTGGAGAAAACGGAAATTCAAAGAAGCAGCTTTCATGAATCAAAATACCCCTATATATTTAGTAAACCAAGTATAGATATCCCCAATACCTGGAAGCCCCTTCTTGTCCAAAACCGACAGCTCATATTTCACACTCCGATAAGCACGTAGGCGGAGTCATCGAGCTTCATTGCACTTGAAAACGGTTAGAGATACTGACTAACCGAAACGTTCTGTTAAGGAACAAAATGAAGACAATGGAAGTCCGACAAGGTAATTTTGACATGCCTCTGAACTATGGAGGACTTGAGGTAGGAGGCCGATCGCAATGCATTGGATTCGGTCCCAAATTAGCATCGGTAATTCAGCTTTACGAGTCGCTGTAAGATGGCGCGCGTGTTCGAAGTGGGCTATCAAATAATGGTTTCTTATGGACGCAATACTATTTTTATTTAAATTAGTTCTTTAAGGAACAAATAAGGACTTTTATATGAATTTACACTTACTTTGTTATACTTATTAGTAAACTCGGCCTGTATAAAGTTCCAACGATGCTTGGTTTTTAAAATACAGGGTATTAAACATTCTAGCTATACCTTTGGAGCTAGAAAGAGACTTATTTGGCTGCGTTTTCTCTCTAAAAAAGATCCTGTCTTACACCCCGACACAAAGCAAACTCTACTTTTATAAATTGTACCATTATTTATTATAAATATAGAAATTAATTACAATACAACGTTATTTGTCTTGTCTTGCCTTCAAACATTATTTGTTATTTCGAAAAATAAAATGTCAATTGTCAAAAGTAAAAGCACAGAAAAATAAAGGGTTTAAGTAAAAGTTAAAAACTATGGAGGATCTAGTTTTCCATATTAAAAACGAAGAAGACAACATCAGCCCACTTCGGACGCGAGAGCCATCTATCGGCCAATAGCGAACTAACCAAAAAACCGGGACAGCATTTGAAAATGCTGCCATTGTCGATCGGCCTCCTACCCTATAGTTCTCCATACTCTGAACATGCTCAAATGGTGAGAGAGAGTCGATTTTAGAGTTGATTGAAAATATGTCTAAAATCGACTCTAGATGTCGTTGGGCGCTACATACTCTCTCTCTTAACATTTGATATTTCGTGTTTAAGGGTAAGCTGCCTGTTACCGATTCTTAAAAAGGTCGATCGACGTGAATACTCTATTCGGTACACCCTCGAGTATTTTTTTAGTACCACACCAGCTGTAACATAGTTATTGTATTATATAGGTATATAAAAAGTGGTAAATTTAGGCAGTAAAACGTTGTTAAACACCCTCTGAAAAAATATTATTTAGATCGTTACAAATAACCAAAGATTCGTTGATTTGTTTGTTTTTTTTTTTTGTCAAAAGTGGGTGATCGAATGAGGTGCTATATTTTAATGAGAAAAGTTTCTACATACATATTTGCTTTTTGCAAAAAAAAATCGGCGACAGCCGATAATAAGCCATATACAAGCGATTGTTTTTATTGTGAAGACTTTTTGCGAACCCTTTGGTCGATTCTTTAAACGCAAATATTCGGAAATAGACCAGGGCTGAAGCCTTTGAAAATGGTAAAAAGTGAAAAAAAAATAATAGTAGGATGAAACCCATTGGAAAAGAAAGAGAATATAACAAAAATGAAAGGAAAAATAATTTACGGGCGATCCGAGGTCGGAAAGTAGAAAGGGGTGAGTTTTTAAGGGTAGAAAACGATTTATCTCGATTTCCGGCAAAACTACAAGTCCTATGGAAAAACGTTAAATGGCAAAGTTGTAGGTAATAAAAAGATCTACAACTTTTGTGTTTACACTTTTTTCACATAACCTCAAAATTTATGTGAAAAATTTAAATAACCAAGTTTTTGTTTTTTATTTTTATCTTTTACAAAAATCATTTTTTTTTCACAAAATTTGGTGAAACTTACCTTTTTATATCCCAAACACACTGTAATTTTTTTGATTTAAAATATTTATTTTTTCACCTTATTTTGACTTAATATCGAAAAAGCACCCTAATTTTCAATCGAAAATTCTCACGTCAAAATATCTGCTTTTTTAAAAAAGTCGGTGGGCTTTTTGTTCGTTGAAATATCTACTTTCTGATGGTGTAAAAAAAATACACACTTCTATGGTAAATGTGATGAAATCCCCTTGAAATCCTACCTTTAATTATATTTAGAACAACTATTTTCGCATATTTTTTGCGATCTTTATGTTTTATGGATTTGTAATTTTTTTGTTTATCAATGTAACATGAAATCTTACGTTTTTCGAGTAATTAAAGTATAAATTTTAATAAATAGCTCAAAATTGTACATAATGATTTAAAAAAAAATTCGGATTCGAGTTTTTTTCGTTTCTTTGCATTTTTTGAGAACATTTACCATAGTAATGTATATTTTTTTTACACCATCAGAAAGTAGAGATTTCAACGAATAAAAAATCCACCGACTTTATTAAAAAAGCAGATGTTTTGACGTGAGAATTTTCGATTGAAAATTAGGGTGCTCTTTCGATATTAAGTCAAAATAAGGTGAAAAAATAAATATTTTAAATCAAAAAAATTACAGTGTGTTTGGAACATAAAAAGGTAAGTTTTCACCAAATTTCGTAAAAAAAAATTTTTCTTGTAAAAGATAAAAATAAAAAACCAAAAACTTGGTTATTTGAATTTTTCACATAAATTTTGAGGTTATGTGAAAAAAGTGTAAATACAAAAGTTGTAGATCTTTTCATTACCTACAACTTTGCCATTTAACGTTTTTCCATAGGACTTGTAGTTTTGCCGGAAATCGAGATAAATCGATTTCTGCCCTTAAAAACTCACCCCCTTCCACTTCCCGACCTCGGATCGCCCGTAAATTATTTTTACTTTCATTTTTGTTATATTCTCTTCCTTTTCTAATAGGTTTCATCCTACTATTATTTTTTTTGGTTTCAAAAATTATCGACCCTGGTCTAAAGTTGAGTTTTCAGCCCTGAATACCGAACATTCCTTTGCAAAATTGTACGCATCGTTTCGGCCGGTTTTGCGTTCAAACAAACGGCCGGAGGGTTTGGAAAAATTCCATTATTAGATAAGGTATTCGTTACGTAGTTACATTTTAGTGACTCCTGGTTTTTGATCCTACAAAAAGGCGTAAATATATTGTATTACGGACATTTTTGAGTGGCGGTTGCGTCTTTTTGTGGGTAATTCCGCGATTAGTTGCCTACATCAGTGGTGGTGCCATATTTTTTATTATGAAATGTTATGCTATCCTAATATAGTCACTAGGGTTTAAATAAAGTGATACATTTACAAACCGGCGTTTTATTTGTCCCTTTTTATAACTGTTTCGACTGTAGTACGACAAATTTTATAGTACATACAGTGTGTATCGGCCGAATGGAATAAATTCGATAATTAATACGTGGGGGCTGTCCGACAAAACGCTCGGACACGTCGATTGGTATTTCTATTTGCGCATGTTTTTCAATAAAAACTTTTTATACGGGGTGTGTCATGTAACAGTGGATAATACCGACTTTCTTATTTTAAATGCAACCTGTATATTATTCAATTTTTAAATTCTTCAAAAAATTTCAGACATATTTCATGTACGAAATCCTATACCCATCTGTTTCGGAGATATTAAGTAAGTGTTTTCAGATTTATTGCATTTCGGCGTTTCTATTTACCGATATGAAATTTAAAAAAGTATAAATAGTTTTTTCTATTTGACGTTCATAATAAGTTCATTATGAACTTGGAATGAAGTTCATAATGAAGCTATTTCGATACGCGTTTTTTCTTTATTTGATGTTGGTAACATGGAAATTGAAAAATTGACCTAAAATCACGTCTTTTGAAATTCAAAAAAATTAGCAAAATCGCCCGAATTTCCGAACGCTCTGTATATGTACCGAATGTACAAGGATCACACAATGTATTCCGTCCAAATTCAAATCTCATATCGCTAAAATAACTTTAGAATCTCGTAGTGAAAATGGGTCAATAAATCAAAAAATGACAGTTCGCAAAATAATTTTTGTTGTCCAGAGGTTACTATGATAAAAAATAGTATTACCAACATAAAATTTAGACATAAAAATTTGAAGGATTTATTTTCTTTTTAAATATGTATTTTTTATTGAAAAAACTACAAATAGAAAAAATAGTATAAAGCACGTGGTTCATAAGGCGTTTTAGCGCACGTGTCAATTAAAAAACTCGCCACTTCGTGGCTCGTTTTTTAAATGAGACGCGTGCGCTAAAACCGCTTCTTATGAAACGTGTACTTTAATATACTATTTTCTATTTCACGTTCATAATAGGCTCAGTACGACACGCATTTGCGTATCGTAATGAAGCTATTTCGATACGCGTTTTTTCTTTATTTGATGTTGGTAACATTTAAATGTTTTCTTTCATTGACTTGCGCGGCCTTTGTGATTTACGAGAAAACCCATTTTTCGCAGAGGAAAAATAGCTTGATAACCTACTTTTTTATTCTGTGTGGATAACAGTCATGTATGTTGGTTGCATAAATCTATAAATTAATCTTTTGTAGATGCTTCAAGCTATCATTTTCTGCCAAATTCAATCTACTAACCTTCCAGTGTCGATTTTAACTTTAACTTTAGTTGAATTTTCCATCTTCCCTATACTAAATTGCAATGCCGTGACGTAAAATCACGTCTTTTGAAATTCGAAAAAAAGTAGCAAAATCTTCCGAATTTCCGAACGCTCTGTATATGTACCGAATGTACAAGGATCACACAACGTATTCCGTCCAATTTCAAATCTCATTTCGCTAAAATAACTTTAGAATCTCGTGGTGAAAATGGGTCAATAAATCAAAAAATGACAGTTCGCAAAATAATTTTTGTTGTCCAGAGGCTACTATGATAAAAAATAGTAATACCAACATGAAATTTAGACATACAAGTTTACAAAATTTGAAGTATTTATTTTCTTTTTAAATGTGTTTTCTATTGAAAAAACTACAAATTAGAAAAAAAAGTATAATGTACGTGTTATATAAAAAGCAGTTTTAAGCACTTGTCGCGTTATAAAACTCGCCGCAAGCGGCTCGTTTTTTAACATGGACGCGTGGTATAAAATGATGCTTTATAAAACGTGTACGTTAATATACTATTGTTTACTTTTGTTTAAAACTCCTGACACCCTGTATAAAAAGTTTTTATTGAAAAAAATGCGCAACTAGAAATACCAATCGACGGGTCCGAGCGTTTTTTCGGACACGCCACCATGTATTTATTATCGAAATTATTCCATTCGGCTGATACACGCGGTATACAACCAACCAGAAACTTCACTGCACTTAAAAAAAAAGGGGGTGTTCAATTTGGAAGATCTACGAATTTTATTACATATTCAATGACAATTTTTTTGATGCAAAATCTACTTCCTCCAATCAATATATAAAAAGCTTCCTACCTACATTAGATACGATTTTCATAATTCGTTTTGTCAAAATTGTAACTCTCTGTGATGTTAGCAAATAAGGAATCTATGTTACAAAAACGGTCCTAAAACTACTCCTAACTTTACAAAAACCATATAAACTCCGAAAATGGTCAAATAAATCGTTTTACAAAACGTGGCCAAGTCTCAAGTTGATACAGCCTGAAATTGGTTTATACTCTTTGTGTAGTATAAACCAAACAATGTAACCATGTATTATCACAATTGCTACGGAGAACCTATATTCTAGACTCTAGAGTAACAAAGGTTAATCTGTAAGTTGTACAAAGTAAAAAAATAACATTTATATACTAGGTACATAAAGTGTTCATATTTTGCAAAACCCATACATAAACTACCTAAGTCCTGGTGTGTCTATTCCTGTGTTGTCCCCCTCTCGATCCCCTTTGTCTTTTGGCATCATTAGGACTATTACTAGACCCCCCAGGGTTCACAGGCCTGGGCACATTATTGCTACTGTTAGAACTGGTCTTCACTGACCCCAGAACGTTATTATGTTGAACAGGAGCGCTACTGGTCGTCACCGGAACCCCTGGAGGTCCTGAAGGCCCCACTCTGCCCGCCCCATTGTTTGTACCATTGTTTAAAGGCATGTTATTCGGCGTCGGAACACTGGATGGTATTTGAGTGAACAAATTGGGCTCTGAAACGTTGTGTTGTTCATTAAATACCATACAGAACTCGCCAATCTTCTGAAGATCTCCTCCCTTCCCTGTGTAGAGAGTAAGACAGTTTCTCCATATGTTCAGGTATCCTTTGGTTAATCGTACAATGTCTCCGGGTACTAGGAGGGTACCGGCTTCGTCCCAGATGCTTGCGTTGATGCAGGCTGTGCCGTCTGCCACTTTAAACGTCCTTACTTCGCGGTTTTCTTTGGTTAATGTGACTGGTCCAATTTCTAACACGATAAAAACAACATTAACACTTTTGAGGCCCGGTCTCATGTCCTTTATTTGTAAGTAGTTACTTTCCATTTTGGATTTTCCTGTAAAATATGGGAGAAATTTCGTAGACAATAATACAACGCAAACTACAAAAGAAAATAATTAATTAGGTTATGGCATGCTAACTTATAAAACCAAGAACCAGTTTGTTTTGCGTCGCGTTATAAAAATTATCATCTGGAATTTTTCTGTTTTGCTAATCTTTTTCTTAGAGGTAATATATACGTATTAGGTCTATGTCTTTTTCAAATATTTACAGCTTTAAATATTAAAAAATTGTTAAAAATTGAAGACAAGCAGCCCTTTTTTTCTCTGGCATCAACAACTGTCAAGTCAAACCACAGAACTCCAATAAAGAGAAACGCTATAAACGTGCTAATTGGTCGATGCCGCCGTGACTTTGAAATGACATCAGATAGATGCGAATGTGGCGCCATGTGTAGTGGGTCTGAACTAATAATGGCGGAAGGGGGGTAGGGGGAAGCAATCATATGTTTTCATTTTTTAAAGGTCAAATTAATATTTTGAAATTCAAAATTTGTTGTAAGTAATTTTATAAAAAATACGTTTTCATTACCAATAAATACAATTAGCACTGCACGATTTGTAATAAAAACGTATTTATAACAAAGTTTAAATGCCAAAATATTAAATTACCTTGATATCGAAATTCTTGAGCCTTAGTTTTAGTAAAACAAACTTTAGTGTAACTTTTTTATTGCACAAAATCATTTAAATATAGGTAGGTACATATTTTAATAAGTATATAAAATAAATAAAATAATATTACAGTTTTTTTCATTCGATTTGTATAAATCAACACCTGAAATCAAAAAGAATAAAGAGTTGTGTATTTCATCAATTTCATACCAGGTCACAAAAAGATGTTAAAGGAAAATTAGCTAACCACACAACTTAACAATATCACTTCTACGAATGTTATTTTATTAGTCGTAAAATTCTTCAGGTAGTCAATCAACGATGACTACCTAACCGAATAACTTCAGTTGTATATAAGCCATACAATGCCCTAAAAAGTATTCGTAAATATAAACTTTGAATATCCTTTATGTGATAATATAATGTTAGGTTTGAAAAGCTCGAGTCTTCTCTCCAGACTTGCCAAAAGTTCTCGATACAAACTCATGATATGATAATATGACATAAAGCATTATTTACATTAATCAGTGAAAAACTACATTCCAAGATAATTGAATTACTTCTGCCAGAGATAAAAGAAAAAAATTGAACAACTTATTTTAAAATAAAAATTTAGAGTCATTGACCTTTACCTGATGGAAAATTGGAACCCTATTATTTTTAGATCCTTAAAAATAGGTATAATGTAAAATATATTAATCCAAAACTTACCCAGACAACCTACATTTTCTTTTTCATTCTCATTCTCAGCAAGATCTTGAAAACTACCGAGACAATTACAAAAAAATTCTTCGGCGAACCGCCATGTTACTCCATTAAAAGACTGCAAGGACGAACACAAACAGGTTGGTTAAGAAATGAAGCAATGTGATTGGTTGCCATTGGCATATGTATTTTAATTTGAGTCAACCTTGTTTATTTCCTTGAAAGAGACGCCATCTTTTGTAGTGCGTGACCATGGTAACCATTGACTTTAATGACAAGTGACAGCTGCGACTTTTTGCATCTCGGGGTATGGTCCGAAAGTAACTAGTGTCGTGGTTTAGCGTTCCGTATTTAACCAAATGATAGCGGTAACCAAAAAATAGGTTTATTTTGGAACACGGTTTTCGGATAAGACGTCACCCAAATGTCAAAATGCTCACCGGCTTTAAACACCGGTTACAAGTGGTTTCTCCTGTCACTTGTCATTATAAAATATTGTTATGAATTTAATTTCAAAATATTTGGCCGATGGTTGGTAATTTATTAAGAGAATGAATCTCAATGAAATTATAAGTAAGTGTATTTAGCATTTCTGTAAATTATCAGTCTGTCGTGAACTTTTCAAAATTAAAGGTTATGATTTTAACGAACATGGTGATTTCTCGTCCCGAATATAACCGGATTTTTATGGTTGATCTGTCATTTGTCGAAGTTAACCGTGGTTACTGGTGGTGATATTCGGACCATACCCTCGGTTTCATACCCGTGAGTCAAACTGGGTTATGTTTATTTCTCTGACAACTGACAGTAACGGCTTAGACAGCGCCATCATTAGTATATTAGCCAAACTATTATATAGATTTCCTGTAAGCTCCAACGAACCGTTTATTTTTCTGTGAGTTTAGTTACATATATAAACTCTAGGTGGCGCAGTGATCAGTTTAAAAACTTTAACGGTTTTCACTGTGACATTTCTGTAGATTGTTAATATTGTTATTTTTATGACAAAAAATACAATTTTTTACAGCAATTTTACAAGTGTTTTTAGATTGTATGCAAAATGAATTAACCAGTTTCTCTCGTGGCAGATTGTTTTCGAAAATAACTCGTGCATGATACAGGATAGATTCGAGAAAATCCCAAAAATGGTTAAAAGCAAGCGAGAACCCACAACACCACGGCGTAGGGCTTCATTGTCTAAAAACGGGGCTATCGGTAAAGTGACTAAAGTGCTATCTCGCCCAGTGTCCAGTACAGCCCCCTGTGTCACCCCTGCCGCTAATATTAAGGTGTTGGTAAGGGTTCGACCACAGAATGAAAGAGAACAAGAAATAAATTACAGGTAGGTCACAGAACTTCAATTTTTCACCTATAATGAAATTTTCTGTTTTACAGAAACGTCGTTAAAGTTATGGACGACCAGATACTTATATTCGACCCTAAGGAAGAGGAACAGCCCTTTTTTTACCATGGGGTTCAACAGAGAAGTAGGGACTTGTTAAAAAAGGCCAATAAAGATATAACATTTGTTTTTGACAAAGTATTTAGCAGTGCTTCTACAAACTCTGAAGTGTTTATCAGTAGTACAAAAAATCTGATTAATACTTTAATGGACGGATATAATTGCTCTGTTTTTGCCTACGGGGCTACTGGGGCTGGTAAAACATTTACAATGCTAGGTAAGTGGTGGGAGGACTAAGTCAACCCCTGCTTTTAGACAATAAGACGTACAGGGTAAACAAAAACTTTTATTTTGGTAGGAAATGCAGATTCTCCAGGAATAACATATCTAACAATGAAAGATTTGTTCAAGCGTAAAGAAGAGCTAAGCCCCGAACGAGATTTTGAGCTTATGTTGACTTATATAGAGGTTTACAATGAGTTGGTAAAGGATCTGCTAAATCCTGGGCCCCCTTTGAATCTCAGAGAAGATGCTAAATATGGTATTTGAGTTAATTTCTATTTATTTTCTTTTTTGAGATCCTTCCACTAGTGGTTGTGTCTAAATATTTTGTGGCTCCATTGGGTAGTTGGTACATTACAGGATTTTTTTAGGTGTATTGATACCAGGAGTAAAAGGTCATAAGATCAATAATCCCGAAGAGCTTTTCTCTCTCTTGGAACAAGGAAATAGAAAAAGGACGCAACATCCCACAGATTCTAACGCAGAAAGTAGTCGTTCCCATGCTGTGTTCCAAGTTTATATACAGATGACTATAAAAACCACCAGGGAGGTAAGTCGGTGTCTGTCTTTATAAGTTTTTTTTTTGGGGTTTATTGGGTTCATAGTAGATAGGTATGCTTGAAAAGGAATTGAGGGTTTTTTTTTTTTTTTTAATTTGCATAGTGAAATATTGTGTTTTTTAGGTAAGACGAGCGAAACTAAGCATGATAGATCTGGCAGGAAGCGAAAGGGGATCGGCAACGGGATTTATAGGAGCTCGCTTCAAAGAAGGAGCTAATATTAATAAATCTCTTCTCGCCCTTGGAAATTGCATCAACAGTTTGGCTGATGGACAAAAACATGTGCCTTACAGGTAATAATAGACAATAGACATACCGTCATATTATATTTATTTACATTCTAGCTTCTTATTTTCTATAAAGTGTCGCTATAAAGATATTGATTCTGACGTTTCGTCTTTCGGGAACCATCATCAGGTATTTCAAATACAGACATGTATTTTTTAATGCAGCTTCGTAGCCCTTGTATCTAATAAAATAATTCAAATATCGACGTTTCGACCCCAATAACAACATCTTCAAGTCGACTATTTACATGACTTTAAATTTTTTTTTTATTTTACTTTACTCCCAACCAACTTTACAAGTTTATTATAGGGATAAGTATATAAAAATAACTAACAATTATTACTCTAACTTAGTAGAGTAGGTATAATAATATACAGTGTGTGTATAAAGTCTGGAAACGGCTTAATAACATCACAATTTACTGGCCGATTTAAACCAAATTTGGTACAGTTGTGTAAGAGGATCTAACGCACCGAATGACGATATTGGCGTTGTTGCCAGCTTTTTAGTTTGTCTGGAATTCGAACGAATTTTATATTTTTAAATATAACACCCAGTATATTTTTACATTTTTAAATTCCACATAAAATTATAATTATTTTTTATTAAATGCATTATTAGTCTATACTTCATAGTTTCCGAGATATTGACTCGAAAAGTGACATTTTTGAACTTTGACAGCTTATAACTTTCTAACCGTACGTCTTAGAGCAAAACGGCTTACATGTCCCTATCTTCAATTTTTATTATCTTCCCAAAAAAATCAACTTCCAGTTAAACCGGAACAACTATATTTCCTGCTTTCGAGTTACATCCGGTTTAACCGGAAGTTGCTTTTTTTGGGAAGATAATAAAAATTGAAGATAGGACATGTAAGCCGTTTTGCTCTAAGACGTACTGTTAGAAAGTTATAAGCTGTCAAAGTTCAAAAATGTCACTTTTCGAGAGTCAATATCTCGGAAACTATGAAGTATAGACTAATAATGCATTTAATAAAAAATAATTATAATTTTATGTGGAACTGAAAAATGTAAAAATATACAGGGGTGTTCCATTTAAAAAAATATAACTATCATTCTCCACAACTTTATGGGCGACCCTGTATATTTCAATTTATCACCGATATGTAGATTTTTAACAGCCCTACATTTTTTATATAAGACGTTTTTTGATAACCCCTGTATATTTTGAAATAATCGACCGTTCTGGTAATTTTTCCTAACCCTGTATTTAAATTTTCAATTATATCCTTAATTTTGTCCTCGTCAATATCGTTAATTAATTACGAGTAGTAGATCGAAAATTAACTTTTTAAATCTAAATAATCTAGATATTCTAAACAATATAACTAAAAACTCTACAATACTGATATTTTTCGATATTATTTTTAGATGTAGGTGGTTTTTATGTGTTTAAGGATCATTTACTCCCTAAGATCCTTAAACCCATAAAAACCACCTCTACATAAAAAGTCTATTGGATCATTAACAATTTTATTTTGTAATTATTTTTAGAGATTCGAAATTGACGAGACTGTTGAAAGACAGTCTGGGTGGTAATTGTCACACCATAATGATTGCGAACGTGTCACCGTCTTCCATGAGTTTCGACGATACATACAACACTCTCAAGTGAGTATATCTAATACTCCTTTACGTCCACACGAACAAAATTATCTTTTAAAAAAATACACGGTAAAGAAACTCGTTCGTTTGATTTCAGATACGCCACCAGAGCGAAAAAAATCAAATCAAACATCAAAAGGAACATTGTCAGCGTGGACATGCACATCGACCAGTACATAAAACTCGTCGAGGACCTTCAGACCGAAAACGCCAACCTCAAATCGGAGAATATTAAGCATAAGAAAGAAATCCAGCTGCTGAAAAACCAAATTTTGGAATCGTCGCCCGGTCAAAAAATTGAAAAAACCGGCGAAGACGCATCGGAAATTCGACCGGACGAACCTAGTGCATTAACGACGAAATGCAAAGAGCTGGAAGAACAAAATGACAGATTAAAAAGGGAACTTGACGAGCTGAAAGAAGCCAAAGACGTCAAAGTGACCATTGCGGACGTCGCCTCTCCTAAGAGTCCCGTACAAGTGGAACCGCACGCGCCGGTCAATGGTACTGTAAGTACGGAAGTTTTGATGGAGTTTAAAAATCTGGTGGTTCAGAAAAAAGAGTTGTTGATTAGGGAGTTCCAGCTGCAAAGCGCCGAGCTCGGGATGTCTCTTAGAAGGTAAGTAATAATAAAATCTGTATTTCAAACTGTGATTTCAAATTGGTTGGT
This sequence comes from Polydrusus pterygomalis, assembly GCA_963969555.1. Taxonomy (NCBI): domain Eukaryota; kingdom Metazoa; phylum Arthropoda; class Insecta; order Coleoptera; family Curculionidae; genus Polydrusus; species Polydrusus pterygomalis. Next base: position 2,260,257 of record OZ018382.1, on the reverse strand, counting down.
TATTTGGTTGCAATATACAACAAAGCCAAATAAATAAATAATATAATTAACTGCGATGGACAAATTCATGGTTTTGCAAATGATACTACAATTTTTTATACCGATACAAATTGGGACAACTTAAATAGGTAATAAAATTAAAAAATATTTTAAAATTAGAAGAAATTGGTTTGATAACAATTTGTTAACAATTAATTTTAATAAAACAACTTATATTCCTTTTACTTTAAACCTAAATAACCTACCGCGAAATATGAATAGTATTCAAAGAAATGAAGACATTCAAATTTTTAAAGTTAATAAAATAAAATATTTAGGAATTATTTTTGACAGTAAATTAAATTGGAATTTTCACTTAGAATACTTAAGGTGCGAGTATCAACATGCTTGCCAACATGTCACCTATTTCGCGTAGATTTATTTATGTTTACTAGCTTTTACACAAAATTTAAATAAAATCAGTATCGACTTGGTAATAATTGACATATCTAATAAATATCAAGGAATTTCATAACTTATTTTAGGAGAATTGTATAGCGAAAAATATCGGGTAAGATTTTTTTAAACATTATTATGTCATTGTTCTTTCACTATACAATTCTCCCAAAATTAGCAATGAAATAAATTGATATTTTTGTAGTATATCAGATATTACCTAAGTTATGAGCCGACGATACTGATTTTATTTAAATCTTAGTCAATAAAATAATAAACTTGAAAAAATAACGCGAAATTTGGTTGGCAATAGATTGAATGGCGTTGATAATTCCACCTTAATTAAAAAATTAAGAAGTTTACTACCGATTTTGAAAAACATAAAAAAAATTTTAAATGTAAGATATGTGGAAATATTATATTACGCGTTAGTTAAAACTCATTTAAATTACGGAATTTTAGGTTGGGGAGGAATAAATAGAACTTTAGTTAAAAATTTAGAAATATTACAAAAAAGGTTTCTAAAAATTATATTCAATAAAGATTATCTTTATCCTTCAAAAGAATTATATTCAGAAACAAAAAAGTTGAACATAAGACAACTTTACATTTATAACATCTTAATATATATTTAAATATAAAAACCTTATACAATTTAAAAACCATAATCATAATACACGTCATAAAAATGAAATAACCATAAAACCTAAAATAAATAAGTCCATGGGACAAAAAATTTTCAAATATTTATGTTTTTATTTAAACGTTTATTTACCAACAAAAATTAAAAAATTGATTTCTTTAAAAAAATTTAAGTCAAAATAAAAACATGGATATTAAAAACAGACAATTTGAAAATATTTTTGGAAATGCTTTAATTAATTAATATTGGCCTGAATAATTTATGTGTGTAATATTTTTTACTTAATAATTATAAATTAATAATTTTATTACAGGTAATATATTAACATTTTTACTTTAAAACTTGATTTTAATGCATATTTATGATTTATGATTTTACATACTAAAACAAAAAATAAGATTTGCCCCTAACAAACTCAGCTTCAGGAGACTGAAGCATAAGTTTATAGAAGACAACATAAACATATTTATTATATTATTAAATTTAAAATAAACTAATTATTATTGTTATTAATATTATTAATAATTATAAACCGGACAAGGAAATCGACCGTCTGAACCTTTATCAGCCATATTGTTACCAAGGACAATAGAGCAAGATCGTCATCTCATTTTTTTTTATCATGACAAGCCGACAAAGGTGCAAGGGTTCACCAGGATCACATGAAAATATACACCAATTTTTAAATTTTTCAAATTCAGCATTCTTATATTTACAAAAATACTATTGTATTTAACAAAGTTGCGTCAATGTCAATGATTACAACAACCAGAATCTAAAATAAATACCCTATATAAATATTTACTTTTTTAGATACTATAATATAACAAATATTTTCTTACAACATGTTAATATATATTTTTAAACATAAAAATATAATAAATTATATTAATCACACACATGAAACTCGTCATAAAAATACTATTACATATAAAAATAGAGTAAACAAAACAATAGCACACAAACAGTTTTTAAACATCAATCCATATATTTTTGATATGCTACCACAGTCAATTAAAATAATTAAATCGTTAAATAATTATAAAAATAAAATTAAAAATTGGATATTATCTAATCCAAGAGATATATTCAAGAACGTCATTAATAAATAATGAATAAAATAAATAAATATATTTATCCTATAGGTACTATAGTGATATAAAATGTACCAATAAAATATTGTCATATTCCTTTTATATTATAATCTAGTTGTGCCTGAATTATGAAATATATTCTTGACAAAAATATTATATTATTTAACTCAAAACAAGTATTTTACTTCCGAGTTCGGAATTGATAGTTTATACAAAAAAAAATATATATTAGTATTAAATGTCAAGAAATATTTGAATAAACTTTTATTATTATTATTATTATTATTACTACTCTAGTCTCTAGAATATACGCTGTCGCCAAAGAATCCAAAGAATCTTTACTTAATAATCGTCGATTCTTACTTTCAATCGACATTCTAATGATTTACAATTTTTTTTAGACAGCTAAAGACAGAGACCAAACAAAGACTGAGCAATTTCTATGTACATACCCCCGACAAGGAGGAGGTACACCGGAAATTGCACGATCAAGTGGAGAGGTACGAAAAAAAGGAGAAGGTTACAACGACTAAAATCGAGGAGATAAGAGAACATACAGTAATGGTCGATGCGGAATTACAGGAATATTTGAGAGACTATCCTGGTCTAGCGGAGGAGTACGAAAAATCGAAGTTGGAAATTATGGTTTTGGAGTACAAGCATAAGGTATGAAAAAAAAAGTAAAAAATGCTGTTTACTCTCCTTAGATCTGTGTAGGGCTTTTGACACCGTAAACCATGACATTTTATTAAGAAAATTATACAGTATTGGGATAAGGGGAAATACACACAAACTACTTCAAAGTTATTTAAGCTATCGTAAACAATTTGTTCAAATTGGGGAAAGACAAAGTTCGGAAAAAGAAATAATATGTGGAGTTCCACAAGGATCAATATTAGGTCCGTTATTATTCTTAATTTACATTAATTCCGTTTCCAAATTGAACCCAAAGGGCAATATACAGCTATTTGCAGATGATACGACAATTATTTATTTTGCTGAAACTCTTGCAGAAATGTATTTTGACGTTAATAATGATTTAAAAATACTTCTGTCTTGGCTTCAATCAAATAAACTTACGTTAAATTTTACAAAATCTTCTTTTATGTTTAGAACTAAAAATAAAATAAATTCCATCATTAACCCCTTAACATTTATATAATAATGAAAATATTCAATATTCAAAAACGACAAAAATTTTAGGATTAGTTTTAGACGAAAATTTAAATTGGAAATGCCATATCCAGTAATATTATCAACTCGATATCTCCTTTGGTATCTGTTTTGTACAAAGCTAGATATTTCATTCCTTGGAAATACTTAAAAAATATATATTTTTCATTAATATTAATATAATTCACTCTATCATTTTAAAAGGAAAAAGATCAAACATAACACTTCAGGAGAATAAGACATTACATGATCATAACACCAGACGTTGTATAAATTATCAAACTATTACTATACCAGTAAAAAGTACTTTCGGAAAAAAATCGCTTTTATATGACCGACGGAATAATAAAATATAACAATCTTCCAAAAAATATCAGAAAAATCAGAAAATTGGCAATTTTTAAAAAACAATTAGAGATATTTACTAAATTATATATTTATACTATTTTTTTTAAAATTGATTTTAATGAATTAAATTGGATTAACTTCCATTTTTTTTTAATGATTATTATTTTCTATATTATGTTGTCACTTTCCATGTAATGAACTGTAAAAGTTAGATTGGAATAAAGGCATTTTGAAAGTTAAGTTATCAAAAAAATATATATACAGTGTGTCCAAGAAAGTATGCAATATATAGAAAAGGTTTTTATCACCGTTTTCTCAGAAAATTTTATTCTTTATAAAAGTTGGTGCATGCCTTAAAACTATAAATGCATATTTCATATATCACCTGCGGCTAATAGTAAGGGAGTAAATGCCATTTTTTCGAAATTGCCTTAAGAGTAAAGTACCTTAATTATTAGAAATACATACAGCAAAATTTTATATGGAAATGTTCTTGCAAATTAGTAAATTAGTCCAAATACGAAATTTGAGTTAGGTGTCACAATTTTTAATTTTTTTTGGTTAATCTTTTTTTCCCCTTAACGGTACACATCTGGTCGATTTTTTGTTTACGCAATTTTAATATATTTATTAAATAACGTAAACGTGGGTTTATAATAAAAATGGATTAAGTAGTTGCAAACTTTTTAAAACCTTTCAATGTTACAAGTTGGTTCAGATATTAGCGTGTTGCACGCCTACTTAAACACATTTTAGCCAATTTATGTTCTAAACAAAATTATGATAGAATCCAACTCTATTCATATTACTGGAAATAATTAATAATTTATTTGTCATTTTCACCCAGTTCGCTGAAGTCCAAAACCCTATTTTAAAGAAATGCATATAAAAAGGTTAAAAATTGACACACCTAACTCAAATTTCGCATTTGGACTAAGTTTTTAATTTGCAAAACCATTTCCATATAAAATTTTGCTGTATTTCTAATAATTAAGTTACTTTACTCTTAAGGCAATTTCGAAAAAATGGCATTTGCTCACCTACGACTAGCCACAGGTGAAATATGAAATATGCATTTATAGTTTTAAGGAAGGCACCAACTTTTATAAAAAATAAAATTTTCTGAGAAATCGGTGATAAAAAACTTTCCCATATGTTGCATACTTTTTTGGACACACTGTATATTCAACGCTTAAATTTTCAGAGCGAGCTCAAAAACAAAGAAATCGAAGTGATGGCCGACGACCACAAGGACAAGTGTTACATCATAGAACACATGGCCGGACTCCTGAAGCCCCTCTTTCTGGCCGTGGGAGGGAAAGATGACGCGCCGGAAAGCGTCAAACGGCAGTACGAGAACTTGGTGGCGGAGTTTCAGGGCAGGAAAAACCTCAAGTGGTTGGACAGTGGCTTTTCCTTGCCTCCGGACTCCGGTAAGTCCGAAAACATTCAATCAAAAATCGTACTATCCAAATAAAATCCGTAAGACAACTATGACAGACTTATGCAATTTTGACGTGAAAGAAAAGGATATGTATTTTATTTAATTTTCAGCGATTCACAAAAGTTTGTACCTGCACCTTCGTCTTGATTTAAAGATGTCGGTTTTGTGACTTTGACAATTAATTTAATGTGATAATATGAACGATAAAAAGCAATTTTCTGGTTTTTTGCATCCCCGAGCAAAAAAAAATGGTGCTTAATTTGTTAAACTATTTCGAGAATGAAAGAAAAAGTGAAAATTCGCTATAACTATGCATTCTAATAAACTCTATTATTATTAAAGAAAATCAATAGAATATAATATTTTCTTTGACCAACATTTTATTCAAATCACGGGGCAAAATCATCATATTCAAACACCTTTGGTAAAGAGTACTTTTGGCCAAAGATCAATATTATATAAAGGAATAACAATTTACAAGTTTGCCGAAAAAAAATTAAAGAAATTATGGACTTAAAAAAAAAACTAAAAAAATATTTTTTAAAACTGAACTAACTTTAACGTATTATACAGTGTGTGTATAAAGTCTGGAAACGGCTTAATAACATCACAATTTACTAGCCGATTTAAACCAAATTTGGTACAGTTGTGTAAGAGGATCTAACTCACCGAATGACGATATTGGCGTTGTTGCCAGCTTTTTAGTTTGTCTGGAATTCGAACGAATTTTATATTTTTAAATATAACACCCAGTATATTTTTACATTTTTAAATTCCACATAAAATTATAATTATTTTTTATTAAATGCATTATTAGTCTATACTTCATAGTTTCCGAGATATTGACTCTCGAAAAGTGACATTTTTGAACTTTGACAGCTTATAACTTTCTAACAGTACGTCTTAGAGCAAAACGGCTTACATGTCCCTATCTTCAATTTTTATTATCTTCCCAAAAAAAATCAACTTCCGGTTAAACCGGATGTAACTCGAAAGCAGGAAATATAGTTGTTCCGGTTTAACTGGAAGTTGATTTTTTTGGGAAGATAGGGACATGTAAGCCGTTTTGCTCTAAGACGTACTGTTAGAAAGTTATAAGCTGTCAAAGTTCAAAAATGTCACTTTTCGAGAGTCAATATCTCGGAAACTATGAAGTATAGACTAATAATGCATTTAATAAAAAATAATTATAATTTTATGTGGAATTTAAAAATGTAAAAATATACTGGGTGTTATATTTAAAAATATAAAATTCGTTCGAATTCCAGACAAACTAAAAAGCTGGCAACAACGCCAATATCGTCATTCGGTGCGTTAGATCCTCTTACACAACTGTACCAAATTTGGTTTAAATCGGCCAGTAAATTGTGATGTTATTAAGCCGTTTCCAGACTTTATACACACACTGTATATATTATTATTCTTTTTTTTGTAAATGGTTATTATATATTTTTTTTGAATACTTTCGATGGGGTTATTAATAAGTAGTTACTAAACATGGTTTTTATTATTTGTGAATTAATATATTGATTTGGGGTTATATTCTCTGTAATAAACTTTTTTTAAGTTGGTTGAGGGTAAAAAAAAAGATTTGACTATATTATTACAAATATATTTTCTTGTCATTTCAGGCGTCAGCTCTTCCACCAGTCTCTTCGACAACCCCGAGGAGGCCAGCCGGGCGGCGAAACGCAAGATGGAAACCGACAGCCAGGTGTCTCTGGATTCGACGTTCGTCCTAACCAATACTGCTACGTCTTCGGCACCCGTCGGCATCTCGAAGACGACGACCACCGGCTGCAAGACGACGAACGTCAACAGTCACATCGTGGCAAAAGGTGGGGAGTACGTCGGTCGCGTCCTTATAGAAATCGTTCAGGGTCTGTTTCAGGGGTTGGGGAATATTAACGACAGGTGATGGATGCAAATAAAGGGTTCATGAAAATGTCCTGATCTTTTTATGTGTTTGGTATTGTTTCGTTGGGTCGCTTATTAGTATATTAAAGTACACGTTTCATAAGAAGCGGTTTTAGCGCACGCGTCTATTTTAAAAAACGAGCCACAAAGTGGCGAGTTTTTTTATTGACACGTGCGCTAAAACGCCTTATGGAACATGTGCTTTATACATTTTTTTCTATTTCACCTTTTTTAATCAAGAAAAATACATTTTAAAAAGAAAATAAATCCTTCAAATTTTGTAAATTTTTATGTCTAAATTTTATGTTGGTAATACCATTTTTTATCATAGTAGCCTCTGGACAACAAAAATTATTTTGCAAACTTGTCATTTTTTGATTTATTGACCCATTTTCACCACGAGATTCTAAAGTTATTTTAGCGATATGAGAATTGAAATTGGACGGGATACGTTGTGAGATCCTTGTACATTCGGTACATATACAGAGCGTTCGGAAATTCGGGAGATTTTGCTACTTTTTTTCGAATTTCAAAAAACGTGATTTTACGTCACGGCATTGCAATTTAGTATAGGAAAGATGGAAAATTCAAATAAAGTTGAAGTTAAAATCGACATTGGAAGGTTAGTAGATTGAATTTTGGATAGGATTTGGCAGAAAATGATAGCTTGAAGCATCTACAAAAGATTGATTTATAGATTTATGCAACCAACATACATGACTGTTATCCACACAGAATTAAAAAGTAGGTTATCAAGCTATTTTTCCTCTGCGAAAATGGGTTTTCTCGTAAATCACAAAGGCCGCGCAAGTCATTGAAATAAAACATTTAAATGTTACCAACATCAAATAAAGAAAAAACGCGTATCGAAATAGCTTCATTACGATACGCAAATGCGTATCGTACTGGGCTTATTATGAACGTGAAATAGAAAAAGTTATTAATTATACTAGTTCGATATGAACACTAAAATGAAACGTGCGCAACGTTAAATTGTTTAACGTTAAATTGTAAAACGTTTAATTGCACAAGTTTTTTACGAAACAATTTATGGGGTCGTATAGTATTCGATGCGGAGACTTCGGCAAAAATAAGTAAAAAATTCTCCTGTCAAAATTTGACAGCTGTCAATATGTCAAATCGTTAAAAAAAATTATATTAATGAAAAAACTATAAGGTCGTATGTATATTGACGGTGGAAAGTTGAAAAAAATACGCAAAAAATTCTCTTGTCAACATTTGACACCTGTCAATATGTCAGAATTATTACAATAACCGATAGTAATGAAACAAACGTGGGGTCGTATAGATATTGTCGCTAAGAATAGAGAAAAATTAAAAAAAAAATTCTACCCGTCAAAACAAAATTTTGACAATTTTTTTTTAATTTTGAAAATTTTTGTCGTTTTTGTTCGGGTTTGTATGTATGTTTGTTTGTAACCGACTTCTTTGAACCCGATTTTGACCCACTTTTAACGGTCAGATTTAATTTAAATTTTGTAGACTTATCAAGAACCGCTGACAATACAAGAATCTAGGTCAATCTACTCAACAAAAAAAAATTTTCTTAATAACTCCAACTAAAAAATGAAAAATAAATATAGTTTAAAAAAATTCTTGAAATTCTTAATATATGCAAAAAATAATAATGAACGATGAACATTAGTATTATTGTAAAAATAGCGTGGGTCGCTTTGTGCTATATTTTTCGTATATCGAGCACCCCACGCTTTTTTCACAATAATACTAATGATTATCGTTCATTATTATTTCTGCCTATACCTACAAGTGTGTGCCTATACCTACAAGTGTGTCCAAGAAAGTATGCAACATTGGGAAAGTTTTTTTATCACCGATTTCTCAGAAAATTTTATTCTTTATAAAAGTTGGTGCATTCCTTAAAACTATAAATGCATATTTCATATTTCACCTGCGGCTAATAGTAGGGGAGCAAATGCCATTTTTCGAAATTGCCTTAAGAGTAAAGTACCTTAATTATTAGAAATACAGCAAAAATTTATATGGAAATGTTCTTGCGAATTAGTAAGTTCGTCCAAATACGAAATTTGAGTTAGGTGTCACAATTTTAATTTTTTTTTTGTTAATCCTTATTTTCCCCTAAACGGTACACCTCTGGTCGATTTTTTGTTTACGCAATTTTAATATATTTATTAAATAACTTAAGCGTGGGTTTATAATAAAAATGGATTAAGTAGTTGCAAACTTTTTAAAACCTTTCAATGTTACGAGTTGGTTCAGATATCAGCGTGTTGCACGCCTACTTAAACACATTTTAGCCAACTTATGTTCTAAACAAAATTATGATAGAATCCAACTGTATTCATATTATTGGAAATAATTAATAATTTATTTGTCATTTTCATCCAGTACGCTGAGGTCCAAAAACCTATTTGAAAGAAATTCATTTAAAAATTAAATTTGACACACCTAACTCAAATTTCGTATTTGGACTAAGTTTTTAATTTGCAAAAACATTTCCATATAAAATTTTGCTGTATTTCTAATAATTAAGGTACTTTACTCTTAAGGTTGAATTCTCAACGTCATTCAATCTATTGCCAACCTATAACCTATTTCGCGTTGATTTTTTGAGTTTATTATTTTAATAACTAACATTTAAAGAAAATCAATATCGTCGGTACATTATTTAGGTAGTATCTGATATATTACAAAAATATCAATTTATTTCATTGCTAATTTTGGGAGAATTGTATAGTGAAAGAACAATGAGTGACCATGACATAATAATGTTAAAAAAAATCTTACCCGATATTTTTCGCTATACAATTCTCCTAAAATAAGTTATGAAATTCCTTGATATTTATTAAATATGTCAATATTACCAAGTCGATACTGATTTTCTTTAAATTTTGTATAAAAGCTAGGAAACATAAATAAATCTACGCGAAATAGGTTATAGGTTGGCAAGCATGTTGATTCTCCCACCTTAAGGCAATTTCGAAAAAATGGCATTTGCTCCCCTACTATTAGCCACAGGTGAAATATGAAATATGCATTTATAGTTTTAAGGAATGCGCCAACTTTTATGAAGAATAAAATTTTCTGAGAAATCGGTGATAAAAAACTTTCAAATATGTTGCATACTTTTTTGGAATTTCAAGAATTATTTTAAACTATATTTATTTTCCGCTTTTTGGTTTGATTAATTATTAAAGCGTGTTTTTTAGTTTTTTCAAAACTATATTTATTACCACCTAGTTAATCTCATAATCGTTTTAATATCGCCCTTAACACCGAACGAACAAGACGGGTGGACAAAAGCGTTTGTATTGGAGACGCCCTCTACTCTACTGGAATTTTACCAAACGTATCACTAATACCTCCACGTCTCATATAAGTGTAAAGAAGGAGGGACTGCGTAGTCTGCCTATGTTAGTAAAAGAAACCCGTCACGACGTAAGAGACCATTAAGTCGACCAAAAGTTCTCATGTACATCTTTTGTTCGTTGTAGGTTTTAAGGCTCCCGCACCGAAGAGGTTGGCCAACGAGCTGTCGCCCAGGAAGGGACTTACCCCTAAGAAGGGGCTGTCGCCCAGGAACCGGATATCGCCCAGGAACAGGATATCGCCCAGGAACAGAGAGAACAGGTTCGGCAGCAAGCCCCCCGTGAGTCTGGACACTGCCAGGGCGCTGATTGGCGTCAAGAAAAGTAAGTGCACGGTACATTCGTGCGGGGGGTTTTGAGCTTAATAAATAGTAATTCATTGAAATAAATTCTTGACGAAATAGTGAACGTTTTTATTAAAATTAATTATTATTAACGTTAACTTTCTAGACCAGGGTAAGCCTTTGAAAATGGTAAACAGTGAAAAAAATAATAGTAGGATGAAACCCATTGGAAAAGGAAGAGAATATAACAAAAATGAAAGGAAAAATAATTTACGGGCGTTCCGAGGTCGGGAAGTGGAAGGGGGTGAGTTTTTAAGGGTAGAAAACGATTTATCTCGATTTCCGGCAAAACGACAAGTCCTATGGAAAAACGTTAAATGGCAAAGTTGTAGGTAATAAAAAGATCTACAACTTTTGTATTTACACTTTTTTCACATAACCTCAAAATTTATGTGAAAAATTCAAATAACCAAGTTTTTGGTTTTTTATTTTTATCTTTTACAAGAAAAATTTTTTTTTTCACGAAATTTGGTCAAAACTTACCTTTTTATGTCCCAAACACACTGTAATATTTTTGATTTAAAATATTTATTTTTTCACCTTCTTTTGACTTCGATATATATCGAAAAAGCACCTAATTTTTAAACGAAAATTCTCACGTCAGAATATCTGCTTTTTTAAAAAAGTCGGTGGGCTTTTTGTTCGTTGAAATCTCTACTTTCTGATGGTGTAAAGAAAAATGTATATTACTATGGTAAATGTTCTCAAAAATGCAAAGAAACGAAAAAAACTCGAATCCGAAATTTTTTTTAAAAATCATTATGTACAATTTTGAGCTATTTATTAAAATTTATACTTTAATTACTCGAAAAACGTAAGATTCCATGTTACATTGATAAACAAAAAATTGCAAGTCGAAATATACTACTATGATTATTATTAACAACCAAATAAGTTAATATTTAATATTTTATAAAGTTATTTAAAAATATTTATTTTTGAGAACATTTACCACAGTAATGTATAGTTTTTTTACGCCATCAGAAAGTGGAGATTTCAACGAACAAAAAGCCCACCGACTTTTTAAAAAAAGCAGATATTTTGACGTGAGACTTTTCGATTGAAAATTGGGGTGCTTTTTCGATATTAAGTCAAAATAAGGTGAAAAAATAAATATTTTAAATCAAAAAAATTACAGTGTGTCTGGGACATAAAAAGGTAAGTTTTCAACCGAATTTCGTGAAAAAAAAAATTTTGTAAAAGATAAAAATAAAAACCAAAAACTTGGTTATTTGAATTTTTCACATAAATTTTGAGGTTATGTGAAAAAAGTGTAAATACAAAAGTTGTAGATCTTTTTATTACCTACAACTTTGCCATTTAACGTTTTTCCATAGGACTTGTAGTTTTGCCGGAAATCGAGATAAATCGTTTTCTACCCTTAACAACTCACCCCCTTCCACTTCCCGACCTCGGATCGCCCGTAAATTATTTTTCCTTTCATTTTTGTTATATTCTCTTCCTTTTCCAATGGATTTCATCCTACTATTATTATTTTTTTGTTTCAAAAATTATCAACCCTGGTCTATTCGCCAAATTGTCAAGAACAATGTTTTTTGTTTCTTCTAACATCTAATCTCTCAGTTAAATCGGAACAACTATATTTCCTGCTTTCGAGTTACATCCGGTTTAACCGGAAGTTGATTTTATTGAAAAGATAATAAAAATTGAAGATAGGGACATGCAAGCCGTTTTGCTCTAAGACGTACTGTTAGAAAGTTATAAGCTGTCAAAGTTCAAAAATGTCAATTTTCGAGAGTTAATATCTCGGAAACTATGAAGTATAGACTAATAATGCGTTTAATAAAAAATTATTATAATTTTATGTGGAATTTAAAAATGTAAAAATATACAGGGTGTTCCATTTGAAAAAAGTACATTTTTTCTTGTTCCGCTTTTTTGAGACACCCTGTATACTTAATAATAATTTTAGGTTGTAGCAGAGATCAAACGTTAAAAGTCTTTTTAAGAAAAATTTCCCATAAGTTTAACGGATTAGCAACGATTGACCGACGCGCGCTTGTTGGACCACCCTGTATATTTTTCCTCAAGTTTCTATGCTTAGTAGTTTCCGAGATATGGCTGGTGTTCACCCTTAATGAAACGCCCTGTATAGAAACACCAGGGTAAAAACAAATATCTGAATCAGATGTTAGAGAAACAGAAAAAAACTTCTTGACAGTTTGGTGAACGTTAATTTTAATAATTAATTTTAATACTAACGTTCACCATTTCGTCAACAATTTATTTCATTGCTTTTTTTATTTTACCATATTATATTATACAATTGACATGAAACATTCAAGTTACGTGTTAAAATATGAGTTACGTTATGAGCGCATTACGTTGCTAATGATGTATTAAGGTCGTTACATCACTAGTGCTGCAATACATTTTATTACGTAACTCTACAAAATGAATGGAGTACTAAGCTGTTATTTTTACTCTTGTTTAGATGCCGCAAAACCCGTGATGGTCCGTCCTAGGTTCAGAAGTTAAAATACATGGTAATATTATTTATATAATTGTTTTTTTCTAACCCCTAACGATGACAAAAAAAGATTTTTTTTTTAATGTACTTTATTCAATCGTGAAACAATGACTTATGCTCATTGTACACAGAAAGAAAAACTTTAGAAAATTTTTTTTTTTTAGTTTTCCGTACCAAAATTTGACAAAAACCACCTTGCCCATGACATTCAGAAGACTTACAGAAGCTAATTTTTAATTATGCCCTGCAATATGACTATATTATTATGTATGACTGTGTATTTATCGATGTTTAGTTTTGAAATGTTTATTTAAAATTAAATTTTAAATTTTTATGTAACTTTTTGTTTTTTTTGTGCGGTTATAATGAACCTAATCGATCGCTGAGTCGAAGTGTTTGGTTCGTCGGCAATGGATTTGACGGTTTTCGGTGCAATATATTCGGACTCCACGTCCGCAAAATGTGGTTACTTGTCTTTGTCTGTTGTATTTATAGCTGTAAAAGGAATGCGTTGTCTCATGAAAACGCAGCAAACAAACACAAGCTAATAAGCCCTTTTTTTTCTGTGGCAGAACTGTCAGATTGACGCAACCTAACCTAACTTTTGACTTGCCTTTATTTATTTTAAAAATTATTTCTGTTAAGCTTTATTATGTGCTGTTAAGTTAAAAAGAATAGAAAGAAGCAGCACGTTTGTTTATCGTAATTAGTTTAAATTAAAAATATATATAACACAAAAAAATGATTTGAAAATATAATCGTCAAAATTTTTAAACCGATTTGAATACTAAACCCTTTATTTTTCTGTGTGAAGTGAATCACCGCCATCAAAAACAGAGGGTAGTGTGTGAATTTTCATGAAAACGCCTTCTAGGATCACTATAAGACTGTATCAGGTCTGTAAATAAATGATTAAGTTCCAGAATTTGTATTTTACAAGTAAGTGTAATACAACAGAATGTGCTCTAGAAACAGTGAGATCACTTGCGAAAGTCCTGAAAATGTGTAAATACAGCCCCTATATTTCTATGCCTAATCGGAAGGCATATTTAATACAAATTTAATTATACTAGGGTTCCCTATCTTTTACGGTTTTTCCTAAAATAGCTCATTTTAATTCCATAAACTAAAATACTTAAATATGCTTATTTTCCCATCAGTGCCATGGATGTCGCACCTAGTTCATGTGATTATGTCATTCCAAGTAAACCCTTTATTTTTCTGTGATTCCAAGTGACAATAAAGTTTTGGTAAATCTCAAGTGAGTCTTTTTGACATTAGTTATAATTTTGGCACCAATAAAAAAAGATCTATTTACTTAAATATTTAAATATACTTTAACTCCTTAAGTTGAGTCTTCCAAGGAGGACAACGACGCGCTGGGTACGGAAAATTCTACTATATGTTTTACTTATTAAAGGTTTGAGTACTTCTAATAAACCATTCTACTCATATAATAACGTGAATAAATTTGTTTTCTCATTCATTTTAGTATTAAAAACATGAGACTGAAGAAAAGGACTCCTGAAAAAATGATACAGACCATCAAAAAAGTATACATAGTAGGAAACTTAAAAACGACGTACGGACAAGCTCGTTACGGAATTCCAAGGGTACAGCAATCCACCAATAATCGTATTCCGAAGTTGCCTTTTATCCGGATAGTTCAAGAGATATTCCAAAGCTTAGGAAATGGTAAAGCAGAATGCAGGGTCCAATTGCAAGCTCTGCAAGTCCTGCAAGAAGCAGCGGAAAAGTATTTGACACAAATATGGGATACGCATTGTACCATATTGTCCATGTTTGACACAGACATAGAGGCTTCTTTGTGCAATTTCTAATATCTATGCAGTTTGTTAGTGTTCTGTGTTATGCAGCGCGTGTTTGGTCTATTATGACTATATACAGTATGGTTGTTTAAGTGTGCAACATGGGCATTTTTTTTATTACTGATTTCCCAGAAAATGTTCTTGATAAAAGTTGGTGCATGTTCGATAATCCTATTAGGTGCACTTGGAATGGTTGCAAGTCAAACGGCGTACAGGGTAGGCCAAAAAATATAATACCTGAAGAAGAATAAAGTACCCCTATTTCAGAAAATTCAGCAAAATGTTATTAAGAAAAGTTGTTTAGAATTAAAAGTTATGCATAGATTTAAAAACGTGACCTCCTAAAATAAAAAAAATCTATTTTTTTAAAAAACGTTAATAATTTCCCAAAACATTTTTTTTATATTCACCATAAAGACCTTCGTAAATTAATTAAAATCAAATCAATTTCACATATCTTGGTTCTAATTCAAGCATATTTGTAAAATGTACTAGAATTTTTAATTTATTAAGAAATCACAAACTTCATGTTTGTTGCAATGATATTAAACACAACTTTAAAATATCCTAAAAATTATTTTTAACAAGATAAAATGATAATATGCAAATTAAAAAACTCTCATTTAAAGTGCAAAATTTTAATTTTAAATGTTTATTAAAAAAACTTTATTCTTGTACAAGTTTTATATTTTTTGGCCTACCCTGTACGCCGTTTGACTTGCAACCATTCCAAGTGCACCTAATATGATCATCGAACATGCACCAACTTTTATCAAGAATCAAATTTTCTGAGAAATCGGTAATAAAAAAAATGCCCATAATGTTGCACACTAGGTATACAATATAAGTATATAGGTATTATTAAAATGTTTATTTTTTGATGAGTGAAAAAACTTTATAGAAAAAAATATATAAATAATAATAAAAAAATACACTAATCTTTTAATTACAATAAGTAGTTATCGTCTTCGATTCGTTTCTTCAGCTCACGTTAACTTATTATACACGTTGAGGGCCCTCTTCAGCACTTCTTCCGCTGGATACTCTTGTGCCCTTGCCCTTACCACAGGCGTCTGTCTTACTCTGTCCAGTACCATCATAATTCCTATAATGAGAACGGTAAAAAAAACCGTCGTTCCTAGAAAAAATGTCATTCATGGTGAAAATATACAAATACATATACAGGGTGTGAAATTAAATATTCCGGAAATCGATTGTAATAAAGCGGAGAGTGCGCTTACCAAAGAGGACCATCTGCGCAACATAGGGCGGCATCATACGCCCGTCTGTAGTAATAATTTCACAGTGATGATGTGGTGCCGAAGTATCATAATAAGGGTACATATTGTGCGCTAAAAATGTTTAAAAATTCTTACATATAACTTGAAATTCCATGAAGAATGCTAAACTTACCCCTTTAAAATGATGGGAAACCTTCCCCCGTTACAATAACTAATGGTTTCACAAAAATAGAGGCCGTAGAAAAAATACTTTTAAATGACTATATCTTAAAACGGCACCTAGGAAGTTCCAGGACATTATGTACCGCATATATGTTTTAAAAACCACTAGAAATCTGCTTTGTATCAACAACGTTAAAATAATAAATAATTTCTTCATGCTTGTCAAATTCCCTTTGAAGATTTTACAGTTAGTGAACCCTTTATATTTGGGTTTTTAACTGTGGGACAATTTAATTATAGTATTTTTTTTTATTATATTAGTTGATACGGTTTTTATTTACTACGCACTAGTAGTGCGTATCGCAATTACCCATACAGACGTAAATATCTATGATACAGGCAGGCATCAGGCTTCATGTCATGTATTATACTTTTAAAGACCCCCTTGTATCAAATTAATAGGACAGTATACGTACGTTATCACAACCCCCCGTAAAATGAACTTTTATTACTTACATTGGCAACATTGCAAACAACGGGGAACGTTTTGAAAAAGCCCATTTCCATTGGCAATCATGCGAAAGCAGTGTTTTTTGTTCCGTGATGTTGGCATTTAATATAAATGGCGGGAAATAACGGTAACGGTAAAGAAGAGTGTTTTTAGGTTAGGTTTTAAGTTTGAAAATATTGGATTTTATGAAAAGTTTTAATGAACACCAGGTCAATTCCTACTATTTTTAAAAAAGTGACGAGACCAGGGAAGATCCTGAGTCAACAAGCTAAGAAAGCGCCTGCTTTTTTAGTAGAAAAGTAGGTATGTTTAAAATACTGGGTTACATTAGTTTAGTTCGACCGTTAAGATTTTTTTAAGGTTCAAATTGACTACCGTATTGTTTTTGTCGTTAATTTAATTTAGTTAAAGTCTTAGGATGGTATACAGTAATCTAAGGAAGCCCTGGAAGGCTTTTTAAACTTTAAAACAGTCATATTCTCAGCCGGCAATGCTTCCTCAGATTACTTTGCAATTACTTGTAAATGTATATTATAATATATATTTATTTGTTTTAGAATAAAAAATGAGACCGAAGAAGACTCCTGAAAAAAGGAAGTTGGCCGAAAAAAGAGTATATGTAGTACACAACTTGAAAACGACTATGACCAAAAAAACTTTTAATGAAATTCGAAAACTACAGTCTTCCACTAGTAATCTTATTCCCAAATTGCCTTTTTCACGAGTAGTTCGTGAGATATTACAGAGCCTGGGAAACGGCAACGAATACAGAATCCAAATGACAGCTTTGCAAGCCCTGCAAGAAGCAGCGGAGAAGTATTTGACCGATATATTTACAGATTCCTATTTATGCTGTGCCCATGCTAAACGGGCCACGTTGTTTCCGAAAGATATGCAGTTAGTTTTAACCTTGAGAGGGCCCCTAGATCCCGGCCATAGAAGTGCTACGTAGTGTTTTAAATTTGTTAACTTTACTTATAAGGTAATATGTAGGTCGCTAGCCAACGCTCTTGCGTAGACCAAGGAAGCCTCTTGTTTTGTTCAGTTATGTCAGGGTGGTTTGGACGTTTCTATATTAGTAACTTTACCAGATTAGATTGTAGGTTTATTATTTAAAACTATGTACAAATGAAGTCTGCAGGTTTTTATTTTATCTTTAATTTATGTAAATACTTACTGTATTGTTTGTTGATGTGCAATGTCAAGGTGAGGGTTGTTAAACAAGCTTGTCAAACTCATTTTCGGGCAGAGATGTGAGAAACTGTTAAAATATTTCCAAGTAAAATAAGACTATGTTGGTTTCTGGCGGCCGTGGAGAGAAGTCTCGTCTTGACTAGATGTACACTCGCCAATAAAATTTATGGAAAGTTGTGTTTGTATGTAGGGGACCTTACAAAAATATTTGTATGTTTTATATTATAGTGTTTTGACCATGATACATTGTAAAAATCATCACTTTACTGCCACGAACTTAATAGTTTTCTTTATTAAGTTTGTGGTTACTGCTTATTTATATTATATATTTTTAAATGACTTAATGTAAGATGTAAGTATAACATGCATATTATACAGTGACCGGCAAAGAGTTCGCAACATATGGGAAAAAATTTTATTAGCGGAATATTGAAAAATCTTTTTTGGGGGATTGGATGTGCATGTCCCATAACCTTAAAATCGATTTTGAAATACGTCTAGTGACCAATGGTATGGCGGGAAAGTTGAAAAAACCAATATGAAATCATCATAAATCAGATAAATGATGAGATATCGAAAAAATTCCAAGAATAAAAAGTGTTTACAATTCCATTAGCATCTTGAATACAATGTTTGGGATATCTACTTGAAAAAACATAAAATCGAATATTTTTTTACCGAATTAAAAATTTCCATATTTTTCCTTTCTTAAAGCTTCATTAAAGTAAAACTGACATCTGGTGACCACAACTAGAAATATTTTTTTGTTTTTCTGACAATTTGGAGCAATAATTCAAAAAATTCGTTTACACTTGGATACCAGCTGTTGCAATAGTCTATTTCTAATAACCTTATCGATATTTTTTATATCGAAATTTTCTATTATGTTAAGAAATCCTTAAATTCATTAATCCAAAGCAAATTATATTTATAACCGTAAAAAATAATTTTGAATTTCGCAGAAATCTAAAATAATTTAAATTTTTATTAATTTTTAGATTTTCTTTAAGATTTCTGCGAAATTCAAAATTATTTTTTACGGTTATAAATATAATTTGCTTTGGATTAATGAATTTAAGGATTTCTTAACATAATAGAATATTTCGATATAAAAAATATCGATAAGGTTATTAGAAATAGACTATTGCAACAGCTGGTATCCAACTGTAAACGAATTTTTTGAATTATTGCTCCAAATTGCCAGAAAAATAAAAGAATATTTCTAGTTGTGGTCACCAGATGTCAGTTTTACTTTAATGAAGCTTTAAGAAAGGAAAAATATGGAAATTTTTAATTCGGTAAAAAAATATTTACAAAAATATTCGATTTTGTTTTTTCAAGTAGATATCCCAAACATTGTATTCAACGTTCTAATGGAATTCTAAACACTTTTTATTCCTGGAATTTTTTCGATATCTCATCAACTTATCTGATTTATGATGATTTCATATTGGTTTTTTCAACTTTCCCGCCATACCATTGGTCACGTGACGTATGTCAAAATCGATTTTAAGGTTATGGGACATGCACATCCAATCCCCCAAAAAAGATTTTTCAATATTCCGCTAATAAACATTTTCCCCATATGTTGCGAACTCTTTGCCGGTCACTGTATACTGCCCCAAAAATGAAATAAACAATTTTTAGTAACAAAAAGGGCTTTTATTATTTACCAAGTATCTTACAATCTTATTACATGTAACAAAGAAATAAAAGTACCGGTAACAAGGTATGGGAGAGCTTTAGCAAAGTCGCTAACGAATTCTTCAAACGCACATTTCTCGGCTCCGGAGACAACATTTTTAGTTTGAAGGAAAGAAAGGTCTATTCTGAATAAAAAATATGTAAGTGGTGACAAAATCGCTGGTGTGGCTTCGGGAATATTTACGCCTAGGTAAAAAAACCTTTACAGCTGTACAACCTACAGAGGATTGGTAAAAAAAAATCTCGAAAACGTATCAATAATGATTATTAACAATCTTAGATAAAAAAACAAAAAAAATAAATTAATTTTTTTAATCGGATAGCTCTCTAGATTTCTTTTGAGCCGCCAGCCTGGCGCTTCGTCTCACCGGTTGTCGAGATTCCCGCTTTTCTTCCTGTTTTTCTATTAGCGCGCTGGTTTTGCAAAAGGTCCATTTTCCTACTAGTCCGTCCCACTGCAGTAATAAAAAAAATGTTGGTTTGAAGGTGATAGACAATGAAGTAATATCAAAAAATTACCTTGTCGGACTTCCATTGTCTTTATTTTGTTACTTAACACAACGTTTCGGTTTGTTAGTATCTCTAACCGTCTTCAAGTGTAAACTAAATTATACTTCTAAGGCTACTGTTTTAAATGCTATCCATGTGCAATTAAGCTTGATGACTCCGCCTACGTGCTTATCGGAGTGTGAAGTTTGAGCTGTTTATTTATTTGCAGGTTTCTTTATAATAATACTAGCGTGTACCCGGCATGCGTTGCAACCCGCTGGTTAAATACAAACCCGATATATTAGTACCCGGCATGCCACTTTCTGAAATTGCACCCGTGCGAAGCCGGGGCGGGTCGCTAGTTATACATAAAAACCTTCCTCTTGAATCACTCTATCTATTTAAAAAAACCGCTTCAAAATCCGTTGCGTAGTTTTAAAGATTTAAGCATATATAGGTAGGGACGGACAGACGGGGACAGCGACTTTGTTTTATACTATGTTAAGTTTAAAAATCAATAACGGTTTTTTTTTAATAATCCAATGAAACATCATTACAAAACCATAGATTAACAAATCTGTCCGATTTTGTAATGAAAAAATATACACCCAAGTAATTAAAAAATATTTCAACCAAAGAAAAATTATAAATAAGGGAGAAATTAGAATAGAAAAATTGTAATATTTAGTATTATTATTACCTATATATAAGTTGGCTTACCTTTATATAATTTTGCATAATCCATGATTTTAATTTTTTTAAATGACAAAAAACTCATAGTTTTCAAATTAGTAGGTAATATATTAAAAATTTTGATGCCAACAAATAAAGCTTTGTTTTTTAAAAGTGTTAAATTAAAATTATCATAACATAAACATAGATTTGTTATTTGTCTTGTTTGGTATTTATGAGTAATGTTATGTAATAAATTTTTATACAGTGACCCGCAGAAAAGGCGCAGCATATGGGAAAGTTTTTTATCTTTAAGGTTGAATTCTCAACGTCATTCAATCTATTGCCAACCTATTTCGCGTTGATTTTTTGAGTTTATTATTTTAATAACTAACATTTAAAGAAAATCAATATCGTCGGTACATTATTTAGGTAGTATCTGATATATTACAAAAATATCAATTTATTTCATTGTTAATTTTGGGAGAATTGTATAGTGAAAGAAAAATGAGTGACAATGACATAATAATGTAAAAAAAAATATTACCCGATATTTTTCGCCACACAATTCTCGTAAAATAAGTTATGAAATTCCTTGATATTTATTAAATATATCAATTATTAACTATAGAATATCAAGTCGATACTGATTTTCTTTAAATTTTGTATAAAAGCTAGAAAACATAAATAAATCTACGCAAAATAGGTTAAAGGTTGGCAAGCATGTTGAATTAATTTTATTTTAGATAGGTTCTGCATGTTCTCAAACCAAAATAAGACCCATTAAATCCGGTAAAAGTCTTATGGTATACGAGGTAGGATCAAAAATTTGAAATTTTGCTAAGAGTAAAGTACCTCCATCTTTCATTTTAGAATATTTTTTTACTAAGAATTATTGTTTTAATTTCAAAGTTATACCCAAATTCCAAATTTCGCTTATTTTGGACAAAAAATGGATATAATCGTGTTTTCTGAATAACCCTGTATAAAAAATAAATGGCAACCGAACAATACAAAAATAAGATTTTCTGCAGACTTTGTTAGAGATAACCGTCGATCGTAAGTCCGATTAGTTTGTTTTCATAATATTACGGCTTTTTATAATAAAAACATAAAAATATTAAATATTTTTGCTGCACACCGTATTTTATTTTCTTAGGGAACAAGTTAATTTCATCTAACTGATATTCTTTGATTTACTTTGACTTAAAGCATCTCCTAAATAGTTTTTTATACATTGAAGTATGCATAGAAAGTTTCCTTTTGATTTATAAAGAAAAAAATTTAAATTAAAAATATATTTTGAACGGATTTTACGCAAAATAAGGATCAATATAGGTTATTTTAATTTATCAAACACACTTTTAGGATAATCTAACTAATAGGTTAAACATTTTTTAACTTAAGAATAGGAAACACAAAATATTAATTAAGACTATTTACATTAACAATAATTATTATAACTTTATATTTCTATCTGTCCTCCTCCATTTTCTATACATTTTATAGTTCTTTTGTTAAATTCTTTGGCTACGTTCCTTAAAAAAGCCGGATTGATTCTGGCGATTATAACATTTTCCAGATGGTCCAAATTTCTAAAAGGCCGATACTTATACTTATATAAAATTATTTAAAATGTGTACAAAATATATTATTGAACCTTATTTTGCGTGACGAATAAAATCAATTCAAAATATATTTTTAATTTAAATTTTTTTCTTTATAAATCAAAAGGAAACTTTCTATGCATACTTCAATGTATAAAAAACCATTTAGGAGATGTTTTAAGTCAATGTAAATTAAAAAATATCAGTTAGATGAAATTAACTTGTTCCCTCAGAAAATAAAATACGGCGTGCAGCAAAAATATTTAATATTTTTATGTTTTTATTTTAAAAAGCCATAATATTATGAAAACAAACTAATCGGACTTATGATCGACGGTTATCTCTAACAAAGTCTGCAGAAATTCTTATTTTCGTACTGTTCTGTTGCTATTTATTTTTTATACAGGGTTATTCGGAAAACACGATTAAATCCATTTTTTTGTCCAAAATAAGCGAAATTTGGAATTTGGGTATAACTTTGAAATTAAAACAATAATTCTTAGTAAAAAATATTCTAAAATGAAAGATGGAGGTACTTTACTCTTAGCGGAATTTCAAATTTTTGATCCTACCTCGTATACCATAAGACTTTTACCGGATTTAATAGGTGTTATTTTGGTTTGAGAATATGCAGAATCTATCCAAAATAAAATAATTTTTTTAACTTAAAGATAAAAAACTTTCCCATATGCTGCGCACTTTCTGCCGGTCACTGTATATATAAAATGGAAGTTTCGTAATAAAGTTGTTTTAAACTCAGAATATTATTATAAACAAATAATATTTTTGAAGGAAACAAAATTTGTTTATTAAATATTATTTTTAAAACATATTTTTGTATTGTTATAAGCGGTTTCAAATTCGAGTGGTTTTGTAGGTTTTGGACAAGAAGTGACTTCCAGATATTGGGGATATCTATACTCGGTTTACTAAATATACAGGAATTTTGATTAATAAAAGCTGCTTCTTTGAATTTTCGTTTTCTCCAGTGCTGTTCCGTGTCCAAATCCTTGGCTTCTGGCCACTGTATATTATGCTTGGCTTCTGGCCACTGTATATTATGTTGGTTGGTTACACCTCTTTGAGTATGTTTGTTCTTTAACTCGTACGGGATTTGATAGATGCAATTTTTTGTGTTTTTATTACGGGGGTACTTTTGTAAGGTAAGAAAGCTTCCAAGCGTATTTCCGGATTTGAAGGCTGTTTTGATATTATAGTTTTTGGTTATCCTTCTAATCTTTTCAGAAATCTCCTTAACATAAGATAGATACTAACTAATCGAAACGTTGTGTTATGTAACAAAATAAAGACAATGGAAGCCCGACAAAGTAATTTTTTTTTAATAAAAAAAAAATGTTTTATCTCACTAGTGCTACAATAGAATGACATGATTTCTTGAAGAAGCGAACGTGAGTGAAATAACATTGTTTATACTTACAGAAGAACTCAATATTTCGTTTCTCGTAGGGTGCCACGATACATCCCTTACACAAGCCATGTGACCTTTTCTTTGTTTTACTACTTTACCGGTGAGGGCGTCGTAAACTGTAACAGAAAATAAAGCGTTTACTTACCGATTACACAAACCTTTGAATATCAAAGTCCAGTTTTTTTATTAAAATTTTCAAGTAGATATATACAGGGTTAGGAAAAATGACCAGAACGGTCGATTATTTCAAAATATACAGGGGTTATCAAAAAACGTCTTATATAAAAATGTAGGGCTGTTAAAAATCTACATATAGGTGATAAATTGAAATATACAGGGTCGCCCACAAAGTTGTAGAGAATGATAGTTATATTTTTTTAAATGGAACACCCTGTATATTTTTACATTTTTAAATTCCAAATAAAATTATAATTATTTTTTATTAAATGCACTTAGTCTATACTTCATAGTTTCCGAGATATTGACTCTCGAAAAGTGACATTTTTGAACTTTGACAGCTTATAACTTTTTAACAGTACGTCTTAGAGCAAAACGGCTTACATGTCCCTATCTTCAATTTTTATTATCTTCCCAAAAAGTCAACTTTCAGTTAAACCGGAACAACTATATTTCCTGCTTTCGAGTTACATCCGGTTTAACCGGAAGTTGATTTTTTTGGGAAGATAATAAAAATTGAAGATAGGGACATGTAAGCCGTTTTGCTCTAAGACGTACTGTTAAAAAGTTATAAGCTGTCAAAGTTCAAAAATGTCACTTTTCGAGAGTCAATATCTCGGAAACTATGAAGTATAGACTAATAGTGCATTTAATAAAAAATAATTACAATTTTATGTGGAATTTAAAAATGTAAAAATATACAGGGTGTTTCATTTAAAAAAAATATAACTATCATTCTCCACAACTTTGTGGGCGACCCTGTATATTTCAATTTATCACCGATATGTAGATTTTTAACAGCCCTACATTTTTTATATAAGACGTTTTTTGATAACCCCTGTATATTTTGAAATAATTGACCGTTCTGGTAATTTTTCCTAACCCTGTATAGTATTTCCAGGGAAGGTATGGTAAGACGAGGAGCGCTTCACGAACAACTATTCAGCTCTTACGTTGTTTCGAAAGCGACGGAAAGCCAAAATTCCAAAAGTAGTTTAAATGCACATTTAAAAAATCTTATAATCGTTGAAATTAGAGCTACAAGCGTGATATTTTAGTATCTATAAGGTAGCATAGGGAATGAAGAACGGATGTTTAGACTTTGCATCGTCATAAAAACCGATTTAAGCAAATATCTCCAAAGTAGTTCAAATGCACAAGTTTTTAAATCCCTATTTTATGGCGTCAAAGTAGGTTTATGAATGAAATAATTTGTCTATCTTGCTTTAATCGCTCCTCTCGTCGCTATTTATAGTCGTAGAAACGTCCGATCTGAGAAAGTTTGGCTGAAAACATAAGAAAAACTTTAATCTACTTACTGACAACTCGTCCATAACCACACCCCGTGTATATGTATCGTTGTCCCGTCGTCTCCGCAGGAGAGAACCGGGCTCTGACCAAAGTCTTCGACACTACATGACCTCTGTAGGTCATGATGGACGTATCACCTTCCAATCTGCTGTCCTGGTACACTGCAAAGGTTAAAATGTAGTTTTAAAATAAATACTTGTTTATTTCATGCTATACATTATAATATAATAATAATAATAATAATAATAATAATAATAATAATAATAATAAATGTCTTTATTTCTGACTTCCACAATTCCAATATTATATGTATACATATTTGTTAAGACTAAAATAATGGTCCTCAGAAAAAGGCGAAGTTCAGATGAGGTATCCCAGGATACCTCCCTCTATATGTTTTTAAAATGCAGAATACTATTTTAGTAGTAACTATCGCCTAATTTCTGTTTTACCCACATTTTCAAAGATTTTTGAAAAATTTTAAATAATAGAATAGTAATTTTTTTAGAAAAAAAAAATTTGTCTCTCCATTGCAATATGGTTTTCGTAAATTTACAGATACAGAAGTTGCAGCTGCAGATATTATCAAAGATATTCAACAAAACGTTGATAGCAACCAAAAATGCTGCCTACTGTCCCTAGATTTATGTAAAGCATTTGATACAGTCGAATCACAACATTTTACTTAAATGTCTATACAATATCCCTATTTAAAACGTATTTTCCTAGCTTTTCCTTGGACAAAAGCGCAAGGTAAGCACGAAAGTACTACTTTATAGCAGTAGAAATAAAAAAAGGTTGTTCCTTACATTCTTTAGGCACTCCCTGCCACCGGTAGTCCCACGGTTGGTTCCTGACGGCATTAAGAGACTGATTCGCAGCGTTCTCGTCCGAAAAAACGCGAACGTCCCACAGTTTTATCGACTGGTCTTTGCTGTTACTGATCAAATGCCGCCCGTCGCCTCTCGAGTCTATATACGTTATGCCATCCATATGTCCTAAAATATTGAAGAGACGCTTAATAAAATAACTTTTTACTTATTGTAGAGAAAATGTTACTTTTCACCCCACCTTTTCTCCCTTACCTGCCAACAGTCCCACGGGTTTACAATTCTTCTCGTCCAACGTTCTCCTGTCCCAAACTTTGACCAGCCCATCGTCACCGCCGCTGTAAATAATATGCGAGGAATTGTCGGCGAACAGGACCCTGTTAATATCGTATTCGTGCGCAGGAATCTGAGAAAATTAATGGAGGTCAAGTATGTAATGCCAGGAGGCGCCTTATACGATATGTAAGAGTAAGTAAGATTTTTGAAAACATTTTAAATAATAGAATAGTAGGTACATTATTTAGAAGAAAAAAAATACTCTCCATTTCAATATGGTTTTCGTAAATTTAGAGATATAGAAGTTGCAGCTGCACTTATTTATCAAAGATATTCAACAAAACGTTGATAGCAACCAAAAATGCTGCCTACTGTCCCTAGATTTATGTACCTTATTTAATGAGCTTTTCAAATCCGTAATAATATACAGGGTGTTACAGTTGAAAAAAGGGACTTATGGTCACTTTTTCAAGTTACCAGAATAAGTGTATTTTTCAACCACCCTGTATATTGCAACTAAGATTTGGGACTAGGGCAAAGAGCCCTATGGTATTAGTTAGCTATTTGCCAAATTTCAGGGTTTCAGTGTTTTAGAGTTCAAAATTATCAGCATTTTTAAAAGTGACGTTTTCGGACAAAAAAAACGGAAACTAATTTATATCTTAGAAAAGGTAAGAGATAAGTATAGAGTAGAGTTAATAAAAATTGTAAGAAAAGTAATGGGGGTTTCGAAAAAATTTAAAAAATCGAAGTTACTATTATTTTTGTGTGGAAGCGGCAACACTGTATTAGGCGACCAAATTTTCAGAACGATTCCTTTACTGGTTCGTCAGAAACGTCTAAGGTACCATCGACCGTGAGACACCCTGTATATATTTTTTTAAATAATTTAGATGGGGTTATTAATAGTTTACTAAACATGATTTTCATTATTTGTGATTTTATATATTATTGTATATTTAATGCTGTATTCTCTGTAATGAACTTTTTAAGTTGGATAAAGATAAAATTATATTATTATACTTTTCTATTATAAAAAAAAAAGGATTGTACGCATACAGAGGCAAGTATATGCTTCTCTCTCTTACCTTTAGCGTTCTGCCTTTCCTCTCAATATCGTATATGTACAGACATCCATCGTTGGCCCCGCATACCAATTCCTTACCGTCGGACGAATATACAACGGAAAATACGCAGAACCTCCTGTTGGTGTTCAGTAAACTTAAGGGTTCTTGGTGATCCGAGTTGCCTTGGACTGGGCACATATGAACTAAAAAATGTATTACGTTAAAACCAACGACTCTCTGTCTCTGTCGAGCAAGTTCTCTTGATGATAACAAGCCGACAGGACCAAAATTTCCTACAACTAATATCTCATCAAGACTATACAGTGTGTCCAAAAAAGTATGCAACATATGGGAAAGTTATTTATTATCGATTTTTCAGAAAATTTTATTCTTGATAAAAGTTGGTGCATGCCTTAAAACTATAAATGCACATTTCATATTTCACCTGTAGCTTATAGTAAGGGAGCAAATGGCATTTTTTCGAAATTGCCTTAAGAGTAAAGTACCTTAATTATTAGAAATACAGCAAAATCGTATATGGAAATGTTTTTGCAAATTAAAAACATAGTCCAAATACGAAATTTCAGTTGGGTGTCTCAATTTTTAATTTTTTTTCCCTAATCTCTAATTTCCCCTAAACGGTACGCCTCTGGTCGATTTTTTGTTAACGCAATTTTAATAAATTTATCAAATAACTTAAACGTGGGTTTATAATAAAAATACATTAAGTAGTTGCAAACTTTTAAAAACTTTTCAATGAACCGGGTCGGTTTAGATATAAGCGTGTTGCACGCCTACTTAAACACATTTTAGCCAACTTCTGTTCGAAACTAAATCATAATAGAATTCAACCCTAGTCATAATACTGGAAATAACTAATAATTTATTTGTCATAATAAACAAATAAATAATTATGAGAGGGCAAAATACCTATTTTATATTCATTTTTTTAAAGTAGGTTTTTGGACTTCAGCGTACTGGGTGAAAATGACAAATAAATTATTTCCAGTATTACGAATAGGGTTAAATTCTATTATGGTTTAGATTCGAACTGAAGTTGGCTAAAATGTGTTTAAGTAGGCGTGCAACACGCTTATATCTAAACCGACCCGGTTCATTGAAAAGTTTTTAAAAGTTTGCAACTACTTAGTGCATTTTTATTATAAGCCCACGTTTAAGTTATTTGATAAATATATTAAAATTGCGTAAACGAAAAATCGACCAGAGGTGTACCGTTTAAGGGAAATTAGAGATTAGGAAAAAGATTAAAAATTGAGACACCTAACTCAAATTTTGTATTTGGACTGATATAAAAAAGGGATACTGCTTTTATTGCGATAAATCTAACGGTTTTCGAGAAAAACGCTAAAATAACATTGCTTTACATGTGATGAAAACGAAATCATTTTAATATATTATTTTTTAATTTAATTAATTAAATTTTTTAAGAAGAATTAATTTATGCATTGAAGAGGAAGGACGTCACTTGGAACCTCTGATTTGAATGTTTAATTTATTGTTCTAGTAACGTATGTATTTTAAAACTGCAAATAAAATTTAACTTTAACACCATTAATAATCAATTTTCGAAAAAATGTTATAGAAAGAGGTGGCATTTATTTTCGGTCTAGAATTATCTCCTCAATTTTTTGATAATCATTTCCGGATAACCTGTATAATATACATTAAATAATTAAGTATCTAATGCAGATCAAGCATGAACAGGTAAGTAAAATACTTACGACTAGATGACCACGTTGAATATACAAAATGTTCACTACTGGGACTAAAGGTGACGTCTATAATGCTCCATCCCACATCTCTCGCTCTTATGCTTTTAATCATCTGATAAGAGCAATCTTTCGAATTGTATAACCTAATGTGCCGATCTAGAAAACATTTTTTAAAATTAATAATAATAATATTATTTTTTTTTTGTTTTAGTATGTAAAATCATAAATCATAAATATGCATTAAAAATCAAGTTTTAAAGAAAAAATGTTAATTTATATTATAGTATAAACGCAGTTTTTTTTGAAGAAATATATTACCTATAAAATAAAATTATTAATTTATAATTAAAAAATATTACTTACTTATATAAATTATTCAGAACAATATTAATTAATTAAAGTATTTCTAAAAACATTTTCAAATTGTCTGTTTTTCACATCCATGTTTTTATTTCGAATTTAAATTTTTTTAATGAAATCAATTATTTTCATTTTTGTTGGTAAATAATCGTTTAAATAAAAACATAAATATTTGAAATTTTTTTGTCTTATGGACTTATTTATTTTAGGTTTTATGGTTATTTCATATTTATGACGTGTATTATGATTATGGTTTTTAAATTGTATAAGGTTCTTATTTTTAAATATATATATTATTATATTAAGACGTTATAAATGTAAAGTTCTTATGTTCAACTTTTTTGTTTCTGAATATAATTCTTTTGAAGGATAAAGATTATCTTTATTGAATATAATTTTTAGAGACCTTTTTTGTACTATTTCTAATTTTTTAACTAAAGTTCTATTTATTCCTCCCCAACCTAAAATTCCGTAATTTAAATGAGTTTTAACTAACGCGTAATATAATACTTCCTTCTTACATTTAAAATTTTTTTAATGTTTTCAAAAATCGGTAGTAAACGTCTTAATTTTTTAATTAAGCCTTCTAAGTAAAAATTCAAATTTAATTTACTGTCAAAAATAATTCCTAAATATTTTATTTTATTAACTTTAAAAATTTGAATGTCTTCATTTATTTGAATACTAATTATATTTCGTGGTAGGTTATTTATGTTTAAAGTAAAAGGAATATAATTTGTTTTATTAAAATTAATAGTTAACAAATTGTTAACAAACCAATTTTTTATAATTTCAAAATCTGTTTTAATTTTATTATTTAAGTTGTCCCAATTTGTATCGGTATAAAAAATTGTAGTATCATCTGCAAAACTATGAATTTGTCCATCGCAATTTATACTAAATAAGTCGTTAATATAAATATTAAAAAATAATGGTCCTAAAATTGTTCCTTGAGGAACACCATACTTAAATATTTTTGGATAGCTTTTTTCTTTATCTATTTGAACATAAGTTGGTCTATTTTTCAGATAATTCTTAATTAATTCTAATTGCTTTCCTCTGAATCCAATATTTTGAAACTTTTTTAACAGCAAATTATGGCTAACTGTATCAAAGGCTTTTGCTAAATCTAGAAAAATACTAATACAAGGTTTTTATTATCTAGTGCATCATATATTAAATTTGTTCTGTTAGATAGCAAATAGCGTTTTGTGTTGATTTATTTTTTCGGAACCCAAACTGTTTGTTTATTAGAAATAAAATGTATTTTTTCCAAATAATTTTCAATTCTTAATTTAAAAATTTTTTCGAATCCTTTTGCTATCAAAGATATTAATGTTCTTGGTCTATAATTACTAGTTTTACTAGAATCTTCATTTTTAAAAATAGGTTTTATTATACATATACCCCGACATACCTTGGGATGCAGTCAAAAAAGTATCACCATCTTTAGAAAATATCCCACAGAACACCTTCCCCATACTACCTTCCAGGGCGCCGACCATTTCATTTGGAATATACTGATTTGTTATTTTGGCTTTGGTTCCGCTTGAAAAGCGTTCTTGTCGGTATAAACCACTCTAAAAAGTGACAATATTATATTTAGGGTGGAAGCGCGGGCCCAATGGTCCCAATAAATACCTGTCTATTTGCTAGTAACGCAGCAACATTGTTTGATTTGTTAAATCTCCTCTTAGATTCCAATAATCCACAGGCTTGCTTGGTGAGGAGTGAAAATTCACTTTTCTAGAAAAGTAAGGAATACTCATTATTCAATTAAGATCAATACGTATGTAAGTAGGGTAAACGGGAATTGTACACATATTTACATTTTGAGCAGTACTACAGCAGTACTTTGTGGTATTGGGCACTTGTTTGTACAAATCTGTGTTCATTTTCTTAACTACAATATGTACAGTTGTATTCATAAAAAAAGCGTACAAGAATTAGAATGAGAGGTAAGTTTTGTCATATTTGCGTAAAACCGACTTGTCTAAATGATTGTTTGTTGGAGGTTATCACGCGTCATAGATTATCAAAAATGCAAAGCATTGGCGTCGGTGTAATTAGTTTTGAAAGTGCAGCATGGTGGTAAAGTTTGATAAACTTTGACAGAAGAACATAAAAATGCCTTGTCAGTTGCCTGAAGTTGAAGAGGCTCAAATTGTATCAATAATCGAAGAAGGATGGTCAATCCGTGCTGTAGCGCCGTTGTAAAATAAAAATAAAAAAACTATATCGAAAATTAAGCAACGCTGGGAACAAGAAGAATCCCTAAAGAGGAAAATTGGTTCAGGTCGTCCCAAAAGTTCCAACCCTAAACAGGATGCTGTTTTTTTGGGATATTTAAGAAATAATCCATTTGCAACTGCAAGGGATGCTGTTATTGATACGTACAGCATTTCCTGCCTCCCAACCTACCGCCAGCAGGAGAGTGAAGGAATCTGAACTAAAATGTCGCCCAGCTGCGAAAGAAATGTTTCTTACCGAAGAACAGTGACAATAAAGGATTATTTTTGCTTTAAATTATATATACCGCAATCCTCAATTTTGAAACAGTGTCATTTTTACTGATGAAAAGACGTTCCAGTCGACTTATAACGGACAAATTCGTGTGTACCGTCCAAACAATGCCAGGTTTGAACAAATCTCCTCTCCTCCTCACTTCTAGATATGGGCGTTTCTTTGTAAATGTATGGGGCTGGATAAGTGTTCATGGACCTGGTGTTTGCTGGCGAATAGAGGGAAGATTTAATGCCGGAAATTACATTAACATTTTAGAAAACATAATATATCCCAATAATACTTTCATATTTCAGCAAGATAATTGCCCAGTCCACATTGCCAATGCTGTAACCCACTGGTTTCAAACCCATAATGTGGAAGTGCTGCCTTGGGTCGCTTATAGTTCCGATATCAATCCAATTGAAAATATTTGGTGTATAATTGTAAAAAAAATATAAAATGGAAATTTTAGGCCACAAATTGGAAATATTTTTATACTTACATCTAAAATGGTGGTGTTTGGTTTATATTTAATTTTGGGGGCTCTTCTAGTGCCCGGATAGTAATCTTCATCACTACTTTGTAATAATAGTTGCCCACTAAAAAAAATCGATTTCTTAGGAAATAATATACGCTGTCAGGCAAGGTTGGCAGGATATATTATATCAGTGATAAAGATCCTGATATATATCTTGATAAATATGATGATATTTATGCGACGATATTTATCCTGATATATGTATATCAAATTTTTTTTTTAACTTCTATTCATCAGTATAAAAATATTGCCCCGCTTTATGCTTCTTACAATGCGGTGATTCCCCATCTTTCGGGGACGTTGACCACCTGTTGTTTATTGCAGCAATATTTGGCTGCTTGTTTTATGAAATAAAAATTTTACAATGCCAAAAATAAAAAATCCAGTTTGGGTTCATTTTTATTTAATTAACAAGCCCAGTAATTCTGGGTTTTAAGTTGAACCATAGTTAAAAGCAAAAATATATGATGTGTTCATATTCATAAACTTGTATTTTTTACCTACATTTAACATTCCTAACATAGGAGTACTAAAAAAACTTGTTATTGTGATAGCAACTATCATTGAATAAAATTGAAATACAAATTTACAGGTTTATAACATGTTTATATTAAATCAAGTGATTTTGAATTTTAAAAATATATATTTACAAAAAACAGATGAAATAATTTAAAAATATAAATAAATATTGTGTTGATGATAAAAAAAATAATTTCCACAAATCTATAGAAAGAGTAAAATTATTCATTTTTTTATTATTTTTTTACCATCTATTTAACACAATTAATAATGGATTTCCACCAAGTAAAAGCCGAATCAATTCTATAAATAAATATCCAAATTTGGATATATACAGTATGTCTCCGTAAGTTTGCACCATATGGAAAACTTTTTTATTATTCATTTTACGAAAAAAAGTTATTCTTCATAAAAAGCTCTGCATGGTCTAAAACCTAAAATGCAACCATCAAATATCGAAATTTTCCAGTCATATACGAGGTTTGTCAAAAAATGTGAATTTTTCCCAAGAGTAAAGTACCTTTATTTTTGACATTATCAAAAATTGTTATTAAAAAAAGTTGATCAGAACTAAAAATCACGTCTAAACATGCAATAACACGAATTAAATAATTAAAAAATTAAATAAATAAATAAAATAATTTTTCAACATATACAGGGTATTCCCTACTCGATGGTACATTAGAAGTATCTGGAGAACGAAAAGAAAAATAATTTTGAAATTTTCACTACGGCCATAGGAGACTGCGCTCTAGCTTTTAAAAATAATTTCGCGGTTGCAGTGTTGCCAGATCTATTGATTACTGACATCAACTTTGGAATTTTAAATGAGACACCCTGTATATTTTTACATTTTTAAATTCCACATAAAATTATAATTATTTTTTATTAAATGCATTATTAGTCTATACTTCATAGTTTCCGAGATATTGACTC
Organism: Polydrusus pterygomalis; assembly: GCA_963969555.1. Classification (NCBI taxonomy): domain Eukaryota; kingdom Metazoa; phylum Arthropoda; class Insecta; order Coleoptera; family Curculionidae; genus Polydrusus; species Polydrusus pterygomalis. Next base: position 2,225,910 of record OZ018382.1, on the reverse strand, counting down.
TCGAAAAGTGACATTTTTGAACTTTGACAGCTTCTAACTTTCTAACAGTACGTCCTAGAGCAAAACGGCTTACATGTCCCTATCTTCAATTTTTATTATCTTCCCAAAAAAATCAACTTCCGGTCAAACCGGATGTAACTCGAAAGCAGGAAATATAGTTGTTCCGGTTTAACCGGAAGTTGTTTTTTTTGGGAAGATAATAAAAATTGAAGATAGAGGCATGTAAGCCGTTTTGCTCTAGGACGTACTGTTAGAAAGTTAGAAGCTGTCAAAGTTCAAAAATGTCACTTTTCGATAGTCAATATCTCGGAAACTATGAAGTATAGACTAATAATGCATTTAATAAAAAATAATTATAATTTTATGTGGAATTTTATTTATTTATTTATTTATTTATTACAAACTTTACGGATTTACATCCAATTATAAAGTAGGAAAATTAACCTAAGTTATAGTTAAGTAATTTCGTAGAGTAATTTCTTAAAATTAGTTGCACTTATATTAAATATATCACAATTGTCGCGGATTTTGTTATATAATTTGCACATAACAATAATTGGAGAATTACTATAATAGTTAGTACGGGCTCTTTGAACATATAAGGTTACAGGGTTCCTTGTCCTATGTGGTGGTACATTGAGATTTATTAGTCCTAGTAGGTGAGGGTCATCGATCTGATTATGCAGTAATCTGTGCAGAAACATTAATGATGTTATAACTCTGCGACATTCCAAACTCTTAAGGCCATGGGTAGTCATAATCTCGGTTTTTGGTATATCAAATTGATAGATTCCAGTTTCTTTGTAGTACATGTATCTTAGGAATTTGTTTTGTATTTTTTCTATTTGGTATGTGTGGTTTTTATAATATGGATTCCAGATTATGGTGGCATATTCCAGGATACTTCTTACGTGAGAAACATACAGTGCTCTGATACAGTCTTTGTTTGTAAACAAGGTACAGTTTCTGACGATGAAACCGTACATCCTTGAGGCCCTCCCTGTCACTGCTGCTATATGAGGCCTAAATGTAAGATGGGAGTCAATTTCTGTCACTCGAGTTAGGGGTAATCCATTAATTTTGTAATCGTAATCGACAGTAACCTTCTTTCTGCAGTAGCTGAGCACAAAGCACTTGGATACATTAAAGTGCAACCTGTTATTTTTGGACCATTCATATATTTTATTTAGATTTTCCTGGATAATAGAGCAGTCGATAATTTTGCATATTTTTAAATATAGTTTTAGGTCGTCAGCAAATATCAATGCTTCACAGCCATTTATCAGTAGTGCTAGGCTGTTGATAAATAGAAGAAATAGTAGTGGTCCCAAACAGGAGCCCTGTGGTATACCTGATGTGGCCAAGAAAGGCTCAGAACAATATCCCCTTACAACCACTTTTTGATATCTGTTACGCAAATAGGACTGAAGGAAATGTACCATATCATCATGAAATCCAAACTCAGAGCTTAGTTTTTCGATTAGGATAGAATGTGACACCTTGTCAAAGGCCTTGGCAAAGTCCGTATATATAACATCTACTTGAAATTTATTGTCTAGACTTTCAGATATATACTGGGTAATATTACATAAATTGGTGGTTGTGGATCTTTTTTTAATAAAGCCATGCTGGAGTCCCGATAATTTGTTTGAGACATATTTATAAATGAATTTATGGATAATCGATTAAAATATTTTGGCTGGGCAAGATAACAATGCTATTGGTCTATAATTTTGAATGTCAGTGCTGTCACCTTTCTTGAATACAGGGCATATTTTAACTTCTTTCCATACCTGCGGGAAGATGTTTGTTTTTAGGGATAGATTGAAAAGTATTTTAAGTGGTTCGGCGAGAAAGCCTATCATTCCTTTAAAAATAAATGCTGGGATATTATCAGGACCTACTGCTCTATTAATTTTAAGATCCTTAACTGCATCACAGACATCCTCATAGAATACCTCCCTCAAACAAAAAACCTCAAATATTTCACATTTCTTAAAATCATTCTTAGGGTGATCTGTGTTATACACCGATTTAAAAAAAGTTGCAAATGCATTGACTACAGCCTTGCCTTCTGTGTATTCCATATCATCCAGGTGCATCTTATTGGGTATCCCACTCACATTCTGTTTATTCTTAATGTATTGCCAGAAAGATCTTGAATCTTCATTTATATCGAGCTGTATTTTATTTAGATATTGCTTATGAGCGATTTTAATATCCTGTTTTATTTTAGTTCTAAATTCTATAAATTTATTGTGTGTTTCTTGATTTCCGGTTTTCTTACTTTTTAGTCTAAGCTTATCCTTAATTTTTATGTTTTTAATGATATTTTTGTCAAACCAAACAGGGTATGTACGACTTATGTTGGGTTTACTTTTTGGTACACAAATTTCAAAGATATTATTTATTTTTTCGTAGAATCTTTTTACCGCGTTATTAACATCAAGAAATAGCTCCAGTTCATGCCAGGATGTATCCTGTAGTATCTGATACATGACGTCAAAGTTGGCTTTTCTAAAGTTATAGTTCATGACTTGGTTATTATGATTTAAACATTTTTGTTTTGGTTCTTTAAGTTTAATTTCTATTGTTAACGGGGGATGATGTGGATCGACTTCGACAAAGCTAAATGTACTTTCATAGACTTCACAAGGAAGTCGGCTTATAACGACATCTAACAAGTGATTATTGGTATTCAGAACTCGATTAAATTGTTGACAATCATAGAATTGCATGAAGTTTAACAGCCTCTCTACGTAATGATCTCTATAATTTCTTGAATAAAAGTCATTTAGTCGAGATATGTTAGTATCACCAACAACAACAAAATTACCCTGATAGAGATAATTCAGTCCTTCTATGAATGAGTAGAGCTCATCTCTAGATAGAACAGAACAACTAGGCGCAATGTACACATTTAATATATATAAGTAGCTGTTATCATTGTAATATACTTTGACTACTAAAAGGTCAATATCCGCCACCTTCCAGTCTAGATTCATCAAAGTACACTTATACGTTTTTTTAATTGCAAGAAGAACCCCTCCTCCGCGCATGCTATCATGTCTGTTGCGATTTCTAAAAACCATGAAGTTATTAGGAAAAAGTTCACTAGTATATACACTATTGGGTAACCAAGTTTCACTTATGGCCACCACATCATATTCGTTGTCAGTCAAACATACTGAGTTATAAAAGTCCGCAGTTTTACTGTTGAGTCCGCGCACATTTTGATAGGCTATATGAAGGGTCAATTCTTCCTGTACTTGTGGTGGTTTTGATTCGTTTACTGTTGGTGTTGGGAGACAAGTATACTTAGTAGTTGTACTTAGGTCAGAGATAAAAAATGTTCTTCAGTGACATAGTTTGTATACTGTTGTATTCTACTGATCCTTTGATTGTAAACAGGACAGTTTGCACTTCGAGCTGTATGACTTGTATCGGTTGCTGATTTCAACCTTTTACAGTTGGGGCATTCATAGTTGGTTGTATCACATTGTCTACCATCGTGAGCACCTCCGCATTTATAACAGCACGCGTTCATGGAGGTACAGTATTTCGCAACATGGCCAAAATAGCAGCATTTGAAGCATAATGCTACATTTGTATATTCCTGAAGATATGCTGGGCAAAGGTCAAATGTGAGTCTCGCCCTCATTAACCACTTAAATAAATTTGGAGATGTTTGAAAGATCCAGTTCTCTTTGGAATTGTTTTTGCATTCCCTTTTAGTAATAAATTTGAACTGGGTTGTAGCTTCTTGGCCAAATTTATCTGTAATGTCCGGATTTTCATTAATAAATTCATTTAAAAAGTCTTCAGGAGTAAATCCTTTGAGTATGCCAGTTATCATAATCATAGGATCCGTATTTTGTATTTCCTTGATTACAAGCTCCTTATTTATTAAACTATCCTTTAATTTTTTTTGCTGTGCAACACTATGACACTCAATAATAACACTACCGCTCTGCAGAGGCCTTACGTTTTTAAAACTTTCTACGGCGTTGGCTATTTTTAGGTTTTTCTTGACTTCATGTAAGACAACTCTAGCATCATTTTGATTTTTCATTTTTATTACTGTTTCTAATTTGGTCTTTTGCGGTGGTGTTTTCCACTCAGGGGCTGTTGTTGTGTGGTTGCTTTTTGGAAAACTAGCTTTAACCATATCGCTATATCCAGTGTTACAGCTAGTTAAAGGTTGCGGGGTGTCTTTTATTAACGTATGATCCTGTCCAGTTGGAAAGTTAATATTTGTAAGCTTTATTTTCAGTTCTTTGATCTTGTTATTCAGTTCTGTATTGTTTCTGTCCGTTTGGCCAATCTTGAATGCGAGGGCTGTAACATGTTTGTGAACAGTGAATAAAGCAGAATGAATAAGTCTAGCATTGCTTTCAGGAATATCCTCCGTGGTTTTTTGTATTTTCTCCAGCGCATCAAGAACTTCATTTAGTTGTCTCTCTGTAGACTGCGAGACATCAGTTTTTGCTATAGTTGGACTAGTATTTAGACTGGTATTACTGGGGTTGGCTTTTTTTGTCTTGCGCTCTAAGGATCCTGGGCTGGAATTGGATCTGGGCCGTTTTTGGGAAAGCGTTGGATAATAATCATTGGACTCATCATTAAACACTATGTCAATATCGTTATCTGTATATCCAAATCTTGACTGCATTACAGTGGGTGTACTTACAGGACTGCGTATGAAAGAATTACGCGGTTTAAAAATCTGGTCCGAATTGAAATTAGCGTAATTCTTGCTAAAACTCTCAGTATTCACGTTATCGTTGCGTATATCCGTTTTGGAATGCCCTGGTATTTGACTAATTGACCTGCTATCAGCCAAATCTTTTTTGTTTATTTCACCACACTTTTTTTGCCCAGTAGGTGGAATATTTATGTTCTTGACTCCGATTATTGAATTGATTTCGTCTTGGCTTAGATTCATTGATCCTAAGGAATTGCATCTTTTTGTAGCTTGTGAGAGTTTACGTTTACTTTCCACGGTTTTTTTGTTTCCATCACTGTTTTCACTCATTGTCTGATGTTTCTTTAGTTTTTATCGGGTTGATTACACCTGACTTTACTAGATAAAAGACGGAGCGATATAAAACACGTCCGCGCGCGAGTGGATTCAATACATTTTTTCTAAATCTAAAAATGTAAAAATATACAAGGTGTCTCATTTAAAATTCCAAAGTTGATGTCAGTAATCAATAGATCTGGCAACACTGCAACCGCGAAATTAATTTTAAAAGCTAGAGCGCAGTCTCCTATGGCCGTAGTGAAAATTTCAAAATTATTTTTCTTTTCGTTTTCCAGATACTTCTAATGTACCATCGAGTAGGGAATACCCTGTATGCATATAATTGCATATTTAGACGTGGTTTTTAGTTCTGATCAACTTTTTTTAATAACAATTTTTGATAATGTAAAAAATAAAGGTACCTAAAGTCGCCACAGTGGTTCTTTTCCCGTGCGTCATCACTTTTACGTCATCAAAATCGTATGAATCAAATCAAAATTACGAGACGAAAAAAGTCAAAACTAAGTTATGTTCATAAAATGGACGTGCCTGCCTACCGTTTGACGTACCTACCTACTATCACGAAAAATTATTATTTATTTTAAGTTTTGCCCGGCATTCTCTATTACCTAAAAGAAATTGACAAACAAATGTTTATACATTTAATACTATTTTTAAAGCTTAAAATCTACAAAAGTTTGGTGTTTTATTGACTATTAAAATCGCAAAAGTTAAATTTTTAACATCCTTTCATTTAAGGGAATTTAGCCACTGCCGTAAACGTTTCAAAGAACTTTCACGGTTAGAATATTTAAAGTAAATAAATTAGTTATTATAAAAATCCATAAATACTTACCGCCAAAACAGATGGTGGGTATAATTACCTCTAAAAAGAACTATTTTTAGAAACAGGAACAGTTCTAAGGCACACAGATTTACAAAATACGAATTAGATTGGCAGATTAAAATAAGGTTGACAATGACGTTCTAAAATACAACGGTTGTCAACTAAACAAATAAAGAAAGTAATTAACTGACGTTTATAGTTTTATCCTTGTCTAGCACGTTATATTATTGCGGAATTTTGGAGACGTTCTTTTATGCTTTTATTCAAACTTGTTACTGTAATAAACAAGGATGCAGAGTTATTAACCACGTCGAGTCCTGATCGTTGATTGATGACGCACGGGCAAAGATCCACTGTGGCAACTTTACTTTACTCTTGGGAAAAAATCACATTTTTTGACAAACCTCGTATATGACTGGAAAATTTCGATATTTGATGGTTGCATTTTAGGTTTTAGACCATGCAGAGCTTTTTATGAAGAATAACTTTTTTTCGTAAAATGAATAATAAAAAAGTTTTCCATACGGTGCAAACTTACGGAGACATACTGTATATATCGATATATTTGGATATTTATATAAATATCATGATATTTGCCAACCCTGATGTCAGGTCAAAGTCAAAAGTGGATACCTAGACTGTAAAAAATATATTTTTTAAATTTCTTAAAAGTTTTATTCCTGCTAAAAGTAATGGCATAAAAAAAGATCCCTTGGGACATGGAAAAACTATTCTATAAATATAAAAGTGGCCCAAAATTCCAAAATCAGATTTTGAATTTTTTTTTTCAAATCAAATCAATTGAAACAAAATTTTTAAATAAGTACCTATAGAATAGAAATTCAAAGAGGGCAAACTTAGATAAACTGCAAATATGTGACCAATCAAATTTATACAATCTTAAAAAAACATGTCTTTATTGTTTATTAAGTAAATATGCCTAAGTCAGCAATAATAACATTATAGAACCAAATGACAAACAAATTTATATTATCCATATTATCTAATATTAGATATGGGACATGACTTGTTGTATTTTAAATGTTGCACAACTGAAAATCTAATAAAGGTATGCTTTTATTTAAAATAATTTGATATAAAATATCCTACAAGGGGGTCATAATTTCCATTTTTCTATAATTTCAAATCAATATTTTGTTGCGTTCCCCGATAACAAAAGTACAGTTTTAACGATTTTTAATTTTTACCTGCTTAAAAGATTATGTAACATCTCAACAAAGTTATGTTCACCCCCAGAATCAGAATCCGAGTCCAAAGAATCAGAGTCTTCAGAGGTATCTTCGATTCTAGATCTAGAATCCTCATCATCATCTATCATCATAATCATTCTTCTAGAATTCAGGGCACCCATATAATAAAAACTAGACGAAAGAAAAAAAACTATATTGGATTGTCGGGTATACTTTGCCCCATACCGGATTAACAGAATGAGACTATAGCTAAAAACCTAACCTTCTACAAACGTAGTTTAATAAGGCTTCAATAAACCCAAGCATAACTACCATAGATTTAACAACATAATCTACAAAACCACAAACTGTATTTAACATTATATTAACATAGAATGGATATACTTTCATGGATAGAATGATTTCTAATTTGATAAAATTGGGGTATGTAAATAATAATGGGATACTATGAACCCTGAATTAATTATTAATACCTTAGCCCCACAAATTTGATTGGCTCCTTTCTAAAAAATTCAATACCTTATTATGTTCAGTGTGTACCAAATATTTAAATCACTTATCAAAAAATGAATACACTGCGTAGTTCCTTTGAATGTTACAAGTTACTTGAATAAGATTTATGACCTAGATGAGAAAAAAATAAGGCAAGTTCTTACCAAAAAGATTTTTTCTCGATTTGTCCTTGAGGTTATAAGTTTCTTAAAGTTAAAAATCACAGATATATTGAGTAAATTAGTAGTTTAATCTTGATATTAATCTCTAGCATGTACGAATCGAAATTAAACGGTCATAAAAGACGTGTTTAGAGTAACTTTTAACATTTTTCGGGCAACTGAAAGCCGTTTTGCTCCTTTTACTATTTTGCAGTCACCACAATTTGCACACGAGTTGAAATGTCACTATTCCAAAATATTTACGTACGGTGGCGCCGCCAATAGACGTACAGGCCTTGGTAAAACTAAAATTTCTTGCGGTTTCTAACACCCAAATCCAAAACTTGAAATAGAAGATTTCTGTTTTTTCGGATAATCAAATTTATATCAGCTGTTTGTCAATTTTTAGGTTATATCTATAAAAAAATATGATGTATTTTGTTTGTGTAAAGTGTAAACAAGTGTTTGTTATTAGATTTTCTATAGTTTAACTTTGTTTCCAGAGGAAAAGTTTTACAATGAATAAAACTAAATGCAGGAGACTTGTAAAAAAAGACTTCGATAAGGAATGTCAAGAAATGGCACGTTATTTGCTAGGTAAAGTCCTAGTTAGACAACTGGAAGATGGCTTAGTTTTGAAAGGCAGAATCGTGGAAACCGAAAGTTATTTGGGAAGCGAAGATAAGGCCTCTCAGACCTATGGAGGCAGGTAAGTTTTAATTTCCTATGATTGGGAAATTTGGGCGTTGTTCGGCTTGCTTAGAATTTGAATTTTACGCGCTAAATCAGTAACGTGTATAATTGGTAGTCTACTGACTGCCATGTGGCGAATTATGGCCCTACTTTTTTTCTCTTTGTTGTGTAAATACAAAGGTCAAGTTTAAAAATTTTTAATTGTTCCTGATACCTGAATTAGCAGTATCCACTTTCAAGTTATCTAATCAGTCATTATCGCCAAAGTACCTAGTAAACAATTAAAAATACTCGGGGAGTCCTGTTTTTCGCCTCTTAATAGGTTAGGTTCCACAGCAACAATTTTTTTTACACCTACTTCTCAAAATTATAAAAAAATGGATGTTGTGAAAATGCACTTGGGCTTTGTAAAAACCAGCGTGAATAGTCTCTTTGAAGGCAAAGAACCTTGGCAGGTAGCATCTATTACTACCAGCACAGTGCTCTTTTTAGTGTGGCTACACGATTTTGTGAACCGCGAGGAGTCCCTGCTTACCAGAGGCAAGAAGACAGTCTTTAGATTAGCCAAATATATTCCACAAGTAAGGAGAAAAGTTGACGAAGAACTTTCTACAATACGGAAAGGTTTCGAAGAAGATATAGCTCACCGGACCGGCCATTTGGAGTATCTTGTCAAGCTTCCCAAACAAGGCCTTAGCAAGGAGGAAATATTGACTATGATAGCAAATAATCTGAATGTAAACCAAGAGGCTTGGAAAACTGGACAGGCCTCTGGCGCGGTTTATGTCAATCAGGATGAAAATTTGTTTAATTTAATGGCTGAGACGTTTAGGTTATCTTCATATAGCAATCCTCTGCATCCGGATCTTTTTCCTGGTAAGTATTATGGGATACAAATTTATCACAATTGAAAAAATTATGAAACTTTATCGATTTGCTATATTCAAGCGGCTGTAGTTTATTTATCTGTGAAGCTATCAATTTGAATTTCAGACAAGTTATAGACTGATCTGTTAGCTATCAGTCTTTTTAAACTAGAAACGGCAACGATATCGCGTTAGATTTTGACGACCAATCTCCTGAAGGTCTGCGACACGTTTTTAATTAATTTTATTACAATTTATTTTTCTCTTAGGTGTTTGTAAAATGGAGGCTGAAGTGGTCAGAATTTTATGTAACCTGTTTCATGGCGATGAAAATAGTTGCGGCACTATGACAACAGGGGGTACTGAATCCATCATGATGGCATGTAAAGCCTACAGAGGCTATGCTTATGAGACCAAAGGGATCAGAAAACCTGAAATGGTAAATCTTGAGTACAATCTAAGCCCAGTACCATAAGAAAATCGCTTAAAATGAATTTGGACTGTGATTTTCATGGCGTATAACTTTTATAGTGTATTTTTTTAGGTTCTACCGTTAACTGCACACTCCGGTTTTGACAAAGCCGGTCACTATTTGGGAATCCGACTAAGACATGTCGCTATAGATCCCAGCACCTGTCAGGTCGACATCAAGGCCATGAAGAGGGCCATCAATTGTAATACTGTCATGTTGGTAGGATCTGCACCTAACTTCCCCTATGGTTAGTGTTTTTAAAGATTTTATGGGGGGAATCTGACTTAACCTTCAAAATGTCCATATTCCAAACTAACTTTTACAGTTCATTACATGGAAAGTGACAACATAATATAGAAAATAATACTTAACCATTAAAAAAAAATAACAATAAAAAAATGGAAGTTAATCCAATTTAATTCATTAACAAAATCAATTTAAAAAAAATAGTATAAATAATTCAATTTAGCAAATATCTCTTTAATCGTTTTTTAAAAGTTGTCAAATTTTTAATTTTGCTGATATTTTTTGGTTGTTATATTTTATTATTCAGTCATATAAAAACTAATCCTAAAAATTTTGCGGTTTTTTAATATTGAATATTTTCATTATTAAATGTTAAGGGGTTAATGATGGAATTTATTTTATTTTTAGTTATAAACATAAAAGAAGATTTTGTAAAATTTAACGTAAATTTATTTAATTGAAGCCAAGAAAAGAAGTATTTTTAAATCATTATTAATGTCAAAATACATTTCTGCAAAAGTTTCAGCAAAATAAATAATTGTTGTATCATCTGCAAATAGCTTCATATTGCCCTCTAAGTTCAATTTGGAAACGGAATGAATGTAAATTAAGAATAATAACGGACCTAACATTGATCCTTGTGGAACTCCACATATTATTTCCATTTCCGAACTTTTTCTTTCCCCAATTTGCAATTCGGCTTAAAAGACATATAGGGTATCAATTTTGAATTTTTTTTCAGGTACAGTCGACAACATAGCCCAAATCGCGAACTTGGGACTCCAGTACAACATCCCGGTTCACGTAGACTCGTGTCTCGGAGGCCTCCTCACCGTCTTCATGGAACTAGCCGGTTACCCACCTCCGGTAACTGATTTCAGACTTAAAGGGGTCACCAGTATATCGGCGGACACCCACAAATACGCTTTCGCCCCCAAAGGGACCTCGGTCATACTGTACAGCGATCGAAAGTACAGACACCATCAATACACGGTCACCACCGATTGGGTGGGGGGCGTATACGGCTCCCCAACGGTCAACGGGAGCAGGGCGGGTGGTAATATCGCTACTTGCTGGGCTACCCTTTGCTACTACGGCGTCGAGGGGTACGTTAACGCGACCAAAGAAATTATTTACACGTCCCGGTTCATAGAGAAAGGTTTGAGGCGTATGAAGGGTATATTTATATTCGGCCAGCCGGCCACCAGCGTCGTGGCGATCGGCAGTAACGATTTCGACATTTTCCGACTATCCGACGGTCTGCAGAAACTAGGTTGGAGCTTGAACATGTTGCAGTATCCGTCGGGGATTCACATAGCCGTCACGCTGATGCACACCAAGCCGGCGGTCGCGCAGAAGTTCCTGGACGACGTTAAAGAGTGTCTGACCGAGATCCTGAAGGATCCCGCGCAGCCGGTGCAGGGTAAAATGGCGTTGTACGGTACTGCGCAGAGGTTGCCCGATCGATCGATCGTGGAAGATATTACCAGGTATTATTTGGACGCCATGTATTACATACCCAATTTGAAGGAGTTGCAAGAGAAATAGGGCGGTATTTTTTTTTATAAAAAGTGTGGCTAATTCATTGGACTTATGTTTATTTAAGATATACAGTAACGGGCAGAAAGTGCGCAGCATATGGGAAAGTTTTTTATCTTTAAGTTTAGAAAATTAATTTTATTTTAGATAGGTTCTGCATGTTCTCAAACCAAAATAAGACCCATTAAATCCGGTAAAAGTCTTATGGTATACGAGGTAGGATCAGAAATTTGAAATTCCGCTAAGAGTAAATTACCTCCCATCTTTCGTTTTAGAATATTTTTTTACTAAGAATTGTTTTTTTAATTTCAAAGTTATACCCAAATTTCGCTTATTTTGGACAACAAAAAACGGATTTAATTGTGTTTTCTGAATAACCCTGTATAAAAAATAAATGGCAACCGAACAGTACGAAAATAAGATTTTCTGCAGACTTTGTTAGAGATAACCGTCGATCATAAGTCCGATTAGTTTGTTTCCATAATATTATGGCTTTTTAAAATAAAAACATAAAAATATTAAATACACTACGCCCATTAATTATCGAATATTAAAAAATGCACCCTCAAATTAATAAGCTGTAATTTCGTTAATAATGAACCAATTTTGAACTTTTTTTTTTTAATTATAGATATAAGATTCTCGTATTTAGCGCAGAGTAGTTTGCGCCCTGACACGTCTTATTGTACGGGGTAGCGCATAAACTCTAGATGCATGTAAATTTCCTTAAATTTAAAACTGACATATCTTACATAAAAATTGAATTTAATTTATTTTTTAAACGAAAACAATGAGACACCTATCTGCGCTAGAAACTGGCCAAAAAGTTTCGCCATGCCACTAGAGGCAAAGAAAAAAATACCATTTCTTCGAAATAAATTCTGTTGCCGAAAAAATATTTCGTAAATAATCAATGAGTCATTTTATCACTTTTGGCTTTTAAATTTAGAATAAAAAACATGTCAACAAATAAAGTCTATCGTACATAAGACTTTTAACGGATTTAATGGGTGTTATTTTGGTTTGAGAACATGCAGAACCTTTCTAAAATAAAATTACTTTTCTAAACTTAAAGATAAAAAACTTTCCCATATGCTGCGCACTTTCTTCCGGTCACTGTATACTGGAGGGAGTTGTAGGTTTTATACACATCACTTTTTCTATCCCGAATAGCACAAGCTAGCACTCTTCGTCCCCCGGGATTTCCGTTCAATGTCCTATTTAAGACTTTCCATATATAGGTAGGTACAGGGTGTCCGGAAATGATGAGCAAAAAATTTAGGGGATAATTTTAGACCGAAAATAAATTCTTCTTAAATAATTAAATTAAAAAATAATAAATTAAAATGATTTCGTATTCATCACATGTAAACTAACGCTATTTTAACGCTTTTCTCGATAACGGTCAGACTTATCGAAACAAAAGTAGTATACCTTTTTTATGTCAAAAGATTAGGAGAATAAAAATATTCGGTCAAAATGCGCATACAGTGTAGGACAAAAAAGTTGGGACCATTCAAATTAAAGTGTAGGCTCCCATGTGGCGCCCTCTACAAAATGCGAAGAAACGGTGGGCAAATTTGTATTCCGCATCCCGAAAAATCCCCATATACGAGATTTCGTCAAAATATTATGAGCGTGGCAAAAGGTATTGCAAAAAACCTGCCAATAAAATTTAAGAAAAAATGTTATAGGAAGAGATAGCATTTATTTTCGGTCTGGAATTGTCCCCTAAATTTTTCTCTCATCTTTTCCGGACACCCTGTATATAGTTAGGATATCCCCTGGACGCTTGTGCTATAATTTCTTCTTGTCAGATATTTCGGGATATACATACATATTTGTGCCATCTTTAACTTTTCTTTAATGTAGGGATAAAGTACTGATACTTCAAAAAATATTTTTCTTAACCTTTTAAAAATAGATTTTTTTCTATAATTATTAAATATGACTGGGTGCAACTGTTGCACATTCTAACAGGAAGGTCCAAACAACTAGTCACCGCTATTCACGAAAGTAGAAACGTCAACAAAGAAAGGACGCGATACTGTTTAGTTTTTACACTAAGTATATACTTATACACAATTTTAAATGTTATTAAAAATAATAATAATAATAATAATAATAATAATAATAATAATAATAATAATAATAATAATAATAATAATAATAATATACAGTGTGTGTATAAAGTCTGGAAACGGCTTAATAACATCAAAATTTACTGGCCGATTTAAACCAAATTTGGTACAGTTGTGTAAGAGGATCTAACGCACCTAATGACGATATTGGCGTTGTTGCCAGCTTTTTAGTTTGTCTGGAATTCGAACGAATTTTATATTTTTAAATATAACACCCAGTATATTTTTACATTTTTAAATTCCACATAAAATTATAATTATTTTTTATTAAATGCATTATTAGTCTATACTTCATTGTTTCCGAGATATTGACTCTCGAAAAGTGACATTTTTGAACTTTGACAGCTTATAACTTTCTAACAGTACGTCTTAGAGCAAAACGGCTTACATGTCCCTATCTTTAATTTTTATTATCTTCCCAAAAAAATCAACTTCCAGTTAAATCGGAACAACTATATTTCCTGCTTTCGAGTTACATCCGGTTTAACCGGAAGTTGATTTTTTTGGGAAGATAATAAAAATTGAAGATAGGGACATGTAAGCCGTTTTGCTCTAAGACGTACTGTTAGAAAGTTATAAGCTGTCAAAGTTCAAAAATGTCACTTTTCGAGAGTCAATATCTCGGAAACAATGAAGTATAGACTAATAATGCATTTAATAAAAAATAATTATAATTTTATGTGGAATTTAAAAATGTAAAAATATACTGGGTGTTATATTTAAAAATATAAAATTCGTTCGAATTCCAGACAAACTGAAAAGCTGGCAACAACGCCAATATCGTCATTCGGTGCGTTAGATCCTATAAAAATAATATCCTTTATTAATAGCAGAAACTGCTAGCATAATACAAAAATTTACAGTTAAAAAAAAAATAACAAAACACTTATAGTTACCTAAAAAGTTAACCTCTAACCCTATATCAACTATAATATCTTGAACAAATTATAATATCTTAAATAAATTACAATCTTAAATAAATCACAACACCCCAGATAAATTACAACACTCAATGACCAATCTTACATTTAATATATTTTTTACATTCAATTTTGAACCTATTTACATTTTCACAGCCCTTTACATTCGCGGGTAATTCGTTGTATTGCTTTAAACCCTTATGAAAAAGGTTGTTTTGGCCAAAATTTGTTGCTACTGATTGAATATAAAAGTTATCTCTTATTCGAGTATTATGGTTGTGGATATCACGGACGTGTATACAATTGTCAATTAAATGTTTTGGAAGTAGATCATGTAACATCTTAAAAATAAAAACCATTGTATTAAATATTATCGTTTGCTTAACACTTAAGAAATTTGTAATTTCCAACATATCCCTAATTCTGGTATAACGATTGCACTTTAAAATGATGCGCATGGCTTGATTCTGTTTTTTCTGTAAAGTATTAATTTCTGAATCGCTCAATAAAAACCTCTTACACAACTGTACCAAATTTGGTTTAAATCGGCCAGTAAATTGTGATGTTATTAAGCCGTTTCCAGACTTTATACACACACTGTATATCTTTATTCTCAACCAACTTTAAAAAGTTTATTACAGAGAATATAACACCAAATATGTTTAGGAACTATTAATAACTCCATCGAAATTATTCAAAAAAATATATATAATAACCATTTATAAAAAAAATATTAATATATAATACGTTAAAGTTAGTTCCGTTTTAAAAAATATTTTTTTAGTGTTATTTTAAAAGTCCATAATTTTGATGTATCTTTAATTTTTTTCGGGAAACTGTTGTAAATTGTTATTCCTTTATATAATATTGATCTTTGGCCAAAAGTACTCTTTACCAAAGGTGTTTGAATATGATGATTTTGTCTTGTGATGTGAATAATGTTGCTGGAAGGAAATATTATATTCGATTGTTTTTCTTTAATAATAATAGATTGTATTATACTCAAAACCCAATATTATAGACAGTGACGCATTATTCGAAACCATGGAAACTAATGCAAACCGTCAATGACTATATATACAGTATTTTGGTCGTTTCCATGGTTATGAGAGCTACGTCACTGCCTATATTTTTGGAAATAGACTATAGTATTGTATGCATAGTTTTATTTTTTAAAGCTTTTCGAAATTTAAATATCCATTTGGTTCATACAAATTTATAGGTGGTACTAAAAAAGGCAGTTTATGTATGCATTTAATTATTTTGTTTTATAGTTTTTTTAATGGCTGAATTGTAGTTAACTTCGCTGATCCCCAGATTAAAATCATATACTGTAATTTTAAATAAACCAAAGAATAATATATATTTTTTAAATATTTTAACGATATATAATTTTTAGCTTTAAACAAAATGCCAATTATTGGTGAGATGTAACTTCTTAAATATTCAATATGGTTTTTCCAACTTAAATTTTTATCGATATATAAACCTAAAAATTTAATTGTATTAGTATATTTAATTAAATGATTATTGAAAGACAGTGAAGAAATATTATTATTTTTTTATTTTGATTTACTTATAAACATAAAAGATGATTTATTAAAATTTAATGATAACTTATTAGTTCCAAGCCATTGACATAATTATTATATTTCGGTCGTGGTTAATGTTATTATGAATTTGAGCATAGTCTTCATGAAAGTAATATACAATAGTAGTATCATCGGCAAACAATTTTATTTTACCTTTTAAATTTTATTTTGCTATAGAATTAATGTAGATTTTAAAAAAAGTAGGTCCTAAAGTTGATCCTTGCGGAACACCACAAAAGCCTATGTTTTTTTGTGAACTTTTAATAATTTCAATTTGAACAAACTGCTTTCTATTACTTAAGTAATTTTTTAACAATAAGTAAATATTTCCCCGAATTCCAATATTGTATAGGCATTTAAGTAAAATGTCGTGATTGACTGTGTCAAATGCTTTACATAAATCTAGGGACAGTAGGCAGCATTTTTGGTTACTATCAACGTTTTGTTGAATATCTTTGATAATATCTGCAGCTGCAACTTTTGTATCTCTAAATTTACGAAAACCATGTTGAAATGGAGAGTAATTTTTTTTCTTCTAAAAAAATTACTATTCTATTATTTACAATGTTTTTAAAAATGTTTGAAAATGCAGGTAAAACATAAATTGGGCGATGGTTACTACTATAGCTGTTTACCTAACAAGTGCGGAAAATGAATTTCTCCGCACGAGTCTGCCGTTCACCGAACGCACTCCGCACTCCGCTACGTGTTGTTCGGTGAAGCAGCCGAGTGCAGGGAAAACATTTTTCGCACGTGTCAGGTACAATAGTTTTTCTACAGACGTGTGGAAACAAGTAACACATATTTCAAAGAAATTTAATAATTTTTAATTAACTATAACAATCACATACATATGTAACAGTAACTAATTCTGAGAAAAAAAGTAATAACTACAAGTTATAATTGATATATTATTGATTTTGACATAATCGTGCCGAAAAATTTTTCCGCACTAGTGTGGAAAAACCAATTTTCCGCACGGATTTTTGACATAATCGTGCCGAAAATATTTTCCGCACTAGTGTGGAAAAACTAATTTTCCGCACGGATATCAGTGCGGAAAATTGATTTTTCCACACGTCTGTAGGAAAAAATATTTTTCTACATTTTTAAAAACTGGTGATACTTTTGCTATTTTTAATTTATCTGGAAATAACCCGGTTTTAAAAGAAATTGTGATTAAATGATGTAATATAGGAATTATATTATATTTTAGAATTTTAATAATTTCGATGGAAATATTATCAAATCCCGTTGATACTGTACTGACGTGTTTTTTCCATGGCATAACGGGGATAATGAGACGTTATATATTAACATAGCCGTCTCGATTTTAAGTGTCTGAGCCGGAGTCCCCAGGGGCGTGAATTCGACAACGAAGTGTGACAGCGCGTCTTTTTTCTAAGACTTGATTGGTTGATTGCCCGCCATTTTTTTAAAAGGGTGGTTAGTCACCTCTTGGCGAATAGGTACTGGTACTATATCATAATTACAGCAGATTTCGGCGATGACTTTTCCATCCTATTATTATTTCTCCATGGTTTCTACCATGCATAGATAACTATTTATTTTTGTTGTTATGAGGTTGACAAAATTAGTTACCTCAATATTTTATGTGAATAATAAAAGTGGTTGTTATAATAAAAAAACGATGTTTTATTTAAACCCTATATAGTTATACATACTATGCAAGGGCGTAAATATGAGGGGGGTTAATACCCCAGAAAAAATATCTACGCCCTTTAATACCATGTACAGTTGTATTCATAAAAAAGCGCACAAGAATTAGAATGAGAGGTAAGATTTGTCATATTTGCGTAAAACCGGCTTATAGCGTTTTCGGTTTACAACTCCGAGAGCGCTCTGTGACGTCATCGATCGGCCCGAGATTTGCTGTCACTCCGAAGGCGGTTGCCCTCGGACGGAGTGTAAATTGAAAGTAATTGCGCTTGAAAATTTGACAGATGTCAACATACAAAAGTAAACAATTAATTTTCAAATTTAAATCTACTTGAGTGCGTTTATGACATATTATATACAATATTCATCGAACTAGACGAAAAACAAACACAGAAAACACAACAAACGAGGTTACACATCAACAAAAGAATAGAAAATGGTGGTGGTTTGCGGTTCTGCGCAAGCGCTGCCTCTCTACTCTGTAAAAATTTTCAGATCGAAAAAGAGCACTCTCAAACGGATTCAGAGTAACCAAATTTGTAAATCGAACGTCCTACTCCGAGTGAGAGCAGTGGATTTTGATAACCGAACACGCAAATCTCGGGGAGAGCACTCTCAGAGTGCGCGAGAGCAGTAAATCGAAAACGCTATTATAGCGTTTTCGGTTTACAACTCCGAGAGTGCTCCGAGAGCGCTCTGTGACGTCATCGATCGGCCCGAGATTTGCTGTCACTCCGAAGGCGGTTGCCCTCGGACGGAGTGTAAATTGAACGTAATTGCGCTTGAAAATTTGACAGATGTCAACATACAAAAATAAACAATTAATTTTCAAATTTAAATCACTTGAGCGCGTTTATGACATATTATATACAATATTCATCGAACTAGACGAAAAACAAACACAGAAAACACAACAAACGAGATCACACATCAACAAAAGAATAGAAAATGGTGGTGGTTTGCGGTTCTGCGCAAGCGCTGCCTCTCTACTCTGTAAAAATTTTCAGATCGTAAAGGAGCACTCTCAAACGGATTCAGAGTAACCAAATTTGTAAATCGAACATGCTACTCCGAGCGAGAGCAGTGGATTTTGATAACCGAACACGCAAATCTCGGGGAGAGCACTCTCAGAGTGCGCGAGAGCAGTAAATCGAAAACGCTAATAGATTATCAAAAATTCAAAGCATTGGCGTCGGTGTAATTAATTTTGGAACTGCATGGTGGTGGTAACGTTTGATAAACTTTGACAGAAGAATATAAAAATGCCTCGTCATTTGTCTGAAGTTGAAAATGCGCAAATTGTATCGAGAATCGAAGAAGAATGGTCAATCCGTGCTGTAGCGCAGTTGTATAATAGAAATTAAAAAACTATATTGAAAATTAAGCAACGCTGGGAACAAGAAGAATCCCTAAAGGGGAAAATTGGTTCAAGTCGTCCCAAACGTTCCAACCCGGAACAGGATGCTGCTTTTTTCGGATATTTAAGAAATAATTTGCAACTGCAAGGGATGCTGTTATTGATAAAGCATTTCCTGCCTCCCAACCTACCGCCAGCAGGAGAGTCGAGGAATCTGAACTAAAATATCGCCCAGCTACGAAAAAAATGTTTCTTACCGAAGAACAACGATAATCAAGGATTATTTTTATATATACCGCAATCCTCGATTCTGGAACAGGGTCATTTTTACTGATTAAAAGACGTTCCAGTCGACTTATAACGAACAAATTCGTGTGTACCGTCTAAACAAACAATACCAGGTTTGAAGAGATACTAACCCACTCACTTCTCTGTAAATGTATGGGGCTGGATAAGTGTTCATGGACCTGGTGTTTGCTGGCGAATAAAGGAAAATTTAATGCCGGAAATTACATTAACATTTTAGAAAATTATTTTTACCATCTGCTAAGCAAATATATCCCAGTAATATGTAAGGCTTGGGTGCTCGGTCGTCAATTCTGTAAGGGTTGTAACGGCGGATAAAAATTGCTTTTTGAAACTGGCTAATAAAAATTAAATTTTTGTACGGATTAGAGAATACTTTTTGTAAAGAACCTCTATTTTAATCTCAATTGTCAAGTTATCCCTCAGACGCGGAAGTTATTCAATTTCGGGTATTCGGCGGTCGGTAATTCGGCGGTAAATTCGGTCGGGTTTGAATTGAATAACTTCTAAAGCGTTCTGTGGGCGGAATTAAAGAGAATATACAAAAATGAACGGAATTTTACTCGAGCGCCACTGATTTTAATTTTTAGGGAAAATCAGAACCCCCGGAGCCCTGGGTAACCTTTAAACAGTTGGAGACAGAGTTCTATTAGCGCATACAGATAACAGTCATTCACGCCTCTAAGTTCCTATGGGAAATAAAACACACTTATGTCGGGAAATGTAAAATAATTTTATTTTTGTAACAACAGAAATTAAAACAAATGTACAGGTTACAATATCACGTTACAAATACTTCCCTATAAGTAATAAAAAAAATCAAAATTTCTCGGAAAATTGGCGGTAATTTACAGTTAAGCTTTTCGGTGGAACAAATTTCAAACAAACGGTATTAAAGTCGGTTTCATGCGACGGTGTTACATAAGACGAAGTCCGGTAATAATTTTAAGAACGGAAAACTTATAAGCGGGCGGTATGAAAATGGTATTACAGCGGCGGTTCTAACTACTGGTGAATGCGGTGGTAATTATCGAGCAACTATAATCATGCATATAGGCAAATGAAAAATGATTAAAGCGTGGCGGTATTAAGCAAAAGCAAGCTCGGCAAACTATCGAATAAATCTAGTTCTAAATACGGATAAATGAAAATGATTGTAAGGCGGCGGAAAAATTTAGCAGGAAATAATTTTCAAATATATAAAAAATCAGTGTTGCTTACCACAGATAATAACGGTATTCGACGACGGCGGAAAAGAATATAAAAAAATGAAACGGCAAACGGTTCACTAGCTGAAAACTAAGCACTTTCAAAATCACTTTTGGTCGGCTGCAAAGCTGGATCGAGAAGGGCTCGTATTTTTGGTTCGATCTCGGATTTCAACTTTTTATCTCCCACCACGGAAATGGTCAAAGATCTGGGGATTTTAAGAACGGTGCGCGTTCGCTATCTTTTCGAATCGGTACCGGAGATAACGCTGAATTTACCTGTATCGGAATGCCATATATTGGTTTGCCAATTAAGACGGTTTTTGTGATAGCGGTAATTAATCAATTTCTCTGATTAAATTCAAAACCTTTTGATACCAGCGGTTAGAAAAATATTCAATAAATCGGTTGCATGAAAGAAACAGAAAAATTAATTGAAAAACTACGGAAATAATTATTTTCTAATAATTCGGTGCTAAACCTGTTGTCAATTCGGTAAAACTTAGGTAACTTCGTTACAAATACTTTCATATTTCAACAAGATAATTGTCCAGTCCACACTGCCAATGCTGTGACCCACTCTGGTTTCAAACCCATAATGTGGAAGTGCTGCCTTGGGTCGCTTATAGTCCCGATATCAATCCAATTGAAAATATTTGGGGTATAATCGTAAAAAAATATATAATCGAAATTTTCGGCCACAAAATTCAGAAGATTTATGGGGAATAATACATGCGTGCTGGGACGAGCTTGATCCAAATGTTGTATCAAATAATTCAGTCAATTCGAATAGTCTGGCTCAAGTAAAGGAACAACAGGGATTTATGACCAAGAATTAGATTTGTTTTTTCTTGTTAAACGTTTTTTGTTTCTATTGTAATTTTTATAAAACTGTTAAGATATATTACTATAAAATGAAAAAAAAAATGAATTTTTGTTATTCTATTGAACTAACGCCCAACGCAAATATGGTTAAGGTTTCCTCTCGTTCTAATTCGTGTACGCTTTTTTTCTGAATACAACACTGTATTTTACTTATTTGCATCGTTGGATTTTGGATAAAGTGACCATGCATGCATTCAATTTTCAAAAAAATATATTCCCTAGTTTTGGGATTATTTACATTTATATTCCAGACTTTTTTGACACCCTGTATAGGACGTGTACATTTTAGGCGGACTCCAAGAAATGAACCGATGTACATGCCAGCCGGAACATGCTTTGTCTATCAAACGTACGGAATGTACTTTATGTTAAATATCTCCAGCAAGGAATCCGGGGCTGCGGTCTTGTTGAGGGCCCTGGAGCCCTTAGAAGGTCTGGACGCGATGGAGCAGCTTAGAAAAGGTAGTAAAGAACCGACTGTCTCTCGCACGCGCATAGATTTTGAGTGGAAGAATGCATATCATTTAAAAATAGAGATTAATATTAGTCAAAACACAAATTGTTGAAAAATACATAATAATAATAATAAGTTTATTTAAAAATTTAATAATATAATAAATACTTATGTTTATGTTGTCTTCTATAAACTTATTCTTCAATCCCCTGAAGCTGAGCTTGTTAGGGGCAAATCTTATTTTTTGTTTTAGTACTTATGTAAAATCATAAATCATAAATATGCATTAAAAATAAAGTTTTAAAGTAAAAATGTTAATTTATAGTATAAACGCAGCTTTTTTGAAGAAATATATTACCTATATAATAAAATTATTAATTTATAATTTTTAAGTATAAAATATTACTTATATACCAACGAACACGTACTTACACGGTAAGGCTGGATCCACAAACATCCGTGATACGCATCCGTTGTGTACCACATGATTAATATGAACCAATGAAATTTTATGGCCCTAAAATTTTATTGGTTCAGATTAATCATGTGGTACACAACGGATGCGTATCACGGATGTTTGTGGATCCAGCCTTAGACTCTAAACATTTGTTTATTTCAGGGAAAAGCAAGGGTTACAAAGGAGAACCGAAAAACTTGTGCAACGGACCAGCCAAACTCTGTATCTCCATGAATATAAAAAAAGACGTCTGTAACAAACTGGACCTCACCGATATGGGCAACGATTTCTTATGGATAGAAGACGATTTGTCTACGGAACACGAGAGTGTCAGAATAGTAGAAACTTCCAGAATTGGCATCGATTCGGCTGGATCAGAGTGGGCTTTAAAACCCCTCAGATTTTATATCTTGGGGAATTCCAGCGTCAGCAAACGGGATAGAAAGACAGAAAAGGAGATGGAATCCCCCTAATTCTCATAAATAATCGAAATATGTAAATAGGATGTAAAGTACCGCGTATCTTGTGTGTTTCCAATTATATACATAAAATTGGTGTTTGTGTTTTTGTAGGCTCACCAAATGACCATATCAAAACCAAAACCCCATAGTTGGCAGTTGCTGGCTGGGTGGAATGGGAATCCCCACAGACTTCTTATAGAGAAATTAATAAATTGAATGTATTTTGAGTTGCATATGATCCAAGCGCCACATAAATGTCGAAGCACGAACTAATAAAGAATTTTAGGCACAGAAGAAAAAAGGGTTTATTGAGTTTGTTAATTTTAGTTCCAAAATTTTAAACTTCGTGGCGCCAAAGTCGGCCTTTTTCTTTTCGATACTCTTGTCAAACATGGTGAGTTGATGGCGAAAATCCTTTTTATTTTTAATCATCCTTTTTCAAAACTGCCTTTATGTGTATTTTATGGAACCGAAAAAGGTTCCTCCAAGTGCCAGCGTTAATATTGTTTAATTTTATTTTCAGGGTATCGACATAAATCACAAATACGACCGTAAGGTTAGGCGTACTGCCCCCAAAAGTCAAGATGTATATTTACGTCTGTTAGTAAAGGTAAGCACTTTAAAACATTAAAAATGCACCTAAACTAATAAATAAATCAATTGCTTTTAGCTTTACCGTTACTTGGCCCGTCGTACCGGTGCCAAATTCAACAAAATCATCCTGAAAAGATTGTTTATGAGTAGGATAAACAGGCCCCCAATTTCTTTGGCTAAATTAGTGAGGCACATGAAGAAACCCAGCCGTGAGGGGCTCACCGCTGTCCTTGTAGGCACAATAACTGACGACTCTAGAATTTTCGAGGTCCCAAAGTTAACTGTTTGCGCATTGAGAGTAACTGAGACAGCTCGTGCAAGAATTTTGAAAGCAGGTGAGTTATATATTTTTGGCCTTTATTTGTGTCGATTTGGGTAGGATTTTAAGGCTTTTATATGGTGTTTCACTAGTGCTTTGTTAAAACTACAAGGATCTAAATAATGCTAACCTCTTAACTTGTAGAAATGAAAATTGAAGTTATGTGAAATCAATATTATTATTTTGGTTTATTCTAAATAAAATTGAGGTTTATTTGGGCTACAGGAAACTCATATTTTAGTATTTTTACTTATTATTTTGCTACTGTAATTCTGTATTTAAATTCAACATGATGATTCTTTTACCAGATTTTCTTTTGAAAAAATGATATCTATAAAAAGAGGACGTAATTCTGAAAATAAATTGATTTTTAATATCAATTCATCAACCTATATATTACAATTATGTAACCAAAATTTTCCTTTTTTACTTCTAGGTGGTTCAGTAATCACTTTCGACCAGTTGGCTCTACGTGCCCCAACAGGTTCCAAAACAGTCCTACTTCAAGGGCGCCGTAACGCTAGGGAAGCTGTCAAACACTTCGGCAAGGCTCCCGGAGTGCCCCACAGTCACGCCAAGCCATTGGTTCGTTCTAAGGGTCGCAAGTTTGAAAGGGCCCGAGGCCGCAGGCGCTCTTGTGGATACAAGAAATAGAGTACTAGTTTATATTGTAACATTTGATATGAAATTTGTTCATAATATAAGTAAAAAAATTTAAAAAAGGATATTGTGTTTATTTGTACAAAAAAATTTTGTGGTTAAAACTTTAATGGTACTATTCACATATTATCTGGTTATATATTATTATGTGGTACTACTGTGGTGTTAAGGTGCGCTGGTGTACACAGTGTTTTATCGTAGAGCTTTGCATACCCAAAAGTTTCTGGTTGTGTATAGAACTAACCGAAAACCAATTGAAAACGCCTACTGTTTTTAAGTTCAAGTTTGTTGACGTGTCGGTTTTAGTTGAGAAATAATCAATTTCCAGAAAGTTATAAGAAAAACAATTAATAATGGTGCAAAAAGGAAAAATAAACGTTAAAGAAAGATTTTCTAATGGAGAAGTGGACTTAAGTATGTCAGATTTAGATGAAGTTCCAGTCAAAGAAATCGTAGGTCAATAAAACATATTTCCTGCCGGTTTCGAGATAATAGATAGTTTTTTTTTAGGCCGCCTTGAAAAACACCACAAGTCTGGATGTATCCAACAATAGACTCAGCTTGTTACCTGTAAGTTTTGCAAAAAAGTCATTTTTGACGCGTTCTAGTAACCTATCATAAATCTTACATTTCAGAGTAATTTTACGGTTCTCGTTAATCTTACGAAGCTAGATTTAAGTAAAAACGAGCTTACAGAACTGCCCGAGGACTTCGGAAGCCTTATTAAGCTAAAATATTTGGATTTATATAAGAATAATCTTGAACGATTGCCATTAAGTTTCGGGCAATTGGGTGGCCTAAAATTTTTGGATTTGAAGGATAACCCCCTTATTCCTGCCATTGCAAAGGTCGCCGGACCTTGCGTGGATACCAAAGGGTGAGTTATAGTTATAACCCACCTGTGCTGAGGTTTTCAAATTTTTTTGCATTTTTACTTACTAAATTTGTTATAAAATAGGTAGGTATATTATATATTTTAAAGGTGTCAACAGTGTGCAAAGGATGTGGTAAACTTCTACAGAAGGCTTCAGGAGGAAGTAGACAACGAAGTGGAAATGCGTAAGAAGGCAAGACAGAAACAACTTGAAATTAATCAACAGAAAAAGCAGGAGGAAAAGAAGAAACAGAAAAAGGAAAAATTGAATAACAAGTCTAAGAAGGAGCCGGAAAAGATCGATGTTAAAAACAACGCAGGCGTGGCGAAAAAACAAACTAAAAAAGAGCTAAAGCGGAAGACTGCTGTCCAGAAAACGAACAGAGGACAAACTTTTCTAGTGTATTTCCTTTTATGTTCTATTGTAATTTCTTCGTCATTCCTATTTTACATGTTTAATTATGAGCCCTCTTTAGTTCAGCCTTTTGTTGATATAAGTAGACATTTATACCGAGTGTTCTTAAAGAACATACCAGATCAATACGGATTTTATATAGAGTATTTCGTAGACTCTTTGGACTCGATAAGGCAAAATATCAATAATGCCATGTTAAACTCCATTGAAATTGTAATTAAGAATGAAACTATACAGGGTGTTATAGTAATGCTGCAACAGGGTGTCAATGAAATAGTTAAAAAAGTCTCTGGGAAATAAGGGTAATATTATTTTGTTAACTTTTTAAATAAATTTGTAAAAAATAAATTGTGTTTTTCAATTTTTATACTACTAATCTAGCTCAATCTTCTAAAAAAAAAGTTTTTTCTTAATCAACTAAAAAATAAATATACCTATGTAGTTTAAAAAAACTAAAAAACACGCTTTAATAATTAATATAGTTTAAAATAATTCTTGAAATTCTTAATATAGGCAGAAAATAATGAACGATAAACATTATTGAGAAAAAAGCGTGGGTCGCTTTGTGCAATATTTTTGTATATTGAGCACCCCACGCTTTTTTCACAATAATACCAATGTTTATCGTTCATTATTATTTTCCGCTTTTTAGTTTCATTAATAATTATTAAGGCGTGTTTTTTTAAACTATATTTATTTAATAAATTTCAAAATAATGCAACTCCTCGCCCGAAGGTATTTTACTATTTTATGAGCGAGAAGCAAAGAGAATTTATAGGGTGAGTCATGTTACCAGTTAAGGCCGGAATTCGCCTAAACAATAGGTTAGACGACGATCAACTACTCCTCTGTGACATGCTTGTTCATAGAATGTGGAGTTTTATAAAACATAAAATGATAAATAAGAGAGTTAACACTAGGGCTGGGCGATTATGAAAATCGATATAGTCGATAAATATCGACATTTTAATTTTTAAAAATCGTTATGCGATATTTTATTTTTTAAATATCGTTATTCGATATATCGATAATATATATCTTCTTAACATAGTGGTGCAATTTACAAAATATAGGTAAAAAATCAAAATTATCTTATGCAGCTGAAATTTTGCATGTGGACTAGAAACTGCTTTTAAAAAAACCTTTTCTAATAACCTTTTTCGATATTTTCAAAAATAACCCCACTTTTGAATTATTTTTTGGAAAAAATTAAAATTTGACAGATAATGCGAATCACGTGACTACTATTTTTTTGCTTCATTTTCATTTCGATTGAAGCAGAACTTGATGCCAAAGTCAAATTTTGAATAAAGCTATTAATAAAAACAAATCCCATATGATGCGGACTTTACTGATGGTGAATATCAATATTTTCTTATGTGCCCTGTAAGTCTCCGTACCTTCATTTCAAGGGGAGACTCTAATTATGAAGAAAAAAGATTGAATTAAATATTGGTCCTTAAATGTGTTATAAGGACGATATTGAAATTCCAATCGAATATCGATATTTTATTTTTTAAATATCGTTTATCGATATATCGAATTTTTGCCCAGCCCTAGTTAACACGGTCTTCCAATGAACTAATTAATTGTAAAACTTCCTGAACAGCTAAGCAAATAAAATAAAATTTCCTGAACAGCTAAGCAAATAAAATTTGATATATTCTTGACATTATGGTGAGTGCATTATTTTAAATTTATATGTATTTCTAATTTTATTCAGGTTTCTAGTAAAATAAAACAACTTCTGATATTATGTTTTATAGGTTTTCCAACTTTATTTACACGTAACTTCACAAGAGAAAGTTAAAAAATACGTTAAAAATATTGCTCCACGCAACAATTTTTATTACTCAAAAATAGTCTTTCATGACAACAACAGGCATGGAAAGATACATTCTATTCAACGAGAGACTAATAGGAATATTTTAGTAAAAAAATGACACCTCATTTAGTTCGATTATGCAAATAATAAATTAAGGATGCATGTGTGTTAAGCATATACACAATATATGCAACACACTTACTTAAAAGCTTCTTATCAATATTCCCTTGGAATAAAAGACTACTGCAAAGCAAAAAATTTTAAACAAACTGTCGTCATTTTGTTACTAAAAATTCCATGAGACTAGGAATATAAAGGCAAACAATTTTTTTACTCTACGTCATCTTCTTGTAATGATGCATTTGTGTTTTGTGCTTTCATTAACCGTGGCGCTACAGCTGGTAGCCTTTTGATTAACAAATGGAACACCTCTGGTTGTAATGTTTGTTGGAGCACCTTAAAAAGTAAAAAATAAATTGCAATAACAAAAGTTAATAGGCCAGGGCTGAAGCCTGTGAAAATGGTAAAAAGTGAAAGAAAATAATAGTAGGATGAAACCCATTGGAAAAGAAAGGAAAAATAATTTACGGGCGATCCGAGGTCGGGAAGTGGAAAGGGGTGAGTTTTTAAGGGTAGAAAACGATTTATCTCCATTTCCGGCAAAACTACAAGTCCTATGGAAAAACGTTAAATGGCAAAGTTGTAGGTAATAAAAAGATACACAACTTTTGTCTTTGCAATTTTATCACATAACCTCAAAATTTATGCGAAAAATTCAAATAACCAAGTTTTTGGTTTTTTATTTTTATCATTTATGTACAAAAATTTATTTTTTCACGAAATTTGGTGTAAACGTACCTTTTTATGTCCCAAACACACTGTAATTTTTTTGATTTAAAATATTTATTTTTTCACCTTATTTTGACTTAATATCGAAAAAGCTCCCCAATTTTCAATCGAAAATTCTCACGTCTAAATATCTGCTTTTTTTAAAAAGTCGGTGGGATTTTGTTCGTTGAAATCTCTACTTTCTGATGGTGTAAAAAATATACATTACTATGGTAAATGTTCTCAAAAAATGCAAAGAAACGAAAAATTTTGAGGTTATGTGAAAAAAGTGTAAATACACTAGTTGTGTGTTGTTTTTATTACCTACAACTTTGCTATTTAACGTTTTTCCATAGAACTTGTAGTTTTGCCAGAAATCGAGATAAATCGTTTTCTACCCTTAAAAACTCACCCCCTTCCACTTCCCGACCTCGGATCGCCCGTAAATTATTTTTCCTTTCATTTTTGTTATATATTCTCTTCCTTTCTCAATGGGTTTCATCATACTATACATACTATGAATAAAACAAATACTGAACGTTAACTGTACTGCTCTCACCTGTAAAAGATCATTGGGCTGTCCGCAGACAGCAACAGCATTTCCCAAATGATCGACACCATTTTCGAGGTCCCCTGCAGCTAGGAGCTCTTCACCAAGCTGAATTTCCTGCAGGAAGAACCTTTGAACCGCTTCGTGATCTTTCATGTCTGGGAAAACAGTTTTGCAGCGTTTACCTGTTGTAGCGGCCGCTCTCTGAGCTCTACGTCCTGGAAAAAGTTTGAGTGACTTATGTGAGTGACTTAAATATGATTGTTGGTGCTTTTATGAAGGAATTTTCGCAATGTTTCATAATCCCTAGATTTGAGTCATACAGTAACATGTATGACTTTAAGAACTCCTTGTGGATGTAGTTGACTTCTAGACACATGAATGCTTAACAGGGGGTGATTTAAAGCTTTAAATAGACTTCGGAACAAACGCCTTTGTGGCTTAATTTTACCTAACCTGAAACTTACTTTCACGGAGTTTCTTTTTGAAATCTGGGTCATTGTGCCTCTTTTTGTCGAAGTAGATGCAGTATCCAATAAAGATGGTTGCGGAGACGCCTGCACATAGCCCTAAAACCGCTTTAGGGGATACCATCGCACAATTTTTGGATATTCTAGATTTTTTTAACAACCCCACCGTCCATGACGCACCAACCAACACGCGCAAGCAAGGAAGATTTTTGAAATGTCAGACGAATCCTAAATGTCAGGGTGACCTTTTTATCGATTGATTTTTATTTTATTTTTGGCACTGTTTCTCGAAATTAAACAGAATAAAATTATGGTAATTGTCAAAGAATTTACTGTGCTAATTTTTTTGTGTTAATTTTCAAGCATGAAGTTCAGAAAATTGGATAAATTCGAAATTTCCTTTTCGACATTAAGGTTTTTTAATACTTAAGATTATATTTTGCGCAGGCTTCTCAGGTTAGGACCCATTTTATTCTTTATTTTTAAAACTAGAGGACGATAGAGTCTGTCCTTTACTAACCTGATGTCAGTAGAAAAAGACGCAATGAGGATCGCGACATAAACATCCTTAATCTAATATGTAAATTTACTAAACGTCAAATCTGACAAGTTGTCCCTAATTGACATTTCATTTGACAATTTGACATGTAATATCAGTGGTCAAGTTTAGGTGTGGTAGAAGTTTTTTTGATTAGCCGGATGAATCATTTAAAATCATAGGAAATAAATAGTTAAATTAAATGATCTTGGAGAATTTAGTGCACAATGGATAGTGAAGGTAGAAAAGTTATCGTGTGTGATAATGGCACTGGTGTAAGTACAAGGTTTGGTATTCATTCAAGGGAATAAGACCATCGATATCGTTACAATAGATCTGAGAGTCTGTGCAGGCTCTAACTACAAAAAGTTAACAGCCCCATACTATAATTTTTTTTACTGTTGAATTGTGCTGATCCCCTTGGTATTTTGTTGTCTCACCCCCCAGCTTAAGGAAAACATGATCCACACAGTTTTGTATCTCCTAACTCTTTTTATTTATAGTTTGTCAAATGTGGCTATGCTGGCTCCAACTTTCCTGCTCACATTTTCCCTTCCATGGTGGGTAGGCCCATAATACGAGCCGTAAACAAAATAGGGGACATAGAAGTTAAGGTAAGTTTTTCTAGTTTATTGTCTTATATTATGTACTTACCTATGTAGGTCTTATTTTAAGTAGTATTTTTCTTAAGTTATTGTTCTTGCATAATATGTTATATGTACTTTATTTACAGTTTATTTGTTTTTCTAGGGGTTACATGTTGATGTAAGTTTATTGTTTGTGGTTGTTTTTGTTGAACCTGCTGTATTTTATGCATTTTTTTAAAATTACTATTAGATACAATAACCTTGTTTGGTTTGGCTAAACTACCATACATATTACTTTTTGGGCTGCAAAATATACTTTAAACATTTAACAAAAACCCATGTTCTGTTTTGTAGTGTTATTTGTGTTATTTTTCCTTAAATGCTTCTCTAACAACCCCAAACTAAGTCGAAAACACTAAACATTAGAATAAACAGTTTTTTTTCCTGTCTTTTACAAAATTGTACCCTCTTATTAAAAGAGCACTTTTAAAATTTTACATGCACACAGGAGGTGGCAAATACCCTTCCTGTAAGTAAAGTTTGTGCTTTATATTCATGCTAATTAATCATTAAATTAGCTTTTTTTTTAAACCAATAGGGTCAGTTTTTATTTCAAAATGCTGTATTTTCCACAATGTTTAAAGGTTTAATAAAATTTTGTTACTCATTTCTTAGGATCTAATGGTAGGGGATGAAGCCTCGGCTTTAAGATCCCTGCTAGAAGTGAACTACCCCATGGAAAACGGGGTCGTCAGGAACTGGGAGGACATGTGCCACGTATGGGACTATACATTTGGTCCTAGTAAAATGAATTTAGATCCCAAGAACACCAAGGTAAATAGACCATCTCTTTTTGCCTGGAATGAACGAAAATGGAAAATATATTTATTTGTAGATTCTTTTGACAGAACCCCCCATGAATCCCACCAAAAACAGAGAGAAAATGATTGAGGTTATGTTTGAAAAGTACGGTTTTGCTGGGGCCTACGTTGCTATCCAAGCTGTGTTAACCCTTTATGCACAAGTAAGGATTTAAAAAAATTCCTTAACACCTATATAGGATTTATTTTTATAAAAAAAAAAAAAAAAAAAAAAAAAAAAAAAAAAAATTATCATAACGAAACCTGCAAGCCTATTATATAATTTTTCTCTCCAGGGTCTCCTTTCGGGAGTAGTGGTGGATTCTGGGGACGGTGTGACCCACATTTGCCCTGTTTATGAGGAATATGCACTGCCCCATCTTACTCGACGTCTTGATATAGCCGGGCGTGATATCACAAGATACCTTATCAAATTACTGCTGCTCAGAGGCTATGCCTTCAATCATTCTGCAGATTTTGAAACGGTAGGTGTAAATTGTTCTATAAGATTTTATAAGGTTTTGTGGGTGTGACAGATTTTTGTCCACAGGTCAGAATGATGAAGGAAAAATTATGCTACATAGGGTATGATATAGAAACTGAACAAAGACTGGCGTTAGAAACCACTGTATTAGTGGAGCCCTACACACTGCCCGACGGGAGAGTCATTAAAGTAGGAGGAGAGAGATTCGAGGCTCCGGAGGCCCTATTTCAGCCCCATTTGATCAATGTTGAAGGACAGGGGATCGCAGAACTGATATTTAACACTATACAGGTAATATTTATTTATTTTCATTTATTATTCTCAACCAACTTAAAAAAGTTTATTAGAGAGAATATAACACCAAATAGACAATATATAAATTCAAAAATATAATAAAAACCATGTTTAGTATTACTATACTATTAATAACTCCATCGAAATTATTAAAAAAAAAAAATATATAATCACCATTTAGAAAAAAAAAATATTAATTTATATTTTTTTAGTGTTTTTAGGAGGTCACGTTTTTGAATCTCTGCATAACTTTTAATTCTAAACAACTTTTCTTAATAACATTTTGCTGAATTTTCTGAAATAGGGGTACTTTATTCTTGTACAAGTTTTATATTTTTTGGCCTACCCTGTATGCCGTTTGACTTGCAACCATTCCAAGTGCGCCTAATATCATTATCGAACATGCACCAACTTTTATCAAGAATAAAATTTTCTGAGAAGTCGTCAATAAAAAAAATGCCCATATGTTGCACACTTAAATAACCACACTGTATATTTAAATGGTGTGTTGCTTCTTATCTAAAAAGTTGCTACAACAATTTGACATTCTTTGTAGGCTGCAGATATTGATATGAGACCAGAGCTCTACAAGCATATAGTGCTTTCAGGTGGTTCGACAATGTATCCAGGGCTTCCTTCTCGCCTAGAACGGGAAATCAAACAACTATATCTGGAAAGAGTGCTGAAAAATGACACCGAGAAGTTAAATAAGTTCAAAATCCGCATCGAAGATCCGCCCAGGCGAAAAGATATGGTTTTTATCGGCGGAGCTGTCCTGGCGGAAGTAATGAAAGATAGGGACGAGTTTTGGATGTCTCGGAAAGAATACGAGGACCAGGGGCTGAGGGTGCTGAAAAAATTAGGAAACCGAGCTGGATAAGCGACGTGGACTGAATTTAAGTGCAAAGAAATATACCAAGATATTTAGAGTTTTATCAAAATGATTTTTTATATTGTTTTTATTTTTATGATTACAATAATATTTTTAGGTAATTATATTGTAATTTTTTTTATAAGGTCGTGCATTTTTTGGGACCTATTGTAGTTCGGAATGGGAACAGTTATTTTTTTTTTGTAAAAAAAAATTAAAATTTTAAATTTCTTGTTTAAATGGGTCACCCTGTATTCTAGGTAATCAAGATAATATGAAACATGCACAAATTTTTTATATGTTTATGTTTTTCGTAGATCTTACATTTTCTAAAGTCATAGTACAGGGTTATATAATATGGGTCTTCAACTTATGCGCGACCCTGTACATTCCGTTTCCATTCCATTTTGTAATGGCCCAAATGACTTAGTAGTTTTACGTCACTGTTAACTATTGATTTTTTAAGAATTAAACAGTATTTTATAAGCTAGAACTAAAATAATAACTATTGTTGAAAACATTCCTCCTAAGTTTTGGTGCTTTTTATTTCAATTTTCCTAAATTGATTTATTTCTTCCAATAAATTCAAAATCTCCAGCACATGATAAATCACGTACCTTCCTATAAAAAACCGAACAGTTATATGCAAGCTTCTTTCACAGAAAAATAAAGGGTTTATGCTTCTTTGCTATTTTCTTTTTTAAAAACGGTATCGATAGAAATAAAAGTCGATTCTGCAACCATCTTTATTTTGTAACGGAAACGGAAGTCACCAAAGCGGCATCTGGAATGTGGCCTGAACATTCAAGCCCAATTCCTTTTATTCACTTTTAAATAGCGCAAACTCATGAACAACCTTTTATAAATTGAACTCGGGAAATAATTTTTCGTCCTGCTTTGCAGCGTTTAAGTATAGCCATCTATATTACTCGTACAATTATATGAAGTTTTTTCATGTGTGCGAAGCGTTTACAACTTTAGCTACGGAAACATTCTTTTGTTGTAAAACAAGGAAAAAATACCTAAATATTTTTTTAAATTTCTCTGTCAAATCAAGCCATCACAATTGACAGGCGGCGTTGCCGTATGTCTCTAACATTCCTGAGTACCCAAGAATATTTTGAACCATCATGTACATAAATAGTGCATAGAAAGGAATGATGAAAGTTTCTTTCGCCATGAACCGTGCCTGTTGTCCACGAAAGGGAAAGTTGTTCCAAGTTTGTTTTCATTTAAATAATACCCTTAAAACCATGCAAACCGGGAATGTATTCTAAAAACGCTGGCAACGTCGCTTGAGTGACAACTGTGACCAGTGACAAGTTTTTCTGGGAAAACAAAACTGTCAGTGGTTTGTTATTCATTTGTTTTACATGATTTTCTTCTGTTTTTCGTAAAAATTTCCGTCTTGGAAAAGTCAAAATGGTGAAACGCAAGGCCTTTATCGATAGCGACTCCAGTGAAAATTCTGATAGTGATTTGGACTCTGTAAGTAGAGGTGCTTGCCCTTTAAAGAGATTATAACCTAACAGTATTGCATTTTCTATTTTGCTGCTTTATAAAAAAAAAATTAGGTAATAGTTCAACGCAGTAGGCCACGAATTTCTGGACCACATTAAATAGGTACTATTTATTTTGATAGACGTCAGATTTTGACGTTTAATTTAAAAGTTTCAAAGTTACGATAAATTTTCAGTTAAAGATGCTTTGTGACCTTCTTTACCTGGAAAAACACGTTCGTATTTAACATTTCACCCTTTAACTTACTTCATTCAATGTATTTTTATAAATTTTCAGGAGTTTTTGGGCCTGGCAAAAAAGAAAAACAAGAAAAAAACTTCCCCAAAGCACAGGTCAAGCTCGGAAGCCTCTAGCGGCTCTGAGAGCGATAATGAACAGAAAAACGTAAAAAAAAAAGTAAAACGAGATACAGCCAGCTCAGATTCCGAACCGGAAACAAAAAAAGATGAAGTTAGAGACAAAATCTCGGAAAAGATTGTTTCTGAACCTGAAGAAGGTAATATGACCAAAAGAACTATAGGTTTTGATAGAAAACTTTTAAAAATGTTTTTATAACGTCTACTCTATGCAAAATGGTTTGTCCTTGAAATATTAAGGGATGTACCTTAAAATGTTTAAGTTACACTTGTTTCTAGGTGAAGTATCGGACTCTAGTAGTTCTGAAGATGAATATAATGATGGATATGATGACCAACTTATGGGGGATGAAGAGGACCGGACCAGACTTGCTAGCCTTACGGAAAAAGAAAGAGAAACTGAACTTTTTAAACGTATTGAACAGAGGGAACTTATGAAAACCAGGTTGGTATAGAATTTTTTAATTTTTTTGTTTTAGAAAACTGCGTTTTTGTAATAATTATTAAGCCCAACTCCAATATTTACTTATTTTTTTATATACCTTCCTGTATAATACTACTGTAGCTAAACTTCGCCTATTTATTATTATTATTATTATTATTATTATTATTATTTAATATCTCAGTGTGCTTGGGTTGTTTATTTTTGTCTTATTTGACACTTCTGCCAAACTGAAAGTTTCCAAGCCAAACTTCATTTTCTCCCAACATTTTCGCAGATTTGAAATAGAAAAAAAGCTACGACAACAGAAAAGACTTGAGAGAAACAAGGACAGACCTTTCGCCCGGCCAAAGGATAAGGACAGAGAAAAATCTAGAGAAAAGAAAAAAGAAAAATTGATAGAGGAAAGACCGAAGCCAAACGAAAAGGAATCCGAACCGGACGAGGAGGAGGAGGAGCAGGACACGAGCAACTTACAGATTGACTTTAGTTCCATTGACCATAAAGAGAGGAGTAAGGAGAGGAAAAAGAATATCGAAGAAAATAGGGGCAAAGCTGAGAACAAAAGGTTAGTGGGTAAAAAAAAATACTTTGGACCATTTTTTTCATTGTACCTAGATTGTTGATTTGAATTGTATATATAGGACTTTCTTATTGGTTTTTGGGGCCCCGTTTTTTAAGATATTAATATTAATTGCTAAAGTGCAGTTGTATCAGCTCCAATTTTTTTTTTTTTGATTATTGACTATTTTATTTTGTAGAAAACCATATTTATTGTTTTTTTTTTGACATCCATGCCCAGTTACTAATATTCCATCTTATAAAGTATCTAATAATAAAAAAATTGATGAACAGACCAGGGTCGATAATTTTTGAAACCAAAAAAAATAATAGTAGAATGAAACCCATTGGAAAAGGAAGGGAATATAACAAAAATGAAAGGAAAAATAATTTACGGGCGATCCGAGGTCGGAAAGTGGAAGGGGGTGAGTTTTTAAGGGTAGAAAACGATTTATCTCGATTTCCGGCAAAACTACAAGTCCTATGGAAAAACGTTAAATGGCAAAGTTGTAGGTAATAAAAAGATCTACAACTATTATTTTTACACTTTTTTCACATAACCTCAAAATTTATGTGAAAAATTCAAATAACCAAGTTTTTGGTATTTTATTTTTATCTTTTACAAAAAAACTTTTTTTTTTCACGAAATTTGGTGAAAACTTACCTGTTTATGTCCCAAACACACTGTAATTTTTTTGATTTAAAATATTTATTTTTTCACCTTATTTTGACTTGATATCGAAAAAGCACCCTAATTTTCAATCGAAAATTCTCACGTCAAAATATCTGCTTTTTAAAAAAGTCGGTGGGCTTTTTGTTCGTTGAAATCTTTACTTTCTGATGGTGTGAAAAAATATACATTACTATGGTTTCTCAAAAAATGCAAAGAAACGAAAAAAACTCAAATCCGAAATTTTTTTTTAATTATTATGTAGAATTTTGAGCTATTTATTAAAATTTATACTTTAATTACTCGAAATGTAACATGGAATCTTACGTTTTTTGAGTAATTAAAGTATAAATCTTAATAAATAGCTCAAAATTGTACATAATGATTTAAAAAAAATTTCGGATTCGAGTATTTTTCGTTTCTTTGCATTTTTTGAGAACATTTACCATAGTAATGTATATTTTTTTTTACACCATCAGTAAGTAGAGATTTCATCGAACAAAAAGCCCACCGACTTTTTTAAAAAAGCAGATAATTTGACGTGAGAATTTTCGATTGAAAATTAGTGTGCTTTTTCGATATTAAGTCAAAATAAGGTAAAAAAATAAATATTTTAAATCAAAAAAATTACAGTGTGTTTGGGACATAAAAAGGTAAGTTTTCACCATATTTCTAAAAAAAAAAAAAAATTTTTTGTGAAAGATAAAAATAAAAAACCAAAAACTTGGTTATTTGAATTTTTCACATAAATTTTGAGGTTATGTGAAAAAAGTGTAAATACAAAAGTTGTAGATCTTTTTATTACCTACAATTTTGCCATTTAACGTTTTTCCATGGGACCTGTAGTTATGCCGGAAATCGAGATAAATCGATTTCTACCCTTAAAAACTCACCCCCTTCCACTTCCCGACCTCGGATCGCCCGTAAATTATTTTTCCTTTCATTTTTGTTATATTCTCTTCCTTTTCCAATGGGTTTCATCCCACTATTATTTTTTTGGTTTCAAAAATTATTGACCCTGGTCTATTACTATTGTAAACCTATTTAGAGTTACAAAATCAAAGAAAAGGGCAAATTTTATTGATAAAAATACGAAATTTTAAATTTTACCAAAATTAACTATTCAAAAAATCTTTTCAGGTTCAATGCAATGGCCGAATTGAAAGCTCGAAGAGAAGGCAAACAAAAACGGGAAGAAGCGGAGGAAGAGAGAAAGAGAAAGGAAGAGGAAAAGAAAAGGCAAAAGGAGGAGGAAGAAGAGATGTTGTCCAAAAAGAACGAGACAAAATTGAAAGCCTCTGACATCTATTCCGACGACAGTGACAGTGACAACGACGGTATGTATTATAATCACTGTGTAGTGCAGAAATATACAGGGTATCCGGAAATGATAAGCAAAAAATTCTAGACCGAAAATAAATCTTTTAACATTTTTTCGAAAATTGATGAACGAAGTTACAGGATGTTAAAGTTAAATTTTATTTGCAGTTTTTTTGCAATACCTTTTGCCACGCTCATATTTTGACGAAATCTCGTGTATGGGGGTTTTTCGGGATGAGGAATATAAATTTGCCCACCGTTTTTTCGCATTTTGTAGAGGGCGCCACATAGGAACCTATACTTTAATTTGAATGGTCCCAACTTTTTTGTCTTACACTGTATGTGCATTTTGACTGGATCTTTTTATTCTCCTAACCTTTTGACATAAAAAAGGTATACTACTTTTGTTTTAATAAATCTAACCGTTTTCGAGAAAAACGCTAAAATAACATTGCTTGCATGCGATGAATGCGAAATCATTTTAATTTATTATTTTTTAATTTAATTTTTTAATAATAATTAATTTATGCATTGAAGAGGTATGACGTCACTTTGAACCTTTGATTTGAATGTTTAATTTATTCTTCTAGTAACTTAGGTCTTTAAAAACTGCAAATAAAATATAACTTAAACACCTTGTAACTAAGTTAATAATCAATTTTCGAAAAAATGTTATAGGAAGAGAGCATTTAATTTCGGTCTAGAATTAATTATCCCTTAATTTTTTTGCTCATCATTTCCGAACACCCTGTATATTCCAGCTGTTAGTTTATTAATTAAAACATGAAATAAACACAATGCAAATAAATAAAAACGTTCGTAGATTCGGACAGTAAAAAATCACCTGCCCCGCGTGAAAAAGCCAGATCTCGGTCTAGATCGCGGTCCGTATCGAGATCGAGGTCGTCCAGTTCTAGTTCCAGTAGTAGTGACAACGAACAGGAGGACGAGAAAAAAACAGCATATATACCAACAAGACTGGACTTAAACAACATTAGGTATGGCGGCGTTTGTTTTTCAATATAGACCAGGGTCGATAATTTTTGAAACCAAAAAAAATAATGGTAGGATGAAAACCATTGGAAAAGGAAGAGAATATAACAAAAATAAAAGGAAAAATTATTTACGGGCGATCCGAGGTCGGGAAGTGGAAGGGGGTGAGTTTTTAAGGGTAGAAATCGATTTATCTCGATTTCCGGCATAACTACAGGTCCTATGGAAAAACGTTAAATGGCAAAATTGTAGGTAATAAAAAGATCTACAACTTTTGTATTTACACTTTTTTCACATAACCTCAAAATTTATGTGAAAAATTCAAATAACCAAGTTTTTGGTTTTTTATTTTTATCTTTTACAAAAAAAAAAATTTTTTCACGAAATTTGGTGAAAACTTACCTTTTTATGTCCCAAACATACTGTAATTTTTTTGATTTAAAATATTTATTTTTTCACCTTATTTTGACTTATATCGAAAAAGCACCCTAATTTTCATCGAAAATTCTCACGTCAAAATATCTGCTTTTTTAAAAAAAAGTCGGTGGGCTTTTTGTTCGTTGAAATCTTTACTTTCTGATGGTGTAAAAAAAATATACATTACTATGGTAAATGTTCTCAAAAAATGCAAAGAAACGAAAAAAACTGTAATCCGAATTTTTTTTTATGTACAATTTTGAGCTATTTATTAAAATTTATACTTACTCGAAAAACGTAAGATTCCATGTTACATTGATAAACAAAAAAGTATAAATTTTAATAAATAGCTCAAAATTGTACATAATGATAAAAAAAAAATTTCGGATTCGAGTTTTTTTGGTTTCTTTGCATTTTTTGAGAACATTTACCATTGTAATGTATATTTTTTTTTACACCATCAGAAAGTAGAGATTTCAACGAACAAAAAGCCCACCGACTTTTTTAAAAAAGCAGATATTTAGACGTGAGAAGTTTCGATTGAAAATTAGGGTGCTTTTCCGATATTAGTCAAAATAAGGTGAAAAAATAAATATTTTAAATCAAAAAAATTACAGTGTGTTTGGGACATAAAAAGGTAAGTTTTCACCAAATTTCGTGAAAAAATTTTTTTTTTTGTAAAAGAAAATTAAAAACCAAAAACTTGGTTATTTGAATTTTTCACATAAATTTTGAGGTTATGTGAAAAAAGTATAAATACAAAAGTTTTAGATCTTCTTATTACCTACAACTTTGCCATTTAACGTTTTTCCATAGGACTTGTAGTTTTGCCGGAAATCGAGATAAATCGTTTTCTACCCTTAAAAACTTCACCCCCTTCCACTTCCCGACCTCGGATCGCCCGTCAATTATTTTTCCTTTCATTTTTGTTATATTCTTTTCCTTTTCCAATGGGTTTTATCCTACTATTATTTGTTTTTCACTTTTTACCATTTTCAAAGGCTTCAGCCCTGGTCTAATATACGATGTTGGAAACTTATTTCCACCTTAATTTTTTAGATTATCGAGACATAAACTGGAACGCTTCGTCCATATGCCTTTCTTCGACAGAATAGCCAAAGGATGTTTCATAAGGATAGGCATCGGGGCCAATAACGGCGCTCCAGTGTACAGGGCCGCCGAAGTAATAGGCGTCTATGAAACGGCCAAAATATACCAGTTAGGCAATACTAGAACTAATAAGGTTTGTATTCGGTCAAATAACCTGCTATTACTGCTATGTGTTCTAATTTCGATGCACAAGGCCCGAAAAATAGACGTAAATATTTTTTTAAATATAGTTTTTGAGTAGAGATCAAATATGCAGGATTTTTAGGGTCAAAAGTCAGATTACGATAACTATTCAGCTCCTACCTTGTTTCTAAAGCCATAAGAAGCCAGAATTCTAAAAGTAGTTCAAATGCACATTTTTCTACAGTGACCAGTATAGTCCGCATCTAATGGAATTTTTTTTATTAATAGCTTTATTCTAAATATGACTTTGGCATCAAGTTCTGCTTCGATCGAGATGAAAATTAAGGAAAAAAATAGTAGCCACGTGTTTCGCATTATCTGTCAAATTTTAATTTTTTCCAAAAAATAATTCAATAGTGGGGTTATTTGTGAAAGTATCGAAAAAAGTTATTAGAAAAAGTTGTTATTAATGCAGTTTTTAGCCCACATGCAAAATTTCAGCTGCATAAGATAATTTTGATTTTTTACCCATATTTTGTAAATTGCACCACTTTTGCAAAATAAGACTCGACGCAACCTACATAAAACTTCTTAGTTTTGACGATGCTTTATTTCAGATACATTTTCTTTAAAGTAGCGCCATATTAAATGTGTGTTTTTCTACAAAATCAAAATTGGGCTATTAAAATTTGGTCGCATGTGATGCAAAGTTTATTTGCTTTTGGCCCTGTATAAGGTAACTTTATAAAATAAGTATTTTTGAAAACGTAGTTTGTGTCTGAAAGTAATACAAATACACCTTAATATTAAGACAAAAAAGAGCACAGTGTCATCAGTAAAGTGTTCATTAAGTGGAAAATAAATTTTAGTGGTTGGTAAAAAATCAAAATTATTTGATGCAGCTGAAATTTTGCATGTGGGCTAGAAACTGCATTTAAAAAAACTTTTTCTAATAACTTTTTTCGATATTTTCAGAAATTACGCCACTTTTGAATTACTTTTTGAAAAAAATTTAAATTTGACAGATAATGCGAATCACGTGACTACTATTTTTTTGCTTAATTTTCATCTCGATCGAAGCACAACTTGATGCCAAAGTCAAATTTCGAATAAAGTTATACATAAAAAAAAATCCCATATGATGCTGACTTTACTGATCACACTATATATTAATATCTTCAAAATTTAACCCACAAGAGTGATATTTTAATGTTTATAAGGTAGCAGTGGGACTGTAGAGGGGACGTTTAAAATTTGCATGGTCATAAAAGCCGATGTAAGCAGATATTCGCAAAGTAGTTCAAATGCACAATTTTTGAACCCCATTTTTTTACTTACCGTTTATACGAGCATTGTTTTTAGGGCCTAAAAGTAAGACACGGATCTCAAGAACGTGTATTCAGACTCGAATTCGTTTCAAATTCGGAATTTGCCGAATCGGAATTTCAAAAATGGGTCGAAGCTAGTTCGGCAGCCGGCAACGCGTTGCCGTCCAAGACGGTAATTGACCAGAAGATGGCGGACATCAAGGAAGCGATTAGTTATGAGTTTAACGAACAAGATGTAGAGAGAATTGTGAGTGTGTATTTTTAAAAATTGATTTTATTTTGACGTAATTCCGCTTGACAAAATTTTTTCACAAACTGTGTTGTAGATTAAAGAAAAAGAAAGGTTTAAAACCAATCCACACAATTATGCAATGAAAAAGGCGTATTATATGAAGGAGAGGGACGCGGCATTGACAAGAGGAGATGACGACTATGCAAGGGACATGAGTGACAAACTGGGCCAGTTAGAGGAAAGGTACGTCCTTGTTTTGGTTGCAAATT
This sequence comes from Polydrusus pterygomalis, assembly GCA_963969555.1. Classification (NCBI taxonomy): domain Eukaryota; kingdom Metazoa; phylum Arthropoda; class Insecta; order Coleoptera; family Curculionidae; genus Polydrusus; species Polydrusus pterygomalis. Next base: position 2,183,388 of record OZ018382.1, on the reverse strand, counting down.
TGCGATTTAATTTTTATGGTTCCAATTCAACTTTCGAAATGTCTTTATTCCAAACTAACTTTTACAGTTCATTACATGGAAAGTGACAACATAATATAGCAAATAATAACCATTAAAAAAAATAATAATAAAAAAAATTAAAGTTAATCCAATTTAATTCATTAACAAAATCAATTTAAAAAAAATAGCATAAATAATTTAATTTAGTAAATATCTCTTTAATTGTTTTTTAAAAGTTGCCAATATATTTTTTGGAAGATTGTTGTATTTTATTATTCCGTCATATAAAAGCGATTTTTTTCCGAAATTACTTAACTAATGTCTTGTTCTCCTGAAGTGTAATGTTTGATTTTTTTTCTTTTAAAATAATAAAGTGAATTAGAATACAAATTTTTAATTTAAGTACTATAAATGTTTTGAACCCTTCGGTCTATATAGATTAACAGTTGGTTCTAAAAATGTGGTAATTTGTGTATATATTTAATAACTTTATTTTGCAATTTTTGTAATGGTTTTAAGTTTGATAAACAAGCAGATCCCCATGCGGAAGCTAAGAATTGTAATATTGAATGTATTAAAGAAAAGTATATATTTCTTAAGTATTTTAAAGGAATGAAATATCCAGCTCTGTACAAAACAGATACTGAAAGGAGATATCAGGAGTTGATACTATACTGGATATGGCCTTTCCAATTTAAATTTTCGTCTAAAACTAATCCTAAAAATTTTGTCGTTTTTGAATATTAAACGTGAAGGGGTTAATGATGGAATTTATTTTATTTTTAGTCATAAACATAAAAGAAGATTTCGTAAAATTTAACGTTAGTTTATTTGATTGAAGCCAAGAAAGAAGTATTTTTAAATCATTATTAATATGAAAATACAATTCTGCAAAAGTTTCAGCAAAATAAATAATTGTTGTATCATCTGCAAATAGCGTTATATTGCCGTTTAAGTTCAATTTCAAAATCTGATCTATTTTTCGTTTAGGCGAGCGTGAGTATCCGTCTAAACTCACGTCGCTTTTCGACACTTAGATCGTGACCTGGCGGTATGTCTAGGTTTACTTCGTTTATGGTACTTTGGATACCAAAATGTACCTTAATTTAACAAAAATTCGACTGAATCACAATTTTTTTTTTCATGCACAGGGCTTCCGAGTTAGACAAAAGACGAACAGCTACAATATCCAGTATTTCATATATCAACGATAGAAATAGGAAAAGGAATGTGGAGGAGGCAGAGAAAGCTATTATTGCAGAGGTTCGAGCTAATAAAGGCAAAAAGGTATGGATGAAATGATTAATTAATTTTACGAATATTTTCGCTAGTTAACTAACTAGCTAATAATAAGTTTATCTAAAATTTAATAATATAATAAATATGTTTATGTTGTCTTCTATAAACTTATTCTTCAATCCCCTGAAGCTGAGCTTGTTAGGGCCAAATCTTATTTTTTGTTTTAGTATGCAAAATCATAAAACATAAATATGCATTAAAAATCAAGTTTTAAAGTAAAATTGTTAATTTATAGCATAAGCGTAGTTTTTTTGAAGAAATATATTACCTATAAAAAAATTATTAATTTATAATTTTTAAGTAAAAAATATTACTTATATAAATTATTCAGAACAATATTAATTAATTAAAGCATTTCTAAAAATATTTTCAAATTGTCTGTTTTTAATATCCATGTTTTTTTTTCGACTTTAAATTTTTTTAGTGAAATCAATTTTTTATTTTTGTTGGTAAATAATCGTTTAAGGTGGGAGTATCAACATGCTTGCCAACATGTAACCTATTTCGCGTATATTTATTTAATTTTTCTAGCTTTTACACAAAATTTAAATAAAATCATTATCGTCTTCATATTTTATAGGTAATAATTGACATATTAAATAAATATCAAGGAATTTCATTAAATATTTTAGGAGAATTGAATAGCGAAAAATATCGGGCAAGATTTTTTTTAACATTATTATGTCATTGTTCTTTCACTATAGCAATGAAATAAATTGATATTTTTGTAATATGTCAGATATTGATATTACCTAAATATTGTACCGACGATATTGATTTTATTTAAATGTTAGTTAATCAAATAATAAACTAAAAAAGCAACGCGAAATAGGTTATAGGTTGGCAATAGATGGAATGACGTTGAGAATTCCACCTTAAGGTTGAATTCTCAACGTCATTCAATCTTTTGCCAACCTATAACCTATTTCGCGTTGATTTTTTAAGTTTTTTATTTTAATAACTAACATTTAAAGAAAATCAATATCGTCGGTACGTTATTTAGGTAGTATCTGATATATTACAAAAATATCAATTTATTTCTTTGCTAATTTTGGGAGAATTGTATACTGAAAGAACAATGAGTGACAAGACATAATAATGTTAAAAAAAATCTTAACCGATATTTTTCGCTATACAATTCTCCTAAAATAAGTTATGAAATTCCGTGATATTTATTAAATATGTCAATTATTACCTATAGAATGTCAAGTCGATACTGATTTTCTTTAAATTGTGTATAAAAGCTAGAAAACATAAATAAATCTACGCGAAATAGGTTAGAGGTTGGCAAGCATGTTGATACTCCCACCTTAAATATAAACATAAATATTTGAAATATTTTTGTCCTATCGACTTATTTATTTTAGGTTTTATGGTTATTTTATTTTTATGACGTGTATTATGATTATGGTTTTTAAATTGTATAAGGTTTTTATTTTTAAATATATATATTAAGTTCAACTTTTTTGTTTCTGAATATAATTCTTTTGAAAGATAAAGACAATTTTTAATGAATATAATTTTTAGAAACCTTTTTTGTAATATTTCTAATTTTTTACCTAAAGTTCTATTTATTCCTCCCCAACCTAAAATTCCGTAATTTAAATGAGTTTTAACTAACGCGTAATATAATATTTCCATACCTATGTCTTACATTTAAAATTTTTTTAATGTTTTTAAAAATCGGTAGTAAACTTCTTAATTATTTAATTAAGTATTCTAAGTGAAAATTTAATTTACTGTCAAAAATAATTCCTAAATATTTTATTTTATTAACTTTAAAAATTTGAATGTCTTCATTTATTTGAATGCCTACTATTCATATTTCGTGGTAGGTTATTTAGGTTTAAAGTAAAAGGAATATAATTTGTTTTATTAAAATAATATATTATTTAAGGTCGACGATCCCTTCACGAGAAGATCGACGAAACCGAGAATGAACTTTAAGGCGGGAGAAAAAGAAGCCATTGCGGCCGCCGAACGGGCGGCGATGGACGAAATTGCGCGGGAGGATAAGCACGATAAGGTGGAACTAACTAAGCAGGTCGAGAAACAGCCACAAGTCAGCCAGGAAGATCTATTTTCGGCTCACGATTTCGACATTAAAATCGATTTGGAAGTTCCTCTGCCAGGTACGGTGTAAATGCCACTTTTTAGCGCTAGGGCGTAAAATTGCTCGTTAAAGCACTCGTTATACACACTGCGTCCAAAAAAGTATGCAACATATGGGAAAGTTTTTTATCACCGATTTCTCAGAAAATTTTATTCTTTATAAAAGTTGGCGCATTCCTTAAAACTATAAATGCATATTTCATATTTTACCTGCGGCTAATAGTAGGGGAGCAAATGCCATTTTTTCGAAATTGCCTTAAGAAAAGTACCTTAATTATTAGAAATACAACAAAATTTTATATGGAAATGTTCTTGCAAATTAGTAAGTTAGTCCAAATACGAAATTTGAGTTAGTTGTCACAATTTTTAATTTTTTTTGGTTAATCTCTATTTTCCCCTAAACGATACACCTCTGGTCGATTTTTTGTTTACGCAATTTTAATATATTTATTAAATAACTTAAACGGGGGTTTATAATAAAAATGGATTAAGTAGTTGCAAACTTTTTAAAACCTTTCAATGTTACGAGTTGGTTCAGATATTAGCGTGTTGCACGCCTACTTAAACACATTTTAGCCAACTTATGTTCTAAACAAAATTATGATAGAATCCAACTCTATTCATATTACTGGAAATAATTAATAATTTATTTGTCATTTTCACCCAGTACGCTGAAGTCCAAAAACCTATTTTAAAGTTTAAAGAAATGCATACAAAAAAAATTAAAAATTGACACACCCAACTCAAATTTCGTATCGTAAGTTTTTAATTTGCAAAAACATTTCCATATAAAATTTTGCTGTATTTCTAATAATTAAGGTACGTTACTCTTAAGGCAATTTCGAAAAAATCGCATTTGCTCCCCTACTATTAGCCGCAGGCGAAATATGAAATATGCATTTATAGTTTTAAGGCATGCACCAACTTTTATAAAGAATACAATTTTCTGAGAAATCGGTGATAAAAAACTTTCCCATATGTTGCATACTTTTTTGGACACCCTGTACAATAAACTGTTTTTTTTTTAGCGACAAGTGTAAATGTAGTTCCGAAAAACACTCAAAAAGATCTAGCGCCGAAGCGAAGTTTGAATCTGCAAGACTACAAGAAAAAACGAGGGCTCATTTAGTATTTTGGAAAAACTGGTTTTCCAGGTTTTTATTTTAGGGTTTAAGTTGTATTCCTCAGTAATTTATAAGCAAAATACTTTCTAGAAAGTATCAAGTTTACGTTCTAGCTCTTGAAAATGTTTTTTCTTTTGTGCAGGAGAAAAGTTTTATTTTTAGAAATATTTATTTTTGAAGGTGAAACGACACGCCGTATTAAGACAAGCAAAAATTACGTATTGTGATTTTTTTTTATTGAGAAACGATTGTGTATAATTATTATATTATGTCTGGATTTTAAACTTCGTTTTATTTGCAACTAGCGATTCTGACTAGGGGGCATTGTCGGCTGAGGAAACGTAGGACGTTGATTGGCGTTGAGGAGGACCCTCCCTCCACCCCCCTGGGTGTCTGGTAGATGAGGGGACACCGCTGTACTTTCCGGGTAGACCAGGGTTGATATTTTTTGAAACCAAAAAAAATAATGGTAGGATGAAACCCATTGGAAAAGGAAGAGAATATAACAAAAATGAAAGGAAAAATAATTTACGGGCGATCCGAGGTCGGGAAGTGGAAGGGGGTGAGTTTTTAAGGATAGAAAACGATTTATCGCGATTTCCGGCAAAACTACAAGTCCTATAGGAAAACGTTAAATGGCAAAGTTGTAGGTAATAAAAAGATCTACAACTTTTGTATTTACAGTTTTTTCACATAACCTTAAAATTTATGTGAAAAATTCAAATAACCAAGTTTTTGGTTTTTTTCTTTTACAAAAAAAATTTTTCTTTACAAAATTTGGTAAAAACTTACCTTTTTATGTCCCAAACACACTGAAATTTTTTTGATTTAAAATATTTATTTTTTCCCCTTATTTTGACTTAATATCGAAAAAGCACCGTAATTTTCAATCGAAAATTCTCGCGTCAAAATATCTGCTTTTTTAAAAAAGTCGGTGGGCTTTTTGTTCGTTAAAATCTCTACTTTCTGATGGTGTAAAAAAAATGTACATTATTATGGTAAATGTTCTCAAAAAATGCAAAGAAACGAAAAAAACTCGAATCAGAATTTTTTTTTTAATCATGTACAATTTTGAGTTATTTATTAAAATTCATACTTTATTTACTTGAAAAACGTAAGATTCCATGTTACATTGATAAACAAAAAAAATACAAATCCATAAAACAGTTGTTCTAAATATAATTAAAGGTAGGATTTAAAGGGGATTTCATCACATTTACCATAGTAAAGTATATTTTTTTACACCATCAGAAAGTAGAGATTTCAACGAACTTAAGCCCACAGACTTTTTTTAAAAAGCAGATATTTTGACGTGAGAATTTTTGATTGAAAATTAGGGTGCTTTTTCGATATTAAGTCAAAATAAGGTGAAAAAATAAATATTTTAAATCAAAAAGATTACAGTGCGTTTGGGACATAAAAAGGTAAGTTTTCACCAAATTTCGTGAAAAAAAAATTTTTTTGTAAAAGAAAGATAAAAAACCAAAAACTTGGTTGTTTGAATTTTTCACATAAATTTTGAGGTTATGTGAAAAAAGTGTAAATACAAAAGTTGTAGATCTTTTTATTGCCTACAACTTTGCCATTTAACGTTTTTCCACAGGACTTGTAGTTTTACCGGAAATCGAGATAAATCGTTTTCTACCCTTAAAAACTCACCCCCTTTCACTTCCCGACCTCGGATCGCCCGTAAATTATTTTTCCTTTCATTTTTGTTATATTCTCTTCCTTTTCCAATGGGTTTCATCCTACTATTTTTTTTTTTACTTTTTACCATTTTCAAACTGATTAGGGGACGTACCGAAGCTCTCGCCCTTCCTGACTTGCATAACGGGAAGACGGGAATGTTAGGCGAGGACACAGTTGGTTAGGGTGTAGTTGAGGGAATTATTCTCTTCATTTTAGTGCGCCCTGTAACTCGTCAAGGTTTCATTGCATTCGGGTGAATGATACCTGTATAGGGACGCATATGGGACAAAGAAGCCATCATTATAATATGTATTTAATTGATCTAAATTTAAAAAAAATTATGTCAAGTTTCAAGAATATTATAAATAGATTAAATAACCGTCAGATTATAGATCTCGGGAAGTTTGCGGCGATGTACGTTATTTGTATACGCAATAAATAACTTAAAATGTCCCAAAAACTTTGTAAAAATTATACTAACATTTAAAAAATTACATTTTTTATACCCTTGGCTTCAGGGAAAATGACGCTTGCACATTCCTATAAATATCTCTATAGGCACTTTCCTTTTGCTTCTTTTAAACAGCAAAGTAAAGTAAACATTTTTGCTTAGCTAAGTTGTTAAAGGAACGCAAAATGGGAAATAGAGAGGGGCATACTTAACCGCGGCAAAGGGGGAAGGAAAAAATCGGCGCTGAGCTCATCAGTTAAATTGTTAAAAGGAAAACGCAACTTGGCCGTTGGCTTTGCTTTGTTTTTAAAAGTAATTAACTAAAAGGAACTCTGCCAATAAATATTTAGAAACAGAGTGAACAAATAGACATTTATAGACAGTGTGTGTATAAAGTCTGGAAACGGCTTAATAACATCACAATTTACTGGCCGATTTAAACCAAATTTGGTACAGTTGTGTAAGAGGATCTAACGCACCGAATGACAATATTGGCGTTGTTGCCAGCTTTTTAGTTTGTCTGGAATTCGAACGAATTTTATATTTTTAAATATAACACCCAGTATATTTTTACATTTTTAAATTTCACATAAAATTATAATTATTTTTTATTAAATGCATTATTAGTCTATACTTCATAGTTTCCGAGATATTGACTCTCGAAAAGTGACATTTTTGAACTTTGACAGCTTATAACTTTCTAACAGTACGTCTTAGAGCAAAACGGCTTACATGTCCCTATCTTCAATTTTTATTATCTTTCCAAAAAAATCAACTTCCGGTTAAACCGGATGTAAGTCGAAAGCAGGAAATATAGTTGTTCCGGTTTAACTGGAAGTTGATTTTTTTGGGAAGATAATAAAAATTGAAGATGGGGACATGTAAGCCGTTTTGCTCTAAGACGTACTGTTAGAAAGTTATAAGCTGTCAAAGTTCAAAAATGTCACTTTTCGAGAGTCAATATCTCGGACACTATGAAGTATAGACTAATAATGCATTTAATAAAATATAATTATAATTTTATGTGGAATTTAAAAATGTAAAAATATACTGGGTGTTATATTTAAAAATATAAAATTCGTTCGAATTCCAGACAAACTAAAAAGCTGGCAACAACGCCAATATCGTCATTCGTTGCGTTAGATCCTCTTACACAACTGTACCAAATTTGGTTTAAATCGGCCAGTAAATTGTGATGTTATTAAGCCGTTTCCAGACTTTATACACACACGGTATATACACCGGGTGATTCTCAAAAGACGTTCACCCCTATAACTTTTCTGTATTTATAAATATTAAAATGAACTTTTGAGATTATGCATAAGAGATGAGTCTGCATTTATTGGCATAATTTTCAATTTGTTAGCACTTCCGGTTCGACCGGAAGTGACCTTGACTTTGGTATTTTTAATGGGACATCTTGTATATTTTTACTTATTTGGGTTCAGCATAACATTATAAGTGAAATGACACCTCACTTGTCATTTTTTGACGTGTTATAACATTTTTATGTTTATGCGTGTTTTATTTTCCATCTAGAGTGCTACAAATTAATTATTAAATCTGTTAATTTATAGTCAAGTAGTATATGAAAAATGAAAATTAAAATTATGTCATAATAATTGACTTTCTAAGTTTTACAAGCGTTGAAAAAAAATGAAATTTTGTTTTCTTGATGTTTACTCCATTTTTCCAAATGGTACGATGGTGGTTCACTAGGATATATAAAACCAGCATTTTTTTCCAACAATTTGATACCATACACTCCTATGCTATTTTAAAATTGACACTGAAAAATTTGCCTTAAATCCCAATCGCAAATTTAAAAGCGTTATGCCTTATTGCCGCCCTTTCTTTTCTAAAGAGATATAAAGGCGGCTTTGAAAAACAATTGAATGTTTTTGAAAAGCAATATGACTTTAATTTAAAGTTGTAATGTCATTAGTTTATAAAACATACAATACATACAATCTTGCGGCTTCAGAAGATTTTTTCTGGTCACTCCAAAAATTAGGAGCACATCAATTTGTTAATTTCTAGTAAAACTAACCATTTTATCTGATTTACAATGTAAGTTTAATAAACGAATGACATTACAATTTTGATTTAAAACCATAATATTCGTTTTTAAAACCATTCCATTGTTTCTCAAAGCCGCCTTTATATTTCTTTAGAAAAGAATAATGCATAACGCTTTTAAATTTGCGATTGGGACTTAAGGCAAATTTTTTGGTGTCAATTTCAAAATAGCATAGGAGTGTATGGTATCAAATTGTTGGAAAAAAAATGCTCGTTTTAAATATATCCTAGTGAACTACCATCGTTCCATTTGGAAAAATGGAGTAAACGTTAAGAAAACAAAATTCTAAATTTTAAACGCTTGTGAAACTTAGAAAGTCAATTATTATGACATAATTTTAATTTTAATATAGGTACTACTTGACTAAAAATTAACAGATTTAACTAATTTGTAGCACTCTAGATTGACAATAAAACATAAACATAAAAATGTTATAACAAGTCAAAAAATGACAAGTGAGGTGTCATTTCACTCATAATGTTATGCTGAATCCCAATAAGGACAAATATACAAGATGTCCCATTTAAAATACCAAAGTCAAGGGCACTTCCGGTCAAACCGGAGGTGCTAAAAAATTAAAAATTATGCCAATAAATGCAGACTCATCTCTTATGCATAATCTCAAAAATTGCATTTTAATATCTATAAATACAGAAAAGTTATATAAAAAAATTCCGCCAAAAGCGAATGAATACGCGACAACTCTCACCTATTTTTCGGTTTTCCCAATTTAACCTAAACCTTATTAATATAGGTCATTAAGGAAAACAAGACCATCAAGCCAAAAATTCCGGATTTCGATAAATCTGATTAGTTTTTCGTTTTAGAATAACTATATATAAGGTTCGATCGAGGAGGTTTATTAGTAAGAAGCAGTTGTTTGTCAAAAGATATAGTCTTCAGCAGTACCATAATAGTCTCAAAATGTTCAAAACTGTAAGTATTATATTTATAATAGAAATATATGTACAGTGAACGCTAGAAATATGTAGAATGTGTACAATCATAATATGGGAAACCTGTTGTTATTTTTGAATTTAAGAAATTTATTTTATTTCTAAAAGTTCTGTATGTGCGATGATATAGTTAGAATTAATTATGCTAACACTGTTCTTGCCAAAATAAAATTAAAAATGTTGAATTTATAAAATATTTAGGAATATTGATTGACCAAAATTTAAAATGGGATCATCAAATTAACGCTCTTACAAAAAAAATAAGAAACACTTTATGTAAATTTAGACTTAAAAAATATTGTGAATCAAAAACTTTGTTTAATGTTTTATTATGCACTTTTTCAATCAAATCTTTCCTATGATTTAATTGGTTGGGGAAGTGCATACGACTCGAATTTGAAACCGCTTATAACATACAAAAATATGTTTTAAAAAATAATATTTAATAAACATTTTGTTTCCTTCAAAAATATTATTTGTTTATAATAATATTCTCTTTATTACAAATCCATTTTATATAAATTATTATATATTATTTTAAATTTATTACATAACATTACTCATTATACCAAACAAGACAAAAAGCAAATCTATGTTTATGTTATGATAATTTTAATTTAACACTTTTAAAAAATAATGCTTTATTTGTTGGCATCAAAATTTTTAATATATTAGGTACCTACTAATTTGAAAACTATGAGTTTTTTGACATTTAAAAGAAAATTAAAATCATGGATTATGCAAAATTATATAAAGGTAAGCCAACTTATATACAGTGTCACCAGTAAAGTCCGCATCATGGGATTTTTTTTAATTAATAGCTTTATTCAAAATTTGACTTTGGCATCAAGTTCGGCTTCGATCGAGATGAAAATTAAACAAAAAAAAATAGTAGTCACGTGATTCGCATTATCTGTCAAATTTTAATTTTTTCCAAAAAATAATTCAAAAGTGGGGTTATTTCTGAAAATATCGAAAAAAGTTGTTAGAAAAAGTTTTTTTAAATGCAGTTTCTAGCCCACATGCAAAATTTCAGCTGCATAAGATAATTTTGATTTCTACCTATATTTTGTAAATTTGCACCACTTTTGCGAAATAAGACTCAACGCAACCTACATAAAACTTCTTAGTTTTGACAATGCTTTATTTCAGATAAATTTTCTTTAAAGTAGCGCCATATTAATTAAATGTGTGTTTTTCAAAATCAAAATTGGGCTATTAAAATTTGGTCGCATGTGATGCAAAGTTTATTTGTATTTTACCCTGTATAAGGTAACTTCATAAAATAAGTATAGTGTGGGCCTGAAAGTAAAAAATTTAAAAAAAGAGTAAAAGGGTTTTAAATTAAATCGTTGAAAATAGATTAACTTTACGTTAAGTTAAACTAAAATTTATTTTCCACTTACTGAACACTTTACTGAAGACACTGTGTTCTTTTTTGTCTTAATATTAAGGCGTATTACTTTTAGACACAAACTACGTTTTCAAAAATACTTATTTTATGAAGTTACCTCATACAGGGTCAAAAACAAATAAACTTTGCATCACATGCGACCAAATTTTAATAGCCCAATTTTGATTTTGTAGAAAAACACACATTTAATATGGCGCTACTTTAAAGAAAATGTAGCTGAAATAAAGCGTTGTCAAAACTAAGAAGTTTTATGTAGGTTGCGTTGAGTCTTATTTTGCAAAAGTGGTGCAATTTACAAAATATAGGTAAAAAATCAAAATTATCTTATGCACCTAAAATTTTGCATGTAAACTAGAAACTGCATTAAAAAAAACTTTTTCTAATAACTTTTTTCGATATTTTTAGAAATAATCCCACCTTTGAATTATTTTTTGGAAAAAATTAAAATTTGACAGATAATGCGAATCACGTGACTACTATTTTTTTTGCTTAATTTTCATCTTGATCGAAGCAGAACTTGATGATAATGTAAACAGGCTTTCTTAAGTATATCGTTTACGAAAGTACGAAAGAGTCAAAAATAAAGTACCACCCCAATTTTTTCACTTCTCATAAGTTAACCATATTTTCAGATCTTCGTAGTCAGCTGCCTCTTGGTCGTCGTCCTGGCCACTCCCGTTCCAGAGGACCCGAAAACGGTCGTCGAGGGCGAGGCGAAAACAACCGAAAAGAGACACGCGCTTTTCTATGACGCGGCAACTCCCCTAGTCAGCTATCAATCGCTACCTTACGCCTCCTCTTGGCAATTCCGCTCTATACCTGCTACTTACAGATCCGCATGGAATCCCTTGGCGTACAGCAGCTACCCATTTAATTCCTACTATTACTAGACGGAATTGTTGGATTGATGGATTATGATAATGGAAAAATTAACAAGGCCTGTCAACACTTTTGGATTTTTTTAATAGGAATTTAGCAATTATTGTATAATTTGTGTTCATTTAAATAAAGTAGATTTTTGTATTATTTTTGTTTTTTTATAGTTTTGAGGGTGTTTATTAAAAGTATTATTTCCGAGTATATGGAGTACCTACCTATGCAAGTAGTACCTATATAGGCTGGGAATGTGGCCCTTATTTATAGGGTGTTCAAGTTAAATTTTATTTGCAGTGTTAAAATACGTAAAGTTACTAGAGCAATAAATTAAACATTCAAATCAAAGGTTCCTTCCTCTCTTCAATGCATATAAATTATTTCTTCTTAAAAAATTAAATGAAAAAATAATAAATTAAAATGATATTCATCATATTATGCAAGCAATGTTATTTTAGCGTTTTTCTCGAAAACGGTTAGATTTATCGAAATAAAAGTAGTATACCTTTTTTATGTCAAAAGGTTAGGAGAATAAAAATATTCAGTTTAAATGCGCATACGCAGTGTGTAGAACAAAAAAGTTGGGACCATTTAAATTAAAGTATATATACCGCGGGTGTCCACGGAAGCATAGGCTTAGTTAGGGGAGTACTTGGGGGTGCTAAGCACCCCCAAAATATAAATTAGCGCCCCAAAAAAAAATTTACAATATATAGGCTAATTTTGGAACTAACCTATTTTTATAATATACATTATATATGTAATGACTTTTTTATATTAATATTTCAAGCATTCGAATTCTGGTACAAATTCAGCAAGTATATTTATATTAGGTAGTTGCGGATTCTGTTTAAACTTTCTCTCCGTGTACCCTGTAGTTCACGCCCAGTTTACTTGTCAGAGCGGGTCTATATGATCATAAAAATCTCGTAAAATACGAGAGCGGCATAGTACCTTGTGTATGTCATGATGTTCTGCAATTCTACATTAATTTGATAATTTAAATTTAACCATGCAGTCGTAGTCGTTCAAATTCGCGGAAATTTTTAGCCGGTATTTTGACTATTTTTTTGTTTATTATAAGGTTTAACATGGTTATTGAATTCAGTTAAAGTTTAAAGTTAAATAAACACGAAAAAACAATGAGTGCGTCGTCGGATATAAAATACATCGTGGAATTCTTGAAAAAATCTTTTAGCAAGTTACCTTTGGAGGAGAAAGTGATTGTCAAGAACATTGAAAGACCTAAACCTGCTATTATAACATACATTAAAATATTTACTAATAATTATTGACCAAATTTAGGCGTATAGTCTTAAAAGTTTTTTCGCCTGCGGCGCATTTCACCTACGGCGGGTTTTTGTGCACCCCCACGTTAACATGTCACGAGCCGCCACTGGACTTCAGCACCCCCAGTGTTGACCGTCTACTACGCCTATACACGGAAGGTGGCTCGCCCCTCTAACTTTTTGTTTTTCAAGATAATGAAATAAAATTCGGGGGATTTGTATACGACATATATATAAAACTGCATTTTTTGAAAGGTGACTCAACATTATGGAACTTCCGGTTTAACGGGAAGTGGCATAAACTTTCGATTTTTAAATGGGACACCTGGTATATTTTTACTTTTTTTGACTCCATATGACAATCTAAATACAACGATGTACCTGTCACTTTTTGTCACCAAGAAAATATTTTTTTTCCAAATTTATTGTTTTATCTAGAGGGCTATGAAAAATCACTTATTTATCAGTTCTTTATATAATATTGGGAAAAATACAATTTTACTCAAATACTTCTAATAAATTTAGAAGTCGTTGATTTTACTAATGCCATAATGTGATAAATGTGTGTAAAATTTAATCTTTAAAGTTGTATTAACTCATTTTTTTTTTAATGGCAACATGGTAGCTCGTCGGGTTAAGAAAAAAGAGGATTTTATTACGATTATTATTAGGTTTTAGAAAAGCTGCCATTAAAAAACTTTAAAAAGTTAACTTAGAACTTTCCTAAAATGAAGCATCTTTTGAGAATAAATTTATAGATTTAAATGCATCAAGTAGCCTGTGACCAGCAAAACTGATAAAACAAAATCATGCCTTGAAGAAAATTAAAATGCCAAACAGCTTCCGCCAAAGTAAATTAGTATTAAAAAACATGGAAAATAATAGTTTTACAAGGAGTGAAAATGTTGATATCTTCTTCTACTTACCGCAGTCAAGTATGCGTATGCTCCTCTACATTTCTCATACGATATTATATACGAAGTTGTACTTTTTACAACTTAGAGGTAAGAAAAATATTTATACTTTGTTTTGCTGTTTAAAAGAAACAAAAGGAAAGTACCTACTGTTTATAGCCGATTGAATTCCTTATCGGGACAAAACTGGTGCGCACCGTTTAAAAATGCTTCGCTCCATTCATAATAATCGCATTTATACCATAAAAGGAAATTAGATTCGTCTAATGTTCACTGATCTTTAAATCCCCCCAAAATGTGAAAAGGAGCGTTAAATGAACAGAACAATAGTCTAGATTAATTTATTTTGGAGATATTGCCATAAAAACGCATTGTCTTCGAGAAAAAGAAACTCTTGGGCGGGCTGCGCTGCGCGCCAATATTCAATTTGAAGGCGGCCATTTTGAAATTAGTCGTTTACCTTTTATGGGCATTTCACGCAACCGGCTTCTACATTGGTCGGTTTCGGTGACTCACGGTTGCAATGCAATTTTTGCAAATATTTCGAAATCCACAACACCGAAAACTGCAACAATCGAGCGAAAAAAGGGAACGGGTCCTAATCCTTTATCGGAAAAGTCAACTTCTTATCAAAGATTTGTCATTTTGTAGACGGGAATTGGAATTTCGAAACTCCCGCGTCTATACGCAGCGAAAAGTAGTATTCTTATCGCAGCCGCTATTTAAAACCTCCAAAACGATTCGGACTTAGTTGAGTTCGACATTTCGAATTAGAAAGCGAGGTGCTAAGCACTTAACAAGTACTAAAAAAATCTTAGAATATCGGGAAAATTTTTTAAATAGCTTTTTGGAGAGATAAGCCGGTTCGCGCTCGCGCATTTTTCTACCGGTTCAGACCCATCCGATACAGATCATTGATTGAGCGATTAGCATTATCTCTGCGTCTTATTGATTGCTGTGGACAAGGACAAACATATAGCGAGGGGGCGGTTGAACTAGAACGAATCGCAGATCAACGTCCGTAGAAGACCTCCTCGAACGAGAGACAGTCGTTTTTACATCAGTGCTAACACTTGTAGTGAATATATAGTTTTTTTCTACTTTTGGATTAAATCAAAATGGTAAGTACATCGTTTTATAGCCTTTAACACACAGGCCGACAGTTGTTGGCCGGTAGAAATCAGGCAAAGTGCCATCCAGGCAGTCGTTGAGCCGTGCGGCCATTGAGGTTGGCAATTGGATTTATCACAGATGAACTGCCCAAATAACTGTATTTGCTCCATTTTTGTGTGGCCCTTTTCGATTTAAACGTTATTCCTAGAATTCCCATCAATATAAATGCCATTTCGGCTCAATTAGAGCCTAAAAATGTCTCCGTAAATTGCCTACGCGCTGTCAAAATGGGGTGTGTTAATTTTTTTTTGGTATCGCGCGATAAAATACCGTTTGAATCAGACAGCGGTCGCGGTGATTCACTCTTCGGCTTTTCTTTTCAAGGTTGATTTATGCGATTTATTTGCCTTTATTGAAGGAATTCGCGAAATTGCCAGCCTGTATTTATATGGCCATGTCATCCGATACTATTCATTCGATTTTTTGCTTATTTATTTACAGTTTCTTGCATGGTAAAAATAGTTAATTGATGCAATGTGGATGGGCTCGAAGGGGCCAACGTGGCCTATCAGGCTGGTGTGGTCAAAGGGGCTAAAAATAAACTCCATGTGGGCATTCTAATAATAGCCTAGAATCGGTCTAAAATTATCCATTTTTGGTCGACCTTGCCTAGAAAGTGTCTCTAGGAAGGTTTTAGCTTAATTTTTTGTATTTTTCTCATATAAACATGACTTTAATCCCACTATTTTGGTCCTGGGAGGAATTTGCCCCAATTTATGTCACACTACGGTTCTAGTTAAAAAGTACCAGTCCTACAATTTCAGTCTTTCTATAAAACTTGCCTTGTTCTTGACATTAGCTTCACAAACCTAAATTTGACTGTTTAGTTTAGTAACCAAAGGTTTTATTTATTTACTTGACCCACCAGAGTAGAATCCGGTGATACTAATAGTGGTATGATGCACACACAGCTTTAGCCTATCATTTTGTATAGGCCAAGCACTATCCTAGGCCTAGTACATTCATATTGTATGTGTGTTGATGATTTTCCTTGGTACCTACTAAAAATATTAACGCAATATTTTTGTTTTAATACATAAACAGGAGTTTAAATTTATGGGCTACTCTTTCAAATATTATAAAATATACGGTTTAAAATCCCAATTTTATGTTTCTAAATTTACATATTGAAACCTTGTTCGATAGCCAAAATTACAATTATTAAGTAGTTTGCTGGCAATAAATTAGCAAGACATAAAATAACAGGATATTGAAGTAAAGGTTCATATTATATAGAGATATATTATTTGTTTATCGAATTAATTTTTATGTCCGAATAAAAGAAAATAAGGATACAAAGTCTTTGGTTGAGTTCTTTTAAATAGCAAAGTAAAATGAATGGCTAGGTTAAGCGTTCCTTTT
The DNA here is from genome assembly GCA_963969555.1 of Polydrusus pterygomalis. NCBI lineage: Eukaryota > Metazoa > Arthropoda > Insecta > Coleoptera > Curculionidae > Polydrusus > Polydrusus pterygomalis. Next base: position 2,166,652 of record OZ018382.1, on the reverse strand, counting down.
AAAAATTTAGCTTAGCACAAAGCACAGCAAATACTTTCCTCCCCCCTTGCCGCGGTTAAGTATGCCCCTCTCTATTTCCCATATGAACTTCGCTAAGCAAAGATATTTACTTTGCTTTCCCCTTGAAAAGTAAAGAATAAAAACAAACCTTTTGTAGATATGGCAGTGCAAAAATCATTTTTTTCAAACAAAGTAAAGAAATAAATCTTATTTCTTATCATGAATCATCCTAAAAACCTGTTATTTTCCAACCTATGTTAATAGATCTTGGAACTACACAATATATATAATTATATCAGTAATCTAAAAATATTAATTACATATACCAAGATTATTTTGAAAGTAATGTAATGCACTGTCATTGTTTCAATTTTTCTTTGTTATTTGGTTGACGATATTCAGGCGGTATTTAGTAGAATGGATTTTTTTATCTATTGTTATCAGGCCTATTTTAAACAGTTATTTATTTGTAACAAATTCGCCAAAATTACTGAATAATGGGAAAAACAACTTTTATCAGTAAAAATCCTCTCTGCCTCCAAAAATATACTACTTTCTTTTACTCTAGCCTTTTCTCAATAAAGAAATATAAGTTTATCTTGAAATCTTAACTTGACGTTTACCTAATTAGACGCAGACAATGACACGTCTATTTACAATGAACAGAGGATATTTTTTTATGAATAACTGTTTCTTGTTGTTCAATACCTTTTGGGACAGCATTTAAGGACTTCCTGTTTTTTAAAACATATATTCAAGTCTGTTAATTATAAATGCAAGGTGACAATACTTGCGAAGGTCTTTGTGAATGCAAGTTGATTTCTAAACAGAACCAGTTATGCATAAGTGAATATTTAGATAAATTAAGGGTTCATTATTGCTGTATACTGTATATAGGTTCCTGCCACAGGAGAGTGAAGCACTTACCAGCACAAATTGTTTGGTTTTTCAATTTCGACATACCTTAATATACCTTTTTTTTTAGGCATCTGGCGTGACAGTATCAGATGTTTGCAAAACAACATACGAAGAAATCAAAAAAGACAAAAAACACCGTTACGTAATTTTTTTCATTAAAGATGAAAAGCAGATCGATGTAGAGGTAAGAAACGTAACACCGTGTAAAGCAAACTTGTTCATATTTTTTCCAGGCTTTCATCTAATTTCAATTAATTTCTCAGGTAATCGGCGCTAGGGACGAGGAGTACGACCAATTCCTTACCAACTTACAGGTGGGAGGCGCGGGCGAATGCCGCTACGGCCTCTACGACTTCGAGTACACACACCAGTGTCAGGGTACCTCCGAGGCCAGCAAAAAGCAAAAGTTGTTCCTCATGTCATGGTGCCCCGACACCGCCAAAGTTAAGAAGAAGATGTTGTATTCTAGGTAAGTTTATTTAAAAATTTAATAATATAATAAATATTTTTATGTTGTCTTTTATAAACTTATTCTTCAATCCCCTGAAGCTGAGCTTGTTAGGGGCAAATCTTATTTTTTGTTTTAGTATGTAAAATCATAAATACGTATTAAAAATCAAGTTTTAAAGTAAAAATGTTAATTTATAGTATAAACGCAGTTTTTTTTTGAAGAAATATATTACCTATAATAAAATTATTAATTTATATTTTTTAAGTAAAGAATATTACTTATATAAATTATTCAGAACAATATTAATTAAAGCATTTCTAAAAATATTTTCAAATTGTCTGTTTTTAATATCCATGTTTTTATTTGGACTTAAAATTTTTTTAATGAAATCAATTTTTTAATTTTTATTACTAAATAATCGTTTAAATAAAAACATAAATATTTGAAATTTTTTTGTCCTATGGACTTATTTATTTTAGGTTTTATGGTTATTTCATTTTTATGAGGTGTATTATGATTATGGTTTTTAAATTGTATAAGGTTTTTATTTTTAAATATATACAACTTTTTTGTTTCTGAATATAATTCTTTTGAAGGATAAATAAGATAATTTTTATTGAATATAATTTTTAGAAACCTTTTTTGTAATATTTCTAATTTTTGAACTAAAGTTCTATGTACCTCCCCAACCTAAAGTTCCATTTAGTTTTAACTAACGCGTAATATAATATTTCCATGTCTTACATTTAAAAATTTTTTAATGTTTTTAAAAATCGGTAGTAAACTTCTTAATTTTTTAATTAAGTAATCTAAGTGAAAATTCCATATTAATTTACTGTCAAAAATAATTCCTAAATATTTTATTGTATTACCTTTAAAAATTTGAATGTCTTCATTTATTTGAATACTATTCATAGTTCGTGGTAGGTTATTTACGTTTAAAGTAAAAGGAATATAATTTGTTTTATAAAAATTAATTGTAACAAATTGTTGTCAAACCAATTTTTTATAATTTTAAAATCTTTTTTAATTTTATTATTTAAGTTGTCCCAATTTGTATCGGTATAAAAAATTGTAGTATCATCTGCAAAACTATGAATTTGTCCATCGCAATTTATACTAAATAAGTCGTTAATATAAATATTAAAAAATAATGGTCCTAAAATTGTTCCTTGAGGAACACCATACCTAAATACTTTTGGATAGCTTTTTTCTTTATCTATTTGAACATAAGTTGGTCTATTTTTCAGATAATTTTTAATTAATTCTAATTGCTTTCCTCTGAATGAAAGAAGTGATTCAATTATCAATTGGTGTTCCACAAGGATTCGTTTTTGGCCCATAATTATTTGTAATCCACTTGTTCCTTTATTGTAAACCCATGTTTTCATGATCTTACTCTTTCTAATAGACGTATTTTTCTTGCAGTTCTTTTGATGCTCTCAAAAAATCCTTGGTAGGCGTACAAAAGTATATTCAAGCAACGGACTTGTCGGAAGCAAGTCAGGAAGCTGTAGAAGAAAAACTTAGGGCCACCGATCGTCAATAGGGGGCGCGATGCTTACTTTTAATTTTTTCATACGACTGTCGTCAACTCACGCACCAACCTTAAGGGTGTATTATTTATATAAGTATTTGATTAATAAAATAAAGCTTCATTTTTAAAAACTGTACCCAAACATGGTTTTTATTATAAATACCTACTGTAATGTAACGTTGTGTAATTAAATAATATTTGTGAGAATAAAAGAAGTTTTCGGTAATAATACATTATCTGTCTTTTTTTTCAAGGGTTATGAACGGTGTTGTAGTAAGAATCATTGCTTAGATAATAGACCAGGGCTGAAGTCTTTGAAAATGGTAACAAGTGAAAAAAAATAATAGTAGGATGAAACCCATTGGAAAAGGAAGAGAATATAACAAAAATGAAAGGAAAAATAAATTTACGGGCGATCCGAGGTTGGGAAGTGGAAAGTGATGAGTTTTTAAGGGTAGAGAACGATTTATCTCGATTTTCGGCAAAACTACAAGTCCTATGGAAAAACCAGTTGTAGTTAATAAAAAGATCTACAACTTTAGTATTTACACTTTTTTAACATAACCTCAAAATTTATGTGAAAAATTCAAATAACCAAGTTTTTGGTTTTTAATTTTTATCCTTTACAAGAAATTTCTTTTTTCACGAAATTTGGTGAAAACTTACCTTTTTATGTCCCAAACACACTGTAATTTTTTTGATTTAAAATATTTATTTTTTCACCTTATTTTGACTTAATATCGAAAAAGTACCCTATTTTTCAATCGAAAATTCTCACGTCAAAATATCTGCTTTTTTAAAAAAGTCAGTGGGCTTTTTGTTGGTTGAAATCCCTACTAAATAAATGTTCTCAAAAAATGCAAAGAAACGAAAAAAACTCGAATAAGAAATTTTTTTTTAATCATGTGCAATTTTAAGCTATTTATTAAAATTTATACTTTAATTACTCAAAAAAGGTAAGATTACATGTTACATTGATGAACAAAAAAATTACAAATCCGTAAAACATAAAGATCGCAAAAAACATGCGAAAATAGTTGTTCTAAATATAATTATTAAAGGTAGGATTTAAAGGAGATTTAATCACTTTTACCATAGTAATGTATATTTTTTACAGCATCAGAAAGTAGAGATTTCAATGAACAAAAAGCCCACCGACTTTTTTAAAAAAGCAGATATTTTGACGTGAGAATTTTCGATTGAAAATTAGGGTGCTTTTTCGATATTAAGTCTAAATAAGGTGAAAAAATAAATATTTTAAATCAAAAAAATTACAGTGTGTTTGGGACATAAAAAGGTAAGTTTTCACCAAACTTCGCGAAAAAATTGTAAAAGACAAAAATAAAAAACCAAAAACTTGGTTATTTGAATTTTTCACATAAATTTTGAGGTTATGTGAAAAAAGTGTAAATACAAAAGTTGTAGATCTTTTTATTACCTACAACTTTGCCATTTAACGTTTTTTCCATAGGACTTGGAGGAAATTTTTTCCTTTCATTTTTGTTATATTCTCGTCCTTTTCCAATGGGTTTCATACTATTATTATTTTTTTTTTCTCACTTTTTACTATTTTCAAAGGCTTCAGCCCTGGTCTATAAAGCTACGCAAATATTCTGTGATACCAGGAAGACAATAAAAGGGATTTAAAAAAAAATCTATGGAATATGCTAAATTTATTACATTTATCATATAAGTAAGTATTACATACAATTATTTTAATATTTAAAATGGTTTTAAGTACTTTAGTTATTATTATTGTTCAATAATGAATCATATATCGATGAAATTCTAAAAATATATATAAAGGAAAGCATCTACAAAACTAAAAGTAACAGGTAAAAAGAAAAATAAAAAAATACATAACGCAAAAGTAAAATCATTAGAGATTAGAGTAGGCCGTTTTTTAAAAAAATTAAATCGATCAGCATAGACGTAATTTCTGTCTTCATTATACTGTGTACACCTCTGATTAAATATATATTCGAAAACGGGCACCTACCATAGAAAATACGTCCGTAAACAGTATGAAAAATATTGGTTAAACCCGACATCTTGTGAATGGTTAACTTCCAAAAAACATCATTATTGCTTACTAGGTTTTATAAATATTTAATCAGAGGTACAACTACATACAGGGAGTACCCATGGCGCGTCAAAGTGTAATAATAGCTATTTATGATATAAGTGTAAAAATAACTCGTTTAAGGCACGCATATGAAAATTTGCAGTCATATGAGTGCCTTGAACGAGATATTTTCTTACGTATACCATACAAGATTTTTTCTACGAGCGTGTGAAAAATTAGACTTTCACCCGGCGTGTGAAAAGTAATATACTTTTCACACTAGTGCGTTAAAGTAAAACTTTTCACACTGAAATGGGCGTGAAAAGTCTAACTTTTCACACGCTCGAGGAAAAATAGCATCTTCGCAATTGCATAATGGTTATTTTCAAAATTTATAGACTGTATTCCATACAGTGGAAGTTTGTAACTTTGAATTAATTCAGTACCTACAGTTCTTTTTTGGAAAATTGCTTAGACACTATAGTATTAACATGAATGTTAAGTTGGGGTCTTTTTTATAAAAAAAAATAGTAATACAGAATTAGAGATCACGATATCGATCATTTTTTAAATGGCAACCGTAGGTTTTTAATGACTATTTTTAAAGTGCATATATACAGACTGTCCGCGGATAGGGTTTACAAATAGCACATATGGATGAAAAATTTAATTTTTCGGGAAAAAGTCATTATTGATAAAAAGTTTGGCTTGTAAAAAAAAATGCAATTCACGAAGAGAAAATTTTGATTTTTTATACAGGGTTCGCAAAAACTTCAAATACATGATTTTTCTCCTAGAGTAAACTACCTTTATTTTTCATTTTTGACCAAAATGCCAATTAGAAAACTTATTTAGAATAACGTTTGTAATTTAAATCCGATTTTTTTAGTTTTATTAATTTTTAGAGGTAAATGTAAATTTTGCTGCTCAATATTAATATAAAATTTTATTAGACTCTATATAGTTTCATAATGGGTGGTGTGTATCTTATTTTAAATGCATTCCCACCATCTTTTGTAAAAACAAGGAATTTTTATGAAAGTGTTTGAATAGCAAATCATGAAATTATTATTTGTTGATATTTTAAGACTTTTTTTGTGTTATTTCTGGGGTCCTTTCATTTGTGAAATTAAAAATACATATTTCTGGTAACACCAAAAATCAGTTTTTGAAACTTTTTGATACTGCTCTGTCATTGATAATGTATGTATTTCGACCGCTAATGCTGCTATCCAAAAAAATCTCTAAAAATTAAAAAAACTAAAAGTATCGAAGATTTATTTTAAATCTCGGATTTAAATTACAAACGTTATTCTAAATAAGTTTTCTAATTGGCATTTTGGTCAAAAATGAAAATAAAGGTGGTTTACTCTCGAAGAAAAATCATGTTTTTGAAGTTTTTGCGAATTCTGTATAAAAAATCAAAATTTTCTCTTCGTGAATTGCATTTTTTTTACAAGCAAAACTTTTTATCAAGAATTACTTTTTCCCGAAAAATGAAATTTTTCATCAATTTGTGCTATTGTAAACCCTGTCCGCGAACAGTCTGTATAAGAACCAAATTTCAAATTTTTATTATTATAAGTTACAATTATGGAGAACTATAGGGTAGGAGGCCGATCGACAATGGCAGCATTATGGAGGACTTGAGGTAGGAGGCCGATCGCAATGCATTGGATTCGGTCCCAAATTAGCATCGGTAATTCAGCTTTACGAGTCGCTGTAAGATGGCGCGCGTGTTCGAAGTGGGCTATCAAATAATGGTTTCTTATGGACGCAATAACTATTTTTATTTAAATTAGTTCTTTAAGGAACAAATAAGGACTTTTATATGAATTTACACTTACTTTGTTATACTTATTAGTAAACTCGGCCTGTATAAAGTTCCAACGATGCTTGGTTTTTAAAATACAGGGTATTAAACATCCTAGCTATACCTTTGGAGCTAGAAAGAGACTTATTTGGCTGCGTTTTCTCTCTGAAAAAGATCCTGTCTTACACCCCGACACAAAGCAAACTCTACTTTTATAAATTGTACCATTATTTATTATAAATATGGAAATTAATTACAATACAACGTTATTTGTCTTGTCTTGCCTTCAAACATTATTTGTCATTTCGAAAAATTAAATTGCAAGTGTCAAAAGTAAAAAGCACAGAAAAATAAAGGGTTTAAGTAAAAGTTAAAAACTATGGAGGATCTAGTTTTCCATATTAAAAACGAAGAAGAAGACAACATCAGCCCACTTCGGACGCGAGAGCCATCTATCGGCCAATAGCGAACTAACCAGAAAACCGGGACAGAATTTGAAAATGCTGCCATTGTCGATCGGCCTCCTACCCTATAGTTCTCCATAGGCAGCATTTTCAAATTCTGTCCCGGTTTTTTGGTTAGTTCGCTATTGACCGATACATGGCTCTCGCGTCCGAAGTGGGCTGATGTTGTCTTCTTCTTTTTCGTTTTTAATATGGAAAACTAGATCCTCCATAGTTTTTAACTTTTACTTAAACCCTTTATTTTTCTGTGCTTTTACTTTTGACAATTGACATTTTATTTTTCGAAATAACAAATAATGTTTGAAGGCAAGACAAGACAAATAACGTTGTATTGTAATTGAATCGTTTATTATTAAAACACGCCAAGCGACCCTTTGCAAACCTTTGAGTAAATGAAAAAAACGTTTAGCTTTCGAAATTGAGAAAATGTGTAGCTTGTATGTACTTGGCTTATTTCTGCAACAAACGGCTTGAGTGGCACATCAAAAAAGAGCATATCGGATATGAGTACTTGGTTTCTTTCTGCACTAAACGTTGCGTCCATAAACTAAATGTGTATTTCCGACAAAAAACGGAAATGCCCGAAAATGCTACTTGGCGTCTTTCAACAATAAACGATTCAATTAATTTCCATATTTATAATAAATAATGGTACAATTTATAAAAGTAGAGTTTGCTTTGTGTCGGGGTGTAAGACAGGATCTTTTTCAGAGAGAAAACGCAGCGAAATAAGTCTCTTTCTAGCTCCAAAGGTATAGCTAGAATGTTTAATACCCTGTATTTTAAAAAAACAAGCATCGTTGGAACTTTATACAGGCCGAGTTAACTAATAGTATAGCAAAGTAAGTGTAAATTCATATAAAAGTCCTTATTTGTTCCTTAAAGAACTAATTTAAATAAAAATAGTTATTGCGCCCATAAGAAACCATTATTTGATAGCCCACTTCGAACACGCGCGCCATCTTACAGCGACTCGTAAAGCTGAATTACCGATTCTAATTTGGGACCGAATCCAATGCATTGCGATCGGCCTCCTACCTCAAGTCCTCCATAGTTACAATCTCACACTGTTTTATACAGAAATAAGTTAGCTTTGACGCACCAAAAACCCTGTATATCGAGCTAAACCGATGGATTTAGCGATAAACAAACAGCATGGTCGTCTACGACGTACGCGAAGACAAGGACAAAATTCCCAAACCACGGCAAAGGCCGGCGACGAATAGGGAGCCGGGGATACGTCTCTATCTACTCGTAAACATCCCAGACGGCCACGATAAACAGAATGATCAACTTTGACCATCGCGATCATTTTATTTTTGATGGAATAACTCGAGACACAATTTGCAGGACCAGGACCCCTCGGGTGGGTTCTCTAAGGGCGGATCCAAACAGTACATGTGATAGCCGCGGTCGCAATCGTCGCAGAAGAGGAGCTGATCCTGAAACAGGAGGAAAAGGAAGGTCAAGCGCGAATCGAAATCTTGCGATAAATCGAAACACCGTCTTTATATTGTTACCTGTTCGCTTGGGTAACGGGCTTTTAGCACACTAGTGCGGAAATAGTTATTTATGCAACTAGTGCAAAAAGTGTATGTTTATTGCACAATATGTTACATACACTATTTTTTCTACGATCGTTTTTTTATTTAACAAAAAAGTTTAAAATCGCTCTGTATTACCTCTCCTTTGTGTGCAAAAGTTGTAATTCAAATTTGACAATGGATCATACCTTTGACTTCAACATAATAAAATTATGGCGCCCTGTCAACCTGAATTTTATTTCGATAGGGTATCGACGGTGTGCAACACACAATACACATACTATAAACAAATTGTTCGTTTCCTATGTAATTTACTTTATTGCACTAGGGCAAAATAGTATATTAACGTACACGTTTTATAAAGCATCATTGTATAGCACGCGTCCATGTTAAAAAACGAGCCGCTTGCGGGGAGTTTTATAACGGGACAAGTGCTTAAAACTGCTTTGTATAACACGTACGTTATACTATTTTTTCTAATTTGTAGTTTTTTCAATAAAAAACAGATATATTTAAAAAGAAAATAAATCCTTCTAATTTTTTAAATTTTTATGCCTAAATTATGTTGGTAGCCATAGTAGCCTCTGGACAACAAAAATTATTTTGCGAACTGTCATTTTTTGATTTATTGACCCATTTTCACCACAAGATTCTAAAGTTATTTTAGCGATATAAGATTTGAAATTGGACGGTATACGTTGTGTGATCCTTGTACATTCGGTACATATACAGAGCGTTCGGAAATTCGGGCGACTTTGCTACTTTTTTTCGAATTTCAAAAGACATGATTTTACGTCACGGCATTGCAATTTAGTATAGGGAAGATGGAAAATTCAAATAAAGTTGACGTTAAAATCGACATTGGAAGGTTAGTAGATTGAATTTTGGATAGGATTTGGCAGAAAATGATGGCTTGAAGCATCTACAAAAGATTGATTTATAGATTTATGCAACCAACATACATGACTGTTATCCACACAGAATAAAAAAGTTGGTTATCAAGCTATTTTTCCTCTGCGAAAAATGGGGTTTCTCGTAAATCACAAAGGCCGCGCAAGTCAATGAAATAAAACATTTAAATGTTACCAACATCAAATAAAGAAAAAACGCGTATCGAAATAGCTTCATTACGATACGCAATCGTAATAGATTTGTTGTAATACAAAATTAGAAAAAGTACTTTATTGCATGGTATGCAATAAAGAACCACTTTTGTCATTAGAAATTCATACACAAAATAACATTTTTTGAACGATCGTAGAAAAATTATATTTTTCCGCACTAGTGCGGAAAAGTACCATTTGTTGGGAGAACTATATCATATTATCAACTTACGTCGTTGTCCGATGTGCCGCACATGGAACAGCATTTACACTCGATGCACTGCCAGCGATACTTCTTCACCGATATCTTCATGTTGTCGGTAAACTGGAGACAAGTCGGATGTCCTAAAGCGAGAAAAAATACATTCAGGACCGTATAACACATTATTTCAAAACCGTCTGCCTTCCTTTTCTACTTACGTAAAAAAAAAACCGCGACCGATCGTCAGTTCCGACAATCAGTCGTTTCTGAAGCGCCGAGTTGGGCTCAAACAAAACCCAAATGATTGATTCGTCGACAACATCGTATTATTATAGAGTAAAAATTGGTTTCGTTGTGAAACGTGAACCGGTTTATTATGATAAAGAGAATGAGAGGCATATTATCTTGCTCTGTCCGTGTGGGTTGTGTGGGACCGAATGTTTGGGACACCCTGTATACTTTACACCATAACATGTGTAGGTATTTTAAAAATCCCGTTCAATTCCCATAAACAGGGTTGCCCAAAAGTCTGGAATAAAATTGATATATCCTTAACCTGTAACTTTACGTTGGTGCGGATTGGGCAGTTAGGTGCGGATTTGGAGGGGGGGTAAGATCTAAATCTTAAATTGATACGCCTATTTTATATAATTTTTTTGGATTCTGCATAAAATTCTGAACATTTTTTAATAAAAGCATTATTAGTCTATACTTAACAGTTTCCGAGATATTGACTGTTGAAAAATGACATTTTTGAACTTTGACAGCGTCTAGCTTTCTAATTGTACGTCTTGGAGCAAAACGGCTTACATGTCCCTATCTTCGATTTTTATTATCTTTCCAATAGTGTCAACTTCCGGTCAAACCGGAAGTACTATATTTCTTACATCCGGTTTAACCGAAAGTTCATACTATTGGAAAGATAATAAAAATCGAAGATAGGGACATGTAAGCCGTTTTGCTCTAAGACGTACAGTTAGAAAGCTAGACGCTGTCAAAGTTCAAAAATGTAATTTTTCAAGAGTAAATATCTCGGAAACTGTTAAGTATAGACTAATAATGCTTTTATTAAAAAATGTTCAGAATTTTATGCAGAATCCAAAAAAATTATATAAAATAGGGGTATCCATTTAAGATTTAGATCTTACCCCCCCTCCCTCCTAGGGGCTTGAAGTAACAAGATTGACAATATACGCAAAAGATGTCCCCCTCGAAATAAAAATCGACGGGTCCGAGCGATTTTCCACATTTTCATCTTAAAGCAGAAAAATCGAGGTGGGAAGGTTTCAAATGAACACTCTGTATATTTCCAACCACGAAAAAGACATTTTGCTGAGAAAACTCAATAGTGAGACCCGTATCGTTTCACCGTAAGGATGTAAGGAAGAGGGTTCTGGGGAAAGTTTTGAGTGCCGAAGAACAGGTACTTTCCAAGCTATGTAATTTTTCTTCTTTCACATTATTTTAAATGCATCGAACTCGTTTGGAAAAATCTTCCGAAATTACATTTTTCGACCCAGGAAAAGAGATGCATTAAAATAATCCTTTCAGAAAAATTCGACGTCGTGTTATCAGAAAAATTGACATACTTTGAAGTGCACCAGACTTCGGCACTGAAAAAAAGCACGATCTTAATTGTCAAAAATTTTTATTGCACATTCTTCGTTCACGTCACCATACAATTTTTCGAAATCTTGGAAAATAACTGTTCTTGTCGCACCCACTTTCTTTTGGGGGGATACAATTTCACGATAGCGAAGATTCGATATTTAAAATTAACAACTTAAATACGACATTTCCTAATATTTATCCTAAAAATCTAGTGATATATGAATCAAATCTATTATAACTGAAACATTCGACAATAAAACACGTTCAAAACTTTGATTACCTACTGTTAAATGTTAAGAAAAACCATAAATCTGGCAACAGTGGCAACGCAATTGATGACGCTCCGGGGAAAACAAAAAAGTTGTTCAAAACCACAGGCCTACATAAAAGAAAGTAGAATTATTCTTAATCCCTATAAGACCAGGGGTATTAAAATAGCGTCTCTAGCAAAGGCTGTCTTGACGAGAAATTAATTTTTTTCCTTGGAAAAGGGTTGGCGACCATTGAAATTATAATAACGCCAACTAAAAACACGAGTCTATCAGCCAATCAAACCTATTGTTATTAACTTGTAGTAGTAGTAGTAACATGTTTTATTTAGCAAAAAGCCACAATAAAATATTTTTTAATACATTTTTTTAACACATTTTTATAGATTTTATTTTAAATTTTGCAAATTGTATCAAATATTACGTATCATTTTGTTTTTTAAATAAATGTAATTTTTAAAGTCTTTTTAAACAGTTTTAATGATTTTAGAGATTTAATAGAATTTTCCAAATTATTATATTCTATCAAACCTTTATAAAACATAGATTTATAAGCTAATGTTTTAGACACTCTATCCACATAAAAATTTTGAATAATTATGATGGTCATAATTAAAAGAACAAAAATGTTTTAAACAATCGGGCAATAAATTATTTTTAATTTTATGTATAAATATACATACTAAATAAAAAATTAAATTTCTGACATTCGACCAATCTAAATTTTTCAACATAAAATTAATTTTTGAATATTTGTCACAATTTAAAATATTGCCTTATTTTGTAAAATTTGCAATTTATCAAATATTTCTTCACTAGCTCAATATAAAATGGAAGAACAATAAAGAAAATGTGGTAATATGATAGTATTAAATACAGGTTTTTTAGAAAACAAACTTAAATTAGAACTGATTCTTTTAAAATAACCTACTTTTCCGGCAATCTTCGATAATAAGATACTTTCAAAATTATAAAAAATTTAAAATTTTGAATCAATAATTATATAATTATCCCTAAATATTTAAAACTGTTTACTAATTCCTATTTTCACTATTAATTACAACATTTATATTTTGACAATTTAAATTATTGCCCATAACCATACATTTAGTTTTTGAAATATTTAATTTTAATTTATTTACTTTGAGCCAATTTAATAATATATTGAGTATTTAGGCCATCAAAAATATTTAAAACATTAATGTAAATTAAGGTGTCATCAGCAAACATTTGTAACTTACACATTTTTAAAACTAAAGGCATAGGTATCGTTGATGTATAAAATAAATAATATTGGACCTAGTATACTTACTTGAGGAACTCCTATATTATTTAGTTTTTTATTTTAATATATTTTTTGATCATTTTGTTCTTTGTGACCTGTTACTGAAATAATTTTTAAACCATTTATAAACGTTTCCGCGAACACCATACTGATACAATTTACTCAATAATCTAGCCCTGTTGTTCGCGTGTGTAACTCTCTCAACAGGTAATGAATTTCGATAGCTGCTTTGTGTTATTACGATATTATAAATAATGTCATAAAAAATTAATAAAATTGTTTAGGATAAACTGATATTATTAGTTAGTCTATTAAGAGGTCTTTATTCTTCTTTTTTTTAAGCCTGTGGTCAAAAGTCAGCACGTATTCGAGCCCAGTGATAATCGATTTAATTCTCAAACTAAACAAGCATGTACAGGAAGAAACATAAATATGAATGCCCGGAATTTTTGGAAGACAACCCCCCTGAAACGCAGGGGCTTTCCATTTCAACCCTAACCCTAAAGTGTAAATATGTATATTTGGTTACTTCAGTCTATTAGACTAATTACGTATCGTATATTATTCAAGCACAATATGTCGGTTATATTTCATTTTTAAATAAATCCTTATGTCTAATGTCGGCTGTGGTTAGAGGTTGCGCCCGGTGGACCTAGCGGCACAGTCCTAAAGGTCCGATCAAATAAAATCCTTGAAGGTCCACCGACAGGTATCTCCAACCAGAGCCGTTTACGTATAGTTTTGCTAGTATACCATATACGGGTGTATTTTCCATAAATATCGGCACCTTTTTCAACCGGTATTTACGAAAAACATAAACAGACCTTAAATTTACTACTGGCGCTATAAAAATCTACCTACAACGACTTTAGTATTATTCAGAAACATTATTTTTCTACCTAGAGGAACTTGCTAAATTTTTGTTTTGATACCACGATGTTACATGGTCCAATCTACTTCTAACGATTGTGGCAATTAAGAGCTCTCGCGCACCTTCCCTGCTAACTTTGATTGAAAGTAGTTCGTCGTCAGGTGCGCGCGGGCTCCTAACATTACCTACATTCCAAATTTAAAGAAAATTAGGATACATTTCTAAACTAAACCGTACCCACGTATGTATATACCGGATGGTGCACCGCCACACTGTCTATGTCTATGTCCATGTACATTTTAATACTCTCAATAATTGGCTGCTTCCCTATTACCTTTACACCAAAATTGCATTGGACTTTTTAGAAGGTCCTTGTATGAAGGACGCGTACACCAAATTTTACTGTTTTTTAATCAGCCAAATACAAGTTATTTAGAAACTTTTCTTAAAATTAAAAAAAATTAAATACGGCTCTGATACATACAGTTGTATTAATAAAAAAAGCGTACAAGAATTATAATGAGAGGTAAGTTTTGTCATATTTGCGTAAAACCGGTTTGTCTAAATGGTTGTTTATTGGAGGTTATCAGTATCACACGTCATAGATAATCAAAAATGCAAAGCATTGGCGTCGGTGTAATTAATTTTAAAACTGCATGGTGGTGGTAACGTTTGATAAACTTTGGCAGAAGAACATAAAAATGCCTCGTCAGTAGTCTGAAGTTGAAAAGGCTCAAATTGTATCAAGAATCGAAGAAGGATGACCAATCCGTGCTGTAGCGCAGTTGTATAATAGAAATAAAAAAAACTATATTGAAAATTAAGCAACGCTGGGAACAAGAAGAATCCCTAAAGTGGAAAATTGGTTCAGGTCGTCCCAAACGTTCCAACTCTGAACAGGATGCTGCTTTTTTGAGATATTTAAGAAATAATCCATTTGCAACTGCAAGGGATGCTGTTATTGATACGTGCAGCATTTCCTGACTCCCAACCTACCGCCAGCAGGAGAGTCGAGGAATCTGAACTAAAATGTCGCCCAGCTGCGAAAAAAATGTTTCTTACCGAAGAACAGCGACAACCAAGGATTATTTTTGCTTTAAATTATATATAACGCAATCCTCAATTTTGGAACATGGTAATTTTTGCTGATGAAAAGACGTTCCAGTCGACTTATAACGGACAAATTCGTGTGTACCGTCCAAACAATACCGGGTTTGAAGAGCGATATACTAACCCCTCACTTCTAGACATGGGCGTTTCTCTGCAAATGTATGGGGCTGGATAAGTGTTCATGGACCTGGTGTTTGCTGGCGAATAGAGGGAAGATTTAATGCCGAAAATTACATTAACATTTTAGAAAACATATTGCTTATTGCTGAGAAAATATATCCCAATAATACTTTTATATTTCAACAAGATAATTGTCCAGTCCACGCTGCCAATGCTGTAACCCACTGGTTTCAAACCCATAATGAGGAAGTGCTGCCTTGGGTCGCTTATAGTTCCGATATCAATCCAGTTGAAAATATTTGGGGTATAATCGTAAAAAAAAATATATAATCGAAATTTTAGGCCACAAAATTTAGAAGATTTATGGGAAATAATAGAGCTTGATCCAAATATTGTATCAAATATAATTCAGTCAATTCCGAATAGACTGGCTCAAGTAATAGAAAAATAGGGATATATGACCAAATATTAGATTTTATTTATTCTTGTAAAACGTTTTTTGTTTAGCCGCGTTCGGCAATTACCTCAGACCGCTTGGATTGATCTAAATCGTTCGTTTATGACATCTAAATGGAGGGGAAATAAATCTCAACAGTTCGGCAATTAAAATCGGAGCGCTCCGAGGATAATCTTTTTGCTCGGAGTATTTTGACCGAGGAAAGCGATTAATCTCAGCTGAATTTGTGAGGTTAAGTTTGATGTTTATATTTAGGTTTAAAATTTTGGTAGTTTGATTGAACAAGGCCTTTATTTTTCTGCGATTTGACTGAAAATAATATGCAGAAAGTGGAACTATATGATGTGGAAGAACAAAAACGCTATACCATGTTTATTTGACCATAAATACAGAGAAATATTCTACATGTTAATTCTATATAATACGTCCTAGCAGGTTGACTTGGTTATTATAAATCGATCAGCGACTGATCTAAATTGAAAATACACATTAGGCAAGGCTAAGGAAGGCATAAACTCTGGTGGGTTTTACCTAAAACTTTCCATATTTAATAAACAACAGATTGCTATCATGGTCTGTTTATCCAATAACATTTCCGGATGACCAGCACCTACAGCTATCAATCTTCCCTCTAAAACTGCATTTAATTTATTAAGCAAGTCTTCAAAGGTAGTTGGGGACAATCTAAAGTGCTGTCTGAACTGGTGATGTGCAAATCGGGGTACCGTTTCTTCGGCAAAACCGTCTAATACCTTTTCCAAAATCTTGACTTATTCCTCATTATCGTCTTCAAACATTAGTTGATATAGTCTCCTTCAATTAAGGCCAATACAACGCTAGGAATACTCATTTTTAGTAACTTTACAAAAAGGAATAAAAAGTTAGGTTTCTTAGATCAAAACAAAAATATTACATTTTTGACTTTGACAGAGGTCAGCTGTTAGGTACCGTTCGTTTATCACAAAATTCTCCGACCGATCCGAGGTCACGTGACAAAATATCCATCGCATCGCAGATGTAATTGCCGAACGCGGCTATTATTGTAATTTTAAAAAACTGTTAAGATATATTATAAAATAAAAAATAAAAATTTTTGTTATTCTATGGAACTAACGCCCAATGCCAATGCTTTGCATAATAACCTTTAGGATGCGATAAGCCGGTTTTACGCAAATATGGTTTAGGTTTCCTCTCATTCTAATTCGTGGACGTTTTTTTTTATGAATACAACTGTACAAGGACTACCAAAAAAAGTCTAGTACACATTTGAAGTAAAATTAATAGGATTTTCAATGGCCAGTATGGCAGTAGACCATCCGGTACAATTGATACCGGTAGAAATTTGGAACCCCCATGAAACCCAAAAAAAAAAATCGAATTTTTGAACCTTATCACAGTACAATAAATAAAAGAGCTGAATAGAAATAAATAAAAATGACTTCTTAGTATAAATATAAATTTTGTACATTTATTAAAAATTGGCAGCTCGAGTGATAAAAACAATAATAATTTCCTATTAAAGTGTAAAAACACCCCCATTTTTTTAGACTCGCGTCGTACAAACGTATATACACGGTAACGAAACCATTGATTATAACGTTTCCTCCAATATAATAATACGTATAAAACTACATAATATATTACCAGAATGAGTCACATACAAAAAAACGTATGAAAACACCCAAACTTTAAGAGGGAACGTGATAAAGTAGAAAGCAAATCGCGTCATCGCACGTTTGAGGGCGCAAAGGTTTGATTGGTGGAACTTGGACACGTCAGGTCGCGGGGGCGAGCTCAAGACCGACCAATCGAAGCGTTTCGAACTCTCAAATGGCGTCTACTTTTATATTATCTTTCTACAATCTAGTCTATATAAATGAGTCATACCTACGCACTTACAAAAAAACACCTAAAACGCCTATATGCAAATTATACAGGGTTGGCCAGAAGTCCGGATTACAATTAATACAGCCTTAACATGTAACTTTTGGAAAAAACGCTCGGATACGTCAATTTAGTTTTATATATGCTCACATTTGTTATTCTTTTTGAAGTGAAAATTTCTTTAGGCGCGTTTAGCACTTTTTGTGGGCACTGAATTAAACTGAGCCGTCACGCGTCAGGCTCGGCTGTGTTACGCTCGAATTCAACTGCTATATTCAATCGACGTGGAAACAGTGTGCGTTGTATAGACACTTGTTGCGTCTCAGGTATGTTCTGGCATTTTTTCAATTATATATTTACGTAGGGTGAAGTAAGGTAATTAGTTTTACCGTAATTGCTTATTCCGTGGACCTAATTTATTATGATTTATGACTTCTGTAAGAAGATGTAAAAATTCAAGGGTTGTTCAATTTTAGGAAATATATATCTTTTAAAGTGAAAACTTCTTTAGACGCGTTTAGCACTTTTTGTGGGCACTGAATTAAACTGAGCCGTCACGCGTCGCCGTCACGCGTCACGTCAGACTCGGGTGTGCTACGCTCGAATTCAACTGCTATATTTAATCCGAACTGACCCTGACCCGAATGAACGTTATATGAAAGAGCATGCCGCCATCGGTCGCATTCAGTATCGACGTGGAAACAGTCAGTGTGCCTTGTCTAGACACTCGTGTATTTGATATTGTTAATTTCACCTTGTTGAAGTTTTCACTTCTGTCGTGTGGTCTTGTCTTAAGCACACACAATTTTTTTATTTTTTTTATAGACATTTGTCAATGATATGACATCGATCTTTTTTTCTTAACGGAAACATACAGCTTGTGATACATCATTTGAAAGCTTATATCTCGTACAGTATGCTCATAAATTTTGGCGCGAGTCTGTCAAGCTATTTCAAAATGGCGACCGTTAAAAGTTTTTTAAAAATCTCTACTTAAATAAGCGGAAATGATAAATCATTGATGTTTTTTTTACCTTTCAAGGTAAGAAATTTTCATTAAGAAGATATTTAGATGAGATATTTCCAGGTCGCTGGATTGGACGACGTGGTACAATTGAATGGCCACCGAGATCTCCAAACTTAACGCCTCTAGACTATTTTCTATATTTAAAAGAAAAAGTTTACCAAAATTGAAAATAGGCCAAATAATATTGAAGATTTGAAATACAAAATTTGATTGGAGACACAGAACATGCCGGCTGAAGCCATTCGGAATTCCGTCGACGGATTTTACCATCGTCTGGGAGCTTGCCAAGTAGAGGGTGGAGGACATTTCCAGCATTTGCCACGTTCAACCACCTTTTTGTTTTGCTTCGTTACATTTTTATTTTTTTTTACAAAATAAATAACAAATAAACCATAACCATTGTTAAGTCACAAAATGTCAGAACGTGAAACAATGAAGATTTCTTACCTTGAAAGGTAAAAAAACATCAATGATTTATCATTTTCGCTTATTTAAATAGAGATTTTTTAAAAACTTTTCAACAGTCGCCATTTTGAAATAGCTTGACAGAATCGCGCCAAAATTTATGAGCATACTGTACGAGATATTAGCCTTCAAATGATGTATCACAAGCTGTATGTTTCCATTAAAAAAAAGATCTACGTCGTCATATCTTCGCCAAAATAAATGTCTATAAAAAAACAAACGAATAACGTCATAATGTGAGCATAATTATATAAAACTAAATTGACTTGTCCGAGCGTTTTTCCCAAAAAGTTACAGGTTAAGCTATATTAATTTTATTCCAGACTTCTGGGCAACCCTGTATATTTATAAAATATTTTACGGTATTCTAATCAGTTTTATTTCAATATTTAGAATTTTTTACACGTCTTAAGGAACCCTAAAAGAGGTGGCCTACTTTATGCTTGCAATTTAAAGACTACAAAAATATCCAAAACGACTAGATGAGATTGCCATTTGACTAGCCAAAACGAAGAGTATTTTTTTCTTTTTTTTTTGGTTAAAACACCACTAAAAACTATAATTAAAAAAAAACCACCCTTTTTAAAAGTCTCCCCGCCTTTTACCGAGCGGCGTTTACTCCTTCTGAACGGGTACCGGTACCACCTTCTTTTTCCTGCCCCTCTTACTCTTCTCCTCGACCTTAACGGGCGTGGTTACGATGGGAGTGGGCGGAAATAAAAGGGGAGGAGCAACCCCATCGATCCCCTTACCTGATCGGCCACAATCGTGGCAAGAAACCAATTCTTCCACGCCTCCCGTTTTCTTATTTTGCGTCGAATCGCCCAAACAAAAGTCGCAATAGGGACTGGGCGGTACTTTTCTTTCCCCTCCCACCAGTCCCACCATAGGCATCGAGGGTCCCGCCCCCTCTTGTAAAGGCAGGGGGGCACCTGCCGAGGGCGTTTCCAAATCCTTCTCCGGTTTTAATACGGGCATGGGTGGGTCTTCGCCGGTATTTACCGAAGGTAGAGCCGGGAAATTGGGCGGTAACGTGGGCGGGGCTTGATTCGAACTCGTTCCTGGTTGGTTTGGAAGGGGCGTGAGCCCTGGCGATAGAGACGGACCTAGTACCGGGGCCCCTGGAGCTCCTGGGGCACCGGGTTGTCTTCCGCGACGTCCTGGTGTACCTAGGGACCGATTAATTTTTTTAGGGACGTAGGTAAAGGCGAAAGGGCTCGTTTCAAGTACATTCGGTTCAGTCACCATGCCAAACACATCAATACATATGAGAAGCTACTGGTTTTAAAGGGTCTAGAAACACAACAACGTGGTTTAATTGATTTGGAAGGCTGCAAAAAGCAAATTTAGTCTACGCATATGCTTAGGTATGACTTAAACAATTTTGGTTAAAAAAAGGACAGCAACAAAGTCTAAAAACTTTTAAAATAAGTACCCAAGAAGGTAAAGAGGAAGAGAGCTACCTTTTAATTTTAAAATTGTTACTTTTTTTTTAGCTAAATAAAAAAAAATTCTATGGGATAGAAAACTAAAACTTAACAAATTTTAAAGCCTACAATCTATTCATGCATGCAGTAAGACATAAACACACAATTTTGGGCAAGCAGAACGTGATGTAGGTAACCAAAAAAAAAAATTAGGTACAATATTAAGGATGTCCCGAAAATCGCGTACAAAATCCCGATACAAATTGCTGAGGCTAAAACAATTAACCTCAGTCCAAAAGTTGACAGTTTCCAAAATACAGGGGTGCCAAAAGTAATATTTTTTTAAACATTTTTGTAAATGGGAAAGAAAAAAAAACCAAAAGTCTTCCTCCAGAAAATTTCATAAGAATAAAAATTCTCTACGTAGAAACGTTCATCATAAGGAGACAGACATTTTATTTAGTGCTGATCGTTTTAGCAGAAGAGAAAATGGTGTAGAACCTTAATGGAGCTTTTATGGAATTAAAAATTGATGTGTAGAAGAGACATGAAGAAAATTGATAAAGGTTAACCCATACTGAGTATGTCAAAAAGTTGTTAAAGGGGGTCTAAACCAACCAAATAAAATGGGAAAGAAGAAAAAACCTTAATAAAAAGAGGGTGTCAAAGATTATTTAATTTTTTTTTATAAAACTTTCTAAGTATACAGTGTGTCCAAAAAAGTATGCAACATATGGGAAAGTTTTTTATCACCGATTTCTCAGAAAATTTTATTTTTTATAAAAGTTGGTGCATTCCTTAAAACTATAAATGTATATTTCATATTTCACCTGCGGCTAATAGTAGGGGAGCAAATGACATTTTTTCGAAATTGCCTTACGAGTAAAGTACCTTAATTATTAGAAATACAGCAAAATTTTATATGGAAATGTCTTTGCAAATTAAAAACTTAGTCCAAATACGAAATTTGAGTTAGGTGTGTGTGTCAATTTTTTTTATATTAATTTCTTTAAAATAGATTTTTGGACTTCAACGTACTGGGTGAAAATGACAAATAAATTACTAATTATTTCCAGTAATATGAATAGAGTTGGATTATATTATAATTTTGTTTAGAACATAAGTTGGCTAAAATGCCGCGAATATATCTGAACCAACTCGTAACATTGAAAGGTTTTAAAAAGTTTGCAACTACTTAATCAATTTTTATTATAAACCCCAGTTTAAGTTATTTAATAAATATATTAAAATTGCGTAAACAAAAAATCGACCAGAGGTGTACCGTTTAGGGAAAAATAGATTAACAAAAAAAAAATTGTAACACTTAAATTTATTTCGTATATGGACTAACTTACTAATTTGCAAGAACATTTCCATAAAATTTTGCTGTATTTCTAATAAGTAAGGTACTTTACTCTTAAGGCAATTCCGAAAAAAGGGTATTTACTCCCTTGCTATTAGCCGCAGGTAAAATATGAAATATGCGTTTATAGTTTTAAGGCATGCACCAACTTTTATAAAGAATAAAATTTTCTGAGAAATCGGTGATAAAAAACGTTCCCATATGTTGCATACTTTCTTGGACACGCTGTATGTCTGTAAGACGTTATAAGGATAAAATTGTCAAAATTATGAAGATATCACAATCTGTAAAAATTAGTGAAAGAGTAAACATTTTTTAAAAATAATTTTTCACAAAATGGCAATTTTTTTAGCCTCAGGAATTTGTACAAGCGTCGTTCAAACGTATTTTGCGGACACCCCGTATAATAAACTATTAAAACAGAACGCCGGACGATCGAGAGTCGAAACACCAAATTCTGCTTGGCCAAGGAAAAAAAAAACAACACAATAAAAAACAAAGGCATGTACCGGGTGTCTGGTTCAAGAACGAGACGTAACTATCTTGGTAGACCTGTCCTTGATTGAGGGGCCCCGCTGCGCCCTGAGAGGCGGGATCTTCGCCGTTGGGCCCTAGAGGGGCGGGGCCCGATGGTCCGGCTATCGGATTGGCCGGAGCACCTGGAAGCACACCCCCTCCAGGGTTGCTATTGGTTCCGCCGCTCATGGGCGAGGCCGCGGCGCTGTCTCGCGAGTTTTCGTCACTGGCGCCCTCTTTGTGCGAGTGCCCGTAATGGTAGGTGAGTCCTGGGCGAGTTTTGTACCGCGCGCCACACACTGAAATAAGATATACGATGCCGGATGGGAGAATGTTTTTTTCAGTCTGGTCTTGCACAGATTTTTGTGCGGAGAGAGTGATTCCTACCTGTAGTTATCGTGGTGCAATATTCACAAGGTGGTAGGTAGGCAGTTTAGGGTTAAAAAAAATATGAACATGAAGGTAAGTTAATAAAGTCGCCACAGTGGATCTTTGCCCGTGCGTCATCAATCAACGATCAGGGCTCGACGTGGTTAATAACTCTGCATCCTTGTTTATTACAGTAACAAGTTTGAATAAAAGCATAAAAGAACGTCTCCCAAATTCCGCAATAATAGAACGTGCTAGACAAGGATAAAACTATAAACGTCAGTTAATTACTTTCTTTATTTGTTTAGTTGACAACCGTTGTATTTTAGAACGTCATTGTCAACCTTATTTTGATCTGCCAATCTAATTCGTATTTTGTAAATCTGTGTGCCTTAGAACTGTTCCTGTTTCTAAAAATAGTTCTTTTTAGAGGTAATTATACCCACCATTTGTTTTGGCGGTAAGTATTTATGGATTTTTATGATAACTAATTTATTTATTTTAAATATTCTAACCGTGAAAGTTCTTTGAAACGTTTACGGCAGTGGCTAAATTCGCTTAAATGAAAGGATGTTAAAAATTTGACTTTTGCGATTTTAATAGTCAATAAAACACCAAACTTTTGTAGATTTTAAGCTTTGAAAATAGTATTAAATGTATTAACATATGTTTGTCAATTTCTTTTAGATAATAGAGAATGCCGGGCAAAACTTAAAATAAATAATAATTTTTCGGGATATTATGTAGGTACGTCAAACGGTAGGCAGGCACGTCCATTTTATGAACTTAACTTAGTTTTGACTTTTTTCGTCTCGTAATTTTGATTTGATTCATACGATTTTGATGACGTAAAAGTGATGACGCACGGGAAAAGAACCACTGTGGCGACTTTAAGTACCCTGCGAAAACCCAAACGGCTCGGCCTAGGGACTGGAACCGATACAAGTTTTGTGTGTTTCAATGCAAAGCAAAAGTGTTGGGCGGTTGACGCGTTTAATAATAAGTTTATTTAAAATTTAATAATATAATAAATATGTTTATGTTAAACTTATTCTTCAATCCCCTGAAGCTGAGCTTGTTAGGGGCAAATCTTATTTTTTTGTTTTAGTATGTAAAATCATAAATATTATTAGGTATGCATTAAAAATCAAGTTTTAAAGTAAAAATGTTAATTTATAGTATAAAGGCAGTTTTTTTGAAGAAATATATAACTTATAATAAAATTATTAATTTATAATTTTTAAGTAAAAAATATTACTTATGTAAATTATTCAGAACAATATTAATTAATTAAAGCATTTCTAAAAATATTTTCAAATTGTCTGTTTTTAATATCCATTGTTTTATCTCGACTTTAAATTTTTTTAATGAAATCAGTTTTTTAATTTTTGTTGGTAAATAATCGTTTAAATAAAAACATAAATATTTGAAATTCTTTTTGTCCTATGGACTTATTTATTTTAGGTTTTATGGTTATTTCATTTTTATGACGTGTATTATGGTTTTTAAATTGTACCTATAAGGTTTTTATTTTTAAATATATATATTAAGATGATATAAATGTAAAGTTGTCTTCTGTTCAACTTTTTTGTTTCTGAATATAATTCTTTTGAAGGATAAAGATAATTTTTATTGAATATAATTTTTAGAAACCTTTTTTGTAATATTTCTAATTTTTTAACTAAAGTTCTATTTATTTATTCCTCCTCAACCTAAAATTCCGTATGTTAAATGAGTTTTAACTAACGCGTAATATAATATTACCATGTCTTACATTTAAAATTTTTTTAATGTTTTTAAAAATCGGTAGTAAACTTCCTAATTTTTTAATTAAGTATTCTAAGTGAAAATTCCAATTTAATTTACTGTCAAAAATAATTCCTAAATATTTTATTTTATTACCTTTAAAAATTTTAATGTCTTCATTTAATAGAATAGTATTCATATTTCGTGGTAGGTTATTTAGGTTTAAAGTAAAAGGAATATAATTTGTTTTATTAAAATTAATTGTCAACAAATTGTTATGAAACCAATTTTTTATAATTTTAAAATCTTTTTTAATTTTATCATTTAAGTTTTTCCAATTTGTATCGGTATAAAAAATTGTAGTATCATCAGCAAAACAATGAACTTGTCCATCGCAATTTATACTAAATAATATTAAAAAATAATGGTCCTAAAATTGTTCCTTGAGAATGTTAATGCCTCAAATTGACTCGAGAAGGCAAAAGCATTTAGGGGGCAATAGGCGGAGATAGGGGACCGTCGAAAAAGCAAGCGCAATTTTGGAAAGATGAAACTTTTCTAGCGCTTGATTCTTCGACGGTCGCCACTTGGTTTAAAAGGACAAGTTTACTGCAGATTATAAGCTATAATAAGGTAGATGATCTTTCTACGAAATATTTGACCTTTACTAACGGTTCGAGGTTAGAAATGTGCTCGTTTTTGACTTTTCTAGACTTCGAAATTTGACATGCAATTTGACAACCGACGTCTACCCTCGTGTTGTCGCAATAACGGAACGAAAACAACAAGAAAACGAAAAAAACGCAAAACTAAAGAAAAGGCGTACACAAATGTTAGTAAAGAAAGTTATAGGTTTTGGTAAACACGAAGCCTTTTGTCCGACACACGAACCCAAGCGCCTGGTAACCCGCCCGAAACCCGAACCGAAACATATTTAGAAAAAAAAAAAATAAAGTCAAATTTTCAAAACAAAACCATAAACGGTATAGTCGTAGATCTCTTACGGCGTTGCCAATTGTGTAAAAACTAAAGACATGCTGTTGCCAGATGTCTATTCGGTTCGAGTCCCTGCCTATCGAATATGAAAAAGCTTACTAAAGCATAGATAAGCATGATTGTATGGTCGGTTGGAACCTTTTACTTCTGTTATTACCGTTATATTAATGAGCTAAGACAGAGATGTCCTTCTCGCTGGCCTCCAGAGCCCTAGTATACAAAGTGGAGTAAATTGACATCATTTCGGCAAGGTTAATACCTAATAAGGTTGTCCTTATCGCACTTATTGAACTTCCATATGGTCCGACAAGGACTTAAGGTGGGAGTATCAACATGCTTGCCAACATGTAACCTATTTCGCGTAGATTTATTTATGTTTTCTAGCTTTTGCACAAAATTTAAATAAAATCAGTATCGACTTGATATTCTATAGGTAAGAATTGACATATTAAATAAATATTAAGGAATTTTATGAATTATTTTAGGAGAATTGTAGAGCGAAAAATATCGGGTAAGATTTTTTTAAACATTATTATGTCATTGTTTTTTCACTATACAATTCTCCCAAAATTAGCAATGAAATAAATTGGTATGTTTGTAGTATATCAGATATTACCTAAGTAATGTTCCGAAGATACTGATTTTATTTAAATGTTAGTCAATAGAATAATAAACTTGAAAAAATAACGCGAAATAGGTTGGCAATAGATTGAATGACGTTGACAATTCCACCTTAAGAACACCCAGTGTCTGGCCAATTAAAGATTGCTTCTAAAATATGTTGCGGTAGGCATACAGTCCGTTAAGGGGACTAACGCCAGCCCGTTAGACATCCCTTTTAGTTTACGACTTGTAAATTCAAAGGTTCTGAGAAAATATTAATGAATGTTACAAAATTTTATACCGATAAAAATAATAACAAAGCTTTCAATCGAAATAAAAAGTTCCAACCAAAAATAACCTTACTCTATTATAGTAATCTATTTATTTTATTGTATCACATGCTGATGCAACGTAAAGGATGTCCCCGACAGTAGGACAAAACAATTCTTGAAATTAAAAAAAAAAAAAAAATGTATACTTCTGTAATATTAATTGTGTTTTTAGAAGGAATTTCCTTTTAAAAGTTTACTTATTTATATACAGGGTGTTTCATTAAGGGTGGCCACCGGCCATATCTCGGAAACTTCTAAGCATTGAAACTTGGGGAAAAAAAATTATGATTAAAGTGAACATGAGAAAATTCTGGAAATTATTTTTTAGTTCCGTATTTCGCCACAAGGGGGCACGATTGAAAACTAATTTTTAAAATTCTAAATTTCTCCGTCTCCGAAAATTCCTATATTATGGTATACCTCTGGTTACATCATTAGAAAGACTAGACAATTCTGCATCATTTTGGTTTAAGGCTCATTGGCGTACCGACCTTGATAAGAGTGGGAGAAGCTATTGAACGTGTAATCATTAAAATCGCTGTAACTTCTCAACGACTTATCCGATTTTACTAAATTTAGGCTTGTTTGAAAGAGAAAGGTAAGTACTCTTAATTGTAAATAGTTTCTAATAAAATTGCTAGAGGGCGCAATTTGTAATAATAACTTTTTTTTTTATTTTATCATAATCGGAAAGTAGATTAAATTTGCAAGAAAAAATGTGAAGACCGCAGTTCGATATCTTTGTTGGTTTCAGAGTTATTGCCAAAACAATAATTTTTAACACTTTCCAAGAAATTATTGTTTTTATAGTTACATAGGTATGTTGGTAAGATTAGTAAAATGTATTATAAAAAAGACAACAAAATTAAAAGACAATTTTTTTTGTGGTGGCCAGGAAGCTATAAAAACAATAATTTCTTCAATAAGGGTTAAAAATTATTGTTTTGGCAATAACTCTGAAACGAACAAAGATATCGAACTGGGGTCTTCACATTTTTTCTTGCAAATTTAATCTACTTTCCGATTATAATGTCATAGTTATACCGCACGATTTTAATTTTCCGGATAAAATCAAAAAAACTGTTATTATAAATTGTGCCCTCTAGCAGTTTTATTAGAAACTATTTACAATTGAAAGTACTTACCTTTCTCTTCCAAACAAGCTTAAATGTAGCAAAATCGGATAAGTCGCTGAGAAGTTACAGTGATTTTAATGATTACACTTTCAATAGCTTCCCCCACTCTTATCGAGGTCGGTACGCCAATGAGGCTTAAACCAAAACGATGCAGAATTGTCTATTCTTTCTAATGCTGCAACCGGAGGTATACCATAATATAGGAATTTTCGGAAAAATTTAGAATTTTAAAAATTAATTTTCAATTGTGCCCCCTTGTGGCGAAATGCGAAACTTAAAAATAATTTCCAGAATTTTCTCATGACCACTTTAACCATAAAAAAATTTTCCCCAAGTTTCAATGCTTAGTAGTTGCCGAGATATGACTCTTAATGAAACACCCTGTATAAGCTTGTTGGAGGTGTGGGTATGAAAAGGAAAACCACTCTACTTGAGATATTATGTATATAAGTTTAAATGAGATTTCTGCGTTGTTGGAGACTTTAACCCTGGCTGGCTTACTTTCCAGGCAGGATTCTTACCATTATTGCATTGTCGCACTCTTGGGGAACCCTGTATTCTTTTCAAAAGTAATGTCACCAAAATATGTTTGGCAGGATTCTATTTTATGCTATATTTGTCTGTTGAAATGAAACTATTTTTTGACAAAATGACATTATTTTTGCACAAGATGGTACATTTTTATGAATAATTTGATTTTCTTATGCTTTATTGGTTTGATAAATTGCGCAAGTGCTCTCAGATCAATATTTAGTATATTTGTTTCTATTGTACAAAAAAGAACAAGAATATCCCAAAAAAAAGTTGATTCTTTTAAAAAAATAACTACACAAAACACCAAAATAAAAAACGAAATTTACACTTACGTTCACAAGCGAATGGTTTATCGGGGTCCCCAGGAGTGGGGTCATAGTTATGACCGCCCATTCCGCCCTTCTTACCCCTACCGCGCCCCGAACCTCTCTTTCTACCAGGGGTGCTAGGGGAATCCGTACCGGTACGACCCTAAAAAAAAAATATTTCACTTGAAAAATTTCAATTTGGGAGAACTAAACACAAGACTCTCTTCTACAAGACTAGAAGAAGAAGAACGGGAAAACGACAATATTCAAATCCCGCGTTTAATTTATAAATTTGATCCTGCATATAAATCATATTACCCGTCCAGCTCCCCTTCTTCCTTTCCTTCTCTTGGGATAAGATTCTTCATAATCCAGATCCGAGTCCGGATCTGGTTCATCAAAGTTCTCCATTTCAAGCATATCTTGCTCATCGTAAAACCACTCCTACAAAAACATTAATAATCAAACTATGATAAAGTCGATTAACATTAAACCTACCTTTGAAACATCTCCTGCAAGCAATTGACTATCCTTACTATCCGTATCCTGTAGTGCAGGATTCTCCATCTGACTTATATTATGCACGTCACCCTCTCCATCCATATACTCGGCGTGCCTAGCGTAAGCCCTAGCGTTCATCGTCAAATACTGCCTCCGTTTCTTGCGCCAGCGCTGCCTCGGATACGAGTAAATCTGTCCAGGGAGCAACCCAGGCATCCGTTGTCGTTTCTTCATGAAAAGGGAGCAGTGGTTTTGGGCCACGCCCGTTTGGGTGTCGATGAAGGGGAGACGTAACCGCCGTTCGATGCATAGTCTCGTGTTGAAGTTCACGGAGCTTTCTAGGATTTCCTTGTAGGTTGTGTCGTTAATGAAGCTTAGAATGGACAAAAGGTGGTTTAATGGTGAGAGAAGTAAGAAGTAAGTACAGGCGATATGTCAAATATAAAACTGTCCTTGGGTCATTAACCTTTATAACACTGATAAATCGGAAACAGGGATAATACATAGGAGATTAAGATATAAGGTACTTTCCATTTGTTCCTTTAAAATCTTTGCTGTGCAGAGTTTAATTTTTACAAGGAACAAGGAACGCCCAACTTAGCCATTACTTTGCTATTTAAAAGAAGTTTAAAGGAACTCAGCTATAGCGTGTACAAATTTAAAATAAGTTACAGGAATGAATCAGGATATTACAAAAAATACCGGTATTAAAGTAAATACCTACAACGCTACAATAAAAAGGATTATTGATTTTCAATTTTGGTTGCATGTATGGCCAATTTTAATCCGTAATTTTTTGGTCCTTACACTTATAGTACAGCCAAACTAGGGTACTTAAAGGGGTGAAGCAACGCCTTAGAAACTAATCTACACTTACCTTTCTATTTTTTCTAGATTAGTTTGGCCACTTTGGCTACTAATTGTAGGAACGGGAGGTGTAGGTGCTGGTAGCGTTGTCGTGGTAGCAGCCATCTTTGTTTGTTTTGTATGATTTAGGAATGATTGATTGTATGGGAATTATGGAATATGGATTTTCCAATTTGTCCACGTACGTAACGTGTAAACGAATAACTTTGATTTATTTTACCAAATATTTAATCAATGTGCTTCTATTAAATCAGGTGAGAGTGAGAGTTAATTTAAAAGAGAGGAAATTAGGCTTTGCTTTTTTTAATTTATATTTGAAAGTCCCGCCAAATTATCGCCATCTATCATTTGATAGCCAAACCTTTATATTACAGATTTCTATTTTTTAATTTCGTAAATAATGTTAAATTCTAAAAGTCATAAAATCGCTCCTGTTTCTAATATCCAAATATTTAATTTAATAAATTCGCTCTGTCGACGTTTAAATTTAAGTATGCAGCTTAATCGTTTTACTTTTTAGACTAGTACTGGATCAATTGGATGAGTTACGTCAAACCATCTCTTTCTTATTAATAGTACACTTATATCTCCTTGTCTAACTTGTAATCAAGGCCTCTATACCGCCTGAAAGCCACCGCATCGATTGATAAAGGTCTTTGACTTCTTTCAGTAGTTTCAGTCAGTGATATACCGCTAGTGTTTTGAGCTTCCTCACAAAACTGATAACGTTAAAAATACTAAAATACACTACTCCTATATTCGTATAAAACAGTGCGAATATGGCTGAATTTTATGAAAATAACCAGTCATTTTTATAAAACTTAAAATTTTATTAGTTATTAATTATGTAAGTTTTTATTCGTGACCTCTATAGATTGTTTTGGTTTCAAAAAATAATCACGTGTGACCTAGCGCTACTTGGATTAGTATATTATATCACATGCATTTCTCATTTCTGAGAAACAAATAATAATTATTATTATTGTTTGCAGGCGCGTATCAGTGGGAGTTGATCTTTGAGAGGGGGTAATGATTCTGGAGCGGGGTTATGAAATTTTTTTTAATGATACAGTTTTTTTTGGAAAAAAATCAAAAATATTTATTTAAAAAAATATATATTTTACTACAATATTTATTGCTCTCGATTTCCACCTGTCCAATTTAAAAAAAATTTAACCAAAAAAAATGGCTCGGATTACCCCCCCCCCCCCCCCTCTCAAATACGCGCCTAATTATTTACATTTCACAGTTAGAATATGTTTCCAATATGCTCGAACTTTACGCATATTATTATATACTTACGTAATCGGTAATATAATCAATGATCTGCTACCTATAATACTAGAAAAAATTCTGATTACTGTATTTTTAAATGCGGCTGTCTGTGTAGCCAGAGACTGATTTTTTTAATACTTAATCGAAGGAATTATTTTTTTTCGGAGAAATTTAGTATTAAAAAAAATAATTTTTAATTGTGCCCCCTTATTGCGGCGAAATGCAGAACTTAATAATACTTTCCAGAATTTTCTCATAGCCACTTTAATAATAATTTTCTTTCCCCCAAGGTTCTGCTTAGTAGTTTCCGAGATATGGCCGGTGGCCAGCCTTAATGAAACACCCTGTATAGAAACACCAGGTTAAGCATTATTTTCAAGGGCGTCCATAGGGGGGGCAAAACGGGCACTTGCCACCCCCTAGGCGTCCACATTACTATTTTATTTTATAATTCAGTATAAAAAATATTCAAGCGCGGATCCAGGGGGGGGGGGGGGGTCATGGGGGTCATGATCCCCCCAAAACAGAAAATAAATAAATGAATTTACTAGTTTGACTACCTCTGCAACTTTTTCACAAGATTCATGACAACATTACCATACATAAATTAGTTATATTTTTTCTTTTTTTGAATTCACTTTAACATTAATTTACATGCATATATATTATCCTTTTCTCTGTCAAATTTTGGACGTGGTCGCAAAATTTTTTCGCCTGCGGTGCTTTTTAACTTCATTTATATCATGATGACCCCCCCAAAGCAAAGTTCCGGATCCGCGCCTGTAAATATTGAATAGTACAGTGGTTAGTTAGTAGACCAACAAATCACTAAACTGATTATGATTATTTACAAAAAAATAAAGAAAATTAAAAAAAAAAAGTAATCAACGAGTTTGGCAAGACGTCTAGGAATTTAACATTTTTATTTTATGATGAAAACTTATAAATTGTAATTTTGTGTTTATTTTTTACGAATTTTGTAGGTTCCGTTAGGCATAAGGTACTTATAATATGTTAAATAATTAGTCATATATATAAATAATATATAAAAAAATATTGTTTAAGTTTTTGCCCCCCCCCCCCTCCGAAAAACGTTCTATCGACGCCCTTGATTATTTTTATACTTTATAGAAAGAGACTAGTAAATCAGATGTTAGAAGAAACAAGAAATATTCTTCATGACAATTTGGCGAATGTTAAGTTTATATAATATAAACGTTCACCATTTCGCCAAGAATTTATTTTATTGTTTTTATTTTACCATATACAGGGTGTTTCAGTAAGGGTGGCCACCGGCCACATATCGGAAACTACTAAGCATTGAAACTTGGGTAAAAAAATTATGGTTAAAGTGGCTATGAGGAAAACTTAAAAATGATTTCCAGAATTTTCTATAATAGCCATCACTTTAATCATAATTTTTTTCCCCCCGAAGTTTCTATGCTTAGAACACTGGCCACCCTTAATGAAACACCTTGTATATGGTATATAGAAAACACTTATAAAGGCATTAAATACCAATCAATACTTAGAAAGAAGAGAAATCTATTAATGACATTGAACTTTTAAATTAGTATAGGTACTATTTTTGTTGTTGTTGTTTATTATTAGAATATGTGTTTTGCATTAAAAATATGTTCTTATATTACCACAGGTGTATCTATAGTTAACGCGGAGTAACCTGAATTATTACAATTTAAAAAGGTGCCTATTGTTATTCTTGTGTTGTACCTATATACCTATATTACGAATTATTACTAGCTGACAGCTAATATTGTTGCCCATGAAGATTTTTTGATAATTATTCTGCCCTATATATAGGTATAAAAGAACACTGCAGAAATTTTCAGTCCTGGCCTGAAACGACGTGAAAATTATGGATATCTAAATAATCAATGGGTAAGTTAGTATATAAATAATCCTAATGTAGGTAAAAATTGTATAAATAAAATTATTCGCCATATTTATCACTTTTTAAGTGTGTATTCATTCCACTGTGTATATATATTTATACAGTACAATTATTACTTGAGGGCATGACCCAGGATTTAAGCCACTTATCTTTAATTCAATTAAATTGATTAAAATATCAATTAAAGTGTAAACAAGATCTCACGAGAAGGATGCACTTCAATTTAGTCGCGTATAAATACCGGAGTGAATAAAAATCAAAATACTTCAAAAATCGACATGAACATTTTACGGTTTATTATTTTTTTAACGCTTTACGTTGCCTCTCTTCCAGCAGCAGAAGTAAACGAAACTCCGATAATAGGAGTGCTGTCTCAAGAAACCTACATTGTCTCGTCCCTTTTTCCGACTATTAAATATGACAGTTACATTGCTGCGTCCTACGTCAAATTTTTGGAAAGTGCTGGAGCTAGAGTGATTCCTATTTGGTAAGCACTTTAATAATGTTCATACATGCAGTGGCGTAACAAACTAGGCTCACATTAACGGCCCCTTCAAAATTCGCTGCCAGCATTGCTTTTCGTAGGTATTTCATTTCATAATTAATTTTATTTTTTTTTATCCTGAGAATTTAACTTCGTTAAGTGAAGAAGAATTATACCTGGGTGAAAGCGCGGAATTTACAAACGATATTGAAATTGCGGATGATTGCGGTGTTATTTTGTTGTTTACAAACCACGGCATGCAGGCACGTATCCAGGATTTGGTTTCGGGGGGGGGTCCAGATTGAAATTAATAAAAAGCGGGATGTAGGCATCGATAATTCTTTGGGTGCCACGCCCTTTTTTGTTGACGAACCTTGCTTTTCAAGTAGGATAATTAATAATACCTAGATAAAAATATAAACATAATATAAGCTTAGGTAACTTCTTAACTAGTTTTTTGGGGTATCGGTATCAGCCTCGAGAGCTCTATGAAAAAATAAACACTTTTTTACTATCCAAGCTTTCGGAATTTATTACTTCCATACTTTCATTGCATTTTAATAGTAACAACCAGGGTTGCCAAATGTCAACAAATTTCCCTATAGATTTATAGGGGAGAGGAATAATTTTAAGCCTAGCGGACTCAAAACCATTTTAGGGAATAGCGGGATTTTTAGAGGCGTTTATATGATTATAAATTCGTTTGGGGGGGGGGGGGGGGGTCCGGACCCCCTGGACCCCCCTCCCCCTAAATACGTGCCTGACGGCATATTTAAATATGAGTAGTTAAATCGTATCTTAACCCTTACTCTTTTTAAAGGATCGGACAGTCAGAGGAATATTACAGAAGAGTGGTCCAGTTCACAAATGGGTAAGCAAAATACCAAAGGATATTACTATACATATTACATATTATTTAGGGTGTTTCATTAAGGGTGGCCACCGGCAATATCTCGGAAACTACTAGGCATAGAAACTTGGAAAAAAAAATTATGATTAAAGCGGCCATGAGAAAATTCTGGAAATTACTTTTAAGTTCCTCATTTCGCCGCAAGGGGGCACAATTAAATTTTTTTTCTTAATTCTAAATTTCTCCGAAAATTCCCATATTAAGGTATAACTCTGATTACATAATCGAAAAGCTTATACAATTCTGCATCATTTTGGTTTAAGGCTCATTGGCGTACCGACCTTGATGAGAGTGGGAGAAGCTATTGAAAATGTAAACATTAAAATCGCTGTAACTTCTAAACGACTTATCCGATTTTACTAAATTTAAGCTTGTTTGGAAGAACCTTCAATTGTCGTATCTAATGGTACACGATAGTTTCTAATAAAATTGCTAGAGGGCGCAATTTGTATTAAAAATTATTGTTTTGGCAATAACTCTGAAACGAACAAAGATATCGAACTGCGGTCTTCACATCTTTGCTTGCAAATTTCATCTACTTTTCGATTATGATGTCATAGTTATACCGTATGATTTGAATTTTCGGGATAATCGAAAAAACTATTATTATTACAAATTGCGCCCTCTAGCAATTTTATTAAACACTATCGTGTACTGTTGGATACGGCGATTGAAGATACTTACCTTTCCCTTCCAAACAAGCTTAAATTTAGTAAATTCGGATAAGTCGTTTAGAAGTTACAGCGATTTTAATGTTTACACATTCAATAGGTTCCCCCACTCTTATCAAGGTCGTTACGCCAATGAGCCTTAAACCAAAATGATACAGAATTGTCTAAGCTTTCCGATGATGTACCTAATCAGAGTTATACCTTAATATGGGAATTTTCGAAGAAATTTAGAATTTAAAAAATATTTTTAATTGTGCTCCCTTGCGGCGAAATGAGGGACTTAAAAGTAATTTCCAGACTTTTTCATGACCAAGTTTCTATGCCTAGTAGTTTCCGAGATTGGCTGGTGGCCACCCTTAATGAAACACCCTGTATATGTATACAGCGTGTCTATAGAGCCTGATATTCCGTATCCAAAAAACTGATAGGAAACGATAAATATTTTTTTTATCGTTTTCCATCTGAAATTTTAAACAGGGAGAAGTTCTAGACATATGAGAATTTTCTTTAATGTTGACTTTACGAAAAAAAATTATTCTTTATAAAAAGTTCTGCTTGATGCGCAAATATTATTGACATATCAAATCTTAATATAATAATAATAATAATAATAATAATAATAATAATAATAATAATAATAATAATAATAATAATAATAATAATAATAATAATAATAATAATAATAATAATAATAATAATAATAATAATAATAATAATAATAATAATAATAATAATAATAATAATAATAATAATAATAATAATAATAATAATAATAATAATAATAATAATAATAATAATAATAATAATAATCATAATCATAATAATAATAATAATAATAATAGCTTTATTGCCCAACAAGAAACCCATTTACAGAGCAATATTACAAATTAAATATAAATAATAATGTACTCGATTTAATACAACTATATAAATCTGCAAACATAAACCACCAACAACGGAAATACAATAAATTCAAAATTATCGCCATATTATGCACATATTCGTATACTGTATTACAATAACACATACCATTATGTATATATAACAACTAAGTTAATGACCACCCTCGGCACTCCTCCTCAGATCGCGCAAGCTACATGTAAATATATCACAATCTTCGCACATGCTGTCAAAATTGTAACACATAAAATTAATTGGAGATTTAATCATTACATTTGTTCTTGCTCTTTCACACAAAAATGTTAAATGATGTCTAGTATTTACTCTAGGTACAAACAAATTTATTTGAGATAGCAGATCAGGACAATCGATTCCACCGCGCAGCAACTTAAATAAAAATACTAGAGATGCAATTGCTCTCCTTTTTTCCAGGGTTATAAAATTATATCTGTTTAATAAAATGTCATAATCGGTTCCTTGCTCAGGATACACTCCTTCTGATTTAAATGTTAAATATTTTAAAAATCTCTTTTGAACTTTGTCGATGTTATTTACGTGACATGCATAAAGAGGATTCCAAATTAGTGAAGCATATTCAAGCTTGGATCTGACGAAAAAAAAATACAATGTATTAAAAACTCTAGGGTCATAAAAGTTTCTGCAGTTGCGCACGATGAAGCCCAGCATCCTGCCTGCCTCCAAAACTATGTTATTTATATGTTCAACAAAAGTCAACATAGGATCGAAGGTGACGCCCAAGTCCTTCAACGACCTGGGGCGCTCTAAAACCTCACCTGAGATTGAATAAGGATACAATAGTGGCTGTTTCTTGCGACTGAAGGTCAAAACTTTACATTTAGTTGCATTAAGGTTGAGTTTGTTTCTGTCGCACCAACCCTGAACCAAATTCAGCTGTTCTTGCAAGAAAATACAGTCACGAAGAGATTCAATCTGCAAAAATAATTTTAAATCATCCGCAAAAGTTAGCTTCCTACAGTTTACAATATTATTTAAATCATTGATGAAAAGTAGAAACAGTAATGGTCCTAAGTTGGAACCTTGCGGTACACCAGAGGACGCGTTATATTTATTAGCCATTGTAAAAAACAAACTGTTTTCTATTTGTTAGGTATGATCCAAAAAACTCATCATGTACAGGGCGGCAAAAAAATATGGAAACACAGATTTACGTTAGGAGGGAATAAGTACCGTCAATTTTTATTTTAGAGCAAATTGCTATAAGAAAATTTTACTAAGGACTACAAAACGCGGTCAGATACAATTTTTCCTTAAAATATTTTAATTTACAAGGTACCATCAAAAAGCCTTTGCAAAATATTTTTTTATTTTATTTATTTAATTTTTACCTGCAACAATTTCGCAACAACTATGTGCAATACTAATAGTAACAAATATTGACATGTTAGTCAAAAATTATTTAATATTTTTCGACTTATTAAAGAGATTTTTTGATGGTAGGTACCCTGTAACTTACAATATTTCAACGAAAAATTGTATCTGACCGCGTTTTGTAGTCCTTAGTAAAATTTTCTTATAACAATTTGCTCTTAAATAAAAATTGAGGGTACTTCCCTCCTAACGTAATTCTGTGTTTCTATATTTTTTTGCCGCCCTGTACATGATATATTAAGTTTTGATATGTCAATAATATTTGCGCATCAAGCAGAACTTTTTATAAAGAATAACTTTTTTTCGTAAAATCAACAATAAAGAAAATTCCCATATGTCTAGAACTTCTCTGGACACGCTGTACATATGCACAGAGAAAAATTTTCAAATTCAAGAGTTTCAGTTGTTGTGCGTCTAAACCCTGTTCCCGACAAAAAGAACATTTATTTTTTAAATTAAACACCTTTATTTTAGAGCATTTTTTAATTCTAACGACTAAACACCTCTCGCTTGTAGGGGACGGTTGCCCATATTGGACCAATTTCCAGATTTCCAGATCTTGAAACTATACCTTAGTATACTTTAGTATGTTGTTGAACTGCAGGATTTTTTGCAGAATTTTATTTCAAAGTATCTATGATATACCAGGCTATAAAAAACCCTCTGCAAGTGGTTCAATATAGGAAACCGATCGCCTAAATTGCACCTGGGGGGGTTCCAAAATTGGACCACATGATTTAAATCGGAAGCTTAGGTGTTAAATAAATAAATAAATAAATATAAAATTGTTGGTATAGGAAGTTTTATACTTATATTTCAAAAAAATATCAAATTTACAATCAAAATTTCGGTAGAATTAAGACATCCTAATGCAAAAAAAGTACCTATTAGTTTCCTATATTGGACCAGTCATATAGTTTCATTTTTTAACTCAAAGAAAAAAGATTTTAGCAATATTGAAATGGTGTTAGTTCATGACATTAACTTATGTAAAGAGAAAAATTATTTTTGCACAATTTGGAAAAATTGCCAAAATTGGACCGGTTCAAATTTGGCAATCACCCAGTGATCCAATTTAAGCAACTACCACGTGTTTTACAAAACCACCCAGGAAGGAGACAAGAAAAAACAAAATCTGGCATGGTAATAGGAGAAATAGAAAAACTTACTTGAAAACTTCCGTAAAAAAGATTTTGCTTAGAGTTTTATGGTTCTAAGGTAAATTCTTAGGAAAATCCTAAAAATATTACATTAACATTGTGTAATTAAATTACGTTTTGCTCTGTACACGCCAAGCACTAACGGCCAACTAGTTGAGTAGGGTTGGCAGCGATATATCGATATATTTAATTTATCGATATATTTATGAAATATATCGATATATAAACATCGATATATTTATTTCGATATATCGCAAAATATATCGATATATTTTAAATATATCGGAAACCTTATTATTAAAATATCGCGTGAGCTCGTGCCCATGCTCGACGTTGGTCGAACCGAACTACACCAATATTTGAGTATTCCAGTAAGGAGTTTAAAGGAAGACCCTCTGGAACTATGCGGAGAAATGAAGGTCGTTTATCCAAATCTTTTTAAAGCGGCATTAAAATATTTTTCCACAGTGGCAACTTCAACATTATTAAAAAATTTTATTATTATTATTATAATTAAGATTTAAGAATATATATCGATATATTCAAAATATTGATGTTTTTTATTCAATATATCGAATGTATCTATATGTTTTTTCGATATATCATATGGTTATATTTAACACCTAGACGCAGGGCGTCTGTATGTGCTAACTTTTTTCAATATATCGATATATTTTTTTATTTTGCCACCCCTATAGTTGAGTTTGTTGCCGATTAAAGGTTCTAGGTGCAAGTATGTTACAGTGTTGCCAGATGATATGGCACTTGCTTAGTTTCGGAGAAATGTACTGTGGTCCAATTTAGGTAGCGGTTCAATATAGGCAACCTTCCCCTATACCTTCAAATATTTCTTTGGGGTCACCCCTTTTGTTTATTCGGCCAGTCATTTTCCTTTTAAAGCAATGACCTGGAAAAAAACATAATTGGGATAATAATATTTACGTCTAATCCAACCTATTTCCATTAAAATCGTATTTATGTGGGGTTATAATCATAGGAAATTACTATATACAGTCTTCCTAATTAGTAAAACTGTAGCTATATAGTTTTCGCTCTGTAATGAGCTTAAAAACAATCTCCTCACCCCAATTAATTGTTTTGTTGTCGTGGTCTGTAACCTCGAGTTAGACAGGAAGAAAACCCAAACAAATTTTAAAGGAGTGCCCCCGCGAAGGCCTTAAGCGGCGGTAAGGGGGGAAATCGCCCGTCAAAACAAGTGGTGGTAATTGACACAAAATCCTTCTCGCAGGAATAATGATCGAGCAAAGATAGACGCATTTTCACAATAACCAAACATTTTTTATCATTCTAAATGTCAAAAATGTAATATAATAACCATTTACGAGAAAAAATATTAATATATAATAGGCACGTTAAAGTTTTAAAAAATATTTTTTAAATGTTTTTTTAAAAGTCCATAATTTTGACATTTCTTTAATTTTTTTCGGCAAACTGTAAATTGTTGTTCCTTTATATAATATTGATTTTTGGCCAAAAGTACTCTTTAGCAAAGGTGTTTAAATGTGATGGTTTTGTCTCGTGATGTGAATAATGTTGGTCACAGGAAATATTATATTCGATTGTTTTTCTTTAATAATAATAGAGTGTATTAGAATGCATAGTTTTAATTTATAAAGCTTTTCTAAATTTAAATATCCATTTGGTTCGTACAAATTTATAGTTGGTTCTAAAAAAAGGAAGTTTACGTATGCATTTAATTATTTTGTTTTGTAGTTTTTTTAATGGCTGAATTGTAGTTAAATTCGCTGATCCCCAAATTGAAATAATATACTGTAATTTTGAATAAACCAAAGAATAATATATATTTTTTAAATATTTTATCGATATATAATTTTTAACTTTAAATGAAATGCCAATTATGTAACTTCTTAAATATTCAATATGTTTTTTCCAACCTAAATTTTCATCAGTATATAAACCTAAAAATTTAATTGTATTAGTATATTTTATTAAATGATTATTGAAAGACAGTGAAGAAATATTATTTTTTTTAAATTTTGATTTACTTATAAACATAAAAGATGATTTATTAAGATTTAATGATAATTTAATAATTTCAAGCCATTTACATAATAATATTATATTTAGGTCTTGGTTAATGTTATTATGAATTTGAGCATAGTCTTCATAAAAATATACAATAGTAGTATCATCGGCAAACAATTTTATTTTACCTTTTAAATTTAATTTTGCTATAGAATTAATGTAGATTAAAAAAAAGTAGGTCCTAAGGTTGATCCTTGCGGAACACCACAAGTTATGTTTTTTTGTGAACTTTTAACATTTTCCATTTGAACAAATAACTGCGTTCTATTACTTAAGTAATTTTTTAACAATAAATAAATATTTCCCCGAATTCCAATATTGTATAGGCATTTAAGTAAAATGTTGTGATTCGACTGTATCAAAAAATGCTTTACATAAATCTAGGGACAGTAGGCAGCATTTTTGGATGCTATCAACGTTTTGTTGAATATCTTTAATAATATCTGCAGCTGCAACTTCTGTATCTCTAAATTTACGAAAACCATATTGAAATGGAGAGAGTAATTTTTTTTCTTCTAAAAAATTTACCATTCTATTATTTAAATTTTTTCAAAAATATTTGAAAATGTGGGTAAAACAGAAATCGGGCGATGGTTACTACTAAAATATTTTTCTGCATTTCTAAAAACTGGTGATACTTTTGCTATTTTTAATTTATCTGGAAATAACCTGGTTTAAAAAAAAAATGTGATTAAATGATGTAATATAGGAATTATATTACATTTTAGTTCAGGTAAATGTAACTAAACAATTTGGGTAAATTGAGCCTTCGGTGACAGCACAAGATGGTAAAAACTGTAGAAATAACAAGAAGGAATGACTCTTCTTTCGATCGATTTCATTATTTGTTCATTAAAAGCAGACAATTCCCCGACATCATTATATCGACCCCTTGAACGTTTCACAACATAATTTTGTTAACAGAGACTGACAAAGTATGGAGAAAAAAGGAAAGGTAACGACCGACTACCCTTGAAGCGCCATCAGTTTATCAGGTTTCGGAGGGTTTTAATGACTTATTGGGACGAAGAACCTCCTCAAGGTTGGCCGTCTGTCTTGTGATTGTCTTGGAGTTTTTTTTTTCGATACATTTTTTAGGTAATTGAATTTTTTTCGGGTAAAAGTATGTTATATAAAGTCTTAGTAAAAAAGGATTGGATTGTTAGCACTTCTAGTGGAAGGGGGCCTGGCCAATCGAGGGGCCCACAGGGACGGCCCCTTTAAAACTTGCTGCCAGCTTTGATTTTCATAGGTATTTCATTTCATTATTAATTTTACTTTTTATATCCTGATAATTTATTTATTTATTTTTATTTATTTATTTATTTATTCATTTCGTACATTACAGGCTTTGAATACCCAACTAGTACAATAAAAACTTATTCTAATAATCTACAACCTACGTATTAGGGCCTATACAAATACAATTACGCTAAATAGAAGAAAGAAAAAGAAAAAAAAACAATAAAAAAAAAGAGAGAACATACAGCCATTCAAAGTGAGATTACAATAATAATTTGAGTTCCTTCTTAAATGTCGTTGGAGTACAGTTAAAATTAAAGTTTATCGCAATATAGGTGTTGAAAAGATGCATTATGCGATTGGTAATGTTATTTCTCCGGACGTCGGTTCGGCTTGTGTTGGTGAAGAACATGTTGTGTGAACGTGTATCACGTGATTGTATAATTTATCCAAACTCAGTTTGAGGACATTCCAGTCATTCCATACGGCGGTAAACATTCTCAAAGAGACCGACCTCACAACCATCAGGGTTGTCAGATCTTTCTTCTTCAATTCTTTAAGTTTTTTTTTATTAAAGATGTTTCATTTATATCAGTATTCAATTGTTAGTCAGTAACTTTCTTTGAAAGCTATAGTTTGCAAATATACTTTAAACCGAGGAGTTTTGAGTGTGAAAAAAAAAATAACAAGCTATTCATTGTTTTTGCAAATTGATAAGCGCCAGTTAAAGCGGCTGGTATAAGCTGAAGCGGTCTGCAGCCCGTTCAACGAATCGATTCTGTCAGACAGAGATAGGCCAGTGACCGCCGATGGCATGGAAGAGACGAATATAAAATATACGTGATTTGGAACTTATGGACGGGCCGGGGAATGGTCCCAGAATGGAGTTCTGGTAAAAAATTAAAGCATTTTCTGAGCAGTGTCGTGCCGTGTCAGGTTTATTTTTCTGGTTTTAGTTTTGTGTATAAAATCTTTGAGTTACCTTATATTTATTATTTTAATATAATATTATTGTATATACAGTGGGTTTATAAAGTGTAGTATGTACAAACACCTAGGTAATGTTAAACAAACTTATAAGTGTGTATACGCATTTTAATTATTTGTTTGGGACGCCTATGGTGAGGAGTTTCATACTGTTTTATGTCATTAAATTTACCTAAGAAACACTATACTCGAAAGTTTATTTTTATTATAATTTAACGTGAATGCGCGGAATTTACAAACGATATACCATGAAGACTTGTCCATTGACTTTCCTAGTCAAATTTTAAGCCTCAGAATGGGACTTGGAGATAGTATTTTAAAATTAAAAACAGTGTATGAACTTGCGGATCATTTATTAATAAAAAATCGGTGTGTTTCTTCAAATTTTCCAGATGTATCTGGTGC
Source organism: Polydrusus pterygomalis (assembly GCA_963969555.1). Classification (NCBI taxonomy): domain Eukaryota; kingdom Metazoa; phylum Arthropoda; class Insecta; order Coleoptera; family Curculionidae; genus Polydrusus; species Polydrusus pterygomalis. The sequence goes on along the minus strand of OZ018382.1, from coordinate 2,123,335 downwards.
AGTGATGTTATTTGTAATTTTACCAGTTAGGGTGGCATCAGCGAAACGATCTTTTTCCAAACTTAAAATAGTATAAACTCATTAACGTAACACCATGGGACAACAACGCCTTTCGGATTTATTCTTAATCAGTATCGAACATGAGTTTATTAAAACATCTTCTTAACATAGTATAAAACAAAGTCGCTGTCGCGTCTGTCCCCAGCTATATGTGCCCTAATCTTTAAAACTACGCAACGGATTTTGAAGCGGTTTTTTTAAATAGATAGAGTGATTCAAGAGGAAGGTTTTTATGTATAATACATGCATAATATTGTAGAGAAACACTGATAAATTTAGAGGTTTGTTCGGGTTTGTATTTATAAATCTTGACGTGATGGTGAACTCGCCTTATTATTATCTCAGAGGCGTATAATGCCTGGCATTGCAACGCAGGCCGGGGTACACGCTAGTTAAATATATATTTGAGCTTAAATTGACTCAATTTGCAGCTATTGGGAATTTATCAGTGCTATGGCGACGCATAATGCCAGAACAACAGGTACTTATATCATTCAGGATATTCCCTATTCCGAAAGAAGAAAACGAAATATAACAATTTTTAAATTTTGACATTAGAATGATAAACAAATGTTACATGACCTCCTATATACACCTATAGTTCGATCTAAAGTAATTGCAAGCACAGATAGAAAGGGTTCTTTTGCAAGTCTTGAAAGTAATTGAAAGATTATCTTTACAGTTGTTCCATATAATATATATTTCTATTTTTTAACAGACTTGTCTTTCCTGGCGGAGGGACCTATTTCAACGAAACTGGAGGCTATGGGGAAGCTGCAACGTACCTCTACAATATTGCTTTAGAATACAATGATAAAGGGGTAGGTAGGGTAATTTAAGTATAAGTACAGTTGACGACGGATAATTTCGTACACTAAACTGTGATACTGTAAATGCAACTTTTTTACCGTTATTCACCTCTGTTAATTGTTATCATGATATCTGTCAAAGTATAGTCATTATCTTATTTAATTAAAAAATGCCTCATTTAAGTATTATTGAAAAAGCAAGAATAATATGTTTAGTAGAAATAGGGTGGTCTTATGGAAAAATAGCTGATAATTTTATAGTACCTAGAAGTACTGTTCAAGGAATTGTAAAAGAATGGCGCTTCATCAAACACTTGAAAGGTCTGTTGGGTCCGGTTTAAATAATAGAAAATCATGAAATGAAGAAGACCGAAATTTGGTGGAGTATTTAAGGCAAAATCCATTTGAAACTGCAGTATCCGCTATATATGCACATAACAGGATTCCCTGCTTCATCTAGAACTGCGCAACGTCGAGTAAGACAATGTTCCGAATAAAGAAATCGAGCAGTTGCATCCAAACCGCTTTTAAAACATAGTGATAGGGAACAAATAAGAATTGGGTTCGCTATGCAATATTTACCAGAAAATTATTTTTTTTGGCAAAATGTTATCTTTTCCGATGAGAAAACTTTTCAGTCTACATAATGGAAGGATTCGAGTATATAGACCACCAAATTCCCGATATGATGAGAAGTATAGTCAAAAAAGCAAACCAGTGGACGTTTCTCCGTTAATGTGTGGGCATGGATAAGTGTTTACGGTACAGGTGTATGCTGGAATACTGGTGGAACACTTAACAGTAATATATATCTTCAGATTTTGGAAAATGTTTTTCTTCCTTCTGCGGCTCTGCCGCGATAGTTTTTGGAAATAACTTTATATTCCAGCAGGATAACTGCCCTGTGCATACTGCAAGAAATATAGGAAACTGGTTTACACAAAACAACGTAACATGTCTGCCTTGCTGCTCAAAAAGTCCTGATTTAAATCCAATTGAAAATGCTTGGGGATTGATGGTAAAAAAAATGTACAAAATAAATTTTAAACCACATAATGAAATAGAGTTATTTGATAAAATAGAAGAAATTTGGGAAGGGCTAACTCCGGATTACACCAGAAGTATTATTTTGTCAATGTCAAGAAGATTACGATTAGTGCTAGAATCCAATGGCGCAGCAATTGAGGCGTTTATTTTAAAAACAACATATGTCCAAATTTTTCTAAAATGAGTTTTTCGCGCCATCTAGTAGTTTATACTTATCTCTATCGCCTCAAGTTTCTTGTTTCCTTAAAAATAGCATATGCTCCAAAATATCTGCAACTGACATATCACTGTTTCTATAAAAACGACATATGTCCAAATCATTTTCTTTAAAAACATCACATGTCCATGGACTAATGTTGTTTTTAAAGGAAACGAAAATTAGCTAGTTTTATAGAACTCGTACCAGTTTATCTACAAGCGGTGCCAATTTCATCTGCCAAACTAAAAAATATAAAGGATCTTCTACCCTACCTAAAAAATGCAGAAAACCGAAAATTTTATGAAAACATTTTTTCACAACAAGATTTAAATAGGAATGACGAACTCGAAATTGATGAAGACATAACGTATTGTATCTTCGTATATTGTAGTGATATAAAATACAAATAAAATATTGTCATGTTTGTTTTATATTATAACATAGTTGTGTCTGAATTATGAAATATATTCTTTACAATACATATTATATTATTATTTAACTTTAAATTTATATTTAACTTATTATTATATTTAACTCAATACAAGTATTTACTTCTGAGTTTCGGAATTAAGTTTATTCAAAAAAATTTATATTAACATTAAATGTAAACAAAAAATGTTGAATAAACTTTTTATTATTATTATTATTATAATAGCAGCGGTTGCGAAAATTAAATTTAGTACCATGTAAATTCTACAAATGTAATAAAAAAATTAATTTGTTATAATAAGCTTAAAACAGAAAATATAGTAAAAAATAAAGTTGTTAAAATCAGCCCAAATATATATTTTTTATTTTTTCGTTTAAAAACAGCCTATTTCCAGGTTTTTTATTTTTTTTTCTTAAAAATGCGATGTTTTTTTTTTAAATCTACCAGTCTAAAATTCTTCATTGAGGTGATATATATTACTGTGATATGTGATATATATTACTATGATACAAGTGGTACTTAAATTATGTTAAAAAACTAGATAATGCGTTTTTTCCATCTCCTAAAAAATTACAATTATGGACATCTGTTGTTTTTAAAATAAACGCCTCAATTAAATATTAGTATTTTGTTTGTGGTTTGTTAATAAATTTACCCTTTTTGGCTTTATACTTTTGTAGTTTTCCTGGTATTATTTTATAATTTTCTTATTTCGCGGCAATAATTTAAACACAAAAATATTTAGAAATAACCATTATTACTTATGGTAAAAAATCGTAAAATACATTCAATAATTTACAGCTATGTATATATTATATATAGCTGGTGTTCTATCCAGGTATAAGCAGCAAGGCAAGAAACCCGTTTTACCCAATTTTGTTGTAATTGAGTTATGTATGGGTGGAGTGTACGAATTTATATGTCGTCAACTGTACCTACATCCTTTGTAGGAACCGATTCTGACGCCGAAATAGTAAAAAACCCTTAAGTATTTACGATATGCATTGCTTTCTCCTTCTTTGTGAAGCCTGGAAGGACATTTTAGAACCTTTTCCTTAAGACCTCGAAAAAAAATAGTATAAAGGCTCGAATCATCCTGCAAGATTTGATAATTGTGTAGAATTTCTCGTATAGAAACCGACTCCGATGTCGGAAAATCGAAATACATCCGATAAACTTTTTCTATTCTTTATAGTGATAGCAATTTTTACTATATCCCCATCGTATTTTAGGTCTACTATCCTATATGGGGTACTTGCCTGGGTATGCAAGGTCTTATGTATGCCGCTTTGAATGGGACCAAAGATATTCGGGTAGACTGTTCGCTAAGAAACATCGCTTTACCACTAGATTTTGCGGAAGGTAAAAACATATAAAAAATCAATGCGTATCAGTTTTTGAACTCATTTTTTTTTGGTTTTAGGTTACCAAACTAGCAAGCTCTTCTCCCAAGCCTCCAACGAAATCCTGAAGATTCTCGCCACCAAAAACACTACGTACAACCTTCACAGGTACTGTCTAACCAAGGCGGTACTTAAGGAAAACGATCTCTTGGAAGACTGGAATATCGTAGCTACCAATAATGATATTAACAGTATTGAATTTATAAGCGCGATGGAGAATAAAAAGTATCCTATATACGGTAGGTTAAATAAGTATACCTATATACTATATACAGTATACAGGGTGTCACATTTGGAAGGTTCAATAATTCTTGTATATCAATGAAAACAAGATTTTTTTTAGGTGTTCAATTCCATCCAGAAAAAAACCAATTCGAATTTAAAAAAAACAAGGGATTCCCCCATTCGATCGAGAGTATTAAAGTTTCGCAGTATTTTGCCAATTTCTTCGTAAACGAATGCAGAAAAAATGACAATAAATTTTCGAATTCCACCCTGGAAGCTGAGTCGCTGATATACAATTTCAATCCGAAATATACGGGTTTGAAGAGCGGCTATTACGAGCAAATTTATGTGTTTTTAAAGGAGGATTTCGAGAAAGTGCAGCTTGAATAGTGTTTTGTGATAATCCTGGTGTCATTGTATTATTGTATAATATGCAGTATGTATACTCTAAAACAGTGTAAATTTTATATTAAAAAGTGAAAAATCCTGTTGTTATTTAGGTATTAATTAAATTGTAGTGGATGGCGCACTATGCGACGACGATTTTAAAACTTTTTTTTACGACCCCGGAAAAACATAGTAAAAGGATAAGAAGGTAGAATTTTCCGTAAAAAGCGATCCTGTTGTCGGAAAAGCAGCGCGGTCTAACAGCACGGTTTCAAAAATTTTCCCTAGGACCTGGACAAAAATAGTAAAAGGGTTAAAAACATTTTGAAAATTTTATGAAGGATGTAGAATTTCCCGTAGAAACCGACCCTGATGTCGGAAAAGCAAAAACACCTTCACTTTTTTTGGTATGCATTTTTTTCTATTCGGTTGCGCGGTCTAACAGGACGTTTTTAAAAATTTTCCTAGGACCTGGACAAAAATAGTAAAAGGGTTGAAAACATTTTGAAAATTTTATGAAGGATGTAGAATTTCCCGTAGAAACCGACCCTGATGTCGGAAAAGCAAAAACACCTTCACTTTTTTTGGTATGAATTTTATTCTATTCGGTTGCGCGGTCTAACAGGACGTTTTTAAAAATTTTCCTAGGACCTGGACAAAAATAGTAAAAGGGTTGAAAACATTTTGAAAATTTCATGAAGGATGTAGAATTTCCCGTAGAAACCGACCCTGATGTCGGAAAAGCAAAAACACCTTCACTTTTTTTGGTATGAATTTTTTTCTATTCGGTTGCGCGGTCTAACAGGACGTTTTTAAAAATTTTCCTAGGACCTGGACAAAAATAGTAAAAGGGTTGAAAACATTTTGAAAATTTCATGAAGGATGTAGAATTTCCCGTAGAAACCGACCCTGATGTCGGAAAAGCAAAAACACCTTCACTTTTTTTGGTATGAATTTTTTTCTATTCGGTTGCGCGGTCTAACAGGACGTTTTTAAAAATTTTCCTAGGACCTGGACAAAAATAGTAAAAGGGTTGAAAACATTTTGAAAAAGTTAATAAGGATGTAGAATTTCCCGTAGAAACCGACCCTGATGTCGGAAAAACAAAATCACCTTTTTTTCTATTCGGTTGCGCGGTCTAACAGGACGTTTTAAAAAAATTTCCTAGGACCTGGACAAAAATAGTAAAAGGGTTGAAAACATTCTGAAAAAGTTAATAAGGATGTAGAATTTCCCGTAGAAACCGACCCTGATGTCGGAAAAACAAAAACACCTTTTTTTCTATTCGGTTGCGCGGTCTAACAGGACGTTTTTAAAAATTTTCCTAGGACCTGGACAAAAATAGTAAAAGAGTTGAAAACATTCTGAAAAAGTTAATAAGAATGTAGAATTTCCCGTAGAATTCGACCCTGATACAAGCGAAAAAAATTTCAGTTTTTCCGGTGTGAATTTTATTCTACTCAGTTGCTAAGAGGACATTTTTAAAAATAATCCTTAGGGTTTTGAAAAGAGAGTAAAATGATACAAATCAGTCTGAAAGAGTTTTTACTGGTGTAGAATTTCTCGTAGAAAGCGAATCAGACATTGGAATATCAAAAACCGTTAAATTTTTTCGGTAAAATAATATGGGAATATTTTTTATAATAATGAAACGAATATAATATAATTAATTTATGCCACGAGTGGTAACAGTAAGGACCGAATTGGTCACGCGTCTCTTATCGATAAATAAAGGGAAACACTTATATATATATATATATAAATCCCATAATACCATAAATATTAGACAATAAAATGATTGTATCAATTTGGCCGATCAAATCGAACAGAGACTCCAAAATATTTGTTTTGTCTTTCACGTGTTTCGACCAGAGGCTTCTGTTTCAACGCGTGCGACAGCACAGCTCGTCACACGGGTTTCGCGATAAACTTACTTGCACTATATACTGGGTGTCCAAATAAAATAATACACGTTTTGATAAAAAAATACTTGCCTTGAATTACAGACACATTCTTGTAATGGTTCAGTTCAGATCTCTGTAATAACCACTACCACCTAACCACGACGAGAAGTCAAATGCAAATATCCACCAGGTGTCTCAAGAGTTCCACAAGGAAACCGTATGAAAATCAGTGTTGCCAGATAGGTAGCAGTAGAAATCCCCCCAAAACTCCCTAGAATTCCCCAAATATTTTCTTTTAAAAGATCGGTGATCGGTAAAGTCCGCATCATATGTTTTTTTTTATTAACAGCTTTATTCGAAATTTGAATTTAGCATCAAGTTCTACTTCAATCGAGATGAAAATTAAGCAAAAAACAGTAGTCTCGTGATTCGCATTATCAGTCAAATTTTAATTTTTTCCAAAAAATAATATCGAAAAAAGTTATTGGAAAAAGTTTTTTTAAATGCAGTTTCTAGCCCTTATGCAAGATTTCAGCTGCAGAAGATAATTTTTTTTATCCATATTTTATAAATTGCACCACTGTTGCAAAATAAGACTCGACGCAACCTACATAAAACTTTTTAGTTTTGACAAGGCTTTATTTCAGATACATTTTCTTTAAAGTAGCGCCTATGAAGAACTAGAGGGTAGGAGGCCGATCGACAATGGCAGCATTTTCAAATTATATCCCAGTTTTTTGGTTAGTTCGCTATCGGCCGATAGATGCTCTCGCGTCGCAAGTGGGCTGATGTCGTCTTCTTCTTCGTTTTTTACTTTTACTTTTGACAAGTTGGCATTTATTTTCGAAATAACAAATAACGTTTGAAGACAAGACAAGACAAATAACGTTGTATTGTAATTGATTTCCATATTTATAATGAATAATGGTACAATTTATTAAAGTAGAGTTTGCTTTGTGTCGGGGTGTAAGACAGGATCTTCTTCAGAGAGGAAACGCAGCCAAATAAGTCTCTTTCTAGCTCCAAAGGTAAAACCCTCTAGCTAGAATGTTCCTGTATTTTAAAAACGAAGCATCGTTGGAACTTTATACAGGCCGAGTTTACTAATAAGTATAACAAAGTAAGTGTAAATTCATATAAAAGTCCTTATTTGTTCCTTAAAGAACTAATTTAAATAAAAATAGTTATTGCGTCCATAAGAAACCATTTATTTGATAGCCCACTTCGAACACGAGCGCCATCTTACGGCGACTCGTAAAGCTGAATTACCGATACTAATTTGGGACCGAATTCAATGCATTGCGATCGGCCTCCTACCTCAACTCCTCCATAGTAGCGCCATAACATTTTTATACAAAATCAAAATTGGGCTATTAAAATTTGGTCGCATGTTTGTTTTTGACCTTGTATAAGGTAACTTCATAAAATAAGTAGGTATTGTTGAAAACGTAGTTTGTCTAAAAGTAATACACCTTAATATTAAGACAAAAAAGAACACAGTATCATCAGTAAAGTGTTTATTAAGTGGAAAATAAATTTTAGTTTAACTTAACGTAAAGTTTATCTATTCTCAACGATTTAATTTAAAACCCCTTTGTTATATATATGCTCACATTTTTTTTAAATGGAAACATACAGTTTGTGATACATCATTTGAAAGCTAATACCTCGTACAGTATGCTCATAAATTTTGGCGCGATTCTGTCAAGCTATTTCGAAATGGCGACTGGTAAAACTTTTTAAAAAATCTCTATTTAAATAAGCGGAAAAAATGATAAATCATTGATGTTTTTTTTTACCTTTCAAGGTAAGAAATCTTTATTGTTTCCCAAAACTTACAGGTTAAGGCTATATTAAATTTATTCCGGACTTTTGGGCAACGCTGTATAAATATTTGTTCGACCAAATAATATTAAGTGAGGTTATGTTGAAAAATAGTTGGGTTCCCCTCGTATAACACCGTGAACTTCTGGATATTATTACAGGTAAGTAATCCTTTTTGTCGCAAAATTGAAAAAATAATTCAATCTTTCCGCGTGTGTATTTTCTGTAAATTGGTTTTCAATCCTTCACAATTTCTATTTACACGTCAACGCTTATCCAATAAACTAAGTTGATGTATCGCTCGTCAAATTTTCCTTGAACTCTGTTGAACCGGAATTTCCACAAGTGTATATATATGTATATATCTATCTCCGTCTACGAAAAAAATTTCGTTCAATGAACCTTTTCCATAAAAAGAAATAAATGGCAATTTTTAAGGGTTCGTTGAAATCAAATGTGGAGAGCGGAAAGCAATTTATGGGTAGGTCAGGAGAAAAAAAGAATATACAGGGTGTCGTTTATTAAGTAAGGGAGTATACAGCAACTGAATATAGTAGCAGTGGCGCAGCGAGGGGGGGGTTTTAGGGGTTAACCCCCCCCCCCCCAGACGCCCACACTAAGATGGTTTTTTACGGTTTAGACCAGGGCTGAAGCCTTTGAAAATGGTAAAAAGTGAAAAAAAAATAATAATAGTAGGATGAAACCCATTGGAAAAGGAAGAGAATATAACAAAAATAAAAGGAAAAATAATTTACGGGCGATCCCAGGTCGGGAAGTGGAAGGGGGTGGGTTTTTAAGGGTAGAAAACGATTTATCTCGATTTCCGGCAAAACTACAATGTCCTATGGAAAAACGTTAAATAGCAAAGTTGTAGATAATAAAAAGATCTACAACTTTTTTATTTACACTTTTTTCATATAACCTCAAAATCTATGTGAAAAATTCAAATAACCAAGTTATTGGTTTTTTATTTTTATCTTTTAAAAGAATAATTTTTTTTCACGAAATTTGGTAAAAAGTTACCTTTTTATGTCCCAAACACACTGTCATTTTTTTGATTTAAAATATTTATTTTTTCACTTTATTTTGACTTAATATCGAAAAAGCACCTTAATTTTCAATCGAAAATTCTCACGTCAAAATATCTGCTTTTTTTAAAAAAGTCGGTGGGCTTTTTGTTCGTTGAAATCTCTACTTTCTGATGGTGTAAAAAAGATATACATTACTATGGAAAATGTGATGAAATTCCCTTTAAATCCTACCTTTAATTATATTTAGAACAACTATTTTCGCATATTTTTTGCGATCTTTATGTTTTATGGATTTGTAATTTTTTTGTTTATCAATGTAACATGGAATGTTACTTTTTCAAGTAATTAAAGTATAAATTTTAAAAAATAGCTCAAAATTGTACATAATAATTTTAAAAAAAATTTAGGATTCGAGTTTTTTTCGTTTCTTTGCATTTTTTGAGAACATTTACCATAGTAATGTATATTTTTTTTACACCATCAGAAAGTAGAGATTTCAACGAACAAAAAGCCCACCGACTTTTTTAAAAAAGCAGATATTTTGACGCGAGAATTTTCGATTAAAAATCATATTTTTCTCGTAAAAGATAAAAATAAAAAACCAAAAACTTGGTTATTTGAATTTTTCACATAAATTTTGAGGTTATGTGAAAAAAGTGTAAATACAAAAGTTGTAGATCTTTTTATTACCTACAACTTTGCCATTTCACGTTTTTCCATAGAACTCGTAGTTTTGCCGGAAATCGAGATAAATCGTTTTCTACCCTTAAAAACTCACCCCCTTCCACTTCCCGACCTCGAATCGCCCGTAAATTATTTTTCCTTTCATTTTTGTTATATTCTCTTCCTTTTCCAAGGGGTTTTATCCTACTATTATTTTTTTGGGTTTCAAAAATTATCGACCCTGGTCTAGTTTTAGTTTTTAAAATTTTGAAATCCTGTTCTTTATTTTTGAAAACCCCCCTAATACAACATTCTGGCTTCGCCACTGGATGCGAACCTATTATGTTTTAATATCAGCAAAACTAGTATTCTCACCTTTAAGTTTTCGTTTTCTGACCTAACTTTGACAGATAATTTTGTTAAAAATTCGGGCGTTGCTAAATTCTTGGGTGTTCAAATCGACGACAAACTTAAGTTTAAGGATCACATTCTCGCATTGAATGGGAGACTATAGCGTCTGGTTCTTACGCAGTGAGAGTTGAGAGTTGTCTTAAGATAATTGGGAAAGAGTGTGGGTAGAATGGTTTATTTTTCACTTGTTGAGAGTCACTTGAGGTATGGTTTTGCTTATTGGGGATTTAGTAGTAAGGGCCTATTGGGCTCCACATTGGTTTTGCAATTTTGCATTAAGATACGTGTGTGGTGTTAATTGGCATACCTTTATTCGTCAGGGAAAAGATTTTAAAGATATTGGAGAGCATCAAAATTTATAACCACATACCATTGGCTTATCGGCAGGTGATTGATGACAGAATTTTTAAGCAAATACTATAAAGGCAACTAATTACTAGACCCTACTATACTATCCAGGAATTTTACAATGCTAATATCTGGGCATTGCCGCTTTAATTTTTTTAAAACTTTGATTAGTGTACAGGTCTTGCCAGATTTTTTGTAAGGTTGAGCTTGTCTTCGTCCTAGATTGATTTGTGTGTAAACTTATGACTATATTGTTGTCTCATAAGGTGTGATTATCTATTTATTTATTTATTTATTGGATTACTTTTTCTTACTTTATATAGTGAACATTGTAATTTCCATAACAGTTTTAATACTGTCCAAAGCCTTGTTAACAAGATGTACTTCTTATAACAATAAAGTGTATTTTGATTTGATTTGAAATAATAGCGATGGTTTTAAAAAATATTTATATTGGTGATTAGTAGATGTATATAGTCGCATGCAAAGATTGAGAGAACGATTTTCAAGGAACACCGAAAATAGTAAAATAATTCGAAATATTCTGAAACAGCTTTTATTAGTAGTGTAGAATTTTTTGTAGAAACCTACTCTAATGTCGGAATAAGGAAGAAGACTTCTGTTTTTCCAGTATAATTTTTTTTCAATCGGTTACGAGTTCGGAAAGAACATTTTCCAACTACTTTTATCTCGAAACAATTATCCGTGTTTTTTCTAGAAAAAAATTCGATTATAAACAATTATTTCTAAATCCGTACACCTTTTTCCAGTATTTACGAAAAAAAGTCGTCCGTCGAACTTTCTGCAGGAAAAACAACAATTACAACATTTTAAGGGTTCAATGAAATTAAATATATACACATGGCAGAGAAAAAAACAAGGTATTAAATATTTGTAGTGGGTGGTAGGTCAAGAAAAAATAACAAATAAGAACGAATTGGTATTATTTACCGTTTTTTACAGTATGTGTAAATCTCAGAGGAATATTTTTGCTGTTTCTAAAAATCTAACATGGTTTGTAGTATTTGATAATTATTTTGTACGGAGCCTGTTACCTGTGGCGCACCAAGGGGCTTGAAGATAGTATTTCAAAACTAAAAACAGTGTATGAACTTGCGGATCATTTATTAATAAACAATCAGTATGTTTCTTCAAATTTTCCAGATGTATCTAGTGCAGTGATGTTATTTGTAACTTTACCAGTTAGGGTGGCATCAGCGGAACGATCGTTTTCCAAACTTAAAATAGTAAAAACCCATTTACGTAACACCATGGGACAACAACGCCTTTCGGATTTGTCCTCAATCAGTATCGAACACGAGTTTGTTAAAACATTGAATATCGACGAAATTGTAAACGATTTTGCAAAGAAAAAAAGGCTCGATGATCTATTCGTTTTGTATAATACCTTGTATAGTACTTAGTGACATAATGTTTGTGCAGATTTGTTGAGTGTTCATGTGTTTTACTGTTTTCTGTCTTTTGGATTCTACGAGGCTCGATCACTGCTACCCCCGTTACACCATATTATGGTAAGCAACATTATAAGTGGTGTTTTAAAATTTTGATTTTGAATATGTTTGCTTGAATATTACGTAAAATGACTTGATAAATACCTATGTTATGTCTACCTGTCTACCAGTCTACCTAGGATTATAAAATAAATTCGAATTGTTTGCTGTCTTAATAGTAGGTACTTAACACATAATGTGGGTTTAAGCCTAATTAAATTATTACACGATTAACGAATTCAAAAATTCATAAACCTGAACCTAATAGGAATGAAAATAAGAATTATTATTTTCCATTCGTTATAAAGAGGGAGTTCCTGAAAAGGTTTGCGGGGGATGCACTCAGTTTTTGTTACGTCACTGCCTGTTACTCCTTATACAGAGAGAGCTTCATGGAAACTACTTATTATGTTTAAACTGATGACTTTTATTGGGTGTTCCAGACTCCCTATTTTCTTTTTTAAACAGTTATCCAAAAAGTTGTATAAGTACTCCTAAGGGCGTCCGAAGGGGGGGGGGCAAGGGGGTGCGCTTGCCCCCCCCCCCCCGCCTGGCCCAAGTAAATTTGAGATATTTTATTTAACTGGGATATACATATTATTTATTGAGATACAATTCAATTGACAAAATTGGTAAAACGAACTCTTGTTGCATAAAATGAAATGTGGAATTCAAAAATCTTCACTAAATAGCAAAGAAAAAATATGAGAATAGAATAAATAAAGCTTTATTTTAATTTACACAGCTAGTCATAATAAATATACAAATAGATATACAACCAACACATCTAAATCGAAACATTTTCACGACATTTAATTGAAAAAATTATTAATGAATTTGCAAAAGATTCAAGAAAATTAACATTTCTTTTCTCCAACAAATCTGAATAACTTAAAAGTTTTTTGTTGTATTTTTTTTTTGTTATATTTGAACATTTTTAAATATTTTGTTTAGCTATTTTTTGTTATTTAATATAAGTATTAGGTGTTTTGCTCTATTCTTTTATTGAAGGTTCGTTGAAGTGCTAGAAACAAAAATAATTCCAATTACGATTTACCCCCCTCGAAGCGTATAAAAAAGATCTGTGTATTTAAAATAGCATCTCATGGAGGGGCTGTGTAGTCAGTAAATTAATTTTTTCCCCTAGAAAAAAGTTGGCAACCATTTGAAATTATATTAACGTCAACCAAATACACGAGTTTCACCTATATGCACCAATACAATGATCTGCTTAGCTAGCATATCGTTGCACCAATACGACTTAATCAGGGCATGTGCCTCTACACAACCATATAATCCATCAGGAGCGTCGGGCTATACATTAAAAAAATAATATATATTATTAAAAAAATATTACTTACTATAACTTTACTGCCCCGCGTATATTACAAATTTTTTACCGTATCTTTTTACCAACCAAAGGAAGAAAAGAGCTTTTTTGCTGCGGGGGTTGATTTTCCGACTGTTTTTTTACGTCGCAAAATAAGCAAATTAGTTACGAAAGTTACTGACCTAAGAAACGCGAACATCTTTATTACATAAAATTAGTTATCATTATTCTGTTTACCACATTTTAAGTCGTCTACATCGGCAGTGGCGAAGCTCAAGGGCGCGGTATTCGCCCGCTTTCCCATAACTATTGAGAATTTACCGGTGCTATGGCAGGGCATAAGGCCGGTTCCAAGAAAATTTGTTGGCAAAAATGTAACTTTAACACTCAGAACAGTAAGTACAGTTGTATTAATAAAAAAAGCGTACAAGAATTAGAATGAGAGGTAAGTTTTGTCATATTTGCGTAAAACCCGCTTGTCTAAATGATTGTTTGTTGGAGGGTATTACACGTCATAGATTATCAAAAATGCAAAGCATTGGCGTCGGTGTAATTACTTTTGAAACTGCATGATGGTGGTAAAACGTTTGATAAACTTTGACAGAAGAACATAAAAATGCCTCGTCAGTTGTCTGAAGTTGAAAAGGCTCAAATTGTATCAAGAATCGAAGAAGGATGGTCAATCAGTGCTGTAGCGCAGTTGTATAATAGAAATAAAAAAATCTTATTGAAGATTAAGCAACGCTGGGAACAAGAAGAATCCCGTAAGAGGAAAATTGGTTCAGGTCGCTCCAAACGTTCCAACCCTGAACAGGATGCTGCTTTTTTTGGGATATTTAAGAAATAATCCATTTGCAACTGCAAGGGTTGCTGTTATTGATACAGCATTTCCTGCCACCCAACCTACCGCCAGCAGGAGAGTCAAGGGATCTGAACAAAATGTCGCCCAGCTGCGAAAAAAATGTTTCTTACTGAAGAACAGCAACAATCAAGGATCTTTTTGCTTTAAATTATATATACCGCAATCCTCAATTTTGGAACGTGTGTATCGTCCAAACAAAACCAGGTTTGATGAGAGAGCGGTATACTAACCCCCCTTACTTCTAGACATGGGCGATTCTCTGTAATGGATATGGAGGATGGATGGAGGCTGGATAAGTGTTCATGGACCTGGTGTTTGCTGGCGCATAGAGGGAAGATATAATGCCGAAAATTACATTAACATATTAGAAAACATATTGTTACCATCTGCTGAGCAAATATATCCCAATAATACTTTCATATTTCAACAAGATAATTGTCCAGTTCACACTCCAATGCTGTAACCCACTTGTTTTAAACCCATAATGTGGAAGTGCTGCCTTGGGTCGCTTATACTCCCGATATCAATCCAATTGAAAATATTTGGGGTATAATCGAAAAAAAAATATATACAAAATTCGGAAGATTTACGGGAAATAATACATGTGTGCTGGGAAGAGCTTGATCCAAATATTGTATCAAATATAATTCAGTCAATTCCGAATAGACTGGCTCAAGTAATAGAAAAACAGGGATTTATGACCTAATATTAGATTTTATTTATTCTTGTTAAACGTTTTTTGCTTCTATTGTAATATTTATAAAACTGTTAAAATATATTATAAAAAAAAAATTTTTTTTGTTATTCTATTGAACTAACGCCCAACCTTTAACATGCGATAAGCCGGTTTTACACAAATATGGTTAAGGTCACCTCTCAGTCAAATTCGTGTAGGCTTTTTTTATGATTACAACTGTAGATGTTCATAGACACAGACACGTCATACGATAGAATGTCCTCTATAAATAGTGATATGTCGGCTAGGCGCAAAAGAATGTTTATGAATAAAATCATATGTATATTATCTATATTACCCCGTGGTTGTTGGTTTCTTTAAATAGGTACGCCACTGTCTTTGGGAACACCCAAACAAATTTTGATGAAATTTACTGTATGATAATAACCAAATTATTTCGAGTAAGGTCATCGAATAAAGACAAAGGTCAATATATTCTTCTTTAGGTTATCGCTAAAAAAAGATGACATGCGTACGTGTATGTACCGGGTGAGTCAACGATTGCACGGAGTAATTTTATGCCTTGAAGATAAGATTTGTCGATAATGAGCTTCTGTGTGAAGGTATGGTTGGATATCTGGCACATTTTAAAAATATTTTGAATTATACAGGGTGCGCCCAAAAAGTAAGGTGTCATCAAGTTCCATTTTTTTAAATGGGATAGGTAACCTATATTTGAATTAATTTATTAATTCTACGTGTTATTGCATACATTTTTATTAATGGTTTAATATACGAAAAAGTTATAGTTTTTAAGATAATTCGACTTATAATGAATATTTCCATCATATGTTAAAGTTCCCATAAGAGAAATGCAATTTTCGCAAAATTACAGCGAATATTTCCCTCATATGTTAAAGTTCCCATAAGAGAAATGAAATTTTCGCAAAATTACAGCGAATATTTCCCTCATATGTTAAAGTTCCCATAAGAGAAATGCAATTTTCGCAAAATTACAGCGAAAACAGTACTGCCAGAAATCTAAAATTGCATAGCAAGTTTATATTGTTGACGAAACGTCAAAGCGGGATTTTATTGTTAACAAACGTCAAAAAATGTAATATTCTGACAATTAACGTCATCTTATTGAGTGACAGCAGACAAAAAAGTCAATGTCAACGAATGTTTTCCTTTCATTTTGTCAAGAATTGTTAATAACTATCTCTTTGCATTGGGATAACCCGTGGCAACGTATATCTAATTTTTAAGCATTTTAATTTTATTGATAGTATTTTCTGTTAAATAAAATATTTAAATTTACTTGATTCGAGTTCTTAATTAATTTGGGAAATAATCAAATAAATTACACTCGTGCATAAAAATAACCAGATAATTTTTTTATTCAATGTGTTTTTTTTTACAAATTGCAATCGTTTGTTTTCATATTTTACGAAAATGCCCTCCTCCTGCGGAGTCGGGCTTTTTCGCGAAAATATGACAACAAACTCTTGCAATTATAAAAAAACACATTTCATTCAAAAATTATCGATAATTTTGATGCACTTGTGCACTTACCCCCGAAAACAGCACTGCCAGAAATCGAAAATTGCATCGCAAGTTTATATTGTTGACGAAACGTCAAAGCGGGATTTTATTGTTAACAAACGTCAAAAAATGTAATATTCTGACAATTAACGTCATCTTATTTATTATTATACGAGCAACCGCCGTATCAAAACTTGCCAAAAAAGGTGTTGGAGAACAACAGTTAATTAAACTAAGTGGACACTCTAATACCAAGTCACTGACGCCTTACATTCAGATGGATGAGAACCACCATATGCTTTTGATTGAAAAAATGCGGGACAATGACCAACCGTCAAGCTCAAGAGAGTCCCCCGCCGAAATAAGCTCTCGCTCGTTGACTGCATCAACCACCATGTCTACGAATTCAAAGCAAAATATTGTTAATTACAATAATTGTACTTTTTATTGCAATTCTTGTAATTTTTAAGCATTTTAATTTTATTGTTAGTATTTTCTATTAAATAAAATATTTAAATTTACTTGATTCGAGTTCTTAATTAATTTGGGAAATATTTTAATAAATTACACTCGTGCATAAAAATAACCAGATAATTTTTTTATTCAATGTGTTTTTTTTACAAATTGCAATCGTTTGTTTTCATATTTTACGAAAATGCCCTCCTCCTGCGGAGTCGGGCTTTTTCGCGAAAATATGAAGACAAACCCCCGAAAATTTTGCATTTGCAAGCATCTCGTTGTTGTGAAAATGCTACTTAAATTTTGACACCAAGCGATTCATAATTTTTATACTTACTAAGTAAAGTCAAAAATACATATTCACTATGAAATACTTGACGTCTCATTTACAGGGTGTTTACTTTCTAGGACCAAAGTCAGAAAACTTCTAATTGAAAAATATCACTTTTATTAAATGGAACACCCTATATATTTTTCTGTTATCTTATAGCTCGTCATAAACTCTTTAACTTTTGTAAAGAACGTCCTATCCCTATCCCTAATAGTTTTTGAAATATTTTGATATTTCGAGATTTAATGTCCTCGTTATAGCATTTTTTGTCAATGGATCACAATAGCCATGGAAAATAAATGAAAATAATGGCAGCGGATGATACATTAAGAATCAGATCAATGTCAAAATTATGCCTTTTACTGCAAAGTTTATTGTCCAGTCATTTTATAAGTTGGAACTCAAAATTAATTTTTCAAAAAACGAATTAATCGATATGATTTATGTTTTGGGCGAGGCGGATCAAAAGAGTCTTTTTGCTGAACAACTACTATACAGGATGAAATATCCCGAGCGGCGAACACCCAGTCCTCGAAGTTTTCAAAATTTATTGGAAGTGTTTGAATATAATTTTGGACCTTATTAATCAATTGGAGCTAAAAAAAGGTGCAGGACCTGATCGAATACCACCTATTTTTATAAAATCCTGCAAGGAGAACTTGGTTTATCCACTTCGAATTATATATGAGTCGTCAAAAACAGGAATATTTCCAGAAAAATGGAAAATATCTCATATTATTATAAGTAACTCCTATATTTAAAAGTGGCCCAAAAGACGACGTTACGAACTATAGACCAATAAGTAAAATTTGCATCTTTGCCAAAATATTAGAAAAAATAGTCTATAACGATATTATGTCAACTGTCAAAACCATCATTATTAATCAACAACACGGCTTCTTTCCTGGCAGGTCTCTAGAAACAAATTTAATGTGTCACTCTCAAAATATTTGCAGCTTAAGGTGGGAGTATCAACATGCTTGCCAACCTATAACCTATTTCGCGTATATTTATTAATGTTTGCTAGCTTTTATACAAAATTTAAAGAAAATCAGTATCGACTTGATATTCTATAGGTAATAATTGACATATTTAATAAATATCAAGGCATTTCATAACTTATTTTAGGAGAATTGTATAGCGAAAAATATGGGGTAAAATTGTTTTTAACATTATTATGTCATTGTCACTCATTGTTCTTTCACTATACACTTCTCCCAAAATTAGCAATGAAATAAATTGATATTTTTGTAATATACCAGATACTACCTGAATAATGTACCGACGATATTGATTTTCTTTAAATGTTAGTTATTAAAATAATAAACTCAAAAAATCAACGCGAAATAGGTTATAGGTTGGCAATAGATTGAATGACGATGAGAATTCGACCTTAATAGATCATGGCATTCAGGTAGACTATGTATACACCGACTTCAGTAAGGCTTTTGACAAGATTAACCATAAGTGGTTGATTGAGAGACTTGCTGAGGTTGGTGTCTGCCAGCGTCTGCTCAGGTGGATATGGTCCTAAATCTCAAAGCGTTCCCAGATTGTTTCTGTAAACGGTTTCCAGTCCGAGACCTTCTCGGTCAGCTCGGGGGTTCCTCAGGGTAGTCATCTGGGTCCCTTGTTTTTCATAATTTATATTAACGATATTGCAAAGTGCTTTCATCAAACAATGTTCTTACTGTATGCAGATGACCTAAAAATATATCGCCCCATAAGGGGGCTGGATGACTGTCTGAAAATACAAGCGGACCTCAACCGACTGTCCGAGTACTCTGATAGGAATAGTATTTTCTTAAACGTAACAAAGTATTGTTTTATAACATTCACTAAAAATATTTATACTTGGGAATACTCATATAGCATAAATAATTCAAATTTAAAGAAGGTAAATCAAATAAAGGATTTAGGAGTAATTCTGGACACCAAATGGTTATTTCAAGAACACTTTAATAAAATCTTTACCGAGTCAAACAAAATGCTGGGCTTCATTACTAGAATCTGTAAAGACTTTCGAAATCCCAAAATAATGATCCCACTATATTTTGCTTTTGTTCATAGTAAGCTCTCTTTTGCCTCTGTCATCTGGAATCCTCAATACGTCACACATGTTAATAGGCTGGAAGCAGTACAAAACAGGTTTCTCAAAACCATTGCATTTAAAGCGCATTGCACAATAGATCTTGTAAAAGAAAAATATAAATTTATTCCTCTGTCTGACCGCAGAAACATTTCTGACGTTGACTCACCCGGTACATGCCCGGCAGACATAAATTTGTTTTTATAAATATGTTTTTTTCGTAAAAGATCTCTGAAATTTGACTTCTCGGCATTATCGAGTTTCCTAATTTTTTCTTTAAATTACATTTTTAAAAATAAAACCAGCAAATAAACCCGAACAAGTCCCCAATTTTATCCATTAAGAAAATCTTCCTTTAAACAATATACAGAAGCAAAAAATTTAGGGGATAATTCTAGACCGAAAATAAATGCTATCTCTTCCTATAACATTTTTTCGAAAATTGATTATTATTACTGAGTTACAGGGTGTTAAAGTTAAATTTTATTTGCAGTTTTAAAATACATAACTTACTAGAACAGTAAATTAAACATTTAAATCAAAGGTGCAAAGTGACGTTCTTCCTCTTCAATGCATAAATTAATTCTTCTTAAAAAATTCCGACGAACTCCATGGAATATTCCTTTCTTTGCTATGCTATGTTTAAGGTTGAAAATAAATTAAAATGATTTCGTATGCATCACATGCAAGCAATGTTATTTTAGCGTTTTTCTCGAAAACGGTTAGATTTATCGAAACAAAAGTAGTATACCTTTTTTATGTCCAAAGGTTAGAAGTATAAAAATATTCAGTTAAAATGCGCATACAGTGTAGGACAAAAAAGTTGGGACCATTTAAATGAAAGTATAGGCTCCTATGTGGCGCCCTCTACAAAATGCGAAAAAACGGTGGGCAAATTTGCATTCCTCATCCATAAAAAGCCCCGTATACGAGATTTCGTCAAAATATTATGAGCGTGGCAAAAGTTATTGCAAAAAAAACTGCAAATAAAATTTAACTTCAATACACAAGGAAGAGATATAATTTATTTTCGGTCTAGAATTATCCCCTAAATTTTTTGCTCATCATTTCCGGACACCCTGTAACCATAGCAATGGCGTTTTGATCGGTGACGTCAGACTACGGCAATGACGTCACAGATGCTGCTGAATGTACCTCTGAATTGGGTCAGACCTCCCGCTCGAAATTGGGTCGACAAACCCAGGGTGCGGTCGACGACCCCTCATGCGGGATGCAGCTTAGGGCGTGTCTAAAAATAGAACTCTGCTGCATTGGTTGAGACGAGGATTGGAAAATTATCAACTTATCCATAAAAATCAAGGAATAAATAATTATCAAAATATAAGTTTGGGTTACCAATCGTTAGTCCATTACTAATAACGATTTGCAAAGTATTCTGGATCGTTTCGGTAAGTAGGCTCTATTAGAGTCTAAGAGGGATTCCCATTGGCATGTCATGAGTTGATTATACCCCTTCAAAGATTAATAAGGTAATGAGTAAACATTTTCCTATTAATCCAATACCATATTTCAATTCTCTAAGATCACAAGGGTTATTATTCTTCAGTAATTTAATTTATAGGTAAAACTACACGCCGAAAGAAAATTTAGAAAAACAAAGGCCAGACGTCGTCGAAATCACGTTGCCTTTGCAAAATTAAACGTGCTAATTTTGCTCGCTTCGACTTTCAGTGTTTGTGCCTCGCAGGAAATAATATAGAGGCATGTATATGGGCAGGAATAAACAGATATTTGGGCAAAATAAAATCATACAACTATAGTCATTGTTTATATTTATATTCAAAACCTAGCGTAGTAAATAATCAATTCAAAGAAGCACAAACACAATTCACTTAAATAAATTAAAGTAGTAATTTCAAAATTAAAATTAAATAACAACTCCATAGGAATATTGAATGAAAAGGTGTTAATAGTATATTAAAGTACACGTTTCATAAGAAGCGGTTTTAGCGCACGCGTCTATTTTAAAAAACGAGCCACAAAGTGGCGAATTTTTTTATTGACACGTGCGCTAAAACGCCTTATGAAACATGTGCTTTATACATTTTTTTCTATTTCCCCTTTTATAATCAAGAAAAATACATTATAAAAAGAAAATAAATCCTTTAAATTTTGTAAATTTTTATGTCTAAATTTTATGTTGGTAATACTATTTTTTTTATCATAGTAGCCTCTGGACAACAAAAATTATTTTGCGAACTGTCATTTTTTGATTTATTGACCCATTTTCACCACGAGATTCTAAAGTTATTTTAGCGATATGAGATTTAAAATTGGACGGAATACGTTGTGTGATCCTTGTACATTCGGTACATATACAGAGCGTTCGGAAATTCGGGCGATTTTGCTACTTTTTTTCGAATTTCAAAAGACGTGATTTTACGTCACGGCATTGCAATTTAGTATAGGGAAGATGGAAAATTCAAATAAAGTTAAAGTTAAAATCGATACTGAAAGGTTAGTAGATTGAATTGTGGATAGGATTTGGCAGAAAATGATAGCTTGAAGCATCTACAAAAGATTGATTTATAGATTTATGCAACCAACATGTATGACTTGTTATCCACACAGAATAAAAAAGTAAGTTATCAAGCTATTTATCCTCTGCGAAAAATGGGTTTTCTCGTAAATCACAAAGACCGCGCAAGTCAATGAAATAAAACATTTAAATGTTACCAACATCAAATAAAGAAAAAAAAACGCGTATCGAAATAGCTTCATTACGATACGCAAATGCGTATCGTATACTGAGCTTATTATGAACGTGAAATAGAAAAAAGAAACATTTGGCAGCATTGGTTACCCATTATTAAATTGTATAACTCGTTGTTTAAAATATGGAAATATGCCTGATGAATTAAAATGTTCTGACATTACATCAGTGCCAAAAGTAAAAAACACTAAAAGATGGGATGAGATGAGGCCAGAAAATGTTTTATGGGATGTTGAGAAATTATTAAAAGAAGTCGTATATGAACAGTTATTAGAATTCATTGATACCAACAAAACTTTTGTTTCCTTTCATAAAGGGTACTCGACAGAGACGGCCATTCAATGTGTGATTGAGACGTGGAAGAGATGGATTTTAAGCGGGCATTTGAAACAATTGACAGGGCTAGATTATTGAGTAAATTCTATCAGTATGGTATTCGCGGAAACGCTTATAAATGGTTTAAAAATTATTTAAGTAACAGGTCACAAAAAACAAAAATATCAAAAACATATTCAAATAAAAAAATAAATAATATAGGAGTTCCTCAAGGAAGTATACTAGGTCCAATATTATTTATTTTATACATCAACGATGTGCCTTTGGTTTTAATAATGTGTAAGTTATAAATATTTGCTGATGACACCTTAATTTACATTAATATTTTAAATATTTTTGATGGTCTAAATACTCTAAATTCTGAGGGAAATATATTATTAAATTGGCTGAAAGTAAATAAATTAAAATTAAATATTTCAAAAACTAAATGTATGGTTATATGGGTAATAATTTAAATTGTCAAAATATAAATGTTGTAATTGATGGTGAAAAATTGGAATTAGTAAACAGTTTTATTTTATTATTATTGGGGATAATTATTGATTTGAAATTAAATTTTTTTAATTGCTTTGAAAGTATCATATCGAAGATTGTCGGAAAAATAGGTTATTTTAAAAGAATCAGTTCTAATTTAAGTTTGTTTTCTAAAAAAACTGTATTTAATACTATTATATTACCACATTTTCTTTATTGTTCTTCCATTTTATATTGTGCTAGTGAGGAAATATTTGATAAATTACAAATTTTACAAAATAAGGCAATGCGGAATATTTTAAATTGTGACAAATATGCAAAAATAAATTTTATGTTAAAAAATTTAGATTGGTTCAATGTCAGAAATTAAATTTTTTATTTAGTAGGTATGTATCTTAATACATAAAATTAAAAATAATTTATTGCCTGATTGTTTAAAAATTTTGTGTTTTTTTAATCATGACCATCATATTTATAAAACAAGAACTAATCAAAATTTTTTTGTGGATAGTGTCTAAAACAGTAACTTATAAGTCTATTTTTCATAAAGGTTTAATAGAATATAATAATTTGGAAAATTCTATTAAATCTCAAATATCATTTTATAATATTTTTAATATTCATTTAATTAAAAAACAAAATGATACGTTATAGTTTGTTATTGTTAAAAGAAGATTGCGTTTTAAAATTTAAAAATAAATTTATAAAAGTGTGTTAAAAAAATGCATGAAAAAATATTCAATTGTAGCTTTTTGCTACTATTACTAACAAATAATAATTATTATTGTAATTTTTTCAGTTCAGCATAAGCCTTGATACGACCCTGGACCTGGGAGCTTTTATTTTCCGTACGTACTTGCTGTCTTCGTAGGTTGCATCAAGAATAACATTTTCTTTTCTTGTTGAAATTGAAAGAGGTATATTAATTTGCCTGTTGTAGGAGACGCAACACGTGATATAGGAGCACGTGTAAATTGGTTTCGATCTGGCAGTTATGTATGTACTTACATCGAAACTTTGTAATACGTTAAAAGTTCTGTCATATTATCGAACTTCGACTATGCAATAATGTTGTGTTTTTTGATGCATAATAAATGTGGATGACGATTTGCAAAATTGAAACTTGGGAAAGAAAGTTTGCGTAGTTTAGATTTATTATTTTTATATATTTAAGTAATTCATAATGAAGTGGCGTAACAAAAACTGAGTGCCCCCCCCCGCAAACGTTTTCAGGGAAACCATCTTTTTAATTTTAAAACACCACGGATAATGTTTCTGCGGTAGTAACGGGGGTGGCAGTGGTCGAGCCTCATAGAATCCAAAAGACAGAAAACAGTAAAACATATGAACACTCAACTAGTCTGCACAAACATTACGTCTCTATGTAGGTACTATACAAGGTATTATACAAAACGACCAGATCGTAGAGAGTTTTTTTTGCAAAATCGTTTATAATTTCGTCGATATTTAATGTTTTAACAAATTCGTGATTGATACGGATAAATCCGAAAGGCGTTGTTGTCCCATGGTGTGACGTAAATGAGTTATTACTATTTTAAGTTTGGAAAAAGATCGTTCCGCTGATGCCACACTAATTAATCGGCAAGTTCATACACTGTTTTTAATTTTGAAATACTATCTTCAAGTCACTTTCTGAGGCTTAAAATTTTATTAGGAAAGTCAATGGACAAGTCTTTATGGTCCCGTTTGGGTTAGACACGTGCTGGTCGCAGCGAACTTCCGTCTAGGATGTTCATGAAAAACGAATAAAAAATTTATTTTCAAAAATTTTTTTATAAAAAATATCAAAAGTTTCCTTTGATAATGTGATAACTTTTATTTCATTTCTTCAATATGTGTCAGTTTTGACTCCTGCTGGGGTAACTGGGCCGTAACAAGCTTAGTACCCCAACAGCATTTTTCTTCAAGCTAAATGAAAGCAACTATACTAAAATATAAAAAAACACAATTTTTCTTTCTCCCCCCCTTCATATCTGACTTTTTCTTTCACACCTCTTCGACACGGATGAATTTTTCTAATCAAATCAAACTATATTTTTCTTATCACACACACTTGAACTGATTTCCACAAAGCACTTCATTTGACATTGGAATTATACTGATATGTCCTGTTTTTCCTTTCATTTCCCGCCCACAGTGGCTTTTTTACTGGTCCCGGACCTTTCAGCGTGCTGATAGATTTTCACCTCTTGACTGCAAACAAATTTTCTCACTCCCTATGTTGAAAGCTCCATTATGGATTAGTTCCACCTTAACTTTATTACATTTTCTCTTTTGCTAACAATATCAGCTGTTCATAATTTTTACTTTAACATCCTGATGATGAGTGTTTCTACACTCGAAACATGTCGATTCTAGCTTATTAGCTACTGAATTAAAATTGTGGAGAAAGACTTTATGGTTTTCTTTTCCCTATGTTTGTAAATTCCGAGCTTTCACGTATAATTCTTCATTTCTTAACGAAGTTAAATTCTCAGGATACAAAAAATAAAATTAATTATGAAATGAAATACCTATGAAAGGCAAGGCTGGCACCGATTTTTGAAGGGGCCATCAACGTGCCCCCCCCCCCCCCCCGCGGTCCGGGTTCTGCGGAGGTGGTTGTTAAACCACTGTCATAATGCATTTCTGTAAGTAGTCTTTTACAACTTTATGGTATTTTGAAAAAAAAAAAACAACATTTTTCGAAACAGATATAACCGTAAAACCCTGTAAAATTTTCGTAATTCTTCATCTCGAATTAAAAAAAAAAGCATGTTTATTTTTCTTACTCACCTTCAAATGGAAAAAATTCAAAAATCTGATACTTTTCACCCCAATGGAAATTGTTTTAATAATAAACTTTACGATTCTAAAAGTGTAATGGAAAATATGAACCGTCCAATTCCGGACCCCTGAAACAATTTAAAGAATAATCTTCCGACGAACTCTCGTTCCTATTGGCTACACCCCGATGACGTACGCACCATTGAGGCCCAGTTTGCCGGCGACCTAGTGCCCCAAAAAGCCTCTCTGGTCTCCATTCATTTGGAAGTTTCATGTTTCCCCGTCAGTGCGGGAACGTGGGGTAAGGGGGGTGGGTAATGCTGAGTTAACCCGTTAGTGTAGATATAGTTTATTATTTTTTTTTGCATTTAATGTCTCGTCGTTGGATTTTTACTTCTCCTATTTTATCTTATTTGATATCAAAGCTGGGTTAAAGATAAGAGCGTAAAAGCTTGAATTTTACATCAAAAACACTAAATTTTTAAATGGAAGTTGTGTCAGTTCAGTTCTGACGCAACATGGGGATATAGTGTTATCTTTCTTTAATTCTTGGATTTGTACTGTATTGTATTTGTGTGCAACTCTTTTTCAATAACATTGAATAGTCACAATTTCTTTTTAAAAATGTCCCAAATTTATATCTATTTTTAAAAGCAAGTCTTGTAGGAGGAAATTAAAAATTTCAGCTTCCTATTTAACAATTTGAACCATATACATATACCGGGTTAAAAGTTTGTAAACTTAAATTGAAAATAACATCTCTAAATGGCTTGAAATTAATAAATTATCATTACATTTTAATTAATCATCTTTTCTGATAATAATAATATTTCTTCACTGTCTTTCAATAATCATTTAATTAAATATACTAATACAATTAAATGTTTAGGTTTATATATTGATGAAAATTTAAGTTGGAAAAAACATATTGAATATTTAAGAAGTTACATCTCACCAATAATTGGCATTTTGTTTAAAGCTAAAAATTATAAATCATTAAAATATTTGAAAAATATATATTATTCTTTGGTTTATTTAAAATACAGTATACGATTTCAATTTGGGGATCAGCGAATTTAACTACAATTCAGCCATTACAAAAACTACAAAACAAAATAATTAAATGCATACATAAACTTCCTTTTTTAGAACCAACTATGAATTTGTATGAATCAAACGGATATTCAAATTTAGAAAAGCTTTATAAATTAAAACTATGCATTCTAATACACTCTATTATTATTAAAGAAAAACAATCGAATATAATATTTCTTTTGGCCAACATTATTCACATCACGAGAAAAAAACCATCACATTCAAACACCTTTGGTAAAGAGTACTTTTGGCCGAAGATCAATTTTATATAAAGGAATATCAATTTACAACAGTTTGCCGAAAAAAATTAAATAAATATCAAAATTATGGATTTTTAAAACTAAACTATTTTTAACGTATTATACTTTATAGTATATATTTACTTATATTATTATTTTTTTGTAAATGGTTATTATATATATATTTTTAATAATAATTTCGACGGAGTTATTAATAGTTACTAAACATGATTTTTATTATTTGTGATTTTATATATTGTATATTTGGTGTTATATTCTCTGTAATGAACTTTTTAAGTTGGTTGAGAATAAAGATATAATTTATTATTATATCTCGTTCGTATCCTGAATGATGATCCAAATCCGTTACCAAGGCAGTTTCTATGAAAATTTACATATTAATCCATTATGCAAACGCAAATAATCCAGACGCGTCCTTGAAATAGAAAAAATTTCAAGTCTCTACGTCACTGTCTGAAAAGGCCGTGACTATATTTAGAACGATGAACCGTCGAAATATAGGACGATGCTCCCTCCCGTTCGCCTCAGCTTTCTGTGCATCCCCTTAATTTTGGAAACTTATGATGTGTTTTGTGGGAAGTTTATTTCCAAAGTTTACCTATTTCCGGGAAGTCGAGTTAGCATTTTTTAAATTTTAAAACTAAAACTTTCAAAAATTAGTATTAAAATAAATGCTTTTCTAAATGAATCGCTAAATGCAGAAAGGGGACAGGTCACATTTTCTAAATTGTCCAGGAAGTTAAAAAAACCTGCCAACTTGTTTAATATAATTTTTTTTGCTCAAAATTTTATGAAAAATAATTTTTCAGTCATTAAGTGAATGCTACAATAGACCATTTATTTTTTGACATTTTAATATGGGCGTAAGTGTCAGTTTTGACATATGGAGATGTCACCTTTCTGCAATAAAGGGAAAATAACAAGAAAGATTTAAAGAAATTGTTTTATTAGATACACCCTTATAGATAATATGTAACAAAAATAGTATATTATTTAACGAGCGTATAATGTAGGCCATAATAAAACAAGGATAAAGTTTACGGCACGAGCCAAAGGCGAGTGTAGTAAATCATCCGAGTGTATTATGGTTCATTAGACGCGAGTCAAATACTATACTTTAACTAAAACCATCCATTTATACAGTGCCTGAAAAAAAGTTGACTTCATATGGGAAATATAATAATTACACTTGTTGTTTTATGATAATTACACTTGTTCTATTATGGATAGCATAATGCTCTTATTATCAGAAAAAAAGTTGAGTTCATATGGGAAATATAATAATTACACTTGTTGTTTTGTGATAATTACACTTGTTGTATTATGGATAGCATAATGCTCTTATTATCAGAAGAATTATGCACCTATTAATAAATGGTTGTAGATAATAGTATATTATTTAACGAGCGTATAATGTAGGCCATAATAAAACGAGGATGAAGTTTACGGCACGAGCCAAAGGCGAGTATTGTAAATCATCCGAGTGTATTATGGTTCATTAGACGCGAGTCAAATACTATACTTTATCTAAAACCATCCATTTATACAGTGCCTGAAAAAAAGTTGAGTTCATATTGGAAATATAATAATTACACTTGTTGTTTTATGATAATTACACTTGTTGTATTATGGATAGCATAATGCTCTTATTATCAGAAGAAAAGTTGAGTTCATATGGAAAATATAATAATTACACTTGTTGTTTTATGATAATTACACTTGTTGTATTATGGATAGCATAATGCTCTTATTATCAGAAAAAAAGTTGAGTTCATATGGGAAATATAATAATTACACTTGTTGTTTTATGATAATTTTATTTATTTATTTATTAAGTACGGGAAAACCCCATTAACTGTTACAATAATAACAATGATAAAGTTAGGTATAAACCAAATAATAACCTAAATAAAATAATTCTACAGTATAACAAAGCTGAGATACAACAATGTTACACTTAAACAATAATAAATTATAATATATTATTTAATTTAAGGCTTTTAATATTTTGCTGCTTATAAATAAATAATAAACCTTTGTCGTTTCCACACCGATTCCGTAGATATTTATGGACGAATCCTTGTTAGACAGATATCCGGGATGACCCAATTCAAGCCTTTCAATGCGTAAGCACTACGTAGCAAACGTCCTCTATAAGGGCCGTTGGCCCTGTGCAGCTGCGGTCGATGCATCGGCCCCTGCATCAAATCCTGCTATTCCTGCTGTATTTTGAACGGCTTTGCCAGAACCGGGAGATAACTTGTCAAAGGCAATACAACTTGGTTTTGTATAATATTCGGAATATTCCGCAAACCGAAAGACGTAGCAAACGTCTGCCTTCCACCGGAAACAAGTGAGAATAAGAAAACGAAATGACAATTTTGACATTAGAATGATAACAAAAACGTTAAGTTTAAGACCGGAAAGTACTGTTTTTCAGGTCGAGACAAGCATTTCCAGGGCGAGCCGTATGCGAGTCCTGGAAGCTTGGAGAGACCTGTACAACACTAATTTTCGGTTGCGTGACGTACAATATTTTTTTTAAGACCGACACTTCGATATACTTACATTAAATTATTTCATTTTATATTATTTTTAAATGCGTCGTATGACTTCTCGTAACGGGCTTTTGATTTTACTGGCAATATATCGTAAGTAGTCGCTTTTCTTGCTGCTTCCAAAATTACTTCTGGAATCTCATTTTCCGTGTCGGATAATTTAAAATCTGAATTCATATTGTTAAATTTGCGCACTTGCGAAACAAGTTTGACATAAACAACAAATTAAAAATCAACGAACTGTCACTCGACAATACATCGAAATGTTGTTGTCATAGTAACGAAATCAACGTAGCTTGTATTATCAAAGAGCCATTGGAAAAACCAAAAACAGGGACCGGAATAATAATTTACGTTACAAGACCGGAAAGTAGTGTTTTTCAGGTCGAGACAAGCATTACCAGGGCGAGCCATAGGCGAGTCCTGGAAGCTTGGAGAGACCTGGAAAACACTAATTTTCGGTTGCGTGACGTACAATATTTTTTTTAAGACCGACACTTCGATATATTTTATAATCTACGCGAAACAAGTTTGACATAAAGAACAAAATTAAAAATCAACGAACTGTCACTCGACAATACATCGAAATGTTGTTGTCATAATAACGAAATCAAGGTATCATGTATTATCAAAGAGCGACTGGAAAAACAAAAAACAGGGTGACAATGACATTAGAGACCGGAAAAGTGACATTAGAGTCCGGAAAAGATTTTTCCAGTCTCTAATGTCACTTTTCCGGTCTTGCGATCGGAAAAACGTTATTTTCTAGACGAAAAATTGTCCAGAAAGTGTATATTTTCTGGTCGGTTTTAAAAAAAATAGTATTGTAGCTATATTCTGTATTAATGATATACAATTTATCATCGTTATCATATAAGGTACCTAATCATTATTAATAAGAATAAAATATTTTAAAGAAAATGCGTACTAAATAATAAAGGATTTTTAAAATTGTCAGATTCCAAAAATAAAACAAACCCTATAAAACCACCAGGAATAAAAATAGATCGCATTTGATTAATTTCGCCTCTATAAAGCAGCATCCATTTTTATTAAAGGTATTTTAGTAATTAATTTTTATTTTTAAAGAAAAAGAATTATTAGTGTAGTCGTCAGTAAAAGAAATATTATAAATAGAATTATTGAAGACAAAATTAAAAAGTTATTTTTAATAAGAAAATCGCATCCTTTTATTGTCATTTTTTTAGATAAATATGTAGTCACGTTTTCGCATCACACAACGAAACATTCTCTATCATAACAAGCCTAGCAGTGACGTAACAAAAACTGAGTGCCCCCCCCCCGCAAACCTTTTCAGGAACCCCCTCTTTATAACGAATGGAAAATGATATTTCTTATTTTCATTACTATTAGGTTAAGGTTTATGAATTTTTGAATTCGTCAATGCAATGGTGTAATAATTTGATTATGCTTATTAAACCCACATTATGTGTTAAGTACCTACCGTAAAACCTTACAACTTTGCCCATGAAATTCTTGTTTTTGACTAATATCTTTTTGGAAGATTTTTATTTGCAAATTGCGTTTGTACCAAAAGTTTTGTTTTAGCGTCACAAATCGTTAACTACAGTATTATTTGGCCAATTTTCGAGAAAGTACCCGAAAAAAAAATAAAAAGGAGGTGGGCTAAGTTGTAAGCAAAAATTTCAACTTTGCCCACTGATTTAAAATTGACGAAAAAGCAATGTTAACACCTCTAATAGTCAACTTTGCCCACCGATAATGTTTTTAAAAAGTTTTATGCATGTATGGCAGTTAAAAAAACAAACAAATTATGTTTTAAAATAGTTTGTACTTTTAAATCAGAAAATAAACCTTATAAAACTTAAAACTAAGTTACAGTTTAACTGTTCAACAAAGAAAACTTGTAGGTAGGTACTTATTCTTGCCTACCTACTTAAAACATAGAAAACAAAAGTAATACGTATTCTTACTCTAAAAAAAATTGACAAAATAAAATATTATGTAATATTCAGTCTAAACTTTGAATCTTTCGAGGTTTTCATTAAAAAAATGTCGACCTCTTTTAATCTCAGGCTCATTAAGTGTCTCTTCTGTATAATGTTTATAACGCCGCACCCCCAACTTTTTTCTGTTACCACGTGCCATATCTGCGAAAAAATAAATAAAACACATTATTATTATTATTATTATTATTATTATTATTATTATTATTATTATTTTTATTATTAGGTATTATTATTATTGTTGTTAATATTTTTTGTAAAGAAGGCATTCAAATTAACTAATTTATATTTAAAAAACACCGGAAATTTGGGTGACATCATTGCCCATTTTTTTTGTCGCCGATATGGACTTCCTAATAAATGCAACTCAAATTAAACAAAATTACGTTGGCAAGAAAACATCAAAATATAACTAGAGCAAATTTCATTAAATAATATTGAATAACAAACTCATAGCAGACCTTAGCTTTTCATGTTAAAAAGCGCCAAAAAACGACCTCAATTTTGTTACCTGATTCCGAAGAGCAGCCTACTACCCACGCATTTAAATCAGTATTGAACATACTTACAACTTGTTTAGAACCGCTGGAAACCGTTGATACAGTTTTGCCGAACTGTAGAATAAAATATTGTTTACGACCTTCCGCCTGGGCAAAGTTGTGGCCTCTGGGCAATGTTGTAAGGTTTTACGGTACTATTAAAACAGCAAACAATTCGAATTTATTTTATAATCCTAGGTAGACTGGTAGACATAACATAGGTAAGTTATTAGATCTAATATTCCAGCAAACATGATGCAAAATAATAATTTTAAAACACCACTTATAATGTTGCTTACCATGTATGGTAGTAACGGGGGTGGAAGTGATCGAGCCTCATAGAATCCAAAAGACAGAAAACAGTAAAAAACATGAACACTCAAAAAGTCTGCACAAACATTATGTCTCTAAGTACTATACAAGGTATTATACAAAACGACCAGATCGCCAAAAGTTTTTTTTTGCAAAATCGTTTATAAGTTCGTCGATATTTAATGTTTCAAGAAACTCGTGTTGGATACTGATTAAGGATAAATCCGAAAGGCGTTGTTGTCCCATGGCGTGACGTAAATGGGTTTTTACAATTTTAAGTTTGGAAAAAGATCGTTCC
Organism: Polydrusus pterygomalis; assembly: GCA_963969555.1. Taxonomy (NCBI): domain Eukaryota; kingdom Metazoa; phylum Arthropoda; class Insecta; order Coleoptera; family Curculionidae; genus Polydrusus; species Polydrusus pterygomalis. Next base: position 2,090,410 of record OZ018382.1, on the reverse strand, counting down.
GCTGATGCCACACTAACTGGGTAAGTTAGAAATAACATCACTGCACCAGATACATCTGGAAAATTTGAATGAATACACTGATTTTTATTAATAAATGATCCGCAAGTTCATACACTGTTTTTAATTTTGAAATACTATCTCCAAGTCCCTTTCTGAGGCTTAAATTAAAATTTGACTAGGAAAGTCAATGGACAAGTCTTTACGGTATATCGTTTGTAAATTCCGCGCTTTCACGTATAATTCTTCTTCACTTAAACGAAGTTAAATTCTCAGGATATAAAAAAAAATAAAATTAACTATGAAATGAAATACTTACCTATGAAAAGCAAAGCTGGCAGCAAGTTTTAAAAGTGCCGTTCGTAAGAGGGTTCCACAATGAAAATACGTAAAAGTATTCAAAAATATTTATTCTACAATAATGCGGTGTTGCCGAGGACTCCAAAGACTCACTCCTCTTGGGTTGTATTTATTGAGCTTAAAATCAATTTGAAGCTATTGTTACTTTAGTTACGATCGTGCGGAGGCGTGTGTGGAGTCGTGTGTGTTTCCGCACGTTCCCAAAGATTTTGTAGATACGTTTCCTCGTCATCCGAGTCCGTTGATTTCGTTAATTTGCTTCCACGATATTCATTGAATTTGACGGACTTTCGTGATTTTTTGAAAACTCCCGAACCGATGCTCAAAATGGACTGTTTCTTTTTCAAATCGACTTTGGACTCTGACTCTGCGACTTCCGCAATTCTTGCGGCTTTTCTGTGTTTATAGAAATATATTAAATCTGAAATAATAAAATAGTATTTTTTTTAGTAACTATTAATAACCCCATCGAAATTATTCAAAAAAATATATATATAACAAGCATTTATAAAAAAAATATTAATATACAATACGTTAAAGTTAGTTCAGTTTAAAAAAATATTTTTTTTTTGATTTTTTAAAAGTCCATAATTTTGATATTTCTTTATTTTTTTTCGGCAAACTGTTGTAAATTGTTATTCCTTTATATAATATTGATTTTTGGCCAAAAGTACTTTTTACCATTGGTGTTTGAATATGATGATTGTGTCTCGTGATGTGAATAATGTTGCTCGAAGGAAATATTATATTCGATTGTTTTTCTTTTATAATAATAGAGTGTATTAGAATACATAGTTTTAATTTATAAAGCTTTTTTAAATTTAAATATCCATTTGGTTCATACAAATTTATAGTTGGTTCTAAAAAAAGGAAGTTTATGTACGCATTTAATTATTTTGTTTTGTAGTTTTTTTAATGGCTGAATTGTAGTTAAATTCGCTGATCCCCAGATTAAAATCATATACATACTGTAATTTTGAATAAACCAAAGAATAATATATATTTTTTAAATATTTTAATGATATACAATTTTTAGCTTTACATTTTCATCAATATATAAACCTAAAAATTTAATTGTATTAGTATATTTAATTAAATGATTATTAAAAGACAGTGAAGAAATATTATTATTTTTAAATTTTGATTTACTTATGAACATAAAAGATGATTTATTAAAATTTAATGATAATTTATTAGTTTCAAGCCATTTACATTTATATTTAGGTCGTGGTTAATGTTATTATGAATTTGAGCATAGTCTTCATGAAAATTTACAACAGTAGTATCATCGGCAAACAATTTTATTTTACCTTTTAAATTTAATTTTGCTATAGAATTAATGTAGATTAAAAAAAAGTAGGTCCTAAGGTTGATCCTTGCGGAACACCACAAGTTATGTTTTTTTGTGAACTTTTAATATTTTCAATTTGAACAAACTGCTTTTATTATTTTTATTATTTCTATTACTTAAGTAATTTTTTAACAATAAAAAAATATTTTCCCGAATTCCAATATTGTATAGGCATTTTTAAGTAAAATGTTGTGATTGACTGTGTCAAATGCTTTACATAAATCTAGGGACAGTAGGCAGCATTTTTGGTTGCTATCAACGTTTTGTTGAATATCTTTGATAATATCTGCAGCTGCAACTTCTGTATCTCTAAATTTACGAAAACCATATTGAAATGGAGAGAACAATTTTTTTTCTTCTAAAAAATTTACTATTCTATTATTTAAATTTTTTTTAAAAATCTTTGAAAATGCAGGTAAAACAGAAATTGGGCGATAGTTACTACTAAAATATTTTTCTGCATTTTTAAAAACTGGTGATACTTTTGCTATTTTTAATTTATCTGGAAATAACCCGGTTTTAAAAGAAATTGTGATTAAATGATGTAATATAGGAATTATATTATATTTTAGAATTTTAATAATTTTGATGGAAATATTATCAAATCCCGTTGCTTTTTTCGAATTAAGCTCATCAATTATTTTGCCTATTTCTTCAAATGTGATATCTTCGTTATTTAAAAACATAGAACTTGAATTTATTTCTACATCTGGGTAATTTTCTTTTTGATTCATTGGAATTTTCTTGGTCAAATTTTCTCCAACTTTGATAAAATGGTTATTTATTTCTTCACAAATTTTACTTGGTTCTTCGATTTTCTTATTTTCTTTAATGGTTGTTGATTTTGTTTTATTTGTAGAATTTGAAATAATATAGTTTACATTTTTCCATATTGTCTTTTGATCTTCTTAAAAAAACTGTTCTTCAAAGTATTTTTTTTTTGACCAACTTTATTTTGTTTTTAAGTAGACGATTATAGTTATCATATATGTTTGTAAACAAGTAATTGTCGGGATACTGTTTCTTTTTTAAATAATGTTTATTCTTTTGTGAACCAATTTACGTAACAAGTTTGAAAAATACAGTTTTCGGTCTTGCGTTCACTCTTTTCCGACAATCGTCCGGAAAGTACCCCTTTCCCGGTCGCTTTTGTATTTCCCGTGCCAGCCAAAAAAGTGCTACTTCATTTACTGCGGTATGCAAGGTTGTAGGATCAACTTTAATCTGGTTTAAATACCAAAAATCATTTAAACCGGGATAAAATGTGACTAAGGACGGGTGCTGCATGTATACCTCACCTCTTTGTTCATGATCAACAGCCAAATCCCAAGGAGTCCTGTTTAATAAGTCCTTCTGTTTTGGATTGGCTCCCATTTTGATCAACAATTTGGCCAACGAGACAGAACCGGTGATCGAAGCCATGTGCAGAGAAGTTTGCTGCGAAATACTGTTAGTTATGTTCGGATTCGCCTTAAATTCTAATAACAGTTGAACCAGTTGAAGGCGTTCCTGTGAGTTGCAGTTTAAACATAATTCTAAAAAACCCCAAGATCTACAGTGTGTCCAAAAAAGTATGCAACATATGGGAAAGATTTTTATTACCGATTCCTCAGAAAATGTTATTCTTGATAAAAGTTGCATGCCTTAAAATTATAAACGCATATTTTATATTTCACCTGCGGCTAATAGTAAGGGAGCAAATGCCATTTTTTCTAAATTGCTCTAAGACTGGACTTGACCTTACTATAGGTGAAAATGACAAATAAATTATTAGTTACTTCCACTCGTATAAATGGAGTTGGATTTTGTTATAAGCTGGCTAACATGTGTTTAAATATGCGTGCAACACGCTAATATCTAAACCCACCCGTATCATTGAAAAGTTTTAAAAGGTTTGCAACTACTTAATACATACATTTTTCTAATAAACACATGATTAAGATATTTGATTAATATATTAAAATCGCGTAAATAAAAAATCGACCAGAGGCGTACCGTTTAGGGGAAAATAGATATTAAGAAAAAAAATAAAAAATTGAGACACATAACTCAAATTTCGTATTTGGACTAAGTTTTTTATTTGCAAAAACATTTTCATATACAATTTTGTTGTATTTGTATTAATTAAGGTACTTTACTCTTAAGGCCATTACGAAAAAATGGCATTTGCTCCCTTACTATTAGCCGTAGGTGAAATATGAAATATGCATTATAGTTTTAAGGCATGCACTAAATTTTATCAAGAATAAAATTTTCTGAGAAATGGGTAATAAAGAAGTTTTCCATATGTTGCATACTTTTTGCACACACTGTATAAGTTTAAACCTCGATGAATGCTAAGGGCCTACCTAGTAAAAGGGGATTAGCCTTCATGGTTCTCGAGTTCGGATTGGCGCCGTTTTTCAATAAACATTTCGCGATTAGTCTGGAAGGGTGTTCTATGATACTAAGAGATAATGGGGTGTTATCGAACTCATCCGCAACATTTACATGCGCTTTATAGGCTAGTAGTTCGACGACTATATGATAGTCTCTTTTAACTGCTACATGAAGGGCAGTCGCTCCTAGAATTTTTTATACATGGATAAGTTAACAGTTCAAAATTTGAAAAACATATCGCTGGCTCAGAATTATACGGTTTTATGTTACAATAAGACAATTTTGTGAAAAACGTGTTTGAAGTTTCGGGTATCAGCATATCCTAGTAGGAAATTCACAACCAAGGAATTATTTTAGCAAACCTTCGTAGAGATAAGTATAAAGGGGTATTATTGTTTTTTGAATAAATAAATAATCAATTTTTCATATAAAACATTTTTTTAAAATTACATATGTCTTTGTAGCTTAAGACTAGTAAACTGAAATAACAGTTAGTAAGATGACATAGGACTTTAAGGCAAACTCAAAATTAAATAAATAAACAAAATATATTTTGAAACCTTGAAAAAAATCAGTTTCGGATTTCGCTCTATCCAAAAATCAAAAGAATAACTACAGGAACTAATAAGATTTATTAAAATATAGAAAATTATAACAATAATATTATTTGTTTAACGTTACATACAACCTCTAACTAAATTCTCAGCTTCTCACAGTTCTCACGACATAGAACTTTGTAACACTAGACATAAAACTTGTATTTATTGTGTTAGATGAACTAAAGATGTCACTGAAAGTTGTAAGTTACAGATAGAACCTTGTAACACAGATAAGTCTAAAAGTGATAAAATTGTAACATAGAACCTTATAATTCTGAGCCAGCGATATTTCAGATATACAAGAAAACATTGTATAGTCGGATCCGGTCTTATCGTGCGGGTCTTACGATTTAACAAAGATATATTTTCAATTTTTCTTTTCTTTTATTGCGTTTAATCATACTATCCAAATAAAATCCTAAGACAAATATGACAGACTTCCATGCCACCTTCGTCTTGATTTAAAGATGCCAGTTTTGTGACTTTGACAATTAATTTAATGTGACAATATGAACGATAAAAAGCAATTTCCTGGTTTTTTTGCATCCCCAAGCAAAAAAAAATGGTGCTTAATTTGTTAAACTATTTCGAGAATGAAAGAAAAAGGGAAAATTCGCCAACTAATATGCAGTAAACCGTAGCAAAAGCACTGGGAATTAGCTTAAGGACTGTGCAGAAAATTGTGCATGAAAGAAAGCATAATATAATAGTGAATACTAAAAAATGTAAACGAAGCAAGCCAAAGACAAGCGAAAATATTAAAATGGGAGTTCGGAACGTGATTTATGATTTATACAGATCAAAAACCAATGTAACTCTTCCAGTTTTTAAAGAAAATTTAAAAATTCGAGGTGTTTTGGAAATCGGTCTTGAATCGTTATCAAAATTAATAAAAAAAGTTGAGTTCTCGCTATAAAAAAGACTGTAACCGGAGATTTTTATGTGAGCAGCCATAGATAGCGAGTCAGCGTGTTCAGTTTTTAAAAAAATATACTGAAAATTACGAATCAAAATTTAGAACAGTAGTATTTTTAGACGAAACATGGATATTTTCAAATGAAAGTGGTTCAAAATCTTGGCAAGATGATTCTGTGAAAAGCGTGAAAAGAAAAAAGGGATGGGGCACGGGAAAGCGGTTCTATATTTTACATGCCGGTTCTGTAACAGGATATGTTCCAGGTGCAAGCTTAATTTTTTCTTTCACATCAAAAAGTTCTGACTATCATGACAAAATGGCTAAAACCTCAATTAATCCCAAATTTAGATAAGCCGTCTTTAATTGTATTAGACAATGCTACAATGCATCATATCATTCAAGCATTTTAAATAAACAACCTAGTTCATCTTGGCGAAAAAGTGATATTTATGAGTGGCTTGGAAAACACAACCAAAATCCTTTACCAAATATGTTAAAATCCGAACTCCTATCAATGACAAAGTCTCTCAAATCACGCAAAATATACGCTGTAGATGAAATATTGCGTGCATATGGCCATGAGGTTGTACGACGAATTAATATGAGCTGGGGCAAAATATTTTTATGAAAAACATGTAGGTGATGGTCTTAAATCCTCGCAAGTAGAGATAGTTTGGCAAGATTCGTTGGATCATAATTATATACGCAGGATTACTGGAAGAAATCGCTATTGATGGCACGCGACATAAAATTTTGGACACGCCACCGATCACAAAGTTTACTATGAATTATTATATTACGAATTTGACGGCACGTCTATGGCCTCATTAAAAATTTCTTTAGAAAAAATGGCACATTAATACATAAGAGTTCGCCACCCCTGTACTATTATGTACATAATTTTTGCAAAAATAATACTATTATATGTGGCTATCTTCACGACAGTTAAAATAATAAAACTATGTTTTTTTTCTCCCGGTATATTGATACCTACATAATCTGACAACATTTTGATAAGCTCTGGAATTTTCGAATTGATTCATATGATCGGTGACCTTTGGACCCGCATTATAAGACCAGATTTGACTATACTACACTGCATACATTGTCACAAGGGTGTTATGGAAATCTATTAATATTTGTTCGGGCGGTTTATTTTTCATTAGGTGTCTCATAGCTTAGAGCTTAGACAAACCCTTCACACTTAAGTCCTTTGTCATTTGTATACATGGTACCTACGTACCGGAGTGATTTCGAATATTGGGATTGGCGCCGTTCCTTAAGAGCAACCTCACAAAGTGAAGCATATTGTAATATATAGCCACCATTAGTGGCGTGTTTAGAAATATCGATTGGGAATTCATATTTAAACTCTTCGTAGAAATCAGGACTTTGCCTAAAAACAATAGCATTAGTGTGAGGTGTGTGCAATGGCGCAGCCCCCTGTTTTACGATCTGTATGGAGGGGGGGGGGGGTATTCCCTCTCCCGTCCATAGTATACTTGCCTATAATATTGTCACCTTTTTCGCCACAAATGTGTAGGGCTGTGTACTTGTCATTTTCCGGATCCTGTATGTTGATGTCCACCCCTTTTTTGATACATTTTTTTACATCGTTAACCTTTCCTAACACGACTGCGTCCAAAAAGTCTCGTTCCAAGGCCTTTTTAGCTAAAACATTACAACATTTGTATTAGATCGAGATCGCACGAAAAAAAAATTAAATTTTGAAAACATCTTTTAAAACAATGACTTTTTATAGAATATATACCTTTTTGAGTCTGGGCCACTTTACCTCCGACCGCTTTAAACATGCTAAAGACGTCTCTAATATTCCTGGCCTAACTGAATGAATAACATTGACATAATGTATATAACCTGGAGTTTCAACCGCTCGGACAACTTCAATACGTCAGTTTTATAGGTTGACATGTAACCAAATTTACACATACATGTGAAATTAAAAAATCCGGCCCTTGTCTTGTAATATTGTTTTGTTAGAATGCTCACAAAACACATAAAAACGTTTAAATTGCATGTCTCTCCTCAGGATAACATTTATACTAGTTAACCGATGTGGCTTAAAGTTGGTTTACTTATGTAAAATAGGCGTTTGCTTCCAAGGAAAATACGCAAAGTTTCCTGTGCCCGCAGCATCGCTCGCGGTGGTACTATTCGATACAATATTAGGTTATAAACTGAAAATTTAATGACAAATAAATAAATTAAAAAGAGGAACCTTTTTTGTAATACAAAAAATAGACTAGCTATCTTTTATTTCACTCCCCAATCGAAATCAAGAATTTTCTTTAAAATATTTTTTAAAACTATATATACTTTTCTGTAATACAAAAAAATAGACTAGCTATTTTTTATTTCACTCGCCAATCAATAGCAAGAATTTTATAAGTATAGTAAGGACAACGACATGCCTGTTGTTATGTTGCTTGAGACGAAAAAAGTGCACGAACACAATATATTCTATTTCAATCTGCATATATAATTTTTTGAATATAAAAGATAATCTCCATATTTGCACAAAATAATATATTTTCCGATATAGGGGTGCGTGGGGGTAATGGGAACCGGCGGGCAATAGAAGCCACTATAAATAGTATCTTATACACTGTACTGATTTAGCAGTTAGTTCCTTGCGTTCTTGTTTTACTAATATATGCAAATAGTTTGTTAATTTAGTACATTTTTAGCATTTTAATGGAACAATTGGGTATACCAAAGGAATTGTAAAACCTAAAATTCAAAGTGGGCTTCTATTATTCATATGAACAATATTTTTTGCTCTCATTACCCGGCAAGTAGGGTAATAAAAGCCCAAGGCGTTTTTAGAAAAATAATTTTTAAGAATGTTATGTAATCCGAGGAAATAAGAGGATTATAAATATGTTTTCCTTTATTATATGCTCCCTAATAGGCTCCATTTCCCCCACACTACACTACGCTACCCACCATAAGTATTATTAAAACACAAAGGACCCATCCTCAACAATACTTGGAGCAGTATACATTGGAAACACACTGAATAGAGAGGACTGTTATAAACATCCATTCAAATAGAGACAAATATAGATATTTATCGTGTTCTAGCATCGGGTAATTTTAAAGCGCTATTACGTCACAATCACGTGCGCGGGTTGCATAGATATAAATATACCTATCATTGTGAATTTGATACTTTTATCCCTAGAAAGTTTAACTGTAAGAAATGACGTTGTGCAGAGTGACGTCACGACTTTTTATGACCAGACAGCAGTCCGAGTCGATGGACATGACATGCACGATGTACATAAACGTAATTGTATTGTCTAGTGTCTAGTTCATAGTAAACAAGTACATAACAAGGACAATTTTCAGAAACTATGCATACAAAATTAAACTTTATATATGTGCAAGCATAAAGTGAATCTTATTGAAGCATTTCGTAGAGTGCTTTGATTAAGTTTTTAAATTTCCAATATTTTGTTAGATTTTTTCTATGATCTAAGTGACGTTATTATTTAAGAGTTCGGGTTGAATCCGCCATTTTTAATCAATATTTCGTTATAAAATACAGGATGTCTAGTGCAACGTTTTCTCTATAACGAATGGAACATGATAATTCTTATTTTCATTACTATTAGCATTGCATATCAAACTTTATAAGAATGACGGATGTCCGAGAAAAGTTGACAACCCATTTTTTGACGTATTGGAGCTGGTTTGGCCGCCATTGTGGAGCTGATCGTAACTCTGACCTTAAATCTGTCGCCTGCCTGTCGTTATAATGCAGCGCCTCGGCAACAGATGTCTCAAATTCACTGATGTAATGTCGTGGTGTTGCCGCATATCCTATTTTATAGGAATATTTAATGATATAAGCATTTTTAACAGACAATAAAATAGGAGGTTCTCAATTCCAGCCGAATGTATGTTTTTGATAATAATATGTACGCTGATTACTCCGGGGAAATCACAATGATTTTACCATTGCATTGGGTGTTAAATGTTAAATAAATAAAAGTAGATAAAAAGCGACAGCAAGTATAACTAAAATAGGTTTTATTTCGTCGAAAAATAGCAAAATACGTAATACACTAATACAAACAAACTGGATGTTTCTTAAATAAGAAAGTTAAACCTACTTATTTTAACCATTTTGAAAAGTAGTAATAATTGCAAATAAAAACCAAAACCGCACATCATTCATATTTTACCCAACATATACGTTGTAGCCTAGATAGGTATTGAATAGTAAGAGTCGTCATTTAGTTCTGTTAAAAATAGAATACATGGCGGTCAATATATTTTCATGTAATTAACGTTGGGACGTCAAAAGATTGAAAATATTATATGCTACAAAGCAATTAAAAATAGGTACATTTTTAGGTCTAGACGTGGATAGGTGTAGGTACTTATGTGAAATCAAGTTTTACGATAAGCTATAAAAATAAATTTAAAAAACTCATGCAGCAAGTCAAACAGACAGGCGGCAACAATGTTTTAATTTAGCAGTGAAAAGGTTAGTCGCCTTCTTGTTGGTGAACTCATTGTGCCATCTATGAATTTGACGTAGCAGATTTAGGAAATCGGCTCATATGGCCTTCTTATAGTTTGATATTCAATGCTATTAGGTTCGGGTTTATAAATTTTTGAATTCGTTAATCGTGTAATAATTTAATTAGGGTTAAACCCACATTATGTGTTAAGTACATACTATTAAAACAGTAAACAATTCGAATTTATTTTATAATCCTAGGTAGACTGATGGTAGACATAACATAGGTAGTTATTAAGTCATTATACGTAATATCTCAGTAAGCATGATGCAAAATCAAAATTTTAAAACACCACTTATAATGTTGCTAACCATGTATGGTAGTAACGGGGGTAGCAGTGACGGAGCCTCATAGAATCCAAAAGATAGAAAACAGTAAAATATATGAACACTCAATAAGTCTGCACAAACATTATGTCTTTAGGTACTATACAAGGTATCATACAAAACGACCAGGTCGTCAATATTTAGTGTTTTAACAAACTCGTGTTCGATACTAAATAAGGATAAATCCAAAAGGCGTTGTTGTCCCATGGTGTCACGTAAATAGGTTTTTACTATTATAAGCAGTGGCGGCTCGTGACTAGTGAGTCAGGGGGGCGCTGGCTTTAAATAAAAAAAAATTAAAATGTCTATTATTTTCGAAAGTACGTGTCTGTTTTTTCTAACTTTCTCGTTGTGAATTTTAATTTCATCAGCATAAGCACTACTTAAACAAGTTAAAATATTAGTTTGTCCTAACATCTCAAAACTTACCACATTATAACGATGTTTTGCACTATTTTCATGTTTTTTATTTTCTCTGAAAGATGTTTTAAGTCCTGCACCCCATTTTTAGTTCAATTATTATCACCGCTAAAAAGAAGACACACGAAACAAAAAAAGAATTTTTGTCCTCACAAACCGCATATCCAAAATGTTTTATTATATATTTCTTTGTCAAACTTACGCGTAAACTGTGCCTTACTTTTACATTCTGATTGCACTTGTACAATTTTCAATATTGGTAGTGGCCGCCCTGCATTTTTTAAATCAAGTTTTTCACGTAAGCTCAGAGAACTCAACACAACCTTCTGTAAATCACTGACCTTCATATTAGAGGAAATTTTCCAATTTTATAACAACTAATAAATAACTCAAAACAAATAAACAAAACGTCAGCGAGTCAGCGGCATCGACAGACGACAGGTCGCATCGCGATTCGCGAACAGTGGGCGCGGAAAATTGGAGCTCTCCGTGGCCGCTTGTTGTGCGATGTGTAGGTGACGTCAGGCCTCCGTCGTCATGACAACCCATCGAGAAGGCGCGTTGAATCGGGACGGATAATCGGTCACCCGCCGCCGCCCGCGCTTAATACAACCTTGAGAGCGCGCAACTCGCTTGTCTATAAGTATAGCCTGCCCGTTAGAATAGGGCTACGTTTGGTTTGAATTATTTTAATTGATTGCTTACATACATTGCGTTATTGGTTTTTTAAGTAAAGTATTTTTGGATTCTGTTTGAAATAATTGCAGGGAGGGCGGCGCCTCAGAGCCCTTCATTAACCAGCCGCCACTGATTATAAGTTTGGAAAAAGATCGTTCCGCTGATGCCACACTAACTGGTAAAGTTAGAAATAACATCACTGCACTAGATACATCTGGAACATTTGAAGAAACTCAGATTTTTTATTAATAAATGATCCGCAACTTCATACACTTTAATTTTGAAATACTATCTCCAAGTCCCTTTTTGAGGCTTAAAATTTGACTTGGAAAGTCAATGGACAAGTCTTTATGGTAAATCGTTTCTAAATTCCGCGCTTTCACGTATAATTCTTCTTTACTTAACGAAGTTAAATTCTCGGGATATAAAAAAATAAAATTAATTATGAAATGAAATACCTATGAAAAGCAAAGCTGGCAACAAGTTTTGAAGGGGCCGTCATTGTGGCCCCCCTCCCTGCTGTGCGGGGTCTGCGGGGGGTGTTTCTCACCCCACTGAGGATGTCCCATAACTAAGGGGGTCATGCGACAGCAGCTAGTAGACCTGAAAATAGGTCATTTCTTAAAACTACTTATAAAATGGCTTTTCTTGCACTCAAAAATACAACTACGAAAAATTTGTATTTTCCAAATAAATTTTTATTGGGTCACCCTGTATCTCATTAACCGTGGATAATTTACCATAAAAGCATACATTATTACCTATTTTCAAAACTTCTACCTCCTGTTACTGCATGGCCCCCTTAGTTATGGAACACCCTGTATATTCCCGTCCAACGTCCATTATATTATGTTCCAGTCATATTGTAAAATTTATTACACATTTATTTAGAAAATAGAATAGGTTGGAGAGTTTTCAGTGAGGTTTTATGAAAATAAACTCATGAACAATGAACTTACCTTTCTGTTGTATAGCTTTCCTTTGTATTTTCGTTCTTTTTATAAAGTTTCTTGTAAATAAGTTCAATAAAATTGAACAATAAACACGAAAGGCTCTTGCATAGACAAAACGGTTTCGCATATTTACTGGTCAACAAAAATGTATTAAGGTTTTTAAATTATTGTTAAATTGTCAAAGTTTTTCCTTTTATTTCGTCATGTGTACCTATTAAGTCAAAATATTTTATTAAATATATAGGCGTTTTTTAAAATTTGCCCCTCGTAATAGTATATTAACGTACACGTTTTATAAAGCATCATTTTATAGCACGCGTCCATGTTAAAAAACGAGCCGCTTGCGGCGAGTTTTATAACGGGACAAGTGCTTAAAACTGCTTTATATAACACGTACGTTATACTATTTTTTCTAATTTGTAGTTTTCCAATAAAAAACACATACCTATTTAAAACGAAAATAAATCCTTCAAATTTTGTAAATTTTTATGTCTAAATTTTATGTTGGTAATACTATTTTTATAATAGTAGCCTCTGGACAACAAAAATTTTGCGAACTGTAATTTTTTCATTTATTGACCCATTTTCACCACGAGATTACAAAGTTATTTTAGCGATATGAGATTTGAAATTGGACGAAATACGTTGTGTGATCCTTGTACATTCGGTACATATACAGAGCGTTCGGAAATTCGGGCGATTTTGCTACTTTTTTTCGAATTTCAAAAGACGTGATTTTTACGTCACGGCATTGCAATTTAGTATAGGGAAGATGGAAAATTCAAATAAAGTTGAAGTTAAATTCAACATTGGAAGGTTAGTAGATTGAATTTTGGATAGGATTTGGCAGAAAATGATAGCTTAAAGCATCTACAAAAGATTGATTTATAGATTTATGCAACCAACATACATGACTGTTATCCACACAGAATGAAAAAGTAGGTTATCAAGCTATTTTTCCTCTGCGAAAAATGGGTTTTCTCGTAAATCACAAAGGCCGCGCAAGTCAATGAAATAAAACATTTAAATGTTACCAACATCACATAAAGAAAAAACGCGTATCGAAATAGCTTCATCACGATACGCAAATGTGTATCGTAGTAGATTTGTTATGATACAAAATTAGAAAAAAATATTTATTTCCAAATTACATCAAATAGTGTTTTAGGGAGATCAACGTGGCAATGTTCTACGGGCGTTTTACTCCATTTTACTCACATTTTACTACGCGTGACGCTACCGCGACGCCGAATTTTAAGAATTTTGCAGTGGGTATATCTACGCTCAGCTTACAGGGTTGCCATTTTTTACAGCCATGTCATTCTAACTTATTTGAAACTGTTGAAGCATTAATGATTGTAAACGAAGGGCGTTTCGTGAGTGAAATATGTGTGGGCTCAATTTACGGAAAAACAAAAAAACTGTCCAACCAAAAAAACGTAGGTATAAGTGTTTTTTTTTGTACTTCGATGAATGAATTGCTGCCGATTTTATTTGAGTTAAAAAATGCACGCTGTTCATTTGCTAAAATAGAAAAGTCCAGACTATTAAATGACGCACAATGTTTCTTTTTTTATTACGAACGAGGGAAATATCTATAAGAAAAATGTAATTAATTTATATGGCTATATAAAATGTGCCTTCAAAAAAATTAATTATAACAGAATAAATTGATTACGTGTACTTTTTTTTATGAACTACCGTTCTTAGTTTACTTTGTGTCTTTTAAAAAGAAAAGTTAAAAAAATAATTATTTGTAGGTACCCAACAGCTTATTTGCCCACTACGTCGACACGGGTGGGTTTAAGAAGGGTGGGGGGACACCGGTATTAACATTTTAAGTTGTGACCTTTTATATTAAAAAAATATTGTTACAGTGTGTCCCAAATTAGAAATACGACAATTTTTATAATTTTTTTCAAATGACAACCCTAGTTTTTTATTGACTTTTTTTTTAAATGCATATTAAGCTATACATAAGAACCAAATTTCAAATTTTTATTCCTGGTAGTATGAAAACGGCAAATGTTGAGGAGTGAAAAAAAAAGGGTACTGAGGTTTCAAACTCAGTACCCCACTAAACAATATTTTTTGAATATAACTTTCATTACCTACATGTAATTCTAGTGAATTTTGTCCTCACAATGTCAATTTCCTACCTAATTATGCTTTCTTAAAGAATTTTTTTTTAAATATTCTTCGACACCTTTTTAAAAAAATATTTTTTCTTTCCCCCCCCCAGCTTATTTGGTTGGTTTAGACCCTAGTTACTGACTTCTCACATACTCAGTATGTTTTTAATTTCATCAATTTCTTCATAATATTATGTTTGATTTGCATATCAAATTTTTAATTCCATAAAAGCTCCATTAAGGTTCGACACCATTTTCGCTCCTGCTAAAACCATCAGCACTAAGTTTTATTTCTGTCTCTTGATGATGAACGTCACTACGTTCGAAACATGTAGAGACTTTTCCTAAATAATTGTATTATTAAACTTTGTGGAGGAAGACTTTGAGTTTTTTCTTTCGTTCCTATACTTTCAACTCCACTTTAAGCATGGACTATTTCTTCAAATTAAAAAGAATTAGTTAAAATTTAAGTTTATTTTCACGAAAGACAATTTACAACACTATAATTTTACCTCATTTTTTATATTGTTCAACTATTTTATACACAGCAAATGATGGGGTCTTTAACAGACTCCAAGTTTTGCAAAATAAAGCTATGCGTATAATTTTTAATGTAGATAAATATACGAAAATAAATTTAATGTTTAGAGAAACTTCAGTGGTTAAATGTTAAAAAATTCTTTTGATTTGTACTTTTATTTTTAAAATAGAAAATAACTTACTACCTTCCCATTTAAAAGATTTTTTAACTTAAAATTTTAAAAATCAGAACTATTCAACCAGATATAAAAACGATTTTTGTCTAAGTAGGGTATCAAAACATTTAACATATAAATCGTTTTTTTTTATAAAGGATTAAGTGAATATAACAACTTGAATAATTCAATTAAATTACAGAGTTCTTTGAAGAATTAAAAAAAATTATTAAAAAATTATTTAAAAAAAAATTAATTTAAAAAAAATTAAAATCATTGTCATCTGACGAAGCTACAGTGTTAGCGAAACATGTCAGTTTCTGTCTAATATAGTGGAAATTTACATGTTCAACTTTGTTTTACTGTATCTCATAATGCTATAAAAATTATTTAAAAAATAAAATAGTGACTGATAATATTTTTTTTTGATACTTCATAGATGATATTGTTAAATAATTTTAAATATTTTGTAAAACTTGTTAAATTGTAGCACATTGCTACTACTACTGTAACTCTAATTTGGGACACACTGTAGGCATTAATTTTTTTTTTATAAAAAAACCTGTATTGGATTTATACCAAGTTACAAACTCGGGGTAGGACTATTATTTATTTGTCGAAATCAAGTACCCCATAACTCCTCGTAAAATTCTTAAAAAATAAATACGGCTGGGTTGGGGGGTATTTATTTTTATAGACTTTTACGTAAAGTGTCCATTCATACAAGGACCTTCAAAAAAGTATTATTTTTTTATAATACTTTTTCCTGCTAGAAAACGAAAGTAGAAAACGAAATAAAACAGAGGATTGTTATTTTCAATGTTTAGTTTATTGGACTAATGGTACAAGGCACTATCATTTAGATTATGTAACATGTTTCAAAAAAACACTGCGACTGCAAATATATAAAACTATAAGTAAACGTCACACAAATAAATATAAATTGGTGCACACCGTTTGAAAAATCGTACCCATGTTCATAATAATATAAGGGTCGAAAAACTTACTCCCAGTTAAAATCTTAGTTATTCTAACCGGAAGGTACGTTTTTCGATCCTTAAGACAACTTATAAGTATCTGTTAATGTAAATCTATATAAGTCCATTTAACAAGTAGAAAGTTTATTTTAACAATTCATATAAAAGTCCTAGTCTAGTTT
Source organism: Polydrusus pterygomalis (assembly GCA_963969555.1). Classification (NCBI taxonomy): domain Eukaryota; kingdom Metazoa; phylum Arthropoda; class Insecta; order Coleoptera; family Curculionidae; genus Polydrusus; species Polydrusus pterygomalis. The sequence continues at coordinate 2,073,892 of OZ018382.1, read as the reverse complement.
TTAGTGCTTAAGATACAAATAAGAATTAATACCGATAGGAAAAGACTTATGTCAGTCTCACAATACATACCCTTAGAGTTAAACAGTCTCTTTCAGCAACGATATAAGCTAAGAAATGTGGATACTTTGAAGTTTATAGTCGAATTTATGGGTAATTAAGGTACAAGGGGGTTGTGTAGGTAGTGCTTACACAAGAAGACAAATCGGCTATATGGGTAAAATTTGGTTCGACTTAATATTTATACAATAGTGAACAAACCAGCGCTGCTACACCACTATTTCTTTCATTAATATCATTGTAATTATAAATTAGGCTATACTAGAATCATAAGAATGTTGAAAATATCGGAATTTTCAGTTGTGTAGTAGATGTGATGCTTCCAGATACAACAAAAACTGGTCTATCGGTTCAAGTTACTCAAGTAATGCATACTACACGAACAGCTAGTGAGTCCACGTATCTGGTGTCTGGGGACCCTATGGGTAGGTAGTCCACTAATCCCTTTCATGTACATATAACTAGTCGGGTGTCTCAATATGCTCTTCTGAGGTTTCTTCTCCTTCTTCTTTTTCAGTTCCTTGGCGTTCGAACAGCTCTGCGACCGGTTGTAGAGATTCAAGTTCTGAAACACTTTCTTCAGACTTTCCGCCGAGGTGGAGTGATGGTGACGATTTCTGAGCGTCTGCACGTCACTTCCCGAATCGCTGGAACTGCTTGAAATTTGATTTGGCGATACTGATCGGTCTTTTTCTATTCTAGAAGTGTGTCCGACGGAGGTCGAGCTCGAGCTATCCGAACTGGACGATCTACTTTCGTCCGGGCTTTGGATGTCTTCTTGAGATCGACGAGCCAACTTCCTGCTAATCACCCTGAATAGCCGCAGGCCTTTAATTTCACTTCTGGGTGAAGGGGTGAGTGGAGAAACGGATCCAGATCGTTCCAGTCTATCGTTTACACTAAGAACTAGCGTAGAATTGTCGGTATTAACCGGTGACATACTGTGAAATTCCGAACGCGTGAAACTATCGAGTATCATCGAGACTGTAGCTTCGCAGCTTCGTATACGTTCGAAAGGTCGGACTGAAACTGAGCGTTTGGGAAGTTTTCCGCCCGTATTTATAGACGGGGAAAACTTGGAAAAACTTCGCGCGCGCCCCGGATTTCTAGTTTCCACGTGATTAAGGGAGAGATGAGAGTCGTGCGTTGTTGGAGGCGAGGAATTATACATATAGGTGTGATGGAGCCATGTGATGTTTACATTTTCAATTGCCATGGTGGTTGAAGGGGGAGGATCGGTTACAATTATGAATTTGTGTGTTTTCATACATTTTTCCCCGCTGGTATCTACCTGTATGACGTGCTAAGTATCTGATCTCCTGCTTTCGCTGTGGCTTTTAAATATAGTTTTGAGCAGAGATATATATGTATGATTGAGACGTGGAAGAGAACCATTGATCAAGGGAAAAATGTTATATAGCTGTATTTTTGGATTTTAAGCGGGCATTTCGTGGATAAAGTGTCTAAAATATTAGCTTATAAGTCCATTTTTCATAAAGGTTTGATAGAATATAATAATTTGGGAAATTCTATTACATCTCAAATATCATTAAAACTATTTAAAAAAACTTGAAAATTACATTTTTATTTTAAAAACAAAATTACAACGTAATATTTGATACAGTTTGCAAAATGTTTAACTTTTCTGTCTGTTTTTGTTAAAAGAAGGTTCAAAATTAAAAATAAATCTATACAAATGTTGTTAAAAAAATGTATTAAAAAATATTTAATCGTAGCTTTTTTTGCTAAATAAGACATGTTACTACTACTATTACATAATATTATATTGGGATATATTTTTAATGGTCTCTAATTAATATAGGGTTTCAATTCTAATTATGTTAAATTCGATTATAGTTACACCTTAAACTTAGTGTTGTAACACCGATTATAGAATACGTTATCAAATATCAATAATATATTATTTTTAATCAATTTTGATATTACGATGTCAAGAATTAATTTTCATAGCTTAAAAAGGTTTCGCAACACCTCTTGTGTTTGTATAAAGCAGCAATTATCGGGTTGGGAGGTAAAATTCGAGACGTTTGGCGTGCTTTTAAAAGCGTGTGACCTTACGACACGGCAATTGCTTGAGTCACGTGTAAAAAATAGAAAAACGTTGCTGTTTGTATTTTCTTATTAGTTGACAGGACCTCATGCCTAATTTTTGATGTATTGGCATGATAGGATTTCATCGAAAATAAGAAAATACAAATCTAGATTACCTTTTGTATGGGTGAGTTAGATTTTCAATTGTTTTTGTGGGTGGCGACATAATTGCCATAGAAAACAAAAAAACACCTTAAAAAATATGTTGACACGAATAAATAAAAACCTTATATATTTAAGGAGGTTACAATCTTAGAATGAATTACCATTACATATGGTAAATTAAAAAGCTAATAGGCTCTTTCACTAAAAACAAATTAATCATACTGGCATCCTGAATAAGAACCTATTGATATTATGAGCTTTGTTCGTTTCGTAGGAAGCGTCAGCAAATTAACGACGCATTCGAAGGTGTTTTAAAAGCGTTTGCACACGGCAAATCCCAAACCGCTGTCAGAAAATCCGGCGTTCGCAAAAGCCAAATTGTAACGTAAACAGAATTTTTTAACCACTTTGCAACCAGTTAAAAACGAACGAAGCTATGATAATAATATAATTCATCTAGAGTAGAGTGGAGTTTCACAAACCTTTTTTAGAAACAATCATTAAAAAGTCGTCGCGAAAGCATACAATTTGGAAACAGAAGACCAGAAACCTAGTAACTAGTCATCCTATTATCCGCGCAAGTCTTGTATTTTCCAGACGCCACCTATTAAAACAACAAAATAATAAAATTAAAAAAGATTTTAAAATTATAAAAAATTGGTTTGATAACAATTTGTTAACAATTAATTTTAATAAAACAAATTATATTCCTTTTACTTTAAACCTAAATAACCTACCAAGAAATATGAATAGTATCCAAATAAATGAAAACATTCAAATTTTTAAAGTTAATAAAATAAAATATTTAGGAATTATTTTTGACGGTAAATTAAATTGGAATTTTCACTTAGAATACTTAATTAAAAAATTAAAAAGTTTACTACCGATTTTTAAAATTTTTTTAAATGTAAGACATATGGAAATATTATATTACGCGTTAGTTAAAACTCATTTAAATTACGGAATTTTAGGTTGGGGAGGAATAAATAGAACTTTAGTTAAAAAATTAGAAATATTACAATCATTTAAAAATAAAAACCATATACAATTTAAAAACCATAATCATAATACACGTCATAAAAATGAAATAACAATAAATAAATAAATAAAAACCTAAAATAAATAAGTCAATAAAACAAATATTCATGTTTTTATTTAAACGATTATTTACCAACAAAAATTAAAAAATTGATTTCGTTAAAAAAATTTAAAGTCGAAATAAAAACATGGATATTAAAAACAGACAATTTGAAAATATTTTTAGAAATGCTTTAATTAATTAATTAATTAATATTTTTCTGAATAATTTATATTAGAAGTAATATTTTTTACTTAAAAATTATAAATTATTAATATTATTATAGGTAATATATTTCTTCAAAAAAACTGCGTTTATACTATAAATTAACATTTTTACTTTAAAACTTGATTTTTAATGCATATTTATGATTTATGATTTTACATACTAAGACAAAAAATAAGATTTGCCCCTAACAAGCTCAGCTCAGGGGATTGAATAATAAATTTATGGAAGACAACAAACATATTTATTATATTATTAAATTTTAAATAAATAAACTTATATCATTATTATTAATATTATAATAATGGTAGCCTTGTCTCGATAAGTTAAATAGAAAAGAAGAGGAGACACACTTTAGGTAGATGCCGGAGAGTCGACCGTCAGCTCCAATCCGTGCGAAAATTTTATTTTGTTTAATTATTTTCTCGGAACTCGTAAAGCTTTTCTTTAAAATTGTTTTGTGAACGCCTTAAATGAAAAAAAAACTCGTGGACAAAAATAAAAATCTAAAACCGATTTTTAGCCTCCAATTTCTGTTTTTCCCGAATCTGTGTTTTTTGCAACGTAGGTAAGGTACACAATAAACACACGCATCAGGAGGGGGCGGGCGGCCAAAAAAATAAGGGTAAAAATAACGATGTAAAGCATTGCTGCCCTACTGCCCTCATTTTGTATACAATCAAAAGCGTGAGCGTGTTATGATGGTCGTAATAATCATCCCACGGTATTATGGTTCATTATAGGCGAGTTAAATATAATGCTTTATATGGTCTATGGTGTAATCGAGGTTATTGTAACTTTTTCGAATTTTTTCCAATAATTAAAAAGTTAGTTGTTAGTTGTTAGTCTTAATTACAATGGCCACCTGTCTTAGCGACAATCAGTCAGCAGCTGTGAATTAAAAAGTTCCAATATTCACGACCTGTATTTATGTAGAAAAATACCAGCTGAACCATCGTAGCTGCTTAGAAAAACCAGCGGCCCCCACGCAGTCCCCGCATCGCGAGGGGGGGGGGGGGCACATCGACGGCCCCTTCAAAACTTGCTGCCAGCTTTGCTTTTCATAGGTATTTCATTTTATAATTAATTTTATTTTTTTATATCCTGAGAATTTAACTTCGTTAAGTGAAGAAGAATTATACGTGAAAGCGCGGAATTTACAAACGATACAAGGGCGTCCGAAGGAACTTTTCCAAGGGGGGGCAAATCATAATTGGAATTATTTTTGTTTCTAGCACTTCAACAAACCTTCAATAAAAGAATAGAGTAAAACACCTAATACTTATATTAAATAACAAAAAATAGCTAAACAAAATATTTAAAAATGTTCAAATATAACAAAAAAAATACAACAAAAAACTTATAAGTTATTCAGATTTATTGTAGAAAAGAAATGTTAATTTTCTTGAATCTTTTGCAAATTCATCAATAATGTTTTCAATTAAATCTTTTTTTTTCTTTTACAAATTTGCGATGAACACTCATCATACATAAACCGTCCAATCGGTGCTCAGTCATAGTCGAGCGAATCCAGGTTTTTACTCTTCTGAGAGTACTGAATGATCTTTCGACTGTACATGTAGTTGGAGGTAAACAAATTGCTATCACATCGCAATTGCCTGACCAATAGCTGGATAGAACTTGCAATGTTCCAGTAATTCTAACATGGATGTATCTTCTGCAATATCTGCAGTTTTATTTTGACTTTTCCAAAGATAATACCATGAAAGGGCTTCTTCTTTAAAATTGTCTATGCTATAATGACAATAAGTTTTGTGAATTATTTTTGCAAATTCCTCAGTTTTAATTTTTTTTAAGTTATGGGGATGTAGTTGGTAAAGCATGAGAGCTGGGTTATTGTCTTCCGAGAACCTATCACAAAGCGACTGTATTAAAGAATCCAAATAGTTAATAAATATCGATCTTCTGTAATATTCTTCGATCGAAGTTGAATTGTCATTATCACGATGAATTTGTCGTCCAGCCAATCTTGGAACTTTAAGATCCATGTCGAACAATTCAGCAACAGCCTTAGCCTCGCAGAATATTTTATGAAATGTTAAATCGACTTGTTCATTTCGATGTTTTTGAAACATATTCATTAGGAGGTCGATATGTTTTTTAACTTCTAGCATATCTATTGATCTGCCCTGTAGTATATTTACTACTGGTTCTAATAGACTGGAGTATTTTGCGATTACATGTAAGCATACAATAAAAGATACATCTGATGTAGCTATTATGACTAGCTGTGTAAATTAAAATAAAGCTTTATTTATTCTATTCTAATATTTTTCGTTCGCTATTTAGTGAAGATTTTTGAATTCCACATTTCATTTTATGCAACAAGAGTTCGTTTTACCAATTTTGTCAATTGAATTGTATCTCAATAAATATGTATATCCCAGTTAAATAAAATATCTCAAATCTACTTGGGCCAGGGGGGGGGCAAGCGCACCCCCTTGCCCCCCCCCCCCCCCCTTCGGACGCCCTTGAAACGATATACCATAAAGACTTGTCCATTGACTTTCCTAGTCAAATTTTAAGCATCAGAAAGGGACTTGGAGATAGTATTTCAAAATTAAAAACAGTTTATGAACTTGCGGATCATTTATTAATAAAAAATCAGTGTGTTTTCCAATTTTAGTGCAGTGATGTTATTTCTAACTTTACCAGTTAGTGTGGCATCAGCGGAACGATCTTTTTTCAAACTTAAAATAGTTAAAACCCATTTACGTCACGCCATGGGACAACAACGCCTTTCGGATTTATCCTTAATCAGTATCGAACACGAGTTTGTTAAAACATTAAATATCAACGAAATTATAAACGATTTTGCAAAAAAAAACTCTCGACGATCTGGTCGTTTTGTATAATACCTTTTATAGTACTTAGAGACATAATGTTTGTGCAGACTTGTTGAGTCTTCATGGGTTTTACTGTTTTCTGTCTTTTGGATTCTATGAGGCTCGATCACTGCTACCCCCGTTACTACCATACACGGTAAGCAACATTATAAGTGGTGTTTTAAAATTTTGATTTTGCATAATGTTTGCTGAAATATTACGTATAGTTACTTAAAAACTACCTATGTTATGTCTACCAATCTACCTAGGATTATAAATTATAAAACAAATTCGAATTGTTTGCTGTTTTAATAGTAGGTAGGTACTTAACACATAATGTGGGTTTAACCCTAGTTAAATTATTAAACGATTAACGAATTCAAAAATTCATAAACCTGAACGTATAATAGTATTGAAAAGAATAATTATCATTTTCCATTCGTTATAGAGAGGGGAGCCCCTGAAAACCTTTGTGGGGGGGGGGGCATTCAGTTTTTGATACGCCACTAAGAAACCCCTTTCTTTTAGACCTATGAAAAAAATACACACAAAGGTGTATTGGCCCGGCGGCGTCTGGAAATTTTAGTTATCGAACTTTCGTGATCAAGATTATGTAAGGCATTAAAGAACGAAAGAAATGGTGCTCTCCGAGGCAAGAAGTGACCGGAACAAGGTTCTCCTTGAAAACGATGAAGAGCGGGTTAAAACTGATGTTACAACTTCCACAGAATAATATATTATTATTCGTTGGCACGACGTCCATCGTGGGCCTGTTGTGTTACATAACGTTCCTTTATCTCAAACGATTATTGCGTGCCGCTGGCAGCCAGCCGAACCATCATCCAGAGTCACATGTTTGAATCTATCTAAAACGTGTATATTTTAAGCATAAACAACAAACGGGATATCGCTTTTACGGGTATAGGGAAAATAACAAGATTTTTAAAAATTTATATTTAACTTTAATTTAGTCAGTTGAAACGATGCTGCCCACTCAAATTAGTGGATGGCAAAAAAATCATTTGCGTTTATACAGGGTGGGAACTTTAACGGGGGTAAATTCGATATTATTAAAACCGGTGAAGTTGCGCCTACAAAATTAGGTATGTGGGGGTTTAGGACCATGCGGAATTAAAAAATGATATGGGCGCTGTTGCCAGATTTCCCAGCTTTGCGCTACACGTAGTAATTTTGTTATTTTAAATGGAGTGTCCAATTTATTTTTATTGCAGTAAATTGGGCTTGTCAAATTTAGTAAGATCCCAAATTTACAAAATTCTATTTTCATTAGTTGCTGAGCTATAGCAACACTGTAGTTCGATTAAAAAGTACAGGAACGCTTACCTACCTTTAGAACCGTTAAAGTCCCGCTTACAAAATTTACTATCTGGGGGTTTCTGGGCATGCAGAAATTAACAATGATATCGGCAATGCTGTCAGATTTCTCAGCTGTGTGCTACAGGCGGTAATTTAACTCGAACAAATTTGACAAAAAAATCACAAAAACACGAAACTAGTTCTATCGATTTATTATTTCAAAAGTTGTTTAAAATGCGCTCCATTGACTTCTTGGTAAAAAGCCAATCGGTTATAAACCTAAGGAGGAATAGATCTGATTTCTAGTCTAATCCGATATTTTAGATCTTCAATATTTGTAGGTTTTATAACATACACTTTATGTTTCAAATCACCCCATAAATAAAAATCTAAGGGTGTTAAATCAGGCGACCTTGCTGGCCATTCAATAGCTCCCCGTAGTCCAATAAATCTGCCAGGAAAGGCGGTATTCACGTAATTCCGCACGTTAGTCGCATAGTGCGGAGGCGCCCCATCCTACTGGAAAAAAATTCTTTCTTCCAAGTTTTTATTTCCGGTGGGGTATGACTCAATCAGTTCTGGCGCTAAAATTTCTTGCAAAAATTCCAAATATCCTTCACCTGTTACGTTGGTGGTCCCCGAAATCGATCATCATGAGAATTTCTATTTTTAAGATTGTAGTTAAATAAGCCATTTTGACACGACAAGAACTTTTCTTGAAGCTTGTCAATAACTTAGTAACTATGGAGATGTTACCAAGGTAACGCTACTTTAAGGTAAATAAGCGTCCCGGTACTTTTTAATGGAAATACAGTGTTGCCATAGCTCAGCAACTAGTGAAGATAGAATTTTGTAAATTTGGGATTGTACTAAATTGAACACGCACAATTTACTGCAATAAAAATAAATTGGGCATTCTATTTAAAATAACAAAATTACTACGAGTAGCGCAAAACTGGGAAATCTGGCAACAGCGCCGATATAATTTTTTAATTCCGCATGGTCCAAAACATACACAAACCAAATTTTGTAGGCGCAACTTCAGCGGTTTTAATAATATCGAATTTATTCCAGTTAAAGTCCCCACCCTGTATACCCGCATATCCTTGTTATGGTGTTAGGCTTTTTGGTATATTAATATGTCAAATTAAAGGCGTGGTCGTTTACAAGACTATAATTTTATTTATTTATTTATTTATATTGTGATATGTTGTTTACAAAAATATGCTCCTTTGAATTACAACAATATTTCTTAAAATCTAATACCATCTGGTTTTTTAAAGATAAGTATAAAAGTTGTCCTAGTACCGTGCGAGCAAAAATTATTTGCATCAAGGAGGGCCTTGCATCTAAGGACGTAATGCTTAGCCGTTGAGCTTAATACCTGTTGGGTGTCATTAACTACCTGAATTAACAATCAATCAGTTATTCCGTCATCTTTGACAGTCATTACAAGTAATTTGATTCATCGCTAATTTTTCCAATTTCTTGAACAATTCACACAATGCGATTTACGGAACAGCACAAAACAGTCATGGTTGAAGCGTATTTTCGAAACGGGGTTAGAGTAAATGGTGAGCGGCAATACAATCCGGGCTTGTGCATGGACGATTTTCACGAACATTTTCCTAACGTTGCTTTTATTGCAGGGAATTTTTATCATTGCGTGAAAACAACCGTGGCTGTGTTTAGGGAAACAGGTTCTATATACCACACAAAAAAGGAGCAGAAAGACCATCTGTAAGAACAGAAGAACTTGTTGCAAACCTTCGTGAAATAATGCAAAATACGCCAGCAAATTGTATAAGACGCCTGTCCCAAGAAGTGGGAAGGGATCTTATGGAACATGCAGGACTATTCTTAAGAAGCAGCTAAATTTATTTTCTTATAAAGTGCAAGTATTCCAAGAAATACAAGCCGCAGATTTTGAAAGACGCAGGAAAGGAATGATTTATTAGATCTGACATTTTTTTTGGATGAAGCCTGGTTCCACCTCTCCGGTTATGTGAATTCTCAGAATACACGCATGTGGAGTAGTGAAAATCCCCATTATTCTTACTTTGTTAATTTTGTAAACAACAAAAATAAATTTGTATTTGTCTACTTATTTTATTACTCATCAGTTTGGCATATCATGTCATAATATGAATTTGACAAAATTTTAACCTAGATTTGGTTAGATATATCGTCCCTATATCATTGTGATCTAAACCAAGCCCCGCGTTTTTTAATCCAAGCCTTCTTTGATGCAAATAATTTATCCTCGCGCGGTACAAGGAAATCGACAATAAATAACGAATAAAATTTAATTTTCGTCATAGCCTGAAAGCATCCAAACGCATCCAGTATTCACCCAACAAAAATACCTTTCCTTTATATAGAAATTTTAAATAAAAGTCGCCCTTAAGTAAACATCTCATCGTCATAGTATTTTAAAAGTACAAATTAATGAAATGGAAATTATTCAAAAAAAGGAATTCACAACACACGTCAAACATTGTCCTTGTTTTCTTGTAAGCCCTGGTTAGGAAAATAATTCTCCAAAGTTGCGATATCCGGCACTGTACCCGGAATCATTTAGAACAAAATTAAAGCTCTCGTCGAAAGCTCTGTCTGGGGTTCTGAAGGCGTAAAAAGTATTGTAAAGGGGCAGCGAGGACACTAATGTCAGCAAAAGACCGCAACACTGGAAAAAAAGTTGAACTTAAAAACACTTGATATTGATTGGTGCATGCAGATAATTGTATCAGCGATGTTTGGTGCGAAGTTTTTCTAAAATTTTTTAAATGTCAATGTTTGGAGGTAAGAACCCCTTTTTAACACGATTTTATTAGCTTCACCTGTATGTTTGTTTGTCCGTAACCGACTTCTTTGAACCCGATTTTGACCCACTTTAAACGGTCAGATTTAATTTAAATATTGTAGACTTATCAAGAACCGCTGACAATACAATAATCTAATATGCAAAAAATTCTCTTGTCAAAATTTGACACCTGTCAATATGTCAGAATTATTACAATAACCGATAGTAATGAAACAAACGTGGGGTCGTATATATATTGTCGCTAAGAATAGAGAAAAATTAAAAAAAAATTCTACCCGTCAAAATAAAATTAAAATTTTTTTAAAATTTTTGTCATTTGTTCGGGTTTGTTCGGGATTGTTCGGGTTTGTATGTATGTATGTTTGTTTGTAACCGACTTCTTTGAACCCGATTTTTACCCACTTCAAGCGGTCAGATTTAATTTAAATCTACTCAAAAAAATTTTTTTTTTCTTAACAATAACTCAAACTAAAAAATGAAAAATAAATATAGTTTAAGAGAACTAAAAAACACGCATTAATAATTAATCAAACTAAAAAGCGGAAAATAAATATAGTTTAAAATAATTCTTAATATAGGCAGAAAATAATAATGAACGATAAACATTAGTATTATAATGAAAAAAAAGCGTGGGGCGCTTTGTGCTATATTTTTTGTATATCGAGATATAATAGAAATATCGAATCATTAGACAACGCACCTAAATTAGAATAAAGAAACTTACCATAAACAGATAACCAAAAAAAATCATGTTTCCCAGTTATTAACCAACAAAATACTTGGTAGTCTATCGAGATCTTTCTTAAAACTGTTTGGTTGAAACGTAGCCACGTTCATGGCGTCTCATATATCTCAGGAGTAGAAAGAGAAGCACATAAACCCAAATGGTATCGATTATAGCGACTTTATAGACAGTGCTCTGAATGACAATTATGTTTATACTTCTATTGTTGCAAAAATCGGCATCAATTTTATGTTAATCGTTAAGACGCCGATGTCATTGGCGTATCAAACACCCCCGCAGACTTAATTTTATTTTTTTATATCCTGAGAATTTAATTTCGTTAAGTGAAGAAGAATTATACGTGAAAGCGCGGAATTTACAAACTATATACCATAAATACTTGTCCATTGTCTTTCCTAGTCTTCAAAATTAAAAACAGTGTGTATGAACTTGAGGATCATTTATTAATAAAAAATCGGTGTGTTCTTCAAATTTTCTAGATGTATCTAGTGCAGTGATGTTATTTCTAACTTTACCAGTTAGTATGGCATCAGCGGAACGATCTTTTTCCAAACTTAAAATAGTAAAAACCCATTTACGTAACACCATGGAACAACAACGCCTTTCGGATTTATCGACGATCTGGTCGTTTTGTATAATAACTTGTATAGTACTTAGTGACATAATGTTTGTGCAGACTTGTTGAGTGTTCATGTGTTTTACTGTTTTCTGTCCTTTGGATTCTACGAGGCTCGATCACTGCTACCCCCGTTACTACCATACATGGTATAAGCAACATTATAAGTGTTGTTTTAAAATTTTGATTTTGCATCATGTTTGCTGGAATATGTCTACCAGTCTACCTAGGATTATAAAATAAGTTCGAATTGTTGGCTGTTTTAATAGTCGGTACCTAACACATAATGCGGATTTCACCTTAATTCAATTATTACGCGATTAACGAATTCAAAAATGCATAAACCTGAACCTAATAGTAATGAAAATACGATCATTTTCTATTCATTATAGTGAGGGGCCCCTGAAAACGTTTGCGGGGCGGGGGGGAGGTACTCGTTTTTGTTCCGCCACTGGCCGATATTTACATCTTATGGATTTGTTTAGAATACTATAGTTTTTACTAGTTTTAAAATAGCAAATAAACTACAGATTGCATTATATTAAAACATATATTTTTTACATTTTCATAACACTAATACTATTTAAAGGTACCCAATACAAGCTTCCAAATCGAAATCCGGGTTCACAGCAAAACGTCGTCAATAAAAGAAAAATCAATAGTCATCACGTCATCAATATATCGAATCCCTTAGTAGTACGTGTATGCAGCTGGGTATCCCGATGAATAAACAGCTGGGGCTGCATAACCATAGGGAACTCCAGCGGAGTAAGCGTAGCCACCGTATACTCCTGGCACCAACAATGGTTTTGGGTTGGGGTTGGGACTGGCTTCTGGGTTGGGCGCGGCGAAGGCGACGGCCACGAGGGCGAAGAAGGCCAACAACTGTAACAAAAAGTTGAAAATGAATGATTAATTTAAACTGATGTTCTCTTGCGATTAGCACATACATTTTATTTTTTAAATTAATCAAAATCTTAATAAATTTTACCCAATTTTATTATATAATCTTAGGATCATGAAATTTCGACGATGTCTTCTCCTTTCTCCTTGTAACATCAACCCCTAAGTGGGAGAAAAATGGGAGTTGAAATTTTTATAACTAAAAATGGTGGAGGTTTACAAATTGATACCTATATAATACACCAGGGTCGATAATTTTTGAAACCAAAAAAAAAAATAATGGTAGGATGAAACCCATTGGAAAAGGAAGAGAATATAACAAAAATGAAAGAAAAAATAATTTACGGGCGCTCCGAGGTCGGGAAGTGGAAGGGGGTGAGTTTTTAAGGGTAGAAAACAATTTATCTCGATTTCCGGCAAAACTACAAGTCCTATGAAAAAACGTTAAATAGCAAAGTTGTAGGTAATAAAAAGATCTACAACTTTTGTATTTACACTTTTTTCACATTTAACCTCAAAATTTATGTGAAAAATTCAAATAACCAAGTTTTTGGTTTTTTATTTTTATCTTTTACAAAAAAAAATTTGTTTTCACGAAATTTGGTGAAAACTTACCTTCTTATGTCCCAAACACACTGTAATTTTTTTGATTTAAAATATTTATTTTTTAACCTTATTGTGACTTAATATCGAAAAAACACCCTAATTTTCAATCGAAAATTCTCACGTCAAAATATCTGCTTTTTTAAAAAAGTCGGTGGGCTTTTTGTTCGTTGAACTCTCTACTTTTTGACGGTGTAAAAAAATATACATTACTATGTTAAATGTTCTCAAAAAATGCAAAGAAACGAAAAAAACTCGAATCCGAACTTTTTTTTTTAAATCATTATGTACAGTTTTAAGCTATTTATTAAAATTTATACTTTAATTACTCGGAAAACGTAAGATTCCATGTTACATTGATAAACAAAAAAATTACAAAGCCATAAAACATAAAGATCGCAAAAAACATGCGAAAATAGTTGTTCTAAATATAATTAAAGGTAGGATTTCTTTGCATTTTTTGAAAACATTTACCATAGTAATGTTTATTTTTTTTACACCATCAGAAAGTAGAGATTTCAACGAACAAAAAGCCCACCGACTTTCTTAAAAAAGCAGATATTTCGACGAGAAAATTTTTGATTGAAAATTAGGGTGCTTTTTCGATATAAAGTCAAAATAAGGTGAAAAAATAAATATTTTAAATCAAAAAAATTACAGTGTGTTTGGGACATAAGAAGATAAGTTTTCACAAAATTTCGTGAAAACAAAAATTTCTTGTAAAAGATAAAAATAAAAAACCAAAAACTTGGTTATTTGAAGTTTTCACATAAATTTTGAGGTTATGTAAAAAAAGTGTAAATACAAAAGTTGCATATCTTTTTATTACCTACAACTTCGTCATTTAACGTTTTTCCATAGGACTTGTAGCTTTGCCAGAAATCGAGATAAATCGTTATTTTACCATTCATTTTTGTTATATTCTCTTCCTTTTACAACGGGTTTCATCCTACTATTATTTTTTTTCACTTTTTACCATTTTCAAAGGCTTCAGCCCTGGTCTATAAGCTCCTTTGATAAAAAAAAATATATAATAGGTGTTTCGTCATTTTTTCAAAATTTACTTAAGGGATGGAAAAAGGGCCCAGGTACCCCCTAGGTGTTTATAAACTCAACGTCCATGGAAAGTAAGCGAAAGTACCAAAGAAGTTTCTATTAATATCTAATAATGCGAAAACACGTGTGGGACAGTTTTTCGTAAAGGCGCAAACAAAAAATCTCCAAAAAAGAAAACTAACAAATTTTTAAACATAAATCAATAATAATAATAATATTAATAATTGTAAGAAAAACTTACGTATTTGAACATTTTGGTTGATGAAGTTTTGATTTGACTTTTCAGTGAAGACTGTGAAGATAGTATGATTTGTTTCAACGAAGTGTCCGATTATTTATACAAAATTCTCATCTCTTTTTTTGGCTCATCCATAATCATTAAACAATAATGGAAATCGAATATGTATCTCGAATGCCCACTGACGCGATCTTGCTTAATAATATAGGTCACCTATTTTAACTTCAACCATTTTTTTGTTTGCTAATTTACGAGGGAATCGTTAAGAGTTCATTACCTCATCACTGCGTGAATTGGGTCCATTATTTCCTTCGGTATAGATTAAGATAGACTTCTCATTCAAATGCAAAGGTCCATCAGGTTCCTCCAGAGTTCCACAAAGAAACCACTCGAAAATATCATAGACATTTACCTTTAGATACGTACAGCTTATCTCCTGCGCAAACGGTGAAAAAATACGTCCGAGCGCATAGCTCGCCGGTCAGCTGTCTTCCCTCTGAACAGCATCGGGCATGCGTACAAACCTCGTGTTATCGACCTGTCCTTCTTTAGCGAAATGCTCAAAATACACTCCAAAACCGGCTCGGTCGCCATTTTTGTTGTTGTGTTTTAAGGTTTCTCTGTGAATTCCTAGTAGTTTTCTTTGCCATTGTGGATTGTGGGTGTTTAATATTTACGGATTGCTAGTTTTTGTGTAGTTTAGTAAATTGTGATTAGATCTGACTATATACACCAATTTTAACTCTAAAATAATGAGCTTTTGCCGAGGAGTCCAAGAACTCACCTCTTTTGAGTTTAATTTGAGCTTAAATTGACTCAATTTATAACTATTGGAAATTAATCAGTGCTATAAAGGCGCATAATGTCGGTTTCAAGAAAATATGTTGGCTGGCAGCCAATCAAAAATTTAACCTAAAAATTCTTTAAAAATACTTACCACATTTTCACAGGTATTAGTAAATAGACTAAAACAACCCTAAACTTATCCTATAACACCCGTACTATTCCTTGTTTACATTGGAATTACAATGAAACAATTGCTACTACTGTGCAAAAAAATGGTTCCTGGTCCACACCCATTATCAATTGTTAAAATCTAGTTGACATCTGGTTTAAGACATGTCGCAGTTTTGAAAAGCGAGAGATTAACTTTTTTTTGGTCGATTTTTTTTTGAAAACCTATTAACATAATTTTAATTATCATTGTATTAAACACGTAGGATTAACTTTAGTATATGAGAATCGAGACTTGAATAAGTATGGCAAGGTAGCCTGGCTTTTCGACAAGGATAATAGTTTGATATTTGATAGACTCTTCAAAGTGCCTGTACTTTTTTTTCCTGATGATTTACATTTTATTGTTTTGATTTTACAGTTATTTTACAAAATTATATGTGAAACAATCATTTTTCTGATGAAACATCATATTGTCTCCAACCTTCAAACAGTCAATCATTTTTCTCGCTACTTTCTACTTGTTTGGGGCTTAATAATGTTTACTTAATACAGGGTTGCTCGAAAGTCCGGAATAAAATAATAATAACATTTTAACGGTATTCGTTTGTTTTTTTATAGATTTTTGTCAAAGATATGACGACATCGATCTTTTTTTTTAATGGAAACATACAGCTTGTGATACATCATTTGAAAGCTAATACCTCGTACAGTAAGCTCATAAATTTTGGCGCGATTCTGTCAAGCTATTTCAAAATGGCGACTGTTAAAAGTTTTTAAAAAATCTCTTTTTAAATAAACGGAAATGATAATAATTCATTGATGTTTTTTTACCTTTCAAGGTAAGAAATCTTCATTGTTTCACCTTCTGACATTTTGTGACATTGTGAAATTAATTTAGGTATTTTCGAAGTATTATTTTACAATTTCTAAACAAAAATTATTTTGTCGGAAAGACAGCGTATCGAAGTCTTGATATTGTTAGGATGTGGAGATAAAATAAGAAGTCAAAGTGAAATGTGGACTTTTTTTAATGCTAAATATCCGGATAATTAAATTTTAAAGGGCGCTGTTAGTAAAATATTCCACAAATTTGATGAACATGCAGTGGCGTAGCTAGCATGGGTGACACCCGGGGCGGAATTCGTGGTGTCACCCCAAAAATGAAAATTGATTATTATTTTTTTCTAATTAAAATATAAATGAGTAAACAAAAATATGTAAGTACCTTAAAAGCTCTTTTTTCTAGATTTAACAGCTGCAAACTCACTAATTACGTCCTCAAAATTTATTTTTTGCGTTGCCTCGTGTTCTATTGTTAACATGCTTAGACTGTTGAGTCTTCTTTCGCTCATTGTAGCCCTCAAATAGTTTTTTATTAATTTGAGTTTGCTGAAACTTCTTTTACACGAGGCTACCGATACGCAAACTGTTACAAATAGTTTAAGAGCGACCACAAGATTTGGCACAGATTCTATAAAATCCCATTGCACAATAAACTTTAAAAAGTCTAGAGACAACCAATTAGACACTGATATATTGGCCGCTTGAATATGTCGGCGGAGTCTTGGTATCTCCAAGAGGAGTTCGGCTTCCGATACTTCATCGTCATAAAAATTACAAAATTTTTTGTGTTTATTTTTATAAAATAAAATTATGATTTGTAAAGTAAAATGAGCCGCATATAAGTAAATAACACATTTTGTATGTATGGTAATAACCACTGAATGATCTTAAAAAAAAATAAAAGTGGCTTTACTCAGTGATTATTATTGTTGATAAAAATTGTCATAATTATGATTTGGGTATTTTTTTCATCACTGTCGGGTTATCGGGTGGGTCGGGTGTCACCCCTAAAAGGGTGACACCCGGGGCGGTCCGCCCCCCCCGCCCCCCCTCTAGCTACGCCACTGCTGAACATGGCACAGTAAAGGACTCTAGGAAATTCCTAGGAATGGATGGCCACATTAGGCGACAATGGAAAATTGGATATTGCATTATTTCTGCAGGATAATCCGCATGTTGCAACATTGGCTCAAAATCAAGATACATCTAGAGGTGCTATTGGAAGATTTTTGAAAGCAGAAAAATACCACCCTTATAAAGTAGGTATATCTTGTCCAAGGGCTTTTTTTCTTTCTTTGGGAATATTTAAAAGAAAAAGTTTTTAAAAATAGACCAAATAATATTGAAGATTTGAAATACAAAATTAGATTGGAGACACATAATAGTTATACCGGCTGAAGCCATTCGGAATTCCGTCGACGGATTTTACCATCGTCTGGGAGCATGCCAAGTAGAGGGTGGAGAACATTTCCAGCATTTGCCACGTTAAACCACCTTTTTGTTGTGTTTCGTTTCGTTACATTTTTTTTTTTTGACAAAATAAATAATAAATAAACCATAACTATTGTTAAGTCACAAAATGTCAGAACGTGAAATAATAAGGATTTCTTACCTTGAAAGGTAAAAAAAACATAAAATAGAGATTTTTTAATAGTAATTTAACAAACTAGTGTATTAATCGCTATTTAATATACGCGTTAGTTACAATATTTTTCCGTCGATTGTCTTGTTAATAGATTATATATATTTTTTTAATTTAGAACCAAACTACATACTATAACAAATTTTTGAATTTTAATCTTATTGACATCGACAGAAACTATGGCAACGCCATTATGTACGCGGCAGTGCGTGCTTTGTAGTATGTTTGGTTGCCTAACATCGTTTATTAATAAAAAAAAATCATGCATTAATAGGGGCCATGAATGTATGATTTTTTATACATTAATTAAGGTTGTAAATACACGGTCGACGGAAAAACTTTTAACAGTCGCCACTTTGAAATAGCTTGACAGAATCGCGTCAGAATTTATGAGCATACTGTACGAGATATTAGGTTTCAAATGATGTATCACAAGCTGTATGTTTCCATTTAAAAAAAAAATCGATATCGCCATATCTTTGACACATGTCTATAAAAAAACAAACTAATAACATCAAAATGTGAGCATATATAAAACTAAATTGACGTGTCTATATTAATTTTATTCCGGACTTCTGGGCAACCCTGTATATGTTTATCCAGTGCTAGTTTGTAGCTTGAAATAAATTCAGTAAATTTGGTAGTTTTTTTTTTGGAAAAACGTTGGGACACCCGTTATTAACATTTTAAGTTGTGGTCTTATTTATAAGAAAAATTTGATACAAGGTGTCCCAAATTATGACGATATCGATCATTTTTTTCATTGGCAACCCTAGGTTCTAATTGACTATATTTAAAGTGCATAATATTAAGTTACACTACTTATACATAAGTTCAAATTTTGATTGCTTTTTATTTCTAAGATATTAAACAAAAAGAAATGATCGCGACCGTTAAAAAACAATCCGAAAGTAGGTTATTCTTTTGTTTGAATATCGGAATTTATTTTTAGCTGTCTAGTCCCAGTGAAAAAAAACTTTTATTAATAAAAAACAAGACCTTTAGTAAAATTAATAGGGAACAAATAAAACGGTGAAAAGAATTATGTTTTCTCCTTTTTTAGGTTTTATTGTTGCGATGGAGACGAGAATACGTCATTACTGACCCACTCAGCTTATTTATTATTATTTTAATAGTTACAGGACATTTTATGTGAGTTTGAGAGGGTAAATACTACGGTGTGACCACTGACCAGTAAAGTCCGCATCATATGGGATTTTTTTTATTATTAGCGTTATTCGAAAATTGACTTCGGCATCAAGTTCTGCTTCGATCGAGATGAAAATTAAACAAGAAAATAGTAGTCACGTGCTTCGCATTTTCTGTCAAATTTAAATTTTTTTTCAAAAAATAATACAAAAGTAGGGTAATTTGTGAAAATATCGAAAAAAGTTATTAGAAAAAGTTTTTATAAATGCAGTTTCTAGCCCACATGCAAAATTTCAGCTGTATAAGATAATTTTGATTTTTTACCCATTTATTTTCAACTTAATGAACACTTTACTGATGACATTGTGTTCTTTTTTGTCTTTATATTAAGGGGCTAACTACGTTTTCAAAAATACTTATTTATGCAGTTACCTTACAAAGGGTCAAAAACAAATAAATTTTGCATCACATCCGACCACATTTTAATAGCACAATTTTGATTTTGTAGAAAAACACACATTTAATATGGAGCTACTTTAAAGAAAATTTATCTGAAATAAAGCATGGTCAAAACTAAGAAGTTTTATGTAGATTGCGTCGAGTCTTATTTTGCAAATGTGGTGCAATTTACAAAATATGGTAAAAAAATCAAAATGATCTTATGCAGCTGAAATTTTGCATGTGGGCTAGAAACTGCATTTAGAACAACTTTTTCTAATAACTTTTTTTCGATACTTTCAGAAATAACCCCAGCCATTTTTGAAATATTTTTTGGAAAAAATTAAAATTTGACAGATAATGCGAATCACGTGACTACTATTTTTTTGCTTAAATTTCATCTCGACCGAAGCAGAACTTAATGCCAAAGCCAAATTTCGAATAAAGTTATTAGGTAATAAAAAAAAATCTCATATGATGCGGACTTTACTGGTCACGCTGTATGTTTAGATGCCCGCAATAAAGGACAGCAAATCAATCAGTCTTGCCGGCGTGAAGAACGCATGGCGAGTACATCCCTCGTTTGACGAAATCACCTTATCGCCTGGCTTCATCGACAGAAATTCGGTACATATTTAGTAATATTTACAACTTCAATTGGGTTGTACCCACAGACTTGTAATATACAGGGTGTCCGGAAATGATGAGCAAAAAATTTAGGGGATAATTCTAGACCGAAAATAAATGCAATCTCTTCCTATAACATTTTTTCATTAATGGAGTTACAGGGTGTTAAAGTTATATTTTATTTGCAGTTTTTTTGCAATACCTTTTGCCACGCTTATAATATTTTGACGAAATCTCGTATGTGGGGCTGTTTCGGGATGAGGAGTACAAATTTGCCCACCGTTTTTTCGCATTTTGTAGAGGGCGCCACATAGAAGCCTATACTTTAATTTGAATGGTCCCAACTTTTTTGTTCTACACTGTATGCGCATTTTGGCTGAATATTTTTATTCTCCTAACCTTTTGACATAAAAAAGGTATACTGCTTTTATTTCGATAAATCTAACCGTTTTCGAGAAAAACGCTAAAATAGCATTGCTTGCAGGTGATGAATACGAAATCATTTTAATTTATTTTCAACCTTAAACATAGCATTTATTTTCGGTCTCGAATTAACCCCTAAATTTGTTGACGAGCTGTAATAGTGTATATTTTATCTGCTAAACAAAGCTGGATATATTTTTTTTGTAGTTTCCATGGAAAAACTCAAGACACTAATATTTAATGTCCTTTACATTTGAATGGCTAATTTTCCTATTTATCCCCGGTTATTTTCCCAATGTTGTTTTGGTTAGCTTAGGTTAGTTACCAACAGTAAATAAATAAAAACAGCATGCCTTCATGGATATAATATTCGTTCGCTTGTTTCCAATAATTGGCTTCGACAAATACATCGACATTATTAACAAAGGTTCGTTAGTATCTGGTTTTTTGCGCGTTGCTTTCGTTTCAATTCTATTTTCTGTTTTAGCATTGAAAGTGCTTTGTGCTGGAATTTTCGTCAAAATATCATAAATAAGGCACAATTTTTTTTAATACCTTATATGATTTTGAAATTTACGAATTAAGATTATGGTATTATGGGATACAGTAAAACAAAGTTGAACTTGTAAATTTCCACTATATTAACCAGAAAAATGACAGGTTTCGCTAACACTGTATATAGCTTCGTCAGATGACAATGATTTAATAAAGGTGAAAAGTAAAAATTGGGGTGCAATAAAATTAAACTATTTAACATGTAAATAAAACAGTGTAAGTACATACAATTGCGGGAAACTCCAACAGAGGGTTTAAAAATTAAATTAAATTAGGTACAATATGGGTATTTACAAAATCTTAAGAATGTGGTCAACAGAATAAATTTAACAAAGGTGAAGTATTTAAATCTAGTTGATCATTAAGTAACAGGTCCGTATTTTTAAGTTTATTTATTTCCATAGATTCTAACAAATTCAGTTTTAAGCCTTTGTCTTCTGTATGTAAGATTTTAAAGGAAGTATCGAAATTATGTTGAAAATATCACACCTGTCATTCTAAACCAATCACACACTTTCATTTCGACAGTTACCAATGACAACCTTCAAATTTTTCGGAAATTTTTCTCCTCCTGCCAAGCTAGGCGAACAAAATTAATAAGTGGAAATTTTTTCTTGACAGCTATCATAGGATCCGAAAATCAGTATTCGGGATCAAATTTTGGTATTTAATGTTTTTATTCATTTTATAATACTAAATAAATACAAATATTTATTTACCAAATATTTCTTTAATTAATTAAATATTTTTGGAATTCTGGTTCGAACTCTTCTCTTCGTAATGGAGAATAACAAGGATAATGGTTATCTTCCCTTTCCACTTCTATCAGATGTCTATGTTTAATATAATAGATGTAATATTTGGATGCAATTTTGTTCTGCTGAATTCTGGTTTTTCTTAAAAAGGATGGGATATCTTCCTCCAAAATCTTCTGGATAGCTGAGAAAAGGTTTTCTTGATGGGGATTTAATTCAGTTTTTTCCATTAAACATTGCAAATACTTTAAATTTTTATGAGACATATTAATGTCCCCTATTTCAGAGCAAGATTTACAAACACCGTAGGGCTTAAAATTAGTTTCTTGATTGTTTACTGCCATGATTTAATTATTGTGAACTAAAGAAGCACGTTTAAGAAATAACTGTCGACGTGACGTATAGCAGAGACGATTTTGACATCACAAGCCTAAGCCTACTTGACTGTGGTATCTACTATCTACCTAGATTTTTAAAATTGTTTTATCTGGCATAACTGGCCTAAACTAGACTATACTATGCTTTCCCTTTGTTTTAGTAAATGAAATGTAGTAAAAATAAATAAAAAGGATAATTTTCACTTATATTTTTTGCATTTCATTTAACTAAACGGTGAGGAAACTTTTTTTTGAAAGTTTAAGTATTCCCATAATTATGGATAATTTCAATAAAATAATTCAAATAAATTTTAGGTGTGAAATTTTCTTACCGAACCCCCCGCGTCCTTGAATTAATATCCGGAAATTCTTCCTCAGTCACGCATTTTTCTAGAAAATTTTCAAAAAATGCGTTCCTTCGGAAAAATTTCCGGAAAGAATTCGAGCACTAGGGAGATTATAAGTGATAATCAAGTAAATGGTTAGCATAGTTTGAGTCTATTTTATTTTTTAGAAAACTGTTATAATGTTCCTCTATTCTTTTGTCAAAATGTCTACCGGTTTGGCCAATGCATGTTTTAGGACAATCTTTGCATTTTAATTTATAGACGCCCAATTTTTTGTTTTTATCGCTTTTAGTTTTATTGTTTTTGATAAATTTACCTAAAGAGTTATTAGTTTTATAACACACATTTATATCAAGCTTGTTAAGAAAATTGCCAGTTACTTTGCTAGGTTGTCCAAAGAAAGTGACAAGTTTAAATTGGTCCTAGTATCGGCTGAATCAATTAATTTTCATCGAATAAGAGTTTCGAAAATAGTGTATCCACCAAATAATAATGAATACGAATAGAAAATGCGAAAAATAATACCAACAAAGTTAGTCATATCATCGACAGTGGCATTATTAAAATGGAACAAGAATAGTCTACATTCCTTTGTCTCTTTTAGTTATATTAAAAGCGATTTGGGTTCCAAAAAAACCAGATTTATTCTTGTATTTTTAATCTTCTTGCTCTTGAAGTACCATCAGCTGGCGTGGCTGGAAGGACTTTAAAGCGATAAATTTAAACGGCTTTGTTCGTTAAAACAATATTGTGTGGATCAACTTTAACGTGTCTAACAGTTTATTAATATTTATAGATACTATAATAGTACTGCTACTAGTATATTGATTTACGCCGGCATTCCCGTTAAACCGGTTGTAAGAAATATAGTACTTCCGGTTTAACCGGAAGTTGACACTACTGGAAAGATAATAAAAATCGATGATAGGGATATGTAAGCCGTTTTACTCTAAGACGTACAGTTAGAAAGCTAGACGCTGTCAAAGTTCAAAAATCTCAATTTTTAAGAGTCAATATCTCGGAAACTGTTTAGTATAGACTAATACTTAATGCTTTTATTAAAAAATATTCAGAATTTTATGCAGAATCCAAAAAAATTATATAAAATAGGGGTATCCATTTAAGATTTAGATCTTACCCCCCCCCCTCCCTCCTAGGGGCTTGAAGTAACGAGATTGACAATATACGCAAAAGGTGTCCCCCTCGAAATAAAAATTGACGGGTCCGAGCGTTTTTTTTTAAATTAACGTGGAACCAGATATTTAGCCTGTTTCGTTTTAAATGGGGAACCCTGTATATAATTCTCTTTATCCTAACAAGGCGACAAGACGTCAAATGTATAGGTTCACCAGGTTCCTCGCGAGTTGCACGATGAAGCGGTTTAAAAACATTCCAGCCAATATACCATCGATGGATGCAAGAACCAACGACTTTGGCGTAGGTCGGGATTCTCTGTACCTTCCTTGACTTTTATTTGATTTCTTTTACTCCTTTTTCGCGTTTTCAAAAAAAAATCGAGCAAATGTAAGGCTAAGTACATCAAGAACTCGTTAAAATAAGTTAAAAAACTTGAAAACGAATTTCATATATAAGGTCGATTTAAAATGGAGGAAGGCAGAAGTTGTCTTACGTTGACAAGTCTAAGAATAATTAACAAGTGCAAAATGTTCAAATTGGTAAGATTTTTTAGAATTCGATTAACTTATTTTGTGGTCTATACCTGGTACTCACAGTGTTAATGACAGATATCGATAGGTTCCCTATTTATAGTATCTAGTTTTCCCGATAACAAATACATTAGACATTAGACCAATCATTTCATTCATAAACGTATCAGTTTTACTCTACAGACCTAAGTATACTATTTTATAATATTGTTTTGTTATAACTTCATTACTATTTTCACAATAACCTAACGTTATTATTCTAACGTTAAAATTCAAAAATTGTCAAAATCTTAGCTTATTTTTAACGTTTCAAAATGCTATCTTGACGTAACTAAATTTATCATGTTTTACACCAGACTATAACTAATAGTGCGCTATTTTTTATTTAAATAATTGGCATTGTTTTTTCTACAAAAAGGCTCAGTTCAGTTCAGATATTTGCAATGAATCATAAATGCTTTAACTAATAATAATAATAATAATAATAATAATAATAATAATAATAATAATAATAATAATAATAATAATAATAATAATAATAATAATAATAATAATAATAATAATAATAATAATAATAATAATAATAATAATAATAATAATAAGTTTTATTTAAAAGTTAATAATATAACAAATATGTTTATGTTGTCTTCTATAAACTTATTCTTCAATCCCCTGAAGCTGAGCTTGTTAGGAGCAAATCTTATTTTTTGTTTTAGTATGTAAAATCATAAATATGCATTAAAAATCAAGTTTTAAAGTAAAAATATTAATTTGGTATAAACGCAGTTTTTTTTTTGAAGAAATATATTATTTATAATAAAATTATTAATTTATAATTTTTAAGTAAAAATATTACTTATATAAATTATTCAGAACAATATTAATTAATTAAAGCATTTTTAAAATATTTTCAAATTGTCTGTTTTTAAAAAATTAATATTCATGTTTTTATTTCGACTTTAAATTTTTTTAATGAAATCAATTTTTTAATTTTTGTTGGTAAATAATCGTTTAAATAAAAACATAATATTATATAAATATTTGAAATTTTTTTGTCCTATGGACTTATTTATTTTAGGTTTTATGGTTATTTCATTTTTATGACGTGTAATATGATTATGGTTTTTAAATTGTATAAGGTTTTTTTTTTAAATATACAGGGTGTTCTCAGGTTGTAGAAGTCTTAAAAATAAGTAATTGTACCAAAAATCATTTATATAAAAGTTGCAGAATAAAGAAGTCATTAACAATTGAAAAAATGTAAAATTTAAAAACTTAAGACCTGCTCTTTGGTATTCTCGACCACTAAAACCCGTAAAATGAATAAATGATAAGTAATTTGTATCCTACAAAAAAATAAGCCATGCCCAGTATCGCCAGTAAACAAAACATTGATAACGCAGTGGTCGAGAATATCAAAAAATCAGGTCTTACAGTTTTTAAATTTTACATTTTTTCAATTGTTAATGACTTCTTTATTCTGCAACTTTTATATAAATGATTTTTGGTACAACTACTTATTTTTACGAGTTCTACAACCTGGTAAAATAAATGACTCAACTTTGAGAACACCCTGTATATTAAGATATTATAAATATAAAGTTGTCTTATGTTCAACTTTTTTGTTTCTGAATGTAATTCTTTTGAAGGATAAAGATAATCTTTATTGTATATAATTTTTAGAAACCTTTTTGATAATATTTCTAATTTTTTAACTAAAGTTCTATTTATTCCTCCCCAACCTAAAATTCCGTAATTTAAATGAGTTTTAACTAACGCGTAATATAATTTTCATATGTCTTACGTTTAAAAAAATTTTAATGTTTTTAAAAATCGGTAGTAAATTGAAAATTTCTATTTAATTTACTGCCAAAAATAATTTCTAAATATTTTATTTTATTAACTTCCAAAATTTGAATGTCTTCATTTATCTAAATAATTGTAATTGTTTTCATGTCTACTTATCATCAAAATATTAACCATCAAAATATTAAAAAATATATTTTTTTTTCACAGCTCGCTTTCTTCGCCTTATTGGCCACCGTCTTCTGCGCGCCAGCACCCACACCCAAGCCAGGTCTCGCCCTTGCGTACGACACCGCCGCCCTTCCACTAGCCTACGAGTACAGATACCCAGCTCAAGCCTTGTCCTACGCCAAGTCGTACCAGTACAATAACCAGCTGACCTACGCATACGCCTATCCCCAAAACTACTATTACAACGCTCCCCTGGCTTACGCCCTTTAGATCGGCTGTTGATGGTGAAGAAATGGACGTTTGAAATTTTGAAATTGACTGACTAGATTTTAAGAAAAATTTTTGTGAAATTTTATGTTTCGAAATTCGATCGTGAACTTTGGATATTAATGTTTGGTTTTTTGGTGTAAAATAAATAAATTGAGAAAATTTGTGCGAGTTTTTTTTTGCGTAAATTTACCCCCACATGCCTATAGAAAAAGTACAATGCTTATTCCCGATAAGACCTGTATTTTTAAAATAGCATTTGAAATTATAGTAACGCCAACCAAAAATAGGAGTTCGTCGAACCATGGCGAGTCAATCAAACCTCTTGTTATTAACTTATTAAGGCGTGTTTATTAATTTTGTTGAATAATTTGTGGCTTTTTTTGTGATATACAGGGTGACCAGTAAAGTGTGCATCATATGGGATTTTCTTTTATTAATAACTTTATTCGAAATTTGACTTTGGCATCAAGTTCTGCTTCGATCGAAATGAAAATTAAGTAAAAAACTAGTAGTCACTTGATTCGCATTATCTGTAAAATTTTAATTTTTTACAAAAAATAATTCAAAAGTAGGGTTATTTCTGAAAAAAAATGTTATTAGAAAAAGTTTTTTTAAATGCAGTTTCTAGCCCACATGCAAAATTTTAGCTGCCTAAGATAATTTTGATTTTTTACCCATATTTTGTAAATTGCACCACTTTTGCAAAATAAGACTCAACGCAACCTACATAAAACTTCTTAGTTATGACAATGCTTTATTGCAGATACATTTTTTTTTAAAGTAGCGCAATATTAAATGTGTGTTTTTCTACAAAATCAAAATTGGGCTATTAAAATTTGGTCGCATGTGATGCAAAGTTAATTTTTTGTTTTTGACCCTGTATAAGGTAACTTCATAAAATAACAATTAAAACGTAGTCTGTGTCTGAAAGTAATACATCTTAATATTAAGACAAAGAAGGACACAGTGTCATCAGTAAAGTGTTCATTAAGTGGAAAATAAACTTTAGTGGTGGGTAAAAACTCAAAATTATCTTGTGCAGCTGAAATTTTGCATTTGGGCTAGCAACTGCATTAAAAAAAACTTTTTCTAATAATTTTTTTCGATATTTTTAGAAATAACCACACTTTTCAGTTATTTTTTGGAAAAAATTAAAACTTGACAGATAATGCGAATCACGTGACTACTATTTTTTTGCTTAATTTTCATCTCGATCAAAACAGAACTCGATGCCAAAGTCAAATTTTGAATAAAGCTATTAATAAAAAAAAATCCCATATGATGCTTACTTTACTGGTCACACTGTACATATAGGCATGTTTTCACGAAAAGTGAGCCTATTTTTATTCTTCATCACTTCAGCAACTTTAGACTTTTAAATTTCCCGCCTTTTGAAACCAACATTTGCTTGTTAAACGTATAAATTTATTGAAAAAATATTATAAACGCCTTATAGTTTTTTCACACTACAAATTTAACAGTTTTTAATGCTCTTATCTATAATACATAATAATATACATAATTAACATTATTATCTATGGGGTTGTTTAT
Organism: Polydrusus pterygomalis; assembly: GCA_963969555.1. Lineage (NCBI taxonomy): Eukaryota > Metazoa > Arthropoda > Insecta > Coleoptera > Curculionidae > Polydrusus > Polydrusus pterygomalis. Next base: position 2,045,588 of record OZ018382.1, on the reverse strand, counting down.
TTGTGTCACTTTTATTTTTAAATTTGGGACAGAAATATAGAGAAAGCATGACAAACTACTACAAAACAACCATGTTACTAGCGATTTGCCAAAATAATCGAGAAAATTGAGTCAGTATTAAGAAACACAAACAATCAATGCATAACTTACACTAGAAAAATGGAGATTCATATGGCAGACAAGTTTCCAAGAGAAAAATCGAGAAGAGCGATAAACTTTTCTCAATTTTTGTTTTTTTAAAGTTTATACAAAATCATATCATATTATATAGTTTAACCCAAGTAAGCGTATCCGCTTCCGGCGTAAGGGTAAGCGTATCCGGAGTAGCCAGAGTAATATGGGTAAGCAGAGTAGCCACCGTAGTATTGAGGAACTGGTTGTGGTGCCGGGTAAGCGACGGGCGCAGGAGCTGCCCAGGAGCTGCTGATGGCGAAAATAGCCACAAGGAGAATGGTGAATATCTGAAAAAGTATTTTTTATTAGTAAACGCTAAAGAAGATCAAGTAAAAATCTGTGGGGTATCGGAAACCTACTATATGTTAGGTACCGATATTAATCTTAAAAGTACCACTCGTTACTAAATCAATTACAATAATTGGAAATAGTACTTTACGTTACAAGATCGGAAAGAAGTGTTTTTCAGGTCGAGACAAGCAAAAAAGCTTGGAGAGACTTGCAAAACACTAATTTTCGGTTGCGTGACGTACAATATTTTTTTTAAGACCGACTCTTCGATATACTTACATTAAATTATTTTATATTATTTTTAAATGCGTCGTATGACTTCTCGTAACGGGCTTTTGATTTTACTGGCAATACATCGTAAGGCGCTTTCCTTGCTGCTTTCAACATTTCTTCTTAAATCTCATTTTTCGTGTCGGATAATTCAAAATCTGAATTCATATTTTTTTCTGCAATCGTCCACAAACTTTCTGGCGTGATTTGACGCCACAAAGTTCATTATTCTAGTATTGTTAAACGTTGGTACGTAATGGGACGGGAATATATTATTCCCGGCTTAGACCGAGAATATAATATTCTCGTATCGATATATTATGGCTCATTGCTTAGCAACGGTTAACAATACTGAAATAATGACTTTTAATTAATTTTTTATTAGGCACAATCATTTTATTTTTGTATTTATTTTATTTTCTTTTCGATTGCAGAAAAAATGGTATGTGCACCTCGTAGGAGAATCCTCGGACGCTTACTGAACTCGGCTGCGCCTCGTCTACCAATTTTTATCATCGTCCGAGAATATGCTATTTTTCCTACTAGATACACAATATACTGTGTAATTGATTCGATCGTTACTTGATGAAGATCCATATTAAATAAATACGTAAATGAGACAACATTAAGGTTTCAAATCTTCACAAAAATTACTTTATTTTTATATTAAAAATAAAAATAAAAACATGACATGTTTCGTAGCACACAAAACATGTCATGTTTTTATTTTTATTTTTAATATAAAAATAAAGTAATTTTTGTGAAGATTTGAAACGTTAATGTTGTTTCATTTACGTATTTACACAATATACTATTAAATTTGCGCAATCGCGAAACAAGTTTGACATAAACAATAAATTAAAAATCAACGAACTGTCACTCGACAATACATCGAAATGTTGAAATGATGAAATTATTGTATTATTAAAGAGCGACTGAAAAAATGAAAAAACAGAGACCGGAAAAATCATTTGCCGGTCCCTCACGTTATTTTCTGGACGAAAAATTGTCCAGAAAGTGTATATTTTCTGGTCGGTTTAAAAAAAAATATTTTTGACGCTTTTCAACATTTCAATAATTTCTACTTCAAAGGTGTTTATAAACGCAAAGATTCTGTGAGCTGAGCGTTTTAATAATCTGTATAAAATAGTTATATTTTCTATTGAGTATTGAAGATGATAAATTTATATCTTTGGTATTCTTTTCATGAACAAAAATACGAGATAAATGACATTTTTATTGAAAGAGAACGAAATAATGTAAGAAAGCATCAAAGAAATTGACATTTTAAAATAAGATGGTTCTATTGGGTAGTTTGTATGATATAAAAGGTTTCGTGTTACCGTCAACACAAAACTACGGTAAGTATTTGACGTCAACCGAAATTTGTGATGTAAAAATACCAATTATAGTTTTTATCATTAAAAAATAAGCACATCCAATATTTTCTCGCACCCTTTCAATGTTAAAAACTTACGATTTTTGTCATTTTGTCAAGTAGAATGGTTTTTCGCACTTTTTCACAATGTGTAGCGACAGCAAAACTGATATCTGATGTCATAAATGTACTGAGATGCTTCTTTTATACTAAATTAATAATTTTTCATTTCGTATTCATGGCACAGCTGCCTTTAAATATATTAATAGATAAATAAAGCTATTCCCGATGATTTAATTGTAAAATCCATTGTTTAAATCACTGCCAAAATTTAAATTGTGATTTAAAATTATTTGTTTATAAACAAAGCGACATAATTCTTCCATTCAGGCATTTGGCTGTCGTTATTTTTGTTTACGTTTGGAAACATTTTAGGGAAGTAAGGATGAATATCAGAAAAATACTTGTTATGACCTTGCTTCCATATTATAGACCCATGGCAAAATGTATCTTGTTTTGGTTGCACTAAGGCTAAATTCTGAGATAAATATATTATTAAATTGGCTAAAAGTAAATAAATTAAAATTAAATATTTCAAAAACTAAATGTATGGTTATGGGTAATAATTTTAATTGTAATATAAATGTTGTAATTGATGGTAAAAAATTGGAATTAGTAAACAGTTTTAAATACACTACGCCCATTAATTATCGAATATTAAAAAATGCACCCTCAAATTAATAAGCTGTAATTTCGTTATTAATAAACCAATTTTGAACTTTTTTTTTTTAAATTATAGATATAAGATTCTCGTGTTTAGCGCAGAGTAGTTTGTGTTCTGACACGTCTTATTGTACGGGGTAGCGCATAAACTCTAGATGCATGTAAATTTCTTTAAATTTAAAACTGACATATCTTACATAAAAATTGAATTTATATATTTTTTAAACGAAAGCAATTAGACATTTATCCGCTCTAGAAACTGGCCAAAAAGTTTCGCCATGCCACTAGAGGCAAAGAAAAAAATACCATTTCTTCGAAATAAATTCTGTTGCGGAAAAAATGTTTCGTAAATAATCAATGAGTCATTTTATCACTTTTGGCTTTTAAATTTAGAATAAAAACATGTCAACAAATAAAGTCTATAATACAGAGTGCTACGGAAATATCTAACCATTTAGTTAAATTGCTTAAAATTAAAAATACAAAAATAATAATACAAATACAAATTCAGGGATATATTCTGTGAACGAATTAAATGGATAAGTTTTTGCCTGCCACCCTGTATTATAGACTTTATTTGTTGACATGTTTTTTATTCTAAATTTAAAAGTCAAAAGTGATAAAATGACTCATTGATTATTTACGAAACACTTTTTCGGCAACAGAATTTATTTCGAAGAAATGGTATTTTTTTTTTGCCTCTAGTGGCATGGCGAAACTTTTTGGCCAGTTTCTAGCGCAGATAGGTGTCTAATTGCTTTCGTTTAAAAAATAAATTAAATTCAATTTTTATGTAAGGTATGTCAGTTTTAAATTTAAGGACATTTACATGCATCTAGAGTTTATGCGCTACCCCGTACAATAAGACGTGTCAGGACGCAAACTACTCTGCGCTAAACACGAGAATCTTATATCTATAATTAAAAAAAAAAAGTTCAAAATTGGTTTATTATTAACGAAATTACAGCTTATTAATTTGAGGGTGCACTTTTTAATATTCGATAATTAATGGGCGTAGTGTATTTAAGGATAATTATTGATTCAAAATTAAATTTTTTTAAATTATACAGGGTGTTCTCAAAGTTGAGTCATTTATTTTGCCAGGTTGTAGAACTCGTAAAAATAAGTAATTGTACCAAAAATCATTTATATAAAAGTTGCAGAATAAAGAAGTTATTAACAATTGAAAAAATGTAAAATTTAAGAACTGTAAGACCTGCTTTTTGGATATTCTCGACCATTGCGTTATGAATGTTTTGTTTACTGGCGATAAGGTATGCCCTTTTTTTTGTAGGATACAAATTACTTATCATTCATTCATTTTACGGGTTTTAGTGCGAATTTCGATTTGACCAGTGCTAAATAATTCGCTAAAGTGCGTGATATTTTTGATTTTTGGGCATTTTGTGCGATAAAAATGGCGCAAGTTTATGAAAACAATGAAAGTGGACATAATATTAACTTACGGGGAGTGCCAACAAAATGCAGCCGCCGCATGTCGTTTGTACGCGGAAAGGTTTCCTTTAAGAAATCGTCCGGCTCCGCGGATGTTTGTAAATTTAGTTACAAGACTTCGCGACACAGGCTACTTAAAGGAACAACGAGGTGGTCACGCTGGAAGACCTCCTCCACGCGAAATGGTACAGATTGAGGAGGACATTTTAGGAATTGTCGAAAACGACCCAACAACGTCCACTAGGTCAGTAGCAGCTCAAGTTGGAACTGTTCATAGCAAAGTGTGGAAGACTATACGACAAGAACAACTTTATCCCTACCATTATCAACGGGTACAAGCGTTACAACCCGAAAATGGTCCTAGAAGAGTTGAATTTTGTCAGTGGCTATTAAATCAATACAACAGAAATGAAAATTTTACCAAATTTATTTTGGCTACTGCCGAGGCCACATTTACAAGAAATGGAGTTACAAATTTTCACAACAACCATATTTGGGCAGTGGAAAATCCGCATGCTGTGAAAAGAACCCATTTTTAGGACAGATTTTCAGTAAATGTTTGGGCTGGCGTAGTAAATGGCATGCTTATTGGGCCTTACTTTTTTCCAGCTTGACTGACAGGTGACATTTATTTAGACTTTCTTCAAAACACTCTGCCACAATTATTAGAAGATGTTCCTTTAAATGTGAGACAGAATATGTGGCTTTTACATGATGGAGCACCGCCACATTTTAGACGAGAAGTTAGGGAACATTTAAATAATGAGTTTCCTAATAGATGGATAGGGCGCAATGGCTACATTTCTTGGCCTGCACGCTCTCCGGATCTAACGCCCTGCGATTTTTTTCTGTGGGGCTATTTAAAACAGTTGGTTTATCACGATGCAGAGGTAAATACTGTGCAAGAACTACAACAGCGCATCAGAAACGCTTGTGATGTTGTTCGTGGACACCTGGATTTTATTTTTGAAGCGTGTAGTCACTCATGGATACGCCGAGCAAGACTTTGCGCAACCCGAACAAATGGTGATAATTTTGAACAATTTTTGTAACATCGGGATGCATTTTGCCGGTGAGTAATGAATTACTGTGAGTTGCAATAAAAATAAAACGCAGTGGTCGAGAATACCAAAGAGCAGGTCTTAAGTTTTTAAATTAAAAATTTTTCCAATTGTTAATGACATCTTTATTCTGCAACTTTTATATAAATGATTTTTGGTATAATTACTTATTTTTACGAGTTCTACAACCTGGTAAAATAAATGACTCAACTTTGAGAACACCCTGTATTTTGAAAGAATTATATCGAAGATTGCGGGAAAAGTAGGTTATTTGAAAAGAATCAGTTCTAATTTAAGTTTGTTTTCTAAAAAAACTGTATTTAATACTATTATATTACCACATTTTCTTTATTGTTCTTCCATTTTATATTGTGCTAGTGAGAAACTATTTGATAAATTACAAATTTTACAAAATAAGGCAATGCGGATTATTTTAAATTGTGACATATATACAAAAATAAATTTTTATTTAGTAGGTATGTATCTTTATACATGAAATTAAAAATAATTTATTGTCTGATTGTATAAAAAATTTTTGTTCTTTTAATTATGACCATCATAATTATAAAACAAGAACTAATCAAAATGTTTATGTGGATGTGTGTCTAAAACATTAGCTTATAAATCTATTCTTTATAAAGGTTTGATAGAATATAATAATTTGGAAAATTCTATTAAATCTCAAAAATCATTAAAACTGTTTAAAAAAACTTTAAAATTACATTTAATTAAAAAACAAAATGATTCGTAATATTTGATACAATTTGCAAAATGTTTAACTCTTCTGTCTGTTTCTGTTAAAAGAAGGTTGTTGTTGGTTATAAAAATGTGTTAAAAAAATGTATTAAAAAAATATTTAATTGCAGCTTTTTGCTAAATAAAACATGTTACTACTACTTATCTTTAGCCCCTATACTAAAAATAAAAACAATTACATTTTTACAGTGATCTCGATAATAGGCTGAAACAAAAATCAGGCAAAAACACTGCTAACCTTGGCATTCAGAAAAGTTGACCAAAACATGCCTTGTTGTGGTACCGTTCAAGGACGTACAGAAGAAATATCTTCTGCAGCTTTTCGTGCTGAGAATAGATTATAATTTTCTTGCAAAATAATTAAGCTTTAAAAGATTATCAAGTAATCAGGATAAATGTCTATAATTTAAAATCGTTCATTAGTCAATTAGCATGTGACACGTGATGCGTAGAGAGCCCCGTTAGGATATTATCACCGTTCGCCCTCTACCTGTTTTTTTTAAAGAAAAACAAAAAACAATCTTGTTTTTGCTCTTTTTCTAAAGGAAATTTATTTTTAATAAGGGCAATGCGTATATATAAAGTTTAAACACAACCTGTTGACCCACGATATTTATTGCGATTGAAGTTTATACATTCACCTCCGCAATTTTTGATATCGAATACAAAAAGTAAAAAACCGATATTAAAATAATAAATGAGAAAGGTCGTTGAAGTTTCTGCTACCAGGACCAGGCGTCTAAGAGATGTTTTCCAAAAAAGTAAGAAAAATGTATGTACAGTTGACGACAAATAAATTCGTATACTCCACCCATACATAACTCAATTACAACAAAATTGGGTAAAACGGGTTTCTAAGTAAGCTATATACATAGCTGTAAATTATTGTATGTACGATTTTTTACCATAAGTAATAATGGTTATTTCTAAATATTTTTGTGTTTAAATTACAGCCGGGAAATAAGAAAGTTATAAAATAATACCTGGAAAACTACAAAAATATAAAGCCAAAAAGAGTAAATTTATTAGCAAACAACAAGCAAAATACTAATATTTAATTGCTGCGCCATTGGATTCTAACACTAACCGTAATCTTCTTTGCATTGACAAAATAATACTTCTGGTGTAATCCGGAGTTAGCCCTTCCCAAATTTCTTGTATTTTATCAAATAACTCGCTATTTCATTCTGTGGTTTAAAATTTATTTTGTACATTTTTTTACCATCAATCTCCAAACATTTTCAATTGGATTTAAATCAGGACTTTTTAAGCATCAAGGCAGACATGTTACATTGTTTTGTCTAAACCAGTTTCCTATATTTCTTGTAGTATGCACCAGGGCAGTTATCCTGCTGAAATATAAAGTTATTTTCTTCAAAAACTATCGCGGCAGAAGAAAAAAAAACATTTTTCAAAATCTGAAGATATATAATAATATTACTGTTTAGTGTTCCACCAATATTCCAGCATACACCTGCACCGTAAACACTTATCCATGCCCACACATTAACGGATAAACGTCCACTGGATTGCTTTTTTTGAGTATACTTCTCATCATATCGGGAATTTGGTGATCCATATACTCGAATCCTTCCATTATATGTAGACTGAAAAGTTTTCTCATCGGAAAAGATAACATTTTGCCAAAAAAAATCATTTTCTGGTAAATATTGCATAGCAACCCCAATTCTATGTTCCTTATCACTATTTTTTAAAAACGGTTTGGATGCAGCTGCTCGATTTCTTAATTCGGAACATTGTCTTCTCTGCGTTGCGCAGTTCTAGATGAAGCAGGGAATCCTGTTAGGTATGTGCATAGCGAATACTGCAGTTTCAAATGGATTTTGCCTTAAATACTCCACCAAATTTCCATCTTCTTTATTTGATGATTTTCTATTATTTAAACCAGACCCAACAGACCTTTCAAGTGTTTGATGATAGCGCCATTTTTTTATAATTCCCTGAACAGTACTTCTAGGTACTATAAAATGATCAGCTATTTTTCCATAAGACCACCCTATTTCTACTAAACATATTATTCTTGCTTTTTCAATAATACTTAAATGAGGCATTTTTTAATCAAATAAGATAATGACAATACTTTGACAGATATCATGATAACAATTAACACGTTACAAAGGTAATAAAGTTAAAAGTTGCATTTACACTGTCCCAGTTTAGTGTACGAAATTATCTGTGGTTAAATGTACCACATGCCTTTATATAAAAAAAGAAGAATGTTTATTCCCCTTAAGACGTAATAATAAATACAACTTAAAAAAATATGTGTTTTTTCGATGTTAGAATTTTCTATACGCCATAAATTAAATCAAATGAAATATATTTGTATTCAGAGGCCTACCTCAATCAAGGACAAACAAATGACTGAATGGCGGAGGTCTACACACCGGAAATTTTTAACTGGGAATTTCCAATTAGAACCGATAGTTTTATAATATGTATTTCGTCACCAACAAGCTCCATCGAAGTAAATCATCTTTTTCACCGGTGTGTTTTTTTATGTAAATTTAATTTAATGTCATGCTGGATTCTGGCAGAAAATTTAGACCTCGTCTGGTCTAATTTAAATTGACTCAGGTCGGGGTGGATGAGAAATCCAAAAGCAAACGGGGACCGGGTAATCTAATCAGTTTCTTTCATTACTAACAAGGAAAATACCGAAAAAAAAAGTTCAAAAAGAAAAAGAGTATAATCCAGTAATTCGTCGCCTATAAAGAAGATTATTATTTGTTATTTGATTAGTGCCCATTCATTCAGAGAAAGGAGACGCAGAAATTATGAAGGAAATTGAATTTAAGTACCTATACTAGTTTGTTTTTTCATATACAGTGTGGTTGTTTAAGTGTGCAACATATGGGAATTTTTTTTTATTACCGATTTCTCAGAAAATTTTATTCTTGATAAAAGTTGGTGCATGTTCGATAATCATATAAGGTGCACTTGGAATGGTTGTATGTCAAACGGCGTTAGGTTAGGTTAGGTAAGAGTGGCAGACCCTTGGTTCTGACCAAACGGTCTCACGTAGTCCTGATTAGGTCCGTTGTGATACCACACGTGTTCCGTAGAACCCACCTTCATCAGATCACTGATGGTTTATGCGACGTAACCGCGGAAGGATTTTAACAACTCATTCAAACCAGCCACTACTGTTCAGAAATCTGCTCAGCCGTCCAAGTTGTAAGTTGTTTAGTTCCTCCAGGCTATCGAAAGATGATTCACCCAGAGTAGTGAACCTCCTTCTTGCGAGGCCAGGGCATTCACACAGAAAATGTTGAATACTTTCTTCCTCTTCCTCATCTCTGCAGCTTCTGCAGAAGTCGTTAGTAGGTATTTGCATAAGTTCGGCATGTCTACCGAAGAGGCAATGTCCGGTAACAACCGCAGTAATATTTCTCACGTCTTTTCGACTGTGTCTCAATAGCTCTGCGGTTCTCTTTTTATCGAATGTGGGCCACAGTTGCCTGGATGTACTACAGGTTGTCAACCCTGTCCATCTGTTCTGTGCAAGCTGCTTGGCCGTGTAGTCAATCTCCTCTTTGACCAATCCCAGTGGTTTGTTCACTGTATTGTCTGCTAGATCAGCTGGCATGCCTGCGCCCTCTCTTGCGAGCGCATCGGCAGCCTCGTTGCCATCTATTTTGGAGTGTCCAGGAACCCAGCACAGAATAACCCGATGTTGGTTGCCAAGTGTGCATAGATTGTTGCGGCATCGCTTTACGAGCTTTGATTTGACGCTGCTGGAACAGATTGCCTTAATCGCCGCCTGACTATCACTGAAGATGGTGATTGACGAGGCTACTCCCAAGCCAAGGTGTTCCTGCAGGATATTGACCGCCTTCTCTACTGCCAGTACTTCCGCCTGAAAAATACTACAATAGTTGGGGAGTCTATACGATTTCTGTATTTGTAAGCTTTCGGAAAAGACCCCGGCTCCCACACCAACGTCCATCTTTGAACCGTCTGTGAAGATTGCGTGATCTGTTTTCGTTATATTCTGATTGCCTTCCCAATCTTCCCTACTCGGAATGAGTATAGAATACCTTCTATCGAAGCATGTTATTGGGACAGAGTAATCAGTCGGGTCTCGTAGATTATTCCCCGGGTGAATCTTTAGTATACTGCTGTGCCCGTAGTTAGTTTCCTTCCAGAATTTCGACTCGTTTAGTCGCAGGGCACTTTTTGCAGCTATACTTTTTCCATAGATATCCAAGGGGGGTATATATAATATGACCTCTAGCGCCGCTGTCGGGGTTGACTTAAGGGCTCCGGTTATTCCTAAACAAGCTGCCCTTTGTATCTTTGTTATTGACTTAGTGTGCACTGCTTTTTCCAAAGCGGTCCACCAAACCAGGACCCCGTATATTAATATAGGTCTTATAATAGCTGTATAGATCCAGTGTACTATGTGGGGTTTTAGTCCCCATTTTTTTCCAATTGCTTTTTTGCAGGCATATAATGCTACCGACGCTTTCTTAACTCGTTCTTGCAAGTTTATGCCCCAGTTTAGCTTGGAGTCAAGTACCAATCCTAAATACTTTGCTTTTTCCTTAAGCACTAAAGCATTATTGTCGAGTACTGGGAGTCTAAAGTTCTCGATCACCCTTCTGCGTGTAAATAGAACTACCTCCGTTTTTTCGGGGTTGATTTTTAACCCGCATTTCATGGCCCACTGTTGTAGTATTCGTAGCGCCATTCCTGTTAGGTCGCTGATTGTGTTTACAAATTTACCTGACACTAGTATAACTATATCGTCAGCGTATGCAATCACTTTTATTCCAGCCTTCTCCAACGCTATGAGAACTTTATTTAAAACTCTCAGCCAGAGTGTTGGTGACAGAACCCCGCCTTGCGGAGTTCCTCTTCCAGCAAATCTGACCATCTCGCTACTTCCCAAACTGGAGCAGATTTGACGGCCTTTCAACATCCTCCTAATCCAACGGCAGATGTAGTTATCGACCCCTGTTTCTATTAGAGCGTCGCACACTGCCTCGGTCGTGACGTTATTAAAGGCTCCTTCAATATCCAAGAAGGTACCTAGGGTGTACTCTTTATTGTTAAGGGATTTCTCAATAGTGCCTACTACTTCGTGTAGCGCCGTTTCCACTGATTTCCCTTTGGTATAAGCGTGTTGAGACGAGCTTAATTCTCGCTCTCTCACCGAGTTCTTGATATGCAGATCCAGTAACCTCTCCAATGTTTTGACAAGGAACGAAGACAGGCTTGTTGGTCTGAAGTCTTTGACGGTTACATGACTGCTCTTACCAGCCTTAGGGATGAAGACTATTTTTATCTTATTCCAGTCAGCCGGCATGTAAGTAAAATGCAAGCTGCTTCTGTATATCACCAAGAGCCAAGGGATCAGGATTCTCTTCCCTCTTTGTAGCATGGCGGGCATTATCCCGTCTAATCCTGGTGATTTGTAAGGTTCAAATGAGTCAATCGCCCATTCTAGCTTATCGTAAGTGACTACTGATTTGATGCTATTCAAATCCGGAACATCTCCTTGATCGATAAGGGGCTCTATGGCCGATGTATTACCAGGAAAGTGGGAATCCATCAGCAGTTCAAGGGTTTCCCCACTACTCTCTGTGTATGTCCCATCATCTTTTTTTAGAAAAGAGGGAGCACTAGGCTCCTTTGATAGAACTTTTCTAAGTCTAGCGGCTTCGTTTGTACTCTCAATCCGCTCGCTGTAATTGTGCCAAGCGCTTCTTTGAGATTTTCTAATCGCTTTCTTGTACGTCTTTAGAGCCTCTCTATAAGAGCTCTCATCTTCAGTACGTTTGCTCTTTGCTTTGTTAAATAGCCTTCGCATGTCCCTTCTTAGCTGACCCAGCTCTGCGTTCCACCATGGTGGGTATGGCTTTTTCGCTGGTCTGCTTATCGGACAGCTTTTGAAAAATGCTGCTGCCAGGGTATTTGTTAGTTTATTAACTGCTTCATCAATTGAAGCCTTATTTGGTAAGAGATTATTGGGAGGATTTGCCAGTTCTCCAGAGATGATTCCGCAAAATTTTTCCCAATCTGTTCTTTTAGGGTTACGAAATGGTGTAGGCAAGTACGTGGACTCACTGATATCAAATAGAATCCAACGATGGTCCGAGAACGAATCCTCGCTGGACACTCTCCAGTTTTGTACCTTTAGATCGTTGGATTCATTTGTAAGCGTGACGTCCAGAACTTCCTGGTCTGTTCGCAGTAACAAATGTAGGTGTATTACCGTTATTGCATAAGCTAAGGTTAGTATTTATAATAAAATTAAAAAGACACTCACCTCGGTCATTGATGTCCGTGCTACCCCATATTGTGTGATGGGCGTTGGCATCACATCCCAAGATTAGGCTTTGCTTAGAAATCCTGGTAGATTCCACAATATTTTGGACATCTACCGATGGAGTTGGAACGTCATGCGCCATGTATACGGATGACAGTATTATTGGTGTCCCTCCTTTGCGCTCCAGTTTGACCGTTGTTATGTCCTGGTTACTAAAATTAGGCATTAGGAATACTTTATTTTTAGCTAAAATACAAGTTCTTGGCTTACCATTGCCCCTGGCGTAATAGAGAGAGTCAAACGGCGTACAGGGTAGGCCAAAAAATATAAAACCTGTACAGGGTTTTTCCGTATATTTTGGAGCACCACTGGAGCTTTTATTTAAAGACCTAAAAAAAACTTTAAATTACCAAAGTTGCATGATTTCTCCTGAACTGCCAGAATTTGTTATCGGACAAAACAAATGAACATCGTAAATTTGTTTAATAATGCTAATGTCAATTTTTTTAAATGGAACACCCTGTATATTAATTTTTTTTTTAACTCCTCACTCTTTTCTGATTCCAAATATGTATATATGTTATATGTTTGTTTCATAAATTATTATCATTATTTATATTAATTATTGTTACTGAATAAGCATGTTTTCCTCATACCAATATACAGGGTGGCCCTTTAGTGTGGCAAAGTACAATAGCTCCGTTACTATTTCAAATACATTAAAAATATTAATACAAAAGTTGAAGGGCAGTAAGTGACTTATAACGTAAAATTATTTTTAACTCTATAGGGTGGCTCAAAAAAGCGAAACAATAAAAAACGTACTTTTTTCAAATGGAACACCCTGTCCATTTTTTCATTTTTAAATTCCACATTAAATTATAATTATTTTTTATTAAATACATTATTAGTCTATACTTTATAGTTTCCGAGATATTGACTCTTGAAAAGTGACATTTTTGAACTTTGACAGCTTCTAGCTTTCTAACAGTACGTCTTAGAGCAAAACGGCTTACATGTCCCTATCTTTAATTTTTATTATCTTCCCAAAAAAATCAACTTCCGGTTAAACCGGATGTTACTCGAAAGCAGGAAATATAGTTGTTCCGGTTTAACTAGAAGTTGATTTTTTTGGGAAGATAATAAAAATTGAAGATAGGGACATGTAAGCCGTTTTGCTCTAAGACGTACTGTTAGAAAGTTAGAAGCTGTCAAAGTTCAAAAATGTCACTTTTCAAGAGTCAATATCTCGGAAACTATAAAGTATAGACTAATAATGTATTTAATAAAAAATAATTATAATTCTATGTAGAATTTAAAAATGAAAAAATATACAGGGTGTTCCATTTGAAAAAAGTACATTTTTTCTTGTTCCGCTTTTTTAAGCCACCCTATAGAGTTAAAAATAATTTTACGTTATAAGTCACTTACTGCCCTTCAACTTTTGTATTAATATTTTTATTGTATTTGAAATAGTAACGGAGGTATTGTACTTTGCCACACTAAAGGGCCACCCTGTAGATACCGATATAGATTTTCTAATCCGCAATATTTTGAAATGAAATTTTGCCTAAACGACTAAAGTAAACATATAACATATATACATATTTGGAATCAGAAAAGAGTGAGGAGTTAAAAAAAAATTAATATACAGGGTGTTCCATTTAAAAAAATCGACATTGGCATTATTAAACAAATTTATGATGTTCATTTGTTTTGTCCGATAACAAATTCTGGCAGTTCAGGAGAAATTATGCAACTTTGGTAATTTAAAGTTTTTTCTAGGTCTTCAAATAAAAGCTCCAGTGGTGCTCCAAAATATACGGAAAAACCCTGTACAAGAATAAAGTACCTCTATTTCAGAAAATTCAGCAAAATGTTATTAAGAAAAGTTGTTTAGAATTAAAAGTTATGCATATATTCAAAAACGTGACCTCCTAAAATAAAAAAAATATATTTTTTTAAAAACATTAATAATTTCCCAAAAATTTTTTTTTATATATATTCACCATAAAGACTTTCATAAATTAATCAAAATTAAATCAATTTCACACATCTTTGTTCAAATGCAAGCATATTTGTAAAATTTACTTGAATTTTTAATTTATTAAGGAATCACAAACTTCATGTTTGTTGCAACGATATTAAACACAACTTTAAAATATCCTAAAAATTATTTTTAACAAGATAACACATTAGTAATGATAATATGCTAATTAAAAAACTATCATTTAACGTGCCAAATTTTTATTTTAAATGTTTATTAAAAAACTTTATTATGCAAGTTTTATATTTTTTGGCCTACCCTGTACGCCGTTTGACTTGCAACCATTCCAATTGCACCTAATATGATTATCGAACATGCACCAACTTTTTATCAAGAATAACATTTTCTGAGAAATCGGTAATAAAAAGAATTCCCGTATAATGCACACTTAAGGTGGGAGTATCAACATGCTTGCCAACCTATAACCTATTTCGCGTAGATTTATTTATGTTTTCTAGCTTTTACACAAAATTTAAATAAAATCAGTATCGACTTGATATTCTATCGGTAATAATTGACAGATTTAATAAATATCAAGGAATTTCATAACTTATTTTAGGAGAATTGTTTAGCGAAAAATATCGGGTAAGTTTTTTTTTAACATTATTATGTCATTGTCACTCATTGTTCTTTCACTATACAATTCTTCCAAAATTAGCAATGAAATAAATTGATATTTTTGTAATATATCAGATACTACCTAAATAATGTACAGGCGATATTTTCTTTAAATGTGAGTTATTAAAATAAAAAACTCAAAAAATCAACGCGAAATAGGTTATAGGTTGGCAATAGATTGAATGACGTTGAGAATTCAACCTTAAACAACCACACTGTATACAGAGTGTCCGGAAATAATAAGCAAAAAATTTAAAGGATAGTTTTGGACCTATAACATGTTTTCGAAAATTGATTATAACGAAGTTATAGGATATAGGGTGTTAAAGTTAAATTTTTTTTGCAGTTTTTTGCATTAGGTACCTTTTGCCACGCTTATAATATTTTGACGAAATCTCGTATATAGGGCTTTTTCAGGATGATCAGGAATACAAATTTGCCCACCGTTTTTTCGCATTTTTTAGAGGGCGCCACATAGGAGCCTCTACTTTAATTTGAATGGTCCCAACTTTTTTGTCCTACACTGTATGCGTATTTTGACTGAATATTTTTATTCTCCTAGTCCTATCCTTTTGACATTAAAAAGGCATATGTACTACTTTTGTTTCGATAAACCTAACGGTTTTCGAGAAAAACGCTAAAATAACATTGCTTGCATGTAATGAATAGGAAATAATTTTAATTCATTGTCCTTAAACATAGCATAGCAAAGGAAGGAATATTCCATGGAGTTCCTCGAATTTTTTTGAAGAATTAATTTATGCATCATTCATTCATGCATTATCCCCTAAATTTTTTTCTCATTATTTCCGGACACCCCGTATATGTATACTTATTATTATACTTTACAAACGTTGTAACCATATTATCTATAATACAATTATCTAACAGAATAATAGATTACCTACTATATACTACAACAACTTTATTTTATAAATTATTTGTTCCGCGTTCGAAGACCGGCCTTGAAAAGAGCTTAAGAATGAATCTAATTATCTTGGTAGAGTCATCCTTATGTTAACCGTGCGATAGATATAATTATTATGTGCTACCATAAGTTTGATACATGCGAGTATATCCTCAACCTAATAATAAGTAATTAAAATAAATTATAAAAAAGTAACAATGACATAAGACGGCAAAAAACTATACTACCTACTGAAACTTGTTCGATTTGCAAAACTTGATATTATAGACAAACAAATGTACATACTTCTTTTTTTTTTTGGTTAGCTAGATCCTGGTCAATTAGTTAAATTCGTTTAAAGAATATTTTATTTTCCAGATTTGACATCTGGTGATTTGTCAGTTGAAGGGATACATGATAGCGTAATTATTTATTTAAATGTATGATTTTTTCACTCAAATTTCTGTGTTGTTGTAAAGACGCTACGATGATGGCATATTGAAAAATAGATTTTTAACAGTGATTTTTAAAAGGGTACTTTTGGTTGATAATTTTTTTGCATTTTCCCATACATACATTCTAGCGGCTATTAAATATATTTCTAGTGGTTTACTCGGATTCTTTCCATATACAAGAAAATTCAATAATCAATACTTAGTATTTATCCGAAAAATCTAGTTTCAAAAACTCAAAAAAAATATTATTATTTTC
The DNA here is from genome assembly GCA_963969555.1 of Polydrusus pterygomalis. NCBI lineage: Eukaryota > Metazoa > Arthropoda > Insecta > Coleoptera > Curculionidae > Polydrusus > Polydrusus pterygomalis. The sequence continues at coordinate 2,028,902 of OZ018382.1, read as the reverse complement.
ACGTAAAATCCTTTTTACAATTATTTCTATAAATAGTTTTAGCCACTTAGAGGCCTTGTAGTTGTAGTAAGTGTGTGTAAAGTATCCCAATAGTGCTGTTTTCCCTTAACGAATTATACAGAGTTGCCCAGATTGGCATTTGTCAAAGATATGACGACATCAGTGGCGTATTTAGAATATTGCCACGGGGGGGGGGTCTATACCTTTCGTTTTATCTTTTTTTCCTTGTTTTTTTAAAAAAGCGCCGCAGGCGAAAAATATTTCGGTGCCACGCCCTATTTTGAACTATCAAAATTTATAATTTCTATGTTTTGATAGCTGAACCCAAAAAAGGAAGAAATAAAGAAATTTTTAAATATAAACGCAATAATGGGAATATATATTTTTTTAAATATATATTTCTACATAATATGACCGATTCCGAAAATGATTGGTTTTCAAGTTATTTTTGCCATTTTTTTTTTGCCAAGTTTGGCCATGTTGTTTTGTTATCTGTGACACAGTTACTTAATTATTTGTAAAAACAAAGTATTGCTAATAGTTCTAGTTTGCAAAAAAATTACAAAACTAAGTGAACATCATTTCAAATTTCAATTTTTTAATAATTTTATTTAATAATAATAATAATAATAAAGGTCTTTATTCAAAAATTGTAAAATAGAAAATTATTACATTCTGTTATCGGGCGAGGTTCAGTTCACCCTGTCTACATTAAATGCAACAAGGCATCTGATCTGTTCTGAGTTTTTTTTAATGTTGAGCCCACGGGGGGGGTCCAGACCCCTCGGACCCCCCCCCTAAATACGCCACTGGACGACATTGATCTTTTTTTAAATGGAAACATACAGCTTGTGATACATCATTTGAAACCTAATATCCCGTACAGTATGCTCATAAATTTTGGCGCGATTCTGTCAAGCTATTTTAAAATGGCGACTGTTAAAAGTTTAAAAAAAAATCTCTATTTAAATAAGCGGAAATGATAAATCATTGATGTTTTGTTTACCTTTCAAGGTAAGGAATTTTCACTGTTTCACTTTCTGGTTGATGCCTGCTCTAGCGGTAATTTTTCCCAACGAAGTAGATCCAGATATACCTAATGAAACAACTTGGTTTCAGCAAGATGGTGCTCCCCCGCATTTTGATGTCAATGTGAGAAGATATCTAGAGAGATATTTCCAGCTCGCTGGATTAGACGACGTGGTACAATTAAACGGTCACCGAGGTCCCCAGACTTAACGCCTCTAGACAATTTTCTGTGGGGATATTAAAAAGAAAAAGTTTACCAAAATAGGCCTAATAATATTGGAGATTTGTAATACAAAATTAGATTGGAGACACATAACATACCGGCTGAAGCCATTCGGAATACCGTCGATGGATTATACCATCGTCTGGGAGCATGCCAAGTAGAGGGTGGAGGACATTTCCAGCATTTGCCACGTTAAACCACCTTTTGTGTTGTTTTTAGGTTTGCTTCGTTACATTTTTATTTTTTTTGAAAAAATAAAAACAAATAAACCATAACTATTGTTAAGTCACAAAATGTCAGAACGTAAAATAATGAAGATTTCTTACCTTGAAAGGTAAAAAAAATCAATGCTTTATCATTTCCGCTTAATTTAAATAGAGATTTTTTAAAAACTTTTAACAGCCGCCATTTTTGGAAATAGTTGGACAGAATCGCGCCAAAATTTATGAGCATACTGTAGGAGATATTAGCTTTTAAATGATGTATCACATTTCCATTAAAAAAAGGATCTTTGACCAATGTCTATAAAAAAAACCCTGTATCTATTATACGATATTTTACGTACCTAAATGCTTATTTTAAATTATTTTGTCCGGTAGGTATGCATTAGCAAAAAAATTCAATGTCAAGGTTCTAAGTATATTTAATTGTACCACGCCCAATTTCTTCACTTTAACGAGAACGACTTTAAAAATTTAAATAAATTTGAGACAGGGTGGGATTGATTGATCTGCCATATAAAAGCAGACCGAATTTTTAAAAAAGTATTATTTGATCAAACGCAGTCAAATACCAACCATTTTCAAAATGTTCAAATTCGTAAGTATTTATCTTCATCTATCAGTTTTGTATTTTTACATTTCTTGCTTATAGACCAGGGCTGAAGCCTTTGAAAATTGTAAAAAGTGAAAAAAAATAATAGTAGGATAAAACCCATTGGAAAAGGAAGAGAATATAACAAAAATTAAAGGAAAAATAATTTACGGGCGATCCGAGGTCGGGAAGTGGAAGGGGGTGAGTTTTTAAGGGTAGAAAACGATTTATCTCGATTTCCGGCAAAACTACAAGTCCTATGGAAAAACGTTAAATCGCAAAGTTGTAGGTAATAAAAAGATCTACAACTTTTGTATTTACACTTTTTTCAAATAACCTCAAAATTTATGTGAAAAATTCAATTAACCAAGTTTTTGGTTTTTTATTTTTATCTTTTACAAAAATTTGGTGAAAACCTATCTTTTTATGTCCCAAACACACTGTCCTTTTTTTGATTTTAAATATTTATTTTTTCACCTTATTTTGACTTAATATCGAAAAAGCACCCTAATTTTCAATCGAAAATTCTCACGTCAAAATATCTGCTTTTTAAAAAAAGTCGGTGGGCTTTTTGTTCGTTGAAATCTCTACTTTCTGATGGTGTAAAAAAAATATACATTACTATGGTAAATGTTCTCAAAAACTGCAAAGAAACAAAAAAAATCCCACCTTTAATTATATTTAGAACAACCTATTTTCGCATGTTTTTTGCGATCTTTATGTTTTATGGATTTCTAATTTTTTTGTTTATCAATGTAACATGAAATCTTACGTTTTTCGAGTTATTAAAGTATAAATTTTAATAAATAGCTCAAAATTGTACATATTGATTAAAAAAAATTCGGATTCGACTTTTTTTCGTTTCTTTGCATTTTTTGAGAACATTTACCATAGTAATGTATATTTTTTTTACACCACTAGAAAGTAGAGATTTCAACGAAAAAGCCCACCGACTTTTTTAAAAAAGCAGATATTTTGACGTGAGAATTTTCGATTGAAAATTAGGGTGCTTTTTCGATATTAAGTGAAAATAAGATGAAAAATAAATATTTTAAATTAAAAAAATTGCAGTGTGTTTGGGACATAAAAAGGTAAGTTTTCACCAAATTTCGTAAAAAAAAATTTTTTTTTGTAAAAGAAATAAAAAACCAAAAACTTCACATAAATTTTGAGGTTATGTAAAAAAAGTGTAAATACAAAAGTTGTAGATCTTTTTATTACCTACAACTTTGCCGTTTAACGTTTTTTCATAGGACTTGTAGTTTTGCCGAAAATCGAGATAAATCGTTCTCTACCCTTAAAAACTCACCCCCTTCCACTTCCCGACCTCGGATCGCCGTAAATTATTTTTCCTTTTATTTTTGTTATATTCTCTTCCTTTTCCAATGGGTTTCATACTACTGTTATTTTTTTTGCTTGCAAAAATTATCGACCCTGGTCTATTATGTTTATGCTGCTATATTAATTTTTTTTTTATTTTCAAACTTTTTTTTTCATTGATTAGAAGTAAATATTACTCAATCCAAATCACGTGACTTTTTCATGATAGCCACAAGTAAGATACCATCAGCATGACATTTTTATGGTCACATGTACCAATAGCATAGCAGTAGTTGGAAAAAACCATAGGGGTGGGGATAATAGTAGCAAAAACAATAATTTTCATTATTTGTGTAAATATATTTTTATTTTCCAGTTCGCCATTGTCTTTGCCGCCCTTTTGGCCCTAGCTGTCGCCGCACCCAAACCCGAACCAGGTGTAGTCGCCTACGGTGCCCCCGGTTTAGCCTACAGTGCCTACAGTAGTCCTTCCCTGGTATCCGGATATGCTGCTCCAGCTGTTGCCTATGCCGCCTCTCCATATGCCTATTCCGGTTACGGATCTGCTGTGTATTATTAACCGGTGAAAGACATTTTTCGTAATTTTCTTTAAAATTTTGACGTTGGCGACGATCACACTGGACTACGATTTAAAAAAATTTTGACATGGACTTAAATGTAATTTTGTTTTTAGAATAATAAATTTTGTAAAACAGAATTTTCTCTCGTTTTTCTTTGTATGTAGGGTTATAAATGTACCTACCTCTTCCCAAGCAAAGCTGAATCATATTATCATATATAAGTAATAACTTTGTTAGGGGTTCCACTTTTAGAAGCCTTTGCAGCGACGTATTCAAGGGGAGAAGAAAATAGGGCACCTTCTTTGCAAGGCCCATATATTTTTTTACATATCTATAGCTATTATAATCACCTTTAAAGCGTTTTGTTACATTTTTGCCCTTTGGCTAGGGTAGGCAATCCCCCCCCCCCTCCTCCTCCAGAAACCACTTTCTGGTTTCGACAATAAAAAGTAATAACCACAGAAAATTTAAATTATATGACGTTTTCAGAAGGTATTCATTAAAACATTTTGAAGTCTATAATATATTCATTGGTGTCGAAGTATATAGAGTAACATTTTATTTTAAAATGCGTCCTTCCTCTCTTTCAGGCACGTAACTAGGTGTGGGGTCCAGGGAGGTCCGCCCTGCTGGGTGAATTTCTATATTTTCTAGTGTTATCAAGTTTTTAAGAAACAAATGTCAAAACGCTTTCCTTGAAATATTATGCATCAAAAACTTTTTCCAATCCTACATTTTATTCACTCTATCGGTGGCCACTGCTACTGAGTTGAGAGGTCGTTTTGGACCACGAAGAGAGTGAGGACTTTTCTGAGGTCCTTGTCTATACTCTTCATTCACTGGTACAATTACAATACAATTATTCTTAACTGTTATGTCGAATTAAAAAAAAATAGCTTTATAAAAATACTTTCACTTATTATTGTTGATGTAGTAGTTATTTTCATATCTTTTTATTTTTTAGGTTTTTTTTAAATGTAAATATGTCATTAGTAATTCTATAAATGTGTCACAGTCATAGCTAACAGTATTTTAATAGTTTTGAAATATACATACAGTGTGACCAGTAAAGTCCGCATCACATGGGATTTTTTTTATTAATAGCTTTATTCGAAATTTGACTTTGGCATCAAGTTCTGCTTCGATCGAGATGAAAATTAAGCAAAAAAATAGCAGTCACGTGATTCGCATTATCTGTCAAATTTTAATATTTTCCAATAAATTATTCAAAAGTGGGGTTAATTCTGAAAATATCGAAAGGAGTTATTAGAAAAAGTTTTTTTAAATGCAGTTTCTATCCCACAAGCAAAATTTCAACTGCATAAGATAATTTTGATTTTTTACCCACCACTAAAATTAATTTTCCACTTAACGAACACTTTAGGTACTGATGACACTGTGTTCTTTTTTATCTTAATATTACATATATTACTTTCAGACACAAACTACGTTTTCAAAAATACTTATTTTATTTTATGAAGGTATACAGGGTCAAAAACAAATAAAGTTTGCATCACATGCGACCAAATTTTAATAGCCCAATTTTGATTTTGTAGAAAAACACACATTTAATATGGCGCTACTTTAAAGAAAATGTATCTGAAATAAAGCATTGTCAAAACTAAGAAGTTTTATGTAGGTTGCGTCGAGTCCTATTTTGCAAAAGTGGTGCAATTCACAAAATATAGGTAAAAAATCAAAATTATCTTATGCAGCTGAAATTTTGCATGTGGGCTAGAAACTGCATTAAAAAAAACTTTTTCTAATAACTTTTTTCGATACTTTCAGAAATAACCCCACTTTTGAATTATTTTCTGGAAAAAATTTAAGTTTGACAGATAATGCGAATCACGTGACTACTATTTTTTTTGCTTAATTTTCATCCCGATGAAAGCAGAACTTGATGCCAAAGTCAAATTTCGAATAAAGCTAATAATAAAAATTTTGAATTTGACCAAATAAAACACAGTTCAGTATATTATGTTAAAAATATAATCATGAACATAAAACATAGAAATACTAAAAATCACCAACATAAAACAAAAGAAGGTGTTTTTAAACCGAAAAAACCTAAGTTCTAGTACTAATTCCAAAAAACGTACAGGGTGGCACAAGCAAACCCCAATGAATATTTTTTTATGTTTTTGGTCAAATTCACCCCAGCGGTCAAAGTCACCCCATTTGACGGTGCTGTATTTTTACGAATATTTTGGTAATATTGAGATTTTTGAATTTGAATATACCAAAACCTACTACAAACTCAGGAACTGAGAATTTTGGACCCTTGGCCCTCTTTTGTTGTTGGTAATTTACATTCTTGGGTAATTTTGAGTTCCAAAAAAAAAACGCCTTCAGACGAAAAGTACCTATGCGTACTATCACAGATAATCTAATAAATAATATAGAAAGTTATCTGTGATTCAATTTTCATATATACGTATATTTGCGCCGAGCCGACGACATATATCACTGTTTTTAGAGGACATTCTATCATATTACATATCTACGAACTTATAAAATGATAATCCTGGCAGTCCTGGCACTAAATTAGCTACTGTACAGACCTGGCATCCTTTGTAATATTGTTTTATTCTTATTTTCAGTTGCTACCTCTAGGAGGCAGGTGTTGCCACGTTTTTCGAACCCTACACCAGTGTACCTACTGTTCAGACTGTACAATTAAATTTTTGATTAGACGCCAACCAACAGATTTTCTTGAAACCGAAATTATACGCCGTCATAGCACTGGTAAATTCATAATAGTTACAAATTAATTCAATTTTAGCTCAAATTAAACCCAAAAGGGGTGATTTTTTGGAGTCTTCGGCAACAGTGTAATTTTCTATAGTAAATTGGTGTATGTATTTTTTCACGTGGTTTTACGGTGGAACTAGCGAGGAACCTGGTGGACCATTGCTTTTGACGTCATGTCGGCATGTTATGATAAAGACAATGAGATGTCTATATCTTTCTTTGTAGTCGTTGGGCGAAACTTGTCGTATTGATAAATATAGAAGAAACACAGTTGTACATTTTCCTATTTAGGTACATATTTTATTTAAATTCAAATTCAAAATTACATTTCAGTCCATTTCAAAATTTTGTAAAGTAAATGAAATTTTTTAAAATACGGGCATTTTACTGTCTAACATTCCAATAATTTATATTATCAATTAAATTTTGAACTATTTACTTCAATAATTAAAACAAAAAAAAATCACTTTTAAGTCCGGTACCTACTTTAAAATCATAATCCAAAAATCGTTGCCATTATCAAAATAATAAAAAAAACTACGCATCGAATTCTCGTTCACCACTTAATAATACACGGCGGATCCATATCCGGAATAAGCGTATGGGGAGGCTCCATAGGCACCTACCACACCTGGAGCGGCATATCCAGATACCAGGGGACTACTGTAGGCACTGTAGGCTACAGCGGGAGCGCCGTAGGCAAATACGCCGGGTTCAGCCTTGGGAGCAGCGAAAGCTACAGCTAAGATGGCGGCGAATACAACAGCGAACTGAAATAACAAGAAAAGTATTGGTAATTATGAGCGGTTTTATATATACAGTGTGTATCATCCGAATGGAATAAATTTGATAATAAATATATGGGGGGACGTGTGCAATAAAACGCTCGGACACGTCGATTGGTATTTCTAGTTGTGCATTTTTTTCAATAAAAACTGTTTATACAGGGTGTGTCATGTAACAGTGGTTAATACTAACTTTCTTATTTTAAATGCAACACCCTGTATATTACTCAATTTTTGAATTCTTCAGAAAATTTTATACATATTTCATGTACAATATCCTATATCTATCTTCAACTGTTCCGGAAATATTAAGTGTTTTCAGATCAGTCAGTGTGATCTACCTATATACATAATATTTTACTGTTTTGACATCTTTTCATTTGATATTTTATTTAAATTTCTTCTTACTATCTTTTCAAAATATTTCTAAGGTATTTTATAGCCCAGAAACGTTAATTTTACTTAAAAAATGTTTGAAGAAAAGCTTTATAATTTTCTTAGAGAGGTCGGTACCTATCTCAAACTTACAAATACCAACAATAACATTTAACAAACTCTTATAAAACTATAGGTATATACTTACGAATTTGAACATTTTGAAATGGTTTTTAGTATTTGATTGTCAGTTATCAAATGATACCTTGTTGAACAAATCCGCTGGCTTATATACCCCACCCTGGTTAAAAAAAAATTGTCATTCAAATAATAGTAAACTTGTTTAAATGAAAGAGAAATTGGGTGGGTTTAAAACTAGGTAAATTATAATACCTTGACATTGAATTTTTTGCCAAGGTTTATTTGACTGAAGATATTATTTTTAAATATGTCTCCTGTGAGGCTTTCAGATACTTTACAATGAAGATACTTTAAATGTACGATCCCTATATACATATTAGCAGTCTCAATATTCACTCACAAAAAAACCGAACTAAAAAAACCTAATAATCATAGATATACAACACGAAGCAAAACTGAAAAACACCTCAGAATACCTTACAGTAATACAAATATTAATTTGCGCTTCTTTAGCTACCTAGCTCCAAAACTATATAACATATTACCCGTAGAAATTAAAAATATCAACAATATTAAAAAATGCAGGAAGTGTTGCAAAACATTTATACAGTGTGACCAGTAAAGTCCGCATCATATGGGATTTTTCTTTTATTAATAGCTTTATTCGAAATTTGACTTTGGCATCAAGTTCTGCTTCGATCGAGATAAAAATTAAGCAAAAAAATAGTAGTCACGTGATTCGCATTAGGTATCTGTCAAATTATAATTTTTTCCAAAAAATAATTCAAGAGTGGGGTTATTTCTGAAAATATTGAAAAAAGTTATAAGAAAACGTTTTTTTAAATGCAGTTTCTATTCAACATGCAAAATTTCAGCTGCATAAGATAATTTTGATTTTTTTAAAATTTATTTTCCACTTAATGACACTGTGTTCTTTTTTGGTGTATTACTTTCAGACACAAACTACGTTTTCAAAACTACTTATTTTATTAAGTTACCTTATACAGGGTCAAAAACAAATAAACTTTGCATCATGCACATGCAACCAAATTTCAATAGCCCAATTTTGATTTTGTAGAAAAACACACATTTAATATGGCGCTACTTTAAAGAAAATGTATCTGAAATAAAGCATCGTCAAAACTAAGAAGTTTTATGAAAAGGAAAGAAAAACACAAAGTCTTCCTCCACAAAATTTAATAGAATAAAATTCTAGTTCGAAAGGTCTCTACATGTTTCGAACGTAGAAACGTTCATCATCAGGAGACAGAAATCTATTTTATGCTGATGTTGTTAGCAAAAGAGAAAATTAGAACCTTAATGGAGCTTTTATGGACGTAAAATTTTTAAATGTAGAAGAAACATGGCTTGAAAAATTGACAATGGATGAATACTGAGCATTCAAAAACGTTGTTAAAGTAGGCTTAAACCAACCAAACTAAATGGAGAAGAAGAGAAAAGAAAAAAACCCGGGGGAAAAAAACTTTCTAAAAAGGTGTAGGAAATTATTTAGATTTCATTCTTAAAATTTATATCCAGCATAAGTGACACATTATGAGGATAGAAGTGCAGTAGCACAATGATGTTGTTATGTAAATGTAAAGTTTTTTGGGGTACTGAGGATTAAACCTCAGTAACCCCGCGAACGGTTAATTTAAAACCAAAAATTAAAAAATTGAACATTTTTTAAATTCAAAAGTCAAAAGGTTCTTCACCTTCACGTGCTGGAGAAACGTGACGTGAAGGTGAAGAACCTTTTGACTTTTGAATTTAAAAAATGTTCAATTTTTTAATTTTTGGTTTCAAAAAAAAACCGTTCGCGGGGTTACTGAGGTTTAATCCTCAGTACCCCAAAAAACTTTACATTTACATAACAACATTATTGTGCTACTGCACTTCTATCCTCATAATGTGTCACTTATGCTGGATATAAATTTTAAGAATGAAATCTAAATAATTTCCTACACCTTTTTAGAAAGTTTTTTTCCCCCGGGTTTTTTTCTTTTCTCTTCTTCTCCATTTAGTTTGGTTGGTTTAAGCCTACTTTAACAACGTTTTTGAATGCTCAGTATTCATCCATTGTCAATTTTTCAAGCCATGTTTCTTCTACATTTAAAAATTTTACGTCCATAAAAGCTCCATTAAGGTTCTAATTTTCTCTTTTGCTAACAACATCAGCATAAAATAGATTTCTGTCTCCTGATGATGAACGTTTCTACGTTCGAAACATGTAGAGACCTTTCGAACTAGAATTTTATTCTATTAAATTTTGTGGAGGAAGACTTTGTGTTTTTCTTTCCTTTTCATACTTTCAACTCCACTTTAAGTATGGACTATTTCTTCAAATTAAGAAGTTTTATGTACGTTGCGTTCAGTCTTATTTTGCAAAAGTGGTGCAATTTACAAAATGTGGGTAAAAAATCAAAATTATTTTATGCAGCTGAAATTTTGCATGTGGGCTAGAAACTGCATTTAAAAAATCTTTTTTCATAACTTTTTTCGATAATTTCAGAAATAACCCCACTTTTGAATTATTTTTTGGAAATAATTAAAATTTGACAGATAATGCGAATCACGTCTCTACTATTTTTTTGCTTAATTTTCATCTCGATCGAAGCAGAACTTGATGCCAAAGTCAAATTTCGAATAAAGTTATTAATAAATAAAAAAATCCCATATGATGCGGACTTTACTGGTGACACTGTATATACAGACAATCATAAATTCACTGACTTATTCTAAAATCTTAATTTTCTTTTCTCTGACATATAGCTGTTTATAAATATTTTTCTTGTTTATGCACACTAATAGTGCAATTATTTTAGGTTAAGTGTATTTACATATTAAACTAGTTCCTAAAAAAAAATCAAAATGTAACCAATAATTTAAATATTATAGAACATTTTTTTTTGCGCATACAGGGATTTAGTTCTCTAGGTGCAAATGTAAAACCCTACAGAAAATGTTAACTTTGTATTAAGTACAAAAATACAGTGTCATAATTTATAACCCAGTATGTGATAATACATATTTCTATTTCTATATATTTCTATTTGTATGTCATTAAAAGTATCATAACCTAAAGGTGACGTTAATTAAGTAATGTTTATAAAACCAAGTGTAATTTACAACAAAAAAACCGTTAAATTTATCCGGGTTCCTCTTTATAGGTAATATGAATAATATATTTTAAAAAAAAATGGTCAAAGTCAAGGTTCGGTAAATCGAGATAAATCTATACTCCCAATTTCTTTAATATCAACAAGCTTCGCGCATTGTGATCATATCGATCATTGATCATTATATCGTACTCATTTTTAGGTAGGGGATTCTTTGATTATTCTTTGATATAAAAGGTACCGGGATTATTCAGAAGATATCATTTGATCAAGTCGTATCAAACATTCTCAAAATCTTCAAAATGTTCAAATTCGTAAGTACAAATACTTTTCTTCCTACTTCGGTCATAATGATGCTGTTTACAGCCATTTAGTTAGTTATTGGCGAAAAAAGTTTACAATTTGGATCGGACCATACAGTCAATTACAGTGGGAGTGTGCTTTAGTAGGGGATCCGATCTTCGAGTCAGTGTGTAGAATAAAACAAGTTATAAAATAAAACATGGTTCTTCTTTTGCATCCAATATACAAATGGGTTAATAATATTATATTATGATGAAGAAAATCGAGGGGGGAGACCAGTTTTGTCGGCCCCCTTGCAAGATGCGAGTAATGCTAACACAAGAAAATATAATAACGTATACTTTTTTTTTTCAGTTCGCCGCCTTCTTCGCCGTTTTGGCCGTAGCTTTCGCCGCCCCCAATCCAAAACCAGGTCTTATTGCATACAGCGCTCCAGCAGTTGCCTACAGCGCACCAGCTGTAGCATATAGCGCACCTGTAGCCTATGCTGCCCCCGCTGCGTATTCCTATGGAGCCGTTCCCCTTGCCTATTCTGCCTATGGATCCCATGTAGTATACTGATTGTAATTATGGATAAAAGTGCTAATTTGAAAGTATTATATTTTGACGTGGACTTTAAATACTGGTAGATAAATAAATTGTGTAAATATAGACAGCCACATTTATGTTTTATTTATAAGAAGGGTTCCATTATAATAATATTCATTATATGAGAAATCTACAAAATTTTCTGAAAAAATAGTTGTAGAAGATCATAATAAGCCTCTGCGGCGCGCTCCGCCTACATCTGCATTTCTCTACAATCGAACATACTTCCAAAGTTTTAGATAAGTTAGAAAGAGATGGCTTTAACAAATGGCTTTAAACAATGGCAACACTGTAACCTGTAAAGTTTCGCTATTTTCCTTACAGTGCATTGATATGTGTTTTTTTTAGGATCAAAAACAATCCATACATTTACTTAAAATCCAGTAGTATTTACACCATTGCTTTTAAGCTAAAAAATATAACCTTACCGCCGAAATAGTAATCCGGGGTTAGAATAGTCGGGTCTCTTACACACCACGCACTGGTGAACCATTGTAAACGATAATACATGCACTAATAAAATACTAAAAATAAATAGAAAAACACAATTGATCACAAACATAGATCGCCAATAACGTTAGATCATGAATGAATATCAAAAGTTCTGCGTCGCTCGTAGTAAAACCGTCGGTACTACGTTGCCGTTGTGATTCCCCTAAAACATATTCAAATAAAAGAATAAATAATATAGGAGTTCCTCAAGGAAGTATACTAGGTCCAAACGTTTGCTGATAACACCTTAATTTACATTAATGTTTTAAATATTTTTGATGGTCTAAATTCTGAGATAAATATATTATTAAATTGGCTGAAAGTAAATAAATTAAAATTAAATATTTCAAAAACTAAATGTATGGTTATGGGTAATAATTTAAAGTGTCAAAATATAAATGTTGTAATCGATGGTGAAAAATTGGAAATAGTAAACAGTTTTAAATATTTAGGGATAATCATTGATTTAAAAGTAAATTTTTTAAAATTATATTTTGAAAGTATCATATCGAAGATTGCCGGAAAAGTAGGTTATTTTAAAAGAATCAGTTCTAATTTCTAAAAACACTGTATTTAATACTATAATATTACCACATTTTCTTTATTGTTTTTCCATTTTATATTGTGCTAGTGAGGAAATATTTGATAAATTACAAATTTTACAAAATAAGGCAATGTGCATTATTTTATTTTAAATTGTGACAAATATACAAAAATAAATATTATGTTAAAAAATTTAGATTGGTTGAATGTCAGAAATTTAATTTTGTATTTAGTATGTATCTTTATACATAAAATTAAAAATTATTTATTGCCTGATTGTTTAAAAAAATTTTGTTCTTTTATTCAAGACCATCATAATTATAAAACATTAGCTTATAAATCCATTTTTTATAAAGGTTTGATAGAATATAATAATTTGGAAAATTCTATTAAATCTCAAAAATCATTAAAACAGTTTAAAAAAAAACTTAAAATTTCATTTAATTAAAAAACAAAATGATACGTATCTAATATTTGATACAATTTGCAAAATGTTTAACTTTTTTGTCTGGTTTTTGTTAAAAGAAGGTTGCGTTTTAAAATTTAAAAATAAATCTATAAAAATGTGTTAAAAAAATGTATTAAAAAATATTTAATTGTAGCTTTTTGCTAAATAAAACATGTGACTACTACTACTACACTTTAATTTGATATCATTAGTAAACTATAAATAATTTGACTGATACCAAATTTAAATCTTACCGGTGACAGGTGGTCTATGAGCTCAAGACTCTTCATGTCTGCGCAATGATGTTGTTATCCTATCGAGCTAAAAAGGCAATATCATAGGAGAAAAATAACACAAGTTTAGTGTCTTCGGGCAAACAGACACAAAGCAAAAAGTGTTAATAATAATCGAATCGATTGAAATCGAAACTCGTTTTGTCATTAAAGGATATAGAAAAAAAGGAAGTAAACAATTTTTTTTGGTAATTATAGCCAAAAGAAAACATGTTTTCCTTTTTTACCGGTTTGTGCCAATTTGCTAATAATTGCTAATTAGATTCTTACAGCTTTTGGAAAACCTCTGTTTGACGTAAAAACAATTCGTGTAAATAATGGTTTAAGGGGATAAACCGAATTATTATTGAGGCTACTTGGTCAGAAAGGTTTAAACATCTTTCTTCTATATCTAGGAATAATTTTTATAAACATTTAAAATAGGATTTACATAGTGACTACATTATAAAAAAAAACTAAGAAATTACCAAAATTTATACATCTTAACTTAAAACAAGTATTTTACTTCTGAGTTCGGAATTGATAGTTTATACAAAAAAAATTATATATTAGCTTATATATTGCTCCTTGTATGTGTATTTATTACTCTTGTAACAGATTTTCATTGGGAGAGAATAACCGGTAAAAATGGCCTGTTCCTCTGACCGATAATTGGTGTGAGGTACCAGCATAACTGTATATTTTGGATATGAAAAACCTTTTCACGAAACACACAGTTTAAGGATGCTGTCCGTACACGCGAAGAATCGTGATGTCGAACAACTATATAATAAACAGTGTGGGCCCCCGGCCGGCCGGGGGGGCCACATTGACGGCCCCTTCAAAACTTGCTGCCAGCTTTGTTTTTCATAGGTATTTCATTTAATAATTAATTTTATTTTTTTACATCCTGAGAATTTAACTTCGTTATGTGCAGAAGAATTATACGTGAAAGCGCGGAATTTACAAACGATAAACCATTTACTTTCCTAGTCAGAAAGGGAGTTGGAGAGTATTTCAAAATTAAAAACAGTGTATGAACTTGCGGATCATTTATTAATTAAAAATCAGCGTGTTTCTTTAACTTTTTTTGATCTATCTAGTGCAGTGATGTTATTTCTAACTTTACCAGTTAGTGTGGCATCAGCGGAACGATCTTTTTCCAAACTTAAACTATAGTAAAAATTCACAGATCTTGCACCTTACGCAAGCATCCTATGTATTGAAAATACCTGACACAGCTTTAAAATAAACAGCATTATTTCGCCTTAAGAAGCCTACTGTTGCTCTGTGTCCCATTACGTTTGGGACACCCTGTATATTCACTAAAACATATTATATTAAATGTATGGTTTTATGTCTAAGAATAATTAATATAAATTTGTTTATAAACAATAATATTCACATAGCAGACCAACGAAGGTGAACTATAATTAATCCCAAAAAAACGAAAACAAAAATAAAAGTTTGACACCCTTTATCTTGGTTGTTATCAATTTTGGGATAATGCAAGTTTAAATAAATCGCATTATTTCGCCTTAAGGAGCCTGCTGTTGCTCTGTGTCCCATTACGTTTGGGACACCCTGTATATTAACTAAAACATATTATATTAAATGTATGGTTTTATTTCTAAGAATAATTAATATTAATTTGTTTATAAACAATAATATTCACATAGCAGACCAACCAAGGTGAACAATTGCCTTATATTCAATCGGTCATATTGTCTAAGCCTACTTATGCTATGTTTTTAAATTATACTTATTTACCCAACGGTACAATAACATTTTCTGAGAAATCAATAATAAAAAAATTATCCCATTTGTTAACCAAATTTGGGCGGACCCTGTAATATGCAATTATTGTGCTCCAACTTTTTGCCTCCCGCTTTTTTTTTCGATATAATATTCCGATTTAAATAACGTGAACTTACCTTAGTTATAACTTATCTCAATAAAACACTTTTTAACAAAGTTACTATGGCGTTCTTTAAAACACAAACTAAACTAAACATTATTCATTATTTACTTGCCGACTTTACGCTGATTCATATTTATATTTCTACCAAGTCTTATCAGAGTATTGTAACAAAATACTTTGACCGATCTAGATATTGCGCTGTTGGCCGCGACATCGACATGAGCGACATTGACATGCAATGCAAAGTTTGCGTAAACACGATCCCAATAGTATTTTCAATACTAAAACCCATTTATGTAACACCATGGGACGACAACGCCTTTCGGATTTATTCTTAATCAGTATCGAACACAAGTTTGTTAAAACATTAAATATCGACGATCTGCTCGTTTAGTATAATACCTTGTATAGTATTTAGTGACATAATGTTTGTGCAGACTTGTTGAGTGTTCATGTGTTTTACTGTTTTCTGTCTTTTGGATTCTATGAGGCTCGATCACTGCTACCCCCGTTACTACCATACATGGTAAGCAACATTATAAGTGGTGTTTTAAAATTTTGATTTTGCATCATGTTTGCTGGAATATTAGATCTAATGACTTGCCTATGTTATCTCTACCAGTCTACCTAGGATTAAAAAATAAATTCGAATTGTTTGCGGTTTTAATAGTAGGTACTTAACACATAATGTGGGTTTAACCCTAATTAAATTTTTACACGATTAACGAATTCAAAAATTCATAAACCTTAACCTAATAGTAATGAAAATAAGAATTATCATTTTTCATTCATTATAGAGAGGGAGCCCCTGGCCCACTCAGTTTTGGTTACGCCGCTGCTAATAAAAAATAAAACAATGTACTTAATATTTTATTACCGTTCAGTTAAGTGTAATGAGTAGTTCTTCATCAGACGAGGACCTTTTTGTACTCTGCCTTATTGGCAGTATGGAGAATTTTACCTAAATAAGGAATTGAAAAAAAATTCATCAAAATTTTTATACGGTGAACGGTATCTCCTTTTAAACCGTGGTTTTTCTTCTGTTGGGGACATTTTAACACATCCACGTGCCAAACAAAATGCGTAAAACATTTCAGTCTGCAAATTAAAAGGATATAATTAGTATTTCGTTCAAATGTATTGTTTACGTAAATCCTGGACTTAATTAAATAATAATATGTTTGTTTTACGTGACGCCGGATTCCCTGTATTAGACCACGATAATTAATAAAAGCGGCGATAAAATTATTAATGAAAATTTGAAATATAGTAACTACATGATGTACAGGGTTTTTCCGTATATTTTGGAGCACCCCTGGAGCTTTTATTTGAAGACCTAGAAAAAACTTTAAATTACCAAAGTTGCATGATTTCTCCTGAACTGCCAGAATTTGTTATCAGACAAAACAAATGAACATCGTAAATTTGTTTAATAATGCCAATGTCGATTTTTTTAAATGGAACACCCTGTATATTAATTTTTTTTTTAACTCCTCACGCTTTTCTGATTCCAAATATGTATATATGTTATATGTTTACTTTAGTCGTTTAGGCAAAATTGCATTTCAAAATATTGCGGATTAGAAAATCTATATTGGTGTGAGGAAAACATGATAGAACATAATGCTTATTCAGTAACAATAATTAATATAAATAATGATAATAATTTATGAAACAAACATATAATATATATAGATATTTGGAATCAGAAAAGAGTGAGGAGTTAAAAAAAAATTAATATACAGGGTGTTCCATTTTAAAAAAATCGACATTGGCATTATTAAACAAATTAACGATGTTCATTTGTTTTGTCCGATAACAAATTCTGGCAGTTCAGGAGAAATAATGCAACTTTGGTAATTTAAAGTTTTTTCTAGGTCTTCAAATAAACGCTCCAGGGGTGCTCCAAAATATACGGAAAAACCCTGTACAATGTACAATTCACGACAGATAATTTCGTACACTTAACTGTGACACTGTTAATGCAACCTTTTTTTACCTTTATTACCTTTGTAACGTGTTAATTGTTATCATGATATCTGTCAAAGTATTGTCATTATCTTATTTGATTTAAAAATGCCTCATGTAAGTATTATTGAAAAAGCAAGAATAATATGTTTAGTAGAAATAGGGTGGTCTTATGGAAAAATAGCTGATCATTTTAGAGTACCTAGAAGTACTGTTCAAGGAATTGTAAAAAAATGGCGCTATCATCAAACGCTTGAAAGGTCTGTTGAGTCTGGTTTAAATAATAGAAAATCATCAAATGAGGAAGACCGACATTTGGTGGAGTATTTAAGGCAAAATCCATTTGAAACTGCAGTATCCGCTATGCACATAACGGGATTCCCTGCTTCATCTAGAACTGCGCAACGCCGAGTAAGACAATGAAATCGAGCAGCTTCATCCAAATCGTTTTTAAAAAATAGTGATAAGGGACAAATAATTGGGTTTGCAATGCAATATTTACCAGAAAATGATATTTTTTTTTTGGCAAATGTTATCTTTTCCGATGAGAAAACTTTCAGTCTACATATAATGAAAGGATTCGAGTATATAGACCACCAAATTCCCGATATGATGAGAAGTATACTCAAAAAAAGCAATCCAGTGGACGTTTCTCCGTTAATGTGTGGGCATGGATAAGTGTTTACGGTGCAGGTGTATGCTGGAATATTGGTGGAACACTTAACAGTAATATTATATCTTCAGATTTTGGAAAAATGTTTCCTTCTGCCGCGATAGTTTCTCAAGGAAATAACTTTATATTTCAGCGGGATAACTGCCCTGTGCATACTGCAAGTAATACAGGAAACTGGTTTAGACCAAACAGCGTAACATGTTTGCCTTGGTGCTCAAGAAGTCCTGATTTAAATCCAATTGAAAATGTTTGGGGATCGATGGTAAAGAAAAATGTACAAAATAAATTTTAAACCACAGAAAAAATAGAGTTATTTGATAAAATAGAAGAAATTTGAAAAGGGCTAACTCCGGATTGCAGAAGTATTATTTTCTCAATGCCATGAAGATAACGATTAGTGTTAGAATCCAATGGCGCAGCAATTAAATATCAGTATTTTGTTTCTTGTTTGTTAATAAATTTACCCTTTTTGGCTTTATATTTTTGTAGTTTTCCTGGTATTATTTTATAATTTTCTTATTTCGCGGCTGTAATTTAAACACAAAAATATTTAGAAATAACCATTATTACTTATGGTAAAAAATCGTACATACAATAATTTACAGCTATGTATATAGCTGGTGTTCTATCCAGGTATAAGCAGCAAGGTGAAAAACCCGTTTTACCCAATTTTGTTGTAATTGAGTTATGTATGGGTGGTGTGTACGAATTTATATGTCGTTAACTGTACATGCATGCCACTTTTTGTAGCAACATTATTTATAAAATAGGCGTTTTCACCACGACCGACCAAAAAAAAAAATTGAAATTACCAACACGTGTGCAAAGATGTTTTTCCTATTAAAAAACGTGTCTCTTACTCGCATCGTGGCCCTGCGGAAATCATACAAAACCTATATTTTCCCAAATACTTTCGTCAAAAGAAAAACCATAGAAAGTATTTCCAATCGCGGAAAACCTTCTGGGCGGTGTAAAAAAACAAACAAAAAAGTCTATTGATACAAATTAAAAATTACTAATTTTACCCTCTTCCCTTATTGTGTACCTACTAAAGAAGAGCCCAAAAAAGTATACGTGTATCACGTTATATTAATGGAAAGCGAAACGTGAGGTAGGATAGAGTCACGTTATAGAACGAATCGGACGCACTTCAACAAGAGGGGCAGCTAGTTTAGAGAAGGAAGAAAGTACGTAAGAAAATAGCTCGTGTGGGACCGTCCTCGACGGAAAATATTCAACGACGGAACATTATACAGTGAGGACCTAAAGTTCGTCCCCCCTCTTAACTTCTAAACCGTTCGGTATATTTTAATGAAATTTTGAACGATAATATTTGAGCAAGTCTTGCACTTTTTGACATACCAATGACAGCTTTAAATGTCAAGATGACAGCTGGGTCAGCTTTTGGAATATTCTTTTAAATTGAACACCCTGTATATTTTTACATTTTTAAATTCCACATAAAATTATAATTATTTTTTATTAAATACATTATTAGTCTATACTTCATAGTTTCCGAGATATTGACTCTCGAAAAGTGACATTTTTAAACTTTGACAGCTTATAACCTTCTAACAGTACGTCTTAGAGCAAAACGGCTTACATGTCCCTATCTTCAATTTTTATTATCTTCCCAAAAAAAATCAACTTCTCGTTAAACCGGAACAACTATATTTCCTGCTTCCCAGTTACACCCAGTTTAACCGGAAGTTGATTTTTTTGGGAAGATAATAAAAATTGAAGATAGGGACATGTAAGCCGTTTTGCTCTAAGACGTACTGTTAGAAGGTTATAAGCTGTCAAAGTTCAAAAATGTCACTTTTCGAGAGTCAATATCTCGAAAACTATGAAGTATAGACTAATAATGCATTTAATAAAAAATAATTATTATTTTATGTGGAATTTAAACATGTAAAAATATTCAGGGTGTTTCTTTTAAAAAAATATTCCAAAAGCGGACCCAGCTGTCATCTTGACATTTAAAGCTGTCATTGGTATGTCAAAAAGTGCAAGACTTGCTCAGATATTATCGTTCAAAATTTCATTAAAATATACCGAACGGTTAAGAAGTTCGAGGGGGGGGGGGGGGACGGATTTTAGGTCCTCACTGTATAGACGCTTTAAACCACAGAATATGATAAAATATTTGTACTTTTAAAGCTTGACGTAGGTATAGTTTCGATTTAAAGTACGATGCCATGAAATTAAATCGTTTTTAACTTTTGAAACAAAAAGACAGGACCGTAGTTCGTGTTTCCATAGCTATTTTACCCAGAATTAACCAACAATGATCTATTATACAGTGTGTATCAGCCAAATGGAATAATATGGATAATATATTCTTGGGGGCGTGTCCGAAAAAACGCTCGGACACGTCGATTGGCATTTCTAGTTGCGCATTTTTTCAATACATTTTTTTATACAGGGTGTGTCATGTATCAGTGGCCAATATCAACTTTCTTATTTTAAATGCAACACCCTGTATATTATTCAATTTTTGGATTCTTCAGAAAATTTTACACATATTTCATGTACAATATCCTATACCTATTTTCAACTGTTTCGGAAATATTTAGTGTTTTCAGATTTACCTGTATCCATATTCATAAAACAACCAAATTAAAAAATTATATAAACCATTCTTATGAAACAAGAAGTAGAAATAACAAGCACCTACAAATACCAAAAAAAAATAGAAATTTAAGTCACAGATTTATAGATTATTTAGCACCTAAATTCTATAACATTATTTCAACTGAGGTAAAAACGGCTACAAATATTAAACAATTCAGCAAAAACTGTCGAAATTTTATTTATAAAAATCGGATAAAGTTCTCCTTCTTTTTAACATAAGTAAATATTAGTATGTAATAACTATTGCCAGATAATGTAATTTTATAGTTTTAGATCTATTGTTCTCTATTTTAATTATTATTTTATATTAATATTATGATAAGAATTTATAGATAGAATTAAGTAGTAATATCTGTATACTTCCTAATTAAAAATAGCGCACAGACAGGTATTTACTTACCTAGGTGTGCAATTAAAAAATAGCATTGAACCATAAAAATATTTTAGATAAATGCACAATTATATTTTAAAAAATTGTAAACAATTTAAGTAATATATATATATATATTATATATTATTTATTGCAAAAATTAACAACACACTCAAAAACTAATAAGTAATAGTGTTTATTTTTTGATAATGTAAAAAACAAAAAAAAAATGAATGTAGGAGATGTTGAAAATGCTCCCGGCGAACGTCTTGACAACATCCTAATCTTAAATAGAAATGTCTTCTAATGTTACTGAACATCTCAGGCGTGACCGATCTAATCACAAGCGTTGTTCGTCTCCTTAAGTCAGCTAAGTCGAGGGGTTTAGTTTTGTATACAATATTTTTGACATAGCCCCATAGGAACAGGGCCGGACCGTGACCTTTGGGGGCTCTGGGCTAACGATATCTGGGGACCCCACGAAATTATATAAATAAGGCATTTTCCTAAAAAAATGTTTTATGCGGGAAAATTTAACATTCGAAACTTAAAGTTTTTTATTTCAAACGAAAATACATGATAAACTTAGGTAAAAGTAGATAAAATAAACAGGTACCTTCCGACGTATTCGGTGACAGGGCGGAAGAACGAAAGTAAATTGGTCTGACAAATTAGAAATAAATTTTATATGTCATTGTTATCTCGGTTTTTTTTTATTTGTATTTTTTGATTGTATGCATCTTTTTCTGTTCATCTTAACGGGAAACGGGGCCCCCTGGAACCCAGGGGCCCTGGGCTGCAGCCCATTAAGCCCATACGTAGATCCGGCCCTGCATAGGAAGAAGTCTAATGGCGTCAGATCAGGGGTTCGTGCTGGCCATTCCATCGAGCCACGCCTCCCTATCAACCGATTTGGAAATATTCGGTTGAGGTACTGCCAGACATTGATTTGGTAATTGGGCGGTGCTCCATCTTGCTGAAACCATTTCATATTCGCTGGAAGTCGAGTTTGCTGGATGAAGATATAAGTTTGTGAAAGTTGTGAAAGTTAGCAAGACATTATTTTGGAGCAGTGCTAAATAATTATCGCCATTTAAATTGCCATTAATAAAAAAGGGACCTGTGATATGATATCCATGTATTCCTGCCCAAACATTAACCTTTTCAGGATATTGCGTATGTTCTTCTCTAATGCAGGAGGATTTTCCCTAGACCAATAGCG
This sequence comes from Polydrusus pterygomalis, assembly GCA_963969555.1. Classification (NCBI taxonomy): domain Eukaryota; kingdom Metazoa; phylum Arthropoda; class Insecta; order Coleoptera; family Curculionidae; genus Polydrusus; species Polydrusus pterygomalis. The sequence continues at coordinate 2,006,328 of OZ018382.1, read as the reverse complement.
GCTTGTCTGACGATTAGCATGACCGTGAAGTGTAAAGGTGCACTCATCAGAAAACAAAACATGTTCTAATTAAATCACATTGTTATCTAACATTGCCATAATTTGTTTACAAAAATACGTTCTCCTATCAAAATCGTCTTCCATGAGCTCATGAGTAGATATCATTTTATAGGGATACATTTTTATTTTCTTGTAATGTTCGAATAATCGATGAATGGCTAACACAATGGCATCACTTATTAGGCAGCCACTTTTTTTTTATCTGCTTTACATGTCCAAGCTAGCGAAACTGCTTTTCTATTTTACTAATTTTCCCTTGAGTTATAGGCGGCAAATTTGAAAAATTTTCACGAAATAAGCGAGCAACCTCCATTTTTGTCCGTGTTTTATCTCCATAACCAATCATCTGTAAAATTGTTGTTTTGTGCATTTCTGTTAAATAAACCATTTTTCTGATATGCAGTTAACGAAATTCAAACGACTATAACACTGACAACTACTGTCATGCAGACAGATAACAATTTGCTAAGGTCAGGAGTTTTAAACAAAAGTAAACAAAACTATTTATACCTTTTTTAATTTCATATCAGTAAAAAGAAACGCTGAAATGCAATAAATCTGAAAACACTTAATATTTCCGAAACAGTTGAATATAGGTATACGATATTGTACATGAAAAATGTATAAAATTTTCTGAAAAATCCAAAAATTGAATATTATATAGGATATTGCAGTTAAAATAAGAAAGTTAGTATTGGCCACTGTTACATGACACACCCTGTATAAATTTTTATTGAAAAAAATGCACAACGGAAATACCAATCGCCGTGTCCGAGGGTTTTTTTCGGACACGCCCCATGTATTTATTATCGAATTTGTTCCATTTAGCTGATACACACTGTAGAAACAAATCATCATTGCATAACAACAGAGCGATAATAAAATAATACCACGATTGTATTTAACTTTTTATTAAACCAAAAAACATCACAAAAAGACACTCAAAAACATGTACAAACAATAAATCGTCGAAATGCGATCAAACGTACGCGACGTAGGGCGAAGCGTAGTGAGCAGCGTAGGGAGCAGCATAGGGATAGGCAGCGTAGTGGCTGTAGGCTACAGGAGCGGCAGCATATGCGACAGGAGCACTGTAAGCGGAAGTATAAGCTACAGGGGCGGCGGCTACAATGGGAGCGCTGTAGGCGAGCACGCTTGGTTTGGCCTTGGGGTCAGGTTTGGCTTCGGGGGTTGGAACAGCGAAGGCTACGGCCAAGATGGCGAAAAATACGAACTGAAAAAAAATCATCGTTAAAGTTAATAAGCTATGATGGGTTTTGACCTAAATAATGAATATATAATTGTTTGTAAAGGACATTCTATCGTATGACATGTCTATGAACACTTATTTGTAAAACGAATCTCCTGTACTGTCTTCTAATCGTTTTGTTATAATGTTTTCCTACTCGCGTGCGGTAAAGTACACTTTACAGCACTCATTTTCATGTCGTAAGTAGTACTTTACCGCACTCAGTGCGGTAAGTGCGGTAAAATTTCTTTACCGCACCCAATGCTGTAAAATTTCTTTACCGCACTCTTGTAAATTTTATTATATGCGTAATATGTTCTATTTAATTTACTACATTATGATGCTAACCACAACTAACGGCGATAAGTATCACATCATTACGAATATTTTTACTAGGTACCTATTTTTGGTCTCATACTTTTATACGTTTCTTCTCTACTTATATAATGAAACACCCTGTACCTAAAATATTATAAATAATTTTATGTCATAATTTTTATGACAGGAATTTGATTAAACGTCTGATCTAGATGGCATTAGTCAAAATCTGCTCGACTGCATTGCATTGTATTCCCATAGCAACAACTCATTATTATATTTCGCGTCTGTAGATACCATCTAAACAGTTCAGTTAATTTCGCGTGTTTCGTGGTTCAAATTTTTCATTTTCTAATATAAAGCTGTGGTATAACGTTTATTCTTGAGAGATGGAGAGCTCCGATGAAGAAATATCTGAAGCAGCGAATGCAGCAATCGGCTCTTTAATTCCACAAAAGTCCCAGGACCGGTACAATAAAGAATATGAACAATTACAAACATGGTGCAAAGAAAAAAAAGCGTCAGGAATTAACGAAGAGGTACTTTTGGCATATTTTTATAAAATATCGAAAAAATATTCACCTTCAAGCTTATGGTCAAAGTTTTCTATGTTAAAACTAACGTTACAAGTAAAGGAAAACATTGATATTCAAAGATTCTATAAGTTAACATCATACATAAAGCGACTAAATGTAGGTTATAAGCCTAAAAAATCCAAGGTTTTGGAAAAAGAACAGACAGAGCAGTTTCTAATCGAAGCACCCAATGAAGTTTACCTTATGATTAAGGTAGCTGCCATTTTCGGTATTGCAGGCGCCTGTCGCCGTGAAGAATTAATGAAATTAACGGTTGATGACGTTGAAGATAAAGAAGATTTGCTGGTTGTATCAATAAAGGCGACAAAGACAAATATTTCACGAAAATTTGTCGTCTGCGATCCTGGAAATATAAGAATAAGTTACCTAGGCTTATTCAGAAAATATGTAGCTTTGCGCCCTGGTGCCACCCCGCATAGACGTTTTTTTATACAATATAAAGCTGGAAAATGCTCACAACAATGCGTGGGCATTAACACTATCGGAAAAATGCCAGCAAATATTGCTGGATTTTTACATCTATCCAATCCAGAGATGTATACCGGGCACTGCTTTAGAAGATCATCGGCAACTATGCTTGCAGAATCTGGCAGCAACATAACAAACATTAAGAGGCACGGTGGATGGAAATCCACCTCTGTAGCAGAGTCGTACATAGAAGATTCCTTGCAAAATAAAAAAAGGATTGCTCAAAACATTCTGCAAAGCTCTAGTACCCCAAATAGAAGCACTGAGCAGTGTTCAACTTTAACATCAACGTCAGTAGCAGTGACAGAGACTTTAGAGGATGCTCCTGGTCTATCAACACGAAACAACCCAACGCCTACACCTTTAGCAATTTTCAGGTCACAACAATCTACTGTACCATGCATGGCGCAAGAAAATAACGCTTCTGTAATTTACAAAAACTGCTCAACTACATCTGATGAACAAAATCAAGCTCGCTCAGCACTTAATTTGCATTGCGCTACAAATTGTACATTTAATTTTAATATTTATCGTTAGCTATATTTTTATATTATAATGTTTGTATGTAATAAATATTTTTAAAAAATATTGTTTCTTTTTGTATTAATTTTGTAATATAATTCTTTTTTTTACCGGTGCGGTAAAGATTCTTTACCGCACTCAGTGCTGTAAAGATTCTTTACCGCACTGTATTAATTTTATTCAAAAAATGCAATTGATGTACTTGCATTCGCGCAATGCATAATATAAAAATATTTATAGCTTTTAACAATTAATATTTGTTACTTTTTATAAATTTTTTCTTTTAAATTTGATTTTTGTTCCAAATATTATTGCTCGAAGGAAAAATTGTGTACCTACCACGTGCGTAAAGTGTCTTTACCGCCCTTAACGGCTTGCCCGAACTCCGCTTCGCGTCGTTCGTGCAACTGCCGTCGCGTGCGGTAAAGGACCACTTTCCGCACTTGTTAGGTAAATAACTATTACACAACACGAAAAAAGGTTTGAATTTTATTACGAGTTTCACATACAACACGTATAAAAGTTTATAAATATTTGTATTTTGATCAGTTATTGAAAAATCAAAAAAAATCTTAGAAATTTTGGGCTGATTCTAAAAAATTCAATTTTTAACAAAAGTTTAGAACAAGAGAAAATTTTTTTTAATTGAACAGATTTTCGTATCGTAACATTGTTATGTTAAATGAAATTAACTAATTTGTCTTTTTTTTGTAAAAAAATAAGTGAAATTACTCACAAGTTTGTACATTTTGATATAGTTGCAAGTTGACTAGTTCGACGAAACTGATAATTTTTTAAAATTCTTCGTTCTATTTATACAAAGTGCAACAACATCGTTGGGTCATGGTGGCTAAGGTCGTACAAGAAAATCGTAGGCTACCATCTTGAATTTTAAACAGCCGTGGTGATCGCACGTGTTTTTTTTAGAATATTTAGATTAATTTCGGTAGATTAGTCAAAATATGTCTTGAATGTAAGTTATTAAGGAGTCTGCAATGAAACATACCGAAATTACTTCTCCGTAAAGAGAAGGGAACGTTCTTCTTACACACATTCTTAGTCTAAAATAAGAAAGGAAGCCAATATTTGCCGAGCTTTAATTTTGCATGGGATTTCGTACGTTACTCCAGTCGAAACACTACCCTGTATATTACCAGCAGCCCGTGGAAACTGATAATTCTAATTTTCATTACTATTAGGTTCAAGTTTATGAATTTTTGAATTCGTTAATCGTGTAATAATTTAATTAGGCTTAAACCCACATTTTGTGTTAAGTACCTAGATACTAATAAAACAGCAAACAATTCGAGCTTATTTTATAATCCTAGGTAGACTGGTAGACATAACATGGGTAGTTCTAAAGTCATTATACGTAATATTCCAGCAACCATGATGCAAAATCAAAATTTTAAAACACCACTTATAATGTTGCTTACCATGTATGGTAGTAACGGGGGTAGCAGTGATCGAGCCTCATAGAATCCAATAGACAGAAAACAGTAAAACACATGAACACTCAACAAGTCTGCACAAACATTATATCACTTTAGCTATACAAGGTGTTATACAAAACGACCAGATCGTCGATAGTTTTTTTTGCAAAATCGTTTATAATTTCGTCGATATTTAATGTTTTAACAAACTCGCGTTCGATACTAATTAATCATAAATCCGAAAGGCGTTGTTGCAATACCCTCTGAAACACAAGAGGGTATTGGTTGTTGTCCCATGGTGTTACGTAAATGAGTTTTTACTATTTTAAGTTTGGAAACAGATCGACTTGCGACAACCTTAATACGTTTTTTAATAACTATGCTAATTTGTTATTTTTTTAAAGTTTATTGCTTATAAACGTATTTGGCTTTGCTGAAAAGATAAATGGGTTCAGATTTTTTGGAATTTACGTATTTATGGTAATACATTATTTACAGGATCTTTTTGGCGAAATTAACTAAACTATTACTTAATTTTAACTAATTAACTAAATTAACTTGCGACTCAATTTTAACTAATTTAATTCATTTATGTCTATTCGATATATTTGTCAATTCCTGCTTTGGTTTGTTCGGTTCTGTTCGTAATTAGTAGTAAACACATTGGGCGAATTTGTGTATAATCAACTTTTCCCAACTCAATATACAGGGTTGCCCAGAAGTCCGGAATAAAATTAATATGGCCTTAACCTGTGACGTTTGGGAAAAATTTATGCTCATATTTTGACGTTATTCGTTTGTTTTTTTATTGGCATTTGTCAAAGATATGACGACATTGATCTTTTTTTAAATGGAAACATACAGCTTGTGATACATCATTGGAAAGCTTATATCTCGTACAGTATGCTCATAAATTTTGGCGCGATTCTGTCAAGCTATTTCAAAATGGCGACTGTTAAAAGTTTTAAAAATTCTCTATTTAAATAAGCGAAAATGAAAAATTATTAATGGTTTCAGCAAGATGGTGCTTCTCCGCATTTTGGTGTCAATGTGAGAAGATATTTAGATGAGATATTTCCAGGTCGCTGGATTGGACGACGTGGTACAATTGAATGTCCACCGAGGTCCCCAAACTTAACGCCTCTAGACTATTTTCTTTATGGATATTTAAAAGAAAAAGTTTACCAACATAGGTCAACTAATATTGATGATTAGAAATACAAAATTAGATTGGAGACGGAATACGGATACCGTCGACGGATTTTACCATGCATCGTCTGGGAGCATGCCAAGTAGAGGGTGGAGGATATTTCCAGCATTTGCCACGTTAAACCACCTCTTTGTTGTGTTTTGTTTCGTTACATTTTTTATTTGACAAATTAAAAACAAATAAACCTTAACTATTGTTAAGTCACAAAATGTCAGAACGTGCAACAATGAAGATTTCTTACCTTGAAAGGTAAAAAAAAACACATCAATGATTTACCATTTCCGCTTATTTCAATATAGATTTTTTTAAAACTTTTAACAGTCGCCATTTTAAAATAGCTTGAGAATCGCGCCAAAATTTATAAGCATACTGTACAGGGTTATCCAACCAAGACTAGACAAGGCGATTTTTTGACTTTTCCTGTACTTTTATAAAAAAACTGAAATAGCCATCTTAAGTCATTTTCTCCCGCGAATTCGAATATCTTCAGCAAAAAACAATTGAACATCAAACAAAAGTATTAGGGGTCACTTTGATATTTTTTTAAATGGAACACCCTGTATATTTTTACATTTTTAAATTCCACATAAAATTATAATTATTTTTTATTAAATGTACTATTAGTCTATACTTCATAGTTTCCGAGATATTGACTCTCGAAAAGTGACATTTTTGAACTTTGACAGCTTATAACTTTCTAACAGTACGTCTTAGAGCAAAACGGCTTACATGTCCCTATCTTTAAATTTTATTATCTTCCCAAAAAAATCAACTTCCGGTTAAACCGGATGTTACTCGAAAGAAGGAAATATAGTTGTTCCGGTTTAACTGGAAGTTGATTTTTTTGGGAAGATAATAAAATTTAAAGATAGGGACATGTAAGCCGTTTTGCTCTAAGACGTACTGTTAGAAAGTTATAAGCTGTCAAAGTTCAAAAATGTCACTTTTCGAGAGTCAATATCTCGGAAACTATGAAGTATAGACTAATAGTGCATTTAATAAAAAATAATTATAATTTTATGCGGAATTTAAAAATGTAAAAATATACAGGGTGTTCCATTTAAAAAAATATCAAAGTGACCCCTAGTACTTTTGTTTGATGTTCAATTGTTTTTTGCTGAAGATATTCGAATTCGCGGGAGAAAATGACTTAAGATGGCTATTTCAGTTTTTTTATAAAAGTACAGGAAAAGTCAAAAAATCGCCTTGTCTAGTCTTGGTTGGATAACCCTGTACTTTCAAGTAAAAGGGCTTTTCGAAGGAAATCAAATACTTTAGGACTTCTTCTCTATATTCAAAACATTCATCACAAAATAAATTAATTCAATAATTTTCTTTTCAAGGCCACATTAAAGGAAATTTTCTTTTTATTGGAAATGGAAATTGAGTGGTGCAAGGTCTTTTTCAATGACGAGGTCTCGTCCTTATGCAAAAAGAGGGAATACTTTTTTTAAACCGAGTTTATTTGTGTGGAAACGTAAGAAAAGACCGTGGATAGGAACTAAGACCAATTTGGTCTGATGATACGAAATACTGCTGGATGGCTGCAGGTATCTTTGTGATATTATACCTACCAGTGGCGTAACAAAAATTGAGTGGGTCCCCCCGCAAACGTTTTCAGGAACCCCCTCTTTATAACGAATGGAAAATGATAATTCTTATTTTTATTACTATTAGGTTCAGGTTTATGAATTTTTGAATTCGTTAATCGTGTAATAATTTAATTAGGTTTAAATCCACATTAGGTGTACCTACTATTAAAACACCAAACAATTCGAATTTATTTTATAATCCTAGGTAGACTGGTAGACATAACATAGGTTGTTATTAAGTCATTATACGTAATATTCCAGATGCAAAATAAAAATTTTAAATTACCATTTTTAATGTTGCTTACCATGTATGGTAGTAACGGGGGTAGCAGTGATCGAGCCTCATAGAATCCAAAAGACAGAAAACAGTAAAACACATAAACACTCAACAAGTCTGCACAAACATTATATCACTTAGTACTAACTATACAAGGTATTATACAAAACGACCAGATCGTCGATAGTTTTTTTTTGCAAAAGCGTTTATAATTTCGTCGATATTTAATGTTTTAACAAACTCTTGTTCGATACTGATTAAGGATAAATCCGAAAGGCGTTGTTGTCCCATGGTGTGACGTAAATGGGTTATTACTATTTTAAGTTTGGAAAAAGATCGTTCCGCTGATGCCACACTAACTGGTAAAGTTAGAAACAACATATAAAGGGTTTTCCAATAAGAACGATATGATTTCAAAATGAAATAAAATTAAAATAATTTCAGATACAACAAAACGTTTTATATTATCTTAAAGTATAGTCGATAACATTTATGTTTTGAATAACACACCGTTTAAATGTCCTCCGCGACTTCGTGTACACGAGCGAATTCGATGCACCCAATTTTCGATGACTTTATGCAATAAATCGGGCGTGATCTGACGAATGCAGGGTTCAATGTTCAACCTTAATGTATCAAGTGTTTGTGGTCTGTTTTCATAAACCTTAGATTTAAAGTAGCCCCACAAGAAGTAATCTAAAGGAGTTAAATCACAGCTTCTTGGAGGCCACTGAACAGTAGCATTCCTTGAAATTATCCTTTCGTCAAACTTTTCTTGCAGTATATCGATAGTTTCATGAGCAGTGTGACATGTGGCACCGTCTTGCTGGAACCACATATCCTCCAAATCAAGTGCATCTAAATTTGGCCACAAAAAATTTCTTAACATCTGTCGATATCGTTCACCATTCACTGTAACTGCATCTCCTGCCTCATTTTGGAAAAAATGGTCCGATGATGCCACCATACCATAAACCACACCATTCAGTTACCTTTAGCGGATACAAAGGCTTCTCATGAATCTGTTGTGGATTGTTTTCACACCAAAAACGGCAATTTTGCTTGTTAACGTATATCCACTTAACCAAAAATGAGCTTCATCTGAAAAGATATTTTTTTTGGCAAAATTAGGATCCCTTTCAAGTTGTTCTAAACTTCAAGCAGAAAATTCTCTGCGCCGACGATGGTCCAGTGGCTTAAGTTCTTGGGTCAAAACAATCTTATACGGGTGTAAATTCAAGTCTTCTTTCAAAATACGCCAAGTTGTCGTTTTTTTAATCCTTAACTCTTGAGCACGACGAGGAATTGATAAAGTTGGATCCACTGCAACACTAGCTCTTACAGCAGCAATATTCTCAACAGTTCTTGCGTTTCGATGTCTTCTTGGTGTTTTTACATCGTGAAGAGTAAAATTATTTTTAAATTTCTCAACGATGCGACGAATGGCAAGCAAAGGAGGACGATTATTTACACCAAAGTTTTCGCGAAGTGCGCGATAAGTATTCACAAAAGATCGTCTATTTTCGTAAAATTTTTAGATAATAACCAAACGTTCTTGAAGCGCGTATTTAGCCATAATAAATTGTTATAGTTTACTGACAATAACTGACAACTGGTGACAGGTATAACTTTATTACCATGGTTACCATATCGTTTCAAAATCATATCGTTCTTATTGGAAAACCCTTTACATACACTGTTTTTAATTTTGAAATACTATCTGCAAGTCCCTTTCTAAGGCTTAAAATTTTACTAGGAAAGTCAATGGACAAGTCTTTATGGTATATCGTTTGTAAATTCCGCGCTTTGACATAGAATTCTTCTTCTTCACTTAACGAAGTTAAATTCTCAGGATATAAAAAAAAAATTAATTATGAAATGAAATACCAATGAAGAGCAAAGCTGGCAGCAAGCGTTGAAGGGCCGTCAATGTGCCCCCCGCCCCCCCGCAGTGCGGGGGGCGGGGGTGTTTGTTCCGCCGCTGATACCTATATCTTTTTGGAATGCGAATATGTAAAATACAATAATAATTTGTTATACTTAATATGCATGGCAAGTTGAAAAGCATTGTGACATAATTACATCAATTGTCTTCTGCATACTAATTGTTTATTATAAAAATGTTTTACCCTTGGGGCTATATTTTATGTATTTTTTAATTAATACCAACGTAAATAATAATATGCGTAGAAAAATCGTTAATGGGGTGGGAGGGCACAAAAATCCTTCTCTTGTTCCTTATAAGAAAATTTTAATGTTAAACAAAAATATATTTAAAGCGTTTCAATGAATTTAGAGCACATAAATTATTATAAATTGATTAACGAAGTTTCGTGATTTGGCTCCAGAAATACGCGAGCAATTGATACGAAATGTGCAAATTGGTAAGAATTTAAATAAAATTATACCTTTAATCTACGACCGCGCCATTATGACGTATTAAGCATTATCATTTAGATGTCATTATGACCTTCATAATAGCACTCGGTGCCATTATGAATTCATAATAACATCCAAATGTTACAAAAACAAAAAGAAAGTCGGTGCAAACTAGTTATTTGTTATTATTACTTAGAAAAACGGATTGCATTTATTTATTGTAAACATCCGAAGGGACACTTTCGGATTCAGAATCTCCCATATTTAAATTATTTTTGGTCAACACTTTTGCATACAATAGAAAATTAGACGGCAATAATGAAGTTGTCAAAATCGAAATTGAACCTCAAAAATGCGGTTACCATGATATCGACTAATATGGACACCTGAAAATTTTAAAAATTACGAAAACGTTATCTGATCAATGAAATTTATTTTTTTATTTAATTTAGACGAATAAAATCTATTTGCTCTGGCGTACATTAAATTTTGAATGATACACGTTCGATATGAACTTTGTTAATGAATGTTATGGTATGCCCTGGTCGATTTTGTTCATGGTTGTCTAGCTTCCTCAAGTATACACCTCAACAACTTTTGACACTCTATAATGCCCAGATTCGACCATTACTGGAATACTGCTCTCATATCTGGAGTTCTGCACCGAAGCATACCCTTCGGTTGTTGGATTCCATCCAAAGGAGAGCCGTTCGTCTAATCGGCGACCACGAGCTGACTAAGAACCTCGACAGCTTAGAACATCGAAGACAGGTTGGTGATTTGACTCTCTTCTACAGATATTTCCATGGCAAGTGTTCGACAGATATTGCCCGCTCGATTCCACCTAGAGTAATGCATAGCAGAAACACACGACGAACCACTGCCGCCCATCCCTATGTGGTTCAACTTAGTACACCCCGCACATCATTGTTTCAGAACTCTTTCATTTGGAGGACGTCATCTTTGTGGAACGGCCTTTCTGAGACCGTCTTTCCAACCGAATATAACCTCCAACGATTCAAGAAAAACGTGAATCGCTTTCTTCGCACACGCACCGCTCCCAGAGCGCCTTAAAGGATTTTTCCTATAGTGCTTGTGCTCGATCATAAAAAAAAATGAAACTTGTGCAATTAAACCACTAGGCTGACGCCTCGTGGTTTAACGTTGCACACGTTTCATTATAGTGTTCATACCGAACTAGTATCATTAATAACTATTAAATATTTAATAATAATAATGGACGACAGCAGAGTAAGATAGACATCTCATTCTCTTTATCATAACAAGGCTACAAGACTTCGAATGCAAAGGGCCACCAGGTTCCTCGCGAGTTCACCGATTATCACCGATATGTAGATTTTAACGGCCCTACATTTTTTATATAAGACGTTTTTTGATAACCCCTGTATATTTTGAAATAATCGACCGTTCTGGTAATTTTTCCTAACCCTGTATATTTATAGATTTTAGTTGTTGTTGCTCTCGTCTCCACATCACTGGCAGCTCCGTCCCCTAAGCCGGACCCCAACGCCAGACCTCATTTTATCACCGCAGATGTAGGCTATGCTTCTCCAATACTCACAGCAGTATCGCCTTACGCTTACTCCAGTGCTTATGCGACGCCGTACGCAAGCTACTCTCCGTACGCTGGGTATGCGTATTCGCCATACGCGGCAGGTTATGTAGTAGTGTAGTGTAGTGTCGATTTTAAAACATATTTATTTCGTTTTATTGAAATAAAGGTATTGTTCTGATTAGAATGGCTATTTTATTTAAAATCTATATACAGTGTCACCAGTAAAGTCCGCATTATATGGGATTTTTTTTTATTAATAGCTTTATTCGAAATTTGACTTTGGCATCAAGTTCTGCTTCGATCGAGATGAAAATTAAGCAAAAAAATAGTAGTCACGTGATTCGCATTATCTGTCAAATTTAATTTTTTTCCAAAAAATAATTCAAAAGTGGGGTTATTTCTGAAAATATCAAAAAAAAGTTATTGGAAAAAGTTTTTTTTAATGCCGTTTCTAGCCCATATGCAAAATTTCAGCTGCATAAAATAATTTTGATTTTTTACCTATGTTTTGTAAATTGCACCACTTTTGCAAAATAAGACTCCACGCAACCTACATAAAACTTCTCAGTTTTGACAATGCTTTATTTCAGATACATTTTCTTTAAAGTAGCGCCATATTAAATGTGTGTTTTTCTACAAAATCAAAATTGGGCTATTAAAATTTGGTCGCATGTGATGCAAAGTTTATTTGTTTTTTACCCTGTATAAGGTAACTTCATAAAAGAGGTATTTTTGAAAACTTAGTTTGTGTCTGAAAGTAATACACCTTAATATTAGGACAAGAAATAACAGTCTTCAGTAAAGTGTCTTTTAAGTGGAAAATAAATTTTATTTTAACTACGTAAAGTTTATCTATTTTTAACGATTTAATTTAAAACCCCTATATTATAATAATAAATTATTAAGCTATGTTATTATAACGTTAACGTATAGTATCACTTTCAGACACAAACTACGTTTTCAAAAATACTTAGGTATTTTATGAAGTTACCTTATACAGGATACAGGGTCAAAAACTGATAAACTTTGCATCACATGCGACCAAATTTTAATAGCCCGATTTTGATTTTGTAAAAAAACACACATTTAATATTGCGCTACTTTAAAGAAAATGTATCTGAAATAAAGCTTTGTCAAAACTGAGAAGTTTTATGTAGGTTGCGTTAAGTCTTCTTTTGCAAAAGTGGTGCAATTTTCAAAATATAGGTAAAAAATCAAAATTATCTTATGCAACTGAAATTTTGCATGTTGGCTAGAAACTGTATTAAAAAAAAATTTTTTTTAATAACTTTTTTCGATATTTTCACAAATAACCCCACTTTTGAATTATTTTTTGGAAAAAATTAAAATTTGACACATAATGCGAATCGCGTGACTACTATTTTTTTGCTTAATTTTCATCTCGATCGAAGCAGAACTTGATGCCAAAGTCAAATTTCGAATAAACCTATTAATAAAAAAAAACCCATATGATGCGGACTTTACTGGTGACACTGTATATGGGTGTTAAAATTGGGACACTGAAAACGGTCTAACGTTGCTAACTGGAAGTTTTTTAAGTCAATTTTATAATATTTTCCATTAATTCATTGTTCTATTACACTTTTACCGCTTCCCAGTGGCCGAGTTTCCCTGGGATAGCAACCAAAAGAAGCGTGGATAAAATATGGATTTGAATTGTCCGTGAAAGGTTTCAATAATTATTATTTCCTGTTTCCTGTGTAAGGCCGAAGAAGAAAATTCTTACTTTTAAACACATACCGGGTGTTTCTCAAAAGACGTTCACCCCTATAACTTTTTTATATTTATAGATATTAAAATGAAATTTTAAGATTATGCATAAGAGACGAGTCTGCATTTATTGGCATCATTTTCAATTTGTTAGCACTTTTGGTTTAACCGGAAGTGACCTTGACTTTGGTATTTTAAATGGGACATCTTGTATATTTTTACTTATTTGGGTTCAGCATAACAATATGAGTGAAATGACACCTCCCTTGTCATTTTTTGACGTGTTATAACATTTTTATGTTTATTTTTTATTTTGAATCAATCTAGAGTGCTACAAATGAATTAAATCTGTTAATTTATAGTCAACTAGTATATGAAAATTAAAATTATGTCATAATAATTGACTTTCTAAGTTTCACAAGCGTTTAAAAAATGAAATTTTGTCTTCTTGACGTTTACTCCATTTTTCCAAATGGAACGATGATGGTTCACTAGGATATTTAAAACGAGCATTTTTTTCCAACAATTTGATACCATACACTCCTATGCTATTTTAAAATTGACACTGACCAATTTGCCTTAAATCCCAATCGCAAATTTAAAAGCGTTATGCATTATTGCCGCCCTCTTTTCTAAAGAAATATAAAGGCGGCTTTGAAAAACAATGGAATGGGTTTAAAGAGCAATATGGCTTTAATTTAAAATTGTAATGTCATTACTTTATAAAACATACAATACATACAATGTTGTGGCTTTAGCAGAATTTTTCTGGTCACCCCAAAAATTAGGAGCATATCAATTTGTTCATTTCTAGTAAAACTAACCATTATATCTGATTTACAATGTAAGTTTAATAAACGAATGACATTACAATAAAAAAAATAAAGCATTGTCAAAACTAAGAAGTTTTATGTAGGTTGCGTTGAGTCTTATTTTGCAAAAGTGGTGCAATTTACAAAATATGGGTAAAAAATCAAAATTATCTTATGCAGCTGAAATTTTGCATGTGGACTAGAAACTGCATTAAAAAAAAACTTTTTCTAACAACTTTTTTCAATACTTTCAGAAATAACCCCACTTTTAAATTATTTTTTTGAAAAAATTAAAATTTGACAGATAATGCGAATCACGTAACTACTATTTTTTTTCATCTTGATCGAAGCAGAACTTGATGCCAAAGTCAAATTTTGAATAGAGCTATAAATTTAAAAATTCCCATATGATGCGGACTTTTCTGGTCACACTGTATATAAATTTGATTTATAACTGATCTAAACAATCGATGGTATTGAAACATATATAAATTATTGTAGAAATAACTATAACTTAAATTGCACTACTGTTTTCCTAGGACACGTGCTGCGTCCTAGGGTGTCCTGGGTATTTTTAAGCAGCGTCCTAGGTTTTTTAATACGCCCCGGTAAGGTCCTCGCGGGTGGAGATCATGGACGCGCGCGTTTTTAAAACAAAGCTGTTTGCTTGTCGTCTCTTTTCAACTTACTATTTTCGCCTAAGTTCTATAGACCAGGGCTGAAGCCTTTGAAAATGGTAAAAAGTGAAAAACAACAATGGTAGGATGAAACCCATTGGAAAAAGAAGAGAATATAACAAAAATGAAAGGAAAAATAATTTACGGGCGATCCGGGGTTGGGAAGTGGAAAGGGGTGAGTTTTTAAGGGCAGAAAACGATTTATCTCGATTTCCGGCCAAACTACAAGTAGTATGGAAAAACGTTAAACGGCAAAGTTGTAGGTAATAAAAAGATCTACAACTTTTTTCTTACACTTTTTTCACATAACCTCAAAATTTATGTGAAAAATTCAAATAACCAAGTTTTTGGTTTTTTATTTTTATCTTTTACAAAAAAAATTTTTTTTACGAAATTTGATGAAACTTACCCTTTTATGTCCCAAACAAACTGTAATTTTTTTGATTTAAAATATTTATTTTTCACCTTATTTTGACTTTATATCGAAAATGCACCCTAATTTTCAATCGAAAATTCTCACGTCAAAATATCTGCTTTTTTAAAAAAGTCGGTGGGCTTTTTGTTCGTTGAAGTCTCTACTTTCTGATGGTGTAAAAAAATATACATTACTATGGTAAATGTTCTCAAAAAATGCAAAGAAACGAACAAAACTCGATTCCGAAATTTTTTTTTAAATCATTATGTACAATTTTGAGTTATTTATTAAAATTTATACTTCAATTATTACTTTATTAATGATTAAATATTATTAAACTTGGTAATTTGAATTTTTCACATAAATTTTGAGGTTATGTGAAAAAAGTGTAAATACAAAAGTTGTAAATCTTTTTATTACCTACAACTTTGCCATTTAACGTTTTTCGATAGGACTTGTAGTTTGGCCGGAAATCGAGATAAATCGTTTTCTACCCTTAAAACTCACCCCCTTCCACTTCCCGACCTCGGATCGCCCGTAAATTATTTTTCCTTTCATTTTTGTTATATTCTCTTCCTTTTCCAATGGGATTCATCCTACTATTATTTTTTTGGTTTCAAAAATTATCGACCCTGGTCTACTAGAGTCGTTAGAGCGTAGTTAGGTGGTGGTGGTGGTGTCTCTAGAGTAGCAAGCTCTACTATTCTCAGCAATAAATAAATGGAGAAATGCAATTTTTTCCGAATTATTCTTATAAAATTTATGCAAAAACACCGAGATCGCGTCAACAATGTTTTAAATATAGAATTGATTCATTTAAATTTAAAAAAATGTAATAAATTTTAATTTTAATGGATTTTTCAACATCTCCCAAATTTATTAGGCGGCTTCAAAAACGTGTCTTGGTTTCTTTTCGATAATTGGTCCATTTTTTATTTATTTAAATACGTAGAACATTAACTTTAACAAATTCAAAGCGGAATACATTAAAATAATTAATTTTTTCAATTGGGAAAATCGACATACCTATATACATATATTTTCCAGGACTTGCCGCCCTAATAGATATTTCTAGTGGTTCTCCATGCATCTAATGGACTGTAGCTTGCCAGAATGTAGAAAATGTATTTTTTTTAAACGTCAGTACCTTGGTAGCGATGGGTTTTAGGCATAGGAACCATAATGGCACGTTTATACAGGGTTGCCAGGAAGTCCGGAATAAAATTAATATAGTCTTAACCTGTAACTTTTGGGAAAAACGCTCGGACAAGTCAATTTAGTTTTATATATGCTCACATTTTGATGTTATTAGTTTTTTTTATGGACATTTGTCAGAGATATGACGACATCGATCTTTTTTTTAAATGGAAACATACAGCTTGTGATACATCATTTGAAAGCTAATATCTCGTACAGTATGCTCGCTCATAAATTTTGGCGCGATTCTGTCAAGCTATTTCAAAATGGCGACTGTTAAAACTTTTTAAAAAATTTCTATTTCTTTTTTTTTTTTTTTTTTATTCAGCCAGCCGCTAAGTTAAATTTCTATTTAAATAAGCGGAAATTATAATTCATTGATTTTTTTTTTACCTTTCAAGGTAAGAAATCTTCATTGTTTTACGTTATGACATTTTGTGACTTAACAATAGTTATGGTTTATTTGTTATTTATTTAAAAAAAAAAAAAAAATTCTTAGTGTCTCCAAACTAATTTTGTATTTCAAATCTTCAATATTATTTGGTCTATTTTGGAAAACTTTTTCTTTTAAATATCCCCAAAGAAAATAGTCTAGAGGCGTTAAGTCTGGGGACCTAGGAGGCCATTCTACTCTACCACGTCGTCCAATCCAGCGACCTGGAAATATCTCATCTAAATATCTTTTCACATTAACACTAAAATGCGGGGGAGCACCATCTTGCTGAAACCAAATTGTTTCATTAGGTATATCTGGAACTACTTCGTTGGGAAAAATTACAGCTAGAGCAGCTGCATCAACTCGAAGGTTAAGAAATCCAGGTACCGTTCAGCTATGAGGTTTCCTTCATTTACTTTCTGGGGCCGCTGAGTATGCGCTTCAAATATCCATCGTGGATTTTCTTGACTCCAGAAACGATAATTATGTCTGACAATATCAAGCCGTCTTTCTGACAAAACCATTTTTGTTTAGAAAATTGTAAAATAATACTTCGGAAATACCTAAATAAAAAAAATTTATCATTTCCGCTTATTCAAATAGAAATTTTTTAAAAATTTATAACAGTCGCCATTTTGAAATAGCTTGACCGAATCGCGCCAACATTTATAAGCATATTGTACGAGATATAAGCTTTCCAATGATGCATCACAAGCTGTATGTTTCCTTTTAAGAAAAAGATCGATTTCGTCATATCTTTGACAAATGTCCATAAAAAAACAAACGAATAACGTTAAATTGTGAGCATATATAAAACTAAATTGACGTGTCCGAGCGTTGTCGCCAAAAGTGACAGGTTTAGGCTATATTGATTTTATTTCGGACTTCTGGGCAACCCTGTATATTGGTTTTACTCCTCAATAATGTAAGCGCTAGTAAATTTTCAATAGTTACAAATTGAGTCAATTGGTATACATTTTCACGTGCGTCTGGTGGACCTGGGAACCTGGTGAACCTTTGCGTTTGACATATTGTCGGCTTGTTACGATAAAGAGAATGATACGTCCATCTTGTTCGGTCGCCGGTGATGCGCATACCACATCGCTGTATTTGCATTTATTAAATTATAAATCGTTTATTATTGCAAGTTTTTTCGTCTATTTAACTGGTTTGCCAAAACAACGCGTGATTTATTGTTGTGGTTTGTAAAATTCGGCCTCCGCAAATCACGTCGGAGATACAGGAAGTGTTGATGCCGATTTGAAGTGCAAGGGCGATTTTTATGGATAGTACACAATACACAAAGATCAGGCGAAACAAATATAAGATAAACTGGTGGGGAAAAAAGAATGTTGTCCTATTATAAAAAGTCCTGGTAAAGTTAGAAATAACATCACTGCACTAGATACATGGAAAATTTGAAGAAACACGCTGATTTTTTATTAATAAATGATCCGCAAGTTCATACACTGTTTTTAATTCTAAAATATTATCTCCAAGTCCCTTTTTAAGGCTTATAATTTGACTAGAAAAGTCAATGGACAAGTCTTTATGGTATATCGTTTGTAAATTCCGGGCATTCACGTATAATTCTTCTGCACTTAACGAAATGAAATTCTCAGGATATAAAAAAATTAAATTAAGTTTTAACCGCCTTTTTATTAAACAATTTTGCGTCAAAATGATTTTTCATACCCCAGAATAACAAAAAGATTGCAGGAAAACTAATTGCTATTCTACTATTCAAATATAATACTTTGTAATAAGCATTTTTTCTAATTTTGTATCATAACAAATCTATTACGATACGCATTTGCGTATCGTAATGAAGCTATTTCGATACGCGTTTTTTCTTTATTTGATGTTGGTAACATTTAAATGTTTTATTTCATTGACTTGCGCGGCCTTTGTGATTTACGAGAAAACCCATTTTTCGCAAAGGAAAAATAGCTTGATAACCTACTTTTTTATTCTGTGTGGATAACAGTCATGTATGTTGGTTGCATAAATCTATAAATCAATCTTTTGTAGATGCTTCAAGCTATCATTTTCTGCCAAATCCTATCCAAAATTCAATCTACTAACCTTCCAATGTCGATTTTAACTTCAACTTTATTTGAATTTTCCATCTTCCTATACTAAATTGCAATGCCGTGACGTAAAATCACGTCTTTTGAAATTCGAAAAAAGTAGCAAAATCGCCCGAATTTCCGAACGCTCTGTATATGTACCGAATGTACAAGGATCACACAACGTATTCCGTCCAATTTCAAATCTCATATCGCTAAAATAACTTTAGAATCTCGTGGTGAAAATTGGTCAATAAATCAAAAAATGACAGTTCGCAAAATAATTTTTGTTGTCCAGAGGCTACTATGATAAAAATAGTATTACCAACATAAAATTTAGACATAAAAATTTACAAAATTTAAAGGATTTATTTTCTTTTTAAATATGTGCTTTTTTATTGAAAAAACTACAAATTAGAAAAAATAGTATAACGTACGTGTTACATAAAGCAGTTTTAAGCACTTGTCCCGTTATAAAACTCGCCGCAAGCGGCTCGTTTTTTAACATGGATGCGTGCTATAAAATGATGCTTTATAGAACGTGTACGTTAATATACTATTAAAATATGTATGGATGCTACAATGTATTCTTTATAGCTTTTTGTTTGGCCCTTGGTAATTCAATAATGAGTTTCGGTTATTAAGCTGCTACATCTCAGCAAATAGCTCTTGCGCTATTTCGAAATTAAAGTGGGTGTATGATAATCGCATTCTCAATGAAAATTCCATTAATTTGTCCAACTACGTCATTGTCCTGTCCTTGTAGTATCCTCCATTTGTGACATTTTTTTTTCAAATTTCAGTCTTTAAACATAGCATTTAAATTACATAAGCATTTAGTAGGGGAGGATAGAGCGAACCAGGCCCTTTTTGATGGAATGTAATTTCTGAAACAACTAAGTTTATATTGATTGAGGAAATCTTATTTTAGTAAACGTTATCAGGTTGGAAAATTAAGACTTTTTTTATTGAATGGTTTTGCTCGCGGGAACGTCATTTCTGCCGATGTCAGTTCGTCAGGTACAGTTGTATTCATAAAAAAAGCGTACACGAATTAGAAAGAGACCAAACCTGAATCATATTTGCGTAAAACCGGCTTATCGCATGTTAAAGGTGATTAAAAATGCAAAGCATTGGCGTTGCGGGCGTTAGTTCAATAGAATAACAAAAATTATTTTTTTCATTTTATAATAGGTACTTGTATCTTAACAGTTTTATAAAAATTACAATAGAAACAAAAAACGTTTAAAAAGAATAAATAAAATCTAATATTTGGTCGTATATGCCTGTTTTCCTATTACTTGAGCCAGTCTATTCGGAATTGACTGAATTATATTTGATACAATATTTGGATCAAGCTAGGTTGGGAGGCAGGAAATGTTGTATCAATAGCAGCATCCCTTGCAGTTGCAAATGGATTATTTCTTAAATATCCCAAAAAATGCAGCATCCTGTTCAGAGTTGGAAAGTTTGGGACGACCTGAACGGATTTTCCTGTTTAGGGATTCTTCTTGTTGCCAGCGTTGCTTAATTTTCAATAAAGTTTTTTTTATTTCTATTACACAACTGCGCTACAGCACGGATTGACCGTCCTTCTTCGATTCTTGATACAATTTGAGCCTTTTCAACTTCAGACAACTGACGAGGCATTTTTATGTTCTTCCGTCAAAGTTTATCAAACGTTACCACCACCATGCAGTTTCAAAATTAATTACACCGACGCCAATTCTTTGCATTTTTTAACGTGTGATAACCTCCAATAAACGATCATTTAGACAAGCCGGTGTTACGCAAATATGACAAAACTTACCTCTTATTCTAATTCTTTTACGCTTTTTTTAACGAATACAACTGTAAATTTTTTGGTGCTTTTACCACAGAACCTAAGGGGGTGCGGACAGGGGTTGAAGGAATTTTTGTATCTCAGAGACCAAAACTGGTGGAGGGCTAACAATTGTTATTTAAGTTCCTGATGTGTTTAGGCACTTACGAAAAACACGTATGTCTTTTTTATAACGTCTAGGTTCTATATTGGGTAGTAAGTATGTTGCTGCTTTGTTTCGATAAAGAATTTATAACAATTGAATCTAAATAAAATATATCATGGCCCATTGTGAGCCATGATAATGATAAGGCGATACGCGTAAAAATAGTTATTTATTTTATTTATTTATTTATTTATTTACAATGTACTCTACAGAATCCTAAGATCTAAATGGTACATATATTAAGACACATAGTTACATTGTATAAATTCAATGTCTCTTTAGCGCCCCGAGACTCGTCCCAAAAATATCACAATCTGCAAAATGTCTGTTGTAATTACTTAACATCCTTTCAACAAACGCACTTCTACCGTAATTTGTCCGATGTGTCCGTTCCAGGAATAATTGGAGTTGTCTGGTTCTCCTTACTGGGACGCGCAATGAGATCATATGCAGTAACCACTCGCAGTTCACATGACCATTGATCACCTTGTATAAAAAAATTAACAGAGCCTTCCTTCTGCGATATTCAAGCGTTTGTAGACCACATAAAAGGAGCCTAGTTTCTTGGGGAACGCCTTGATATGGAAAATGTAATTTAAAAAGCAGATATTTCGCAAATTTATTCTGTACCCTTTCCAGTCTGTTAATATGACATTGATAATATGGACTCCAAATTACAGAGCAATATTCCATAATACTGCGCACCAAACAGTTGTAGAGGGCTGTCAAAGCCTTGATGTCCGAAATATGTTTTGTGTGTCGCTTTATGAAACCCAGCAGCCTAAAGCTCTTGGAAATGATGTTGTCTATATGCATATTAAATGATAAATCGCTATCAAAAATTACGCCAAGATCATTAAAATGCGACACAGCTTCCAAGTTAATGTTATTAATAGTATAGGTGACACTCTGTGGGTAAACACATTTGAAAAATCTTAAAACTTTGCACTTCTTTACGTTAAGTTTTAAATAGTTTTTAATGCACCAGTCAACAAAACTGTCAAGGTCACTCTGCATATGATTGTCTCCTGGTGAAACAATGGAAAAAAACTTAAGATCATCCGCATATATGAGGCAGTAAGATCTTTTGAAACATTGCAAAACATCATTTATGAAAAGGATAAAGAGAATGGGACCTATGTGCGAACCTTGGGGAACACCTGACGTTACCAGCACTTCCTCAGAGAATGATCCGCATACAGTGACACGTTGCTTACGAGAAGAAAGATAAGATTCTATCCACTTGAGATATGTTCCGCAGACCCCAATATTGGAAAGCTTTCTTATAAGCAGCTGGTGACAAACACTATCGAAGGCTTTGGACAAGTCGGTGTAGACAACATCCACCTGCTTTCCTGCTTCCACCGATGAAACCAAAAAATCGTGGTATATGGCTAAGTTGGTTGATGTTGAGCGTCCTTTATAAAACCCATGCTGTTCAGCTATAATGTGGTGTTTGTATGTGTTAAAAAGTTCGTCGCTTAAGATTGCCTCAAATATTTTTGGTATAATAGAGAGTAAAGAAATGCCCCGATAATTTTCTATGTCACTTTTGTCGCCAGATTTGAAAATCGGAATTAAATTTGAGAATTTCCAGATTTCGGGAAAACTTCCACTGTCAAAAGACTTTTGAAACAAAGTGCACAATGGTAAAGCCAGGGACAAACTGCAGCTCTTTAAGAAAATTGGGTGAACTCCGTCAGGACCGCTGCTTTTGGATGTATCTAGGTTTTTCAATTTATCCAAAATTTCTTCCTTATGGTTCATAATTACCCCGGATTATACTACTACAATCTGTTTTAGGTCGGCGGTTTTATTATTCATTAAACTCACCCAATGCGTTTATCTGTTCTTTTATAACGTCGAAAGCATAACGATGACATGAAAGGCTTGAAGAGAGTTTCAAAAAGAATTGAAAGAACTACGTCACGTAGCATTTCCGCGCTTTTTAAAAACGATAATTTCAATTTCATAACGACGCATCGCGTTAGAAAAAGTTATCTAACCAATGCGCGCCCCATTATTGCCCTTTTAAAATGTTATCGACGCTGCAGTGGCGTAGACACTGCAGATCTAACAATTTGTTGGATAACATGAAAGATTTCTGATGTCAAAAAATCGTTATAAGTTAAAAAAAAACTACAATTAATTACACTTAATTGTTTATTCATAAAGTATATCTACTCAACCTTCAATACCTCTAATATCAAAACTACGCCTGGTTGCTAGATATATTTTTATTACTTTTATTCCTAATTAGTAATATATAGTATTATTACTAAACGACCGCCTATGAAGAGGAGTTATTGTTGTGCTATTTATAAACATACACTGCGCGGCATTTAACGCATAACGGAAAAATTGCCTCAATTTTGATGTTATATATTTTCCAAATTTGTGGTTCGTTTTTAATGATTTCTTTTTCTAATTGTAGGTTTTTTCCTTAAGCATATCACTGCCTTTGTTGTTTTGCTTAAAACAGTAACTTTGGTATTATACCGGCTGTTATAAAACTGTTATGTTTTTTTTACGGAAATTCAAAACACCTTGTGGGATTTACTAGCCATTGCAAGTTATCGCAATTACAGCCAAATAAAAGTCCCATTTTCTTTTTTGATTCATTGGTTTATTTCTGTTTTTTGATGAAATATTCAATTCTTAGTTCGACGTGATTTTATTGACATAAAATGCATTCATCGGAAAAGTAGCAGGCTATGAAAATTACACAGAAACGTCATAAAGTGACATGTAACAAGAGCATTGCCAGGTTTAGTTTTTCACTTTATCAGTTTTTAGTTTGCTTTGCATACTTGCATTGGCAATTTCTAATTTTATTAAGTGTGGCATTAGTTTAGATGCTCGCACGGAGTTAGTTGTGATTCAGGGAGGTCCTTTGAACAGGTAACCTATATATATATATATATATATATCAGACATGTTGGAACCCCATGTGGTACCATTTGCCCCATTTATTGGGGATAATTTTTTATTTATGCAAGATAATGCACGCCCACACGTAGCAAGAGTGGTACAAAATTATCTCCAAGAAACAGAAATTTTAACTTTGCCTTGGCCAGCAAGAAGCCCTGACATTAATCCTATTGAGCATTTATGGGATAACATGGGACGACATCTTAGAGCCTTGCTTCCTCCTCCTTGAAACTTAAATGATCTGTCATTGAGGCTTATGGAAATATGGAATCAGATTAATCAAGATGAAATCAGAAATCTGATTTTAATTATGCCAAGAAGATTAGAAGCAGTCATTAGAGCAAGGGGAGGTAATACTCGCTGGTAATTATTCATATTTAATTTTTTTGAATACCTTTAGAAATTACAATTTTTTTCCCTGTATTTTTTGCCCTGTTTTGTGGATTCAATAAAATTAATTAACACCAGATATTGATTCTTTATTTACTTTATAATTTGTTTTTTCTTGCTGTTGCATTAATCAAAGCATTTCGTTTATTTTGTATTTTTTAACTAAACATTTTTTTATGAAAATCGGGTTGAACTAAATATTGAATATTTCATGAAAAAACAGCGATAAACCAATGAATCAAAAAAAAAAATGTAAAGGAAACATGGGACTTTTATTTGGCTGCAAATTGCGATAACTTGCAATGGCTAGTAAATCCCACAAGGTGTTTTGAATTTCCGTAAAAAAAACATAACAGTTTTATAACACCCGGTAATCCCGGTATAATACCAAAGTTACTGTTTTAAGCAAAACAACAAAGGTAGTGATATGCTTTAGAAAAAAACCTACAATTAGAAAAAGAAATCATTAAAAACGAACCACAAATTAGGAAAATATATAACATCAAAATTGAGGCAATATTTTCGTTATGCGTTAAATATGCCGCGCAGTGTATATTCCAGTGATATGCAAACTATAGAATACGGAGTACCTCAAGGCACTGTCCTGGGACCGATTATTTTTAATACCTATATATTTGAACGAACTGTTTTCATTGGAGGTTTCCGGATATATTATAGGTGTTGCTGACGATACTGCCGCACTTCCAATTCATTATATAGGTATTTCATTTCATAATTAATTTTATTTTTTTATATCCCGAGAATTTAACTTCGTTAAGTGAAGAAGAATTATATGTGACAGCGCGGAATTTACAAAACGATATACCATAAAGACTTGTCCATTGACTTTCCTAGTCAAATATTAAGCCTCAAAAAGGGACTTGGAGATAGTATTTCAAAATTAAAAACAGTGTATGAACTTGCGGATCATTTATTAATAAAAATCAGTGTGTTCTTCAAATTTTCCAGATGTATCTAGTGCAGTGATGTTATTTACAACTTTACCAGTTAGTGTGGCATCAGCGGAACGATGTTTTTCCAAACTTAAAATAGTAAACTCCCATTTACGTAATACCATGGGACAACAACGCCTTTCGGATTTATCCCTAATCAGGATCGAACACGAGTTTGTTGAAACATTAAATATCGACGAAATTATAAACGATTTTGCAAAAAAAAACTCTCGACGATGTGGTCGTTTTGTATAATACCTCGTATAGTGACATAATGTTTGTGCAGACTTGTTGAGTGTTCATGTGTTTTACTGTTTTCTGTCTTTTGGATTCTTTGAGGCTCGATCGCTGCTACCCCCGTTACTACCATACATGGTAAGCAACATTATAAGTGGTGTTTTAAAATTTCGATTTTGCATCGTGTTTGCTGAAATATTACGTTCCTAATAACTACCTATGTTATGTCTAGCAGTCTACCTAGGATTATAAAATAAAATCGAATTGTTTGCTGGTTTAATAGTAGATACTTAACGCATAATGTGGGTTTAACCCTAATTAAATTATTACACGATTAAAGGACTCAAAAATTCATAAACCTGAACCTAATAGTAATGGAAATAAGAATTATCATTTTCCATTCGTTATGGAGAGGGGGCCCATGAAAACTTTTGCGGGAGAGGGGGGCACTCAGTTTTTGTTACGCTACTGATCACATCCTGTAGATTTCTTGGCGTTTAGTAGATTAGGCGTATTACGTAACTTTCCTGATGACCTACGTATCTCAATATTAATTTGTTGATTATAAATATAAATTTGTAACCTAATTCATTTTAATGCTGTCATCACATTAAAAGAGTGTATTGTAACATTGACCTAGCGATTTTTATTGGTTGCATTCAACGATGTTTAAAATTATTGTAAGTATAATTTGCACAATACGTACAATTATAACGCTATAGTCTGTTTTCTATTGCCTGACAGCTAAGAACCCTCGTTAAAAATGCAGAACACAAATTTTACCTTACCAGGTGAACATATTATTTTTCGCCTGAAAGTATATCTTTTTAGTACACTGAGAAAATCTCCAGCAGAAACATCTTTACTGATGTATTTTTGGCTATCCCAGCTAAAATATTTGCTAAAGTTGCAAACTGACTTTCTTGTAGCAGTAAAATAAGGTTTACTGATGTCTTTCTATTGATTTTAATAAGTACTTTGCTGTTGGTAATAAATATGTTCTTAAATATTTCGCAATAGCAAAATACGTAATTGTAAGAGCAAAAAACTTTTTCAAAAGAATTTTTATTTATCCTGAGAAAAAATGTTGCTGCCCCAGCAAAGAAAATTTATTAGATCCGGTATTCGGGTGTTTCCGTGTCGCCATTCGGTGTCCGAGCCTGTTGTCGCGCCGTTCGCGCATCATTTCGCTAAGTTTAGTCTTGAGGGAGAGGGTGGGGCTCATTCATAGCCTTACAAAATTATTTGTTTTTTTTTCTGTGTTTGTGACCCGCGGCTAGCTGTATTCACAGAACTCCAATAAGCTGTATATTGATGGAGTACAAGAAAAGTTAAAAGTTGGGAGGCCACCTTTAAATTAAGAAGAAGACTATACTTTAATGCAAATTTGGGAAAAATTTTTGATTATTTTCATTTATTTCCATGTCCTTAGTTGAACACAGGCATTAAATTGGTAAGTTTTGTTTGTATAATCTTACACATAATAGGTATACTTATTTTTGTTTGTTTTTATGCATATTTCGGTAAATCATTTATTTGTGTATTTTTAGAGAGAGGCAGTTTTTAACAAAAGGTTTCCTGATTGTATTGACGTCATACAATATACTAGTAGAACGTTTCTGCAGGAATAATAGCAAAGTTGAAAAAAACGAAACATCAGCGGATACGGCCTTGAAGAAAATATTGGTAAGTTAAAATGTTTCATTTTGTATATAAAATGTTTGCATATTAAACAGGTCTTATAATAATAATTGTGATTGAAAACTAATGAAATAATTATTTTTAGAGATTGCTGCTAAGGGACTACTGATGTTACCATATTTATTGAGCCCCATAACCATTAAAAGTGCCAGAAAAGCTTGCCTATGAAGACCAAGCAGGAGTGAGGTGCAAGAAAACTTGGTCTTTAACGCAGAGGTAAATATTAACTACTATTGGCTATGCTTGAACTAAGAATCATACATATATAACCTTATACCGTGCAAGCAAAAATTATTTGCATCAAAGAGAGCCTTGCATCTAAGGAAGTAATGCTTAGCGGTATCAATTAATCAGTTATTCCATCATCTTTGACAGCCCTTACGGGTAATTTTATCTAAACCAAGCCCTACGTTTTTTAATCCAAGCCCTCTTTGATGCAAATAATTTTTGCTCGCACGGTAGTAACCTGAATCAATAATCTAGGTAGCAGATCATTGACCTGAATACTCAATGGGAGGCTTAACTGGTAGTAGTGTCAATTTTTTTTTGACATTTTGAAGTCTAAACTTTTTAGTAAAATTTAATAATAATAATTGCAGTCGCGCATACATTGGTGTTACAATGACAAACACCGATAAGTTGTCTTATTCTTGACTTCGCTTGGTTTCTCCCTGGTCCTTCGTTTCCAGAATTTTTGATTACCCCTACTGTAAATATTTAATCAACATTTTCCGTTCCAGAATGATCATCTCACAGAAAAAATAAAGGCAAAATGTGAGAAGCTACAACAGTTTAACCTAACTGTTCAGCCGTTCGGAGTCATAGTGGGAAACCTTGCCTCTCCAACTATAGTTGTAACAGTGCTGTATCGTTATTATTATTATTATTATTAGGTGCATATAGTCCTGTTTTTGTTATTTCATGTTATAAATAAGTTTCTATAAATTATTTTTCTTTTATAGCCTGGTAGAGTATTATAATTATTTTTTCCTCATTTTTTATAAGAAAGGTTTGTAAAATGAAACTTTTATTATTATTATTAAATATTAGGTGCTTTATGTTATTACTTATAACGTTCATATAAATCGTTTTTTGCGTAACGTGTATTAAATATTTGGTTCTTGTCGTATTTTTATTATATAAAAAAATATTTATTTCATTTAGCTTTTTCCTTTTATTCCTATACCCTGTATTTGAACCTTATCCTCACGGCATTAATATTACTACATGCTTAATGTACTCTATTTTATTTATTAGCCTCTAAATTGTCTTTTTTATTGCAGCAAATTTTATTTTGTTTTTACCCTGGACGAAAGTGCGCCTGTGTCACAAATTTGAGTGCATGTACGGGAACCTTGAACATTATAAGAAATACATCAAAGTCGAAATCAAAAAGTGCAACTGCTTTAAATTTTACATTATGTATTTCTTACAGTTTTTAAGATTCCGATACTAGCACTTGAATTTGTGACACAGGCGCACTTTAACCCATGGTAAAAACAAAAAAAAATTTGCTGCAATAAAAAAACTTTTTAAGGGTAAGAAAGCACCCTCTTGTGCTAGCTATATAATTTTATTGTAGAAGGAGAGACATTTTTTGTTATTAGAAAAAGTATTTTTACCAACAGCAAAAGATTTTTAAGGAACAAGAAAGATCCTTTCTTATCTAAATAATCTTATTTACTACTGCAAGAGAGACGTTTTTACTATATAAAAAAATATCACCACTGTAGCAGAAATTTGTTGTTTCAGTAGCAAAGAATTTTATAGTTACATTATATAGTTTTATAAGTACAGCAACGTTACTTTTTAGATATAGCAGAATTACTTTATAGCTATAACAGAATTATTCTTGCAAAGTAGCTTTATTACCACAGCAAAGTATGTCCAGCAGAGTGCATTCTCCTGGTACAGTAATGTGCTTGGCTGTCCCCCATTTAGCAAAATATTTTAGCTATGGTTGCTAAAATTTTCGCTAGGAATGAAAAGAGATTTCTCAGTGTAACAATATACAGGAAGTTTAAACACTATATAGATTGGCACACCCCTAATTTTACCTTTCACAATAGGGTCGTAAAATTGTAACAATAAGGCAAGCCGATGATTTAGAATAAATCCTCGGACAGTGGCGGTCGTTTACGTTTTTATTGATGAAATATAAACTCCTTTTGTTTCCTGCCCGTATTGTAAATAAATTATAATTAAAATTTAATTGATGTAAAATTTGTCACAATTTTTTTCTTCCTACGTTGGGTAAAGTCTCGTCGTCTTTTCAGCATTTACAATTTTATCTAATGTTGGAATCTCTCCATTTAAATAAAAATTATGCACTTTTCTTCTTATGATACTTTTCACATCCTCATCATGCAATTTGTATAGGTGTCCTTCCTGGCGACTGTTTAGAAGGGGCTACAGGCTACAGTTCCAGATTTTCTTTCCCTAAGAACATAGGCGGTTCTAGGTGGGGGCTTGCACGGGGGGGGGGCTAAGCCCCCCAAATCTCGGATTAGCCCCCCCAAATTTAAATATGGCAATCGAAAAAATTCTATATATCTACGTAATCCCAGTAACTTTACTAATTTATTAATTAATTAACTTTTTCATAAAAAGCCTTCTTTTGTTCGCTACCAAACTACTACTAACACAACTAATAATGATTTGTATTTAGCATCCAATGACCCAATGTGATTTAGGATGAAAAAATACCTCGACGTAGAGTTGGAAGATGCTGCGTTAACGTTTTTTTCCAAAAAAGTGGGTAGAAAAATAGCTTTATAAAAATTTATTTGTGCAAAGATTTTTTTGTAAATTTAGGATAAAATCCCACTGGTGTCAAACATTTTTAATTTTTAAATTATAAAAATATTGCCTGTATTTTTAATTTTTAAACGTCCCTATCCATCCATATCTCTACTACTTACCCAGCAAACACAAGAGGGCGCCGAGGGCGTGATTTTTTCAACGATTTTAACGACTTTTGGGTAAAAATTGGGCGTGACACCCCTAAAATTTTCCGCCTTTGGCGGATTAGCCTCCGGCGGCACCTACGGTGGGCTTCCTCTACCTGAGGCTTAATCCCCCCCTAATTAAGAGGTCTATAGAACCGCCTATGCCTAAGAAGCCTATAGATTTTGTTGATTCACTAACTCCCGTCATATTAGCGTATGCTGATCCTAGGTTTCTGACAGTACTGCAGTGGCGTAGCGTGCAGGGGGCCAGGGGGGGCCACTGTCCCCCCCCCGCCCTTTGAGTCCTTTCCCAAACGGCGCCCCTTTTTCACTCTCCCAGTAGTTCCCAGTTGAATTTCACTTCACATGATAATTAATAATATTGTTTACCTATCGCTACTATCGCAGCAAGAGGAAATTTACTATGTTTATGAATATAAATAATAATTATATAACAAAACCCTAATCTTATCCGACTGAAAGTTTATATTGCCGACGTCCTACAGTCAATATTACGGTCGTCTCTTCGCTCTTCGTCAGAAAAACAAAAATTCCATTTTAACAAATAATTCCCGCCTATGAGAATATATGCTCCTATTATTATGTTATATGCATAAAATATTTAATAGAGTTTTAACAAAATTCCCCTTGCCGTGTCATATTCTGTTTTCATGTGACCATTTTAGACATGACGAAACAAAAACTTTATTTCTTAGGCCAAAATTTACTAAATAAACGAAATTATACATTAGCAGTGAGGCGCCCTTTGAACAAGGGCGTAGATAAGGGGGTAATAACCCCCCCCCCCCAGGACCCATAATGAGCCATGAAAACGAAGCACTTTTTTTTACTTGATCAATTTTTTTTGGATTTCTTGAGGATCTTGTGTATTTTATATTTTTTCTACTTGAAAATCAGGTCACATCAGTGAAAAAAGGGCGTGGCACCCAAAAAATGTTCGCCTGCGGCGCTATTTTTCCCCCTCTTTTAACCCATAAAAAAATTTACGCCCTTACCTTTAAAGCTTTCGCCCCCTCCGCCCCTTTAACCACGCTACGCCACTGAGTACTAGATGGTGTTTGGTGCACAAGTGCATCGTGCACATTTAAAACTATTGTCTTTGCTTTTAGGTCCAATACACACCTTTACAAAACACTGGGGAATAATTATTCGCCATTTTTGTATTATTTTTATAATATATACACATATACACGTTAAAAATAAAACTGAACTACCTCACTTGAAGTTGGAAATATTCTATGACATAAGCCACTTACCTGTTATTACCTATGCAATAATATATAATTTAATTACTGAAAATCAGGTAAATGTTATTGTTCCTCTTATGGTTTATTGAGGTTTTACGACTCATGACCCTCAGCTGTGCTGTCAGGCTTTAAGAACACAGTTATAGATGTGCCAGTGCCAGTGCCAGCGGTGGGACAAAGTAAAAGCGGTCCGTCCCATTCAAAGAAATATTAAAAAAAAAAAAAATTTGTTGGATATTAAATATGGATTTGCATGATTTGCCATAATGTTTTTCATCAAAGCTATATACGGAAAGGTCAGGCCACTGTACTGGTACTGGTATAGATCAAAAACTGATCTCGTGTTCAAAGAAGTGTGCAGTCATTGCAGAAAAGAAAGATCTGAAGTTAAAATCTATTATTCTTGACTGAAAAAAATACCTAATTCTAGAAGCATCTCCTTATAAAGTAGGCATTCACTACGGGGGTGGAAATTTTTATAGAAATTTCTGAAAATCTCAAAAATTAAAACTGGTGGAGGTCTATAAATTGGTATATAAGCTCCTTTAATAAAATAAGAATATAAGTATGTGGTTCGTATTTTTTTTTTAAATTCACTTCTTCTTCTTCTGGTGCCGTACGCTTCTTAGCGCGTTGGCGTTATATTCACTGGACAATATAAAGTGTTCCTTCCTCGGCTCTTCTGAATATCGTGGCGGCATCAGCGATGTTACACCAGTTCCGGATATTGCGTAGCCAAGAGTGTTGTTTTCGTCCTGGTCCTCTCTTTCCCTCGATTTTTCCCATTAGTATAGTTTTTAGTAGGTTGTACCTAGGGCCTCGGAGAATATGTCCTAGGTAGGATGTTTTTCGTTGTTTTACGATGTCTAGCAGTTGTCGGTCGATGTTTGCTCTCTGTAAGACTTGCTCGTTCGTTACATGTTCTATCCAGGGAATTTTAAGTAGTCTTCTCAGGATCCACATTTCGAAGGCCTCTATTCTTTGAAGGGATTTGACCTTTAGTGACCAGGTTTCTACCCCGTATAGCAGTATAGGCCATATGTAACATTTCACCACACGAACGCGGAGCCCTAGTGGTACCTCTTGTCGCAAAAGGTAGATATTGAACTTGATAAACGTGTTTCAAGCAGTGGCTATGCGTATTTTTATCTCTTCGTCGTCTCATTTGTCGTTCATCGTGGTGTTCAAGTATTTGAACTTATTCACCCTCTCGATCTGATTATTGTCGATATAGAGTTCTTCGTTGTCGTGGGGTTGTCTGTTGTCTGCTCACTATCGTCAGTTTGAGTTTGATTATGTTGATATTGAGGCCAAACTCCTTTACGTTTATGGCATTTACGGTGTCTTGCAGGTCTTCAATGTAATCTGCTAAGATCGCCGTATCGTCAGCGTATCTTAAGTTGTTGATGGGAATACCATTCACCTTTATTTCTCTTGGATTATCTTCCAGTGCTAGTTGAAATATCTTTTCCGTGTATATGTTGAACAGAAGTGGCGACAATACGCATCCCGTACGCATGTTGTCCGTGTAATGTGAATCATGAGTTCGTAGTTCCAGTATAATTTGTGTATTATTTGAATATAGTTTTCAACAATGCCAGCTTCTCATAGGATGGGTATCAAAAGGTCGTGTTTCACGTTGTCGAAAGCCTTTTAGTAGTCGATGAAGCATACAAAAACGTCCTTTCCTTGGTCATAGCATTTCTGTGTAAGCAGCAGCATGCAGTACAGGGCCTCTCGCGTGCCTAAACCGTTTTTGAAACCAAATTGTGTTTCGCCAGACCTTTCTTCGCACTTTTGGTATATTCTCTTGTTGATTATTTTTAGAAATTTTTTCAGTACATGACTCATAAGGGGGTGAAAAAAGGGGCTGTACTTTACTGATATTATTATACTTATTTGTAGGTAACCATTCTTACATTCCTGGCCCTTATTCTAACCTCTTCCGTGCCGAGAATCAAGGCGCGAGGAGTTAATCCACAACACACAACCTCCGTCCCCGATGATGACAAAATAATATGGTATCCTTTGAGGCTGGATCCTATTCCTCCGGAGATAAAAGATAAGACAAAACGCGGTAGGTAAACTTCAGAAGTTAGTTTTTTCTGAAACAATTTGGTATCGTTTAAAAAAAATAATTTAAAATGTTTTTGTTGCAGGAACTGCAGAATATATAATTAGCAACAACATTTTCTAGTAACAAGATGATATTCCTGAGACATTTTATAATTATTTTGATGAAAAGTTAAATAATTAGGAAGCTTATTTGTATTTTTTTTTGCTTTACTTTCCATTTGTTCGAAGCGAGGAATTTGTGCGATTTTTTACTTAAGTAAGTATATATTTTTCTGCAGAGGTTGCATTGGAAACTTTTCTTCTCCATTTCTACCCCCTAGGAGTCTAGGAACAAAATTTTCCCAAACATCAAAACACATACTTCCTTATTTTCACAGAGAAAGCATACAAGCAATTTTTAGCAATATAGCTAAAAATTATAGAAAGTTATAATTATGTACCCCCTCAAAATATACTATGCTATACACTATGATTTTATTGTATAGTGCAGTGGTTCTTAACCTTTTAGTGATGAGGGACCATTTGAGTAAATTTTTGTCTTGTTATGGACCACAAACGGTCTGGCTGTAATACAAGTTATTCCAACATCACATAGAAATGTCTTGATGGTTATTTTTAATTATTAAAAGCGCCAAGAATCCCTGCCACATAAGTATATGGTTGAAAATAAAGTTAGGTAACGTAAAGCAGTTTCTCGAATTTTAGGGAATTGTTTTTTGGGCCCAAAAATCTTTAAGTTTAATTCCTGCTTCGAATGTATTCTTGCAGTTACTATCGTGTTGTATTTCAATTATTTCTTCTTGAATTGCATCAGGCACCTCAGAAATATTGACAATGAAATGATTGCGGATCAGTTCTCGAATACCTTTGTCCTCGCAGTCAGGAAAATAGCAATTAAATTCATTTTTTAAGTTTTACAAATGGAGTGTAATGTGCTTTTTCATTTCTCCTGTGATCTCAACTCATTAATAATTTGATTCAGCGTATCAAACGCTGAAGAGTTCTCTCTTTCGACTTTGCTGATCCATAGGTCGATTTTAGCGGTAAACGCACTGATTTTATCTTCAAATGCAAATATATTGCTCGTGCATTCCAACTTCATATTTCCTGACCTTTGCAGCTGAAGGTTCAATTTATATGTTGTGCAAAAAAATACACTAAATAAGCGAAATGTATTTGAAATTTGTACTGACAGAACTGATCCAGAAACTCTTTGTTCTCCTTATTAGTTAAGAATAATTTTACTTCCTCTCTCAGTTCATACAACCTTGACAGCATGTTTCCTTTGGAAAGCAGCGTTTCGTGTTCAGAGTTCATATTAAAGCCTAATTTTTTGAAGAGACGTGTATACAGTGCACTCCTTTTTATAAAGTTGACTACTTGTATAGCTGACGTTATGTATAGTGGGAATCGTGGTTAATATGGTCGTCGTTTTAATAATTTTAGAATGACTTTGCGGACCACTTCAGATACTTTCAGGGACCACCAGTGGTCCACGGACCACCGGTTAAGAACCACTGGTATAGTGACTATACTATACAGAGTGTTATTTAAGTATGTGGCCAAACTCCAAGGGGTGCTTTTTTAGGTGATTTTAAGAAGAAAAGTTCATATAAACATCGATCCGAAAATGCATAGTTTTTACGATACAGGGTGTCAAACTTTAAAAAAAAAATCGGATGTTCGTAAATATCTCGTTATTTGATTTTGTTGAAATTTGGCAATTCTGTTTGTAATAACAAGAGGATAATTTAAGCTTAATTAGATTAAAATTATTAAGTCCAGTGGCGTATCGGAAGACACTCCAATTAATATTTTTGATAAAAAAGTTTCGCGCCATTGCCTTTTTTTTTAATTATGTATTTTTTTTGAATTAAGCAACTACAAATACAACTATTTTATTTCCTTCATTTTCGAGAAAAAAAAATAAAAACCACTTTGTTACTTACCAAACTATTAAGCAATTAAAATTACACGAAAGTCCTCTTTTGAATTTTTTCGCACAGAATAAAACTGTTTTCGATAAAAGAAATTAACATAAAACAAACGCATAACTTAATAATTTATTACTGCAATGTTTTAAAAGTAATAACTATACTCTTATTGTCCCGGAGACATGCAATAAAGTGGTTTTTATTTTTTTTCTCTAAAAAAAACAAGATATGAAAAAAACTCAAAAAATAAAATAGTTAGTGTAGTTGCTTAATTCGAAAAAAATACATAATTTAAAAAAAAGTCAGTGGCGCGCAATTTTTTTGCCAAAAATATTAGTTGGACTGTCTTCCGGGATGCCATTGGACCTAATAATTATAATCTATTTGATGCTAAATTATCCTCTTTTTTTTTTGATACCAAATTTCAACAAAATCGAATAAAAGAGTATTGAGATATTTACGAACATCCGATTTTTTTTTTAAGTTTGACACCCTGTATCGTAAAAACTATGCATTTTCGGACCCATGTTTATATGAACTTTTCTTCTTAAAATCACTTACAGAAGCACCCCTTAAAGTTTGGTCACATACTTAAATAACACTCGGTATAGCATTTTACGTTACAAGGCCGGTAGGTGACGAGGCGACGTAGGAGCCGAGTCTGGAATATAAACGAGTGCTGTAATAACACCTAACGGACGTGTATCGTATGATATTTTATTTCATTTTGTCATTATAAT
Organism: Polydrusus pterygomalis; assembly: GCA_963969555.1. Lineage (NCBI taxonomy): Eukaryota > Metazoa > Arthropoda > Insecta > Coleoptera > Curculionidae > Polydrusus > Polydrusus pterygomalis. The sequence goes on along the minus strand of OZ018382.1, from coordinate 1,970,145 downwards.
TATTTTTAAAAAGATTTAATGAAAATGTTTATTACAAATTTTAAAATATTATTAGCAATATTAATTGGTATCACTGGATATAGTTTAAATAACATAAAAATGACTAACTTAAGTTAAGCAAAATATTTAAAAAATTGTAAAAGAGAGTCTATTCTGTAGTTGCATAATATTTTTCATTTACTACAGTTGGTAGAAAAAATACTTTTACAAGTTAAAGCATCTACACAAAGTTATTTGGTATCGATAGATATATATTCAAAACAAAATAAAAATTACTAACTTTAGTTAAGCCCACTATTTAAAAAATTGTAAAAGAGAGCCTATTCTGTAGTTGCGTAACATTTTTCATTTACTAAAGTTGGTAGAAAAAAGTATATTATTTATAGTAAGACATGCTGCCAAAATAGCGACTTTCCAATAAATACTAGTCGGGGCGTGGAACGCATTTTTGTAGTCGGCCATGATTGCCTTTATTTTGTTTTGAATTATGACAGTTACTGTTATTATAAGTTTTAAAAACTTATATAGGTATTTTTATATTTCAAGTTTAATTTAGTTTAATGTATATAATATGATGAATTAAATTATGAATGCTCAATATGTGTAGTTGAACATTTTGTTTCCTATAATTTTAAGTGACAACTTGTTAAAAATCCAAAGTATAAAGTCAATATTTCCAAAAACAAAAGATAGTTGCTAGGCAATACTTTACAGTACCTGATACTGTAATGTTCCACTTACCGGCCGCAAATGAGTACATGGTAAGTTGATTTACCGGACAAAATGAAATAAAATAATACAACAAACTTTCATAAAAGTATAAAAACCAAAAATAATACAAAATATATTTTATTTAAACACAAATTATACAAGTCCAATTAAAAAAAAAATCCAGAAGTGTTCTCTGGTGTTGTTAATCGATAACATAATCCATAAATCCAACAAATCGGTCTAGTAATAGTAGGAATTGAATGGGTAGCCGCTGTAGCTGTACGCCAATGGATTGGTAGGGTAATACGCAGGTCTGTAGCTATAATAAGGTGTAGGATGTACTTGATCTAACTGACGGTACTGGTGGTAAACGGGGGTATAAGGTAACGGCTGATATTGATAATTTATAAGGGGAGCTGGTGCTGCCGCCTCATAGAAAACTGCCTGTCTCTTGTCGGTTTTCTTCGCCACGACATCGGGTTTCGGGTCCTCTGGAACGGGAGTGGCCAGGGCGACGACCAAGAGGCAGCTGACTACGAAGATCTGAAAGGAAGTAGGAAAATTTAACGACTTTACGAAAAGAAACGTACACTTCATAAAAAGTTCTAAAAAATACATTTAAAAATACAACTTAAACTAATAATCATTTTTTAGAAGTGATAGCAGATAACCTTTATATTTTGCTTAACCTCTATTTTGCAACAATAGTTGTGACGCATTTAAATAATTTTAGGGAATCTTTTATCATCAAGAAATGAATCATAAATTATATATTTTCAAGTTATAGTGTGCCTACAGTCTACACGAGATAAAAGTCTATTAAAAATAAGAACAAACATCAACAACGATTACCCATATAAACGAATAGACACTTTCTGGACAATTTTTCGTCCAGAAAATAACGTTTTGTCGATCAAGCAGTGGCGGCTCGTTAATGAAGGGCTCTGGGGCGCCGCCCTCCCTGCAATTATTTCAAACACAATCCAAAAATAATTTACTTAAAAAACCAATAAAGCAATATATGTAAGCAATCCATTAAAATAATTCAAACCAAACATAGCCCTATTCCAGCGTTATACTAAGCGCGGGCATAAACCAAACATAGCCCTATTCCAACGGGCAGTTTATACTCATAGACAAGCGAGTTGCGCGCTCTCAATGTTATACTAAGCGCGGGCGGACGACCACAACGAGAAAGTTGGAAAAAACAGACACGTATTTTTGAAAATAATATACATTTAAAAAAATTTTTTAATTTAAAGCCAGCGCCCCCCCCCCCCCCGACTCGCTAGTCACGAGCCGCCACTGCGATCGAGACCGGTAAATGGACGTGAGGGATCGGCAAAAGATTTTTTCGGTCTGAGGGACCGGCAAAAGATTTTTCCGGTCCCTGTTTCTTCATTTTTCCAATCGCTCTTTGATAATAAAATCTACCTTGCTTTCGTTACTATGAAAATTACATAAATTTATTTTTAACCAACTAGAAGGCTCCTTTTTGTTTACGTTGCTTATATAGCAACGGGAGACTATTGCGATAGTCTATAGCCTATTAACCTAATAAAATTAATAAGTGATAATTTTTCTTAGGTACGACTACTACGACTTAATTTGAATTCAAATGTCAAGTCATTTCGAAGTGACAGGTGAGACAATCCAATGTCTTTATAGTTTTAAATTCAAATATAACTTTAAAAAACATATTTCCGATGAGTTTAGTTTAATATGACGCACTGTATTTTACCATAGAGGTTGATTTTACTTGTTAGTAACTAAGGTTTATTACTAAAATTTCAGGAACATTAAAAGAAACTCCAATTTATGAAATTGTCTTACCGAATCTCCCACGCAGCAGAATTAATTCCTGATAATTCTGCTGCTAGTGATAACAACATTTCGATGTATTGTCGAGTGACAGTTCGTTGATTTTTAATTTGTTGTTTATGTCAAACTTGTTTCGCGAGTGCGCAAATTTAAAAATATGAATTCAGATTTTGAATTATCCGACACGGAAAATGAGATTCCAGAAGAAATTTTGGAAGCAGCAAGGAAAGCGACTTACGATATATTGCCAGTAAAATCGAAAGCCCATTAGGAGAAGTCATACGATGCATTTAAAAATAATATAAAATAAAATAAAATAAAGAATTAAATGTATATCGAAGTATCGATCTTAAAAAACCGAAAATTAGTGGTTTGCAGGTCAATCCAAGCGTCCAGGACTCGCCTTGTCTCGGCATAAAAACACTACTTTCCGGTCTTGTCATAAATTACTATTTCCCATATGATAGCATACGTTCCGGCGTTCACTGTATAATTTCTATTGCCTATAAATAATACTTACAGTTCTGAACATGTTGAGACTATGATGGCACTGCTGAAGACTATATAGTTTGACAAAAAACGGCTTCTTACTAATAAACCTCCGCGGAAGAACCTTATATTTATTCGAAAACCAAAAAGCGTAATCAAATAGATCGAAATCCGGTATTTTTGGCTTTATGGTCTTGTTTTTCTTAACGACCTATCTTAACGTTTCGGTTAAATATGGAAAACCAAAAAATGGGAGGGAGAGTTATCGCATTCGCTTAACGGAGTTTTCTTAACGTTATAACTTCGGATCGGTTGTTCCCGGACTCTTAAAAATGACCACCCTGTATGTTCGTTAAAGTATTAAGATAAGTGCAATGTTACCAAAGCAATATTACTGTAATTAAACCACAAGTTACATGCAAATTTATCTTAATTATTTTTGTCAAATAAAGTCAAATTATTGTAAGAACTCGCACAATAACTTAAACTAAAAAATGAAAAATAAATATAGTTTAATAAAATTAAAAAACACGCTTAAATAGTTAATCATACTAAAAAGCGGAAAATAAATATAGTTTAAAATTCTTGAAATTCTTAATATAGGCAGAAAATAATAATGAACGATAAACATCAGTATTATATAGTGAAAAAAAAGCGTAGGGCGCTTAATATGCTATATTTTTCGTATATTGAGCACCCCACGCTTTTTTCACAAAAATACTAATGTTTATCGTTCATTATTATTTTCTGCCTATATTAAGAATTTCAAGAATTTTAAACTATATTTATTTTCCGCTTTTTAGTTTGATTAATTATTAAAGCGCGTTTTTTAAAACTATATTTATTGTAACCGAAAAAAGTACATTTTTACGAAGTTGTTGTGTGGAAATAATAGCGTATAAGATGGGCGAAAACTTCCCAAGAATCAACATCGCTTTGGTTATTTAATCCATATATTTAATATTCTTAAAACCTGACATAATTTTTAAAAAATGTTGATTTCTGTGGGTTTTAATTATTATCAAACCGATTATCATATTATGTAGAACTATAATCTAGTTTAAATTTATATTATTAACAACGTAGGGGGCTATGAGGATAAATGGCCAGAGTAACGATAATATATATTATTATTTCTAATTTGGTATCAAAACAAGTCTATTACGATACGCATTTGCGTATCGTAATGAAGCTATTTCGATACGCGTTCTTTCTTTATTTGATGTTGGTAACATTTAAATGTTTTATTTCATTGACTTGCGCGGCCTTTGTGATTTACGAGAAAACCCATTTTTCGCAGAGGAAAAATAGCTTGATAACCTACTTTTTTATTCTGTTTGGATAACCAGTCATGTATGTTGGTTGCATTAATCTATAAATCAATCTTTTGTAAATGCTTCAAGCAATCATTTTCTGCCAAATCCTATCCAACATTCAATCTACTAACCTTCCAATGTCGATTTTAACTTCAACTTTATTTGAATTTTCCATCTTCCCTGTACTAAATTGCAATGCCGTGACGTAAAATCACGTCTTTTGAAATTCGAAAAAAATTAGCAAAATCGCCCGAATTTCCGAACGTTCTGTATATGTACCGAATGTACAAGGATCACACAACGTATTCCGTCCAATTTCAAATCTCATATCGCTAAAATAACTTTAGAATCTCGTGGTGAAAATGGGTCAATAAATCAAAAAATGACAGTTCGCAAAATAATTTTTGTTTTCCAGAGGCTACTATGGTAAAAAATAGTATTACCAACATAAAATTTAGACATAAAAATTTACAAAATTTGAAGGATTTATTTTCTTTTTAAATATGTGTTTTTTATTGAAAAAAATACAAATTAGAAAAAATAGTATAGTAACGTACGTGTTATATAAAGCAGTTTTAAGCACTTGTCCCGTTATAAAACTCGAAGCAAGTGGCTTGTTTTTTAACATGGACGCGTGCTATAAAATGATGCTTTATAAAACGTGTACGTTAATATACTATTAAATGTTGAAGATAATAACGTTTATTTGTTTTAAATCATAACCTATAAATTTTATTACTATAGTCTATTACCAAAAATATAGGCAGTGACGTAGCTCTCATAACCATGGAAACGACCAAAATACTGTATGGTCATTGGCGGTTTGCATTCGTTTCCATGGTTTCGAATAATACGTCACTGTCTATAATATTGGGTTTTGAGTATAGTTTCACCTAACCTAATATTTATTCTATCATTCTAGTGTTAATTAACCGAGTTTAAAACAACTTTATTACAAAACTTCCATTTTATATAGACAGAGTGTTTCAATAAAAACTCTCAGGCGAATTATTTCGAAATTTAAAAGTGACATGTAAATTCTGTAAACGCCAGTTTTTAGCTTCTATGATTGGCTTCACAACTGTGTAAAAAATGTGTATGAATAATACAAGATGTAGGTGGCGCCACGGTGCAAAGAATTTTTTTGATGACAGAACTTTTAAATGCTGTGGTTCATAAAGATAATTTAATTTTTATCGAATTATGTTCCATAAAAATTTTTCATAAATCCAACATGAACGGAGATAATTGGTGTTAAGTTTTTTTTTAAATAATTTTAACGAGTACCTATTTTAATTATAAATATTTTTAATATCCATTTTGTAACGATAATTTTAGTTATAAAACGTCTCGTGTAGCGCTAAATTATTACGTTTAGGCGCTTCTGAGGTTTTGGTAATTTTTATATTTTTTTCTGATTAAACAACTAAAAATATTCTATTCTTATCTATTAATTAATATTGTTTTCATATCTTGCTTCGGTTTCGAAGAAATAAAAATAAAAACAATTTTATTGTATTGAGATTCGGACACGAAAAAGTAAAAAAAAGTAAGGTCATTAAAGAACACAAAAATAATACGTTAAAAGGAGAGACCGAAAAGTCAGGTGCAGCTGACCATGCCTGGAAACATGGTCACCATATCATGTGGTCAGAAGCTGAAATCCTACATAAGGAACCACACTGGAGGAAAAGAAAGTTTAAGGAAGCTGCCGCTATTCACTAGAATCCAGGCTGCTTTAGTTAACCATCATTAGACATAAGAAATATCTGGAAACCTTTGTTAGATAGATGTAATCTTAGGATAAGATCGCGTGCCAACTGAACGCATGACTGCACCCACCTCAGTTATGCTTCGGAGCACCTAGCTAGTATAAATAGTACTGTAGTTACTTTACTATTCACCTGAAGACGACTGGAGATACTTGCCAGTTGAAACGTTGTGATTTAATACAAATAAAGACAATGGAAGTCCAAAACTCTTTCATCATTCAATCTACGTGTTGGTATGATAGGCCCGATGTTCCACTAAGGATAAAATAAGCTATTCTATTTTCTGACGATGGTCCACACGCAGTCATGGTGTTTAAAATTCATAGATCATTTGCCTCTTTCTATAATGGAGGTGTTTAGTTTTGTCCCTATTAACATTTCTAGATTTGATTTGTGGATCTTTGTATACATACGTAAATGCTGCTGTATAACAATTTATATTATAATTTTTGGAATTTATTGAACATTTGAATGATAATTTTTAAAATTAAGTTAACTTTTATATCCTTCTTTTTTTATGTATTTGAATGTTCGTTTTTAATAATTGAAACTATTTTTAGCATCTTTTTGACAATCCGTAAGTTTGCACCATATTATGGAAAACTTTTTTATTATTCATTTAACGAAAAAAAGTTATTCTTCATAAAAAGCTCTGCATGGTCTAAAATCTAAAATGCAACCATCAAATATCGAAATTTTCCAGTCATATACGAGGTTTGTCAAAAAATATGAATTTTTTCCAAGAGTAAAGTACCTTTATTTTTGACATTATCAAAAATTGTTATTAAAAAAAGTTGATCAGAACTAAAAACCACGTCTAAATATGAAATTATACGCATTTATGTTGAAAAATTATATTTAATTTTTTAATGCAAAATTTCAGCTGCATAAGATAATTTTGATTTTTCACCCATATTTTGTAAATTGCACCAGTTTTGCAATATAAGACTAAACGCAACCTACATAAAACTTCTTAGTTTTGATTTATTTCAGATACATTTTCTTTAAAGTAGCGCCATATTAAATGTGTGTTTTTGTACAAAATGAAAATTGGGCTATTAAAATTTGGTCGCATGTGATTTAAAGTTTATTTGATTTTGACCCTGTATAAGGTAACTTCATAAAATAAGTATTTTTGAAAATGTAGTTTGTGTCTGAAAGTAATACACCTTAATATCAAGACAAAAAAGAACACAGTGTCATCAGTAAAGTGTTCATTAAGGTTGAATTCTCAACGTCATTCAATCTATTGCCAACCTATAACCTATTTCGCGTTGATTTTTTGAGTTTATTATTTTAATAACTAACATTTAAAGAAAATCAACATCGTCGGTACATTATTTAGATAGTATCTGATATATTACAAAAATATCAATTTATTTCATTGCTAATTTTGGGAGAATTGTATAGTGAAAAAACAATGAGTGACAATGACATAATAATGTTAAAAAAAATCTTACCCGATATTTTTCGCTATACAATTCTCCTAAAATAAGTTATGAAATTCCTTGATATTTATTAAATATGTCAATTATTACCTATAGAATATGAAGTCGATACTGATTTTCTTTAAATTTTGTGTAAAAGCTAGAAAACATAAATAAATCTACGCGAAATAGGTTATAGGTTGGCAAGCATGTTGATACTCCCACCTTAAGTGGAAAATAAATTTTAGTGGTGGGCAAAAAATCAAAATTATCTTATGCAGCTGAAATTTTGCATGTGGGCTAAAAACTGCATTTAAAAAAACTTTTTCTAATAACTTTTTTCAATATTTTCAGAAATAACCTCACTTTTGAATTATTTTTTGAAAAAATATTTAATTCGACAGATAATGCGAATCACGTGACTACTATTTTTGCTTGATTTTCATCTTGATCGAAGCAGAACTTGATGTCAAAGTCAAATTTCGAGTAAAGCTAATAATAAAAAAATCCCACATGATGCGGACTTTACTGGTCACACTGTATATTTTTGATTGATTGACCAGAGAAATAACCACAAAACAGACTAATTACAAAATTCAGTTTATTAAAAAAACCATCATTTTACAACTAATCATAAAAATTTTTAAAATATAAGTACATGAAAATATTATTATTTTCTTCACAAAATTCCATAAAAACTAACCTCCTTCACCTCCTCCATCGACAATCTAGTAATGGTAAGCTATGGGTGAAGGTTGTGGGTGATATGTAGCATGGTAGTTGACATACGGTATAGAATGTATTTTGTACACTGATGGTACTGCTGGTGCATGTACAAAATGGGTGTATGGTATTGCGTGGTAGGTTACAACCGATGGGGATTGGTCGTATATAATAACCTCTCTTTTGTCCGTTTTTTTCTCACCCAGGGGGACCTTTACGATATCTCCGGGAACTAGAACTTTTTTGGCCTCTTCCGGAACTGGAGTGGCAAGGACGGAGACCAAGAGGCAGCTGACTACGAAAATCTAAAAAAAAAATGAGAAATTTATTTATTTTATTGTAATTTTCATTTTTAAATTGGGAGCCGCGATCAGGATTCCTCTAATTTTGACCAAGTTCCCGTCGGAATTTTGTAAATCTGATAGGACAGGATGAAAGAGCAGGAAAATTTCTATAAGATTCAAAAAATTTCGTGCAAAATATGCTATTATTAAGATAAATTATTTCAAAACAGTTTAAAAAAATACTTTAACTTTTCAAAATGTCTTTATTCCAAACTAAGTTTTACAGTTCATTACATGGAAAGTGACAAAATAATATAGAAAATAATAACCATGAAACAAAGTAACAATAAAAAAACGAATGGAAGTTAATTCAATTTAATTCATTAATAAAATCAACTTAAAAAAAAATTGAATAAATAATTGAATTTAGTAAATATCTCTTTAAATTGTTTTCTGATATTTTTTGGAAGATTATTATTAAGATTTTATCATTTCGTCATATAAAAGCGATTTTTTTCCGAAAATACTTTTTACTGGTATAGTTTTATAAATTATACAACGCCTGGTGTTATGATCATGTAATGTCTTATTCTCCAGAAGTGTTATGTTTGATTTTTCGTCTTTTAAAATAATAAAGTGAATACAAATCTTTAATTTATTAACGTGTAAAAATATCCTTTCGGTCTATATAGATAAACAGTTGGTTCTAAATGTGGTAATTTGTGTATACATTTAATAACTTTATTTTGCAATTTTTGTAATGGTTTTAAGTTTGATAAACAAGCAGATCCCCATACAGAAGCTAGGTATTGTAATTTTAAATATATTAATGAAAAATATATATTTTTCAAGTATTTCAAAGGAAGGAAATATCTAACTCTGTACAAAACAGATACCAAAGGAGTTGATAATATAGTGGATATGGCATTTCCAATTTAAATTTTCGTCTAAAACTAATCCTAAAATTTTTGTAATTTTTGAATATCGAATATTTTCATTATTAAATGTTAAGAGGTTAATAATGGAATTTATTTTCTTTTTAGTTATAATTGAAAACAATCGACTTTTGGTGTAAAATCCGGTAAAATTAAATTTTATTAAAGAATAACAACTTACAATTTTCAGCATTTTGGATCTGGAGGTATGGCACTAGAATAATTATCTTTTGACACAAAACGGTTTCTTACTACTGTCGTCTTCTAAACAACCTTATATATATATATTTTACCTGAAAACAAAAAACGCATAAACCAACCAAAATCCGGTATTTTTGGCTTTATGGTTTTGTTTTTCTAAACGACTTCGACCTAACTAGAATTTTGCATTATGCAAATAATGGTTCTAGATTTTGACCATATATTATATTGAAAAATAAATGTTTTCAAGGGCTGTAAACACGTTTATATCGACTTAAATTTGGCCAAAATTTGCCTTGTTTGCCTTTCAAATATGCAGTTATTTGCATTTAAAAAAAATTAAATATGCATATTGATATGCAATATTTCCTAATGTATTATAGTAAAATGAGGTAAAGAAACACATTGGGTTCTAAAATAGTATTAACGTACACGTTTTATAAAGCATCATTTTATAGCACGCGACCATGTTAAAAAACGAGCCGCTTGCGGCGAGTTTTTTAACGGGACAAGTGCTTAAAACTGCTTTATATAACACGTGTACGTTATACTATTTTTTTTAATTTGTAGTTTTTTCGATAAAAAACACATATTTAAAAAGAAAATAAATCCTTCAAATTTTGTAAATTTTTATGTCTAAATTTTATGTTGGTAATACTATTTTTTATCGGTAGCCTCTGGACAACAAAAATTATTTTGCGAACTGTCATTTTTTGATTTATTGACCCATTTTCAACATGAGATTCTATAGTTATTTTAGCGATATGAGATTTGAAATTGGACGGAATACGTTGTGTGATCCTTGTACATTCGGTACATATACAGAGCGTTCGGAAATTCGAGCGATTTTGCTACTTTTTTTCGAATTTCAAAAGACGTGATTTTACGTCACGGCATTGCAATTTAGTATAGGGCAGATGAAAAATTCAAATAAAGTTAAAGTTAAAATCGACATTGGAAGGTTAGTAGATTGAATTTTGGATAGGATTTGGCAGAAAATGATAGCTTGAAGCATCTAAAAAAGATTGATTTATAGATTTATGCAACTAACATACATGACTGTTATCCATACAGAATAAAAAGTAGGTTATCAAGCTATTTTTCCTCTGCGAAAAATGGGTTATTTTTCCTCTGCGGGAAATCAAACATTTAAATGTTACCAACATCAAATAAACGAAAAACGCGTATCGAAATAGCTTCATTACGATACGCAAATGCGTATCGTAATAGACTTGTTATGATACCAAATTAGAAAATAGCTATTTATACAATAAGTTGCGAAATGAGTGTCTTTTAGGCACGCGACGTGAAATTGTCCAACGAGGCAAAGCCGAGTTGGACAACACGTCAAAGTGACTAAAAGACATTGTTTCGTAACGAATTGTATACAATATTTTTTCTACTGAGGTTTTATAATAAAAAACCTAATTTTACTAAGATTTTATTACCTATGTTTCATTGACACTTGCCAAAAAATATTAAATTATACCCAGTCTGTGGTTACGTTTTAATTGTAAATAATTACCTGCGTTACTTTTAAGCACGTTGCTCCTGGTAACGTGCTTAAAAGTTTTTTAAGCACGCTGCGCTTTAAAGGAGGTTATTAAAAAACCATAATGACAATCGAAAAGAGGTTATTATAAAACGTCAGTAGAAAAAATATATTTATTTTTTTAAATGCAAAAAAAAACAAAGAAAAATAAAAGTAAACATTTTTTTTAACCTAAAATTATATAAAAGGCATTTATTACTAAATATTGTTCAAACTCTGTCTTCTATTAGTAAAAATATGTTTATAAAAAGATAAACATCTACTGATGTAATCGGACAATACTGCAACCTAGGTAGCAAAATATAAGGCCAAGATACAACTTCGTTGGAAAGTTTACTCTCATAAATGCTTTTTACTGCAGTTAATTATTTAAATCCTTTATTATTTTTTACAGTTACATCCAATTTTTTCCTTACTTGACCTCCTACTTTACCGGGAATGTTGTTACATTTAGCGGAAAAAGTTTCAACAATACTAATTGCGTCTCTTAAACTTAAATTTCTACTCTCCAACGAGGATATTATGTTCGGTATAAAACTGAAATTAATCTTAATAAAAACAAGATCTTTAGGTACGCATTGGAAATACTGAAATTTTTTGACAGACTACAACAGAAGTATGTATTACAAATCGATATAAATACGGTTTGTTAAGCAGATAATAATAACGCATTATTAGGTGACGATAAACAACCCCTAACAATATACCCGCATACCCCGGAAACCCCCAATAAATACCTTGAGTATGTATAACCAAAATGTAAATATAATAAAATCAAAACAATTCGAGTTTCGTATTGTTGATAATATGGCGAAGTTCTGGTTAAAGAAAATCAAACCGAAGAAATTATTACGTTGAGTTTCAGTACGCAATAAAACCTTTTAATTCTATTATATTAGAAATGGTTCCTTATAGATTATAGAGGTACAACTATTTTGGACAAAAGTTGCCTAGAAATAAGAAATTTTAACTAGAATTATCAACTTTAGGACTAAGGTGAAGTGGGATCCTCAGATCATCATATTATAGTCTCAGTAATTTGCGCTGGAGTTTTCTGCAGATGTTAGACACTCTGTATATTATGTAGAAATAATATTTATACCTATTTTGGTATGAAGTGTGTCTTTGAATTAGAAATACTATAAAGTTATAATAAACAAACCTTTGACCTTTGGGATAAACACCGAAATCCTAAAGACCTGAGCTCCTTCAAAACAAGTCAGCCCAAACGGTTCGAAAAACAGTCGACATAAAAACCATCAATTTATTCCGTGCACATGGTCTCCAAAATAACCAAAAATATGCACATGTTTCGGTGTTTCCCAACAATTTCATCGTATTTTACAAAACTTCTATGCTTTTATGTCGAAGCACCTCCCTTGCATAGCAATCAGTAAATCTCAATCGACAATTCAATTATTACTAAATTTTTTTGTCCTAGAACTGATTTTTGTTAATTGTTTTTAAAAGGTCTTTCTTATAAATTCAGTGGGGCTTTTTATAAATGGTATATAAACGTGGAATGGTGAGATTGCGTTAATAACAATCGGTAATTTTGTTTAATCAAAATAAAAACAGAAAAAAGCTGAAATGATTAAAGTAGTAAGTTGAGTGCATGTATATATAGTGTGACCAGAAAAGTCCGCATCATATGGGATTTTTTTTATTAATAGCTTTATTCGAAATTTGACTTTGGCATCAAGTTCTGCTTCAATCGAGATAAAAATTAACCAAAAAAATAGTAGTAATGTGATTCGCATTATCTGTTAAATTTTAATTATTTCTGAAAAATAATTCAAAAGTGGGGTTATTTCTGAAAATATCAAAAAAAGTTATTGGAAAAAGTTTTTTTAAATGCAGTTTCTAGCCCACATGCAAAATTTCAGCATAAGATAATTTTGATTATTTACCCATATTTTGTAAATTCACCACTTTTGCAAAATAAGACTCAACGCAACCTACATAAAACTTCTTAGTTTTGACATGCTTTATTTCAGAAACATTTTCTTTAAAGTAGCGCCATATTAAATGTGTGTTTTACTACAAAATCAAAATTGGGCTATTCAAATTTGGTCGCATGTGACGCAAAGTTTATTTGTTTTTGACCCTGTATAAGGTAGGTAACTTCACAAAATAAATATTTTTATGACGTAGTTTGTGTCTGAAAGTAAAAAAATAAAAAAATAAAGTAAGTAAAGGGGTTTTAAATTAAATCGTTGATAATAGATATCGTTGAATATAGATAATAAGTTAAACTAAAATTTATTTTCCACTTAATACTTAATGAACACTTTATTGATGATACTGTGTTCTTTTTTGTCTTAATATTAAGGTGTATTAGTTTCAGACACAAACTGCGTATTCAAAAATACTTATTTTATGAAGTTACCTTATACAGGGTCAAAAACAAATAAACTTTGCATCACATGCGACCAAATTTGAATAGCCCAATTTTGATTTTGTAGAAAAACACACATTCAATATGGCGCTGCTTTAAAGAAAATGTATCTGAAATAAAGCATTGTCAAAACTAAGAAGTTTTATGTAGGTTGCGTTGAGTCTTATTTTGCAAAAGTCAAAAGTGGCGCAATTTACAAAATATGGGTTAAAAATCAAAATTATCTTATGCAGCTGAAATTTTGCATGTGGGCTAGAAACTGCCTTTTAAAAACTTTTTCCAATATGTTTTTTCGATATTTTTAGAACAAACCCCACTTTTGAATTATTTTTTGGAAAAAATTAAAATTTGACAGATAATGCGAATCACGTGACTACTCTTTTTTGTTTAATTTTCATCTCGATTGAAGCAGAACTTGATGCCAAAGTCAAATTTCGAATAAAGCTGTTAATAAAAAAAAATCCCATATGATGCGGACTTTATCTACTGGTCACACTGTCTATTGTAGATAGGTTTCAAAAGTCATATTTTACTCAACGTATATTATTTATATTAATAAAAAAAAACTAGTAAAATTCTTTAAAATTGAACAATCAATAACTTAATAATTTTTTTTTCAGATCGCTTTTTTCGCTGTCGCCATCCACCAAATCTCGGCAGGAGCTGTCGAGCTCCTCCCAACCGCCCAAGTAGCTCCCGTAGCCCAAGCGGTAGTAACAGCTAGAAGCTCCCAATATTTTGCTCAAAACCACAACGCTTTTGCCGCACCCTTAGTAGCTCCGGTGGCTCAATACGTAGCTCCTGTAACGAGATACATTACCCCAGCCTCATCTTCATATAGTCAGGTTACCCGATATGCGTCACCCATTGTACAATATACAGCTCCCTTAAACCAATATATAGCTGCAGCTCCTCTAATCCAGCAAACTGCATCATTAATCGCTAGAGCTCCGTTAGCTGTAGCCTCGGCTCAACCTGTAGCTGTTGCACAGCCTGTTGTACAGCCTGTTGTACAGCCTGTTGCTGTAGCTCAGCCAGTACCGGTAGCTCCTCAACAACCAGCCGATCCAGCTCAGAATCCCGATGATGAGTCTATTGAAATCGAATCAGCTAGAGTTAGAACGTTGCCACAAGTCCGGAATCAGCAACAAAGTGGAACAGGTTCGCAGCTGCAAAGAGCCCGTCTAGCTAGAATCCAGTCATTTCCCCAGCCAAACCTTTCCTTAACTCAGCGGGATCTTATCACTAGATATCAGCAACAGGCTGCTCAGCAAGATACTCAAAATGGAAGATTTTCCGCAGCAGCACCTCTTGCCGCAACGATGAGTCAGCAATCTCAAAGTAACGCTCAAGTTTCTGGCAGGAACGTAGCTCAGCAACAACCGGGGGTGGCTGGGAATGGAGCTTTAATTGCTGCCCCAGGTCTGTTAAGTGCCCAGCAGTACGTTCAAGGGCCATATTTTATATAATTTTAATTTGTAAATATTAAGGAAAAATGGCTTTAAACTTGTATATAATTTTGTAAATATAGTTTTTTTACTCGTGTATTTTAATTTATTTTCTAAATTAGCATAAAATCACTTGCGGCAATTTAAATGTATACCTATTAAAGCAAAATAAGATATGATATTGATGTTTTAAAAAAAGGTGTAAGCTAGATATTAAATACCATTTAAATTTAAGTACCGTAAACAATAAAACAGGGTTTTAAAGTGGTCAATTAAAAATGAATAAATAATGTTGCAGATTGGCTTTTAAATAAATTTAATAGCTGTCTATACTACAATGGAGAAAAGTGCATTTAAGGGAGTTTTTAAAAATTTTTATATAATATACAATTATTTTATACAATAATTTCTTCAAATAAACTGTTAAAAATTATTGTTTTGCCAATAACTCTGAAACGAACAGAGACATCGAACTGCAGTCTTTACATTTTTTCTTGCAAATTTAATCTACTTTCCGATTATGATGTTATAGTTATACCGTATGATTTGAGTTTTCGGGATAAAATCAAAAAATCCGTTATTATTACAAATTGCGCCCTCTAGCAATTTTATTAGAAACTATCGTGTACCATTGGATACGACAATTAAAAGTACTTACCTTTATCTTCTAAACAAGCCTAAATTTAGTAAAATCGGATAAGCCGTTAAGAAGTTACAGCGATTTTAATGATTACACTTTCAATAGCTTCCCTTACTCTTATCAAGGTCGGTACGCCAATGCGCCTTAAACCAAAATGATGCAAAATTATCTAAGCTTTCTAATGATGCAACCAGAGTTATGCCTTAATACGGAAATTTTCGGAGAAATTTAAAATTTAAAAAAAATTTTTTCAATTGTGCCCCCTTGCGGCGAAATGAGGAACTTGAAAATAATTTCCAGAATGTTCTCTTGACCGCTTTAATCAAAATATTTTTCCCCCATGTTTCTACGCTTAGTAGTTTCCGAGATATGGCCAGTGGCCACCCTTAATGAAACACCATGTACAAGTAAATATATACAGGGTGGAATACATTTAGTATTGGGAAGCCTCTTTTTTTGCCGAACAGAGAACCGCGGCTGCGCTTATTTTTAGTTTGGCATACTTTTTTTTGTGTCTTCATGAAATTTACCCCTCTTTTTGGTGTAGAAATCGCCCCCAATTTTTTTTCAAATGTAAAAGGATTTATTGTGTTAGCTCGTTGGAAAGGACATGAAAAAGGGAATAAGATCCACTATTTACTTTTGCATATCGGTAATCTAGACCTAGAAAGCCAGAAAGAAATGTGGTTATTTTAGCAACAATTGATACTACAATTTGGGTTTTGCCATTGCAGGCTGTTTAAGAAAAGGAAAGGTTATTGATAAGGTTGATTGTTTACTCGATTCCAAATATATAGTGTGACCATTAAAGTCCGCATCATATGGGATTTTTTTTTATTAATAGCTTTATTCGAAATTTGACTTTGGCATCAAGTTCTGCTTCGATCGAGATGAAAATTAAGCAAAAAAATAGTAGTCACGTGATTCGCATTATCTGTCAAATTTTATTTTTTTTCAAAAAATAATTCAAAAGTCGGGTTAGGAAAAAAGTTTTTAAAAAAAGTTTTTTAAATGCAGTTTGTAGCCCACATGCAAAATTTCAGTTGCATAAGATAATTTTGATTTTTTACTCCTATTTTATAAATTGCACAACTTTTGCAAAATAAGACTGAACGCAACCTACATAAAACTTCTCAGTTTTGACAATGCTT
This sequence comes from Polydrusus pterygomalis, assembly GCA_963969555.1. Classification (NCBI taxonomy): domain Eukaryota; kingdom Metazoa; phylum Arthropoda; class Insecta; order Coleoptera; family Curculionidae; genus Polydrusus; species Polydrusus pterygomalis. Next base: position 1,953,277 of record OZ018382.1, on the reverse strand, counting down.
TATTTCAGACACATTTTCTTTAAAGTAGCGCGATTTTAAATGTGTGTTTTTCTACAAAATCAAAATTGGGCTATTAAAATTTGGTTGCATGTGATGCAAAGTTTATTTGTTTTTGACCCTGTATAAGGGAACTTCATAAAATAAGTATTTTTGAAAACGTAGTTTGTGTCTGAAATTAATACACCTTAATATTAAGACAAAAAAGGACAGTGTCATCAGTAAAGTGTTCATTAAGTGGAAAATAAATTTTAGTGGTGGGTAAAAAATCAAGATTATCTTATGCAGCTGAAATTTTGCATGTGGCTAGAAACTACATTTAAAAAAACTTTTTCTAATAACTTTTTTCGATATTTTTAGAAATAACCCCACTTTTGAATTATTTTTTGGAAAAAATTAAAATTTGACAGATAATGCAAATCACGTGACAACCATTTTTTTGCTTAATTTGCATCTCGATCGAAGCAGAGCTTGATGCCAAAGTCAAACTTCGAATAAAGCTATTACTAAAAAAAATCCCATATGATGCGGACTTACTGGTCACCCTGTATAAGTAAAATATAAAAATATCTCAAAATCCTTCATTTCTTCAAAGTGCCCTTTATATCTATAGGAAAAAATGAAAAATCATGTTGGGTCACATCGTAGCATAGCCTAAGTATGTGTTGTTTCATTTCGTCGTTGCTGAGTAAGTCAATGCGATGTTTTTCTCATAAGACTCTTTGATAGATTTCTATCTTTATCGGTAAGGTCGATTACCCAAAACATAACGTCATTGTTGTAACTCCATTAACATTAGTAGCTTGTTTGGATATCAAGTTTTTTTAAAAGTTGTCTGAGAGAATTCCAAAAATATTTTTTTAGGAACAAGTTTGCTATAACTTTTTTTATGGTTAATTTAATTATCGACCACTTAAAAATTAATAGATTTTTATTTTTTATTGTCTTAAAATATATATATTTTTTTTAAATTCAGGTAATTTTTAGGTATTTCCTAATATTATAACAGACACTCTCGTCTACAGTCTGTGAGCCCGTTTTTAGACTTCATTTTAGTGTTGAAGTTGTTATACCGTGCGAGCAAAAATTATTTGCATCAAAGAGGGCTTGGATTAAAAAACGTTGGTCTAGGTTTAGATCACAATGATATGGGGACGATATATCTAACCAAATCTATGTTAAAATTTTGTCAAATTCATATTATAACATGATATGCCAAACTAAAGAGTAATAAAATAAGTAGACAAATACAAATGTATTTTTGTTATTTACAAAATTAACAAAGTAAGAATATATACAGAAAGAAAAAGAAAAATATTTACATGTATTCCGAGAATTCACCTCACCAGAGAGGTGGAACCAGGCTTCATCCGAAAAAAATGTCAGTTCTAATAAATCATTTCTTTCCAATAAATTGTGGGTAAACCATTGAGAGTAATTCCTGCGTCTGTCAAAATCTGCGGCTTGTATTTCTTGGAATACTTGCACTTTATAAGGAAATAAATTTAGCTGCTTCTTAGGAATAGTCCTGCATGTTCCATAAGATCTTCTCACTTCTTGGGACAGGCATCCTGGTCTTATACAATTTGTTGGCGTATTTTGCATTATTTCACTAACGTTTGCATTAAGTTCTTCTGTTCTTACAGATGGTCTTTCTGCTCCTTTTTGTGTTGATAAAAATCCCCAGCAATTAAAGCACCGTTAGGAAAATGTTCGTGAAAATCGTCCATGCGCAAACCCGGATTGTATTGCCACTCACCATTTACTCTAACCCCGTTTCGAAAATACGCTTCAACCATGAATGTTTTGTGCTGTTCCGTAAATCCAATTGTGTGAATTGTTCAAGAAATTGGAAAAATGAGCGCTGAATCAAATTACTTGTAACGACTGTCAAAGATGACGGAATAACTGATTGATTGTTAATTCAGGTAGTTACTGACACCCAACAGGTATTAAGCTCTACGGCTAAGCATTACGTCCTTAGATGCAAGGCCCTCTTTGATGCAAATAATTTATGCTCGCACGGTATCACAAGGTTCTAAGAAATATTATAAATGGAGCTGTAGAAGAGTAATATTTTGTTTCCTTATAATGAAGAAAGAGAGTGCCTTTATTCTTTAAAGCTTCTTAAAGTTACCCAAACATAAGCCCATTACTTAACAGTATCATGTATCAATACATATTACATGTTCTATCGCAAGAAGCCCATAAAGTGTAGGTATGCCACTATGAATATCAATAGGAAAACCTTCTATAATATATTGCAGTCCAAAGAAATTTCAATAGTAACCTATATTTTTGGTTGGGCGGGGATCGCATCATTTTCATATATATTAATTTGGATCATCGAAATTGTTATCATTCATTTATCATAAGCCTTTGTGATTTACAAACAGAATCTACCCTAAGCGACACGAAATGTTCAAGTTCGTAAGTACTTATTTTTGATTTTGAAAAATGTTATTTTCTTTAAACAGACCTATAATTATTACAAATACATTGTTAATACCTATTGTTAAGTTGATATATCACAAAAATAACAACAAATTGTTCAACCAAATGAATAACAATAGGCTTGATTCACTTTGATTCGGCTAGAATCGTGTTTTTTTTTCAGCTATTTTCTATGCAGACTGTCCGCGGATAGGGTTTACAATAGCAGAAATGGATGAAAAATTTCATTTTTCGGGAAAAAGTAATTCTTGATAAAACATTTTGCTTGTAAAAAAAATGCAATTCACGAAGAGAAAATTTTGATTTTTTATACAGGGTTCGCAAAAACTTCAAAAACATGATTTTTCTCTAATAGTAAACTACCTACCTTTATTTTTCATTTTTGACCAAAATGCTAATTAGAAAACTTATTTAGAATAACGTTTGTAATTTAAATACGAGATTTAAAATAAATCTTCGATTTTTTTAGTTTTTTTTAATTTTAGAGGTAAAAGAATTTTTTTTTGGATAGCAGCATTAGCGATCGAAATACATGCATTATCAATGACAGAGGGGTATCAAAAAGTTTCGAAACCTGATTTTTGGTGTTACCAGAAATATGTATTTTTAATTTCACAAATGAAATGACCCCGGAAATAACACAAAAAAATCTTAAAATAACAATTTCTTAATTTGCAATTCAAACACTCCCCTCCCCGTCCATATTCAACACATTTTTCCAGCTGTTAACGAATGTGGTCAAAACTTCTTCGAATTTCTTCAATGGAAATTGTTTGATCGGCTTCAACAATTCGCTGTTTTAGAAGCTGTACGTCGTTCTTAATTGGACGGGAGTTCACTAATTATTGTTTGAGGCGCCCCCAAAGATAGGCATCTGAAATAGTTAAATCGGGACTTCTTGGAGGCCACAGAACGTAACATTGAATTAAATAAACCCTTTGTTCTAAGGTCAACATTTTCAAAACACATCAAATTCTATTTGACAACTTCAAATTTGCCCTATACGTAAAGCAAAGTAATAAAAAGGTAAAAAAATTCCTTGTTTTTTCAAAAGATGGTAGGAATGCATTTAAAATTTTAAAACAAGATACACACCACCCATTATGAAAATGTAGTCTAATAAAATTTTATATTAATATTTTTATTGAGCAGCAAAATTTCCATTTACCTCTAAAAACTAATAAAATCGAAGATTTATTTTAAATCTCGGATTTAAATTACAAACGTTATTCTAAATAAGTTTTCAAATTGGTATTTTGGTCAAAAATTAAAAATAAAGGTAGGTAGTTTACTCTTGGAGAAAAATCATGTTTTTGAAGTTTTTGCAAACCCTGTATAAAAAATCAAAATTTTCTCTTCGTGAATAGCATTTTTTTTACAAGCAAAACCTTTTATCAAGAATGACTTTTTCCCCAAAAATGAAATTTTTTATCCATAGCTATTGTAAACCCTATCCGCGGACAGTCTGTATATACGCACTATTTTAACTATTTTAATAACACATGATTTTTCAGGACACCATTTTAATTTTGACCATCATCTCCTGCACCACCATGGCGGCGCCAAAACCCAGCGTGCTTGCAGCAGCTCCCTACCTACACGCCCCCGCTGTGGTCACCGCTCAGAGCTCCCAAGTCATCGCTAGAAACTACAACGCCTTGGCCGCTCCGCTTGTAGCCCCGGCACCGATCGTAGCTGCCCCGGTACTGAGAGCTGCTCCTCTAGTAGCTCATGCGGCCCATGCTCATGTTGTAGCTGCTCCGGCTCCTTATTTATCCGCAGCGGCTCCGTATGTTGCCAATCCTTATGTAGCCAGTCCTTATCTAGCTAATCCGTATGCTCCTTATGTGCTCTAAGGTGGTGGACGTAGTGAATTATTTTGTGATATATTTTGTTTGTAAATAGAATGTAAATAATAATATATTATTGAATGGTAAGCCCAATTTATGAGTTTGAGTTTCATTTATATTATATTTTCGTTATGTGTTTTAATGATTTTTGAGATTTAATAGAATTTTCCAAATTATTATATTCTATCAAACCTTTATAAAAAATAGATAATGTTTTAGACACTCTATCCACATAAAAATTTTGATTAGTTCTTGTTTTATATTTATGATGGTCATAATTAAAAGAACAATTTTTTTTTAAATAATCAGGCAACAAATTATTATGTTTACTTTTATGTATAAGGATACATACTAAATAAAAAATTTAATTTCTGACATTCAACTAATCTAAATTTTTCAACATAAAATTAATTTTTGTATATTTGTCACAATTTAAAATAATCCGCATTGCCTTATTTTGTAAAATTTGTAATTTATCAAATATTTCTTCACTAGTACAATATAAAATGGAAGCAATAAAGAAAATGTGGTAATATAATAGTATTTAATACAGTTTTTTTAGAAAACAAACTTAAATTAGGAACTGATTCTTTTAAAATAACCTACTTTTCCGGCAATCATCGATATTATACTTTCAAAATAATTAAAAAATTTTAATTTTGAATCATTGATTATCCCTAAATATTTAAAAGTTTACTAATTCCAATTTTTCACCATCAATTACAACATTTATATTTTGACAATTTAAATTATTACCCATAACCATACATTTTTTAGTTTTTGAAATATTTCATTTTAATTTATTTACTTTAAGCCCATTTAATAATATATTTATCTCAGAATTTAGGGTACTTAGACCATCAAAAATATTTAAAATGTAAATTAAGGTGTCATCAGCAAACATTTGTAACTTACACATTTTTAAAACTAAAGACATATCGTTGATATATAAAATAAATAATATTAGACCTAGTATACTTATATATTAAATTAATAAATTTATTGATAGGTAAACTAGAGAAACCAGCAGAAAATAATATTTAATAAAAGTCTAGTTAAATATTTATAAACATCGTTAGGTTCCATCTAGGAGCCCTTCCACGAGCTCCTGCAATAAAATTGATTAATAAGTAACTCCATCTGGTGAGAAATAACAGCGTTATGAATCTGGTGCTTACGCAAAAATATAAATTTATCGATTCTGAACTGGGAGTCCTATAAATAAATATCGATAAAAACTCTCATAAAATACAATGTTTAAAAATTTTCATCTTTCCTACTCTGAGCTCCTAATATTATTAAATATTTGAATAATTTAAATTATAACATGTAGTATAATATTTAATTGGAAATATTTTTAAAATAAGGTTTATTGTACGATAACCCATTGTTATCAGTGAGTATTTTTTATAAATATAATTACTTAATTTAAACAAAATAAATTGTTTATATTGTGTTTGTGCACTCTTCATCTGTGCATTGTTCTGATGCCCTGGTAATTTATTTATTTTAAATAATAAATTATAATATTTTCCTCCGTAATGACGTGTTTGCCGATTTTTTTAAATTACCAAGGTTTGTTCAAATGTCCAAATCGCATTTTAAAATTTGTCTAATATTAAAATATGCTTTAAAAGCTCAAATTAAATCTTACTATGGAAAGGGGGATGATGCAAAACGTATATTATACAGGGTGGTACATGAAATGTAAATGTAAAATTGCAAAATTCTCAATCACGGTACGAAAACTTTATAATAAAATGATCAGCAATTGCACATGTTTTTGCTTCACAGTGTACCACTGGTAAATTTTAAAGTATTCTATTAATTAACACTATATCTAGTGAACCAAATGATCTTTAACAGTAAGAAAGAAGCAGTTACCTCTAAACTTTAAACAAATATTAGTACTTAACTGTTCTTTTACATTTCAATTTCGAACTGCTTTCATTCAACGTAAAATATGCGCACCAAAACGACCCGAACATTTTTGACATTCTTCATATTAGTTTCACACTTTCTTGGAGTTTTCGCCGATGAAATCGTCGAAAACACAATCGAAGATTATAATGAATTCGATGAAGGTGACGATGAATTAAGTGAGAGAGAATCAAAGCAATGTAAGTCGGGCAGTTTAGTCTATAAGGTTATTTTGTCAAAGTTTCTTTTGAAGGGGCATATTTTCAATGTACGTTACGAGCCACAGGCGACTTAAACGTAAAAAGAAATACAACTAAAGCGTCAAAAACGATGATTGTAATATATATTATTTTTTGTTTTGTAGTCTATCCTGGAGTTGGATTAGTTCGTTTCGAAAACAGCGTCTGTACTACCCAGGAAGGTTACTTGGGTATTTGTATCACCAGGAGACAATGTGGCTATATAGATGGTTCAAGATCCGGTACCTGTATATCAAATGGAATAGGAAAATGCTGTCTAAGTAAGAATATATTTTTTTCTAATTTGGTATCATAACAAGTCTATTACGATACGCATTTGCGTATCGTAATGAAGCTATTTCGATACGCGTTTTTTCTTTATTTGATGTTGGTAACATTTAAATGTTTGATTTCATCTACGAATAAAGAATTCTCAATTCGATGGATTTCATTGAGTTGCGCGGCCTTTGTGATTTACGAGAAAACCCATTTTTCGCAGAGGAAAAATAGCTTGATAACCTACTTTTTTATTCTGTGTGGATAACAGTCATGTATGTTGGTTGCATAAATCTATAAATCAATCTTTTGTAGATGCTTCAAGCTATCATTTTCTGCCAAATCCTATCCAAAATTCAATCTACTAACCTTCCAATGTCGATTTTAACTTCAACTTTATTTGAATTTTCCATCTTCCCTATACTAAACTGCAATGCCGTGACGTAAAATCACGTCTTTTGAAATTCGAAAAAACGTAGCAAAATCGCCCGAATTTCCGAACGCTCTGTATATGTACCGAATGTACAAGGATCACACGACGTATTCCGTCTAGTTTCAAATCTCATATCGCTAAAATAACTTTAGACCCTCGTGGTGAAAATGGGTCAATAAATCGAAAAATAACAGTTCGCAAAAAAAGTTTTTGTTGTCCAGAGGCTACTATGATAAAAATAGTATTACTAACATAAAATTTAGACATAAAAATTTACAAAATTTGAAGGATTTATTTTCTTTTTAAATATGTGTTTTTTATTGAAAAAACTACAAATTAGAAGAAATAGTATAACGTACGTGTTATATAAAGCAGTTTTAAGCACTTGTCCCGTTATAAAACTCGCCGCAAGCGGCTCGTTTTTTAACATGGACGCGTGCTATAAAATGATGCTTTATAAAACGTGTACGTTAATATACTATTTAATTCGATGCTATAAATAGGCGTTTGCTTTCTACTGCTTATTTTTTTTCAGTTCAGAGAACTTGCGGCCAAAGTTCCGCATACAACAATACCTATTTTTCCAGTACCGACTTTCCCGCCACTTTTAATGGAGATTCTTCTTGTACACTCACAATCGAAGCCTGTCCCGGAAACTCATGTCAGGTACTCACGCAGCCAAAAAATAAGACCCATCTACAGTGACCGGCAGAAAGTGCGCAGCATATGAGAAAGTTTTTTTTATCTTTAAGTTTAGAAAATTAATTTTATTTTAGATAGGTTCTGCCTGTTCTCAAACCAAAATAACACCTATTAAATCCGGTAAAAGTATTATGGTATACGAGGTAGGATCAAAAATTTGAAATTCCGCTAAGAGTAAAGTACCTCCATTTTTCATTTTAGAATTATTTTTTACTAAGAATTATTGTTTTAATTTCAAAGTTATACCCAAATTCGAAATTTCACTTATTTTGGACAAAATAATGGATTTAATCGTGTTTTCTGAATAACCCTGTATAAAAAATAAATGGCAACCGAACAGTATGAACATAAGATTTTCTACAGACTTTGTTAGAGATAACCGTCGATCATAAGTCCGATTAGTTTGTTTTCATAATATTATGGCGTTTTAAAATAAAAACATAATAATATTAAATATTTTTACTGCACACCGTATTTTATTTTCTGAGGGAACAAGTTAATTTAATCTAACTGATATTTTTTGATTTACATTGACTTAAAGCATCTCCTAAATAGTTTTTTATACATTGAGTTATGCATAGAAAGTTTCCTTTTGATTTATAAATAAATAAATGTAATTTAAAAATATATTATTGATCATTATTTTGCGTGACGAATAAAATCCGTTTAAAATATATTTTCAATTTAAATTTTTTTCTTTATAAATCAAAAAGAAACTTTATATGCATACTTCAATGTATAAAAAACTATTTAGGAGATGCTTTAAGTCAATGTAAATCAAAAAATATCAGTTAGATTAAATTAACTTGTTTCCTCAGAAAATAAAATACGGTGTGCAGCAAAAATATTTAATATTTTTATGTTTTTATTTTAAAAAGCCATAATATTATGAAAACAAACTAACCGGACTTATGAGCGACGGTTATCTCTAACAAAGTCTGCAGAAAATCTTATTTTCGTACTGTTCGGTTGCCATTTATTTTTATACAGTGTTATTCAGAAAACACGATTAAATCCATGTTTTTGTCCAAAATAAGCCAAATTTGAAATTAAAACAATAATTCTTGGTAAAAAAATATTCTAAAATGAAAGATGGAGGTACTTTACTCTTAGCGGAATTTCAAATTTTTGATCCTACCTCGTATACCATAAGACTTTTACTGGATTTAAAGGGTGTTATTTTGGTTTGAGAACATGCAGAACCTATCTAAAATAAAATTAATTTTCTAAATTTAAAGATAAAAAAACTTTCCCATATGCTGCTCACTTTCTGCCGGTCACTCTATATTATATTTCTAAAATTTTATTTTCTTAAAATTTTAGGCGAGAGTGGATTTTTTAAACTTCGTCTTAGCTCAACCGGACGGTAACGGTAACTGCGTAGATGATTCCATGGTGGTTACCGGTTCTGGAGGTAATGTTCCGGTAATATGCGGCGAAAATTCCGGCCAACATATCTACCTCACTTTTGTCGGTAACAATAGTATCACCCTGACCATAACAACGTCATCGACGGTTGACATGGAGAGGACTTTCAACTTATTAGTTACCCAGATCGCGTGTGATTGTCCTACGTTGGGTAATTATATATAATATACAGGGTGTTTCATTAAGGGTGGCCACCGGCCAATATCTCGGAAACTATTAGGCATAGAAACTGGGGAAAAAAAAATTATGATTCAAATTTTTTTTTTAATTCTAAATTTCTCCGAAAATTCCCATATTAAGGTATAACTCTGATAACATTATCGAAAAGCTTAGACAATTCTGCATCATTTTGGTTTAAGGCTTATTGGCGTACCGACCTTGATAAGAGTGGGGGAAGCTATTGAATGTGTAAACATTAAAATCGCTGTAACTTCTAAACGACTTATCCAATTTTACTAAATTTAAGCTTGTTTGGAAGGGAAAGGTAATTATCTTCAATCGCCTTATCCAAAAGTAAACGATAGTGTTTAATAAAATTGCTAAAGGGCGCAATTTGTAATAAGACTTTTTTCGATTTTATCCCGAAAATTCAAATCATACTGTATAACTATATCATCATAATCAAAAAGTAGATAAAATTTGCAAGAAAAGATGTGAAGACCGCAGTTCGATATCTTTGTTCGTTTCAGAGTTATTGCCAATACAATAATTTTTAATACAAATTGCGCCCTCTAGCAATTTTACTAGAAACTCTCGTGTATCATTAGATACGACAATTGAGGGTTCTTTCAAACAAGCTTAAATTTAGTAAAATCAGATAAGTCGTTTAGAAGTTACAACGATTTTAATGTTTACACATTCAATAGCTTCCCCTACTCTTATCAAGGTCGGTACGCCAATGAGCCTTAAACCAAAATGATGCAGAATTGTCTAAGCTTTTCGATGATGTAATCACATTTATTCCTTAATATGAGAATTTTCGGAGAAATTTAGAATTAAAAAAAAAAATGCAATTGTGCCCCCTCGCGGCGAAATAAGGAACTTAAAAGGAATTTCCAGAATTTTCTCATGGCCGCTTTAATCATAATTTTTTTCCCCAAGTTTCTATGTTTAGTAGTTTCCGAGATATGGCCAATGGCCACCCTTGATGAAACACCCTGTATAGACAGTCTACTTGCCGGGTAGTGGTACCAAATATTGTAATTTTTTTGTTAGACGGGAATAAAGTAATTAAAATGTATCTCTTGCAATGTAGCACCGTCCGGCTGTTTGCAGTACTATACGGACACTTCCGCCACAGTGAGAAGTTTCAACTACGGTACTCAAATCAACGGAGCCATCATCACCTATGCTAACGCTACAACCGTAGCGGGTACCAGACAACTAGCCAATACGAATTACGGAATTTGCGTTTATATGCAAGCAGGGTGAGTGTTACATTTTTATAATAAACATAGCGTTGCATACCAATTGATAATCGCACTGCAATTATTTTTTTCTATTTCACATTCATAATAAGCTCAGTACGATACGCATTTGCGTATCGTAATGAAGCTATTTCGATACGCGTTTTTCTTTATTTGATGTTGGTAACATTTAAATGTTTTATTTCCTTGACTTGCGCGGCCTTTGTGATTTACGACAAAACCCATTTTTCGCAGAGGAAAAATAGCTTGATAACCCACTTTTTTATTCTGTGTGGATAACAGTCATGTATGTTGGTTGCATAAATCTATAATTCAATCTTTTGTAGATGCTTCAAGCTATCATTTTCTGCCAAATCCTATCCAAAATTCAATCTACTAACCTTCCAATGTCGATTTTAACTTCAACTTTATTTGAATTTTCCATCTTCCCTATACTAAATTGCAATGCCGTGACGTAAAATCACGTCTTTTGAAATTCGAAAAAAAGTAGCAAAATCTTCCGAATTTCCGAACGCTCTGTATATGTACCAAATGTACAAGGATCACACAACTATGGAGAACTAGAGGGTAGGAGGCCGATCGACAATGGCAGCATTTTCAATTTCTGTCCCGGTTTTTTGGTTAGTTCGCTATATATTGGCCGACAGATGGCTCTCGCGTCCGAAGTGGGCTGATGTTGTCTTCTTCTTCTTCGTTTTTAGTATGGAAAAGTAGATCCTCCATAGTTTTTAACTTTCACTAAACCCTTTTTTTTTCTGTGACTTTTACTTTTGACAATTGACATTTTATTTTTCGAAATAACAAATAACTTTTGAAGGCAAGACAAGACAAATAACGTTGTATTGTAATTAATTTCTATATTTATAATGAATAATGGTACAATTTATAAAAGTAGAGTTTGCTTTGTGTCGGGGTGTAAGACAGGATCTTCTTCAGAGATGAAACGCAGCCAAATAAGTCTCTTTCTAGCTCCAAAGGTAAAACCCTCTAGCTAAAATGTTCCTGTATTTTAAAAACTAAGCATCGTTGGAACTTTATACAGGCCGAGTTTATTAATAAGTATAACAAAGTAAGTGTAAATTCATATAAAAGTCCTTATTTGTTCCTTAAAGAACTAATTTAAATAAAAATAGTTATCGCATCCATAAGAAACCATTTATTTGATAGCCCACTTCGAACACGAGCGCCATCTTACGGCGACTCGTAAAGCTGAATTACCGATGCTAATTTGGGACCGAATCCAATGCATTGCGATCGGCCTCCTACCTCAAGTCCTCCATACACACAACGTATTCCGTCCAATTTCAAATCTCATATCGCTAAAATAACTTTAGAATCTCGTGGTGAAAATGGGTCAATAAATCAAAAAATTACAGTTTGCAAAATAATTTTTGTTGTCCAGAGGCTACTATGATAAAAAATAGTATTACCAACATAAAATTTAGACATAAAAATTTACAAAATTTAAAGGATTTATTTTCTTTTTAAAATGTATTTTTCTTGATTATAAAAGGTGAAATAGAAAAAAATGTACAAGGCACATGTTTCATAAGGCGTTTTGGCGCACGTGTCAATAAAAAAACTCGCCACTTTGTGGCTCGTTTTTTAAAATAGACGCGTGCGCTAAAACCGCTTCTTATGAAACGTGTACTTTAATATGCTATTAATTCGTAGGTACTGTTCCATCCAATGGGCTCAAGGGTCTGATTCCACCTCGTTTACAGTGACGAACAACACAGCTTTGGTAGAAGTGGTCTCGGGACTTCCCGCAGATCCGGGGCTGGGGGAATTATGCATATCAGATTTTGTGGTCATACCCAATCCCTATTATGCTAACGGATCCGCCGTCAATACCGACAGGTTCTGTGGCAATCAGTTTGACACTGTTGTTAGTAAGTATCTGATGACGATGATGATAAAAGGAAGTTAAAAAAAATGTTTATTTTTAGCTTACTCAAAACCGTTTGTATTGACAACGGTAACGGATGCGGATGAACTGGCGACGAGTGACGTGGCCAATAGAGGGTTTTCTTTGACCTACACTCAGCTGGCATGCAGAAATGTCAATCCCTTGGTATTACTTACCGGATAAGTTTGTGGTGGAATTAAATTTTTTTAAATATATGATTTTTTGTATTTATTAAGAGAGATTACGTAAAGCTACAATATTAATAATAGCATTAACCGACAGTGATTGATGTGGCTTAATGCAAAATGTAATTGTCCCCGCCCCCCCCCCCCCCCCCCACTGCAATATCAAGTTTGAAAGTAAAAATTAAAGGCACCATAACCACTAAATATTTTGAAAACGTAATTAAATGTAACAAAAAGCACAAAAACGCAATTCAAAACTCGGTGTTTGGGCTCATTACGGCCCACTACTAATCTGGGGATATTATTATGTCCCAATATCAGCTGATCGATGACAAATTTCTGCTGTCATCTGTTTTAAAACGAGAGAATTCGTGCAGTTTACTATATCGGCACTTAATTAAAGAAATAGCCATAAATTGTTAGCGTTTTCTTATTTATTTTATATACAATAAATAACCATAAAATAAAACCAATTATTATCTTCCGAAAAACAAATTCCCTGCACATTGCACTTGGGAAAATGCGAGTGCGAAACCACGATTTCCCGCATCGTTGATTTCGTTTCCATCGGTCACTACGGTCAGTACGAAGGGCTTGGAAAACGCTAAAAACAGAAAAATCGTGTATAATTAGTAATATTTACCCACTAGTTAGACAAAACGCTATTATATCACTAGTTATAGAAAATTTGGACGTACATGTAACCGAGGGAAATCCGTTTCCACAAAATCGATCGGTGTTCAGCGGTGTGTCGTTGGAACTTAAAATCGGTGCAGGAATTACCACGAAATCTGTAATGCAGCTTATTCCTGTTAGAGCTGCTGTTGTGGTGCCTATGGTGGCGGCACCAACAGCCGTAAAAGTATTTCCCGTTACGGAGAAAGAATAGACGTCACTTGTCTGGGACCAATCTATCGCACAATAACCTGAAAATATCAAATAAATATAATAATTTTTTTTAAATATTATAATATACAGTGTGACCAGTAAAGTCCGCATCATATGGGATTTTTTTTTTATTAATAGCTTTATTCGAAATTTGACTTTGGCATCAAGTTCTGCTTCGGTCGAGATGAAAATTTAAGCAAAAAATAGTAGTCACGTAATTCGCATTATCTGTCAAATTTTAATTTTTTCCAAAAAATAATTCATAAGTGGGGTTATTTATGCAAATACCAAAACAAGTTATTAAAAAAAGTTTTTTTTAATGCAGTTTCTAACCCACATGCAAAATTTCAGCTGCATAAAATAATTTTGATTTTTTACCCATATTTTGTAAATTGCACCATTTTTGCAAAATAAGACTTGACGCAACCTACATAAAACTTCTTAGTTTTGACGATGCTTTATTTCAGATACATTTTCTTTAAAGTAGCGCCATATTAAATGTGTGTTTTTCTACAAAATCAAAATTGGGCTATTAAAATTTGGTCGCATGTGATGCAAAGTTTATTTGTTTTTGACCCTGTATAAGGTAACTTCATAAAATAAGTATTTTTGAAAACGTAGTTTGTGTCTGAAAGTAATACACCTTAATATTAAGACAAAAAAGAACACAGTGTCATCAGTTGAAAGTTGCAAATAAATTTTAGTGGTTGGTAAAAAATCAAAATTATCTTATGCAGCTAAAATTTTGAATGTGGGCTAGAAACTGCATTTAAAAAAAACTTTTTCTTATAACTTTTTTCGATATTTTCAGAAATAACCCCACTATTGAATTATTTTTTGGAAAAAATTAAAATTTGACAGATAATGCGAATCACGTGACTACTATTTTTCTGCTTAATTTTCATCTCGATCGAAGCAGAACTTGACGTCAAAGTCAAATTTCGAATAAAGCTATTAATAAAAAAAAATCCCATACGATGCGAACTTTACTGGTCACACTGTATATAAATGCCAGATATTAAACACAATAATAGGTAGAATTTTTAAATATTTTAAAATATTATTTTTACCCACCAGGGAACATATTTACGCATACTCCATAATTCATACCAGCCAGTTGTCTGGTACTATTCAAAAGACTGGTACTGCCATAATTAAAACTGCGTACAGTTCCACTTAGTGCATTATAAAATTGCAAACATCCAGATGGCGCTGAAACAAACAAAAATTTTACACCAATGGCATTGAAGATTATCTTCAATTTTTACTCTAAAATAATACGCCCTTACCGATGAATCCAAAGACTTACCCCTTGTGGGGTTTATTTGAACTTATACTCTGTTTCTTAAAGCCTGACAGCACAGCGAGGGTCATGAGTCGCAAAACCTTAATAAACCATAAGCGCAACAATAACAGGTACCTGATCTTAAGTACATAATTAAATTATCTATTATTGCATATATAGATATACAGGTAGGTGGCTTATGTCATAGAATATTACCAACTTCAAGTGAGGTAGTTTATTTTTATTTTTAACGTGTTATCGAAAGCTTGTATATATATTATAAAAATAATACAAAAAAAAACAGATATTATAAATTGGCTGTCTAAGAAAAATATACGCTTTGAAGATGGCATGTTAAAAAAAGAAGCTTTTAAAAATAGTGCAAGAAAATAAGTCACCTTTTAAAAAATGTGTACTTAATTGACGAAACGGCTAAAAAACGTGGTTTCATTTTACTTAGACTGCGAATTAAATCCAATTGAGTTAATATTGGCACAAATGAAAGGTTATGTAGCAAGGAATAAAACTACATTTAAAATAAAATATGTACGTGAGTTATTGAAATATTTACTAAAAATTGGAAAGAAGCTATAAAACATGTAATAAAAGAGGAAAAAAAATGTTGGACTTAGACAACCTGATGGAAGAAACGGTAGAACCACTTATTTCAGTTGACTCCACAGATGAATCCTTTGAATTTAGTGATAGTGAAGACACCTTTCTAGGCCTTTAATTTGTTAACTCTTTTAAGTATGAACTGTTTTTGTATTGAGAGAATAAAATTAATTCAGTTAAATGTACAAATATTTTTGGCAAACCTTAAAAATTATATACGAATAAATATAAATTATAAATGAAAATAAATTACATACAGAAACAAAAAAAAATATGGAAATAAGAACGTACCATAATATTACAATTTAAGAGGACAGGTAACTCCAATAAAAAATGGGTTAAAACTGTCGAATTTTTTGGCAGACCTGTTCTCTTAAAACGATACACTATTTCACTATCACTTTGTTTTGTTAATGTATAGTATCGGCTAGAACTAAATTAGATAAAGTTTTTATTATGTATAATTTATTTACAACAGGGGCAGGAAATAAAATAAATTTATATTTCATAAATAAAAAAGATCTATTCTAGATCATCGGCTTGCCCTATTGTTTTACGACTCTATTGTGTGCCAATCTATATAGTGTTTAAACTACCTGTATTGTTAAAGTATTTTTCACAATAAATGGTTGACTCCGTTTAACTACCTGGGACGTTTTGCAAGAGCTCGGCCATAAAAATGCAAATAAACTGTCGGTCAGGGTAGGATTATAATTTCTAATTATAGCAGGTAATATTTAACTATCTTGTGCTTGCGATAACATCTTTCAGATTTTTGATTTGATATGTATTATTTATTTAGGATATTTCATGTCATTAAATAATATATTATTAATAACGAATTAAATATCTAAAGTCCTACCCTGTAGTGTATTTGCTGGTTGATCGTCGATACCATGTAGGGTAAAAAATCCTTGTATTGTGTGTAAACTACCTGTATTGTTACTAAAAAGATATACTTTCAGGCGAAAAATAATAAGTTCACCCGGTAAGCTAAAATTTGTGTTTTGCATTTTTAATAAGGGGTTCTTAGCTGTCAGGTAATACGAAACAGACTTTAAATTGACTCAATTTATAACTATTGGGAACGTACCAGCGCTATGGAGGCGCATATTGCCTGTTTCTTACGCTGTACACTTTATAATCATTATGGTTTTTATTCCTTACCTCTCCAAGGACAATTACAATTGACCTGGGCCACCCTGATATTCCAAGATCGAGATAACGTCGAACTTCTTACATACACCGTGATCGTTATCGACGTATTTCCGTTAAAGTCGACGTACATGTGTTGTCCGCTATTTTCCCCACATAATAGGGGTACTATAGAGGCCCCCCCGGTCACAGCCAAAACATCAGTGGTGCAGGAACCGTTAATATTGGGTTGGGCGAGGTTTAAAGTAAGAAAATCAATACGAACCTAACAAAAAAAAATATTATTTATAAGTAAAACATTAGTTATATAAATATGTAATCGACGTGAGTTAACGTTGGAAACTATTACCTGACAGGCATCATCCTGTTTTTCTATGGTGAAGGCACATACTGAGCCCCCTGTATATGTGGCTGGAAAGCCAGGGCTTACAAAATACGTATTGTTTAAGTCGGAACTATCTCCACAGGTTCGCTGAACTGAAAAAAAATACCTTTATGTTTAATAAACTAGTTATGAAACATGCTGTTTTGTAGTGATGGTTAAAAACCGTTCATATTCTAATTATTGGGTAAATTTATAATTCTTATTTATTACATTTTTTTGGCACTAGCTACTGTCGGTACTTACATACGCAACATCTTCCTGCGCTATTGGCACAAGTGGCTGTACCAACGCCATCAAAATAGCTGCATTCTCGTCTAGTGTAGCAAGTGCCGACAAATCCATTACCTCCATCACATTCGCCATTTTCAAAACGTACCAATCCAACGCCGAAAAAAAATGGCAACCCTGAAAAAGAATAAGAGAATGAATAGTAAAGTGAAAAGAAAATGAAAAATATATACAGGGTGTCGGGGAAAAAGTGGGAAATCTCCCGGATATGAAAAAAACACGTGAAAAGAATACTACAAGTTCATATTATAAACTTCTTTCATATCGGCCTCCTCTTCGGAGATATGGGCTCCCAAAGAGCTTCCATGGAATTAAGTTTTTGACACATAATTATTAAACCAACAGGTATATTTTAATTTTTTTTTCATATAATCTATACCAGGTAAGACCCTTCAAATTACTATCCCAGAAAGTGTTGCGAATTACTCACAGCTGCAGGGACGGACTAGCTGTGACACTAATGTGCCCATTTTTTTTACGCCCTGTATGATAAAAACTTTGGACAACGTTTTTTACATATCTTTAACTATTGACTAAAAATTAAGTACTCTTCATTCATGTCGCTAATCCTGACCGTTTTCGGAAAAACGTCATTTTATTGCGATCATGTATTAATATTAAGCAGTTAAAAGTGATCATTTATAATTTATAGGAACAAAGATATTATATCTTTTATTGAAATACGCTAAATATACATGATGCAAATATGTTAAAAATTACGTTTTTTCTGAAAACGGTTAGGATTAGCGACATGAATGAAGAGTATTTAATTTTTAGTCAATAGTTAAAGGTATGTAAAAAACGTTGTCCAAAGTTTTTATCATACAGGGCGAAAAAAAAAATGGGCACATTAGTGTCACAGCTAGTTCGTCCCTGCAGCTGTGAGTAATTTGCAACACTTTCTGGGATAGTAATTTGAAGGGTCTTACCTGGTATAGATCATATGAAAAAAAAATTGAAATATACCTGTTGGTTTAATAATTATGTGTCAAAAACTTAATTCCATGGGAGCTCTTTGAAAGCCCATATCTCCGAAGAGGAGACCGATACGAACGAAGTGTATATGAACTTGTAGTATTCTTTTTACGTGTTTTTTTCATATCCGCGAGATTTCCCACATTTTTTCCGGACACCCTGTATATTGTCAAAATTTCAATTTTTGCTGATGGATATACAAATTTTAGTTCTGGTTTCAGGCCGTCTAAATTTTATAACTATTAAGGTGACCAAACGCTTTGTATAATTTTGTATTTTTTACTTACATAGAAACTGCTTGGACGTCCTATTTAAAGTGGAATTTCCATTATCGACCATAACAAGTTCATTTCCTCCAGGATTACTGTCACTAAACACTAGAAATATTGCAAAAAAAACACCGAAAATAAATTCTATTCTAATGGTCAGCATTTTTGACCTACTGAAAAATGCCCATGCCCATCAGTTGCATTAACAGACTTTTTTGTATAAATTAGCACTTCGTTCAAAGTTTTTATTTTATTTGACCTGATTTTAAGAATTTAATGTGATAATTCGTGATAAACTAGACTAAATAATCCTAACGGCATTATTGTATATACACAGTTGTTCACGTAAAACGTCCTTATATTATAGCTTCTACTTTATGGTAGTATTGTTTTGTTATAGTGTTTCCACACCACAAAATACCGTTTAAATTTCCTCACTACTTTCAGAATACCAACTTTTTTTTTATCATTTCAATGTCAAAATTCAGAAATTGTCATATTTCTGTTTATTATTTTCATTTGCTACCGCTAGGAGGCGGACCTTGCCACGTCTTGCGGACTCTATACCAGTGTGGAATATTTTGAATAATATACCTACTGTTATGATTTTTAAGTTAACTTTTTGATTGGCTGCCAACCAACAGCACAGCCATAGCAGTGGCAACTTCCCAATAGTTGCAAATTAAGTCGATTTAAGCTCAAATAAAACTCAAAGGGGGGAGTCTTTGGAGCTAGCTGCAACAGCGTATTATATTTTTATTTTACTTTACTCCTAACCAACTTTACAAGTTTATAACAGGGATAAATATTTAAAAAATTATTAACAATAATAATTATTAGACTTAATAGGTATATATATAAAAAAAGATAGTTAAAAAAATCGCTTTGTATTATAAACGTTTGATTAACTCGTTAAGAAAGAAAATTATACTAGGAAATATTTTTTTAAATGAAATTTAAATAATGGTAGTTTTTTTAATGTTTTAATATTTTCGAGTAAAATATTACAATAATATTAATCCATTATATAACAATGACCGTTTTCCAAAGTTACTGTTTATATTAATAGTTTGTAAAAAATTAGTTTGTCTAGTATCATGTCTATGAAGATCATGAACTTTTGTAAACGTTATGATAGAAATTTTTTGTTTTAAAAGTAAAGAATGAATAAATAGGCAAATTTTTAAATTATATAAATTATTTATATCTAGGTTTTTATTCGGTTTAAATAAATTTGTTGTTGGTTCCAAGTGCGGAAATCTATGAATACATTTAATAATTTCTTTAAAGGTTTTAGTACTATCGAATTGGCTGAACCCCAGATAGAAATAAGATACTGAATTTTTGAAAGTACTAACGCATAATGAATATTTTTTAAATAATTTAAAGATAAACAATGACGAATTTTAAAGAATATTCCAATTAACGGAGAAATGTTAGTTCGAATATGTTCTACGTGTTTTCTTCAGCTTAAATTTTGATTAATATATAATCCTAAAAATTTTATGTTATCTTTGTAATCCATATTTTCCCCATTAAATATTATTGGTTGCCTCTCCATATCTAGTCTTTGTTTGGCAATGTACATAAATGATGATTTATTAAAATTTAAAAGATTGCAACTAGACAAATATAATTTTTTAATTTAATTGGATGTCCGTAATATTTTTAGCATAATAAATAATTGTTGTGTCGTCGGCAAAAAGTTTAATTTGTCCATATAATTTTAATTTTTAAATATAATTGATATAAATAAGAAACAATGTGGGTTCTAGAATGGAACCTTGTGGTACTCCACATCTAATTGTTTGATAGGAACTAATATTACTTCCTATTTTAACGCATTGTTTTCTATTTTTTATATAACTTTCAAACCAACGATAAATTTTTCCTCTTATGCCTATATAAAATAATTTAACTAATAATATAATGGTTTACAGTATCAAAGGCTTTGGACAAGTCTAGAGATAAAATGCCGCATTTTTTTTGGTATCTAGATTTAAGGTGGAAGTATCAACATGCTTGCCAACCTATATCCTATTTCGCGTATATTTATTTAATTTTTCTAGCTTTTACACAAAATTTAAATAAAATCATTATCGTCTTCATATTTTATAGGTAATAATTGACATATTAAATAAATATCAAGGAATTTCATTAAATATTTTAGGAGAATTGTATAGCGAAAAATAGCGGGTAAGATTTTTTTTAACATTATTATGTCATTCGTCTTTCACTATACAATTCTTCCAAAATTAGCAATGAAATAAATTGATATTTTTGTAATATGTCAGATATTACCTAAATATTGTACCGACGATATTGATTTTATTTAAACGTAAGTTAATCTAATAATAAACTAAAAAAAGCAACGCGAAATAGGTTAGAGGTTGGTAATGGATTAAATGACGTTGAGAATGCCACCTTAATTGAATGTTAGTAATAATAACGTATTCTAGATTAAAAGTCTATCTTGCTCTTTCCTCGATGATTAAATTTGTACAATCATTATTTTTTCTTGAATACTGTACAACACTTTAAAATTAATAAAAAAAACTACTAGTAACATTTGACATTAAAAAAAATATCTATAGTATAAATAAAACCAATTTAACTTATAATATGTACTAAAAATGTATATTAATTGATATTCTATCGAATTTACTGAACAAAGAAGTATCTACAGAGCTTTATTTTTTTTTCTCATGTCGAGGACTTAGAAGTGGTGTGAATGCGAGTCAAAACTAGGTACTATCTGCTTGGCAAAGGTCACAACTGGTACAATCTTCTGGGTCACAACGGGAACCACCTTATGGGTCACGACCGGTACAATTTTTTTAGTAATGATCGGTATCTCTATGATCTTGTGTTCTGGTAGTGAGAACGGCTTAAAAATGATTGGTTCGGGTATGTGGAGGCCTGGTGCCGAAAGAACCACGGTTGCCAAACAACAGACGATGATGATTTTGATCATTTTTCTTTTGGCTGAAACAAAAAACGGTATATATTTTTATTATACAGGGTGTCCCAAAATGACGAGCAAAAAATTTAGGGGATAATTCTAGACCGAAAATAAATGCTAACTCTTCCTGTAACATTTTTTCGAAAATTGATTATTAACTTAGTTACAGGGTGTTAAAGTTAAATTTTATTTGCAGTTTAATATTTATGTATCAAGGGTACTAAGTAGATGATTATGCCCTGAGGGCGACAGTTTTACAAAGCCGAGGGCCTCTGGCCCGAGGGTTCGTAAGTCGCCCGAGGGTATATATCTATTAGTACCCGTGGTGCATACAAAATTTTTTCTATTTCACGTTCATAATGAGTTCAGTACGACCCTCATTTGCGGATCGTAATGAAGCTATTTCGATACGCGTTTTTTCTTTATTTGATGTTGGTAACATTTAAATGTTTTATTTCATTGACTTGCGCGGCCTTTGTGATTTACGAGAAAACCCATTTTTCGCAGAGGAAAACTAGCTTGATAACTTACTTTTTTATTCTGTGTGGATAACAGTCATGTATAATGGTTGCATACATCTATAAATCAATCTTTTGTAGATGCTTTAAGCTATCATTTTCTGCCAAATCCTATCCAAAATTCAATCTACTAACCTTCCAATGTCGATTTTAACTTCAACTTTATTTGAATTTTCCATCTTCCCTATACTAAATTGCAATGCCGTGACGTAAAATCACGTCTTTTGAAATTCGAAAAAAAGTAGCAAAATCTCCCGAATTTCCGAACGCTCTGTATATGTACCGAATGTACAAGGATCACACAACGTATTCCGTCCAAGTTCAAATCTCATATCGCTAAAATAACTTTAGAATCTCGTGGTGAAAATGGGTCAATAAATCAAAAAATGACAGTTTGCAAAATAATTTTTGTTGTCCAGAGGCTACTATGATAAAAAATAGTATTACCAACATAAAATTTAGACATAAAAATTTACAAAATTTGAAGAATTTATTTTCTTTTTAAAATGTATTTTTCTTGATTATAAAAGGTGAAATAGAAAAAAATGTATAAAGCACATGTTTCATAAGGCGTTTTAGCGCCCGTGTCAATAAAAAAACTCGCCACTTCGTGGCTCGTTTTTTAAAATAGACGCGGGCGCTAAAACCGCTTCTTATAAAACTCGTACTTTAATATACTATTATGTCATACCAGTTCGTTTTGAATAATAATTTTTTTTTATTTAATTTGATTTACCAATTTTTTATTTTTACCTGCGACATTACCTTGACATTATTAAAATGTTTAATGTGTCAAAGTCAAAAATCAAAAATGTAACAAGATGCACACTTAATGCCCGCGCGGGCCATAATGTGTACTTTATGCCCGCGCGGGCCATAATGTGTACTTTATGCCCGCACGGGCATAAAGTAATTCATTATGTAGATGGTATCTAAGGTATAAAATAGCTATTTATGTATCAAGGGCGTTACGGGGACTATAATGCCCTGAAGGTAGAAATAGCCCGAGGGCCTCTGGCCCGAGGGATAGGTTTCTGCCTGATGGGCATTATAGTCCAGTAAAGCCCGTGGTGCATACAATGCTTTATGTTTTACCTAAAAAAGAGTTTTTCAATGACTAATTACATTATTTATTCGCAATATAAAAAATAAGTTGCACCTGTACCTGTATACGTAAGTAGATAATGACTGGTGTTAAGTTTGACTTTGATGTTTCTGTCAGTTAGTCAGTTGGCATTTTTTATTTAACGATTTGCTCAAAATGGAAGAAATTCCACAAAATATAAGAGAAAAGGTCATAAAAGCGACCGAAAATCTTTTGCCAGTTAAATCAAGGCAACAGTATGATCGGGAGTATGGCATATTTGGTATTTGGAAAGATACGAACACAATTCTTCAAATAACCGAAAATGTTTTAATGGCATATTTCCAGGAACTGGTAAGTTATTGATTTTATTTTAATACATATGTTTAACAAACTTTATTATTTTTAGTCGGAAAAATACAGTCCGAACTCTCTCTGGACCAAGTATTCTACAAGCGGGCATTATCATAATGCCCGCTTATAATGCCCTAGGTGTGATAGCAGGTATTATTGCTATCATAACATATTCCGTTTCTAAGGTATTATAGATCAATAATAGATAGGTAAAACATAAACACAATAATGTACTGGTATGATATAAAAATACATAAGTTACTAGAACAATAAATACAACATTCAAGTCAAAGGTTCCAAGTGACGTCCTTCCTCTTTAATGCATAAATTAATTCGTCTTAAAAAATTAAATTAATTAAAATAAAAAATAATAAATTAAAATGGTTTCGCATTCATCACATGGAAGCAATGTTATTTTAGCGTTTTTCTCGAAAACGGTTAGATTTATCGAAACAAAAGTATTATACCTTTTTTATGTCAAAGGTTAGGAGAATAAAAATATTCAGTCAAAATGCGCATACAGTGTAGGGCAAAAAAGTTGGGACCATTCAAATTAAAGTATAGGTATTTAGTTTATTATTTCCGCGCACCCTGTATATCATTAATAAAAATCAAAAGAGGTAAGTTGCAAATTAAAAACTCAAAAACAATTTATTCAATGTAATTTTGAGTGTCGTATCGATTTTTATGATTTTCCTCGCCAAAATATGACCCTAAAGCTGTATTATTTTTTTTTCACAATTCGGGAGATTTAAACAATTTTAATTTTATAAAAATTTGCTTACCTAATAAAAACTTACACAAAATACAAACTGGTTAACTGTTAAAAATGCATGAGATTTTTTTCTATTTATACCATTTTGTGTTGAAATGAACTTCTTTTAGTTTCTACTATTTTGGATAAGTATAGGCACCTACATTTTTAATTATAAGGGGATTTCTTGCTTAAAAGATTTCAGTGATTGATAATGATAATGATATATTCGCAATGGTGGTATAGTAAATTCGCAAAATATTACATTCTCCATAAAATTTTGAACAAAAATTGTGTATTGTTATAATTTTCAACAATAGAAACACTGACAATAAAATAACTAATGTCCGACCGAAACAAGATTTTCAGCCATAACCGAAACCGAATCTTCGGCCTTGGTCTCAGTTTCGGCCGAAACCGAAACTTATTTATACGTGTTAAAAATTTTATTGCATGCTGAAATTTAATTTATTTTATATAGGACGAGATCGATCTCGGGAACGGATTGAACTTTTCCCACTTAAAAAAAAAAGTCTACAGAGAAAAAAAATTATTTATATACAGTAATGTCCGCATCATATGGGATTTTTTTTTTATTAATAGCTTTATTCGAATATTCGAAATTTGACTTTGGCATCAAGTTCTGCTTCGATCGAGATGAAAATTAAGCAAAAAAATAGTAGTCACGTGATTCGTGTCAAATTTTAATTATTTTTAAAAATAATTTAAAAGTGGGGTTATTTCTGAAAGTATCGAAACAAGTTATTAAAAAAAGGTTTTTTAAATGCAATTTCTAGCCCACAAATTTTAGCTGCATAAGATAATTTTGATTTTTTACCCATATTTTACTTACACACACTTACAACTTACACCACTTTTGCAAAATAAGACTCAACGCAACCTACATAAAACTTCTTAGTTTTGACAATGCTTTATTTCCAATACATTTTCTTTAAAGTAGCGCCATAATAAATGTGTGTTTTTTACAAAATCAAAATTGGACTATTAAAATTTGGTCGCATGTGATGCAAAGTTTATATTTATGTTTTTGACCATGTATAAGGTAACTTCATAAAATAAGTATTTTTGAAAACGCAGTTTGTGGTTGAAAGTAATACACCTTAATATTAAGACAAAAAAGAACACAGTGTCATCAGTAAAGTGTTCATTAAGTGGAAAATAAATTTTAGTGGTGGGTATAAATTAAAATTATCTTATGCAGCTGAAATTTTTGCATGTGGGCTAGAAACTGCATTTAAAAAAACTTTTTCTAATAACTTTTTTCGATATTTTCAGAAATAACCCCACTTTTGAATTATTTTTTGGAAAAAAATTAAAATTTGACAGATAATGCGAATCACGTGACTACTATTTTTTTGCTTAATTTTTATCTCGATCGAAGCAGAACTTGATGCCGAAGTCAAATTTCGAATAAAGCTATTGATAAAAAAGTTTCGGCATGGCCGAAGGTTCGGCCGGTTTTTGGCCGAAACCGAAACTAGATTTTTATCCGAAACTAGCCGAAACCGAAACCGAACCTTCGGTCGGTCACTAAAAATAACAATTGATAAATTCATATCTCGTCATCAAGTTTTATTTTACAAGGAATATTATCATACATGATTACTTATTACGGATAACAATGTACTTTTCCTTTGCTTATCTTCTGCAATGTTAGTGATGACCATATCCATAGCTAGAACCTCCATAACCTCCGCTGGATCCTCCATAACCTCCACTAGAGCCCCCATAACCTCCTCCGTAGCTGGAATAGACTTGTTTGTACTGCACAACGGGCACAATCTGCTTGGTCACAATCGGCACAATTTGTTTCGTCACAATCGGCACAATTTGTTTTGTGATGATTGGTTGCTGGTAGCTAATGCCTGAACTAAGATAGCCAGGCTCTGGGTCAGCTAAGACACAAGCCATTACCGCGAAAAGAAAGATTGCCAACTTCATGATGGTACTGATGATTTACTTTTTGCTTCTTTCAAAGTGGTCGTGTCTGGGTACTGATAGTACCAATGGAACTGATGATTTGTATGGGGTGTTTTTTTCCGTTATATAGTACGTAAAATTGCGTGATTGTATCGGCTTTTAGGCTTCAGTGATTTTTCTATCGTGTATAAAATCATATGGGGTAATGGAAATGGTTGTAGTGGTAAAAGGGGTAAGACGTTAATAGACCACAAACAAAAAGGCTCATTTTCGTACCTATATTATATATCCTTGTTTTCATTTTCATCTCAAAACATTCCCCCAAGAAAAAAATAATAATTATAACTAATACTAATCGCAAGTTGTTTTTTTATATCCCGAAAATGTAACTTCGTTAAGTGAAGAAGAATTGTACGTGAAAGCGCGGAATTTAGAAACGATATACCAGAAAGTTGTCTTGTCCATTGACTTTCCTAGTCGAATTTTAAGCCTCAGAGAGGGACTTGGAGATAGTATTTCATAATTAAAAACAGTGTATAAACTTGCGGATCATTTATTAATTAAAAAAAATTATTTATTATTATTTCTAACTTTGCCAGTTAGTGTGGCATCAGCGGAACGATCTTTTTCCAAACTTAAAATAGTAAAAACCCATTTACGGAACACCATGGGGCAACAACGCCTTTCGAATTTATCCTTAATCAGTATCGAATACGAGTTGGTTAAAACATTAAATATCGACGAAATTATAAACGATTTTGCAAAAAAAAACTGTCGACCATCTGGTCGTTTTGTATAATACCTTGTATAGACATAATGTTTGGGCAGACTTGTTAAGTGTTCACGTGTTTTACTGTTTTCTGTATTTTGGGTTCTACGAAGCTCGATCACTGCTACCCCCGTTACTACCATACATGGTAAGCAACATTATAAGTAGTGGTGTTTTAAATTTTAGATTTTGCATCATGATTGATGTCTTAAGTCTTAATAATAGGTAGTTAACACATATTGTGGGTTTAAGCCTAATTAAATTGTAGGCTCGTAGCTTTGTAACTTGTTTAGTATTCACCTGAAGACGACTGGAGATACTTACCAGTTGAAACGTTGTGATATGAAAAACTAAAGGCAATGGAAGTCCAAAACACATCTATTACTCCTAATTAAATTATTACACGATTAAAGAATTCAAAAATTCATACACCTGAACCTAATAGTAATAAAAATAAGAATTATCATTTTCCATTCGTTATGGAGAGGGAGCCACTAAAGGTGTTAGCGGGGAAGCCTCTTCTGTTGCTTTATGGGAGACCCTGTATATATAGCAAACCCAAACTACCCTATAATCGTTGACGTTAAGTCTCCCCTATATTTCCATGAAACCAAACAGGAAATTTAAAAAATACATATAAATACAATCAATAAACTGCAACTAATTATTATTCTATTGCAATATTAAGGATGCCATTCATTTGTTTTAGTTTTGTTAATGCAATTATTGAATCGGATTTAATCATTGTTAGAAATCTAAATAGCAAATACCATGACCTCGGATAATATTACCATTAAATTTTTATGGTTGTGTATTGGTAGACGGTGCATGATTGTAGGACGTAGGAATGCCGGAGAACAGGCTTTGTCACTATTACCAAATTCTTTATATAGTCAGCATTCGGAACTACTTATCATCCTGAATTAGATAGATGAGTCCATACTGAATATATATCCCAATAATAATGTTACTCAGAAACAATAATTATAGACCGATTTCTTTAATAAATACAATAGGAAAACTTTTAGAAAAATGTATTATTCATTTTTAGAAATTAAGAAATTAATTTCACCTACTCAATTTGGATTTCGAGAAAAATTAGGAACAGAGAATGCAATCTTTAATGTTACTCATTTTATATCAAAATGTTTAGATGAAGGTAAAAAAGTTATTGGAATATTCTTAGATTTGCAAAAAGCATTTGATACATTATCACACAATAAACTGTTATCTAAATTAGAATCTTATGGAGTTAGAAGTATCGCATATAATTTATTTAAAAGTTACTTATCAGATAGAGAACAGAAAGTAAAAATAGATAATGTCAGTAGTAAAAAAAAACTACTTTAATTTGTGGTGCTCCTCAGGGTACTGTTTTGGGATCAATTTTATTCTTACTTTATATTGATGATATATTAAAATCAGAGTTAAATGGAAAAGTATTTTCATATATGCAGATGACACTGTATTAATAATGCCAGCTAATACTTGGATTGAATGCGTTTTAAATTCAGAACTAGACATTTCAATAATAAAAAATAATTTGAGTTATGACCTATTAAACTTAAATTTAACTAAAATAAAATTTATGACTTTTTCTTGTTATAAAGATACTCAGCCGAATAGTTTAAAAGAAATTGAAATGCATGATTTAAATTGTTTAAAAATATCAGATATAGTTAGAATTAATTATGCTAACAAAATAAAATTTAAAAAGTTGAAATTACAAAATATTTAGGAATATTGATTGACCAAAATTTAAAGTGTGATCATCAAATTATCACTCTTACAAAAAAATTAAAAAACACTTTATGTAAATTTAGACTTAAAAAATATTGTGAATCAAAAACTTTGTTTAATGTTTTATTATGCACTTTTTCAATCAATTCTTTCCTATGGTATAATTAGTTGGGGAAGTGCATATACGACTCGAATTTGAAACAGCTTATAACAATACAAAAGTATGTTTTAAAAATAATATTTAATATTCTGAGTTTAAAACTTTACTACAAAACTTATATTTTATATATCGATGGTTAAGGTGCAAAACCTCGTAAGTCGGTTTTTATAAATTTTACAGGAAAAGCGAAAAACGAATTGAGAAATTTGAAAAAGTATTTTAAACAAAATTAGATGATTTGCTGAACCATTTTCTGGGGATATACAATAATATACATACTTTTTGAAAATGTTTGTTAATTAAGAAAATCTACTTACGAGGTTTTAACCTTAAATATTTAAACTGGGAAAACTTGGAAAACTAGGTAACTCTAGTATCAAAACCTCGTAAGTCGAATTAAGAGATTTCTGAATTTAAGTACTGTCTGGCAAATTAATTTTACGAGGTTTTGGCGATGGCGCCAGGGGTCCGTAAAATTAATAATGGACTTACGAGATTTTGTAAGCTTAAAGAATATATTTTTTTCTAAGTGTTTATCGAATAAAAGGTTAAATGGAAAAAACCGACTTACGAGGTTTTGCACCTTAACCATCGATATATAAAAATAAAAATTTATTACATAGCATTACGCATATATACCAAACAAGACAAAAAACAAATCTATGTTTATGTTATGATGTTATAATGAATAATGCTTTATCTGTTGGCATCAAAATTTTTAATATATCTATTACCCACAAATTTAAAAACTATGAGTTTTTTGACACTTAAAAGAAAATTAAAATCATGGATTATGCAAAATTATATAAAGGTAAGCCAACTTATATGTAGGTAATAATAATACTAAATATTACAATTTTTCTATCATAATTTCTCCCTTTTTTATAATTTTTCCGTTTTTTGGGTGAAATATTTTTGAATTACTTATTTTTAAATATATTTATGATGTGATTAAAATTAATATATCGAAATAAATATTTTTTTACAAAATCGTTGTTACAAGGGTCACGACCTTATACCGTTTGTTTTGTTGTCTCTTTGCATCATTTCACCCATAATTTTTGTCTAGAAATCATTCCCACGGAAACTAAAGAGCCGTCACCGACCATAAAATTATTTATAAACGTGGTTCGACTCGTATGAGCAGTAAACAATAAACATTTCAACAAATTTCTAGCTAAAATTTACTAAAACGTCATGTTTTTCGATTTAAAAAATTGTTCATTAATTTCAGGAAATCACCGGGGATTAACGACAACTATTTTTAAGAGACAGGCGCTGTGTGCAACTAGAAACTAATGGTATACAGTATCCAAAATATTTTTTTTCTAACGGAATAATTTTAAAAGCGAAAATAAAATTTATTTTTTAATCCTTACACAGCGTGTGAAACAAACCCGTTTCTTACCCTCTCCCGTTAGGAAACTTCTTCATATGGGGCAGTAGCCTAACAAACATCTTCGCAGAACCCGCACCGCGGGGGGGGCACATTGACGGCCCTTTCAAAATTTGCTGCCAGCTTTGCTTTTCATAGGTATTTCATTACATAATTAATTTTATTTTTTAATACCCTGAGAATTTAACTTCGTTAAGTGAAGAAAAATTTTACTTGAAATCGCGAAATTTACAAACGATATACCATAAAGAGTTATCCATTGACTTTCCTAGTCAAATATTAAGCCTCAAAAAGGGACTTGGAGATAGTATTTCAAAATTAAAAACAGTGTATGAACTTGCGGATCATTTATTAATAAAAAATCAGTGTGTTTCTTCAAATTTTCCAGATCTATCTAGTGCAGTGATGTTATTTCTAACTTTATTTACCAGTTAGGGTGGTAAAGTCGATTCACTCAGTAAACCTGCAAGATGGCCGACATGTCATATGACAAAAGTCAATGAAAATGCAAAAATTTATTTTTTCTTCAAACGTCAATAAACTTGACGTTTTTCTACTAATTTTTTGACGTTAAAGTTCTACTTTTTCGTCAGAAGGCGGTTGCTTTTGGCAACGGAAGAAAAAGTATTTACTTTTTCTTCCGTTGCCAATAGCAGCGGAAGTAAAAGTATGACTGTGTTCTCATGACTAAATATATATTAAATAACACCACTGGATTTTGTTGGCAGCAAATTGTTCGCAACATTTGCTGCAATTTTGGCAACCTCCGGGGGCGTACAGGTAAATTCTGAGTCTGGCATTTTAATTTGAAGTAAATGTAGTTTTAAAAAATTCTATTTTTAAAAGGATAAAAATTAAATAAAGTTACGCAATAATGAATGCTGACACTTGTCAAATCGAATGGCACGTCGCTATCAAACAATATAATAATAAATCCATAGTAACGCTAGCCCATTCTCAAAACTTAAAATTTTTAAATAAAACAATTAAAACATTTTGTATCTTTGTGTTTTCATATTTAAACAACGTCTGAAGAAAAAAAAATATGTTTTATTCGGAGTAAAAGCAACTTCTTATGACTCGTCCGTAATTGCCGGACTCACTTTGTTCGTCCGGCAAACCTACAGACTCGTCAGAAAAGTATCGCTTTTACTCCTAATAAAACAATATACTATTTTCTACTACTGTATAAATAAATTAACTTTCGGGTCCTAGCAACACGAAAGAAAACGAAAGTAAATGTTACAGTTACCTGAATATTATCAGTTGCTAGCTACGAAAGTACTTTCGGTGCCAGGACAAAAAAATCGAACTGACAGACTCTGACAGTACTCAAATAACTAGTTGTCAACAATACTCAAATAACTAGTTGTCAACAATACTCAAATAACTAGTTGTCATGGATTATTTTGTAGGTGAAAAAAAAATGTATTTTATCATTTTAATTTGAATAAAATCAAAGTTTATTACTTAATAATATATTGATCAGAGAACAGTAGTAGAAAAAATTTAATACATTACACGATTCGAAAGCCTTTTTTGGTGGTCGGAGGTATTAAATCACCTCGGCTTTGCCTCGGCAATTCAAAAACCTCCTCACACCAAAAAATTAACTTTCCCATCTAGTTATTTACATTACTTGTCTGTTTCCTTGTAACTATTATTTAGCTGGAATCTGACTTTTGTCATATGACATGTCGGCCATCTTGCAGGTTTACTGAGTGAATCGACTCTATTAGCGGAACGATCTTTTTCCAAACTTAAAATAGTAAAAACTTATTTACTATAATATAATATAATTTTAATATTTACTCTACATATTCATATCATTAAAAAATGTTCAGCGTGTTCGCTCACACTGTAAAAAATCACTCGGTTTGGATAGTTTGTTAACTCTACGATTCCCATGACATATCATTTTTAAGCAGAGACAGATCTAGCGGAAACACTTCGTTACAGGTTAATTTTTAATTATAAAAGCGAAAACAAATCGATTTTTACACCAGTCTCAATCAAGAATCAATTAAAGTTGATTCAGTTTACAGTTTCTATTCGACACGACGACGTTAACAATTCGAAAAACAGACAAAAATAACGGAAGATGGTACATATTTCAGTGATATGTCTGATTGTTTCATCCAGTGTTTCTATCTACACAATCACAGTGTTTGGTGCTCCATCCCACCTGTCTCCAGAACCTTTACTAGAACTAGACGCATCAGATCCCAGAGCAGAAATATCCAAGTCAGTGCAGAAAACGTATAGACACGACATCAACGTCAAAAAGCCATCACTCGTACTACAACCCTTCATCGGACATCATCAGATACTAGCCCAGCCTATCGTTGGACAACATGCGTTGGGAGCTACATCGCTGATACCCCAAACGCTAGTAGGACATCAAGTGGGCGTGCTTGGTCATCAAGTAGGTGTAGTTGGATATCCGGTTGGTGTGGTTGGGCAACCACTGGTAGATGAAACGGGTGTTGTTCTACCCCCAGAAGAAGAAAATCACCATTTGTATAGGGAGGAATCGGAGAATCTATCCAGGAAACCTATTGTGGGGGCGGGAGGGATTATTTTGCCCGTGGGGTTATTGGAGAAGGATAATTCCGAAAGGACTTATAGGAGGCATAACGTGAAGAAACCCGTAGTGACTGGGGGAGCTGTCGGAGGTCAAGTTTTTGCTTGAAATTAACCGCGTTGTCAACGTTAATCTGATCAAATCGGCGTAAATTTTAGCTTGAAATTAACCGCGTTGTCAACGTTAATCTGATCAAATCGGCGTAAATTTTAGCTTGAAATTACCCGCGTTGTCAACGTTAATCTGATCAAATCGGCGTAAGCTTCGAAAAAACTTTAATTAGAAATATAGTAACGGGTACTTTTGCTTTTTTGTCGGATTAACGACGATACATAAGACTGTGATGTGTTAGTTGCATTTTATTTATTAATATTTCCTGCACTAGGTTACTTGTTTTACCAATTTTCCAAATGTTTGTTCAATTATTGATTAGTATGAAGATATAGGTATAGACTATTAATTATAATGCAATATATACACCTGATGCTTGGATAAAAACAATGATGTATTAAACATTTTTAAATTAAAAAAAAATAAAACGATTGGATTGTCCAAGGATACAGTGAACGTTATTTGCAAGAATATCTTGAACAAGATGTAATTTATTGTAAGAAATAAAGGAGTTTTACGAACTAAACGATAATATGCGTTTTATTTTTACCCAAGTAACAATGAAAGCAACTAGAACGAATTGATGTCGTTGATAAAGCCGACATAAACAAAGTAGAACGAATACTAATACTATTGGCAGGGCCTATACTTTTCCAATAAGCGCCCCACTTTTAGAGGTGACACTATACTTATTCAAAAGTTCAACACAAAATATTTTCTTTGCTGAACTAAGATGTTTAGAAGTCACTTTTGACCGCATACCGCTCGAAATATAGACTTTATGGGATTGCGTAACGTGCTTATAGATCAGGGTCGATAATTTTTGAAACCAAAAAAAATAATAGTAGGATGAAACCCAATGGAAAAGGAAGAGAATATAACAAAAATGAAAGGAAAAATAATTTACGGGCGATCCGAGGTCGGGAGGTGGAAAGGGGTGAGTTTTTAATGGTAGAAAACGATTTATCCCGATTCCCGGCAAAACTACAAGTCCTATGGAAAAACGTTAAATAGCAAAGTTGTAGGTAATAAAAAGATCTACAACTTTTGTATTTACACTTTTTTCACATAACCTCAAAATTTATGTGAAAAATTCAAATAACCAAGTTTTTGGTTGTTTATTTTTATCTTTTACAAAAAAATTTTTTTTTCACGAAATTTGGTGAAAACTTACCTTTTTATGTCCCAAATACACTGTAATTTTTTGATTTAAAATATTTATTGTTTTACCTTATTTTGACTTAATATCAAAAAAGCACCCTAATTTTCAATCGAAAATTCTCACGTCAAAATATCTGCTTTTTTAAAAAAGTCGGGGGGTTTTTGTTCGTTGAAATCTCTACTTTCTGATGGAGTAAAAAAATATATACATTACTATGGTAAATGTTCTCAAAAATAAATATTAACGTTATGAAATATTAAATATTAACTTTATTAACTTATTTGGTTGTTAATTATAGTAGTATATTTCGACTTGCAATTTTTTGTTTATCAATGTAACATGGAATCTTACGTTTTTCGAGTAATTAAAGTATAAATTTGAATAAATAGCTCAAAATTGTACATAATGATTTTAAAAAAAAATTCGGATTCGGGTTTTTTTCGTTTCTTTGCATTTTTACCATAGTAATATATATATTTTTTTACACCATCAGAAAGTAGATATTTCAACGAACAAAAAGCCTACCGACTTTTTTAGAAAAGCAGATATTTTGACTTGAGAATTTTCGATTGAAAATTAGGGTGATTTTTCGATATTAAGTCAAAATAAATATTTTAAATCAAAAAAATTACTGTGTGTTTGGGACATAAAAAGGTAAGTTTTCACCAAATTTCGTGAAAAAAATTTTTTTTTGTAAAAGATAAAAATAAAAAAGCAAACACTTGGTTATTTGAATTTTTCACATAAATTTTGAGGTTATGTGAAAAAATTGTAAATACAAAAGTTGTGAATCTTTTTATTACCTACAACTTTGCCATTTAACGTTTTTACATAGGACTTGTAGTTTTGCCGGGAATCGAGATAAATCGTTTTCTATCCTTAAAAACTCACCCTTTTCCACTTCCCGACCTCGGATCGCCCGTAAATTATTTTTCCTTTCATTTTTGTTATATTTTCTTCCTTTTCCAATGGGTTTCATCCTACTAATTTTTTTTTTTTCACTTTTTACCATTTTCAAAGACTTCAGCCCTGGTCTGTTAGGGTACCTTATAACCAAAAATAGGGACCAGAAACCCTTGGCAACTCGTCAGAGATTAGCCAGGATGGTTTCGAAAGAAGTAATGCAAAAACTACTGATTCTTAATTTATTGTCCTCTTGTTAATCAGTACACTTTTCCTTAGATGTTCTTCTACCTTGCCTCATCTCAAGTTTGCGATATAAAAGCTGCGAAAAATCTAAGGAAATTCTAGTTTGTCTTAATTGTTTTGTTGATTTTAACAGTCAATAATTCCTACGATGTTGAAAATTTTGTTTGCGGTTTGTGCGATAGTTGGTTGCTCTCTAGCGGCGCCTGGTATGTACAAATTCATTTCGTTTGTGGTCAAAAATAATTTTAAATAATGCTGATTACTCATTGCACACAAAAATATCGTTATTAAATTTTTTTTAAAAAGCGAATTTAAATTGTGCTGCTTTTTTAGATATTTTGTTCTTTATCTTCCTCGTCATGTTGTTTTTGCGTGTAAATAATAAAAAAACAACCTTAAAAAATACGACAACATCTGATTCATTGAAAAAAAAATTAGACAACAATAAAGAATTATCAATAAGTTCTTAAAGTTATGTTGTAACTAAGCACTTAATAAATTTTATATTATCGCAAAAATATATCCGTTCAAACCCGTTTAGAAAAAAAATTTGGACCACTCCCAAATGTGTGCAAACCTAATGTTTTCTATTTTTTTCCACAGGATTTCTCCCCTATCCCGCACCGATTATCTACCACCCCCCAGTTGCCAGAATTATAGCGCCTGCGCCCATCATATACCACCAACCAGTTCTCACGAAAACCATTGTTTATCCCTGGGCGCACCATCCGTGGGGATAGACTTTCGAAAAGAAAATGAAGATGATTGTTCTATTATAAATAACCGATAGTACAGCTATGCAATCAGGACTGGAAAAGAAAACTTGTATACTATTAATCTAGTTTGTATATTTCAATAAAAAGGTCACATATTATTATTATAAATATTATTATTTTAGTCCACATGTTATGTATACAGGGTTACCCAGAAGTCCGGAATAAAATTATTATAGCCTTAACCTGTAATTTTCGCTTGGACACGTCAATTTAGTTTTATATATGCTCACATTTTGACGTTATTCGTTTGTTTTTTTTATAGACATTTGTCAAAAATATGACGACATCGATATTTTTTTTTAACGTTAACGTACCTACAGCTTGTGATACATCATTTGAAAGCTAATATCTCGTACAGTGTGCTCATAAATATTGGCGCAATTCGGTCAATCAATTTCAAAATGGCGACTGCTAAAAGCTTTAAAAATATCTCTATTTAAATAAGCGGAAATGATAAATCGTTGATTTTTTTTTTACCATTAAGGTTAGAAATCTTCATTGTTTCACGTTCTGACATTTTGTGACTTAACAATAGTTATGGTTTATTTGTTATTTATTTTATCAAAAAAATAAAAATGTAACGAAACAAAACACAACAAAATGGTGGTTTAACGTTTCAAATGCTGGAAATGTCCTTCACCCTCTACTTGGCATGCTCCCAGACGATGGTAAAGTCCGTCGACGGAATTCCGAATGGCTTCAGCCGGTATGTTATGTGTCTCCAATCTAATTTTGTGTTTCAAATTTTCAATATTATTTGGTCCATTTTACCAAAATTACCGGTTAGGGCTATATTAATTTTATTCCGGACGTCTGGGAAACCCTGTATAGTAGACTAGTAGAGTCAACAGATTTAGAATAAGTACATACTATACAAAGAAATGGAGCGATTAATAACAACGACGGCAAAGCAAGATAGACGTACTCATTCTCTTTATCATAACAAGGCGACAGGACGCTAAATGCATAGGTCCACCAGGTTCCTCAATAAAACCACGTAAAAATATACACCAATTTTCACTCCAAAATAATACGGCGTTGCCGAGGAATGCAAAGTCTCGCCCTTTTTAAGTTTTATCGACGTTTAAATTTACGCAATTTGTAACTATTGAGAATTTATCAGCGCTATGGCCGCGCGTGCCGAATGAGATGCACGGTCTATCTTTGCTCGTTCGTTGATTGATAACAATAACAAAAACTTAACAAATTAAAAACAAAAACTTATCGTCACTACCCTTCTACGCTGCCACACTGTTATTATTCGTAGAAACGGCCATCGTCTCGAACATGGGCAACATGGCATCGGACATAGGCAATATATCATTTGATATCGGTCGTATCGTAGTGGACGCGGGCGATGCCGTTGTAGCATTGGTCGCATCAGACGCAGACTCCACGACATCTGACATAGGCGATATAATATTTGACATGGGCAACGATGTATTTGACACGGGCGAAATCGTATTAGACGCCGGAGTTGATGTACCCTGCAGCTTATCCTCCTGTTGTATTGAATAATTCGTGTTATGATAATAATTATGATTGGGTGGAAGAAAATGATTTAGGTAAACCAAAGGGACGTTTAACAGTCTATAATTTTCCACTGGTTTACTTATAGAATCTTCCCTGTAATTATGGGTTTTTATTACTGGTACCGTCAAAAGATTGTTCTGAAGTTCTACGTGGTGGTGGTGCACTAGTTGAGGCACTACAAACTGTTGTGGGTAATAAAGGAACACATCCGGAATCCATTGACCAGAATAACTAGGACTTGACTTAAAAAACTGATCTATTCGGTAGCTGCTGCTTCTAGCTACAGGCTTGAGTGAGGTAACTACCGACACTGGCTGTACACCGTACAGAGAATTATGGTGGTACAGACGCGATTTAGCACCAGCGATGGCTAATACTATTATACACGTTATAATTTTGTACATTTTAAAAATATGTTATTATTTGTTGCTAATGCGAATTGGTGTTTATATTAAAAATGATAAGCGTAACTGTTTTGGGGGTCCTTATATTTCAATAACAAGATGGTTTTGGGGAGTAGATATTCCTTTCATTTCGTTCCGAAATAGTCAGAGACTTGGCGATAATTTTTGACTATAATAATATGAGAATTACGGATCCTATTCATGGCGTAAAAAATATTACCCCTTGGACTATCAATGGAACAATAAGTATTCCTTTCCCTTATTACCTAAACTTTATTTAATTGACAAATCAACAATTATATTATGCATGTTAAGATTCCGCCAATAAGATAATTCCTATTTTTTTTCAATTTTCTTTATCGTCGAATCTAATTTTTACGCTCAAGTGATTATCAATTAACGTGTCAATTAAACAGGATGATAATGTGACAAATCGATATAATTTATTGTTGCCTCGTTTGTTTCTATTGAAAAACTGAAAGGCGGATCTGTCATTTGTTTGTAAATAATTATTCTTTTGTTCGGTATTGACTATATACCGGGTGGTAAGAGATTTTTTAAAAACTTTTAACAGTCGCAATTTTGAAATAGCTTGACAGACTCGCGCCAAAATTTATGAGCATACTGTACGAGATATAAGCTTTCAAATGATGTATCACAAGCTGTATGTTTCCGTTTAAAAAAAGGATCGATGTCGTCATATCTTTGACAAATGTCTATAAAAAAACAAGCGAATAATGTCAAAATGTGAGCATATACAGGGTGTTTATTTGAAAAATTTTCCACCTCGATTTTCCTGCTTAAAAATAAAAATGTGGAAAATCGCTCGGACCCGTCGATTTTTATTTCGAGGGAGACATCTTTTGCGTATATTATCAATCTTGTTATTTTAAGCCCCTAGGAGGGAAGGGGGGTAAGACCTAAATCTTAAATGGATACCCCTATTTTATATAATTTTTTTGGATTTTGCATTAAATTTTGAACATTTTTTAATAAAAGCATTATTAGTCTATACTTAAAAGTTTCCGAGATATTGACTCTTGAAAAATGATATTTTTGAACTTTGACAGCGTCTAGCTTTCTAACTGTACGTCTTAGAGCAAAACGGCTTACATGTCCCTATCTTCGATTTTTATTATCTTTCCAATAGTGTGAACTTTCGGTTAAACCGGATGTAAGAAATATAGTACTTCCGGTTTGACCGGAAGTTAACACTATTGGAAAGATAATAAAAATCGAAGATAGGGACATGTAAGCCGTTTTGCTCTAAGACGTACAGTTAGAAAGCTAGACGCTGTCAAAGTTCAAAAATGGCATTTTTCAAGAGTCAATATCTCG
The DNA here is from genome assembly GCA_963969555.1 of Polydrusus pterygomalis. NCBI lineage: Eukaryota > Metazoa > Arthropoda > Insecta > Coleoptera > Curculionidae > Polydrusus > Polydrusus pterygomalis. The sequence continues at coordinate 1,913,862 of OZ018382.1, read as the reverse complement.
GAAACTGTTAAGTATAGACTAATAATGCTTTTATTAAAAAATGTTCAGAATTTTATGCAGAATCCAAAAAAATTATATAAAATAGGGGTATCCATTTAAGATTTAGATCTCTCCTAGGGGCTTGAATTAACAAGATTGACAATATACGCAAAAGATGTCCCCCTCGAAATAAAAATCAACGGGTCTGAGCGATTTTTCACATTTTCATTTTAAAGCAGGAAAATCGAGGTGGGAAGTTTTCAAATGAACACCCTGTATAAAACTAAATTGACGTATCCGAGCGTTTTTCCCGAAAATTACAGGTATAGGCTATATTAATTTTATTCCGGACTTCTGGGCAACCCTGTATAATAATAACATTTTTTTCTTCATATTCGCTGTACCTACATTCGCTGGCGGTCACTATACTGGCATAAACATTTTTAAAAAATGTTTATAGGTTTGGCGTTTTACACCTCGTATAAAATAGTATACGTATAATTATCATTTACAATTACGACAGTACCATATCGGTACCAATACCTACTTCTTATAAACATTTCTTGTTTCCGCTTACTTTAAACAATAGAAGAAATAGAAAAATCCACGCATCGCTTCCTAATATATCGAAAAATCATACAACCATAGCTGAAGCGATCATCACATACCTATAAATATCCATCGATCACCCCTGCTAGTATCAGTTAGTTTTTCGAATCTAAACCTTAAAAAATCGACATGAAACTTCTTTGCGCATTTGCTGCTGTGATAGCATTCGTCGTAGCGCATCCTGGTTATCTCAATTCAGGATATGGATCAGGTAATATAAGTAACGATATCTTGTTGTGTTTTCCAATTTAAAAAAGTTACGCTCTTTCGCCACCCCGTAGAATCAAAAATAATTTTTTCTATTTCACGTTCATAATAAGCTCAGTACGATACGCATTTGCGTATCGTAATGAAGCTATTTCGATACGCGTTTTTTCTTTATTTGATGTTGGTAACATTTAAATGTTTTATTTCATTGACTTGCGCGGCCTTTGTGATTTACGAGAAAACCCATTTTTCGCAGAGGAAAAATAGCTTGATAACTTACTTTTTATTCTGTGTGGATAACAGTCATGTATGTTGGTTGCATAAATCTATAAATCAATCTTTTGTAGATGCTTCAAGCTATCATTTTCTGCCAAGTCCTATCCAAAATTCAATCTACTAACCTTCCAATGTCGGCTTAAATTTCAACTTTATTTGAATTTTCCATCTTCCCTATACTAAATTGCAATGCCGTGACGTAAAATCACGTCTTTTGAAATTCGAAAAAAATTAGCAAAATCGCCCGAATTTCCAAACGCTCTGTATAAGTACCGAATGTACAAGGATCACACAACGTCTTCCGTCCAATTTCAAATCTCATATCGCTAAAATAACTTTAGAATCTCGTGGTGAAAATGGGTCAATAAATCAAAAAATGACAGTTTGCAAAATAATTTTTGTTGTCCAGAGGCTACTATGATAAAAAATAGTATTACCAACATAAAATTTAGACATAAAAATTTACAAAATTTGAAGGATTTATTTTCTTTTTAAAATGTATTTTTCTTGATTATAAAAGGTGAAATAGAAAAAAATGTATAAAGCACATGTTTCATAAGGCGTTTTAGCGCACGTGTCAATAAAAAAACTCGCCACTTTGTGGCTCGTTTTTTAAAATAAACGCGTGCGCTAAAACCGCTTCTTATGAAAACTATTAAGTTATAAGGATGGGGTGGGGGAGGAATGACGAACCATAAATGTCGATGTAGAATGCTTTTATGCTTTCATTCTAACAGTTCCGAAAAATCCTGGCCATTTTGAAAACCCCGGTTCCGGGCGGGTAGGATTTTCCCGTCATACACCCCCCCCCCTCCCGCCCCCCTCGCCAGACCTGTAAATAAATATTTTAATATTTTCTTTAGGTTTAAGTGGTATAAGTTACCAACAACCCATAATTACCAAGCATATTGTCCCAGTGGTAACGAAGCAAATAGTGCCAGTAATCACCAAGCATATTGTGCCTGTAATACGTCCTGTTGTACAGCCTGTGGTTCAATATAAGCAAGTCTACTCGAGCATCGGATCAAGCTATGGCGGTGGATACGGCTTGTCTAAATCGTTATACTAATTCTGCAAAAAGGATTAATACTTTTTAAAACCGAATCCTGTATTTATGAACATGTATTTCGAAATAAATGGTTGATTAAAATAGTTTTGTATGTATTGTTCGTGTTCCTAGCCTAGTTTACGTCATTTCCTAACAGGGAACCGACTTTAAATAAATAAATAAATATGGTTTAGAAAAACTAAAAATAATTAATCAAACTTAAAAAATTGAAAATAAATAAATAGAGTTTAAAATAATTCTTGAAATTCTTAATATAGGCAGAAAATAATAATGAACGATAAACATTAGTATTATTGGGAAAAAAGCGTGGGGTGCTCGATATACGAAAAATATAACACAAAGCGTCCCACGCTTTTTTCACAATAATACTAATGTTTATCGTTCATTATTATTTTCTGCCTATATTAAGAATTTTAAGAATTATTTTAAACTATATTTATTTATTTTTCGTTTTTTTAGTTTGATCAATTATTAAAGCGTGTTTTTTAGTTTTTTCTAAACTATATTTATTGTTTATTTTTTAGTTTGAGAACAAACCCGAATCGGGTATCAAATTATTGTATTGTCAGCTTTTCTTGATAAGTCTACAAAATTTAAATTAAATCTGACCGTTAAAAGTGTGTCAAAATCGGGTTCAAAGAAGTCGGTTACGGACAAACAAACAAACATACAGGTGAAGCTAATAAAAACGTGTTAAAAAGCATTTGAAAACAAATAAATATTATTAAATTAGTTTTTATTTATCATAAATCTATAAACAATATATATCACAAACACAAGCTTATAAATTCTCCACATCCCAAGCCTTTTCACCTAAATATCCTAGCTATTTTCCATGAAAACTGCTGTACGCTACCGGCGTAGCTAAGGGCGCGTGCGCATGGAGAGCTATAGGTGCTGGCGCAGCTACAAGGGGCGCAGCTGCTAAGGGTGCCGCCACAGCATGATTGATAACGTGAGCGTTGTAGGAGGAAGCGTAGGGGATGGAGTATGCTGCGGGGACTCCGTGGATTATGCCTCCCATACAACTGGTAGTGGCGAGGGCAGAAAAAAAGACAAAAATCTGAAAAATAAAATGTGGTTTAAGAAAACTCTCACCTCTTAATGTGATAGAAACAGTCCTACTTATGTTAAAATTATTTTTGTCGAATTTAAATTCGTAGCAAGTTATACACAATATGTTTGCTGTCGGTACACACCCTGTAGATAACCGAGAGGTATGGAAAGGGGCTCTTAATGCTCTAAGAAATGTAACCTTTTGATTGGTGAAGTAATAATTATTAGAGTCGATTTAGTCCTGTGATTAGGACACATAATAAGTTATAGTAAAGAGTACAACATGCGATAAAGAGTGTAACCCTATAAATTTGATATAATACACGGTGTTATTTAAGTATGTGGCCAAACTCCAAGGGGTGCTTGTTTAAGTGATTTTAAGAAGAAAAGTTCATATAAACATGGGTCCGAAAATGCATAGTTTTTACGATACAGGGTGTTCGTAAATATCTCAATACTCTTTTATTCAATTTTGTTGAAATTTGGCAATTCTGTTTGTAATAACAAAAGGATAATTTAGCCTTAATTAGATTAAAATTATTAAGTCCAGTGGCGTCCCGGAAGACAGTCCAACTAATATTTTTGACAAAAAAATTGCGCGCCACTTACTTTTTTTTTAATTATGTATTTTTTTCGAATTAAGCAACCTCAAATACAGCTATTTTATTTCCTGACTTTTTGTCATATCTTGCTTTGTTTTCGAGAAAAAACTAAAAACCACTTTATTGCATGTCCCCGGGACAATAAGAGTTATAGTTAACATTCCAGTAATAAATTCTTACGTTATGCTATTATTTTATGATAATTTCTTTTATTGAAAACAGTTTCAATTTGTGCGAAAAAATTTATTAGAAGACTTTCGTGTAATCTTAATTGCTTACTAGTTTATAAGTAGTTTACATGTTTTACTCTGATTGTCCCGGGGACGTGCAATAAAGTGGTTTTTATTTTTTTTCTCAAAAACAAAGCAAGATATGAAAAAAGCTCAGGAAATAAAATAGCTGCGTTTGTAGTTGCTTAATTCGAAAAAAATACATTATTTTAAAAAAGTCAGTGGCGCGCAATTTTTTTGTCCAAAATATTGGTTGGACTGTCTTCCGGGACGCCACTGGACTTAATAATTTTAATCTAATTGAGGCTAAATTATTCTCTTGGTATTAAAAACATAATTGCCAAATTTTACCAAAATCGAATAAAAGAGTATTGAGATATTTACAAACATCCGATTTTTAAAAAAATGTTTATACAGTGTGTGTATAATGCCTGGAAACGGCTTAATAACATCACAATTTACTGGCCGATTTAAACCAAATTTGGTACAGTTGTGTAAGAGGATCTAACGCACCGAATGACGATATTGGCGTTGTTGCCAGCTTTTTAGTTTGTCTGGAATTTGAACGAATTTTATATTTTTAAATATAACACCCAGTATATTTTTACATTTTTAAATTCCACATAAAATTATAATTATTTTTTATTAAATGCATTATTAGTCTATACTTCATAGTTTCCGAGATATTGACTCTCGAAAAGTGACATTTTTGAACTTTGACAGCTTATAACTTTCTAACAGTACGTCTTAGAGCAAACGGCTTACATGTCCCTATCTTCAATTTTTATTATCTTCCCAAAAAAATCAACTTCCAGTTAAACCGGAACAACTATATTTCCTGCTTTCGAGTTACATCCGGTTTAACCGGAAGTTGACACTATTGGAAAGATAACAAAAATCTAAGATAGGGACATGTAAGCCGTTTTGCTCTAAGACGTACTGTTAGAAAGTTAGAAGCTGTCAAAGTTCAAAAATGTCACTTTTCGAGAGTCAATATCTCGGAACATATGAAGTATAGACTAATAATGCATTTAATAAAAAACAATTATAATTTTATGTGGAATTTAAAAATGTAAAAATATACTAGGTGTTATATTTAAAAATATAAAATTCGTTCGAATTCCAGACAAACTAAAAAGCTGGCAACAACGCCAATATCGTCATTCGGTGCGTTAGATCTTCTTACACAACTGTACCAAATTTGGTTTAAATCGGCCAGTAAATTGTGATGTTATTAAGCCGTTTCCAGACTTTATGCACATACTGTATGAACTTTTCTTCTAAAAATCACTTAAAGAAGCACCACTTGAAGTTTGGCCACGTACTTGCATTACACCCTGTATAAATTATTTGCCTTGTATTTTAATTATCCTTATGTAACTAATTACATAAGTTAGGCAATGCCGCACACTTTTTGTGAAAAAACTTAATATTTTATTTTAAAAAAAAGCAAAAGAGGTAGGTAATACACGACAACGGGATTTTGCGCCACTACCAAAAATCTATACAGTTTTAAAAAATTATTGTAGCACAATTTAGAAATTTAAAAAAATTCCGTCACCATTTTGTACAGAAACCACTTACGAAAAACTTTAAAGCCATTTTGCTGAAGGTGTTATTTCCAAGATATGCTGAGGCGCACTATCGATAAGTAAAATAACAGTTTTTTTATATACTACGGTTTTAGTCCATCGCTCAACCCATTGTTTCCAATGTTCCATGCCAAAAAAGGCTGATACACACTTCTATAAATCAATGACGATGCTGAAATTATGGATGTGTACCATTGAAAGGAAAATTGGGTCTACGCTTTGGTTTTTCGCTTTTATTGGGGTCGGCGATGTGAATACCAATGGTGGTTTTGCGTAGTGATATAATAATTTCTTTTGTAACGTTGTTAGCGGACTTACTTGGACAAATTGCACATGCTAAGTGTTTAATATGCGGCAGAGCCATTGCCTGTACTTAAATCGAGGTCCTTGACTAGACGACAATACGCACTGGACGCTAAAAAATGCATTTTGGCATTTTTCTTACACGTTCTTTCGATTGGAATTTCCGAAAAACCAATATTTTTATTAATATATTATATATATATTAAAAAAAAAACGGCAAGTATATTTACCCGGCATGTCAAAATGTGCCTTGAACCGTCATGTTTAAATTAAATTTATTTATTTATTTATTTGCAGGTTTTTTTATAATAATATAAAAAATTAATGACGCGTTTTTTTTTTAATAAAAATAAATCCAATGAAGGCATCATTACAAAATTAACAAATCTGTCCGATTTTGTAATGAAAAAACATACACCTATTTAGATTATTAATTTTAATCACGTCATAAATATATTTAAAAGTATAAGTAAGTAATACAAAAATATTTCACCCAAAAAAAAGGAAAAATTATAAATAAGGGAGAAATTATAATAGAAAAATTGTAATATTTAGTATTATTATATTACCTATATATAAGTTGGCTTACCTTTATATAATCTTGCATAATCCATGATTTTAATTTTCTTTTAAATGCCAAAAAACTCATAATTTTCAAATTAGTAGGTAATATATTAAAAATTTTGATACCAACAAATAAAGCATTATTTTTTAAAAGTGGTAAATTAAAATGATCATAACATAAACATAGATTTGTTTTTTGTCTATTTTGGTATATGAGTAATGTTATGTAATAACGTTTTTATTTTTATATAGATAAAATGGAAGTTTTGTAATAAAGTCGTTTTAAACTCAGAATATTATTATTAACTAATAATATTTTTGAAGGAAACAAAATATGTTTATTAAATATTATTTTTAAAACATATTTTTGTATTGTTATAAGCGGTTTCAAATTCGAGTCGTATGCACTTCCCCAACCAATTATACCATAGGAAAGAATTGATTGAAAAAGTGCATAATAAAACATTAAAAAGTTTTTGATTCACAATATTTTTTAAAAGTCTAAATTTACATAAAGTGTTTCTTAATTTTTTTGTAAGTGTTAATTTGATGATCCCATTTTAAATATTGGTCAATCAATATTCCTAAATATTTTATAAATTCAACTTTTTTAATTTTATTTTGGCAAGAACAGTTAGCATAATAATTAATTCTAACTATATCTGATATTTCTAAAAAATTTAAATCATGAGTATCTTTATAACAAGAAAAAGTCATAAATTTTGTTTTAGTTAAATTTAAGTTTAATAGGTCATAACTCAAATTGTTTTTTATTATTGAAATGTCTAGTTCTGAATTTTATAACGCATTAATTCCAAGTATTAGCTGGTACTATTAAAACCATATCATCTGCATATGAAAATATTTTTCCATTTAACTCTGATTTTAATATATCATTAATATAAAGTAAGAATTAAATTGGTCCCAAAACAGTGCCCTGAGGAACACCACAAATTAAAGTAGTTTGTTTTGAAAAACATATCGCTCATTTAATGGTAATTTTACGTTTATATTATTATATTTACGCCCGTTATCACCTCGTCTTCTCGGGCATCGTATTTTGACAGCTGTTTTTTTGACAATTATACCTCTAAAAGTTATATATTTTTCATCCAGCTTTCTTAAGTAGAATCAAAAATAGGCAATTTGCTATATACTTTTGTATTAACATTTTTTACATATTTATTTCGAAAAACAACTTTAAAAAAAAGTACTTTGCCTTTTATCGTTTAAATTTTTAGATTTCAATTTTAGCGTAGACCTAGACGAAATTTCGATTCGTCTATGATAAATGGGTGTTTGTCCATGGGCAACTTGGGCAACATAAATACCCTAGTATCGGGTATCCAAGTCGCTACCGGTGATAGTGCACTTGTTCCACTTTCACAAGTGCATATTATAGTGACCGTGAGGACACACCTCTCTATTCTCATATGGTTTATTTTTATGTGTATAGGCATATTAATTATACAGGGTGTTTTATATGTAGGATACTGTGCATGGCTCTTTGCAGCTTATAACTTTTTTATTTTTCATATAAACTTAATAATAATTTTATCGGACATATGTATAATATGTAATATTTTATGTGCAATTGAAAAAAATGTTTTTTAACACATACTATTCATGCATATAATATGTTATCTTTCATTTAAGGAAGTCGAGTGTTAGTTACCAATCATTAATTGCCAAAATCGAAAAACAATCACGTATCGTCCACTTTAAGTTACAAGGCCTATCGTGATTTACAACATCGATTTCACCAAACTGTAGCAATGTCTTTCCTTGGTATAAAAACAATTTTTTTCCGTCGATGCGTATCAGTCGACTTTTCACTTTCTTTTTGAGAATCACTCTCTTCTATTGTAGGTTTTAAAATGTCTATCCTAAAGGTATGTATTTTTATTAATATATTTTAATGCCCTTATACCACAGAGTATATAGCTATTGCATAGCTATATATTCTGTGCTAAAGGTAAATGATTATTACAATATTGTTCCGTTTTGTATTAACTATTTTTGCCGAATTACAGTAACAATGAATAAACATATTTTCCAAACCTTTTTAAAATTGTTAAAACTACTTTATTATCGTTATAATACGTCATTTGACTTTATTAATCTCCTTTCATTATTTTCAGATTGTAGCAGCGACACTCCTTGCAATACTTACAACGATAGAAGGCAGCGTGGTAGCTCCCGTCCTAGCTCCAGCAGTACCAGCAGTACCAGCATTTAGATACACCCAAATAGCTCCGCCCAGCGTTCTCCCGTTCTCCGCTCAAGTCAGCACCTTTACAAGGAACCTCCACGTGTTTGACGCTCCCTACGCCGCTGGTGTTATCCCTGGACCCCCACCAATTGTTCAAAGAGCTCTTCTTCCTGCTCCGGTTGCTCCTTTACATCCGGCTCCCTTCCTTCCGTCTCACGTAGCTCCCGCGCCGATTCTTCCCGCTCCTATAGCTCCTCCTGCACCTTTTCTGCCAGCTCCTGTAGCTCCAATCGCTCCAGCAGCTCCCGGTTTGCCGTATGCTGGTCCGGGACCGGTATTACCCTACGCTGGTCCAGGACCGGTATTACCCTACGCTGGTCCAGGACCGGTATTACCCTACGCTGGTCATGCAGGTTTTCTACCATATCCTGGCTGGCCTTATGGGGGTGGTTTAGTAGATCCCGTCGCTAGGTCTGTACATGCAATAGCTCCGCCTGTAGCTCCGTTTGTGGGTCCTGCTCCATTGTTAGGATAAGATTTAAACAGTTCCTTATAGAAAATTGTATAATTGAAATACGTTTAGGATTATACCAAAGTAGTGTTCGTGTGACTGTATATACGTGATTTTGACTGATGTGTTAGTTGAGTTTTTACTAATAAATATTTTTTCAAAGCTTTTGGTTTTATTAGTTGTTAACAATGACGATCAGTGCCGGATTTAGATTTCAAGAAGCCCTGGGGCAACAAAGGATTGGAGGCTCCTAATAAATTTCCAAATAGATTAAACGATTTTTTTTTATTAAAGTGTATTAAAAATGTATTGAGAGATCAATTTAATTCTTTTAACAAATATATATAGGTATAGTCAAATAAAGGAATTATACCAAACAAATTAAGCGTTAACAAAATGGAACCTTGCGAACCTTTTTTGATGAAAAATCATTGATGATATCGCTGAAATTATAATAAAAAAGAAAAGTTGCCTTAAATGCACAGGTCCCACAGGTTCCTCGCGAGTTCTACGTGTGTTTGTCCTACTATATTAAATTCTACGTCGAAGGGTTCCTGCTAGACCTAGGTATATAGACCAGGGCTGAAGCCTTTGAAAATGGTAAAAAGTGAAAAAATAATAATAGTTGGATGAAACCCATTGGAAAGGGAAGAGAATACAACATAAATGAAAGATAAAATAATTTACGGGCGATCCGAGGTCGGGAAGTAGAAAGGGGTGAGTTTTTAAGGGTAGAAAACGATTTATCTCGATTTCCGGCAAAACTACAAGTCCTATGGAAAAACGTTAAATGGCAAAGTTGTAGGTAATAAAAAGATCTACAACTTGATCTACATCTTGTATTTACACTTTTTTCACATAACCTCAAAATTTATGTGAAAAATTGAAATAACCAAGTTTTTGGTTTTTTATTATTCTTTTACAAAAAAAATTTTTTTACGAAATTTGAAAACTTACCTTTTTATGTCCCAAATACACTGTAATTTTTTTGATTTAAAATAATTATTTTTTCACCTTATTTTGACTTAATATCGAAAAAGCACCCTAATTTTCAATCGAAAATTCTCACGTCAAAATATGTGTTATTAAAAAAGTCGGTGGGCTTTTTGTTCGTTGAAATCTCTACTTTCTGATGGTGTAAAAAAATATATACATTACTATGGTAAATGTTCTCAAAAAATGCAAAGAAACGAAAAAAACTCGAATACGAAATTTTTATTTCAACATTATGTACTTACAATTTTGAGCTATTTATTAAAATTGGGTTTCATCCTACTATTATTATTTTTGGTTTCAAAAATTATCGACCCTGATCTAATATTAACTTGACATCAAATAAAGAATTGATTCCATATTTTTTCAGGTTTTTTTTTGAAATATTGATTACAATCGTTTGCAAATTAAAAATAAAAATTTCTTCCCTTGGCCTTCATAAAATTAAGTTTTAAAGTCTATTAATAATTAGTAGGGATTTGGAACAACCTTCGTAAACTGCTTAAAAGGGAATTAAGAACAAAAAATGCAATATGTCCGATTGCAGATAATTACAAATACTAAAATTTGAATATATGTATTATTAGGAATAATTTAATTTTTACATTGGCGTAGGCGTACAGTTATGATATGTACTTTTTTTTTAAATCCTTATAAACATTGTAGGTATAACAACTCGAATGCATGGATGTTTTATTAAAAAAACCGAACCTAAAAATACCCTAGTATATCTATTGACTTTCATTAAAGTGTGCTGGGTCTAGGAACCAGTTGGATGGGTCGACTTGCAATCTCTACGCCACTGGTGTATACGATTACACTTAAAATGCAATGGTGCATGTATATTGTATATGTTTTGGTCCAATAACAAGCATATTCGTATTTTTTTACCCAGTGGCGTTTCAAACACCCCCGCAGACCTCGCACCGCGGGGGGGCCACGCCGACGGCCCCGTCTAAACTTGCTGCCAGCTTTGCTTTTCATGGTATTTCATTTCATAAATAATTTAATTTTTTTATATCCAGAAGGATTTAATTTCGTTAAGTGAAGAAGAATTATACGTGAAAGCGCGGAATTTACAAACGATATACCATAAAGACTTGTCCATTGACTTTCCTAGTCAAATTTTAAGCGTCAGAAAGGGACTTGGAGAGAGTACTTCAAAACTAAAAACAGTGTATGAACTTTCGGATCATTTATTAATAAAAAATCAGTGTGTTCTGCAAATTTTCCAGATGTATCTAGTGCAGTGATGCTATTTCTAACTTTACCAGTTAGTGCGGCATCAGCGGAACGATCTTTTTCCAAACTTAAAATAGTAAAACCCCATTTACGTAACACCGTGGGACAACTACGCCTTTCGGATTTATCCTTAATCAGTATCGAACACGAGTTAGTTAAAACATTAAATATCGACGAAATTATAAACGATTTTGCAAAAAAAAAAATTCTCGACGATCTGGTCGTTTTGTATAATACCTTGTTTAGTATAGTACTTAGAAACATAATGTTTGTGCAGACTTGTTGAGTGTTCATGTGTTTCACTGTTTCCTGTCTTTTGAATTCTATGAGGCTCGATCACTGCTACCCCCGTTACTACCATACAGGGTAAGCAACATTATAAGTGGTATTTTAAAATTTTGATGTTGCGTCAGGTTTACTGGAATATTACGTATAATGACTTAAAAACTACCTATGTTATGTCTATCAGTGTACAGGGTCTTTCAACGAGGACTGAACAGGTGCTCATTTTTGAGCTTCCTTGTATTTAAAGAAAAATCCAAAATAGCCAATCGATGTACTTTTTCCTGCAGAATTCAAAAATGAAACCAAAAATTTATTTGAACCAGAAACAAAAGAGTTACGCTATGGATAAGGTGTTTTTTAAATGGAACATAGCTTTTTTTATACGATTCTTGGAACGAGTGATTTTTTTTTGTCCGTTCTGATTAAAATATTTAATATTGTGACAGCTATTTTTATTAAATTTTAATGTTTTATCCAGTATAATTTACCTTTAACCTGTTTGAAACATACACTAGGTAATAAAGGTATAATCACCTTTAAATCCTTCAAAGTTAAAAAATTTGACAAATTTACTATAATATTGCCGAAATGACTTTGAAGGATTCAAAGGTTTATACCCTTATTACCTAGTATATGTTTCAAAAAGGTTAAAGTTAAATTATACTGGATAAAATATTAAAATTTAATAAAAATAGCTGTCACAATATTAAATATTTTAATCAGAACGGACAAAAAAAAATCACTCGTTCCAAAAATCGTATAAAAAAAGCTATGTTCCATTTAAAAAACACCTTATCCATAGCATAACTCTTTTGTTTCTGGTTCAAATAAATTTTTGGTTTCATTTTTGAATTCTGCAGGAAAAAGTACATCGATTGGCTATTTTGGATTTTTCTTTAAATACAAGGAAGCTCAAAAATGAGCCCCTGTTCAGTCCTCGTTGGAAGACCCTGTACCTAGGATTATAAAATAAATTGGAATTGTTTGCTGTTTTAATGGTAAGTACTTGTTAATACATAATGTGTGTTTAACCCTAATTAAATTATCACACGATTAACGAATTCAAAAATTCATAAACCTGAACCTAATTGTAATGAAAATAAGACTTATCATTTTCCATTCGTTTAGAGAGGGGAGCCCCTGAAAACCTTTGTGGGGGGGGGCCACTTAGTTTTTGATACGCCACTGTTTTTACCTCGTTAAATAAATTAATTAATTAATTAAATCTATATTTACTAATTTATACATATTTATCTTTGAAAGGGAATATTTGGATTATTTCTATAATGCCGAATGAAATTCAATTTGAGCGGGGGATTTTCTTTACTGACTATAAAATCTGGGTTACGTTTCCCAAACGGTATCAGTTTAGCACTTCTTATCTTTTCAAATAGATCAAACAATCCGTTAACAATCTTTTCAAAATGTTCAAAAGTAAAATTGTAAGTATTTAAGTTGTTCTTGTTGATTTACCTACTTGTGATTTTTTAAAGGGTCTTTTATTGTTTTCCTAGCTAGTCAAAAACAGTTTACTTTTAAAAAAAAATTGGATATAAAAGTATAGGTAGGATCAGCAATTTTCTGTATAAGAAACTTCTAGTAGCAAGTGAAAATAAGAAAATGAATTATAAAAATTTTTTAACGTTGAAATTAAAATGACAAGAAAAATGTTGGGTTATTGTAAAAATAATAATGATATAAATTTAAACGTTTTTACTCATTGTATGAACATTAAAACAAAACGATAAATTATAAATGAGAAGCGTGGTCTAACTTTGCTTTATATTATACGATTGATCCAAAGTTAAGCTATGTTAACATTTTTTTTTTCCAATTTTGTATCATAACAAATCTATTACGATACGCATTTGCGTATCGTAATGAAGCTATTTCGATACGCGTTTTTTCTTTATTTGATGTTGGTAACATTTAAATGTTTTATTTCATTGACTTGCGCGGCCTTTGTGATTTACGAGAAAACCCATTTTTCGCAGAGGAAAAATAGCTTGATAACCTACTTTTTTATTCTGTGTGCAGGATAACAGTCATGTATGGTGGTTGCATAAATCTATAAATCAATCTTTTGTAGATGCTTCAAGCTATCATTTTCTGCCAAATCCTATCCAAAATTCAATTTACTAACCTTCCAATGTCGATTTTAACTTCAACTTTATTTGAATTTTCCATCTTCCCTATACTAAATTGCAATGCCGTGGCGTAAAATCACGTCTTTTGAAATTCGATAAAAAGTAGCAAAATCGCCCGAATTTCCGAACGCTCTGTATATGTACCGAATGTACAAGGATCACACAACGTCTTCCGTCCAATTTCAAATCTCATATCTCTAAAATAACTTTAGAATCTCGTGGTGAAAATGGGTCAATAAATCAAAAAATGACAGTTCGCAAAATAATTGTTGTTGTCCAGAGGCTACTATGATAAAAAATAGTATTACCAACATAAAATTTAGACATAAAAATTTACAAAATTTGAAGGATTTATTTTCTTTTTAAATATGTGTTTTTTATTGAAAAAACTACAAATTAGAAAAGATAGTATAACGTACGTGTTATATAAAGCAGTTTTAAGCACTTGTCCCGTTATAAAACTCGCCGCAAGCGGCTCGTTTTTTAACATGGACGCGTGCTATAAAATGATGCATTATAAAACGTGTACGTTAATATACTATTTTAATATATTTTTTAGTTCCTCGTCGCTTTGATCTTCGCCATTGTCGCCGTCAGCGTCATGGAAGCCGCCCCTGAACCGGGCCACAAAGCCGAATCCTACCAAAACCAGCACTTAAAAGCTTATCATCCTACCAAAGTAGAAATCAAAATTCATCACCACGACGACCATCATCATGGGGGAGACGGTGGGGATGGTGGGGACAACTGAGGTTGCCAATGACCGTTACGTGCCTACTAAAGTACCTTGATGCCATAATTTGGGATGAGCAACTACTGTAATTTTATTGTTTTGTTGAATTTTTTAGCTTATTGATGTTTATTAAATGGTTAACTATATTTTTCATGGGTATTTTTTATCCTAATGATTTTACTCGCGGCGTTACAAAAACTGAGTGGCCCCCCCTAGCAAACGTTTTCAGGGGCCCCCTCTATAACGAATGGAAAATGATATTTCTTATTTTCATTACTATTAGGTTCAGGCTTATGAATTTTTGAATTCGTTGATCCTGTAATAATTTCATTAGGCTTAAACCCACATTATGTGTTAAGTACCTACAACGAAAACAGCAAACAATTAGAATTTTTTTATAATCCTAGGTAGCCTGGTAGACATAACATAAAGTCGCCACAGTGGATCTTTTCCCGTGCGTCATCAATCAACGATCAGGACTCAACGTAGTTAATAACTCAGCATTCTTATTTATTACAGTAACAAGTTTGAATAAAAGCAGAAAAGAACGTCTCCAAGATTCCGCAATAATATAACGTGCTAGACAAGAATAAAACTATAAACGTCAATTAATAACTTTTTTTTTTGTTTAGTTGACTACCGTTGTATTTTAGAACGTCATTGTCAACCTTGTTTTGATATGCCAATCTAATTCGTATTTTGTAAATTTGTGTGCCTTAAAACTGTTCCTTTTTCTAAAAATAGTTCTTTTTAGAGCTAATTCTATTCACCATCTGTTTTGGCGGTAAGTATTTATGGATTTTTATAATTATTTATTTTAAATATTCTAACCGTGAAAGTGTTTTAAAAAGTTTACAGCAGTGGCTAAATTCCCTTAAATGAAAGGATGTCAAAAATTTGACTTTTGCGATTTTAATAGTCAATAAAACACCAAACTTTTCTAGATTTTAAGCTTTAAAAATAGTATTAAATGTATTAACATTTGTTTGTCAATTTCTTTTAGATAATAGAGAATGCCGGCCTCAAGACACTTATCCAAATCTGCAACCAGCACATCTCACCAACCTACAGAATATTTATCCGAAATATATATTAATAAAACATTTTTATAAATTATTTTGTACATTTTTTGTGTATTAGGTTATTTCCCAAAACTATATTTAAAAGTACAGCTTGTTACAGAAACATATTTAAATATATTATATTATGATAAGAGAAGGATTCTCTATAGGTATATCCAAAAAAATAGTGAAAAAAATGTGTATAAACATGGATCCGCAAACGATTCGTTTCCGAGATACAGCTGTTAAATATAATTCCCCTTTAAAATAGAATGTTAGTTTAAGATTTCAATAAATGTATTGAAATTCATTTTTAGCTGGGAATTAGTGGGTTAGACTGCGTTAGAGTACGAATAAACCCCGAAAGAAACTCGGAATTATAAATAATTTTTCGGGATATTATGTAGGTACGTCAAAGGGTAGGCAGGCACGTCTATTTTATGAACTTAGACTTAGTTTTGACTTTTTTCGTCTCGTAATTTTGATTTGATTCATACCGATTAAGGATAAATCCGAAAGGCGTTGTTGTCCGATGGTGTTACGTAAATGGGTTTTTCTACAGATGTGTGGAAAAACCAATTTTCCGCAAGGATATCAGTGCTGAAAATTAATTTTTCCATACTAGTGCGGAAAATTTTTTCGATGTTGTCCCTGCACTCGGCTGCTTAACCGAACTCCGCTACGCGTCGTTCGGTGAACGGCAGACTCGTGCGGAAAAATTCATTTTCCGCACTTGTTAGGTAAATAGCTATTTTACTATTTTAAGTTTGGAAAAAAATCGTTCCGCTGATGCCACACTAACTGGTAAAGTTAGAAATAGCATCACTGCACTAGATACATCTGGAAAATTTGAAGAACACACTGATTATTTATTAATAAATGATCCGCAAGTTCATACACTGTTTTTAATTTTGAAATACTATTTCCAAGTCCCTTTCTGAGACTTAAAATTTGACTAGAAAAGTCAATGGACAAGTCTTTATGGTCTATCGTTTGTAAATTCCGCGCTTTCACGTATAATTATTCTTCACTTAACGAAGTTAAATTCTCGGGATGTAAAAAAATAAAATAAATTATGAAATGAAATACCTATGAAAAGCAAAGCTGCCAGCAAGTTTTGAAGGGGCCGTCAATGTGGGCCCCCCGGCTGGCATATGTGGTGACTAACCAGGGATTGGGAATTAAGAATGCATCAGGCCATGTAAAAATGTGTTAATCATTATTAGATGAATATAGAAAGGTAACAATTTATCGGACATTATAGAACACCCTGTATCTTTGTTTAATATCACTCGCTATTCAGGCAAACTGTAGTGTTGTTAATTGACGTTGTCTTAATGACCGAAACCATGGGGGTAACTGTGTCCATGGTTGATAGCTACAGAAACCGGTCTGATGTGAGTTGAGACGACTGGAACATGTGACACAGACTAAAAAAGAGTTTCGTTAGTGCTAACAGCAAATAATACTTTACTAACCAGTAAAAAAATTGCTGTATTACTTAATTTTCATTTCAATCAAGCAACCCTATTTTATCTAATATTGAAAAGTCTTATAAAATTGAGCACACCCACCTGTTGTACGATAGAACCGGGATGAATGACGTCAAATCTCGATTGAGCACTGAAAGCAGAAGGATAGGCGACAGCTCGGCCATATGGAACCGCAGATATTCCTACAGTTGCTCCTATTCCTATAAAATAAAAGAACAATTACCTCGAAGAAAGTAAACATTTTTTTTCGACAATTTTTTTACATCATCTACACGTTCCAAGCGTACCTCCTGAAACTCCAAATCCTCCTCCAGCTACTGCGTTTTCACCTGCTAGTCCACTATCTCTTCGACCACCTCCTAGTGAGCTGGCGCCACCAGAAATAAATCCGTAAGAATATCCATTGCTGGCTGGTGTTAGTCCTGCTTCACCGGCGGCACCTCCATTGCTTCCTCTACCGCCAGACCCACCAGACGATCCTGAAATTCCCAGGATGGCTCCTTTGAACGAAAAAACGTTGGTTATTTGATAGTCGTAGTAGTAGTAGTAGTAACATGTTTTATTTAGCAAAAAGCTACAATTAAATATTTTTTAATACATTTTTTTAACACATTTATATAGATTTATTTTTAAATTTAAAAACGCAACCTTCTTTTAACAAAAACAGACATAAAAGTTAAACATTTTGCAAATTGTATCAAATATTACGTATCATTTTGTTTTTTAATTAAATGTAATTTTAAAGTTTCTTTAAATAGTTTTAATGATTTTTGAGATTTAATAGAATTTTCCAAATTATTATATTCTATCAAACCTTTATAAAAAATAGATTTATAAGCAAATATTTCAGACACTGTATCCACATAAAAATTTTGGTTAGTTCTTGTTTTATAATTATAATGGTCATAATTAAACATAACAAACATAAAATTAATTTTTGTATATTTGTCACAATTTAAAATAATCCGTATTGCCTTATTTTGTAAAATTTGTAATTTATCAAATATTTCCTCACTGGCACAATATAAAATGGAAGAACAATAAAGAAAATGTGGTAATATAATAGTATTGAATACAGTTTTTTTAGAAAACAAACTTAAATTAGAACTGATTCTTTTAAAATAACCTACTTTTCCGGCAATCTTCGATATAATACTTTCAAAATAATTTAAAAAAATTAATTTTGAGTCAATGATTATCCCTAAATATTTAAAACTGTTTACTAATTTCAATTTTTCACCATCAATTACAACATTTAAATTTTGACAATTTAAATTATTACCCATAAACATACATTTAGTTTTTGAAATATTTAATTTTAATTTATTTACTTTTAGCCAATTTAACAATATATTTATCTCAGAATTTAGAGTATTTAGACCACTAAACATATTTAAAACATTAATGTAAATTAAGGTGTCATCAGCAAACATTTGTAACTTACACATTTTTAAAACTAAAGGCATATCGTTGATGTATAAAATAAATAATATTGGACCTAGTATACTTCCTTGAGGAACTCCTATATTATTTATTTTTTTATTTGAATATGTTTTTGATATTTTTGTTTTTTGTGACCTGTTACTTAAATAATTTTTAAACCATTTATAAACGTTTACGCAAATACCATACTGATAGAATTTACTCAATAATCTAGCCCTGCCAATTGTTCCGAATGCCCGCTTAAAATCCAAAAATACAGCTATAACATTTTCCCCTTTATCAATGGTTCTCCTCCACATTTCAATCAGACATTAAATGGCTCTCTCTATCGATCAGAAAAATATATATTGTATTTTTACTATTTGTACTTGAAAATGTCACACATACCTCTGTAACCGGCATTTGCAAGGCCCAAAATACTAAAAAGTATTAACATCATTTTGTATTGGGATTGGGGATAATAGTACTATATATAAATGATCATAAACCTTTCTTGTCTTGTTATATATAGTAGTATAATGGTATTATGATATGGTAACATAAAACTTAGTTAGATATATGTTTCTGTGTTCCATTATACGAATGACATTTTTATCTTTGAAGGTTGGCCTGTGTATTGAATGGCCCATTAATCGTTTCTATATCAACGCGTGAAAACTACATATTGATAAACCTTGAATTAATAAGGGAACATAATTTCAAGTGATTTTGAGAGGTTTAAAGTGCAATAAAAGTAGCTCATTTTCATAAATCTTTATTTAAACTAAGAATAAATAATTTAACAATAATTGCTCATCTATTTAACAAAAATCCTCGTCGCTTTCGAGAACGTCAGTCTTATGTCAGTATTAGTGTACGAGACCAAGGCCTCCTAGACCGCCGATAGTCCCAACACCTCCATAACCAACACCTCCATAACCGACGTTTCCGTATCCAAGACCTCCATATCCAAGACCTCCATAGCCAAGACTTCCTAATCCGCCAAGACTTCCTAATCCACCAAGACCTCCGTATCCAAGTCCAGAATGACCTGAATAGAAAGAAAAAAACGTATTAAAGGTACGATAATATTTCTTCACCACGAGAATCCACGGGGGACTTTATTCTAACCATTGAATATCAAACTATAAGAAGGCCATATGAGCCGAATTCCTAAATCTGCTACATCAAATTCATAGATGGCACAATGAGTTCACCAACAAGAAAGCGACTAGCCTTTTCACTGCTAAATTAAAACATTGTTGCCGCCTGTCTATTTGACTTGCTGCATGAGTTTTTTAAATTTATTTTTATAGCTTATCGTAAAACTTGATTTCACATAAGTACCTACACCTATCCTAGATTTAAGTAGCTTACATTTATTTTCCTACCTATAGTATAGTCTAGACTTAAAAATGTCCCTATTTTTAATTGCTTTGTAGCTTATAATATTTTCGACCTTTTGACGTCCCAACGTTAATTACATGAAAACATATTGACCGCCATGTATTATATTTCTAACAGAGTTAAATGACGACTCTCACTATTCAATACCTACCTAGGCTACAACGGATACCTATGTTGGGTAAAATATGAATGATGTGGGGTTTGTTTGTATAACTTGGTTTTAATTTGCAATTATTACTACTTTTCAAAATGGTTAAAATAAGTAGGTTTTACTTTCTTACTTAAGAAACATCCAGTTTGTTTGTATTAGTGTATTACGTATTTTGCTATTTTTCGACGAAATAAAACCTATTTTAGTTACACTTGCTGTCGCATTTTATCTACTTTTATTTGTTTAACATTTAACACCCAATGCAACGGTAAAATCATTATGAAAATCGGTCCAATTACCCCGGAGTAATCAGCGTACATATTATTATCAAAAACATACATTCGGCTGGAATTGAGAACCTCCTATTTAATTGTCTGTTAAAAATGCTTGAATTCTTAAAAATTCCAATAAAATACGATATGCGGCAACACCACGACATCACATCAGTGAATTTGAGACATCTGTTGCCGAGGCGCTGCATTATAACGACAGACAGGCGACAGATTTAAGGTTAGAGTTACGATCAACTCCACAATGGCGGCCAAACCAGCTCCAATACGTCAAAAAATGGGTTGTCAACTTTTCTCGGACATTCGTCATTCTTATATAGTTTTATATTCAATGGTTCAACCCATTTATTTGATTGTTCGTTGCAGGAACTTACCCAGACCGACTACTCCAATGGGGGCTGCTACTTTGGTTATGATTGGGGCAGCAATAGGAGCAGCGATGGCTTTGGTTACCACAGCAGTTGGGTTTATGGATAGGAGGTTGCTGTTTTGATACGACGTTGCTCCGGCCTGTAAAAGTTCATTCATAATAGAGAAGCTTTCTCATTTATTTACAATGAAACGTACTTTCAAAGGTTCAGATAAGTTAGAACTGTTAGAAGGAGATGGCTGGAAAATGGCTTGAAACAATGGCAACACTGTATGAATGAATATCAATAATTCCGCGTCACTCGTAGTAAAAACGTCCGTACAGCGTTGCCGTTATGATTTTCCTAAAGCATTATACTTTGATATAATTAGGAAACTATAAATAATTTGACCAGTACATAATTTAAGAAGCACACATATATTTAGTATATTATTTTTACTTATTGAGTACCGGGTACACATCACAAATGCATCCAATATAATTATTATTATAACCTTCGTTTTTAAATACAGGCGGTAAATCTAGGGCAATCAGCAGACATTTGTCATCATTCGTTTCTTTTAAAAAAGATTTCTGAACGGAACAAAATGTAAAAAATTTGGTCTCCTTATACTTATTTAAATTTACTAAATATTAATGTAAGTATACAGTACCTTTACTGCAATAGTTGGCGCTGCAATAACCTTAGGGGCTAAGGCAATGCCTCCTAAATGCCCCAAGCCTCCATATCCTCCGTAGCCTCCCAAACCTCCCAAACCGTAACCATCGTCTACGGGAATAAGACCGGCAGAGGCATACGCAAAAAGAGTAGCAACAACACACTGTAATGTAAAAATCGTTTTTGTTCACTTTTACACACATTTCAGTACAATTTTTCGTAAAAAATATCTTGTTTTTTTTTTGTTTTGTAATACATTGTCACCAGTAAAGTCCGCATCATATGGGATTTTTTTTTTATTAATAACTTTATTCGAAATTTGAGTTTGGCATCAAGTGCTGGTAGTCACGTGATTCGCATTATCTGTCAAATTTTAATTTTTTTCAAAAAATAATTCAAAAGTGGGGTTATTTCTAAAAATATCGAAAAAAGTTTTTTTTCATGCAGTTTCTAGCCCACGTGCAAAATTTCAGCTGCATAGATAATTTTTATTTTTTACCCATATTTTGTAAATTGCACCACTTTTGCAAAATAAGACTCGACGCAACCTACATAAAACTTCTTAGTTTTGACAATGCTTTATTTTAGCCTACATTTTCTTTAAAGTAAAACATATTAAATGTGTGTTTTTCTACAAAATCAAAATTGGGCTATTAAAATTTGCTCGCATGTGATGCAAAGTTTATTTGTTTTTGACCCTGTATAAGGTAACTTCATAAAATAAGTATTTTTGAAAACGTAGTTTGTGTCTGAAATAAAAAAAATAAAAAATAAAGTAAAGGGGTTTTAAATTAAATCGTTGAATATAGATAAACTTTACGTTAAGTTAAATTAAAACTTATTTTTCACTTAATGAATACTTTACTGATGACACTGTGTTCTTTATTGTCTTAATATTAAGGTGTATTACTTTCAGACACATCTTATACAGGGTACAAAACAAATAAACTTTGCATCACATGCGACCACATTTTAGTAGCCCAGTTTTGGTTTTGTAGAAAAACACACATTTAATATGGCGCTACTTTAAAGAAAATGTATCTGAAATACAGCATTGTCAAAACTAAGAAGTTTTATGTGGGTTGCGTTGAGTCTTATTTTGCAAAAGTGGTGCAATTTACAAAATATAGGTAAAAAATCAAAACTATCTTATGCAGCTGAAATTTTGCATGTGGGCTAGAAACTGCATTTAAAAAAAACTTTTTCTAATAACTTTTTTCGATATTTTCAGAAATAACCCCACTTTTAAATTATTTTTTGGAAAAAATTTAAATTTGACAGATAATGCGAATCACGTGACTAGATACTATTTTTTTGCTTAATTTTCATCTCGATCG
The DNA here is from genome assembly GCA_963969555.1 of Polydrusus pterygomalis. Taxonomy (NCBI): domain Eukaryota; kingdom Metazoa; phylum Arthropoda; class Insecta; order Coleoptera; family Curculionidae; genus Polydrusus; species Polydrusus pterygomalis. The sequence goes on along the minus strand of OZ018382.1, from coordinate 1,891,063 downwards.
AAACAAAACTTGGTGCCAAAGTAAAATTTTGAATAAAGTTATTAATAAAAAAAATCCCATATGATTCGGACTTTACTGTTGACACTGTATATCGGAAATTAGTAAATTTATAAGTAAAATCCCGGAAAACTACTCACCAACTTGAACATTTTGAAAAAGTATTCGTTACTAAACACCAAAATCAACTGAATAAAACAATTTTGTTCGAGAATGATTTTCTAACCCCGACGCAGTACTTTTATACGAAACCTCACGCTGGATCTACCCCACCTTAAGTCGATAATGTGTCTAAAAATCCAGAAACTAGAACAAGGGCCTCCGCATTAAAATCGGTTCGTATCTTGAGCTGGTACAAGAAACAAGAAGTTACAATACCTGCATCAGATTTTTTTCATTCATAGGTTGACCAGGACAGGACCGTACTAGCCTAATATATCATCTATCGTAAGCATATTTAATTATAATGTTTATTGGGAATTACAACTTTTTGTAAGGACCCATAATTTTTCTAGTGGATTTTATTAATATAATATTAATTATATACCTATTTGCTTTACAAACCTGATACTATTTTGTTATAATGTTTCACAATAACCTAACATATGGTATTTTATGCAATAAACATCCAGTTATATGTGGGGTCCCTTAAGGATCTGTTTTAGGACCATTACTGTTTCTGGTTTACAATAGCGATTTGTCATGGAATATTAAGACAATCATCATTTTCTTTGCTGACGATACCAAGTTATTCTGTAATTCATTGTTGCAAAAGCAATGCTTAGACAGGGATCTGAGGCGTATTGAGTCATAGACAAGCCAGTGGTGCATGAAGCTTAATGTATCAAAATGTACAGTATTGCAGATTGGCCCAAATAACCCCTTTGAAACATAATTGCTAAATAATCTTTAACTTATTAGTGTTACAGAACCAACAGATCTGGGGTTACTAAGTTCTTCTAATTTAAAATGGGAAGCACACATTATTAAAATGGTAAATGAAGCCAATAGTTTTATTTTCATGGTGCAAAAGACTTTCAAAGATCACTCTCTACAGATTGTAAAGAAATTGTACACTTCCTATATAAGACAAAAAATTGAATACGGATACAATATTTAGAACCCCTACTACACCAAAGATATTGAAATTTTGGAAAGGGTCCAAAGGCGGGTTACCAGAATTCCGTTTGAATTAAGAGTACTACCTTATCCCGAAAAACTTAAAAGATTTGGGCTAACTACTCTGAAGGAAAAAATAACTAGGGGTGATATAATAGAAACCTTTAAAATACTAACGGACTACTATTCTTGTAACTTTAGAAATTTGTTTCACTTAAATCAGAATCGACAGGTTCGGGGACACTCAAAAAAATTAAGCAAAGAAAAGTCCGCGACATTTCCAAGAAAGAACTTTCTCATTAATCGGATAGTGTACATATATGGAACTCGCTTGAAGAAAGTACAGTCTGCGCAAATAGTGTAAACTCCTTTAAAAACCAAGTTGATCGCAATTTTGAGCAGTTAACTCTAAACTTTGTGCATTACGATGCTTGATGACATTCGTTTTTAAATATTTAATGATATTTGTGCGTCCAAAATACTTACCTACCCATGTTTAAATAACTTTCGCGTAAGATTTAACAAGTAATTTAAACTAGCCAATGGACTTTTAGACATTTTAAATCACGATGAACAATTAAAGAAAAAAATCCAAAGAGACTAAAACAATAGCTTTATAGGACTTTTCGCTTGCTACTGCTAAAATAATAATAATAATATTAATAATAATAATAATAATAATAATAATAATAATAATAATAATAATAATAATAATAATAATAATAATAATAATAATAATAATAATAATTTTTATCATTTTAATGTAAACATTCAAGAAATGATATATTTCATCTTCTTATTTTCAGTTGCCACCGCTGGGAGGTAGACGTTGCCACGTCTCGCTGACTCTATACCAGTGTGAAATATTCCAAATAATAACCTACTTTTCTGACAATAGCTTAAATTTTTAATTGACTGCCAGAAAACAGTTTTTCTTGAAACCTGTACAAATTGAGTCAATTTAAGGTCAAATAAAACCCAAAAGAGGCTAGTCTTTGGAGTCTTCGGCAACAGCCTGTTATTATAGAGTAAAAATTGGTGTATATTGTCACGTGGTTTCATTGTGGAACTCGCAATGATTCCTGATTCCTGCCCTGTACATAACGCACTTCGTTTAAGATTTATCTACTGCAAAATGATTTAATGCAAATTAAAATTAAATCCTGCCGATCAAGTTTTGCAAATACAAATTTTATTATAGAAGAAAAATGTTTTCATTTGCACGTAAGATTTCGTCAGTAAATTATAATGGTAAAGTACTGTGACTATAGCGTAGGTACTGGAATAAAGGAAAAAATTCACAGATCTTGCATCTTAAGCAAGTATCATTATCATCAGGCGTATTAAAAATACCTACCACATACAGTGGCGAAAAGGAAACCATTATGTCACAGCACAGTACTCCTAACTCCTATCTGTGAGTATGTAACGTGCCGCTTTCACGCGTTTTTATCACGGCATGGATGCTCCGATTTAGTTTGAAATAATAATTAAATTATTATACTTAGAAATGTGTAAATTTGACTGTTTTGTTAAAATAAAAAATATAGGATAATCTGTATATTAGTACATATTGAAGGGAGCTCAAAACCACCTTTTCAAAAATAGCGACAAAATTATTTCTTTAGCTATACACAGCCATTTACCTGCTGGTCCTTGTACTCTTTGTTCATAAAATGTCTAAATCTTAAGTCGGCTATGAAATGTTTTGGATTGGTATATCCATTCTCCCCCGACTTTCTGTGTAATACGCCAAGACCGCCGAGCTATTTCGCTTTGTTTCAGCGACATTCACTGTTTATTTTTTTCCAATTTTATCGAAATTGAAACAATCAAAAAATACCATGATATCGACTAATATGGACACCTGAAAATTTTAAAAATTACGAAAACGTTATCTGATATCAATGAAATTTAGACGAATAAAATCTATTTGCACTATCGTAGATTAAATTTTGAATGATACACGTTCGATATGAACTTTGTTAATGAAACTTGTGCAACGTTAAACCACGAGGCGTCAGCCGTGTTCATCGAACCAGTATAATTAATAAATCTACTAACTGTTCTCAGACTTCTACTGTTCTCTCTCCCGGCCATATTATCAACAAATATAATAATAAATGCCGAAACCCAAAACAAAACAATATTAACACTTGGCAGATGATGTCATCGATCCTGTGCTGTTCGGATGTTTGTTTAGACTTCACCGCCGTGTTATTTATGTGCATGTCGCATGTCGCGTTCATTTATCATTAAATATACCCGTATATACGCACCCAGTAGTATTTTCAATACTAAAACGCAACTAGTGCCGAAATGGCTATCTATTTATATAACCGTGGTGGGTACGAGACGAGCGCCGGCTCTCGAATTAAAATAATAAGCTTACAGTGCTAAAATGACCATAAATGACAGATGATATAGATAACAATCTACACTTGGCCAATATAAACTGCATTTCAACATTTTTAAATCTGTGGTTATTATAATAAAATGTAATTTTGTTATTAAATAATGCAAACTCATGCCATATAATAATATAAATCATTTCGATACGAATAATTGTAAGTTTTAAATTACAATCCTGTCGCCCGTCTGTCCCCTTTCATATGTGCTTAAATCTTTAAAACTACGCAACGGATTTTGAAGCGTTTTTTTTTTATAGATAGAGTGATTCAAGAGGAAGGTTTTTATGTATAATATTGTAGAGAAACACTGATAAATTTAGAGGTTTGTTCGGGTTGGTATTTATAAATCTTGACGTGATGGTGAAGTCGCCTTATTATCTTAGAGAAAGCGCTCCAACGTAGGCCGGGTACACGCTAGTTAAGTTATACATGAGTAAGTACCAAAGTTCAAATTTTTGTTCCTTGTCAAATGATGAGGAATAGATAGCGCGAATAAGACATGAGTGTAAATGTTAAAAATGTTGTCAAATAGTGAATGGACAACATTTTGAGCATTTATTGATACTGAATCAGTGGCGTTTTAAACACGCCCGCAGAAGTTGATTTTTTTGGGAAGATAATAAAAATTGAAGATAGGGACATGTAAGCCGTTTTGCTCTAAGACGTACTGTTAGAAAGTTATAAGCTGTCAAAGTTCAAAAATGTCACTTTTCGAGAGTCAATATCTCGGAAACTATGAAGTATAGACTACTAATAATGCATTTAATAAAAAATAATTATAATTTTATGTGGAATTTAAAAATGTAAAAATATACTGGGTGTTATATTTAAAAATATAAAATTCGTTCGAATTCCAGACAAACTAAAAAGCTGGCAACAATGCCAATATCGTCATTCGGTGCGTTAGATCCTCTTACACAACTGTACCAAATTTAGTTTAAATCGGCCAGTAAATTGTGATGTTATTAAGCCGTTTCCAGACTTTATACACACACTGTATATAATCACTTAATAACTACCTATGTTATGTCTACCAGTCTACCTAGGATTATAACATAAATTCGAATTGTTTGCTGTTTTAAAAGTAGGTACTTAACACATAATGTGGGTTTAACCCTAACTAAATTATTACACGATTAACGAATTCAAAAATTCATAAACCTGAACCTAATAGTAATAAAAATAAGAATTATCATTTTCTATTCGTTATAGAGAGGGGGCCCCTGAAAACGTTTTCGGGGGGGGGCCCACTCAGTTTATGTTACGCCACTGTACCAAATGTGTGTGTAACTATGATGGGGGAAAACAAAAACTAATATAACATGTTTTTAAAAATATATATTATAAGAAAAATGACTAAAGTATGTATAATTCAATTAATTATCTAACTAATGTTATATTGTATACAAATTTTAAACAAAAATCACAGTGTGGTTTTCATTGGTTATTAATTATTGTTCAAAATAGTTGTTCAACCCAACAAACAAACAATAGTAAATTTTAATATTTATATTACAAGTGCAAGTGCGGTATGAGAATTATTACAGTGGCGGTAATCCTACGAGTGCTATACCCAATATGCCATAGAGCACGTGTAATGTATTCTCCACCTCCGTTTATTGAAAAAATAATATTTAAATTATATTTTTAGTTTTAACACACTGGAAAAAATAAGTTACCTAACGAACTCATTAAATCACTGATAAAATTCCATTTAAGGTGGGAGTATCAACATGCTTGCCAACCTATAACCTATTTCGCGTAGATTTATTTATGTTTTCTAGCTTTTATACAAAATTTTAAGAAAATCAGTATCGACTTGATATTCTATAGGTAATAATTGACATATTTAATAAATATCAAGGAATTTCATAACTTATTTTAGGAGAACGGTATAGCGAAAAATATCGGGTAAGATTTTTTTTAACATTATTATGTCATTGTCACTCATTGTTCTTTCACTATACAATTCTCCCAAAATTAGCAATGAAATAAATTGATATTTTTGTAATATATCAGATACTACCTAAATAATGTACCGAAGATATTGATTTTCTTTAAATGTTAGTTATTAGAATCATAAACTCAAAAAATCAACGCGAAATAGGTTATAGGTTGGCAATAGATTGAATGACGTTGAGAATTCAACCTTAAGGTAAGAGTATCAACATGCTTGTGAACCTATAAACTATTTCGCGTATATTTATTTAATTTTTCTAGCTTTAACACAAAATTTAAATAAAATCATTATCGTCTTCATATTTTATAGGTAATAATTGACATATTAAATAAATATCAAGGAATTCCATTAAATATTTTAGGAGAATTGTATAGCGAAAAATATCGGGTAAGATTTTTTTAACATTATTATGTCATTCGTCTTTCACTATACAATTCTTCCAAAAATAGCAATAAAATGAATATATATTTTTGTTATATGTCAGATATTACCTAAATATTGTACCGACGATATGGATTTTATTTAAATGTTAGTTAATCTAATAATAAACCAAAAAAAGCAACGCGAAATAGGTTATAGGTTGGTAATGGATTAAATGACGTTGGAATGCCACCTTAAAAGAAAAAAATATACGTCATAAATTATGTTAGGTTTTAAAGCACCGTAGATTTACCTAAACAGATTTAGTGATAACTGTAAGCCAGCAGGGGGCTTTTGACTATCGCAGGAGCAGGGGCGTAGTGGACAGCGGGAGCGTAATGAACAGCAGGGGCTGCTATAACAGGAGCAGCTTTTACTATTACCGGCACCGGAGCGGCAGATATCTGGAATACAATAAAATTTATTTAGCAATGTACATTTGCATTTGCAAAATAGCAAACATGTTTGCAATTTAACAATTTACATTATTGGATGACAACTTTTTCCCCTAAATTATACAAAAACGACGCAATTTCTGAAAAACTGGGATTGTTCAAACCCTTAAAATAGAGTTAATTTTAGTTTTGGCAATAACTCTGAAACGAACAAAGATATCGAACTGCGGTCTTCACATCTCTTCTTGCAAATTTAATCTACTTTTCGATTATGATGTCATAGTTATACCTTATGGTTTAAATTTTAAGGATAAAATCGAAAAAATTATTATTATTACAAATTGCGCCCTCTAGCAATTTTATTAAACACTATCGTGTACTGTTGGATACGGCGATTAAAGATACTTACCTTTCTCTTCCAAACAAGCTTAAATTTAGTAAAATCGGATAAGTCGTTTAGAAGGTACAGCGATTTTAATGTTTACACATTCAATAGCTTCCCCCACTCTTATCAAGGTCGTTACGCCAATGAGCCTTAAACCAAAATGATGCAGAATTGTCTAAGCTTTTCGATGATGTAATCAGAGTTATACCTTAATATGGGAATTTCCGGAGAAATTTAAAATTAAAAAAAAAATTTCAATTGTGCCCCCTTGCGGCGAAATGAGGAACTTAAAAGTAATTTCCAGAATTTTCTCATGACCGCTTTAATCATAATTTTTTTTTCAAGTTTCAATGCCTAGTAGTTTTCGAGATATGGCCCGTGGCCACCCTTAATGAAACACCCTGTATTAATTTTTCAATAATAGAACTTACTTGTACAGTATTTTGGTAAGATGTAGCGACGGGTATTGCTGCCTTAACAGCCAGAGGAGTCGCTACCAGTGGAGCATGGTAAGCCAAGGGACTTCCTAGGTAGCCTGCATTTACAATCGCTAAAAGAACGGACAGAACTGCTACCTGTAATCATATTTATAAATTATATTAAAGAAACATTACTGGACCAAATACGGAGTGTGCTTGAACGAAGTTACCGATAGATACTACAGGTGGATCCAACTTACACTTCTAAACATCGTGAGAATCGAAAATGTCTGCTGATAAAGTAGGTATCCTGAAAAGGAACTTGACAATACTGCAGCTTAGAGAAGACAAAGCCTTTTTATATTCCATTGCCTATGTTAAGAATTCCGCCATTATATAAAAATGGCGACCGTATGGTAGGTTAAGGTCATGATGTAACGAGTCGTTTTGTAGCAATACTTCGCTTTTCTTTGACGCCATACATTGCAAACATGTAAGTAGAGTAACGATAGACATTAAGAGGTCTAATACCTTAAAAGAATTCATCGATATCAACGACGATCAAACTCTGTCGACGATAGAGCATGATATACATATCATTCTGTTTATCATAACAATCCGACAAGACGTTAAATGCATACGTCCACCAAGTTCCTCAAAAGTTCCACAATGAAACCATGTGAAAGTATAGAAACACCAATAATATTGTCGCCGAAGAATCCAAAGAATCGTTCCTTTTGGGTTTTTTTTGAGCTTGAATTGACTTAATTTGGAACTATTGCGAATCAACCAGTGCTGGTTTCAGAAAAGGTGTCAATAATTTAACTTTAAAGTCAGTACAGTGTAGGTACCGTGCGAGCAAAAATTATTTGCATCAAAGAGGACTTGGATTAAAAAACGTGGGGCTTGGTTTAGATCACAATGATATTGGGATGGGGACGATATATCTAACCAAATCTAGGTTAAATTTTTTTTAAATTCATATTATGACATACTAATGAGTAATAAAATAAGTAGACAAATACAAATTTGTTTTAGTTGTTTACAAAATTAACAAAGTAAGAATATACAGAAAGAAAAAGAAATATTATTACATAAATTGCTGAAATTGGCCACCGCCATGCTCCAAGCATAAATTCACACGTCTCTTCATATTTTCGAAAGTGTTGACCCGCATCCCTGGAGAAATGTTACCACATTCTTGGATAATCCTTTCTTGTAATTTTTCTAAATTTAACTGCTTATTAAGAATAGTCCTGCATGTTCCATAAGATGTTCCCACTTCTTGGGATACAATTTGTTGGCGTATTTTGCATTATTTCACGAACGTTTGCAACAAGTTCTTCTGTTCTTACAGATGGTCTTCCTGCTCCTTTTTTGTGTTGTATAGAACCTGTTTCCCTAAACACAGCCACGGTTATTTTCAGGCAATGATAAAAATCCCCAGCAATTAAGGCAACGTTAGGAAAATGTTCGTGCACAAACCCGGATTGTATTGCACTCACCATTTACTCTAACCCTAAATGTTTTCTGCTGTTCCGTAAACCCCATGCTGTGAATTGTTCAAGAAATTGGAAAAATTAGCGATGAATCAAATTACTTGTAACGGCTGTCAAAGATGTCGGAATAACTGATTGATTGTTAATTCAGGTAGTTACTGACACCCAACAGGTATCAAGCTCTACAGCTAAGCATTACGTCCTTAGATGCAAGGCCCTCTTTAATGCAAATAATTTTTGCTCGCACAGTATTTCACATTGGTGTAAAATGTCTGCCTCCTGTAGCCTCCTGGTAGCAATTAAAAATTCGAGAATCAAATATGACAATTTAGGAAATTTGACATTAGAAATGTTATTGTGCAAATAGTAATGAAATACAACAAAAATACGTTTATGAATGAAATGTCTGTCTCTCTTTGCTTGATCGTGGTTTATTTTAACACTCGGGTTGTCGAAACGAAAAACTATATTATCACCAGTAGATATGACAGCCGGTAAGGGACTCTTAAGGCTCTCGTAGGGAAACCCATCATGTGATGTAAGTGCAGTGTAATTAGATCAATGGTGCGTAAACTGCATATTTTAGTACCCCTTGTTTTTACTGTATTCGATTTGATATGATAAGATACATTTTAAGTAGTTTCTTAAATATACGTGTTTTTTAAGTTAAGTTGCCTCTCATTCTAATTCGTGTACGCTTTTTTTATTAATACAACTGTACATAAGTACCAAATTTCATTAATTTTTATTCCTCAATATTTTTTTTTATAAAAAAAAAGCCCACAACAGCTGTACTTACTGGATTTACTGAATTTATTCCCAGTTATTAACCGACACTGAGTATTATATATCGTCGGTACAATGCCAAAGGCGCGAATGTGCCGAAATCGCGAAAATGACTTTTTTGTGGGAAAAATGTCAAAATTCGCTAAATATTACACTGCCAAAGTCACGAAAGTGAAATCCTTATATTTTACCCTCAAAGTTATATCGTTAAAACACGAATGCACATGTTTGAAAATAATTCCTAGTCGATTTCGCGAAAGTGGCACATTCGTGTCTTTGGCATGGTAAAAATGTCAATCAAAGAGGTAACTACGCACATTCGTGCATTGGAAGTTCGGTGCGATTGATGTAAACACAAGTTTTAGTCGTTGTTTTCTTGAAGGAGTGACAGGTTTAAACAGTGTTAATTAAGTTATTAGTATTATTACAATTGTGGATATAGACTTGTTAAAGTGAAAACTGGTGTACTTTTTTTGTTCATTTAATCTATTGGATAATAATATGTCTAGAGCGTTACGGATGGTTTTGATGTGCAAGAATGGAAAAAATATTGGTAAGTTTAGTTTAATCAGAAAATTAAATAAATTGTTACATACAAAATGGTAATAACTGTAATGTTTGGCTGTAAAAAAGTAAATAATGGAATAAGAGAATACATTTTCATGATCAAATATTTTTAGGTGACAATCTACCTTCAACTGAAGATGCAGATCAATTGGAAACTGAAAATGAAGTCGGAAATACTGGTATGTTAAACCTTATTTTAATGTCGCTAGTCCTCATAATATTAATAATTAACTGACTTCAGAAAGATTCGGTCGAGGATTCGGTATAATTACAACTACTTTATTTTCATTAGACTGAAGGGGTTTTTGAAGTATATTCGATTATTTTTTTTATAGTTTGAAATTCGAAAAGGGTGAGGGCAAAAAATATAAATGCACTAAAATTCATAACGTATAAATTCATTTTTCAACTAGGCTGATTAGGTTTTATATTATGGCCAAATCGTTTCAAAACCAACGCAAAGTACGAATGCTTTTGTCAGAATTGTAAATGTTTATGTGTTAATATAAAGTAAAACGATTAACTTTTTTTACAGATGGCAATTTTATGCCAGTAGAGATTTCCGACATACATAATTCTATTGCTGACAACCAACTCAATAACATAGAAGGTAACGAGGAGCAAACAATTTGCTTCCTTCCACCAACAAAAGAGACTGAAATCATACAGCCATTGATTCATCAGGACCATGAATACCGTAAAACGAGCGATGGAAACATTCCTGGGCAATCTAAAGACTTCGAAGAGCCATATGAAGCATCATCAGATGAATATTTACCTTCCAGTTCAAATTCGGACTCTGAAGGAAGCGAAAATAACGATGAAAGCCTTTTACCATTAAAACGTAAGAAAAATGCAGAAACCTGGAAGAAGAATATTAGAAAACGTGCAAGGATAAGTGGAAAACCTTATATTGGTTTTCGTAACATTCCAAAACCTGCTCGCCAAATGTTACCTTCACCCTGTACCAATAAGGAAAAACATATTTGCTCAACAAACGTAAACGAACAACAAAGAGAGCAGATTTACACAGAATTTAGAAGACTCAGTAATCTGGATGAACAGAAGCAGTTTATAAACTGCCACGTTCAACAAACATTTAAAAAAAGAGCAACTAGAAATTTAGAAAATTCAAGAAAAACCTTCACTAACCAGTATTCCTTAACTACAGGAGGACAGAAAAAAACTGTTTGTAGAGAATTTTTTATGGCAACTTTAAACGTGACAGACGCTATGATACGATCCTCTTTAAAAAAAATAAGCTGCAATGGAGTGGCGCAAAAGGATGCACGAGGCAAGCATGTTCCTCATAATAAGTTGAACACTGACGATGAAAACTTTTTGGAAGCCCACATAACTTCATTTCCTACAATGGAATCCCACTATTGTAGAAAATCTTCAAAGAAAAAATATTTAGATGCTTCCCTAAATATAAGTATTATGCACAGGTTGTACAAGCAGCTATGCATTGAAAATAACAGAAAGCCTGTATCCTTAGAAAAATACAGAATGGTATTTACAAAATACAATTTGGGGTTCCATAAGCCCAAAAAGGATCAGTGCAAGAAGTGTCTTGCATACAACACAATAAGTGATGATGCTGAAAAAATCCAAAAAGAAGAGGAGTACAATTTACATCTTAAGAGAAGAACAGAAGCGCGCGAACGCCGAGACGAAGATAAACTTTCTGCACAACACGATTCGAAAACGCTGTCTTTCAATTTTGATTTGCAAGCAGTATTAAATACTCCAAAAGGGCCCGCGGGTCAAATTTTCTATTTAAGGAAATTTGCTGTATACAATTTTACCATTTACAACCTTGGAAATCAAGATGTGTCCTGCTACGTCTGGAACGAAAACCAAGGAAATCGAGGGGCAAATGAAATATCCTCATGTATTTCGGATTTTATTTTAAGCCACAAAGATATTACTGCAGTAAGAATGATGTCAGATGGCTGCGGAGGACAGCAAAAAAACTCAATATTTGCTGCCATGTGCCTATATTTGTTAAATAAACATGACACCCTTGAAACAGTAGATCATGCTTTTTTTGAAACAGGGCACACGGAAATGGAGTGTGACTCCATTCACTCAAAAATTGAAAAAAAAGCAAAACATGTTCCTGTCTATACACCAGAAGGATGGGATCAACTAATAAGGGATTCTCGACAAAATCCAAAGCCTTTTAATGTTAAGAGAATGTTATTTGATGATTTCTATGATTTTAGTGCGTTCTCACAAACAATTATGCCTAAAAATATTCCTTGGCGCAAAGTTTGTTCGCTTCGTTATATTAAGAGTAATTCCTCTAAAGTTTTCTACAAAACAAGTTTTGACCAAGATGTTTTTACGGAGGTTCCACTTAAACGTAATAGAGGACGCCCATGCTCAGAATTCCAAGTTCAAAAGGCATACAAAGCTCAACTAGAAATTTCTGATGCTAAATTGAAAGACTTAAAAAAAATGTGTAACGATTTAATTATTCCTAAATCATATCATGGATTTTATGAAATTTTAAAATCAGATAAAAATAGGAGGGATAATTTACCAGAACCCCATGACGAAGAACTAGATGACGATGCTTTTCCTTTAGAATAAGACTTACTATTTTTATTTTGTAGTAAAGACCAACATTTCATTTGGATAAACTTTTATTTTAACAGTAAAATAATTTATTGCAATAGAATAACTGTCTTCTCCTGCACATTCGTGTTACCTTTTATCGCAGATTTTTTGTATCTTTATAAAAATGTCAATGCCAAAATCACGAATGTGTTATTTTTTAAAGATTAAGTAACAAAGTTGATTTTTTAAATATGATCATTAAAATAGACCATCGGCATAGTATATTTCACACCAAACAAAAAGTTGCAATGAATCATAAGTATTTTTAAATGTTACTTAAACACTATTCGTTGTTTTCCCGAGAACTGTAAAAATGCACATTCGTGCCTTTGGCATTGGGCCGACGATATACTGTGTGTGGTGTGAACGCGAACACTGAACAACAGAACAGCCAAGTTTACTTTGATCCTTTGATGAGTTTCAGCATTTCCTCTTTTTTTATTCGACTGGACCACCCTGTTTGTTGTGGCAATCTAAGCAATAAATATGTCTGTTTCGACCCACTTGGATAAACTAGATCATTTACACAGATTTAATATAAGGACAAGTGGGCAATAAAGAAGCAGAAAAGTGGACTTGACTATTATTAAATTATTATTGTTCGCAATCGCTTAAAATTGTGTACAAGCTTACAAGAGACAAAAAATTATTGTTTACCTCTAAAGACGGCGTAAGGCTTCTCAGCTCAGACAACCTGCTTTGCACGCGGGGAAGATTTACAACGCAACGCTCCATTATTGCTTACTAATAATGTAATAAGAATTTTTACAAAATAAAAACAGACAAGACATAGTTTTAGTCAATATATATATATTTTATTTTTAAGCATATATAAATAATTTGTACCATATCCCCTAAACATTATATTCGCTGCCTTACTACGTGGTCAAATAAAATACAAAGTTCATACAGATTAGTGTAGATTCTTTTTCTAGATGTATTTGCTCCTGAAAATAAAAAAAAACAAGATCAATTTATGTATTTATGTAGTAGTAGTAGTAGTAGTAGTAGTAACATGTTTTATTTAGCAAAAAGCTACAATTAAATATTTTTTAATACATTTTTTTAACAACATTTTTATAGATTTATTTTTAATTTTAAATTGGAACCTTCTTTTAACAAAAAACAGACAGAAAAGTTAAACATTTTGCAAATTGTGTCAAATATTACGTATCATTTTGTTTTTTAAATAAATGTAATTTTAAAGTTTTAATGATATTTGAGACTTAATAGAATTGTCCAAATTATTATATTCTATCAGACCTTTATGAAAAATATACTTATAAGCTAATGTTTTAGACACTATCCAAAAAAAAATTTTGATTAGTTCTTGTTTTATAATTATGATGGTCATGATTAAAAGAACAAACATTTTTTAAACGATCAGGCAATAAATTATTTTTAATTTTATGTATAAAGATACATAATAAATAAAAAATTAAATTTCTGACATTCAACCAATCTAAATTTTTTTAAATAAAATTGATTTTTGTATATTTGTCACAATTTAAAATAATCCGCATTGCCTTATTTTGTAAAATTTGTAATTTGTCAAATATTTCCTCACTAGCACAATATAAAATGAAAGAACAATAAAGAAATGTGGTAATATAATAGTATTAAATACAGTTTTTTTTAGAAAACAAACTTAAATTAGAACTGATTCTTTTAAAATAACCTACTTTTCCGGCAATCTTCGATATGATACTTTCAAAAAAATTTAAAAATTTAAATTTTGAATCAATAGTTGAAGAGTGGTCAAGCGAAGTGATCTAAGTGCCATAATCGAAAACTACTAGAAAATGTAAAAAACTGTTTTAAAGCTAAGAATAATACAATAGTATATTTTGTTATTGATATTGTGTTAATAAACATACACAAAAACATTCGTAGGAGAAAATTTTAATATCAGTTAATCGAAAAAACGTTTGTACATAAATTGAACAAAAAAATATAGAAAAGGTCTAAGGCTCCTTTTATACTGGGATTCTGTATGCGAGATACAATATCTGGGATTCAGATTCTCGCCATCTATGAATGCTTTTTATAACGAATAGGATGAAATTGGCACTTAGATCTTCTAGTAGGACATTGGCATAGGTACAGGGTTATCCAACCAAGACTAGACAAGGCGATTTTTTGACTTTTCCTGTACTTTTATAAAAAAACTGAAATAGCCATCTTAAGTCATTTTCTCCCGCGAATTTGAATATCTTTAGCAAAAAACAATTGAACATCAAACAAAAGTACTAGGGGTCACTTTGATATTTTTTTAAATGGGATGCCGTATTTTTAATGAGCTTATCCGATTTCTCATATAAATTTTGATCTAAAATGTTGGATTTTTAATTCAAAAACGCCTTTTTTCTTCAGTTTTAAATTCGGAAAATGTTCGTCTACCGTACGATTAATACCTGATAGATGGATACCCGTTTCACCTGTTCACCCTTTAACCTGCTTTAAAGTGTCCGTCAGTTAGACAAAATAATCAAGTGTCAAATTTCTATATATTTCTCTGGAAACTCTCAAAAAATGTTCTTTGTGTTTGTCGAGCATTCTCTCCACTTTTGTAATATAATTTTATTACACTTAGCCGTTCTTCTAAAGAATATTTCATTATTTGTAATTAATTCGTGAAAAATATATAGAAATTTGACACTTGATTATTTTGTCTAACTGACGGACACTTTAAAGCAGGTTAAAGGGCGAACAGGTGAAACGGGTATCCATCTATCAGGTATTAATCGTACGGTAGACGAACATTTTCCGAATTTAAAACTGAAGAAAAAAGGCGTTTTTGAATTAAAAATCCAACATTTTAGATCAAAATTTATATGAGAAATCGGATAAGCTCATTAAAAATACGGCATCCCATTTAAAAAAATATCAAAGTGACCCCTAGTACTTTTGTTTGATGTTCAATTGTTTTTTGCTGAAGATATTCGAATTCGCGGGAGAAAATGACTTAAGATGGCTATTTCAGTTTTTTTATAAAAGTACAGGAAAAGTAAAAAAATCGCCTTGTCTAGTCTTGGTTGGATAACCCTGTACATAGATCATATAAATAGAAATTATTTTTTTTTAAATTTTGGCACATAGATCACTTAGCTTGACCACTCTTCAGTTATCCCTCAATATTTAAAACTGTTCACTAATTCCAATTTTTGTCGTTTTTTGATTCTTAGTTTTATGCAAAAATCGGCGGAAAAAGAAATATGCGCACAAGAGACCGACCAACCTACCCTGTATATTATGTTATAATAATAAAATGTTAGGAACAGTGCCGTATCTAGGGGCAAGCAAGCAAAAAAATTACGTTCCTCATTTTAACGATCTTTAGGACCCATTTGTTGCCGCGGAATTCACAGTACCTGGTTCACTACCCGGATCTGGATTAATGATTTTTCTATCAAATCGATTTTGAAATATCAATCCCTTCTGGGGATGCTGCAACACCTTATAATTGAAGGAGTCGTTCGACACTACGTCGCCAGATTTCCAATGATAAAATCCTAGGTCGAATTTTTTGGGCATCAATTTTCTTTCACCTAAAAAAAAATTACAAAATTTCGTGATTCAGAATCGTTTAACTTTATTTGTAGGTTCTTATTGGCATTGGGTACTAGGCCAGGGCTGAAGCCTTTTCAAATGGTAAACAGTGAAAAAAAAATAATAGTAGGATGAAACCCATTGGAAAAGAAAGCGAATATAACAAAAATGAAAGGAAAAATAAATTACGGGCGATTCGAGGTCGGGAAGTGGGGGGCGGTGGATTTTTAAGGTTAGAAAACGATTTATCTCGATTTTCGGCAAAACTACAAGTCCTATGGAAAAACTTTAAATGGCAAAGTTGTAGGTAATAAAAAGAATAAAAAGATCTACAACTTTTGTATTTACACTTTTTTCACATAACCTCAAAATTTATGTGAAAAATTCAAATAGCCAAGTTTTTGGTATTTTATTTTTATCTTTTACAATAAATTTTTTTTTTTCACGAAATTTGGTGAAAACTTACCTTTTTATGTCCCAAAGACACTGTAGTTTTTTTGATTTAAAATATTATTTTTATTACCTATAACTTTGCCATTTAACGTTTTTCCATAGGACTTGTAGTTTTGCCGAAAATCGAGATAAATCGTTTTCTAACCTTAAAAACTCACCGCCCCCCATTTCCCGACCTCGGATCGCCCGTAAATTATTTTTCCTTTCATTTTTGTTATATTATCTTTCTTTTTCAATGGGTTTCATCCCACTATTTTTTTGGTTTCAAAAATTATCGACCCTGGTCTATACCTCTAAAAAAGGGTTTCCAATCTTCCTTAGTCAATCTTTCGGTGTAGTCAATGTATCCGGAAACTTCCACACCACTCCTGGTAAACGCCCTTAAAAATATTATAGTTGATACGACTCCTATTCTGTTCGCCCGTTCCCTAAAATATTAGTAACCTATTTCATACTGTTTATATAGTAATACTGTTAACTATTCTACCTTGAAGATAATTCTTTAATAAAAGTATCAGCATTGGGTATCACAATTCCTTCACTGGAGAGTTCGTAAGCCTTGTATGGAGGATATAGATAAGTTAAAACTGCTGATAACCTTTTTTCAAACTGTTCTCTGCTCAAAGTTTCTCCTGAGCTTCTGTAGCCTACAATATTTTTTGAGTAAAATGGGATTATCTACTCCAAAAATCAAATTAAGAGGCAGTAGATCGATTTTTTGTTTGAGATCGAAAACTGATGACACCTAAAATTTTGATTTTTACTATAATATACTACTTGTACATATTATATGTGCATATAGATTTTATACGAACCTAGATTTGCGATAGTCCTAGATGCCTCAATGCTCTGTAGATAGCAAGCATCCTGTGCAGTGGTCAGTGAGTCCAAGTATTCTTCGTAGCTGTTAAAGCGTAATAGATTTTTATCGGCTTCAATCTGAGGGGTTGCTTTCAAAAAAAAACGCGCCATATGCCTGAAACTCTTTAAAATAAAAAAAAGTTTGAAAAAAAAATGTTGTAAACCATTTAAAAACACATAACAAAGTGATGAAATGACAGTTTTGGTTTTACTTACCCCAGCTGCCATTGTAGAATGATGGATGTCATATTAGGGGATTTTTGCTTTAATTTATTCATATTTTTTTTCTTACAACTTAAAAGCTTACATAGTATTACTGATAATTTTGAAAATCTATGGGGTTTCCCAAAAACGTTTAAAAATAACACATTTTTCGTTATCTGTCTATCTAAGATCTATTACCAACTTCTTTAAAAACATTTTGAAACCCAATAGCATATAATATGATAGTAGAAATTAATATACACGCTGACTTTTTGAAAATTCATCATGGTTATATTTTCTACACTAAAAAAATATATCAAAAAATTAAAAATGCCATTTCTACAAAAATGCGGGAGAATAAACCCACCCCCCGAAGCACTACCCTAGTCTTAAATGGTACTAATGGTACTACCCTACTTGTGACATCTCTCTGGAAAGCTTATCAAAAATGTTTTTCAGCGATACAAAAATAAACGATTTTTAAACTGTTTTTGTGCTGTTGTTAACCACTAACAGTAAACAAACACTGTGACGAAAACTTTAGGCTCAAAGGCATAATATCAAAAGTTCCAGTAAGGCGACCAAGGAATCTGTTTTCCAATTGGAGAAATATAGAGGCATTTTCCTTATGAACTAAATTTTATTTATAAAAAACTATAAAACACATTTTTACAAAAATTATAATAAACACTTTTTTACAAAAAAAAAAGATATGTACAAAATATCACGAAATTATTGAAGACATAATAATATCAAAACAAACTGTAGAGTTTTTAATACAAATGCCCATGAAGGCCATGGTGTCCATACCCTCCCGCGTAACCAAGTCCTTGTTCCAAACCATAACCATGTTCCAATCCATAACCATGGTGCCCTAATCCATGTCCTAGTCCATGTCCCAATTCATGGCCTAATCCATGACCTAAACTTTGTCCTAACCCATGATCCAACCCATAACCATGACCCAAACCATAACCATAACTGCTGATACCAATCACGGGCTCATGGTGATGATGATAACTCAATGCGGGAACCACTGTTTTAACAATGGGAGCTGCGACCACGTGTTTAGCTACAATAGGAGCAGCGTAGGTTTTTATGTATTCAGGTCCATGAATATCCACTCTGGAGGAATAGGAAGTTGCTGCTGGCAGGACGTGAGCGTGACCGTGGTAACCGCCCAGGAAACCTGGGGCAGGAGCACTGCAGGAGATCGAAACGAGAGCTAGGAGCACTATTAACGATTTACCGCACATTTTTATCGTTGATGATCAATGATGAATAGTATTTAAATAGTGATGAAGATGTTAACAATAACAAGAATTGCGGTGTTATGATGCCAATTATGAAATAAACCAAGTATTTATAGAAAGAAACGAAATTATCTCCGGTATCATTGCCTAAGAACTGCACGTCATTTATAAGGAAAATGCGATTTTGCAACACCTTTTTTTTGTCTGCTTCATGTGAGAACAGAAAAACCGATTGTCCACCGGGTTTCAGTTGGTTGGTTTTCGTGACCGCCAAATTTCAAGAATGTAGAACAGCGAGGTAATTATAAGAGTTTTATTAAATTACACTAATGTTTCTGTGCGGACGGGATACGTGCTTGAATTTTTTTTATGCAATTTTTGTTACGTTTGTTTGTTTTAAATGAAAACAAGCAGCTTTCGCCTGAAACATAACGTTTCGATACTTCGTAAAGAAAATTCTGCATGACAATCTACTGTTACACGTTACATGATACACAATCGGGTCGTCAAAATTCAGTTTTTTAACGATATTTTATATTCTAATAGCGATGAACGGTGCAGGAATTTCGCTTTCTACACGAAAATAAACAAAAACACAACTACATATTAGAACTTATTGTTATTACAATAAAATTTATTTTATTTCTTTCATTATTTGTGTTATTCCTTAATATAGCTTAAAATTATAGTCAGTTATATACAGGGTGTTCTCAAAGTTGAGTCATTTATTTTACCAGGTTGTAGAACTCGTAAAAATAAGTAATTGTACCAAAAATCATTTATATAAAAGTTGAACAATAAAGAAGTTATTAACAATTGAAAAAATGTAAAATTTAAAAACTGTAAGACCTGATTTTTTGAAATTCTCGACCACTGCGTTATCAATGTTTTGTTTACTGGCGATACTGGGTATAGCTTATTTTTTTGTAGGATACAAATTACTTATCATTCATTCATTTTACGGGTTTTAGTGGTCGAGAATGCCAAAGAGCAGGTCTTAAGTTTTAAAATTTTACATTTTCTCAATTGTTAATGACTTCTTTATACTGCAACTTTTATATAAATGATTTTTGGTACAATTACTTATTTTTACGAGTTCTACAACCTGGTAAAATAAATGACTCAACTTTGAGAACACCCTGTATATGTAAAATTTCGATTATATATTTTTTTTACTATTATATCCCAAATATTTTCAATTGGATTGATATCGGCACTATAAGCGACCCAAGGCAGCACTTCCACATTATGGGTTTGAAACCAGTGGGTTACAGCATTGGCAGTATTGGGATATATTTGCTCAGCAGATGGTAACAATATGTTTTCTAAAATGTTAATGTAATTTCCGGCATTAAATCTTCCCTCTATTCGCCGGCAAACACCAGGTCCATGAACACTTATCCAGCCCCATATATTTACAGAGAAACGCCCATGTCTAGAAGTGAGGGGGTTAGTAGGATATCGCTCTTCAAACCTGGTATTATTTGGACGGTATACACGAATCTGTCCGTTATAAGTCGACTGGAACGTCTTTTCATCAGTAAAAATGTCCCTGTTCCAAAATTGAGGATTGCGGTATATATGTATATTTTAAAGTTGGCTGGCGGTAGGTTGGGAGGCAGGAAATGCTGTATCAATAACAGCATCCCTTGCAGTGGCAAATGGATTATTTCTTAAATATCCCAAAAAAGCAGCATCCTGTTCAGGGTTGGAACGTTTGGGACGACCCGAACCAATTTTCCTCTTTAGGGGTTCTTCTTGTTCCCAGCGTTGCCTAATATTCAATATAGTTTTTTTATTTCTATTATACAACTGCGCTACAGCACGGATTAACCATCCTTCTTCGATCCTTGATACAATTTGAGCCTTCTGAATTTCAGACAACTGCACAAGGCATTTTTTTTCTTCTGTCAAAGTTTATCAAACATTACTACCATCATGCAGTTTCAAAATTAATTCCACCTACGCCAATGCTTTGCATTTTTGATAATCTATGACGTGTAATAATCTCCAATAAACAATCATTTAGACAAGCCTGTTTTGCGCAAATATGACAAAACTCACCTCCCATTATAATTCTTGTACGCTTTTTTTATGAATACAACAGTATATGCTTATTTTATTAAAGGAACTTATATTGGAATTTTAAGACCTCCCCTAGTTTTAGTTTCCGAAATACAGATTCCTGTAAAAATTTTAAGAAGTCGATTAAAATCCTTTTTAGCGTCACCTTACAATTTTACGTCATAGTATTTATAGATAACAGAATTATTTACCAGCAAATATTTTTTCTTTGTGCAAAATAAATGCAAGATTTGTATGAAATCTTTTCGCAGGATACGCATTATTAATGGGTATATTTTCGCAAGGTTGAATATTCATTTTTAATTATCTATTATTTTTTAGAAACTAGCTTGTATGTATAAAAATTATATAATAGATACGTGTAATTTTTTCCAAGCAAAATATTTCTTCCACTAACCTATTTAAGAGGTGATGGTCATATTTTTTTGTTTGGTGAGAGTACTTTTGTGTTAAATTTAATAGTCGTGTGAATAAGTAAAACTAGCATGAAAATTGTCAATTGATTCGAAAACACCTTATTCCGGCTTGTGCAGGTTCATTTCCACGTCGTGCCAACGCAGATGTTCACGTTGATCGAATATGATGGCTTCGGCAATATTTTCCATGAACACAAGCGGCAGCGGTTAGGGAGAATTGAGTGGCCGGCAAGACCTCCGGATTTTAACTCCTTTGATTGTTTATTTTGAGGTTCTATCGCCGATTTGGAATATTTCAAAATATATTTCTTTTACCTAACGATAGTCTAGTTACTAATTATACTATCATAAATTACTGTTTATCTCCCAATTCGGGCGAATTATGTAACAGCGGAAGGTAGAGAACAGTTTTCTTTAGTTAAACTTGGGAAACAGATATACATGCTATTTTTCTTACGCCTTGTTAGTCAAACGGTATAAAGCTATTTAACTTGAAAGAAAGCCAATATCATAACAATTAAACACGTATAGGCCAACTGTCACTAAATTTCTTCACATAAGCACAAAGAAGTCGTAAAAAATTCAAGAACAAACAAAACTACCAAATGCGTTATTATACATAACATTATTGCATAAAAAACACACAATCCTTATAAAAATGTTAAAGTTATTTAATAACTTGACAGTATATTATATGTTTTAAAATTTCATCCGCTTGAATTTGAATGAAATTATAAGTGACCTATTTTCAAATTTCTTTCCATGTTTAAGTCTACTCGCCCTATTTGCCTATATATTGTCTAACTCCATTAAAGTGCCTTCATATATTTTATAAATATCTACTGTAAAATATTTGGTACATTTCCTATTTGCAACCATCACAATAACTCGAAAACGACAAGCTATATCTGATAAGTTCCTTTTGTTAATTTAAAATTTCATAATTTTATCTATTGTAAGAAGTTTAAAATTGATGAAGATAAGGAAAAACAAAAGAATAGAATCAATGAGGTAAGGTCGTACGGTAACCTTTATCTGAGGTCTGAGGTAAGTGGCTATGGGTATTCTTGTTGATAGTTTTTTGACATCTAATTAATTTTTCTTTGTTTAAAAACTCTTTGTTTATAAAAATAACCTGTAATGGCTATAAAGTATTAATTTGGGGTACCGTTACAATGAAAATTCGTTAACAAACGTTTCAAAGTTTTTATCCTGTAACCTTTTCCTCCGGGTTTTGGAAATTCGCATACCGGGTGTTTCTCAAAAGACGTTCACCCCTATAACTTTTTTATATTTATAGATATTAAAATGAAATTTTAAGATTATGCAATTAGAAATAAGTCTGCATTTATTGGCATAATTTTCAATTTGGTAGCACTTCCGGTTTGACCGGAAAGGACATTGACTTTGATATTTGAAATGAAACATCTTGTATATTTTTACCTATTTGGGTTCAGCATAACATTATGAGTGAAATGACACCTCACTTGTCATTTTTATGTTTGTGTTTTATTTTCAATCTATAGAGTGATACAAATTAATTAAATCTGTTAATTTATAGTCAAGTATAAATGAAAATTAAAATTATGCGATAATAATTGGCTCGATAATAGAAGGCTTAACGTATAAAAAAGTTTTTATTTTATAACTAACAAACATATCCGACATTTAGAATAATTATTGTCGCCTGCTTTAAAATCAACATCTTCTACCAGAAGGATCCGTAGGAGGAGTATTTGGAGTACCATGGGTTACCATACCAAGGCCAGTAGGAGCTGTAGTACGGGTAGGAGTAGTAAGGTTTTACCACTGAAAACAAAAAAATATATAATATTATATTCTCAATTCCAGTCACAATCTTTAGGGCATTGACGATGACAATGACAATATGCTATTTAAGTAAGACGTAGACGTAAGAATTGTTGAAAGCATAGAAAAAAAAATTAAAGTTGATACGTAGCACTAAAAATACGTCAATTCGTCTACAGTGTACAACACCAACGAGAAATTTTGAAAAACCCACAAATAAATTTACTTTTTGATGCCTATAGTCTGTTTCCTATTATTTTTCGTCTGAAAGTATATCTTTTTAGTGACAATACAGGTAGTTTAAACACGATATAGATTGGCACACCGCCAATTTTACCTTTCACAATAGGGTCGTCAAATTGTAACAATAGGGCAAGCCGATAATTTAGAATAAATCTTCGGACAGTGGCGGTCCTTAGTGTATAGTGTATCGTTTTAAGAGCACAGGTCTGCCAAAAACATCCACCGTTTTAACCCATTTTAAATTGTAATATTATATATTATGGTACGTTCTTATTTTCATTTTTTTTCTGGTTTCTATAAATAATTTTTATTTATCATTTATATTAATTCGTATGTAGTTTTTAAGGTGTGCAAAAAAAATTTGTCTATTTAACTGAATTAATTTTATTTTCTCAATACAAAAACAGTTCACACTTAAAAGAGTTAACAAATTAAAGATCTACAAAGCTTTTAAATTAAGACTTTCGATAACACACGTTAAAAATAAAACTAAACCACCTCACTTGAAGTTGGAAATATTTTATGACATAAGCCACCTACCTGAGTATGCCTAGGCAATAATAGATAATTTAATAACTTAAGATCAGGTACCTGTTATTGTTACGCTTATGGTTTAATAAGGTTTTACGACTCATGGCCCACAGCTCGGGCTTTAAAGAACGGAGTTTAAGTTAGCCAAATTTGCAAAAAAAAAATCACATAATCGTGGATTCACCCCTGATCGTCGTTAAATAAAAACAAACCTGATAAAGATGGTATATAACTTGGATTAGGTGCACAGAGAGCGACTGTTAGAACACAAAAACAAAAAAAAACTACCCTTAACATTTCGAAAATATTTAAAAATTATTTTAAATCGACGCAAGTACGACAAATAAACACTGTTCAAGAAAAATCACAGTTTTTATAGGTGCCCCCGCATTATTATTAAAATTATTAAATTTACAAAAAATTATAATAATTGTTGGCTATATAATATTGTAACGATTATAATTACGATGACAATTAGTCTAGTTTTCTAATGGGTCCCCTATATGACCGCAATGCACCCAGAATACCAGTAATTAAATAACCTTCGTTAATTAACTCAGTAATTAGAAGACAAATTCCTATGTTTAGCTTACCATTTTATAAAATCGATGAGTTACCTACAATTAGCGTTCTTTTTTCCAAAAGGACATTTTCTCCATTATTGGGTCCCCTATTAATTTTACATCAAAATTGTATGGGATTTTTTTGAAGATCCTTGTATGATGGACTCCTACGCCAAATTTTATTATTTTCTAATTAATATTTAAGCAAAACCCTTCGGTAAACTTTTTAAAAATTAAGAGTAAAATAATAATATCGTTGGTGAAGTACTAATACCTCGTAACCCACAAGAAAATCAAATTTGCGTTTTTGGTGGCGTTGGGTAGTGTAAACCAAATTCTACAAGGTCGCCAATATATTTTATACCACAAAAAATGACTTCGCTGAATATTTGGGATTTCTAATACCTTGCATTGTAAATGCCCATATGTTTTCGTGCAATATCTCTTAACCCACTATCAGCATTATTTATAGTATATTGTATCCCACAAATAACCCCTATTATATTTATTACAACACCACGTATGCCACTTCAGTTGCTTTAAAAAAGTGCGTATCCCACTCGGAAAACCAAATTTTTATTCCAATACCTAGTATGCCATACCGAAAATAAAAAAAAAACACAAAAACCAGTACAAAACCGTAATTTTGTGTAAACATTTACTTTTAGAATCGTTTTCCTGAAGAATAAGATTCTCTTAGTATGACACTTTAATGAGAAAATGTTTTTTGCTTCTGCTGAACAATTTCATTTTTGGGCTTACGAGGTATAGACCAGGGCCGAAGCCTTTGAAAATGATAAATGTGAAAAAAAATAATAGTAGGATGAAACCCATTGGAAAAGGAAGAAAATATAACAAAAATAAAAGGAAAAATAAATTACGGGCGATCCGGGGTCGGGAAGTGGGAGGGGGTGAGTTTTTAGGGGTAGAAAACGATTTATCTCGATTTCCGACAAAACTACAAGTCCTATGGAAAAACGTAAAACGGCAAAGTTGTAGGTAATAAAAAGATCTACAACTTTTGTATTTACACTTTTTTTACATAACCTTAAAATTTATGTGAAAAATTGAAATAACC
This sequence comes from Polydrusus pterygomalis, assembly GCA_963969555.1. Classification (NCBI taxonomy): domain Eukaryota; kingdom Metazoa; phylum Arthropoda; class Insecta; order Coleoptera; family Curculionidae; genus Polydrusus; species Polydrusus pterygomalis. Next base: position 1,865,435 of record OZ018382.1, on the reverse strand, counting down.
AAGGTATTGGTTTTTTATTTTTATCTTTTACAAAAAAAAATTTTATACACGAAATTTGGTGAAAACTTACCTTTTTATGTCCCAATCACACTGTGATTTTTTTGATTTAAAATATTTATTTTTTTAACCTTATTTTGACTTAATATCGAAAAAGCACCCTAATTTTCAATCGAAAATTCTGACGTCAAAATATCTGCTTTTTTTAAAAAGTCTGTGGGCTTTTTGTTCGTTGAAATCTCTACTTTCTGATAGTGTAAAAAAAATATACATTGTATGGTAAATGTTCTCAAAAAATGCAAAGAAACGAAAAAAACTCGAATCCGAAATTTTTTTTTTTAATCTTTATGTACAGTTTTGAGCTATTTATTTAAATTTATACTTTAATTACTCGAAAAACGTAAGATTCCATGTTACATTGATAAACAAAAAAATTACAAATCCATAAAACATAAAGATCGCAAAAAATATGCGAAAATAGTTGTTCTAAATATAATTAAAGGTAGGATTTAAAGGGGATTTCATCACATTTACCCGGGCATTTACCATAGTAATGTATATTTTTTTACGCCATCAGAAAGTAGAGATTTCAACGAACAATAAGCCCACCGACTTTTATAAAAAAGCAGATATTTTGATGTTAGAATTTTCGATTGAAAATTAGGGTGCTTTTTCGATATTAAGTCAAAATAAGTTGAAAAAATGAACATTTTACATCAAAAAAATTACATTATGTTTGGGACATAAAAAGGTAAGTTTTAACCAAATTTCGTGTATAAAAATTTTTTTTTGTAAAAGATAAAAATAAAAAACCAAAAACTTGGTTATTTGAATTTTTCACATAAATTTTGAGGTTATGTGAAAAAGGGCAAATACAAAAGTTGTAGATCTTTTTATTACCTACAACTTTGCCATTTAACGTTTTTATAGGTCTTGTAGTTTTGCCGGAAATTGAGATAAATCGTTTTCTACCCTTAAAAACTCACCCCCTTCCACTTCCCGACCTCGGATCGCCCGTAAATTATTTTTCCTTTCATTTTTGTTATATTCTCTTCCTTTTTCAATGGGTTTCATCCTACTATTATTTTTTCTGGTTTTAAAAATTATCGACTCTGGTCTAGTACTAGTACTTCACAGACAATAAAATTGTCTTACACACTTCTTTAAAGTCGAGAAGGCCATAGTTCACGTCTCATCAGAATTTGACACATAAACGCAACGTCCGATGTCAACGTCCTGTCATAGAACTAACCTCAAAATATTAAATTATGTCAACGTCTTGTCATGATATGACAAGCAAAATTAACCTCACATTCTTTAGTGAAACCCTGTGCCGCCGACTATCCGGTCTAGCATCAGCGTAACCTGTTATTTCTACTTGTTATACAGAAAAAAAAAACATCCGTATTTTTGACAAAATTCCAACGATTTTTATAATTTTATGTATCTATTTTAATTTAATGACTTAAAATTTTTCGACCTTGCATTTATTAATCCATTGATTTTACTATATTTAAATAATTTCCATAAATAAGAAGACTTGTAATAATTATTTGATGACTGTTTTATAAAATAAATATTCATAAATATTAATATTGAAAACGTATTGATATAATTTGATGTTTTTTTTAATTAAAAAGATATTTTATCATATGACATATATATTTACGAACATGTAAAATGAAAATCCTTGTACTAAATCAGTTACTTTACAGACCTTTGTACAACGTTTAAACTGAACTTAAAATTCTTTGGGGATTTGTTGTAGATCATAGTAATAGTTTTTGTTTGAAGGTGGTAGACAATGAAGTAATATCAAAAAAATGAATACCTTGTCGGACTTCCATTGTCTTTATTTTGTTTCTTAACAAAACGTTTCGGTTAGTTAGTATATCTAAACGTTTTCAAGTGTAAACTGAATTGTAATTCTGAGGTTACCGTCTTAAATACTATCCATGTGCAATCAAGCTTGATGACTCCGCCTACGTGCTTATTGGAGTGTGAATTTTGAGCTGTTGGTGTTGGACAAGAAGAGGCTTCCACATATTGGGGATTATCTATATTCTGTTTACTAAATATATTTTGATTCATGAAAGCTGCTTCTTTGAATTATCGTTTTCTCCAGTGATGCTGTTCCGTGTCCAAAACCTTGACTTCTGGCTCTGGCCGCTGTATATTATGCTGGTTGGTCCATGCATGTTTCGCTATACCTGATCTCAAAGTTTTACCTGTATGTTTTAGATGTTCTTTAACTTGTACGGAAAGAGGTATTTTTGTATCTCCAATGTACGATTTGATAGATACAATTTTTTGTATTTTCATTACGGGAGGGTTTTACTTTTGTAGGAAAGCTTCTAAGCCTATTTCCGGATTTAAAGGCTGTTTTGATATTATAGTTTTTGGTTAAGTATCCTAATTTTTTTCAGAAATCCCCTTGACATAAGGTATCGTAAGAAATGCTTGATCCTCTTCCGTTTCTGAATTAGTTTTTACTTCGCGATTTTTAAGTTTTGAGATTGTATTAGTTACAAAGGTTTCAGGTAGGGTTGGGCAAAAATAACCGGTTATTTGATAACCGGTTTTTTTAAATCGGTTAACCGGTTAATAATCGGTTTTTTGTTGCTCAGGTTAAACCGACAAAAGGTTATTTATTATCAATAACCGAAGATCGGTTATTAACAGGGATTTTGTTGTATTTATTGTGTCTTTGGTTTCTTTATTGACTATAACCCTAGAATAGGAAAAAAAAATAGAGATAAAAATTCTACTTTGAAGACTGTATTCTTGTGTCATAACGGTAAATTGAAAGGCACAATGGGAAGAAAAATTGGAAAAGGTTATTAACCGGTTATTCAATAACCGGTTATTTTTTGTCCGGTTAACCTAGTCTCGGTTAACCTGGCGTAATAAATAACCGATTAATCAATAACCGGTTATTTTCCAATAACCGCCCAACCCTAGTTTCAGGGTAACCATTCTGTTTTACATCTTTTTTGATGTTTGAAATTTCAATATTAAGGTCTTCCGGATTGTTGCCAACGTTAGATGTTCTGTGACAGTAGCCTTAGAATTTGCAATTCAGTTTACACTTGAAAACGGTTAGAGATACTAACTAACCAAAACGTTGTGTTAAGTAACAAACTAAAGACAATGGAAGTCCGACAAGGTAATAACTTTTCTGATAGTGATAGTTGTCTCTGTATGACCTCCTCCTAAATTCTAGAATCTAGAAGTTACTCTGTATACGAGCATCATGCAGCAATGCCTTATAATAATAATTATGATTTCAAATGTAAAAGGTAAAATCAATCACCAGGAAGTGTTCTTGTTTAATAAAATAAAACCAACAGCCGAAAAATAATTATTTTGATCGTCTGCATAAAATCATAATGTACAAAATTATTTATGGCTAAGACAGTCATAAAAGAAACCAACGACAAATATGTTTTCTGCATGGTATTTTGGTATCCGTACCCCAAAACTATAATAAATAATCCATATTAACGTTTTCCTTTCAACATGAGAGGTCAAGCCAAAAAAAATAAACCAAGGTTTCTTTGGTGACATCTTTAGTAAAAATTTGATATTTACCCAAACTACCGGATTTTCACCTGTATATAAACAACAGAAGAATCCCTTACTGGTATCAGTCATTTAACCACAGTTTATCAGTTTAAAATATACAAGAAAAAGTTTCAACAGTCCGAGATGTTCGCCAAAATTTTATTAGTTGTTTTCGCCTTGTTGGTAGCAACCAGTACCGCCAAACCGGGATACTGGAATGGGTATAGCAGCTTGACGCTACCCACGTACAGCAGCTACGGATATGATTTACATTCGGTACCGTCGGTGGTGTACCAGGAGCCGGTGTACTCGTACTCATCGCCCCAGTACTACTACGGCAACTCGTACGAACATGGTTGGTGAATAGGTTGGCGACGCTGTGAAGAAAAAATGCTTTTATAGGGAAAATTGTAATAATTTTAGATTAGTGCCAAAAATTGTATGTACTTTTAAGCAACCTATTGCAGGGGAATACAAACATTACTCTTTTTAGTTTTACTTTCTTATATTTGCTGATTTTATAAATAATATTCTATCAAACTAAAACACTTATTATTTTTAGTTTAGTTACTTACACCATTTTTCAATAAATCCAAATAAAAATATTTGCAGTACTAAATAATATTTTTCCCAAAAAAACAAACATTTTATTTTCCCGATTCCAATAACTAGGTACCTTCTTTCCGTGTGTGGAAAGAAATCATTATAATTCTTTTACCTTTTGGTAAAAATACCTTCAGGCTTTTAAATTAAATTATAAAAGTAAATTTAATCTATGTAATTATTTGTTCCATTAAAATTTTCAAATGTGTAATACTTCAAAGAACGCATAAAAAAAAAAAAATGCTTGTTTTAGGGATACCTCGTAAGGTTATTTCCTTAATTAGAGTAAATTGATGAAATAAAAAATCTAAAACATATTTAAAAAATTAATTTTGGATTATTTACTTACCTTGATATTTTATTTAGTTATGTTTCCTTAACGCTTATTCTAGCGGTTTTGTTTCTTACTCGACTAACATTGTCGTCTTATCAAATTCCTTTTTTTCCCATAATTATCTACAACTTTAACATTGGACAAATAGAAAATTAGTACCTACGAACTAGCACAGAATTTATAGCTATATATTCTGTGGTACTAGTTTGAATATTTGTTCTTTAACTAAATATTTTGTATATAAGTATACATTTTTTATACAGGGTATCACATAATTAAGGGCAGTGGCTTTACAAAAACTGAGTGCCCCCCCCCCCCGCAAATGTGTTCTGGGGCCCCCTATCTATAACGAATGAAAAATGATAATTCCTATTTTCATTACTATTAGGTTCAGGTTTATGAATTTTTGAATTTACGTTAATCGTCTAATAATTTAATTAGGTTTAAACTCACATTATGTGTTAAGTACCAACTTTTAAAACAGCAAGCAATTCGAATGTATTTTATAACTTATAATCCTAGGTAGATTGGTAGACATAACATAGGTAGTTTTAAGTAATTATACGTAATATTTCAGCAAACATTATGCAAAATCAAAATTTTAAAACACCACTTGTAATGTTGCTTACCATGTATGGTAGTAACGGGGGTAGCAGTGATCGAGCCTCAAAGAATCCAAAAGACAGAAAACAGTAAAACACATGAACACTCAACAAGTCTGCACAAACATTATGTCACTAAGTACTATACGAGGTATTATACAAAACGACCAGATCGTAGAGAGTTTTTTTTTTGCAAAATCGTTATAATTTCGTCGATATTTAATGTTTCAACAAACTCGCGTTCGATCCTGATTAGGGATAAATCCGAAAGGCGTTGTTGTCCCATGGTATTGCGTAAATGGGATTTTACTATTTTAAGTTTGGAAAAACATCGTTCCGCTGATGCCACACTAACTGGTAAAGTTGTAAATAACATCACTGCACTAGATACATCTGGAAAATTTGAAGAACACACTGATTTTTATTAATAAATGATCCGCAAGTTCATACACTGTTTTTAATTTTGAAATACTATCTCCAAGTCCCTTTTTGAGGCTTAATATTTGACTAGGAAAGTCAATGGATAACTCTTTATGGTATATCGTTTGTAAATTTCGCGATTTCACGTATAATTCTTCTTCACTTAACGAAGTTAAATTCCTGGGTTAAAAAAAAATTAAATTAATTATGAAATGAAATGCCTATGAAAAGCAAAGCTGGCAGCAAATTTTAAAGGGGCCGTCATTTATGGCCCCCCCAGCTGCGGGGGGGGGGGGGTTGTTACGCCTCTGATTAAAGGGCCACACAGCAACAGTAGATAGATGCTTTATTCCTTATGATATTATAAAATATAATAGTATTATATTGACGCTGCTCTCATTATATAACCATGTTAGGCACATAATAATTTTAAAAAATGGGCCAAATTCACAAAATTTCGTTACGAAAAAATAAGAAAACTGAATATTAGAAAAATTACGATTTTTTCTTATTTCAACGACATTTCTTAAAATAAAAAAAAATTAATTTTGACGCTGCATAAATATCAGTGTAAATATTGCCCCACATTCAGGATGTATTAATTAACAGAAATCCGCGATTAAATCTACATGAAGACATTTTTTGCTGTTCTCGTTTTTGTTTAATTTAATAATAACATAATCCGACCAATCACAAACTAAATAGCCCATGAAACCTGCAGTCGACACCGACAATAGGTCATAAAAACAAAAACCAAGGTTCGCATTGGATTTGGTCACTTCTTATACATGTTATAATTTACGTAATTCACCGAAATTCTTTAACTATATAAGCGTACGACATCGTTTAAACTGTATCAGTCAGAACCATTGCATTGTTCTTGTTCAGAAGCATTTCTAACGCATTTTTATTTCAACCAGTTCTTTCGGTGTATTTCTCGTTAACCACACTAAGAAAAATGTACGGGAAAATGTTCGCAGTGGTCTTCGCCATGTTCGTAGCTACGTCGATGGCCGCTCCAGGTTATTTGCATGGATATTCGGGACTGGGACTTCCGGTCGCTACAAGCTACAGCCACAGATACGACGTTCACGATCATACAGTGCCCATAATACAGAGTTACGCTGCCGTTCCAGCATACGGATATTCTGCCCCGTATTATGGTGGATACAGTTCTTACGGCCATGGTTGGTAATGGTAACAATGGAGGATTATCGACGGAAAATTTAATTTTTTATTTTATTTGCAATTTAAGTTCAGAATTGTGTTTTTATAAGTGGGCTTCCAGCTGCTAAAGGTCAAAATTATGTGTTTAGGTATAATATGGGTCATTTTCTAGTACCTACGTGAAATGTATTGGTAATAAAAAAATTATATATTATTTACGTAACTACGCTGTAAAAATTGGATGTTATAGTGATGTAATAAAATTATGGTAAATGTTTTTTTGTAATTATTTGTTATAGCTACACCACGCCAAAAATTAATTATGTTTGTTTAAGGATCGACATTATTTTGACGCGTAAATCACGAATCTGAAAACGAAATTTGTCGGAAAAGCTTAGTTTTCCAGATATTCGTTTATATATACAGGGTCCTGCACCTCACCTCCTGTTTTCTATAGCTCACTTAGTAATTAAGTTAGGATCATGATATTTTGCACATCTTACCTGTCTCTTGGGGCGCATTTCAGGAAAATATTTTTTTTCGTACAGGGTGTTCCAACAAAGTGTGACGTCATAAGGAAGTATTTTTTTAGATTACATGCTATATATTTTCTTACCTATTTGGGTGCCTTCTATAGTTACCTACATAACCCTACAATTTTATTAAAATCGATTCAGTATTATAGGCGAAAAGAAAATAAAAACTGAAAAATATCAATTTTGCACCACTGGTTTTAAAAATTAATAAAAAATAAAAGTAATGTCTCGTTAATAAAATTATACAAAGGTACTTATTAAATAAAGTCGAAAAGTCACATTAACTAAGTTTGATTATTACGAATTATACAGGGTTTCCAAAGTTTAATATCAAACTTTGCAAACTTTAAAGCAATTTATTTTTCTTATTTCAAATAGGAACCCCTGTATATTTTAATGTCATTCGATGCAGAATTAAAAATCAAACATTTGTCCTAATTACAACCCTATCGCAATTTCTAACGCATCAAGACTTATTTGCAGAAAACTCATTTTATCAACTATTCCAACAGTCATTATTATGAATGAATATCGTATAATGTCCCATGGTGTTACGTAAATGGGTTTTTACTATTTTATGTTTGGAAAAAGATCGTTCCGCTGACACTGATTTTTTATTAATAAATGATCCGCAAGTTCATACCTACACTGTTTTTAATTTTGAAATACTTTCTCCAAGTCCCTTTTTGAGGCTTAAAATTTGACTAGGAAAGTCAATGGATAAGTCTTTATGGTATCTCGTTTATAAATTCCGCAATAATAATATGGGAAAGGTGTTTAAGTATGTTATTTTTAGGAATATCAAACGTAAAGTTTTTGATTATTAAAAAAAAATGTACCTAAGGTTGTCCAAAAGTGATTTGATTGTGGTTTGTTTGGGTTTGTTCTGCAGTTTGACTCGAAGCCATTGTAGGTATATTGAAGAAAAACATAATAGATATGCATATAATATAGAACAACCTTAAAAAACCAATTGAACCATTCTTATTTGTGGTTAAACTTTTTAAGATTACCACTTATTCTGCAATCATTACAAAACATTTAATATTATTATACTCGTTTTTATTCTTTATCTAACCAAGCATGAAGTTTAAATGGTAACAGATAAATTTGACTTTGACCTTACTTTTTGTTTTAACTTAATTACATTTCGATCAAGTCGTTTTATGTTAAGTCACGTGTAATTTGAGAAAAAAATGTTTTTTTGTTCAACGTTTGGATAAAAATAACAGTTTCGAGGAATTTGTGCGATATCTACCTCTGTAATTAGGTGATTCTATTTAGTCTTACCCTATTTTCAAAATAATAAATATCATTACTCTTTTAAATATGGAACGTTTTCTGATAACAAAACCAATATATAATAATAATAAGTTTGAATTATGAAAGAGTTTTGTACTTCCATTGTCTTTATTTGTTTTAAATCACAACGTTTCAACTGGTAAGTACCTCCAGTCGTCTTCAGTATAAGTAAAGTATACTTTTAGTATTCACCTGAAGACGACTGGAGATACTTACCAGTTAAAACGTTGTGATTTAAAACAAATAAAGACAATGGAAGTCCAAAACTCTTTCGTCATTCAAGAAACATCATTATTTGTCCGATTATTTTAGACTAGAAAGAATATAAAGAAGACTAATTTAAGACTTTACAATCATTGTCTCCAACCTGCAAACAATAATAAGTGTATTTAAAATTTAATAATATATTAAATAATATGTTTATGTTGTCTTCTATAAACTGATTCTTCAATTCCCTGAAGCTGAGCTTGTTAGGGGCAAGTCTTATTTTTTGTTTTAGTATGTAAAATCATAAATCATAAATATGCATTAAAAATCAAGTTTTAAAGTAAAAATGTTAATTTATAGTATAAACGCTGTTTTTTTTGAAGAAATATATTACCTATAATAAAATTATTAATTCATAATTTTTAAGTAAAAAATATTATCAACCTACCTACAGTATTCACCTGAAGACGACTGGAGATACTTACCAGTTGAAACGTTGTGATATGAAAAACTAAAGGCAATGGAAGTCCAAAACACATCTATTACTCATTATCTACCTACTTATATAAATTATTCAGAACAATATTAATTAATTAAGGCATTTCTAAAAATATTTTCCAATTGTCTGTTTTAATATCCATGTTTTTATTTCGATTTTAAATTTTTTTAATGAAATTAATTTTTTAATTTTTGTTGGTAAATAATCCTTTAAATAAAAACATAAATATTTGAAATTTTTTGTCCTATGTACATATTTATTTTAGGTTTTATGGTTATTTCATTTTTATGACGTGTATTAATGATTATGGTTTTTAAACTGTATAAGGTTTTTTTTAAATACATATATTAAGATGTTATAAATGTAAAGTTGTGTTCAACTTATTTGTTTCTGAATATAATTCTTTTGAAGAATAAATATCATCTTTATTGAATATAATTTTTAGAAACCTTTTTTGTAATATTTCTAATTTTTTAACTAAAGTTCTATTTATTCCTTCCCAACCTAAAATTCCATAATTTAAATGAGTTCTAACTAACGTGTAATATAATATTCCCATATGTCTTACATTTAAAAATGTTTTAATATTTTTAAAAATCAGTAGTAAACTTCTTAATTTTTTAATTAAGTATTCTAAGTGAAAATTCCAATTTAATTTACTGTCAAAATTAATACCTAACTATTTTATTTTATTAACTTTAAAAATTTGAATATCTTCATTTATTGGAATACTATTCATATTTCGTGGTAGGTTATTTAGGTTTAAAGTAAAAGGAATATAATTTGTTTTATTAAAATTAATTGTTAACAAATTGTTATCAAACCAATTTTTTATAATTTTAAAATCTTTTTTAATTTTATTATTTAAGGTGTCCCAAGTTGTATCGGTATAAAAAAATTGTAGTATCATTTTTGCCCATCGCAATTTATACTAAATAAGTCGTTAATTTAAATATTAAAAGATAATGGTCCTAAAATTGTTCCTTGAGGAACACCATACATAAATACTTTTGGATAGCTTTTTTCTTTATCTATTTGAACATAATGATAATAATAAAGATTATTATTATTATTAACATCACCTTTAATTTACATAAAACCGAAAAAAAACTATCTATTAAATAATTTCGACAACCTCCAGTTCCAAGTACTTAACATTGACACAGAACTTCTTACATCGATTGTTCTGGCGGCATTTGTCAGCAAAAAAATTAATAACCTACAATTAATTTAGTTTTTAACCGAAAAACATGAAATTATTCTGATTAATACGGTTATTAGTAGGAATATGGCAGCAAATCGGAATGAATCACTATTTGCCTATAAATTGTAGTAATTTTAAAAATTTAATTAGTTCTTCCCATTTTACTAGCAGTACTAACATCTATTAGTTGTAGAAACATCGAAAATAAACGTCCTAACGATGTTGACGACCATTATTATCCCAGCAGTAACGATTCTGCTGGCAGCAAATATTTATCTAAGCGACGCAGGCAGAACGCATTACTACGGCGGTAACGGATACCCCAGAGCCGACAGTTCTTACGGAAGACCTTACGGATCCTACGACAACGGACATGGCTACGGGGTGAACGACTACGGGGATGTCTACGATGGTTACAATTACGACGACTACAATGACGAAGATTATAACGTTGATTCTCGGGGTTACGGAGGTTACCAGTATCCTTACGGAAACTCTTACGGCGGTTACCGATATCCTTACGGATACCGCAATGGCGGTTTAACCTCGGAATTGATCGGAACTCCTGTAGTGAACGAATATGTTGCTCCGTTACCGCCGATAAGTAAGTCTGTGTCGACGTCATCATTATATCAAACGCATCCTACTGGATATGGTAGCCATGGTTACGCCGGTGGTTACGGATATGCACCTAAGTACGGTTCTGTGTATGGAAGTGGATATTATAGAAGATAGGTTCCCGAAAGTGTTTTTTTTAATATGCCTATATACTTATAGGTAGGTACTACAAATAATGGCTGTTTGTTGAACGTGAAAAGAAGAAAAATATTTTTTGAAAACATAAGTTATGGACGATATATATTTAACAAGTTTAGGTTATTTAAATTTACTTTACTAGATTATAAGTTACCTTCGGTTGTTAATTTGAATAAACTATAATAACTGTACTTTAAGTCTTTGTAGTCTATATAAATTAATAGTTGGTTCTAAATGTGGTAATTTGTGTATGCATTTAATAATTTTATTTTACAATTTTTGTAATGGTTTTAAGTTTGATAAACAAGCAGATCCCCATGCGGAAGCTAACTATTGTAATTTTGAATATATTAATAAAAAATGTATATTTTTTAAGTATTTCAAAGGAATGAATATCTAGCCCTGTACAAAACAGACACCAAAGGAGATATCGAGTTAATAATATACTGGATATGGCATTTCCAATCTAAATTTTCGTCTAAAACTAATCCTAAAAATTTTGTCGTTTTTGAATATTGAATAGGTATATTTATTATTTAATATTAAGGGGTTAATGATGGAATTTATTTTATTTTTAGTTATAAACATAAAAGAAGATTTTGTAAAATTCAACGTTCTTAAGTTTATTTGATTGAAGCCAAGAAAGAAGTATTTTTAAATCATTATTAATATCAAAATACATTTTTTTAAAACCGACCAGAAAATATACACTTTCTGGACAATTTTTCGTCTAGAAAATAACCTTTTTCCGATCTCAAGACCGGAAAAGTGACGTTAGTAACTACGCCTACGGCTCGCCCTGAAAATGCTTGTCTCGGCCTGAAAAACACTACTTTCCGGTCTTGTAACGTAAATTACTATTCTGCAAGAGTTTCATCAAAATAAATAATTGTTGTATCATCTGCAAATAGCTTTATATTACCCTTTAAGTTCAATTTGGAAACGGAATTAACGTAAATTAAGAATAATAACGGACCTAATCCTTGTGGAACTCCACATATTATTTCTTTTCCCGAACTTTTTCTTTCCCAAATTTATACAAATTGTTTACGATAGCTTAAATAACTTTGAAGTAGCTTGTGTGTATTTCCCCTTATCCTAATACCTACTTATATATACTTATATACTTATAAGCATAGGCGCCGACTCCATGGGTGCTATGGGTGCGTAAGCACCCATACTGAATATATTATGTGTGCGGAGCACCCATACAAATTAATATAACTTCCGTCAAGGTAAGGATGAAAGAGTCACAACAAAAGCTATTATTTAACACCGCACATAGGTATTGCGTGCGTTATTTAGTTGTTTTATCCGCACCACAATGACAATAATATCTAATAATTTAATAATTGTTGTTGTTGTCATGATTGTCATATATATTTATTTGTGATACACCCCTATTAAATCGGAAACGCAACATTTTGCAACCCTTTTTATTCCCCCGGCCTGCGCGTTGCTGTCCGATCAGCGAGTCGGCTGGCTGTATACTGTATAGGTACTACAGTAAATTCGTGTTTTGTGTTGGTAATAAATACTTTAACAAATCATAATATGTTTCATTTACATTTTTGATAAAATTTATTTAGCAAGTATTTAAAATCTCGTTTTATTTTTGCAAAATTTATTTATTTCTACGTTGATCGGGTCGGGCTATCGAAACGTAGAATCAAATTAAGTTTTAATAGTCCAAAAAAGGGCGTGGCACCTAAAAAAAAATTGCCTGCGGCGCATCTTTTCAGGAAAAAATAAAAATGGACATGCTCCAGCACCCATAAACATTTTTAAAAGTCGGCGCCTATGCTTATAAGTACTACAAAAATAATAATGGCTGTTTGTTGAAGCTGAAAAGAAGAAACACTTATTTAAAACACAAGTTATGGACGATATATATTTAACAAGTTTAGGTTATTTAAATTTACTTTACTAGATTATAAGTTACCTTGGGTTATTAATGTTTGAATAAAAAATATAAATAATAAATGTACTTTAAATTTTTGATATAACTGCCTTTTAATTGGGCGAAGAACAGAAATTAACTTAAAATCCTATCAGTAGCAACCGCAACGAGTTATTTTCATTTTGAGTTTAATTATCACTCGCTTGAGGCTACTTTGAGAAGTTTGAGGAGCTTAAAAGTAAAGAGGTTTTCATTTTGTATACACTGCAGTGTCACCAGTAAAGTCCGCATCATATGGGATTTTTTTTATTAATGGCTTTATTCAAAATTTTACTTTGGCATCAAGTTCTGCTTCGATCGAGATGAAAATTAAGCAAAAAATAGTAGTCACGTGATTCGCATTATCTGTCAAATTTTAATTTTTTTCAAAAATAATTTAAAAGTGGGATTATTTCTGAAAATATCGAAAAAAGTTATTGGAAAAAGTTTTTTTAAATGCAGTTTCTAGTCCACATGGAAAATTTCAGCTGCATAAGATAATTTTAATTTTTTACCCACCACTAAAATTTATTTTCCATTTAATGAACAGTTTACTGATGACACCGTCTTCTTTTTGGTGTATTACTTTCAGAAACAAACTACGTTTTCAAAAATACTTATTTTATGAAGTTACCTTATAAAGGGTCAAAAATAAATAAACTATGCAACACGTGCGACCAAATTTTAATAGCCCAATTTTGATTTTGTAGAAAAACACACATTTAATATGGCGCTACTTTAAAGGAAATGTATTTGAAATAAAGCCTTGTCAGAACTGAGAAGTTTTATGTAGGTTGCGTTGAGTCTTATTTTGCAAACGTGGTGCAATTTACAAAATATAGGTAAAAAATCGAAATTATCTTATGCAGCAGAAATTTTGCATGTGGGCTAGAAACTGCATTTAAAAAACTTTTTCTAATAACTTTTTTCAATACTTTCAGAAATAACCCCACTTTTGAATTATTTTTTGGAAAAAAATAAAATTTGACAGATAATGCGAATCACGTGACTATAATTTTTTGCTTAATTTTCATCTCGATCGAAGCAGAACTTGATGCCAAAGACAAATTTTGAATAAAGCTATTAATAAAAAAAAATCCCATATGATGCGGACTTTACTGGTGACTGGACCCTGTATATACTAGATTCCCGCAGGAACGACAACAGATCAAATTCAGTGTTGCCGGCGTTTTACATTTTTGTTTCAAGGTATATTTGAATATAATATGTACTTATATTGCGTAACTTTTTGACGATTATTGTGACAAATTTTTCATATACCAATTAAAGCGCGAAAAGATAGTTATTAAAAGATTAATAAAATTATTCCCAAAGACCGTCAGAACGGAATGTAATAAACCGCAATCTCACGTACCGGTTCCTTTTCAATAGAGCTGGAATTTTAACGGACGGAATAAATTCAGCTTCATTAAATTCTTAGGATTATATTAGATAAATATACAGGGTAGATGGAAAACAAGGCGCAAGTATAAGAAACTTTTCCGGTAGCGGCGATGCTTAATTAAGGGGGCATATAATATAATGCAACGGGATATAGCATTTTGCCCTCTTTAGGATTCCACCCCCTTTTCCGTCACCCTGTGCATGTAAACCTGTTGTCTAAGGGTGGGACCAAGACCACCAAGTCTACTTTTTTAACAAGAATATTAGGAAAAATTTACGAATTGCAAAACACTTCAGAAAAACTATCAGTGGCGTAACACCCCCCGCAAAGCCCGCACCGCGAGGGGGGGGGGGCACATTGACGGCCCCTTCAAAATTTGCTGCCAGCTTTGCTTTTCATAGGTATTTCGTTTCATAATTAATTTTATTTTTTTATAATAATATCCTGAGAATTTAACTTCGTTAAGTGAAGAAGAATTATACGTGAAAGCACGGAATTCACAAACGATATACCATAAAGACTTGTCCATTGACTTTCCTAGTCAAATTTTAAGCCTCAGAAAGGGACTTGAAGATAGTATTTCAAAATTAAAAACAGTGTATGAGTGTATCATGTTTGCTGGAATATTATACGTATACTGACTTAACAACTACCTATGTTATGTCTACCAGTCTAGCTGGGATTATAAACTAAATTCGAATTGTTTGCTGCTTTAATAGTAGGTTCTTAACACAATATAATGTGGGTTTAACCCTAATTAAATTATTACACGATTAACGAATTCAAAAATTCATAAACCTGAACCTAATAGTAACGAAAATAAAAATTGTCATTTTCCATTCGATGTAGACAGGAGGCCCCTGGAAACATTTGCGGGGGGGGGGGGCACCAGGGCCGGATTAACCACTAGGCCAAATAGGCCATGGCCTAAGGCGCCACGAACGAAATAGGCGCCGCGGCTTTTTAACGAATTTCAGTGTACCTATAATAATTATTATTTTATACATTTAAATCACTATTTAAACTATGGCATAATACTAATTATCATACCTATAAAGTATAAAGAACATTCCACATTCCAATCTAAACAAAAATATTCTAAATTAAAGTATTAAGACTATTTAGTTATCAGATCTTGTGAAATCAACTTCCTTCGACGACATTATTCAAAATTTCTCGAGTAAAAAATGTCGAAAAAAACATTTCTAGTATCTTAATACTCTTAAAAATATGTGTGTGCTTTAGTTTATATCATTTTGTGTATTTATAAAGAACCAATCTACCAATATCATTTGATTCTTAACGCTGAATTTGTGTTTTTATGTGTTTTATATTTTTGTATCCTAATTAGCTGGATTAGTCGATTAGTTTTTTTGAACTTTGGAACCTACCAAACTCTTATTAAGTTATGATATTTTGAGTTAATTGTTTTATTCATTTCACATTTTGTAAACATTATTCATTAATGTTAAGTTGCAAGGGCGTCCGAAGGGGGGGGGGGGGGGGCAAGGGGGTGCGCTTGCCCCCCCCCTGGCCCAAGTAGATTTGAGATTTTTAAATATTTTGTTTAGCTATTTTTTGTTATTTAATATAAGTATTAGGTGTTTTGCTCTATTCTTTTATTGAAGGTTTGTTGAAGTGCTAGAAACAAAAATAATTCCAATTATGATTTGTACCCCCTTGGAAAAGTTCCTTCGGACGCCCTTGTTAAGTTGTTTGTTTATTCGTAGGTACTTCTATTTTTTGTTTTATAATTTTCCCTGAGTACTTACATATGTATTATACGATTATTACAATTAAATTAATCTATGAGTTTTTTCTTCAACAAATCGTGCAAATTTCCGCTTGAAAAACACATTTTTACGAGATTACGTTTAGGCACAAATCTGATCATCCGTATCATGACGTACTCAATTTTTTTAAATCCATTTCGAAATTGAAAAAAATAGGCGCCAAAATTTGTCTGGCCTAAGGCGTCAAACGACCTTAATTCGGCCCTGGGGGGCACTCAGTGTTTGTTACGCCACTTCACTTTAGAAAACAAGATTTCAGTCTAGCACGAGCCGTAGGCGAATCCTGGAAGTCCGCGATTATAAAAAAAGTTTTCGGGCGGCTTTGTACACTATCTGTTCGGCAACCGTCCAGAAGGTACCCGTTTTCCCGGGTGCGTCTGTATTTCCCGGACTAGGACGGAAAAGTGCTACTTTCCTAAAAAGAAAGCTTGAAGTCGGTACTTTCTAGACGGTTGCCGAAAAATTATGGTTATTTCAAATTAGGTAATAAAAACGTGTGATATTTTATTTTTAACATACTGGTGGATTTCATATTTTGGAAAAGTACCACCTTGGGTAACCGGGCTGTATATATTTCATATCATATCATATTCATATTTAAATTTTATTTTAATGTTTGTGCATTGTTTGTTTTACACACTAATTTATTGTCATTTATATACATTTGTACGTGTTAAATTATATTTACCTACATATATATTATTATTTATGACGTGCTATAAACTATTTATGTAAGTAGCAAATAAAAAACTTTAACTTTGACTTTATCACTGCCCCTGTATGCAGCCTTGCGCACTATCAATTTTAATCTCAAATATAAGGGCTAACCGCCCTTGACGAAAGTATAGTTTGAAAAATGCGCGCAATAGGTTTTGAAACGTCACAAGAATAATGTGAAAATGAAGTTCGCGGTGTCGAATTTTTTTTTTATTGTTTTGTGTTTTCATTATGGATATATTGTTAGTTGTTCTAAAGGTATGGTAAGGTAGTTTTTCTAATGTTAAAAAATTTGTAATAAATATAGTTTAAGAAAACTAAAAAACACGCTTTAATAATAATTAATCAAACTAAAAAGCGGTAAATAAATATAGTTTAAATTATTTCTTGAAATTCTTAATGTAGGCAGAAATAATAATGAACGATAAATATTATTGTGAAAAAAGCGTGGGGTGCTCGATATACGAAAAATATAGCACAAAGCGACCCACGCTTTTTTTTCACTAATACTAATGTTTATCGTTCATTATTATTTTCTGCCTATATTAAGAATTTTAAGAATTATTTCAAACTATATTTTTTTTCCGCTTTTTAGTTTGATAATTATTAAAGCGTGTTTTTTAGTTTTTTAAACTATATTTATTTTTCATTTTTTAGTTTGAGTTATTGTTAAGAACATTTTTTTTTGAGTAGATAGAGCTAGATTAGTAGATTATTGTATTGTCAGTGGTTCTTGATAAGTCTACAAAATTTAAATAAATCTGACCGTTTAAAGTGGGTCAAAATTGAGTTTAAAGGTTACAATACAAACAAACATACATACAAACCCGAACAAACTCGAACAAACGACAAACATTTTTAAAAATTAAAAAAAAAACAGGTAGAATTTTTTTAATTTTTCTCTATTCTTAGCGACAATATCTATACGACCCCACGTTTGTTTCATTACTATCGGTTATTGTAATAATTCTGACATATTGACAGGTCTCAAATTTTGACAAGAGAATTTTTTGCGTATTTTTTTTAACTTTCCATTGTCAATATACATGCGACCTTATAGTTTTTTCATTAATATCATTTTTTTTAAACGATTTGACATATTGACAGCTTTCAAACTTTGACAGGATACTTTTGTGCTTATTTTTCCCGAAGTCTCCGCATCGAATACTATACGACCCCATAATTTGTTTCATCAAAATCGCTTCTTCGTTTTATACCTGACAGCTGTCAAAATTTGACAGGAGAATTTTTTGCGTATTTTTTTCAACTTTTCACCGTCAATATACATATGACCTTAAAGTTTTTTCATCAATTCCATTTTTTTAAACGATTTGACATAATGACAGCTGTCAAAATTTGACAGGAGAATTTTTTGCGTATTTTTTTCAACTTTTCACCGTCAATATACATACGACCTTATAGTTTTTTCATCAATTCCATTTTTTTTAAACGATTTGACATAATGACAGCTGTCAAATTTTGGCAGGAGAATTTTTGGCTTATTTTTCCCGAAGTCTCCGCATCGAATACTATACGACCCCATAATTTGTTTCGTCAAAATCGCTTCTTCGTTTTATACCTGCAGCTGTCAAAATTTGACAGGAGAATTTTTTGCGTGTAGAATATTGTATTGTCAGCGGTTCTTGATAAGTATACAAAATTTAAATTAAATCTGACCGTTTAAAGTGGGTTAAAATCGGGTTCAAAGAAGTCGGTTACGGACAAACAAACATACAGGTGAAGCTAATAAAAGCCTGTTAAAAAATACATCCTATTAATGCCGCAAAGTACAAGAGCTATGCGTTGTTGTTAAGAATGCAAGAAATGTTAATACCGATAATTACCTATAACGTAAAATTATTTTGGAATCTAAAGGGTGGCTCAAAAAAAAAATTAAACAAAATGAATTCAATATAATGACGTTTTCCATACCTAAAACTAGTATAGGGGAGTCTGTTTTATATCAGTACTTACTGAACTGTTTTTTTTTTCAACAAAATTATGCACCCCTTTGTAACTTGTAGTTATCCATATATTTCCGTGCGTACAATACGTATCATCGCTATTGTTTATATTGTAGCTGAGAATAAAATCTACCACGTCGCTCTCAACGGAGATAACACTATATCGCTCCATTGGATGATTGACTATCCTCAAGAAACTCTAACCTTTGAGATTCATTTGCCCGTCGATTTCGGATGGTTTTCTTTTGGTTTTTCCGATCGAGGCGATGCCTTCCCTGCAGACTATTGCCTGTTGTGGAAGAGCTTAGACGGGAAACTGCATTTGTTGGTGAGTGAGAGAGGAATTTTGATATAAACCATCAGAGACATGTTAAATAAAGAGACAAAACCGGTTGTTGACAATTATTTTTAAACAACCGCAAAAAAGTGATGGGAGAAAGAAGAAAGAGCGGGAAAGAGGGGTGTTAGTGTGCCTGCTGGCCATGGCCACCAGGGGCGCAATGGCGGGAAATTTGAACGGCGATTATAGAACTACCAATAATAGTCAACCGTATATTATATTCTTATAAACTTTCAGGATACTTGGGCTAACGAAAAAGGTGTAATCGAGATAGACAGACATCAGGATTGTGAAAAATTTCGATTTGTAATTGGAAGAGGAGTAACCAAGTTTACGTTTAAGAGAAAATTTGATACGTGCGATAATAGGGATTATATCTTAGAGGTAATTATTATTATTACTTAACAATTCTTTTTTGCAATTTAAGGGCGATTTTAGGTTGAGTACAAAGAACAAAAACGTATTAGAAAGGGCTCAGCAAAGGCAAAGTTTCAATATGTTTCACAGTATTCAAGAAAGAATAATGAAATCAGAAAAAAGTACAGTTGTATTCATAAAAAAAGCGTACAAGAATTAGAATGAGAAATGAGAGGTAAGTTTTGTCATATTTGCGTAAAACCGGCTTGTCTAAATGATCGTTTATTGGAGGTTATCATACGTCATAGATTATCAAAAATGCAAAGCATTGGCGTCGGTGTAATTAATTTTGAAACTGCATGGTGGTGGTAACGTTTGATAAACTTTAACAGAAGAACATAAAAATGCCTCGTCAGTTGTTTGAAGTTGAAAAAGGCTCAAATTGTATCAAGAATCGAAGAATGGTCAATCCGTGCTGTAGCGCAGTTGTAGGTATAACAGAAATAAAAAAAACTATATTGAAAATTAAGCAACGCTGGGAAAAAGAAGAATCCCTAAAGAGGACAATTGGTTCAGGCTAGTGATGTCAAAGAACAGGTAAATTGCTGAACAGGTTCGAACAGTTCGGTTCTCACTCGGGAACCTGTTCCGTAAACCTGTTCACCTGTTCTTTTGATTATAAATTATTGTCGCCCACTGACTTGGTAAAAAAAAAAAGTAAAAGTCAAAGGTCGGGAAAGTAGTAAAAGCCACGTTTTTGTTAATCACTTTCTAAAAAAAAAAAAAAAGGTCGCCAGTTCCGTAAACTAACAACACGGAAAGAACACCGCTGCATTAATTCCTGTTTCCTTGTAAGAAAGAACAACCGGTTCTTTTTATGAGTGATTGGTGATTTATGAAAGATGGCTTGCGGGTCGTCGTTTCAGAATAAAAAGAGCAGGCTGTTCTTTTTTGGAGCAGAACAGGGAACAGAGAACAGGGAACAGAGAACAGAGAACAGAGAACAGAGAACAGGGAACAGAGAAGAGAACAGAGAACAGGGAACAGAGAACAGGGAACAGAGAGCAGTGAGAGCATACACGCGGACGCAGCGGTGTTCTGTGATTTTACTTTCTTTACGGAACTGGCGACCTTTTTTTTTTTTTTTTTTTTCTTTTTTTTTAGAAACTGATTAACAAAAAGCGGGTTTTTACTACTATGGTAACCTTTTACCTATTTTTTTGTGACAATAGAACAGGTTCCCGGGTCAGAACTGCTGAACTCCCGCAGCAATTTCCCTGCTCTTTAACATCACTCGACCGCAATCATCTGTCATAAGTCTATCTAAAGAACCGGTTCAGTTCTTTTACAAAGAACAGTTCACTGACCAGGCTATCTCTAACCTGTTCTAAAGAACCTGTTCGGTTCTTTTCTTAACAACTCTAGTTCAGGCCGTCCCAAACGTTCCAACCCTGAACAGGATGCTGCTTTTTTGGGATACTTAATAAATAATCCATTTGCAACTGCAAGGAATGCTGTTATTAATACAGCATTTTCTGCCTCCCAACCTACCGCCAGCCAGCTTTAAAATATACAGGGTGTCCCATAACTTATGGGCCGTATAGTAACTGGAGATACTAGACATCAAACTAAGCCGATTAAGTCATATACGTTTTTTCGGATTGTTACTCGTTCTAGAGATACAGGGTGTTGAAAGTAAAAGTTTATTATTATTATTATTATTTATTTAGTTAAAAGTTTAATATAAAGTATAATAAACTGTTAAGATATATTATAAAATAAAAAAAAATAATTTTTCTTTTTCTATTGAACTAACGCCCCCAACGCCAATGCTTTGCATTTTTAATAACCTTTAACATACAATAAGCCGGTTTTACGCAAATATGGTTAAGGTTTCCTCTCATTCTAATTCGTGTACGCTTTTTTTATGAATACAACTGTACCTCTATATCTCGATAGTTGTTGAGACATTTGTAATTTTAGGATGGCACCACCCACATCGTATGGTCAAGAGGAACAGAAAAAATTCCGACCGCCAAAGGTCTAAATATCAGCGCCTCTTCCAGAGAAAACTTCGGTATGGTCAGGATACATCTCTTAAAAAACATTCACGTTAGTGCAGAACTACCCGCGTATGTGAAAACGTTAGATCTTTTGACGGATAAGGTAAAGGTGCCCGCCGACGATACTACCTATTGGTGCAAAGTATTTAAGCTACCTCCAGAGTATACAAGAAAACACCATATTTACCAGGTAGGTAAATGCTTTACAAAAAAAAATGTATTACTTAATTATTTTTAAAAATAATCAACATACAATTAAATTTTAGTATGAAGCCAACATTCAAGAAGCCAGCCAGGGCATCGTCCACCATATGGAAATCTTCCATTGTGAAACCAGCGTCAGTGAGGAAATACCCCTATACAGTGGAAATTGCTTTAGTAAAGACAGGCCGGAAAAAACCCAAGTCTGTAAAAGAGTATTGGCTGCCTGGGCTATGGGGGCGCCACCTTTCACCTATCCAGAGGTATTTTTCGAAATATTTTTTCCCGTGGGAGAAACCAGGTGGTAGAAAATTGAAGCTAACGCGCTGAAAGATGCATTAAAAATTCAAAAACAATTTTTTTTAGTTTTCTCACGATGAAATGGAGAGTTTATTACAAAATTTATATTTCCGTTACATGTTCCAATGTATATTTTAAGTTTCCTTTTAGGAAGCAGCTTTACCGTTGGGTGGAGAGAATTTTAATCGTTATCTAATGCTAGAAATCCATTACGATAATCCCCAACTAAAATCTGGTAAGTAAATTAACCAATGATAGATAGATTAAAACCTATTTTTAAAAATGGAGATTCTAGTAAAACTAGTAATAACAGACCAATAACACATTAATATCTTCGATAGCAAAAGTATTCGAAAAAATTTTAAAATTGAGAATTGAAAATTATTTGGAAAAAATACATTTTATTTCTAATAAACAGTTTGGGTTCCAAAAAAATAAAACAACACGAAACTCTATCTGCTATAACAACAGAACAAATATATGATGCACTAGATAATAAAAAACCTTGTATTAGTATTTTTCTAGATTTAGCAAAAGCCTTTGATACAGTTAACCATAATTTACTGTTAAAAAAGTTTGAAAATATTGGATTCAGAAGAAAGCAGTTAGAATTAATTAAAAATTATCTGAAAAATAGACCAACTTATGTTCAAATAGATAAAGAAAAAAGCTACCCAAAACTATTTAAGTATGGTGTTCCTCAAGGAACAATTTCAGGACCATTATTTTTTAATATTTATATTAAAGACTTATTTAGTATAAATTGTGATGGACAAATTCATAGTTTTGCAGATGATACTACAATTTTTTATACCGATACAAATTATATTTCTTTTACTTTAAACCTAAATAACCTACAACAAAATATGAATAGTATTCAAATAAATGAAGACATTCAAATTTTTTAAGTTAATGAAATAAAATATTTAGGAATTATTTTTGTCAGTAAATTAAATTGTTGTGATAAAGGGATCAGATGTCCATGTTGCTCCCAGCGTCGTTGTCTTTGGGTTTTATTTCTGTCTCTAAAAAAATGTTATGCAAACCTCGTTAGGAAAGAATGTTGTGCGTAACTCATACTCTTACATAACCATAGTTTTATTTTAGGAATTGTGGATAGTTCGGGAATAAGATTCCACGTATCCGACAAACTGAAGCCAATGGACGCCGGAGTAATGGAGCTGGGTTTGGAATACACGGACAAAATGGCAATTCCACCCGAGCAAGAGTCCTTTTCACTTACCGGCTACTGTATTAGCTCTTGTACATCTGTGGTAAGTGGTAAGACATGAAAAAAAAACGTTATCTTATCACACTATACCTAGTGTCGTAATCGTTATTATTCCTAATTTACATTAATTCCGTACAGTGGCGTATTTAGGATTTGTTCTAGGGGAGGGCGCGAAAAGGATTTGCGCCGAAGGCGCTCTTTTCCGCCGCAAGCGAAAATTTTTTGGGAACCACGCCCGTTTTTGGGTAAAAAAAATATCTGAAGTACCTACTTACTTTGTACTAAATTACAAAATTAAGTTTCCTGTTCTTAGAAGAGAAAATATTTATGATTTTGTAACAAAATCATAAATATTTTCTACACGACAAATCTTAACATAGTCTAAAACAAAGTCGCTGTCGCGTCTGTCCCCAGCTATATGTGCTTAAATCTTTAAAACTACGCAACGGATTTTGAAGCGGTTTTTTTTAATAGATAGAGTAATTCAAGAGGAAGGTTTTTATGTATAATACATGCATAATATTGTAGAGAAACACTGATAAATTTAGAGGTTTGGTCGGGTTTACATTTATAAATCTTGATGTGATGGTGAACTCGCCTTATTATTATCTCAGAATCGTATATTGCCTGGCATTGTAACGCAGGCCGGGTACACGCTAGTATTGTAATAAATGCAATGTGCTTATTCAGTACCTAAAAATTGAAAATAAAAATTGAAAATACATATCTGGGGGGGCCGGGCCCCTTAAGGCCCCCCCCCCCGCAAATACGCCACTGATTCCGTATACAAATTGAACTTAAATGGCAATAGAAAGCTATTTACAGATGATACAACAATTATTTATTTTGCTGCAAGTTTCGGAGAAATGCATTTTGATATTAATAATGGTTTAAAAATACTTCTTTATTGGCTTCAATCAAATAAACTTACGGTAAATTTTGCAAAATCTTCTTTTATGCTTGTAACTAAAAATAAAATAAATTCCATTATTAACCCCTTAACATTTAATAATGAAAATATTCAATATTCAAAAACGACAAAATTTTTAGGATTAGTTTTAGACGAAAATTTAAATTGGAAACGTCATATCCAGTATATTATCAACTCGATATCTCCTTTGGTATCTGTTTTGTACAGAGCTAGATATTTCGTTCCTTTGAAATACTTAAAAAAATATATATTTTTCATTAATATATTAAAAATTACAATACTTAGCTTCTGCATGGGGATCTGCTTGTTTATCAAACTTAAAACCATTACAAAAATTGCAAAGTAAAGTTATTAAATGTATACAGAATATCACATTTAGAACCAACTGTTAATCTATATAGACCGAAAGGGTATTTACACGTTCAAAACATTTATAAATAAAAAATTTGTATTCTAATTCACTCTATTATTTTAAAAGAAAAAAAATCAAACATAACACTTCAGGAGAATAAGACATTACATCATCATAACACCAACACCAGACGTTGTATAAATTATCAAACTATACCAGTAAAAAGTAATTTCGGAAAAAAATCGCTTTTATATGACGGAATAATAAAATATAACAATCTTCCAAAAAATATCAGAAAAATTAAAAATTTGGCAACTTTCAAAAAACAATTAAAAAGATGTGTACTAAATTAAATTATTTATACTATTTTTTTTTAATTGATTTTATTAATGAATTAAAATTGGATTAACTTCCATTTTTTTATTGTTATTTTTTTTAATGGTTATTATTTTCTATATTATGTTGTCACTTTCCATGTAATGAACTATAAAAGTTAGTTTGGAATAAAGACATTTTGAAAGTTAATCCCAACTAACCATCAAACTGTCTGTCTTTTAGGGGCTTCCTCCCGAAGGTATAACTATATTCGGGTCGCAACTACACACTCATTTGACAGGTGTCAAAGTTTACACGCGCCATTTCGACGGTAATGGTAGAGAATTGCCAGAGTTGAATAGAGACAACCATTTTAGTACTCATTTTCAAGAGATAAGGAGGTTGAAGAGGCCTGTTACAGTTCTACCGGTAAGTTGTAGTTACCTCCTTTTTTGCAGTGGAATTTAGAACTTGTAGTTCTTTATAAATTTGCATTTATGATATTTGTTCTATATTTATTTATTTATTTATTTATTTATTTATTTATTTGCAGGTTTTTTTTTTATAAATTTTTATTAATAATATTAGAAATCAATAACATTGTTTTTTTTTTAATAAAAATAAATCCAATGAAAGCATCATTACAAAACCATAGATTAACAAATCTGTCCGATTTTGTAATGAAAAAATATACAACCATTTATATTATTAATTTTAATCACATCATAAATATATTTAAAAATATAAGTAAGTAATTCAAAAATATTTAATCAAAGAAAAAAAAGAATTAAATAAGTCAGAAATTATAATAGAAAAATTGTAATATTTAGTATTATTATATTACCTATATATAAGTTGGCTTACCCTTATATAATTTTGCATAATCCATGATTTTAATTTTCTTTTAAATGTCAAAAAACTCAGTTTTCAAATTAGTAGGTAATATATTAAAAATTTTGATGGCAACAAATAAAGCATTATTTTTTAAAAGTGTTAAATTAAAATTATCATAACATAAACATAGATTTGTTTTTTGTCTTGTTTGGTATAATATATGAGTAATGTTATGTAATAAATTTTTATTTTTATATATATATATATAAAATGGAAGTTTTGTAATAGAGTTGCTTTAAACTCATAATATTATTATTAACAAATAGTATTTTTAAAGGGAAACAAAATATTTTTATTAAATAATATTTTTAAAGCATATTTTTGTATTGTTATAAGCGGTTTCAAATTCGAGTCGTATGCACTTCCCCAATCAATTATACCATATGAAAGAATTGATTGAAAAAGTGCATAATAAAACATTAAACAAAGTTTTTGATTCACAATATTTTTTAAAAGTCTAAATTTACATAAAGTGTTTCTTAATTTTTTTGTAAGAGTGTTAATTTGATGATCCCATTTTAAATATTGGTCAATCAATATTCCTAAATATTTTATAAATTCAACTTTTTTAATTTTATTTTGGCAAGAACAGTTAGCATAATTAATTCTAACTTTATAGTTATAAAGTTATTTTTTACCATTGTAGCATTAAATAAACTGTATATCTGAAAGTTACATAAAGTTCTTATTGTCTACGAGTCTACCTTATTAGGAACTACCTACTTATATCATTTTCTTGAAAAAAGTAGGTAAACATTTGATTTTTTTTAGGGTCATATTCTCATGACTAGATGTGATTACAACACCATTGACAGAACCAATGTGACTTTAGGGGGGTTTTCAATTAGGGACGAGATGTGTGTAAATTACGTCCACTATTACCCCCATGCACCGCTCGAAGTTTGCAAAAGTTCGATCTCGGATCAAGCTCTGAAAACATTTTTTAATTATATGAACGAGTAAGTGTATTTATAATTCGACTGCTCGTTAAGGGTCCATTACCCATGTTAAATAGACCAATTTTCTGCCCACCGCTCTCTCTGAATATCTCCAAATTTGTGACATATTATATGATGTACATCAGTTAACGACATATAAATTCGTACATTCCACCCATACATAACTCAATTACAACAAAATTGGGTAAAACGGGTTTCTCACCTTGCTGCTTATACCTGGATAGAACACCAGCTATAC
Source organism: Polydrusus pterygomalis (assembly GCA_963969555.1). Taxonomy (NCBI): domain Eukaryota; kingdom Metazoa; phylum Arthropoda; class Insecta; order Coleoptera; family Curculionidae; genus Polydrusus; species Polydrusus pterygomalis. Next base: position 1,838,245 of record OZ018382.1, on the reverse strand, counting down.
ATAGCTGCGATTTTTTACCATAAGTAATAATGGTTATTTCTAAATATTTTTGTGTTTAAATTACAGCCGCGAAATAAGAAAATTATAAAATATTACCAGGAAAACTACAAAAGTATAAAGCCAAAAAGGGTAAATTTATTAACAAACAACAAACAAAATACTAATATTTATTTGCTGCGCCATTGGATTCTAACACTAATCGTAATCTTCTTGGCATTAACAAAATAATACTTGGTGTAATCCGGAGTTAGCCCTTCCCAAATTTCTTCTATTTTATCAAAAAACTCTATTTCATTCTGTGGTTTAAAATTTATTTCGTACATTTTTTTTACCATCCCAAGCATTTTTAATTGGATTTAAATCAGGACTTCTTGAGCACCAAGGCAGATATGTTTACGTTGTTTTGTGTAAACCAATTTCCTATATTTCTTGCAGTATGCACAGGGCAGTTATCCTGCTGAAATATAAAGCTATTTCCTTCAAAAGCTATCGCGCCAGAAGGAAGAAAAACATTTTCCAAAATCTGAAGATATATATTACTGTTTGTTTAGTGTTCCACCAATATTCCAGCATATAACTGCACCGTAAATACTTATCCATACCCACACATTAACGAAGAAGCGTCCACTGGTTTGCTTTTTTTGAGTATACTTCTCATCATATCGGGAATTTGGTGATATATACTCGAATCCTTCCATTATATGTAGACTGAAAAGTTTTCTCATCGGAAAATATAACATTTTGCCAAAAAAAATAATTTTCTGGTCAATATTGCATAGCAAACCCAATTCTTTGTTCCTTATCACTATTTTTTAAAAACGCTTTTGATGCAGCTGCTCGATTTCTTAATTCGGAACATTGTCTTCCCTGCGTTGCGCAGTTCTAGATGAAGCAGGGAATCCTGTTATGTGCATATATAGCGGATCCTGCAGTTTGAAATGGATTTTGCCTTAAATACTCCACCAAATTTCGGTCTTCTTCATTTGATGATTTTCTATTATTTAAACCAGACCCAACAGACCTTTCAAGTGTTTGATGATAGCGCCATTTTTTTACAATTCCTTGAACAGTATTTCTAGGTACTCTAACATGATCAGCTATTTTTTCATAAGACCACCCTATTTGTACTAAACATATTATTCTTGCTTTTTCAATAATGCTTAAATGAGGCATTTTTAAATCAAATAAGATAATGACAATACTTTGACAGATATCATGATAACAATTAACACGTTACAAAGGTAATAAAGGTAAAAAAGTTGCGTTTACAGTTTAGTGCAGATTTACTTTAGCTTGAAGATATTGAAATATGCAAACAAACATAAAATAGTGTTTCAAGATCTTTAAATTGAAACTAAGATAAATCATATATGTCTCGAATTATTAATTCATTGACGGCGCAGGGTGGGGGGAAAAAGAATTTTTTTCAAATGCATTAATTCACAGATGGGAAAATCAACCCACTTCTCCGCACAAGGGCGTATCCTATAACTATAATGCTATACGGTGGAACAAAATGAGAGTTGATCTGTTGGACGAAGTGTATCATGAGGCCCCTTTAAGCATGCAGTGTAACATGTCCAGTGGGGATCGTTTTCCGGGTACGTAAAAAAATATGTTTGTGTCACAGAGAAAGTGCATTTTAGTTGCTGATATTTTTATAAATAGCTACCTACAAATGTAATAGAAAAAGTTTAGTTTTAGCAAGCATTAAAAAAAAGTGCACTTTTTTTTACAGATTTTTATTTTATTTTTAGGTTATTGGGAAAACGCGCCCTTGCCCACCGTCTTGTTTCCGTTGGGACCTCCAACGAGATGCAACGACATCTAGGACGTTCGTGGTGGTACTAACAAGTAGAAAAGAAAACTATTGTTGCGGTGCAAAAATAAATAGTGAAGCATTTTTGAGTTTTTATGTAATTACGAGATCAAATCATCACAAAAAATTAGTCCTGAATTCTAGCCACCTTCAAAAAAAGCACCATAACTCCCAGTTTGACAATTTCGCAAACATATCGGTTAAAATAATTTTTAATTTAAAATATAACTGAATCGTTCACCATATCGTCAAGAATTTAGTTCGTTGTTTTCTTCTATTTTACCATACCACAGAATATATACGCATGCGTAGCTATACATTCTATGACCATACATAGAAACACCAAGGTAAAAGTGAAACCAAAACGCATTATGGACACTGTACTGAACCATCTAGGAGAGACTAGTACATCAGATATTATATGTTAGTTAGAAGAAACAAAAAATATTCTTCTTTGGCATATAAAGAAGAAAGACAGACATATTCAGTTAAAACAGACACATATTCTCTCGAATAGATGATATATCTTGATGGACTAGAAAATATCGTGTTACTCCATTTGCCATTTCGTGATAAATTAAAATTCAGAAATAAAAAAAACTTTGTAATGGTGGATGCGCAAGAAGATAAAACAGAGGCGACATCTATGACCTTCGTAATAAAGCTTACGTTTGTGAATAAAGAATTCTTCTATTCTTTTTATTAGTTTAAATTTTCTCTCAGAGATGACGCAGCTAACTTACAAATCAAATGGTGAATGCGCAAGATTATACAACAAAGGTGACATCTATGACCTATATAATAAAGCTGACCTTTATGAATAGAGAATTCTGCTTAAGTTCTACTGCTCTTTTTATTAGTTCGAATTTGCACTCAGAGATGTCATAGGTATCTTATAAATCAAATGGTGAATGCGCAAGACTAATTTATGTGCAAAATAATATTTGACAGCTCTTTGAAATGTTGGATATATATTGGGATTTTAAATATTATCTTAAAATTAAACAAACCCATAGACCATTTACCTTATTGTCTATGAACCATAGACAAGCGAGTTCCGCGCTCTCAAGGATGCTATGAACAAACCCAACTTCGCAGACACTACGCGTATGGTGAAAGAGCTAAAAGCTATATTCTATATATAGAAGGTGGCCCTCACTGTGGATTTAAGTGACGTAACTTTAAATTTCAAGAAAATCTCTAGAAGCTAATTTTTTAGTCCCCATTTAAATCATTCAACCCCAAAATTTAACAAACAGAGAATCAAGGCTTTTTATACTTTCCAAAAAATCGGTTTATGGAAAATCATTGGACTAAAATGTTTAGCATTCATCATAGATCTTCTTACCGTTGCCGTTAATTAGTTTACCCATAACAAATATGTTTTTAATTAAATTCTTGTGAGTCTTATGAGGTGAGTTGTTTCGCAGTAAAATTAAGCACGTTGAATTAAAAACCTGCAGACACCAAGCTAAAATGGATCCCACAGGAATAGTGATGTTTATTTATTGACCGTTGACACCAGCATTAAATGATATTGAAATTATCACCCATCACCCAATGATCTGGTACAAATCCAACATTTTATGTGTAACCAATAAAATATAATATTTTTTTTTGACAAATTGGCGAATGTTAGAATTAAATAGTATTACGAAATATATGAAATGGTGGATGCGCCAGGCTGAACCTTTTTTGCGGCATCTATGATGTTTGTTATGAATCTAATCGTTACTATTATAGGTTTCTATTTCATAGTAATAAGTACTTTCAGGCAGCTCTGTAAGATGGCGATGTCCTCGTATAAATCAAATGGTGCATGCGCAAGACTAGAACTACTGAAAGCTACAACGAAACTTTATAAGGCTTATTAACTATTATTACTATTGAAATTAAAGACGAACAACAGCTGTATGACGATAAGGAAGCCCCGAAAATTATTCAACCCCCTGACACGACTATTCTAATGCGTCCCTGCTTAGAGTAGCTCACTTCTGCAGGAAACTTTTTTTTTTCATACAAATGTATAAAACTTTAAATCGCAGGTTTGTATACGAGCTTGGCTGTATTGTACAGATTGAGACACTGTTTGGGTTTAATACCAAAAGAGGTGACTAAAACCACAGAAAATATAGCTACGCAAAGCTATATTTTCTGTGCTAAAACTCAAAATCTTTGTGTGAGGCCCACCTTCTATAGCTTTTAGTTGTTTCACTGTGCGCGTAGTGTCTGCGAAGTTAGAAGTTAGGTTTGTTTGATTGTATAATAAAATGTAAAATGCCAATAGTATTGCGCATCCACCATTGAATTTGTACGATGGCTGCGTCATCTCTTAGAACAAATTCGAACTATTAAAAAAAAATAGTACAAGTTAAGTAGAATAATGTAATTTTTAAAGGTAAACTTTATTGCAAAGGTCATAGATGCTGCTCATATTAATATAATCTTGCGCATCCACCATTTGAATTGTTAGATAGTTGCGTCATCCCTATGGAGGACTTGAGGTAGGAGGCCGATCGCAATGCATTGGATTCGGTCCCAAATTAGCATCGGTAATTCAGCTTTACGAGTCGCTGTAAGATGGCGCGCGTGTTCGAAGTGGGCTATCAAATAATGGTTTCTTATGGACGCAATAACTATTTTTATTTAAATTAGTTCTTTAAGGAACAAATAAGGACTTTTATATGAATTTACACTTACTTTGTTATACTTATTAGTAAACTCGGCCTGTATAAAGTTCCAACGATGCTTGGTTTTTAAAATACAGGGTATTAAACATTCTAGCTATACCTTTGGAGCTAGAAAGAGACTTATTTGGCTGCGTTTTCTCTCTGAAAAAGATCCTGTCTTACACCCCGACACAAAGAAAACTCTACTTTTATAAATTGTACCATTATTTATTATAAAAATATGGAAATTAATTACAATACAACGTTATTTGTCTCGTCTTGCCTTCAAACATTATTTGTTATTTCGAAAAATAAAATGTCAATTGTCAAAAGTAAAAGCACAGAAAAATAAAGGGTTTAGGTAAAAGTTAAAAACTATGGAGGATCTAGTTTTCCATATTAAAAACGAAGAAGAAGAAGACAACATCAGCCCACTTCGGACGCGAGAGCCATCTATCGGCCAATAGCGAACTAACCAAAAAACCGGGACAGAATTTGAAAATGCTGCCATTGTCGATCGGCCTCCTACCCTATAGTTCTCCATAGTCATCCCTAAAAGCAAATTCGAACTAAAAAGAATAATAGAACTTAAGTAGTATTCTTTATTCATAAATGTAAGCTCTATTACAAAGATCATAGATGTCGTCTCTGTTGTAAAATCTTGCGCATCCACCATTACAACGATAAAGAGAATGAGAAGTCTATCTTATTGCTTTGTCGTCTTTTGTCCAGCCTAATTGAAAAAAAAAGAACAAACCATAAATCTATCAGTTATATATTGTACTTATAAGGAACATAATTTAAAGATCATTTTTATTTTTAATTAACGCTAAGATTTCTACGGTTTATCACAACTTTCGGTAACGTTAACGCTGGTGCTGCCTAATTCGTAGACGCTTCTTCTTCGAACTTTCGAAAAATATTTGTGTTTTAACGCTTCTCTGGCGGAAATCCTGAAAAAGAAAAATCACAACATAGAAACAAACCCGCTATTAGATATATACCTATTGTAAACTGTGTCAAATTTCAGTGTCATCGGTCCCGGTAGCTTACCTTTCCATATGGTCGATTTTTAAACAGTTTTCTAGCAGGTCGAAGGCGTTACTGTCAACCAGGTATTCGTTTTCCGTGTTTACAAACCTCTGCCAGGATTTTCTGGTGTGATGGCCTAACAGTTGGTGGAAACTGGTGTCGATGTGAATATTGTACTTTTTGAAGTAATTATTTAGTTCCGAAGTGCCTAAAAGGAAACATTTTATTTTTAAGCTTCAGAGCGAAAAATACCAGTTTAAGATCCAAATTGTTAATATTCTGTCTGTACTATACTCTGTTTCTTAAAGCCTGACGGCACAACTGAGGGTCATGAGTCGTAAAACCTCAATAAACCATAAGCGTAACAATAACAGGTATATGATCTTAAGTAATTAAATTATCTATTATTGCATAGGTATACATCAGGTATATAGGTGGATTTTGTCATAGAATATTTCCAACTTCAAGGGAGGTAGTTTAGTTTTATTTTTAACGTTGGGGATAAGAGCGCCCCTTTACTCCCTAGGTAGAAAAGTCACCAATTTGCGCCTTAGGAAGGAAACGCACCACTTTACTCCCTAAGGGTGGCACGGATCGCTTTATTCCCTAGGTAGGAAAAGTTCAACTTTACGCCCTAGAAAGTAAAATTACTACTTTACGGCCTAGATCTTAAAAACGTACCTAAAACCTTGACGATCCTGAGCAGTTGGTCGTGATTGTCGTTTCCGTGGAAGAACGGTTCTTTTCTGAACAGCATCGAAGCGAACACGCAGCCAAAGCTCCAAATGTCCAGGGAATAATCGTAGTAGCCGTAGTCCACCAGCAATTCTGGACCCTTGAAGTATCTGGAGGCCACTCTGACGTTGTACTCCTGCCCTGGATGGTAGAATTCCGCGAGGCCCCAGTCTATGAGGCGAATTTTCCTATTTTCTAGATCCACAATTAGATTGTGGGGTTTTACGTCCCTGTAGATGAGAAAAACATCATTAACGAGTTAACGACATCACTTTTCTGTCGGAAAAATTTGAATTTTTAAAGTTAATAAAATAACAAACTATATTCCTTTTACTTTAAACCTAAATAACCTACCACGAAATATGAATAGTATTCCAATAAATGAAGATATTTAAATTTTTAAAGTTAATAAAATAAAATAGTTAGGTATTATTTTTGACAGTCAATTAAATTAGAATTTTCACTTAGAATATATAATTAAAAAATTAAGAAGTTTACTACCGATTTTTAAATGTAAGACATATGAAAATATTATATTACGCGTTAGTTAAAACTCATTTAAATTAGGGAATTTTAGGTTGGGGAGGAATAAATAGAACTTAGTTAAACAATTAGAAATATTACAAAGAAGGTTTCTAAAAATTCTATTCAATAAAGATTCAAAAAAGAAGAGAACAAACCCGAACAAACCATAATCATAATACACGTCATTAAAATGAAATAACCACAAAACCTAAAATAAAGAAGTCCATAGGACAAAAAAATTTCAAATATTTATGTTTTTATTTAAACGATTATTTACCAACAAAAATTAAAAAATTGATTTCATTAAAAAAAAATTTAAGTCCAAATAAAAACATGGATATTAAAAACAGACAATTTGAAAATGCTTTAATTAATTAATTAATATTGTTCTGAATAATTTATAGAAATATTTTTTACTTAAAAATTATAATTTAATAATTTTATTATAGGTATTATATTTCTTCAAAAAAAAACTGCGTTTATACTATAAATTAACATTTTTACTTTAAAACTTTATTTTTAATGCATATTTTTATGATTTTACATATTAAAACAAAAAATAAGATTGGCCCCTAACAAGCTCAGCTTCAGGGGATTGAAGAATAAGTTTATAGAAGACAACATAAGCCTATTTATTATATTATTAAATTTTAAATAAACTTATTATTATTATTATTATTATTATTATTATATAATAAATGTTTTTCAAAGGATTACCTATGCATAATACCATTCGAGTGACAAAAGTCCAACGCCTTTAGGATTTCGTATAAGTAATACCTCGTGTCGTCTTCGGATAACTTTAAATAAATATTTTTAAAATCGTCGTTGTTCACCAATTGTTCGAAAACCAGAGCGCATATGTCCATCGTCGGTATGTCCACCACTGAGAGTAACTTGACAATGTTTGTTCCACCTACGAACCATTATTTGTTCCATCAGCGCCGAACAAAACCTAATTATTCAGGGCAAAACGCTGGTGACGCGTTCGCATTTTCTTATCGTTATTTCGTTTATTTTCTCGAAAAGCTGTCAAAAACCCGTGTCGGATAGCATCCAGTTTGAAATTAACAAGAATTTTATTGATTGAAGAAGTAACTGTGATGTATGTACCTACACGTACACCTTTTGTATATACTTACTCATTATTTTGTTATCGGGTTGTTAGTCATCATTTTCATAAACATGCAAATAAAGTATCGGACACGGGTTTTGTTTATAGACCAGGGCTGAAGCTTTTGAAAATGGTAAAAAGTGAAAAAAAATAATTGTAGAATGAAACCCATTGGAAAAGGAAGACAATATAACAAAAATGAAAGGAAAAATAATTTACGGGCGATTCGAGGTCGGGAAGTGGAAAGGGGTGAGTTTTTAAGGGTAGAAAACGATTTATCTCGATTTTCGGCAAAACTACTGGACCTATGGAAAAACGTTAAATGGCAAAGTTGTATAATAAAAAGATCTACAACTTTTGTATTTACACTTTTTTTCACATAACCTCAAAATTTATGTGAAAAATTTAAATAACCAAGTTTTTGGTTTTTTATTTTTATCTTTTACCAAAATTTTTTTTTACGAAATTTGGTGAAAACTTACCTTTTTATGTCCCAAACACACTGTAATTTTTGATTTAAAATATTTATTTTTTCACCTTATTTTGACTTAATATCGAAAAAGCACCCTAATTTTCAATCGAAAATTCTCACGTCAAAATATCTGCCTTTTTAAAAAAGTCGGTGGGCTTTTTGTTCGTTGAAATCTCTACTTTCTGATGGTGTAAAAAAAAGTATACATTACTATGGTAAATGTTCTCAAAAATGCAATGCGCATTTACCTACAACTTTGCCATTTAATGTTTTTCCATAGGACTTGTAGTTTTGCCGGAAATCGAGATGAATCGTTTTCTACCCTTAAAAACTCACCTCCTTCCACTTCCCGACCTTGGATCGCCCGTAAATTATTTTTCCTTTCATTTTCCAATGGGTTTTATCCTACTATTATTTTTTTTGTTTCAAAAATTATCGACCCTGGTCTAAGTATTAGTAGTTTAGTCATTCTTGGCAGGGATAGAGAATAACTTATGGACGACAGAAAATATACAAGTGTTTTATTTCATTGTGTAAAACAAAGACTGAGATATAAATTGAGTGCACAGTTATTAAAGGGCATATCTACACAACAGTAACATTTAAAAAATGATATGGCGAAGGCGTCACTAGCGTTTCCACTTAACTGACCTTTTAAACATTCTAAAATCTTTATTTCTCGTTTTATTTTCTTTTTTCTGACAGGTTTTAACATTTTTATCACTACCCTTTCTTCTTTTGGTAGATGGACTGCTTCGAAAACTAAAAAAATAGTATAAATACTTAGTGGATATATTATCTATATCAACTATAAAAATTGCAGACTATAGCGGGTACCAAACATACTACCCAAAAAACAGTTACGTAACAAACACCCTCGCAGGCCCCTCACCGCGGGGAGGGGGGGGGGGGGCACATTGACTGCCCCTGCAAAATTTGCTGCCAGCATTGCTTTTCATAGATATTTCATTTCATAATTAATTTTATTTTTTTTTATATTCTGAGAATTTAAATTCGTTAAGTGAAAGTGAAGAAGAATTATTATATTATACGTGAAAGCGCGGAATTTACAAACGATAGGTTTACCACAAAGACTTGTCCATTGACTCTCCTAGTCAAATTTTAAGCATCAGAAAGGGACTTGGAGATTTCAAAATTAAAAACGGTGTATGAACTTGCGGATCATTTATAAATAAAAAAAATTGTGTGCGCTTAAGACCACACGACAGAAGTGAAAACTTCAACAAGGTGAAATTAATAATATCGAATAAATATATTTCCTAAAATTGAACAACCCTTAAAAAAATGCCAGAACATACCTGAGACGCAACAAGTGTCTATCTTGTGATCTTAAACACACAAACAACGCACACTGTTTCCACGTCGATACTGAATGCGACTGATGCGGCATATAGGAGTCGAATTCGAGCGTAACACAGCCGAGCGTTACGCGTGACGGGTGTACGCGTGACGGCTCAGTTTAATTCAGTGCCCACAAAAAGTGCTAAACGCGCCTAAAGAAGTTTTCACTTCAAAAATCAGTGTATTCATTCAAATTTTCCAGATGTATAAAGTGCAGTGATGTTATTTCTAACTTTACTATGAGGCTCGATCATGCCACCCCCGTTACTACCATACATGGTAAACAACATTATAAGTGGTGTTTTAAAATTTTGTTTTTCCATCATGTTTGCTGGAATATTACGTATAATGACTAAATGTTATGTCTACCAGTCTACCTAGGATTATAAAATAAATTCGAATATGTTGCTGTTATACAGAGTGTTCCTTAATGACGTGCTAATATTTTAGGGTGTGATTCATCAAGTCATTTTATGAAGAAAAGTTCATATAAACATATATGTCCTAAACGGCTTAAATTTTTTTCTACAGGGTGTTGAATTTTTTCTTTTTTAATGAATCCTTTGTAATATCTCCGAAAGAACTTTAGATAATATTTTTAATGTTGGCATGTGCTAATAGGACATAAAACCACATGTTTTAGTTATAAAAGTTTTTTTTTCCCACCAGTGGCGTCCCTGCAAACATGTCCTCTGATATTTTTTAGAAAAAAAGTGGTACACCACTGACATTTTTCCATGTGGATATTATTTCTGATTAGCCTGGTCAATTCTACATAAAAATGGTCTCTTGAGTTTTTCTCCTCAGGCACACCATTCTTAATTAAAATAATTAAATTAAATTAGCTCTACTATTTATTATTATTAACATTGATAATGCAAAATTTTGTTTTATTAAAATTGTTGGAAATGACCACCTTGCATCGAATAGCGCACTCGTTCAAATATTCCAGGCGAATTTCTTATTGTTTCACAAAAGGCAATTATCAGCTCCATTAAATTTTCTAAAGTGTTAATGGGAGTTTTATACACTAGAGTTTTATCATCTCTATCATGTGATGTCTATTTCATTACAGATCGCTGACAGAACATTTCCACGAACTTTGCGTTTGTAAACACCTTCTTAGGGCGCCATCTGGCGTCGATTTTAGATACCTTTAAGGTATACCAGCAGCTCTAAACAAAACTCAATAAAATTAAAACAAATATTATTAAAAAATCACTGGTAAAGACTTAGCATGCAGCGCTAAGACCCATCACAGGAAACATTTTCTTCTATCTTCATTGGTTTCGGTTCCTTAAGAGACGACCTACGGGTCTTAGCGCTGCCTAGCCTGACTCTTGTAATTGTGACTCCGTAATTTTATTGGTAAGATGTCTAAAGTCGACGATAGATGTCGGAGAAGACATCCTTAAAATGTCTGGATTCTAGGATTATCTCTCACTTTAGAATTTTAAGATAACCTATCACAAAGTAGAAAGTTTTTTTTTGCCTTACCTATGCTGTACTTCCCACTGCCAATTTTTTTGATAAGACTATAGTTTTCAATCTCATCGTAGACCGGACTATAACTATCATATTCGTAGAAACTTTTTGGTTTATTTGACAATACATCTGGATAAACTCGTGAAACTGTTCTTATTTGGGTTGATCTTGTATCACTAAAAAGATCATTAAAAATTGATGTAAGTAACGTAATCGCAATGTGTATTATCCCGAGGTTGGACAATGTTCTTACAACGTAACGGGGACGTTTTTAGAATTTCGCCTCGGCGATAACCTCCCTTGAAAGTACCCCGGGGCGGTTTTAGTAGAAATGGGCTGCAAAACGAGAATAAGCAGTGAATCAGTATGGTTACCTACCTGTCCTTAACTGACTGGACAACTGCGCTATTTTTTCTACTAGGTTCAGTGGTAGGAAGGTCAAAATCATAATCATAATCCATATTTATCTCGTGATACATATACGAACCCATGTTGACAATGAAAAAAACGTAATCTGTCACTTTTTATCTTATAATTAAATACCTGCCTGATAAATATTAACTTTTCAAGGTAAAAAATCACCTGTGATATAATAACAATTATTTAATAACTATTTTAAGTAGAACCAGTATCACATGCACCTCTATTCGAATGGGAAAGAGTGTATAGTGTTGTTCGCGAAGCCCTTGTTTTTTAACAGCACAAAACGTCTATTTTTGTTGGTAAGCAAAAGTAAGTAATTTAAAAATTCCACTAACTTTAACCTTCTCTAAACTTGGATTTATGAATAATATGTTACATTAAACAATAAAACTTTGACCGATTTTAATTAATTAATTAGGTGGAACCTGTTTTATGCGTACTACTACAACTGCGGTACTATTATTTCCATTTTTCATAGAACACGTATGAGCCGATATGCTATCTTTGTTTTATCAACAAGGAAAGTAAATAAACATAGCGGATGCGAGTGCAGAAATTTATTATGTGTACATAATACGAAATAATATAACGTATCCTTATATACAGAGTTAGAAAAATGTTTGATGTAGATATTATAGAGACATACAGGGTGTCCGGAAATGATGAGCAAAAAATTTAGGGGATAATTCTAGACCGAAAAAAATGCTATCTCGACGGAGTTAATGTTAAATTTTATTCTCAGTTTTAAAATACATAAGTTACTAAAACAGTAAACTGTAAACATTCAAATCAAAGGTTCAAAGTGACGTGTCCTGCTTCCTCTTCAATGCATAAATTAATTCTTCTTAAAAAAATTAATTAACTAAATTAAAAAATAATAAATAATAAATTAAAATGATTTCCTATTCATCGCATGCAAGCAATGTTATTTTAACGTTTTTCTCGAAAACGGTTAGATTTATCGAAACAAAAGTAGTATACCTTTTTTATGTCAAAAGGTTAGGAGAATAAAAATATTCGGTCAAAATGCGTATACAGTGTAGGACAAAAAAGTTGGGACCATTCAAATTAAAGTATAGGCTCCTATCTAGCGCCCTCTACAAAATGGGAAAAAACGGTGGGCAAATTTGTATTCCTCATCCCGAAAAAACCCTATATACGAGATTTCGTCAAAATATTATAAGCGTGGCAAAAGGTATTGCAAAAAAAACTCCAAATAAAATTTAACTTTAACACACAAGGAAGAGATATAATTTATTTTCGGTCTAGAATTATCCCCTAAATTTTTTGCTCATCATTTCCGGACACTCTGTATAGGCATACTTCCGAGTATATTTTATTGCCGTTGAACTCACCCTGTATATTTTTACACGATATTTACCATAGTAAATCAGGAGGTTGACTAGCAGTTGCAGGAAGAGCGGTATGCTTCATTTTCGTCAAAAACATAATAATTTTCTACAGCCAGCACAGAAAACAACATTTTAAATTAATTTTAAGACGTGTATTTTATATCAAAATAATAAAAATTAGGTTTTCCAGTGTGTATTTAGGAATTAGTATTATCAAGCTTTCTGTGAAACAAAAGGGAATTAGGTATTTGTTTGTTATCTGATTCAAGAGGCTCTATATTTGTCTTGGCATCCTGATAATGTCAACTGAATATAAGATAGTATATAATGAGTAATTTTCACTATATAGCCGGAAAAATTTATTTTATAATACTATATCTACCTAATGTAGAGGTGCAGACGACGACCTCGTCATTGTATCAGGAAGATGTTTTAGTTTTTGGGACGTTTGTGCCATCCTACCGACAACGTTGACAATGAGGAGGACGCCATCCGGCGTCGCGGCGCATCAGGCGCACTTTATAGAAAATCAGCTCCTTGACTTTTTAACTCGGGTAGATATATACACTGTGCGCAAAACTTAATTAGATTACGTCTTTATACTTTAAGCAAACTATCTACAGCATTGGACGAACAATTCGTGTCCGGTGAAACTAAACCCTTTATTTTTCTGTGGGTGAAACCTCGCGAGATCTGGCAAATGTCAGACTGTTGAAAGTAATTATAGGTAAGTATAGGTACATCAATTTTTTAAAACTAAAAGCAGGTATTTAAATAGTGTGTACTTACGAATTGTCATCGTCGTAATTTTCCAAAATAGAAGGCTTAAACATGATTGTGCTGCGCTCGTATTTAAAACGCAGTTTTTGAGCGGGATTTTGACAAGAATTTTTCCGGTGTCAAACGTCTGTAAATTTTGAAATTTAATTTTTCCTGGCCTACTGGGATGTATTAACAAAACAACAATCGAGGGGTACCTTGAAATGAAAATTTTGGTTCGATCGAGGTTCAATCATGCATCATAGATACTTAAACAAAAATCATAAACATATGTTTATTTTTTAAAACACTTATTTCAATGCTTTTGTCACAAATCCATAGTTATATTAAATTTAAAAAAATAATCCGTTTCTACTCCCGGCACGAACCGAACTGTTGCAAAGCGCGAAAAACGAGATTTTTCTTGTACCAAACACGAACTGATCAATATCTGTTCCAATTTACTGGGTTTTCCCAAAATTAATGAACGTAACGTGTTGGGACATATTTTTTCGGCCTGCATTCGACAATCTGTAGGCTTTTTATAATAGAAACCAATAAAAATTCTTATCAATTTAAATAATAATTCATTTTATATTCAAGTTCAGATAAACTTTATTATCTGTAAATAGGCAACCAACTATTAGCGTTTCAATAATGCGCATAAAGGGCACCTTTTAACCCTGGTGGAACATTTTTACTGTAAAGCCCCTGTGGCCTAATGGATAAGGCATCGGCCTCCTAAGCCGGGGACTGTGGGTTCGAGTCCCACCAGGGGTAAGTGACTTTTTTGCATTTGCCTTTTTAAAGTATATAAACACGAGTGAGTCTCTTATTATTATTTTTATTATCAATTTCTGTTTTTTTGCTTACAAAAAAAATACATCATATTTCTCTTTCTAAGAACAGGAATCCTAAAATACAATATTGTCTGACCAGCAATTTGTTGAGTTTTTTTTAAAAGAATTTTCTGTTTCGACCATAATATAATAAATAACTCCAATAATATTTTAACGTATCTATTCTATATTGGTTTTAGCTATTTTAAGCTGATATTAATTTTTTTTTCCTGGTTAGTATGGTTATAATTAAATGGTTTAATTTTAAATTCAGATATATAATGATGATTTTGTTATTGTTAGTCTTTGGCACTAGGCAGCCAGCAATACGCTCAGCTCACACTGTATTACAAGTTGCATATTAGTTGTGATATAATTTAAGTCGTTTATATAGTTGCCAACGTGGCGTATAAAAAGGAATAGTCAGTTGAAATTTTGAAATATGTTATTTTGAAGTAAATATACAGTTTTTACGGAAATCCGCTGTTCTTATTTATAGTATTCTTATACCAATAAAACAATTTCCATAATTTCTATTTATTTCTCAAATAAGTTACAATTAGTAGGTATTATTATTCATTCGCACTACGTATATTTTCTCACTCAAAAATTCTATACAGAAGTTACTATATTTAAAATCATTGTGTACCTATTAAAATTAAATTAACTAAAGGTCCTTTTTAAATACTTACTACAACGTTCAACCTATGGTAATTATATACAGGGTCAAACGAAAGTACGTTACAACGAAAATTTTTGCAGAATTAAGTACTTTTGTAAACATTTTTAAAGGTATCTGCAAAATTTCTCTTAAACAACATACAAAATGTCTAAATTATTCATGGACATTTTAAAAAATCAACCCTGTATAATAAATTTGTAAAAACATTCAAAAACGAGTTACAAAATCTGTAAAATTCTGTTTTATTCTTCAATTTATAATATTTACGTACATATATTTCTGCCTTTAAAAAATGGCACTTTTGGGTTTGTATAAAAAAAAATAAGAGTAGAGAAGATTGCTTTTAGTACACTGTGGTTTGAAAAAGCACGATACGTTTTATCTTAAGATGTACAGGGTGGCTTCCTGAATATGCCCCCAATGATAGCGCATAATTTTTTATACAGGGTCACAAAGTAATAAACCACTCCGCACCATGCATAATATAACCAATGAGGATCAAGAAATATAGAGAATTTTCTTTACAAGCACAATACGAATACAATATAATAAATCATCAACGAATACTTATACCAGGAAGAAGACAAACAAGCATGTTAATTGGACGAAGCAAAAATGTCATTAAAGAAATGTCAAAACTGCCAAAAAGAGCGCCACCATCGTGTCTGGTTGGAACCTCAAGGCTAGAGGCGGGACGTTTAAACGCCCATAGTTTTGTTATTTTTTTCTGGCGAAATATTTTAAAGTAATATTTAAGCCAAAAAAACTATTCAAAATCCCGTTAGTTGATTTTATATGTAGTAAAAATCAAATAGCAGCATTCTGAATAACCTTTTCGACTAAATATCACTTTAAAATAAAATACTCTATATTGTTGTTGGTCTAGCCTCGAAGAAAATAAAAAATAAAACTCAAAAATGCACATGACATAATTTTATTAAAATATTAAAATCACAAAAATTACCATTTGAGTCTGTCTTATAATTTCTCGTAATCTGCTGATCGAGTTCCTCGTTAACTGGTTTTTCATTCATTCTCTACTTAGAGCTTTCTAAGCAATGTGCATTTTGAATAAGAATACATATTTCCATTGTCAGCCTGGAAAAGCGGAAAGGCCTGGGTAAAAACTTTTTATAGCTAACCTTAAGGTGGACAAAATCTTGTCTCCAAAATTCATTCTTTCACATAACGAACAGCTAATCTAAAACAAAAATACCACAATGTAAAAAAACCAATGATCAGATCATGGAAAAAACACTTCCGAGTGGGTTAAAATAAAATTATTTCCACTTGAGTTTAGTAGGCAGAGAATCTACAAAAGGTTTAAAAAAGATCAAAAAAATAGATCGTATAATATACATACATAGAGGGCAAGAATCAGCAAGATTTAAATTAGTATCGTAGGGTTTAGTAATTAAAATATGCGTATTTATAGATTTGCCAAAATTTAGGAGAAAATAATCGGCACATTTTGTTCAATTATAATAATAAAAAATGTATGTTATGATTTGGATTTGTACCTATAAATCATAAAAATAATTAATCAAAGTTAGCAAACTTACCTTTAGTAGAATGAAATGTAAACAGGCTCGTGTTCATAAACAATATTAATAGAAAAGATCAAGTTATACAAACACTTTCATAAACTTTGTCAGCCATTATCATTTTATTTTAAGGCGAGGTTGGGCTGGGCGATTCCATTATTTCTGCCGAGTCCAAGAAGACACCACGAAGACACGGAACGTTTAAAAATAATTTAATGGCTCGGGTAATTTGTAGCATAGATCTGTCTCTGTCTGCATCAAGTTACCTTCGCTATATATAAAGAGAGACAAGTATAGCTCGAACGAAGAAAGGTCGCTTTTCTTAGTAAACACATTCAGTTTAAACAAATAACGACGTAGTAGTTATATTAACTCATAAATGATGAGGACCTTAGACAAGGATGGGGACGGTAAACGTTGGGCGGTTCTATTGACAATTGTCTGGCATATGTGACGTCACACTCTGACGTCACATGCTTCCATTCCGCCAATCTTTGTCTCACCGGGCTGTAAATCATTGTCTGCTCTAGCGACCTATTTCGATTCTTTTTCAAAAGAATTTTCGAAAAGTTGGATTTTTATATTTTCATATACGGATAACAAGACGAGAAATGTCATTGGAGTTTTTTCAAAGAATATTCTACAAGTAGGATTTTTACATTTTAATATACAGATGTCAACAAGACGAGAAATGTCATCTGCAAGAATTTTAAGATTAGGTTGAACATAACCTTACTTTGTGTTTGGAACTGGGATGAAAATCAGTTTTTAGAAATAACAGTGGTGTGTTTAATATTATTATAGGGTTTACGTCGAGACTACCGTATGTTATAGTGATGCCTTCTTTCTTTTAATTTTCCTTACAAGCGCAAGTTTTGTGCCAGTATTTTTATTCTACGAGTAAGTAAAAAGTCCTTATAAGATAGGATGGAAAGCCATCTAATAAAATAATCTTCTATTTAAGCTTGATCATCATTGCATATACATAACTTCGATATACATACTAGTAGGTACTCTTAAAAGTATTTTTAATTATTCAGTCAGACTAAGAAATTGCATATTACAGGGTGCTGTCAAAATGCAAGCAATGCAAAACTTTTAAAAAGCAGGATACTATTCCCTATACTTTTTGGAAAAATAACTTTGATAGTGAACACACCCTGTATGGGCTGGGCTCATGATGTCTTGTTGTGATCTAAAACAGTTTAGACTTTGAACAACACAAAAATAAGATTTCTCTATTGGAAGCTCTGTTTGTAAACCTCCCCTTTAGAGAAAAATAACTGCACCTCCCTTATACTATCTTCTTCATTCACATGGGTCTCTATAATAATAAAAAAAGATACACAATCAGTTCGGCGAACTATCCCTAAGCTCGCTCACTAAAATCACCCACTATCCCCCTCTAACTGCACCGTAATCACCATACACGGCTGTCAGTATCTCTTATGCGCACCGGGGGGCGGCCTATTAGCCGCCCACTCCCGCCCCTCTTTGTGATGGTGATGATGATGGTGATGTCGTTTTTTTTCAGCCCCCTTCGGCCCGTACCCGTCGTTCACGACCATTTCCGAAGAGTCCCGGTGTCGCTCGGCAGCGTCCCGGGCACGGAACGGTTCGTCCATCGTCTCTTTCCGTCTAAGAGGCGAGTGGTTGTCGTTGTTGTTCGGTTTAAGGCCAGATTTGGAACCGGCCGATTCGTGGAGGTTCTCCCATGCTTGACGGTAGTAGCGGTTGAGGCCTCCGTTTCTAGATTCCGAGCTGGAGGAGTCGAAGGAGGCGACGGTGTTGCAGTCCGGGGATGGACGGTGGCGGTAGTGTTTGGCACTGCGATTTCTGTGGAGGAATGTGGAGAATTTAATTATGAAAGTCTGGAAATGCTTAGATATCAATCATGCTTCGTCAGCAAGGCGACAGGAAAGTTGCTATTAATTAGGTAACCCAACTATATTTTTCTTCTGTAAATAGCTATGTTTGTTTTAAAATCCCTCTTTGTGGGAAAAATGGGTAAATTTTAAGGGAAGCAAATTACACGCTCCATTGCAGGCGAATGCTGGCACCAATGTTTTTGTTAAGTCTTAGTGCTAGGAAGGTGCTTGAAGCAAGCATTTATGTATTTTAAAGGCATGCAGTGCGGGTGCTATAAGATTGTTAGATTTTTTCATGCATTTTTGGGACGGTTTACAATAATCTGTTTTTATCACCTAATATGAAAAATTGATAAAGACCGGGTGGCGCACCGATGGGCGATCCCATGTAAATTTTGTTACCCTCGAATATTGGCTCTTCTTTTAGTTTTACACCAAAATCGTATGGGACTTTTTTGAAGGTGCTTGTATGATGGACTAGCACGCCAAATTTTATTATTTTCTCATCAGCCAATTAAAAGTTGTTCAGAAAACTCTTAATAAAAATATTAAAAATTAAATTTTCTTTTTAAATAATTATTATAATGTGAAATGTTACACGTTTTATTTTTTATTAGTTTGAACATGTTTTACAGTATTGTCTCCAAATGTTGACATAAATACAGGTCTCGTTATTTCGTTTTAAGTACTTACTTGCCTTTATTAGATGAACCAGTAGATACAAGTAGACCAGAGTCGATAATTTTTAAAACCAAAAAAAATAGCAGTAGGATGAAACCCATTGGAAAAGGAAGAGAATATAACAAAAATGAAAGGAAAAATAATTTACGGGCGATCCGAGGTCGGGAAGTGGAAGGGGTTGAGTTTTTAAGGGTAGAAAACGATTGATCTCGATTTCCGGCAAAACTACAAGTCCTATGGAAAAACGTTAAAAAATGGCAAAGTTGTAGGTAATAAAAAGATCTACAACTTTTGTATTTACACTTTTTTCACATAACCTCAAAATTTATGTGAAAAATTCAAATAACCAAGTTTTTGGTTTTTTATTTTTATCTTTTACAAATTTTACAAAATTTGGTGAAAACTTACCTTTTTATGTCCCAAACACACTGTAATTTTTTTGATTTAAAATATTCATTTTTTCACCTTATTTTGACTTAATATCGAAAAAGCACTCTAATTTTCAATCGAAAATTCTCACGTCAAAATATCTGCTTTTTTAAAAAAGTCGGTGGGCTTTTTGTTCGTTGAAATCTATACTTTCTGATGGTATAAAAAATATATACATTACTATGGTAAATGTTTTCAAAAAATTCAAAGAAACGAAAAAAACTCGAATCCGAAATTATGTTTTTTAATCATTATGTACAATTTTGAGCTATTTATTAAAATTTATACTTTAATTACTCGAAAAACGTAAGATTCCATGTTACATTGATAAACAAAAAAATTACAAATCCATAAAACATAAAGATCGCAAAAACATGCGAAAATAGTTGTTCTAAATATAATTAAAGGTAGGATTTAAAGGGGATTTCATCACATTTACCATAGTAATGTATATTTTTTTACACCATCAGAAAGTAGAGATTTCAACGAACAAAAAGCCCACCGACTTTTTTAAAAAAGCAGATATTTTGACGTGAGAATTTTCGATTGAAAATAAGGGTGCTTTTTCGATATTAAGTCAAAATAAGGTGAAAAAATAAATATTTTAAATTAAAAAAATTACAGTGTGTTTGGGACATAAAAAGGTAAGTTTTCACCAAATTTTGTAAAATTTGTAAAAGATAAAAATAAAAACCCAAAAACTTGGTTATTTGAATTTTTCACATAAATTTTAAGGTTATGTGAAAAAAGTGTAAATACAAAAGTTGTAGATCTTTTTATTACCTACAACTTTGTCTTTTAACGTTTTTCCATAGGACTTGTAGTTTTGCCGGAAACCGAGATAAATCGTTTTCTACCCTTAAAAACTCACCGCCTTCCACTTCCCGACCTCGGATCGCCCGTAAATTATTTTTCCTTTCATTTTTGTTATATTCTCTTCCTTTTCCAATGGGTTTTATCCTACTAATATTTTTATTCACTTTTACCATTTTCAAAGGCTCTGGTCTAAAGCATTATTCTTTCTTGAATACTGTAAAACCTGATGAAACTAATAAACCGCAAAACGTCTCATAACATTTGACATAATCATAATTATAAGTATCCAATATTTAAAGGTAACAAAATTTACATGGAATTTCCCATGAGCAGACAGTCGTTCCAGCACCCGATATTTTTAAAGTAATTCAGTTCAAACGCACACTTTCTGAGAAAAATAAACATTTCATATTAAACATGTTTTAAAATTTCATCACTGCCATGTACATACGTTAACTCATTTAAGCATTGATTGGAAGCGTTAAATCAAGAATATTTTACATGATGAACAAAGTGGGAGCCTTTAAATATTTAGTGATGCCAAATTTGTACTTTTGTACCCTTAAAAATGTTAGTATACAGTGTGTATCAGCCAAATGGAATAAATGCGATAATAAATGCATGGGGGCTTGTCCGAAAAAACGCTGGGACACGTCGATTAGTATTTCTAGTTGCTCATTTTTTTCCATAAAAACTGTTTATACAGGATGTGTCATGTAACAGTGGTTAATACTAACTTTCTTATTTTAAATGCAACACCCTGTTACTATTATTCAATTTTTGGATTCTTCAGAAAATTTTAGACATATTTCATGTGCAATATCCTATACCTATCGTCAACTGTTTCGGAAATATTAAGTGTTTTCAGATTTATGGCATTTCAGCGTTTTTTTTTTAGGTAGGTAAGTAAGTACTGATATAAAATTTAAAAAAAAAGGTATAAATAGGTAGTTTTTGTTTACTTTTGTTTAAAACTCCTGATTTTAGCAAATTTTTGTCTGTCTGCATGACAGTTAGTTGTCAGTGTTATAGTCGTTTGAATTTCGTGAACTGCATATCAGAAAATGGTTTATTTAACAGAAATGCACGAAATAACAATTCTACAGATGATTGGTTATGGAGATCAAACACGGACACAAATGGAAGTTGCTCGCTTATTTCATGAAAAATTTCCAAATTTGCCGCCTATAACTCGAGGGAAAATTAGTAAAATAGAAAAGCAGTTTCGCCAGCAGATAAAAAAAAGTAGCTGCCAATGCAAAAGTGATGATACCAAATTAGATATTATGCTTGAGTTTGAGGAAAACCCACATACTTCTAGTCGAAAAACAGCCCCAATGTTCGATGTTAGCCATATTCATCAATTATTCAAACATTACAAGAAAATAAAACTCATGAACTCCTGGAAGACGATTTTGATAGAAGAACGTACTTTTGCGAACAAAAATGATGGCAATGTTACATAGCAATGTACCGGGTGTTCCACCTAAGGAGGTAATCGACTATATCTCAGAAAGTAATAACACTAAGACGTTGGGAAAAAATATATATCGATAAAAGCGGCCAAGAGAAATTGCTGGAAATTAGAAGTTCGAAAAATTACCGCTAGGGGGCGTAAGAGAACTTTCAAAATAGAAATGCCGATTTTCTCTTGATTTTTCTTGATAAAATTTTTTTTTAAATATAAGCATTGTATTCTTCATAAAATTATGCAACTTTATGTTAGGAATCGTTTTTTTTATATTTTCAATAATAAAGTGGTGGGAGAAGGTCAAACCTTTTTTCTTTTAACCTATTTTTCCATATTAATTATTATCCCTAATTTCTCTAGTTTAACAAAAGATATTACGTTGCGGTTTTTAGTTCCTTATAGTAACTTTTCCTCCTCTACAAGCTGATGGGGTTAGTTTTTTAATCCGACGTTTCGGATTCGAGCGACCATCATCAACTTTTTTATTTTAAATGCGGACCTGGATTTTTTATTCCACTATTTAAGAGCCTTTATAAGCCTAAAAGAAAATATGATGAAAAAGTCATATCATAACATTTGATTTTTTTAAAAAATCCTTATTCATTGAGGAATTACGGATAAACGCCATCTAGTGTCCACCTTCAGAATCAATATGGTATAGTTAATAAATCATCGTGTAGAGGAAAAGAAGGGCTTTTTTTCAAGATTAAGTTGAATAAAATCGGTTTATCCAAAGCAGAGATATCAGCGTTTGAAAGAAAAAAGGTTTGACCTTCTCCCACCACTTTATTATTGAAAATAGAAAAAAACGATTCCTAACATAAAGTTGCATAATTTTATAAGGAATACAATGCTTATATTTTTAACATATTTTTACTAAGAAAAATCAAGAGAAAATCGGCATTTCTATTTTGAAAGTTCTCTTACACCCCCTAGCGGTCATTTTTCGAACTTGAAAATAATTTCCAGCAATTTCTCTTGGCCGCTTTTATTGATATATATTTTTTCCGAAAGTCCTAGTGTTATTACTTTCTGAGATATAGCCGATTACCTCCTTAAGTGGAACACCCGGTACATAAAATATGTCTAAAATTATCTGGAGAATCCAAAAATTGAATAATATACAGGGGTTGCATTTAAAATAAGAAAGCTGATATTGTGGCCACTGTTACATGACACACCCTGTATAAAAAAAATGTATTGAAAAAATGCGCAACTAGAAATACCAATCGACGTATCCGAGCGTTTTTTTGGACACGACCCCACGTATTTATTATCGAATTTATTCCATTCATATGTATGAAGATGAACTAGTGCCATAAAATGTATTTTTCCTCACTGGTGTCGAAAAATGTAAACATTTTTCGAACTAGTGTCAAAATGCACTTTACCGCACTAGTACGAAAAAGTAACACTTTCCGCACCGGTGCGAAAAAGTAATATTTTTCGTACGCCCGTCGGAAATATACCTTTTCCTACGAGCGTGCGCAAAGTAGTACTTTGCGCACGCATTTTTGTGTGCAAAGTTACACTTTTCCGCACTAGTGCGGATAAGACTTTTATCCGCACTGGGTGCGGAAAAGTAAAACTATTCAAAAATCTCCTTGGTAGGGAATATTTATATTTATTTTAGTAGCTGTAAACTATTTTATGGCAATGTGAGAAGCCGTTGCAAGAGTATTCTCTTTTATCTTTTAATCGTAATTCCCGATATTTGTATTTCAGCTTAAAACGAAAAATTTAGTTTCCTATTATTTTTTTTATTGTTATGTAATTTTTTAATTTTCTATTATTTTTTTTTGTTATGTAATTTTTAGTTGTAAGTATATTATAGTTCTTTCTTTAAAGTCGAATTAAAAATTATTAAATAAATTATCATATTTTTATTTTTGTTGTTATCTGATATGAAGCTCGTAGGAAAAATGTTGTTCCTAACAAGTGCGCAAAGTGCTTTTCCGCACGCAAGAACTTATCCGAACTCCGCTTCGCGTCGTTCGTCCAACTGTACTTGCGTGCGGAAAAGTATCACTTTGCGCACTTGTTAGGAAAATAACTATATTGTAAACCAGTCCTAAAAATAAGCATTTTTCTTACGTCAAAAAAAAATGGCACTACATTCACATTGGATTACTAAAATACCCAGCTCGATGAGATCGGTAACTTCGGCTAAATTCGCGCCTGCCTATTTGCTGATCGGGAAATGGCAGTGCCAACAGGGTGTACCATCTGGATGGCATGGCGTTGGGGGAGGGGAGGCGATGCGACGTTCGCGTGGAAGCACCCGCACTGCACGGGGGGAAAAATTCGCAATCAATAAAGTTCCTTTTACCTAACTCACTAAATGTTAGAAAATCTGAACTTTGCCCATTGCAATTATTATTATTTAGGGAAAAGAAAATCTTGAGCTTTTTGGACTAATAATAATAATAATCGAGATAATAATAAGTTTATTTAAAATTTAATAATATAATAAATATGTTTATGTTGTCTTCGATAAATTTATTCTTCAATCCCCTGAAGCTGAGCTTGTTAGGGGCAAATCTTATTTTTTGTTTTAGTATGTAAAATCATAAATATGCATTAAAAATCAAGTTTTAAATTTATTATTAAATAATTTATAATTAAAATGTTAATTTATAGTATAAACGCAGCTTTTTTAAAGAAATATATTACCTATAATAAAATTATTAATTTATAATTTTTAAGTAAAAAATATTACTTATATAAATTATTCAGAACAATATTAATTATTTAAAGCATTTCTAAAAATATTTTTTCTAATATGGTATCATAACAAGTCTATTACGATACGCATTTGCGTATCGTAATGAAGCTAAGGAAAAATAGCTTGATAACCTACTTTTTTATTATGTATGGATAACAGTCATGTATGTTGGTGGCATAAATCTATAAATCAATCTTTTGTAGATGCTTCAAGCTATCATTTTCTGCCAAATCCTATCCAAAATTCAATCTACTAACCTTCCAATGTCGATTTTAACTTCAACTTTATTTGAATTTTCCATCTTCCCTATACTAAATTGCAATGCCGTGACGTAAAATCACGTCTTTTGAAATTCGAAAAAAGTAGCAAAATCGCCCGAATCTCCGAACGCTCTGTATATGTACCGAATGTACAAGGATCACACAACGTATTCCGTCCAATTTCAAATCTCATCGCTAAAATAACTTTAGAATCTCGTGGTGAAAATGGGTCAATCAAAAAATGACAGTTCGCAAAAAAATTTTTGTTGTCCAGAGGCTACTTTGATAAAAAATAGTATTACCAACATAAAATTTAGACATAAAAATTTACAAAATTTGAAGGATTTATTTTCTTTTTAAATATATGTTTTTTATTGAAAAACTACAAATTAGAAAAAATAGTATAACGTACGTGTTATATAAAGTAATTTTAAAATGATGCTTTATAAAACGTGTACGTTAATATACCATTCAAATTGTCTGTTTTTAATATCGATGTTTTTATTTCGACTTTAAATTTTTTTAATGAAATCAATTTTTTAATTTTTGTTGGTAAACAATCGTTTAAATAAAAACATAAATATTCGAAATTTTTTTGTCCTATGGACTTATTTATTTTAGGTTTTATGGTTATTTAATTTTTATGACGTGTATTATGATTATGGTTTTTAAATTGTATAAGGTTTTTATTTTTAAATATACGTGTTCTCAAAGTTGAGTCATTTATTTTACCAGGTTGTAGAACTTGTAAAAATAAGTAATTGTACCAAAAATCATTTATTAAAGGTTGCAGAATAAAGAAGTTATTAAGAATTGAAAAAATGTAAAATTTGAAAAATGTAAGACCTGATTTTTAAATATTCTCGACCACTGCGTTATCAATGTTTTGTTTACTGGCGATACTGGGTATGGCTTATTTTTTTGTAGGATACAAATTACTTATCATTCATTCATTTTACGGGTTTAAGTGCGAATTTCGATTTGACCAGTGGTAAATAATTCGCTAAAGTGCGTGATATTTTAATTTTATTAATTAATTAATGACTTCTTTATTCTGCAACTTTTATATAAATGATTTTTGGTACAATTACTTATTTTTACGAGTTCTACAACCTGGTAAATAAATGACTCAACTTTGAGAACACCCTGTATAATATATTAAGATGTTATAAATGTAAAGTTGTCTTATGTTCGACTTTTTTGTTTCTGAATATAATTCTTTTGAAGGATAAAGATAATCTTTATTGAATATAATTTTTAGAAACCTTTTTTGTAACATTTCTAATTTTTTAACTAAAGTTCTATTTATTCGTCCCCAACCTAAAATTCCGTAATTAAAATCAGTTTTAACTAACGCGTAATATAATATTTCCATATGTCTTACATTTAAAAAATTTTTAATGTTTTTAAAAATCGGTAGTAAACTTCTTAATTTTTTAATTAAGTATTCTATGTGAAAATTCCTATTTAATTCACTGTCAAAAATAATTCCTAAATATTTTGTTTTATTAACTTTAAAAATTTGAATGTCTTCATTTTTCATTGGACTATGTTCGATGTTAGCATGGCACGTTAGTCCAAAAAGCTCAAGACTTTCTTTTTCCTAAATAATATACCTGGACGTGACTTCTTTTCAAGAATTATTATTATTATTATTTCGGTTCAGTTTTCGCGGGGAAAACCGTCTACTTACCTTCGTACTAAAATCACTACAGTGGTAATTATGGCGGCTAAAAATATGAAGGCTCCGAAAGCGCCCAGGGCTATTATAGCCCCTACGTTGAGCCTAGCCCCGAAAGGCTCCCTTCTTTCGTTGTCTACCGATAGGGGAACGTTGACGTTCGGTACTTCCCCATGTTGGATGTTGTTAGAGGTTCCTGTAAAACAAATAATTATTCAAAGTCGTTTTCTAACTAGAAATACTTGTAGTATTATGGGATACAGTAAAACAAAGTTGAACTTGTAAATTTCCACTATATTAACTAGAAAAATGACATGTTTCGCTAACACTGTAGCTTCGTCAGATGACAATGATTTAATTATTATATTATACGGTGTGGTTGTTTAAGTGTGCAACATATGGGCATTTTTTTTATTACCGATTTCTCAGAAAATTTTATTTTTGATAAAAGTTGGTGCATATTCGATAATCATATTAGGTGCATTTGGAATGGTTGCAAGTCAACCGGCATACAGGGTAGGCCAACAAATATAAAACTTGTACAAGAATAAAATACCCCTATTTCAGAAAATTCAGCAAAATGTTATTAACAAAAGTTGTTTAGAATTAAAAGTTATGCATAGATTCAAAAACGTGACCTCCTAAAATAAAAATAAAAATATATATTTTTTAAAAAAACATTAATAATTTTCCAAAATTTTTTTTTTTATATTCACCATAAAGACCTTCATAAATTAATCAAAATTAAATCAATTTCACATATCTTTGTTCAAATTCAAGCACATTTGTAAAATTTACTTGAATTATTAATTTATTAAGGAATCGCAAACTTCATGATTGTTGCAAGTGGCAACGATATTAAACACAACTTTAAATATCCTAAAAATTATTTTTAACAAGATAAAACATTAGTAATGATAATATGCTAATTAAAAAACTATCATTTAAAGTGCAAAATTTTTATTTTAAATTTAAAAAAAAAATTTATTCTTGTACAAGTTTTATATTTTTTGGCCTACCCTGTACGCCGTTTGACTTGCAACCATTCCAAGTGCACCAAATATGATTATCGAACATGCACCAACTTTTATGAAGAATAAAATTTTCTGAGAAATCGGTAATAAAAAAAATGCCCATATTATGTTGCACACTTAAACAACCACACTGTATACATTAAATCATTGTCCTCTGACGAAGCTACAATGTTAGCGAAACATGCCATTTTTCTAGTTAACATAATAGAAATTTACAAGTTCAACTTTGTTTGACTGTATCCCATAATACTATAATTATGGATTTCCACCTAACCTAGTAAGTATCGGCTGAATCAATTAATTTAGAAATACTTTTGTGTTTATTTTTAATGTCTATATATATATACCTGAAATTTCGTTGTCTTGAGGATGATGGCCCGCTATAATAATAGAAGGTTTGTTTGATGTACTGGTCGTAAGTATGCTAGAGGAAGTCTTGTTCGCCGGTTTTCTAGTCCTTGAAGTGGCCTGGAAAAACACATTTATAACCTACAAATTTCGGAATAAAACGGAAATTTTGCAAATTGCAAATAAAAACCCGTTACCTTGGTGACGTAGTCTGTAGCTCTAATCGTTGTAGGAGACGGCCTCGGGGTCCTACTTCTGGTCCTGAAAGTGGTAACAGTCGTGGTAGGTGACCTCATGGTAGGTTTCGTAATCTCCTGTGTTGTCGACGACAGACTAGGGTCTTCTAAAAATAATAATACATGTGTTATGTCTAGTTAAGAGGTAATTTACCAACTATTTACGCAATGGCCATTGGTCGGTTACCTTCACAAGATGGCGGCAAAGAGTCGTACTGCCCATTGGCCATACAAGTGATTTTGCTTGGTCCAACTAGTCTGTATCCAGGATTACACATATAGTTGATAACCGAGCTGAATATGGTTTCATTGGTAGGCACTTCCAGTACCCCGTTGGAAATTTCCTGAGGTGGTTCACATTGCACCGCTGAAAATAGGGGACAGTGTAATTGTTATTGTAGATTTACAGGATGGCTTTGCAGTGTACCCTATTTAATATTAACTTTGACACACTTACTATCGCATCTTGGAGGTGGTCCGTTCCACCTCTCGTCGATATCACAGGCCAGCTGGGCTCTACCGATCATTTCGTACCCTTCAAAGCAACTGTAAATCACCCTACTAAGATACCCTACCGAATCGTTGACCAGGGAGTATTCACCGTTTGGTATATCCGCAGGGTATCCACATTGAATGCCTAAAAAGTGTATTATTTAGTAAACAGAGAGCGCACCTCGCCGATAAGAGATACTCACGTTTACAGACCGGTGGAAACTCATTGTAAAATCCCGTCTCCAGACACGTCCTCATCGTAGGGCCTACCAGGAGATGCCCCTCGTCGCAAGTATACTCCACAATGGACCCTACGTTGAAATTAGGCGCCAGCATGGTAGAATTGGGAGGTTGTTCCGGTTTGCCACACGCCTTTGGTTCTGCGAATGAAAGTATTGATTGTTTTAATCCAAGCGAGTTAGTTAGTGCAGTCGGTAGAATGTTCTATTATATTGTTAATATAAACGATCCCATACTTACGATGTTGGCAAATATAATTCAACCTCATGTTGCAATCTGTGTCCGACCAAAGCCATCCTTTGGTTCCGTCGTATCGGGCACAATTACCGGTTCCTACCGGAAGGTTCCAGAAAGATACGGTGACCTCGTCTCCTTTTAACCATTGCCAACCTGCTATTTCTTTGTCTCTTACGGCGCCCATCCAGTATTGTCCCTGAGAATCGCTTCGGTGCCTCCTCCAGAGCTCCCAACTTATAAAACCTGTCGACAAAGATCGATAATTACGCTTAGTTTAAATTTTGGCCTGCACGTTGGTTGGACCTAACATCGCTCGACTTTTTCGCCAACAACCAAATAGGACCGATCACGGACGATTTTCTTTACCTTGGAGTGCGGGATTGCTTTCGTCTACCAACGTTCCACCTCTGGTTCTGCAAAATTGCAGCGCTTCCGTGAATTTTGAGGGGTTTCGATTATAAAAGACGTAACATTTTCCATTGTATGTTGCCGTACTGCCGGGTGGTTGGTCTCGAAATTGCGGACACCTTAAAAAAATGGTAAGTAATTGAAGGAAAAGGTACGTGTGTCGTATGTAGAAAAATCTAAATTTGCCATTGACTTGTCTATGCATTTTAAAGCAGAGTTTTTACAGACCTCTGGCAAAAAATTCATAAACAATTAACGAAAAGTCGTAGAAGCGTATAATCTTCGCAGATCGTTGGAGAAAACGTCATTTTATAACATACCCGAAATTAGATCCGATTTTTTTACATACGACACTTCTACAATTATATTTTATTGATTTATCAGATACGTTACCTTTCGATTGGCAGTGCTTGATCCGTATAAACAAAAGCTTCACAAATTGACAGCTGATTGGCCGTGGGAACTTCCAGGTGGACGCTCACGAACGCCCCGGGCATTGGCGGGTTGCATGGCAAAAATAAGGGTTGTCCTTCTTCCAGGAAACCGGTGAATCGATTGCAAATCGGATTTGTGCCCAAATCCGGTCTGTTATTGCCCACTCTGACAACTATGGTTGCCGGTTTGTTGGCACCTGGAATTATATTTATAATTTTATTCCGGACTTTTGGGCAAACCTGTATTTCGCTTGTAAGCAGCGCGCATATCGATTTTGGAGATAAATAGACTATATTATGATAATGCTTCTTTAAACCAACAACGATCAAGCAAATATAGACAACGCGCTGCAGCTGAAGCGTGTCAAGTTCTTTTATTCCCTCCTATTGTGAACGTTGTCCATGAACATCAATAAGGAAGGAAGAATTGCAAAGTTACAACCAAAAGTGAAAAGTATATTAACGTTTTAAAACGTTTGTAATTACTCTTAATACAAATAGCACACAATACGAATTAAAATTGTAAGTACCCAATGTTAAATTTAATACCATTGTTACAAATAGTTTTATATGCAGAGCTGATTTCAAAGAAACAATAATTGATGTATGTAGAAGATCTTATCAGAGATTAGGATAGTTTGTTTCAGTTCGCGACACAATAAAAAAAATTCAAGATTGGAGATTACACTTTCATTTGTTATGGATGCAGAAAGTACTACAATTAGAACCACGCTTTTACCTGGTATTGCTTTTAACGGTCATATTAACGTAATAAGGATGTACTTTTAACTTGTTTTTAACGCATATTTACAGGAAGAACCAGAATAAAACGCCATTAGAAATGCACCTTACGAAAATACTTTATAACTGGCAATTAACTTTTATTATGAATGTAACCAGGCAATAATAGAAAAGGATAAAAATCACCGTCCGTCCTTTTTTTTTTTATTGTTTTAACCGATTTTTTTGCGTTATTGTTCTTCAAATGCAGACAACCAACATTAACAAAACATCAACTTGCCTAGGTTTCAAAAACGCTCTTTCTGTCAAGTTTCTCGAGGTAAAATGTACAAACAAGTGAAACTGCCAGGCCTGTTGATGAACATCGCACCTATATAGTAGTTCCAGAACTTACCGCAACACGGTTTTCCAAAATCCAGTCGTACCAACTGCACCATGTAGGGTTCCAATAGGTTAACGTACCACCATGGTGTTTTTTCGGGTTTCGTAAGCGTACACGTTTCGGCGTTGAAAAAAGCGCTGGTGCTGCCGTCTATTGCTTTCTGGGGGATCCCCCCGGCTTCGGTGGATACTTGCATGGGGGCCTTACCGGCAGCTACGTTCAGGACTGAAAACAATTTATTATTAATAAATAAATTGATGATAATTAATCATTTCTATTTCTAGCTACCGTTAGGAGGCAGCGTTGCCACGTCTTGTGGACTCTACACCAGTGTGGAATATTCCGAACAATATACTCACTGTTCTAACTGCAAAGTTAAACTTCTGAGTAGTAGAAATTGGAGTATATTTTTACTTGGTTTCATCGCACAACTCGCGAGGAACCTCATGGACCTATACATTGGGTTCGTTATAATAAAGAGAATGAGATGTATACAGGGTGTCCGGGAAAATGTGGGAAATCTCCCGGATATGAAAAAAACACGCGAAAAGAATACTACAAGTCATATAAACTTCTTTCGTATCGGCCTCCTCTTCGGAGATATGGGCTCCCAAAGAGCTCCCAAGTTTTTGACACATAATTATTAAACCAACAGGTATATTTCAATTTTTTTTTCATATGATACCAGGTAAGACCCTTCAAATTACTATCCCAGAAAGTGTTGCGAATTACTCACAGCTGCAGGGACGGACTAGCTGTGACACTAATGTGCCCATTTTTTTTTACGTCCTGTATGAGAAAAACTTTGGACAATGTTTTTTACATACCTTTAACTATTGACTAAAAATGAAGATACTTAATTTTTAGTTAATAGTTAAAGGTATGTAAAAAACGTTGTCCAAAGTTTTTCTCA
The DNA here is from genome assembly GCA_963969555.1 of Polydrusus pterygomalis. Classification (NCBI taxonomy): domain Eukaryota; kingdom Metazoa; phylum Arthropoda; class Insecta; order Coleoptera; family Curculionidae; genus Polydrusus; species Polydrusus pterygomalis. Next base: position 1,806,037 of record OZ018382.1, on the reverse strand, counting down.
TACAGGACGTAAAAAAAAATGGGCACATTAGTGCCACAGCTAGTCCGTCCCTGCAGCTGTGAGTCATTCGCAACACTTTCTGGGATAGTAATTTGAAAAAAAAATTGAAATATACCTGTGGGTTTAATAATTATGGGTCAAAAACTTAATTCTTTGGGAGCCCATATCTCCGAAGAGGAGGCCGATACGAAAGAAGTTTATATGAACTTGTAGTATTCTTTTCACGTGTTTTTTTCATATCCGGGAGATTTCCCCGGACACCCTGTATATTGCTCCATCTTCGTTGTACTAGAAAATAAAATTAGGTTTCCAAATATTTTCCTCGAGACAGGTTAACAACTCGATATAGTTTGACTTTGACCTCGACCCAGTGCTGGGTTACCTCTCTCAACCTTGGCCTTGCCCGTTGTTCGAATGGTACCAATGTGATACGACCACGAATACCATTAAAATGGTAGTATTAAGAGGTCCAACGCCTGAATAGAAAAAACCAAATTATCTGTTTACTTATATCGCCTCATATCATGTAAATTATCAGCGTGGATGCATGCAAAACTTTGTTTCATTTTTATTCTCAACAAAAACTCAATGTTTGAAACAAAATTTCTAAGGCTAAATTTGAACGTATCAATTCCGAAGGCCCTGTTCGTTATTCTACCCATCCTACTGTCGATTAAAATTCCTCGCTGACGTCACACGAAGGTATATTATCTATTCCGCATAATCGCATTAAAAAAAAATTAAAAATTCGCAATAAATCTGAATTAATCGAGGAACTAAAAACACGGGTACCTACGGTCATCGACCATCGAAAGGAATGCAGAAATAACGTTGCTACCGCTAGAAAGAAATTGAAACGATTGCGGAAAATATAAGGAAAAGATACGACTGTAAAGAGTTCAATCTAAAGGGAGGCCCAACAAAAAATATACGATGATGATAATAATAATAATGAAAGTTTATTCAAATATTTTTTTTTACATTTAATGCTAATAGGTATATATTTTTTTGGATAACCTATCAATTCCGAACTCGGAAGTAAAATACTTATATTGAGTTAAATATAGTAATAAGTTAAATATAAATTTAAAGTTAAATAATAATATAATATTTATTGTAAAGAATATATTTCATAATTCAGGCACAACTAGATTATAATATAAAAGGAATATGACAATATTTTATTGGTATATTTTATATCACTATTATAGTATACGAAGATACAATACGTTAAGTATATAATATACAGAGTGTTTCAGAATAAGATGCTGATCCTTAACGGTGTGAATCCTTAGGTGATTTTAAGAAGAAAAGTTAATATTAATATATAGCCCCATCGTGCATAAACCACATTGCTCTTCTTACTACCAGTGGGACATATTGTAAAAGTCCAGGTAAAATAAATTCCAAAAATTACGATACTCTTGACCATTTAATCTCGGGGGTAAAAAATGAGGTCCAATGAGAAAATCACCTACAATACCAACCCAAACATTCACGGAAAACTGGTGTTGATAATTAGTTTCTGTAACCGCATGGGGATTTTTTTCTGCCCAGACATGATTATTATGAAAGTTCATAATGGAATTTCGGGAAAAACACGCTTCATCGGTAAACAAAATACACGATAGAAATCTCGGAGATGCTACACGTTGTTGCAAAAGCCAAGTACAATAAACAACTCGTTGGAGATAATCGGCAGGTAATAACGCTTGAACACGTTGTATGTGATAAGGATACAGTTGATTTTCCCTTAAAAGCTGCCATACAGTAAAGTGGGAAATGTTTATTTGTTCTGCAATTTTGCGTGTACTTGTATCAGGGCTACGTTCAACTTCATGTAGAACTGCTTCCTCCATCTCCACTGTTCTTATTGTGGCAGGTCTCCCAATTACAGCAGTCGACCTTTGAAAGGTGCCTGATTCGCAGAGCCTTTCATGTATTCTCACAAATGTTTTTCTATTTGGTACAATACGATGTGGATATCTTTCTTGATAAATGCGCACAGCCTCTGTGGAGTTGCCTTGGGCCATTCCATAAACAAAATGCATATCGGCCATTTCTGAGTTGGTAAATTGGACCATTTTACAATAATTAATAATTTTATAATCTTAAAACTGTTAAAAATACTTCAAATAATTACTTGTCACTCTTTTAAGTTATGACATTTATGTAAAAATCAAATTAGCTTATTTTCCCGGGGACAAGCAATCAAGTGGTTTTTATTTTTTTTCTCGAAAACAAAGCCAGATATGAAAAAAACTCAAGAGATAAAAGAGTTGTATTTGTAGTTGCTTAATTCTAGAAAAATACATAATTTTAAAAAAAGTCAGTGGCGCGCATTTTTTTTGTCAAAAATATTAGTTAGACTGTCTTCCGTGACGCCACTGGACTTAATAATTTTAATATAATTGAGGCTACTTTATTCTCTTGTTATTACAAACAGAATTGCCAAATTTCAACAAAATCGAATAAAAGAGTATTGAGATATTTACGAACATCAAATTTTTTCTTAAAAGTTTGACACCCTGTATCGTAAAAACTATGCATTTTCGTACCCATGTTTATATGAACTTTTCTTCTTAAAATCACTTAAAGAAGCACCCCTTGGAGTTTGGCCCCGTACTTAAATAACACCCTGTATACTGTCGAATTTAGCAGACGATCAGATGTACCTGACCTTTTTTTGCTGTGCGGAATTTGGTTAAAAAAGTGTGCTAGTCATTGGACGTAGTACATACCTGCTTAGTGATCGTGAAAGTTAGTACCTGTAGGTATGTAATTTATATCTTTATTAGCTATATTATTTTATAAATATTTTTGATTTTTAATTAAGAGTAAATAATATTACTGGTAATATTTGTCATATTTTTTCAACGTTTATTTTTGCAAAATTTTAACATTTTTTTCATTGATGTTTCCGTTATTTCGGCATTTCTCATTTCAAACTTACACACAAATCTAATATTGATTATATTTTCAAGACAAACAGTTTGTAGTGCCAAAAATCTATTAAAAGATTTATATTGGAGTGAATGGTTTTGGAAAGAGAATGTTTTGTCCTATCCGCTAATTAACACCTATAAATCTGCCTGCACTCTTTTTAATTATTTGATCTATTTAATTTGAAATATTATTTTCGTTATCGTTACCCTGAACTTATTTTGCTAAGAATAGGAAAAAAAACACAAAGTCTTTCTCCACAAAATTTATTACAATAAAAAAATTCTTAGTTTAATAACGCAGAAACGTTCATTATCAGGAGACAGAAAAATATATTGCTGATGTTTTTAGCAAAAGAGAAAATGATAAGTGGTAGGCATAAAACCTTAATGGAGCTTATATGGCATCAAAATTGGATTATTAAAATTACATTATGTGAAGACATTAGAAATTAAGATAAGTTAAATGTGGAAACGTCAGTTGGAAGGGTCTAGAAAAACAACCAAAAAAAGGGGACGTGGAGGTAGAAAAACGCTTCCAAAAAGAATATATATGTCAAAAAGGGTTTCTTAATAAAAACATGTCTTGAAGACAATGTACATGTATAGAAATTAGGAATTGTAGGCATCATGACGTATTAAAATCTGTAAAAATAAAAAGGTGATTGAAATATAAGCTTTCTGAGAAATCTCTTTTTTATTTTTACAGATTTTAATACATGATGGCTACAATACCTAATTTCTATACATGAAAAATTTTACTTTGTCTTCAAGTCATATTTTTATTAAGAAAACCTTTTTGACATATTGTTTTTAGAAGTGTTTTTCCACCTCCACGTCCCCTTTTTTGGTTGTTCTAGACCCTTTCAACTGACGTTTCCACATACTACGTATGTTTTAGCTTATCTTCATTTCTAATGTCTTTACATAATGTAATTTTAATAATCCAATTTTGATGCCATAAAAGCTCCATTAAGGTTTTATGCCTACCACTTATCATTTTCTCTTTTGCTAAAAACATCAGCAATATATTTTTCTGTCTCCTGATGATGAACGATTCTACGTTTGAAACATGTAGAGGCCTTTCAACTGAGAATTTTTTATTCTATTAAATTTTGTGAAGGAAGACTTTGTGTTTTTCTTTCCTATTCATACTTTCAACTCCACTTTAAGTATGGACTTTTTCTTCAAATTATTTTACTAAACTAAAAAATAAATTTTGATGGATGTACCAATAGGCTAAATTTAGAATTTTTAACTATAACGTACAAATCACGGCAGTGGCGCAGCGAGGGGGGGGTTTTAGGGGTTAACCCCCCCCCCCCCCCCGACGCCCAGACTAAGATGGTTTTTTACGGTTTAGACCAGGGCTGAAGCCTTTGAAAATGGTAAAAAGTGAAAGAAAAATAATAGTAGGATGAAACCCAATGGAAAAGGAAGAAAATATAACAAAAATGAAAGGAAAAATAATTTACAGCCGATCCGAGTTCGGGAAGTGGAAAGGCGTCAGTTTTTAAGGGTAAATAACGATTTATTTCGATTTCCGGCAAAACTACAAGTCCTATGGAAAAACGTTAAATGGCAAAGTTGTGGGTAATAAAAAGCTCTACAACTTTTGTATTTACACTTTTTTCACATAAACTCAAAATTCATGTGAAAAATTCAAACAACCAAGTTTTTGGTTTTTTATTTTTATCTTTTACAAGAAAAAATTTTTTTTTATGTCCCAAACACACTGTAATTTTTATAATTTAAAATATTTATTTTTTTACCTTATTTTGACTTAATATCGAAAAAGCACCCTAATTTTCAATCGAAAATTCTCACGTCAAAATATCTGCTTTTTTAAAAAAAGTCGGTGGGCTTTTTGTTCGTTGAAATCTCTACTTTCTGATGGTGTAAAAAAAATATACATTACTATTGAAAATGTGATGAAATCTCCTTTAAATCCTACCTTTAATAATTATATTTAGAACAACTATTTTCGCATATTCTTTGCGATTTTTATGTTTTATGAATTTGTAATTTTTTTGTTTATCAATGTAACATGGAATCTTACGTTTTTCGAGTAATTAAAGTATAAATTTTAATAAACAGCTCAAAATTGTACATAATAATTTTAAAAAAATCGGATTCGAGTTTTTTTCGTTTCTTTGCATTTTTTGAGAACATTTACCATAGTAATGTATATTTTTTTACACCATCAGAAAGCGGAGATTTCAACGAACAAAAAGCCCACCGACTTTTTTTTAAAAAGCAGATATTTTGACGTGAGAATTTTCGATTAAAAATAAGGGTGCTTTTTCGATATTAAGTCAAAATAAGGTGAAAAAATAAATATTTTAAATCAAAAAAATTACAGTGTATTTGGGACATAAAAAGGTAAGTTTTCACCAAATTTCGTAAAAAAAAATTTTTCTTGTAAAAGATAAAAATAAAAAACCAAAAACTTGGTTGTTTGAATTTTTCACAACAATTTTGAGTTTATGTGAAAAAAGTGTAAATACAAAAGTTGTAGATCTTTTTATTACCTATAACTTTGCCATTTAACGTTTTTCCATAGGACTCGTAGTTTTGCCGGAAATCGAGATAAATCGTTTTCTACCCTTAAAAACTCACCCCCTTCCACTTCCCGACCTCGAATCGCCCGTAAATTATTTTTCCTTTCATTTTTGTTATATTCTCTTCCTTTTCCAAGGGGTTTTATCCTACTATTATTTTTTTGGGTTTCAAAAATTATCGACCCTGGTCTAGTTTTAGTTTTTAAAATTTTGAAATCCTGTTCTTTATTTTTGAAAACCACCCCTAATACAAAATTCTGGCTGCGCCACTGAATCACGGCTATATATTATTTGTGCGTTGGTAATTAATCGCTGAAATTTTTTGTAAAAACAACTTTGTGAAATATTTGTCGAAAAGTTTTAAAAAGAATCTGTTCGATTTTGTTATTTTAACTGCACCGGGCGCCCTCTTAAAACACTGTTGTGCTCTTATTGTAAATACAACAAAGGGGTCATCCAGCAACAGGCGATTGTAGGCAAATCATCGCCTATTTTCTAAAATAAATTTTTACTTTTCGTTAGTTTGTTCCACTATCGTGTTCAGAATAGAAGTGACCTTAAATCCGCTCCCAAAGTGACCGCATTTGGTAGTGCAGATCTCGATGTCATGGAGTAGAGGCCTTTTCTGATCTTGATGTCATGGATTTTATTATTTAATAATCCATGACATCGAGATCAGAAAAGGCCTCTACTCTCTACTCCGGCATATCTGGCGCCGCCGAGCCCCTTGAGCCCAACCGTCCATTCGAGATTGCAGGAAAAGGTCAATTTACAGAATCTCAATGACCGTCTGGTATGTTACATTGAGAAAGCCAGGTTAGTTTCTTATATTTTATAATTAGTGATGTAAAAAACCCGTTTTTTTGACCACGTGAAAAAAAACCAAATCCACGTTTTTTTTTCATAAAAAAATCCCACCATAAAACAGACCGTGCACGTCTGTCATATTGCCCGACTCGAAGTTGGTTACATGCAGTGTTACCAACTCGTGGGAAATTATAATGTCCAAAGGGAAAAGGGAAATTTTCACTCAAAGTGCAATATTCGTGGAATATTCCGTAGTGGCACAAATCAGTGTGTTTTCATAAACTAGTTGCCTCCAATTCTCAAGAATATTTTAATTGTGTGTAAATTACTGTGATGTAATATTTAACATGAATAAATTATTATTATAATATAGAAACTTTCTTTCGCTAGGTATCTGAAGGCTGAAAACAAGAAACTGAGTCGGGAACTCCAAACCTCCCAAGAAACAGCCACCAAGGAAGTCTCAAATATCAAATCTATGTACGATCATGAGCTCAGCGATGTTCGTAAGCTCCTAGATGAGACTCACCAAGAAAGGCCAGGCTAGAAATCGACGTTAAGCGTCTATTAGACGAAAACGACGAGTTTAAAAACTAATTTGGCGAAAAAGAGCAATGCTTTAACACTGGCAGAGGATTCAGAAATAGACTGCAAGGGCCGTTACAATAAGTTGCTGCTGAAATACAATCAGGTCAAGGCAGATGCTAAAAAAGCGATTGGCGACTTCAAAGATATGGAAAGGGAGATGAGATGAGATCTTCAACTTATCCATCTCCCTTTCCATATCTTTGAAGAAGAAGCTATTGGACGAGAACAGAAAACAACTGGAAGAAGAAAGTCTGGCAAGAGTTGAAGTAGAAAACAGTAACCAGAGTTTGAGGGAGGCATTGTTAGTTAAAGATCAGGTGAGTTTTATGTTATGTTTTATGAAATGCAAGATGGAATAATCTGGACTTTATGATTTGAATTTTTGAATATCTGCTAAAAGTTGTTTACATTCAATGTAAATATTGACCAACAGCACAGACAGTGTTAAAATTATAAAATAGCAAATGGAAATACTTAAGTTTTTTAACAGTGCTGTAGGAGGATCAACTTTAATCCAGATTAAAAAAATTATTTTTACCTGGGTACAAAATACCAAAAAATCATTTAAAGTGGGATTAATGGATAATCTGGGTTAATGACAGGTGCTGCATACCAGATATGGGACCTATTTGATTGGACTAGCACCATAATTTTTTTTACGTTCTATTTATAAAGAATCCACTTTGACCCATTTTTAATTTCTATAGTGTTCGCATTAAAAAAGAACTAAAAATACGGTCACTCGAATGCAGGCTTCTTAAACTTATTTAATTTTAATGTTACCTCGACTATTTCAAAAAATAACCGTTTTCTTACATATTTTCCCTTCATATTATAGGTCCACCAGCAAGAGCTGACGGAAATCCGCACCCTTTGTCAAATTGAAATTAAAGAGATGGACGGACAATTGTCTGAGAAATATAAGGCTAAACAACAGCAAATGTTGCAGGACCTCAGGGACCAATGCCAGAGCCAAATGGCCAACAACAGGTCCGAGATTGAGATGCCCTATGAAAATAAGATCGAGGTAAGGTATACACTGGCAATTGAAGGAAGTCAAAGTAAGATTATCGAAAGCTTTTCTGTAAGAATATCATTATTAAGTAAAAGTGTTAAAAACGACGATGACTCGAACGTCGTTTATTCAAAAAAATTGTTCTCGTAGTATTAATTTTATTTATATTTAAAAACTTTCCATTTAGAACCTTCAATCAGCAGCCGACCGTTAGTCTACTGCCGCTTCCACTGCCCTCGACGAAGCCCGTCAAGTGCGCACCAGAATTGACATACTAACTAGCCTAGTGACCCAGCTTGAAAATGAAAACGCCGGATTGGTGGCCAGAGCGCGCAATTTGGAATTACTTTTGAAGGTATGCTATATTTCCTCGGAGCGATATTTACAAAAAACAATTTATCTAGGCGGTGTTTGTCGTTGCCTAGCAAACGTCGATTGATCGATGAAATATTTTTCTTTAGAATGCCCGCCTTGGACACGCAGAAGACCTGTCCAATCTCGAAGGCGAGCTGTCAAGACTGCGCAAAGAAATGTCCAACCAATTGCAGGAATATCAAGACCTGATGGAGATCAAAGTTTCGTTGGATTTGGAAATCGCCGCTTATCGGAAGCTGTTGGAATCGGAGGACAGCTTGATAGTCACACCTAGCAAAGGTAAGTTTAATCTTAACGACCTTGTTACCATAGTTAACGAATGTTTTTCTTTCACTCTTTCAGAACCCTGTTCTCGTCCAATAGCTTCTTCAACTTATCCATCTCCCTTTCCATATCTTTGAAGTCGCCAATCGCTAAAAAAGCGATTGGCGACTTGAAAGATATGGAAAGGGAGATGGAAAACAAAAACAACTGGAAGAAGAAAGTCTGGCAAGGGTTGAAGTAGAAAACAGTAACCAGAGTTTGAGGGAGGCGTTGTTAGTTAAAGATCAGGTGAGTTTTATGTTAAGTTTTATGAAAAGTCAAAAATGTCAATTTGTCAAATTTTTTGACTTTGAAGGCTGAATACAAGAAACGGAGTCGGGAACTCCAAACCTCCCAAAGGTGATTATACCTTTATTACCTAGTGTATGTTTCAAACAGGTTAAAGTTAAATTATACTGGATAAAACATTAAATTTAATAAAAATAGCTGTCACAGTATTAAATATTTTAATCAGAACGGACAAAAAAAAAATCACTCGTTCCAAAAATCGAATAAAAAAAGCTATGTTCAATTTAAAAAACACCTTATCCATATCGTAACTCTTTTGTTTCTGGTTCAAATAAATTTTTGGTTTCATTTTTGAATTCTGCAGGAAAAAGTACATCGATTGGCTATTTTGGATTTTTCTTTAAATACAAGGAAGCTCAAAAATGAGCCCCTGTTCACTCCTCGTTGGAAGACCCTGTACATATAATCGATTGTGATATAAATCTCCCAATATTTTTATATACCTACTGGGAAATTTTAATACTTTTACTTAAAAAAATTATTTTATATTTTATTTTTTAATTAATAAATACAGATTTCAAGCGATGGAATGCTATTTACTGTACTCTGTACTGTTGTTTATAAAAATGTCTTCAATATTTTTAAATTTCCAATGCCAAAACCTTTATTTGTTAGTTTGCTACGTAGGTAAATAGTTACAGTCGTGTTCAATGAGGTGTGGGACAATGTTTGTGCTTTGTAACCTTGCCTGTGGTTTTCCAGGGTTCATAAAAGTGTTGTACAAGATTTCACTTAACATGCATAAATTTCAGGGGATTTTGAAAAATATAGAAATTGATGTAAATGCAAATTATTTATCATTTAACTAAGAATTTTTAAAACAAATGTGAAAATTTTAAACACAAGGCACCACCTTCCTCTAAGAAATACACGTTAAAAATCGGACAAATATTGTGAAGATAAAAGTTTATGTTAAAAACATCTCCATAAAATTATTACATTATTACAAATTAACTGTTATCATAAGAAACAAACTAAAAATAAGTAATCATTATTTTTTCAAGAAGGTCTATTAATATTTTGTCATTGCTCCACTTGTTTCCAAAATCTCTTCCAGTCGACGCGGAATTGATAAGTAGAGATTTTGCATTAATTCTGCATCATTACTAAGCTTATCCCAGGTTCTTTCAATGGCAGTTACAAGGTCGTTTTTATTTTGTGGCCGAAAGTTATGATCGTATAGTTTTTTTTGTCATAAGGCCCCATACGTTTTCTAAAATATTAATATCTGGACTCCTTGCTGGCCACGGCAGTGTTTCTATATTGTTATGTTGTAGCCATTCCCTTATAATTCCAGCGTTGTGCACTGGACAGTTATCCTGTTGATGGATAAAGTTATTTCCGGGAAGCGATTTTACAAAATATAAACTATTACAGCGCAAGACACGCCCCCAATTATGAAATAACAAAATATAATCGGCCTCAGCACAAATTAACATTTGATGAATTTTGGAATTAGGAAGGTTAGACATGATATTATCATAAACAAACCCGAACAAACACTCTGCGCTACAAACGATTAGATTTTACAGAAATGTGCTGAGCGGGATTATATTTTGCAATGATTCACGGGGCGAACGTGTCTGGTGCTCTAATAGTTTATATTTAGTAAAATCGCGCTGAGGCCGATTATATTTTGTTATTTCGTAATTGGGGGCGTGTCTTGTGCTGTAATAGGCTTCCGGGAAAGTGTTCTGAGATACTGGGTAACATTACATTTTCTAAAATATTTCTGTAATTTACTGCATTAAACCGCTCATCGATAACCTAGCATACTCCCAAGTCCATTAATGCTCATCCATGCCCGTACATTGACTGAGAAGCGTCCGGACCTGTCACAGTTATTTACATAGCGTTCATTGAATCTACTGTTACGCGGACGATATACCCTAATCTGCCCGTGAATGTCGATTGAAATATTTTTTCATCGGTAAAAACTATTCGGTCCCAATCTTCCCTAAGTCTATTATTCAAACAAAAAATAATTCTTGCCTGTTTATGTTCATTATTCAGTTTCATTTTTTTTGCAGCTATACGATTACTTAAATTAGAATGAGAAGCCAGGAAAACGTGTTTGCTCTATAGCAGTTAGGGCTATTTCAAACGGATTCTGTTGCAAATATTCGATAAGCGCATTATCTTCTTCCTCAGTTGAAATCCTTGCTCTTCCCGGTCCCGGGGCCTTCTTCTTTTCCAGTGTCCCATCTCCTTCCCATCTATTTTTAATTTTCTGTATTGTATTTTTATTTGTGTGCATTATATGTGCAATATCTCTAAGGGGCAGACCAAAGACTTCTAATAATTAGTCTTTGGGGCAGACCATCTCCTATATAAGCAATAACTTGCGCTTTTTGGACTAAATTCAACCCTGGCATTTTCCTTTATATATTTTGACTTTGATAGTTATTGTCAATGAAAATTTAATGTCATACGCAAGCCTGATTTCCAACGCGTTACAATCGCTGTCCTACACCTCATTGAACACGACTGTACCTTACATGGGACGCCGTATATAAGTAAATATTTATAAATTTCTGTTGTTGAGGACGTCCTAAGTCATGCAAGGCGAATTATTACTATCTACTCCGCTTAGACTTGAACAGGCCTTTTGTACTAATTGTTGTAACTAAGATCGATTCTGTGTTAAAATTGTACTAAAATGGTATATTCTTATTTAATACTTAAAATAAAAGGTTTAAAAAAAAACACTTCGTTTTATTCATAACCTGTTTAAAATATACTATACACTCTACTAAAGTATTAATACGGACTTCAAGCGACGGACCTGGATATTTTTAGGGTGATCGCGTATAATGTTACCCCCCTTTAACTTCTTTGTTTCGCAATTAGGAAAAAACTGTTGAATACAAAAGTTGTAGGATTTAACGTAAACTTTTTGCAAAATATATTTTCGTAGATACACGTTGCATAAAAGCGTGACAGATCAAAATTATATTTTTTTAAATGGAATACCCTGTATATCATTGCATTATTGGATTCTACGGACAATTCTAAACATAATTTGTATATACCACTATATATCTAAATTGAACCGTTTTCGATTTATTGATGATTGAAAATTACTATATATTATATAAGAAAATAAGGTCATTTAAGTCAAGATGTACCGTTTCCATGGATAACAGGATGACGATACTGAACCGAATAAAGTTTCCATTGTTAATATTGTTATCCATGGAAACGATACATTTGACTTGAATGACCTTATTTTATGTATAATATATATTAACATGTTGTAAGAAAATATATGTTTAAGATCCATTTTTTTGCTATCTTTAAATAGTAAATCAGAAGAATATTGATGGTCTTTTTCGTAAATAATTTTCAAAATGTATTTTTGAATAGTTTCAATATTATTAAGATAATTCTTGTTTTATAAGTGAAATGATGCCGTTTTTGACGTGTTATAACATTTTAAGCGTTTATTTTTTATTTTCAATCTAGAGTGCTACAAATTAATTAAATCTGTTAATTTATAGTCAAGTAGTATATGAAAATTAAAATTATGTCATAATTATTGACTTTCTAAGTTTCACAGGCGTTTAAAAAATGAAATTTTGTTTTCTTGACGTTTACTCCATTTTTCCAAATGGAACGATGGTGGTTCACCAGGATATTTAAAACGAGCATTTTTTTCAACAATTTGATACCATACTATGCTATTTTAAAATTGACACTGAAAAATTTGCCTTAAATCCCAATCGCGAATTTAAAAGCGGTATGCATTATTGCCATTAGCCAGTGGCGGATTTAGAGGGGGGGCACAGGGGCACGTGCCCCCCCTGTCATAATAATTTCGCACGAACCAACCTAAGCGCAACACCCAAAATTTCAAACACAGTGACAAAGCATTGTACTGTAACAACCAAATATTTTTTTGATGCCAAAACTTTACAGCATTTACAAATGGATATTAAAAATCAGGTTTTCAACGTGGTTTGATAATTAGCGAAAAGATGGCGTAAAAGCACGTTAGATAAAAAGCATACATTTTAGGATTTTAGAATTTGTGTTTTGTTACAGAAAACTGTAATCTGTGGTTTTTTTTACAAAGAAAGTGTATTATTTTGGGGTAGTAAGGACTTATTTTAATAAAAATAAACATGCCAAAACGGCTATGAATGTGGAATATTTGAGAAACAATGTTAGCTCATTAAGTATTGAGCAAAAAATTGAAATTAAAATTGAGGGAAGACCTAAACCCGAAATTAACTTGACACAGATCACAAAGTGTAGATCTAGGGACTTTATTGTTATTGATAAGTTTGCTGGAAATAAAACCAGAAGATTGAACTTTACTTTTAAACAATGTACCCGCTAATGAAAAATAAATTGGCCTTTTTTTATTTTTTTTATCTTATTTCATTTTCAATAAAATAAGTAGGTAATCATACATTTTTAAAATATTTACTAAAAATTATTGACCAAATTTGGGCGTGGTCTTAAAAAAATTTCGCCTGCGGCGCGTTTTGTCCGCAGCGGGCTTTTTGTGCACCCCAAGATAACAAGCAAGTGCCCCCCCTGTCAATTTTTTCTGAATCCGCCACTGAGCATAGGAGTGTATGGTATCAAATTGTTTTAAAAAAATGCTCGTTTAAAATATCCTAGTGGTTCCATTTGGAAAAATGGAGTAAACGTCAAGAAAACAATATTTCATTTTTTAAACGCTTGTGAAACATAGAAAGTCAGCTATTATGACATAATTTAAATTTTCATATATACTTGACTATAAATTAACAGATTTAATTAATTTGTAGCACTCTAGATTGAAAATAAAAAGAAACATAAAAATGTTATATCTATGGAGGACTTGAGGTAGGAGGCCGATCGCAATGCATTGGATTCGGTCCCAAATTAGCATCGGTAATTCAGCTTTAAGAGTTGCCATAAGATGGCGCTCGTGTTCGAAGTGGGCTATCAAATAAATGGTTTCTTATGGACGCGATAACTATTTTTATTTAAATTAGTTCTTTAAGGAACAAATAAGGACTTTTATATGAATTTACACTTACTTTGTTATACTTATTAGTAAACTCGGCCTGTATAAAGTTCCAACGATGCTTTGTTTTTAAAATACAGGAACATTCTAGCTAGAGGGTTTTACCTTTGGAGCTAGAAAGAAAGAAAGCGACTTATTTGGCTGCGTTTCATCTCTGAAGAAGATCCTGTCTTACCACCCCGACACAAAGCAAACTCTACTTTTATAAATTGTACCATTATTCATTATAAATATGGAAATTAATTACAATACAACGTTATTTGTATTGTCTTGCCTTCAAACATGATTTGTTATTTCGAAAAATAAAATGTCAATTGTCAAAAATAAAAGCACAGAAAAATAAAGGGTTTAAGTAAAAGTTAAAAACTATGGAGGATCTAGTTTTCCATATTAAAAACGAAGAAGAAGAAGACAACATCAGCCCACTTCGGACGCGAGAGCCATCTATCGGCCAACTAGCGAACTAACAAAAAAACCGGGACAGAATTTGAAAATGCTGCCATTGTCGATCGGCCTCCTACCCTATAGTTCTCCATAGGCCGATCGCAATGCATTGGATTCGGTCCCAAATTAGCATCGGTAATTTAGCTTTACGAGTCGCTGTAAGATGGCGCGCGTGTTCGAAGTGGGCTATCAAATAATGGTTTCTTATGGACGCAATAACTATTTTTATTTAAATTAGTTCTTTAAGGAACAAATAAGGACTTTTATATGAATTTACACTTACTTTGTTATACTTATTAGTAAACTCGGCCTGTATAAAGTTCCAACGATGCTTGGTTTTTAAAATACAGGGTATTAAACATTCTAGCTATACCTTTGGAGCTAGAAAGAGACTTATTTGGCTGCGTTTTCTCTCTGAAAAAGATCCTGTCTTACACCCCGACACAAAGCAAACTCTACTTTTATAAATTGTACCATTATTTATTATAAATATGGAAATTAATTACAATACAACGTTATTTGTCTTGTCTTGCCTTCAAACATTATTTGCTATTTGGAAAAATAAAATGTCAATTGTCAAAAGTAACAGCACAGAAAAATAAAGAGTTTAAGTAAAAGTTAAAAACTATGGAGGATCTAGTTTTCCATATTAAAAACGAAGAAGAAGAAGACAACATCAGCCCACTTCGGACGCGAGGGCCATCTATCGGCCAATAGCGAATAACTAACCAAAAAACCGGGACAGAATTTGAAAATGCTGCCATTGTCGATCGGCCTCCTACCCTATAGTTCTCCATAAACACGTCAAAAAATGACAAGTAAGGTGTCATTTTACTCAGAATGTTATGCTGAATCCCAATAAGTAAAAATTTACAAGATGTCCCATTTAAAATATTAAAGTCAAGGTCACTTCCGGTCAAACCGGAAGTGCTAACAAACTGAAAATTATGCCAATAAATGCAGACTCATCTCTTATGCATAATCTCAAAATTTCATTTTAATATCTATAAATACAGAAAAGTTATAGGGGTGAACGTCTTTTGAGGAACACCCGACCCGGTATGTAAAGCATATGGCCAGTTTGTGACGTATACCGTACTTCAAATTGGTAATTTAGGTGGTACGTACCGCCTGATAGACTTTTATTTTAAAATTTATTGTTATTTCTAATAATATAATTCATGTTTATTGGTGAAAATTAATACTTTCTCTCTTTATAAATTGAATAAATCGCTACTTAGTTCGATATTTTAAAAAACTGTAAATATGTATGTTAACCATATATAATCGTTTAATGCTATCTTAACGTTAAAAGAATAAATTCACTTTTGTTTTTTTTTGTCAGTAGAAATTTTCAAATTCTTAGCTATACAGTGTGACTAGTGATGCCGCGAGACGAGACGAGAAGAGAATTGGCCCATTCTCGTCTCGTCTCGTGAGGCGAGAATTTTTTTTTATCTCGTCTCGGCGAGAAACGCGTTTTTCTCGCTCGAGAGTGCCATTGTCTCGTCTCGTTTTTTCTCGTGAGTAGGGAATCATAAAAAATATTTTTTTATACGAATCTTAAAGGGGGTAAACATTTAAAAGTATCTGGTCGTCTCGCAGAAGGGTTTAATATAAGTCGGTTTGTTAGTCATGTGACTTAGAAACTATTTTTCTTAGATCAGCAAAATATTGCAAGCGGCCATAAGGTAATTCACGTAATGTAATAGGCTTGGCACCGAGGTATTTTCAGTCCAAAATATACGGGGTGGTAAAAGATACAGAATAGAGAACGATTTATAATAATAATAATTAATTGATTCATAATGGAACTACCCTTCTTTTATTATTTATTTTTTGGCATAATTCGGGGCATAATTAACTGCAATATTTTGGAAAATATTCGACTAAATAAAGGGATCAGCCCAGAATGTCACCCAGGGAAAAACCTTAATTTTTTTTTCCTACGAGCGTGCGCAAAGTAGTACTTTGCGCACGCATTTTTGTGTGCAAAGTTACACTTTTCCGCACTAGTGCGGATAAGACTTTTATCCGCACTGGGTGCGGAAAAGTAAAACTATTCAAAAATCTCCTTGGTAGGGAATATATATAAACACTGTTAAAATGAGCAGCTCTGACGATAAATATAAATGTTATAAACAAATAATTAAGTTTCCTATTATTTTTTTTATTGTTATGTAATTTTTTAATTTTCTATTATTTTTTTTTGTTATGTAATTTTTAGTTGTAAGTATATTATAGTTCTTTCTTTAAAGTCGAATTAAAAATTATTAAATAAATTATCATATTTTTATTTTT
Organism: Polydrusus pterygomalis; assembly: GCA_963969555.1. Taxonomy (NCBI): domain Eukaryota; kingdom Metazoa; phylum Arthropoda; class Insecta; order Coleoptera; family Curculionidae; genus Polydrusus; species Polydrusus pterygomalis. The sequence goes on along the minus strand of OZ018382.1, from coordinate 1,789,372 downwards.
GTTGTTATCTGATATGAAGCTCGTAGGAAAAATGTTGTTCCTAACAAGTGCGCAAAGTGCTTTTCCGCACGCAAGAACTTATCCGAACTCCGCTTCGCGTCGTTCGTCCAACTGTACTTGCGTGCGGAAAAGTATCACTTTGCGCACTTGTTAGGAAAATAACTATATTACATTAATAGAAAGTGCAAGAGAAAGAACTTAAAGAAGTATTTCCAAAAATGCTCTATTTGACATATCAAAATTTAAAAATTCACTTTATTTTTTGCTCCTTTTACCCAAAAAATACAAACATTTATTACGAACAAGCTTAATTTTACGCAATTAGGAAAAATATTGTAAGTAACATGTGCGAAAAGTTTCGTTTCCACACTCACTTAGTGGCATGCCCGGACATGCTTCGAGCCGTTCGTGCAACTGCCACCTCGTGCGGAAAAGTATCATTTACCGCACTTAATAATTATTTTCAATAGCCAAATTTATGTCGGAGACCTGTGTAATAAAATGAGGCAAAATAAGGCATACACTTGAATCATTCGTACCGAATGTCATTTTACCTATTATATTAGACTTTTTATTTTTAATTTATTTACTAATGTCATAATTGAGACTAACTTAATGCTATTGTTTCAATAACACTAGTTTCATGGCCCTCCGTTGTCTTTATCTGTGATTTCCTAATAAAGTGTCGGTTGATATACAGGGTGTTATGAAAGTAATGTCAAATATTAAAACTGGTAAGAGAGATATGAAATGAAATTCACACTTTTATTAATGATTTTTGTGTGAGAAGTTTTTGGCGAATTTCGAATTTTTGATAAAAAATTGTTATATTTAGTCAAAATCTATCGCCTTTCGCCTTGTGAATGAAATTTGACTGGGGTCCTTTTCGATATTGTGTTTTCAATCGAATTCGAAATCGGTTAATTATTTAAAAATGTCAACTACTAACCGTAGACAGAAGAAAGAGGCTAGACTATTTGATTCTGTTCTCTTGAATATCTGTTTTAAGGTAAATGCCTTCACAATACGATAGAGTAAGAACGTTAAACACAATATTTTTCTGTCTATATATTAGGAGATACCTAAAATGCAGTGTTCTAGCAAACCAAAAAATTCGAGAAAAAACGAGAAATTTCTCGACGAGAAAGGGTCTTCTCTCGTCTCGTCTCGTGACTTCTCTCGAGAAAAAAATTTCACTCTCGTCTCGTCGAGACGAGACACGAAAATTTCTCGTCTCGGCGGCATCACTAAGTGTGACCAGTAAAGTCCGCATCATATGGGATTTTTTTTATTAATAACTTTATTCGAAATTTTACTTTGGCATCAAGTTCTGCTTCGATCGAGATGAAAAAAAAAATAGTAGTTACGTGATTCGCATTATCTGTCAAATTTTAATTTTTTCCAAAAAATAATTGAACAGTGGGGTTATTTCTGAAAGTATCGAAAAAAGTTATTAGAAACAGTTTTTTTAAGCGCAGTTTCTAGCCCACATGCAAAATTTCAGCTGCATAAGATAATTTTGAATTTTAACCCATATTTTGTAAATTGCACCACTTTTGCAAAATAAGACTCGACGCAACCTACATAAAACTTCTTAGTTTTGACAAAGCTTTATTTCAGATACATTTTCTTTAAAGTAGCGCCATATTAAATGTGTGTTTTCAACAAAATCAAAATTGGGCTTTTAAAATTTGGTCGCATGTGATGCAAAGTTTATTGGTTTTTGACCCTGTATAAGGTAACTTCATAAAATAAGTATTTTTGAAAACATAGTTTGTGTCTGAAAGTTATACACCTTAATATTAAGACAAAAAAGAACACAGTGTCTTCAGTAAAGTGTTTTTGAAGTGGAAAATAAATGTTAGTTTAACAACGTAAAGTTTATCTATTTTCAACGATTTAATTTATAACCCCTATATTATAATTTATTATTAAGCTATATGTCATAACGTTAACGTGTATTACTTTCAGACACAAACTACGTTTTTAAAAATACTTATTTTATGAAGTTACCTTATACAGGGTCAAAAACAAATAAACTTTGCATCACATGCGACCAAATTTTAATAGCCCAATTTTGATTTTGTAGAAAAACACACATTTAATATGGCGCTACTTTAAAGAAAATGTATCTGAAATAAAGCATTGTCAAAACTAAGAAGTTCTATGTAGGTTGCGTTGAGTCTTATTTTGCAAAAGTGGTGCCATTTACAAAATAAAGGTAAAAAATCAAAATTATCTTATGCAGCTGAAATTTTGCATGTGGGCTAGAAACTGCATTTAAAAAAAACTTTTTCTCATAACTTTTTTCGATATTTTCAGAAATACTGTTGAATTATTTTCTGGAAGAAATTAAAATTTGACAGATAAGCGAATCACGTGACTACTATTTTTTTTGCTTAATTTTCATCTCGATCGAAGCAGAACTTGATGCCAGAGTCAAATTTCGAATAAAGTTATTAATAAAAAAAATGCCATATGATGCGGACTTTACTGGTCACCTATAGGTATACCGACCTAATATTATAGTTTTAAAATATATCTAAGTAAGTCCTATAAAAATTGCATGTCTTAATTTTAAGCAATTCACAAGACTCTAAAACAATAAACAGTAAACAGAAGAAGCTCTTTTAAAAATAGACATTCGATGCAAAATTCATGCAAGTAAGCCATGCAAACAATTGAATTCGTAAATATGGCGAAGTGGGTCACGTGTGTCATCCGGGCGATAAGATTTAGTGCGTATGAAATGAAATGACATTCGTGATTGGGTTATTACAAACGGTTATTATAAATGTCACGGATTATGGGTCCTTTTAGGGGGGCTATTGTTAAAATAAGGGGCCATGGTATTCTATTGTGCGCCCACCACGCCAAAATTCATGATCTTTTTAAGGAATCATGAATTTTGGGGCGTACATTACGAATCTGAAAACGATTCGGACCAGTGTGGAATATTCTTAATACTACTACTGTTCTGACAACAACTTTTCTTCAAACCGGAGCAGTATGCGACGCCAGAGCACTGGTAAATTCGCAATAGTTACAAATTTTTAGCTCAAATGAAACCCAAACGGGGTGAAACTTGACGTCGTGTGGGCCTGTTATGATAAAAAGAATAAGATGTCTATCTTGCTGTCGTAGATAACGGAAAAACAAAATATTTCGCCGCTCAATTCAATACATAAATATATTCAAGCAAAACGGTTCTTTCTAGACCCGCCTGGCGATCGGCAATATTATATTGATTGATAGTTAACTGGCTTTTTACATTCAATATAAATAACCCTAAATGTTTACAATAGATTTTAAATTTAGGTTCGCAGCAGGTTGTCGGTACCAACTGTGGTTGCCGTACAAATAGATACTAAAGTAGAGGCATTGGACCAATGGCGTATCCATAAAATGGTGAGGGGGGAATAATATATTTGATCATTTTGAGAGGTTGCGCTTCAAGACAACTGGAATCTATCGATAAGTAGCTATCTTCATTAACAGCATATTATTCTAGAGTTATAATAATAATAATTGATGTACATTTTCCATACACATTTACTTTTAGATACCCACATGGTACAGCTTATCTCCTGCGCAAACAAAAGTTACGTTTTATGGGTGAAAAAATACGTCCGAGCGCATGACTTGCCGGTCAGCTGCCGTCCCTCTGAGCAGCATCGGGCATGCGCACAAGCCTCGTGTTATCGGCCTGTGCTTCTTTAGCGACATGCTCAAAATATACTCCAGAACCGGCTCGGCCGCCATTTTTGTTGTTGCGTTTTAAGGTTTCTCTGTGGATTCCTTGTAGTTTTCTTTGCCATTATGGGTGTTTAATATTTACGGATTTCTAGGTTATGTGTAGTTTAGTGAATTGTGTTTCTGCTTTTAGTGACTCGGATTGGAATATAAAAAATGACTAGGAACAGCGAACAGCCGTCGTATGATTTTATTATGCACAAATAGGGGTAAAATACCTGGTATTTCGTATTTTCAGTAAGTATGGAGTAATAATGTATCTTGATATATAACTTTATTTTATTATGATCAATTTAAACACATCGAACTAGGCCTAGGCTACACAAACAAGGTATGAAAATAATGAGAAACCCACACCAAGACAGATTATCCCGATGCATGTTTTGGTATATTTTATTTTCAGCCCTGCAATCTTCAAAAAGTTTACAAGACGATTTTTTCTATACCTACTTATATTATAGATATAAAAGAAAAAATGTAAATACCTAGGAAGTTTATATTAGTCTACGGGTCAAGTTCTCGGGCAAAAACTTTTTCAAATTCTTGAACAAGAGATTGTGCTTGAAAATTTGTTACACGTACCCAAGTTTTTACCAAATTGTAAAACCAATACAAACCAACTTATATTTGACTTGAGGTTAGGTACGCTTTGTCCTTTTTATAGAGGTCCATGATCCCAAGAATAATATTATACGCGCAAGATATGGATCAGTTTATGATTTAAAAAAGTGAAATCACCTTAAATGGCTATTAAGCGTAATGAAGAAAAAATAACGATTTAATAGCACAAATTAATAAATAAAATTATTTGATTGGGGAAAAATAGATCTTAGGAAAATTCATTTAGTTGCGATGATTAGCCGGAGAAATGAAAGTTTTTGACAGAAATTAATATAGAAAGTGATCTGATTTATATGTTAAATCGCTTTGAAATGATTTTATACCGATTAAAATTTTGTTAGTCATGCGAAAATTTGTTTTTAATTACAAAAACGAAGCAGTCTTTATTCTCTTTTTCGCTGCCGCATGTTTCTATTTTGATCGCCCAGCCAGACATCAAAAGAAGGGATTTTTTGAAAATCAACCCCTCTCTGAGGGGGTATAAAAGTTGATATAGACCAGGGTCGATAATTTTTGAAACAAAAAAAAAAATAATAGTAGGATGAACCTCATTGGAAAAGGAAGAGAATATAACAAAAATAACAGAAAAAATAATTTACGGGCGATCCGAGGTCGGGAAGTGGAAAGGGGTGAGTTTTTAAGGGTAGAAAACGATTTATCTCGATTTCCGGCAAAACTACACGTCCTATGGAAAAACGTTAAATGGGAAAGTTGTAGGTAATAAAAAGATCTACAACTTTTGTATTTACACTTTTTTCACATAACCTCAAAATGTATGTGAAAAATTCAAATAACCAAGTTTTTGGTTTTTTTATTTTTCTTTTACAAAAAAAATTTTTTTTTTCACGAAATTGGGTAAAAACTTACCTTTTTCTGTCCCAAACACACTGTAATTTTTTTGATTTAAAATATTTATTTTTGTACCTTATTTTGACTTAATATCGAAAAAGCACTCTAATTTTTAATCGAAAATTCTCACGTCAAAATATCTGCTTTTTTAAAAAAGTCGGTGGGCTTTTTGTTCGTTGAAATCTCTACTTTCTGATGGTGTAAAAAAAATATACATTACTATAGTAAATGTTCTCAAAAAATGCAAAGAAACGAAAAAAACTCGAATCCGAAATTTTTTAATCATTATGTACAATTTATACGTTAATTACTCGAAAAACGTAAGATTCCATGTTACATTAATAAACAAAAAAATTACAAATCCATAAAACATAAAGATCGCAAAAAACATGCGAAAATAGTTATTCTAAATATAATTAAAGGTAGGATTTAAAGGGGAATTCATCTAAAAAATGTGACATTTTGAGAACATTTACCATAGTAATGTATATTTTTTTACACCATCAGAAAGTAGAGAGTTCAATGAACAAAAAGCCCACCGAATTTTTTAAAAAAGCATATATTTTGACGTGAGAATTTTCGATTGAAAATTAGGGTGCTTTTTCGATATTAAGTCAAAATAAGGTTAAAAAATAAATATTTTAAATCAAAAAAGTTACAGTGTGTTTGGGACATGAAAAGGTAAGTTTTCACCAAATTTCGTGAAAAAATTTTTTTTTGTAAAAGATAAAAATAAAAAACCAAAAACTTGGTTATTTTAATTTTCTACATAAATTTTGAGGTTATGTGAAAAAAGTGTAAATACAAAAGTTGTGAATCTTTTTATTACCTACATCTTTGCCATTTAAGGTTTTTCCATAGGACTTGTAGTTTTGCCGGAAATCGAGATAAATCGTTTTCTACCCTTAAAAACTCACCCCCTTCCACTTCCCGACCTCGGATCGCCCGTAAATTATTTTTCCATTCATTTTTGTTATATTCTCTTACTTTTCCAATGGGTTTCATCCTACTATTATTTTTTTTTTCACTTTTTACCATTTTCAAAGGCTTCATTCAGCCCTGGTCTACAAAGAAGAAAGAATTAACATAATTATGTGTACTAGGTATCTATATTTTAGCGACTGTTACCTATGAAAGATTTTTTATTTTGATTGTACGTATAGGCCTCGGTGCCAGTATCTCCGTACGGATTTGAGGTCATAAATTAAAAAAAAAAAAAAAAAAAAAATTAATAACAATTTTATTGCGCGAGCGAACCGCCGGTACCCGCTAGTGTTATGTTATAATATGTATAATATATTAATGTTTCTGTTGACTAAAAACGCTCATTTGACCCACTTCCGAGTCGCATTCCGTTACGACCGGCCAGGTTTGTATAAGTATTTTTATTCGTCACCCAAATTCGCCACAAACGGCGCGTCGTCGTATCGAATATTTTTCAGAAGTGAAATCGGTATTTTGCATTTGGTTTTTGGATAAATATCCGGTATTGCCGTCGGCGATTCTTGTAAAGGATGTATACATGTAGGTAAGGTGGTTGACCTGTCGCGGACAATTATTTTCGTAAGTGATTTGCTGGCCTGACAAATGTGGGTTAAATATTTTGATTCATCGAGGTCTCCGTACCTACGATGATCGAGCGATAGGTATTTTTCATTTGCTTCTTTTAAACAGCAAAGCAAAGTAAAACGTCGCTGCTTGAATAGGTTGTTAAAGGAACGCGTCGCGAACAACTTCGTATAGTCCGCATGCTGTCAGCAAACAGTTTTTCTTGAAACCGACATTAAGCGCCGCCATAGCACTGATAAATTCCCAATAGTTTTACAAATTGAGTTAATTTAAACTCGAATAAAACCCACAAGGCGAGTAGTTGGGCCTATGGAGAACTATAGGGTAGGAGGCCGATCGACAATGGCAGCATTTTCAAATTCTGATGTTGTCTTCTTCTTCTTTGTTTTTAATGTGGAAAACTAGATCCTCCATAGTTTTTAGCTTTTACTTAAACCCTTTATTTTTCTGTGCCTTTACTTTTGACAATTGACATTTTATTTTTCGAAGTAACAAATCATGTTTGATGAAGGCAAGACAAGACAAATAACGTTTTATTGTAATTAATTTCCATATTTATAATGAATAATGGTACAATTTATGAAAGTAGAGTTTGCTTTGTGTCGGGGTGTAAGACAGGAACTTCTTCAAAGATGAAACGCAGCCAAATAAGTCTCTTTCTAGCTCCAAAGGTAAAACCCTCTAGCTAGAATGTTCCTGTATTTTAAAAACGAAGCATCGTTGGAACTTTATACAGGCCGAGTTTACTAATAAGTATAACAAAGTAAGTGTAAAATTATATAAAAGTCCTTATTTGTTCCTTAAAGAACTAATTTAAATAAAAATAGTTATCGCGTCCATAAGAAACCATTTATTTGATAGCCCACTTCGAACACGAGCGCCATCTTACGGCGACTCGTAAAGCTGAATTACCGATGCTAATTTGGGACCGAATCCAATGCATTGCGATCGGCCTCCTACCTCAAGTCCTCCATAGTTGGGCCACAGAATATATAGTTGCGAAGCTATATTATTCTGTGGTTGGGCGAATGGTATTTTAATGACAGCGACAGGCGGAAAAGATGGAAACCCCATATCGATGGCCTAGTCGCCTAGTGGATTTACTGAATTTAACCATAGATAGGTACCTTTAGATAAGCAAACAATAATCACGAAAGTGGCAAATGTATGGCCTCGCGCATGTAAACAATGCTATACACGATTAGACATGCGCACTGCAACATTATCGTTTGACGAATGGGAAAATAGACAGGTCCTGGCTTTAAAATTTAAATTCTTGCTAAAAAATTGGAATTTCTTTTAAATTTTTTTGATCGGGTTGGGAATTAAGTTAGTGATTTCTGGCACTTTTAGTAGGTGCAAAACTATCAGATTTTGAGGATAGAAAATTGTTTCTCTAACACTACTTTAGAAACCACGCATTCTTGACGTAAAATCTGCATAAGAATGTTTTCATTCTAACACACTGTTACAGAATGGATTCATTTTGTATCACCTAGGGCAAAGACAACTAGATTTTCGATTTCAACATCTAAACTGCACGGGAAAACCAACAAATTTTAAAAATCAAGACAGCTTTGTTTCGATTATTTTGACACTGTCATGTCAAGTTTCACTTTGACGGCGGTTGATTTTATTTTACGTAGAAGGTAAGTTTTATTAATAAATTAATTTATTAATGTAGTCTTATTTCGTTTTTCTAAAATAGTGTTAGAGAAAGTATAGTCTATAACAATAAGTATGGAATGGCATTCCTGCACTCGCGAAACCGTAGACCTCGCCTGCGGCTCGGCCTACAAACTTTTCGCTCGTGCGGAATATATCCATTCCATACTTGTTATAGAATATACTATTTGTAAGGTTTTGTTACTAAAATTTGTTTAAAAATTATTCGTCGTCGTGTTTCTAGTTCGAAAGGAAAGAGAACAAGTCAATTAAACTATAAAACTTATAAAATCGAATATAAAAAACAAACAAAACCAGCAAAATAACAAAATAATCAATCTTCGATATTATCGCGTACCTAACCTCAAGTCAAATATTAGTTGGTACATAACTTTGTATTGATTTTTACAATTTGGCAAAAACTTGGGTACGTGTAACAAATTTTCAAGCACAATTTCTTGTTCAAGAATTTAACAAAGTTTTTACCCGACAACTTGACCCGTGGAGTAATATAAACTACCTAGGTATTTAAAGTTTTTATTTCATTTTGTCCGGTAAATCAACTTACCATGTACTCATTTGCGGCCGGTAAGTGGAACATTACAGTATCAGGTACTGTAATGTATTGCCTGGCAACCATCTTTTGTTTTTAGAAATAATGGCTTTTTACTTTGGATTTTTGACAAGTTGTCACTTAAAATTATAGGAAGCAAAATGTTCAAGTACACATATTGAGCATTAATTATTTAATTCATCATAATATATACATTACACTAACTTGGAATATAATAATACCTATATAAGTTTGTAACTGTCATAATTCAAAACAAAATAAAGGCAATCATGGCAGACTATAAAAATGCGTTCCACGCCCCGACTAGTATTTATTGGAAAATCGCTATTTTGGCAGCATGTCTTACTATAAATAATATACTTTTTTCTACCAACTTTAGTAAATGAAAAATGTTACGCAACTACAGAATAGGCTCTCTTTTACAATTTTTTAGATAGTTTGCTTAACTAAAGTTAGTAATTTTTATTTTGTTTTGAATATATATCTATCGATACCAAACAACTTTGTGTAGATGCTTTAACTTGTAAAAGTATTTTTTCTACCATTTTTAGTAAAGGAAAAATATTACGCAACTACAGAATAGACTCTCTTTTACAATTATAATGACAAAATGAAATAAAATATCATACGATACACGTCCGTTAGGTCAGGTGTTATTACTAGTGTTGGGAAAAATCGACTTATTTTAATAATCGACTACCGAGCATTCGAGTGATTTAAAAAATCGAATGATAATCGATTTTTTTTCACTCAAATGCTAATATTAATTAATAATATTGGCGGTTCATCGTTCATGTTGATATACAGCATTTGTATTGGGAATAACTGACTCGGTGTTGTTAATCGATTGATTTTTTGCGAATTATTAAATGTGGCGGAGAATGCGGAGATATTTGTGGATTTTTTGGCATGGTTCCCAGATCTTACAACTTACAATTTAATTTAACTAACTACTTGACCTTGAGATGTCACGATATTGCATAACTCATGATATTTATGAATACTGAATACTCACCACTATAATAAATCCTATTATCCTACGCAGGCAACCCGTAATGCAGTATTTAAATCTAAATAAATCATATTTATTATCTTACGCAGGCAACCCGTCATGCAGTATTTAATATGAATAATATCGCCAATAATAACCGAAAACCACTCGGTGTAGCCGCTCGCTACGAGATGGCTCTGGCCGCAGTGAGTGATTGACAGGCGGGCAGCAACTTTGGAGACGCGTTGAAAAATAAAAACCATATGTTCGTCACTCATTTCGTCACTCGAGTTATTTCCGAAGATAATCGAATAATTCAAGTGTTTGAAAAAATCGAGTGATCGGTTATTTTTCACTCGAGTGATCTCATCACTAGTTATTACAGCACTCGTTTATATTCCAGACTCGGCTCCTACGTCGCCTTGTCCGTAAACCAACTCGTACTGTAATAAGTTACCTACCGGCCTTGTAACGTAAAATACTATTCTTTTATATAATATAAGTATAGAAAAAGGTGTCTTTTAAATTTTTTGAAGATAGCAGTGCTGCAAATAAAATATACCAAAACATGCATCGGGATAGTATGTCTTGGTGTGGGTTTATCTTTATTTTCATACCGTGTTTGTGTAGCCTAGGGCTAGTTCTATGTGTTTAAATTGATCATAATAAAATAAAGTTATATACCAAGATACATCACTACTCCATACTTACTAAAAATACGAAATACCAGGTATTTTACCCCTATTTGGGCACAATAAAATCATACAACGGATGTTACTAGTCATTGTTTATATTCTAATCCGAGTCACTAAAACCAAAAACACAATTCACTAAACTACACAAAAACTAGAAATCCGTAAATGTTAAACACCCACAATCCACAATAGCAAAGAAAACTACAAGGAATCCACAGAAAAACCTTAAAACACAACAACAAAAATGGCGCCCGAGCCGGTTTTGGAGTGTATTTTGAACATGTCGCTAAAGAAGGACAGGCCGATAACACGAGGAGATATCTAAAGGTAAAAAAAAGTCTATGGCTTGTCATTGTCATTTTTAGTCCTACCATGTAGTTGGGCTTGTAAGAACCTGAAGGCATATACGTAAATAAATAAATATTATTCTAGATTAAAAATTGAGGCCTTGGACGTCTTGTCGGCGTGTTATAATAAGGGTTATGTTGTATCTATCTGGTTCTATCGTCGTTGGGGTCTACTACTGGTATTATTGTATCAAATTACTTATTATTTTTACGTGTAATAATTATAAATAACTAATAGCACACATTTCACAAGTAGGTATACATTAATTGTGGAATTAATTACAGAAATAAACATTGTACATACCTATAAAGAACTAATTAAAAAAAAAACTGACTAATAATCAGTAATAAGAATAAGTAATAATAAGTAATCACTTTAGTTCCGTTTTAAAAATTATATAACTTTTTTAAATCATAAATTTAGCAACAATTATTCCATAAAAATCGAATAAATTTTTAATACGTCAGTTCCGGATATTTTAGCTGTAAATTAAAATCAGGAACTATTATAATATCAAGTAAAAAGTTTCTCTTTATACAGGGTGTTCATTTGAAAACTTCCCATCTCGATTTTCCTGCTTTAAATTGAAAATGTGGAAAATCGCTCGGACCCGTCGATTTTGATTTCGAGGGGGACATCTTTTGCGTATATTGTCAAGCTTGTTACTTCAAGCCCCTAGGAGGGAGGGGGGGGGGGTAAGATCTAAGTCTTAAATGGATACCCTATTTTATATAATTTTTTTGGATTCTGCATAAAATTCTGAACATTTTTTGATCTAAATCTTAAATGGATACCCCTATTTTATATAATTTTTTTGGATTCTGCATAAAATTCTGAACATTTTTTAATAAAAGGATTATTAGTCTATACTTAACAGTTTCCGAGATATTTACTCTTGAAAAATGACATTTTTGAACTTTGAGAGCGTAGCTTTCTAACTGTACGTCTTAGAGCAAAACGGCTTACATGTCCCTATCTTCGATTTTTATTATCTTTCCAATAGTGTCAACTTCCGGTCAAACCGGCAGTACTATATTTGTTACATCCGGTTTAACCGAAAGTTCACACTATTGGAAAGATAATAAAAATCGAAGATAGGGACATGTAAGCCGTTTTGCTCTAAGACGTACAGTTAGAAAGCTAGACGCTGTCAAAGTTCAAAAATGTCATTTTTCAAGAGTAAATATCTCGGAAGTATAGACTAATAATCCTTTTATTAAAAAATGTTCAGAATTTTTGCAGAATCCAAAAAAATTATATAAAATAGGGGTATCCATTTAAGATTTAGATCTTATCCTCCTAGGGGCTTGAAGTAACAAGATTGACAATATACGCAAAAGATGTCCCCCTCGAAATAAAAATCGACGGGTCCGAGCGATTTTCCACATTTTCAATTTAAAGCAGGAAAATCGAGGTGGGAAGTTTTCAAATGAACACCCTGTATAGTTCTTATACCATCGCTAATAATAATAATGAATTTTGGACTTAAAACTGAATTTCTGTCGACGAAACAAAGTGATTTTGTCAATCGTGACCAGCACAAATAATCCAATCTCTCTAACCGAGGGAGCTGATTGATTTGCTGTCCTTATCGCGGGCACCTAAACATACGGCATATCCGTCTAAAGTCCCTTCGCTTTTCAACTTTAGCTTAGGTATGCCTAAGTATACCTTTTGCAAAAATACCACGCTGCATTACAAAATTAGTTTGCTTTATCGTCAGATCCTGAGCAGACTCCCGACGAGCTGTGATAGAACTCAACGCGCCCGTATACAGTACTGTCGCAAAACAAAGGAGAACAAAATATCTTCTTGGTTACTCACCGCAAAAGGGAATTCCTTCGGGCAACCACATCCCGTTCTCGCATACTCGCCTCGACGGTCCCAATAGCTCAAAGCCACGCTCGCAGGAATACGTGGCCACCGTTCCTGGACCCAGAGTTTCATCGGAAAATATAACGGAAGAGTGGGCGGGCGATCCCGGGAATCTACAGCCTGATGTAGACTCTGAGAGTGAATCTGAAAAAAATGTTCGACAAATTAAATATCCATTAATGGTATACCAGGCGCGGATCTACGACACGCTTTGATAAATTAATCAAACTAAAATGCGGAAAATAATAATGAACGATAAACATTAGTATAATTGTGAAAAAAGCGTGGGGTGTTCGATATACGAAAAATATAGCACAAAGCGCCCCACGCTTTTTTTTCACTATAATACTAATGTTTATCGTTCATTATGATTTTCCGTCCATATTAAGAATTTCAAGAATTAATTTAAACTATATTTATTTTCCGCTTTTTAGTTTGATTATTTCAAAGCGTGTTTTTTAGTTTTTATAAACTATTTATTTTTCATTTTTTAGTTTAAGTTGTTAAGAAAAAAATTTTTTGAGTAGATTGAGCTAGATTAGTAGAATATTGTATTGTCAGCGGTTCTTGATAAGTCTACAAAATTTAAATTAAATCTGACCGTTTAAAGTGAGTCAAAATCGGGTTCAAAGAAGTCGGTTACGGACAAACAAACATACAGGTGAAGCTAATAAAAGCGTGTTGAAAAAAATATCGCTTAATTTTCCGAACTTGTTTACGTATAAAAGACCTCTCTTTCATAATTGAGGTGAAGAGGTCAGAAATGTGAGAGACAGAAAAATGTATACGGAAATTTCCCAAACTCATATTGTGTAACCAGCGCGTAAAATCGCCTTTCTTGCACTCAAAAACGCAACTACACCAAATTTGATTCATATCCGGTTAACGATTCTCAAGTTATCACCAATTTTCTTGATTAAATTTTTACTTGGATCTCCCTGTATATCTATAACCATGGATATTTTCTCGTAAGAAATACAGCATTTATTTTCAAGTGTACCTACTTATATCCCGTTGCTGTATGAGACACCCTCTATAGCAAAAGCGGGGACCTGCATGATAACCAGTAGCTAGCTAACCGACAGTTAAGAAAACCGAGCTTTATATAGTATAGGTAAGTGTTTACCGTAACCACATTCTGCAGGTGCATGCGATCCGTGGTTTTCAGGAAGTAGCAGTAGACCGAAGCTACCCTAATTCTATACCAGGAGAGAAAAATATACACGTTATATTATTGTACCTAAATAAGTAATTTTTTTCCTTCAAAATTGAAAGAGATGTAAAAGAATGTACAAAAATAAGTAGGGCTTTGAGTAAATGGTATAAATGCATCAACGAAAGACTCTTAAACACTTAAACTCGACTAGTCCCATTTAGTAAGGAAGATTAAACCAATTCTAAATTCCTCTATTATCGTGTTTTTATGAAAGCTTTTAAATCAGCTTTAACAAAGCTTTTCTCGCTGCTATAGCCCAAAGCTGAAAAGGGTTTCTGATCATTTTTATGAGTTTTACACGCCTGTCTGGCGTTTTATCTTCGGTGGCATTAAAATCTATAATGTTCAAGACATTCCAAACAAAATTCTTTGTCATATTAGTCTACGGGGATTAATAAAATTATACTTATGTATTTTATATCATAAGTTACCTCTACTTGCTGATGTATGCATAGGCGCTCCCGAAATTATCCCCCCCTCCCTCACCCCCCGTCCTGTAAACACCATATCAGAAAACTGAATTTTGAGGACGTACCCAGTGGCGCAACTACGGGGGGGGGCTAGGGGGGCTAAAGCCCCCCCTTTGAAGTTCCTTCAAAACTTATTTTTCTCCAAATGACATTAAAAGCGGTCTTTTAATGACACCTGACAGGCTTAAAAGGTGTATTTTTTCTGCCTAGTCAGAAAAAGTGGACTTTTATGCCTAGGCAGAAAAAAATACACCTTTTGAGCCTGTCAGGTATCATTAAAAATTAAAATTTAAAATGACAAGTAAACACAACAATTCAATAAATGTTAAAATAACATACATAAATATAAAAAATACGATTTTGCGTGAAGTTGGAACAAATTTGGAGAAAAAATGATATGTTTTACTAGGCAGAAAAGCAGATTTAATGCCTTGGCTGGTTTCCTAGCCTCGGCTGCGCTTCGTCTATGAAACACCAGCCGCGGCATTAAATCTTGTGCTTTTCTGCCTAGTGAAACAATAGTTATTTTTCTTCAAATGCCATTAAAAGCGGTCTTTTAATGACACCTGACAGACTCAAAAGGTGTATTTTTTCTGCCTAGGCATAAAAAGTCCACTTTTTCTGACTAGGCAGAAAAATACACCTTTTGAGCCTGTCAGGTGTCATTAAAAGACCGCTTTTAATGTCATTTGGAGAAAAATAACTATTGCGCAATACAATGACAGAAAATAGACTAAATAGTCTAGCCCATTTAAACATCCATCGAGAAATACCAGTATCGGTTGATGAAGTGATAAAAGAACTTCAAAATCTGGGACCTCGTAGACTTCAGTTCAATTTGTAAAAGTTTCAATAAATACGTTATGTTTACACTTAGTTTAAAATAAAAGTTTGTAGTATTTGGCTAGTCTTTTTTTATTGTAGCGTGTTTTATTTAACAGCCGTGGAAAAAAATATTTTCTACGAGATAGTAAAGAAGATTTAAAATAATTATTTAAAGTAGGTATGTGTTTAACGATGTTTTAATATTCTACTTATCCTAGAAAGTGTAAAAAAAAAAATTTTAAGCACATTAAAAATTTTAAAAAATCGTGAGGCTAATTATTATTTCTACAATTTTTTATGCTACCAAAAAATTAAAGGTAGCCTTTTTAGATTTTCTTTAATAGACCAAAAAAGGGCGTGGCAGCCAAAAAAAATTTGCCTGCGGCGCTTTTTTTAAGAAAGAAAGAAAGAAAGAATGATCCTCTCTGGTAGCCCCCCCTAGAACGAAATCCTGGTTGCGCCGCTGGACGTACCTATCCTTTCTACAGTAAATAATATAAATATAAAGCTATTTGCAGATGATACAACAATTATTTATTTGGCTGCAACTTTCGGAGAAATGTATTTTGATATTAATAATGATTTAAAAATACTTCTTTCTTGGCTTCAATCAAATAAACTTACGTTAAATTTTAAAAAATCTTCTTTTATGTTTATAACTAAAAATAAAATAAATTCCATCATTAACCCAGTAACATTTATTTATTTTATTTATTTATTTATTTATTTAAACAAATAAGGTTTACAATTGCACTTGTGTAATGTTAATTTCAAGTAATGAAAATTATAATTGCACATAATATAGTTATACCTAACACCTAGACGCAGCGCGTCTGTATGTGCTAACTTAAGGCTAATACTAGGGCTCATTTTAAACAATAAGTAAACAAAAGCAGGTAAATTATTTTAGATAGTACCTATACACAGTTAGTCAATATTGCAGTTGTCTAAAGCAGTTCCAGACATCTAGAAAAATTGTTTAGAATATAAGTTTTACACTTTTTGGAGAATCGTTTATAGTTTTCTACATTCTTAATGGTCGTAGGTAACAAATTAAAAACTTTTGGGGCTACTCGATTAACTAATGAATATATTCCATATTCAAAAACGACAAAATTTTTAGGATTAGTTTTAGACGAAAATTTAAATTGGAAATGCTATATCCAGTATATTATCAACTCGATATCTCCTTTGGTATCTGTTTTGTACAGAGCTAGATATTTCATTCCTTTGAAATACTTAAAAAATATACATTTTTCATTAATATATTCAAAATTACAATACTTAGCTTCTGCATGGGGATCTGCTTGTTTATCAAACTTAAAACCAATACAAAAATTGCAAAATAAAGTTATTAAATGTATACACAAATTACCACATTTAGAACCAACTGTTAATCTATATAGACCGAAAGGGTATTTACACGTTTAAAGCATTTATAAATTAAAAATTTATATTCTAATTCACTCTATTATTTTAAAAGAAAAAAAAAACAAACATAACACTTCAGGAGAATAAGACATTACATGAGCATAACACCAGACGTTGTATAAATTATTATCAAACTATATTAGTAATTTCGGAAAAAAATCGCTTTTATATGACTGAATAATAAAATATAACAATCTTCCAAAAAATATCAAAAAAATTAAAAAATTGGCAACTTTCAAAAAACAATTAAAGAGATATTTACTAAATTAAGTTATTTATACTAGTTTTTTTAAATTGATTTTATTAATGAATTAAATTGGAGTAACTTCCATTTTTTTTTAATGGTTATTATTTTCTATATTATGTTGTCCCTTTCTATGTAATGAATTGTAAAGGTTAGTTTGGAATAAAGACATTTTGAAAGTTAAGTACACATTAATTGAAACTATGATTCTTAAACACAATACGTACTGATTTTAAATAACGGATTCCTAATTGATTTGAAACGGCGTTGTCGTAAAAACGACTTTTGTTACAGATACCTACCTACACGTTCGTGTCAATGTCGCTCATTGTTAAATTTCTCGTTCTGGAAAAATGAATTATTTTCTTAAAAGTGGAAAAATCGTAAATACATTTGATAAACAACCTTCAATTTCTAATAATATATAACTGTTAAAAAAAATGTACTCTGAAGATCTGTACAGTTAGATATAGCGATGTGAAAGTTACTTTACCAAAGGCTATGAATATCTCGATAGAACTTCTGTTGGAAAAAATAAAAATATGTTCTTTTCTTAACTCTATGCGCACTCTTACTTATAAGGCAGTCGAAAAAATCCCCCCTCTTTTATATTTGTTATATCAAGGTTTTTTGATTATAGATTTTCTAAATATAAATGTTTTTGTCGATTTATATGTCAATGCCACAGTACCAAATAAGGAAATTTCTATTTTCCAAATTGCCTAGACCTAGACTATTGAAACCCTGTAATTTTTTCTTATTTAGGTAAGGACAAGGCTTAGATCATGATCTTTCAATTTTTCTTGGGACACCTATGAATATTAATAGTATTTATTGTCTTTTCCGAAATTGCCAACAGATGGCGTTCGTAATTAGTTTCTTTTGCTAACAATAAGTCATTTTTTTTCTAAACAAAACTCTCTGCAAATTATAGTTTGTTTGGTTTGTATGTAAAGAAGGCACCCGAAGACGAGCATTATCCAGCGTTGCCACGTGTTGCGGATTCTAATAAAGCGATTGAGGGAAAGTAATAATTTATTGAAAATTAAGCAGAAAAAGTAGTAGTCACGTGATTCGCATTATCTGTCAAATTTTAATTTTTTCCAAAAAATAATTCAAAAGTGGGGTTATTTCTGAAAATATCGAACAAAGTTATTAGAAATAGCCTTTTTAAATGCAGTTTCTAGCCCGCATACAAAATTTCAGCTGCATAAGATAATTTTGATTTTTTACCCATATTTTGTAAATTGCACCACTTTTGCAAAATAAGACTCAACGCAACCTACATAAAACTTCTTAGTTTTGACAATGCTTAATTTCAAATATATCTTCTTTAAAGAGGCGCCATATTAAATGTGTTTTTTTCTACAAAATAAAAATTGGGCTATGAAAATTTGGTCGCATGTGATGCAAAGTTTATTTGTTTTTGACCCTGTATAAGGTAACTTCATAAAATAAGTATTTTTGAAAACGTAGTTTGTGTCTGAATGTAATACAGCTTAATATTAAGACAAAAAAAGAACACAGTGTCTACAGTAAAGTGTTTTTTAAGAATAAATGTTAGTTTAACAACGTAAAGTTTATCTATTTTCAACGATTTAATTTAAAACCCCTATATTATAATTTATTATCAAGCTATGTCATAGTAACGTAACATGTATTACTTTCAGACACAAACTACGTTTTTTCAAAAATACTTATTTAATGAAGTTACCTTATACAGGGTCAAAAACAAATAAACTTTGCATCACATGCGACCAAATTTTAATATTCCAATATTGATTTTGTAGAAAAACACACATTTAATATGGCGCTACTTTAAAGAAAATGTATCTGAAATAAAGCATTGTCAAAACTGAGAAGTTTTATGTAGGTTGCGTTGAGTCTTGTTTTGCAAAAGTGGTGCAATTTACAAAATATAGGTAAAAAATCAAAATTATCTTATGCAGCTGAAATTTTGCATCTGGGCTAGAAACTGCATTTAAAAAAACTTTTTCTAATAACTTTTTTCGATATTTTCAGAAATAACCCCACTTTTGCCAACAATGTCATTTCATTAAATTACCAGCACTTGCTACCGTTAGGAAGCAGACGTTGGATTTTAGGGAGTAATTACCTAAAAAACAAAGAGTATAGAGTGTTTTCCTCTGGGACACCCAAGGAGACATCCTTTTGAATACCTATAGGTATAATAAGTAATTTTCATAAAAACCTGTGTACCTATTATTATCAGGTTCTATATAGATACTATTACTTTCAACGAACCCGCATAATTATTCAAATTCTTTATCCACTCTTTACATGCCCAACGTGATATCTTCACGCACTTCTGGGTTTTCTGTCGTTTTCTAGCAGGTCTGAATAAAAAAACTATTATTATCGTCATCAACATGGTGTTTATTGTATTCTATGTGCCAGTGACCTACAAATGGCGAGGCGTTCCCATAATAGAAATACCATAAGAGAGTGTTTACAATTAAGAGTAATTATTTTTGATAGTTTGATTACTCTCTATATACTAGGTATATACCATCTACCACAGAAAGAGTGGTAACCAGAATACCTGTAAGTTGGCTTTTGGGAAAGTTTTTTTTTGTTTTTGGCTTCCTGGGAATAATTTCTAAAGGCCATTGATTATATAGGCTTGAATAACTGCTCTGTATATTCATCCTGTGTATAAAAATGGGAAAAGACCTATTTACTTTTATATAATAGGTAAGTAGCGCGCGGGAAGCTTCCTCTGGGAAGGGATCACTCAATGCAACGCGCTGATAAATTCACAAATCCAGATACCTAAAACCATTTGTACTAAACTTTGTTCACCGGGCCCCTTGGAGGGGTTCTAAGCCCCCCAACAAGATACTAATTAAATAAGTGGTATTTTATAAGTATAACATGAATCAACTAATAATAAAAAAAATTAACATACTTCCTATTAAAAAAACTAATCCAAAAAATAGTCTACCACAAACAATGTCCAGGGGTGGTTTCCCCTTGCCCCACGGCATTGTCACACACGACGGCACCGTGCCACTTAACTCGCGGTTAACTTCTTTAACCTCCGGTTAGATTAAACCGTTGGCAGCGGACGTGAAGAACGGTTCTCGCGAACTGAAGGCGCTCTAGTTTCTTTGCGCTGAAGACACCTGATGACGTCCGTACAGGTGGATGGAGGAAGAAGGAACTGCTATTAGAAATGGCAGTTTTTTCCGGGCGTGGGTCGTTGGCGCGCGGCAGACTAGAACACTCCGAAATATGTTACGTTTTTTAATAAAGTTATTTGCAGGTCGTAATATTTTACATTAGATATTGTACACAAGGTATTGTATATCCTTATTTTATTTTTTATGGTAATGGCGACATTCCGTTTTATCTAGTCGATGACTTTCGCGCGCAAATTACTTGTTACGTTTTTTGGGTGTTGCCCATTTTTGACTGATTAGTTTCGGCGTTATGATGATTTATATCGAAAGTCAGTGAAATCTTTCTCGGAATGCGTTTTTTGTCGATGCCAATTCATCGTTTTAATATACGGTCTTTTTCGGGTGGGCGTTCGGTAAATTGAGGTGTGCAGCAGCGAGTCGGATTTCGGGATTTACGGTTTGTTGCCAAGAAGTTTCCAACTCTTTTGGCAATAAAATGCCCTTCTAACAGTTTAGCTCAAGAAGTTTCCAACTCTTTTGGCAATAAAATGCCCTCCTAACAGTTTAGCTCAAGAAGTTTCCAACTCTTTTGGCAATAAAATGCCCTCCTAACAGTTTAGCTCAAGAAGTTTCCAACTCTTTTGGCAATAAAATGCCCTTCTAACAGTTTAGCTCAAGAAGTTTCCAACTCTTTTGGCAATAAAATGCCCTCCTAACAGTTTAGCTCAAGAAGTTTCCAACTCTTTTGGCAATAAAATGCCCTCCTAACAGTTTAGCTCAAGGCATTTCCAACTCTTTTGGCAATAAAATGCCCTCCTAACAGTTTAGCTCAAGAAGTTTCCAACTCTTTTGGCAATAAAATGCCCTCCTAACAGTTTAGCTCAAGGAGCTTCCAACTCTTTTGGCATTAAAATGCCCTGCTAACCATCTAGCTCAAGAAGCTTCCAGCTGTTTTGGCAATAAAATGCCCTCCTTACAGTTTAGCTCAAGGTATTTCCAACTCTTTTGGCAATAAAATGCCCTCCTAACAGTTTAGCTCAAGAAGTTTCCAACTCTTTTGGCAATAAAATGCCCTCCTAACAGTTTAGCTCAAGGAGCTTCCAACTCTTTTGGCATTAAAATGCCCTGCTAACCGTCTAGCTCAAGGAGCTTCCAGCTGTTTTGGCAATAAAATGCCCTCCTTACAGTTTAGCTCAAGGTGTTTCCAACTCTTTTGGCAATAAAATACCCTCCTAACAGTTTAGCTCAAGAAGTTTCCAACTCTTTTAGCAATAAAATGCCCTTCTAACAGTTTATCTCAAGAAGTTTCCAACTTTTTGCCAAAAATATGCAGAATTTTCTCGACCATGACACGATAAAATTTCCTTTTGATGTCATCATGTGTTTACTACTGAGGTTTTTCCTCATTTTTGGACTTTTGTAAGTGTTTTAAGGCATTTCCTGCTGTGAAACAACCTTCCATGTTTTAGTGTTAGGTATTATAAAATAAGTACTGATGGGACAGAAAAGATTTGCAGAATTCTCTTTATAGTTTTTAAGGATTGTTCTTGGTAAACAGTAAAATATATACTTTTTTAATACGCTACAACCGTAAGTCATTAATAAAGTAGGTGAATAAGGCCTTTTATTTTCCCAATAATTAGATCTCGACAGCAATTTGTGATTAAATCCTTTCGTTCATTATTTATTCCATGGAATTTGCTCCCACGGTCCGATATGAATCACTATTGGAATCTAATAAACTAGACAAAGAAAGAAAATCCTCTTCCTTTGATATAGTAGTACCTAAGTTATTAATCGTCTTTTTGAACTGTGCTCTTTAACGTTAACGTACCGTAATACGTTAAAGAAAACTTAACAAACGTCGTAAATCCAGCCGCTTATCCTGTCTTTTATCAGAATCTCTTATTGGAAAGCTGTAAAACGTCTAATCGCTGAGTGACTTCGTCTTGCAGCGCTGGTTAACAAAAATGCACATCGTCATTTCCCATATTAGACCCTTAAGAAATGTTGAGGTGCTGCGTGGATGAAATGAATTGTGGATTCCAAAAATTGTGTGCCAAAAATAATGGGACAAATAATTTGAAAGTACCTAATACCGTACTTACCTATACCGTACAAAATATGATTAATAGCAATTTAACTGTACATCAATGCCAGGCTGCGTCTAAATTTTTTTACGCCCAATTACATTCAAATTCAATGCCTGTATATTATACTATATGCATTGATTTTCTTATGTGCTTACGCAGAAACACCGTTATGTAGTACCTACCTTCAGCGTTTACCTTATGGTATCTAGGTATGAATGGTACAGAATTTGTTGGTAGGTACTGCGAACTGTTTAAAACCAAGACAAATTTTAAGTGCATTTCGATGTCACGTCGACTTTGGTGCAGTATAACGTATACTTACGTATTGTAATACACAAAGACAAATACGACGATCAAGCGAATGCATTTTTGCTCCAAACCGACATCTCAGTAGAGAACATTCTATCGTATCACACTTATTTGTTAAATGAAAATTTTAATTAAGCCCGGTCGTAGCTCAGTGGTAGAGATACCGCTTACGGCCGTGGCGATCCGGGTTCGATTCCCGGAGTGGGCATACGCATAATAAAAAAAAATTGTGTGTGCTTAAGACCAACGAATACTTATACCAGGCTTAAGACCACACGACAGAAGTGAAAACTTCAACAAGGTGAAATTAATAATATCAAATACAATTGTTCGGGTTTGTTCGTATATAACCGTATAATACCGGACATAACAAGACGTTAATTCTGCCCTGATTAGCCGAAACGCAGTATCTACAGAGAAACCGTAATGAAGAAAAATGGCTTTTTGTTTGGTTTTCTGTTTTTTTGCAGCCGTAATAACTTGGACAATTTTAGCCAGAGTTTGTTTAATAAATTGTTTTGTTTTATAGGAAAATTCATGTTTTCCTTAAAAAAATTTGAAAATAACATAAGGTGTTATAATTATGCTGTTTGCTGCGTTTTTCCTAACATTCCTAAGTAATACAGACAGCGGGGAATTAAGCTTGCTTAAGAAAAATACAGTACTGCGTTTTTATTAAGCACCCTTGTATATTAATTTATGAAATGCCACTAAATAAAACAACATTCATTTTACTTTGTATTAAACATTCATCATTAGAATAAACAAACTCGTATAACAATGTACTTTGAATATAAAACAATATTATTAACACAATAATAATATACCTCAAAATATGTTGTTGTTTGTATGTCAAAAGAAACGGGAAGGAGGTTGTGGTACGTGGCACTTTCTTCAGGTACCTGAAATTCAACAAAATATGGCGAAAAAATAAATATGTCCTTCCAGGTTTCGGTCCATTTGGTGTACACCTGGTATTGACGATTTTTTGAAAAATACGAATCTTTAGGTTTTTAGGCCTCGAAGAAAAAATGAAAAAATAGCATTTTTTGGGTGCCACGCCCTTTTCTTTGGTTTTTAAGTAAAACACAACACAGAATCCTCAGGAAAATCGCAAAACAATAACAAACCTTAAGGCAATACCGCCTCAACTCTACAAAAATGGATGAAACTTTATACTATTACCAGGTTCTAGGGGGAGCTTAAGCCCCCGTAGCACCCTCCCCCTAGTTGCGCCACTGACCCGGTGTACATCAAATGTACTGGAACCATACTTTCATTTGAGAGATAATGAAGTTATGATCCAAGGCAACAAAAGATTTCGCTAAAATAACAGACAAATCTAATATCATAGGTACTTACCTGTCTATTATTATTATTTGTAGCCAATTCTAATATTAATTTTGTTCTTTTCGACATATTTAAACATCAGACACACACATTACAAAACTAACATCCAGACAGCACAAAAGTAAACAAACAATTGATCCGCTTCAAAGCGTTTTAAGAGAAAATTAACTGCTCGTGTGCTTAGTAAGAATGCAGTAACGTATGCATACTTAGGAAAAACGCCGTATTTACATGTAGGTGCGGCATTTTCCATAAGCAAGGTATAGATGCTGCATTCTTACTAAGCATGGAACCCTATTTTTGTTGGATACGACAAAAGACAGATATATTATATGAGTTTTGGTATTAGGTACGACATTTTTATTAAGTTCTACGGATAGAAAACCAAATTTTAAGACATTATATGCCAATATCGCATTTTTGGATATTTTTGTAGATACGGCGTTTCTGCTAAGCACGGCAGAATTAGTATGAGACAATTATGCAGTATTGATTTTTTTTAATGAACTTTCATCACATCTTACGTCGAATATAGGGTGAAGTAAGGTATGTTCGTGATAATTATAGTTTTTTCGTTGCAACGTAATATAAATGGCATGCGGTGGTTGTAATAATTGTCGGGGAACTAAGACCTAACATTTTGCTTTTCAATTTTGTTTCTTTTAGGTTAGGTTCGTAAGCAATCATAAAAATAACATAAACTTGGAATACGGGATAATTTTACTGCATACGAAAAAATATATATCCTAAAATTGAACAACCCTTGAAAAAAATGCCAGAACATACCTGAGACGCAACAAGTGTCTATCTTATGATCTTAAACACACAAACAACGCACACTGTTTCCACGTCGATACTGAATGCGACTGATGCGGCATGCTCTTTCATATAACGTTCATTCGGATCAATTCGGATTGAATATAGCAGTCGAATTCGAGTGTAACACAGCCGCGTGACGCGTGACGGCTCAGTTTAATTCAGTGCCCACAAAATGTGCTAAACGCGCCTAAAGAAGTTTTCACTTCAAAAAAGTATGACCGAATTTTAGTTGGTTGGTGTAAGATCGTCTTTCGGAGGAGACGTAAAGCTGTCGGTCCCGGCCATCTCTGGTCGTTAAGTCACGCTAGAGGCGCTTGCGCGACCTGAAAACTCTAGCACCAGACTTGAGCACCACAAGTTACACGAACTTTACTTTTCTAAATGAAAATTCTGGCACTAAATCAGTTACTTTACATACCTCTGGTATATAGTGTCTTATATTATAATTACAATTATATTACAACACGTCAAAACATTAAAAACATTACTATTTTCACAATAACCTAACATTTCTAATGTCAAAAGTAAAAAATTGTCATATTTCATTGTCGTATTTTCACTTGCTGCCGTTAGGAGGCAGACATTGCCACGTTTTGCGGACTTTATACACACTGGTGTGGATTATTCCGACCACTATTTCATTTCACTAATTCAGTAAATCCACTAGGCTGCACTAGGCCATATGGGGTTTCTATCTTTTCCGCCTGTCGCTGTCATTAAAATACCATTCGTCCAACCACAGAATGAATATATTTATTGCGTTAAGTCAGATCCGGTATTATCGTGCGGGTTTTACGATTTAACAAAGACATACTTTCAATTTTTCTTTTCTTTTATTGCGTTTAATCATACTATCCAAATATAATCCGTAAAGGCCGTATTACACCAACAATTTCTTTGTCAAATAAGTTCATGAAGTGACTTCATGAAGAAATTTGATATATGTAAAGCCCAAATTTGACATCAAATAACTTCACGGTCGCCTTCGTGAAGAACTTCACGAAATTAAAACTTGTTCTAATTGCGTCAAAGTTATTCGTGAATTTCAGTAGTGCCAACAGCAAACATAAAATGCCATGGAAAATTGATGGAATTCTATTTTTAATTTTATTCATAGTTCAATATAAAATAGAAACAAAACCGCATAGCACAGCTCAAAATAACGAAAAACGCAAGCTTCACAAATAACATAACCTTAAAAGTACAATTTTAATTGTTATGTTGGTATAACTGTCAAATGACAGTAAAAATAGGCTAAAACTTCGTGAATTTATTTGATCAGTTTAAAGCGCAAAACTTTATCAAAGAAGTTCATGAATAAATTCATGAAATTATTTGCGAAGAAATTGTTGGTGTAAAACGGCCATAAGACAAATATGACTTATGCAATTTTGACATGAAAGAAAAGGATATGTATTTTATTTTCAGCGATTCACAAAAGTTGGTACCTGCCACCTTCGTCTTGATTTAAAGATGTCAGTTTTGCGCCTTTGACAATTAATTTAATGTGAGAATATGTACGATAAAAAGCAATTTTCTGGTTTTTTGCATCCCCAAGCAAAAAAAAAATGGTGCTTAATTTGTTAAACTATTTCGAGAATGAAAGAAAAAGTGAAAATTCGCCAACCAATATGCAGGAAACCGTAGCAAAAGCACTGGGAATTAGTTTAAGGACTGTGCAGAAAATTGTGCATGAAAGAAAGCATAATATACTTAAGTAAGCCAAAGACTGAAGATTTGAGCGAAAATGGGAGTTCGAAAGGTGATTTATGATTTATACAGATCAAAAACCAATATAACTCTTCCAGTTTTAAAAGAAAATTTAAAAATTCGAAATGTTTTGGAAATCGGACTTGAATCGTTATCAAAATTAATAAAAAAAGTTGGGTTTTTGCTATAAAAAAGACTGTAACCGGAGATTCTTATGTGAGCAGCCACAGATAGTGAGTCAGCGTGTTCAGTTTATAAAAAAATATACCAAAAATTACAATTCAAAATTTAGAAAAGTAGTAGTTCAGTGCTTTTGCTACTGTTTTCTACTTATAGGTTGGCAAATTACCATTTTTTCTTTTTATTTCTTGAAATAGTTAATAGAATTAAATTACATTGTATTTTTAGGTGAGGTAATTTTGTTGCTAAAATAAATTACACTGTTTATTATTGTCGTTTTTAATAAATAGATTTAGTAGATACATATACTATTAACAGGGATGGCGAACCAATGGTTCGCGACATAAAAGTTTACTATGAATTATTATATTACGAATTTGACGGCACGTCTATGGCCTCATTAAACATTTCTTTAGAAAAAATGGCACGTTAATACGTAAAGGTTCGCCATCCCTGTACTATTATGTACATAATTTTTGCAAAAATAATAATATATGTGGCTATCTTCACGACAGTTAAAATAATAAAACCATGTTTCTTTTCTCCGGGTATATATTGATACCTACATAATCTCACAACATTTTGATAAGCTCTGGAATTTTCGAATTGATTCATATGAGATCTTGCTCTATCGATACGTAAATGACGCTGTCACTGACTAAGGCCTTGAATAGATTCTGCAACATTATGCGAAAGAAGATTTCTATAGCGTTAACAAAACCGTATGCTCTGCTACGCAATGAACGCACAAAAAACTGTCAATAAAAATGATGAAGCAGAAAAACAAAAGATGCAAACAAGAGATAGACGAGAATATCTCGTGTATTTTTATGCAGATATATGGATATCGTGAAAGTTTTGTGGTTAGATGTAACGTGGGAAAATTTGAGTTCCCATTCTAGGTACTTTGTTTTTGGCGAAACTGTTTCTTTCCAATCTCAAACATTATGCCTTTAAACGAATTTCAAAAATCGCTTTTCTTTACATCTCTCTTTTCTCGGTAGTATTTAAAAAAAAACATGGGTTTATTTATTTACAGGTTTTTTTATAATAATATTAAAAATCAATAACATTGTTTTTTTTAATAAAAATAAATTCAATAAAAGCATCATCACAAAACCATAGATTAACAAATCTGTCCGATTTTGTAATGAAAAAATATACACCCATTTATATTATTAATTTTAATCACATCATAAATATATTTCAAAATATAAGTAATTAATTCAAAAATATTTAATAAAAAAAAAGGAAAAATTATAAATAAGGGAGAAATTATAGTATTTGTAAAGTTGTAATATTTTGTATTATTATTATATTACCTATATACAGTGACCGGCAGAAAGTACGCACCAAAGGGGATTTTTTTTTATTTCAAAATTTACCAAATTTTTTTGGCGGTGGAGAAGTTCTGCATGTTCTTAAACAAAAAAGAGCATAGACAAAACTAGTAAATATTGCGCTGTATACGAGGGAGAGGTGAAAACGTTAAATTCACTCAAGAATAAAGTGCCCTTATTTTTTACTGTAGAAAATTTTTTTATTAGGAAATGTTGTTTGCACTTAAAAGTTATCCATAAATACCAAACTTCAGCTCGGTGGCACAAAGAAAGTGTTTTTAGTTTTTAAAATACGAATCGATAGAAGTTATGCAACCCATAAATTCAATTTTTTAACAGCTCTTGGGCAATTAGACACATAACTTACTTAAATTTGTTTAAATACGCGAGAACTGGACGTTTAATAAAATAACGTCAAAAATAATCTAACTTTTCTGGTGCACACCGTACATTATTCTATGGATAAGAGGAATAACTTTATGCAAAACAAATGAGGGTTACTAATACTTCATATATTTAACAATATTTTGCCGTTCCCAATTTTTCAAAAACTCTTAAACCCATTGGTTCATGAATTAAAGTTTAAACCCTTACAATAAAATTCGTTTTCATTTAAATCTAGTTGCCATGAGAAATATTTATATTTGTGCTACCGAGCTGAAATTTGGTATTTATGGATAACTTTTAAGTGCAAGCAACATTTCCTAATAAAAAAATTTTCCACAGTGAAAAATAAGGGCAATTCTTGAGTGAATTTAACGTTTTCACCTCTCCCTCGTATACGGCGCAATATTTACTAGTTTTGTCTATGCTCTTTTTTGTTTAGGGACACCGTCAAAAAAATTTGGTAAGTTTTGAAATAAAAAAAATCCCCTGTCGTGCATACTTTCTGCCGGTCGCTGTATTATTAAAAATCAATAACATTGTTTTTATTTTAATAAAAATAAATTCAATAAATGCATCATTACAAAACCATAGATTAATAAATCTGATTTTGTAATGAAAAAATATACACCCATACCAACATTCATATTATTAATTTTAATCACATCATAAATATATTTAAAAATATAGGTAAGTAAGTAAATTCAAAAATATTTCACCAAAAAAAATTATAAATAAGTGAGAAATTATAATAGAAAAACTGTAACATTTAGTATTATTATTACCTATATATATATAAGTTGGCTTACCTTTATATAATTTTGCATAATCCATGATTTTAATTTTCTTTTAAATGTCAAAAAACTCATAGTTTTCAAATTAGTAGGTAATATATTAAAAATTTTGATGCCAACAAATAAAGCATTATTTTTTAAAAGTGTTAAATTAAAATTATCATAACATAAACATAGATTTGTTTTTTGTCTTGTTTGGTATATTATATGAGTAATGTTATGTAATACATTTTTATATATATATATTATATAAAATGGAAGTTTTGTAATAAAGTTGTTTTAAACTCAGACTATTATTATTAACAAATAGTATTTTTAAAGGAAACAAAATATGTTTATTAAATATTATTTTTGAAACATATTTTTGTATTGTTATAAGCGGTTTCAAATTCGAGTCGTATGCACTTCCCCAACCAATTATACCATAGGAAAGAATTTATTGAAAAAGTGCATAATAAAACATTAAACAAAGTTTTTGATTTACAATATTTTCTAAAAGTCTAAATTTACATAAAGTGTTTCTTAATTTTTTTGTAAGAGCGTTAATTTGAGGATTCAATTTTAAATTTTGGTCAATCAATAGGTATTCCTAAATATTTTATAAATTCAACTTTTTTAATTTTATTTTTGCAAGAACGGTTAGCATAATTAATTCTAACTATATCTGATATTTCTAAACAATTTAAATCATGAATTTTAATTTCTTTTAAACTATTTGGCCCAGTATCTTTATAACAAGAAATAATAATAAATTTTGTTTTAGTTAAATTTAAGTTTAATAGGTCATAACTGAAATTATTTTTTATTATTGAAATATCTAGTTCTGAATTTAAAATGCATTCATTTCAAGTATTAGCTGGTATTATTAATACAGTATCATCTGCATATAAAAATATTTTTCCATTTAACTCTGATTTTAATATATCATTAATATAAAGTAAGAATAAAATTGGTCCCAAAACAGTACCCTGAGGAACACCACAAATTAAAGTAGTTTTTTTTACTACTGAAATTATCTATTTTTACTTTCTGTTCTCTATCTGATAAGTAACTTTTAAATAAATTATATGCGATACCTTTAACTCCACAAGATTCTAGTTTAGATAACAGTTTATTTTGTGATACTGTATCAAATGCTTTTTGCAAATCTAAGAATATTCCAATAACTTTTTTACCTTCATCTAAACATTTTGATATAAAATGAGTAACATTAAAGATTGCATTCTCTGTTCCTAATTTTTCTCGAAATCCAAATTGATTAGGTGAAATTAATTTGTTAATTTCTAAAAATGAATATAATTGATCTTTAATACATATTTCTAAAACTTTTCCTATTGTATTTATTAAAGAAATCGGTCTATAATTATCGGATAGTGTTCTGTCTCCAGATTTATAAGTAGGAATAATTGTAGATGTTTTTAACATTGTTGGAAAAGTTCCCTGAGTAAGACACATGTTAAAAAGATAACTATAATTATTAAGGAAATATTATGGGATGTAACTTTTAAAATTTTATTGTTTATATCATCAGGACCCGGGGACGTTTTTAATTTAAGTTTATTAATTAAATTATATATAAGATATTCGGATATAGGAGTAAAAAATAGACTATGAGGAGCATTAGTTTGTTTTATATATTAATACAATTTTTAGGGGTTGTAATTTTTTTGCTAATTCAGGACCAATATAAGTAAAATGATCTATAAAAATTTCAGAAATATATTTTTTATTATCTACTAACTGATTTTTATTTTTTCGAATATTTTAAAAATTTTATTTTGTTTTCTTTTTTATCTGTAGCTTCATTAATTATATTCCAAACTTCTTTTTTCTAATTTTGTATCATAACAAATCTATTACGATACGCATTTGCGTATCGTAATGAAGCTATTTCGATACGCGTTTTTTCTTTATATGATGTGGGTAACATTTAAATGTTTTATTTCATTGACTTGCGCGGCCTTTGTGATTTACGAGAAAATCCATTTTTCGCAGAGGAAAAATAGCTTGATAACCTACTTTTTTATTCTGTGTGGATAACAGTCATGTATGTTGGTTGCATAAATCTATAAATCAATCTTTTGTAGATGCTTCAAGCTATCATTTTCTGCCAAATCCTATCCAAAATTCAATCTACTAACCTTCCAATATCGATTTTACCTACAACTTTATTTGAATTTTCCTTCCCTATACTTAATTGCAATGCCGTGACGTAAAATCACGTCTTTTGAAATTCGAAAAAAAGTAGCAAAATCGCCCGAATTTCCGAATGCTCTGTATATGTACCGAATGTACAAGGATCACACAACGTATTCCGTCCAATTTCAAATCTCATATCGCTAAAATAACTTAAGAATCTCGTGGTGAAAATGGGTCAATAAATCAAAAAATGACAGTTCGCAAAATAATTTTTGTGGTCCAGAGGCTACTATGATAAAAAATAGTATTACCAACATAAAATTTAGACATAAAAAGTTACAAAATTTGAAGGATTTATTTTCTTTTTAAATATGTGTTTTTTATTGAAAAAACTACAAATTAGAAAAAATAGTATAACGTACGTGTTATATAAAGCCGTTTTAACTAAGCACTTGTCCCGCGTGCTAAAAAATGATGCTTTATAAAACGCATCCGTTAATATACTATTATGTCACCTTGTGTTTCTAAAACTTTATCTTTATAATATTTTTCTTTAGTATATTTTATTTGTTTATTTACAAATTACGAAAATTTCTATACTCGCGTAATAGATTTTGATTATTTTTATTTTTTAAAACTGTTTTACTCATTTTATCTCTCAATTTTATTAATAGAATAATGACCGTATGCACCATTTTACCCATTAGGCATGATTAGGTGATCGTGATTAACCAGGTAACCGTGATTAAATAAAACAGCCTATGCACCAACTAAAAGGATATGTGGGTTTTGTAATCAGGGTAAAGTTAAAACCTCGATTTGGCAACATAGCTCAGAAGCAAAAATTCGTGCCATCAACCAGAAAAATAAACCCTTTATTTTTCTGTGACCAGAAACACCAAACCAAGCAGATTGACAGTTGTGGTTATGTTTTCTTTTTGTTGTTTTTTCAACTTTTCCGAGAACTTTTTCCAGTTTGGCTGTTTTGCGCCCCCAATTTCACACTTCGGCATCTAGAGTCATGGAGTTTGACTCACAGAAAAAAAAGGGTTTGACTGGTGAGGAAGAAAATAATATATTAGATGCGAAAAAGAAAAGAACTGTTAGCTGAACAAACCCTATTTATCTATCAAATCAAAATAATTTTGTCTCCGAGGTCTTTCTAGCTCTCGGAAAGCCATCATTAAAAATATCCATTACATTAAAATCATCATCGAAGATGATTTCGTCTCCCATTTTAATTTTATTATTGAAAATTCGAGACAAATTTCAAAACAAAACAGGAAAATAACCTTTTAATCATGATTAAATATAGAACCCATCAAGA
The DNA here is from genome assembly GCA_963969555.1 of Polydrusus pterygomalis. Classification (NCBI taxonomy): domain Eukaryota; kingdom Metazoa; phylum Arthropoda; class Insecta; order Coleoptera; family Curculionidae; genus Polydrusus; species Polydrusus pterygomalis. The sequence continues at coordinate 1,756,658 of OZ018382.1, read as the reverse complement.
TTGGCTGGTTAACTTTAATCTTGATTAAGTTCCTGAGCAGTGCTGGCGCATTGGAAATTTTCTTAATTGAGATATTTAATCATGATTATAAGCTAATCATGATTAACTGGCCTTGGTGCATACGGTAATTAGTTCTTGTGTTATCCAATGTTTTATTTTTTTAAATATATTTTGTGTGAATTGTCACAATATGACATTTTTATGTACCTATTCAAATAATGTCTTAAAAAAACAAAGTAAATGCACGTTCAACATCATAAGAATCTTTTAAAAATTCCCAATTTTCGTTTTCTAAAAAATTATTTAACTTTTTTAAATTAATTTTTTTAAAAACATTATTCTCTATAGGTAAGTTAATTTTTGGAATGTTGGCATTATTATTTACCTTGGAAACTACACGTAGACAACATTTTTCACTTAAGTAGGTACCTACACAAGAAAAAGATTTTAATCATAATCCTTCCTTCCCTTATTTACAAACCGCTGTTACACGTCCATTGCGCCATACCATACACATACATCCACACATAATAGTTGATACCTTATTAATGTTTTTTTTATTAATTCAAGCTCTTTGTAACATCCGTGACCTGACGTCCGTTATTTAAAATTTTAATTATTACCCGCCTATCTGTTGATCAGAAAAATAATTCATATTATAAAGGTCCTCTTGGGTAATATATTTTTCTCTTGCGACACACTTGCACGTTATTCGTTCGTAGACAATGTTTATTATTAAAAGACTTTGTATTTTGATAGATACCGCCGCCATTGATTTATTGGGTTTCGCAAATCTAGATATACTAAAGTTGCAGCTATGGCTGTTATTACTAACATTCAATTAAATCTATATACTTACTTACCAAAAAAAAATGCGGCATTTTATCTTTAGACTTGTGTAAAGCCTTTGATACTGTAAACCATGATATATTATTAGTTATTAGTTAAATTATTTGATATAGGCATAAGAGGAAAAATTTATCGTTGGTTTGAAAGTTATATAAAAAATAGAAAACAATGCGTTAAAATAGGAAGTAATATTAGTTCCTATCAAACAATTAGAAGTGGAGTACCACAAGGTTCCATTCTAGGACCCACATTGTTTCTTATTTATATCAATTCTATTTCAAAGTTAAAATTATATGGACAAATTAAACTTTTTGCCGACGACACATCAAGTATTTATTATGGTAAAAGTATTACGGACATCCAATTAAATATTAAAAAAGATTTAAAAATTATATTTGACTGGTTAGAATCTTATAACTTAACTTTAAATTTTATTAACTCTTCATTTATGTAGATTGACAAACAAAGACTAGATATGGAGAAGAAACCAATAATATTTAATGAGAAAAATATTAATAACAAAGATAACATAAAATTTTTAGGATTATATATTGATTAAAATTTAAGCTAAAGAAAACACGTAGAACATATTCAAACTTACATTTCTCCATTAATTGGGATATTCTTTCAAATTCGTCATTGTATATCTTTAAATTATTTAAAAAATATTTATCATACGTTAGTGCATTCAAAAATTCAGTATCTTATTTCTATTTGGGGTTCAGCCAATTCGATAGTACTAAAACCTTTAAAGAAATTAGAAAATAAAATTAAAGAATGTATTCATAGATTTCCGCACTTAGAACCAACAACAAATTTATATAAACCAAATAAATACCTATGGATACAAATAGGTAATGTATATAATTATTTTAAAAAATGTGCATATTTATTCATTCTTTACTTTTAAAACAAAAAAATTCTAACATAACGTTTACAAAAGTTCACGATCTTCACAGACATGATACCAGACAAACTATTTTTTTACAAACTATTAAAATAAACAGTAACTTTGGAAAACGGTCATTGTTATATAATGGATTAATATTATATAATATTTTACCCGAAAATATTATTTTAAATTTCATTTAAAAAAATATTTCCTCATATAATTTTCTTTCTTAATGAGTTAATAAAACGTTTATACAAAACGATTTTTTTAACTGCCTTTTTTTATATATACAGTGTCACCAGTAAAGTCCGCAGCATGTGGTATTTTTTTTTATTAATAGCTTTATCCAAAATTTGACTTTGGCATCAAGTTCTGCTTCGATCGAGATGAAAATTAAGCAAAAAAAATAGTAGTCACGTGATTCGCATTATCTGTTAATTTTTAATTTTTTCCAAAAAATAAATCAAAAGTAGGGTTATTTCTGAAAGTATCGAAAAAAGTTATTAGAAAAAGTTTTTTTAAATGCAGTTTCTAGCCCATACGCAAAATTTCAGCTGCATAAGATAATTTTGATATTTTACCAATATTTTGTAAATTGCACCACTTTTGCAAAATAAGACTCAACGCAACCTACATAAAACTTCTTAGTTTTGACAAGGCTTTATTTCAGATACATTATCTTTAAAGTAGCACCATATTAAATGTGTGTTTTTCTACATAATCAAAATTGGGCTATTAAAATTTGGTCGCATGTGATGCAAAGTTTATTTGTTTTTGACCCTGTATAAGGTAACTTCATAAAATAAGTATTTTTGAAAACGTAGTTTGTATCTGAAAGTAATACACGTTAATGTTAAGACAAAAAAGAACACAGTGTCTTCAGTGTTTTTTTAAGTGGAAAATAAATTTTAGTTTAACAACGTAAAGTTTATCTATTTTCAACGATTTAATTTAAAACCCCTATATTAAAATTTATTATTAAGCTATGTCATAATAACGTTAACGTGTATTACTTTCAGACACAAATTACATTTTCAAAAATACTTATTTTATGAAGTTACCTTATTCAGGGTCAAAAACAAATAAACTTTGCATCACATGCGACCAAATTTTAATAGCCCAATTTTGATTTTGTAGAAAACACACATTCAATATAGCGCTGCTTTAAAGAAAATGTATCTGAAATAAAGCATTGTCAAAACTAAGAAGTTTTATGTAGGTTGCGTTGAGTCTTATTTTGCAAAAGTGGTGCAATTTACAAAATATAGGTAAGAAATCAAAATTATCTTATGCAGCTGAAATTTTGCATATGGGCTAGAAACTGCATTTAAAAAAACTTTTTCTGATAACTTTTTTCGATATTTTCAGAAATAACCTCACTTTTAAATTATTTTATGGAATAAATTAAAATTTGACAGATAATGCGAATCACGTGACTACTATTTTTTTGCTTAATGTTCATCTCGATCGAAGCAGAACTTGATGCCAACGTCAAATTTTGAATAAAGCTATTAATAAAAAAAAATCCCATATGATGTGGACTTTACTGGTGACTACTAAGTTAGAGTAATAATTGTTAGTTATTTTTATATACTTATTTATTCCTGTAATAAACTTGTAAAGTTGGTTGGGAGTAAAGTAAAATAAAATAAACCTACATAAACACACGCATCTGAAAAATGTATAAGTAATGTTTATTTTTACCTTTTAAATTTCTTCGTGATGCTAAAACAGTGGAACAGCATATGTCTTGCGTAGGTATAGAAAGTAATATAAAGTAACAGTATTTTTCGAGGCGGGTTTTAAATCATTTGTTTTTGTAATTGCGTTTAAGAATTCATCATGAAATGTAAAATAAACCTATTTTTTACGCTCCGCACTGTCACTGAATTTCTTCGATTTGGCACACGCGGATTATTAGAGGATAATTCAAAGAACTGTGAATGATAGAAGAGTTTTCGAGTCTTTATTTGTTTTGACTCACAACGTTTCAATTGGAAAGTATCTCCAGTCGTCTTCAGGTGAATACTCAGACAGAGATACTGATTTGAGAGATACAAAATTGTCATTTCATTAAGGGCAGACGTTTATATTGCAGACTCTATACCAGTGTGGAATATTATGAATAATAAACCTACTGTTCTGGCTAGTTAAATTTTTGAGTGGCTGCGAACGAACACCTTCACTTGAAACCGGCATTAAGCGCCACCATACCTACTGGTAGATTCCCAATAGTAACAAATTAGGTCAATCTAGAATCTAGGCTTCTATACCTAGTTAGTATGTTTCATTTTATTATGACCAATTTAAACACATCGGGGGGCCTAGGCTACACAAACAAGGTATGAAAATAAAGAGAAACACACAACAAGACAGATTATCCCGATGCATGTTGTGGTATATTTTATTTGCAGCCCTGCAATCTTCAAAAAGTTTAAAAGACACTTTTCTATATACATCTTAATCTTAACATAGTATAAAACAAAGTCGCTGTCGCCCGTCTGTCCCCTTATGTGCGTAAATCTTTAAAACTACGCAACGGATTTTGAAGCGGTTTTTTTTTAATAGATAGAGTGATTCAAGAGGAAGGTTTTTATGTATAATTAGCGACCCGCTCCGGCTTCGCACGGGTGGAATTTCAGAAAGTGGCATGCTGGGTACTAATATATCGGGTTTGTATTTATACCAGCGGGTTGCAACGCATGCCGGGTACACGCTAGTATATTATATAAAAGAAAAAATGTAAATTTATATTACTCCAATCTCTAAACTAAGAAAAAATCATTTCAAAGATCCAAAAATTAAATTATGATAACAAAAAAATTGTATTTGCACGAGAAAACCGAATTATATAGCACAGCTGTATTAACTAAAGTTCTTTTGCTAAAGCAATTTATTTAAAACTTTTTTCAAATATATTTCTATTTATTTCAGCTCGTTCGGGTTCCATTGCCCCATCCGTTTGGCCATCGCCGGGCGGCACCGAATAACAGGTTGTTTTTCATTGCGCATGCGGGCGCCCCCAAAACATTAAATTATTAATTTATGTAATATTTTCGATTTTGGTTTTTGTTTTTCCCATTATTTTCATACGTTTACGTAAACCAAAAGGGCGCCAGGCCAGGGCAAAAGGCGCAGCAATGGCGCCAGAACAAAAGGCGCGGCGGGCCAATCCGTCCCTGGACTTGAGGTTACTTACGCGATAACATCGAAGATTGGTTATTTTGCTGGTTTTGTTTGTTTTTATATTCGACTTTATAAGTTTTATAGTTTAATTGACTGGTTTTCTTCCCTTTGGAACTAAAAACACGACGACGGATCATTCTTAAACAACTTTTAGAAAGAAAACCTTACATAACAATTTTTTATCCTCAAAATCTGATCTGGTTTGCAACTACTAAAAATGCCAGAAATTACTAACTTAATTCCCAACCTAATCAAAAAAATTGAGAAGAAATTCCAATTTTTTGGCAAGAATTTAAATTTTAAAGCCCGGACCTGTCTATTTTCCCATTCGTCAAACGATAATGTTGCAGTGCGCATGTCTAATCGTGTGCAGCCCAACTAGCAATATGGATATCAAAAACGACAAAAGTATTATATAGGTGTTCGTTAGTGCTATTTAAAGAATACTTCAGTTCTATAATGCCGATAGTTAAAACCATTCCAGCGAACGAACCAAATTATCCCATAATATAGTTGTAAGAAGGAATATACAACAAATATTATAGTAGAAACGGCAATCAGGAGTATCTGTGTTTTATTAGTATTGCATAATTATTTATATCACATTTTACACAGCCTTTTTAAAATAGTTCTAAAAGATGTATATATAAACTGTATAGTATTTGTCAATACTCTTATACAACAGTTATAAAATAGTTTTATACACAATGAATAAGAAGTTGTGTAGCTTACTTTAAAATAATTTATTAAAATTAGTATAATATTAAGACAATACAACTCTTACAGAACTACTTTAAAACTATTTTATAGACGTTCATAATCTTAGAAATTGTCACTATTATAAAATTCTTATAACATTAAAATGTATCTTATTAGAATAAAATGTTTACTAACACCGCGTTATACAACTTAACCTCATTTCCGTTTATAGAACAAAAATGACGATAAACAAGTTTAAATTAAATCAAAACATGCTTTATTGTTGAAGAACATACAATTTCATTGACAAAGTGTATATATAAATATAATAAAATAATATATTCTAGATCATACCTAAAAATAGAGGTGAAAACAGAGAAGGGGACAAACACGTCCTTAAAATTCGCAAGTAGTAAAGTCAACAAACCATAAAATAAAATAAATCCTCTTACTTAATTACTTTGGACATGGTTGGCTCATAATGGTCCCAAAATTTAAGAATGGGTTTTGACTTTTGTCTAGTAATAAAATACACCTAGGTACCAACCTAATTAAGAGTTGGCAACCTTTTAAAAACGGAATAGATGACGTTCATATAAGGCTTCTTTAGCGCCTGCATAGGCAACATTACACCACTAAAGTCTCCTATAAGGACCCAAAAAGAACCAAACGACTTTTTAGCGTATAATTAGACAACATTATTCAACCAAAGCGTCGTATAATGACGAAAAGAGAACAAAAACATTGTATTAAAAATCCGCCATATTTTTCACGTCCTTTCGCTATTTCGACTGACGCCATTATGCAAATGTTATTTTCTTAAACAAAAAATACACGAAACTTATCAATTTTTTTGGACAAAGACCATAATTACATAATTATTCTATCATTCACTTATTAAATCTGGTGTTAAATATACTGCAGATTAAATTTTTACTTTTTTTTGTTAAATATTTGTTATCGTACTAAACACAAATTTACGCCAAAGAGAAGGCGCTTGCATTTTTTACTGTAAAAGTATATATATTTTGTCAGAAAAAGTTGCCGGGCACATAAAATTCGTCATTTAATGCCGTTTGTCAAAGATTCTATCATTACAAAATATTTTTTATTAGAAATATTCCATCGCCATTTTAACTTATAAATGTTATCCATATTATTTTGCAAGACCTGGGTTATACAGCAATTTTGCGATATTTTGGTGTAGTTCTTCAACATTATAAAATGAAATTTTTGTTTTAGGATTTACAAAATATCTATATAACAGTTTTATAAGTGGTATTTAAATATACCTATATGAATTGTATAATGACCATACAGACACTATAGAATTAAAATATTTTATAAAAATGGGCCTTTTTTGGTTGTATAGCTATCGTATTACGATTTAAAATACCCCTTTAAAAATAATTTGGTTTTATCAACTTGCCTTGTGTAGTGGTTTATACAATCATTATAAATATAATTTTGCTAGTTGGGAGCTTTGTTTACAATGTCAAAATTTGCCACTTTCTAGATTATTGTTTGCTTATCTAAAGGTAAATATTTATGATATATTACGTGGTTTTATGCATAGTTGCATTGAACATAATATATGTTTGGTTTAATAAAACAATCTAAATATTTATTAGGACATTTGATTAAACCGTTGCGTTGTATAACTTGTCTTATAACCTCATCTCATCTGTATATACGGACACTCAAATCTAGATAAGTGCATTATCTAATAACACATTATATCATTAAAAAACAAATTAATACCATCTTGTACCTAATTAAACCGTATATTATTGCAAACCAACACGGTACAGTATAAATTCGCCTTTAATCATACCCGTCACAGTAGCGTCGGTCTTATATAAAATCAAAATTACTATTTTTAAACAGATCGCCATTAAATCTAAAACATAGATTACACAAAAAATAACACTAGATGTATTAATCTCCGTCTATAATTAGTTAATTTTTTTTACGGCGATCCCAGTCATATCTAGGCTAGGAGGCGTTACGTTTTTGCGACTCCGATATTTATTTGTTGGAGTTTTCGCGCGTTCGTGAAACTGTTTATTCCGCGATTAAAAAGGATCAACATTATCAGATATTGAAAACGTGTGGTAGGCACCACGGACCTATAAAAAAAAAGTAGAATATTAAGCTTACAGCGGTATGCAGTACATGGGCACAGAATATACACGGTGTTCATTTGAAAACTTCCCACCGCGATTTTCCTGCTTTAAAATGAAAATGTGGAAAATCGCTCGGACCCGTCGAGTTTTATTTCGAGGGGGACATATTTTGCGTATATTGTCAATCTTGTTACTTCAAGCCCCTAGGAGGGAGGGGGTGTAAGATCTAAATCTTTAATGGATACCCCTATTTTATATAGTTTTTTTGGATTCTGCATAAAATTCTGGACATTTTTTAATAAAAGCATTATTAGTCTATACTTAACAGTTTCCGAGATATTGACTCTTGAAAAATGACATTTTTGAACTTTGACAGCGTCTAGCTTTCTAACTGTACGTCTTAGAGCAAAACGGCTTACATGTCCCTATCTTCGATTTTTATTATCTTTCCAATAGTGTCAACTTCCGGTCAAACCGGAAGTACTATATTTCTTACATCCGGTCTAACCGAAAGTTCACACTATTGGAAAGATAATAAAAATCGAATATAGGGACATGTAAGCCGTTTTGCTCTAAGACGTACAGTTAGAAAGCTATAGACGCTGTCAAAGTTCAAAAATGTAATTTTTCAAGAGTAAATATCTCGGAAACTGTTAAGTATAGACTAATAATGCCTTTATTAAAAAATGTTCAGAATTTTATGCAGAATCCAAAAAAAAATATATAAAATAGGGGTATTCATTTAAGATTTAGATCTTACCCCTCCTCCCTCCTAGGGGCTTGAAGTAACAAGATTGACAATATACGCAAAAGATGTCCCCCTCGAAATAAAAATCGACGGGTCCGAGCGATTTTCCACATTTTCATTTTAAAGCAGGAAAATCGAGGTGGGAAGTTTTCAAATGAACACCCTGTAGAGGTAGCTATAGTGAAATCTGGTCTTATGATGCGGGTCCAAAGGTCACCGATCATATGAATCAATTCGAAAATTCCAGAGCTTGTCAAAATGTTGTCAGATTATGTAGGTATTAATATACCAAGAGAAAAGAAATATAGTTTTATTATTTCAACTATCGTGATCGTGAAGATAGCCACATAAAATATTATTATTTTTGCAAAAATTATGTACCTACATAATAATAGAAATACAGGGGTGGCGAATAATAATAGAAATACAGGGGTGGCGAACCTTTATGTATTAATAGCGTGCCATTTTTTCTAAAGAAATGTTTAATGAGGCCTAGTGATGTAAAATTCTCGGTAATAATCTTTTGGAGAATATTCTCAAGTCAGAGAATTTTCTAAGAATGGTAAGAAAACCGCTAAAAATAGCAATAAAAAGAAATTAAAAATTACTTATTCTGCTTATTTTCGGCAAATGTCAAACGGCGTTAATCAAATAAAACGTAAAGAAATAAAATTTTTATTTAAAAAACATAACATACCTTCCCAAGAATAACTAAAAAAAAACAAAAAAACAGTCAAATAAAGAAAGATCACATTTAACTATTAAAAACATACGAGTATACGTTCGTGCTTCTAGGGGATTTCCCTGAATCACGGTTGCCAGACGTAAAACACTGTTGCCAGACGTAAAACACTGTTGCCAGAGTTATAGAAAAGGTTAGGGAAACTCAAAATTTTAAAAATCATTGCAAAATTTTTCAGTGTAAATCGAGGCGGTGTAAATTATGTAGAAAAACTTCTCTACAGAATATTCTCGGGAGAATTTTCTTACAGAGAATATTCTCTCGAGAATATTCTCCTCTCATATCACTAATGAGGCCATAGACGTGCCGTCAAATTCGTAATAAGTATAATAATTCATAGTAAACTTTGTGATCGGTGGCGTGCCCAACATTTTATGTCGCGTGCCATCAATGGCACGATTTTAACATATTTGGTAAAGGATTTTAGTTTGTTTTCAAGCCACCCATAAATTCACTTTTTCGCCAAGATGAACTAGGTTGTTTATTTAAAATTCTTGAATGGTATGATGCATTGTCTAATACAATTAAAGACGGCTCATCTAAATTTGGGATTAATTGAGCTTTTAGCCATTTTTCAAACATTTCGCAATTTATATTGTCATGATAGTCAGAACTTTTTGATGTGGAAGAAAAAATTAAGCTTGCACCTGGAACATATCCTGTTACAGAACCGGCATGTAAAATAATGAACCGCTTTCCCGTGCCACATCCCTTTTGCCTTTTAATGCTTTTCACAGAATCATCTTGCCAAGATTTGGAACCACTTCCATTTGAAAATATCCATGTTTCGTCTGAAAATACTACTTTTCCAAAATTTGATTTGTAATTTTCCGTATATTTTTTTAAAACTGAACAAGCTGACTCACTATCTATACTATGGCTGCACATAAAAATCTCCGGTTACAGTCTTTTTTATAGCGAAAACCTAGCTTTTTTTTAAATTTTGATAACTATTCAAGTCCGATTTCCAAAACACCTCGAATATTTAAATTTTATTTTAAAACTGGAAGAATTACATTGGTTTTTGCATAAATCACGTTCCGAACTCCCATTTTAATATTTTCGCTCAAATCTTCAGTATTTGGCTTTCTTTGTTTACATTTTTTAGTATTCTTCGGTATTATATTATGCTTTCTTTCATGCACAATTTTCTGCACAGTCCTTAAACTAATTCCCAGTGCTTTTGCTACGGTTTCCTGCATATTGGTTGACGAATTTTAACTTTTTCTTTCATTCTCGAAATAGTTTAACAAATTAAGCACCATTTTTTTTGCTTGGGGATGCAAGAAACCAGAAAATTGCTTTTTATCGTTCATATATTGTCACATTAAATTAATTGTCAAAGTCACAAAACTGACATCTTTAAATCAAGACGAAGGTGGCCGGTACAAACTTTTGTGAATCGCTGAAAATTAAATACAATATATTATCCTTTTCTTTCGTGTCAAAATTGCATAAGTCTGTCATATTTGTCTTACGGATTTTATTTGGATAGTAGGTATGATTAAATGCAATAAAAGAAAAATTGAAAGTATGTCTTTGTTAAATCGTAAGACCCGCACGATAATACCGGATCTGACTTTACGCAATATTATATTCTGTGGTTGGACGAATGCTATTTTAATGACAGCAACAGGCGGAAAAGATGGAAACCCCATATCGAGGGCCTAATGGATTTATTGGATTTACTGAATTTAATCCAAGTTACAAACTCAGAGAGAGAGAGAAAACCGGCCTTTAATTGCTACTACGTTCGCGGTTTTACTATTTTATAGGTAACGTAATTGTGATCATTCGTGCAGAATCTCCCCGTAAACATTACTGGAGCATTCAAACGGTATTGGGACTGAAATTTTTAAATTGCTTTGCATCACCCGTCAAATTACAAATGGGATTATGATGGACATATTGGTATGCATGGTGTGGAATGATATATACATACCATGTATACCTATACAGACCTATACCCATGTAAATTATGCCATCCTCAAATATGTACTCCCCTATTAATTATACATAAAAATGGTATTAGACTTTTTTGAAGGCCGTTGTATGATGAACTAGCACACCAAATTTTATTATTTTCTAATGAGCCACTACAAAGTTATTTCGAAAAAAGTCTTTGTAAAATTCCTAAAAATTAGAAACCGCTCTAGAAGATTTCTCTAAAATTCAAAAATAAATCCCCAAACATTTTTTATAGGCCTCGCTTTTGTCATGTAAAAAAAATGGGACCGCAAGGACGGGGCGCAGCCCTAACCAACCTTTTCTTTCAAATTAGAAGACACCTTTTTGGAAAGCTTGTTGAAAAAGGGAATTCTGTCAAACCATGTGAAAAAACTAATTTTTAACGAATAATTACATTAAAAATAACTTTAAAATTGTAATGTCACTTTTTAAGCATGACAATTGTTGAAAATGTATCCCATGAACCTGTTGGCATATATAGACGCAACAGATGACAGAACTCGTCTCTTACTCTTTCCTCCCAAACTTCTGGCGTGATTCAACGTACCTTTGCCCGAATCCTTGCCTTCAACTCCAGATTTCTGGGTCTGATGACATAAACCCTTCTTTCATAAATAAAAATCTAAGGGTGTAATATCCGGGGATCTGGGCGGCCACTCTATAAATCCTCGCCGTTCTATCCCCCTATTTGGACATGTGTAACATTTAGGAATTGTCTTACATTTCTTGCAAAGTGGGGAGGGGCTCTATCCTGCTGGAAAAATATCCTTTGGTATAATTTTCATAATTAGGGATTATTCTTGAAATTCTACCCTTATTCTATCTAAGTCATTCTTCAATAACTCTTGTACCAGTAGCCAGTGGCGGATTTAGAGGGGGGGCACAGGGGCACGTGCCCCCCCTGTCATAATAATATCGCACGAACCAACCTAAGCGCAACACCCAAAATTTCAAACACAGTGACAAAGCATTGTACTGTAACAACCAAATATTTTTTTGATGCCAAAACTTTACAGCATTTAGAAATGGATATTAAAAATCAGGTTTTCAACGTGGTTTGATAATTAGCGAAAAGATGGCGTAAAAGCACGTTAGATAAAAAGCATACATTTTAGGATTTTAGAATTTGTGTTTTGTTACAGAAAACTGTAATCTGTGGTTTTGTTTACAAAGAAAGTGTATTATTTTGGGGTAGTAAGGACTTATTTTAATAAAAATAAACATGCCAAAACGGCTATGAATGTGGAATATTTGAGAAACAATTTTAGCTCATCAATTTTAGCTCATTAAGTATTGAGCAAAAAATTGAAATTAAAATTGAGGGAAGACCTAAACCCGAAATTAACTTGACACAGATTACAAAGTGTAGATCTAGGGACTTTATTGTTATTGATAAGTTTGCTGGAAATAAAACCAGAAGATTGAACTTTACTTTTAAACAATGTACCCGCTAATGAAAAATAAATTGGCCTTATTTTATTTTTTTTATCTTATTTAATTTTCAATAAAATAAGTAGGTAATCATACATTTTAAAAATATTTACTAAAAATTATTGACCAAATTTGGGCGTGGTCTTAAAAAAATTTCGCCTGCGGCGCGTTTTGTCCGCAGCGGGCTTTTCGTGCACCCCAAGATAACAAGTAAGTGCCCCCCCTGTCAATTTTTTCTGAATCCGCCACTGCCAGTAGCTGAATTTTACATGGTTTTATGTCAGTTGGTTTTGTGATCTTTAACACCGTTTTATGATCGATATTGTCATAACGAGATAATTGTCTTGCTGATGTAATTAGGTTTTCTTTATAAGTCAATTGATAGGATATATCCATCTTCTTCGAAGAACATGTCTTATGACCCAATTCTTCAAACTGCTTTTTAAATTTGCTGACTGTGTACCTACTTCGCGACAGGACAGGAAGCAACTTCTTCTTGACTTCGTTTTCTTCATCTGTATGGAAAAACTAAAATTTACCAAAGTAACGTCAATCTACCCCTCCCCCCCCCCCCCCCCCCAATTTCTCTCTGGTTACTGGCCTGCCTAATGTACCTAACATCGTCTTAGTACGAAAGACCCGAAAACATCGCGGTGCTAATCTTCGTAAAAGTAGTAGACATATTATTATTACAAAACTGTACTTAATTAAAAAAATTAAAAGTATATAACGACTTCCTTCCCACAATAATTCACTTAAACATACAACAATAATTTTTTTTATCAACTAAATTCACTTTGTAATAATTTTATGACTATTTTATGACCTACTTTTTACTTGGGCGATCACGTGAAACAAAATGGATATTACCCTTGATTTTTCCCATTTTGATTTGTTTAAAATTTTCTCGGTTTCTAAAATGGGCTTAATTTTTCAATTTTTGGCGTTAAAAATAACCCAGCGCAGAGGGAAACGGAAAATGCTGTGGGGACCGACCTCAACGACCCTTTTACCGAAAGGAAAAAATCACTTGTTAGAAAAAATCCATACTTACCGGAAAAACTAAAAGTATTTCGGTTCCTTCAATATCAGATCGAGTCGAGAGTTTCGCCGCCAAAATTATAGCTACGAGCCAATCAAATACCATGTATTTATTATATACAAACAGTTTGATTAATGTAATAAAGTAAAATGTTTAACGCACACACACTATTAACCAAAACCGGAAGAAAATATTGTGGCCCACTATTGAATTGTCAACTGTCGATACACTTTGTTTTCAGACCTACACTGTTCCGACTGTAAAGTTAAATTTTAGATTGACTGTCAGCCAACAGCTTTGCTCGAAACCGGCATTATGCATCGCCATAGCACTGCTAAATTCCCAATGGTTACAAATTGAGTCAATTTAAGGTGGGAGTATCAACATGCTTGCCAACCTATAACCTATTTCGCGTATAATTATTTAATTTTTCTAGCTTTTACACAAAATTTAAATAAAATCATTATCGTCTTCATTTTTTAGGTTATAATTGACATATTAAATAAATATCAAGGAATTTCATTAAATATTTTAATAGAATTGTATAGCGAAAAATATCGGGTAAGATTTTTTTAACATTATATTATGTCATTCTTCTTTCACTATACAATTCTCCCAAAATTAGCAATGAAATAAATTGATATTTTTGTAATGTCAGATATTACCTAAATATTGTACCGACGATATTGATTTTATTTAAATGTTATATAGTTCATCAAATAATAATAAACTAAAAAAAGCAACGCGAAATAAGATATAGGTTGGCAATAGATGGAATAACGTTGAGAATTCCACCTTAAGATGTAAAGAAAACCCAAAAGGGGGTGAGTCTTTGGCAACAGTGTAAATAAACATTGGTGTATATTTTTAACACGCTTTTATTAGCTTCACCTGTATGTTTGTTTGTATCTATGTTTGTTTGTAACCGACTTCTTTGAACCCGATTTTGACCCACTTTAAACGGTCAGATTTAATTTAAATTTTGTAGACTTTCCTACAGAGAACTGCTGTTAATATTCTGTGCTTTCCAAGAACCGCTAACAATACAATAAGCTACAGGATCCTTAATCTACAAGCAAAAAACTCTCCTGTCAAATTTTGACAGCTGTCAGGTATAAAACGAAGAAGCGATTTTGACGAAACAAATTATGGGGTCGTATAGTATTCGATGCGAAGACTTCGGGAAAAATAAGCAAAAAATTCTCCTGTCAAAATTTGACAGTTGTCAATATGTCAAATCGTTTAAAAATAAATGATATTAAGGAAAAAACTATAAGGTCGTATGTATTGACGGTGGAAAGTTGAAAAAAATATGCAAAAAATTCTCTTGTCAAAATGTGACACCCGTGCAATATGTCGGAATTATTACAACAACCGATAGTAATGAAACAAACGTGGGGTCGTATAGATATTGTGGCTAAGAATAGAGAAAAATAAAAAAAAAATTTACCCGTCAAAATAAAATTTTGACAATTTTTTTTTTTAATTTTGAAAATTTTTCTCGCTTGTTCGGGTTTGTATGTATGTTTGTTTGTAACCGACTTCTTTGAACCCGATTTTGACCCACTTTAAACGGTCAGATTTAATTTTGTAGACTTATCAAGAACCGCTGACAATACAATAATCTACTAATCTAGCTCAATCTACTCAAAAAAAAATTTTCTTAACAATAACTCAAACTAAAAAATAAATATAGTTAAAAAAAACTAAAAAACACGCTTTAATAATAATTAACCAAACTAAAAAGCGGAAAAAGAATATAGTTTAAAATAATTCTTGAAATTCTTATTAATGTAGGCAGAAAATAATAATGAACGATAAACATTGATATTATAGTGAAAAAAAAGCGTTTGTGCTATATTTTTCGTATATCGAGCACCCCACGCTTTTTTTACAATACTAATGTTCATCGTTCATTATTATTTTCTGCCTATATTCAAGAATTATTTTAAACTACATTAATTTATTTTCCTCTTTTTACTTTGATTAATTACACAGGCCTGCATGAAATTTGTGATGACGTGATATTTGTTTGTTGAGCTCAGTTTTTATATAGAAATAACTAATTAAAATACAATTGGTCCCCACAGTTTTTTTTTTGCAAAAAAAAAGAAAGAATATAAAAAAAACTTATAATAGGCGTTTTAATACATTTTAAAATGAATGTAGTACTTCAAATTCTAAATGATTGATGAATAAAAAATGATTTTCTGTGGTGCTACACACCTTCCGACTGGAGACTTTTTATCGACTTCAAAAAGGAGCTTTAAAGTTGTTCTTTTACATAATTACAATGTTTTTGCTTCTGTTTCGGCCGGCCATACAGTTAAGTTAAAGGAAAACTATAAAAATTTAGAGGAATTCTTTTAAGAATACGATATGAAAATCACAACTGGGAAGTGTGTGAAGATCTACAAATTTTAGGTCTTCTCTTAGGTGAGCAGTCTGAATTTACTAAATTTCCATGTTTCCTGTGCGAGTGGGCTAGCAGGAATCGAGAACAGCATTGGATAAAAAGAGACTGGTCACAAAGAGAGACTTTAACACCTGGAAACAAAAAATGTAATTCGCGAAAGTCTTATTGACCCTCAAAAAGTTTTACTTCCACCACTTCACATAAAACTTGGACGTATGAAACAATTTGTTAAGGCATTATACAAAGAAGGAAATTGTTTTAAATATTTGTGTAAAACATTTCCGGCTCTGTCAGAGGCAAAATTAAAGGAGGGAATCTTTGTAGGGCCGCAGATTAGCAGCTTGATAAAAGATACAGAATTTGAAAAGGTAATAGAAGATAAGGTAAAGCATGCATGGAATGCTTTTAAAGAAGTTGAACATAAATTACTACTATGTTGAGATCGTTGAAAATATGCTGGAAAATTTCAGGAATTTCAGAATGAGCATAAAAATTCACTTTTTACATTCCCATTTGGACTAATTCCTGGAAAATCTTGGGGACGTGGGTGAAGAGCGAGGTGAAAGATTTCATCAATATATTAAAGAGATGGAAAAAAGATACCAGGGGCGCTGGGACACAAAAATGATCGCCGATTTCTGGTGGACATTGAGAAACAGAAAAACAACCAAATGAAGCTTTTCTGAAAAAAGAAAACGTTTTTTGAAGAAGCGTAACGAATAAATAACCATTTATAATAGTTTATATGTGTATATTTTTGTATTTTTTTCCTTAATATATTAAAAAACTAGCTTATAAATGAAATAAATCGTGTTTTTCTATATTTTTGGATTTTACCGATTTAAAAAATAACCTTACGTGATATAAAAAAACTGAAAGCCGATTTAAAATCAGCGCTACCCAATTACTAGAAAACAGTTAAAATTTTTAAATCAACTTTCAAAGTGTTAAAAAATGCAGGCCTATGTTATTAAAGCGCATATTTCCCGCGTATAAAGCCCCCCCCCCCCCACACACATTCCACATATTGATCGAGGGTTTGCTTGCAAAATAAAACAAAACAATTACAGAATAATTACGTCTAATTATTTACAATTTTACTAAATAAATTATTTTCCACAATATAGTACTTATAAGTATAAACATTATAAATAAGTTCTAAATATTATATGTACAAGAATAAAATGGTAAAATCTACAAAAAAAAAACATAATATTGTACATTATTTGTTATTTAAAAAAATAAATATTAACATTATAACCGAACAAGATAAAATAAAAAGCTTTTGTTGCGAAATAAAATCCTTAATAGCGAGTCACCAATCAGAGAGGACGTGCGACAAACACACATCAACGTCAAAATAAAACAGTGGCTTTTTAAAAAATATAAAAACTAAATAAAATATTAAAATTTATTCTAAAAATAACGAGATGAATTTGACCTTACGTAATACTATAAATAATAAAAAGATAAAACCGTGTAAAAATAAAAACGCCTTTAAGAAACCCCGCGCACTGTCATCGTTCCGATTGCGCCACTATTCAGCAGATAACGTAAGACAAAACAGCGTCGTTGCAGGTAAGGGGTGCGCCGTAGGCGAGTAAACAGGCCACCGACGACATTATTGTAGTCGTCCTATTGCAAATGGTTGCGCAACTACAACGGTGCAAGTGCGCGAGAGCTCCAAGTAATGGTTTGGTATAAAATTATAGTAAACACTGTAATATAAAGAATTAAAAATCTGATCAGGAAGTGACATAATAATATAAAGCATATAGTATAAAGTTTGTCAGCACTAACGTTGCAGGAACGTGTATTAATTATACTCGGTTTCTTTAAGCCTGACAGCGCAGCTGAGGGTCATGAGTCGTAAAACCTCAATAAACCATAACAATAACAGCCGGTACCTGATCTTAAGTAATTAAATTATTATCTATTATATCTATTATTGCATAGATAGATTAGATAACGCCAGCTACCATTCAAGGCTTTTAGAAATACTTTCTACGACTTCTTGGAAAAAAAAAACAGATATTATAAATTGGCTGTCTAAGAAAAATATACCCTTTGAATGGCATGTTAAAAAAAGTGCTTTTAAAAATAGGTTATTCAGAAAATAAGTCACGTTTTAAAAAATCTGTAATCGACGAAATGGCTAAAAAACGTGGTATCATTTTACTTAGACTGCCGCCCTACGACTGTGTTTTAAATTCAATTGAGTTAATATAGACCAGGGTCGATAATTTTTGAAACTTAAAATAATTATAGTAGGATGAAACCCATTGGAAAAGGAAGAGAATATAACAAAAATGAAAGGAAAAATAATTTACGGGCGATCCGAGGTCGGGAAGTGGAAGGGGGTGAGTTTTTAAGGGTAGAAAACGATTTATCTCGATTTCCGGCAAAACTACAAGTCCTATGGCAAAACGTTAAATGGCAAAGTTGTAGGTAATAAAAAGATCTACAACTTTTGTGTTTACACTTTTTTCACATAACCTTAAAATTTATGTGAAAAATTCAAATAACCAATTATTATGGATTTGTAATTTTTGTGTTTATTAATGTAACATGGAATCTTACGTTTTTCGAGTAATTAAAGTATAAATTTTAATAAATAGCTCAAAATTGTACATAATAATTTTTAAAAAAATTCGGATTCTAGTTTTTTTCGTTTCTTTGCATTTTTTGAGAACATTTACCATAGTAATCTATATTTTTTTTACACCATCAGAAAGTAGAGATTTCAACGAACAAAATTAAAAGCCCACCGACTTTTTTAAAAAAGCAAATATTTTGACGTGAGAATTTTCGATTGAAAATTAGGGTGCTGTTTCGTATTAAGTCAAAATAAGGTGAAAAAATAAATATTTTAAATCAAAAAAATTACAGTGTGTTTGGGACATAATAAGGTAAGTTTTCACCAAATTTCGTGAAAAAAAAAATTTTTTTTGTAAAAGATAAAATAATAAAACCAAAAACTTGGTTATTTGAATTTTTCACATAAATTTTGAGGTTATGTGGAAAAAGTGTAAATACAAAAGTTGTAGATCTTTTTATTACCTACAACTTTGCCATTTAACGTTTTTCCATAGGACTTGTAGTTTTGCCGGAAATCGAGATAAACCGTTTTCTACCCTTAAAAACTCACCCCTTTCCACTTCCCGACCTCGGATCGCCCGTAAATTATTTTTCCCTTCATTTTTGTTATATTCTCTTCCTTTTCCAATGGGTTTCATCCTACTATTATTTTTTTCAGTTTTTACCATTTTCAAAGGCTTCAAGCCCTGGTCTAATATGGGCACAAATGAAAGGCTATGTAGCAAGGAATAACACTATCAGCTAAAGTTTTTACGACCCTATTGTGAAAGGTAAAATAAGGGGTGTGCCAATCTATATAGTGTTTAAATGTTACTAAAAAGATATACTTTCAGGCGAAAAATAACATGTTCACCCGGTAAGCTAAAATTTGCGTTTTGCATTTTTAATCAGGGTTCTCAGCTGTCAGGCGATAGGAAACAGACTGTATAGTCGTTATCTTTCAACTCCTACGGTCTAAATTGAGCATTTGACATGCCACTTAAAAACCTGTCAGTTTCGGTCGCCGCGCCATCTACATTCACATGCCCGAAGTTTCTGCGATAGTCGTACAAAAAGCGGGAATCCAACGCGTCCCGTAGAACGCCGATATCGGGTTTCGATGCGGAAAAATCGTTAAACGGTGCCGAGTTAGGCAACTGAAAACGCTGTCATGAGAAGCAGAACTCGTAATATCGTGCAAAAACGTTGAAACGATCCAAAAAGTGTGATCGGGTCGACGCGAGATGATTTAAACAACAGCCGGGCGACAACAGCCCAAAAAAGGTTTGCTGTAAATGTGACGGAGTGAAACTACGCCAATAATGAACATAAGACCTTTGAGACACCGGAAAACGTTGCAAAAATTCCTCTAATCGTTCCTTGTGAGGTATGCCCCGTTTTTTAACATTTGCGGGCAATTGACACCTTTCAAGAGGTTCTAAAACCCCCCTTCTTGTCCCGAATGTGTTATTTTTTCTATTGAAACTATCGGATACAGGAGTTGTAACGATTGTCGAGGCGTTCCGATAGTCGGTTAAATGTCCGGAAGCTCGTCCAGAGCAAGATTTAACGGACAAATCCATGGGATGTAACTGTTCCTGTTCGTCCGGATCCAGGTTCAAATATCCAGACTGGATTTCTATTTCAACGTTTTTTTCGGGTCCTAGCAGTTCCGGTAGAGATGGACGGCGGAACTGGTTCGGTACGGATGATCTGATTTTTCCGAGGTTTATTTGGTGACGTTGTCGCGCAGGATGGTCACAGGTCGCCTGTGAGATAAGCGTATATTATTTGGAGTTGCCGCTACCTAAATAGAAAACAATCATTTTATTATTGGATAAAATAAACACTAACATTATTATCGTCGATAGCAAAAGTATTCGTTTAAAATTTTAACATTAAGAATTGAAAATTATTTGGAAAAAGTACATTTTATTTCTAATAAAATTGGGTTTCAAAAAAAATAAATCAACACAAAACGCTATTTGCCATCTAACAGAACTAATATATGATGCACTAGATAATAAAAAACCTTATATTAGTATTTTTCTAGATTTAGCAAAAGCCTTTGATACAGTCAGCCAGCCCTAATTTACTTTTAAAAAAGTTTGAAAATATTGGATTCGGAGGAAAGCAATTAGAATTAATTAAAAATTATCTGAAAAATAGACCAACTTATGTTCAAATCGATAAAGAAAAAAGCTATCCAAAAATATTTAAGTATGGTGTTCCTCAAGGAACAATATTAGGACCATTATTTTTTAATATTTATATTAACGATTTATTTAGTATAAATTGCGATGGACAAATTCATAGTTTTGCAGATGATACTACAATTTTTAATACCGATACAAATTGGGACAACTTAAATAATAAAATTAAAAAAGATTTTGAAATTATAAAAAATTGGTTTGATAACAATTTGTTAACAAATAATTTTAATAAAACAAATTATGCATATTCCCTTTACTTTAAACCTAAATAACCTACCCCGGAATATGAATAGTAGGTAAGTATTCAAATAAATGAAGACATTCAAAATTTTAAAGGTAATAAAATATTTAGGATATATTTTTGACAGTAAATTAAATTGGAATTTTCACTTAGAATACTTAATTAAAAACTTAAGAAGTTTACTATCGATTTTTAAAAACATTAAAATTCCTTTAAAGTAAGACATGGAAATATTATATTACGCGTTAGTTAAAACTCATTTAAATTACGGAACTTTAGGTTGGGGACGAATAAATAGAACTTTAGTTAAAAAATTAGAAATATTACAAAAAAGGTTTCAAAAAATTATATTCAATAAAGATTATCTTTATCCTTCAAAAGAATTATATTCAGAAACAAAAAAGTTGAACATAAGACAACTTTACATTTATAACATCTTAATATATTATTATATATTTAAAAATAAAAACCTTATACAATTTAAAAACCATAATCATAATGCACGTCATAAAAATGAAATAACCATAAAACCTAAAATAAATAAGTCCATAGGACAAAAAAATTTCAAATAATTATGTTTTTATTTAAACGATTATTTAGCAACTAAAATAATTAAAAAATTGATTTCATTAAAAAAATTTTAAGGCGAGATAAAAACATGGATATTAAAAACAGACAATTTGAAAATATTTTTAGAAATGCTTTAATTAATTATTATTATTGTTCTGAAAAATTTATATTATAAGTAATATTTTTTACATAAAAATTATAAATTAATAATTTTATTATAGGTAATATGTTTCTTCAAAAAAGCTGCGTTTATACTATAAATTAGCATTTTTACTTTAAAACTTGATTTTTAATGCATATTTATGATTTATGATTTTACATAATTAAATATGTGTTTGGCCTTCTGTGGGGTTGCTTTGGGTTATGGATTCCCGCAGAGTCTTAATAAGGAAAAAAGATCTGTCTTTGTTTACACATACAAAACACAGTTGCACATTAATTTGTCTGGTCTGCTACTATATTTTTATTTTCGTTATTTATTATTTTTTACTTTCTTAATAGAAAAATGCTATTACGTAATGAAGGATTAAAAAAAAAGAAAAATTATAGATAAACAATAAATTAACAATAAGGCGTTCTATACTCACTCGCATTCAATCTTTGTGTCGGTAGTAACATCCAATCCGGGTCAACCTTCGGTGTCATATTATCAATCCACTCATGGTCTTCGGGTTTGTTCGGGATGCCGTGTTGTCCGGCTTCGTTTCCACTCTCGTTTTGAGTTTTCCTGCTAAACAAAAGAAAACTGTCATCCAAGATATTTTATTAAGAACTATACAGTATTGGGATAAGGGGAAATACGCACAAACTACTTCAAAGTTATTTAAGCTATAAAAGTTCGGAAAAAGAAATAATATGTGGAGTTCCACAAGGATCAATATTAGGTCCGTTATTATTCTTAATTTACATTAATTCCGTTTCCAAATTGAACTTAAAGGGCATTATAAAGCTATTTGCAGATGATACAACAATTATTTATTTTGCTGCAACTTTCGGAGAAATGTATTGTGATATTAATAATGATTTAAAAATACTTCTTTCTTGGCTTCAATCAAATAAACTTACGTTAAATTTTAAAAATCTTCTTTTATGTTTATAACTAAAAACAAAATAAACTCCATCATTAACCCCCTTAACATTTAATAATGAAAATATTTAATATTCAAAAATTTTTGGGATTAGTTTTAGACGAAAATTTAAATTGGAAATGCCATATTATCCAGTATATTATCAACTCGATATCTCCTTTGGTATCTGTTTTGTACGCAGCTAGATATTTCATTCCTTGAAATACTTAAAAAATATATACTTTTCATTAATATATTCAAAATTACAAAGCTTCCGCATGTGGATCTGCTTGTTTATCAAACTTAAAACCATTACAAAAATTGCAAAATAAAGTTATTAAATGTATACACAAATTACCACATTTAGAAACAACTGTTAATCTATATTATAGACTGAAAGGGTATTTGCACGTTCAAAACATTTATAAATTAAAAATTTGTATTCTAATTCACTCTATTATTTTAAAAGAAAAAAAATCAAACATAACACTTCCGGAGAATAAGACATTACATGATCATAACACCAGACGTTGTATAAATTATCAAACTATACCAGTAAAAATTAATTACGGAAAAAAATCGCTTTTATATGACGGAATAATAAAATATAACAATCTTCAAAAAAATATCAGAAAAATTGGCAACTTTTAAAAAACAATTAAAGAGATATTTATTAAACTAAATTATTTATACTATTTTTTTTTAATTGATTTCATTAATGAATTAAATTGGATTAACTTCCATATTTTTTTTATTGTTATTTTGTTTTAATGGTTATTATTTTCTATATTTTGTTGTCACTTTCCATGTACTTAATGAACTGTAAAAGTTAGTTTGGAATAAAGACATTTCGAAAGTTAAATCTGTTAAGCCTCTGGATTACCTCAAAATAAATAAAACGACGGAAACAACGATCTTTCAACCCTATGATAAACATTCATTATATTTCCACGACTCTTACTCTCTCTTACCCGTTACTTCCATTCGGATCGTCACCAGGAGACAACATCTTATGCGGCAACTCGGGGAACAACAGAGTACCACTAGGACTCGTTGCCAGACTGGGACTTGTTTTACAGTAATCGCTCTTGCTCTTCATATCAAACGGGGAGCGCCTAGAATTGCTCTTGTCTCTTTCGGCATCGTTAAAACCGGGCGATTTGGAACCCCACCTGGAACCAATACTTCTAGATCTCTCAGCGTGCACCGTGTCTCGTTTTTCTGTGTAGCCCCTGTAATCGCTACCTCTTTCAGTATAGCGACCACCAGGAGGTGCTGTATCTCTTGAAGGGCGTTGATGAAAGCCACTCTTAGACTGATGCCCTTGGGAAATGGGATTATGGTAGCGAGACGCATTTGCTGCTATTGGATGGTGTTGTGAAGAACTACTTCTAGATTGATGTTCGGAGGGTGGTGGTGGTACCCTTGAATTCTGCTGATGAGGACCGTTTCTAGGTTCGTCCTTTGGGGGGTGCTGGTAAACAGAGCTTCTCGGCTGAGGATCTGAAAAAAGAAGAAATAATAATAGTAATATTAATAAGTTTATTTAAAATTTAATAACATAATAAATATGTTCATGTTGTCTTCTATAAACTTATTCTTCAATCCCCTGAAGCTGAGCTTCCCAAGTAGCAATTATAGACACAAATTGGACACAAATTCTTTGCTGAGAAACGTTTCGAAACATTTTCGATTAAAAATATTTCGATTGTGTGGAGACACATGTGTTTCGAAACTTTTGCGACACATTTTCGAATTTAGTTACTAGAAACGATTAAGAACTGTTAGTTTCAAAATACTTTCCAAACTACAGTGTCGATACATTTAGGAAACGCACAAAAGAAAATTTTTCGAAACATTTTTATATAATATTATAAAATTGTGTTTAGACACATGTGCTCCCAAATTGTAGCGACACATTTTCGAATTAAGTGATTCAAAACAAATTGGTATTCTTCTGCTTTGAAATATTTACCAAACAGTGATATCCATTAATTACGAAACTTGCGCAGAAAATAATTTTCGAAACTGCCAGAAACCTTTACACTACCGCACCCGGACAATTATTATTATTATTATTATAACCTCGATTATAACGATTATAACCTATAAATTGTACATTTTTGTTTTGTTAATATGGGAAGAAAACAACAGTTTAAACATTCTTCGAGGTTTTACAAAAGTTTTATTAAACGTTCAACAAAGTAAACCAATTTTGTAGGTTATATGTCACAGAAAGTGTAAAGTAGTAGTGTATACCGTGACGGTATACAGAAGTTTTATGCTTCTAAGCTTAACCTTCCTCTTGACGGGACTGTGCATTTTTTACTTTAGCCGACGTTTGTTTCGCATGGTTTCGGTACAATATCGAAACATTCTTCATGTTTCGACACATTTTCTATGAATTATAGCTACATGATTATCGAAACGTTATAGAAACCAAATACTAGAAATTGTGTGTCGACTCCATTTTAGACCAGAATAATTCTCGCTTTCTGGCGGCCATTTTGACAAATTCATTTTTATATTATTAAAATTGATTTTAATTAACTTCCTGCGTCATTTGAAATGTAAAAAAGTGGTTACATTAGTTCCATTTTGCTAGCTTAATCAATTGAAAGAAGAATTAAGTAAAATTTTTAAAATATTTAAGATTTTATTTTTTGACAAAGTATTTATTTTGTGTGTAAATGTCAATATACCGGGAGCGTCTTAAGAATATAAAGCTAAATTACTAAATTGCACGATAAAATTTATTTCGTCAACGATTTTTGGATCTCCCCTGCAATAAACCATAAAAAAAAACTGTATCACTTATAGAAAATACTCTGGTGACAAATTTATTATGGCGAAATTATGCTGTCATTACATTGTTTACTTTCTTTTATTTTACAACCTGCAGAGAGATAGATCTAATTATTTGTTTCAATAATGTTTCCATTTTGACAATTTACAATTCCAACAGTCAGCGCCCTCTCTTTGTAAAATGAACTCTCACTCGACACATTTATGGAAACATGTTCCAAACATTTCTGAAAATTTTTCGAAACATTTTCGATAAAAGTTTCGATTTTGCGTCGAAACAGCGAAAGTCACAGCCCGTACCAACCACTTGGAAACACGTGCTAATGCGCCATTTAAAATGTATACGTTTCGAAAATATTTCCATACATGTTGCCAACAATTTCCAATTTGTGTCGGAAACAGAAACAACAGTTTAGACACATTTACCGTAATGTGTCTAAAAATGCTACTTGGGTTGTTAGGGGCAAATCTTATTTTTTGTTTTAGTAGTTTAGTAAAATCATAAATCATAAATATGCATTAAAAATCAAGTTTTAAAGTAAAAATGTTAATTTATAGTATAAACGCAGTTTTTTTTTCGAAGAAATATATTACCTACCTATAATAAAATTATTAATTTATAATTTTTAAGTAAAAAATATTACTTATATAAATTTTTTATATATTATTTATTTAAAACAATATTAATTAATTAAAGCATTTCTAAAAATATTTTCAAATTGTCTGTACTTTAAATTTTTTTAATGAAATCAATTTTTTTGTCTTATTTTAGGTTTTATGGTTTTTAAATTGTATAATGTTTTTATTTTTAAATATATTAAAACGTCATAAATGTAAAGTTGTCTTATGTTCAACTTTTTTGTTTCTGAATATAATTCTTTTGAAGGATAATCTTTATTGAATATAATTTTTAGAAATCTTTTTTGGAATATTTGTAATTTTTTAACTAAAGTTCTATTTACTCCTCCCCAACCTAATTTAAATGAGTTTTAACTAACGTGTAATATAATACTTCCATGTCTTACATTTAAAATTTTTTTAATGTTTTTAAAAATTGGTAGTACACTTAATTTTGTAATTAAGTATTTTAAGTGAGAATTCCAATTTAATTTACTGTCAAAAATAATTCCTAAAAATTTGAATGTCTTCATTTATTTTAATATAGGAATATAGTTTGTTTTATTAAAATTAATTGTTAACAAATTTTTATCAAACCAATTTTGTTAATTTTAAAATCTTTTTTAATTTAATTTGTCCCAATTTGTATCGGTATAAAATATTGTAGTATCATCTGCAAAACTATGAATTTGTCCATCGCAATTTATACTAAATAAGTCGTTAATATAAATAATAAAAAAGAATAGTCCTAACATTGTTCCTTGAGGAACACCATACTTAAATATTTTTGGATAGCTTTTTTCCTTATCTATTTGAACATAAGTTGGTCTATTTTTCAAATAATTTTTAATTAATTCTAATTGCTTTCCTCTGAATCCAATATTTTTAAACTTTTTTAACAGTAAATTATGGCTAACTGTATCAAAGGCTTTTGCTAAATCTAGAAAAATACTAATACAAGGTTTTTATTATCTAGTGCATCATATATTTGTTCTGTTAGATAACAAATAGCGTTTTGAGTTGATTTATTTTTTTGAAACCCAAATTGTTTATTAGAAGTAAAATTTATTTTTTCCAAATAATTTTCAATTCTTAATTTTAAAATTTTAAACGAATACTTTTGCTATCGAAGATATTAATGTTATTGGTCTATAATTACTAGTTTTACTAGAATCTCCATTTTTAAAAATAGGTTTTATTATACCAATTTTGAAAGCTTATGGATGTAATATACTGGTTTTATTTATAAGAAATGTTAGTGGTCTAGAAATAGTAGTTTTAATTGTTTTTAATATTTCTGTTGTTATTCCGTCGGCACCAATTGTAAACTATCAATTACATTTTCAACTTCTTTATGATTAGTTTCTTTTAAATAACATGAATTTATACTGTTTATTTTTTTATTTGAAAATGCGTTATTTTACCATTATTGATTTTGTTTGCTAGCTTTTCTCCCACATCAGAAAAATAGTCAATAAAGCTATTAGCTATACTTTTCTTATCAGTAAGTGATTCATTTTCAATTTTGATTTCGTTTATATTTTTTTGTTTTTGATTTTTATTACATATTTTTTTAATAGTTTTCCACATATCTTGATTAGAGTTTTTATATTTTACTCACAAAAAATAATGACTGATAAAACTTTTTTAATAGGTACATACTTCAAAGATGATATTGTTAAATTTGTTTTAATATTTTATAAAACTAGTACTACCTTACAGAGGAGCAGGACTACCTATTTTTTATGAAGAACTAACATTTTGCTGTCGTAAACAGAGTGGGAAACACCCTACAGCTATTCATCATAAGGTCATTTACTTTAAACTATTAAAAATGTTTCTGTGCATTACCTACCTACAGGATGTGATCTCAAATTTTGGCGGTGAGCTGCCTGGGCTTCGTTTGGATTATGCTGGTGCGGAGTACTCTTTGATTGGCTCCCGGAAGAAAGTGATCCTTTTGGATTCTGTTGCTGGTCACCACCCATAGACTGATGACCTGAAGGTACTGGTTCATTTGGACTGTGTTGGTGCGGACCGCTCTTAGATTGAAGAAACTTGGAGTCGCGTCGTCGATTGTTTTTTACATCCGATTTAGATTCATTCTTAAAAACCTCATTTACCGGACTTCTCATCAAACTATCGAAGGGATCCGATGCTGGTGACCTACCACAAGGTTTCTTTGCATCGGTGGCATCCTCATCAACAAGTGGTCGTTTCAAGGCCTGACTAAGTGCTTCTTTCACTTTTTTAGTCATTGTACGGGTTTCGAACAGCAACGTATGTTCAGGTGACTTAATGGTAGGGGATTTTTTACTAATGGGTTTCACCACCTGTTTAATTGGGGCAGGTTTTTTTATATTACCTCCCGCTACAGAAGTCTTCTTATTAACGTAAGTGTTCAATACATTTCTGTCGGCTTCGGAGGATCGACCCATCTCAATTGGATCAGTTAAAAGCGTCTTAGAGCGATTTTCTAGTTGTAAAGCCACTAAAGGAGGTGCACTGGAACCTTCAGCGGTATTCTTAGCGCTGGTGTTGATAATTTTCAAGAAAGTAGGGTTGACCACTTTCAAATGCACCGTTTTGCCTTTAAGATCGTGTTTTCTAATGGTGAGTTGCTTTTGCTTCAACGCATCTGCTGGTAAGCCTATTGTGGCCACCTTGGTAACCGTTCTGGATGACTCGGAGGGCACTTGGGGAGAATTAGAGGCGGATACAATAGGTGCCGAGGTCATCTGCGGTTGTTTTAAACCTTCACCCAACGCCGCGGCCCTGGTAAATATCCTGGAAGGTAGAGAACTATCTATAGAGCCACCCAAACTGGTTTGGGAATTTGCGACATGAGTTGATCTAGTGTTAGTTCTTGGTTGCGATATATTCGT
Organism: Polydrusus pterygomalis; assembly: GCA_963969555.1. NCBI lineage: Eukaryota > Metazoa > Arthropoda > Insecta > Coleoptera > Curculionidae > Polydrusus > Polydrusus pterygomalis. The sequence continues at coordinate 1,727,583 of OZ018382.1, read as the reverse complement.
CTTCATCAGCAAGGCGTTAACAGTAAACACTCCTCCTGATACCCCGTTCGTTAACACCAATGTTTTATTTAGAGATGCGTTATTGTCGGAAGGTTTCGTGGCTTCGTTTTTCAAGTCTACTATCGATTTCACCCTTAAATTATGCATGCTTTGGGTTTGCGGCGTGACATATGTTTCTCCTGCATCTCTCTTAGACGCGGATCGCGTAGTAACTCCGCTTAAAGGGACCAGGTGAGGCAGTTGCTCTGGTTTTGCCTCTCTGGACACCTCTTCCGTCTTCCTAGATTCTAGTACAGTAGGTTGGTTGGAAACCGGGTTCCCCTTTTCAATTTTCGAAGCTGCCGGGGTATTTTTACGAACTGGATTTTTTTTCTTTCTTTCAGGCTTCGATGTCTTTATCTCATCAATGGCGGGTATTACTCCTTTATTTTCAACTATATGGTCTTGGGTCATCGATTCTTCCAAGTCCATCTCCTCCGATAACGTTTCGGTGGTGTCAGATACATTAAACCATTCGTTCAAGTCGATGTTGCCTCTCTCTAAATCGCTGCTTTCAGAACCCTGAGACAATTCGGCTAAGTCGCCTGTAAGCGAACTGTTAAGGCACGAGAAATCAGGGTAGTATGTTGAATAATCTTGAGGCTGGGGTTCCACGACCACCTTAGAACTGTCATTCCATGAAGTAAGAATTTTGTTTGGATTGTCAGGTTCAACTCCAAAAGGCCAGACTCCGTCGGGAGGGATGGAGCTGGCATGGCGGAAAATACCAGTTGCAGGAGTACTCGATTCGTCGATGAGACTTAAATCAAATTCCAATTCGTCCATATCATATTCTGTAATCGGTTTTACGTATTCACCCGTCGGATTCTGGTTAAGTTCATTTTTGTCTTCGTTATGCCAATTCATTAAAACGTCCTTGGTTTTGGGGTACGTATGGTCACCTTTCTGGAAAGAACCGGTGGATACGCTGTTTACATCCACAGTATCTCTAGTGGTTTCAGAATGCTGAGATACCGACGTATTCTCAGAGTGTTGCGAAATCGTAGACGTTGCTGGGCTCGCTTTAAATGTCTCATTTCTATTAAAATTCGGCAACACTTGCTCAGGAGAGGCACACGGGTACTCTTCCAGAAATTTGACGTCACTGGGTAGAATATCTGAATGCTCCTTATCATGGTTAAATTCTGGTTCTTTTTCAGACTTAATTTTGCTGCCAAAAGAAGCATCTCTAATCCCGTGCAAGTAGCCCGGAAGAGTTTCGACGCACTGAGTGGTAGCAGCACCCATGTTTGTGGGCACAGAAGGAACCGGTGAGGAGTTTATCGTTTGTTGATTATAGAAAGTTACTGGTGTGGATAGGTCGCTCATATAGGGACTATGAATAGTTGAAGCTACTAAATTATTGGGAAAGTTATTGCCATATATTTGCTGGTATCTGACCTCTGAACCTTGGATAGTAGTAGGGATTTGATTTGAGTCATATGAAAGAGAACTGGCCCCGCTAACATTGCTTTGACTCACATTACGAGATTCGCCAAATAATGTGTTAACAACATCTTTGTTTTCAACAAAATCACGGAGAATTTGTGGTCCCTGGGTGTCCGAACCGACGTGGTACGGATCCAAATTGATGTTTTTACCTAAACTTTCTAAAACAGGAAGATTGTTGACGATTGATAACGTCACAGGTGGGCTAGGATTTCTAAAGTCCAAATTCGGCGAATTTGTTGTTTCAGGGGGACTTGGATTTCTATAGTAATTGGGTATTTGTACGAACATATCTTCATTCACGTTGGGTGAACATTTAATCGATTCATTAGCACTCTGTTTTAGCTGGGCCGTTTCTATTTCGTCGGAACCAACGCTTTCTCTAAGTATCTGCGAAATTGCAATGGGATTTTGCAGATGAGATCCCAAATATTGTGCAAATGTCTCGTTTATAATTTGCTGTGACGTTTTGAGGTCTTGTTTTTGCTGAACATCGGGTGCTGATTTAATAGGCTTATCCGAACTCTCACTTAGAAGACTAACATTTTGCAAAGTTACATGACCGCCGAGATCATTTCTCTCTTGAGAACCAGCTAATCTGCCTGCAACCTCGGTCACCAGACTTAGTTCAAAGTATGGAACGTCATCTTTTAGTTCAATACCTGCTAAAAGGCTGTTTGTTTGCATTTCTGATTTTCCACCATCTTTTAACACTGTTCGAGGTTCTGCAGGCTTTATTAGATAATCAACAGTTTCACCATTGTGTTCTTGAGCGACTTGGACTTCTTGTAGATTTGAAATGACGGGTAAAGTTTCTTTGCAATTGTAAAGGTTTATCGGTTCAAAGGATAGGGCCGTCACTCGGACCGATTCCTGTGCAACAGACCGCTTCTTGGCCGACTGGTCGTTCTTTTCAGAAAAGTCCTCCTCTCTGCCTCGTTTCTGCTCGCCTGCGTTATTTTCACGATTACTTACGAGTGGTATTTGCGGTATAGGTATCGGAATTATTTTACCATCCGTTGTAAGTTGAAATGGACGTCCCTTCGTTACTTTTTGAGAATCAGGCTCATCAGATATTTTGTTTTGTTTTACAAGGACCTTTGAACTCTGAAATTCATGTGCTCCTATTCTTTCCGAAGATAATATATCGGTTTTGTATTCAGTCTGTGGTTTAGCTACATCGCCTACGAATACCAGCTGGGGCAATTGTCCACTCTCCACTCTTGCCTCTATTGATACTTTTTCTGGCATAGTAGGCTCCGATGCCAAAGGTCTCTTTGAAACATTTTTATCCTCGGTAGTGTTGTCTTCAGCTTTTGAGAGGGATGGCTTTTTACGCGGTGCTAACACTCTTGTTTTGCTATGACTCCGGGCTGGTATCAAGAGAACCGGTTCCTTCTTAATTTCTGCTTTGGGCATCTTGACCTCTTTAACGACGTCGTTTACTGACGGTGTTTCCCTGTCAGGATCGTCAGTTTTATGCTGCGTGCTGCTAGTGGTACAAACATTATCTAAGAATGAGGAGGCGGGTTTTGAATCGGTTTCTTTCTTTATGACACTGGAATTTTGGACGTTGTTCGATGAGCGTTGCTCGCTTTGCACAAAACCATCAGGCAATGTAAACTTAATATCTTCTTTTTGTTCTGCGAGTCTCAAAGGCTTTTCTTGTATATTAACAATTTTATTAGTACTGTCTTGTGTAAAGGTTTCATACACTATTTCTGGTGTTCCAGTGGAAAGGGATTCGATTATTTTCTTGTTTTCATTTTCCAAAGTATCAACTTCATTCCTGATTGTATCACTACTGTCCTCCTTCGAATTCATTACTTGATTTTTCTTCTCCAAAATAACCTTGTTGCTATCGAAGCTCTCTTGAGATTCACAACCAGTAGTGTTTGTTTCTTTCTGAGGTGCGTTATGCACGGTTTCCCTTCTATCTGTTGCAATACCGATTTCCTCAATTCTTTTAACACATTCTTGTACTTCGCAAAGAGGTTCTATTACTTCTTTCACCAGGCTGTCAGGTTCTAGAGATTTCTCTTCAGTTTGTTTTGTTATTGGTTCAATATTACTTGTTGGGTTTAGCTGTACATCATCGCACTGCCTAAATTCGTCCATTAATGATTGTTGGTAAATAGATCGTTCAATTTTTGTCTTTTTCCTTGGCTGAACAGGAGTTGTTTCAATGATACTGTCGTCATTTTCAATAGATTTGCGCTTACCAACTACTGTTTCCGATGTTTGGCTCGAACTTGTATCTTTAGGTGTATACTCAACTTTATTACTGTCATCGTTTGCCTCCAAATCATGTAATAAATCAGTTACGTCACTATTATCACCTGTATCTTCATTGGCAAATACTTTCACAATGCAAGATGAATTCACAATTTTCGGTTGTATAATATTACTAGTTTGTGTTTTCTCATTTTCACTAGAAACTTCTTTTTCAGAGATGTTGCCATCATCTAAAGAAGTTATATTCTTTACGTCCTTTGGAGAGTCTTTATTATGAAATTTGTCATTTAGCTTATTTTCTCTATGTTCCGTTCGTTTTGTTGTTTTTTCTTTCCTATTTCTGCTTGTCGATGTTCTTTTAACTGCATTCTTTTGCTTTGCCGATGGTTTAAGATTTCTTTCGTTGCTTTTTTCAACTTTTGTTACATCAAGCTTCTTGGCTTTCTTTTCCCCCGTCTCTTGGATATCAGTTTTAGTAAAATTCTGATCAATGCAATTTTCTGTTTTTGATAAAGAATCGCAATAAGTTTGAAGGATGCTGTCTCTGTCCAGTAAAATAAAGAGCCCTTCCTTACAGGATACATTTCGCACATCTCGTATATTTTTGCCGTTGTCCTTTTGAACCTCAATTGTATCTTTAGTATTTGGACATTTCTGGTTGTCTTTATAATCTTTAAAAGATCTATCACAACTTTTGGTAATTTTTAATTTTACTTCGGCTTTGCGATCTTTATGTTCGCTTGACTTGGTCCTCCTAGTTCGACCTCTGGTATCTTTTTTCCCTTTTTGAGTATCTTCCTTGCTACGATCACTCACATTTTTATCAAGTCTACTATGATGGCTAGTTCCATCTTTATTGTTTTTATATTTGTCTTTGTTGTTGTTTTTAAATCTAGGCCTCTCGTATTTATCTGTTTCCTTTTCTACGTCTTTATGACTTTTATCTTTATTCTTTTCTCCTGTTCCACTGGATAAATCTTTGCTTTTATCGTAACGTCCTCCTTGACTATTACAGCTATGGCTTCGGCGATCATTATATTTATCTCTATCGGATGATGTTGCAAATTTACTGTATCTACCTTTATCTTCACGTCGTTTCAAATCTCTATTGATTGTAGATTTTGAGAGGAGAGAAGTAGAGTTAATCGATATATTACTCTCTGATCTCCTTCTTCTATTGCTCCTACCATCTCGCTCTTCAGAACGGCTTCGCCGCGAGGATCTTGGTTTATTTTCATATTTATCACTTATATATTCATCTCGATGTTTCTGGCGACTCGATTTTTTCCAATCGCTGTCAGCAATAGGTTTTTCGTACCTTGTTTTTTTATGTTCGTCCTGCTTAACATCTCGCTCTTTTCTTTTGGATTTGTGTAAGTATTTCTTTTTGATTTCAATTTCAGAATCCGAGTCATCATCCAGAGTTAGATTCGAACTTTTCTGCGATGGCGTAACAGACTTGGTAGACTCTTTTAGTTTTTCCTTGAATGGAACTGTATTTGGAACAACATTTTCTTCTTTTTTAGTAGAAGCACTTTGCCTAACGGACTTGCTAACATGCGCAACATCTTTTTTATTTCTCTTCAAATTATTTTTCTCTACCGCTGCATTGGTATTTTCAGTTTTTGCCTTCTTTGTTTGCTCTTGAGGCACTTCCAACGTTTTACTTTCCAAGTTATCATGAAGCAAATGAAGTAACTTATCCTGTATCTCCAAATGTTCTTTCTCCTTATCCCCTGTAAATGTATCTGTAACCTCTACTTCACTACCAATAGATATATGTATATCTTCCCTAACAACACTGCCAGAGTCGTCGAAGTAGGGTCCTTGTTCTTCGAAATTTTCACAAGCGTGTTTAGCGGCTTCTTGGGCAATTGAAACCAAATCAAAATCGTTAGAGTCGCTCGTTTTACTTAGCAAACTTTCTTCTGCTAAAACGGAGATAGTTGCATATTGACAAGTACCTGTCGCCGTTTCTTTTTGGTGAGGTTTCAACGGTTTGTTTGCAAGAGAACCTGTATATGTGTCAATGTCTTGATTTTCTAAAAGTGCAGTAGGCTCATCATCAGGCGTCTGTTCTGTGTCATCTAACGATGGTTCTATAGATGTTTGAACGGCAGGTTCAACTGTCTCTTTGTTTGAAAATAGTATGGGTTGAAGATCAATCCTTGGATGAATTTTTGAAGCTATTTCTTTTTGCTTGAAAAGATTACCGGTTTGCGGGCCTAAAAATGGTTCGGGCAGGTTATCTTTTGTAGCAACAATTTTTACACCAGCTTCTAGGTTTTGCTGCAAAAGTGACGAATCAGGGCACTCGTCATTTCGTTCATCTAAAGGCGCTTTAGCCACTTCTGTAATCTCTTTTTGACTTGTTTGCATAGCTGCTGTGTTACTTTGAGGATATGAAATCATTCTAGATTGGATATCAGATAGATCACTTATTACTGGTGCTTCTGATAGTTGCCCTTCACCTATCTGCTCTAAAGAAGATTCCTGAATAATTTCTTCAACGCAAGGTTCGTCATGGCTCTCCGAGACCGCCATGTTGCCTGTTTCTTTCTGTTTATCACATTTTTGATCGAAAGACAAAGGTTTAATGTGCTGCTGGTCATCATTAATTGAACTATCTTTTGGTTCAAGTTTCAACTTAGGATCTAATGATGATTTTTCAGTAATAGTTTTAACTTTCTCAGATTCAGCAACTGTTTTTGGATCATCCAAGTCTAGATTGACTTTTATTTTCTGATCTACAACTTTTTTGCGTTTAGATGTTTTATGACAAGTAGGTGTAACGGTGGATGCAGAGAAACAGCTTTTTTCTGAATTTTGTTCAGACTTTTTCGAGTTAAATGTAATGTTTTTTAATTGTGATAAAGGAAGATCATCTAGCATTGAGTCGTCTGGAGAGATATCAACATTTTTTTCAGAATTATTCACAGGTTTAATAGGGATTTCTTTCGTTGAAGTTTTGCTCGTTAAAACTTCCATCACCGAAGGAGTACTGGAGTTGTCAAGGTCGACCAATGGATCATTGACGACTGATTCATTTGCTTGAACTTCTGATAATGGCAATATATTTTCGCCATTTTCTAATACATGGACAATCTCAACTGTAGCATTACCCTCTAAAAGTAAAGTGTCCTCACTATTGTCAACCAAACGACTATTTTGTAAGCTTTCTTCTTTTTGTACAGGTCTAGTATGGGGATCTGGTAAAGTTTCGGGTACGACAGTACCTGGTTGATTTATTGGCTTGACAGTATTGTCCTCAGTCTTTTGATGAATTGCCTCGGTTACATCGGGCATCGTTTGTTGGTTCTCAGATGGCTTAAGTTCTGTCAATGGCAAAGATGGATTTTCCGCCGTATTATCTAAAAAAAACTCTCTGTTGGTAATAATGCTCTTAGTTTTTTCTTCTGCGCCTAATTTATTGCTTAACTCTAACATATTTTTACCGTTACTTTTCCCGATATCCTCCTTTTGGTTTTCATTCGTTAATTTAGTCGAATCAATTTGTAACACTTTGATTAATTTCTTTGTGGTGGCTTCTACGGTGTTCTTACAGTTTGAGAAGAGAGACTTCCTTCGGAACTTAGGATGAACACCTTTTTTAACGTCCTGGTTTTCTGACTGAGAGGGGTTTTCATTCATCATGAATCCCCATTTCTCGTTGGTCGGCGATACCGAATTTTTCGGTGTTGTGACATCGATTTTTCCGTTTTCTATTTGAGCTTTAAACTCCCGTTTACCGCGTTCTTTGGGTGTGAGAGAGGAAGCCAATGGGGGACTTTGGATCATATCTTTTATTTCCGGCGGTGTATTTAGAGTTACCATTGGTTTGGAACTGGATGGTTTTATAGTCTGATTTAAGTCAAGCTTTAAATTCGGTTTCTTTACGGGTTTCCGAGGCGAAGTTAAGGTTTCAGAAAAATCTATGTCAGGTCTTAAGTCATTAATGGGTTTGGTAATGGGAATGAAATTCAGATTTGCTTTGTTTTTCTTGAGGTTCTTAGACTTGTCTGACAAAGACGGCCCTTTTTCATTACCACGACGAGCTCTGCCTCTACCTCTTCCCCTGCCTCTACCACCAGATGCTCTTACGGTTGGAACCCCTTCTTGATCAAATGTATCACTGGATAGTTTCATTCCTTTTTTGGCTCTGGGTGATCCCGTCCGCAACTTCTTACCACTCGTCGAGTCACTTTCAATACTGACGGACTGCAAATCAATTAGATTCTGCGATTCGGTATTACATTCAGGCCCGGATCTGCGCCTCAACTTTGCAACATAAGGAGCTTTGTCACCATCTGGTTTTGAAGCTATTAAAGTTTTCTCGGGTAATGGGCTGGTATTATCGACCACAATAAACATGCTCTCATCGTCTACAGTTGCCGATCGCTGTCTGACCCTGCCTGACGGTGATAAACGTTTTAGAGGTTCTTTGTGATTTAAAATTGTACTCTTAACTTCCACACACAAGCCAATTGGTTCGACAATTTGTGAAACTGGGTCCACGGCAGGCCCAAACGAGTTATCAACGGGGAGTTCACTACCTGAGCTCGACCTAGGTCTTAGTTTTGATCGGTAACCTTTTTTGGTATCGCCATCAATCTTTTCATCGGAATCTTCCAAAGAAACATCCGATTTAAAGTGTACATCTAGAAATCCCGGTTTTGCAACAGCATTTTCACTTGGTTTCTTCTGTTCTGCCGGTACAGGCGTCGATTTTTCGGGTAATTTTTTTACCTCTCCCAACTTTCGGCGGTCATTCTTTCCTAATGGCTTACTTTTAACTTGCGTAGTTGACACTTCCTCAAACGGTATATTTTCAATGCGGGCGTTCTTCAAGCGATCTCCTGATTTACTTCGTGTCTTCTTCACTATTCCTTTATCCTCCAAGGGACCAATAGTATCCGTCCCTGGGCGTCCTATTACAATCCCGGTGGTTCCGCATCTGTTCTTAGCTTTTTTTGGTGACGGAGTCCTGGACTTAACTCTCTGAGCCAAAGGAATGTCGTCATCGGAGTCGTTACGCACGCAAACAAGATTCGGTTCCGGTACAGGCATCTGCTTTTTCTCCGCTTTAGTTTTCGGTCTTGGTAACTTCGGTTCGTCAATTAAAACGATGAGTTTCGGCTGTAGGTAAGGTTTTTTCTCCGTCGCGGGTAGGATAGTCTTGGGTTTTCTTTTTAGAATATTCGGTCTGTGATTAAGAGGCTTGGAAATTATCTCCGGATAATTCTGGACATGCACATAGTCTCTTGGAACGGGTTTTGGGAGGATCTTCCTGTGAGACATTATATTCTCGCTATTATCCCCTTTATAAAGAGTAACCGAATTTTTCAATGACTTGGAAGACTTTCTCCTGTTGCTGTTATCACTGCCAAGCAACGTTTGACAGCTGTTCTGGATCTGAAGAACAAAATTATTAGGTCCCGGGTAGCTTTCCGCCGATGATCCTAATACTACCTCAGACTGCACCTCGGGGTATTCCGGTGAGATGCAACTATCGTCTATAAACAGGAGTCCCTCGGAATCGCTTCCTTGGTCTGTGATATCGGAGTTTATATTTTCCTGTTGTAGGGCGGTTTCGGCCAAGAGGTGCAGGTCTTGATTGTTGGTCTTTGGTATGACGACGGTGCCGTATTTTGATAGGGACTGGCGCAGATCTAAAAATATAGCTGGTTATTTACTTAATTTCGAAAAATCGTAGTTTAGATTAACAATTTTTTTCTGGACCTCAGAAAAAATTAGTAAAATTATCTTTCTTGAATTATCTAATATTATTTTTAAATACCTTTAGAGTTACTTTACTTACCTTGCAACGGGTCTTCATCACCATTATACAACACCATACTAGAATTTTCCATTTTTTTACCATTTTTGGGAAGGTAGGAACTAATTCTCTCCGCTGAAGGGATGTCGGAAGGTTTTAACTCCATTCGATTTACGTCGGTAATGTTCTGCTGACCGTCATCTTGCTGTTTATCTCGAACCACCTCGGATTCCTGGGAACCACCGTGTTTTTTCGACGAAACACTAGTGTTTTGGTTGTGCGAACCACTTCCCGATCCTCCCTCGCCGATATTATTGTTAGTTGCCAAGTTTAAAGGTTGCGAATGGTTTCCTATACTAGAATTACCAGATTTTCCATCATCCTTGTCATTTTTAGTACTTGTAAGGTTTAGTACAGTTCCACTGCAAGTCTGATTCTTACTTTTTTTATTTTTAGAGTTAGAAAGGTTTAAAACTTTGTCTTCGCTTGCACTGGTCGTATTCTTAACATTTAAAAATTTCGTTGGATCGTCGCGCGCTTTCGTTTCCTCACTTCTTAGACGTCGCATTTGCTCTGTGGTATAATTAAAATCCTCCGGATCATACAGTATTATTTCATCGTCTTTTGCGTTCCTGAAACGCTCAGTGCTTTCCTGTTCACTCAGTGCTGACAGATCAAGATTTCGAACAACATCAATAAGCTGTGTTTGCAAACATGAGCTTTGTATTGCTAATAATATAGATTCACCAGTAGAACTACTGCCAACACCATCCTGCTTTTGCGATTCATTGGATGACTTTTTGAGGCACTGTGCTTTCTCTACTAAAGCTGCTAGAGTCGACTCTACAAAGTTTGCATTTTCAATATTTTTTTCAGCTTCCTCAATAGTATCTATAATATATTCTATTAGTTCTCCTATAATAAGTCTTTCACTACTGGAGAATGACGTATCAGATGTTTGAAATGTTTCGTTACTAGATCCGTCATATTTGTCTGCAACGCTTAGCTCTGACTCTGTGTTTTCTTTGGTTATTTCATTATCTTTAGTAGGTCCTTTTTCTAAAACAGAACTTCCTGTCGAAACAACGTGATCTGTTGGCCTGGATTCTTCAAGTTCCACGTTTTTAACTAGTGGTAAATCTTCCGATGACGAAATCTCTTTGGTCGTTGATCGATCTGTCTGGTTTTTTGTAGATTTACTCATATCTCTTTTTTCTTTGGCTACAGAAATGTTAGTATCATCTGCGAAAGAGCTACCGTCTTTAGAGCTATCTTCCTTCTTGGCGTCAATGTTATTTTCTCTTAGATCGGCTTTATTTTCATTTAAATTCGTTAATTCTGCTTCACTACATTCCTCATAATAGTCACAAGTTGAAATTTCAACTGTATTATCAACAAAGTATTCCTCCAAATATACTGCACCGTCTTCATATGGAACTTCGTGTACAACTTCTTCAACGGCATGTTCAATGTTTAAACCTTTCGAGTTTTTACTCAAATCAGTAATTTTACTTTTGCTATCATTGTTAATTGCTTTATCATCTTTACAGCTTTTTGAGTCGCCCGCTCTACGAGCAGTAACTTCATAACTTTCTATTACTTCATTCGGTATTTTACGATTTACTTCACATTTTCCAGCTTTAGCAGTTTTATTAGTTGTTGTATCAGTTTGTAATATGTTGAAAGCGCCCTGGTCTTTGCTGGATTTTGTTCGTTTCTTGGTTATTTTACCTGCCCGTAACTTTTTTGGACGAGTACCTTCTTTTTCTACATTTACAGGTCTCTGTTCCATTCCCGGCTGTATATCTGTAGTTTTGATTGCTGACTGACTTTCCCGTGGTGGCACTTTAACGTTCAGATCTATCGCTTCATTCGTTTCCACGAGTGACTGACTATCCTTTGGTGTCTCAACATGTCGTAGATCTATAGCTGTTTGAGTTTCAACTAGCGACTGACTACCCTCTGTTAGGTTCTTAACATGTCGTAGATCGGTAGCGTCAACAGTTAGTTCATTACCTTCACTAGTCGCATTCTTAGCAAAAAAGTGCCGTGGGTCACCACGCGCTCGTGTTTCTTCACTTCTTAAAGTTAGCATTTGCTCCCTGGTCAGTTTGGGATGTCCAGGATCATATGATCGTATTTCGTCTTCCTTTATTTTTCTTAAACTTCTCATATCCTCGACCTCTGTTCTTCCTTCATCATCATTTATTGCTGGACCTTCAACATTTTGAGCAGGCCCACTGGTACTTGCATCTAAATATGTACTTTGTTTTATTAGTTTTAAATTATTAGAAGAATCTTGGCATTTTCTTGGTTCTTGGTTAGCGTCTTTATTTAGGCTGCTTGCTTCCTTAATTATTTGATCTTCTGATTGTACATCTGCAAAATCGATTTCTACATCTTCACTTAGAAATGTTATCTCGTCATTTGCTTCGTCCAAGCGATCCGTACCAAAAGCAAATGTTTCTATGTCTTTTTCTGAAGTATTCTTAATATCTTTTGAGCCACTTTCTATAGGTTTAGTCAAAACTTCTATTTTTTCGATATTCATACTTCCTTGACAGCTATCTGATGATTCCTGAGTTTCTTGCAGTAATAATGTTCCGCCCTTACCAACATTACAATTTTCTCCAGAAGTTTCTGCTGCAATCTGCTCCTGCGTATTTTCTGTATCTTTAAACAGCAACTGTTCACCTTCAGCCAATTCTTCTACCTTTTCTTGGTCCGCTACACTGGATGGTATGTGATTATTTATTTCTTTCGTCACTATGCTTGGTACAGGCTGAATATCTTCCGTCGCCTCACTTTGCATTTCTATTTTATTTCTCGTTGTTATCTCCATTCCTGTAGTATCGAAGGGAACTTCTTTACTTTTATAGATTGATCTTTCTGTAACATTCTGAATGGAGGCAGTAACCTCTTCCGGAATGCTTTCTGGAGTTTGAATGGCTTTCTTGCAAAGATCTGTAGAGTCGTTCCTCGATTCTCTATCTTGATGTACATCTGCAGCAATAGCAGAAGTTATATCTTCATTATTTCGTACTTCTTGAGTTTCCAAATCTTTGATTAGTATTTCTATAGGTTTACTTAAGGACTCCATACTTTGAGGTGCTTCTTTAACTTTTTGAGGTTTGTCAACCTCAGAACTTATATCTTCCGGTATTTCCTCCGGAGGCAACTCATTTTCCTGCGGTACGTCCTGAATTCTTTGAGGTATCTCAGTCTCAAAACTAATGTCTTCCGGTATTTCCTTTCTAGGTAAGACTATCTGGTCGTCTTCTGTAGTGCCCTCTGAAATTTCTTGTGGGTCATTAGATAATATTTCACATTTTTTGTTATCATCACTAATGGTATCTGCCTCCTGCCTTATTTCTGGTGTCTTTATAATTTTCGATATGCTGTCAACCCAAAGACATTCTTTTGTTTGCTCGTGAGCTTCCATGTGCTCTAGCCTAACTTCTGAGTCTTTGGTGGTTATACATTCATTATTTCGGGGATCACTAGAAACCATACTCAATAGGCCACCACTAATAGGAAGCTCTTCTCTAGGTTGTCGTTGAGGACTATCAGAATAAGTATCAACCTTTCTAGGAAAAAGATTTAATACAACTTCCTGTTGAAAAGTAGTTGCATTTTCTTGGCAAGATCCAGTAGAAAGTACTAGGTCAGTATCAATTGACTTATCATTTTCTTCATTTAAGAGCCCTTCTTCATCAATGTTATGTGTATCATCTTCAACTTCATCAACTTCTAGGAGAATACTTTCATCTATATCATGGTTTTCATGTTCCAAATCTATGCGACATCGTTTGGCGTGTTCAAGACTTCTTAGTGTAACGTCCCTAAATATTTCGTCGGCGATTTTTAGAGTGTCTACAGCAAAGGTTATTGGCTGCTCCGTTTGTTCTGTAACTTGAGGAACTATGTTTTCAGTGGTTTCTTGCAAAGGCTGATTTATTATACGTTGTTCAGTATTCTCTTCTTCCATTGAAGTACTTTGTGTTTCTTGTTCAGGTTCAGTCTCATAGATACTCTTAAATGATTCAGATGAAGTCCAGCTTATATCAGAGTCAATTGGGCTTTTGTAGATTACCATTATTCTAGTATGTCTATTGGTAGAGTGTTCTATTTCCGTGTTAAACGTAGTGTTGGATTTAACGGAAACAGATGTCGTTCCATTGGGTTTTGAGGCACAATGGACTGATTCTTCAATGCCATTGTCAGTAGAATTAATTATTGTTTCTAGCACTTCGACAATCTGTTGTTGATGTGACGAAGGCTCTGTGCACAATTTAACAGCTGTAGGCTGTACATCTTTAATGGCAGCTTCTATCTGTAGTGTAGAAGAGCAAATATCTTCTTTGTTGATATTTAATAACTTATTGCTGATGGAATCCGGTTCTTGTACCTCAATGCTATCAGTAGAATTAATTGTTTCTAGCACTTCAACAATCTGTTGTTGATGTGACGAAGGTTCTGTACACAATTCAACAGCTGTAGGCTGTACATCTTTAATGGCAGCTTCTATCTGTAGTGTAGAAGAGCAAATATCGTCTTTATTGATATTTAATAACTTATTGTTGATGGAATCCGGTTCTTTTACCTCAATGCTATTATCAATAGAATTAATTGTTTCTAGCACTTCAACAATCTGTTGTTGATGTGACGAAGGCTCTGTACACAATTCAACAGCTGTAGGCTGTACATCTTTAATGGCAGCTTCTATCTGTAGTGTAGAAGAGCAAATATCTTCTTTGTCGATATTCAATAACTTATTGTTGATGGAATCCTGTTCTTTTACCTCAATGCTATTATCAATAGAATTAATTGTTTCTGGCACTTCTACAATCTGTTGTTGATGTGACGAAGGCTTTGTACACAATTCAACAGCTGTAGGCTGTACATCTTTAATGGCAGCTTCTATCTGTAGTGTAGAAGAGCAAATATCTTCTTTGTCGATATTCAATAACTTATTGTTGATGGAATCAGGTTCTTTTACCTCAATGCTATTGTCAGTAGAATTAATTGTTTCTAGCACTTCAACAATCTGTTGTTGATGTGACGAAGGCTCTGTACACAATTCAACAGCTGTAGGCTGTACATCTTTAATGGCAGCTTCCATCTGTAGTGTAGAAGAGCAAATATCTTCTTTGTCGATATTCAATAACTTATTGTTGATGGAATCCTGTTCTTTTACCTCAATGCTATTATCAATAGAATTAATTGTTTCTGGCTCTTCAACAATCTGTTGTTGATGTGACGAAGGCTCTGTACACAATTCAACAGCTGTAGGCTGTACATCTTTAATGGTAGCTTCTATCCGTAGTGTAGAAGAGCAAATATCTTCTTTGTCGATATTTAATAACTTATTGTTGATGGAATCAGGTTCTTTTACCTCAATGCTATTGTCAGTAGAATTAATTGTTTCTAGCACTTTAACAATCTGTTGTTGATGTGACGAAGGCTCTGTACACACTTCAACAGCTGTAGGCTGTACATCTTTAATGGCAGCTTCTATCTGTTGTGTAGAAGAGCAAATATCTTCTTTGTCGATATTCAATAACTTATTGTTGATGGAATCAGGTTCTTTTACCTCAATGCTATTGTCAGTAGAATTAATTGTTTCTAGCACTTTAACAATCTGTTGTTGATGTGACGAAGGCTCTGTACACACTTCAACAGCTGTAGGCTGTACATCTTTAATGGCAGCTTCTATCTGTTGTGTAGAAGAGCAAATATCTTCTTTGTCGATATTTAATAACTTATTGTTGATCGAATCCGGTTCTTTTACCTCAATGCTATTATCAATAGATTTAATTGTTTCTGGCACTTTAACAATCTGTTGTTGATGTGACGAAGGCTCTGTACACAATTCAACAGCTGTAGGCTGTACATCTTTAATGGCAGCTTCTATCTGTAGTGTAGAAGAGCAAATATCTTCTTTGTCGATATTTAATAACTTATTGTTGATCGAATCAGGTTCTTTTACCTCAATGCTATTGTCAGTAGAATTAATTGTTTCTAGCACTTTAACAATCTGTTGTTGATGTGACGAAGGCTCTGTACACACTTCAACAGCTGTAGGCTGTACATCTTTAATGGCAGCTTCTATCTGTTGTGTAGAAGAGCAAATATCTTCTTTGTCGATATTTAATAACTTATTGTTGATCGAATCCGGTTCTTTTACCTCAATGCTATTATCAATAGATTTAATTGTTTCTGGCACTTTAACAATCTGTTGTTGATGTGACGAAGGCTCTGTACACAATTCAACAGCTGTAGGCTGTACATCTTTAATGGCAGCTTCTATCTGTAGTGTAGAAGAGCAAATATCTTCTTTGTCGATATTTAATAACTTATTGTTGATCGAATCCGGTTCTTTTACCTCAATGCTATTATCAATAGAATTAATTGTTTCTAACACTTCAACAATCTGTTGTTGATGTGACGAAGGCTCTGTACACAATTCAACAGCTGTAGGCTGTACATCTTTATTGGCAGCTTCTATCTGTAGTGTAGAAGAGCAAATATCTTCTTTGTCAATATATAATAACTTATTGTTGATGGAATCCGATTCTTTTACCTCTTTTATGTGTTGTTGAGGTGATGAGGCTTCTGTACAGAAATCAACAACTGTTGGCTGCATATTCTTATTTATATGCTTAGCTTCTACAGATAAATTGGTCTGTAGTGTTGAGGAAAAAGTATAATTTTCTTTACTGTTTAATAGTGTAATGTTAGTGGAACTAGTTTCTTCAACAGGCTGCTGTCTAGGCGACAATGCTTCTGTACAGAGATCTACAATTGCGGGCTGTATATTATCTTTATTTACAGGTTTGTATTTTACAGGTGAGCTTGAGAGTTCCAATAATTTATCAGTTGATAAAGATCTGGGTTCAATTGCGTTAGTTACATCACTAGTGTTTAAATTGTCTTTCTGAATGAATACCAGCTTGTTGTTGACCATTTTAACGATTACCTAGAAATAAGAGGAAAAAATACGGTTTTAATTGTATAAATACTGGTTGCTTAAAGATGTAAAAATCGTCCATATTCATTGTGACAGCAAAAATACTATTCCGCTTTTGATCTTAAACATTTCTACTGACTAAGTGCTCTACAACTTTAATCCGTTAATCCACAGGTCAAGCGATATTATTATAATGGAACCGCTTGACAGACGGACGCGCGGTATCAACCTGACTTACCTCGGCAGATCCGGACAAGTTCAACTCCCTTATTTGCCTCAAAATCTCCGTTTCATCTTGCGTTCTACAGGTACTATTTAAACTAGAAATCACATTTTCATTCTTACACCTATCGTCAATTAAGTTAACAACACTATCTACACTTTTATCACATATCCGCGAAAATGCGCGCACTCTATCGACCGACGGACTGACAGTGTCGGTTTGACAGCCATCGTCGTCATCGTCATCGTCACTGTCCAGTAAATCGATTAAAGTGTTGCTGCATAGGTTTGACGTTGTTAAAATACTGGTCGTCGGTCGTTTTTCTTCGCAGAGGTCAATAATTACAGGTTCCTTGTTCTGCAGCATTGCCTGATCCCTCAGGGATTTTAGACGTTCCGTTAGGTTGGGCAAGAACGTGTCAAATTCATGTTTGACGTCATGGTCGTTTACTTGGCCTGTGTCCGTTAGTTCGTCATCGGAAATGATTACGTCGGCACCTAAAAAACGAGTTACAGCTTAGAAAATGTATGCTGAATTTGTAGGTTAAGGTTTTTTGGACCCTCAAAAAATATAGAAAAGGTATCCAAAGGGCGGAAAAAAATAATTTCATAATGTAGAATTTTTCGTGCGATTTTTTTTGTAGTCTGCTGAATTTTCACAGTGTTTTTTCTGAAGACCCCTGAAAAAAATAGTAAAGGTCCTTGAAATGCACTGAAAAAGTTTGCACAGGTGTAAAATTTTCGGTAAAAACCGAATCTGACCTGGTACAAAAGCAAAAACCTTCAGCTTTTTCGGTACGATTTTTTTTGTAGTCAGTTGGAATTTTCAAAGTTTTCTGAAAAAAATAGTAAAGGTGCTTGAAATCACTGAAAAAGTTTGTACAGGTGTAAAATTTTCCGTAAAAACCGAATCTGACCTCATAAAAACGCAAAAACTTTCAGTTTTTTCGGTACGAATTTTTTTGTAGTCAGCTGCAATTTTCAAAGTTTTTTTTTGAAGACCGCTGACAAAAATAGTAAAGGTGCTTGAAATGCGCTGAAAGTGTTTACAGGTGTAAAATTTACCGTAAGAACCGAAGCTGATCTCATAAAAACGCAAAAACTTTCAGTTCTTTCGGTACGAATTTTTTGGTAGTCAGCTGCATTTTTCAAAGTTTTTTTTTCTGAAGACCCCTGAAAAAAATAGTAAAGATGCTCGAAACGCGATATGAAATTTTGTACAGGTGTAAAATTCCACGTAGATCCCGAATCCGACTTTGTAGAAACGTTTCAAATTTTTCGATACGAATTTTTTCTCTAATCAGGTACGAAAAACTATAAAAAAAATATTTAGGGTCTACGGTTTCCACTCCAACCCAACTTACATTCTAATCGGGATCTGTCAGCGGCATTTCGATCCGTCAAAACCATTTTGACAGGTAGCTCTTGAACGTCGGGCATGATGTTGAAGGCTTCGCAACATCTGAGCAGAGGATCGTTTTCCAGGTCGATTTCCACCTTGACGGTCCCGTCTAGCTCTTTGTAACAGGTCAATTGCGATTGGACGGTTATAGTGTGTAACGGCTCAGGGCCGAAATCGATTTTCTTCATAACTTTCCTAAAAAGAAAGATTTTTTTTATTTTTACCTTCAAATCGTAATCTGTGAAGTAAAATATGATTTTTCTTGTATTGCTTGGTACTTACTGCCGGATCTCCTCAAAAAACTTATGCACGTCATACGGGACCTCCTCAAAAAGCTCCAAAACAAATTGCCACGCGTCGCCAGGATTAAACCTGCCCTTCGCGTAGAAACAATACTTGGAATAAATGCTGGACAACAGTGTCAAAAGACGCCTTTCCAGGGTCAACCTGCAAATAATGAAAAAGGAATATTTCATTGCACCGCCCGGAAAGTAGGGGGGCCATATTCTGGTGCATCAAAAGGAAGATAAAGTTTTTTTCTGAGAACCTCCGAAAAAATAGTAAATATGCTCGAAACGCGAAGAAAAAGTTTGCGCTTGTGTAAAATTTTCCGTAGAAACCGAATCCGACTACGTGGAAATGGAAAAAGTTTCCGTTTTTTCGGTACGATTTTTTTTCTGGTCGGTTGTATTCTTCAAAATTTTTTTTTCCTGAGGACCCCCAAAAAAATAGTAAATGTGCTCGAAATTTGCTGAAAAGGTTTGTCCCAGTGTAAAATTTCCCGTAAAAACCGAATCTGACCTCGTAGAAACGCAAAAACTTTCAGTTTATTGGGTACGAATTATTTACTGCATTTTTCAAAGTTTTTTCTGAGAACCCCCGCAAAAAATAGTAAAGGTGCTCGAAATGCGTTAAAAAAAATTGTATGGTGGTACAATTTTTCGTAGAAACTGAATCCGACTACGTAGAAATGGAAAAAGTTTCAGTTTTTTCGGTACGATTTTTTTTCTGGTCGGTCGTATTCTTCAAATTTTTTTTTCCTGAGGACCCCCAAAAAAATTGTAAAGGTGCTGGAAATTTGCTGAAAAGGTTTTTTCCAGTGGAAAATTTCCCGTAAAAACCGAATCTGACCTCGCAGAATCGCAAAAACTTTCAGTTTATTCGGTACGAATTACTTTCTAGACAGCTTCATTTTTCAAGGTTTTTTCTGAGGACCCCTGCAAAAAATAGTAAGGTGCTCGAGATGCGTCGAAAAAATTGTTTGGTGGTACAATTTTCCGTAGAAACTGAATCAGACTACGTAGAAATGAAAAAACTTTCAGGTTTTTCGGTACGATTTTTTTTTTGATCGGTTGTATTTTTCAATTTTTTTTTTTCCTGAGGACCCCCAAAAAAATTGTAAAGGTGCTGGAAATTTGCTGAAAAGGTTTTTCCCAGTGGAAAATTTCCCGTAAAAACCGAATCTGACCTCGCAGAATCGCAAAAACTTTAAGTTTATTCGGTACGAATTACTTTCTAGACAGCTTCATTTTTCAAGGTTTTTTCTGAGGACCCCAGCAAAAAATAGTAAAGGTGCTTAAGATGCGTCAAAAAAAATTGTTTGGTGGTACAATTTTCCGTAGAAACTGAATCAGACTACGTAGAAATGGAAAAACTTTCAGGTTTTTCGGTACGAATTTTTTTTTGACCGGTTGTATTCTTCAAAATTTTTTTTCCTGAGGACCCCCAAAAAAATAGTAAAGGCGCTGGAAATTTGCTGAAAAGGTTTGTCCCGATGTAAAATTTCCCGTAAAAAGCGAATCTGACCTCGTAGAAACGCAAAAACTTTCAGTTTATTCGGTACGAATTATTTTCTAGACAACTGCATTTTTCAAAGTTTCAGATTCAGATAGATAAAAATAAACGGGCCGAAATCAAACTAACCTGTAAACATCGGTGTTGTATTCGACATTTTTCAAAATACTCATTTCCAATTCTATGTATTTTACCAGTAAGTCTTTTAAAGCATCGTCCAGCGGATACATGCTGCAAACCTGAAAATATATATGTAAAATAGCAAATATTTACTTATCAGTGGCATACAGCATTTTTTTTAAGGCTTTTATGTCAACTGTCATCTTTTGTTAAATCAATTGATCAATGTCCAAGAATAGACCAGGGCCTTTGAAAATGGTAAAAAGTGAAAAAAAATAATAGGATGAAACCCATTGGAAAAGAGAATAGAACAAAAATGAAAGGAAAAATAAATTACGGGCGATCCGAGGTCGGGAAGTGGAAGGGGGTGAGTTTTTAAGGGTAGAAAATGATTTATCTCGATTTTCGGTAAAACTACAAGTCCTATGGAAAAACGTTAAATCGCAAAGTTGTAGGTAATAAAAAGATCTACAACTTTTGTATTTACACTTTTTTCATATAACCTCAAAATGTATGTGAAAAATTCAAATAACCAAGTTTTTGGTTTTTTATTTTTATCATTTACAAGAAAAACTTTTTTTTCACGAATTTTGGTGACTTACCTTTTTATGTCCCAAACACACTGTAATTTTTTTGATTTAAAATATTTATTTTTTCACCTTATTTTGACTTAATATCGAAAAAGCACCCTAATTTCCAATCGAAAATTCTCACGTCAAAATATCTGCTTTTTTAAAAAAGTCCGTGGGCTTTTTGTTCGTTGAAATCTCTACTTTCTGATGGTGTAAAAAAATATACATTACTCTGGTAAATGTGATGAAATCCCCTTTAAATCCTACCTTTAATTATATTTAGAACAACTATTTTCGCATTTTTTTTGCGATCTTTATGTTTTATGGATTTGTAATTTTTTTGTTTATCAATGTAACATGGAATCTTACCTTTTTCGAGTAATTAAAATATAAATTTTGATAAATAGCTCAAAATTGTACATAATAATTTAAAAAAAAATTCGGATTAAAGTTTTTTTCGTTTCTTTGCATTTTTGAGAACATTGACCATAGTAATGTATTTTTTTTACAGCATCAGAAAGTAGAGATTTTAACGAACAAAAAGCCCACCGACTTTTTTAAAAAAGCAGATATTTTGACGTGAGAATTTTCAAAATAAGGTGAAAAAAATAAATATTTTAAATCAAAAAAATTACAGTGTGTTTGGGACATAACAAGGTAAGTTTTCACAAAATTTCATGAAAAAAAAATTTTCATGTAAAAAGATAAAATTAAAAAACCAAACACTTGGTTATTTGATTTTTCACATAAATTTTGAGGTTATGTGAAAAAGTGTAAATACAAAAGTTGTAGATCTTTTTATTACCTACAACTTTGCCATTTAACGTTTTTCCATAAGACTTGTAGTTTTGCCGGAAATCGAGATAAATCGTTTTCTACCCTTAAAAACTCACCCCCTTCCACTTCCCGACCTCGGATCGCCCGTAAATTATTTTTCCTTTCATTTTTGTTATATTCTCTTCCTTTTCCAATGGGTTTCATCCTACTATTATTTTTTTTGGTTTCAAAAATTATCAACCCTGGTCTATAAGAGCTTAGTATAAAATGTATATAATATGTATAACTCTTACCAGAGCTAATTTGCAATTATAGTTGTGGAGATAGACAATTTTTGCATGTGCCTTCTTCACAAAATTTGGTGATCTCTTCACTTGTTCCTTTGTTTGAATTATATATCTGAAATGTTTGAAAAATATTTACATTGGCCCACCAGTCAAGAAACGTTAAAATATTCAACGTGCAAATATAATAACATCATTTCTTCTGAGGCATTTCTAAGCATTTCTTCTTAAGGTGCATGTCTTCTTTCTTCAAATTTTTCTTAGTTCAATTAAGTAGGTTTTAAAGGCCAAATTAAAAAATATATATATCAAATTATTCAATAAGTTTAATTTAAAAAAAAAATTAAAGATTCTTCTTATTTGGTGGATGTACTTTTTCTTTCTTTGCTTCTTCTATTGCTTCTGTCATATGTTGTATTCTCTTGCTTCACTGAGCTTAGTAATATTCTTCTTTACATGGAAACTCTTTTGGTTAATAATTATCAAATAAGTATTTTAAATACTGCAGTATGACATGATAGTAAAACATAGGTATAATAAAACAAATCAATTAAAGTTTAAAATTCACATTACAATGCTTTTTACAAGAGAGAATTTAACTTTTTTGTGATTAATTTTAAACTGCTCAAAACTGAAGATTCTTTTCCTTTTTCAGAAACAAAAAACATATTTAGTAAATAAATTATAACAATAAAATTACAAAAAAAAACAATTTTATTTTTTAATATTTTTTTTGTAATGACCCCACCTACCTTTTTATTTCATAAGCGATAATCCTGGCATTTTCTGATGTTGGAGCCGAACAGGATTTCCTTAAGAATTTATCTCTCATTGGTTCTTAAAAAAAACACAATTTCATTAAAAATAATGTACTGTGCTGTAATGTATATTTTATATACCTAATATTCCTATTAGTTACTTTGATTCCTTCATTGAATATATAGCTCGATATTCAAAGATTCCTTTCTCTGTTTATGGTTTACCAAATAAAAACAACTTTAAGAAAACTTAATAAAGATTATTTTACTCATAGCTTTAAAATTCAAGATTCAATAACTTACCTATGTTACAAGGCAAGTTCTGATTGCTACCTGTTAAACAATCTCTCAAATGGTTGGGCTTCATTTTGCTTACTTGGGCATAATTATCTATCCCTACAAACAAAACTATGCTAGCAAGCTATGCAAATAATAAATATGAAGTATAAATATTATTATAATCAGTTTACCAACAATATTTTGAGTTAAGTAATTGTGCACATATAGAAATGTAGGTAAAATATCAGTTATATAAGAAAACCTTTAGGTAACTTCAACAGGAATTGATTACATTGACTTGTTTTAAAGTAATTAAGTAACCTAGAGTTAATAAAACTTTCAGGTAAGTCCATAGGTCCTAAGTAGGTAACAATACATAAATTACATATCAAACCGGGTACCTACATACCTACTTTTATTTGGGTACAAAATAATGAATAAACAATTTTACTGGACCTGTTTTACCTGGATATTATTTTATTTAACAACCCTTATTTTCCTTATGGTCAGATTGGTGGGTTTGTTATATTACTCACCAAAATTTTAAAACATTAATACTGGGAGTGAGATCACTTTAAACAAAGCCAAATAAGTTAACTATGGCGTTAAAGATTTTGATTTGATTACCTTTTCTTATATGGACTGAAATACCCTCATAACACCAGAAAACCTTCCACTATACCATTGAAACAAGAATAAGTATTACCCTCGGTAGAGTTACTTGTTATAATAATATGTTTATATTGCTTTTAAACCAGATAAAAGATCTATGAACTGTATCAAACATAACATACCTGGTTTAAAAGTAGATTTTCTCCGTACAGGCTTCCGACTGATAGTTTTTCTTTCTGCATTTGCTGACTCGTACCGATAACTCCCCATCATTTCCGAATTTCCTAATTAGCTTCTTATAAATATCAATCTTTGGGGTTTCTGAAAACAGAAATTAGTCATACATTACACCAGCATGGCTTGTTTAGTTTTTAACACCAAGAATATTAGGTATGGAGAAAGTAAACAAATGGGATTTGTTCTTAAATGAATAACAATTTCATTAGAAATAAGTAGCTGCACACTGCAGCCGTCGAAACGAAATTAAATAGAGAAATTAGGCAGGATTGCAACGTACTTGGAGGTCAAAATGACCAAAATAATCAAGGAATCTAGATCAAAAACTGGGTGCACAACTTACAACGCTCACAAAACCGGAGTTTAAAACTTACCGACAATATACACAGGGGATTTTTTAACTTTACTAAAAAGGTTTCTCTTCAAGCTCTTTAAAAATGCACACTTGAATTTAATAATCTGTTTGTTTTGTGCTGTACTTGCTCATTTTTGTTAGCCATAATGGGACCTCGAGGGGACCGCGAGGGCGGGGAAACAAACGTCAAGACGACTGGGTCTTTAAAAAATACTCAGAGACTTAGACGAACCCAGGAGCTTGTAAAAGTTATGGTCTTACAATGCATTAGAGAGAGAGATACATCCACTGGGTAGACGTTAGGGTATAATCGGTGTAGGTAAATGTTAAAAACGATTTGCTACTACCAACTGCCTTGTCAACTGGAAGAATTTGGTGGAAAAAAAGGTGTGTTGTTTATTTTTTAAAAATATTTATTGAAAAAGTAATAGTTTGAAGGTGTAAAAAACACAGTATAGGCGAGGTGAGCATTAGTTTTGGTACTTTGAGTTTTGGGAGCAGCACATTTTCTTTAAATCGATCAAAATAGGTTAGAAACTAGGGCATTACGTGCTTTACGTTGGTGTAAATGCTAATCTTACGTCAACCAATGAGACGATAGAAGAAATTTTAGGAGCATTTACCTTCAGCTAAAAATTGTTCCCTTATGTGACATGGCGTCTGATAGGAAAGTCTGTTTCTAAGCGGTTAAAAAGTTTTTTGTTGTTTTTATGTCATCAATTTGCGCGAGGGCTTGTTGTAAAAGCCGCAGACATTACCTAGAGTCTTGCATTGATGGTAATGCATGCAAGGAAAACGCAACGGATGAGCGATGGGTATGCATTTTACACGATTTTATCGACACAAAATTTTTGAGGCGATCATAAAGTTGTCACCTCAAATCTTTGTTTATTCGCAGTATATTAAAATTTCTCTTTGTTTCTCCCTTTAGGTACTTCGAGAAGCACCAAACCCATCCGTATCAGGTAAATATAACTCCAGAGGAAAACTGTTGACAGTCCATCAAGGACTGACAATAGTTTTTTCTTTTATCGAAAAAACGAGATAATTTTGCTGTATTTTCGTCTACTAACGTCGGGATTACATAAAAACCACGACCGATTGTCCAAACATCCGTTTTTTGTCTCGAAAAGGCGACAGAACTTGCAGAAAACTGAATTTCCAAATTTGAAGTTTTTTTCTGTCGAGACCCTTTTCGCTGTCCCTCAAATTGGAAATTTAGTCCTAAATTTCGTTTCTCGCTAATCCAGTGTTCATAAACGGGTCATTTTTGCAGGAAAAAGGGAAAACTATTTTCTAAAAAATTAAAAATAAACATGGCTGACAATATATGACTTAACCTACATATTTTATCTTTCAAAATATTTACAAAATGTGTAAATAATTTCGAGAATTACGCAGTAAAGGATTAATTATGGGCCTTCAGATTTTGAAAATCTTAAATTGGCTCATGCTTCTGTTAAAAAGCCAACATTTTGTCAGGTCACTAGCCCTGGGTTGTTCCTGAGGCTTTTCTTCAATCTTTAAACTACCATCGAGCTCTTTAAAGCAACTAATTTACACCTTTTATTCTGGCATTATTGTAAGTACTGCCAATACACTCATGGTAAGTACTTTGGTTACATTTTTTATACACTGATGTGTTCACTTCTTCAAGACTGGTTTGACTTAGCTCCAATAATGATGGTAATCTGTAAAGAACATAGATATGGCAATATCTAATGTCAGAAATATGTTTTGTACTGCCAAGATAATGTTTTATTCAGGTAATTACCATGGTAACTGTAATTTTAACCATAGTTGTTGATAACTGTTTTTTTTTTGTAATATTAGGTGTTATGTTTGTAACAGGATAGGGGACACTTTTTGGAAAATAAAGATGGGCCTTGCAACATACACTTATGAAATGATTCCATCGAAATAAGAGTATAACAATTTGACTAAAATAACTTATTGACATAGTTTGCAGGGTTTAAAAACATTTATATTGCCATATTTTTAAATATTCCATGTTATCTTCTTTTTTATAGGTGATATGAATTTTTTAATTAGATGCTGTCAATTTCTGCAATATTCTTAAAGGGGGTTGTATTGGATGGCTACTTTAGTTTACGTGCCCCAGGATTATCTTGCGAATATCCTTTAAAAACAATCTGGTTGCTCCTTATATCAAGGCATGTGTAATAAATGTATGCCTCCATGTTATATATGTACATCCACATCTCTGGATAAAGTTAATAATCGGAAATTGAAATGGCCCGCATGTAGACTGGATCTAAACCCTATTGTACGTCATTTTCGGGGTTATTAATGCCAGAGAAACCGATTTTGTGTACTAAAAAAGTGCGGTTAAGAATAGTGAAATAGGAAAACGTGTTTCTATTGATAAAATCTTTCCAGAATTCCAAATATGGTTCGTCGAAGAACTACGGATCGACCAGTGAGCGTTACGAAAAGTTCCGCGACTCGCCCAATGGCAATTATCGCTCGGACAGCCCGGACTCGCAATCCCCCCGAGACCGCGACAGGTCCTACCAGTCCAAGAGCTCCTACCTGCAGAAGATCCGTGAAAAGGAGAGAGAGAATAGAGACTACAAGATGTCGCGCGACAAGTACTCTGGTAATGTTTCGATTAGATTAATATTATTATTAGCCGGTATCTCTACTGATTTGAAGTCAGAAATAAATAAATTAAAAAAAAAAAAGATTTTTTATTTTACTATAAAATTAACATTCTCTTTTTAGATTTGGCGAGGTCACCCAAAGACAAACGAAGTCGGGAATCTGACCACAGAGCCAACAGTGATAGGAATGATGACAAAAGTATCCTGCACCCCTTAAAAGTGGGACAGCTTTCGTCACGAGAGAGAAAACCTATGCATAACAACTGTGTGGATAAGGTAATTCCTAGGGCGCTTTAGATATTAACTTGTGGTATGAATGGTTGTTTTATATTTGCTTTATTGGTAACCCTGCTATTTTATTATCTGTTCTAAAAAAATCTGGTTGTTAAATTTGACCTCTAATTCATGTTTTAAGCATGTAAGGACATGCAATGCATACAGTTGATTTTTATGAGAGGGAGTAAGTAAGTAAAAAAAAAAAAAAAACCCTAAATTTGATATTTAAAAATTGGTTATTACTCTTCTATTTTTAGGGAGCAATTGAAACCCAAATTCCTCAGGGCTCTGTAACAATAGGATTCTTTCTTAGATTTCAACAATAACAGATAAAAACCATTACATAATTGATTTGTTTGAAAAAATTACAAATCTTATTTTTGGTAACATAACAGTATTAATATATTAAAAAGTAACACAGTTACAAGCAGGTGTCATTTTTATAGAAAACTTGTAGAAATAACGCGCAAACTGTAAATAGAGACAAAAGAAAGTTACGACAATTTGCGTATTTTAATTTTCTTAAAAAGTACACCAAAATTAAAACATATTAGAAAAGAGAAAAAAGCGAAAAGTTTTCTCATTAAAATAAAATAGGGACCAAGGGTGAACCCCAAAAAAACAACAAACAAAAAGTGGTAAAAACTTACAGTTAAAGTGGGCTCCACGAGTCATAATGGTAAAAAAAAAACAACAAATAAAAAGATAAAATCAGGACACATAAAGATAAAAGGGATTACATAACAAACGGCACCGTAATAGACCAGGGCTGAAGCATTTGCAAATGGTAAAAAGTGAAAAAAAATAATAGTAGGATGAAACCCATTGGAAAAGGAAGAGAATATAACAAAAATGAAAGGAAAAATAAATTACGGGCGATCCGAGGTCGGGACGTGGGGGGCGGTGAGTTTTTAAGGTTAGAAAACGATTTATCTCGATTTTCGGCAAAACTACAATTGCTATGGAAAAACGTTAAATGGCAAAGTTGTAGGTAATAAAAAGATCTACAACTTTTGTATTTGCACTTTTTTCACATAACCTCAAAATTTATGTGAAAAATTCAAATAACCAAGTTTTTGGTTTTTTATTTTTATCTTTTACAAGAAAATTTTTTTTTTCACGAAATTTAATGAAAAATTACTTTTTTATGTCCCAAACACACTGTAATTTTTTTGATTTAAAATATTTATTTTTTCACCTTATTTTGACTTAATATCGAAAAAGCACCCTAATTTTCAATCGAAAATTCTCACGTCAAAATATCTGCTTTTTTAAAAAAGTTGTTGGGCTTTTTGTTCTTTGAAATCTCTACTTTCCGATGGTGTAAAAAAAATATACATTACTATGGTAAATGTGATGAAATCCCCTTTAAATCCTACCTTTAATTATATTTAGAACCACTATTTTCGCATATTTTTTGCACTCTTTAGGTTTTATGGATTTGTATTTTTTTTTGTTTATCAATGTAACATGGAATCTTACGTTTTTCGAGTAATTAAAGTATAAATTTTAATAAATAGCTCAAAATTGTACATAATGATTTAAAAAAAATAATTTCGGATTCGATTTTTTTTTCGTTTCTTTGCATTTTTTGAGAATATTTACCATAGTAATGTATATTTTTTTTTACACCATCAGAAAGTAGAGATTTCAACGAACAAAAAGCCCACCGACTTTTTTAAAAAAGCAGATATTTTGACGTGAGATATTTCGATTGAAAATTATGGTGCTTTTTCGATATTAAGTCAAAATAAGGTTAAAAAATAATTATTTTAAATCAAAAAAATTACAGTGTGTTTGGGACATAAAAAAGTAAGTTTTCACCAAATTTCGTGTATAAAAAAATTTTTTGTAAAAGAAAAAAATAAAAAACCAAAAACTTGGTTATTTGAATTTTTCACATAAATTTTAAGGTTATGGGAAAAAAGTGCAAATACAAAAGTTGTAGATCTTTTTATTACCTACAACTTTGCTATTTAACCTTTTTGCATAGGACTTGTAGTTTTGCCGAAAATCGAGATAAATCGTTTTCTAACCTTAAAAACTCACCCCCTTCCACTTCCCTACCTCGGATCGCCCGTAAATTATTTTTCTTTCATTTTTGTTATATTCTCTTCGTTTTCCAATGGGTTTCATCCTGCTATTATTTTTTTTTGTTTCAAAAATTATCGACCCTGGTCTATAAACAATTAGTAATTTTTTAAAATTTTGCAGTACAACCTGTGCAAGGCCAGAAACCAACTGATTTGTTTGTCAGGTATTGGCGGTGATAATGTAGAACTAAATTATTGTTGTAAATATCTTTTTTTTTCCTTTCTTGTTTTTTCAATTAAATTAAAATATAAAGTACTGAGGGTTTCTATATCTGTCCTTCGATTGATACTTTCCGGGTCATTTTTGATTTCTATCATTTCTAGGGTTGTGGATTTGACCGGTCAATTTGTTTTTGGTCAATTGACTGAAATAAATTAAAATTTAAAAATGCAGTGGATGAACCTAACTATACTTGCCAAATTTCTTATTTTGTATTTTGGAAAAAATGTAATTTTTTATAACAAGTTTTGCTTGTTCTGAAGAGTCTATTGCCATACCTAAATTTTATACAGGGTGGTCAAATGGATGATATAGTTAGGTCCATCCAGGTATACATTCTATAAGTGTATATATCTCAATAGTTTATTTTTATATAACCATAAAAACATGAACACTTAAAATAAAATATCAGACTGGGGTAATTAGATAGCTGAATTATTACGAGCAGTAAAGTATGTAGCCAATGGTAAATTTTCATCTTCGGAGTCAGATTTTAGCTGCTCGGCTTCGGAAGATGAAGAGACATCAGCTTCGGAATATGAAGATAAATTTAAGTCGGGTATTCTTCCACATTTATTAATTATATTTAAATTGTATTTAACATACACCAATTTTCCGGATCATGTAGTAGTCAGCCTATTTCTTAACTTATTATGGATAGTACCCCATGTGGACCAGTTCCTTTCACAAGAAGCTGAGGAGGCCGGCATTTTTAGTAACTTTATAGCTACATCGTGAAGTACCGATTTCTTTTGCCAACTCTCCCACCAAGATACATTTCCCTTTTACTTTGTTTTCTTCTCTTATTTCGGTAAAACAATTCCAAATTGTGGTTTTGGACTTCCCCAAACTCATCGTAAATGCGACGTCGGCGTCGCGTCGTTAGTTCACAAAAATGCAATGCAAGTGCAAACCCTAACTCGGGCAAATACGAAATGAAAATAATTAGACTGAGAAGGAAATGTCTATGAAAATGGTATAAAAAGAGAATAACAATAACTTCTCTATTCCTTTCCTTCGTTGTGATTGAATCCGTTCCGGGAGCCACTAATAAACGAGGCGGACTATTGGGATTCCCAGAATCTGGTGTTATTGTTTTCTTAAATAACGGCGCTATAACGATACACTAAACATTATCCTGGGTAGTAGGAGGTAATCTGGACAGATCACAAATGCATAAATAATAAAATAAAATTGATATATTTTGACCGAATTTGACCGGTCAAATACGTCATGGTCAATTGACCATGCCCAACTCTAATCATTTCCTTTAAAATGCGTTTCTTATAATTAGTCTCTGTCCCTAAAATGCTTACATTTTCAAAGTCAAAAGTGTACGTTTTAAAATGGTCAAAAAGTGCTGTTTTTGAGACTTTGGCAACATGGAAGTTTCTGCAGTCTCTTGCATGTTCCAACATTCTGGTCTTTAAATACCTTCCAGTCTGCCCTGTATATACTTTTGTACTTTCTTTACAGGGTACCTTGTAAATTATATTAGATTTAAGGGATGTTGGAGTTTTGTCCTTTAGTTTTGAGTAGATAGTATTTTCGCTCTTAAAAACTATCTACATTTTTCGCTGTCAAAAGAGTCTTTATTTTTTTGGATATTATATAAGGAATTTTTTAATACAGTTGATGTTCAGCAGACGGAATGTTTTTTTTATTTTTTTGTGGGTTGTTGAGAATTAAATTTTTCAAACAAATTAATTATAAAATAAATGAATAAAATAATAAAATAAATACATTATGTAATTTTTTTATCGGTTATTGTTGAAATCTAAGAAAAAATCCTATTGTTTCAGAGCCCTGAGGAAGGAAATATATTTTCCGAAACGTCGGCAAATTAAAATTAGGGTTTCATTTGCTCCCTAAGATCCTTAAACCCATAAAACCACCTACTATAAGTAATGTTTAACAATATCTAATAAACCAAAGTACATAATAGATTTTGTCTCATATTTTTAGAGAGATGATAGAGACAGAGTAACAAAAGTGGGCGATTGGTCAGAGCATGTGAGTTCTTCAGGCAAAAAGTATTACTATAACTGTAAGACGGAAGTGTCGCAATGGGAGAAGCCCAGAGAGTGGATAGAGAGAGAACGGGAACGGGACAGGTTTAGAGGCAGAGACCGGGAGAGAGACGACAGATATAGGGATGGTTCAGGTCGATCAAGTATGCGTAAGTTATATAAGGATTATATATTGATCAAAATTTGAGCTGGAGAAAACACGTAGAACATATTCGAAATTACATTTCTCCGTTAATTGGGATATTTTTTTTTAAATTCGTCTTTGTATATCTTTAAATTATTTAAAAAATATTTATCATGCATTAGTTCATTCAAAAATTTAGTAATTTAGTATCTTATTTCTATTTGGGGTTCAGCCAATTCAATAGTACTAAAATCTTTAAAGAAATTACAAAATATAATTAAGTATTAAATGTATTCATAGATTTCCGCACTTAGAACCAACGACAAATTGATATAAACCGAATAAATACCTAGATATAAATAATTTAAAAATTTGCATATTTATTTATTCGTTCTTTACTTTTAAAACAAAAAATTTCTAACATAACGTCTACAAAAGTTCACGATCTTCACAGTCATGATACCAGACAAACTATTTTGTTACAAATTAATAAAATAAACAGTAACTTTGGAAAACTGTCATCGTTATACAGGGTGGCCCTTAAGTACATCAAGAAAATCTAGGATATGATTCCTGGCATCAATTTAAGTTGAAAAGTTCATATGGACTTATGCCCTAAAATGCTTACCCTCTAAGATACAGGGTGTTAAAATATTTTTAAAAAATAATTGTTTTTTTAAAATTTCGAAATTCCTTGAAGATACGGTATTGAAAATTGATGTCGATTGATTTCGTATTAAAAAAAGGGCTTGCCTACTTCCACCAGTGGCGTGCATGAAGATACCATCAAATTTTTTTTGTGAAAATATGTGATACGCCACTGTTTTTTTTAAACTCTGATGCATTTTTATGCATTACTGATATAAGCGGAACAAAAGTTGTCTCTACTATGTTTTTGAAACAAATGGTAGTTTCAAAGGAAAATGGAAAATATTTTAACACCCTGTATCTTAGAGGGTAAGCATTTTAGGGCATAAGTCCATATGAACATTTCAACTTAAATTGATGCCAGGAATCATATCCTAGATTTTCTTGATGTACTTAAGGACCACCCTGTATAATGGATTAATATTATATAATATTTTACCCTAAAATATTATTATTTTAAATTTCATTTAAAAAAATATTTCCTAGTATAATTTTCTTTCTTAACGAGTTAATCAAACGTTTAAAATACAAAAAAAAAAATTTTTTTAACATATATGGGAAAGTTTTTTATTACCGATTTCTCAGAAAATTTTATTCTTTATAAAAGTTGGTGCCTTTCTTAAAACGATAAATGCATATTTCATATTTCACTTGCAGCTAATAGTAGGGGAGCAAATGCCATTTTTCCGAAATTGCCTTAAGAGTAAAGTACCTTAATTATTAGAAATATAGCAAAATTGTATGTGGAAATGTTTTTGCAAATTAAAAACTTAGACCAAATACGAAATTTGAGTTAGGTGTGTCAATTTTTAATTTTTTTATATGCATTTCTTTAAAATAGGTTTTTGGACTTCAGCGTACTGGGTGAAAATGACATAAATTATTAATTATTTCCAGCAATATGAATAGAGTTGGATTCTATCATAATTTTGTTTGGAACATAAGTTGGCTAAAATGTGTTTTAAGTAGGCGTGCAACACACTAATATCTGAACCAACTCGTAACATAACAAAGGTTTTGAAAAGTTTGCAACTACTTAATCCATTTTTATTATAAACCCACGATTAAGTTATTTAATAAATATATTAAAATTGCGTAAACAAAAAAGCGACCAGAGGTGTACCGTTTAGGGGAAAATAGAGATTAACCAAAAAAAATTAAAAATTGTGACAACTAACTCAAATTTCGTATTTGGACTAACTTACTAATTTGCAAGAACATTTCCATATAAAATTTTGCTGTATTCCTAATAATTAAGGTACTTTACTCTTAAGGCAATTTCGAAAAAATGGCATTTACTCCCTTACTATTAGCCGCAGGTGAAATATGAAATATGCATTTATAGTTTTAAGGCATGCACCAACTTTTCCAAAGAATAAAATTGTCTGAGAAATCGGTGAAAACTTTCCCCTATTAAGTAATAATTGTTAATTATTTTTATATACTTATCCCTGTAATAAACATGTTGGTTAAGTTGGTTGGTAGTAAAGTAAAATAAAAAAAAAAGTTTGTTAATAAGTGATGGTTTTATTGTGTGTATGTAATCGTTTGAATTTTAGGTCATGAAAAACATTCCAACTCGAGAGGTTCCAACGGCAGCGGAAGTAGCAAGGATACGTCGCGCCACTGGAACAGCAACAGCGGCGGGAGTAGAGAAGCCTCCGAGGGGCCCCTTAAGGAATCTTCGTCAGATTGGTAAGTCAAACGAAAAGCTTTATTCGGTTAAAAATGTGTCAACAGTGTCCTAAATTTTTGTCCTTCTATTTAAGGGCATCGAGTTCAAGGCGACATTCGAATCCCGACAATTCAGTGCAATCGGTCTCTTCATCGGCCGCTCAGGACATGGACATATCTCCGGGAGATAGCACCCCCACTTCTGAGGTAAGCGCGCTACTTCGGTGACAATATAACATTAACTACAAGTTAAATATAATATGTAAATGGCTTGAAATTAATAAATTATTATTAAATTTTAATAAATCATCTTTTATGTTTATAAGTACCTAAATCAAAATTAAAAACTAATATTTCTTCACTATCTTTCAATAATCATTTAATTAAATATACTAATACAATTGAATTTTTAGGTTTATACAGTGTGTCCCCGGATGGAGTTGACAAGAGGAACAAGATCTTTATTATTGATTTTACCACGAAAAGTTATTCTTTATAAAAAATTCTGCTTGCCGGGAAAATAATTTTACCATATAAAAATTTCGGATCAGATGTTGATAAATTAAGAAAACATGAAAATGCTTTAAGAGAAACGTACCATTATTTATTATGTTAGACAAAATGTTTATGGAACAAAGTAGTAATGCAACGATTACTGTTAAACGAATACGATTAAAACCGAAATAATCGTACGATTACGGTTACGATTATCAAGTAAAAAACGTAAAAATATGTATTTCATATAATTTATACAAGAACCTTTAACGAATAGATACAAACTGAAAACAAAATATAGATTCACAACAAAAATATTAAAAATCTAAAATAAACAAGCAAACTAAATCCCAGGACTGTTTTTGGTATAACATAATATAATTTAATATTGAAAATTAAGTGATATTAAATTTTTATTAAGAAAACATAACATTTTTAAGTTTTCAGAACACAGTCGATTTCTCTTCGGAGTTTGAATGTTTTTGCATCCCTCGCATCGAGGTCAAAGTCGTAACGCATGGCCGGGGAATTACCAGTGGTTTTAAAACTTTATATTACAATAATCGTCCAAACAATCGGCGGTTACGATTAATCGGAAAATCCTAATAATCGAAATCGGAATCGTTTCATCACTAGAACAAAGTTGTTTATAATCCAAAATAAAGCCTAAAAATACAAAATTTGAAATCTGAATTCTAATTTTTGTTTTTTATTTTTTACAATAGAATTTATGAGCATTCAAAATGTACAATTGTGGGAAAAGTTATTATTCTACATATCCTCCTCCAACCTGCACACATTTCTTCAAATTAAAAATAAATTAAATAAATAGGTCAGCACTATCAGGTTTTCATTTTGAATGTTCATAAATTCGATTGTAAAAAATAAAAAACAAAAATTAAAGTTCAGATTTCCAATTTTGTATTTAGGCTTTGTTCTGGATTATAAACAACTTTGTTTCATAAACATTGAATAACAATGAAATAATAGATAATGGTACTACTTCTCTCTTAAAGCATTTTCATGTTTTCTTAATTTATCAACATAGACATCCAAAATGTTTATATGGTAAATTACTTTTCTTGACAAGCAGAATTTTTTATCAAGAATAACTTTTCGTCGTAAAATCAATAATAAAGATATTTTTCCTCTTGTCAACTCCATACGGGGACACACTGTATATTGATGAAAATGTAAGTTGGAAAAGACATTGAATATTTGAGAAGTTACATCTCACCAATAATTGACATTTTGTTTAAAGCGAAAAATTATATATCATTAAAATATTTAAAAAATATATATTATTCTTTGGTTTATTCAAAATTACAGTATATGATTTCAATTTGGGGATCAGCGAATTTAACTACAATTCAGCAATTAAAAAAACTACAAAACAAAATAATTAAATGCATACATAAACTTTTTTTTTGAACCAACTATAAATTTGTAAGAACCAAATGGATATTTAAATTTAGAAAAACTTTATAAATTAAAACTATGCATTCTAATACACTCTATTATTATTAAAGAAAAACAATCGAATATAATATTTCCTTCATCCAACATTATTCACATTACGAGACAAAACCATCTTATTCAAACACCTTTGGTAAAGAGTACTTTTGGCGAAAGATCAATATTAAGTATATAAAGGAATAACAATTTACAACAGTTTTCCGAAAAAAAATTAAAGAAATATCAAAATTATGGACTTTTAAAAAAACTAAAAAAAATTTTTTTAATTCTAAACTAACTGTAACGTATTATATATTATTATTTTTTTATTGTAACAGGTTATTATATATATATTTTTTGAAAACAATTTCGATGGAATTATTAATAGTTACAAAACATAATTTACCAATTTTACAAGTTTATTACAGGGTAAGTATATAAAAATAACTAACAATTATTACTCTAACGGTACCTATATATATAAAAAAGACAGTTAAAAAACTATTTGTTTTGTAATAAACGTTTGATTAACTCATTAAGAAAGAAAATCATACTAGGAAATATTTTTTTAAATGAAATTTAAATAATTGTATTTTTTTAATGTTTTAATATTTTCGGGAAAAATATTATATAATATTAATCCATTATATAACAATCACCCTTTTCCAAAGTTGCTGTTTGTTTTAATAGTTTGTAAAAAATTAGTTTGTCTAGTATCATGTCTGTGAAGATCATGAACTTTTGTAAACGTTATGTTTAGACATTTTTTTGTTTTAAAAGTAAAGAATGAATAAATAGGTAAATTTTTAAATTATATAAATTATTTATATCTAGGTTTTTATTCGGTTTAAATAAATTTGTTGTTGGTTCCAAGTGCGGAAATCTATGAATACATTTAATATTTTTATTTTCTAATTTCTTTAAAGGTTTTAGTACTATCGAATTGGCTGAACCCCAAATAGAAATAAGATACTGAATTTTTGAATGTACTAACATATGATAAATATTTTTTAAATAATTTAAAGATATACAATGACGAATTTTTCAGAATATCCCAATTAACGGAGAAATGTAAGTTCGAATATGTTCTACATGTTTTCTCCAGCTTAAATTTTGATCAATATATAATCCTAAAAATGTTATGTTATCTTTGTAATTAATATTTTCCCCATTAAATATTATTGGTTGCTTCTCCATATCTAGTATTTTTTGGGCAATGTACATAAATGAAGATTTATTAAACTTTACAGTTAAATTATGAGATTCCAACATGTCAAATATAATTTTTAAATCTTTTTTGATATTTAATTGGATGTCCGTAATATTTTTAGCATAATAAATAATTGTTGTGTCGTCGGCGAAAAGTTTAATTTGTCCATATAATTTTAATTTTGAAATGGAATTGATATAAATAAGAAACAATGTGGGTCCTAGAATGGAACCTTGTGGTAAAAATGTTATATTCTCTATAATGAACTTTTTAAGTTGGTCGAGAGTAAAAATATATTAATAATAATAGTAATATACAGCGTGGTTGTATGCAAGCAACATATGGGCATTTTTTTTATTATCAAATTCTCAAGAAAAATTTATTTTTGATAAAAGTTGGTGCATGTTCGATAATCATATTTGGTGCACTTGGAATGGATGCTAGTCAAACGGCGTACAGGGTAGGCCAAAAATTATAAAACTTGTACAGGAATAAAGTACCCCGATTTCGGAAAATTCAGCAAAATGTTATTAAGAAAAGTTGTTTAGAATTAAGAGTTATGTATAGATTCAAAAACATGACCTCCTAAAATAAAAAAGTATATTTTTTTTAAAAACATTAATAATTTCCCAATTTTTTTTTTTATATTCACCATAAAGAAATTCATAAATTAATCAAAATCAAATCAATTTCATATATCTTTGTTCAAATTCAAGCATAATTGCAAAACTTACTTGCATTTTTAATTTATTAAGGAATCACAAACTTCATGTTTGTTGCAACGATATTAAATACAACTTTAAAATATCCTAAAAATGCTTTTTAAAAAGATGAAACGTTAGTATTGATAATATGCTTATTAAAAATCTATCATTTAAAGTGCAAAATTTTTATTTTAAATATTTATTCAAAAACTTTATTCTTGTATAAGTTTTATATTTTTTGACCTACCCTGTACGCCGTTTGACTTGCAACCATTCCAAGTGCACCTAATATGATTATCGAACATGCACCAACTTTTATCAAGAATAACATTTTCTGAGAAATCGGTAATAAAAAAAATGCCCATATGTTGTACACTTAAACCACACTGTATGTAAATAGAGTATTTGTTGCTAATCTAAACTGGTTTAGGTATCCTATGGTGGCAGTTCGGCGCACCAGACGCCCCTCGTCGTGGAACAGCCGGTGATGGGACCCGTGTTGCTCGCGAACGCGCTGCCGCGGCTCTCGTGCCATCCGGCGAGCACGTCCTCTGCCACGCCCCTTCTGACACAGTCTAATCTGACGACTACTGCGATGTCGATGCTGGGCACGCCCACGATAGCCGTTTCTCCTCCCCAAAACGTACCGATCGTGTCGCAGCATTGCGGTGCGAACGCTCCCGGACCGCCGATGGGGGCGGGACTTGCTAGGTTGGGCAGCATGGAGGGGGACGGTAAGAAGACGGAGCCCCTTTCTATAGATACGAGCCAGTCGGGGGCAGCCGGAGACGGACCTCCCACTCCCACGCATTCGGAGGTGCCGGATTGCGCGAAGGGTGAGTAAGCGTTTTTATCTTAACTGATTGTGTAAGTGTTGTATTTTATTTTATTCATTTAAATTACGGAATTCTAGGTTGGGTAGGAATAAATAGAACTTTGGTTAAAAAATTGGAAATATTACAAAAAACTTTTCTAAAAATTATATTCAATAAAGATTATCTTTATCCTTCAAAAGAATTATATTCAGAAACAAAAAAGTTGAACATAAGACAACGTTACATTTATAACATCTTAATATACAGTGTGTCCAAGAAAGTATGCAACATATGGGAAAGTTTTTTATCACCGATTTCTCAGAAAATTTTATTCTTTATAAAAGTTGGTGCATTCCTTAAATAAATGTATATTTCATATTTCACCTGCGGCTAATATTAAGGGAGTAAATGCCATTTTTTCGAAATTGCCTTAAGAGTAAACTACCTTAATTATTAGAAATACAGCAAAATTTTATATGGAAATGTTCTTGCAAATTAGTAAGTTAGTACAAATGCAAAATTTGAGTTAGGTGTCACAATTTTTAATTTTTTTTGGTTAATCTCTATTTTCCCCTAAATGGTACTCCTCTGGTCGATTTTTGTTTACGCAATTTTAATATATTTATTAAATAACTTAAACGTGTGTTTATAATAAAAATGGAAGTAGTTGCAAACTTTTTAAAACCTTTCAATGTTACGAGTTGGTTCAGATATTAGCGTGTTGCACGCCTAAACACATTTTAGCCAACTTACGTTCTAAACAAAATAATGATAGAATCCAACTCTATTCATATTACTGGAAATAATTAATAATTTATTTGTCATTTTCACCCAGTACGTTGAAGTCCAAAAATCTATTTTAAAGAAATTAATATAAAAAAAATTGACACACACACCTAACTCAAATTTCGTATTTGGACTAAGTTTTTAATTTGCAAAAACATTTCCATATAAAATTTTGCTGTATTACTTTACTCTTAAGGCAATTTCGAAAAAATGGCATTTGCTCCCCTACTATTAGCCGCAGGTGAAATATGAAATATGCATTTATAGTGTTAAGGAATGCACCAACTTTTATAAAGAATAAAATTTTCTGAGAAATCGGTGATAAAACACTTTCCTATATGTTGCATACTTTTTGGACACACTGTATATTAAAAATAAAAACCTTATAATAATAATAATAATAATAAGTTTATTTAAAATTTAATAATATAATAAATATGTTTATGTTGTCTTCTATAGAAACTTATTCTTAAATCCCCTGAAGCTGAGCTTGTTAGGGGCAAATCTTATTTTTTGTTTTAGTATGCAAAATCATAAATATGCATTAAAAATCAAGTTTTAAAGTAAAAATGTTAATTTAAAGTAATTTATAAACGCAGCTTTTTTGAAGAAATATATTACCTATAATAAAATTATTAATTATTACTTTTTAAGTAAAAAATATTAGGTACTTATATAAATTATTCTGAACAATATTAATTAATTAAAGCATGAATTATACAATTTAAAAACCATAATAATAATACACGTCATAAAAATGAAATAATCAAAACCTAAAATAAATAAGTCCCAGACAGACAAAAAAATTTCAAATATTTATGTTTTTATTTAAACGATTATTCACCAACAAAAATTAAAAAATTGATTTCATTCAAAAAATTTAAAGTCGAAATAAAAACATGGATACCTATTAAAAATAGACAATTTGAACATATTTTTCGAAATGCTTTAATTAATTAATTAATTAATATTGTTCTGAATAATTTATATAAGTAATATTTTTTACTTAAAAATTATATATTAATAATTTTATTATAGGTAATATATTTCTTCAACAAAAAAAAAACTGCGTTTATACTATAAATTAACATTTTTACTTTAAAACTTGATTTTTAAAGCAGATTTATGATTTTACATACTAAAACAAAAAATAAGATTTGCCCCTAACAAGGCCAGCTTCGGGGAATTGATGAATCAGTTTATAGAGGACAACATAAACATATTTATTATATTATTAAATTTTAAATAAACTCATTATTATTATTTTTAATAATTTCAGTGACGGTCCCAACAGATAGCCCGCCCGCCGGTAGTCTGCCGCCCATGCAGGGCGTGTCCAGTTCCTTGCAGGCGTTGCGCCCTCAGGGGCCCACGATCACGCCTTCGTTAGCCAACCACTATAGGGATGACTTGGTCAATCATGTTCGGGGCTGGCCCGCGGATATTTTAGAGAAGCAGGTAAGAAGTTTAATTTTGGACTTGCCCATTTCCGATTGAACCGGAAATATGCATTTTGCATATTATACCAGATCATCGTCTGACGGTGCATGTAAATTTTGCTACCCGCAAATATTTTCTCCCCTATTAATTTTACATCAAAATTGTATTACACTTTTTTGAAGGTCCTTGTATGGTGGACTCGTACACCAAAATTTATTTATTTTCTAATAAACCAATTAAAAGTTATTTTTCTAATTTTGTGTTATAACAAATCTATTACGATACGCATTTGCGTATCGTAATGAAGCTATTTCGATACGCGTTTTTTCTTTATTTGATGTTGGTAACATTTAAATGTTTTATTTCATTGACTTGCGCGGCCTTTGTGATTTACGAGAAAACCCATTTTTCGCAGAGGAAAAATAGCTTGATAACCTACTTTTTTATTCTGTGTGGATAACAGTCATGTATGTTGGTTGCATAAATCTATAAATCAATCTTTTGTAGATGCTTCAAGCTATCATTTTCTGCCAAATCCTATCCAAAATTCAATCTACTAACCTTCCAATGTCGATTTTAACTTCAACTTTATTTGAATTTTCCATCTTCCCTATACTAAATTGCAATGCCGTGACGTAAAATCACGTTTTTTGAAATTCGAAAAAAAGTAGCAAAATCTCCCGAATTTCCGAACGCTCTGTATATGTACCGAATGTACAAGGATCACACAACGTATTCCGTCCAATTTCAAATCTCATATCGCTAAAATAACTTTGGAATCTCGTGGTGAAAATGGCCCAATAACTCAAAAAATGACAGTTCGCAAAATAATTTTTGTTGTCCAGAGGCTACTATGATAAAAAATAGTATTACCAACATAAAATTTAGACATAAAAATTTACAAAATTTGAAGGATTTATTTTCTTTTTAAATATGTTTTTTTTATTGAAAAAACTACAAATTAGAAAAAAAAATATAACGTATGTACGTGTTATATAAAGCAGTTTTAAGCACTTGTCCCGTTATAAAGCTCGCCGCAAGCGGCTCGTTTTTTAACATGGACGCGTGCTATAAAATGATGCTTTATAAAACGTGTACGTTAATATACTATTAGGAAAAACTATTTGTAAAATCCTTAAAAAGTAAATACGGCTCTTATACATATCATAATGAATTACGATAATGTTAAGTGGTAGTAGACGTTTTATTTTTTATTTATTTCAACATGCACAGTATTTAAGAAAAATAATGATTGTATTAATTTAATAAACGCAAACATTTACCTTTTGAAGGTATTGAGTTCTTGTTTGTACAGTTATATTCATAAAAAAAGCGT
Source organism: Polydrusus pterygomalis (assembly GCA_963969555.1). NCBI lineage: Eukaryota > Metazoa > Arthropoda > Insecta > Coleoptera > Curculionidae > Polydrusus > Polydrusus pterygomalis. The sequence goes on along the minus strand of OZ018382.1, from coordinate 1,685,772 downwards.
ACGCGAATTACAATGAGAGGAAACCTTAACCATATTTGCGTAAAACCGGCTTATCGCATGTTAAAGGTTAGTTGGGCGTTAGTTCAATATAGAATAACAAAAATTCATTTTTTCATTTTATAATAATAATATATCTTAACAGTTTCATAAAAATTACAATAGAAACAAAAAACGTTTAACAAGAATAAATAAAATCTAATATTTGGTCATATATTCCTGTTTTTCTATTACTTGAGCCAGTCTATTCGGGAATGACTGAATTATATTTGATACAATATTTTGATCAAGCTCTTCCCAGCACGCATGTATTATTTTCCATAAATCGTCTGAATTTTGTGGCCTAAAATTTCCATTTTATATTTTTTTTTACAATTATACCCCAAATATTTTCAATTGGATTGATATCGGGACTATAAGCGACCCAAGGCAGCAATTCCACATTATGGGTTTGAAACCAGTAGGTTACAGCATTGGCTGTGTGGACTGGACAATTACCTTCTTGAAATAGGAAAGTATTATTGCTCAGCAGATGGTAACAACATGTTTTCTAAAATGTTAATGTAATTTCCGGCATTGAATCTTTCCTCTATTCGCCAGCAAACACTAGGTCCATGAACACTTATTTAGCCCCATACAGTTACAGAGAAACGCCCATGTCTAGAAGTGAGGAGGTTTGTTCAAACCTAATATTGTTTGGACGGTACACACGAATTTGTCCGTTATAAGTCGACTGGAACGTCTTTTCATCAGTAAAAATGACCCTGTTCCAAAATTAAGGATTGCGGTATATATAATTTAAAGCAAAAATAATCCTTGATTGTCGCTATTCTTCGGTAGGAAACATTTTTTTCGCAGCTGGGCGACATTTTAGTTCAGATTCCTTGACTCTCCTGCTGGCGGTAGGTTGGGAGGCGCAGGAAAAGCTGTATCAATAACAGCATCCCTTGCAGTTGCAAATGGATTATTTCTTAAATATCCCAAAAATTGGAACGATTGGGACGCCCTGAGCCAATTTTCCTCTTTGGGAATTCTTTTTGTTCCCAGCGTTGCCTAATTTTCAATATAGTTTTTTTATTTCTATTATACAAACTGCGCTACAGCACGGATTGACCATCCTTCTTCGATTCTCGATACAATTTGAGCCTTTTCAACTTCAGGCAACTGACTAGGTATTCGTATGTTCTTCTGTCAAACTTTATCAAACGTTACCACCAGCATGCAGTTTCAAAATTAATTACACCGACGCCAATGCTTTGCATTTTTGATAATCCATGACGTGTGATAACCTCCAATAAACGATCATTTAGACAAACCGGTTTTATGCAAATATGACGAAACTTACCTCTCATTCTAATTCTTGTACGCTTTTTTTATGAATACAACTGTATACAAATCTGTGATAATTTTTTGTTCTCCAATATTTATAAATTTGAACATTTGCTTCATTGTTTAATGTGAAGGTGCTCGAGTCGGTAAAACAAACGTTGCGTGAGAATTCCCTGTCGTTATACATTATTTTCTTGTGTTCTACCATAGAGTACCTCATTATTTTGCTCCGTTTATTTATTACGATACCTTTAACCTCAAAATTACCAATATTATTCAAGTCTGTTGTTTTGCTCGGAATGGGCCTGCCAGGAAACATCACAGAGCACATTTCGAACACTATCCGAGAACTAATTTCCATGTAGTGCCACTTAATCAGTTATTTTTTCCGTTTTGTCGGTACTTACATCTTTTATAAATTATTACAGGCGCAAAAGTTGGCCGAGGAGGCGCACATAATGGGCAGTTTACAGTGTTCCAAAGTATCGGCCGAGCTGAAGTCGGCGAGGTCAATAGTTCGCCTGACGGAGATACAAGCGACGCTGCAGGAACAAAGGTAGGTCCCGTTTTTTTTTAATTGTTACTTTGTTAATTATACCATTGAATATCAAACTATAAGAAGACCATATGAGCCGATTTCCTAAATCTGCTACGTTAAATTCATAGATGGCACAATGACTTCACCAACAAGAAAGCGACTAACCTTTTCACTGCTAAATTAAAACATTGTTGCCGCATGTCTGTTTGACTTGCTCCATGAATTTTTTTAAATTTATTTTTATAGCTTATTGTAAAACTTGATTTCACATAAGTACCTACACCTATCCTAGATTTAAGTAGCTTACATTTATTTTCCTACCTATATTATAGTCTAGATTTAAAAATGTCCCTATTTTTAATTGCTTAGTAGAATATAATATTTTCAACCTTTTGACGTCCCAACGTTAATTACATGAAAACATATTGACCGCCATGTATTCTATTTCTAACAGAATTAAATGAAGACTCTCACTATTCAATACATACCTAGGCTACAACATATATGTTGGGTAAAATATGAATGATGTGCGGTTTGTTTGTATAACTTGGTTTTAATTTGCAATTATTACTTCTTTTCAAAATGGTTTAAATAAGTAGGTTTTACTTCTTACTTAAGAAACATACAGTTTGTTTGTATTAGTGTATTACGTATTTTCCTATTTTTCGACGAAATAAAACCTATTTTAGTTATGCTTGCTGTCGCTTTTTATCTACTTTTATTTGTTTAACATTTAACACCCAATGCAACGGTAAAATCATTATGAAAATCGGTCCAATTACACCGGAGTAATCATCGTACATATTATTATCAAAAACATACATTCGGCTGGAATTGAGAACCTCCTATTTTATTGTCTGTTAAAAATGCTTATATCATTAAAAATTCCAATAAAATACGATATGCAGCAACACCACGACATCACATCCGCGAATTTGAGACATCTGTTGCCGAGGCGCTGCATTATAACGACAGATTTAAGGTTAGAGTTAAGATCAACTCCACAATGGCGGCCAAACCACCTCCAAGACGTCTAAAACTGGGTTGTCAACTTTTCTCGGACATCCGTCATTCTTATATAGTTTGATATTCAATGCTTATACTATACACCTATTTGCCGCGACCAATTGCGTCCCACATTTTTAATTTCACGGCACACTGTTAATGTTTGTACTCTCTTGCAGAATCTTGTTTTTACGTCAACAGATAAAAGAACTAGAAGAACTGAAGTCTCAAAATTCGTTCATGTCTGACGATTCTTAGTGGGTCAAAAGAATTTAGTGTATAAAAATGGGCTAAATGTTTCGTTTTAGTGAATCATTTCGCAATTATTGATTATAGTGGTATTCTTCGGCGGTGCCGGCGATATTTCGTCAATTTTCATTAACATGTCGGAAAGCGGAAGAACTCGGTGGGACTATTGTTCGGCATTTGGTGCATTTTTTTAAAATTTGTGTTCCTTATACAAACACTGACTGCTAATGGGCGGTATTGTGGACGAATTTTAACGCCATATTGACGTTAGAAATTAAATTAAAAGAATAGTGACGACGGTTGATGATACCTCAATTAATTGGATCCCATTAAAAATTACTTTTAAAGTGTTGTTTGTTCCTTGAAAAACTAATTTTTTTTAAACCCATCAATTTGTCGTTATTTCCTTTATAATCTTTTTCTCGTCCATCCATCGATATTAGATTTTTTTTTCGAATCGTTCTTCGTCATTTTTAACAGGTTTCCTTTTCGCACGATATTTTGGTATCCTTGTGGGACGCGACGTCACGAAAAGGGTCAAAATAAAATGGAAACGATATAAAATAAATAGCTATTAAATGCATACACAAATTACCACATTTAGAACCAACCGTTAATCTATATAGACCGAAAGGGTATTTACTCGTTCAAAACATTTATAAATTAAAAATTTATATTCTAAATCAAACAACCCTTCAGGAGAATAAGACATTACATGATCATAACACCAGACATTGTATAAATTAACAAACTATACCAGTAAAAAGTAATTTCGGAAAAAAAACGCTTTTATATGACGGAATAATAAAATATAACAATCTTCTAATTAATATTAGAAAAATTAAGAAATTGACAATTTTTAAAAAACAGTTAAAGGGATATTTAATAAAGTAAATTATTTATACAGGGTGTTTCATTAAGGGTGGCCACCTGCCATATCTCTGTAACTACTAAACATAAAAACTTGAGAGAAAAAAAAATCTCTAAATTCAACTATCTTGTACCATTACCATACGACGATTGAAGGTACTTACCTTTCTCTTCCAAACCAGCTTAAATTTAGTAAAATCGGTTAAGTCGTTTAGAAGTTACAACGATTTTAATGTTTACACTTTCACTTGATAAGAATGGGAGAAGCTATTGAAAGTGTAAACATTAAATTCGCTGTAACTTCTAAACGACTTATCCGATTTTACTAAATTTAAGCTTGTTTGGAAGAACCTTCAATTGTCGTATCTAGTGGTACACGATAGTTTCTAATAAAATTGCTAGAGGGTGCAATTTGTATTAAAAATTATTGTTTTGGCAATAACTCTGAAACGAACAAGGATATCGAACTGTTACTATTACAAATTGCGCCCTCTAGCAGTTTTATTAAACACTATCGAGTACTGTTGGATACGGCGATTAAAGATACTTATCTTTCCCTTCTAAACAAGCTTAAATTTAGTAAAATCGGATAAGTCGTTTAGAAGTTACAGCGATTTTAATGTTTACACATTCAATAGCTTCCTCCACTCTTATCAAGGTCGGTACGCCAACGAGCCTTAAACCAAAATGATGCAGAATTGTCTTAAGCTTTTCGATGATGTAATCAGAGTTATATCTTAATATGGGAATTTTCGGAGAAATTTAGAATTTAAAAAAAATTTAATTGTGCCCCCTTGCGGCGAAATGAGGAACTTGAAAGTAATTTCCAGAATTTTCTCATTATTTTTTTTCCCAGTTTCTATGCCTAGTAGTTCCGAGATATGGCCGGTGATCACCCCTAATGAAACACCCTGTACTATTTTCATGTCTAAAGGTATATGTCTATGTATTGGAACCGATGGTAATTGTTGCTCCCCCAGCGAGCGCCGCAATTTCTTTACGCAAAATTTAAGAAAAGTGTTCTATTCATTTTTGAATAGGCTTTTTCAATCCAGACGATTTTAAATAACTTTATTTGGTTTCTTTCTAATTCATTTACAATGAACTTCTAGAGAATTTTAACCAAAGACTTCTAATATATTAGAAGTCTTTGATTTTAACCTTGTAGAATGATATTTTATTGAAAAACTGACGAAATATTATCGCACGTCCCGAAGAATAACGTTGGTGTACATTTTATTATTTAAATTATTAATTTGGTATGTGTCCAACAAATTTCAATCAATTGTTTTTTGTATAGCTAACCAATGAAGACTATTTCTACTAGAATTACCAGGGGCAACGTTTGAAACGTTTCAGTGGCGTACTTGGTCGTAACGTACGTTTGCTAATAACGCCTTTGCCATTGAAACGTTTCAAATGTTTCTCAGCGTAATAAGAAAGTGACTTTGTATTATATCGGTTTTATGTTTTAGAATTTAGGTAAATTAATACAACAATATAGAATTATAGATTTTCTTACTGTGTATATTTTCATTTTATGCCTATCTTTATTTCTTCTTTTTCTTGTACAAGTGGTATGAAACTTCTTTTTTCTTAATACTGCGAACATTTTTTTTGACATACCGTAGAAGGTGTTACTGATGCGTCCTCGGCTAACGTTTTTACGAGGAATTATTTATTTTACCAAAAATTTCAAAGGAGACGGAACTATAGTTGAGAACAAAAGTAGGGAAACTTTTCTTTTATCTTCCCCACATAAATTTTATTTTTCTACGAAATAATACAGTTTTTAAACCCCCAATCCCTCATATTTCGAGCTATATCTCCGACCAATAGGCCTTCTGATGTGGTCAAAGAGATTAAACTTACTTTCGTTGGTAGTTAACCTTACGACCATACGAAGAACCGCCATAGTTGTGGCTTTGGCCGTCACAATCTCCAGACCTTAACCCGATAGAGAGAACGCAATATGTCGAGCATTTATAGCTGCCTAAAGGGTATCCTACTACATAATACAATATTTTCTTCTCTATTTCCCTAATTAAAGGTTTTCTAATTTTGTTATGTATATTAAAGCAGCCCACAGAACGCAGAACTTCAGATAGTTATTAAATTTAACTGTCGTTAACTGCATTTCGCAGCATAATAAAATTTATGTTGGGGAATAAGTTTCCATATATTTGTTCGGTCTGATCGTGTATGAAGAACAAAAACTCAAGTTTTTCGTTTTTTAGTGTTATTTTGTCGGTAAAGCCATATTATATTTGAAATATTTATTAATTGTAATATATTTTAGTACACCCGATATATGTAGCCGGTTTCGAAACGTTGCGATAAGAATATCCCATTTTTGGGATGCTTCTTTTCTATTGTCAAAGAAGAAAGTCTGTTTTCTGGTATCCAATTTTTATTTTATTTTTGTTAGTTAAGTACCTATACCTGTGTATAATTTCTCTTTTGACATAATTGTAATTATTATTGTTAAATATATTTTTCTATTTATTTTTACGTATTTTTATTTTTTTTTAATGTTAAATAATGAAAATATACACATAATTAAGTTACACTTGGCTATTTTTTTTTTCACCGCAGAAAAAGTATACGCATCGACATGTATGTCTTGTGCACTGGAACAGGGTGCCATTCTTGAATCAGATACGATTGCGTAAATAGACCTGGCAACAGCGCTACGCAGTATAATAGTCAAGTCAAATTCCTAATGTCGCCATCTATCGTCTTTTTTTCAAACTTCATACTCTTACAATTTCATTGGTTCACTTGGAGCTATCTATTTTGGATACGTGCTTCGACACGGACATACTTACAAACGCTATCTTTTATGGAACACAATGAAATAAAATTAGAACCAATCATAGCGTCCGGGACATAAAACGGTCCGAAGTCTGATTAACTGGTAACCACAAACTACCACTTGTACACGTTTCTTGACGCGATACCTTCAAAAAAATTTAAATGCTACAAAATAACTTGTGATATAACAGTGTTAAATTTTTATTTAATGATAATATAAAGGTGTGTTCGTTTGTGCGGCATGTGCTGGTGAAAAACGGGGCAGTTTCGGTACACCGTAAGTCACGTGCAACTCCAACGAATAGACTTCAAGGTTATGTTTGTTTAAAGAACGTAGATAACGTGGCCCTCCGGGATGTTTATTTAAGAGTGAAAAATTACGTCTGTATTTGTCTTTGCGTGCATCGTAGAGGGCCATCGTAGACAATGATGTAGGTTTTGTTGAATATTGGATGTTCTGTGAACTTACCGTTATACAATTTAAACAATTTGTTATCATTTTAGACCAGGGTCGATAATTTTTGAAACCAAAAAAAAAAAAATAGTAGGATGAAACCCATTGGAAAAGGAAGAGAATATAACAAAAATGAAAGGAAAAATAATTTACGAGCGATCCGAGGTCGGGAAGTGGAAGGGGGTGAGTTTTTAAGGGTAGAAAACGATTTATCTCGATTTCCGGCAAAACTACGAGTCCTATGGAAAAACGTTAAATGGCAAAGTTGTAGCTAATAAAAAGATCTACAACTTTTGTATTTACACTTTTTTCACATAACCTCAAAATTTATGTGAAAAATTCAAATAACCAAGTTTTTGGTTTTTTATTTTTATCTTTCACAAAAAAAAAATTTTCACGAAATTTGGTGAAAACTTACCTTTTTATGTCCCAAACATACTGTAATTTTTTTGATTTAAAATATTTATTTTTTTACCTTATTTTGACTTAATATCGAAAAAGCACCCTAATTTTCAATCGAAAATTCTCACGTCAAAATATCTGCTTTTTTAAAAAAGTCGGTGGGCTTTTTTGTTCGTTGAAATCTCTACTTTTTGATGGTGTAAAAAAATATACATTGGTATGGTAAATGTTCTCAAAAAATGCAAAGAAACGAAAAACACTTGAATCCGAATTTTTTTTAAAAATTATTATGTACAATTTTGAGCTATTTATTAAAATTTATACTTTAATTACTCGAAAAACGTAGGATTCCATGTTACGTTGATAAACAAAAAAATTACAAATCCATAAAACATAAAGATCGCAAAAAGTATGCGAAAATAGTTGTTCTAAATATAATTAAAGGTAGGACTTAAAGGGGATTTCAACACATTTACCATAGTAATGTATATTTTTTTTACACCATCAGAAAGTAGAGATTTCAACGAACAAAAAGCCCACCGACTTTTTTAAAAAAGCAGATATTTTGATTAAATTTAAATTAGGATGCTTTTTCGATATTAAGTCAAAATAACATGAAAAATAAATATTTTAAATCAAAAAAATTACACTGTGTTTGGGACATAAAAAGGTAAGTTTCACCAAGTTTCGTGAAAAAAAAATATTTTCTTGTAAAAGATAAAAATAAAAAATCAAAAACTTGGTTATTTGAATTTTTCACATAAATTTTGAGGTTATGTATGTGAAAAAAGTGTAAATACAAAAGTTGAAGATCTTTTTATTACCTACAACTTTTCCATTTAACGTTTTTCCATAGGACTGTTTTGCCGAAAATCGAGATAAATCGTTTTCTATCCTTAAAAACTCACCCCTTTCCACTTCCCGACCTCGGATCGCCCGTAATTTATTTTTCCTTTCATTTTTGTTATATTCTCTTCCTTTTCCAATGGGTTTCATCCTACTATTATTTTTTTCACTTTTTACCATTTTCAAAGGCTTTAGCCCTGACAGTGGAAGTGGAAGTTCACAGTATATCCAAAAAATAAATTTGGTTTTATGTATTCAGTGAATTCGAGAGTTTATCTGCCTCGTATTACGACGAAACGCTTCTTTAAAGGCCTCTATACAATTTTTTCTAAATACATAAAACCGATTTAATTCTGATTTTACGCTTTGTCTCGTGACGTTTCGATAAATCGCATTTTTTTAAAGTTGGGTTAGGTTTGTCACATTTAAAAGCGTACTATAGTTTTAGGTTAGGTGTACATTTAATTATTTTAAATGTGACAAACGCCACGTCCACGAGTTTTTTATAAATTCACTGCTGCTCATTCTATCTTTCGCTAACTTACGTCATTAGTAAAGGATAGACTGAGAATTCCGAGCAAGAACCAAATAGTTGAATTTATAGGGACACAGATTGTTTTTTATTATTTTTATATTATCCTTATTGACAAGGCGATTAGCTAAGATATGGCACTCTTAATCAAACGCTTTGTATACCTTGAATTTGAACCCAATAGACAGAAAGTCAATACGAAAGTGTTTTTAAGGGCATCGACTATGATTTTACTTGTATCGACCTTAATTATGGGATTGGTATTTATACCGGATGGTCTACTGCCATACTGGCCATTGGAAATTCCATGTGAATTTTGGTATTATATGTGTACTAGACTTTTTTTGGTGGTCCTTGTACAGGGTTATCCAACCAAGACTAGACAAGGCGATTTTTTGACTTTTCCTGTACTTTTATAAAAAAACTGAAATAGCCATCTTGAGTCATTTTCTCCCGCGAATTCGAATATCTTCAGCAAAAAACAATTGAACATCAAACAAAAGTACTAGGGGTCACTTTGATATTTTTTTAAATGGAACACCCCGTATATTTTTACATTTTTAAATTCCACATAAAATTATAATTATTTTTTATTAAATGCACTATTAGTCTATACTTCATAGTTTCCGAGATATTGACTCTCGAAAAGTGACATTTTTGAACTTTGACAGCTTATAACTTTCTAACAGTACGTCTTAGAGCAAAACGGCTTACATGTCCCTATCTTCAATTTTTATTATCTTCCCAAAAAAATCAACTTCCGGTTAAACCGGATGTAACTCGAAAGCAGGAAATATAGTTGTCCCGGTTTAACTGGAAGTTGATTTTTTTGGGAAGATAATAAAAATTGAAGATAGGGACATGTAAGCCGTTTTGCTCTAAGACGTACTGTTAGAAAGTTATAAGCTGTCAAAGTTCAAAAATGTCACTTTTCGAGAGTCAATATCTCGGAAACTATGAAGTATAGACTAATAGTGCATTTAATAAAAAATAATTATAATTTTATGTGGAATTTAAAAATGTAAAAATATACAGGGTGTTCCATTTAAAAAAATATCAAAGTGACCCCTAGTACTTTTGTTTGATGTTCAATTGTTTTTTGCTGAAGATATTCGAATTCGCGGGAGAAAATGACTTAAGATGGCTATTTCAGTTTTTTTTATAAAAGTACAGGAAAAGTCAAAAAATCGCCTTGTCTAGTCTTGGTTGGATAACCCTGTACAGTTGTATTCATAAAAAAAGCGTACACGAATTAGAATGAGAGGAAACCTTCACCGTATTTGCGTAAAACCGGCTTATCGCACGTTAAAGGTTATGAAAAATGCAAAGCATTGGCGTTGAGCGTTAGTTCAATAGAATAACAAAAATTAATTTTTTTATTTAATAATACTAGCGAGCGGCTTCGCACGGGTGCAATGCTGATACTAAATATACCCACCTACTACAGAATGTCCCTATAAACAACGTTTACAGCTTTTTTGTCATTAGACAATACAAACATGTTTTGTTTAGAGGTTACTTTTGAAAGAGCGACATATAATTGACCACGAGAAAAACACTCACCGCTCAAATCTACGCCCGCAACGTTGAAAGTTTGACCCTGCGATTTATTAATGGTCATTGCAAAAGATGTCTTTACCGGAAATTGTAGGCGTTTAAATTGGAACGGTAAATCTGATGGTATACAGGGTATTCCCTACTCGATGGTACATTAGAAGTATCTGGAGAACGAAAAGAAAAATAATTTTGAAATTTTAACTACGGCCATAGGAGACTGCGCTCTAGCTTTTAAAAATAATTTCGCGGTTGCAGTGTTGCCAGATCTATTGATTACTGACATCAACTTTGGAATTTTAAATGAGACACCCTGTATATTTTTACATTTTTAAATTCCACATAAAATTATAATTATTTTTTATTAAATGCATTATTAGTCTATACTTCATAGTTTCCGAGATATTGAATCTCGAAAAGTGACATTTTTGAACTTTGACAGCTTCTAACTTTCTAACAGTACGTCCTAGAGCAAAACGGCTTACATGCCTCTATCTTCAATTTTTATTATCTTCCCAAAAAAAAACAACTTCCGGTTAAACCGGAACAACTATATTTCCTGCTTTCGAGTTACATCCGGTTTGACCGGAAGTTGATTTTTTTGGGAAGATAATAAAAATTGAAGATAGGGACATGTAAGCCGTTTTGCTCTAGGACGTACTGTTAGAAAGTTAGAAGCTGTCAAAGTTCAAAAATGTCACTTTTCGAGAGTCAATATCTCGGAAACTATGAAGTATAGACTAATAATGCATTTAATAAAAAATAATTATAATTTTATGTGGAATTTAAAAATGTAAAAATATACAGGGTGTCTCATTTAAAATTCCAAAGTTGATGTCAGTAATCAATAGATCTGGCAACACTGCAACCGCGAAATTATTTTTAAAAGCTAGAGCGCAGTATGGCCGTAGTGAAAATTTCAAAATTATTTTTCTTTTCGTTCTCCAGATACTTCTAATGTACCGTCGAGTAGGGAATACCCTGTATTTACGACATCACATTAGAAACCTCTAAATTTATCAGTGTTTCTCTACAATATTATGCATGTATTATACATAAAAACCTTCCTCTTGAATCACTCTATCTATTAAAAAAAAAACGCTTCAAAATCCGTTGCGTAGTTTTAAAGATTTAAGCACATATAGGGACATAGGGACAGGATAGCGACTTTGTTGTATACTATGTAGTGATGATCTTAACAAAATTATAAAAATTACAATATAAACAAAAAACCTTTAACAAGATTAAATAAAATCTAATATTTGGTCATATATCCCTGTTTTTCTATTACTTGAGCCAGTCTCTTCGAAATTGGCTGAACTATATTTGATACAATATTTGGATCAAGCTCTTCCCAGCACGCAAGTATTATTTCCCATAAATCGTCTGAATTTTGTGGCCTAAAATTTCGATTATATATTTTTTTTACGATTATACCCCAAATATTTTTAATTGGATTGATATCGGAACTATAAGCGACCCAAGGCAGCACTTCCACATTATGAGTTTGAAACCAGCGGGTTACAGCATTGGCAGCGTGGACTGGACAATTATCTTGTTGAAATATGAAAGTATTATTGGGGTATATTTGCTCAGCAGATGGTTTTGGCAGTATGTTTTCGAAAATGTTAATGTAATTTCCGGCATTAAATTTTCCCTCTATTCGCCAGCAAACACCAGGCCCATGAACCCTTATCCAGCCCCATACATTTACACGAATTTGTCCGTTATAAGTTGACTGGAACGTCTTTTCATCAGTAAAAATTTCCTGTTTCAAAATTAAGGATTGCCGTATATATAATTTAACGCAAAAAAAATCCTTGATAGTCGCTGTTCTTTGGTAAGAAACATTTTTTTCGCAGCTGGGCGACATTTTAGTTCATATTCCTCGACTCTCCTGCTGGCGGTAGATTGGGAAGCGCAGGAAAAGCTGTACCAATAACAGCATCCCTTGCAGTTGCAAAAGCATTATTTCTTAAATATCCCAAAAAAGCAGCATCCAGTTCAGGGTTGGAACGTTTGGGACGACCTGAACCAATGTTCCTCTTTAGGGATTCTTCTTGTTCCCAGCGTTGATTAATTTTCAATATAGTTTTTTTTTTAATTTCTATTATACAACTGCGCTACAGCACGGATTGACCATCATTCTTCGATTCTTGATACAATTTAGGTAAGTCTTTTCAACTTCAGACAACTGACGAGGCATTTTTATGTTCTTCCGTCAAAGTTTATCATGCTGCAGTTGCAAAATTAATTACACCGACGCCAATGCTTTGCGTTTTTGATAATCTATGACGAGTGATAAACCTACAATAAATGATCATTTAGACAAGCCGGTTTTACGCAAATATGACAAAACTTACCTCTCATTCTAATTATTGTACGCTTTTTTTATGAATACAACTGTACGTTCGACAAAATAATATAATTAATTTAAAAAATATTTAATAATATAGTAATTAAAACATCTTTGATGACTGGGTATGTTTATCTCATTATAAGGGTGGACTTTTAAAAATTAATAATATGGGAGCCAGTGTTTGAGGATGGTAAAATTTACATGGAATTTTCCATGGCTATTCTGGCGATGGGATATAAAATGTGTTTCCTATTAGGCAATAGATTATTCGGGTACTTATTGTCAAAGCAAAGTTATTCCAGCTTTGAGAAAAACTATTAACTTTTAGAAAAATGTGTCGAATAGACTCAGATTTTTTTAAATATACAGGGTGCTCGGAAAATGCGTTAGGAAATTTTAAGGGGTGATTCTACGTGCAAAAATAATGCTAGTAGATTATTTGGCAAAATGTCGAAGTCTTCATGGTTACCAAGATACATGGGTTTGAATTTGATGTTTTAGATTTTGTTTTTCGTCATACTACATGTACTTTCGAATTAATTCATTTGATATTCGGCACACATACTAATCTCGAGCGACTATACAATTTTAAGATAAGAGTGCTTTTTTTTTAAACCGCTAGAGGGCACTTTACCTGAAACATAAATATTATTTCCGTCATAACTTTTTTCTTTTGGTAGCTGGAGCAAAACCGAAGGTGCCATTTTAGTGGCAATTAAGAATACAAAAATAAGTTACTCTTAATCAAGGTCGATAAACCCCACCGTTTAGCCACTAATCGATATCAAAGCTTTCATTGCTCTCAACCAAATGCCTACGTACATAAATGGAATCGCGTCAAATCAAGTGGCCTGGTTTCAAATTATGCGAAATTTGACAACTAAATAATTTGATTACTGTCAAGTTTAGATAGGGAGAGTTTTTTGTCATAAGAAGACAAAGTTAAAATGGAACGAGAATATTCAAATGTTGAGTACCAAAAAACTCTCCCTATCTAAACTTGACAGTAATCAAAGTATTTAGTTGTCAAATTTCGCATAATTTGAAACCAGGCCACTTGATTTGACGCGAGTCCATTTATGTACGTAGGCATTTGGTTGAGAGCAATGAAAGCTTTGATATCGATTAGTGGCTAAACGGTGGGGTTTATCGACTTTGATCAAAAGTAACTTATTTTTTGTGTTCTTAATTGCCACTAAAATGGCGCCTTCGGTTTTGCTCCAGCTAACAAAAGAAAAAAGTTATGACGGAAATAATATTTATGTTTCAGGTAAAGTGCCCTCTAGCGGTTTAAAAAAAGCACTCTTATCTTCAAATTGTATAGTCGCTCGAGATTAGTGGGTGTGCCGAATATCAAATGATTTGGTTCGAAAATAAATGTAGTATGACGAAAAACTAAAACTAAAAGATCAAATTCAAACCCCTGTATCGTGGTAACCATGGAGATTTCGACATTTTGCCAAATAATCGACTAGCATTATTTTTGCATGTAGAATCACCCCTTAAAATTTCCTAACGCATTTTCCGAACACCCTGTATAAAGGATAATATCCGAATTCCTTTTAGTTACTTTTAAATAGCATAACAAAGGTAACGGCTAAGTTGAGTGTTCCTTTAAAAAATTGTAACTCGGCTAAGCGGAGACTTTTTGCTCCGCCTTAAATATTATTATGCCCCTCTACATTTCTCATACGACTATATGAAGTTGTTCGCGAAGCATTCCTCTAACAACTTGACTAAGCAAAGGTGTTTTACTTTGCTATGCTGTTTAAGAGAAGCAAAATGAACCTAACTAATTAGACCAGGGTCGATAATTTTTGAAACCAAAAAAAATAATAGTAGGATGAAACCCATTGGAAAAGGAAGAGAATATAACAAAAATGAAAGGAAAAATAATTTACGGGCGATCCGAGGTCGGGAAGTGGAAGGGGGTGAGTTTTTAAGGGTAGAAAACGATTTATCTCGATTTTCGGCAAAACTACAAGTCCTATGGAAAAACGTTAAATGGCAAAGTTGTAGGTAATAAAAAGAGTTACAACTTTTGTATTTGCACTTTTTTCACATAACCTCAAGATTTATGTGAAAAATTCAAATAACCAAGTTTTTGGTTTTTTATTTTTATCTTTTACAAAAAATTTTTTTATACACGAAATTTGGTGAAAACATTCCTTTTTATGTCCCAAACACACTGTAATTTTTTTAATTTAAAATATTTATTTTTTAACCTTATTTTGACTTAATATCGAAAAAGCAACCTAATTTTCAATCGAAAATTCTCACGTCAAAATATCTGCTTTTTTAAAAAGGTCGGTGGGCTTTTTGTTCGTTGAAATCTCTACTTTCAGATAGTGTAAAAAAAATATACATTACTATGGTAAATGTTCTCAAAAAATGCAAAAAACTCGAATCCGAAATTTGTTTTTTTAATCATTATGTACAATTTTGAGCTATTTATTAAAATTTATACTTTAATTACTCGAAAAACGTAAGATTCCATGTAAACAAAAAAATTACGAATCCATAAAACATAAAGTTGATCTAAATATAATTAAAGGTAGGATTTAAAGGGGAAGTGAATTGAATTGAGAACATTTACCATAGTAATGTATATATTTTTTTACACCATCAGAAAGTAGGGATTTCAACGAACAAAAAGCCCACCGACTTTTTTAAAAAAGCAGATATTTTGACGTGAGAATTTTCGATTGAAAATTAGATTGCTTTTTCGATATTGTTAAAATAAGGTTAATAAAAATAAATATTTTAAATCAAAAAAATCATAGTGTGTTTGGGACATAAAAACGAGAGTTTTCACCAAATTTCGTGTATAAAAAAATTTTTTGTAAAAGATAAAAATAAAAAACCAAAAACTTGGTTATTTGAATTTTTCACATAAATTTTGAGGTTATGTGAAAAAAGTGCAAATACAAAAGTTGTAACTCTTTTTATTACCTACAACTTTGCCATTTACCGTTTTTCCATAGGACTTGTAGTTTTGCCGGAAATCGAGATAAATCGTTTTCTACCCTTAAAAACTCACCCCCTTCCACTTCCCGACCTCGGATCGCCCGTAAATTATTTTTCCTTTCATTTTTGTTATATTCTCTTCCTTTTCCGATGGGTTTCATCCTACTATTATTTTTTTTCACTTTTTACCATTTTCAAAGGCTTCAGCCCTGGTCTAAATGCAATAACCAAAATAATAAACTATTTAAAATTATTTTTTCTGATTTGTGTACAACTAATTGACCTACAGGCTGGCTGTATAGGCTTCAACCGGTCTTATAACAACAGTCTGTAGAAAAATTGTATCGATCCCCTTAAGTAAAACATGTAAAGAGATCCTCTAGCACATTTTTATTTGGCTGTTTTTCTATAGTCGTCTAATGTAATTTTCAAGTGTATGTCTGTTATTATACATATATAATCTTATAAGAACCTAATGTTCAAAACATTAAAAAAAAGTTTTTAATCATTAGAGAAGTTTTATTTATTAGTCCCATATACGGAGCAACGACAGAGAAAGATATACATCTCGTTCTCTTTATGACCAATTTTTACTCTAAAATAATACTCTGTTGCCGAAGACTCCAAAGACCCCCGTTTAGGGTGTTATTTGAGCTTAAATTGACTCGATTTGTGACTATTGAGAAATGCTA
Source organism: Polydrusus pterygomalis (assembly GCA_963969555.1). Classification (NCBI taxonomy): domain Eukaryota; kingdom Metazoa; phylum Arthropoda; class Insecta; order Coleoptera; family Curculionidae; genus Polydrusus; species Polydrusus pterygomalis. Next base: position 1,669,164 of record OZ018382.1, on the reverse strand, counting down.
TGGAGGCACATAATGCAATATTTTTATTGTTTCTTGTAACATCTGATTTACTAGCCTCTCATAGACGGTTCAGTATAGTTTCTATAAACTATAATATAAATCATGCGTTTTATTTTTATCCTGGTAGGTCTATGTATGGTTAAATAGAAAAGCATTGGGATAAATTCTTGACAAAATGGTGAATGTTAATGCTATTAATTAATTTTATCATAATGGTGGATGCGCAAGACTAAACAACATAGGCGACATCTATGACTTTCGTAATAAAGCTTACCTATATGAATAAAGAATTCTACTATTCTTTTTATTCGTTCAACTTTGCTCTCAGAGATGACGCAGCTATCTTACAAATTAAATGGTGAATGCGCAAGATTAGAATAATATGTGCAGCATCTATGATCTTTGTAATGAAGTTTACGTTTAAAAAATACAGGTTTCTACGTAACTAGTACTATTTTTCTTATTAGTTCAAACTTGTTCTAAGAGATAACGCAGCCATCGTATAAATACAATGGTGGATGCGCAAGACGATTGAGATTTTAAATTTTATTATAAAATCAAACAAACCTAACTTTGCAGCTGTGTGTTCTCTGCTTTGCAGACACTACGAGTTACGAGTTCAGTGAAAGAGCTAAAAGCTATGGCTATGGTGGGTCTAGGTGACGTAACTTCAAATTTTAAGAACGCCCCGCTCCAGAAGCTAATTTTTATGTCCCCCATTTAAATCGTTCAACCTAAAATTTAACAAATAGAAACTCAAGGCTTTTTATTTAATCTTACTTTCCAAAGAATCGGTTTATGGAGGATCATTGGACTAAAATGTTTAGCCTTCGTCATAGATTTTCTTACCGTTGATTAAATAACCCTTCACATATCCAATCCAGTACAAAAAGCAAAGGTGCTCGAGACTCTATAAGCCTGGTCATTACATAACAAATGAGGTGAGCAGTAAGATTAAGCACGTCGAATTTTAAATGGGTCCCACAAGAATAGTGAGTGGTACAACGCGACGATTACCTTGCTGTCTGTATATTCATTGACTATTGACCCCAGGATTGAATAATATTGAAAGTTGAACCAATGATCTGTTACAAATCCAACATAAACATTTTATGTCTAACCAACAAAATATGTTATTTTTCTTGACAATTTGGCGAATGTACATTTTAAATAAAAGTGCGAAATATATGGAATGGTGCATGCGCCAGGCTGAAACTACCTTTTCGACATCTATGATGTTTGTTATGAATCTAATTGCTACAATTATAGATTCCTAATTAATAGTATTTATTAGTTTTAGGCAGCGCTGTAAGATGGCGGTGTCATCGTATACATTACAAATGGTGCATGCGCTAGACTCATAATTAATTTTTCCTAACGTTCACCATTTTGTCAAGAATTTATTTCATTGCTTTTTATACTATACAAACACTACGGTAAAAACAAAACGCAACTATACTGAACCATCTCTGAGAGACTAGTAAATCAGCTGTTAAAAGAAACAAGAAAAATATTCTTTTTGGCATATAATGAAGAAAGACAGACATATTCTGGATTTGGTAGAGCCATGGCAGAGCTACTAAAAAATAAGGCAGCTGTTAGTCAGCCTGTCAGTTTTGTTTATTTTCATCTTTTGTGCAATTGCGACCCCTTTCCCGTTAAAACAAACATAAATTCTCTAGAATTCTTAGGATAGATGACATCTAGATAGATTAGAAATCATCGTGTTACCAGTAAGAATCGTTGTTTTTACTTCAGTTCTGATAATCGACGTGTTTACTTTCAATCATTTTAAGGTAAATCGTTGCAATTTTAGTAGTTTCAAAAAACTGCTTTTTTTAAAGTTTCTTTGCATTTATTTAAAAAAATAATACCGGCATACTATTCGTCAATGCCTCCCTGAACAGCCCTTACAATTCTAGATACCGATTATTATTTTTTTAATAATTGCAAGGTTCTGGAAGTTACCCCTGCATTCAAGCCATTTATAGGCCTCTTTTATTCAAGATTGAACTTGAGAACTGGGCCCGTTTCAAATAAATAAATAAAACAACGTCCTTATTCTTAATTAAATATTATTAAAGTACGCTGCTTCGATATGCACATAAAAAGTATATTATATATTCTTATATCAATTTTAGGTTAAAAAAATTAAATACAAAAAGTAACTTTTATGGTGCTACACATTTTTTCCACCTCAAGCTTAAGTGATTAGTACACCTAGTGACAAACCAAATTTCAGAAAGACAAATTAGACCAGGGCCGATAATTTTTTAAACCAAAAAAAATAATAGTAGGATGAAACCCATTGGAAAAGGAAGAGAATATAACAAAAGTGAAAGGAAAAATAATTTACGGGCGATCCGAGGTCGGGAAGTGGAAGGGGGTGGGTTTTTAAGGGTAGAAAACGATTTATCTCGATTTCCGGCAAAACTGCAAGTCCTATGGAAAAACGTTAAACGGCAAAGTTGTAGGTAATAAAAAGATCTACAACTTTTGTATTTACACTTTTTTCACATAACCTCAACATTTATGTGAAAAATTCAAATAACCAAGTTTTTGGTTTTTTATTTTTATCTTTTACAAAAAAATTTTTTTTTACGAAATTTGGTAAAAACTTACCTTTTTATGTCCCAAACACAGTGTAATTTTTTTTTGATTTAAAATATTTATTTTTTCACCTTATTTTGACTTAATATCGAAAAAGCACCCTTTCCCCTTTCAATCGAAAATTCTCACGTCAAAATAACTGCTTTTTTAAAAAAAGTCGGTGCGCTTTTTCTTCATTATCTCCACTTTCTGATGGTGTAAAAAAAATATACATTACTGTGTTAAATGTTCTCAAAAATGCAAAGAAACGAAAAAAACTCGAATTCGAATTTTTTTTTATCATTATGTACAATTTTGAGCTATTTATTAAAATTTATACTTTAATTACCCGAAAAACGTAAGATTCCATGTTACATTGATAAACAAAACAATTACAAATCCATAAAGATCGCACCAAACATGCGAAAATAGTTGTTCTAAATATAATTAAAGGTAGAATTTAAAGGGGATTTCACCTAAAAAATGTTTTTTCATCTATAAATTTTTTTTCATAAAAAAAATTTCCGTAGGTCACTCAGGTTCAAATTTATCTTTAAATAGCAATAAATAGGCATCTACGCATATAATTTAAAGAAGAATCTACAACTTTCTCAAAATATTGTAGATGTCTTATTAAATATTAACTTTATTAACTTATTTGGTTGTTAATTGTAGTAGTATATTTCGACTTGCAATTTTTTGTTTATCAATATAACATGGAATCTTACGTTTTTCGAGTAATTAAAGTATACATTTTAATAAACAGCTTAAAATTGTACATAATGATTTAAAAAAAAAAATTTGGATTCGAGTTTTTTTCGTTTCTTTGCATTTTTTGAGAACATTTATCATAGTAATGTATATTTTTTTTACACCATCAGAAAGTAGAGATTTCGACGAACAAAAAGCCCACCGACTTTTTTAAAAAATCAAATATTTTGACGTGAGATCTTTCGATTGAAAATTAGGGTGCTTTTTCGATATTAAGTCAAAATAAGGTGAAAAAATAAATATTTTAAATCAAAAAAAAATACAGTGTGTTTGGGACATAAAAAGGTAAGTTTTCACCAAGTTTCGTGAAAAAAAAAATTTTGTAAAAGATAAAAATAAAAAACCAAAAACTTGGTTATTTGAATTTTTCATATAAATTTTGAGGTTATGTGAAAAAAGTGTAAATACAAAAGTTTGTTTGGGACATAAAAAGGTAAGTTTTCACCAAGTTTCGTGAAAAAAAAAATTTTGTAAAAGATAAAAATAAAAAACCAAAAACTTGGTTATTTGAATTTTTCATATAAATTTTGAGGTTATGTGAAAAAAGTGTAAATACAAAAGTTGTAGATCTTTTTATTACCTACAACTTTGCTCTTTAACGTTTTTCCATAGGACTTGTAGTTTTGCCGGGAATCGAGATAAATCGTTTTCTACCCTTAAAAACTCACCCCTTTCTACTTCCCGAACTCGGATCGCCCGTATATTATTTTTCCTTTCATTTTTGTTATATTCTCTTCCTTTTCCAATGGGTTTCATCCTACTATTATTTTTTTCACTTTTTACCATTTTCAAAGGCTTCATTCAGCCTTGGTCTAAATAGGTACTGGGAAACTAAACTAGCCAACTTCTGCAACTTTGACTTGGCACCGAGTGTACCTCTGTCAAGTATCACAATAAAAAAATAACCCTGGAAATAACAACGCCTAGTAGAAAATATTTACATCTCTCTAGTTGCACTAATATAACGGAGTCGATCTGGCAGATAGGCGTAAGCACCAGGAATCTGCAACAGGCCAAGTGAAATTGTTTTTCTTTTCTGGGAATGTGTTATTTTGTTGATTATCTCTGTTTAAGATTGTTTGGCGCTTACACCCATTTTCCAGGTCATCGACAATAAGTAACAAATAAATAATTTATTTAGTTAATACTTTGATTGGGCACTGGTAACCGCCACGTGAAGAGATACGTGTCCGATGTCCAGTTTACGTCCTTCCGTCTTTTGGATTTTAATTTAAGCGATGCAAAATATACAACAGGAAAACTTACGCTAGATAAATATATACAGGATGATCAAATGAACCTTTACCGCCTTAAATTGTGTTATCGGTATTATTGCAGTTACAGTTGTATTCGTAAAAAAAGCGTACAAGAATTAGAATGAGAGGTAAGTTTTGTCATATTTGCGTAAAACCGGCTTGTCTAAATGATTGTTTATTGGACGTAGATTATCAAAAATGCAAGCATTGGCGTCGGTGTGATTAATTTTGAAACTGCATGCGTGGTAACGTTTGATAAACTTTGACAGAAGAACATAAAAATGCCCCGTCAGTTGTCTGAAGTTAAAAAGGCTCAAATTGTATCGAGAATCGAAGGATGGTCAATCCGTGCTGTAGCGCAGTTGTATAACAGAAATAAAAAACTACACTACGCCCATTAATTATCGAATATTCAAAAATGCACTCCCAAATTAATAAGCTGTAATTTCGTTAATAATGAACCAATTTTGAATTTTTTTTTTTTTTAATTATAGATATAAGATTCTAGTGTTTAGGGCTGAGTAGTTTGCCTCCTGACACGTCTTATTGTTCGGGGTAGCGCATAAACTCTAGATGCATGTAAATTTTCTTAAATTTAAAACTGACATATTATCTTACATAAAAATTGAATTTAATTTATTTTTTAAACGAAAGCAATTAAACATTTATCTGCGCTAGAAACTGGCCTAAAAGTTTCGCCATGCCACTAAAGGCAAAGAAAAAATACCATTTCTTCGAAATAAATTCTGTTGCCGAAAAAATGGTTCGTAAATAATCAATGAGTCATTTTATCACTTTTGGCTTTTAAATTTAGAATAAAAACATGTCAACAAATAAAGTCTATAATACAGAGTGCTACGGAAATATCTAACCATTTAATTAAATTGCTTAAAATTAAAAATACAAAAATAATAATACAAATACAAATTCAGGGATACATTCTGTGAACGAATTAAATGGATAAGTTTTTGCGTGCCACCCTGTATTATAGACTTTATTGGTTGACATGTTTTTTATTTTAAATTTAAAAGCCAAAAGTGATATACCTAACGACTCATTGATTATTTACGAAACATTTTTTCGACAACAGAATTTATTTCGAAGAAATGGTATTTTTTCTTTGCCTCTAGTGGCATGGCGAAACTTTTTGGCCAGTTTCTAGCGCAGATAGATGTCTAATTGCTTTCGTTTAAAAAATAAATTAAATTCAATTTTTATGTAAGATATGTCAGTTTTAAATTTTAGGAAATTTACATGCATCTAGAGTTTATGCGCTACCCCGAACAATAAGACGTGTCAGGACGCAAACTACTCTGCGCTAAACACTAGAACCTTATATCTATAATTTAAAAAAAAAAGTTCAAAATTGGTTCATTATTAACGAAATTACAGCTTATTAATTTGAGGGTGCATTTTTTAATATTCGATAATTAATGGGCGTAGTGTATATTGAAAATTACGCAACGCTGGGAACAAGAAGAACCCCTAAAGAGGAAAATTGGTTCGGGTCGTCCCAAACGTTCCAACCCTGAACAGGATGCTGCTTTTTTGGGATATTTAAGAGATAATCCATTTGCAACTGCAAGGGATGCTGTTATTGATACAGCATTTCCTGCCTCACAACCTACCGCCAGCAGGAGAGTCAAGGAATCTGAACTAAAATGCCGCCCAGCTGCGGAAAAAATGTTTTTTACCGAGGAAACAGCGATAATCAAGGATTATTTTTGCTTTAAATTATATAATAATATACCGCAATCATCAATTTTGAAACAGGGTAATTTTTACTGATGAAAAGACGTTCCAGTCGACTTATAGCGAACAAATTCGTGTGTACCGTTCAAACAATACTAGGTTTGAACAAACCTCCTCACTTTTAGACATGGGCGTTTCTCTGTAAATGTTTGGGGCTGGATAAGTGTTCATGGACCTGGTGTTTGCTGGCGAATAGAGGGAAGATTTAATGCCGGAAATTACATTAACATTTCAGAAAACATATCGTTACCATCTGCTGAGCAAATATATCTCAATAATACTTGCATATTTCAACAAGATAATTGTCCAGTCCACGCTGCCAATGCTGTAACCCACTGGTTTCAAACCCATAATGTGGAAGTGCTGCCTTGGGTCGCTTATAGTCCCGATATCAATCCAATATTGGGGTATAATCGTAAAAAAATTGTATAATCGAAATTTTCGGCCACAAAATTCAGAAGATTTATGGGAAATAATACACGCGTGCTGGGAAGAGCTTGATCCAAAGATTCTATCAAATAATTCAGTCAATTCCGGATAGACTGGCTCAAGTAATAGAAAAACAGGGATATATGACCAAATAGTAGATTTTATTTATTCTTGTTGATAGTTTTTTGTTTCTATTGTAATTTTTATAAAACTGTTAAATATTATAAAATAAAAAAACTAATTTTTGTTATTCTATTGAACTAACGCCCAACGCCAATGCTTTGGCATTTTTAATAACCTTTAACGTGCGATAAGCCGATTTTACGCAAATATGACAAAACTTACCTCTCATTCTAATTCGTGTTCGCTTGTTTTATAAATACAACTGTAGAGTCCGCGTCAAACCAGAAGAAGCCACAGCCGTCATCATCGTCCGAACGTCGCGCGCCTTCCGTCTCACTTTAAAATATTTCTGTCTTAGTTGCTCGAAATCGATATACCAGTGGCGGAGGCTCTTTAAACAATACTTTTTTAATAGTAAAGTAAATAATTGCCTTGCCTTGTCAGTGCCTCGGTATCGGCCAAATTAAAAGTGGTATTGTGAGCTGCTACCCAATTTTTTACTAATGCCCAAATTTTCTCTATGGGGTTCAGTTCCGGATGATATGGAGGTAAACGTAACACACAGTGACCATGTCGTTCAAGTAGAACATCGAACTTGTATATTGTGGGAAATCTAAATTTATTTTCTAAAATAATGTCATATAACTCCGGTTTAATTAATTGGGATTCTGCTGGTAATCCCTTTTCTCTTAACCAATTCAGCATTTCTTCTTTCTTGGAAGCCGTGATTATATTTTTTTGGACAGGGACATTGTGATATGCGGCATTATCTATAACAAGGACGGACCTCTCAGGTAAATTGGGTAATAATTACTTTTCAACCCACGTCATAAAATTTTCATGGTTCATATCATTGTGATAATCTCCGGTTTTTGTACCTGCAATAGACATGTAAATTATTGTAGTTTTATTATGTGAGCTACTTTAAATAAGGTCCATTAATAGATGTGGTTTACTGGAATTTTATTACGCTACCCCTGACTGGCGCTACCTGATCCCACAACAGACCGATTCTTTGGTTATTATTTATTGAGGAACTACTGAAATTTTGTAGTACCTGATTTAAATATAAGTAGTCCGTCTTTTACGAAGCCTTTTTCTCCACCAGCATGCACTATAATTAATCGTCGGCCTTTTAAAACAGGCTTTTTTAAACCCTTCTCACTCTCATCATTCCAACTTTTACTTTGCACATGGCTGTTGTGGATATAAGTTTCGTCGGTATAAATTATATTGCGACCATCTTTACGGTATTCTATCATTTTTTTCAAAAAATGAATTCGTTTCTTACGTATATATGTTTCGCATAAAACTTTTCTGTTATCTCGCACTTTCTTCCATCTAGAAAATAGGATATACGTAATGAAGATCAACATCAATAATCATATAAATAAAGAACTGAAATGGTAAAATAGTTACCTAAATCCCATTTTTTTAAGTAGCCGACTGAGGCTGCTTACGCTTAATGTTTCCCTCAAGATGTAAAAAGTCAATTTTGGACTTTTCGGTATGCTATAAAACGTGGGACAGTTCGTCTAAAAATGTATGAAGCCCGCCAAGTTGTATTTTCGCTTATTACTTTAATAAAATAAAATTTTCTATTATACACAATCTCATCATATTCTACAACCGTAAACATCCGGCAACATCGGTAAGATGCCAGCAATGGTAAAAGATCCATGTTGACGGTACGCTACTGATTTTATCACTGCGAAAGTTGTGCAGTTGTGCAGCGTTGCCAGTTGATTTAGCACGACTATTTCTATTTCAAAATTTATAAAAGTATAGATGAACGCTCCTGGTGCCTGGTTGGCAAGAGTCTGAGAAAGAGGAAAATAATTCTGTTCTCTTTCAAGTGTGACGGCTGTGGCTTCTTCTGGTTTGACGCGGACTCTACCTATACTCAAAGACATAATATGAAAACTTACCAAAACATTGTTAAATTTTCCCATAGTAAATTTAGTTCACTCCATATTACTAATTGTTTCTTCCACGTTAACGTGTATGAAAATAATTATTAAATTCTTCCACCTGTCAATCAATTAAGGTATATTTCAGAGAACGACTTTTATAATATTCGTACAGGCTGACGTGGAAGAAGAAACGACTTTTACAAAAACTTCCTAAACGGAATAGAAATCCACCTCGCTCTTATACTTCTTGGGTCTCGCGAATGGGGAGAACCAAAGCAGGGAAAACCTCCCGAAAACGGCTTGGATGCTTTTCCACCGGGACTTTTTCACCCATCGGGCTTCCTCTTTTTTTAACTGTTCAATTCCTGTTTCGTCGGTCCATATTGCCTGAACCTGGGTACCTGTAAAATAAGAGTCTACTTGCAAATTGATTTTTATTGTATTTTATTTTGACCAAGAATGCTAAAATAAAAATCCAAGTAACTTTTTTCAATAATAATCTATGTAAGAATAATAATAATAATAATAAGTTTATTTAAAATTTAATAATATAATAAATATGTTTATGTTGTCTTCTATAAACTTATTATTCAATCCCCTGAAGCTGATGAGCTTGTTAGGGGCAAATATTATTTTTTGTTTTAGTATGCAACATCATGAATCATAAATATGCATTAAAAATCAAGTTTTAAAGTAAAAAATGTTAATTTATAGTATAAACGCAGTTTTTTTGAAGAAATATATTACCTATAATAAAATTATTAATTTATAATTATTAAGTAAAAAATATTAGTTACATAAATTATTCAGAACAATATTAATTACGTAATTAAAGCATTTCTAAAAATATTTTCAAATTGTCATGTTTTTATTTCAACTTTAACTTTTTTTAATGAAATCAATTTTTTAATTTTTGTTGATAAATAATCGTATAAATAAAAACATAAATATTTTTAAAAATTTTGTCCTCTGGACTTATTTATTTTAGGTTTTATGGTTATTTTATTTTTATGAGGGGTATTATGATTATGGTTTTTAAATTGTATAAGGAAGATGTTATAAATGTAAAGTTGTCTTATGTTCAACCTTTTTGTTTCTGAATATAATTCTTTTGAAAGATAAAGCTAATATTTATTGAATAAAATTTTTAGAAACCTTTTTTGTGACATTTCTAATTTTTTAACTAAAGTTCTATTTATTTCTCCACAACCTAAAATTCCGTAAGTAATTTAAATGAGTTTTAACTAACGCGTAATATAATATTTCCATATGTCTTACATTTAAAATTTTTTTAATGTTTTTAAAAATCGGTAGTAAACTTCTTAATTTTTTAATTAAGTATTCTAAGTGAAAATTTCAATTTAATTTACTGTCAAAAATAATTCCTAAATATTTTATTTTATTAACTAAAATTTATTTGAATACTATTCATATTTCGTGGTAGGTTATTTAGGTTTAAAGTAAAAGGAATATAATTTGTTTTGTTAAAAATAATTGTTAACAAATTGTTATCAAACCAATTTTTTATAATTTTAAAATCTTTTTTAATTTTATTATTTAAGTTGTTCCAATTTGTATCGGTATAAAAAGTTGTAGTATCATCAGCAAAACTATGAATTTGTCCATCGCAATTTATACTAAATAAGTCGTTAATATAAATATTAAAAAATAATGGTCGTAAAATTGTTCCTTGAGGAACACCATATTTAAATACTTTTGGATAGCTTTTTTCTTTTATCTATTTGAACATAAGTTGGTCTATTTTTCAAATAATTTTTAATTAATTCTAATTGCTTTCCTCTAAATCCAATATTTTCAAACTTTTTTAACAGTAAATTATGACTAACTGTATCAAAGGCTTTTGCTAAATCTAGAAAAATACTAATACAAGGTATTTTATTATCTAGTGCATCATATATTTGTTCTGTTAGATAACAAATAACGTTTTGTGTTGATTTATTTTTTTGAAACCCAAACTGTTTATTGGAAATAAAATGTATTTTTTCCAAATAATTTTCATTTCTTAATTTTAAAATTTTTTCAAATATTTTTGTTCACCTAATACAGGGTGTTCTATATGTATATAACATAATACATACCTAACATTACTGCAGTGAAAATAGCAAAAAGCAGGCCCTCAAACATGAGAAACAACAGCAATACTATTGTTACCGGAGGAGAATGGCTGGTACATTCTTTCCACTCGTGGCGGACACACATTAAAAACTGATTAATGGCTAAGAATAGGGAATGGAGTGATATTAAGCATATGTAGAACTAAAAGAAATGAAGAATTTGTATAATATAATACCTAATTAATAAGATCTGATAAAAATTTAGTTTACATAAAAACTTACTGTGAAAAGTACAAAGTATTTTTGATTATTCTCTCCCACACAGTTATTCACCCATGGACAATGGTGGTCCATTTTTCTGATACATCTAAAAAAAATCAGGGCCTTTTTTACAACTTAAAGCTAGCTCCAATAAACTTAATTTTAAAAAAATGCCTACTTAACAAAGTAAAGACCAATTTAAACCTAACTTAACTGATCTTATTGCTATATAACTCTTACCTCTGACACACGGAGCAGTGATGTGCTCTATCTGGCTTAATACTACAACACTTAGGACACTTAAAAATAACCTGGCCCTCTCGGAAACCCATTTGCTTAATCATTTCCTTGGTGGCATTACCTTTGGGTACTGCGCCCTAAAAGAAATAGCAAATATAACGAGTACCCAACGTATTATATCTACTGGTTACTAGCTAAACTAAGGTCAGCAAAAAAGGTGCACTTACAGGGTCAGTGAACATGGTCTTTAAATGTGATGTGAAGGCTAGGAATGCACACGCTTGAAATATGATAGTATTTATCACACTATAAACAGCGCTGGGACCCGGGATAAGTATTACAGACATGACGACGAATTCGGAATACAATATAAGCAGCCAGGTAAGAATTGCACAGATAATGCCGCAGATGTCCCTTATACACCAAAACATGCCTCCGCAACATCTGTTATGGAAATCCGACTCTCTTCTAAAAGAGTTGTAGTCGTACTCCATCATTTCTGTAGAAAATTTAAGGTTTTAGGAATCGGTGAAGATCAATGTTCCTCCTTGTCAAGTGGTTCGGTAACCATTTTCGGAAGGTTCTGTTTTACGGTTAGGGTTTTAAACGACCGTGTTGTATTCTTCGAGCACATTCTCATTTATCTTAAAGGTTTTTAAGGACAATTTACAACATTTTCACGATGAAAACATAAAAAATCGTTTTAAATGTGAAGAACACTATCATAAAATAGAAGAATTACAAAATTCAGAAACATATGACAATGACAAATCGTTTGTCAGTCAAAAAGTGTGTGAGTATGCAACCAAATATTCACACATGGTGTTTGTTTAGTTGCCAGATGATCCGGTTAAGTATAAAAATTTGAGGTTAGAGTTATTTATTTTGTTCGAAATTTCGAAATCAAAATTTAATTTTGTTGAAAATTATGCTTAAAAAAGGGGCCCTAGCTCTTTTAAACGAATACGGAAGTGACTCATCTGATGATGAAGTTCCAGGCCCCAGAGTGTCAACCAAGAGAGTCTTCAGGGAAGATAGAGAGGATGGATATTCCCGAAAACGGTTCGAAAAGTAACGTTCTACTCTTTATACTTAATTTTTTTGGTGTTACCTTTGCTATTCCCTTTACCTATTATTTTTGTAGACTACCAGTACCTCAAGAATTTATGGGCATAGACAAAACTAGTGACCACATTGATGACCCCACGTTACACAATGGAAAAATTAGATCCTTTGCCCATGAAAGGGGAAACTGGGCCACATTTGTTTATATTCCATGTAAGTCATTTGGGTCCGCCTATTTAAATACTTCCTAGTAGCCAGTTTATCCCTTACACCAAATAAAACTATGTCTGAACCCATATTTTAACCTTTCAGACGAAGCTCAACTTGGTATGAATCAACTTTTGACTTCCATACAAGAAATAATACCGGAAAATATAAAAATAAAACAATCGGATGATTTTCACATAAGCCTCACCAAAACAGTGATACTCAGATACCATTGGATATCATCATTCGTGGAGACTTTAAAGACAAATCTGGAAGGAAATAGAAAGTAAAGTTTTTAAATTTTACATATTTCAAGAAAAAGCTGGGTTTATGCACCACTTTCTTAAGCATAAGGTTTGTCTTAGTCTTTTACTCTTATTGTTTCAGATTTGTGATATTATTTGATAAAATTAGTGTGTACTGTAATGAGGAAAGGACAAGGACATTCTTGGGAATACAAATTAAAAGTGGCCACGATACTTTAAAAAAATTCGTAGAAACTTTAGACAAGTGTTTAGAAGAATATAAACTACCCACGTTTTATAAGGTTAGTACTATTACAGAATCTTGAACTCAAAATAAGGTATGCTTCCTACAGATAAGTGCTATTCGTATGTTCCACGTCAGAGTTATTTTGGCATTGGGCTTGTAGACAACTATAACTAGGTTGTCTGATTGGATGCTGAGATACCTCAACATACAGTTCTGTGAGGCAACCACACAGTTGTTTTACCTACCTAGCTGATATTTGGTATACTTATAGCTACCCAATGGTACCTCTTTTTTTATTTGTTAGGATCCCTCCTTCCATATGAGCATAGCCTGGTGCGTAGGGGATTTGGAAAAGGAGTTGCAGCAAGTTTTACCGGAAATTAACAGCCAAATGGAGCATCTAATGCAGGTCCACGTGCAAGACAACTGGTATATTTTTGTGGAATGTCTTTCGTGCAGAATAGGAAATAAATATTTTCAGTTTTTGTTAAGTTGAAAAAATATGAAATTAATGAATTTTGTATAAAAGTGTTTTAGTTTATTTCAAAGAACCGGGCGGGATGAGGTAATATATAAAACCACAAACGTATTTAAGCTATACAAAATTTATTTCTTAAGAGTATTTAACTTTTACAGTATTTTAAGTAATACAATATTCAATTATAAACAGGATTTTTACATAAAACTTACGATGTATATCACTGCCCTTCGCACATTGATGTAAGTTCTGGAAGAAAAAAAAATAGTTAACACAAGTCTTAGAGTGGTAACCTGTTTTTTTTTTTTTTATTTATTCTCAACCAACTTAAAAAAGTTTATTACAGAGAATATAACACCAAATAAACAATATATAAATTCACAAATAATAAAAACCATGTTTAGTAACTATTAATAACTCCATCGAAATTATTAAAAATATATATATATCTTATAATAACCATTTACAAAAAAAAAAATATTAATATACAGTGTGTCCAAAAAAGTATGCAACATATGGGAAAGTTTTTTATCACCGATTTCTCAGAAAATTTTATTCTTTATAAAAGTTGGTGCATTCCATTAAACTATAAATGCATATTTCATATTTCACCTGCGGCTAATAGTACGGGAGCAAATGCCATTTTTTCGAAATTGCCTTAAGAGTAAAGTACCTTAATTTTTAGAAATACAGCAAAATTTTATATGGAAATGTTTTTGCAAATTAAAAACTTAATCCAAATACGAAATTTGAGTTAGGTGTGTAAATTTTTAATTTTTTTATATGCATTTCTTTAAAATAGGTTTTTGGACTTCAGCGTACTGGGTGAAAATGACAAATAAATTATTAATTATTTCCAGTAATATGAATAGAGTTGGATTCTATCATAATTTTATTTAGAACATAAGTTGGCTAAAATGTGTTTAGGTAGGCGTGCAGCACGCTAATAACTGAACCAACTCGTAACATTGAAAGGTTTTAAAAAGTTTGCAACTACTTAATCAATTTCTATTATAAACCCACGTTTAAGTTATTAATAAATATATTAAAATTGCGTAAACAAAAAATCGACCAGATGTGTACCGTTTAGGGGAAAATAGAGATTAACCAAAAAAAATAAAAATTGTGACACCTAACTCAAATTTCGCATTTGGACTAACTTACTAATTTGCAAGCACATTTCCATATAAAATTTTGCTGTATTTTTAATAATTAAGGTACTTCACTCTTAAGGCAATTTCGAAAAAATGGAATTTACTCCCTTACTATTAGCCGCAGGTGAAATATGAAATATGCATTTATAGTTTTAAGGAATGCACCAACTTTTATAAAGAATAACATTTTCTGAGAAATCGGTGATAAAAAAACTTTCCCATAATAATTATGTTGCATACTTTCTTGGGCACAATGTATTATAAATACGTTAAAGTTTTAAAAAATATTTTTTTAGTGTTTTTTAGAAGTCCATAATTTTGATAATTCTTTAATTTTTTTCGGCAAACTGTTGTAAATTGTTATTCCTTTATATAATATTGATTTTTGGCCAAAAATGTTCTTTATCAGGTGTATAAATATGATGATTTTGTCTCGTGATGTGAATAATGTTGGTCAAAGGAAATATTATATTCGATTGTTTTTCTTTAATAATAATAGAGTGTATTAGAATGCATAGTTTTAATTTATAAAGCTTTTCTAAATTTAAATATCCATTTGGTTCATATAAATTTATTGTTTTTTTAATGGCTGAATTGTAATTAAATTCGCTGATCCCCAAATTGAAATTATATACTGTAATTTTGAATAAACCAAAGAATAATATATTTTTTAAATATTTTATTGATATATAATTTCTAGCTTTAAACAAAATGCCTATTATTGGTGAGATGTGACTTCTTAAATATTCAATATGGTTGCATCGGTACCGCGGTTGAGTATTTTATGAAATATCAGGTACTTTTCTTTTGCTTCTTTTAAACAGCGAAGCAAAGTGAACATTTTTGCTTAGCTAAAAACACGTTCGCAAACAAATTCGATTAATCGTACGAGAAATGTAGAGTCGGGCATATGAAAGTTGTAAGATTGAATTTAATAAATTAATGATATTTTATTAAGAAAATTATACAGTATTGGGATAAGGGGAAAAACACACAAACTACTTCTCGTAAACAATTCAAATTGGGGAAAGAAAAAGTTCGGAAAAAGAAATAATATGTGGAGTTCCACAAGGATCAATATTAGGTCCGTTATTATTCTTAATTTACATTAATTCCGTTTACAAATTGAACTTAAAGGGCAATATAAAGCTATGTGCAGATGATACAACAATTATTTATTTTGCTGCAACTTTCGGAGAAATGTATTTTGATATTGATAATGATTTAAAAATACTTCTTTCTTGGCTTCAATCAAATAAACTTACGTTAAATTTTACAAAATCTTCTTTTATGTTTATAACTAAAAATAAAATAAAGTCCATCATTAACCCTTTAACATTTAATAATGAAAATATTCAATATTCAAAAACGACAAAATTTTTAGGATTAGTTTTAGACGAAAATTTAAATTGGAAATGCTATATCCAGTATATTTATCAACTCGATATCTCCTTTGGTATCTGTTTTGTACAGAGCTAGATATTTCATTCCTTTGAAATACTTAAAAATATATATTCTTCATTATTATATTCAAAATTACAATTAGCTACTTTATGGGAATGTGCTTGTTTATCAAACTTAAAACCATTACAAAAATTGCAAAATAAAGTTATTAAATGTATACACAAATTACCACATTTAGAAACAACTGTTAATCTATATTATAGACTGAAAGGGTATTTACACGTTCAAAACATTTATAAATTAAAATTTTTTTATTCTAATTCACTCTATTATTTTAAAAGAAAAAAAATCGAACATAACACTTCAGGAGAATAAGACATTACATGATCATAACACCAAACATTGTATAAATTATCAAACTATGCCAGTAAAAAGTAATTTCGGAAAAAAATCGCTTTTATACGCCGGAATAATAAAATATAACAATCTTCCAAAAAATATCAGAAAAATCAGAAAATTGGCAATTAAAAAAAAAACAATTAAAGACATATTTACTAAATTAAATTATTTATACTATTTTCTTTTTAAATTGATTTTATTAATGAATTAAATTGGATTAACTTCCATTTTTTTTATTGTTAATTTTTTTATTGGTTATTATTTTCTATATTATGTCGTCACTTTCCATGTAATGAACTGTAAAAGCTAGTTTGAAATAAAGACATTTTGAAAGTTGATTTAAATTGATTCAATCAAACAACAATATAAAGGTAACGGCTGGCTCTATCGGCAATACAGTTATCTGATTTACCCAAAACTGGATTCTGCATGTCCAACGTGGATTTTTAATGCAGTCGAAAAAGTATTTAGTTATAAAAATAGTAAATCAATAATTTTATTGTTCGTTATCGCACGTGTCTACCCTACTTACTGGTAATAATTCCTTCCAACGCTTTCACCACCGGGGACTCCGGCACTTCGTCGAAGAAATTCTTGCCTTCGTCGCAACACCTCGTTACTTTCGGATCTAAAGGAAGACTTCCCAAAAACGGAACGTCAAGTTCTTCGCACATGCGTCGTGCCCCTCCCGTAGTAGCGGGAAATATTTCCGATTCTTTCTGTAAACAAAAGAATGCTCAAATTCATAATAACATTAACCGCGACCTAAATATAATATGTAACTGGCTTGAAATTAATAAATTATCGTTAAATTTTAATAAATCATCTTTTATGTTTATAAATAAATCAAAATTAAAAAATAATAATATTTCTTCACTGTCTTTCAATAATCATTTAATTAAATATACTAATACAATTAAATTTTTTGGTTTATATATTGAAAAAAAGCTTTATAAATTAAAACTATGCATTCTAATACACTCTATTATTATTAAAGAAAAACAATAGAATATAATCTTTCCTTCGACCAACATTATTCACATCACAAGACAAAATCATCATATTCAAACACCTGATAAAGAGTACTTTTAGGCAAAAATCAATATTATATAAAGGAATAACAATTTACAACAGTTTGCCGAAAAAAATTAAAGAAATACCCAAATTATGGACTTTTAAAAAATCACTAAAAAAATATTTTTTAAAACTGAACTAAGTTTAACGTATTATATATTAATATTTTTTTTTGAATAATTTCGATGGAGTTATTAATAGTTACTAAACATAGTTGGTGTTATATTCTCTGTAATAAACTCTTTTTTAAGTTGGTTGAGAATTATTATTATTTTCCCAAGTAATTTTTCGCACTGGCACGCGTAGTTTTGAATATTACCTGGCACGGACATATAAACTTGGACATATTTTCCACCACGCCCAGCACGTTTATCTTTGTCTTTCTGCAAAAGTCTATCTCCTTCCTGACATCGAGCAGCGCGACCTCTTGCGGCGTCGTGACTAGAATAGCACCTGTCAAATCGGCTTGCGAGAGATACGTGGCAGCTGACAGGTGTTCATCGGAAGTACCTACAAGATAAGTTTACATTGAAATGATAATAATAATAAGTTTATTTAAAATTTAATAATATAATAAATGTGTTTATTTTGTCTTCTATAAACTCATTCTTCAATCCCCTGAAGCTGAGCTTGTTAGGGGCAAATCTTATTTTTTGTTTTAGTATGTAAAATCATAAATATGCATTAAAAATCAAGTTTTAAAGTAAAAATGTTAATTTATAGTATAAACGCAGTTTTTTTTGAAGAAATATATTACCTATAATAAAATTATTAATTTATAATTTTTAAGTAAAAAATATAAGTATTACTTATATAAATTACTCAGAACAACATTAATTAATTAAAGCATTTCTAAAAATATTTTCAAATTGTCTGTTTTTAATATCCATTTTTTTATTTCGACTTTAAATTTTTTTACTGAAATCAATTTTTTAATTTTTGTTGGTAAATAATCGTTTAAACAAAAACAGAAATATTTTTAAAAAATTTGTCCTATGGACTTATTTATTTTAGGTTTTATGGTTGTTTCATTTTTATGACGTGTATTATGATTATGGTTTTTCAATTGTATAAGGTTTTTATTTTCAAATATATGATGTGTTAAGATGTTATAAAATGTAAAGTTGTCTTATGTTCAAATTTTTTGTTTCTGAATATAATTCTTTTGAAGGATAAAGATAACCTTTATTGAATATAATTTTTAGAAACCTTTTTTGTAATATGTCTAATTTTTTAACTAAAGCTCTATTTATTCCTCCCCAACCTAAAATTCCGTAATTTAAATAAGTTTTAACTAACGCGTAATATATTTCCATATGTCTTACATTTAAAATTTTTTTAATGTTTTTAAAAATCGGTAGTAAATGCTGTAAATAATTAATAAAAATAATTTTAAAAAAGTCTTTCAAAAAATCCACATTACAAGAATACACCTTTTTTTAGTGAACTCTGCATATTATAACACCTTATTAACCTTTTAAAAGTGACTTCGCCATAGTTCTCTTACCCGGTGGAGTGTCCATCAGCAAATAATCGATTTTACCCCAGTCCACTTCACCTAAAAACTGTCTGATCATCCCGTTTTTCTTGGGACCCCTCCAAATAATAGCGTCATCTGGTGACGATAGGAGAAATCCTATTGACATTACTGACAGGTTATCATCTACATACTAAAAAAATGTAAATAATCAATAAAAAAAAATTATTACATAACATTACTCATATAAGTATACCAAACAAGACAAAAAACAAATCTATGTATATGTTATGATAATTTTAATTTAACACTTTTAAAAAATAATGCTTTATTTGTTGGCATCAAACTTTTTAATATAATATTACCTACTAACTTGAAAACTATGAGTTTTTTGACATTTAAAAGAAAATTAAAATCATGGATTATGCAAAATTATATAAAGGTAAGCCAACTTATATATAGGTAATAATAATATTAAATATTACAAATTTCTCCCTTATTTATAATTTTTTTTTTGGGTGAAATATTTTTGAATTATAAATATATTAATTTATGATGTGATTAAAATTAATAATCTAAATGGGTGTATATTTTTCATTACAAAATCGGACTGATTTGTTAATCTATGGTTTTGTAATGATGCTTTCATTGGATTTATTTTTATTAAAAAAAAAAAAAAAACCAATGTTATTGATTTTTAATATTATTATAAAAAAACCTGCATAAATAATAAATAATGATCTGGTATGTGCAAATAATTATATTATCTATTGGCAAATAGAACTCTTTTTAATACTTCTAAGGCTTAAGGCCTGGTAATGATAAAACGATAAACAATGAAGATAATAAAAGGGTACATATAAAAATTATGCAATCGGTTGGTAACGCTACCGAGGATATAAGAAACTGGGCATTATACTTACAACCGGAGACCATCCTGAACCAGACTGGTGGACTTGTTCATCCAGAACTCCCAAAACTCTAGGTTGCGAAGGACCACAAATGTCTATGTCTAAAACTGCAATCTGAAATAAATTAAAAAAAGATATTGCGTTTTTATTATTCTAATTAATGTATTTTTTGTGTAAAATTAGGTCATATCCTATACAATTTCATTAACTTGTAGGGAGGAAATAATAATAATAATAATAATAACAATCTTTTTTATTTGATCTAAAAGAACAGATTAAAATTGGGTGAGGTCCAGTTTACGAAAATGGGATCGCATTGGGGACAACTTCAATCAACTTCAATTTCCATAAGTTACACCACTGGTGACTGCATAGGTATTTATTGATTCCAAGTGGATAATCTTCCTTCACAAACTATTCTGTAGGATATTGTGCCATCTGCCAAAATAAGTGGGACAAACACCCTGGCACAGAATGACACAACGGAATTTCTAGAGCAAGCTTGAATGCACAATGAAGGTAGAATTAACTCTATTCAGCGTATTAAGGCGCTCGCGTTTTTGCTCCCTTTGAATACAGTAACTTAAAGATATTATACTAAAAATAAGAGTTTTCTTGTATGTTCTGTGGACTCCTTAATGATGGAAAGGGAAGAGGTATTTCTAGACATTCCTAAAATCAACTGGGGCCTGTTGGAGTATCGTAGCACTGTTTTCCCAAAGTTAATTTTCAATTAGAAAAAGTTATTGTGGATTTGTGAAGTGATTAATATGATAAATAACTTTGTAACATACACATAACATTCATACAAAAATTGTTTTATTTTGTACAGGCAACCGATTAAAAATTGTGGAAGATAACCATGATTTTTGGACATGAAATAGAGAGAAGAAGCAGATATAACAGGGTAAGCTTCAAGATAAATAGAAAACTATAAAAGACACAAACTTTAAATAATCTAATCTGATTTAAGAAATAGGTACAGGATAATCTAAAACTAGAGTTGTTTAGTTTTAGGTTTCTACTTACATTTTTTTCACTGTCGCTTGCAGCCAAACCTCTACTGAGCAGTGCTGTAACAGTGCTTTTGCCAACTCCACCTTTTCCAGATAACACCAAAATTTTATACTTGACTGTTTCTAACCTACAGATACATAATAAGTTTACATTTAGTCCTACATTTTTAAATTTTTTTTAAAAACAGTTAAATACCTTTCTTGTACTAGAGCAATGCCTGGATCGGGTCCTTTTGGCCCCGTAGCACAAATATTTTGATTGGGGCAACCAGCGCAAGCCGAGGCCTTGCCAGCTTGCTCACTTTCAGTGCCCGGACAATCTAAAAAACTTTTTTATATATTTTTTGTAAAGCATAAGCTAGGTATAAGTAATTTTGTGTATATAGGTAATAAAACTATTTGGTAAAGAGGCAAAATCGATCATGAAATTGCCAGTCATTGAAGATAAGTGGTGTTCAAAAGATTTGCGTATCCCAGGGATGTATATCTTTAATAACATGTTTGGTCAATAAATCTTAAAAAAAAATATACTACTTACGTTCTGGGACACTTTCAGGATTTGCCACTGCACTAGCCATGATTTTTTTTTATTTATAAAAAGATAATAAAAATGCAGGAATTTTCTAAAGAAATTGACTTTTTGTTAAGTTGTTTTGATAAAGTTTAGTGAGGTTATGTTATTTGTCAAACTCAAAATGGTTTTCTATGGTTGGCAACATCTATTTTAAAATAGAAATGAATGGAGCAATGTTGCCAGTACACCCTAAACAGGTCGTGGATGTAAATCAATCAGAGTTGCCATCTCACTTCCAAATGTCACTCGCGCAAATTTTGAAACCTAGCGCGTCAAATACTCCCTCGAAACTGTTTTTTCCTTTAAAAATTTCCCGAATTCACGATGACTCAAGCTGAAACTGTGCTTTATTCGGTAAACACTCGTACTATTATCCCCTAGTATACGTTTGCTAATACTTGAATTATTTTTAGCAACTACAACCATGGAGCACCGTGGCAGCGACCCCATGCATGGAACAGGTCGCGGGACCCCCCATTCCATCCAGGACCGGCCAGTATTACCAAACCCCCCGACCTCATCCCTGGAGGCCCACGCTTGGATACGAAACGATTGAAGTCATGCCCCTGTAAGATATATATTTTATTGGTATTTTCGTTTGTGAGCATAGAATGTATAACTTTTCCGCACAGGACTGGGCTCCAGTAAATTACGATATTTTGACCATTTTTTTAGACCCAACCAACACGCAACGAACTCCATGATCGACCCTTGCTATACTCCTTATGGAATGGCGACGGAACCACTGAAATTTCCCAACTTAGTGACGGGATTCGAAAGAAACCCCGCCCACGCCGCTAGAGCTGCCCTGTACACTCGGTACACACCTCTAGAGTGGACTCAGAGCAATTTGAGGCACTATAATGAATCTGACACCAACAGGAATTACTCAGAAAGGCTGAGAGGGGATTTTATAAGAGTTATGAGGTAGGTATGTACTCGTATGTACATAATGGTATAATGTAGATAACTATAGAACATATTAAATGAAGAGACGACTCACATGATATTCAGGGATTCTGTGACGTCATGTGGTAGGTAAATAATATGTATGTGTTTCTCAGGGTACTGTTTTGGGACCAATTTTATTCTTACTTTATATAATAGTTAGAATTAATTATGCTAACTGAGAACAGTTACTAACTGTTCTTGCCAAAATGAAATTTAAAAAAGTTGAATTTAAAAAATATTTAGGAATATTGATTGACCAAAATTTAAAATGGGATCATCAAATTAACACTCTTTAAAAAAAATAAGAAACACTTTATATAAATTTAGACTTTTAAAAAATATTGTGAATCAAAAACTTTGTTAAATTATGCACTTTTTGAATCAATTCTTTCCTATGGTATAATTGGTTGGGGAAGTGCATACGACTCCAATTTGAAACCGCTTATAACAATACAAAAACATGTTTTAAAAATAATATTTAATAAACATATTTTGTTTCCTTCAAAAATATTATTTGTTATAATATTCTGAGTTTAAAACAACTTTCTTACAAAATTTCCATTTTATATACAGTGTGTCCAAAAAAGTATGCAACATGGGAAAGTTTTTTTTATCACCGACTTCTCAGAAAATTTTATTCTTTATAAAAGTTGGTGCATTATTCCTTAAAACTATAAATGCATATTTCATATTTCACCTGCGGCTAATAGTAGGGGAGCAAATATCATTTTTTCGAAAGTGCCTTAAGAGTAAATAAGTATCTTAATTATTAGAAATACAGCAAAATTTTATATGAAAATGTTTTTGCAAATTAAAAACTTAGTCCAAATACGAAATTTGAGTTAGGTGTGTGAGTCAATTTTTTTTATATTCATTTCTTTAAAATAGGTTTTTGGACTTTAGCGTACTGGGTGAAATTTACAAATAAATTATTAATTATTTCCAGTAATACCTATGTATTTAAGTAGGCGTGCAACACGCTAATATCTGAACCAATTCGTAACATTGAAAGATTTTAAAAAGTTTGCAACTATATACTTAATCCATTTTTATTATAAACCGACGTTTAAGTTATTTAATAGATATATTAAAATTGCGTAAACAAAAAATCGACCAGAGGTGTACCGTTTAGGGGAAAATATACATTAACCAAAAAAAATTAAAAATTGTGACACTTAACTCAAATTCGTATTTGGACTAACTTACTAATTTGCTAGAACATTTCCATATAAAATCTTGCTGAATTTCTAATAATTAAGGTACTTTACTCTTCAGGCAATTTCGAAAAAATGGCATTTACTCCGTTACTATTAGCCGCAGATGAAATATGACATATGCATTTATAGTTTTAAGGCATGCACCAACTTTTATAAAGAATCAAATTTTCTGAGAAATCATTGATAAAAAAACTTTCCCATATGTTGCATACTTTCTTGGACCCACTGTATATAAAAATAAAAATGTATTACATAACATATTACTCATATATACCAAACAAGACAAAAACAAATCTATGTTTATGTTATGATAATTTTAATTTAACACTTTTAAAAAATAATGCTTTATTTGTTGGCATAAAAAATTTTAATATACTACCTACCTACTAATTTGAAAACTACGAGTTATTTGACATTTAAAAGAAAATTAAAATCATGGATTATGCAAAATTATATAAAGGTAAGCCAACTTATATATAGGTAATAATAATATTAAATATTACAATTTTTCTATTATAATTTCTCCCTTATTTATAATTTTTCCTTTTTTTTTGGGTGAAATATTTTTGAATTACTTACTTATTTTTAAATATGTTTATGATGTGATTAAAATTAATAATCTAAATGGGTGTATATTGTTTCATTACAAAATCGGACAGATTTGTTAATCTATGGTTTTGTAATGATGCTTTAATTGGATTTATTTTTATTAAAAAAAAAATTGAACATTATTATAAAGAAACCTGCAAATAAATATAAATAAAACAAATTTTTATAGGGAAACGGACGAGAAAACTGCCCAAGGACAACGCGAATCGGGTAGGAGATTGGGCGAAAGGATAACGGACACTACATTTTGGCGTAACGAAGCCCGGACCGAATTGGAGAGACTCCTAACCGAAAGCAGCCTGTTGCAGGACGCCAAACGGGCCATAGACAAGGCCATTAATGATATCGAGGCTCCGTTGCATATTGCCCAGGAGTGCTTGTACCACAGGGAAAAAAGAACGGGTAAATGCCTTTTTAGACCAGGGCCGATAATTTTTGGAACCAAAAAAAATAATAATAGGATGAAACCCATTGGAAAAGGAAGAGAATATAACAAAAATGAAAGGAAAAATTATTTACGGGCGATCCAAGGTCGGGAAGTGGAAGGGGGTGAGTTTTAAGGGTAGAAAACGAGGTATCTCGATTTCTGGCAAAACTACAAGACCTATGGAAAAACGTTAAACGGCAAAGTTGTAGGTAATAAAAAGATCTACAACTTTTGTAGTTACACTTTTTTCACATAATCTCAAAATTTATGTGAAAAATTCAAATAAGTAACCAAGTTTTTGGTTTTGTATTTTTATCTTTTACAAAAAAATTTTTTTTTCGCGAAATTAGGTTGAAAACTTACCTTTTTATGTCCCAAACACACTGTAATTTTTTTGATTTAAAATATTTATTTTTTCACCTTATTTTGACTTAATATCGAAAAAGCACCCTACCCTAATTTTCAATCCAAAATTCTTACGTCAAAATATCTGCTTTTTTAAAAAAGTCGGTGGGTTTTTTGTTCCTTGAAATCTCTACTTGCTGATGGTGTAAAAAAATATACATTACTATGGTAAATGTTCTCAAAAAATGCAAAGAAACGAATGCCTAATTAAATATTAACTTTATTAACTTAAGTATTTGGTTGTTAATTATAGTAGTATATTTCGACTTGCAATTTTTTGTTTATCAATGTAATCAAAGTATAAATTCTAATAAATAGCTCAAAATTGTACATAATGATTAAAAAAAAATTTCGAATTCGAGTTTTTTTCGTTTCTTTGCATTTTTTGAGAACATTTACCATAGTAATGTATATTTTTTTTACACCATCAGAAAGTAGAGATTTCAAGGAACAAAAAACCCACGGACTTTTTTAAAAAAGCAGATATTTTGACGTGAGAATTTTCGATTGAAAATTAGGATGCTTTTTCGATATTAAGTCAAAATAAACAAAATAAATATTTTAAATCAAAAAAATTACAGTGTGTTTGGGACATAAAAAGGTAAGTTTTCACCAAATTTCGTGAAAAAAAAAATTTTGTAAAAGATAAAAATAAAAAACCAAAAACTTGCTTATTTGAATTTTTCACATAAATTTTGAGGTTATGTGAAAAAAGTGTAAATACAAAAGTTGTAGTTTTTTTTATTACCTACAACTTTGCCTTTTAAAGTTTTTCCATAGGACTTGTAGTTTTGCCGGAAATCGAGATAAATCGTTTTCTACCCTTAAAAACTCACCCCTTTCCACTTCCCGACCTCGGATCGCCCGTAAATTATTTTTCCTTTCATTTTTGTCATATTCTCTTTCTTTTCCAATGGATTTCCTCCTACTATTATTTTCTTTCACTTTTTACCATTTTCAAAGGCTTCAGCCCTGGTCTATTTATTCTTTTAAAGATTACGTACGTCAATCAAATTATTATTAACTGAAATTTTAGGCGTGGACCTGGTTCACGACAGTCCCGAGCAAAATTTACTGAAGGAAATAGAGACTTATCGCAACGCACAGGCGAAACTGAAATGCCTGGCTTCGAAGGTGGGGGACCAACTGAGAAACAACAGGGCAGCGCAGCACGAATTGGAAACGGACGTCCGGAGCAAAGAGGGCGCCCTTGGCATTGACAACATCTGCCATCAGTTGAATAATTTCTCCAAGGGTATCAATTATTATGGTGGAATTGAAAAGTTTGATCCTACGTAAGATTTTTTTTTAGGATTATAGTGTTGGGCTTTTTTATACACTAATATTTGTTATTGTCAGATTGTACAGCGTGTCCAGAGAAGTTCTAGACATATGGGAATTTTCTTTATTGTTGATTTTACGAAAAAAAGTTATTCTTTATAAAAATTCTGCTTGATGCGCAAATATTATTGACATATCAAATCTTAATAATATATCATGTACAGGGCGGCAAAAAATTATAGAAACACAGAATTACGTTAAGAGGGCTACCCTCAATTTTTATTTTAGAGCAAATTGTTATAAGAAAATTTTACTAAGGACTACAAAACGCGGTCAGATACAATTTTTCGTTGAAATATTTTAATTTACATTACATGGTACCATCAAAAAGCCTTTGCAAAATATTTTTCTATTTTATTTCTTTAATTTTTACCTGCAACAATTTCGCAACAACTATGCGCAATACTATAGTAACGAATATTGATCCTTTAATATTTTTCCACTTATTAACAAGAGATTTTTTGATGGTACCCTGTAAATTAAAATATTTCAACGAAAAATTGTATCTGACCGCGTTTTGTAGTCCTTAGTAAAATTTTCTTATAATAATTTGTTCTAAAATAAACTTCCCTCTTAACGTAATTCTGTGTTTCTATATTTCTTTGCCGCCCTGTACATGATATCTTAAGGTTTGATATGTCAATAATATTTGCGTATCAAGCAGAACTTTTTATAAAGAATAACTTTTTTTCGTAAAATCAACAATAAAGAAAATTCCCATATGTCTAGAACTTCTCTGGTCACGCTGTATAATATAATACTTTTGAACATTTCTCTGATGCACCCATACTATTTCTAGCGTAAGTACGACGACCACGTGGGGCGAACATAGCAACCGCATAGTGCAAAAATCCCAGGCTGAAAGAGGTCATTCGGCGCAAATGAGGTCTGACATTGACAATTTGATCAATACATGTGCGCAAGAGGTAAAAATATGCGTCATTTTGTTATTTTATACCCTATATATCAAAAAACCACTATCACTTATACAGGGTGTCCGGAAATGACGAGGAAAAAATTTAGGGGATAACTCTAGACCGAAAATAAGTGCTATCTCTTCCTATAACATTTTTAAGTCATCTACTCTGTTACATCTGGAATAATTTTTCATTTTATTTATCATAGTCTGATCAGTAAGAATGTCTGTAAATGCTCTATGTGCTTTTTTCAATTTAGTCGCATTGCATCTGTTTGAATTTAACAAAATTTCAAATGCTTTGGACATCAGTTGCAAGGATTTTTTTGGATCTCTGCCAGTTTCATTGGGGTTAAGGAAACCTATAGCTTCAGTTAATTTATATGCTAACGGACAATTTTCCAAAAGTTTGGAAACTGTATACACCAAGCAGTTTCGATAGTCCTGGCGAAAGATCATCATTTCTTTATCTTTAACTCCGACGCATTTTTTGATAGCCGCTCTAGTCCCATATCCTAGATCAATCTCTTGGACTTTTTTAAGGTTGCAATATAAACCTTTCTTGTCTTTTTTAAAAACATCTATTTTGAAACTAGGAGTAAAAAGGTAGGTACCTACTTCAAATTTTTAAGTTCGAAATTACCTGTTCATTCAAAATTCCCGGCTTAAACTTGATTTTGCCGTCGAATCCCCGGTTTTTTCCGGCTTTGTAAAATTCCCGTGTTTTTCCCGGATTTCCCGGCTCCTAGACACCCTGAGATAGCATCTATTTTCGGTCTAGAATTATTCCCTACATTTTTTTCTCATCATTTCTTGACACCCTGTATATTATATAGATCTCATAGGGCTATTTTTTTTTTTATCCTATATACATATTTTTGAATTTGTAGGTGTGGGATGCATGGAGTAATACAAATAATTCTTTGGCGCGCAGATCGGCGGAAACCCTGGAAACCAAGAGTAAACTACAGAGTCACTTACACAAGGTTAGTATTTTTTAACTCTGATTATGCATTTTAAAAAAAATTACCAACAAAAACTTGAAAGTAAGACCTTGTTTTTTATTTTCCAAGGTCCAACAAGAAATATTCGATCTGGAAAAGAACATAGAGCTACTGAAAAAGTCGATTATAGACAAAAGTGCTCCTATGAAAGTGGCCCACACGCGATTGGAGGCAAGAATCCACAGGAAGGATATAGAGCTTTGCAGAGATAATGCACAAGATAGGTAAGAACCAGAGCATCCATATTATTAACCATAAGAATTTCTTTCTTCAAATGGCAGTATCTCATTACATTGTTTATATTTTAATTATTTAGATTGGTAAATGAAATAAGAGATCTTCAAGACAGCATCGAGTATATTCACAAAAAGCTCCAGGAAGCGGAGGCTCAGCACCAACAGCTCCTCAAGACAAGGGCTAATTTGGAGGAGGACTTACATGCCAAGTGCAACTCCCTATTTATTGATAGAGAAAAATGTATGGGCATGAGGAGGTCTTTTCCAATCACAGCCACTATAAAATATTGAAAATAATTCACATTCACACCATGAAATATAAAAAAATATTATTAATTCAACATTAAAAAATTAGTTGTGAGAGTTTTTAACACAAAAAAATTATAGTTATAAAATTGAGGGCCTAGTGTGTTCATTTTCGAATTTTCTTATAATAAAACAACCATTTAAAAAGTATTGATTTGTTTTGTTTTTGCTCAGGTAGGTATCAATGAATGAATGAACGAATGAAAAACTTAACAAATATGCAACAAGACTAATATATTTAACAACAAAGTTTATAAAAAATACTAATACTAAGGTATGCAACCTTAAAGTCAAAGAAAATTTTAGTTTTTTTTCTTACAATTGGTACATACTTAAAGAAATATAGGTTTACCTTCGGGCAAATTGCGGCATGGATAGCTTCAAACCCTCTTTGGCTTCAAAAAATGTATAGGAAAGTATTATTTCATCACAGAATTCCAAATATGGGTCATCCGCGAATTCGGGATCAATGTAAAAAAATACAGGCATGTCAACCTTAAAAACCCACATTAGCTACATATTATATGTATACAAAGTTAAACAATACACTTACTTGTTCATGAGGGTTTAACATCTGTTCCTCAAAGCAAAAGCACTGAATTTTATTGAAATATTGACCAGCCTCGAAAGGAACAACATTATATGTGCTAATACCGATCACTTGCTGATCTGTGGGGTTCATTGCTGTATAAAACGCTAGGGCAGTCTCTCCTGGATATACCTTAAAAATCAGTTATTGATAAGACATTAAAAATGTCTATAAAATTAGAAATACCTCGAAGGTAGGCAATGCTATAGAAATAATACCTAATCTTACCGTTATAGAAGTTTGTTGAGGTTTAAAGTTCCACCTCATATTAGCAGCTTTATCAGCATTAAATCTTATCTTTATGGGCTTTTTTTTGTTAGCCTGCATGGACTCTACTTTACTTGAATCGTGTCCTTGTGAGGTTGTACCCCCATAGCTGTATGCTTGACAAAACATGCGATAAAGAGGCACTGCGGCGTAACTCATGCCTGCCGTGACTATACCTGCCGCCGTGAGGTAATAGAGGGTTGATTTAATGCGTTTTTTGCGCGCATTTCGCAATTCATCGCCTATATTTTGGCCCAATCTTCGGAAGGGTTGCATTTGTGAATTCTTGCATTTTTCGCAGATGGTTCGACTTAATACTGACCGGATATTATTTAAAAATGGGTTTGGACGTGAAATGGCTTTAAACATGATATAGTTTTTAACTTAGTTATTCATTTTAAAAAATTTTTAAATTATAACCTAAAATAACCTTTAAAAACTTTCAGACACTCGAGCACAGAAAAAAAAAAGGAAAGAAAACATAAATCTAGAGACTGTCCTTTTAAAACGGAGTTGGTTGGTGTTCTGTGTTGTCAGGGTTGACAAATGTGAAAAGGCACATAGTAAACTCTTTTTTTTTTTCTGTGGAAATTATTTGCAAAACTAGGTTAAGGTGTTTTGATAATTCTTTAAAAATATTCTTACTTTTGAAAAGAAATATATTAACATTATAGTACTATCTGTGTGTAGTTTACCTACAATTCTTAAAGTGTATCAAGCTCATAGGTATGAATACACGTGCCTTTACCACGAACAGGCATGTTCTCAGAACACTCTTTCGTAACTATTCTGCAGACCACAAAATAGTTTCCACAGCAGACAACACAACTCTTGTAGCATGGCACCCCAAACAAGACATTCCCTATGAGTGCACGAGGCCTCTTCCAGAAGAAAAAATATTAGAGAACCCTTCCGCTTTAAAGACCCAACTTACCCCAGAACTCATGTCTATTTTTAATAAGAAAACTCCAGAGCAAGCAAGGGCTGAACTAATGAACATAACGCATACCACAAAGCATAGATGGTTCCCTAGGGCGAGAGATAAAAAAGCTAAGAAAACTCCAATGGATAGAGAGTTTTTGTAAATAGATTTAGATATACGTTAGAATAAATAAGATGGTTTCTGAAATTTGATTTACTACTCCTTTCATTCCTACAACAGTCGGTTTGAGAAAAATCCAAAATTCTAATAAAATCATACCAATATAGGTACTACTTTTAATTGTTTTTGGTTGTTGATTTTTTATGGTACAAGAGAACTTGTAAGTGTAACAGTACCGAAGAATTGGATTGATTGGAAGACCCTGAAATATCTTCTAAATGTTTCAATTGCTATATAGTGAAACAAAACTTATCTACAAAACATTTATATAAAACAATGTAAGATACATAAATACTTTACAAATATTCGTTTAAGTATTAAATGTGGCTTGTTTAAAAACTCTTTTGGGTCAGAGTTCACTAAAATTTAAATCAAATCTTTCTTTGTTTAGTTTGTAAGTGATATCAGTGCATTCACGAGATTTCCATGATTTTCTCTCAATGTTCTTTCTGCTCTGGCCCTTGAAATTTCCATTTCTTTAACGATGAGGTCTACATCTTCTTTTTTAATGGAAATCTAAAAAATATTTTTGGTGAGCGTGAACAGTAGCTAAGTGCGATACCAAATAAAGCTTGTTGTAGCCCCCAAAGATAACATTTATCATTATAACATTTGTTAAATGCTCAGACCAAGCACTAGTGCTTGGTCTGAGGTTAAATGTTATAAATTAATAAGCCTTATTGGCATATTATGTGGGTATACCTTTAGTAGCTCTTTTTCCCTGGCTTGTTTTTCAAGGGCAGCCTGGTTCCTTCTATCTCCAATAGCTGATATAGCATTAGCAACGTCCTGTGTTGAAATTTCCTTTTCTTCGGCATAGTCGGTGACTTTCTCTAGATCTGCGGCCCCACTATCGTATTTTGCCTGCTTTTTCTGCTGTGATTTTTCGCTGCTTTCATCGGAGTTTCCGTTCACGGGGTCCTCATCTGCCATTTTTTAAAAATAGTTAAGGTTTTTCTAGAATTTCAAGTTTTTTATCAAGAATTTTGAAAAGCTGGCTTTTGAGGTTAGGTAATCAAATCAGCTGTCAACGTGACACCTGACACCAAATCAATGATGTCGATTTGGTCGGCTTCCTTGGAATAAAAGGTAACAAACTCTTGACGTTTTAAAAAAAAAAAATAGCTGCAACTCGTTCAGTTCTATCAATTTTATATTTTCAAATTTGGTTACATCAAATTTAAAATATGACATAAATCAATGGTCTTTACTGAAAAGATTTTAATCCAAATTAGATTAAAGAACCACAACACCTTGTTGAATCTGGTTATATCAATCTCGGTAAGTCAACAGTCAACCGAAATCTCCCAGTTTGACAACCTAAAGTTCATTTTAACCTTATTTTTTTGTATACATTTTCTTTGGGAAAGTTTTTAATTTACCGCCACTTTTTTCTAAAAAAAGGAATTGCAAATAGTTACGTGTTTTTGGTAGAAAAATCCGATGGAAGAACAAAGTAATGTCTTAAATATTTAAATTAAGTAGTACATTAGCCTAACTGCACGTTCTGTTGTGTTTTATTATGAATTTTATTCTAATTATTAAATTGCTTATCTATAATAATCATTGTACTAGTGCATAGAAATGTTCTTTTTTCGTAGAATTATTAAAAAGAAAACAAAAAGCCAAAGGTAACAAGGCCAGCCTTGTTTCTGCTTGCACTGACCTAGCAGCATACTACACATCTATAGAAAAGTATTCCAAAGCCATAAAAGAGTATGAAGTCCTCACTAACATTTACAAGGAAGAAAACAAGTTGATTTTATATGCCCAAGCTCATCGGGGTATAGGTGAATCTTATATGGGGCAAAATCAGTTCAAAAAGGCTTTAAAGTATTTTAAAACCTATTTAGGTAGGTACTTATCTAAAGGCTTGAATTAAGATTTAAGGAACATTATAATAGTAATGAACCAGAATGAATATTATAAATTTCCTCCAGGATGTAATGTAAAAACACTTTTTATTTTTAGATGTTTCAGTTCAGGAAAAAGATGTCTTAGAACAACAGAGGGCTCTGGCTCAACTGGGTCACATGTTCTTAACATGGTATTTAGTAACAGTCAGTGAAAATAATAAGGAACTTTTAAAGAAAGCATATGGATATTTTATGAAAAGCTTGCAAAAGTGTGATAGGTACGTAATAGTTACAAGTGTTTTTTTTGCTAGGTCCTAGGTAGATAATAATTGTAATTTATTCTTACCAATTAAGTACTCTTTAGTCTCCCAGATAATCTTGAAAAACAAGACATGCTAGCAAGGCTTTTTTCCAACTTGGGACTAGTGAAAGAAAACTCAGGAGATTATGATACATCCTTAAGTCTTTATGAAAAGAGCATCAAGATTTGCCTAAACCATGACTTGTATGAGCAGCTTTATAGGGGGTACCTTGCCATGGCTTCATTGTTTGAAAAACAACAGAGGTATCAAGAGACAATTAAACATTACAACATGGCAATAGAGATAGCAAGTAAGAATTTAAGAAAGCTTTTGACAATAATATACAGCAAATTACCAAATATTACTGATAATTACTTTCAAGGAAATGGAAAATTAATATTGCTGTAGGTACCTATTTAAGTAAATATAAATATGTTTTTAGAAAAACTGAGCTCAAATAAAGTAGAGCTGATATGCGCTGGCTTACTGGCCAAATCGGAAACTTTAATAAAAATCTCTGATTTTAATGGTGCCAAGCAAGTATTGAGGAAGGCATATAAGTTTAAGACTTCAAATCACGAAGATAAAAAAGCAATTGAAAGAAATTTAAGAGTGGGTAAGTTGGATTTTCATCAATGTTCCTCAATCCTTTTAACATAGAATCACATACCTACTGTATTTAATCCTAATATATATAATATAGTCATCAAATAACCATTAAATTTAGTTGCTGGCATGTGCCAAGTCGAGGACGAAATAATAACTTGCAATGATCAAAAGTTACTGAAGAATCTTTATGAGAAAATGGGAGATGGTGCATGTGACCTTAAAAACTATACCAAGGCCATTGAATATTACAGTAAGATGCTTGAAACGGCAGAAAAGAATGGTGCTAGCGATAAGGAGCTGGGAGAATGTTATTATAGTTTAGGTAAGTTCATATCTGTCAACTCACAATCCAAGCAATATTGCCATGTAATAGGGATTAGGCTGTGAATTTGTTTTTTGTTTTTTCAGGGGAGACATATAAAGATAATGGTCAGTTTAGAGATGCAGAGACGTACTTTGAAAAGGAATACAACTTGTGTAAAAATAGCTTAAAAGATAGTTTGAACACTTTGTGTAAAATAGCAGACATTAAAGAAATGGCGGATGATGGTGTTGACGAAATAAAAAACGTGTATGAAAGAGGTTTAGATAATTGTAGGAAAAAACGAAACGTTAAGGAAGAAAAACGAATCGTTTTGAGGTAAATATTAATAACATTTTTTATAAACCAAATCAGTACTCTTTTATCAAATTAATTTTTAGATACAGTGCATTTTTAAAAAGATCTTCCCACATTTCCGAAGCTTTCAAGTTAGAACAATATTTGATTGAACTGAATAAGAGAATGGAAGAAGATGATACCATTAATAGTTCTTCTTCGGACCAGGAGAGCGAAGATTTTGCCAAGACTCATATTGGAGATGCTATTGTACTTAGTGACATCACTGGTAAGAATTTGATTGGTTGAGAATCACCAGTTTTTAAAAATGCAGAAAAATATTTTAGTATAGTAACTATCGTCCAATTTGTTTTACCCACATTTTCAAAGATTTTTGAGAAAATTCTAAATAATCGAATAGTAACTTTTTTAGATATGGTTTTCGCAAATTTAGAGATACAGAAGTTGCAGCTGCAGATAGTATCAAAAATATTCAACAAAACGTTGATAGCAACCAAAAATGCTGCCTACTGTACCTAGATTTATGTAAAGCATTTGATAAAAAATTACTTAAGTAATAGAAAGCAGTTTGTTTAAATGGAAAATGTTAAAAGTTCACAAAAAACATAACTTGTGGTGTTCCGCAAGGATCAACCTTAGAACCTACTTTTTTTTTAATCTACATTAATTCTATAGCAAAATTAAATTTAAAAGGTAAAATAAAATTGTTTGCCAATGATACTACTATTGTATATTTTCATAAAGACTATTCTCAAATTCATAATAACATTAACCACGACCTAAATATAATTATAATATTAAGTACCTACTTAAAATCAAAATTAAAAAATAATATTTCTTCACTATCTTTCAATAATCATTTAATTAAATATACTAATACAATTAAATTTTTAGGTTTATATATTGATGAAAATTTAAGTTGGAAAAAACATATTGAATATTTAAGAAGCTACAACTCACCAATAATTGGCATTTTGTTTAATGCTAAAAATTATATATCATTAAAATATTTAAAAATATATATTATTCTTTTGTTTATTCAAAATTACAGTACTTATATGATTTCAATTTGGGGATCAGCGAATTTAACTACAATTCAGCCATTAAAAAAACTACAAAACAAAATAATTAAATGCATACATAAACTTCCTTTTTTAGAACCAACTGTAAATTTGTATGAACCAAACGAATATTTAAATTTAGAAAAGCTTTATAAATTAAAACTATGCATTCTAATACACTCTATTATTAATATTTTTAAAGAAAAACAATCGAATATAATATTTTATCCGACCAACATTATTCACATCACGAGACAAAACCATCACATTCAAACACCTGGTAAAGAGTACTTTTGGCCAAAGATCAATTTTATATAAAGATATAACAATTTAAAACAGTTTGCCGAAAAAAATTAAAGAAATTTTTGGACTTTTAAAAAAAAACTAAAAATTGTTTTTTAAAACTGAACTAACTTTAACGTACATAATATTATACTATATTAATATTTTTTTAAAAATAATTTCGATGGAGTTATTAATAGTTACTAAACATGATTTTTATTATTTGTGATTTTATATATTGTTTATTTAGTGTTATATTCTCTGTAATGAACTTTTTAAGTTGGTTCAGAATAAAGATGTATATTATTATTATTATTGTTATTATTATAAGTTGTTTCTTTTTAGATATTTCCGAGGAATCCGACAACGAGGTGCCAGAATCAACCACAATCTCAACTTCAAAACGCAGAAAACACAATAGCGTCAAATTCAAGAAAAATTTGAATGGAGAGTGGCCCCTACATGTAGCAAGTATCAAGGGAAACCTCAAAATGGTATGTTGTAGGGCTGGGCAACAATTCGATATATCGATATTTTTATCGATATATCGAATAACGATATTTAAAAAATAAAATATCGATATATCGACATTCGATTGGAATTTCAATATCGTTGAGCCCTACTTATTAACACATTTTAGGACCAATATTTAAGTCAATCTTTTTTCTTCATGTTTTCATAATAATTAGAGTCTCCCCTTGAAATGAAGGTACGGAGTTTTACAGAGCACATAAGAAAATATTGATATATTTATAACATAATATTTTTATGTTTTATCGATAATATATAGTGTGGTTGTTTACGTTTGCAACATATGGGCGTTTTTTTTTTATTACCGATTTCTCAGAAAATGTTATTGATAAAAGTTGGTGCATGTTCGATAAATCATATTAGGTGCACTTGGAATGGTTGCAAGTCAAACGGCGTACAGGGTAGGCCAAAAAATATAAAACTTGTACAAGAATAACGTTTTTTAATAAACATTTAAAATAAAAATTCTGAACTTTAAATGATAGTTTTTTAATTAGCATATCACCATTACTCATGTTTTATCTTGTTAAAAATAATTTTTGGGATATTTTAAAGTTGTGTTTAATATCGTTGCAACAAACATGAAGTTTGTGATTCCTTAATAAATTAAAAATTCAAGTAAATTTTACAAATATGCTTGCATTTGAACAAAGATATGTGAAATTGATTTGATTTTGAATAATTTAAGAAGGAATTTATAGTGAATATATAAAAAAAAAATTTTGAGAAATTAAAGTTTAAAAAAAAAATAACTTTTTTATTTTAGGAGGTCACGTTTTTGAATCTATGCATAACTTTTAATTTTAAACAACTTTTCTTAATAACATTTTGCTGAATTTTCTGAAATAGGGGTACTTTATTCTTGTACAAGTTTTATATCTTTTGGCCTACCCTGTACGCCGTTTGACTTGCAACCATTCCAAGTGCACCTAATATGATTATAGAACATGCACCAACTTTTATCAAGAATACAATTTTCTGAGAAATCGTTAATAAAAGAAATTCCCATATGTTGCACACTTAAACAACCACACTTCATCGATATATCGAATAATGATATTGAAAAAATAAAATATCGATATATTATTAATATTATCGATATTTATTAATATTATCGATATTTTTTCTTAATATCGATAATCGATATTGGAATTTCAATATCGTCCAGCCCTAGTATGTAGTATGTATAAAGGCCCAATCAGAATCAGGCCGGTTGATTTCTCAAAAAAAAATATCACATTCACATCTTTCGTGTTAGGTGCAATATTGGTTGGAGGTCGATCATCCCGTCAACGTAAGGGACAACGCTGGTTGGCTGCCCCTGCACGAAGCGGCTGTTCACGGTCACCTAGAAATTGTCAGGCTGTTGTTAGATCACAAGAGCACCATAAATGATAGAGGAGGGTCCGAATGTAATGGTAATGATGCTTTTGTATATAAATATAAAGGGCCGAAAACTAACCCTCGCGGAACACCACTCGATACTTCGCGAGATTTTGATAGAATCTGTTTGTTTATGGTTTTAAAAGTTGTATTATTTTTGCCACGACTATGATAGGTATTACTCCATTACACGATGCAGCAAGTAACGGACATTTGGAAGTCATAGAGTTGCTCTTGGATAGGGGCGCTTCGGCTGTCGCCAAGACTGACGATGGTAACACGCCGTTGTTTGAATTGAAACGTTGGTAAGTATGAGTGTGTAACTAATAATAATAATATTAGGTTTATTTAAAATTTAATAATATGATAAATATGTTTATGTTGTCTTCTATAAACTGATTCTTCAATCCCCTGAAGCTGAGCTTGTTAGGGGCAAATCTTATTTTTTGTTTTAGTATGTAAAATCATAAATCAAAAATATGCATTAAAATCAAGTTTTAAAGTAAAAATGTTAATTTATAGTATAAACGCAGTTTTTTTGAAGAAATATATTATTGCCTCTACTAAAATTATTAATTTATAATTTAAGTAAAAAATATTACAAACTTATATAAATTATTCAGAACAATATTAATTAATTTAAGAATTTCTAAAAATATTTTCAAATTATCTGTTTTTAATATCCATGTTTTTATTTCGACTTTAAATTTTTTTAATGAAATCAATTTTTTATTTTTGTTGGCAAATAATCTTTTAAATAAAAACATAAATATATATTATATTCGAAATTTTTTTGTCTTACGAACTTATTTATTTTAGGTTTTATGGTTATTTCATTTTTATAACGTGGTTTATAGTATGGTTTTTAAATTGTATAAGGTTTTTATTTTTATTATTTTTATTGAATATAATTTTTAGAAACCTTTTTTGTAATATTTCAAATTTTTTAACTTAAGTTCTATTTACTCCTCCCCAACCTAAAGTTCCGTAATTTAAATGAGTTTTAAGCAACGCATAATATAATATTTCCATATGTCTTACATTTAAAAAGTTTTTTAAAATCGGTAGGTAAAGTTGCCACAGTGGATCTTTGCCCGTGCGTCATCAATCAACGATCAGGACTCGACGTGGTTAATAACTCTGCATCCTTGTTTATTACAGTAACAAGTTTGAATAAAAGCATAAAAGAACGTCTCCAAAATTCCGCAATAATATAACGTGCTAGACAAGGATAAAACTATAAAAATTACTTTCTTTATTTGTTTAGTTGACAACCGTTGTATTTTAGAACGTCATTGTCAACCTTATTTTGATCTGCCAATCTAATTCGTATTTTATAAATCTGTGTGCCTTGGAACTGTTCCTGTTTCTAAAAATAGTTCTTTTTAGAGGTAATTATACCCACCATCTGTTTTGGCGGTAAGTATTTATGGATTTTTATAAGAACTAATTTATTTATTTTAAATATTCTAACCGTGAAAGTTCTTTGAAACGTTTACGGCAGTGGCTAAATTCCCTTAAATGAAAGGATGTTAAAAATTTGACTTTTGCGATTTTAATAGTCAATAAAACACCAAACTTTTGTAGATTTTAAGCTTTAAAAATAGTATTAAATGTATAAACATTTGTTTGTCAATTTCTTTTAGATAATAGAGAATGCCGGGCAAAACTTAAAATAAATAATAATTTTTCGTGATATTATGTAGGTACGTCAAACGGTAGGCAGGCACGTCCATTTTATGAACTTAACTTAGTTTTGACTTTTTTCGTCTCGTAATTTTGATTTGATTCATACGATTTTGATGACGTAAAAGTGATGACGCACGGGAAAAGAACCACTGTGGCGACTTTAGTAAACTTCTTAATTTTTGAATTAAGTATTCTAAGTGAAAATTCCAATTTAATTTACTGTAAAAAATAGTTCCTAAATATTTTATTTTATTAACTTTAAAAATTTGAATGTCTTCATTTATTTGAATACTATTCATATTTCGTGGTAGGTTATTTAGGTTTAAAGTAAAACGAATATAATTTGTTTTATTAAAATTAATTGTTATCAAACCAATTTTTTATAATTTTAAAATCTTTTTTAATTTATTTAAAAAGTTGTCCCAATTTGTATTGGTATAAAAAATTGTAGTATCATCTGCAAAACTATGAATTTGTCCATCGCAATTTATACTAAATAAGTCGTTAATATAAATATTAAAAAATAATGGTCCAAAAATTGTTCCTTGAGGAACACCATACTTAAATACTTTTGGATAGCTTTTTTCTTTATCTATTTGAACATAAGTTGGTCTATTTTTCAGATAATTTTTAATTAATTCTAATTTCTTTCCTCTGAATTCAATATTTTCAAACTTTTTTAACAGTAAATTTATGGTTAACTGTATCAAAGGCTTTTGGTAAATCTATTTTTAATTAATTCTTTTTTTTTAAGTGTTTATTAATTGTGTAATAATTATTTTCTCTTTTTAGGTATGAAAATAACTGTCCAAATCTCAGTGAAGAAAGACATTGTCTGTATAATAAATTACTAAAAAGACTAGGGGAAGCTTTGGATAGAGCCGGGCAAAAAGATGTGGATACTAATAAATATTCTTTGTACGATTCCGAGAGTCCGACGAAGGAAAATCAGATTCCCGATAGACCACCCGCGGGAAGATTGAGAAGAAACGTCCTTTTGGACGAGGACACGCCAACTTTGGACGAAGGTACTAAATTTAAAAGCCAATAATATGCGTCTGACACACTGTCTTTACACGTCAATTTTCGTAGATTAATAATAATAATAATAAAAGTTTATTCAAATATTTTTCGACATTTAACGCTAATATATATATATATATATATATTTTCTGTATAAACTATCAATTCCGAACTCAGAAGTAAAATACTTGTTTTGAGTTAAATAATATAATATTTTTGTCAAGAATATATTTCATAATTCATAATAATAATGTAAAAGGAATATGACAATATTTTATTGGTATATTTTATATCACTATAGTATACGAAGATAGAATACGTTATGTATATAATATATATATTTATTTATTTTATTCATTATTTATTAATGACGTTCTTGAATATATCTCTTGGATTAGATAATATCCAATTTTTAATTGTATTTTTATAATTATTTAACGATTTAATTATTTTAATTGACTGTGGTAAGTAGCATATCAAAAATAGATGGATTGATGTTTAAAAAATGTTTGTGTGCTATTGTTTTGTTTACTCTATTTTTATATGTAACAGAATTTTTATGACGAGTTTCATGTGTGTGATTAATATAATTTATTTTATTTTTATGTTTTAAAACATACAGTGTGTGTATAAAGTCTGGAAACATCACAATTTACTGGCCGATTTAAACCAAATTTGGTACAGTTGTGTAAGAGGATCTAACGCACCGAATGACGATATTGGCGTTGTTGCCAGCTTTTTAGTTTGTCTGGAATTCGAACGAATTTTATATTTTTAAATATAACACCCAGTATATTTTTACATTTTTAAATTCCACATAAAATTATAATTATTTTTTATTAAATGCATTATTAGTCTATACTTCATAGTTTCCGAGATATTGACTCTCGAAAAGTGACATTTTTGAACTTTGACAGCTTATAACTTTCTAACAGTACGTCTT
Source organism: Polydrusus pterygomalis (assembly GCA_963969555.1). Taxonomy (NCBI): domain Eukaryota; kingdom Metazoa; phylum Arthropoda; class Insecta; order Coleoptera; family Curculionidae; genus Polydrusus; species Polydrusus pterygomalis. The sequence continues at coordinate 1,627,836 of OZ018382.1, read as the reverse complement.
AGAGCAAAACGGCTTACATGTCCCTATCTTCAATTTTTATTATCTTCCCAAAAAAATCAACTTCCGGTTAAACCGGATGTAACTCGAAAGCAGGAAATATAGTTGTTCCGGTTTAACTGGAAGTTGATTTTTTTGGGAAGATAATAAAAATTGAAGATAGGGACATGTAAGCCGTTTTGCTCTAAGACGTACTGTTAGAAAGTTATAAGCTGTCAAAGTTCAAAAATGACACTTTTCGAGAGTCAATATCTCGGAAACTATGAAGTATAGACTAATAATGCATTTAATAAAAAATAATTATAATTTTATGTGGAATTTAAAAATGTAAAAATATACTGGGTGTTATATTTAAAAATATAAAATTCGTTCGAATTCCAGACAAACTAAAAAGCTGGCAACAACGCCAATATCGTCATTCGGTGCGTTAGATCCTCTTACACAACTGTACCAAATTTGGTTTAAATCGGCCAGTAAATTGTGATGTTATTAAGCCGTTTCCAGACTTTATACACACACTGTATATGTACTAACATGTTGTAAGAAAATATTTGTTTAATATCCATTTTTTTGCTATCTTTAAATAGTTAATCAGAAGAATATTGGTGGTCTTTTTCGTAAATAATTTTCAAAATGTATTTTTGAATAGTTTCAATATTATTAAGATAATTCTTATTTATGCCTCCCCATCCTAGTATTCCATAATTTAAATGGGTTTGTACTAAAGAATAATAAAGTATTTCTAATTCTTTTATATATAAAAATTGTTTAAGATGTAATTTTGGTATAAGAATTCTTAGTTTTTTTTTATAATGTAGTCACTATGTAAATCCCATTTTAAATGTTTATCAAAAATTATTCCTAGATATTTAATATTTTCACCTTCCTTTATGTTAATATTATTATTGCATATTATTGGACCAATATTTGGAAGTTTATTTTTGTATGAAGTAAATGGAATGTATGTTGTTTTGTTAGAATTTATAGTTAATAAGTTTTTTTTAAACTAGTTGCTTATTTTTATAAAATCTTTTTCAATAGTATTTTTTTAAATATTCCAATTTAGACCTTCATAAAAAATTACCATATCATCAGCCAAACTATGTAGTTTTCCTTGACAGTTTAAACTAAAAATATTATTTAGATAAATATTAAAAAGTATTGGTCCTAGGACTGTACCTTGTGGTACTCCATAATTAAATATTTTTGGTGATCTAATATTTTCACCAATTTTAACATGATGTACTCTGTTATACAGTATGTATCCGTAAGTTTGCACCATATTGAAAACTTTTTTATTATTCATTTTACGAAAAAAAGTTATTCTTCATAAAAAGCTCTGCATGGTCTAAAACCTAGTATGCAACCATCAAATATCGAAATTTTCCAGTCATATACGAGGTTTGTCAAAAAATGGGAATTTTTCCCAAGAATGTGAATTTTTCCCAAGAGTAAAGTACCTTTATTTTTGACATTATCAAAAATTGTTATTAAAAAAAGTTGATCAGAACTAAAAACTACGTCTAAATATGCAATTATACGCATTTATATTGAAAAATTATTTTATTAATTTATTATTAATTACATATTTAATTTTTTAACTGACTTTACGACTGACAGTATCGAAGGCTTTAGCTAAATCTAAAAATATGCATATTGTACTGTTCATTTTATTATCAATTAAATTATACAGGGTGTTCGGAAAATACGTCAGGAAATTTTAAGGGGTGATTCTACATGCAAAAATAATGCTAGTAGATCATTTGGCAAAATGTCGAAATCTCCATGGTTACCTTGGGTTTTGCTCCAGCTACCAAAAGAAAAAAGATATGACGGAAATAATATTTATGTTTCAGGTAAAGTGCCCTCTAGCGGAATAAAAAAAAAAACTCTTATCTTTAAATTGTATAGTCGCTCGAGATTAGTATGTGTGCCGAATATCAAATGATTTGGTTCGAAAATAAATGTAGTATGACGAAAAACTAAAACTAAAAGATCAAATTCAAACCCCTGTATCTTGGTAACCATGGAGATTTCGACATTTTGCCAAATGATCTACTAGCATTATTTTTGCATGTAGAATCACCCCTTAAAATTTCCTAACGCATTTTCTGAACACCCTGTATATTTGATTTGTTAGGTGACAAATTGCATCTTGTGTAGATCTATTTTTTTGAAATCCAAATTGTTTGTCTGATAGGATTGTATTCTTATTTAAGAAATTTTCTAATCTTTCTTTTAAAAGATTCATCAGAAAGCTTCGAAAACACCTCCCAATCGAGCCGCGTCAGCGAACAAAACGCCTCCAACGAATATCAACTCGTAATGCAAACGCTACGTCACAAAAACTACACAAAGAAACAATCGCAATCGCCTGTCAAATCGGCAAACACCAAACGATCGGCCCTTGTCGATGCCGCAGACTTTGTAGACGAAGACAGTTGGTTAGAAGAGGATATCAGACCTGCTAAGAGTAAGAAGAGGCGCACTGGAGACGGTGAAACGATTTGGAACAAAAGTAGGTCGTTTGAAGAAGGTAGTAGTTTATCTGGGACTGCTACTAGGAGGTACAGCGGGCTGAGATTAGAAGGTAATATAAGGTATAATATGTGTAGTTGGTACTAAAACAACAAATAATAGTATATTAAAGTACAAGTTTCATAAGAAGCGGTTTTAGCGCACGCGTCTATTTTAAAAAACGAGCCACAAAGTGGCGAGTTTTTTTATTGACACGTGCGCTAAAACGCCTTATGAAACATGTGCTTTATACATTTTTTTCTATTTCACCTTTTATAATCAAGAAAAATACATTTTAAAAAGAAAATAAATCCTTCAAATTTTGTAAATTTTTATGTCTAAATTTTATGTTGGTAATACTATTTTTTTTATCATAGTAGCCTCTGAACAACAAAAATTATTTTGCAAACTGTCATTTTTTGATTTATTGACCCATTTTCACCACGAGATTCTAAAGTTATTTTAGCAATATGAGATTTGAAACTGGACGGAATACGTTGTGTGATCCTTGTACATTCGGTACATATACAGAGCGTTCGGAAATTCGGGCGATTTTGCAACTTTTTTTCGAATTTCAAAAGACGTGATTTTACGTCACGGCATTGCAATTTAGTATAGGGAAGATGGAAAATTCAAATAAAGTTGAAGTTAAAATCGACATTGGAAGGTTAGTAGATTAAATTTTGGATAGGATTTGGCAGAAAATTATAGCTTGAAGCATCTACAAAAGATTGAATTATAGATTTATGCAACCAACATACATGACTGTTATCCACACAGAATAAAAAAGTAGGTTATCAAGCTATTTTTCCTCTGCGAAAAATGGGTTTTCTCGTAAATCACAAAGGCTGCGCAAGTCAATGAAATAAAACATTTAAATGTTACCAACATCAAATAAAGAAAAAACGCGTATCGAAATAGCTTCATTACGATACGCAAATGCGTATCGTACTGAGCTTATTATGAACGTGAAATAGAAAAAAATCTTGTAGATGTTCCAGGACAAAATGAACCTCCCACCCTAACTGATTTTGATGATTTCGAAGAAGATGCGAATGCAAATCGTAGAATTTCCAATGAAAGCAACGAAAGCGGGACAGGTTCGCTGTCGAAAAAAAGGACCCAGGTTACCCTTCTAGACTCGGGATTTAGCAGAAGAAGAAACAGTAATTCCCCGCGAATAAATCTCGCTTTAAAAAGAAACTCCAGTTTTGAAAATCAAACGAGGTGAGAACAATGTTTTATCTATTCAATTAATTTTAATAAAACAAATTATATTCGTTTTACTTATTTAAACCTAAATAACCTACCACGAAATATGAATAGTATTCAAATAAATGAAGACATTCAAATTTTTAAAGTTAATAAAATATAATATTTAGGATTTATTTTTGACAGTAAATTAAACTGGAATTTTCACTTAGAATACTTAATTATTAAAAAATTAAGAAGTTTACTACCGATTTTTAAAAATATTAAAAAAATTTTAAATGTTAGACATATGGAAATATTATATTACGCGTTAGTTAAAAAACTCATTTAAGTTACGGAATTTTAGGTTGGGGAGGAGTAAATAGAACTTTAGTTAAAAAATTAGAAATATTACAAAAAAGGTTTCTAAAAATTATATTCAATAAAGATTATCTTTATCTTTCAAAAGAATTATATTGAGAAATAAAAAAGTTGAACATAAGACAACTTTACATGTTTATAACATCTTAATATACAGTGTGGTTGTTTAAGTGTGCAACATATGGGAATTTTTATTACCGAGTTCTAAGAAAATTTTATTCTTGCTGAAAGTTGGTGCATGTTCGATAATCATATTAGGTGCACTTGGAATGGTTGCAAGTCAAACGGCGTACAGGGTAGGCCAAAAAATATAAAACTTGTACAAGAATAAAGTACCCCTATTACAGAAAATTCAGTAAAATGGTATAAAGAAAAGTTGTTTAGAATTAAAAGTTATGCATAGATTCAAAAACGTAACCTCCTAAAATAAAAAAATATGTATTTTTTTTAAAACAATAATTTCCCAAAAATTTTTTTTTATTATTTTCACCATAAAGACCTTCATAAATTAATCAAAATCAAATTAATTTCACATATCTTCGTTCAAATTGAAGCATATTTGTAAAATTTACTTAAATTTTTAATTTATTAAGGAATCACAAACTTTATGTTTGTTGCAACGATATTAAACACAACTTTAAAATATCCTAAAAATTATTTTTAACAAGATAAAAAATTAGTAATGATAATATGCTAATTAAAAAACTATCATTTAAAGTGCAAAATTTTAATTTTAAATGTTTATTAAAAAACTTTATTCTTGTACAAGTTTTATATTTTATGGTTTGACTTGCAACCATTCCAAGTGCACCTAATATGATTATCGAACATGCACTAACTTTTATCAAGAATAAAATTTTCTGAGAAATCGGTATTAAAAAAAATGCCTATATGTTGCACACTTAAACAACCACACTGTATATATATTTAAAAATAAAAACATTATACAATTTAAAAACCATAATCATAATACACGCCATAAAAATGAAATAACCATAGAACCTAAAATAAAGTCCATAGGACAAAAAAATTTCAAAAATTTATGTTTTTTTTAACCATTATTTACCGACAAAAATTAAAAAATTGATTTCATTAAAAAAAGTTTAAAGTCGATATTAAAAAACAGACAATTTGAAAATATTTTTAGAAATGCTTTAGTTAATTAATATTGTTCTGAATAATTTATATAAGTAATATTTTTACTTAAAAATTATAAATTAATAATTTTATTATAGGTAATATATTTCTTTAAAAAAAAACTGCGTTCATACTATAAATTAACATTTTTACTTTAAATCTTGATTTTTAATGCATATTTATGATTTATAATTTTACATACTAAAACAAAAAATAAGATTTGCCCCTAACAAGCTCAGGTTCAGGGGATTGAAGAATAAGTTTATAGAAGACAACATAAACATATTTATTAAATTTTAAATAATCTTATTATTATTATTCGTGGTTGGTCCCCTGTAACGGTCTTTATTTTCAGCCAAGCAAAAATAACCTCTTTTGGAACGACCGTTCGTAGTCTGGTCGAAGCGGACTCTACGACACCGCCACCGCACGCTACGCAGATGGAACTGAGTCAGAGTGTCGTAGACCCCACGTTGTTCGTCGATGTAGAGATAGAAGGGAGGTTGTTTAGAGTTCCGGTGTTGTTGTCCCAGGTTCAGAATAGGACTGTCAAGTGGTTGGCTGAAGAGGCGGCTTGTAGATATGCTAGGTATGTATAAATACGGATATCATAATTTTGCTCCGCGTTCTTTTCTCATTCTTTTTTGTTCCTTACATTGTAATCGTATCTGTAACATAGACAATTTTCCTTTAGGTACGTACAGCTAATCTCCTGCGCAAACAAAAGTTACGTTTTATGGGTGAAAAAATACGTCCGAGCGCATGACTCGCCGGTCAGCTGACTTCCTTTTGGACCCCTTCGTGCATGCGCACAATATATTCGAGTTTATAAGACTAGTTTAATTTACTTGTTCTTCTTCTCTTCCTTTTCGAACTAAAAACACGACAACGAATTATTTTTAAACAAATTTTAGAAACAAACCCTTGAAAACAATTTTCTATCCCCAAAATCTGACTGTATTATATTATTAAATTTTAAATAAACTTATTATTATTATTATTACGAGTATTATTATTATTATAATCATAAGTATTTTTTCGTATCTTGAGGAGCACTATCACTTCGTTAAATATCTACGTGACATTTATTAACACTGTATAATAAAGAAATTTTTTTTAGCAAAGAATACATCAAACCCGCGCTGGAACTAGAAACAGCAAGCGGGGCCGTCCTTGCGGACGACGACACGCTAAGCTTACTATTTCCCATGGGAAGCACCCAAGCAGAGAAAGTGGTAGGCAAGGTGACCGAGTGGAGCTTACCCCCTCTAATCGAAAGGTATCGGGACACCTGTGCTCACATGAACACTGGTAAGTCACTGGCTCACTTTAAAATACCTTTTATAAACTTTCAAAAAATGTCTTTATTCTAAACTAACTTTAACAGTTCATTACATGGAAAGTGACAACATAATATAGCAAATAATAACCATTAAAGAAAGAACAATAAAAAAATGGAAGTTAATCCAATTTAATTCATTAATAAAATCAATTAAAAACAAAATAGTATAAATAATTTAATTCAGTAAATATATCTTTAAATTGTTTTTTAAAAGTTGCCAATTTTTTAATTTTTTTGATATTTTTGGGAAGATTGTTATATTTTATTATTCCGTCATATAAAAGCGATTTTTTCCGAAATTACTTTTTACTGGTATAGTTTGTTAATTTATACAACGTCTGGTATTATGATCATGTAACGTCTTATTCTCCTGAAGTGTTATGTTTGATTTTTTTTCTTTTAAAATAATAGAATGAATTAGAATACAAATTTTTAATTTATAAATGTTTTGAACGTGTAAATACCCTTTCGGTCTATATAGATTAACAGTTTGTTCTAAATGTGGTAATTTGTGTATGCATTTAATAACTTTATTTTGCAATTTTTGTAATGGTTTTAAGTTTGATAAACAAGCAGATCCCCATGCAGAAGCTAGGTATGGTAATTTTGAATATATTCATGAAAAATATATATTTCTTAAGTATTTCAAAGGAGTGAAATATCTAGCTCTGTACAAAATAGATACCAAAGGAGATATCAAGTTGATAATATACTGGATATGGCCTGTCCAATTTAAATTTTCGTCTAAAACTAATCCTAAAATGTTGTCGTTTTCGAATGTTGAATATTTTCATTATTAAATGTTAAGGGGTCAATGATGGAATTTATTTTATTTTTAGTTATAAACATTAAAGAAGATTTTGTAAAATTTAACGTAAGTTTATTTGATCGAAGCCAAGAAAGAAGTATTTTTAAATCAATATTAATATCAAAATACATTTCTGCAAAAGTTGCAGCAAAATAAATAATTGTTGTATCATCTGCGATTTTTTTTCTGTTCTTGTTATAGATGTTGACGGCGACTTGTGCCAACTAATCGAAACGTTGTCGGTTAACTTGGACCTGTCAAACCGAGGCGCGCTAAGCGAGGAACTCTGCCCCCTAATCAAGGCGATCAACCATCAGAAAACTCTGACGGAAATAAATTTATCGGGAAATTTTTTGAATAACACTTGTATGAGTCTGCTTTGTTCGAGCTTCGCCACGTTACCGAATCTACAAGTCCTCAATTTGAGCTGTACCTGTTTAAAACCCGCTCATTTGAGCATGCTGGCGAACGCCTTGTCTAACGACAACGTAAAAACGAGTAAACTAGCTCATTTGGATGTGAGCGACAACGTAGGACTGACTCGCGACTCCTTGAAACCTCTCAGTTCCATTACCAAGACTTTGACGTCTCTTAATTTGAGAAACATTAATTTATCAGAAGTGGGAATGTTTCAAGATGCACTCTGTTTAAAAACGATTCGAGTATTGGATGTCAGTGAAAATCGTTTAAATGACTCGGATATTAGGAAAATGATGTCTTGGATCGATGGGGATGTTCTAAGGGAGCTGAATGTGTCTAATAATGATGGGAAGGAGGTTTTACGGCAAATCGTGGAGGTTTGCGACAATGGAAACGGTCTGGTTTTGGAACAGATCGGTTTACAACGTTGTGCGGTGAATGATTCTGATTTATTTGAGCTACTGAGGTGAGTAGAGGCTTATTTATTGCCTGCTCGAGGTGTTTAAGGGTCCATAGGGTTTTTTTCCACTCGCGCTTGCTTCTTTTAAACAGCATATTATATTTCTCATATGATTATACGAAGTTGTTCGCGAAGCGTCAACTTAGCTAAGCAAATATAATAATAATAATAATACCTAATAATAATGAGTTTATTTAAAATTTAATAATACAATAAATATGTTTATGTTGTCTTCTATAAACTTATTCTTTAATCCCCTGAAGCTGAGCTTGTTAGGGGCAAATCTTATTTTTTGTTTTTTTTTATGTAAAATCATAAATCATAAATAGGTATGCATTAAAAATCAAGTTTTAAAGTAAAAATGTTAATTTATAGTATAAACGCAGTTTTTTTTTGAAGAAATATATTACCTACAATAAAATTATTAATATATAATTTTTAAGTAAAAAATATTACTTATACAGTATGTCCAAAAAAGTATGCAACATATGGGAAAGTTTTTTATCACCGATTTCTCAGAAAATTTTATTCTTTATAAAAGTTGGTGCATTCCTTAAAACTATAAATGCATATTTCATATTTCACCTGCGGCTAATAGTAGGGGAGCAAATGCCATTTTTTCGAAATTGCCATAAGAGTAAAGTACCTTAATTATTAGAGATACTACAAAATTTTATATGGAAACGTTTTTGCACATTTAAAAACTTAGTCCAAATGCGAAATTTGAGTTAGGTGTGTCAATTTTTATTTTTTTTATATGCATTTCTTTAAAATGGGTTTTTGGACTTCAGCGTACTGGGTGAAAATGACAATTAAATTATTTCCAGTAATATGAATAGAGTTGGATTCTATCATAATTTTGTTTAGAACACAAGTTGGCTAAAATGCGTGCAACACGCGAATATCTGAACCAACTCGTAACATTAAAAGGTTTTAAAAAGTTTGCAACTACTTAATCCATTTTTATTATAAACCCACGATTAAGTTATTTAATAAATATATTAAAATTGCGTAAACAAAAAATCGACCAGAGGTGTACCGATTAGGGGAAAATAGAGATTAACTAAAAAAAAATAAAAATTGTGACACCTAACCCAAATTTCGTATTTGGACTAACTTACTAATTTGCAAGTACATTTCCATATAAAATTTTGCTGTATTTCTAATAATTAAGGTACTTTACTCTTGAGGCAATTTCGAAAAAATGGCATTTACTCCCTTACTATTAGCCGCAGGTGAAATATGCATTTATAGTTTTAAGGCATGCATCAACTTTTATAAAGAATAAAATTTTGTGAGAAATCGGTAATAAAAAACTTTCCCATATGTTGCGTACTTTCTTGGACACACTGTATAAATTATTCAGAACAATATTAATTAATTCAAATATTTTCAAATTGTTTTTTAATATCCATGTTTTATTTCGACTTAAAATTTTTTTAATGAAATCAATTTTTTAATTTTTGTTGGTAGGTAAATAATCGTTTAAATAAAAACATATCTTACATTTAAAAATTTTTTTATGTTTTTAAAAATCGGTAGTAAACTTCTTAATTTTTTAATTAAGTATTCTAAGTGAAAATTCCAATTTAATTTACTGTCAAAAATAATTCCTAAATATTTTATTTTATTAACTTTAAAAATTTGAATGTCTTCATTTATTTGAATACTATTCATATTTCGTGGTAGATTATTTAGGTTTAAAGTAAAAGGAATATAATTTGTTTTGTTAAAATTAATTGTTAACAAATTGTTATCAAACCATTTTTTTATAATTTTAAAATCATTTTTAATTTTATTATTTAAGTTGTCCCAATTTGTATCGGTATAAAAAATTGTATTATCATCTGCGAAACTATGAATTTGTCCATCGCAATTTATACTAAATAAGTCGTTAATATAAATATTAAAAAATAATGGTCCTAAAATTGTTCCTTGAGGAACACCATACCTAAATACTTTTGGATAGCTTTTTTCTTTATCTATTTGAACATAAGTTGGTCTATTTTTCAAATAATTTTTAATTAATTCTAATTGCTTTCCTCTTAATCCAATATTTTCAAACTTTTTTAACAGTAAATTATGGCTAACTGTATCAAAGGCTTTTGCTAAATCTAGAAAAATACTAATAAGGTTTTTTATTATTTAGCGCGTCATATAGGTATTTGTTCTGTTAGATAGCAAATAGCGTTTTGTGTTGATTTATTTTTTTGAAATCCAAACTGATGTTTATTAGAAATAAAATGTATTTTTTCTAAATAATTTTCAATTCTTAATTTTAAAATTAAATAAATATTTACTTTGCTTTGCTGTTTAAAAGAAACAAAAGGAAAGTATCTTTTATTTAAAGCTTATTTCTTAGGTTGGCCCCTAACCTCACATATTTAAACCTATCCTACAACGTGGACATAACCTCGATTTCTCTAAGGAGACTGTTGGAATATGGCAACTTGACATACCTCAATCTACTTTGTTGCGATAACATCTGGAAGTACTTCGATCAGAACGAAACGGGATGGAACATAGACCTGAACGTAAGAGGAAGAGAGACTGTGTTAAAGATATCGGGCGGGAACGATGCTTTTCATGATTGTATCGTCGATATGTTCAGAGATAAGTATCCGGGTGCGTGTAGCGTACAGAAATCCTTGGATTGTTTGGCTGTAATAGTTAGTTCTGCGTAAAAAAAGTAATAATAAATTTTGTCATTTTGTTTATATAGTTTTTATTCAAAATAAATATTTTTACATAATATTGTTGTTTTAGGTAGCAATGCAGCCTACTTTCTCGCATCAAAGATGCCTTGGACGCAGTCAAGGCCTTCTTTGATGACACATGACTTTTTTTATAATCGATTAGCTTGCCCATCCCTAGAAAGTAGCGATAAAAAATAAAACACTTATTTTTTTAAGAAGAAGGATATATATCCAGGTTTATTCACATTTAATTATAAAACAACTTTTGTCATTCTAGAACTACTCGCATATAGGGTGGCCCACGTTCATCAGAGTAGTCCATAGTATAGAATTTTCAATATTATACAACATTTTGATGATGAAAGCTGGCCACTCTGTATATCTTCAATATCTACAATCAACACTAAAAAATCAATTCTCTACCACTGCTACTATTCATAGTAGTCGAGTATGTCAAATATACAGGGTGTCTCAAAACGTTTTTCACATGTCCGTTTGGGCCACCCTGTATAAGAAAGCTTTGCGTAAACTTTTATACGCAATTAAAGCGCTGGAAGTATTTAAAACCGTTTTAAGTATATCGAATTTATTAAAAAATCTATTTTGGTAAATAAAATTTAATTCTAAGAAAAAAGCTTTGCAATAATTTACGACAAAGTAAAAAAGAAGTATTATTTACATCATCCGTGGAACTGTAGGAATTTAGGAAAACATAGTAAGTCCGACTTACTAGGTTTTGCAAATGTATTTAAGTTTTAAAGAGCGCCAAATGTAAAAATGTCTCTCCTGAAAACTCTATAAGAACTGACTTATGTCTTCCTCAATTCTTGCAGAGAATAATTCAACTGTCATAGATACAAGTTAATATTTTACGATAATATTATATCCCTTCGACTTGTCAACTTCCCAAATATTAAACCTAATATTATTTATTGCTAAATAATATATTTTGTACACTGTAAAGATAAATGTGCTTATTTACCGTCGTGTCCAGAGTTCCAGAGCGTTCACAACATTAAATTTTCTAACAAGTCGATCAAATTACCTTTGACTTCTTCTACCTAATATCTAAATTCAGTCGAGGTTTAACTTTACAATTTCCAACACTACACTGGATCTTATTTCGATAAATGGTAAGCAAGTAATTGATGCTTACTACACTCAAAGGTTGATTGGTCTCTGGACATCGGACTGCTAGCCCCGTTTCATCTTACCAAAATTAAACTTAAAATAACATTTCATGTTATGCCTGCCTCAAAAAGATCGACCTGCCCCATATCTTGGCGCCGTGCAACTCCCTCACAGCCCTAAAGGCATCGTCTGGGTTGTAAAAGGTCACTTTCGCCTCAGCGCTGGGGGTGTTATTCGGGTTATATCTCCTACTGACGTTATTTGTACAGTTGTAACCATCGAAGAAGTCCAAAATTTCATTGGTGCTCGCTTTGTAAGGAACGTTTTCCATGAATACCGTGCAACCAGGCACCTCCTCCAACAAACCGTCGTCCATGTGGGGGTTAAACCCAAGTCCTTTATCTCCCCGATTAAATCTTGGACCGTCATTTGCCCCCCCACGGGGGTTGTTAAATCTTGGACCTTCCTCCAGTCGGGAGTTGAATCGGGGGCCTTCATCATTAAACCTAGAACCTGCGCGTTGTCCGAATCGGGACCCTCTAGGTCCATGACCGCCTCTAGGTCCAAAGTTTTCACGATGATCCAAATTGCCTCTAGGTCCGCTCAAGCTATTCCGGAGATCTGGAAGACCTCGCGGATCCTCGAACTCGTTGAACCGCTCGTTTCCTTCGGGTCCATTATTTAGATTGTCACGGAGATCGAATTTTCTGCGAGGTCCTTCGAGGTTATCGAAGTCATCATCGTCTTCTCGAGGACCGTTAAAGTTGTCGAGGTTACCTGACCTCGATCCGCGAGGTCCGTTGAAATTTTCAAATTTGTCCAGTCCGCCACGAGGTCCGTTAGTGTTTTCAGTTTGTTCACCTCGCGGTCCATTTAGGTTTTCAGAGTTATCAAAACCTCGCATCAATGGGGGTCTCACAGGCAAGCCCGGGCGTATTGGGGGCAACAGCTGGAGACTAGGTAAAGTACTGGGAGAACTTAACGGCGCAGGAGCTTCAACAATGCGCTCTGGAAGCAAAGGTTTAATCTCCGGCAATGACTCTGGTTTGGGAAGGGGCTCTGGCTTGACGAACAAATCTGATTTGATAAAATCTTCAGGTTTGGGAGTGTCTTCAGGCTTATAAACAGGCAAAGGGGTCCCTGGAGGCAAAGGAAGGCCCGGTGCAGCCCCCGGATGAGGCAAAGAGTTGTTCAGAATCCCTTCCATCTCTCCGCGAGTTATTGGTAGCACACATATTGTATCCTGTCCAAGAACAGTACCCTGTTTTGAAGCAGCCCTTGTGGCTTCTTCTTTGGTTTCAAATTCGCAGTACGCTTGTCCAGTGAAACCCAGGTGAGTACTCATCAAATGGATTTTCGTGGGAATCACGCCGATGTCTGAGAAAAAATCTGATATGTCGCGATCGTTAGTCTTGGCAGGTAGCCTTGAAATGCTCAGACAATCCGTGCCGATGTCCTTGGTCTTTTTTCCGTTCAACGCGTCGTTTTGTTCCTTGTTGACTTGGTCAAACTCTTCGTTCGTGCAAGGCTTGACCGTTACAGGTTTCACTCCGACAACATGCTGTGAGCGTTCTTCTAACGCCAATTTCGCCACCTCCTTGCTGCTGAACTTCACGTACGCCACGGTACCACCTTTGGGCTTGACGTTGAGGTGCAGCGAAATAAGGGGATGCTGCGAAAAAATATGTAATATGTCCTGTTCTTTAACGAACGTCGGCAGATCTTCCACTTTCAAGCATAGGAAATCTTTGATGTGAAACTCTGGAACTAGGGGGTTCTTGTAAGGTTTCTGTGGGGGGCGTGTGCGTCCGAATTCGTCTTCGCCCGGGCCGTTAGAATCGTCCATCCGCGGGTTGTATCTATCTATAGCGTCTTCGAACAACTTGTCGCTTATATGCTGAATTTTGATGCTCACATTATTAAGCTTGTGACCGTTCATTTTGAGGGCGTCGTTTTTGTACTGGGCGTTTCGAAACTGGACAAAGCAAGATCCTGTTTTCTTTCCAAATTCATCATTGATCACCTTGATTCCTCGGTAGTTGATGCTTAAACCGTTGAAGAAACGTCGCAGATCTCCATAGGACCCGTAAAAAGGTTCCATGGAGATACATGAATCGACTGGTGGTGATTTATCTTCGTCGAAACGACTTTTTCTCCCGTTGTTTTCGTTTCTACCTTCAAACTGACCTCCCGTGGCTTTGGGTCGGTCCCGGTTTTCTCTGGTATTAAAATCTCGTCGATTATCATCCCTCGGACCTTTATTACTTTGGAAATTATCTGTAGATCGTCCAAAATTATCCAGGATGCTTTTTCTTTGAGCCAGCGGTATTGCTCCGGCAGGTACCACGTTGGCCGATGGCCAGATTTCTCTCTGTTGTCTGGCGGCGATACTTTGTTGATTAGCGATGCCAAACGGTGGATCCCGCATCGGGTTAGCGCCAGGAAATCCATTCAAGCCTTGGTTGTCCAATATATTGTGTTTGGTCGGGTCTATTATTGGAAAAGCACCCAAGATGCCGGGTCCTTCGTGAAGTCCCGCTGGCGGGATAATATTTAGCGTTTGCGGAGTTCTACTAGCCCAAATTTCGGGTACCGATTTCCTGCCATCCCTCTGGAAAGGAAGGTTGTCTTCTTTGTCGTCTCTTTTTGGGCTTTTACCCCTGAAACAACAGAATAAAGAGTTGATTTATATTTTGGTTTAAAGGTTGCTAATTAAAACTAGGGGTGTGCAACAAAATCGATTATTCGATAAAGATAATTTTCGATAAATTGAAAAAAAAACTGTTTTTTGATGATTCGAAAAAAAAAATTTTTCGATTATTCGAAAAAAAAATAATTTTACGATTTTTTGATTATTAAGTTTAAAAAAAAAAAAAAAAAATTAAAATCGAAAAAAAAAATTTTTTTCGATTACCAAAAAAAATATTTTTCGACTGATGATTAATTAGGTATTCGGAAAAAGTCACGATTTTTTGATTAATCGAAAAAAAAACACGATTTTTCGATTAATCAAGTGACCAAAAAAACTATTTTTCGATTATTCGAAAATATAGGTATGTTTTTGGATGATTGAAGTTGCTAGTTACTTATTATTGCTGTAAGTCGCTATATATTTATTAGCAACCATATTACCCTGAAAATCGGTTTAAAAAATATTATAGCATATTATTGCAAGACAATCAACGAAATAATTTGAACAAAGTTTCAATCTGTGCGCCTTTCATAAAATTAATATTCGATCTAATATTTGAATCGACTTTTTGATTTATTTTGATTAAATCAACCGATTATTATTTTCGATTAATCCGAAATAATCTATTATTCTCGATTAATCGATTATTACTTTCGATTAATCAAAAATAATCTATTATTTTCGATGAATCGGATATAACTAACTATTTTCGATTATTCCAAATTATCGAAAATCGATTATCTTTTTCGGTAATCGCACAGCTCTAATTAAAACTGGTCCTACCTGTCTTTTCTACGACTATCTCTGTCGCGGCTCTTATTACGACTCTTGCTCCTATCTCGGCGCCTCCTATCCCGTCTATCCCTACTTCTAGATCGGCTCCTATCTCTGTGTCTTCTATCTTTTCTATCGCGCGACCGGTCCCTTCGGTCTCTCGACTTGCTCCGAGTCCGCGAACGTTTTCTATCTCTTTTCTTGTCGGAGTCCCGTTCTTTGCTGTCCCTTTTTATTTCGGGTACTGCGGCAGGTATTACCGGGGGAACGGCGGCGGGCAAGGGGGCGGATACCTGTGAGAAAAGTATAGACAAATCGTTATTCGAGAGAAACGGGGAGGCATATTATTTATATTATGTATTACTTTTAAAAGTTCTAAGTAAGAGTAAGGTATAGTATTTGCAGAATTATACCGTTGACTCTTACTGCCAAAAATAAACTACCTGATTAAACTCTATACGCCTCAACCTCTTCAAAGGGGATTAAATGGGATCAGGGTCGGCTTGAAAATGTACCTACATCACATGATTTATTTTTATAATTTAAAATAAATAGATAGGTATTTTTAGTTTTAGGTAGGTACCTATAATAAATGTAAAATAATAATAACAATTAATGATAATTGAAAATAATATAATTTAAAAGTATAACTATTAGGATAACAAGTACAATAAAAATTAAATTTTAAAAAAACTATGATAATTTATTCAAAATTTAACTTTGTATAATTATCACTATCTTCATCTAATCTAAGCCTAAACTTATATTTAGGGGTTGAACATTTGTAATCATACAATTGTAAGAGTTTTCCCAGTTGTCTGCAGAAATTTTTCTTACTTCGTTTTTAATTAATTCTACTACAGATGCATTTAATGTAGGAGAAATATTTCTCCTAATATTGGATTTGAATTGGTGCCATATTAGCTCAATAGGATTGAATATACAATAGTATAGAAGAAGACGTAACACTGTATGTCCATTTTCTGCTGCAAGTTTGTCACACTCGTATTCCTTATTTATTTTAAAATCTTTTAATACTTCTAGCAGTTCTCGTTTTTTGTAAGTTTCTTCAAAATATAAATCATTTTCAATCATAAAATTTTGAATTTCTGCTTTTGTATTATTAGAATTGGGAATGATTTTTGCTTGCCTACTATCATAACTAGCATTGTCCATTACAATCACGCTATTTTCAGGTATATTTTTAAGGAGTTTATGTTTAAACCAATCTTCAAAAAGTTGTGCGTCGGTATCTTGATGACAATCTAAAGAAGAATCTGCTATGTTTTTAGCTGAAAGCAACAGACAATTTGGAACAAACCCGTTCTCTGAACCAGCATGTAATATTGTGATTCTTTTGCCTTTATTTGATGGCGCCTTGGTTTGACATTTTTTGGAAGAATCATCCCAACCTTTTCTTGGAGTGTCATGGGTATTGAACCATGTTTCGTCAAGGTAAATAATTGGACGATTTTCTTCTCTAAATTGTTTAACAGCTGTTAAATATTTAAGTCTCCATTCCCGTAAACGTTGAGATTCCACTAATGTTTACGCAATATTTTCCTAAGGCTTGAAAGGCAACAAGAGATATTTGTTTCGTCTTTAATCAGCCGCTCTTTGAGGGAAATCAAAGTGGGTACAGTTTGTGCCTCATACATTTGGTAAATCTTTCTTCTTAATAAATCCATGTAATTTTCGTCAATGCTTCTAAATGTGCCAGAATCACTCCGATTTTTTCTAGGATTACCAGGTTTAAGTACTATGTCTCTTACCGAAGATAAAGGAGTTTTTGTCAAAGTAGACGTCTCTGCTAAAGCATCCATCGAATTAAAATTTCTACTCAACAAAGATTGATACACATTTTTAAGTATTAGTTTGGCATCGGTAGATAAATGCTTTCTTTTAAAATGACGCTTGAAGATGCCCCCCTATCAGCACAATTCCAAGGACGCCACATTCTACCACTAATAAACCTAACTAAAAATTACTCGCCGGAAAACCACCAAAGATTAAAATTATTAAAAATCAGTTTGTATTTATATATGAATCAGGCATAGGTATAAATTGAATTTGTACCTGGTCCGGCTCTGCTCGAAAAGGTTTTAAAATTTGGGATTTCATTATTTATTTTATGGTCAAAGGGATAATGAGGGTTTATTGCAGTCAAAAGATCAACGGTATAATTCTACAAATACTATACAACAATTGAACGGTTCTTACCGGCACATTGGAGGGAAGCATGAAAGCGGCCATGCTTTGCGTTCGCGCTTGCTCGATGACTCTCTGCATTTCAGTCCTCGAACTGAGCATGAGTTTGATCTGAACGGATTTGATTCGTCCATCGGTGCGGAGGAACGCTTGTCTCGCATCTTCGTCGGTGCTGAAAGGAAGAGAACGATACAAGATACGTGCGTAATAAACCGGCGCAGAGTTATATCGCACCAATTAAAGGTAGATATCGAAAAAAGGTATTCGAGTTTGGACATTTCACACTATCGATCGATACTTCTTACCACACGCCTATCTTAATAACCATTAAAGTTTTGATGAAACTCGGGATCCGTTTAGCATGTGAGCAATGAAAGTGAACTTGCTCCACAAATTTTTCTTGTATTATACTTTTAATACACTGCGCGACACATTTAACGCATAACGAAAAAATTGCCTCAATTGTGATGTTATATATTTTCCATATTTGTGGTTAGTTTTTAATGATTTTTTTTTCAAATTGTAGGTTTTTTCCTTAAGCATATCACTGCCTTTGTTGTTTTACTTGAAAAAGTAACTTTGGTATTATACCGGGTGTTATAAAACTGTTATGTTTTTTTTACGGAAATCAAAACACCCTGTGGGATTTACTAGCCATTGCAAGTTATCGCAATTCCAGCCAAATTAAAGTCCCATGTTTCCTTTACATTTTCTTTTTTGATTCATTGGTTTATCTCTGTTTTTTTATGAAATATTCAATTTTTAGTTCAACGTGATTTTCATAAAAAAATGTTTAGTTAAAAAATACAAAATAAATGAAATGCTTTGATTAATGCAACAGCAAGAAAAAACAAATTATAAAGTAAATAAAGAATCAATATCTGGTATTAATTTACTGAATCCACAAAACAGGGCAAAAAAATACAGGAAAGAAAATTGCAATTTCTAAAGGTATTCAAAAAAATTAAATATGAATCATTAGTAGCGAGTATTGCCCACGAATCTTAGAGCCTTGCTTCCTCCTCCTAGAAACTTAAATGATCTGTCATTGAGGCTTATGGAAATATGGAATCAGATTAATCAAGATGAAATCAGAAATCTGATTTTAAGTATGCCAAGAAGATGCGAAGCATTCATTAGAGCAAGGAGAGGCAATACTCTCGCTACTAATTATTCATATTAAATTTTTTTTAATACATTTAGAAATTACAATTTTTTCCCTGTATTTTTTTTTGCCCTGTTTTGTGGATTCAGTAAATTAATACCAGATATTGATTCTTTATTTACTTTATAATTTGTTTTTTCTTGCTGTTGCATTAATCAAAGCATTTCGTTTATTTTGTATTTTTTAACTAAACATTTTTTTATGAAAATCACGTTGAACTAAAAATTGAATATTTCATAAAAAAAAAAGAGAGATAAACCAATGAATCAAAAAAGAAAATGTAAAGGAAACATGGGACTTTAATTTGGCTGGAATTGCGATAACTTGCAATGGCTAGTAAATCCCACAGGGTGTTTTGAATTTCCGTAAAAAAAACATAACAGTTTTATAACACCCGGTATAATACCAAAGTTACTTTTTCAAGTAAAACAACAAAGGCAGTGATATGCTTAAGGAAAAAAACTACAATTTGAAAAAAAAATCATTAAAAACGAACCCCAAATTTGGAAAATATATAACATCAAAATTGAGGCAATTTTTTCGTTATGCGTTAAATATGTCGCGCAGTGTATATTGTCAAAAAACCCACTTTTTATTACTGTGAGGACATGTAGAATAAATTATACAACGTTTCGTTGCAAATATATCTTCAGGTTTGCTTATTTATGGTGGACGAAACCGTACTAGTTATTACTATGTTCGCGGATAACTAGAGCAGCGCACGTTTACTGTGAAAAAATGTTAGGTACGATTTCTGTTACGTCACAATAACATCTCGGCAGTTCTGTTAAGGAAAATGTTTCTTATAGGTTGCGAACGTTGTGACTTGTTTATTAATTTGAATTTTATCTTATACAGTGACCAGCAGAAAGTGCGCAGCATATGGGAAAGTTTTTATCTTTAAGTTTTTAGTTTAGAAAATTAATTTTATTTTAGATAGGTTCTGCATGTTCTCAAACCAAAATAACACCCATTAAATCCGGTAAAAGTGGTATACGAGGTAGGATCAAAAATTTGAAATTCCGCTAAGAGTAGGTAAAGTACCTCCATCTTTCATTTTAGCATATTTTTTTACTAAGAATTATTGTTTTAATTTCAAAGTTATACCCAAATTCCAAAAACTTCGCTTGTTTTGGACAAAAAAATGGATTTAATCGTGTTTTCTGAATAACCCTGTATAAAAAATAAGTGGCAACCGAACAGTAGGAAAATAAGATTGTCTGCATACTTTGTTAGAGATAACCGTCGATCATAAGTCCGATTAGTTTGTTTTCATAATATTATGGCTTTTTAAAATAAAAACATAAAAATATTAAATAATTTTGCTGCACACCGTATTTTATTTTCTGAGGGATCAAGTTAATTTCATCTAACTGATATTTTTTGATTTAGAATAACTTAAAGCATCTAAATAGTTTTTTTATACATTGAAGTATGCATAGAAAGTTTCCTTTTGATTTATAAAGAAAAAAATTTAAATTAAAAATATATTTTGAACGGATTTCAGTTTTTGAAACATTATTTTAAAATTATTTAAAATGTGTACAAAATATATTATTGATCATTATTTTGCGTGACGAATAAAATCAGTTCAAAATATATTTTTAATTTAAATTTTTTTCTTTATAAATCAAAAGGAAACTTTCTATGCATACCTCAATGTATAAAAAACTATTTAGGAGATACTGTAAGTCAATGTAAATCAAAAAATATCAGTTAGATGAAATTAACTTGTTCCCTCATAAAATAAAATACGGTGTGCAGCAAAAATATTCAATATTTTTAATATGTTTTTACTTTAAAAAGCCATATGAAAATAAACTAATCGGACTTATGATCGATGGTTATCTCTAACAAAGTCTGCAGAAAATCTTATTTTCGTACTGTTCGGTTGCCATTTACTTTTATACAGGGTTATTCAGAAAACACGATTAAATCCATTTTTTTGTCCAAAATAAGCGAAATTTCGAATTTGGGTGTAACTTTGAACTTAAAAGAATAATTCTTAGTAGAAAAATATTCTAAAATGAAAGATGGAGGTACTTTACTCTTAGCGGAATTTCAAATTTTTGATCCTACCTCGTATACCATAGGACTTTTACCGGATTTAATTGGTGTTATTTTTGTTTGAGAACATGCAGAACCTATCTAAAATAAAATTAATTTTCTAAACTTAGGATAAAAAAAACTTTTCCATATGCTGCGCACTTTCTGCCGGTCACTGTATATGTTGAACTGGAAATGATATAGATAATTATTATATTCTACATTTCCATAATACCCCGTATACCTATCAAAAACGGAAAATTTTGTCGACGAACAATTAAAAAAAAAGGATATTTGTTCAGTGTTGTGAATGTCGTCATCAAAGTGTCGCCAAAGGATTACGGTTCGAGGAACCAGGTTCGTCGCCGAAATTCCTTAAACGCTATACACCGTTATTTTAAGTACATTCCATAAAGAGCAAGATAGACATCATAACAGGACGGCAAAGGTCCACCAGGTTCCTCGTGAATTTCACAAGGAACCCATATAAAAATATAAACAAATTTTTACTCCAGAATAATCCGCTGTTGCCGAAGACTACAAAGATTCACCACTTTTGGGTTTTATTTGAGCTTTCATAAAAAGCTGCTGGTTGGCAGCCAATTAAAAACTTAACTTTACAGTCGGAACAGTAGGTATATTATTCGGAATATTCCACACTGGTGTAGAATCTGCAAGACGTGGCAGCGTCTGCCTCCTGGCGGTAGCAAGTGACAATATGAAAATATAACAACTTTGGAATTTCGACATTATAACGATATTTTTTTTTTAGGTTATGGTGAAAATAGTAATGAAATTTAAACCTTTTTACCTGTTGTAAACATTATAACAAAACATTATTATAAGACAGTACCAGAGGTCTTAAAAGTAACTGTTTTAATGCCAAGAATTTTATTTTACAAGTAAGTGTTTATTGCCATATCATAGGATAGAATGTCCTCTATAAACAATAAAATATACTATAAACAATAACTATAACAGATTCTTTAAACGCAATTCCTCGAAGAGTTCCCGCTCCTGAAATAAGACTCTTGGTTGGCTGGAAAGGGGAATACAAATTGTAGTTGGTATCGACAAAATTGCTTGGGTGGATCGGAAACCCTATAAATTTTCTTTGGTTTCGGAGACATTGACGTTGAAAGGTTTGATTAGTGTATTTGCAAAAACTATCTATTACCTTTAAAATAGAGACGTGAAGCAGCAATTTTTACGTAATTAACTCCAAAAATAGAAATTTTACAGGAGGGCAAAAAAACGATTCTGACTTCTACAAAATGCATAATATATAACTGAAAAACAGCTAACTTCATTTTTATTTCACGTGTAAAATGGCGCGAAATGCTGGAGTTAGATGTTTTGCCATATGCCGCCGTATTCATAATTGTAGGTCATGGAGTTAGACGCTTGACGTGCGGTGGGTTTTAAAGAAAACCGTAATTATTTGGAGTAATCTGGTTTGGGTATCCATAGATCTAACATTAAGCTATTTGCACAAAAATCGACATTTTCATAAAAAGTGGAGTTAGACGGTTTGCACTCTAAGCCATCGACATGGTGTTTTAAAATATACCTATTTAACTTTAAGTAATTTATGCGATAGATAAATACGCCTACGGCTCGTTTGCAGGCATATGTTACTGAAGTATGGAGTGTAGCTATATTAAGAGTCCAAAATTTCTGATAGTAGATCGCTTTCATATACCTAGAGACCAGCGAACTGAGCGACGCGTAAGAAAACAATAATTCCAATGTGGTGTGTATATTTAAAGTTCTAATTAGAGCCGATTATTTCATGGCTGACTTCCCACAACTCTCTGCTTCTGCTGCAATCTATCGCTGACAGAAATATTGGACTTATCGTAAAGTAAGCTTTGAGTAAGATTATACCAGATACCTGTCCCCACAGTTTATTCTGTTTTAAAGGAGTATTTAAAGGTAATGAGAAAAATTACCATTTTGTTTTGAATCATTTTTATATTTCCTTTAAAAAATAGTTTTGTCTCTATTAAAATTGGTGTATTTCGTCTTCAGTTCAAGTTATTTTAACGTTTTGAACTTAAAATTTCTACGTAATAATTATTTTTGAAAGCTTAGTTTCTATTTTGACCTTTCGGTTTATTATTAGGTAGATTCTAATATTAGAGGCGCCCTCATCAGGTGCGGATTAGCGATAATCATGCCACCTAGTTTAAACCTTCACCTTCAGTCTGTGTGGGCTACTACGGTACTGCTATTTATACTGAAACACTCTGCGTGCTTTTTGTTCGACGAGCGGGTCGACAAGCAAAGCTGTAGTTTGCAGGACGATGTAATTTACTGCTAAAGATGTATATAAATATACGGGGTGTTATGAAAATTACTTATTAATAAAGCCCGGATAGCAGGTAGTGACAGGGCCGCAAACCAAGGTCTTTTAACCACCTAATATCCGTACCATACTTATACTCCAGTACGTGGGTATCAAAAAGGGGTGTTTGAATGCAAAAGGTGGGGTAGTAGCGATTTTGTAGTATGTTTTTAGGCTTGGGGCCCTAATGAAAAATCCAAGTTTTCGACCTCGAGCCGTCATCTTGGATTGTAGGTATAAAAATTTAGTTTTTTGATAATAACTCAAAAACAGTGGCTTTCACGACAAAAGGTATTCTATACAAATTTAAAGGGGATAAAATTTCCTACATTTTTTGTACAAATAGATATCATTTAGCAGTAGTAGTAGTAGTGATGGAAAAAATCGAGTTATTTTAAAAATCGACTACCGAGAATTCGAGAGATTTAAAAAACCGAATGATAATCGATTTTTCACTCGAATACTATATTAGGGAAAAGTAGTAAAAACCCGTTTTTTTTTCTTCTAAAAAAAAAAAAGGTCGCCAGTTCCGTAAACTAACTAGTTTGTGTAGCCGCAATGAGTGATTTATGAAAATAAAATAATTCGAATTTTCGTCACTCGAATAATTACCGATGATAACCGAATAATTCAAGTGATTGAAAAAATCGAGTGATCGGTTATTTTTCACTCGAGTGATCCCATCACTAAGTAGTAGTATACTTTTCGTAAACAAAGTTACAGGCGAAAAGTATATCGCATTTTCTTTTTAAATTTAAGAATAGTAAATTATGATTTTAGAGCGTTACAAAAATTAATTTCTACTACATTTTGGTACGTTTCGATGGTCCGGATTGGTTATTGTCGGTGTCCTGCAGTTTTTTCCTGATTGAATAGGGATGACGTAGTGTCATAACCACTGAAGGCATGCAAGAACAGAATGTGCTTGGTTGCTTCTTGGTATTTGAGGCTACTTGCTGAATATAACCTCTCAGCAGTTTTTCCTCTTCCAGGTTTACGGAAGTAGATAGAACTTTCGGCTGGTGCTAAATAGCCAAATAACAAAATAGAATACTTTTTTTTTCAAATAGTGCAACTTCACGGAGCTGTAACTCCTAACATATGTGTGCTACAAAAAAAATTTCTACAAAAAATGTAGGAAATTTTATCCTCTTTAACTTTGTATAGAACATCTTTTGTCGTGAAAGCTACCGTTTTAGAGTTATTATCAAAAAAACAAATTTTTGTACCTAAAATCCAAGAAGGCGGCTCGAGCGCATGCATGCGCCTCGAGGTCGAAAACTTGGATTTTTTATTAGGGTCCCAAGCCTAAAAACATACTAAAAAATCGCTACTACCCCACCTTTATGAAAAAACCCCCACGAAGCGATATGTAAAAATATTTTTCGGCAATATTCTCATTATCAAGATCGTCGGGTTTAAATACCAGCAGATCATTGTTTAAATATTATAAATAAGCCACGCATTTTCCATAACACCCTCGTAGACGAATATTCAATTTGAAATTTGGTGCCAGCGCGCAGAGGGCTAAAACCGTGTTCGTTTCGCACGCCGGTTATGAACCGTCGAGGAATGCGCCTTTAAAGATACGTCTCTATAAGAAAAAAAATCAGTGTAGCTACCTGAAAGCAATAAATGCGTCGCCAAGTTCCCCACCGACGATATGAACGCCTCCCTCCGGTATCTGCAGTCCTGAGAAGTAGTTCCTGATGTCCAGGGCGTTCGCCGACCAGGGCAGATTTTGCAGGCGAATGATTATACTCATTCTGTCAGTTCCCGAGATACTAACGGCGATCGGCGAGATTTGCGGACCTAGAAAGAGACAAGAAAGACCTGCGTGGTAATAGTTTGTGGTAATCTTTTTAGTGGTACTACCGATGGTAACTGGCCTAATTCGAGTTTCTCGAAGGGTGGGGTCGGGAATGGTGAAATAAGTAGACGTAGAGTTTTTTTGAGGTAGCGATTTATTTCATTTATAGGCGGTGAAAGAGTATACAAAGCGGCTTTTCCAAACTAAAGATAGAAAACTATTTTTTTTCACTAAATAAATACATGTCATTAGAATAGGTAAAATTACAAATATACCCTTACAATTATTGAGAGGAGTCTCCTAAATAATTTATATTTAAAAAATATATTATTATATTAGTCTTTGTAGACCCAAAAGGAGTGAAAATTGCTGCTGGGAATAATGTATCGAAAATTTGGCTCTACACCCCGTTAAAATGTATTTCTTTTGAGACTTATGGATGTTTTATCATTCTATTCCGGATATTAGGTAGTGAAAAGACATTTAAACCAGAGTCGGCATTTGGAAAATATAATTTATTATTAAAGAGAATAAAATTTTACGGGAGCTAGCCCCCCCCCCCCCGAGGGGTGATCGTCAATGTATGCCCTCTGTGGTACCCTGTAATAATATTTTCCAATGAATATTCATGTCCTTTCACTACCCGATATCCGGACTCCATTTATCATCTCCTTCAATTAGTCGGGCATAAAAATGCAGGTTTTTAACGATTGTTAATCTATGGAGACAAAATAGTATATTAACGTACACGTTTTATAAAGCATCATATTATAGCACGCGTCCATGTTAAAAAACGAGCCGCTTGCGGCGAGTTTTATAACGGGACAAGTGCTTAAAACTGCTTTATATAACACGTACGTTATACTATTTTTTCTAATTTGTAGTTTTTTCAATAAAAAACAGATATTTAAAAAGAAAATAAATCCTTCAAATTTTGTAAATTTTTATGTTGGTAATACTATTTTTTATCATAGTAGCCTCTGGACAACAAAAATTATTTTGCGAACTGTCATTTTTTGATTTGACCCATTTTCACCACGAGATTCTAAAGTTATTTTAGCGATATGAGATGTGAAATTGGACGGAATACGTTGTGTGATCCTTGTACATTCGGTACATATACAGAGCGTTCGGAAATTCGGGCGATTTTGCTAATTTTTTTTGAATTTCAAAAGACGTGATTTTACGTCAATTTTTCAATTTCAATGTTACCAACATCAAATAAAGAAAAAACGCGTATCGAAATAGCTTTATTATGAACTTCATTTCAAGTTCATAATGAACTTATTATGAACGTCAAATAGAAAATGGTATATTAACGTACACGTTTTATAAAGCATCATTTTACAACACGCGTCCATGTTAAAAAACGAGCCGCTTGCGGCGAGTTTTATAACGGGACAAGTGCTTAAAACTGCTTTATATAACACGTACGTTATACTATTTTTTCTAATTTGTAGTTTTTTCAATAAAAAACACATATTTAAAAAGAAAATAAATCCTTCAAATTTTGTAAATTTTTATGTCTAAATTTTATGTTGGTAATACTATTTTTTTATCATAGTAGCCTCTGGACAACAAAAATTATTTTGCGAACTGTCATTTTTTGATTTATTGACCCATTTTCACCACGAGATTCTAAAGTTATTTTAGCGATATGAGATGTGAAATTGGACGGAATACGTTGTGTGATCCTTGTACATTCGGTACATATACAGAGCGTTCGGAAATTCGGGCGATTTTGCTACTTTTTTTCGAATTTCAAGACGTAATTTTACGTCACGGCATTGCAATTTAGTATAGGGAAGATGGAAAATTCAAATAAAGTTGAAGTTAAAATCGACATTGGAAGGTTAGTAGATTGAATTTTGGATAGGATTTGGCAGAAAATGATAGCTTCTTGAAGCATCTACAAAAGATTGATTTATAGATTTATGCAACCAACATACATGACTGTTATCCAAACAGAATAAAAAAGCAGGTTATCAAGCTATTTTTCCTCTGCGAAAAATGGGTTTTCTCGTAAATCACAAAGGCAAGTCAATGAAATAAAACATTTAAGTGTTACCAACATCAAATAAAGAAAAAACGCGTATCGAAATAGTTTTTTCCTACGAGCGTGCGCAAAGTAGTACTTTGCGCACGCATTTTTGTGTGCAAAGTTACACTTTTCCGCACTAGTGCGGATAAGACTTTTATCCGCACTGGGTGCGGAAAAGTAAAACTATTCAAAAATCTCCTTGGTAGGGAATATATATAAACACTGTTAAAATGAGCAGCTCTGACGATAAATATAAATGTTATAAACAAATAATTAAGTTTCCTATTATTTTTTTTATTGTTATGTAATTTTTTAATTTTCTATTATTTTTTTTTGTTATGTAATTTTTAGTTGTAAGTATATTATAGTTCTTTCTTTAAAGTCGAATTAAAAATTATTAAATAAATTATCATATTTTTATTTTTGTTGTTATCTGATATGAAGCTCGTAGGAAAAATGTTGTTCCTAACAAGTGCGCAAAGTGCTTTTCCGCACGCAAGAACTTATCCGAACTCCGCTTCGCGTCGTTCGTCCAACTGTACTTGCGTGCGGAAAAGTATCACTTTGCGCACTTGTTAGGAAAATAACTATATTACGATACGCAAATGCGTATCGTAATAGATTTGTTATGATACAAAATTAGAAAAAAAACTGTTTTTCCAAATCTCTTAAAAAAATTTACATAATTTTTCCAGGGGTTTTTCTTATCTCTAAAGGTGCAATTGGCCATCAGAGTGGTTGATGGTGGACAAAAAAAATCAAAACCGTCGTTAAAAACCTAATTTTTACGTCCGTGATGTAGAAATAATTATTACAATTTGAAGAAGTAGTCCATGCTTAAAGTGGAATTGAAAATATATTAAAGAAAGAAAAACTAAGTCTTCCTCCACAAAATTTAATAGAATAAAATTCTTTAAGGGTCCCTACATGTTTCGAACGTAGAAACGTTCATCATCAGGAGACAGAAGATATATTTAGTGCCGATGGTTTTAGCAGAAGAGAAAATGGTGAAGGACCTTAATGGAGCTTTTATGGAATTAAAAAATGATGTTTAAAGGAGACATAATATGGAGAAATTGATAAAAGTTAAAACATACTGAGTATGTGAGAAGTCAGTAAATGGGGTCACATACTCTGCATGTTTTAACTTTTATCAATTTCTTTATATTATGTCTTTTTACATCATTTTTTAATCCCATAAAAGCTCCTTTAAGGTCCTTCACCATTTTCTCTTCTGCTAAAACCATCAGCACTAAATATATCTTCTGTCTCCCGATGATGAACGTTTCTACGTTCGAAACAGGTAGAGACCCTTAAAGAATTTTATTCTATTAAATTTTGTGGAGGGACTTATAGTTTTTGTTTTTTTCCCAATTATTATAATGTTGATTTCTGGTTATTGTTCAATTTCAGTATTTATCATATTTGTAGGCATATCATAAAGCTTTCGCCTGCGGAGCATTTTATTCAGAAGCTTCATTATCATTTCTAGCGAAGTCACAATTTTATGGTGTTTAATTTTCCATATGATTTATGATGTATGTTTGTAAAGATTTATAGCCATAGCACCTAGAATAAGAGTGCTAGGCAGCATTGTTCGAGGACACCTTGGTCTATATGCTTCTGTACAAATCCTTGCGTCCTTGGACAACCCTGCCTAACACCCCACAACCTTGCAAAGTGTGCATTCCTGTAATTGTTTTGTTCAAGGCGCAAATCTTAATACTTATTATCATTTTGTTCGGTAGTGACGATGTCCATTTTAACTTAAATGAATGTTTTCGCCTAAAAACACCCATAACCGCCGTGTGACATATCAAGTAGGTAAAGTCGATTCACCCAGTTAAACCTGCAAGATGGCCGACATGTCATATGACAAAAGTCATTGAAAATGAAAAAATCCATTTTATTTAGCTGGAATATGACTTCTGTCATATGACATGTCGGCCATCTTGCAGGTTTTCTGGCTGAATCGACTTTAGTAGTTCAGCTGAGGTGTATGTTTCTCGACCAATAAGGAATTGAATACTGGCCAAAAAAGGTTAATAAAACTTTTTTCGGTCAGACTAAGTCAGTATGCGAAACAAGAAGAAAAAGAACAGTAGAGAAAGAGGTTCGATTTAATTTTCAAAAATTCGGACTTCAGCAGTCTTTTCAATCATTTTGATACGTTGTAAAGTTTCTCTTACAAACACCTTACAATAATAACATTAAAGTAATTTTTTTTATATAGAACAGCATCTATTTCATTGTTTTCCTTTAAGTTTGTTGCTATTCTGTAGGTGAAAAGTTTAGAATAGGAAAAAAGCAACGTAGTCTAGGTTTTGCTTAAGGTACGGTTTCCTAGGACTGTCGGTCGGCCGAAACCGATCGACCGCAACTATCTGTTTCCGCTGACCGACAGGTTTAGGAAACGGTACCTTTAGAAACGACTCGCAAAGTAAGTAGATAAAACGTAGTATATAGTTATGGCGTATCCTTTTTATATTGAATTTAGGTAAGTAACTGCGGGAAATCTCACCTCCGATATTAAATTCTGATATAGCAACACTCCTTGAAGTGCGGAGGTCATTTCATCATTGGATCGCAAGTAATGCTTCTTAATATTCCTCATTTAAGTTCACAAAAATTGTGGAGCCTTCGAACTCAACTAATAGCCAACGGTTCGTTTCAAGGGTTTTTAATATTAGGTACCTCAGTTGTTGGTGCCAAAGGGTTTTGCCTTATTATGCCTTTAAGGAATGCTCTTTTTTGACCTGCCAGTCAGTGAAATTATACAGGGTGTCCGGAAATGATGAGCAAAAATTTTAGAGGATAATTCTAGACCGAAAATAAATGCTTTATCTCCCTATAACATTTTTTCGAAAATTGACTACTATAACGGAGTTACAGGGTGTTAAAAGTTAAATTTTATTTGCAGTTTTTTTGCAATACCTTTTGCCACGCTCATAATATTTTGACAAAATCTCGTATATGAGGCTTTTTCGGGATGACGAATACAAATTTGCCCAACGTTATTTGGTATTTTGTAGAGGGCGCCTATACTGTAATTTAAATGATCCCAACTTTTTTTGTCCTACACTGTATGCGCATTTTGACTGAATATTTTTATTCTCCTAACCTTTCGACATAAAAAAGGTATACTACTTTTATTTCGATAAATCTAACCGTTTTCGAGAAAAACGCTAAAATAACATGGCTTGCATGTGATGAATACGAAATCATTTTAATTTATTTTCAACCTTAAACGTAGCATAGCAAAAGAAGGAATATTCCATGGAGTTGGTAGGAATTTTTAAAGAAGAATTAATTTATGCATTGAAGAGGAGGGACGTCACTTTGAACCTTTGATCTGAATGTTTAATTTATTGTTGTTTATTTAAGGCGTTAAAATTTTCCACCATTAATCTCTGTGGCTACTGGTTATCAATCTTGGAAACTAGAAAAACTTTTTTTCAGAAATCTCCTAGAAAAATCCCGATTTATAGATTCCATTTCTTTAAAAAGGCATTTCGAATAAGTCGTAACTTCTCTCCAGAAAAATGTATCTGTAACCAACCAATATGGATGACTAGTTGCCAGAAAGATTGGTAGTAGTCAAATCTCGAATTTGCAAGAGCAAACACTAGTAACCCAACCGGCATTTCGTTTTCTGATCAATATTCCGCTACTTCTTCATTTTATCCAAAAGTCGTATAGGTAATTGTATGTAATAATGTAGTTGTTGAAGAAAACGAAAAGTATACAAAATATAAATTAAAAACGAAATGGCGAATGCATCACTAATGCTTGTGTACGTGTAAAAGACCCCCAAAAATGTTTTTTGTTTTGACTTCGGTTTACCACAGATATTTATAAAATTTCATGAAAGAAAATACGGAAGTGAGAAATCTCTATACCCTACTGTTCTGATTGTAAAGTTAGATTTCTAACTGGCTGTCAGCCAAAAATTTAGTCAATTTGTACTTTGTTTCTTAAAGCTTGACAGCACAGCTGAGGGCCATGAGTCGTAAAACCTCAATAAACCATAAGCGTAACAATAACAGATACCTGATCCTAAGTAATTAAATTACCTATTATTGCATAGGTATACCGGTAGGTGGCTTTATGTCATAGAATATTTCCAACTTCAAGTGAGGTAGTTTAGTTTTATTTTTAACGTGTTATCGAAAGCTTTTGTATATATTAATAAAAATAATACAGAAATGGCGATTAATTATTCCCCAGTGTTTTGTAAAGGTGTGCTGGATCTAAAAGCAAAAACAGTTTTAAATGTACACGATGCATTCGTGCAACAAACACCATCTAGTACTGTCAGAAACCTAGTATCAGCAGTCAAAGAGCTTTTAAAAATAGTGCAAGAAAATAAGTCACGTTTTAAAAAATGTGTAATCGACGAAATGGCTAAAAACGTGGTATCATTTTACTTAGACTTACTACCACTGTGATTTAAATCCAATTGAGTTAATATGGGCACAAATGAAAGGCTATGTAGCAAGGAATAACACTACATACATTTAAAATAAAAGATGTACGTGAGTTATTGAAGTATTCGTTAAACATTATAACGAAAGAAAATTGGAAAGAAGCTATAAAATATGTAATAAGAGGGAAAAAATGTGCGACTTGGACAACCTGATGGAAGAAACGGTAGAACCACTTATTTCAGTTGACTCCACAGATGAATCCTTCGAATTTAGTGATAGTGAAGACACCTTTCTAGACCTTTAATTTGTTAACTCTTACTGTTTTTGTATTGAGAATATAAAATTAATTCAGTTAAATATACAAATCTTTTTTGCACACATTAAAAACTACATACGAATAAACATAAATTATAAATAAAAATTACATATAGAAACAAAAAAAAAAAATGAAAATAAGAACGTACCATAATATTACAATTTAGGACAGGTAACTCCATTAAAAAAATGGGTTAAAGCGGTCGAATTTTTTGGCAGACCTGTTCTCTTAAAACGATACACTATTTCACTATCACCTTGTTTTGTTAATGTATAGTATCGGCTAGAACTAATTCAGATAAGTTTTTACTATTTATGTATTTATTTACAACACGAGCAGGAAACAAAAGGAATTTATATTCCATAAATAAAAACCAAAACGACCGCCATTGTCCGAGGATTTATTCTAAATCATCGGCTTGCCCTATTGTGAAAGGTAAAATTAGGGGTGTGCCAATCTACAGTGACCGGCAAAGAGTTCGCAACGTATGGGAAAAATTTTTATTAGCGGAATATTGAAAAATCTTTTTTGGGGGATTGGATGTGCATGTCCCATAACCTTAAAATCGATTTTGACATACGTCACGTGACCAATGGTATGGCGGGAAAGTTGAAAAACCCAATATGAAATCATCATAAATCAGATAAGTTGATGAGATATCGAAAAAATTCCAAGAATAAAAAGTGTTTAGAATTCCATTAGAACCTTGAATACAATGTTTGGAATATCTACTTAAAAAAACATAAAATCGAATATTTTTGTAAATATTTTTTTACCGAATTAAAAATTTCCATATTTTTCCTTTCTTAAAGCTTCATTAAAGTAAAACTGACATCTGGTGACCACAACTAGAAATATTATTTTGTTTTTCTGACAATTTGGAGCAATAATTCAAAAAATTCGTTTACACTTGGATACCAGCTGTTGCAATAGTCTATTTCTAATAACCTTATCGATATTTTTTATATCGAAATATTCTATTCTGCTAAGAAATCCTTAAATTCATTAATCCAAAGAAAATTTTATTTATAACCGTAAAAAATAATTTTGAATTTCGCAGAAATCTTTAAAAAAATCTAAAAATGAATAAAAAATTAAATTATCTTTTACGGTTATAAATAAAATTTTCTTTGGATTAATGAATTTAAGGATGTCTTAACATAATAGAATATTTCGATATAAAAAATATCGATAAGGTTATTAGAAATAGACTATTGTAACAGCTGGTATCCAAGTGTAAACGAGTTTTTTGAATTATTGCTCCAAATTGTCAGAAAAACAAAAGAATATTTCTAGTTGTGGTCACCAGATGTCAGTTTTACTTTAATGAAGCTTTAAGAAAGGAAAAATATGGAAATTTTTAATTCGGTAAAAAAATATTTACAAAAATATTCGATTTTATATTTTTTTAAGTAGATATCTCAAACATTGTATTTAAGGTTCTAATATAATTCTAAACACTTTTTATTCTTGGAATTTTTTCTATATCTCATCAACTTATCTGATTTATGATGATTTCATATTGGTTTTTTCAACTTTCCCGCCATACCATTGGTCACGTGACGTAAGTCAAAATCGATTTTAAGGTTATGGGACATGCACATCCAATCCCCCAAAAAAGATTTTTCAATATTCCGCTAATAAAAATTTTCCCCATATGTTGCGAACTCTTTGCCGGTCACTGTATGGTGTTTAAACTACCTGTATTGTTATTAAAAAAGTATAGTTTCAGGCGAAAAATAATAACTTCACCCGGTAAGCTAGAATTTGTGTTTTGCATTTTGAATGAGGGTTCTTAGCTGTCGGCCAATAGAAAACAGACTATTTATATAAGCTTCTATTTTTAGTACAATAGGTAGTTTTTCTGGAAATAATAGAAACCAATTTGCCAACGTCCAATTAGCACAAAATAATTTTATAGTATTATATATTCATTACGTTATTCCGTGGTAACTTTAAAGACGGGGGGAGGGGGGGGGGGGGGGCACTTCAAAACCAAAAATATACTACCATCCAGTCATCTTAGCACTTTTAGCCGATACACCACTCATAATTAATGACTGGGTATTACTAATTGCGTCACGTCGAAGACAGCTGACTGGAGGGCAATGAATTTCAGGCGTTGAAGTATCCGGTCACTCAGGTTACCATAGAATTACTCTTTATCAGACCACGGATTTTGATCGTGGTATGATGCTAGAATTAGAATTTGTTTATTTAAAACTGCTGCCAACTCAAATAAGGTGCGGACAAAAAAATGCACGTCAACGTTTTGCAGGAATAGTTTTACTACATCCCCTATTATTCATATACAGGGTGTCCGGAAATGATAAGCAAAAAATGTAGGGGATCATTCTAGACCGAAAATAAATGCTATCTCTTGCTATTACATTTTTTCGAAAATTGATTATTAACTTAGTTACAAGGTGTTTAAGTTATATTTTATTTGCAGTTTTAAAAGACCTAAGTTACTAGAATAATAAATTAAACATTCAAATCAAAGGTTCAAAGTGACGTCCTTCCCTTCCTCTTCAATGCATACATTAATTCTTGTTAAAAAATTAAATTAATTAAATGAAAAAAATAATAAATTAAAATGCAAGCAATGTTATTTTAGCGTTTTTCTCGAAAACGGTTAGATTTATCGAAATAAAAGTAGAAGGTATACCTTTTTTTATCAAAAGGTTAGGAGAATAAAAATATTCAGTCAAAATGCGCATACAGTGTAGGACAAAAAAGTTGGGACCATTCAAATTAAAGTATAGGCTCCTATGTGGCGCCCTCTACAAAATGCGAATAAACGGTGGGAAAATGTGTATTCCTCATCCCGAAGAAGCCCCATATACGAGATTTCGTCAAAATATTATGAACGTGGCAAAAGGTATTGCAAGAAAAACTGCAAATATAATAATTTAACTTTTAACACCCCGTAAATCCGTTAATAATCAATTTTCGAAAAAATGTAATAGGAAGAGATAGCATTTATTTTCGGTCTAGAACTATTCCCTAAATTTTTTGCTCATCATTTCCGGACACCCTGTATACGCTTCCAAGAACTATCGGGACATTATTTTTTATTGAATTGTTCCAGCTCCAAGCATTCTGCAGTAGTATATTTCTCCACGACCATTACTGAATGCAATAATTCCAAAATCATTTTTGGAATGTAAAAATTCTCGCTCTTGAGTTGGAATATTTATTCTGAAACACTTGCTTCTTATGCGTTTTGCGTGTATTTTCATTCCATAACAAGATACGGAATGAATATTCTGTAATTGATATAAACGACATAGGTTGCCATGAATTTCGAAACTGTCAGTGTCAGATAAAAATGGCCGCGTTGTAATAATTATTTTCAGACAAATTTTAGTGCAAGTCAAAAAATGAGCGAAAAATCGGATGAATCAGATATGGAACTGGATGGTCGTGGAGAAAATATAGTCTGCTACTCGGTTAGAATGAAAATTCGATACTCGTGGTTCCTCACGCTCGCGTTCGGTATCTTTCACACGGATCGAATTTTCATTCCAACCTCGTTACAGAATCTACTATTATATCATTTTTTTAATACGTGCAAGAAAAAGAGACAGGTGCTGCCGTTTATGTAGATGTATGTATTTCTTCGTCATTCGTAAGCGATGATTTTAAAATTACGTATTTACATAATGTATAGTCAAATGGAACTCCTTTTATACGACTAAGATAATGCCGACTAATATCACAAAGACATGGGACTCTACACAATATAAAGCAGCGTTTTTTATCCACCTGCTGAATCCGATTCAGATCTTATACACACACAAAATTGTTTTAAGCAAAAATCCCTGTAAATGATGGGACTTTTCATAATAATAGTTATTTTCTTCCAATGTAAAATTATCGGCGACTTCTATGCATATTAGCGAACTGACTGGAGTGATGAGATGTCCAATTGGACATTTGTACACGTAGTTACGAAAAGTGAAACTTTGCCATGATGTTAAAACATTGCTTTTTAAGGTGAGATTCTGTAACACACCTTACAGGAGTTACACGTAATTAGTAAATGCGACATCTGGTAAGTCACACTCACGCGTCTCTGTATGCTAATTTTGATGATGGAATCGACCCGCTTAAACCCATCGATTGGAAGCTGGTAGTATTATGCAGGGCCCGCTCTAGCAATAACGCCGCCCTAGGCAAAACAAAAAATTGCCGCCTTTTTTCAGTGGCGGTTCGTTAATTATTGTTAACTTTGGGGTGCACTAAAAGCCCGCTGCAGGCGAAATGTGCCGCAGGCGAAAATTTTTCAATACCACGCCCAAATTTGGTCAATAATCTTTAGTAAATATTTTAAAAATTTATGATTAGGTACCTACTTATATTTTTTCATTAGGTAGTGGGTACCTACATTGTTTAAAAGTAAGGTCCAATCTTCTGTTTTTATTTGCAGCAAACTTATCAATAAATTAACATTAAAGTCACTAAATCTACACTTTGTGATCTGTGTCAAGTTAATTTCGGGTTTAGGACTTCCCTCAATTTTAATTTCAATTTTTTGCTCAATACTTAATGAGCTAAAATTGTTTTTCAAAAAATATTCCACATTCATAGTCGTTTTGGCATTAAAACTGATCATTTTTATTAAAATAAGTCTTTACTGCCCCAAAATAATAACAAAAATATCAAGGAAAACTCCAAATAATAAATTCATACAGCAATTAACACGCAATGAACTCAACGGCGCACATTTAAATTGTGCGAGTTTTCCTGTTAGAATCGCGCTTTCCCCCACCACACCTACTAGTACAAGATGCATAGTTGACAACCAACTTGGCGAGAGCTATTACACCACCTTTCGTTCCATTGTTTAACGGTACGTTAAAATAGGAGAGTTCTAACTTATATTACGGTATCATACATAAGATAAATTTAAATGAACATTATTTTTTCTTTATCCGGTAATTCTTTATGGAGTATGGGGGTGCACGTGCTCCTGTGGAGAAACCGCCACTGCCGCTCTCCCAACTTGCCGCCCTGGGCGGGGGCCCAGGCTGTCCCCCCCCCCCTAGAGCGGGCCCTGGTATTATGGTACACACACTCAATTTTGCTATGAAATTTCGACATACGCTGATGAGCTCGACAACATCTGACAAGTGCGTGTCAATATTTCCGAGCAAAAACTGCCCAGAACGTTCTACTGAAGAAAGTGGAGCTCAGGTTTGGAACTTGGCGATTATAGGATTTTTTTAAGCCAACAAAAATGCACTATAAAGTATTTACGTGCTTTGTTTTCCAAAGGAACTATTTAGGAAAATACTTTACTGTGCCTCAAATATTAAGATGCAGTTTTTTTTTTATCATAATAATTAGAAATACCTTTTTTTTAATAAAAATTCTAAGTTGTAATCGGTCCCGAAGTTCATTGCTGCCTGTCGTCACTAGCCTGGTCCTGCCGAATCTCTTCTTTCTTCCTAGCAAAGCACTATTTTTTCACTGGTTTCAGATTTACACTAAATTTAAACTGTACCGTCTAGATAGTTCTTAATTTAAGCCGTCCTAACGTTTCTCGAATTAAGAACGATCAGTATTTCTTCAATTAAGACACAAAGGGCTCAGGTAGCCCCGATCACGGTCCGAGAGTCTAAAATCATATTTTCTAATTATTATTATTTACAGGGATTCACTTTCAATTATTTACACGAGATTATTTTAAGAATTCCCGTTATGTATTTTCAAATATAAATACTTAGTACCATTTTGAATTATTACTTTTTTTTATTTTTAAGAATATCCTTCCTAGATTATAAAAATGTTCACATATTTTTGCCTAAAAATGGGTTAAATAGTGAAGAATTTGCTAAAAAAAAAGTAGGGTTCAAAATATACCGTTGACTTTTTGGCTGCAATAAATCCTTAATGATGTCTTAGGCCATAAAAGCTCATAATTGTCCATCCTTCTCAGACAGGACTGGCCCTTAATATTTTACCTGCGACATGAATTATACCAATTGTTAAGATTATTATTTTCCAATTCCTTTTGGGAAAAAATGATTAAAATTACCTGTAACTTAAGCACTTAATATAAATAACTAATTATTAATATTAATAATATATAATGATATTTTATTAAGGCACTTTCAGTCACCTTTTTAGCTTTCCTGTGTGAGGTGCGAGTTTTGTGTGCTAATTTTGTCTTTTTATTTTAACTATTTAGTTTGTTTAGTTAAACTATTTTTTAAGTAGGTATAATGTGGCGTCCATGGACTCATGCTGATGGTGCCACTAGTAGTGTCTCTTTAAAAAGAAAGCATTTATCACCCGATGCGAAAGAAATAGTCAAAAACGTATATTCATCTTTACTCAGAAGAGGTTTGAATAAAAATGCTGCTTTAGCAGAAACTAGTGCTTTAGCTAAAATTCCTTTAACTTCTATAAAGGGCATAACAATGAAACCTATTAATGCAAGAAAACAACGAAACGACGTTGGCAATTTAAGAAGTAGGTGCAGGTTCAGAAAATGGATTTGTTCCAAACTGTTTGTTGCTTTCAGCCAAGAACATTGCAGATTCCTATTTGAAAATCAATCAAGATACGAATACAAAGCTTTTTGAAGAATGGTTTGAATATCGCCTTCCTAAAAATATTCCCAAAAATAGCGTTATTGTAATGGATAATGCTAGTTATCAGTCATCAGACAAAATTAGTCCCAAATTTCAACAGCACCAAGACAGAAATTCAAAATTACATGTTAAATAATGATATATTTTTTGAAGAATCTTACAAAAAAAGAGAACTTCTTGAAGTATTTAATGTATATCATATTGAAAAAGAATATGTGTGTGATAAACTTGCCGCCGAAAACATAAAAACAAAATCCACCCCTGCGCCCATTCATTGTAGTTGGGACCAACACAATGGGATTCAATCAGGTAGTTAATTTATGGCAGTAAAAGCCAACAGTATATTTTGAAGATTTCTTTAACATTATTTCTTTCCACTTCAAGTTGATATGGACAGGTTACAAGACATCGCCACTCAGCATAAAGTCGATTTAAGATTTCATAACAGGCCGACGAGACGTCAAGTGAAAAGGTTCGTCAGGTTCTTCGCGAGTTCCACAATAAAAAAGCGTGAAAATACACAATCAAGATCTAGAATAATACCATCGTACTTTTAGGCCAGTAAATCGTATTTATGACACTGGTGCAATAATAAAATTTAAGGCGTCTAAATTGTCCAAGAAGAAAATTAAACGTTTTTACTGATCTAAAACTTTATTGTTCAGGCGACTTTGGTGAAGAGGGGAGGCTGTGGTAATAAGGTCCACAAATTTGGTTGGACTTTGGCAGCATATAACTAAAAAACTGTATATATCTGATTTAATAAAAACTACGTCTCATATTATTATGTTCTTATTATCCCTAAAAATACAGATCAATCGGACACGAGGTAGGTTTACTTATATTTTAATTGTTATGGTATTTCCATAACAAAAGTACTCGGCTATGGTCCTTGTCCCCCTCCTCCCTCTCCTTCCCGATTAGGACTAATAGTAACAGGCCTTATAGCAATTTTAAAGTAGAGAAATGTGTAAGAAGTCAAAAATGTAGTAAATAGAGGTACAGGGTGTCCCAAATTCGATGTTTACCATTGGATATCGGAAACTATACAGGATACAGCAAAATATTTGGAGCTTACGTCAATGCCAGTGAGAAATTAACCAAATTCCGACTATTGCCGGAGATATCTGAAATATACTTTAAGAATATTTTAATTCCAGGTCCGTATTTAAAAAATGTGATCTGAAGGTGATATCTGAAAACCGAAACGTGCGCGTAGATAGTTCTTTCCATTTTTCAATATGTTTATAAATAACATCATAAAAAAACGGAAACTTAAAGTTTCGGTTTTTTTCAGATATCTTCGGAAGTAGTAGGCATTTTCCTGCTTTCTCACCAGCATTAACTTAAGCTCCAAATTATCCAAGGCACACCCTGTACATGTCGGTGTCTCAAGGTACGTATGATACTTACCTATGACATAATATGTTCATGAAGCTTTCGACACTTTTATTTCGCAGTGCCAAATTTCTCGTTTCAACGCCGGTCTTCCAGTGTGATACTGAAGACAAGTAAAATACCATTTTTTTAAAATGCAGTTTAAATATTTTTTAACACGCTTTTATTAGCTTCACCTGTATGTTTGTTTGTCCGTAACCGACTTCTTTGAACGCGATTTTGACCCACTTTAAACGGTCAGATTTAATTTAAATTTTGTAGACTTATCAAGAACCATTAACAATACAATAATTTACACGCAAAAAATTCTCCTGTCAAGAAGCAATTTTGACGAAACAAATTATGGGGTCGTATAGTATTCGATGCAGAGACTTCGGGAAAAATAATCAAAAAAAATCATATTAATGAAAAAACAATAAGGTCGTATGTATATTGACGGTGGAAAGTTGAAAAAAATACGCAAAAAATTCTATTGTCAAAATTTGACACCTGTCAATATGTTAGAATTATTACAATAACCGATAGTATTGAAACAAACGTGGGGTTGTATGATATTGTCGCTAAGAGTAGAGAAAATTAAAAAAAAATGCTACCCGTCAAAATAAAATTTTGACAATTTTTTTTTTAATTTTGAAAATTTTTGTCGTTTTTGTTCGGGTTTGTATGTATGTTTGTTTGTAACCGACTTCTTTGAACCCGATTTTGACCCACTTTAAACGGTCAGATTTAATTTAAATTTTGTAGACTTATCAAGAACCGCTGACAATACAATAATCTACTAATCTAGCTCAATCTACTCAAAAATTTTTTTTTCTTAACAATAACTCAAACTAAAAAATGAAAAATAAATAGGTATAGCTTAAAAAAACTAAAAAACGCGCTTTAATAATTAATCAAACTAAAAAGC
Source organism: Polydrusus pterygomalis (assembly GCA_963969555.1). Classification (NCBI taxonomy): domain Eukaryota; kingdom Metazoa; phylum Arthropoda; class Insecta; order Coleoptera; family Curculionidae; genus Polydrusus; species Polydrusus pterygomalis. The sequence goes on along the minus strand of OZ018382.1, from coordinate 1,587,023 downwards.
GGAAAATAAATATAGTTTAAAATAATTCTTGAAATTCTTAATATAGGCAGAAAATAATAACGAACGATAAACATTAGTATTATTGTGAAAAAAGCGTGGGGGGCGCTTTGTGCTATATTTTTCGTATATCGAGCACCCCACGCTTTTTTCACAATAATACTAATGTTTATCGTTCGTTAATATTTTCTCCTATATTAAGAATTTCAAGAATTATTTTAAACTATATTTATTTTACGCTTTTTAGTTTGATTAATAATTATTAAAGTGTTTTTTTTATTTTCTTTTTAACTATATTATTTATTATTATTATTGACACTGATCTCGCTCCACAAGTTTGATTAGTTTATGTGCCTATAAGAGCCTTAAGTAAATAGCTGAGAATTATTGTGGCAAAACTTTTTACTTCTATAAAATTAACAATACTTATTTGTTATTATTCAAAATCGACAATTTCCAAACTTTCACCGAGTAACGCAGGTGATATAACTTCCTCGTAGCAATATTTAATAATGAGACTATTCAACTTGTAAGCCATAAAATGGCACTTGTTATGCCATTAATAATTAGGAAATATTAGAAATCTCTTAGGTTGTAGTAGCTTTCTCGTTGTGAGACCAGGTTGGTTTCAAAAAAATAAACATTACATCACGTTGGATAGATATTATTTATATAATGTTTACTTCCTTTATTCAAATTATACAAAGGTTATGGGTTATAAGGTGTCAATTTGTAAAAATGGTTCCCTTTAAATATTTTGGTAGTAAGAAATAATAAACATGATATTTTATATGGTTTAAAGATAAAGTGTCAAAATAGATTTAAAAACTATATAATATTATAATTATCCACACCTTGAAAATACTAAATTAACTGAAACGCAATTTTAAATAGGACTCTGTCACTCATATTTACAAAAGATTTTTTTTTGTTTTATTTGTTCAGATTATACCTATAGGTAAAATACTATACCTACAGTTCAATATAAACTAATTGAATTCAGTCAGATATTATATTTACTGTCAAGGAAATCCCCATATATGACTTACATAAGGTAAGACCCAAAAATGGTGTTTATAGAATTTGTTCGCTAAAATGCAATTTATTGATACGGTGACATTTCTAAACTTGTATGTAGGCTAACTTAATGTTAAAAATTTTATTTTATTGCCATACAAACAATAATAATAGTAACGTCTAATAATAATTTCACTTATGTAAGACCCAGAAAATAGAATTATATATTTGTTTGCTAAACTATTACATATTAGTATGGTTACCTTTTTAAGCTACTATACAGTGTCCGCATCAAATGGGATTTTTTTTTATTATAAGGTATAGGTAAAAATTGCAAAAGCAGTTAGTTTTTGCTTACCTAAAAACCAAAAATGACGTATACTGAAGGAGCTGCGCGACTTGCGATACTTCTCAAATTTGACATTTTTAATAAAATAGGTTCAATGCCCTTATTTATCAAAAGATCGAAAAACTTTATTCGAGAAAGTTGTTTATTTATGCATTTTTAGCCTCTGTACGAAATTTTGACTGTCTAATACAATTTTTATTTTTTGCCAGATTCTTGAAAGTTTTGATCAACCCTCGTAGATTAACTTTTATGCATCGATGTAAAACCATTTGCCTTTACTTAATTTGTAATCTTAATGCAATTTTGTGTAAAATTTTTGTTTCCAATTTATTTTGCTTCAAAAACTGAAATTGTTATTGATCAGTATGTAATGTTTGATGCAAAGTTTATCTAATTACATCAGTTTTGTCAAAACCGACGTTTCTCATTTTTCTTAAGTTAGTAAACAGATGTACAAAAAGAAAATATTAGGAAGGTTTCGTTGAAATTTTACTTAATTAATATTGGATCAAAAAGAATAAATATTAATCGCTCGAAACATTTTATTCAACAAAAATATAGTTAAATATAATTAATTTAATTTAATAATAATAATTAAGTAAAATTTCAACGAAAGCTTCCTAATATTTTCTTTTTGTACATTCGTTTACTAACTTAAGAAAAATGAGAAACGTCGGTTTTGACAAAACTGATGTAATTAGATAAACTTTGCATCAAACACTGCATACTGATCAATAACAATTTCAGTTTTTGAAGCCAAATAAATAATTGGAAACAAAAATGTTACACAAAATTGCATTAAGATTACAAATAAAGTAAAGGCAGATGGTTTTACATCGATGTATAAAAGTTAATCTACGAGGGTTGATCAAAATTTTCAAGAATCTGGCAAAAAAAAATTGTATTAGACTATCAAAATTTCGTACAGAGGCTAAAAATGCCTAAATAAACAACTTTCTCAAATAAAGTTTTTCGATATTTTTATAAATAAGGGCATTTTTGAACCTATTTTATTAAAAATGTCAAATTTGACAGGTAACGCAAGTCGTGCAGCTGCTTCAGTATACGTCATTTTTGGTTTTTAGGTAAGCAAAAACTAACTGCTTTTGCAATTTTTACCTATACCTAATAATAAAAAAAAATCCCATTTGATGCGGACTTTCTTGCGGACACTGTATAGGCTATTATAATGTTCAATAGTTATTTCAACCTTACTAGTGCCAATAAAATAGCTGATTTTTAAAGGTTAATAATATGGAAAGCTGTTTTTATTTTTTGAGACTATGCGGTAGTGCCAGGGGAGTAGGTAAGGGAGAGTTGGAAAAAAACGGGTATCAGTCCGATAGATGGCAACATACATTTGGCAGAACTAGGCGGTACCCGGTTTTATCAACCTACCCGGTTTTGTCCAACTCTCCCCTACCTACCTAAGTCAAGACAAATAATTTCTACTTATTTTTTTTGAAACAGAAAAGCTAGATAATGCAAAATGCAAAAATTATACAGTAGAAACAGAAACTTAACCTTTACGAACAAACATTTCGAGAACAAAAATTTCCCAAACTAACTTTTCGACAAAAACGGCGTTCAGATAAAATGAAACTTATTACTGATCGATGAAATCAACTAACGTGCAAGGCACACAATAATAATTATGATCCCTCATGAAAAAAATTGAACCTGTACATTTTTGTGTGTTGCAAATATTAAGTACTGTATCCCAAAAATTGTTCATTTTACTCGAAGTATATAAGCGCTCCATTTTCAAGTAAAATGTGTAAAGTATCTGAAAATAATATTTTCAGTTCCAAAATATTGACACGTGTATTGGAACGAGTAAGTTTTAGGATTCATTGCAGGCGTACTTCTGCGTATAGATACGTCCGCAGGAATTGCGTATGCTCAAATTTGTGGTAGCAATTAGCATAAGGAAGTTGGGTCTTGTTCTATGTTGAAAAACAGCAATAAGGGACGCCTATAAACTAAGTTATTCAGCTTGAAATAACATCAGTTGAGTAGATTTTAATCGCGAAATCAAATCAACGAAATTGTCGTTGCTTTGATCTTTCAGAAATAACAAAGATTGTTTTCTGATTCTTGTGCAGGGATTTCTCATTAGCAGTTAAAAAGTTATTTTCTACATATCTGATACACCCAAGTCAATCGTGAAAAATATACACGACGTCTACATTTCTAGTCCAAGCAATAATCTACGAGTATCAACAAAAAATACAGGTGACCGTGTTGAAATGTATAATTAAAAAAGAAAATCGCCAGTTACCATATAGAGTATGTAGGGCAAAAACAATATATTTATTGGAGACAGTGACTTATAAATAATAGGTATACTGTATGGGTAACACCTTGATGTTCTTGTAAACATATTATTATAAATAAGCAGCAGATCATTGAGTTTGCCAAGAAGAAAAGGGTATTCTCCTGAATAGGGACTATGCGCTCCATTATGGTATTTCTGTATGTTGTTATATTAATTGTTGTAGAAGCCTGGTAAGACACTGCCATTTTTCTTACATATATTTACAAATTTCTTCATACGGATGAGTTGTTGCCTGCGTCTCCTGCTTTCTGTCTTACAGGAATACGAATACATCCCAACAAATATTGTCAATAGCTGCCAATATGTCTACATAGTTCAACACTCTTCAATATTTTACTCAGCGCAATATCAACTCTAAATATCTCGCAAATCGTTGACGCTATAGATCAAAACGCGTAAAATTTCTTAAACAAGATAATGCTTGAAAATGTTTTATACGTACCCAAATTTTTGCCAAATTGTAAAAATCAATAGAAGTTATATACAAACTAATATTTGACTTGACTTTCGAAGATTGGTTATTTTGCTGGTTTTGTTTGTTTTTTATATTCGATTTTATAAGTTTTATAGTTTAATTGACTGGGTCTCTTCCCTTTCGAACTAAAAACACGACGGCGAATCATTTTTAAACAAATTTTGAAAACAAAACCTTACAAAACAATTTTCTATCCTCGAAATCTGATGAGGTTTGCAACTACTAAAAATGTCAGAAATCTTAATTCCCAACCTGATCAACAAAATTGAAAGGAAATACCAATTTTTTGGCAAGAATTTAAATTTTCAAGCCCGGTCCTGTCTATTTCCCATTCGTCAAACGATAATGTTGCAGGGCGCATGTCTAATTGTGTCCAGCTTTGTTTACATGCACGTGGCCATAAATTTGCCACTTTTGTGATTATTGTTTCATTATCTAAAGGTAAATATCTGTGCCAAATACCCGTCTTTTGATTATTATCTACTATTTTGCGTTAAAAAGGTTGGATTTGGAATGAATAAAAGGGAAAAATAAATTAACTATCTGTTATAACTACGTACTATATAGGACGCCAAAAACGCATAAGTCTCGGATCTGAAAATGAAATTTAAGGGAAGAGCTTAGTTTATGTGCTTTTTTCCATGGTAAAAATATCTGGAACTGAGTTTTTTTGCCAAATTTTATCAGATTCTTTTTGCTGATATAGTGTAACTATAACAGATACCTAATTAGACCCAAATTTCATCAAAGTTAAAAAAAAAATTGGTTTTTGCTTCTAAGTATACCTAGGTAATCAAAAACGCTAGCTAAAACAGCTTATTGTTCCCATTTTGTTACAGAACACTAAAAAAAATTGCAATAATTATTTTCAAGAAGTATATAATATAAAGATACCTACTTAGTATCTATTTTTAGAACCATACTATAACCATACAACCATCAAATTCCTCGAAATCACTGCAGCAACAATAAATTAATTCAATAATCAGAAAAAATTAATAGAAAATTATTATTACTTATTGGTTTATTACTTCCCTGATTATGAATAACCTCCAATTTTTTTTTGTTATCAATGTAAATAGGAAATGGCCTGTAAGACGATGCATCAGAAATCCTTGACATGCAGAGTCATATAAATACACAATAAGTAAGTATGCTTCGTATTTTGATTGGCTGTTTTATTAAACATGTTTCAAAGTTCTTCAGAATAAAACCACTTTTCAATAGTATTGTTTTACTATAAGTAGCTGTACTGCCTTCAAGTTTCAACATACAAGTAGGTATGTGATGCATTTGAGCTAAAAGTCTCTTTAACATAGGGTATATATTACACAGCTAAGCCCAGAATGTATTGAGATATACTAATCAAATACTCAAGATCCTAAACTGTTTAAGTATTTTGGTAAAAACGACAGTACCCAGGTGTAGTAGTAAATCAGCTTTGATACCCTCGGCTCCTCTAGAAAACATTTTACAAATGAACAAAGATCTGATTTTCTCAGTGCAGCAACGGAAACCTTGTTTCATGCAATATTTTTTCTATTTCACTGGGTTTTGGGCTCTAGCTAAGTAGTAGGTAAGCAATTTGTAGGTATAATTGGTATCACTAGGGTAAAATTAATTAACTGTCTCTAGCCATTGTAAGTTGGCATGCAATTGCTACGAACTTATCTAGTTAATTGTTAATAGCCAGACGCTTCATTGTGAAACCAAAACAACACAGAGTCCATTATATTCGAGCCGACGCAGTAAACATTCTCAATATTCTAGTTTTTGTTAAAAAATACTCTTATGCTTTAAACTATACCAAAGGATTGGAGGTGAAAAGATCTCATAGATAACAAAATTGGGTTCAGTTCGTCAAAGAAAACCATTAAAATTTAAAATTTTACACCACGCCATCACAAGCTTATGTAAATACACTCGGAGTAGCCAGAATTTCCATCCAAATACCGTGTGTCAAACAAAGACAGATGCACCAATCGTGGTGGTGGTAAATTATCATAAGAGCCTTTAATGGACCCGATTTTAGTTCAAGATTTTAGCAACTTACCTCGCCAAAACACTAACTAAATCTTCACAAAAACGCTCGATATGTTTTTAACTACTTGAAAAAGAGTCTAATTGTGGAAATACCATGAGAAAAAGGATAAAAATCACAAATTTTCTTCAAACGCTTCGATGTGCGATCTTGCATGAGTCACCATTATAAGTTTGACAGATGACAGCAGAACAAAATGGCCACCCTACTTATGGCGGGTGCTACGAATCCGAAACTATAATTATCATAGACATAAATAAAGGTTTATAAGGGGAAATGATCACTTATGGTAATTATTTAAGGCAACATTCGGTTTAAGAAATTTTCTTACTTTTAAAATAAATTAAACTACTGTCGTTCTAATATCGTGTAAAAGATTTCTTAAATTTAGGATTTGGTTTCCTGAAAATGGTATATTTCAGCTACGCCTTTCCGCCCTCTGTCGGGTAGAAAATTAATGAATTACAATGACGTGTCAATGGAACTTATTTTAAAATTTTTGAATTTGAATAAAAATTGCACTAATTTATGACGCAAGGTCGCTGTAACCTTAATAAATAGCTTTTACCTAGTCGAACACACACTACTAACGAAAATATCCAAACTTTTTTAAAAAACTAAAAATTTAATAATTAATTAACATTTTGACAGTTGCACTACCATGGCATGGAGTATAGCGTAATTTGACTCCTCCTCCACATGTCCCGCCACTCTCGAAGTATGTTCGTTAACGGTAATCCTTGACTCTTATCATTCTAGTGCAGACATACGTTTTGTGTAATCGGATTGTCTGTCTTGTATAGTTGCAAGAAAAATAATGCTATAGTCATTTCTTAGCGTTTTACGATGGAATTACGAACGCAGCTACGTACTCTCGTAGCGCTAGCGTATTTTGCTTCAACCAACTTGTCTCGAGTCTCGAGCAGTCTCTATGGAACGTCTTATGTTATCGAACGTTGGTTTTCTCTAATTATCGGATTTTTCGTTCAAATTTACGAGAAATCGTGAAATTATCATAGTATGACCTAATCCCAGTGCCAGTTTAAAGTTTCCTAATCGTTTAGTGTATTTTAAAAGAGTTTCCGTGCGTTAATTTCGGTAGTTCGGGCTGTTGACATTTCACTTGGGATTTCTCAACGTATCCAAATGAAAAGAGATTTCAAAATGAGGCTTTCAAAAAACGATAAAAAGGATTTAGACAAATTTACGAAGTTTTTGGCTTTGAAAGCAACGGAAGTTATTGTACAATCGCGTCTGGGAGAAAAGGTTTCCACATCGTGCAAGCCCCACGCAAATGGGCCAGATTGGGTAAGCTCCTACACGTTTTTTTTTGTTAAAAGGTTTCCCAATTAATAATTATGCTAATTGTAATTGTATAACTGGGTCACCATCCTAAGTAAGGGAACTCTATTTACATTGAATAAGTACACTGTTGACTGTACCTGCAGATGTAAACAAGAGGAGACAGGGTGTGCCAAACTAGAAATTTTATTTCTTAGGATGGACAAAGAACATATGAGCAACTGCTGCGTTGTTCTAATAGGCACATTAGGGTTGACAAGGTTTTTATATTGCAGTTTAACCTGAACATTAATGACCTCCCGGAAGTGGTCATAGAAGCCAAGAAAGTACTGAACAGTGAACTCCTGTTGTCCAGGAAATTTCCCTTTTGCATTGAAATCTCTCTACGTACCGCTGAAGGGGACAATATGGTGTTAGAAACGTGGTGTGCCAGACTTTTACCAGAGCAGTGTGACCCTAGCACTACCAACGGACAAACTATATACAATCGAATGGGGATTTTGTTAAAATCACTTGTTTCAGTTACTAGAGTCACTCCTGCATATAAATTGTCACGTAGGCAAGGTTAGTATTGATTAAAGTTGAAAGTTTTAGGTAAAAGATGTCTAGTTTTAAGTAAATATTACTTTTTATACCTATTTATTACATCCTACTTGCTACTTTGCTTAACATGTGCAGATAAACAGTTAAAAAACATGATAGGTACTTAGGTGTTAGTTTTGTGAAGATGTTAGGTAACTTGATGCTGTATGTATTACCTTCTTGGTAATTTTTTTTAATTTATTCAAACTGTTCTTACAAAAATTATAAAATATCTCAGTAAATACGAATGGATGAAAATATTGTAAGGTTTATAAGGCACCTAAGTGTTGAAAACGCTTATAAGTACCTAATGTCTGCTCAATTTAAAAAAATATTATGTTTTATAGGTCCAGATTCATATGTGATATGCTACAGAATGTACATGGATGAACCACTGCACCATTGCCTCGGCGAGGGCTTCAAAGAGATCCGGGTCGGACAGATTTGCACGCCGATCGGTACCTTGCAGTTGAGCTGTGCCTACCGTACCAAAATGACAATATCCCCTACTCAGACCAGCAGAGATAACTCGATTATGCTGAAAAGCGATCATTTCAACACCAATTTGAGTCCGAAAAATCGAAGATATATACAGAGGTAAGGGTTAATGTCTTTAAAAATTAGATACAGGTGCAAATACTAATTTCTCTTATGCCAGTGGGCTCTAGGCATAAATCTAATATACTTAGGTACTAAAATAATATTTAAAAAAATTGTGCTGATCTTATTAAATTGATAGATTAAACCAATTCACAAGACTCAGAACCATTAAAGGTTAGATATCCATGCTAGTTCTATATATAGCAACAAGCGATTTTGTAACTACGACTACACAGAACCAGATACATTCTGAGGTCGTCTATTGGTACCGCAGACATTTTAAACGGGTTATTTCCACATTAGAAAGTTGTCATTCATAGGTGTGAATATATGTTTAATGTTCTGGTTGTTGGTCATTCACTTGCTTTTAGTGTGCCTTGGTATATTGCGATATTTTTTCTGGTTATTATGGACGTGTGCGAAAACAAGTTTTCTCGCTTTACCTCGGATGATTTAGACTGTTTAGTTAGAGGATTTGCTGAACGTCTTTATTATAGACCAGGGTCGATAATTTTGGAAACCAAAAAAAATAATAGTAGGATGAAACCCATTGGAAAAGGAAGAGAATATAACAAAAATGAAAGGAAAAATAATTTACGGGCGATCCGAGGTCGGGAAGTGGAAGGGGGTGAGTTTTTAAGGGTAGAAAACGATTTATCTCGATTTCCGGCAAAACTACAAGTCCTATGGAAAAACGTTAAATAGCAAAGTTGTAGGTAATAAAAAGATCTACAACTTTTGTATTTACACTTTTTTCACATAACCTCAAAATTTATGTGAAAAATTCAAATAACCAAGTTTTTGGTTTTTTATTTTTCTTTTACAAAAAAAATTTTTTTTTAAGAAATTTGGTGAAAACTTACCTTCTTATGTCCCAAACACACTGTAATTTTTTGATTTAAAATATTTATTTTTTCACCTTATTTTGACTTAATATCGAAAAAGCACCCTAATTTTCAATCTAAAATTCTCACGTTGAAATCTCTACTTTCTGATGGTGTAAAAAAATATAAGTATGTACATTACTATGCTAAATGTTCTCAAAAAATGCAATCAATATGTACAATTTTGAGCTATTTGTTAAAATTTATATTTTAATGACTCGAAAAACGTAAGATTCCATGTTATATTGATAAACAAAAAAAATTACAAATCCATAAAACATAAAGATCGCAAAAAACATGCGAAAATAGTTGTTCTAAATAGGTATAATTAAAGTTAGGATTTCTTTGCATTTTTTGAGAACATTTACCGTAGTAATGTATATTTTTTTTACACCATCAGAAAGTAGAGATTTCAACGAACAAAAACCCCACCGACTTTATTAAAAAAGCAGATATTTTGACGTGAAAATTTTCGATTGAAAATTAGGGTGCTTTTTCGATATTAAGTCAAAATAAGGTGAAAAAATAAATATTTTAAATCAAAAAAATTACAGTGTGTTTGGGACATAAGAAGGTAAGTAAGTTTTCACCAAATTTCGTGAAAAAAAAAATTGTTTGTAAAAGATAAAAATAAAAACCAAAAACTTGGTTATTTGAATTTTTCACATAAATTTTGAGGTTATGTGAAAAAAGTGTAAATACAAAAGTTGTAGATCTTTTTATTACCTACAACTTTGCCATTTAACGTTTTTCCATAGGACTTGTAGTTTTGCCGGAAATCGAGATAAATCGTTTTCTACCCTTTAAAACTCACCCTTTACCACTTCCCGACCTCGGATCGCCCGTAAACTATTTTTCCTTTCATTTTTGTTATATTCTCTTCCTTTTCCAATGGGTTTCATCCTACTATTATTTTTTTCACTTTTTACCATTTTCAAAGGTCTATTAACCCTGAACCTTAGCGTAACCGTTAAGGCTGCATTACAGCGTCTGTGATTTCTATTTTTAGATTATTTAAGCCGTTCGCGAAGCAGAAAATCACTCGGACTTGTAATAAGAGGCCGTTTTCGGTCCGGCGATCACGAGGAATTCGATTTAATCTCTCTTGTTTATTGCCCGCGTTAGGAACTCAATTTGTTACATTGGAATAACGTTAGTGTGTACAGGGTTCCCCATTTAAAACGAAACAGGCTAAATATCTGGTTCCACGTTAATTTAAAAAAAAAACGCTCGGACCCGTCGATTTTTATTTCGAGGGGGACATCTTTTGCGTATATTGTCAATCTTGTTACTTTAAGCCCCTAGGAGGGAGGGGAGTAAGATCTAAATCTTAAATGGATACCCCTATTTTATATAATTTTTTTGGATTCTGCATAAAATTCTGAACATTTTTTAATAAAAGCATTATTAGTCTATACTAAACAGTTTCCGAGATATTGACTCTTGAAAAATGAGATTTTTGAACTTTGACAGGGTCTAGCTTTCTAACAATACGTCCTAGAGTAGAACGGCTTACATGTCCCTATCTTCGATTTTTATTATCTTTCCAATAGTGTCAACTTCCGGTTAAACCGGAAGTATTATATTTCTTACAACCGGTTTAACCGGAAGTTGACACTATTTTAAAGATAATAAAAATCGAAGATAGGGACATGTAAGCCGTTCTGCTCTAAGACGTATTGTTAGAAAGCTAGACGCTGTCAAAGTTCAAAAATCTCATTTTTCAAGAGTCAATATCTCGGAAACTGTTTAGTATAGACTAATAATGCTTTTATTAAAAAATGTTCAGAATTTTATGTAGACTCCAAAAAAATTATATAAAATAAGGGTATCCATTTAAGATTTAGATCTTACCCCCCCCCCCCTCCTAGGGGCTTGAAGTAACAAGATTGACAATATACGCAAAAGATGTCCTCCTCGAAATAAAAATCGACGGGTCCGAGCGTTTTTTTTTTAAATTAACGTGGAACCAGATATTTAGCCTGTTTCGTTTTAAATGGGAAACCCTGTATATTTAAACGCGCAGGGAACGTGACTGAATCGTTATGACCCCTATAAGTATTTTTTTATTTCTTTTTAATGTTTACTTAAGTTAAATAAATAACAATTCGGTTTTTGGATGTGAATTTCGGTTTCTGAAAATTAAAATTTGACCACCACAGCTCCCTGGCTACTTGCCCTGCATGCAAAAATATAACAGCAACAGGTCGTATTTTTTGGAAATGCGTTGGGAACGAACAATCGGATCTCGCTCTCAAACGAAAAATATTTTTTTTCTGTTTTGCGTACGCGACGACAGACACAACTTTTCCACTGTTTTGTTTAATTGTTTATTATGAATTTCTGAGATTTCAAGTTTACGCATACAAATATTTGATGTCTATGTATCAGACCTTAAGGATACTCATACTTTTGTTTGTACATATTATATGACCACTTGCTTTTATAGTACTTTTTTTTTTATTTTACTTTACTCCCAAACTCCCAACCAACTTTACAAATTTATTACAGGGATAAGTATACAAAAATAACTAACAATTATTACTCTAACTTAATAAGGTTAATATATAAAAAAGAGACAGTAAAGAATGAATAAATATGCAAATTTTTAAATTATATAAATTATTTAGTTATATCTCGGTATTTATTCGGTTTATATAAATTTGTTGTTGGTTCTAAAGTTCTAAGTGCGGAAATATGAATACATTTAATAATTTTATTCTGTAATTTCTTTAAAGGTTTTAGTACTATCGAATTGGCTGAACCCTTAATAGAAATAAGATAGGTACTGAATTTTTGAATGTACTAATGCATGATAAATATTAAATTTGTTAAATAATTTAAAGATGTACAATGACGAATTTTAAAGAATATCCCAATTAACGTAGAAATGTAAGTTCGAATATGTTCTACGTGTTTTCTCCAGCTTAAATTTTGATCAATATATAATCCTAAAAATTTTATGTTTCTTGTATGTTTTCTTATATATTTTTCCCATTAAATATTATTGGTTGCTTCTCCATATCTAGTCTTTGTTTGTCAATGTGGTACATAAATGAAGATTTATTAAAATTTAAAGTTAATTTATAAGATTGCAACCAGTCAAATATAATTTTTAAATCTTTTTTGATATTAATGGGATGTCCCTAATATTTTTAGCATAATAAATAATTGTTGTGTCGTCGGCAAAAAGTTTAATTTGTCCATATACCTACTTAATTTTAATTTTGAAATAGAATTGATATAATTATATACAGGGTGGTCCTTAAGTACATCAAGAAAATCTAGGATATGATTCCTGGCATCAATTTAAGGTTGAATTCTCAACGTCATTCAATCTATTGCCAACCTATAACCTATTTCGCGTTGATTTTTTGAGTTTATTATTTTAATAACTAACATTTAAAGAAAATCAATATCGTCGGTACATTATTTAGGTAGTATCTGATATATTACAAAAATATCAATTTATTTCATTGCTAATTTTGGGAGAATTGTATAGTGAAAGAACAATGAGTGACAATGACATAATAATGTAAAAAAAAATCTTACTCGATATTTTTCGCTATACAATTCTCCTAAAATAAGTTATGAAATTCCTTGATATTTATTAAATATGTCAATTATTACGTATAGAATATCAAGTCGATACTAATTTTCTTTAAATTTTGTATAAAAGCTAGAAAACATAAATAAATCTACGCGAAATAGGTTATAGGTTGGACAGCATGTTGATACTCCCACCTTAAGTTGAAAAGTTCATATGGACTTATGCCCTAAAATGCTTACCCTCTAAGATACAGGGTGTTAAAATATTTTTAAAAAATAATTGTTTTTTTAAAATTTCGAAACTCCTTGAAGATACGGTATTGAAAATTGATGTCGATTGATTTCGTATTAAACTGCACTTTTTGGTTAAAAAAGGGTTTGCCTACTTCCACCAGTGGCGTGCATGAAGATACCATCAATATTTTTTTTGTGAAAATATGTGATACGCCACTGTTTTTTTTAAACTCTGATGCATTTTTATGCATTACTGATATAAGCGCAACAAAAGTTGCCTCTACTATGTTTCTGAAAAAAATGGTAGTTTTAAAGGAAAATGGAAAATATTTTAACACCCTGTATCTTAGAGGGTAAGCATTTTAGGGCATAAGTCCATATAAACTTTTCAACTTAAATTGATGCCAGGAATCATATCCTAGATTTTCTTGATGTACTTAAGGACCACCCTGTATATATTTTCTATATACTTACAGGCATTGTGAGTGTAGGGGGGGTTGGGGGCAGGGGGAGTTGTTAATATTGTCGTTGTGGGTTGTAGAATTTTTGGCTGGTTGATAAAAGCCCACTGTGCGTCAAAAATAATTTCTATACATTCGTCGGCGGCGTGGCGCCTCGTAAAATCGTGTTACGTAAGTAGCCAATTAACCCATTGCGAAAACAAAAGCGAAAAACAAATATTAGGTATGATGCGTGGCGAATGAATCAAATTTGCGGTTAAAAAGTTTTTTTACATGGCGAAACTGGTTTTGGCCGGTAATTTTTGTTTGTCGATATCGCGAAGATTATAATTCAATAGAAAATAGGTTTACATTGTTAATTACATAATTATTGTATGAAAATTGTTTAAGGGGGCGCTTAGGTGGTAGACTTTTTTTTTCGCTCGGGATCGCAGGAAATTACCTAAATATACCGTTAAATCCAGATATACAGTGAAACCTCTTATAACTTAAATAATAAAATTAAAAAAGATTAAAAAAAAAATTTTTTTGGGAAATTCAGTAATGTTTTTTAAAAAATATATTTTTTATTTTAGGTCACATTTTTGAATCTATGCATAACTTTTAATTCTAAACAACTTTTCTTAATAATATTTTGCTGAATTTTCTGAAATAGGGGTACTTACTTTATTCTTGTAAAAGTTTTATATTTTTTGGCCTACCCTGTACGCCGTTCGGCTTGCAACCATTCCAAGTGCACCTAATATGATTATCGAACATGCACCAACTTTTATGAAGAATAAAATTTTCTGAGAAATCGGTAAGTAATAAAAAAAATGCCCATAATATGTTGCACACTTAAACAACCACACTGTATACAAATATTTAAAAATAAAAACCTTATACAATTTAAAAACCATAATCATAATACAGGTCATAAAAATGAAATAACCATAAAACCTAAAATAAATAAGTCCATGGGACAAAAAAATTTCAAATATTTATGTTTTTATTTAAACGATTAAAAATTAAAAAATTGATTAAAAATTTAAAGTCGAAATAAAAACATGGATATTAAAAACAGACAATTTGAAAATATTTTTAGAAATGCTTTAATTAATTAATATTGTTCTGAATAATATTTTTTACTTAAAAATTATAAATTAATAATTTTATTATTGGTAATATTTCTTCAAAAAAAACTGCGTTTATACTATAAATTAACATTTTTACTTTAAAACTTGATTTTTAATGTACTATATTTATGATTTTTCATTTTTCATACTAAAACAAAAAATAAGATTTGCCCCTAACAAGCTCAGCTTCAGGGGATTGAAGAACAAGTTTATAGAAGACAAAATAAACACATTTATTATATTATTAAATTTTAAATAAAATTATCATTATATTATCATTATTATTATAACGGGCATCTCTATTAAGCCGACATTTTTTCATTGTCCGGAACTAGGTGGTATATGAAATTCCATGAAAATCAACCTCTCTTGGGCGGACGCGGACAGGCTGTTTCATACAAAGAGTGCGAAAACTCTCCTTTAAGGGACAACATTTTTTAAAAAAGTATTTGGGAGACGAATATAGTACGGTGCAAAAACTCTCTGACGACAGACCGGCAACCAATCGCGTATGCGTGGCAACGAAAAAGGACTTCGCCGAATGAAAATATGTATGTGTGATTTCCCGGAAAGCAGTCCGCAGTCTGCCGTTTATTTGTGAGTTGTAAGGTTAAAATCGTAAACAATGGCAGAAAAACGTCGCGTTTTGAGTCTGAAAGAGAAAATTGATGCTGTGGAAGTCTTTAATAGTGAAAAACTAAGTGTAAGAGATTTGGCCAAGCGTTTCAATATAGGAAAGACACAAGCGGCCACAATTATAAAAAAAAGAAGCGAGTTACTGAGCAAGTGGAATTCTAACATCAACCCGAACGTAAAACGAAGTTTTTTGAAGCCGATGGGTTTAAAAATAGACCACTTCTGCTATGATTGGTTTATGAAAGCAAGAAACAAAGGAATACGATTACCAGGTAATATTTTAATAACTTCATTAAGTTAATAGTATATTAAAGTACACGTTTCATAAGAAGCTGTTTTAGCGCACGCGTCTATTTTAAAAAACGAGCCACAAAGTGGCGTTTTTATTGACGCGTGCGCTAAAACGCCTTATGAAACATGTGCTTTATACATTTTTTTCTATTTCACCTTTTATAATCAAGAAAAATACCTACATTTTAAAAAGAAAATAAATCCTTCAAATTTTGTAAATTTTTATGTCCAAATTTTACGTTGGTAATACTATTTTTTATCATAGTAGCCTCTGGACAACAAAAATTATTTTGCGAACTGTCATTTTTTGATTTATTGACCCATTTTCACCACGAGATTCTAAAGTTATTTTAGCGATATGAGATTTGAAATTGGACGGAATACGTTGTGTGATCCTTGTACATTCGGTACATATACAGAGCATTCGGAAATTCGGGCGATTTTACTACTTTTTTTTGAATTTCAAAAGACGTGATTTTACGTCACGGCATTGCAATTTAGTATAGGGAAGATGGAAAATTCAAATAAAGTTGAAGTTAAAATCGACATTGGAAGGTTAGTAGATTGAATTTTGGATAGGATTTGGCAGAAAATGATAGCTTGAAGCATCTACAAAAGATTGATTTATAGATTTATGCAACCAACATACATGACTGTTATCCACACAGAATAAAAAAGTTATCAAGCCATTTTTCCTCTGCGAAAAATGGGGTTTCTTGTAAATCACAAAGGCCGCGCAAGTCAATGAAATAAAACATTTAAATGTTACCAACATCAAATAAAGAAAAAACGCGTATCGAAATAGCTTCATTACGATACGCAAATGCGTATCGTGCTGAGCTTATTATGAACGTGAAATAGAAAAACATTCGTTAATCCTACATTTTTAAATTTAAGGGCCTTTAATTCAAGCCAAGGCAAAACAGATTGCAGAGACTTTGGGATATGAAAATTTTAGTGCATCATCGGGATGGCTTGAAAAGTTCCGTCACAGGCATAACATAGTTTTTAAGGCCACATCGGGAGAAGCTGGAGAGGATGTGAACCTCGATTATGTAAACAATGATTTGGGCGAGTTCGTTAACATTATTAGCAATGTGCTAGTAGAAGATGATAGTGACCCCATTCCTACCGATTATGTAGCCCAAACTGAAACCACATCGACATCTGACGACTCTGATGAAGAAGTTGAATGCAGTAATCAAACAAATGTCACCAATTATCAACAAGCCGTTAATATGGTAAAGGAATTACAAGAGTTCGCAAAGAATAGAGCTGATTCTACAGCAATGGAATTGTTATCAGACTTGGAATTACATTTTCTAGATTGCAAGTTTAAAACGCAAACTAGTATAATTAGTACTACATCCTCCTAACTCCAACTAAAACTAGTGTATTTTTGTTATGTTTAATAAATGTTTATTTGTACCGGGTGTCCCACTAAGAATGGACACCCGCCATAACTCGCTAACCGTTAATTAGGTATATAACTTGGGGGGAAAAATTTATTAGCTAAATGCACTAAAAGAAATCGCTGGAAATATTTTGAAGTTTCTAAATCCACCGCTAGAGGGCGTAAATCCAAAATTTTCCATTTTTTAAAGGGTACACCCTGTATATTTTTAAATTTTCAAATTCCACATAAAATTATAATTATTTTTTATTAAATGCATTGTTAGTCTATACTTCATAGTTTCCGAGATATTGACTCTCGAAAAGTGACATTTTTGAACTTTAACAGCTTATAACTTTCTAACAGTACGTCTTAGAGCAAAACGGCTTACATGTCCCTATCTTCAATTTTTATTATCTTCCCAAAAAATCAACTTCCACTTAACCGGAACAATTATATTTCGTGCTTTCGAGTTACATCCGGTTTAACCGGAAGTTGATTTTTTTTGGGAAGATAATAAAAATTGAAGATAGGGACATGTAAGCCGTTTTGCTCTAAGACGTACTATTAGAAAGTTAGAAGCTGTCAAAGTTCAAAAATGTCACTTTTCGAGAAGTCAATATCTCGAAAACTATGATGTATAGACTAATAATGCATTTAATAAAAAACAATTATAATTTTATGTGGAATTTAAAAATTTAAAAATATACAGGGTGTACCCTTCAAAAAATGGAAAATTTTGGATTTACGCCCTCTAGCGGTGGATTTAGAAACTTCAAAATATTTTCCAGCGATTTCTCTTAGTGCATTTAGCTAATAATTTTTTTCCCCCCAAGTTAGATGATTAACGGTTAGCGAGTTATGGCGGGTGTCCATTCTTAGTGGGACACCCGGTACATACATATATGTAGTAATAATTTTGCATTTACATATTACCTAATAACAAATTTCCCATGGGCGGACACCTCTATTAGGCGGCCACATTTACATAGTCCCGTCAATTAAAAAAATATCGGCAATGTACGAACCAGTTTTTCCTGCTCAAACTTTTCCTGTTCCTTGTTTGTTGTTTCGTGATTATGCAGAAACGACGGGGCAATTAAGAAATCCCGATATAGTTTCCTCCTACATGGCAATTTCGGCCTACGTGAAGTCAACAACACCCGAGCTAGGCACATACATTTACATTATATACAAAGGCTTTCTCTTATTCTTTATAGGAGTAGGTGTTTGTTTTAACATACGGTTACCATATTATTATCTTCTGCATGTGAATCAGATTAAACAAAGAAAGAACCTTGCCTTTATAAAAACGACCACAATTTTGGAGCACATTCTATCACATGACATGTCTCTTACTCCTACTTGTAAAGGAAAATTTGTCTTTCGGCTTTTTATGAAGAGAATGAGGTATCTATCTGTCCTCGGTTAAAACAACAAAAAAAGTCCATAAGCCATCTCTGTCACCTTTGCATTATTATTCTCTACAAAAAATTTTAACATAATACTGTTCGCTTTGAGTTGAAGTTTGAAGTAGTATTTTTAAATGTTATCTCTTATCTCCTATTATTTTAAGGGGCTTATGTGATAAAATTAGAAATATACGTCGTTTAAATTCGGTAGAATACACAAATGTAACACCTGTAAAATTTGTTTTTAACCGGCTCGCCCACCTGACTTGGCCAACTTTGATCTATTTGTAACCTTATGGACTAAAATGTACTAAACACCTGAAACCAGCGGCACCGGTGTCAAACAAACATGATACTGGTATAAATAGGACAAATTCAATTTCTTTGAGTCTATCAATAAGTCACTATTCTTGTTTTGCAATGTCAATTTAAATTGCCCCGTATGATAGATACCTTAGTAGCCCGTTGTGAGCGATATTACTTAATAAAAAAATTACTAACCGTGGAAAAATTCCTCGGTAATGACAGGATGATAAATTGATGAATATGAAGATGATTTTAACTTGTTTACAATCTTGTTTTGAACGTGGCATTCTCGGTCTCGTTTTATTAAGGACGTGTCTAGTCGCCTTTGCGTCATGAGTTGATTCTTGCAATTGTTTTTGCTCTGACTTTTTATGGTTTATTTATTTACTTTATTCCGATAATATCAAACTTTATTGCTATTATTGATAAAGTACAACGTGAATTTAGGAGCGAGCAATATAAACATAAACTAAACCCGCCATACATTTTTTCCTGGATTCCCGCATTCCTATTTTAGTTCGCAAACGCATAATGCATACGTTATTCTTAACTCAAATTACCTTTAAAAAAATGTGTCTGCGGTTATTTTTGTTTTTCTACCTTGCCAATAAAAATTGGTGACGTAATTTTTGGGTCGTTGTTTCGTCGGCCTTGTTTTGTCGTCTCCGCGCTTTCCGGCATGGTTTGGACGCCGGGTTAGCCCCAGATCGTTAAGAAATATAAATACTACTGCTTTCTTCTTTTTGATACCAAATATAGCAAAATTACTATCTTTAAGCGGCCGGTACTGCCAACTTAAAATGCTACATGAATAATATAATAATAATAAATTACCACCACACCAGATATAACTTAGTGACGTGCTTCGTTTGCTTGTAATCAAAAAGAGTTTTTGCGTGAGCATATTATAATATAAAAACCGGTAAATATTTGTTTTTTTTAATTTTCGCAATTGCTTAAAAAAATTATAATTAAATGATAATGTAAATTTCCGATAATCAAAAAATCCACTAGGTATCATTTTGGTTCGCTTCTCAGCTATACAGTTGGTTTGTGTGTTTATATTTACCGTGCGTATTTGCATCAAAGAGGGCTTGGATTAAAAAACGTATAGGGCTTGGTTTAGATCACAATGATATGGGGACTTTTAACCAAATCTAGGTTAAAATTTTGTCAAATTCATATTACTTATGACATGATATGACAAACTAATGAGTAACAAAATAAGTAGACAAATACAAATTTATTTTTTTTGTTTACAAAATTATAATACTTGCACTTTATAAGAAAATAAATTTAGCTGCTTCTTAAGAATAGTCCTGCATGTTCCATATGATCTTCCCACTTCTTGGGACAGGCGTCTTATACAATTTTTTGGCGTATTTTGCATTATTTCACGAACGTTTGCAACAAGTTCTTCTGTTCTTACAGATGGTCTTCCTGCTCCTTTTTTGTGTTGTATAGAACCTGTTTCCCTAAACACAGCCACGGTTCTTTTCGGGCAATGATAAAAATCCCCACCAATGAAAGCAACGTTAGGAAAATGTTCGTGAGAGTCGTCTATGCACAAACCCGGATTGTATTGCCACTCACAATTTACTCTAACCCCGTTTCAAAAATACGCTTCAACCAATGAATGCATTGTGCTGTTCCGTAAAGCCCATATTGTGTGAATTGTTCCAAAAAATTGGAAAAATTAGCGATGAATCAAATTACTTGTAACGACTGTCAAAGATGACGGAATAACTGATTGATTGTTAATTCAGGTATAGTTACTGACACCCAACGGGTATTAAGCTCTACGGCTAAGCATTACGTCCTTTGATGCAAATAATTTTAGCTCGCACGGTATAATAGTAGAAGGCTGTGGGTGGACCTACCGTCCATGGGATAAACATAAAAATTTCACTTGTTTTAATGACCAAGTATTCCGTTCCTTTAAATCCCAGAAGGCCAGGCGTTGCCTTATTACCGATCGCATGGGCTCCCCCTATCGTTAAAGCGGCAAAACTCCCCGTTGTTGTTTTGTTCACATTTTATATTATCCGCGCGCAAAGTCCACGTCCATGCTGTACCCAACGTACTTAAGTCTAAGTCAGTTTAGCTCAAGTCATTCGCGCGGCACTGTCATTATTGGCGCCGCGTACGTACCGTTGCCATAGAAACCCGGGATTACCACGTACCAGTAGCTCGAAAGTAAATCTTTTTTGAGACAGCTCGAGTTATCATCGCTGAGCGGGAAATTTGATTGTCGTTTGGAAACCAAAGGCATTCTTTACTTGAAAATTTCGAATGAAAAAATCGTAAATTTTGATTTTTGTGGTGGTTTTTTGTGACATTTCGTCCTCAGGACTTGATTTTTGGGAAAGTGGTTCCTATTTCTCTCAAAATTACGTTTAAAAGGGCAAATATGGTCGGCACCAGGGTGAGGTACCTCTTCCGGTTAGTACAATTTTTATCCTTATCATATTATAACTAATTCATATTTTAAAGTTATTGCATTATTTATTACTGTGGTCTAACTTGATTGTTGCCATGCCATTAATTTTTTAGTGCTAATATGTCATAATTTTAATATTAATTCATTTATTTAAAATTACTTTTTTTAAGGGAGTCCCTGAACGTTACCGATGAATTATACACAGGGTTTAATCAAAAACGATTAAGGTTATCTATCGAAGTTATATCAAAATTTATTTTTATGTATTAGGGAACTCCCCTTCCTAGACGCCAGGAACCCTCCTGGATAAAACTTCAAATAAAAACTGTACTACTGGCAGTGAATTAACAAAAACTTAATGCTTCGCCCCCCCCCCCCCCGCAAACGTTTTCCGGGCGCCCTCTCTATAACGAATGGTGTTACATAAATGGTCAAAAAATTAAATTATAATTTTACACTTTCCACAGATTTAAATCTGTTGTAAATTATAATTTTATTTTATTTACCATTTATTTAACACAATTAATAATGGATTTCCACCAAGTAAAAGCCGAATCAATTCTATTGAAAATGATAATTCTTATTTCATTACTATTGGTTCAGGTTTATGAATTTTTGAATTCGTTAATCGTGTAATAATTTAATTAGGCTTAAACCCACATTGTGTGTTAAGTACCTACTATTAAAACAGCAAACAATTCGAATTTATTTTATAATCCTAGGTAGACTGGTAGACATAACATAGGTTGTTATTAAGTCATTATACGTAATATTCCAGTAAACATGCTTACCACGTATGGTGGTAACGGGGGTAGCAGTGATCGAGCCTCATAAAAACCAAAAAACAGAAAACACTAAAACACATAAACATTGAACAAGTCTGCACAAACATTATGTCACTATGTACTATTATACAAGGTATTATACAAAGCGACCAGATCGTCGAGAGTTTTTTTTGCAAAATCGTTTATAATTTCGTCGATATTTAATGTTTTAACAAACTCGTGTTCGATACTGATTAAGGATTAATCCGAAAGGCGTTGTTGGTTGTTGTCCCATGGTGTTACGTAAGTGGGTTTTTACCATTTTAAGTTTGGAAAAAGATCGTTCCGCTGAAGCCACACTAACTGGTAAAGTTAGAAATAACATCACTGCACTAGATACATCTGGAATATTTGAAGAAAATACAGATTTTTTATTAATAAATGATCCGCAAGTTCATACACTGTTTTTAATTTTGAAATACTAACTCCGTCCCTTTTCCAGGCTTAAAATTTGACTAGGAAAGTCAATGGACGAGTCTTTATGGTATATCGTTTGTAGATTCCGCGCTTTCACGTATAATTCTTCTTCACTTAACGAAGTTAAATGCTCAGGATATAAAAAAATAAAATTAATTATGAAATTAAATGTCTATAAAAGGCAAAGCTGGCAGCAAATTTTGAAGGGTCCGTCAATGTGGGCCCCCCGGCTGGCCGGGCCTTCCCACGGGGGCTATAGAACAGTAAAAATAGATAGCTAATGATGTGTTGGTGCACCGGCGTAGCTAGGGGGGGCATCGGGGCATTTGCCCCCCCCAAGAGCCATGAAAAAAAGTAATTATCAACAATATTTTGAAAACAATATTTAAATATAATTTTTTTGCCCTTTTAAATTTAACGTAGGTAGGCTTACTTTGAGAAACAACGCGTCTGTTTTGGTCATCACATCCCCGTCGTCTTGTTTTATGTGACATTCGCGGATCTGGTGGTGTAAATTTTCTTTTCTCTCTTTTATTTACGTAAATAAGACAAAGTAAGATATAAACATCGTAGGAAAACCTAGGTAATTACGTTTGGTTGTGGTTTGTTTGTAGGACTTCTAGATTATTTGAGTTGCGGATTGTACTTGGGCGATTACGTAACAATTATAGATAATAGAAAAATTTAGCAAAATTTGGGCGTGGTCCAAAATTTTTTTCGCCTGCGGCGCTTTCGCCTACGGCGGGCTTTACGCCTCTATGCAGCTATATGCCCCCCCCCCAAGCCAATATCCTAGCTACGCCACTGTGTTGGTGGTTAAAAAAAAGCGGCAACGAATTACGTAGACAGTATTATTTGCAAAAACAACTTATTAGCACATAATACTGATAATTAATTGTTCAAGTCGTATTACCATTCTACAGGTACTTATTAATATGAATCTGGGTCTTGGAAACATGCAAAAAAGGTCTTTGAACCCTAATCATCAGATAAGGGGAATCGACATAATAGAATTTGTTTTTGCAGTCCCCCCTTGAGCTTAGGTGTATTAATGTAGGTCGACGTGGCCGGGCTGGCTAAGGGCCCCTAGGGGAAATACTAGATCGTGTTAATGCCGTGAGTACGTACGCGAGAGTAGTTCAGTCAATTGTATAGCATCTCCACTTTAAAAAAATTGACATCCTATCGTTGAAATTGTGCAAAATCTGTTAATTTTTAGGCTTATTCCGACTCTGTCGTTTTTTTTTTATACTATTTCTGGTTTATCTGTTTGCTTATCTCGTCAATAAATAACCATATAAAGACATGTTATGATTATGACACCAAATTGTTATTTTAAAAGATAATGTAAAAATATCTTTACATATTATCTATTTGATATAAACAGCATTTAAGTACCATATAAACACGAAGCTCATACAGGGCGAATGTCTTAATTGAAATTAATTCGGTAACAAAAAAACCATGTTTCCACTGTTATACTATATTATTACAATAATATTGATCTTATATCATCAGAAATTACTATTTCCTTCATGTATTATAACTAGAATGCAATCGTTAGTTGATTTCAGTGGAATACATACATTCTGACTAAGCTAAAAAGTATATAAATTAACAACCTAAGTATGTACTTATACTGTCCGGTGATTATTGATTTTTGTGGCCTATTGACTGCTCTCGCGTTCCGTTAAAAATCATTAAGCCATACATGCATTTCTAAGAACTCAGTTAAGATATCACTGAAGAGTGAACAACTAGGAAATAGAATACCTATCCGACCTTTCCGGTTCGTCTCGGCCTTCAGCGACAGCCAAATGCGAACGACGATGCCACCTCATCCACTGAGCGGTTAAACAGCTAGAAATCAAGGCGGATTCTTGATGCTAGCTATTACACATTTGTTTTTTGTACGATATTTTTTTATATTTCATAAGGTCATGAGAGGCTGCATGTTTTGCCAACCAAAAAGCGAATAGTGAAAAAATTGCCCACGCCAATCGCCTTACAGTTCACTAACATTTGTGGCGCTTGGCAGTAAAAAAATTCGGTTCAACAATCCAATTAGCGAATAGGGAACACACCTTTCTAAAAAAAAAAGATGGTTCAGTTCTTGGGTAATTAAATTAATAAAATAAAAAAAATTGACCCATAACGATACAGCCTTGGCTCTTTGGAAAAAAGTTTTCGTTTGTTATGAATCGACAGGCTAGGAATAATACCTAATAGTAATTATTTGATAACTGATTGGATATTAATAAAATTATGCCGCATAACCTTTCTAAATAATTAATTTTTCTTGTTCTGTTTTAATTAATTATTGAATATTTAATCAACTAATAGAAGAAACCCGTTTCACGTGGTAAACAACTTTTTGTTATATCTATACACTACAAGGTGTTGTGAAAAATACTTATCTATACTTCCATATTTATTAATTATACAGGGTTGCCCAAAAGTCCGGAGTAAAATTAATATAGCCTTAAACTGTAACTTTTGGGAAAAACGCTCGGATACGTCTATTTGGTATTATATAAGCTCACATTTTGACGGTATTCGTTTGTTTTTTTATAGACATTTGTCAGAAATATGACGACATCGATCTTTTTTTTTAAATGGAAACATAGATATAGCTTGTGCTGCATAATTTGAAAGCTAATATCGCGTACGGTATGCTCATAAATTTTGGCGCGATTCTGTCAAGCCATTTCAAAATGGCGACTGTTAAAATTTAAAAAAAAATCTATTTAAATAAGCGGAAATGATAAATCATTGATGTTTTTTTTTACCTTTCAAGGTAAGACATCTTTATTTTTTCACGTTCTGACATTTTGTGACGCTGCCTTTCCGACCAACCCATTTTTGTTTAGAAAATTGTAAAATAATACTTCGGAAATACCTACATTAATTTTACAAGTTCACAATGTCACAAAATGTCAGAACGTGAAACAATGAAGATTTCTTACCTTAAAAACTTTAAACAGTCGCCATTTTGACATAGCTTGACCGAATTGAGCCAAAATTTATGAGCATACTGTCCGATATATTACCTTTGAAATAACGTGTATATGTCTGGGTCTAAACCCATTATCCTAGAATAATAACATTTTGAGGATGCCTTCTTCTTATAACGTGGGCATCTACTAGGAAGGGATTTTTCGAAAATCGACCGCCAAGGGGGTAAAAACGCAAGTTGAAATTTTTCTAGAAATTTCTGTATCTCAGAAACTAAAACTGTTGGAGTAAAAATTGGTATTTAAGTCCCTAATAATATACGTGTTTCGTATTTTTGGTATTATTTTTGTGAACAAAGCTACTAATACATATTATTATTATTATTAATAAACGACGTTTTTTTGCAAGTGAAAGAAATAATGTAAGGAAGCACAAAAAATATTTATTTTTAAAAATAATATGGGTACTTGGGTACCTATTACAGGATCTATTGGGTAGGATAATAATATATGGTTTGGCTAGTTTTATCTGAACCTGCAATTCTGATGTGTCAGTCTGGAAAAATTCAGTGAGAGCGATTATAGACCGACTGTGTAATACCAGAACTATTTTGGCACCGTACCTATATCTATTTGACGTAGACGAATTCTATAAACCAATAAAGTTCACGACCACTCGGCGTGTGACGATCAACATGATCAATGATCTTTAAATATGTAAACATTTAAAAATAAAAAAAGCCTGCGAATGTGTTTCGGTGAGTGTGTTTTAATAACTATTTAATTTTCCGACGTCCTTAGATAAACGATAAAAAAAATAGTTAAATATAAACATCAAACGTTAGACTTTTTATATGCCGGATTGTTTACACTGAAATAGTGGCTAAAAATAAAAAATTGTGAGAGTGTATCATATTTTTACGTTTTAACGATAAAACCCCTCGACCTAAACCCTTTGGGATCGTAGATAACGTTCAAACAATAAGTGATATTCCAAAATATCTCCCGATAAATCATTGGGTACTACCAAGTATTCATTTTATCATGAGAAATATGATAGCAACCTGAGATAAATATATTATTAAATTGGTTAAAAGTAAATAAATTAAAATTAAATATTTTAAAAACTAAATGTATGGTTATGGGTAATAATTTAAATTGTCAAAATATAAATGCTGTAATTGACGGTGAAAAATTGGAGTTAGTGAACAGTTTTAAATATTTAGAGATAATTATTGATTCAAAATTAAAATTTTTAATTATTTTGAAAGTATCATAACGACAATTGCCGGAAAAGTAGGCTATTTTAAAAGAGTCAGTTCTAATTTAAGATTGTTTTCGAAAAAACTGTATTTAACACTAATATATTACCACATTTTCTTTATTGTTCTTCCATTTTATATTGTGCTAGGGAGGAAATATTTGACAAATTACAAATTTTACAAAATAAGGCAATGCGGATTATTTTAAATTGTGACAAATATACAAAAATAAATTTTATGTTAAAAAATTTAGATTGGTTGAATGTCAGAAATTTAAGTTTTTATTTAGTAGGTATGTATCTTTATACATAAAATTAAAAATAATTTATTGCCTGATGTTTAAAAAAAATTTTGTTCTTTTAATTTTGATGATTGATAAATGACCATCATAATTATAAAACAAGAATTAATCAAATTTTTTTTTGTGGGTAGAGTGTCTAAAACATTAGCTTATAATTGTATTTTTCATAAAGGTTCGGATAGAATATAATAATTTGGAAAATTCTATTAAATCTCAAAACTTTAAAATTACATTTATTTAAAAAACAAAATGATACGTAATAGGTATTTGATACAATTTGCAAAATGTTTTAACTTTTCTGTCTGTTTTTTGTTAAAAGAAGATTCCGTTTTAAAATTAAAAATAATTCTATAAAAATATTGTTAAAAAATTGTTTTAAAAAATATTTTTTGCTAAATAAAACATGTTACTACTACAACTACTACCTCATTTTACTCACGCGTCGTTACATAACATTGGAAGAAGTAAGGTTAGAAGTCAATTTCAAAAAGTGACAAACCTGTCAGATGATTAATAACAAATTTTCTGAGGTTATGTTACGACACAAAAGAAAAAGGGGTTGGCTACAGTTGCACAGAGGAATAATAGGTGAAAGATGGAAGCGTTTTGAATTATTTTTGAAGAATTTTGACAGACCCTGGGTGTTTCTTATTATTTTTTGGAATAAAAGTATACGAATCGTCAAAAAAGTTATCATTATGACAGTAGTTAGTAGTGCTAACGTCAAATGACCGCTAGTGACCCGTCTTTTAACCTTATCATCTCTTAGATAATTATTATGAGTAACGCGGATTTAAACCGGTTTTACGTGACTGTATTTAAAAGCACTACGCCTCATACACACACACTCTGCCAAAAAAGAATGTAAAATACTCTTAAACTGCATTCCACGCAAACCCACATATTTTTACTAGACATCTATCGCCTATAACGTACCATCTCTTTGACCGCTATTTTTACGTTAACGTCAACCGCATGAACGTTAATTAAGCGGCTAGGAATCGGCGCTAGCGATAACGGTCTATATCTATCGGGAGGCTCGGCGGAAACGGTTGAACGTTGAAATCGCGGACAGGATCGACCAATCAACGGTGGCCACGGCTGACGGTCTGTGCATCGTGTGCGCTAGTTAAGACATACGTCCTGAAGGTCGAATAGTTGAACGTCGAGATGCATAAGATATTGGCCTATGAGGAACGAATGAAGAGTAGTAAAGGTTCGATTATTTTCTTGTGAATTATGGCCAACTGTTTGTTTACAACTCTTACTGTTAGTGTTGGGCCTATTTCACTTGAGCGAGGATTTGAAATTTCAAGTTGACATTTTCATGAAACTTATGAAATTTCTGTGAAATTTATGAAATTTTTGTGAAATTTATGAAACTTAAAAAAATCTTAAATGTGAAAAATTCATTGAAATTTATAAAATTTTTATTGAAATTTTTATTAAATTTTATTTTCTGTTGTATTCCACAAACTACGTTGATAATCGGTGAAGCTAGCTAAATAAATAAAATACTTCGCACAGCAAAGTCGAGCCTGTCGTCGCGCCGATGAACCTGGGACCAGGGGAATCCCAAGTATTGCCGAGATTTGGGATGCGTCTATTATAGAGTATGTCTCCGTAAGTTTGCATCATATGGAAAACTTTTTTATTATTCATTTTACGAAAAAAAGTTATTCTTTATAAAAGGCTCCGCATGGTCTAAAACCTAAAATGCAATAATCAAATATCGAAATTTTCCAGTCATATACGAGGTTTGTCAAAAAATGTTAATTTTTTCTAAGAATGTAAATTTTTCCCAAGAGTAAAGTACCTTTATTTTTGACATTATCAAAAATTGTTATAAAAAAAAAGTTGATCAGAACTAAAAACCACGTCTAAATATGCAATTATACGCATTTATGTTGAAAAATTATTTTATTAATTTATTATTAATTATTTAATAATTAATTTATTATTAATTATTTAATAATTAATTTATTATTAATTATTTAATTATTTAATAACAATTTTTGATAACGTCAAAAATAAAGGTACTTTACTCTTGAGAAAAATTCACATTCTTGGGAAAAATTCACATTTTTTGACAAACCTCGTATATGACTGGAAAATTTCGATATTTGATGGTTGCATTTTAGGTTTTGGACCATGCAGAGCTTTTTATGAGGAATAACTTTTTTTCGTAAAATGAATAATAAAAAAGTTTTTCATACGATGCAAACTTACAGAGACATACTGTATAAACGAGGGGTGGTTGGTTGCATGGAAAGGTTTGTGAAAGTTTCACTGAAATTTATGAAATTTTTCTGAAAGTTTCGAATGTAATAAGGACATTTATCAGTTGAAAGTTTCAGGTGAAAATTTAAAAAATGTCACTGAAATTTCACTTTTTGGGTTAAGGGAGTATCAACATGCTTGCCAACCTATAACCTATTTCGCGTGGATTTATTTATGTTTTCTAGCTTTTATACAAAATTTAAAGAAAATCAGTATCGACTTGATATTCTATAGGTAATTATTGACATATTTAATAAATATCAAGGAATTTCATAACTTATTTTAGGAGAATTGTATAGCGAAAAATATCGGGTAAGATTTTTTTAAACATTATTATGTCATTGTCACTCATTGTTCTTTTACTATACAATTCTCCCAAAATTAGCAATGAAATAAATTGATATTTTTGTAATATATCAGATACTACCTAAATAATGTACCGACGATATTGATTTTTTTTAAATGTTAGTTATTACAATAATAAACTCAAAAAATCAACGCGAAATAGGTTATAGGTTGGCAATAGATTGAATGACGTTGAGAATTCAACCTTAAGTAAAATTTTTCTGTTTTGAAAAGTTCAAAACAGAAAATTTCATTTGAAACTTTCAAATGGCCCAACCCTACTTACTGTTTAACACGTAGTACCTAAAAACGTTTAAATTTCATCACTTTTTACAATAACCCAACTTTTTTTTATATCATTCTAAAGTCAAAATAGTCAAATTTCAAAAATTGTCATATTTCACTCTTATTTTAACTTGCTACCGCTAGGAGGCAGACGTTGCCCTTACGGACACTACACTAGTGTAGAATATTCCTACTGTTTTTTATGCGCCTCCATAGTACTTGTAAATTCTCAATAGTTACAAATTGAGTCAGTTTAAGCTCAAATAAAACAGTGCATTATTCTAGAGTGGTGTATACTTTCACGTGGTTTAATTGTGGAACCGTGAAGAACCTGGTGGACCTGTGCTTTTGATGTCTCGTCGGCTTGTTATGATAAAGAGATGTCTATCTCGCTCTTTCGTCGTCGCTATTATGCTACATTCAACGCTATAAATAGAATATTTAAGCGAGTAAAAAGAGACAGTGGTACCAAACAATTCATTTGGCATCCGCCGTAGAAAAAATTATGTAGAAAGGTCGTACGTACTACACTACGACCTTGATTCCGTGGGTTTGGCGGACGTTTTTATTTAATAGTAAAAGTTGATTGATTTTTTAAAGGTTGTGTTAATAATTATTAATTTAAATAAATTTAATTACGGGGGGGAGTTTGGGGTTTTTTTTTAAAGCAATGAAAGGCTATATTATAGACCAGGCCTTTGAAAATGGTAAAAAGTAAAAAAAAATAATAGTAGGATGAAACCCATTGGAAGAGGAAGAGAATATAACAAAAATAAAAGGAAAAATAATTTACGGGCGATCCACGGTCGGGAAGTGGAAAGGGGTGAGAATTTTTTAAGGGTAGAAAACGATTTATCTCGATTTCCGGCAAAACTACAAGTCCTATGTAAAAACGTTAAATGGCAAAGTTGTAGGTAATAAAAAGATCTACAACTTTTTTCACATAACCTCAAAATGTATGTGAAAAATTCAAATAACAAGTGGAAAGGGGTGAGTTTTCGAAAATTCTTATCTCACGTCAAAATATCTGCTTTTTTAAAAAAGTCGGTGGGCTTTTTGTTCGTTGAAATCTCTACTTTCTGATGGTGGAAAAAAATATACATTACTATGGTAAATGTGATGAAATCCCCTTTAAATCCTACCTTTAATTATATTTAGAACAACTATTTTCGCATGTTTTTGCGATCTTTATGTTTTATGGATTTGTAATTTTTTTGTTTATCAATTTAACATGGAATCTTACGTTTTTCGAGTAATTAAAGTATAAATTTTAATAAACAGCTCAAAATTGTACATAATGATTAAAAAAAAATTCGGATTCGAGTTTTTTTCGTTTCTTTGCATTTTTTGAGAACTTTTACCATAGTAATGTATATATTTTTTACACCATCAGAAAGTAGAGATTTAACAAACAAAAAGCCCACTGACTTTTTTAAAAAAGCAGATATTTTGATGTGAGAATTTTAGATTGAAAATTAGGGTGCTTTTTCGATATTAAGTCAAAATAAAGTGAAAAAATAAATATTTTAATTCAAAAAAATTACAGTGTGTTTGGGACATAAAAAGGTAAGTTCTCACCAAATTTCGTGAAAAAAAAAATTTTTTGGGAAAGATAAAAATAAGAAACCAAAAACTTGGTTATTGGAATTTTTCACATAAATTTTGAGGTTATGTGAAAAAAGGGCAAATATAAAAGTTGTAGATCTTTTTATTACCTACAACTTTGCCATTTAACGTTTTTCCATAGGACTTGTAGTTTTGCCGGAAATCGAGATAAATCGTTTTCTACCCTTAAAAACTCACCCCCTTCCACTTCCCGACCTCGGATCGCCCGTAAATTATTTTTCCTTTCATTTTTGTTATATTCTCTTCCTTTTCCAATGGGTTTCATCCTACTATTATTTTTTTTGGTTTAAAAAATTATCGACCCTGGTCTAAACTTGTTCGTTTAGTTTAGCCTACTTGAAGCAGTAACACTTGTAGCCAAAAGTTTCCGGACCTCTCTCTTTCTCTCTCTCGCCCCGATACGTTTCAAAACTATTTTTAAAAATCACAATGTACCTATCGGTTTTTATATACTTACTTACTTATTTATTTTAGTAGCCAAGGTCGTGGTTTTTCACCGATTAAATAATTCTCTGGGTTTACCAGTTTTTTTTTCGTTCCTATTCGATTATCGCACGATAAAAACAATGGTCTGTTGTGAAAGAAAAGGAAAGAGCTGTTGCAAAAGACATTGGAATTTCAACGTTCTTTAACGGATTTCTTTGCCAGTAAACACGGTGTGTAATTTAGAAACCATTCGCTTCATCATTCTTTACGTTGCTGGTCACTGTTTAGACGTAAGACTATTGAATGGTCTAGAGTCTAGAGAGTAAGAATCGAGCTGTATATTTGACCATAAATAATATAATATATAAAATAAATAATGAAATCCCAAATTTTAAAACCTTTTCGAGCAGAGCCGGACCAGGTACAAATTCAATTTATACCTATGCCTGATTCATATATAAATACAAACTGATTTTTAATAATCTTAGTCTTTAGTGGTTTTCCGGCGAGTAATTTTTAGTTAGGTTTATTAGTGGTAGAATGTGGCGTCCTTGGAATTGTGCTGATAGGGGGGCATCTTCAAGTGTAATTTTTAAAAGAAAGCATTTATCTACCGATGCCAAACTAATAATTAAAAATGTGTATCAATCTTTGTTGAGTAGAAATTTTAATTCGATGGATGCTTTAGCAGAGTCGTCTACTTTCACAAAAACTCCTTTATCTTCGGTAAGAGACATAGTACTTAAACCTGTTAATCCTAGAAAAAATCGGAGTGATTCTGGAACATTTAGAAGCATTGACGAAAATGACATGGATTTATTAAGAAGAAAGATTTACCAAATGTATGAGGCACAAACTGTACCCACTTTGATTTCCCTCAAAGAGCGACTGATTAATGACGAAACAAATATCTCTTGTTGCCTTTCAAGCCTTAGGAAAATATTGCGTAAAATATGGGTTTTAAATACCGAAGCATTAATAAAAGACAGAAATTAATGGAATCTCAACGTTTACGGGAATGGAGACTTAAATATTTAACAGCTGTTAAACAATTTAGAGAAGAAAATCGTCCAATTATTTACCTTGACGAAACATGGTTCGATACCCATGACACTCCAAGAAAAGGTTGGGATGATTCTTCCAAAAAATGTCAAACCAAGCACCATCAAATAAAGGCAAACGAATCACAATATTACATGCTGGTTCAGAGAACGGGTTTGTTCCAAATTGTCTGTTGCTTTCAGCTAAAAACATAGCAGATTCTTCTTTAGATTACCATCAAGATATATATACTCTAGAGACTGTTATGGAAATTACTCATCGTCATAAAATCCAAATAGTTCGCAACGAGCTAAAAGCCACGCAAGCGCAGAGAAAAATTGACAATTATTACGAACGAAGCTAATATAAGCGAAAAAACAAGACAACCTCATAGCCAAATAGTTGGTAAAAAAAGGGCCTAGACCAACTGGCAGATTCAACTTTATAGACGATTACAGATATTGCAAATGTGGGCTGTCATTTTTAGTTTATTTCCATTGCTTCTCCA
The DNA here is from genome assembly GCA_963969555.1 of Polydrusus pterygomalis. Lineage (NCBI taxonomy): Eukaryota > Metazoa > Arthropoda > Insecta > Coleoptera > Curculionidae > Polydrusus > Polydrusus pterygomalis. Next base: position 1,553,332 of record OZ018382.1, on the reverse strand, counting down.
GCTGTTAGAATGGCCGAAACCTTCCCAATTACCATTTGGTAAAAAACGCAAGCCTATGAAATACCAATAGAAACGAATTGTCCTTTCTACTAGTGACCGATCATCATTATTTTTACAATTTTATCTTACTAAAATTTTCATCCAACTTCAAAAATGACTTTGCGTATTATCCAATTTTAAGCAAAACCGGTTAACTAGTTTAAGTGTTATCCTGTGGAGAGACTGACCAAAATATATAGTTTTAAAAAAATATTTCAAAGAAAATTCTTGATTTGACAACGTTATATATGAATATTTTTTCTCGCTTGTTTCAGTGACGACCGCACCTCATCTCTCTCCGAAACAATGAAAATCGGCGCGTTCGCAGACAGAAAAAAGAAGCACTTCGAAGAACCCCAACTGGACCTACCCTTCTGCACGTTTTTCGCCGACAGAATTTCCCTGAACGACCACCAGGTGGAGAGCGAGCCGCAAAGTCTGGCAACGTCGCCGGAAAATGACAGATTGAGCGGCAAAAACGTTGACGTCGACGACGTGGCGACGCAGCAGAAAAACGAGAGCGAGAAGAACGAGAAAAATGGAAATGTGACGACGCAGGAGGTGTCCATGGTCTCGACAGGCGACGACTTTATCATGGTAGACTTGGTAATTTTCTTTTTGGCTGATTTTGCTTTTTTTGCATGTTTGTACTAAATTATGCTTAAATTGTGGGAAAATCGAGGAAAACGTTGAAATTTCATCAACATTTTCACAATAACCTAACCTTTTTTTATCATTCTCATAATTGTCATATTTCATTTTCTTATTTTCACTTGCTACCGCCAGGAGGTGGACGTTGCCACACCAGCGTGAAATATTCACTTATAATCTCCCTAGCAGCAGAATTATCGGGAATTAATTCTGCTGCGTGGGAGATTCGGTAAAAAAATTTCATAAATTGGGAGTTTCTTTTAATGTTCCTGAACGTTTAGTAATAAACCTTAGTTACTAAGAAGTAAAATCAACTTCTGTTGTAAAAATACAGTGCGTCATATTAAACTAAACTCATCGGAAATATGTTTTTTAAAGTTATATTTTAATTTAAAACTATAAAAACATTGGATTGTCTCACCTGTCACTTTAAAATGACTTGACATTTGAATTAAAATTAAGTCGTAGTAGTCGTACCTAAGAAAAATTATCACTTATTAATTTCATTAGGATAATAGGCTATAGACTATCGCGATAGTCTCCCGTTGCTATAAGCGACGTAAACAAAAAGGAGCCTTCTAATTGGTTGAAAATAAATTTATGAAATTTTCCGAAAAATAAACCTGCCGTTCTGATTGTAAAGTTATATTTCTGATTGACTGTCAGCCAATGGCCACAAATTGAGTCAATTTAGGCTCAAATAACACCCAAAAGGGGGGAAATCTTTGGAATCTTCGGCAACAGTGTAATTTTGGTGTAAATTTTTCATTGTGGAACTTGCAATGAACCTTTACATTCGATTTCTTGTCGGATATGTTATCGTACTGGCAAAATTGCCAAATAACAACTTTTCTTAGTTTGATTTTTGTACGTTATGCTTTTTAGTATGTTTTCGTTTTAACCAAATAGTACTAGACCAGGGCTGAAGCCTTTGCAAATGGTAAAAAGTGAAAAAAAATAATAGTAGAATGAAACCCATTGGAAACGGAAGAGAATATAACAAAAATAAAAGGAAAAATAAATTACGGGCGATCCGAGGTCGGGAAGTGGAAGGGGGTGAGTTTTTAAGGGTAGAAAACGATTTATCTCGATTTTCGGCAAAACTACAAGTTCTATGGAAAAACGTTAAATGGCAAAGTTGTAGGTAATAAAAAAATCTACAACTTTTTTCACATAACCTCAAAATTTATGTGAAAAATTCAAATAACCAAGTTTTTGGTTTTTTATTTTTATCTTTACAAAAAAAATTTTTTATACACGAAATTTGGTGAAAACTTACCTTTTTATGTCCCAAACACACTGTATTTTTTTTGATTTAAAATATTTATTTTTTCACCTTATTTTGACTTAATATCGAAAAAGCACCCTAATTTTCAATCGAAAATTCTCACGTCAAAATATCTGCTTTTTTAAAAAAGTCGGTGGGCTTTTTGTTCGTTGAAATCTCTACTTTCTGATGGTGTAAAAAAATATACAATACTATGGTAAATGTGATGAAATCCCCTTTAAATCCTACCTTTCATTATATTTAGAACAACTATTTTCGCATATTTTTTGCAATCTTTATGTTTTATGGATTTGTAATTTTTTTTGTTTATCAATGTAACATGAAATCTTACGTTTTTCGAGTAATTAAAGTATAAATTTTAATAAATAGCTCAAAATTGTATGTACATAATGATTAAAAAAAAAATTCTGATTCGATTTTTTTTCGTTTCTTTGCATTTTTTGGGAATATTTACCATAGTAATGTATTTTTTTTTACACCATCAGAAAGTAGAGATTTCAACGAACAAAAAGCCCAACGACTTTTTTAAAAAAGCGGATATTTTGACGTGAGAATTTCGATTGAAAATTAGGGTGCTTTTTCGATATTAAGTCAAAATAAGGTGAAAAAATAAATATTTTAAATCAAAAAAATTACAGTGTGTTTGGGACATAAAAAGGTATATTTTTACCAAATTTCGTGTATAAAAAATTTTTTTGTAAAAGATAAAAAAATAAAGACCAAAAACTTGGTTATTTGAATTTTTCACATACATTCTGAGGTTTTGTAAAAAAGTGCAAATACAAAAGTTGTAGATCTTTTTATTACCTACAACTTTGCCATTTAACGTTTTTCCACATTACTTGTAGTTTTGCCGGAAATCGAGATACATCGTTTTTTACCCTTAAAAACTCACCCCTTTCCACTTCCCGACCTCGAATCGCCCGTAAATTATTTTTCCTTTAATTTTTGTTATATTCTCTTCCTTTTCCAATGGGTTTCATCCTACTATTATTTTTTTTTGGTTTCAAAAATTATCGACCCTGGACAGCCTGGTCTATACCGCCCGTTTGCTAATTAGCTTGTTATGTCATATTTGTTACTTGGTTATACCGGATGGATGGGAATTAATTGCTGTTACGTATGTAATGGGCTGGCTGTATCTACCGTACCTACAACCGAAAACAATAATTAAAATTTCGATAAATATCTGTTTTTGCCACACAAATTTGACTACGTAACTCATGTTGCATGTTTACGATCGTGTTGTTATGTATTTTTCACTCGGGTCTTGTATACCTTTTACCCAAAATCGACTGAAGCTATATTATGTAATTTATTGAAAATTAAAAGTCTACTATTTCCTGTTTTTAATATCACCATCGTAATAAAGAAAGGAAAAAACCGAAAAACGTAATTTAACCAAAAAAAAACAAATGATTGTTCTTTTGCGTGCAAAAATCTCAACTACCGGCATATTTTGCAAGTAATTGATAGGTTCAGAGGTACGAAAAACATTTTTTTTCTGTTCCTCGTCATCGACGAATCAAATTACATGTTATGCATAACTTTATATAAATTAGTATTATCAGCTTGTCATTGGCTAAAATTGGAACAAAAACACTCGCCAATAATACGAAAACAACAATTTCTTTTCTATCGTTTGATAAGTGGGACCATCACTTACGTAATAGTGATGTGCCAAAGATCCAAATTTGTTATAAACAAGTTCAAGGTCTGCTTTAAATAACTACAATTTGGACAACAACACGTATCACGTGGCGGTGAAATTTGCAGTAATGTTTTTTGAATTTATTTGTGACGAGGTCATGTGGTTTACCGCGACTCTTGCTCATCATGGGATCTCTATTTGATTGACTGCCTTTCTGTATTATAGAATTTGCACTTGTAACAACAAGGAAAGATGGATCGCGCATCTCCTTCATAAGCTCAGACCAAGCACTATGGTCTGAGTTCATAGGCATGGTTACGAACCCAAAACTGATAACGATTACGTCTTTTAAAGTTAAATTAATTATCACAGCGATATTTTGGAAAAATTACCCAATCATTGTTTATAAAATCATTCCTGCGATAATGATAAATAACTCATTAGTGTAAACGACTTGAGGTATCGCCCTGAATAGTATGGCTAGGTCGGTGACCTATCGAAAAATTCCACAATTTTTTTTAATCGAATTGAAATCGATTCGAGCACTTTCTTGTAAAACAAAAATCCCGCAACTAAACCCAGTTACATGTAAATTTCATTATTATTTTCACCTTAACCCATTTTTTATCGTTTTAAATGTCATTTAATTTTCTTACTTTCATTTGCTACCGATAGGAGGCGCATGCACCACCTAGCGTTTGCTCTTACAAATATTAGTTATTTTCATACCGTTTAGGGCAAAAAACTTTGTTTTTTACCTTCAATTGCAATCTAGGGACATGACGAGTAAAGAAATAATACCTCTCATAATCATAAATACTGTTATAGTAGGTACCTACATACAAAATACTATATTTGACTCGAAATAAAAACATAGCATCATTACGTCGAAAAATACAATGACCAAGTAGTTTTATTTTTAGAACGAACAATTTGCATGTACCTACAGTTGTATTAATAAAAAAAGCGTACCTACACGAATTAGAATGACAGGAAACCTTAACCATATTTGCGTAAAACCGGCTTATCGCACGTTAAAGGTTATGAAAAATGCAAAGCATTGGCGTTGGGCGTCAGTTCAATAGAATAACAAAAATTAATTTTTTTATTTTATAATATCTTAACAGTTTTATAAAAATTACAATAGAAACAAAAAACGTTTAACAAGAATAAATTGGTCATATTATATCCCTGTTTTTCTATTTCTTGAGCCAGTCTATTCGGAATTGACTGAATTATATTTGATGCAATATTTGGATCGAGCTCTTCCCAACACGCATGTATTATTTCCCATAAATCTTCTGAATTTTGTGGCCTAAAATTTCGATTATATATTTTTTTTACGATTATACCCCAAATACTTTCAATTGGATTGATATCGGGACTATATAAGCGACCCAAGGCAGCACTGCCACATTATGGGTTTGAAACCAGTGGGTTACATCATTGGCAGTGTGAACTGGGCAATTATCTTGTTGAAATACGACCGTATTATTGGGATATATTTGCTCAGCAGATGGTAACAATATGTTTTCTAAAATGTTAATGTAATTTCCCGCAATAAATCTTCCCTCTATTCGCCAGCAAACACCAGGTCCATGAACACTTATACAGCCCCATACATTGCAATTGGATTATTTCTTAAATATCCCAAAAAAGCAGCATCCTGTTCAGGGTTGGAACGTTCGGGACGACCTAAACCAATTTTCCTCTTTAGGAACTCTTCTTGTTCACAGCGTTGCTTAATTTTTAATATAGTTTTTTTTTATATCTATCATACAACAGCGCTACAGCACGGATTGACCATCCTTCTTCGATTCTCGATACAATTTGAGCCTTTTCAACTTCAGGCAACTGACTAGGTATTCGTATGTTCTTCTGTCAAACTTTATCAAACGTTACCACCAGCATGCAGTTTCAAAATTAATTACACCGACGCCAATGCTTTGCATTTTTGATTTATCTATGACGTATGATAACCTCCAATAAACAACAATCATTTAGACAAGCCGGTTTTACGCAAATATGACAAAACTTACCTCTCATTCTAATTCGTGTACGCTTTTTTTATGAATACAACTGTACATAAGTAGGTACGTGCAGAAAAACGTATAAACGCGAAATTGCAACCTCCTTCGGCTTCGCACAATGCCATTTCCTCAAAACTAATGTGTTTTTTGACCTTCTCTTTTCCTTTGCAACTCCGTATTTAAACTTCTTCTAATTTTTTTTTGTTGACACAACCTTACCATTTTATAATGCTAAAATAAAAATTGGGAAATCGTTTCATCTCGGCTAGGATTTGCGATAATCGTATCGACAACAAAAGTGGCCCCAAATCGCAATGACATAAACGTATGGTAAACGAAAAACAGCAATTCATTATCTATATGTCATTGATGCGAGGTTATGTTATGTGTGTATTACGGCGAAAATAAAAATGTGGACCATGGTCGTTTTATAATTTATAATAATAATAATAATTTTGGATAATTTGGGATCAGGGGCGTACACTTTTTAGGGCCAAATTCATACAGAAAAACATATACGGTGTGACCAGTAAAGTCTGCATCATATGGGATTTTTTTTATTAATAACTTTATTCGAAATTTGACTTTGGCATCAAGTTCTGCTTCGATCGAGATGAAAATTAAGCAAAGAAATGGTAGTCACGTGATTCGCATTATCTGTCAAATTTTCGAAAAAAGTTATTAGAAAAAGTTTTTTTTAATGCAGTTTCTAGCCCACATGCAAATTTCAGCTGCATAAGATAATTTTGATTTTTTACCCATATTTTGTAAATTGCACCACTTTTGCAAAATAAGAGTCTACGCAACCTACATAAAACTTCTTCGTTTTGACAATGCTTTATTTCAGAGACATTTTCTTTAAAGTAGCGCCATATTAAATGTGTGTTTTTCTACAAAATCAAAATTGGGCTATTAAAATTTGGTCGCATGTGATGCAAAGTTTATTTGTTTTTGACCCTGTATAAGGTAACTTCATAAAATAAGTATTTTTGAAAATTTAGTCTGCGTCTGAAAGTAATACACCTTAATATTAAGACAAAAAAGAACAGAGTGTCATCAGTAAAGTGTTCATTAAGTGGAAAATAAATTTTATTGGTGGGTAAAAAATAAAAATTATCTTATGCAGCTGAAATTTTGCATGTGGGCTAGACAGTGTATTTAAAAAAAAAATTTACTAATCACTTTTTTCGATATTTTCAGAAATAACCCCTCTTTTGAATCATTTCAAAATTGGACAGATAATGCAAATCACGTGACTACTATTTTTTTTGCTTCGTTTTCATCTCGATCGAAGCAGAACTTGATGCCAAAGTCAAATTTCGGATAAAGCTATTAATAAAAAAAATCCCATAAGATGCGGACTTTACTGGTCCACACTGTATTTCAGTTAAACGAGTACAGTTTCTTTTTTGGAAAAATCTTTGGACAGAGAGAACCGTTCAAAGGCATATTTTGAAACAGCGAAAACAAAAACAGTAACAAAATGCAATATTGCACTATTGGAAACAAAAATAACAAATATTATTTGTAATAATAATGATAAATTATTGTTTCGAATTTTTTAAATTTAAATTAATATTTCTTTCGAAATATGTATCAAAAAAAAACTCTGATAAGAAATGACAAAGAAAAGATAGTACAACGTTTTGAAGTGTTCCTTTATCTTATAATTTGCAAAAACCAATAATAATTTCACCTCCTCGAAGTGTTATAGATAATAATGATAATCCTGGCGCCTCCTGGGTGGTAGAAACATAGCCTTGTCTGTTTATTCATAACATTGTGTTTACAACATTTTCAATTGTACTGTGTGTATTAATATAATAATATTTCTAATCATGTTATTATTAGAATATGTACATGTTATGTTATTAAAGTGAATAATAATTATTAACAATGGAGGAATGTTATGATATTATTGCTTACGCCAGTCTTTGCATCATACTATACAGGGTGTTATTTAAGTATGTGGCCAAACTCCAAGGGGTGCTTCTTTAAGTGATTTTAGGAAGAAATCAATATGGGTCCGAAAATGCATAGTTTTTACGATACAGGGTGTCAAACTTTAAAAAAAAAATCGGATGTTTACCTCAATACTCTTTTATTCGATTTTGTTGAAATTCGGCAATTCTGATTGTAATAACAAGAGTATAGTTTAGCCTCAATTAGATTAAAATTATTAAGTCCAGTGGCGTCCCGGAAGACAGTCCAAATAATAATTTTTACAAAAAAAATGCGCGCCACTGACTTTTTAAAATTATGTATTTTTTTCGAAATAAGTAACTACACATACAACTTACTATTTTATCTCCTGAGTTTTTTTCATATCTTGCTTTGTTTTCGAGAAAAAAATTAAAATCACTTTGTTGCATGTCCCCGGGACAATAAGAGTAAAAAATTTAAACTACTTACCAAACTATTAAGCAATTAAAATTAAACGAAAGTCCTCTTTTGAATTTTATCGCACAGATAAATTTTTTTTTGATAAAAGAAATTAACATAAAATAATCGCATAACGTAAGAATTTATTACTGCAATGTTTTAAAAGTAACAACTATAACTCTTATTGTCGGGGGGACATGCAATAAAGTAGTTTTTATTTTTTTTTTCGAAAACACAGCAAGATATGAAAAAAACTCAGAAGATAAAATAATTCTATTTGTAGTTGCTTAATTCAAAAAAAATACATAATTTAAAAAAGTCAGTGGCGCGCAATTTTTTTGTCAAAAATATTAGTTGAACTGTCTTCCGGGATGCCACTGGACTTTATAATTGTAATCTACTTGAGGCTAAATTATCCCCTTGTTATTACAAATAGATTTACCAAATTTCAACAAAATCGAATAAAAGAGTAAGTAATGACATATTTACGAACATCCCATTTTTTTTTAAAGTTTGACACCCTGTATCGTAAAAACTATGCATTCTCGGACCCATGTTTATACGAACTTTTCTTCTTAAAATCACTTAAAGTAGCACCCCTTGGAGTTTCGCCACATACTTAAAAATAACACCCTGTATACCGGATGGTGCGCCGCCAAACTGGTCATGTAAATTTTGCTACTCTCAAATACTTATTGGCTCCCCTGTTAAGTTTACATCAAAATTGTATTAGACCCTTGTATGATGGACTAGTACACCAAATTTTATTATTTCCGAACAAAGCAATTAAAAGTTATTTATAGAAAACTCTTCGTAAAGTTCCTAAAAATTAAATACGGCTCTGATATATATCTCAATGCCACCAGGGATATATACATGGTATTTAACAAGAAGGACATAACTAGTCGCTTCTTTTCTGTCTGTTCTGGACAGTTTTTTTTTTTATTGTTCTTTGTGAAAGTCACGTATTTTTAAACATCTTGTTTTAAAATCGTAAACAAAAATAACAATCTAAAATGTTCTCGTTTGTTTTTGCCAAAATCGTACTAACGAATCCGAATGGGTGTGATAAAATAATTTGCAAAGCTTTCCTAATTTATATATGTACAGTTGACGACAAAAATCGTACACTCCACCCATACATATAACTCAATTACAACAAAATTGGGTAAAACGGGTTTCTCACCTTGCTGCTTATATCTGGATAGAACACCAGCTATATACATAGCTGTAAATTATTGTATGTACGATTTTTTACCATAAGTAATAATGGTTATTTCTAAATATTTTTGTGTTTAAATTACAGCCGCGAAATAAGAAAATTATAAAATAATACCAGGAAAACTACAAAAGTATAAAGCCAAAAAGGGTAAATTTATTAACAAACAACAAACAAAATACTAATAATTAATTTCTGCGCCATTGGAATCTAACACTAATCGTAATCTTCTTGGCATTGACAAAATAATACTTCTGGTGTAATCCGGAGTTGGCCCTTTCCAAATTTCTTCTATTTTATCAAATAACTCTTATTTCATTCTGTGGTTTAAATTTTATTTCGTACATTTTTTTTACCATCAATCCCCAAACATTTTCAATTGGATTTAAATCAGGACTTCTTGAGCACCAAGGCGGACATATTACGTTGTTTTGTCTAAACTAGTTCCCTATATTTCTTGCAGTATGTACATGGCAGTTATCCTGCTGAAATATAAAGTTATTTCCTTCAAAAACTATCGCGGCAGAAGGAAGAAAAACGTTTTCCAAAATCTGAAGATATATATTACTGTTTAGTGTTCCACTTTTTCCAAAATCTGAAGATATATATTACTGTTTAGTGTTCCACCAATATTCCAGCATACACCTGCACCGTAAACACTTATCCATGCCCACACATTAACGGAGAAACGTCCACTGGTTTGCTTTTTTGAGTATACTTCTCATCATATCGGTAATTTGGTGGTCTATATACTCGAATCCTTCCATTATGTAGACTAAAAAGTTTTCTCATCGGAAAAGATATTATTTCGCCAAAAAAAAATCATTTTCTGGTAAATATTGCATAGCAAACCCAATCCTTTGTTCCTTATCACTATTTTTTAAAAACGGCTTGGTTAAAGCTGCTCGATTTCTTAATTCGGAACATTGTCTTACTCGGCGTTGCGCAGTTCTAGATGAAGCAGGGAATCCTGTTCTGTGCATAGCGGATACTGCAGTTCCATTTTTTTACAATTCCTTGAACAGTACTTCTAGGTACTCTAAAATGATTAGCTATTTTTCCATAAAACCACTCTATTTCTACTAAACATATTATTCTTGATTTTTCAATAATACTTAAATGAGGCATTTTTAAATCGAATAAGATAATGACAATACTTTGACAGATATCATGATAACAATTAACACGTTACAAGGGTAATAAAGGTAAAAAAGTTGCACTTACAGTGTCACAGTTTAGTGTACGAAATTATTTGTCGTCAACTGTACTCTGTTGGTAAAATTGGGTTTATTAAGCCATAGTATGGCAGTCGTCAGAATGTGAAAAATTCAACACACAAAAATAAGACTACCATTATTTTTTTCTTTTCCAGAAAACTCCCTTCGCCAAACCTTCGGGAGAAAAATTCGAACTGACGCAGTTCTTCCGCGAGTGGCAACAAGCGCCCCTCCTGGAGACATTCAAGGAATTGCCCCCCATCGAGGTCACCGACCTCCAAAAACAGCTGGAGACGTTCGAGAGCGACCTCAACGTGTTCGACAGCATCGTCCAGACCCTTTGTCAGGCCTCTCCCAACAACAATTGAAACAGTCAGTAGGGAGAAATATTTATTTATTTTTTTGGTTTATTTCATATAATATGCATTTTAAAAATGTGCCCAAATTTGTAGGTTATGTACGAATATAATCCCTATGTGATTGACTTTCGGGTGCGATCGTTTTAGATCGGGTATAATCGCCGGTGGGTCGTCGCGTATAGTCTGTTCGCCGGGTGTTGTTTGTCGATAGTTCTCGTGCCAAATTAAATATACTTGTCTGATTTTATTGATCATCTTCTTTTTCTTTGTCATTAAAAAAGGAAATTTCTTTTTTCGGCGGAGCAGACTGTACATCCGTGCTCGTGGAAAGTCGACCCTCGTCGTTTATTTCCTGTTTAAAATGTGACGAGTGTTTGTTTTTGGTTGCGTCGGGAATTTTTGGTTACTTTGAATGTTATGTGGTGAGTGTATCGAGGAATTGTGTAGACTAGTTTTCTACAATTCACTAGGTAGGAATGTGAATTCTCAAGGTGTTTTTAAAATCATTGCTAAAATGTTCTTAAGCCGTCCCTGTCGGCATACGAGGGCAGATTGAACTGTGTTCGGTGTTCGTTGTAAGTATGTAACTATCACGTCGGTTGAGTCTTTTGTTTGGACAACTGAAACGGCGGCCTGTGCTCGATGTAGTAGGCTATTCGGGAAACTTTTCAGTCTGGCCTCGTACTTATACAGGGTTAGTTGAAATAACCGGAACTGCTAATTTTCTTTAAAACTACCTATGCTAAATCAATGAATTTTGATACAGGCGGATAACTTAAAAAATTGAATTGAAAATTGACAATTGCGGCGTTGCCAGATTTTTAGTTTTTTCTGTAACTCGAGGAATTTTTTTTTAAATGTAAAACTATTTTTTTTTATTGAATTCGATTCCTCCCATCAACATTACCATTTCCTGGTAGTATCTAATTTTTATCTCAAATAGTTCTATGGGGAAAAAAGTTAATTAATTACAACTCTAACTCTAAAAAAATCCAATCTATTTCCATTTAATAACGTTTCAAATAATGTGAAAAGGAAGGTTGGTAGACATAATGTACCTAATAGTTTCGATAACGATAATAACAACAAACTACTACTAATAATAACATAGCTAGTAAAAATTACTTACATATTATCGGTTTCATATTCAAATTAATGTAGTGTACTATAATATGTAAGTAATTTTTACTAGCTATGTTATTGTTAGTAGTTGTTTGTTGTTTTTATCGTTATCGATACTATTAGGTACATTATGTCTACCAACCTTCCTTTTCACATTATTTGAAACGTTTTTAAATGAAAATAAATTGGATTTTTTAGAGTTAGAGTTGTAACTAATTAACTTTTTTTCCCATAGAACTATTTGAGATAAAAATTTGATACTATCAGGAAATGGTAATGTTGATGGGAGGAATCGAATTCAATAAAAAAAAGAGTAGTGTTACATTTAAAAAAAAAACATTCCTTGAATTATAGAAAAAACTAAAAATTTGGCAACGTCGCAATTGTCAATTCATTTTCAACTGACCCTGTATACCAATTTATATGTTTCACAGGTTGGTATTGGTAACCAAAACATAAACACCTTCTGCTAAAGACTGAATACAATGCGAGAAAAAAGAACTTATTAATATAGTTTTGTACATAAATAGAGCTTAGGGCGCCGCCTAGAGGGCCAAAAATGATATTACGGGCCTGCTAGCTTGATTACGCAGCGTTTGGGAACGATATGCCTCGCCCGTTTTTTTAGTACAAATGTTGTCCGAGTGATTTGCGTATAAATGTTTATGGGTTTCGGGACTCGGCGGGCGTATATTTTCGTAAACCCCCCCGTATAACTTGCAGGTGTCGTTTTTAGGAAATTTTTATTGTACTTTGCGTAAGCCGGGCCTCACTTTTCGGCGATTCAAATCGACGACGATCGGGCGAAGACAGACGAATCATTTAATTTATAAAAGTAGGTACTTTCGTGCCGACCCAACATCTCGCTGTTTTTAGAGAACATTCTATCGTATGACAGACCTCTGGTACTCTCTCTTGTAAAAACGTTCAAATTCCATTACTATTTTCACAATAACCCAACTTTTTTTATCATTCTAATGTCACAATTGTCATATTTCATTTTCTCGTGCAACCGCTAGGAGGCAGACGTTGCTACGTCTTGCCTTGATTGGCTGCTAGTCGACAGCTTTTCATGAACTAGGCATTGAGCGCGGCCATAGCACTGACGAATTCCCAATAGTTACAAATTGAGTCGATTTAAGCTTAAAGAAAATCCGAAAAAGGTAATTTTTTGGATTTTCAACAACTACTTATTATTCTAGAGTAACAATCGGTGTATACGTTCACGTGGCTTTGAATTTGACGTCTTGTCGGCGTGTTAGAATAAAGGGAATGATATGTCTGTCCTGTCTTGCTCCATCGTCGATGGTTTAAATCCCCTTTTGAATGTTAGCGAGTAATTGTTACGGATGGAATGAAGCTTTAATAATGATATGTGTTTTGAATGCGCTTACTAGTTTATAAGTTTGTCTGTGTCGTGTAAAAAGTGAGGTTAGTTCAATTTTAGCGAGGAAATAGGCGAAAATTCGTAGTCTCAGCGTCAGCCGCATCTTTTTTTACGTCGTCAACTATAATTTAGTAAATGTTTCGATGCGTTATTTTTACCCTTCGGCATAGTTAATAGCATATTACATAATAACTAGTGTTAAAAGTGCAATTTTTCAAATGGAACATCCTATATATTTTTAGGTCCCTCAAAAACTAATTTTTGTAAAAAGTTTCTTATTCCTCCCCAACCTAAAATTCCGTAATTTAAATGAGTTTTAACTAACGCGTAATATAATATTTTCATAATATGTCTTACATTTAAAAATTTTTTAATGTTTTTAAAAATCGGTAGTAAACTTCTTAATTTTTTAATTAGGTATTCTAAGTGAAAATTCCAATTTAATTTACTGTCAAAAATAATTCCTAAATATTTTATTTTATTAACTTTAAAAATTTGGATGTCTTCATTTATTTGAATAGGTACTACCTATTCATATTTCGCGGTAGGTTATTTAGGTTTAAAGTAAACTTTTATAATTTGTTTTATTCAAATTAATTGTTAACAAATTCAAATTGTTATTAAACCAATTTTTTATAATTTTAAATTATATATTCGGAATTTTCTGTTCTCGTTAATGCTGCCAGTGATTATTTATTTTTATTGAGATGATTCATGATAATAATATCCCATTAGAGATATAACATTCTTTATAATTAACAAGCTATAAGAAGACATAAAATATATAGGGTGTTCCATTTGACAAAAGTAACTTACCCAAAATCCCCTATTTCTGTCTCTATTTAATATCATCCTTTTCAACGCGCCTGCGATAAAAGGCATTTTCTAGCCCATGCTTTTTTTGTCTCGCTTGCACAGGTGGTCATAGGAATTTTTTTTTATCGACGACGTAAGTGAAGGTGCGTCATTTGTCCGCTAGACTGATTAGGAAATATGAAAGCGGAATGTTTTTTTACACCGGAAATTAAAAATTAAGGGTGCATGTACCGTAATCATTAAATTTGTCAAAGTTTAAGTGCGTTAAAGATGTTTTAAAAAAATACGTTTTATAATATTTGCCTGGGAAAGATTTTTTTTAACGATGTAATCTTCATTTCTCAGACTTCAATTTTTTGAAATCACAATGTGTGCATAGTTTTCGAAGTCTACTTAAATGGATCATGATCAATAACCTTATTCGTGAACGTAAACATAAATCATGCAGTCTTTCTCTCTTGCTCCTATACGTTCGTAGATCAAAATAAGGTGAGAGAAGGAAAGAGAAAGCAGTACTTATTTACGTTTTCGTTTGCCTTTGAGTGCACTGAATGCATAATGTTGGACTGCAACCGTACCAGAGTTATTTTAATTTTTCATGTAACCTTGAGTAGGTTTGCATTGTTTTGAATGTGATTTCAACAGGATATGTTATTTTTAGTGCTGTAATTATTCATTTCAATTTCTATTAAATGCGAATACCAATGTGGTTATTTTTATCTGTTCACTACGGTCGTAACATGGTTAAATTGGTTTAAAAAAAATACAACTTTTTGCCCAATTTGGCAACACCTCGACGAATTAAGGGAGGAAACTCCCGGTATCCCGGTTTCGACTTCAGTAGTAAACGCAACTTTCTAGGAACCTCTTGTTTATTTTTGTTTCGATTTTTTGAAACATCCAATCTACAATATTACACATAAATAAATTATATACATTTTTTTGCTCAATAATGTTAGGTTATTATTTGCGGCTTAATAATTTATATTAGTTGAAGATGTGCATGTATTTTGTTTATAAAATCTGGAAAATACAAATATTATTGCTGAGCTTATATTTAAGTAATAAATTGTGTTTTATCTTTTACTCTGTTGTTTTATTATACCTACAGTGTGTATCAACCAAATGGAATAAATACGTGGGGGGTGTCCGAAAAAACGCTCGGACACGTCGATTGGTATTTCTAGTTCCCCCTTTTTTAAGAAATTTTTTTATACAGGGTGTCACGTAATAGTGGGCAATACCTACCAACTTTCTTATTTTAAATGCAACACCCTGTATATTATTTAATTTTTTGATTTTTCAGAAAATTTTAGACATTTCATGTAGGTACAATATCCTATTCCTATCTTCAACTGTTTCGGAAATATTAAGTGTTTTCAGATTTATTGCATTTCAGAGTTTTTATTTACTGATATGAACTAAAAAAAGGTGTAAATAGTTTTGTGTAAAACTCTTGACCTTAGCAAATTATTGTCTGTCTGCATGACAGTAGTTGTTAGTGGTATAGTCGTTTGAAATTCTTTATTTTAACTGCCAGGGTTGGGCTTGTTGGGCAAAATTTGATTTTTATTAAAAAAATCAAAAATCATTGATTTTTTTGATTTTTATTGACTCTTATTGATTTTATTAAAAATTTAACATTTTTCTCTCTTTTCAAATTAATACAAATTATTTTAATGTCGTTCTAACGATATAGTAGGTCTACATTCTACCCAAAATATTGTCAGAACGCGCTTCTAAAGTTTATATTATGTATTATATACCTACTACTTTTTTATTTCTTAAAAGCGCAAGTTATTATAATACTGTTGATTTTTGAAATTTTTTTTTAATATGTTATATTGTTCATTGTTCTGAATTAAAAATAAATGGTTTCATTAGATCATGATTTAAAAAAAAATCAAGTGCCCAGCCCCCTTGAAAAATTACATTTTTGAATTTTGACAGCGTCTAGCTTTCGAACTGTACGTCTTAGAGCAAAACGGCTTACATGTCCCTATCTTCGATTTTTATTATCTTTCCAATAGTGTCAACTTCCGGTTAAACCGGAAGTACTATATTTCTTACATTCGGTTTAACCAAAAGTTGACACTATTGGAAAGATAATAAAAATCGAAGATAGGGACATGTAAGCCGTTTTGCTCTAAGACGACAGTTAGAAAGCTAGACGCTGTCAAAGTTCAAAAATGTCATTTTTCAAGAGTCAATATCTCGGAAACTGTTAAGTATAGACTAATAATGCTTTTATTAAAAAATGTTCAGAATTTTATGCAGAATCCAAAAAAATTATATAAAATATGGGTATCCATTTAAGATTTAGATCTTACCCCCCTCTCTACTAGGGGCTTGAAGTAACAGGATCGACAATATACGCAAAAGATGTCCCCCTCGAAATAAAAATCGACGGGTCCGAGCGATTTTCCACATTTTCATTTTAAAGCAGGAAAATTGAGGTGTTAAGTTTTCGTTGGACCACCCTGTATGTCAGTATAGTATACTTTTAGCAGCCCAACCCTATAACTGCATATCAGAAAAATAGTTTATTTAACGGTACAGAAATGCAGAAAATAACAATTCTACAGATGATTGGTTCATGGAGATAAAACATGGACAGAAATAGAAGTTGCCCGCTTATTTCATGAAAAATTTCCAAATTTGCCGCCTATAACTCAAGGGAAAATTAGTAAAATAGAAAAGCAGTTTCGCCAGCTTGGACATGTAAAGCAGATAAAAAAAGTAGCTGCCAGTGCCGTAAGTGACAAACTAATATTCTGATCCAGCAAACCCACAACTTCCAGCGAATATGATATGGTTTCAGCAAGATGGAGCACCGTCCCATTACCAAATCCATGTCCGGCAGTACCTCAACCTAGTTTTTCCAAATCGGTGGATGGGGAGGCATGGATCGATGGAATGGCCAGCACGATCCCCTGATCTGACGCCAGTAGACTTTCTCTTATGGGTTATGTCAAAAATATTGTATACAAAACTAAACCCCTCGACTTAGCTGACTTAAGAGGACGAATAACGCTTGCGATTAGATCGGTCACCCCTGAGATATTCAGTAACATTAGAAGAAATTTCTATTTAAGATTAGGATGTTGCCAAGATGTTTGCGGTGATCATTTTCAACATCTACATTAATGCATTTTTTTTGTTTTTTACATTATCAAGAAGTTTTTGCAATAAATCTGAAAACACTTAATATTTCCGAAACAGTTGAAGATAGGTATAGGATATTGTACATGAAATATGTCTAAAATTTTCAGAAGAATCCAAAAATTTAATAATATACAGGGTGTTTCATTTAAAATAAGAAAGTTGGTGTTGGCCCATGTATTTATTATAACATTGATTCCATTTAGCTAATGCACTGTATTTGTATTTATATTATATTTTCTGCTGCTGCTATCCGACGTTGCCAGTTGTGTAAAATGTTCCCAATGTTTAAGGAATTTCGTAATATTTTTCTTAACAGTGGGGAAAAGGGCAAATAAAACAAGCACGTTTTTAAAAGTTAATTTTTTATTGATTTCATATCAAGTCGTTCTATAATATACAATTTAAAAGTAAGTTTTTGAAGCCTTATTTCATTTAAAGTTGAGATTTCAAATTCGCGCAGATATTTTAAGTAGAAAACTAATTTTTAGAAGATATGTGTATTACATATTTACAATAATATGTTTTCATGAACATAAAAAATATAGCACAAGTTTCAAGCTTAACAGTAACAAGGAAAAAATAAATAGAAAAACATTGTAAATATAAAATAACAGATATAAAGTTACGCAGTCTATCAACGATGTAATATACTAGTTTCTTAAAATCTATCCTATTTTTTTAGAATCATTAATAATTTTTTAATTATATTATGTATAGGCCTAGTAAATATATAGGCAACCCACTCCCCTGCATTTATCTGTGCTGCGGTGAAAAGTTTGAACTTTTTACAAAAAATGCTCTTTAACTGCTGATTTTATAAAAATGTTCTTGGAAACCCAGTTGTAGAGAATTTAATTGTCTATAAAAGAGGACCTTACTATGTTTGATGGTCTGCGGGCTGTTATAATATACAGTGCCAGTTTATAACTTGGATTAATTTCAGTAAATCCAGCACAGTTCTTGTTTTTGGGAAAAATGCTTGATTGCTTGGGCACCGGTATTTATTAACAATAATTGTCGATATCGTCTTATCTCTATCATTTGAGACACTATCAATATTTTTATAATAACATCACAGCTTAATCAAATCAAATCAAAATACACTCTATTGTTATAAGAAGTACATCTTGTTAACAAAGCTTTGGACAGTATTACAACTGTTTTATATTTTTTGGCCTACCCTGTACGCCGTTTGACTTGCAACCATTCCAAGTGCACCAAATATGATTATCGAACATGCACCAACTTTTTATCAAGAATAAAATTTTCTGAGAAATCGGTAATAAAAAAAATTCCCATATGTTGCACACTTAAAACAACCACACTGTATAAAGTAAGAAAAAGTAATCCAATAAATAGATAGAGATAGACCTTATGAGAGAACAAAATAGTCATGGTCAAAAATTTACACACAAATCAATCCAAGACGAAGACAAGCTCAATCTTACAAAAAATCTGACAGGAATATACACTAATCAAAGTTAAAAAAAACAAATTAAAGAGGGAATGCCTAGATATTATCATTGTAAAATTCCTGGATAGTATAGTAGGGTCTAGTAATTAGCTGCCTTTTTAGTCTTTGCTTAAAAATCCTGTAATCAATCACCTGCCGATAAGCTAGTGATGGTATGTGGTTATACATTTTGATGCTCTCAAATATCAAGGAATATTTGGTGAGAGTTGTTTTTGGTATAGGAAGAGGAATATCATTCACAGTACGCATGTTATAGGAGTTAACTGTTAATAGCATCATTTTTATATTTTTTATGGATAAGGCATAGGCCGTTTCCAAGATAAAAGTTCCAATCAGCTATTGCTTGGGCACACAGGTATTAATTTTAATATAAATTTTAAAAAATGATTGAATATTATTATATGAATTAATATAAATAAATAATTGAATATTTTCAAAAAAAAACCAATGCACTGGATTGACTGAATTTACTCCAAGTTGCAAGCCCACACTGTATATCATTCGATAAATAAGCGCCCTTTTCAACTTTGACCGTTCCCACTGTTACCAGCTCTATCCAGGTTGCTTATATTTTATACTTTACCTATAATTTAGTCTAATTTCGATATAATTTCATTCTGTTCGTTGGTCCATCTAAAGTATCAAAAATTACCTAATTTTTGACATACATACATATTTACAATGAAAGATCAATTGCTATTAAGTTACATTACTATACTTGTTCTATAAGGTTATGGTACACTTTTTACATTAATCGATACAGAGTTTTGACCATCCTCTTACCACTGATTGAAAACTTATCTATATAGGCCTATAATACAGGATGTCTATTTTAATTGATTCCAGTACTGCCATCTTTGAATGAATCCAAATGGCGACAATTGCCTTTATAAAAAAAAATACTTTTTGTTTTATACAGGGTGTCCGGAAATGATGATGAAAAAATTACAGTGTGTTTGGGACATACAAAGGTAAGTTTTCACCAAATTCCGTGAAAAAAAAAATTTTTTTTGTAAAAGATAAAAATAAAAAACCAAAAACTTGGTTATTTGAATTTTTCACATAAATTTTGAGGTTATGTGAAAAAAGTGTAAATACAAAAGTTGCAGATCTTTTTATTACCTACAACTTTGCCATTTAACGTTTTTCCATAGGACTTTTAGTTTTGCCGGAAATCGAGATAAATCGTTTTCTACCCTTAACAACTCACCCCCTTTCACTTCCCGACCTCGGATCGCCCGTAAATTATTTTTCCTTTAATTTTTGTTATATTCTCTTCCTTTTCCAATGGGTTTCATCCTACTATTATTTTTTTTTGTTTCAAAAAAGGTCTATTGGGAGAAAATCACATTTAAAGTTGCCCTATTTATACTCACACAAATTACAGTATATTTTGCAAACGAAAGGCAATCGGAAAATCTGCTACATGAGAAGCATGGTGTAAGTATAGGTCTTTCTATACAGTGTGTGTATAAAGTCTGGAAACGGCTTAATAACATCACAATTTACTGGCCGATTTAAACCAAATTTGGTACAGTTGTGTAAGAGGATCTAACGTACCGAATGACGATATTGGCGTTGTTGCCAGCTTTTTAGTTTGTCTGGAATTCGAACGAATTTTATATTTTTAAATATAACACCCAGTATATTTTTACATTTTTAAATTCCACATAAAATTATAATTATTTTTTATTATATGCATTATTAGTCTATACTTCATAGTTTCCGAGATATTGACTCTCGAAAAGTGACATTTTTGAACTTTGACAGCTTATAACTTTCTAACAGTACGTCTTAGAGCAAAACGGCTTACATGTCCCTATCTTCAATTTTTATTATCTTCCCAAAAAAATCAACTTCCAGTTAAACCGGAACAACTATATTTCCTGCTTTCGAGTTACATCCGGTTTAACCGGAAGTTGATTTTTTTGGGAAGATAATAAACATTGAGGATAGGGACATGTAAGCCGTTTTGCTCTAAGACGTACTGTTAGAAAGTTATAAGCTGTCAAAGTTCAAAAATGTCACTTTTCGAGAGTCAATATCTCGGAAACTATGAAGTATAGACTAATAATGCATTTAATAAAAAATAATTATAATTTTATGTGGAATTTAAAAATGTAAAAATATACTGGGTGTTATATTTAAAAATATAAAATTCGTTCGAATTCCAGACAAACTAAAAAGCTGGCAACAACGCCAATATCGTCATTCGGTGCGTTAGATCCTCTTACACAACTGTACCAAATTTGGTTTAAATCGGCCAGTAAATTGTGATGTTATTAAGCCGTTTCCAGACTTTATACACACACTGTATGTTTAAATTGAAGTAAATCGTATGCGCGGTTTCTGAGAAATTCGGTGATAGCGAGTGAGGTCAAAAATTGGGCTCATTTACAAGTGATCAACTTTTAAGTACAGTGCGTTTTGCATCTACCCTAAAACTAAGCTACTAATACTTACATATTATTATTATATTACGTATTTGTACAAAATCTCAATTTATTAAGTAACGAATACATAGGATGATTTTTATGATGATTGTCAAAAATATGTGTCAATGACGATGAAGATAGGCGCAGTCGGTAGTTGAGCTGGTGTATTTTCCATCACGCAGACACGTTTATAGGATTAGGATACAATTGTCACATGAGAAAAATATAGTACCTGAACTAACTTAAATGTAATCTAGCTCAGAAGATACGGTTGTATTCATAAAAAAGGCGTACAAGAATTAGAATAAGAGGTAAGTTTTGTCATATTTGCGTAAAACCGGCTTGTCTAAATGATTGTTTATTGGAGGTTATCACACGTCATAGATTAGCAAAAATGCAAAGCATTGGCGTCGGTGTAATTAATTTTAAAACTGCATGGTGCAGGTGGTAACGTTCGATAAACTTTGACAGAAGAACGTAAAATGCCTCGTCACTTGTCTGAAGTTAAAAAGGCTCAAATTGTATCGAGAATCGAAGAAGGATGGTCAATCCGTGCTGTAGCGCAGTTGTATAATAGAAATAAAAAACTATATTGAAAGTTAACCAACGCTGGAACAAGAAGAATCCCTAAAGAAGAAAATTGGTTCAGGTCGTCCCGAACGTTCCAACCCTGAACAAGATGCTGCTTTTTTGGGATATTGAAGAAATAATCCATTTGCAACTGCAAGGGATGCTGTTATTGATACAGCATTTCCTGCCTCCCTACCTACCGCCAGCAGGAGAGTCAAGGAATCTGAACTAAAATGTCGCCCAGCATAATGTGAAAGTGCTGCCTTGGGTTGCTTATAGTCCCGATATCAATCCAATTGAAAATATTTGGGGTATAATCGTAAAAAAAATATATAATCGAAATTTTAGGCCACAAAATTCAGAAGATTTATGGGAAATAATACATGCGTGCTGGGAAGCGCTTGATCCAAATATTGTATCAAATATAATTTAGTCAATTCCGAATAGACTGGCTCAAGTAATAGAAGAACAGATGAGCAAACATTAGATTTTATTTATTCTTGTTAAACGTGTTTTGCTTCTATTGTAATTTTTACAGTGGCGGCTCGTGACTAGCAAGTCAGGGGGCGCTGGGTTTAAATAATGCAGATAACTATAATCAAATCGTTTATTTTTGTTAAACATACCAAATGAAAACACTAACAAATATTATTTTTCGAAGTGAAAGTCAAATCTTAGTTTTTTTTTCGGAAATAAACTTCTCGAAATTTTCCAACTTTATAACATAACTAATAGATTAGTCAAAACAAAACGTCAGCGGCATCGACAGGTCGCGTCGCGTCGAAACGTCAACAGCTGCTGTTTGACGGAAAATTTGGAGCCCATGCTCGTGCAGCTCGTCGTGCGATGTGTAGGTGACGTCACGCCTCCGTAGTCATGGCAACCGACTTAATAGTCGCGTTGAAGCGGGACGGATAATCGGCCGCCCGCGCTTGATTGGCTGTATCTTGCCCGTTGGAATATAGCTATGTTTGGTTTGAATTATCTTAATTGATTGCTTACATACATTGCGTTATTGGTTTTTTAAGAAAAGTATTTTTGGATTCTGTTTGAAATAATTGCAGGGAGGGCGGCGCCCCAGAGCCCTTCGTAACAAGCCGCCACTGAATTTTTATAAAACTGTCAAGATATATTATAAAATAAAAAAAATAATTTTTGTTGTTCTATTAAACTAACGCCCAACGCTTTGCATTTTTAATAACCTTTAACATGCGATAAGCCGGTTTTACGCAAATATGACAAAACTTACCCCTCATTCGAATTCGTGTACGCTTTTTTTATGAATACAACTGTACAAGGAGGAAAATCTGAACTAAATTAAAATTACAAGGAGGCTTTAAATGCACAATGGAAGCACAGTGATATGATATAATGACAAAAAGAAACATTTTTATAGACAAATAAACTTGTGGGCAAGTAATGGCGAACGTTCAGTCTCCCTTACATTTATCACAGAAACAAAATCGCTCGTAAAAGATCACCGTCAATCCGACTCGGAAGAACTATTATCGTTACTACTCTCAGACTCTCCCTCGCTCACTTTCTCTAACAGCAACAACACACTTACCATCTCGGGCCTCTCTTTCGCTTTCTTGGCGACGCACAACTTACCTATCCTTATCAGTTCCTTAAAAATAAAATCGTAGCCCTCGGCTTTTTTGTCTTTCAGTTCCGAGATATTTTCCAACGGGTAGTTTACCACGTGTTCTTTGAGAAAAGCCGGTAGTCTCTTATCGCTAGCAGATAGAGCGGTAGCGATTTCGAAAAGTACCACCCCGAAACTGTACGTATCGATTTTGGTACTGAATTCTTTTGACCGTAAAAACTCGTCCGGTAGGTACGGTAGGGTACCGTGTATCCTACTGACTTTTATGTGTGTGTAGTGCCTCTCCGGACCTTCGCGGGCCAATCCGAAGTCGCCGATGCGGGGTTGGTCCATCGGGTCTAAGAGGATGTTGGCGCTTTTTATGTCCCCATGAATAAGGGGTTTGTTACCGTGGAGAGTGGTGTGAAGGAATTGCAGACCTCTTGCAGTGCCTTAAAGAGATATGTACAAATAAATATACATACATTAAGTTCTCCGTAAGTTTGCACCATATGGAAAACTTTTTTATTATTCATTTTACGAAAAAAAGTTATTCTTTATAAAAAGCCCTGCATGGTCTAAAACCTAAAATGCAACCATCAAATATCGAAATTTTCCAGTCATATACGAGGTTTGTCAAAAAATGTGAATTTTTCCCAAGAGTAAAGTACCTTTATTTTTCACATTATCAAAAATTGTTAAAAAAAAAAAGTTGATCAGAACTAAAAACCACGTCTAAATATGCAATTATACGCATTTATGTTAAAAATTATTTCATTAATTTATTACTAATTATTTAATTAATTTAATGCGTGTTATTGCATATTTAGACGTGGTTTTTAGTTCTGATAAATTTTTTTTAATAACAATTTTGGATAATGTCCATAATAAAGGTACTTTACTCTTGGGAAAAATTCACATTCTTGGGAAAAATTCACATTTTTTGACAAACCTCGTATATTACTGGAAAATTTCGATATTTGATGGTTGCATTTTACGTTTTAGACCATGCAGAGCTTTTTATGAAGAATAACTTTTTTTCGTAAAATGAATAATAAAAAAGTTTTCTTACGGAGACATACTGTATATTGCAAATGTTAAAAAAAAATATGGGCTTAGAAATAGGTGTTGCTACCTACCAATGGCAATATTAAGTCTGGTCGGCCAGCCTAGAGTCTTTGTGCCGTCTTTGGTCCTTATTCTACTGTCGAGGGAACCCCCGGGCATATACTGATATATCAAGCATGGATGTTGACCTCCTGAGAATGCAATTAAGGTTGAATTCTCAACGTCATTCAATCTATTGCCAACCTATAACCTATTTCGCGTTGATTTTTTGAGTTTATTATTTTAATAACTATCATTTAAAGAAAATTAATATCGCCGGTACATTATTTAGGTAGTATCTGATATATTACAAAAATATCAATTTATTTTATTGCTTATTTTGGGAGAATTGTATAGTGAAAGAACAATGAGTGACAATGACATAATAATGTTAAAAAAAAACCGTACCTGATGTTTTTCGCTATACAGTTCTCCTAAAAGAAGTTATGAAATTCCTTGATATTTATTAAATATGTCAATTATTACCTAAAGAATATCAAGTCGATATTGATTTTCTTTAAATTTTGTATAGAAGCTAGAAAACATAAATAAATCTACGCGAAATAGGTTATAGGTTGGCAAGCGTGTTGATACTCCTACCTTAAAAAATAATATTCAGTATAAAAATTCGTATAACCATTTTTGGACATAATGGATAAAATGCTTTTGACTTAACTTTCAAAATGTCTTTATTCCAAACTAACTTTTACAGTTCATTACATGGAAAGTGACAATATAATATAGAAAATACCTAGTAACCATTAAAAAAAATAACAATAAAAAAATGGAAGTTAATCCAATTTAATTCATTAATAAAATCAATTTAAAAAAAAAATAGTATAAATAATTTAATTTAGTAAATATCTTTTTACTTAATTGTTTTTTATAAATTGCCAATTTTTTAATTTTTCTGATATTTTTTGGAAGATTGTTATATTTTATTATTCCGTCATATTTATAAAAGCGATTTTTACTGGTATAGTTTGATAATTTATACAACGTCTGGTGTTATGATCATGTAATGTCTTATATTGTCCTGAAGTGTTATGTTTGATTTTTTTTCTTTTAAAATAATAGAGTGAATTAGAATACAAATTTTTAATTTATAAATGATGTTTTGAAAGTGTAAATACCCTTTCGGTCTATATAGATTAACAGTTGGTTCTAAATGTGGTAATTTGTGTATGCATTTAATAACTTTATTTTGCAATTTTTGTAATGGTTTTAAGTTTTATAAACAAGCAGATCCCCATGCAGAAGCTAAGTATTGTAATTTTGAATATATTAATGAAAAATATATATTTTTTAAGTATTTTAAAGGAATGAAATATCTAGCTCTGTACAAAATAGATACCAAAGGAGATATTGAGTTGATAATATACTGGATATGGCATTTCAAATTTAAATTTTCGTCTGAAACATCATAAAATTTTTTGTCGTTTTTGAATATTCAATATTTTTATTATTATATGTTTAGGGGTTAATGACTTACCAATACTATATCCATACAAGGGTAAGATGTTGTCATGACGATAGGCATTCAAGCAGTGTAACTCTGTCACAGACTGTCGAATCTGTTCAGTAAGGTCCTTTCTGGTATTTTCTTTAGTTTCCAGCCTTTTAATAGCTACTTGCGTGCATTTCCAGATTCCTAGGATAGTATAACAGCATCACATTATTCTTTAAATTATAAGATATTTTTAAAGTGTGTACCAAAAATGCCAACTCTATTTTATACAGAGCACCCAAATCTATGTACTAGCATTAATAACACATCATTTTTCTTTGTTAAGCACTTGGATAAAACAAACTTTATAAAAAAAAACTAAAAATATTTACCTACCTCTAAATACAGTTCCAAAACCGCCTTGCCCCAAAATTCGACTAGAGTTCCAATTATCAGTGGCCTTCTCAAGTTCCTCGTATGGTATTTGTGGGGTAGCCCCAGCACTCTCGGCAACACAGGCTGTCAACATCTTCGTAGAGTCTTTCCTAAGGTTAGTCAAAGGTGACCGAGGAGGGTTGTTATTGCACTGCTTAGGAGCTTGCTTTTCTAACGTGTTAGGAGCCAGATTCATTGTTTCATTGCATTCATTACTATACTCAAGATTTAGAGGCTTATTGATGCATTTAACGCTGTCTTTATCAAAATTCTGATCAGGAACCTTGCTGTCCTGTATCTGGAGTCTTCTCACTGCCTTGTTTAGATTGTCTTCTTTGATAAGGATATGGTACTTGTCATCAACAAAGCTTTTCAGCAACGACATGCCTTGGTAGATTCCCATGCGATTTAGCAAAACAAAGAGTTCTAAAAAACATTAAAAGCTGTTAAAAACTATTTAGTTCAATCTAAAAAAGGTTTAAAGATATATTTCATAATATGAAAAGATCTATTTACCTATAACGGTATGATTTTGATGGCCCCACATAGTCAAAAGTTCATTAGATGGGGAATTCCCACGATAGACTTCTGTTTTCAAATTATCCATGGTGATTTCATCAAAATGCATCTGCTTGAGACCCAGCTCTTCCCATTTATTTTGCTGGTCTAAAATATGGCACAGTTTTCTTCTTTCTTCATAAGGTAAATGGTAAATGTACATCTGAGGTTTCGATACAGACATGATTTTCGTAATTAAGGTTATGCAGTCTAATAAGCTATAAGCTTCTCTATATGGAATGAAGAAGTGAAAATAACGGATAATATCTGGTTAGCTTTCGTAAAATTATTGTGGAATTTCCAGTTTTTTGAGGTCATGACTAGAAATTATTAACTTTGTTTACATATTTGACAACCAGAATCAGACATCACACCACAGAATAAAGAATCTTTATTCTGTGCATCACACGCACACCTAGCCTCACTTTCTTCCAGATTTTTTTCTATAAATTGTATTTTCAGAATTTTAGATTGATAGATCATTTCGAATTTTTGAAATTTAAGATTTGGATCTAACAGAACCGGTCCTATTAATTTGCCATCTATGAACCGGAAGACAAACCACTTACATACTATTTCAATTTTAATCTACTAGATGACGCCACCACAAATAAGGTCTTTATAAGAAAAGTAACGACAATCACATTTGTCCCGTTTTTGTGTAAAAAAACGTTAGCACTACATGGTATAAAATCACTTTGTTTAGTAATAAGTTAAGCGCGTCCGAACGTTTTAGTAAAGAACGTTTGAACAGACCAATTTTGGCTATTTGTCTAGAAAAATGTTGTATAATACAAGACAAATACAGATACTACTTAATCTACAATAAAAGTGATTACTATAATATATCCGTGATATATTTTACATGTACCATATTTTTATGACCATAATCAATTTATGCAAATGCAGTTGAGCAGTTGTTATACGGTGTACATGTAAAAATAAAAACACAACAAAACGCCTTAAAAATGGGCTATGAACACTGTTAAAGTCTTGGTTGATAAAGCAAAATGTAGAGAGGATTCAACCATTCCTTGCCAATGACTACTAACCATAGAAACATGGGAAAAAAAGGTTAAATTTAGTAAAATCGGATAAGTCGTTGATTTTAATGATTACACTTTCAATAGCTTCCCCCACTCTTATCAAGGTGGGTACGCCAATGAGCCTTAAACCAAAATGATGCATAATTATCTAAGCTTTTTAGTGACCAGAGGTGTGCCGTATAATATGGGAATTTCAGGAGAAATTTAGAATTTTAAAAATTAATCTTTAAGTGTACCCACTTGCGGCGAAATGCAGAACTTAAATAATTTCCAGAATTTTCTCATAGCCACTTTAATAATAATTTTCTTTCCCCCAAGGTTCTGCTTAGTAATTTCCGAGATATGGCCGGTGCCGGTGGCCAGCCTTAATGAAACACCCTGTATAGAAACACCAGGGTAGAAATAAAACGCATTATTTATATACTTTATAGAAATAATTATACTAAACCATCCATGAGCGACTAGGAAATCAATATAAAAAAAGAAAAAATATTCTTCTTGACAATTAGGCGAGAGTTTATTTTAATAATTCATTAAAAATACGTTCACCATTTGGTCAAGAATTTATTTTCATTTTCATTGCCTTTTTATATTTCACCATACATAGAGACACTCATATCTCGGAAACCACTAAGCATAGAAACTTGGGGGGAAAAAATTATGATTTAAGTGGCTATGAGTTAGTTACGTTAATTATTTGGGTTCTGCAAAGGTAAGTAAATTTAATTGTCGAGCAAAATGTACAGAGGATTTCAGTCATTCTTTTATCTATCAACCATTTCCTTCCCAATAATTCTTTTGCATCATTTATATGTTAACATGAACGTAGACTTATAGGTATGTATGCCTGATCGTATATTCTATTCTGTAGGAATGTAATCTTTGTTTATTCTTTTCAAAAAAGAGTAAATGGTTCTGAATGTCGGTCGGTCCGTATCGTCTCTATACCAACAGCTGCACATGAGGTCGTAGATGTCCGTAGAACAGTGAGGAGGCTTGTTGAGAAGTACCTAGAAAAATATTTTTCTAATTTTGTGTCATAACAAATCTATTACGCATTTGCGTATCGTAATGAAGCTATTTCGATACGCGTTTTTTCTTTATTTGATGTTGGTAACATTTAAATGTTTTGTTTCATTGACTTGCGCGGCCTTTGTGATTTACGAGAAAACCCATTTTTCGCAGAGGAAAAATAACTTGATAACCTACTTTTTTATTCTGTGCGGATAACAGTCATGTATGTTGGTTGCATAAATCTATAAATCAATCTTTTGTAGATGCTTTAAGCTATAATTTTCTGCCAAATCCTATCCAAAATTCAATCTACTAACCTTCCAATGTCGATTTTAACTTCAACTTTATTTGAATTTTCCATCTTCCCTATACTAAATTGCAATGCCGTGACGTAAAATCACGTCTTTTGGAATTCGAAAAAAAGTAGCAAAATCGCCCCAATTTCCGAACGCTCTGTATATGTACCGAATGTACAAGGATCACACAACGTATTCCGTCCAATTTCAAATCTCATATCGCTAAAATAACTTTAGAATCTCGTGGTGAAAATGGGTCAATAAATCAAAAAATGAAAGTTCGCAAAATAATTTTTGTTGTCCAGAGGCTACTATGATAAAAAAATAGTATTACCAAACATAAAATTTAGACATAAAAATTTACAAAATTTGAAGGATTTATTTTCTTTTTAAATAATGCGTTTTTTATTGAAAAAACTACAAATTAGAAAAAATAGTATAACGTACGTGTTATATAAAGCAGTGTTAAGCACTTGTCCCGTTATAAAACTCGCCGCAAGCGGCTAGTTTTTTAACATGGACGCGTGCTATGATGCTTTATAAAACGTGTACGTTAATATACTATTTTCTTACAAAACATCTTAACGATTTGTATGAGGGACATACAATAATTATTAATAAGTATTGATTTGACAGATGACGTACTACCATTATAGACGGTACCAAAGTGGGCGGGGCTTAGTAAATCTTAAAAGGGGATGGTGGACTCTGCGTAAAAGTAGTACAATTACTAGCATGACTAGCAAGGTGACCTCATATTAGAATTCGCTAGCGATAACATTCTATAGCGATACAAGCACCCCTCATTTTTACCTGTAATTCCCCTCCATAGTACATATGTTCGGCGTTTTGTATGACTTTCTCGTTTGTCAGATTGGCAAAAGGTCTCTCGCAACAGAAATTCAGGATCTCCCACACAGTAACAGCGTAGGCCCATACAGCACTATAACAGGAATACCTATCCTGAAAAATTTAAAAGTATAAATTACTGAATCTGGTACATACCCACAGGGTTGCCCAGAAGTCCGGAATAAAATTAATATCGCCTTAACCTGTAACTTTTAAGCAGTGACGGATCCAGAAATACTCCTAAGGTATGCAAAAAATCAAAATAAATTAGTACCTATATTTATATTTTATATTGTAAAAAACGTAACACAAATTTTTGTAACAGGTAAACAAAAAATAATTTTCAATGTTTCAACGGGCTTTAGGGGGGGCCCGGGCCCCATTGCCCCCCCCCCCTGGATCCGCCACTGCTTTTAAGGAAAACGCTCGGACACATCAATTTGGTTTTATGCTCATATTTTAACAGTATTCGTTTGTTTTGTTATAGACATTATTTGTCAAAGATAAGCGATATCGATCTTTTTTTTGAATGAAAACATACAGCTTGTGATACATCATTTGAAAGCTAATATCTTGTACAGTATGCTCATAAATTTTGGCGCCATTCTGTCAAGCTATTTCAAAATGGCGACTGTTAAAAGTTTTTAAAAAATTTCTATTCAAATAAGCGAAAATTA
The DNA here is from genome assembly GCA_963969555.1 of Polydrusus pterygomalis. Lineage (NCBI taxonomy): Eukaryota > Metazoa > Arthropoda > Insecta > Coleoptera > Curculionidae > Polydrusus > Polydrusus pterygomalis. The sequence goes on along the minus strand of OZ018382.1, from coordinate 1,522,513 downwards.
TAAATTATTGATGTTTTTTTACCTTTCAAGGTAAGAAATCTTCATTGTTTCACGTTGTGACATTTTGTGACTTAACAATAGTTATGGTTTATTTGTTATTTATATAAATTTGTCAAATTTGTGGAATATTTTACAAACAGTGAGCTGTGAAATTTGATTATCCGGATATTTATATTTAGCATTAAATAAAGTGCACACTTCACTTTGACTTCCTATTTTATCTCCACATTCCAACAATATCAAGACTTCGATTCGCTCTTTCCGACAAAACCATTTTTGTTTAGAAAATTGTAAAATAATACTTCGGAAATACCTAAATTAATTTTACAAGATTTCTTACCTTGAAAGGTAAAAATACATTAATTTATTGGATTATCATTTCCGATTATTTAAATAGAGGTTTTTTAAAAACGTTTAACAATTGCCATTTCAAAATAGCGCATACTGTACGACAGTGGCGCACCCAGGGGGGGGGGGGCTAAGGGGGCCTTGGCCCCCCCCAAAACCCCCAATGAAATGAAAAATTATGAAAGTGGATAAGTATTTTAAAAAGTCAATTTTCTTAGATTTACCTTACGGGCCTCGTTTGAGGGGGGCCAGGTGGGGCATTTGCCCCCCCCCCCCCCCTCCCCCTGGAAGTTGACTTATTGACAAAAGTTGACTTATTGAGTTTTAATATGGTTTGATTGAATGTATGAATTTATTATTTCGAGTTTTCCCTAATATTTTTGTTATTATTTTGGGGTAGTAAAGACTTATTTTAATAAAAATGTTTTAATGCCAAAACGACTATGAATGTTTGAGAAACAATTTTAGCTCATTAAGTATTGAGCAAAAAATTGAAATTAAAATTAAGGGAAGACCTAAACTCTCGAAATTAACTTGATACATTCCACAAAGTGTAAATCTAGGGACTTTATTGTTATTGATAAGTTTGCTGCAAATAAAAACAGATGAATGAACTTTACTTTTGAACAATGTGCGAACGAAACTAAATTGACGTGTCCGAGCATTTTCCTCAAAAGTTACAGGTCAGGGCTATATTAATTTTATTCCGGACTTCTGGGCAACCCCGTATAATGATATAATTTCTGCACGATCTTTGAACAGCAAAATTATAAAGTATAAATTATATTTTGCCTCTCATCGAATTTCTTATAATATTTTTATTTCTGCGACATTTTCAATACGTCAAACTCAATATTCGAAATTGTATCTTTTTTTTCTCTCTCTCGTAAACTCAATCAGGGCATTGCCAATGTTTTTACGGCACTCAATAAAACTTTGATCGAGGAACTTTTTATAAAAATACTCATGAAAGTTGCCAGCTTAAAAAGTGAAACTTCACGTCGTCATATAACGAGTGTAAGGTGTTATGTACAGATATGTTACCAACGAGCATCCTTGTGCTTGTCTAGAATTGATCGTAGATTGTAAACATTTAAAAATATACAAAATGTTTTATTAAAAAAATTAAAATTGATACACGTAGCATTTCTAGGATACACCCCGGATAATATATTTTTTCTAAAAACAAAATAGATTCTTGCTTAAGTTGGCAGTATTCTATAGTGTGTCCAAAAAAGTATGCAACATATGGAAAAGATTTTTATTACCGATTTTTCAGAAAATTTTATTTTTAATAAAAGTTGGTGCATGCCTTAAAACTATAAATGCATATTTCATATTTCACCTGCGGCTAATAGTAAGGGAGCAAATGCCATTTTTTCTAAATTGCTCTCAGACTGGACTTGACCGTACTAGGTGAAAATGACAAATAAATTATTAGTTATTTCCACTCGAATAAATAGAGTTGAATTCTGTTATAATTTTTATTACAACCCAAGCTGGCTAACATGTGTTTAAATAGGCGTGAAGCACGCTAAAATCTAAACCCACCCGTATCATTGAAAAGTTTTAAAAGGTTTGCAACTACTTAATACATTTTTATAATAAACACATGATTAACATATTTGATTAATATATTAAAATTGCGTAAACAAAAAATCGACCAGAGGCGTACCGTTTAGGGAAAAATAGATATTAAGAAGAAAAAAAAAATCGAGACACCTAACTCAAATTTCGTACTCGGACTAAGTTTTTTATTTGCAAAAACATTTCCATATAAAAATTTGTTGTATTTGCACTAATTAAGGTACTTTACTCTTAAGACCATTTCGAAAAAATGGCATTTGCTCCCTTACTATTAGCCGCATGTGAAATATGATATATGCATTTATAGTTTTAAGGCATGCGCCAACTTTTATCAAGAATAACATTTTCTGACAAATCGGTAATAAAGAAGTTTCCCATATGTTGCATACTTTTTTGGACACACTGTATATAAAAGTCTGGACCGTTTCTTTATCACAAAACTGAATTGTTGGATGATTCAAAAAATTTGTTGAAAATGTAGGAATATTACAAGGAAGTTTACAAATTTCAATTTTCCTCGACTGCCATAATGCCAAAATGAAGCTTTTGAAGGTAGTTTACTGTAACTGGCAAAATATCTGTACGCACGCAGCGGCAATCCATATGTGTGTGTGTATTTAAAGTTTTGATGCGGCTTTGGTTGCTTTAGAAGCTTTTCCCGTCGCGGTTTCGCGATTCCACGACCCGATGACATTTTTCCCAAAAGGGTTTTTTAAGTCGATTGGTTGCTAGGGCGATATAATCATATATTATATATGATTTTGTGGATTTCTTGTGAGGATTTTTTTGGTTTAAAATCGACAAAACGGAAAAACATCGGAAACCGAGTTAAATTTTGGCAAAAACTAAGGCTATAAACCTATCTTTTTTGACTTGAATATTAAGTAATTTAAAAAAAAATACTCCTAAATATACAGTGTGGCCAGTAAAGTCCGCATCATATGTTTTTTTTTATTAATAGCTTTATTCGAAATTTGACTTTGGCATCAAGTTCTGCTTCGATCGAGATGGAAATTAAGCAAAAAAATAGTAGTCACGTGATTCGCATTATATCTGTCAAATTTTAATTTTTTTAAGAAAATAATTTAAAAGTGGGGGTATTTCTGAAAGTATCGAAAAAAGTTATTAGAAAAAGTTTTTTTAAATGCAGTTTCTAGCCCACATGCAAAATTTTAGCTGCATAAGATAATTTTGATTTTTTACCCATATTTTGTAAATTGCACCACTTTTGCAAAATAAAACTCAACGCAACACGCAACCTACATAAAACTTCTTAGTTTTGACAATGCTTTATTTCAGATACATTTTCTTTAAAGTAGCGCCATATTAAATGTGTGTTTTTCTACAAAATCAAAATTGATCAATTAAAGTTTGGTCGCATGTGATGCAAAGTTTATTTGTTTTTGACCCTGTATAAGGTAACTTCATAAAATAAATATTTTTGAAAACGTAGTTTGTGTTTGAAAGTAATACACCTTAATATTAAGACAAAAAAGAACACAGTGTCATTGGTAAAGTGTTTATTAAGTAGAAAATAAATTTTAGTGGTGGGTAAAAAATCAAAATTATCTTAAGCAGCTGAAATTTTGCATGTGAGCTAGAAACTGCATTTAAAAATACCTTTTTCAATAACTTTTTTCGATATTTTTAGAAATAACCCCACTTTTGAATTATTTTTTGAAAAAAAAATTAATTTGACAGATAGGTAATGCGAATCACGTCACTACTATTTTTTTGCTTAATTTTCATCTCCATGGAAGCAGAAGTTGATGCCAAAGTCAAATTTCGAATAAAGTTGTTAATAAAAAAAAAATCCCATGATGCGGACTTTGGTCACACTCTATGTTAAAATATCAGTTATACTTACTATCGAGAAATTTTACTTACTAAAAGAATACTTTCCCAAGGAAGCCATCTGATTGGCGCTGGGGGTCGTCCACCAATCTCTGCGTATTCTTTTCTATACTGGGGTTTTGACATTGCAATGTCCGTAATTTTTACTATATAACCTCGGCCTACTAGACAATTTCTAAAAAAAAATGACAATCTTATATAATAGCTATATAGGTATGTCACAAAATACTTGAAAAACAACAAAGAGTCGGGCAAATATTGGACCATATTCTGGTAAAAAGAATATAAATTTAATTATGTCAAAAATAAAGGATAAAAATGTAAAAAGCTAGTAACTATAGTTTGCTACACCTATATATACGTTCCTGCAGGTATATTCCTGATGTGAACTAAAAAACTTACCTTGCTGCTAAATCTTTATGAACTACGTGCTTGGATTCGAGATATTTCATGCCTGAAGCTATTTGGGTCGACATATATATTAGGCTTCCCGTACTGAAAAAATATATGCAAAATAATAGTTTAAAATTAATTTATACAGTCTGGACTAATAGGGGTAAAATACTTGGTATTTCGTATTTTTCAGTAACTTGGAGTAGTGATGTATCTTGGTATACTTATTAACTTTTAATTAAATTAATTTTATTATGATCAATTTAAACACATCAAACTAGGCCTAGGCTACGCAAACAAGGTATGAAAATAAAGAGAAACCCACACCAAGACAGATTATCCCGATGCATGTTTTGGTATATTTTATTTGCAGCCCTGCAAGGGCAAACTTCAAAAAGTTTAAAATACACTTTTTCTCTATACTTATATTATTATATAGAAGAAAAAATGTAAATACCGGTAAAAATATTACTCCACGGGTCAAGTTCTCGGGCAAAAACGTTTTTAAATTCTTGAACAAGAAATTGTGCTTGAAAACGTTTTAAACGTACCCAAGTTTTTGCCAAATTGGAAAAATCAATACAAGTTATATATACAAACTAATATTTGACTTGAAGTTGGGTACGCGATAACATTGAAGATTGGTTATTTTGCTGGTTTTGTTTGTTTTTTATATTCGATTTTATAAGTTTTATAGTTTAATTGACTGGTTCTCTTCCCTTTCGAACTAAAAACACGACGACGAATAATTTTTAAACAAATTTTAGGAACAAAACCTTACAAAACAATTTTCTATCCTTAAAATCTGATAGGTTTGCAACTACTAAAATTGAATTTTAAAGCCCGGACCTGTCTATTTTCCCATTCGTCAAACGATAATGTTGCAGGGCGCATGTCTAATTGTGTCTAGCTTTGTTTACATGCGCGAGGCCATAAATTGGCCACTTTCGTGATTATTGTTTGCTTATCTAAAGGTAAATATCTATGGAAAATAATATACACCAATTGTTACTTTAGAATAACACGCTGTTGCCGAGGACTACAAGGACAAAGCCCTTTTGGGTTATATTTGAGCTTAAATTGACTCAAATTGTAACTATTGAGAATTTTCCAGTGCTATGGCCGCGCATAATGTCGATTTCTAGCACCAGTAGGTATAGACAATTTTGGAATGTTGTTTTATTTCCCAATAAGGCGAGCTTTTAAAACACCAATACCTTTTCATCATTCGCAAACCGCTCGCCCTTTCCGTAGATAATACTAAACGTATATAGTAACACTTCTGCAATATATCTAACGTATGTCCCCCCGTCTCGAACGAAACTTTGCTCGTTCTGGCGCCAAATTGACAAAATTATTGACATTATATGAGACGTCTATTACTTTCCCTTAAACAAGATTATATTGACAGGAAACGCCGTCTATTTATTAGAAATTATTGGATTTCATTTTAACCAGGACGGAGAAAAACTTTTGAAAGACGTTTTAACTAGGAAACTATGACTTTGGGACGTTTTTGTTGCTATAAAGTTTGTTCAATGGAAACTTTACACCACAAAAGTCCATTAGAGCCGCGTGGTTTAACGCGAAGTATGTACCTTTTGCCAGTGCCGCAACCAAAACTGATTGGGCCTCTGTAACGAATTGAAAATGATAATTCTTATTTTCATTACTATTATGTTCAGGTTTACGAATTCTTAAATTCGTTAATCGTGTAATAATTTAATTGGGCTTAAACCCGCATTATGTGTTAAGTACCTACTATTAAAACAGCAAACAATTCGAATTTATTTTATAATCCTAGGTAGACTGGTAGACATAACATGGGTAGTTATTAAGTACATAATAATGCAGCAAACATGATGCAAAATCAAAATTTTAAGACACCACTTATAATGTTGCTTACCATGTATGGTAGTAACGGGGGTAGCAGTGAACAGTGATCGAGCCTCGTAGAATCCAAAAGACAGAAAACAGTAAAACACATGAACAGTCAACAAGTCTGCACAAACATTATGTCACGTACTATACAAGGTATTATACAAAACGACCAGATCGTCCAGAGTTTTTATTCGCAAAATCGTTTATAATTTCGTCGATATTTGATGTTTTAACAAACTCGTGTTCGATACTAAATAAGGATTAATCCAAAAGGCGTTGTAGTCCCATGGTGTTACGTAAATGGGTTTTTACTATTTTAAGTTTGGAAAAAGATCGTTCCGCTGATGCCACACTAACTGGTAAACTTAGAAATAACATCACTGCGCTAGATACATCTGGAAAAACACACTGATTTTTTATTTTGACTAGGATAGTCAATGGACAAGTCTATATGGTAGTTTGTAAATTCCACGCTTTCACGTATAATAAAATTCTTCTTCACTTAACGAAGTTAAATTTTCAAGATATAAAAAAATAAAATTAATTATTAAATGAAAATACCTATGAAAAGCAAAGCTGGCAGCAAATTTTGATGGGGTCTTCATTGTGTGTCCCCGGCCAGGGCCGGATCTACAGCGGGGCAAGCGGGGCGGCGCCCCGGGGCCCCCGGCAGGGGTTGGGAAGAGGAAAATATTTAGCTTTATTCGAATACATTGCCTCAATATCTCACAAATTCATCGAAAAGCGAGTTGGAGCAAGAAGCTGATCTGTTTTCCAAAACTTTCTCAGACGATGTATCACCTTCTTTTTCCTCTCAGTTGCTTACTGTATGATCGACATTTTCGAAAGAGATAAGTTCAATGAAAGATGTTAAAGAATTAGCCCGTTTCTTGATCATTCAGAATGCGTCGTTGTCGTCCAGTTATCCAAATGTGTGCACAGCACTTCTGATGTTCCTTTACTGTCCCTGTCACTACTGCGAAAGCTGAACGGACTTTCTCCAAATTAAAGTTGATAAAAAACTACTTGCGTACCTCAATGGGACAAAATAGAATCAGTAATTTAGCGCTACTGTCCATTGAAAATCGAAGAGCGCACAAAATTGACTTTAATAAAATGATAAACGAATTTGCCACTATAAAATCTAGAAAGAAATGTTTTTAGTTGTAAGTTCTTCCGTTTGTGACAAAATATAATGAGAGCGCGTTGTTTACGTAGATTCTAAGTGTAGAAGATTGCCAGATTATAGTAATAGCTGTTCCAACAAGTTGGTATAAGATACAATAAATATCTACATTAACAAAATACTGGTATTCTTACCCGACATTAATAGGGGAGAGTGGGGGAATCGTGCGCAGCGGGGAATCGTGCGCATCAAATTATTTCATAGTTTGCGGGCTTTTAACCGCCCCTGTCGAGTGCAACGCTGTCGCCTTCCTATTGTGGAGCACCGACACCATCAGTCACATCAGTTGTAAACGTTTGCATGGAACCAGCTCTGTTTATTTGAAATCAAGCAAATTTTTATAATTTTTTGATATCGGAAAATATGACGGTGATTCAATTTTTTTTCCTAATCGATAGAACATATTTATTTTATGTAAATGTATGATTTTGTGCATCTATTGATCTTGTTTTACATTGTTAGGTTAAGTAGTTTGCTAACTGAATAAAATATTGTCATTTAATACCTGAAGGGGTAATAATGCGCGTGCATGCGCAGCATTCCCCCACACGTAATCTATTGCTAATTTTTTTCTTATAGATGCCTAAAACTTATACAAGGAAAACCACAATTCTTGCATATACGGCAGAAGATTTATAAAACGCATTATTGGCGATAAGAAATGATATAGCAGAAAAATAAGGGAGGTTGGAAGGGCCTTCAATCTTCCTTGATCGACACTCGAACTCTTGGAAAATTACTCGAAGCTTCCTCGTTTGGGTTGCCAGCCTATGTTTTCAGAGAAAATAGAATCTGAGTTAAGAGAGTACGTTTTAAGGCTAGCAAAGCTATTTTATGGCCTAACACCCATGTGTGATGTGACGACTAGCTTTTAGGTATCCTGAGTAACATAACATTGTCCATAAATTTGACAAAGGAAAAGGATTAGCTGGAAAGGACGATGTATGAATTTTTAAGATCACCTGAGATAAAGCTACGCCGGAATACTTAATACTTTGAATGCGCACGATTGCGCATGATTACCCGCAACGGCGGGGAATGGTGCGCAAGAGCACTCTTGTACTTTTAGCAATATTGTACTTTAAGAACTTTATTTTTTCCTAAAATTGATTTACATGCTGAGAGTAAACTAAATAGCCCTTTCATTACGGTATTTACATTTAAATTATTTACAATAACATCAGTGCTATAACGATTTCCGCTTAAGTGCGCACATTTCCCCCACTCTCCCCTACTGTGGTATTATCAAAAGTAATTTCAATAAGGGGCCCTAAAATTTGTTTTGCCCGGGGGCCTATTCAGCTCTAGCTCCGGCCCTGCCCCCGGCTGCTCCTCCCCGGGTGTGGGGGGGGGGGGTGCCTTTTGCCCTTTGAAGAAAGTAATATTATTTTTACACTTTAAATAACGACAATCAGGCGCAAAACTATTTCGCAAACAAACATTATTATTTCCAAAGAACGAAATCAATTTTATTATTGTTGTATTTGTCCTCGGAATCGGGTTTTCTTCGGCGAAGTGCGGAATAACCCAATTAAATCGTCTGTAATTACGACGGAGGGATCGATTGTCGACGTGAAAAGTGGGCCTTTTTAACGAACAAAGTATTTTTTTTAAATTACATCGACCCTTTCACAGTAAAATGGGATCCCAAGTCCCAAGCATGGATTAATTGCCAGACATAGACTGTAATAATGCATGTAGGTATTGTAGGTATATACGTAACACGTACATATACACAAAGACGAGAGAGAGAGCAAGATAGACATCTCATTCTGTTTATTATAACAAGCCGACACGACGTCAAATGCAAAGGCCAACCAGGTTCTTCGCTAGAACCACAATAAAACCACCTAACTATATCAAATATTACTCTAGAATAATACGCTACTGCCGAAGACTCCGAAAACTAACCCCTTTTGGGTTTTAAATGAGCTTAAATGAACTCAATTTGTAACTATTGGGAATTTAACAGTGCTTTGGGGGCGCATAATATGCCGGTTTCAAGAAAAGATTTTATAAATGAGATGCGCGCTCTATCATTGTTCTGTCGTAGTTGTATACACAGTGTCACCAATAAAGTCCGCATCATATGGGATTTTTTTTTATTAATAGCTTTATTCGAAATTTGACTTTGGCATTAAGTTCTGCTTCGATCGAGATGAAAATTAAGCAAAAAAATAGTAGTCACGTGATTCGCATTATCTCGACTCGACTAAAACTCTTCCAAGTTCTTGCCCCGACTGTACCCAGCGTGGAAGAGAGCCAATGGAACACATTTAATGGAGCAAAATATCTCCGGATCGGTTTAAAAGCTTTTTAAATCGAATTTTGTAGGAAACATTTCTATTTTCGAGTAACAATACGAAAACCATTTGAGTAATTATTAATCGAATAATAGAGTTAGAAGGATTATTAATTAAAATAGTTCCTAGATTGCATTATGTTACTTAACAATAGGTAAAGCAAATTCATATACAGGGTTGCCCAGAAGTCCGGAATCAAAATAAAATAGCCTTAACATACATCATACATGTGATACATCATTTGAAAGCTAATATCACGTACAGTATGCTCATAAATTTTGGCGCGATTTTGTCAAGCTATTTCAAAATGGCGACTGTTAAAAGGTTTTAAAAAATCTCTATTTAAATAAGCGGAAATGATAAATCATTGTTGTTTTTTTCACCTTTCAATGTAAGAAATCTTCATCGTTTTACGTTCTGACATTTTGTGACTTAACAATAGTTGTGGTTTATTTGTTATTTACTTTGTCAAAAAAATAAAAATGTGTTTAACGTGGCAAATGCTGGAAATGTCCTCCACCCTCTACTTGGCATGCTCCCAGACGATGGTAAAATCCGTCGACGGAATTCCGAATGGCTTCAGCCCGTATGTTCTGTGTCTCCAATCTAATTTTGTATTTTAAATCTTCAATATTATTTGGCCTATTTTAGACAACTTTTTCTGTTAAATATCCCCAAAGAAAATAGTCTACAGGCGTTAGGTTTGGGTACCTCGGTGGCCATTCAATTGTACCACGTCGTCCAATCCAGCGACCGGGGAATATCTCATCTAAATATCTTCTCACATTGACACTAAAATGCGGGGTGCACCATATCTTGCTGAAACCAAATTGTTTTGTCTGGTATATCTGGATCTACTTCGTTGGGAAAAATTACAGCTAGAGCAGGCATCAACTCGAAGATTAAGAAATCCAGGTACCGCTCAGCTGTGAGGTTTCCTTCAAAAAAGAATGGCCCCGCAGAATTCAGTTATTAATAATACCTGCCCATACATTTCGCGCTTCAAATATCCATTGTGGATTTTCTTGACTTCAGAAACGATAATTATGTCTGTTAATCACCCCGTTTAAATAGAAAGTAGCTTCATACGAAAATAATATGTTCTGTGGAAACCTATTATTCTCGTCACACCGTCTCATCATTTCTTCGCAAAATTGCAAACGCCTGTCATAGTGATCTTCTAAAAGCTCTTGGACAAGATATACTTTATAAGGGTGGTATTTTTAATATCCAATTTTTCATCGTCGCCTAAAACATGTAGCCGTCCATTCCTAGGCAAATCCTTTACTGAGCCATGTTCATCAAATTTGTGGAATATTTTACTAACAAGTGAAATTTGATGATCCGGATATTTAGCATTAATTAAAGTGCGATCTTCACTTTCACTTCTTATTTTTTCTACACATCCTAACAATATCAAGACTTCGATACGCTGTCTTTCCGACAAAACCATTTTTGTTTAGAAAATTGGAAAATAATACTTCAGAAATACCTACCTAAATTAATTTTACAAGTTCACAATGTCACAAATTGTCAGAACGTGAAACAATGACGATTTCTTACCGTGAAAGGTAAAAAAAACATTAATGATTTATCGTTTCTGCTTATTTAAATAGAGATTTTTTAAAAACTTTTAACAGTCGCCGTTTTGAAATAGCTCGACAAAATCGCGTGAAAATTTATAAGCATACTGTTTGGGATATTAGCTTTTTTTCCAAAAGTTACAATATTAATTTCATTCCGGAATTTTGGGCAACCCTGTATATAACATGACAAGTGTCCTTCACCATAAGTACAAGTAAAACCCCCTTTTGGTCCTGCCCCCCCCCCCCCCCCCCAACCACACTAACTATGGGACATACCTAATAGGTTGATTCTCTGACGGCCTAATACTGCCGTTTCTATTCACTAAAAACTGTAAATATTGAGCTAAATCTCCCATTTCGCCATATTCAATGATGGTCCATGGAGGTTGTTCGGCAGTACAAACCTAGAAAATAATAGCAGATATTCTCCGTTGGTATTCATTATCAGATGCATGATTATTCTTTTAGCGATGGTAATTTTTATCAATCCCTGCAGTTTAGTACATTACTACTTACCCCTAGTACTCTACAAATATTAGGATCGTTTAATCCCGCTAAAAACCTGATCTCTCTCAGGCCTTCGACGGTATCGCCTTTGAATTTATCTGGATTTGAGGTTCTTATCGCCACTAGTCTATCGGCACCGGGCAGGATATCTTCTAAATTTTCAGTTTCGTACAGGGATAGCTGAAATAATTAAATATAAGTTGTTTAATTGGTCGTTATTAATGACCGGATTTGCATAGCTCATGGACGCACATTATTAGTATGCCAATTGTGCATATTAAATCAAGAATTTGCATTTTAACTAATGTATAATATATTATTTATTTAATTAATAATATTTTAACAGGGTTGCGAAAATTAGTATGTTTATAATGGGTGTCGCAAATATTGGCGGAACCAATAAAAAGTAATTATGTTTTCCTGAATGCTTTAGTCAGTGGAATTCAAGTACCTACTTATTTGATCTTAACATTTCGCGGTTGAGTCATTAAGACCATAATTACATTTATTTGGTCGTAATAGCATGTTCTATCCTTTTGACATATTTTCTATCCTTAATTGGAAATTTGAGAACTACTAAATATTTTGTATTGTATTTGTATAGCTAGGCGCAATTACCCACCCGACCACAGTCTGGTCTGTTTGCTTAACTATCGTATATGTTTTCAGGTGTTTTGGAGCTATTTTTAGTTTTTTTGGAGCAGTTTGAGTTGCTTTAAAGCTGCTTTTTAGTTATTTTGGAGCCGTTTTTAGTTATTTTGGAGATTTTCAGTTATTTTGAAGCTAATTTTAGTTACTTTCAAGTTGTTTTCAGTTGTTTAGAGCTATTTTTTTAGTTATTTTGGAGCTGTTTTTAGTTATTTTGGAGCCATTTTTAGTTGTTTCTAGTTTTTCAATTGTTTTGAAGCTGTTTTAGCTATTTTTAAGTTGCTTCCAGTTATTTAGAGCTAGTTTTAGTTGTTTTTGAGCTATTTTTTAGTTATTTTGGAGAAGTTTTAGCTGTTTTGGTGCTTCTTGAGTTGTTATGAAGCTTTTTTTAAAGTTATTTTGGAGCTGTTTTTAGTTCTTTTGGACATTTTCAGTTGGTTTGAAGCTGTTTTTAGTTATTTTCAAGTTGTTTTCAGTTCTTTAGAGCAATTTTTAGTTGTTTTGGAGATGTTTAAATTGTTTTAAAGCTGTTTTTAGTTATTTTGGAGCCGTTTTTAGTGGTTTTTAAGTTTTTTAGTTGTTTTGAAGCTGCTTTTTAGTCATTTTGCTTTCAGTTGTTTAGAGCTATTTTTAGTTGTTTTGGAGCTGGTTCTAGTTATTTTGAAGCCGTTTTCTGTTGTCTTGGAGTTTTTCAGTTTATTTGAAGCTTTTTTAGCTTCTTTTAAGTTGCTTTCAGTTATTTAGAGCTATTTTTAGTCGTTTTTAAGCTATTTTTAGTTATTTTGGAGCCGTTCTAGCTGTTTTGGAGCTTCTTGAGTTGTTTTGAAGCTGTTCTGAGTTGTTTGGAGCTATTTTTAGTTGTTTTGGACATATTTGAATAAAACGTAATCAGAACGACTTACCAGGGCACCAAAGCCAGAAATGGAATGGGCTATTAAAATTGGGCCATTGTATTATACTTACAAAAACATTATTCGGTACCTATATCGTTTTTTTTTTGGGACGAAGCCGTTTCCTTAATTAACTCAGCTCATGAGCACGAGCATGAGAATAGACAGGCATACCTATATGCTTAAGCTTGATTCATACTTTCGCATTGTTTACATAAGAAAGTTAAAAAAGCAATATCTTGTTTTTCTCGCAACCTTCGGAGCAATAAAATCACTTTAAAAACGTATTTTTTCCCTTTAGTCCTCGCGTCACAAAAGGCCCATCCACCGTGATAAATCAATAGGCAATTTAACTTGCAAGAAAGCGCCATTGTGCTGACTTTCAACAAAGTTAACTTATAGGGTCCAGTGACTTTCCGAACTTCCAAATACATGTATTTTCGAAGGATAATATTCGGAATTTGTCCAAGTTCGTGGACCGGGGAATGTGTTTTGTTGTACTTTGCGTGTTGTTACATGATTTGAATGAGTTTGTCGGGGCCGTTTAGTTATAATGTCGATGTAAAATGAGCCTAACGGGGGCTTCTGTTTATACTAGATTAATTTGTTATTCGAAATAAGCTAAAGCCAAGGCTACAAAAACAATATTTTACCGCGCGAGCAAATATTATTTGCATCAAAGAGGGCCTTGCATCTAAGGACGTAATGCTTATAGCCGTAGAGCTTAATACCTGTTGGGTGTCAGTAACTACCTGACAGTCGTTACAAGTAATTTGATTTATCGCTAATTTTTCCAATTTCTTGAACAATTCACACAATGCGATTTACGGAACAGCACAAAACAGTCATGGTTGAAGCGTATTTTCGAAACGGGGTTAGAGTAAATGGTGAGTGGCAATACAATCCGGGTTTGTGTATGGACGATTTTCACGAACATTGCTTTTATTGCTGGAGATTTTTATTAGTGCCTGAAAAGAACCGTGGCTGTGTTTAGGGAAACAGGTTCTATACAACACAAAAAAGGAGCAGGAAGACCATCTGTAAGAACAGAAGAACTTGTTGCAAACGTTCGTGAAATAATGCAAAATACGCCAACAAATTGTATAAGACGCCTGCCCCAAGAAGTGGGAAGATCTTATGGAACATGCAGGACTATTCCTAATTAATTTTTAATTTTGTAAACAACAAAAATAAATTTGTATTTGTCTACTTATTTTATTACTCATTAATTTTTTTTGGCATATCATATCATAATATGAATTTGACAAAATTTTAACCTAGATTTGGTTAGATATATCGTCCCCATATCATTGTGATCTAAACCAAGCCCTACGTTTTTTAATCCAAGCCCTCTTTAATGCAAATAATTTTTGCTCGCACGGTATTATTACCTACCTCTCCAGCATGACAAGAGCCTAATTTTTCGACCGGTCGCAACGAATATCGAGGAATAGGTACCAGTTCCACTTCCCTACACGAATAAGGCTGACCCATACTCGGTACGATATTCCAACAAACCAGTGGCGGGGATACCTAAAACAACAATACATTTAATGTTCCTTAATTATTTTTAAAATATTGTTTTCGTTTATCCTGTTTTCGCTAAATAAATTTGTTGCATGATAGAAGGTGGCAATGCCAAATTAGCTAATGCTCAAGCGTTTGACAGATGACGTATGACAATTAATGACGCTATCAAAGTAATATGAATTAGGACCACCTACTCAAAATACAGGGTGTCCGGAAATGATGAGCAAAAAATTTAGGGTATAATTCTAGACCGAAAATAAATGCTACCTCTTCCTATAACATTTGTTCGAAAATTGATTATTCCGAAGTTAAGGGTGTTAAAGTTAAATTTTATTTGCAGTTTTTTTGCAATACTTCTTGTCACGCTCACAATATTTTGGCAAAATCTCGTATATGGGGCTTTTTCGGCATGAGGAATACAATTTTTCCCACCGTTTTTTTGCATTTTGTAGAGGGCGCCACATAGGAGCCTATACTTTAATTTGAATGGTCCCAACTGTTTTGTCCTACACTGTATGCGCATTTTGACTGAATATTTTTATTCTCCTAACCTTTAACCTTTTGACATTGGTTTCAATAACTCTAACCGTTTTCGAGAAAAACGCTAAAATAACATTGCTTGCATGTGACGAATACGAAATCATTTTAATTTATTTTCAACCTTAAACATAGCATTAACACCCTGTAACTCCGTAAATAATAAATTTTCGAAAAAGTGTTGTAGGAAGAGATAGCATTTATTTTCGGTCTAGAATTATCCCACAAATTGTTTGCTCATCATTTCCGGACACCCTGTATCTTCACATTTGACTAAATACGCCCCTGGTCACAAATCAATCGTCTGTAGAAATCGCCAAAGTGTAGATTTTAAAATTTCACTGCTGCATTACTCAAAAAGGAGGAGGAGGAGGGAGGGAAAAGGCTAAAATTTATTATTAGCCCGCCATTTTTCATTACTTAACATTTCCAAGAGTTGAATTTTCATTTCTCATCCCTCGTGCTAATGCCCGTTAATTTATTGGAGCCCTTTTGTGATTTATTTCACTGAAAATTGGGAAAATTTAAGGGAAATCCAACGGGGGAAATTTAAAGAAATACCTAATAGGCACACTTTAAATGTACAGAGAGCGAGATGCCATTTATGCAGGTATCAAGAGGTGTCGATTCTTTTTAAAGGGTCAATTCAACGATGTTAAAATCGTCTCCTATATAGGGGCGTGTTTAATTTTTGTTAACAGTAAATTAGAAAAAAACTGGCCAACATATCAGAACCTATACAGGGTGTTATTTAAGTATGTGGCTAAACTCCAAGGGGTGCTTCTTTAAGTGATTTTAAGAAGAAAAGTTCATATAAACATGCATGAAAATGCATAGTTTTTACGATACCAGGGTGTCAAACTTTAAAAAAAAATCGGATGCTCGTAACTATCTCAACAAGAGGATAATTTAGCCTTAATTAGATTAAAATTATTAAGTCCAGTGGCGTCCCGGAAGACAGTTCAGCTAATATTTAAAAAAAAAAATTGTGTGTACTTAAGACCACACAACAGAAGTGAAAACTTCAACAAGGTTAATTCAGTGCCCACAAAAAAGTGCTAAACGCGCCTAAAGAAGTTTTCACTTCAAAAATAACATAAACTTGGAAAACGGGATAATTTTACTGCATACCAAACAAGATATTTCCTAAAATTGAACAACCCTTGAATTTTTACATCTTCAACAGAAGTCAGAAATCATAATAAATTAGGTCCACGGAATAAGCAATTACGGTAAAACTAATTACCTTACTTCACCCTACGTAAATATATATGCCAGAACATACCTGAGACGCAACAAGTGTGTATACAACGCACACTGTTTCCACGTCGATACTGAATGCGACTGATGGCGGCATGCTCCTTCATATAACGTTCATTCGGGTCAGGGTCAGTTCGGATTGAATATAGGAGTCGAATTCGAGCGTAACACAGCCGAGCGTGACGGCTCAGTTTAATTCAGTGCCCACAAAAAAGTGCTAAACGCGCCTAAAGAAGTTTTCACTTCAAAAATTGCGCGCCACTGACTTTTTTAAAATTATGTATTTTTTTCGAATTAAGCAACTACAAATACAACTATTTTATCTCCTGAGTTTTTTTCATATCTTGCTTTGTTTTCGAGAAAAAAAAAACACTTTATAGCGCTCTTATTCTTTTTCTGTTACTTTTAAAACATTGCAGTAATAAATTATTACGTTATGCGATTATTTTATGTTAATCTCTTTTATCGAATATTTCCCTCATATGTTAAAGTTCCCATAAGAGAAATGCAATTTTCGCAAAATTACAGCGAATATTTCCCTTATATGTTAAAGTTCCCATAAGAGAAATGCAATTTTCGCAAAATTAGAGCGCATATTTCCCTCATATGTTAAAGTTCCCATAAGAGAAATGCAATTTTCGCAAAATTACAGAGAAAACAGCACTGCCAGAAATCGAAAATTGCATCGCAAGTTTATATTGTTGACGAAACGTCAAAGCGGGATTTTATTGTTAACAAACGTCAAAAAATGTAATATTCTGACAATTAACGTCTTCTTATTGAGTGACAGCCGACAAAAAAGTCAATGTCAACGAATGTATTTTAATTTTATTGTTAGTATTTTCTGTTAAATAAAATATTTAAATTTACTTGATTCGAGTTCTTAATTAATTTGGGAAATATTCAAATAAATTACACTCGTGCATAAAAATAACCAGATAATTTTTTTATTCAATGTGTTTTTTCTACAAATTGCAATCGTTTGTTTTCATATTTAACGAAACCGTCCCTCGTATCAAAGAAACACACGTGATCTTTTTTGTTGTAAATGAAGGGGGGATTCATAAGAAGAAAGTTAAAATAAAATAAGTCAGTGGTGTAGCATAGTTTCCACAAAAAATATGATAGTAACATTTTGTACCGACGCCACTGGTTAAATTTACGATGGTCTTGTACTTTGAAAATAAGTGTCCTTAGATGCTTATTTAATTCACGAAATTTCATAAAAAGAAAATTACTCGTTAAGGAGTTATTTAAAAATTATTACTATTTCTTTTAACATTTCAACACCCTGTGTCTCCGTAACGAAGTCGCCAAGGACCACTGTTTATAAGAACTTTTCATCTTAAAATATTGCCAGCAATTACCTCCCGAGGTTTGTCAAAGTACTTTTGAATCACCCTGTATAGGCAACCTTAGCCTACCTAGGGATAAGAAAACAAACACTTACCCTATGTTTCTCCCTGGGGGCAGTATAGAATTTTTTTCCCCTGTCTCCACTGTCTCTTGGAAAATAATTGGCCAAATTCATGACTTTGGACTTCGGACTTAAGGTAGGTGTACTCTGGAGACTTCTAAAACAAGATATTATATGTAGGATACCTTACTTTTTGTTAGCGAAGCGCCCACTGCAATGCTTAAGGTTTTCTATCGTGGCTGAATTTTTCAGGTAAACAAATCATTTTGAAATGGTTTATTAAACCTTACCAGAGGTGGTAATAATATTTCTTCTAAACAGGCCAAGGTACTCTTGATGTTGTCGATCTCTTCTCCTATGTCCAGCAATTTTCTTCTTCTTCGGTCCAAGGATCAACGGAATAAAAAAAAATAAGGGTATTTTTACAAATATATTTACCTGTAATTAATTGGTGTGGTTGGGTGGTTACTCATAGAAATTATAGACTCGTCTACGTCAGGAGAATCGGGTAGTGGGGGTACTTCAGGTGGTGGATCTTCTTCTTCGTCGTCACCATCGTCGTCGTCTTCCGGGGAGTCTACAGGGGCCGGTTCGATCGTAGTAGAACATCTACAATAACAGAGAATATGGTGGAAAGTAAGTGTTTTTGTACTTTTGTATATTTCACTCTCTCCACCCCATATTATAATACCTTAGAGTTGCGTAACTAGTTGCGTAATAATTTTCAGCCAATGACGACCTGTACTCTTCATACGTCATAGGCGTGGCAGTTTCCAAGCAACTGTCAGGACGACTGACAGGTGTGATGGGTACGCTCTGACCGGCGTTAGTTTGACCACTGTTTGATGAAAAATTCATAAGTAAGTCCTAAAAATAAATATATAAATTTTTTATATTTTGGCGTCGTTGTAGATTTTTAATACAAACCTTCATGTTCATTTTGACCCCAAATGGATTTCTGAACAATGTAGGGGAACCTTGGAGTTTATGCCTCTTGTTAATGATCAGTATGACTAAAAAGACGACGAGAAGCAAAAACATGATGGCAGTGAGCACGCCTATTATGATTTCCACGTAAGTATCTCCACTTTTTCGTGCAGCAACTGCAAGAAAAAAATTAGAATAGCGTTTCCGATGTAAAAACTAAAAACAGACGCGATAATTTAACCGATTTGAACCGAACAGTATAAACGGACCAAAAAGTAGTTTCCATTTGATGGCAAAACAATGTGAAAAAGTTGCCGCAACCGCGTCGAATAATTTTCGAAATTAAAAGCGAGAAACAGAAAAAGTTTTCCCATTAGAATTTACGCAAAACCGATCGGCGAAAAATGTTTTTGTTCCGTCGAGTTCGGTGTGAAAGATTCGTCAGTTTTATTGTTTTCGGAATTCCAGGCCGTGGTCGGTAGTTTTTCACAATTCTACAGTATATGATATACAGGGTGTATCAGCCAAATGGAATAAATTCGATAATAAATATAGGGGGGCCTCTCCGAAAAAACGCTCGGACACGTCGATTGGTATTTCTAGTTCCGCATTTCTTTCAATACATTTTTTTATACAGGGTGTGTCATGTAACAGTGACCAATGCCAACTTTCTTATTTTAAATGCAACTATTCAATTTTTGAATTTTTCAGAACGTTTAAGACATATTTTTCATATACAATATCCTATACCTATCTTCAACTGTTTCGGAAATATTAAGTGTTTTCAGGTTTATTGCAAAAATTAACAACACACTCAAAAACTAATAACTAATACTGTTTATTTCTTGATAACATAAATACAAAAAAAAAACATTAATGTAGCAGATGTTGAAAATGCTCGCCGCGAACAAACTATTTATACCTTTTTTAAAAATTTTATATCAGTAAAAAGAAACGCTAAAATGCAATAAATCTGAAAACACTTAATTTTTCCGAAACAGTTGAAGATAGATATAGAATATTGTACATAAAATATGTCTAACATTTTCTGAAAAATCCAAAAATTGAATAATACATAGGGTGTTGCATTTAAAATAAGAAAGTTGATATTGGCCACTGTTACATGACACACGCTCTATAAAAATTTTTAATTGAAAAAAATGCGCAACTAGAATTTTTTTTACCAATCGACGTGTCCGAGCTTTTTTCGGACACGCCCCTATGTATTTATTATCGAATTTATTCCATTTGGCTGACACACACTATATATATACAGGGTGTTTCATTAAGGGTGACTACCGGCCATATCTCGGAAACTATTAAGCATAGAAACTTGAGAAAAAAAAATATCATTGAAGCGGTCGTGAGAAAATTCTGGAAATTATTTTTAAGTTCCTAATTTCGACGCAAGAGGGCACAATTAAAATTTTTTTTTTAATTCTAAATTTTTCCGAAAATTCCCATATTATGGTATAATTCTAATTACATCATCGAAAAGCTTAGACAATTCTGCATCATTTTGGTTTAAGGCTCGTTGGCGTACCGACCTTGATAAGAGTGGGGGAAGCTATTGAATGTGTAAACATTAAAATCGCTGTAACTTCTAAACGACTTATCCGATTTTACTAAATTTAAGCTTGTTTGGAAGTACCTTCAATTGTTGTATCCAATGGTACAAAAAAAGTTTTCCGTATGGTGTAAACTTACGGAGACATACTGTATATAGATCGCAAGACGTGGCAACGTCTCCCTCCTAGCGGTAGCATATCAAAATAAGAATATGAAATATGACAATTTTTGAATTTTTACATTAGAATGGTAAAGAAAAAGTTAGGTTATTGTGAAAATAGGAAGAAATATAAACGTTTTTACGTGTTATTGACTCATTACTACAAGACAGACGGGTTTGTTCGTTCAAAATAAAAAGCTAGAAATGCCGAATTCGGGAACGTACTCGTTAACACCGTCGAAACAATAACCCCCTAAAATAAAGATTGATGATTCGAGACACCGCCATTACAATTTTGATTTAGAGCGGCGAACAATGGCCGCGTCATTTAACGAAAACAATGGGGCCTTTTTTGCTCTATATACCCCTGTTCATTTTGTATTTTGAAAGACAACGTTAAATCTACCATGTTATTGTTTACGTGTTTTTTTTGGGATGTTGCTTGTGTTGGGACTTTATTATTATTGAAAATTAACAAAGCCGATCGTCAATATTTTTACGTAATGTTTTTATTTTCTTTTCAGGTTTTTACGGGCGGCTTTAACGGGAATTAGGGAATATTTACTGAACTAATCCTACCTGAAATAATTAGTCAATATTTCAGAGGCGGCTCCCGATTAACTTATAAAGGGGTGGTTGTCCGAGGGCGTTTAAAATCAACGACGAAGACCTGACGTAAACAAACTGTTCGTTGATAAATGTTGTATATTAAATGTTTCAAAAAGTTTATTATTTATAAGAAAAAGTTAATATCTCCCGTGCAAAATAAAAACGGGCATCATAAAAATTTGGATTAAGTTTAGGGCCCTATAACTTTTTATTTTTACTCCGATTTAAGTGATTTTTTAGGGAGCTCGAGATACATTTATTAGTTTTAATATGCTTACACAAATTTTAAGAGAAATTAGTTTTTTGACATATTATACAAGGATAATCGAAAAGTTGTTTTTTTTGCTTAGTGTCAAAACACCCTGTGGAAAAATTAAGAAGCAAAATTACTTCAAAATATTAGTTTTCATTGGGCCGCCAACATTTTTTGCATTTTGGTTTTTGGTTCATGTCAATACGTGCATTTGTTCTCACCCAAATGCAAAATGATCGTGATGATGTCAATAATTTAAATTTTTCCATAATTTTCTCATTGCCATTGTATTGAAAATAAAATAGACTATTAAACTGCAAGAAGACAAATATTATTGTAAGAATCAAGATTTAATAAACAAATAAATTAACGGAAAAAGGTGAGTATACCCAGTAGCGGATCCAGGATTTTGCTGAGGGGGGGCGGCTAAGTTTTAGACTGTAATATCTACCTACCTACAAAGAGACGAGCAGGATAGTGTCGGGAGAAAAATTTTCTTGACCACGCCCAAAATTTCTCAAAAATTCACCATAAAAAACTGTTAAAAATAAGTTAAACTAAAAACTCTTTTTTTCTAAAGTTGTACCTTAGACATAAACTATCTGAAAGATTATTTGGGAAATTTTCTGAAAAACTTAAAAAACGATTTTTATTCATTAAGTCAAAAAATTGTACCTAATTCATGCCAATCTGAAAATCTTAGTTCAATCTGACCTTTTGTAGTATCTAAAATATCATTGAAAAGCTGCTTATAATGAAGTTTCTGCGAAGGTCTGCGTGTTTGGTTTGTTTTAATTTTAATGTTGTAAATGCCGCCCCCTAATATTTGCCGCCCTGGGCTACAGTCCTTACAGCCCCCCCCCCTAAATCCGCCGCTGCTAACAGTTAAGCCATATGCATTTATCATAAAATAACAGTGTTGATCTTTTCTTTTATTTTTAAAACATGACAATAAATTTATTTATATCATTGGCTGGCTGGTTTTATAAAATATTCTATTATTTCTTATGTGAAGTTGAAATTAAGGTTTTTCTTATATTTATTTCACAGGAATTCGCGAATGACGTATTTGACTTTAGGTGTGGTTAAGAAGGCTCAGGGGGGGGGCGAAACCCCCGTCGCCCCTCCCCTAAATCCGCCGCTGAGTATACCTAAGATTTATTAAAAAATAACATTTTCGCAAAACAAACTTAACAGGTACAGGGTCTTCCAACGAGAACTGAACAGGGGCTCATTTTTGAGCTTCCTTGTATTTAAAGAAAAATCCAAAATACCCTATCGATGTACTTTTTCCTGCAGAATTCAAAAATGAAACCAAAAATTTATTTGAACCAGAAACAAAAGAGTTACGCTATGGATAAGGTGTTTTTAAATGGAACATAGCTTTTTTATACGATTTTTGAAACGAGTGATTTTTTTGTCCGTTCTGATTAAAATATTTAATATTGTGACAGCTATTTTTATTAAATTTTAATGTTTTATCCAGTATAATTTAACTTTAACCTGTTTGAAACATACACTAGGTAATAAAGGTATAATCACCTTGTGGAACAAGATAACAATCTGCAATCTCTCATCTAATGCATATTTCATTTCGGCAATATTATAGTAAATTTGTCAAATTTTTTGATTTTGAAGGATTCAAAGGTGATTATACCTTTATTACCTATTGTATGTTTCAAACAGGTTAAAGTCCATATATAAATATATATAAATATCCCACAAAAGTCACAAATAGTCACAATACCAAAAGGGTTCCCAATATGGTGTTTTAATTAGATGTGTACCACAAAGCTTCGCAAAAAATGTATTACTTTTTTCCTTGTATAATAAATACTAAATTTTTGCTTTTTATAAATATATACAAAAAGAAGTAAACGCTGTTTTTTCTTTTGGTAGGTAGATTTTACATTCTGATTTTGGTAGGTAGGTACGGGTCTGTCAATATTTTATTTTACAAATAATAAAATTAGTATGTACGCTATATCTTTATAAAATATTAGGACTCCCTTACAAAATTTAACAGATGGCGAATGCGAAGGTAAAATAATTTAGTCCGGTTCTGTTTCTGTGGCCAACCGCTTAACATAAAATATACCAGACTTCAACAGGGTGCCATTAATGACAAGCGATGCGGCGTTCTTAGATTAATTTGACTTTACATGTCGATGGGGTAAGTACCCATATCTATTTTTAAAACGCGATTCCTATAAAATAAACCATACGTTACTTAATTTAAAAAACTAAAACACCACTTTATATTCCCTTATATCCCGTCAATAGCTGAGCCGCAACGATATTTCACCCAAATAGCCAAAATTCCCTAAAATACTTACTTGTTTCGAAGCTTCGAAGCATTTTATCTCCATTCGAGGTGATGATAACCTCGTTCTCTTGCAAATCCAGCGAGTCTTCCTCGGTTACGTTCAAAGAAATCGGCACTAAAACGAAATATCTTCAGTTAGTTTTATATTTTTATGGCGGCTTCGAGGGTGGGAGGTTTCGTTTTTGTACGTATTATAGGTAGGTATATCGCGGCGGAGGTTAAGGATATAAATATAGTTTAAAAAAACTAAAAAACACGCTTTAAATAATTAGTCAAACTAAAAAGCGGAAAATAAATATAGTTTAAAATAATTCTTGAAATTCTTAATATAGGCAGAAAATAATAATGAACGATAAACATTAGTATTATTGTGAAAAAGCGTGGGCTGCTCGATATACGAAAAATATAGCACAAAGCATCCCACCCTTTTTTTTCACTATAATACTAATGTTTATCGTTCATTATTATTTTCTGCCTATATTAAGAATTTCAAGAATTATTTGAAACTATATTTATTTTCCGCTTTTTAGTCTGATTAATTTATTAAAGCGGGTTTTTTAGTTTTTTTTAAACTATATTTATTTTTCATTTTTTAGTTTTTGTTATTGTTAAGAAAAACATTATTTTTTCGAGTAGATTGAGCTAGATTAGTAGATTATTGTATTGTCAGCGGTTCTTGATAAGTCTACAAAATTTAAATTAAATCTGACCGTTTAAAGTGGGTCAAAATCGGGTTCAAAGAAGTCGGTTACAAACAAACATACATACAAACCCGAAAAAAACGACAAAAATTTTCAGAATTTAAAAAAAAATTGTCAAAATTTTATTTTGACGGGTAGAATTTTTTAAAAATTTTTCTCTATTCTTAGCGACAATATCTATACGACCCCACGTTTGCTTCATTACTATCGGTTATTGTAATAATTCTGACATATTGATAGGTGTCAACTTTGACAAGAGAATTTTTTGCTTATTTTTCCCGAAGTCTCCGCATCGAATACTATACGACCCCATAATTTGTTTCGTCAAAATCGCTTCTTCGTTCTATACCTGACACCTGTCAAAATTTGACAGGAGAATTTTTGCGTGTAGATTATTGTATTGGCAGCGGTTCTTGATAAGTCTACAAAGTTTAAATTAAATCTGACCGTTTAAAGTGGGTCAAAATCGGGTTCCAAGAAGTCGGTTACAAACACATAAACAAACATACATGTGAAGCTAATATAAGCGTGTTAAAAAAATATAAATATAGTTGAAAAAAACTAAAAAACATGCGCAATTATTGTATTATCAGCTGTTCTTGATAAGTCTACAAAATTTAAATTAAATCTGATCATTTAAAATGGGTCAAAGTCGGGTTCAAAGAAGTCAGTTACAAACATACAAACATACAGGTGAAGCTAATAAAAGCGTCTTAATAAAAATGCCTGATCTCGAAGTTTCACCCCTTTAAGTATGTTTCAGATGTTCTTTAACTCATTTCGCCACACAAGGTATTACCCCGTATGAGCGAGTTTCCTGTACACTGAAGTTTTAATGCGAACACACGTCGCGTTTAAATAAAAATCTGTGGAAAGTGTAAAATTATAAAAAAAAAATTATATTTTTTTACCATTTATTTAACACAATTTATAAAAACCTTCTTTATTTTATTTCTGCACAAGCCCATTTATTCTTTGGTAGATCATTATTCGCCAATCTCCCCCGTATACTCTCTTGATATCAACAAATCCACTTAAAATGTTACTCACATATACGTTTTAGCTACTTTCCGTACGAGTCCCTGTGTTCTGTGTGTGCTAAAATATGGTTGAAACACCGATGGCGCAAAAAGATACGGCACGTAGTCTTTACATAAGCATATTTCAGCCTTTGTGCGACACTCTCCATAAAATATTAATTTTACCCCATGTGTGACAATGTAGAATTTAAAAGACTTTGTTATTTCGACATCTTGTTGACGAAATTGGAATTCACTTTCGTAATAATCGTCATGTTTTTTTATTCTTTATGCAAAAAGTTTAACCTGTTAAAAACTTTAAAACTTTAAAACAGTCAATCTTTGATTTAAAATGTTTCTTTGGGTTTATTATTTTTATGGACATTTTTGTCAAAGATATGAAACATACCAGCTTGTGATACATCATTTGAAAGCTAATATCCCGTACAGCGTGCTCATAAATTTTAAAGCGATTCTGTCAAGCTATTTCAAAATGGCGACTGTTAAAAGTTTTAAAAAAATCTCTATTTAAATAAGCGGAAATGATAAATCATTGATGTTTTTTTTACCTTTCAAGGTAAGAAATCTTCATTGTTTCCCATTCTAACATTTTGTGACTTAAAAATAGATATGGTTTATTTGTTATTTATTTTGTCAAAAAAATAAATAAAAATGTAACGAAGCAAAACAAAACACAACAAAATGGTGGTTTAACGCGACAAATGCTGGATATGTCCTCCACCCTCTACTTGGCATGCTCCCAGACGATGGTAAAATCCGTCGACGGAATTCCGAACGGCTTTAGCCGGTATGTTATGTGTCTCCAATCTAATTTTGTATTTTAAATCTTCAATATTATTTGGCCTATTTTGGAAAACTTTTTCTTTTAATTATCCCCAAAGAAAGTAGTCTAGAGGCGTTAAGTCTGTGGACCTCGGTGGCCATTCAATAATTGTACCACGTCGTCCGATCCAGCGACCTGGAAATATCTCATTCATCTAAATATCTTCTCAATGAAGATTTCTTACATTGAAAGGTAAAAAAAAATCAATGATTTATCATTTCCGCTTATTTAAATAGAGTTATTTTAAAAACTTTTAAGAGTCGCCATTTTGTAATAGCTTGACAGAATCGCGCTAAAATTTATGAGCACACTGTACGAGATATTAGCTTTCAAATGATGTATCACAAGCTGTATGTTTCCTATTAAAAAAAAAGATCGATGTCGTCATATCTTTGACAAATGTCTATAAAAAAAACAAACGAATATCGTCAAAATGTGAGCATATATAAAACTAAATTGACGTGTCCGAGCGTTTTCCCCAAAAGTTACAGGTTAGGGCTATATTAATTTTATTCCGGACTTCTGGGCAATCCTGTATACATCCTACGTATTGTAGATATTTTTTTTTTTTTTTTTTTTTTTTTTTTTTTTTTTTTTTTATATTGCCGGCTAAAGTATCGATAATACCGACTATGTTAAAGAAAAACACACCTTTCCTCAACATGCAAATATCAAATTTAAATTCTTAAAGTGGCAAAATATCGCGAGAATTTAATAAATAATAATACATACAAAATCGTTGGTCGCACAAAGTCGATTATAAGATATAAAATTATTAAATTTGTTCTCCCCGCTCGAACTCAGAAGGTCAGGTGATACGTATCAATTTGTAAGCCATTTTTCATATTTTAAATTTATGCGTCGGGGCGTACATTGTTTATTATGCATATTATGTTAAAATTATCCGATGTGATTGAAAAATATTGCTCTGGGTAATTTATTTACGTAATGTATGTCGAATAGAGCATGGAGTTTTGCTGCTTTGTGTATTGTAGCGAAGAACACACCCACGTTTTTTATAATAATCATAAAATCATAATACACCTATACCTACTGTCATAACTGTAAAGATACGTTTTTGTTGGCTAACAGCCAATTGCTTTTCTTGACACTGGCATTATGCGCCACAATAGCACTGGTAAATTCTCAATAGTTACAAATTGGCTCAATTTAAGCTCAGATAAAACCCAAAAGGTGTGACTCGTTGGAGTAAAAATTGGTGTATACAGTGTCACCAGTCCGCATCATATGGGATTTTTTTTTATTAATAGCTTTATTGAAAATTTGACTTTGGCATCAAGTTCTGCTTCGATCGAGATGAAAATTAGGCAAAAAAATAGTAGTCACATGATTCGCATTATCTGTCAAATTTTAATTTTTTCCAAAAAATAATTCAGAAGTGGGTTTATTTCTGAAAATATCGAAAAAAGTTATTGGAAAAAGTTTTTTTAAATGCAGTTTCTAGCTGACATGTAAAATTTCAGCTGCATAAAATAATTTTGATTTTTTACCTATATTTTGTAAATTGCACAACTTTTGCACAATAAGACTCAACGCAACTTACATAAAACTTCTTAGTTTTGACAATGTTTTATTTCAGATACATTTTCTTTAAAGTAGCGCCATATTAAATGTGTGTTTTTCTACAAAATCAAAATTGGGCTATTAAAATTTGGTCGCATGTGATGCAAAGTTTATTTGTTTTTGACCCTGTATAAGGTAACTTCAAAAAATAAGTATTTTTGAAAACGTAATTTGTGTCTGAAAGTAATACACCTTAATATTAAGACAAAAAAGAACAGTCTACAGTAAAGTGTTTTTTAAGTGGAAAATACATTTTAGTTTAACAACGTAAAATTTAGCTATTTTCAACGATTTAATTTAAAACCCCTATATTATAATTTATTATTAAGCGATGTCATAATAACGTTAACGTGTATTACTTTCAGACACAAACCACGTTTTCAAAAATACTTATTTATGAAGTTACCTTATACATGGTCAAAAACATATTAACTTTGCATCACATGCGACCAAATTTTAATAGCCCAATTTTGATTTTTTAGAAAAACACACATTTAATATAGCGCTACTTTAAAGAAAATGTATCTGAAATAAAGCATTGTCAAAACTAAGAAGTTTTATGTAGGTTGCGTTGAGTCTTATTTTGCAAAAGTGGTGCAATTTTCAAAATATAGGTAAAAATCAAAATTATCTTATGAAGTTGATATGCATGCGGGCTAGAAACTGCATTTAAAAATTTTTTTTCTAATAACTTTTTCGATATTTTCAGAAATAACCCCACTTTTGAATTATTTTTGGGACATAATTAAAATTTGACAGATAATGCGAATCACGTGACTACTATTTTTTTGCTTAATTTTCATCCCGATCGAAGCAGAACTTGATGCCAAAGTTAAATTTCTAATAAAGTTATTAATAAAAATAAATCCCATATGATGCAGACTTTATACTGGTCACACTGTACAGGGTTATCCAACCAAGACTAGACAAGGCGATTTTTTGACTTTTCCTGTACTTTTATAAAAAAAACTGAAATAGCCATCTTAAGTCATTTTCTCCCGCGAATTCGAATATCTTCAGCAAAAAACAATTGAACATCAAACAAAAGTACTAGGGGTCACTTTGATATTTTTTTAAATGGGATGCCGTATTTTTAATGAGCTTATCCGATTTCTCATATAAATTTTGATCTAAAATGTTGGATTTTTAATTCAAAAACGCCTTTTTTCTTCAGTTTTAAATTCGGAAAATGTTCGTCTACCGTACGATTGATACCTAATAGATGGATACCCGTTTCACCTGTTCACCCTTTAACCTGCTTTAAAGCGTCCGTCAGTTAGACAAAATAATCAAGAACAATTCTATTATTGAGATTAAAGTTATTCACTTTAGTTTATAGTTTTTTCTAATATATCATCCTTTTTTTATACGTAAGCAATAATAGATTTGCAAAAACTACTAAATTTGTAATTAATTCGTGAAAAATATATAGAAATTTGACACTTGATTATTTTGTCTAACTGACGGACGCTTTAAAGCAGGTTAAAGGGTGAACAGGTGAAACGGGTATCCATCTATCAGGTATTAATCGTACGGTAGACGAACATTTTCCGAATTTAAAACTGAAGAAAAAAGGCGTTTTTGAATTAAAAATCCAACATTTTAGATCAAAATTTATATGAGAAATCGGATAAGCTCATTAAAAATACGGCATCCCATTTAAAAAAATATCAAAGTGACCCCTAGTACTTTTGTTTGATGTTCAATTATTTTTTGCTGAAGATATTCGAATTCGCGGGAGAAAATGACTTAAGATGGCTATTTAAGTTTTTTTTTATAAAAGTACAGGAAAAGTCAAAAAATCGCCTTGTCTAGTCTTGGTTGGATAACCCTGTACATGTCGAGTTGACGTTGAGCCAACTCTGTTTAAGTTTGATGCAGCGTACAAAAGCCTCTTATAATGTGAAATAAAACATCTGCAACTAATTAGAGCGGCGTTGCCCAAACTAGCCCGTTACACGCGTTTCTAAACGCCCAAAACAAACACTTGAACGGGTAAAAACCGTTTTAAAATGCAACAAATATTTATTTAACAACGCGTTCCGTCATTTGCTTTGCGCCGGCGAAGTGCAAACAATGTTAAAAATAATTATAAAACAATTTTTCGCTTTGAAACGGGAAAAAACGTTTGGAAATTGCTGCAATTTTGATGATTTGATGCATAAAATGTACGGACGAAAATTGACGTAAATAAGTGTTAGTAAAAATTTAAATCTCCCCATTCACTATCGGGGGTTCAAAATTTTCTGGACTATGAAATTGGGAATTTGTAGGGCAAGCTAACTTTTTTATTATGTTTTACTTACTATATAAATAGATGCATAGAGGCATAAATGCATAGAGCCATATAGATGCATAGATGCATAGGGGCGAGGCATATTCAGTGTCACCAGTAAAGTCCGCATCATATGGGATTTTTTTTATTAATAGCTTTATTCGAAATTTGACTTTGGCATCAAGTTCTGCTTCGATCGAGATGAAAATAAAGAAAAAAAATAGTAGTCACGTGATCCGCATTATCTGTCAAATTTTAATTTTTTCCAAAAAATAATTCAAAAGTAGGGTTATTTCTGAAAATATCAAAAAAAGTTATTAGAAAAAGTTTTTTTTAATGCAGTTTCTAGCCCACGTGCAAACTTTCAGCTGCATAAGATAATTTTGATTTTTACCCACCACTAAAATTTATTTTCCATTTAATGAACACTTTACTGATGACACTGTGTTCTTTTTTGTCTTAATATGAAGGTATTACTTTCAGACACAAACTACGTTTTTAAAAATACTTATTTTATGAAGTTACCTTATACAGGATCCAAAACAAATAAACTTTGCATCACATGCGACGAAATTTTAATTGCCTAATTTTGATTTTGTAGAAAAACACACATTTAATATGGCGCTACTTTAAAGAAAATGTATCTGAAATAAAGCATTGTTAAAACTAAGAAGTTTTATGTAGGTTGCGTTGAGTCTTATTTTGCAAAAGTGGTGCAATTTTCAAAATAAGGGTTAAAAATCAAAATTATCTTATGCAGCTGAAATTTTTCATGTGGGCTAGAAACTGCATTTAAAAAAACTTTTTTCAATACCTTTTTTCGATATTTTTAGAAATAACCCCACTTTTGAGTTTTTTTTTTGAAAAAATTAAAATTTGACAGATAATGCGAATCACGTGACTACCATTTTTTTGCTAAATTTTAAACAAAGCCATTAATAAAAATGCGGACTTTACTGGTGACACTGTATGTATAGAGGCATATATGCCTGCGTAGAGGCATAGATGCATAGAAGCATATATGCCTGCATAGAGGCATATATGCATAGAGGCATATATGCATAGATGTACTATAGATGCATAGATGCATAGATGTAAAGATGCAGTGGCGGATTCAGAAAAAATTGACAGGGGGGGCACTTACTTGTTATCTTGGGGCGCACGAAGAGCCCGCTGCGGACAAAACGCGCCGCAGGCGAAATTTTTTTAAGACCACGCCCAAATTTGGTCAATAATTTTTAGTAAATATTTTAAAAATGTATGATTACCTACTTATTTTATTGAAAATGAAATACCTAAGATAAAAAAAATAAAAAAAGGCCAATTTATTCTTCATTAGCGGGTACATTGTTTAAAAGTAAAGTTCAATCTTCTGGTTTTATTTCTAGCAAACTTATCAATAACAATAATGTTCCTAGATCTACACTTTGTGATCTGTGTCAAGTTAATTTCGGGTTTAGGTCTTCCCTCAATTTTAATTTTAATTTTTTGCTCAATACTTAATGAGCTAAAATTGTTTCTCAAATATTCCACATTCATAGCCGTTTTGGCATGTTTATTTTTATTAAAATAAGTCCTTACTACCCTAAAATAATACACTTTCTTTGTAAACAAAACCACAGATTACAGTTTTCTGTAACAAAACACAAATTCTAAAAGCCTAAAATGTATGCTTTTTATCTAACGTGCTTTTACGCCATCTTTTCGCTAATTATCAAACCACGTTGAAAACCTGATTTTTAATATCCATTTCTAAATGCTGTAAAGTTTTGGCATCAAAAAAATATTTGGTTGTTACAGTACAATGCTTTGTCACTGTGTTTGAAATTTTGGGTGTTGCGCTTAGGTTAGTTCGTGCGAAATTATTATGACAGGGGGGCACGTGCCCCTATGCCCCCCTTCTAAATCCGCCACTGTAAAGATGCATAGATGCATACCTAGAGGCATAGATGCATAGGTGCATAGATGCTTAGGTGCATAGATGCATAGATGTATATAGATATACGTATATATTTTTTAAACATACTATGCCACATACATAAGTACTAATTTTTATACAGCCCACGTCGGCGAAAATCATATTTTCTCTTTCATACAAAAATAGCATGCCCGAACAAGTTTAGACACAACTTTCTGAATTTAAAAAGGAATTACGACTGGGAAATGCAAATTGAACCCTTTCGAGGATTGTTTTTTAAACTAGTTTCAGTTTGCCTAGTTATTTAAATTTTTCATAAAAATGTAGTTTAAGCAAATCGCTTCGATTTACATTTACAAGAGGCCGCGACAAATTGTGTTTACTAGTCTTATCATAATTTTTTTCACATTCACTTTTAGGCACTTTTACTGATTTTTTTAGGGGATCCCCAAAAGAAAATCCAAAGCCGACGATATATTAAGATTTGACAAGATTATAACGTGGAAATTACATAAAAATAATAGGTTTTAATTCTCACCTGAGTCGAAGACCACTTCACTCAACATGATCATCTGGTCGGCAAAAACGAGCCGAATTTTCACAAATCGGGCTATTTTGTGGTGAAGAGAGATGGATACGTCTCTAGCATTTTCTAGTACTTTGTCGGGCATGTAGGTATACGACAAAGTCGGGCCGTTGTAATATCTTCCGCCGATGCTGAAGAGGACCTTGGCGTTGGAAAAAACCTAAACAAGACTTTTTTAGCATAAAGGAGTCAGTTTAAATTTGTTTTAAGGAATTTAGTGTAATCACAGGCATGTAATATATAAGAAAACCATCAAATTGTTTACATTTTGTACCGATCAAAAATCAATGATGACAAATTTCTATCGCCTGTGTTTGAAAACAAAGGTTATATTTTAATTAGGTAATTTTATTAGATGCATTTGTGATGTGTATCTATTAAGCAAAAATAATACACTAAATATGGGTATAGTGGGTCCTTTAAATTTTCTACTAGTCTAATTATTTATAGTTTTCTAAGTTATAATGCTTTAGGGAAATCAGAAACGCAGTACGGACGGTTTTACTACTAGTGACGCAGAACTTTTGATATTTCTTCATTATCTAACGTTATAATGTTGGCAAGCTGTGTTTGTGATCAATTATGTTTTTTATTTAATTTTGAGTATTTTTTCGAAATTATAAGTTTTTTTAAAATTTAATAATATAATAAATATGTTTATGTTGTCTTCTATAAACTTATTCTTCAATCCCCTGAAGCTGAGCTTGTTAGGGGCAAATCTTATTTTTTGTTTTAGTATGTAAAATCATAAATCATAAATATGCATTAAAAATCAAGTTTTAAAGTAAAAATGTTAATTTATAGTATAAACGCAGTTTTTTTTTTGAAGAAATATATTACCTATAATAAAATTATTAATTTATAAAAAAAATATTACCTACTTATATAAATTATTCAGAACAATATTAATTAATTAAAACATTCCTAAAAATATTTTCAAATTGTCTGTTTTTAATATCCATGTTTTTGTTTTCTTTTATCTATGTTTTTATTTCGACTTTACATTTTTTTAATGAAATCAATTTTTTAATTTATGTTGGCAAATAATTGTTTAAATAAAAACATAAATATTTGAAATTTTTTTGTCCTATGGACTTATTTATTTTAGGTTTTATGGTTATTTAATTTTTATGACGTGTATTATGATTATGGTTTTTAAATTGTATAATGTTTTTATTTTTAAATATATATATTAATATGTTATAAATGTAAAGTTGTCTTATGTTCAACTTTTTTGTTTCTGAATATAAGTCTTTTGAAACATAAAGATAATCTTTATTGAATATAATTTTTAGAACCCTTTTTTTGTAATATTTCAAACTTTTAACTAAAGTTCTATTTATTCCTCCCCAACCTAAAATTCCGTAATTTAAATGAGTTTTAACTAACGCGTAATATAATATTTCCATACCTATGTCTTACATTTAAAATTTTTTTAATGTTTTTAAAAATCGGTAGTAACCTTCTTAATTTTTTAATTCTAAGCGAAAATTCCAATTTAATTTACTGTCAAAAATAATTCCCAAATATTTTATTTAATTAACGTTAAAAATTTTAATGTCTTCATTTTTTATTTGAATATCTACTATTTATATTTCATGGTAGGTTATTTAGGTTTAAAGTAAAAATAATATAATTAGTTCTATTAAAGTTAATTGTTAACAAATTGTTATCAAACCAATTTTTTATAATTTTAAAATCTTTTTTAATTTTAAATATAACTATTGAGCGCTATTTTTATAATTTTTTAGAGGTGCTGGTATGTTCGACAAGTGTCCAACTTCGACACTAGATGGCGCCTCGCGCTACCTTCTTCCTATGGTTTACGGTATAGTCTCACTGATGAGGGCTGAAAGGATACCCTTAAGACCAAACTCAATATAACGGATTGGTATTAATATTTATTATTTAATATAAATTAATTTAATTAATATTTGAGAGAAAGCCGATAAAACCGGATTAAACTTGATCGGCTTAAACCGCGACTATTGTTATTTATTATATTAATAATTATAATAATAATAATAATAATAATAATAATAATAATAATAATAATAATAATAATAATAATAATAATAATAATAATAATAATAATAATAATAATAATAATAATAATAATAATAATAATAATAATAATAATAATAATAATAATAATAATAATAATAATAATAATAATAATAATAATAATAATAATAATAATAATAATAATAATAATAATAATAATAATAATAATAATAATAATAATAATAATAATAATAATAATAATAATAATAATAATAATAATAATAATAATAATAATAATAATAATAATAATAATAATAATAATAATAATAATAATAATAATAATAATAATAATAATAATAATAATAATAATAATAATAATAATAATAATAATAATAATAATAATAATAATAATAACACGCACACTGACTGTTTCCACGTCGATACGTCGATACTGAATGCGACCGATGGCGGCATGCTCTTTCATATAACGTTCATTCGGGTCAGGGTCAGTTCGGATTGAATATAGCAGTTGAATTCGAGCGTAGCACACCCGAGTCTGACGCCTGACGCGTGACGGCGACGCGTGACGGCTCAGTTTAATTCAGTGCCCACAAAAAGTACTAAACGCGCCTAAGGAAGTTTTCACTTCAAAAATCCCATATGATGCGGACTTTACTGGTCACACTGTAGACAATAACACTGCCTACGAGTTCACCTAAAGTTAGCCGAACGGTGCGCGACAATTCACGAACACTGCCGAAACCGAAACTGTCACCGAAACTAGATTTTTTGGCCGAAACTAGCCAAAACCGAACCTTCGGTCGGTCTTTAATTTCATCCTTTCGGAAATGGGACTAGTTTTTCGACGGTGCCGCTCGGTCTATACAATACAGTAGTTCGAAACTGCAAGAAATTTCTCGCTTATATAAATAACCTTAACTAGGCGAAACTTCAAAATAAATTCTTGTTTCTCTTCGGAATAACTTTCAGTAATTAGATAGTTTATAAGTTTAAAATCTAGAACATTCGTCGTGAAACTTATTTGAATAATTTAAGAAGTTTAAATACAAACATTGCATCGTATCGAGAAGTTGGGGGCGATAAATTATTTGCGAGCAAAATGAAAAGTTCGCGTCCGCGGAGCCGCTGAGAAAGCGTATAATTCTCGGTTAGGCGGATTATTCGCGAAAATTCTTGTTGGAACGAACATTGCATCGTTATTTTTTGAATAATATAGCCTATAACCGGCAACCCTGAAGTTATCAATTGAAAACTTATTTGATAACGAAAATATGCACCCTTAGAAGTCTAAGAAGCCCCATGCACCTATACGAGTAGTTCGGCAATTGATTGAAGATGACATTGATAGACGAAATGAGTTCTGCGAGTTAATAATTTAATAATGAAAATATTTAATATTCAAAAACGACAAAATTTTTAGGATTAGTTTTAGACGAAAATTTAAATTGGAAATACACGTCATAAAAATGAAATAACCATAAAACCTAAAATAAATAAGTCCATAGGACAAACAAATTTTAAATATTTATGTTTTTATTTAAACGATTATTTACCAACAAAAATTAAAAAATTGATTTCATTAAAAAAATTTAATGTCGAAATAAAAACATGGATATTAAAAACAGGCAATTTGAAAATATTTTTAAAAATGCTTTAATTAATTAATATTGTTCTGAATAATTTATATACTTAAGTAATATTTTTTACTTAAAAATTATAAATTAATAATTATCTTATAGGTAATATATTTCTTCAAAAAAAAAACTGTGTTTATACTATAAATTAGCATTTTTACTTTAAAACTTAATTTTTAATGCATATTTATGATTTATGATTTTACATACTAAAACAAAAAATAAGATTTGCCCCTAACAAGCTCAGCTTCAGGGGATTGAAGAATAAGTTTATAAAAGACAATATAAACATATTTATTATATTATTAAATTTTAAATAAACTTAAATTTTTTTTTAATTCATGAAAAAAGCCGTCGGTTTACTACCTAATAAATATTAACACTTTACCTGTACATTTCTCGAAAATAGGTTGTTTGTGTAGAGATGAACTGACGAGAAGTTTCTAACTTGGTCAAATTCAAAAACCAATTCTACGTGCCCATTGCTAAATGAATCATTTTTCCAACAGATCCAACCATTGCCTGGAATTAAAAATACAATCCACCATAGGTATAGGTATAAGCATTGAATATCAAACTATAAGAAGGCCATATGAGCCGATTTCCTAAATCTGCTACGTCAAATTCATAGATGACACAATGAGGTCACCAACAAGAAAGCGACTAACCTTTTCACTGCTAAACTAAAACATTGTTGCCGCCTGTCTGTTTGACTTGCTGCATGAGTTTTTTAAACTTATTTTTATAGCTTATCGTAAAACTTGATTTCACATAAGTACCTACACCTATCCACATCTAGACCTAAAAATGTCCCTATTTTTAATTGCTTTGTAGCTTATAATATTTTCAACCTTTTGACGTCCCAACGTTAATTACATGAAACATATTGACCGCCATGTATTCTATTTCTAACAGAACTAAATGACGACTCTCACTATTCAATACCTACCTAGGCTATAACGTATATGTTGGGTAAAATATGAATGATGTGCGGTTTGTATAACTTGGTTTTTATTTGCAATTATTACTACTTTTCAAAATGGTTAAAATAAGTAGGTTTTACTTTCTTACTTAAGAAACATTCAGTTTGTTTGTATTAGTGTATTACGTATTTTGCTATTTTTCGACGAAATAAGACCTATTTTAGGTATACTTGCTGTCGCTTTTTATCTACTTTTATTTGTTTAACATTTAACACCTAATGCAACGGTAAAATCATTATGAAAGTCGGTCCAATTACCCCGGGGTAATCAGCGAACATATTATTATCAAAAACATACATTCGGCTGGAATTGAGAACCTCCTATTTTGTTGTCTGTTAAAAATGCTTGAATCCTCAAAAATTCCAATAAAATACGATATGCGGCCACACCACGACATCACATCAGTGAATTTGAGAGTTTGAGACATCTGTTGCCGAGGCGCTGCATTATAACGACAGACACGCGACAGATTTAAGGTTAGAGTTACGATCAGCTCCACAATGGCGGCCAAACCAGTTCCAATACGTCAAAAAATGGGTTGTCAACTTTTCTCGGACATCCGTCATTCTTATATAGTTAAATATTCAATGGTATAAGGTATATATAAATATTACTTTTCGATAATTACATCTCTCTCTCTCTCCCTCTCATCCCCTTTCCTTAATTCCTTCCCTGCGGTCCAGCAACCACAACAAATTTCCAATATTATATAACTATATTATACTCAAAAATACATCCTGCGCAAAACTTGTTTTCATTCAATTTGTAAATATTATCCAACCGCAACATTTATATCTAATAAATTTACCCAAAAATGATAAATATAATAAAGGGTTTGTATCAAATCGAGGCTAAAGTCTATTTGCTATGAAAAAATATTTGTTTATATCATTTACAAAAATTTAAATATTAATTAACATAAACAAAAATGTTATTAAAACAGCTTATAATAATAATAATAATAATATATATCTTTATTCTCAACCAACTTAAAAAAGTTTATTACAGAGAATATAACACCAAATATGTTTAGTAACTATTAATAACTCCACCGAAATTATTCAAAAAAAATATATATAATAACCATTTATAAAAAAAAATATTTATATAATAATATAATACGTTAAAGTTAGGTCAGTTTTAAAAAATATTTTCTTAGCGTTTTTTTAAAAGTCCATAATTTTGATATTTCTTTAATTTTTTTCGGCAAACTGTTATAAATTGTTATTCCTTTATATATTATTGATTTTTGGCCAAAAGTACTCTTTACCATTGGTGTTTGAATATGATGATTTTGTCTCGTGATGTGAATAATGTTGCTCAAAAGAAAATATTATATTCGATTGTTTTTCTTTAATAATAAAAGAGTGTATTAGAATGCATAGTTTTAATTTATAAAGCTTTTCTAAATTTAAATAACCGTTTCACCGTTTGGTTCATAATTTATAGTTGGTTCTAAAAAAGGCAATTTATGTATGCATTTAATTATTTTGTTTTGTAGTTTTTTTAATGGCTAAATTGTAGTTAAATTCGCTGATCCCCAAATTGAAATCATATACTATAATTTTGATTTACAGTGTATTTGAATAGGACGTTTAGCGGTTTTTTTCTACGAGTTTCTGCTTTTAAAATAACATTTTGAAGTTTAATATGGGCCAAAATAGGTAATTTGGACTCTCTATTCTTTATAACAACCATTCAAACGTCGGAAATTATCGATTTTACACAAAAAATTTCAAATTTTGAAATGCAATGTTTTTCCATTAATTTTATATCGGCAAATGTCAAAGGCGAAACATGAGCTAATTCAACATCAATTTATAGAGTTACAATAACATTTTCAGACTAACTTTTATATGGGATCAAGGCCTTGATCCTTTTTCTTTCGTTTAAGGTACAATACATGGCCGAAAATTATATATTGAACTAAAAAAATCGTTTAAAAAAAGCACTACATGCCTTTTTTAAAATTAATTTTCTGCCCCATCTATTATGTAAGTATCTAATTATTTATTTAGAGCGGTTTTATACGGGATAGTAATGACAACATTTTTAATAAGTTTTGGAACGTCCTGTTCTGACTATAAGGAATGTTTTTTTTAAAAATACGAATATGTATTGAAATTAGACAGATGAACGTACAGTGGCGGGTTGTTACCAATTTATCAGCTGTTAATGCCAGAATTTTTTTTTACGGTTAAACTAATTGAAAACATATGCACATATACACATACCTATTAAGCACCTGTCAATATCAATGTCGTAATATTAATTATTATATATGTCCGTAACAAAAAGTCGTAGCGAATCGAGCGAGGCGGCATTGGAAACGGGACGTCGAGCAGTATATTGTACAGGACTAACCTTTTCCATATCCTATGTCTAGTCTGAAATTGTCCAGTCCGATTTCACCATCTACCAATCGTCCAAGGCCGTTGAAAAGAATACCTTGGGATCTATGACCGTCATAGCTGCTGTCGTAAAGTCCTTGGCTGTTGTCACTGACTGGGGCGCTGTAGGAAATAACACCACCTGGAAAGAATACATAGCGTTAGAAGTATAAGAGGCAGAAGGTGAAACTCGCGAGGATATATTATATGATAAAGGGAATGGGATTTCATAGTTGTGTATTTCGGTGTGCTGTATGTAATACGATATCAACAAATAAATCTATTTTTAGACGTAAAAATATAAAAATAACGAAACCGTTGAGTGACCCTGTTATTTTCTGATGTTACCACCTCACATTTATCATTGACGATCTAAAAGTGTCGGTAATAAGCTATAGCTCCTCCCGGAATGAGGTCGAATATATAATTCATCGTATAGGCCCCCTAATGAAACATTGTCGCTCGAATAAAAAGAAGTTTTTCCGTTAATGAATGGTTTAAAAGGCGCAACGAATCGATGGATATGAGTTATTCAATGAAACACTGAAATGGGTAATTGAATTGATATTCCTGCCTTTTTTTTTTTATAGAAACCGTTTTTTCTTCTTCTAATGGCTTCGCTGTTTTGTTTTCGTTTCTACGCTACAACTCTTTTATTTTTTAATTATGTTTCATGCACCAGCGCAGCGTTCAAACATTACTCAGAAAATACCTCTCAGCATTAAAACATCTCATTGCTCTAGCCGGGATTACAACCCCACTTTGAATATCTTAAAAGAGAAAAACCTCTTGCCAGCGGCGTATCAAAAATATAAGTTCTACTGCGAAACAAAACAATTAAATAAGAAGTCTCTATTTATATTATATGTATATTATTATACACTAGGAAGTCAAGTTTAAAATCCCATTTTTCACCCATTTCTGACAGCCGGATTTTAAGAATTAAATTTCTTGAAAACCAAAGCACACTATTTAAAAGTGAATGGTATTAAGTTTTCTAAATTTTGTTTTCGCACTCAAAAACTCGATTTTTCTCAAATTTACGAATATATTTTGATAAGTTTGGATATGTAGAGGTGTT
The DNA here is from genome assembly GCA_963969555.1 of Polydrusus pterygomalis. Classification (NCBI taxonomy): domain Eukaryota; kingdom Metazoa; phylum Arthropoda; class Insecta; order Coleoptera; family Curculionidae; genus Polydrusus; species Polydrusus pterygomalis. The sequence continues at coordinate 1,481,702 of OZ018382.1, read as the reverse complement.
CAGAAGAAATCAGCGCGTGTTTTGGGAGAAAAATAAAACGGGTTTGTTAAAAATTGAATAAGTTACAGTCGATATAGTAAAACGTCTGATGAAAAAATTATTAAAAAAATCAATTTTTTTTTCAGCCACAAAATGTGTCTTCCCAGAGCGCGCTTAATATACAAATTAAAACTTGTTTATCCGTTGATAAAGTGAACTAAGAAAAAAATCAAAAAGTTATATACAGACACTTGCAGACGTGTTTAAGCGAACCAGTGCGACGTAAAAAAAACTTGGAAAGTGAAAACTCAAAAGCTTGCCGTTTTTTCTGTATTAAAGATAAAGAAACAAAAAAATTTCTCTTTAATACAATTTGACGAGCGCTATCCGCTAAAGTATACAACATTTCGATCGAAAGTTGTTTTCCGTACGAAAAAAAAATAAAAACCCTGAAAAAATCATGCCTAAAATCGTAATTTCCAATTTTTTACAATTTTCGACAATTTCCATTCCAGTTAGGTATAGAACGGTATATTGGAAAAAGGTAGTTTTTGAGATGGCCCAAACGATTATCCAAACCCATTGTCGCTTGGATGCACCCAATTCGACTTATTAACGATCCAATAGGTACCTGTTCCGGCCGATTTTTGACTTTGAAAAAAGCAAAAAAATTATTTCCAAACTTTCGATCGCGCTCACAAACAATAGGCTTCTGTAGCCCACGGTCGTCTACACGTCGAAAAAGTTTAAATCGATAAAAATAATTTTTACGAGCTGTATCGAATCCCAACGAGAATCCGATATTTTTCGACTTTGACGTTTAATAACTTTTTTCCGGTACACCCTGTATAGTTGAAATTTTCACACAAAGTACCCCCACTATTTATCTCTAAAACCAAAAAGTTTCATTTGTCCCACTCTAACCGTTTCCGAAAAAAAAAAATAATACCGTATTTAAAATTCCAGGTAGTCTTGTAATATTGTTTTGTTCGGGTTTGCTCGAGTTTGTTCGTCGTGTTAACGTCTCGTCGTCTTGTTTTAAAAACGTATATGAAAGAGTGTTCTTGTGTTTTTCCCAATCCATATTGTATGAAAATAATGATGATGATAAGAAATGTCTATAAGGAATATTGAATAAACACGTTCAATAAAGAAATAATAATGTTTAAACCCCCTTTACAACGCCGCTGCTAGTAACTCATATTAAATCCTCACTTTGAATATCTCAGAAACGAAAAGGAGTAACTTTTAACTCATGTAAATGAGACTATATATATTTCTCGTCATCTTGCGGTTTAGAAAATGAAGTTGCCGCAGCGAAATTAGTTTTAGTTTTATAATTTCAAGGAAAATTACGTTTCTTTTTACTTTCAAACGGCCTTAGCTTGTGGTTATTAAAAATGTATATTTGGTTAATTCCTTAACATTTTTTTTTTGACAATCCAAGACACCCCAATTAAAACGTCCACCCGGTATATCACAAACTGCACCTATGCTTCACGTCACGTCCGTCCATACGAAGCGGGGCAACCGCCTGCAACAATTGACCGCTGCTGCCAACTATGATTTATCAATACAGGCCGCAGTGCAATCTCGGCCGAAATGCTGCTGTAACACGGAAAATTCAGAAGAAAAACCTGGATTATTACGGAGAGAGTTTTCGCGACAAATTAATTTTTACATTTTCTCGCGCTTTTATTCGTTAAAATCCGGAAAAATGTGTCGAAAGTCGTAGAATATACAGCATTGGAGAGCACTTACTTTACTTTACTTTACTTTACATTACTTACTTATTGCTTTTAATGTACAGAAAATAATTAATGGAAAATGATAATTCTTATTTTCATTACTATTAGGTTCAGATTTATGAATTTTTGAATTCGTTAATCGTGTAATAATTTAATTGTGGTTAAACCCACATTATGGGTAAAGTACCTGCTATTAAAACAAGCAAACAATTCGAATTTATTTTATAATCCTAGGTCTGGTAGACATAACATAGGTAGTTGTTAAGTCATTATACGTAATCTTCCAGCAAACATGATGCAAAATCAAAATTTTAAAACACCACTTATAATGTTGCTTACTATGTATCTATGGTAGTAACGAGGGTAGCAGTGATCGAGCCTCATAGAATCCAAAAGACAGAAAACGGTAAAACACATGAACTGAACACTCAACAAGTTTGCACAAACATTATGTCACTAGGTACTATACAAGGTATTATACAACACGACCAGATCGTAGAGAGTTTTTTTTTGAAAAATCGTTTATAATTTCGTCGATGTTTAATGTTTTAACAAACTCGTGTTCGATACTGATTAAGGATAAATCCGAAAGGCGTTCTTGTCCCATGGTGTTACGTAAATGGGTTTTTACTATTTTAAGTTTGGAAAAAGATCGTTCCGCTGATGCCACACTATAACATTACTGCACTAGATACATCTGGAAAATTTGAAGAACACACTGATTTTTTATTAATAAATGATTTGCAAGTTCATACACTGCTTTTAATTTTGAAATACTAGACCATTTCCCATGCTTAAAATTTGACTAGGAATGTCAATGGACAAGTCTTTCTGGTACTTATATCGTTTGTAAATTCCGCGCTTTCGCGTATAATTCTTCATTACTTAACGAAGTTAAATTCTCAGCATATAAAAAAATAAAATTAATTATGAAACGAAATACCTATGAAAAGCAAAGCTGGCTAGCAAACTGTTATTCTCTCATTACTATTGACAGAACTAGATATAGATAATCATATTTTTCAGTTTTTCTCATATTAGACAGGTACTTGCAGATCTTTTCTAGCCCCAATGAAGTTATAATAGTATAAGAATAGATACCGTATATACCGGCATTTTGCAATAACTCCCTTTTAGACTGAACTTAAATCTTTGCAGGACGTGATCCAGTGATTTAAAATTGGCCTCAGGCATGATTTTTATTTTGTTTACTAGATCGGAAAAATTTAGGACCGTAATAAAGAAAAATATGGGACAATAAGCGAGTTATATTTCGGAGTTATTGATTAAAATCCCGTCCGGAACTGGTACAGTTTACATGGACAGTAAAACGAGAGTTTACCATGCCAAATTTATGTTTCTTTTTGGGAACGATGAGTTTTTGAGCGTAGATTACGAAAATTAAAACGATTCTTCCCGGGAAAGGCCGAGTTTTTAAGATGTTCCTTCGTTAGTCTAAATATGCCCCATTAGCAAATTTCTAAATCTTCCCCTGGCTGCGGCTATAATAAAGCTTAACCCTATTAGACCAGGGTCGATAATTTTTGAAACCAAAAAAAATAATAGTAGGATGAAACCCATTGGAAAAGGAAGAGAATATAACAAAAATGAAAGGACAAATAATTTACGGGCGATCCGAGGTCGGGAAGTGGAAGGGGGTGAGTTTTTAAGGGTAGAAAACGATTTATCTCGATTTCCGGCAAAACTACAAGTCCTATGGAAAAACGTTAAATGGCAAAGTTGTAGGTCAGGGTCGTGAGGCGGAATCTTTTGCGATCAGTTCTGGTCTAACTCAACTCGTGGAAGAACCAACGCGAATTCCAGACCGAGATGGAGATTTTGCTAGTCTTTTAGATCTCTTTTTGACATCCAACCCTGACCTATACACAGTCACCGTTCATCCTCCATTAGGATCTTCCGATCACAAACTTATTTCAACTCTAAGCGAGCTGCCAATTTGTTCTGAACAACCTCCTAAACCTCGTAAAATTTGGCACTACACATCAGCTAGTTGGGAAGACCTAAGGGACCATTTTCGCACTTTTCCTTGGCTGGAAGTATGCTTCTCTTCAGATGATCCATCCGCTTGTGCTCAAGAGGTCTCCGATGTCATTCTTACTGGCATGGAAGCCTTTATTCCTTTCTCCAAGAAGCGCCCTTCAAATGGCAAGCCCTGGTTTAGCAAGAACTGCGAGCGTGCTGTCAGAGCTAAAAATCTAGCTTACCGACAATGGCGTAAAAATCCTACCGATGTGAATCGCACCATCTTTGTTACCGCTCGAAACCAGTGCAAGCAAACGATAGATCAAAACAAAGAGGCTCACAACATGAGGATCAAAAATAAACTTCTCGCCAGTCCTAACGGATCTAGGTCCTTTTGGTCAGTCGCTAAGGCCGTCAGTCAAAATTTTACCAAATCAAATATTCCACCGCTAACACGTTCTGACGGCACAATAGCAACCACGGCTGAAGATAAAGCGAACTTACTCGCAGAACTCTTTGCTTCACACTCCACGGTAGACTTTCAGGGAAAAACACCCCCGAACATACCAGCAATTCGATCGGAAATGACTGATATCGTATTCCGTCAGCGTCCTGTCAAACGAATTCTGAAGGGGCTCGATGCCAAAAAAGCTTCTGGTCCAGATGAAATTCCTATTATAGTGCTCAAGAAATGCGCCGATGAACTCACACCAGTATTTTGTAGACTTTTTAACTTATCCTACAAAAAAGGAATATTTCCATCTTGCTGGAAAAAGGCGCGAGTCCAGCCTATACCAAAGAAAGGCAAGAAAACCCTGCCAAACAACTATCGACCAGTCGCATTGCTTTCAGTTATATCAAAGGTGATGGAGAAAGCTATTAACCAACAACTTATAAAATACCTGGAAGACCTTAAAATTATCAGCGACCATCAGTATGGTTTTCGTAAGTCCAGATCAACAGGAGACCTGCTAGCCTATGTCACTCATCTTTGGAGCAACGCAATCGAACATCATGGGGAGTCCCGGGCTATTGCACTGGACATCTCTAAAGCCTTTGACCGTGTCTGGCACGAGGGGCTCCTAAGCAAACTGCGTTCTTATGGTATGCCCGGTCGATTTTGTTCATGGTTGTCTAGCTTCCTCAAGGACCGCTCTCTGCAAGTGGCGATTGACGGGTTTCTCTCAGACACCTTCACCATCAATGCTGGTGTTCCTCAAGGGTCCATATTATCTCCCACTCTCTTCTTACTGTACATTAACGACCTTCTAGCAAAAACAGAAAATCCATTATATTGCTTTGCTGACGACAGCACACTTATCTCATCTTTTACTTTGAAACCTCAAACATCGGCTACTGACGCACATCTTCGCAGACAACATGAGGTATCACGCCTCAATAAAGACCTGGAAGAAATTTTGTCTTGGGGTGACAGTAACCAAGTCGAATTTAACGCTCAAAAAACCCAGGCTGCAGTTTTCTCTAAGAAGGTCAACATTGTAGAACCCGATATCGTTATGGCAGGACACGCAATTCCACTGACATCGTCTATTAATTTGCTGGGTGTCAACCTGGGAGGAAATATGTCTTGGCATAATCACGTAGTGGCAATCGCCAGGGCAGCTTCTCAGAAGCTCGGTATACTTTTCCGTACCAAAAAGTTGTATACACCTCAACAACTTTTGACACTTTATAAAGCCCAGATTCGACCATCACTGGAATACTGCTCTCATATCTGGAGTTCTGCACCGAAGCATACCCTTCGGTTGTTGGATTCCATCCAAAGGAGAGCCGTTCGTTTAATCGGCGACCACGAGCTGACTAAGAACCTCGACAGCTTAGAACATCGAAGACAGGTTGATGATTTGACTCTCTTCTACAGATATTTTCATGGCAAGTGTTCGACAGATATTGCCCGCTCGATTCCACCTAGAGTAATGCATAGCAGAAACACACGACGAACCAATGCCGCCCATCCCTATGTGGTTCAACTTAGTACACCCCGAACATCATTGTTTCAGAACTCTTTCATTTGGAGGACGTCATCTTTGTGGAACGGCCTTTCTGAGACCGTGTTTCCAACCGAATATAACCTCCAACGATTCAAGAAAAACGTGAATCGCTTTCTTCGCACACGCACCGCTCCCAGAGCGCCTTAAAGGATTTTCCTATAGTGCTTGTGCTCGATCATAAAAAAAAAAAAAAAAAAAAAAAAAAAAAAAAAAAAAGGTAATAAAAAGATCTGCAACTTTTATATTTACACTTTTTTCACATAACCTCAAAATTTATGTGAATAATTCAAATAACCAAGTTTTTGGTTATTTATTTTTATCTTTTACAAAAAAAAATTTTTTTTCACGAAATTTGGTCAAAACTTACCTTTTTATGTCCCAAACACACTGTACTTTTTTTGATTTAAAATATCTATTTTTTCACTATATTTTGACTTAATATGGAAAAAGCACCCTAATTTTCAATCGAAAATTCTCACTTCAAAATATCTGCTTTTTTAAAAATGTCGGTGGGCTTTTTGTTCGTTGAAATCTCTACTTTTTGATGGTGTAAAAAAAATATACATTACTATGGTAAATGTTCTCAAAACATGCAAAGAAACGAAAAAAACTCGAATCCAAATTTTTTTTTAATCATTATGTACAATTTTGAGCTACTTGTGAAAATTTATACTTTATTTAGTCGAAAAACGTAAGATTCCATGTTACATTGATAAACTATAAAATTACAAATAATAAATAGCTCATAATTGTACATAATGATTAAAAAAAAAATTTCGGTTTCGAGTTTTTTTCGTTTCTTTGAATTTTTTTGAGAACATTTACCATAGTATTGTATATTTTTTTACACCATCAGAAAGTAGAGATTTCAAGAAACAAAAAGCCCACCGACTTTTTTTAAAAAGCAGATATTTTGACGTGAGAATTTTCGATTAAAAATTAGGGTGCTTTTTCGATATTAAGTAAGTCAAAATAAGGTGAAAAAATAAATATTCTAAAAGAAAATTACAGTGTGTTTGAAACATAAAAAGGTAAATTTTTACCAAATTTCGTGAAAAAAAAAATTTTTTGTAAAAGAAAAATAAAAAACCAAAAACTTGGTTATTTGAATTTTTCACATCAATTTTGAAGTTATGTGAAAAAAGTGTAAATACAAAAGTTGTAGACCTTTCTATTACCTACAACTTTGCTATTTAACGTTTTTCCATAGAACTTGTAGTTTTGCCGGAAATCGAGATAAATCGTTTTCTACCCTTAAAAACTCACCCCTTTCCACTTCCCGACCTCGGATCGCCCGTAAATTATTTTTTCTTTCATTTTTGTTATATTCTCTTCCTTTTCCAATGGGTTTCATCCTACTATTATTTTTTTTTACTTTTTACCATTTTCAAAGGCTTCAGCCCTGGTGTATATAGACTCTAGGGCCCTGAGTAGACCCAAATATGATATTTATTGTTTAAACTGCGACATATTTTAACTCTACTAGATTTTACCATTAGCCCGTTCCCTGGGAACACTAATTTGACTAAAAGCTTATTACAAATTTTGTCATAATAATTTCCAATATTAGGGTAAATTTTCATTAGATCAAGATGTCTTCCAGATGTTTCCTAATGTCGAAACCCCGAACATTCGTTCTGCAAAGGATCATCTTCATCCTCAGGGTTATAGGGAATAGTTATAATAACCAAGAAACTATACGACGCGACGTTCATCTGTCTATATAAATCGAGGGTTATTGAAACCAACGAGGATAAAGCAAAGATACATTATATTCTACAACATACATCTTGTGATACATCATTTGAAAGCTAATATCTCGTACAGTATCCTCATAAATTTTGGCGCGATTCTGTTAAGCTATGTCAAAATAGCGAAAGTTTAAAAAAAAAAGTTATGGTCCTGTGTAAGGTAACTTCATACAATAAGAATTTTCGAAATAAAAAAATAAAAAATAAAATAAAGGGGTTTTAAATTAAATCGTTGAAAACAGATAAACTTTACGTTAAGTTAAACAAAAATTTATTTTCCATTTAATGAACACTTTACTGATGACACTGTGTTCTTTTTGTCTTAATATTAAGGTGTATTTCTTTCAGACACAAATTACGTTTTCAAAAATACTTATTTTATGAAGTAACTCTATACAGGGTCAAACACAAATGAACTTTGCATCACATGCGACCAAATTTTAATAGCCCAATTTTGATTGATCACACATTTAATATGGCGCTACTTTAAAGAAAATGTATCTGAAATAAAGCCTTGTCAAAACTGAGAAGTTTTATGTAAGTTGCGTAAAGTCTTATTTTGCAAAAGTGGTGCAATTTACAAAATATAGGTAAAAAATCAAAATTATCTTATCCAGCTGAAATTTTGCGTGTGGGCTAGAAACTGCATTTAAAAAAACTTTTTCTAATAACTTTTTCTGATATTTTCAAAAATAACCTCACTTTTGAATTATTTTTTGGAAAAAATTAAAATTTGACAGATAATGCGAATCACCTGACTGCTATTTTTTTGTTTAATTTTCTCGATCGAAGCAGAACTTGATGCCAAAGTCAAATTTTGAATAAAGCTTTTAATAAAAAAAATCCCATATGATGCGGACTTTTCTGGTGACACTGTATATGAACAAACTTAATCAAACCAAGTTTTAATAATGAACTTGCCAAACTAGCGGTTTCACTCATCTGTAACAGCAACCTAGTCAAACACTCCATCAAGAATTTTGATTAATTGACTCCGCGCCAAGGCTTAAATTAAACGGGTCTTTGTAAGTGAAATAACACTAAAATATGCAGAGTTTCGTACCGACGGAAAACAGGGACAGGGGCGGGGGCGTGTTATTTTGCCCGGTCATATGCGATATCGGTATCGTCGGAAGTTTTCCCCCCTTTACAAAGGGGGAAATGTTCGTAGAACCGTTTACAACGCGGTTTTGGTAGCAGGTTTTACCCTGTTCACTAGGTATATCGATCCAGGAGTTATATACAGGGTGTCCGGGAAAATGTGGGAAATCTCCCGGATATGAAAAAAACACGTGAAAAGAATACTACAAGTTCATATAAACTTCTTTCGTATCGGCCTCCTCTTCGGAGATATGGGCTCCCAAAGACCTCCCATGGAATTAACTTTTTGACACATAATTATTAAACCAACAAGTATATTTCAATTTTTTTTCATATGATGTATACCAGGTAAGACCCTTCAAATTACTATCCCAGAAAGTGTTGCGAATTGCTGACAGCTGCAGAGACGGACTAGCTGTGACACTAATGTGCCAATTTTTTTACGCCCTGTATGATAAAAAGTTTGGACAACGTTTTTTACAAACCTTTAACTATTGACTAAAAATTAAGTACTCTTCATTTATGTCGCTAATCCTAACCGTTTTCGGAAAAACGTCATTTTATTGCCATCATGTATTAATTTTAAGCAATAATTAAAAGTGAACATTTATAATTTATAGGAACAATGATGTATCTTTTATTGAAATACGCTAAATATACATGATGTAATAGCTATTTATGTATCAAGGGCGTTACGGGGACTATAATGCCCTGAAGGTAGAAATAGCCCGAGGGCCTCTGGCCCGAGGGATAGGTTTCTGCCTGATGGGCATTATAGTCCAGTAAAGCCCGTGGTGCATACAATGCTTTATGTTTTACCTAAAAAAGAGTTTTTCAATGACTAATTACATTATTTATTCGCAATATAAAAAATAAGTTGCACCTGTACCTGTATACGTAAGTAGATAATGACTGGTGTTAAGTTTGACTTTGATGTTTCTGTCAGTTAGTCAGTTGGCATTTTTTATTTAACGATTTGCTCAAAATGGAAGAAATTCCACAAAATATAAGAGAAAAGGTCATAAAAGCGACCGAAAATCTTTTGCCAGTTAAATCAAGGCAACAGTATGATCGGGAGTATGGCATATTTGGTATTTGGAAAGATACGAACACAATTCTTCAAATAACCGAAAATGTTTTAATGGCATATTTCCAGGAACTGGTAAGTTATTGATTTTATTTTAATACATATGTTTAACAAACTTTATTATTTTTAGTCGGAAAAATACAGTCCGAACTCTCTCTGGACCAAGTATTCTACAAGCGGGCATTATCATAATGCCCGCTTATAATGCCCTAGGTGTGATAGCAGGTATTATTGCTATCATAACATATTCCGTTTCTAAGGTATTATAGATCAATAATAGATAGGTAAAACATAATAGCTATTTATGTATCAAGGGCGTTACGGGGACTATAATGCCCTGAAGGTAGAAATAGCCCGAGGGCCTCTGGCCCGAGGGATAGGTTTCTGCCTGATGGGCATTATAGTCCAGTAAAGCCCGTGGTGCATACAATGCTTTATGTTTTACCTAAAAAAGAGTTTTTCAATGACTAATTACATTATTTATTCGCAATATAAAAAATAAGTTGCACCTGTACCTGTATACGTAAGTAGATAATGACTGGTGTTAAGTTTGACTTTGATGTTTCTGTCAGTTAGTCAGTTGGCATTTTTTATTTAACGATTTGCTCAAAATGGAAGAAATTCCACAAAATATAAGAGAAAAGGTCATAAAAGCGACCGAAAATCTTTTGCCAGTTAAATCAAGGCAACAGTATGATCGGGAGTATGGCATATTTGGTATTTGGAAAGATACGAACACAATTCTTCAAATAACCGAAAATGTTTTAATGGCATATTTCCAGGAACTGGTAAGTTATTGATTTTATTTTAATACATATGTTTAACAAACTTTATTATTTTTAGTCGGAAAAATACAGTCCGAACTCTCTCTGGACCAAGTATTCTACAAGCGGGCATTATCATAATGCCCGCTTATAATGCCCTAGGTGTGATAGCAGGTATTATTGCTATCATAACATATTCCGTTTCTAAGGTATTATAGATCAATAATAGATAGGTAAAACATAAATATGTTAAAAATGAGGTTTTTTGAAAACGGTTAGGATTAGCGACATGAATGAAGAGTACTTAATTCTTAGTCAATAGTTAAAGGTATGTAAAAAACGTTGTCCAAACTTATTATCATACAGGGCGTAAAAAAATTGGCACATTAGTGTCACAGCTAGTCCGTCCCTGCAGCTGTCAGTAATTCGCAACACTTTCTGGGATACTAATTTGAAGGGTCTTACCTGGTATAGATCATATGAAAAAAAAATTGAAATATACCTGTTGGTTTAATAATTATGTGTCAAAAACTTAATTCCATGGGAGCTCTTGGGGAGCCCATATCTCCGAAGAGGAGGCCGATACGAAAGAAGTTTATATGAACTTGTAGTATTCTTGTCACGTGTTTTTTTCATATCCCATTTTTCCGGACACCCTGTATGTTGCCTCCCCCTTCTTCTTTACAAGAATCTCGGGACGCCGCTGATTATTAAAATATGTAAAGTTTCGTGTCGCGGAAAGCATTCAATTTGAATATCAAAAGGTGCGATGTGTATAAGACTAAGATCGACTTTTATCCAACTGGATAAGGACCGGTTTAGTTTAACAAAATTAAAAGTTTTGGTGTAAGAACTTTTAAGATTAGTTAAACACGATTTTACAGTCCCTTCGTTTACCTTTAACTGTTCCTGGTGTACTTTGTTTAGTTATTTATTTCAAAGCGTATACAAAGCGTCTCTTTTCAAGTATTTTCGCGTATTCGAGTTGTTACAGTGTTAGTTTAGGTTTGGATAGGTGGTGGTGGTGGTGGTGGTGTCTCTAGCCTATAGCCTATAGCACTAGCAAGCGAGCAAAAATTATTTGCATCAAAGAGAGCTTGGATTAAAAAACGTAGGGCTTGGTTTAGATCACAATGATATGGGGAAGATATATCTAACCAAATCTAGGTAAAAATTTTGTCAAATTCATATTATGACATGATATGCCAAACTAATAAGTATAAAAATAAGTAGACAAATACAAATTTATTTTTTTAAAACCGACCAGAAAATATACACTTTCTGGACAATTTTTCGTCTAGAAAATAACCTTTTTCCGATCGCAAGACCGGAAAAGTGACGTTAGAGACCGGAAAAGATTTTTCCGGTCCCTGTTTTTTGTTTTTCCAATCGCTCTTTGATAATACAAGCTACCTTGATTTCGTTACTATGACAACAACATTTCGATGTATTGTCGAGTGACAGTTCGTTGATTTTTAATTTGTTGTTTATGTCAAACTTGTTTCGCGAGTTCGCAAATTTAACAATATGAATTCAGATTTTGAATTATCCGACACGGAAAATGAGATTTCAGAAAGGAAGCAGCAAGGAAAGCGACTCACGATATATTGCCAGTAAAATCAAAAGCCCGTTACGAGAAGTCATACGACGCATTTAAAAATAATATAAAATAATTTAATGTAAGTATATCGAAGTGTCGGTCTTAAAAGAAATATTGTACGTCACGCAACCGAAAATTAATGTTTCCAGGTCTCTCCAAGCTTCCAGGACTCGCCCACGGCTCGCCCTGGAAATGCTTGTCTCGACCTGAAAAACACTACTTTCCGGTCTTGTAACGTAAATTACTATTTTGTCGTTTACAAAATTAACAAAGTAATAATATACAGAAAGAAAAATAAAAATAATTACATAAATTGCTGAAATTGGCCACCGCCATGCTCCAAGCATAAAGTCACACGTCTCTTCATATTTTCGAAAGTGTTGACCAGTATCTCTGGAGAAATGTTACCACATTCTTTGATAATCCTTTCTTGTAATTGTTCTAAATTTGCAACTGGCGTTTTAAAAAGAGTGTTCTTTAAATGAGGAAAAACGAAGTAATCCATAACCGTTAAACAAGGTGATCTAGGTAGGAATTCAATGTCTGATCGAAAACTGATCAATCTGTCGTCGAAAAATTTGCGTAGGTAGTTAATAGTTTCGGCGGCTGTATGGGCGGTTGCACCGTCCTGTTGAAAATATATTTTGGGTAAACCATTGAGAGTAATTCCTGCGTCTTTCAAAATTTGCGGCTTGTATTTCTTGGAATACTTGCACTTTATAAGGAAATAAATTTAGTTGCTTCTTAAGAATAGTCCTGCATGTTCCATAAGGTCTTCCCACTTCTTGGGACAAGCGTCTTATACAATTTGTTGGCGTATTTTGCATGCGAACGTTTGCAACAAGTTCTTCTGTTCTTACAGATGGTCTTCCTACTCCTTTTTTGTGTTGTATATAGAACCTGATTCCCTAAACACAGCCACGGTTCTTTTCAGGCAATGATAAAAATCCCCAAGAATAAAAACAACGTTAGGAAAATGTTCGTGAAAATCGTCCATGCACAAACCCGGATTGTATTGCCACTCACCATTTACTCTAACCCCGTTTCGAAAATACGATTCAACCATGAATGTTTTGTGCTGTTCCGTAAAGCCCATTGTGTGAATTGTTCAAGAAATTGGAAAAATTAGCGATGAATCAAATTACTTGTAACGACTGTCAAAGATGACGGAATAACTGATTGATTGTTAATTCAGGTAGTTACTGACACCCAACAGGTATTAAGCTCTACGGCTAAGCATTACGTCCTTATATGCAAGGCCCTCTTCGATGCAAATAATTTTTGCTCGCACGGTATTTTGTTTATTTATTATTGGCAAGCTGCACGAATAGAAGCCATTCCTGTTAATTTAGTAGTTTAAATTGGTTTTGAGTTTAGGTTCAGTTGAAATATGGTTGTCTTTCATTTGACCCTGTTTTCATTCACCTTCTACTCCTGGTTTTAAAATTTGTATATATGTCATACCTGTATACGAACATCCTAATAGTTCCATTCGGAGACAAACTGTTCTTCTATGGATGCTGTACGGGAGAAGACGGATTTTGCTCGCAAAAATGATCGGCATCAGTTTGTGGCTCTCTACGGACGCCGTGTCGCTGTTCCCACGCAGGATCTGTAACAAATAATACCGATTTAAAAAGTACCCATTTTGTTTCGTGATATAGGTTTCTACCTATATATACAGGGTTGCGCAGAAGTCCGAAATGAAATTAATATAGCCTTAACCTGTAACGCTGGGGCACGTCAATTTAGTTTTATATATTATGCTCACATCTTGACGTTATTCGTTTGTTTTTTTTATAGACATTTGTCAAAGATATGACGAAATCGATCTTTTTTTTAAATAGAAACATACAGCTTGTGATACATCATTTGAAAGCTAATATCTCGCATGCATATAAATTTTGGCGCGATTCTGTCAAGCTATTTTAAAATGGCAACTGTTAAAATTTTTTAAAAATCTCTTTTTAAATAAGCGGAAATGATAAATCATTGATTTTTTTTGCCTTTCAAGGTAAGAAATCTTAGGTGTATAATAATTGCAAGCCAGTAAATTATAACCTGAATAATTGCGAGACGTTTTACTCTATATTATGGATTTCTGTGCGGCACTGACGTTATTTCAAAATTTTAGAAACCCTTTTTAATTAGGAGTCATATCCCAATTAAAACCAGCTGACTGTCTATATAAATATTATTTTTCTTTTCGTTAAAAAGTCCGACTTTTGTACCTTCCTCTTGAGAAATTACGCCAAAGTGCGAAAAAACTAAAATACTTTTTATTTCAGCGACAATATTAACGAATATGAAACAAATTTTACTTGATTTTAATTTTTTTTTTTTGAAAAAGTAGGTGTAAAGCTTCTCAGTACTTCTTTCTACACGTCAATTTAAGTAAAAAAAGCGTTGCCAAATTTAAATAAAATATGTATTTTACTTAAATTGTAACATTTTTCTAATTGAATTAAATTATTTTGGAACTTAAAATTAAGGACACGAAACTTTTTGATTTTAATTTAGTTTAGCTGTTTTTAATACTAACGATTATCCCAATCGCGGCCATCCAATCTGGAAAACATTGTACAGTCAAAAGAAAAACTACGCGAATTAATTTTTTAAAATAAATCACCCTGCGAGTGATACCGAACGATACACAAATAAAAATGAAGCGATATTTCATGTCTCGAAAAGAGTTATTTCAACAGTTCCATTTACTTTTTAAATGTTCAATTTATTTCTTGACAATGCGGCCTTTATAGGTCTTTATGTAAACGTAGACGTTCCATGATATATTTAGATTTTTAAAAAGAAATTATTAGATAAAATGGGAATAGTTATATGTATATTTGCTAGCGTTATTATTATACAGGGTGTTTCATTAAGGGTGACTACCGGCCATATCTCGGAAACTACTTAGCAAAGAAACTTGAGGGAAAAAAATTATAATTAAAGCGGTCATGAGAAATTTTTCCGAAAATTCCCACATTAAGGTATAACTCTGATTACATCATCTAAAAGCTTAGACAATTCTGCATCATTTTGGTTTAAGGCTCGTTGGCGTACCGACCTTGATAAGAGTGGGGGAAGCTATTGAATGTGTAAACATTAAAATCGCTGTAACTTCTAAACGACTTATCCGATTTTACTAAATTTAAGCTTGTTTGGAAGGGAAAGGTAAGTATCTTCAATTGCCGTATCCAACAATACACGATAGTGTTTAATAAAATTGCTAGAGGGCGCAACTTGTAATAATAACAGTTTTTTCGATTTTATCCCGAAAATTCAAACCATACGGTATAACTATGACATCATAATCGGAAAGTAGATGAAATTTGCAAGGAAATATGTGAAGACCGCAGTTCGATATCCTTGTTCGTTTCAGAGTTATCGCAAAAATAATAATTCTTAAAACAAATTGCGCCCTCTAGCAATTGTATTAGAAACTATCGTGTATTATTGGATACAACAACTAAAGGTACTTCCAAACAAGCTTAAATTTAGTAAAATCGGACAAGTCGTTTAGAAGTTACAGCGATTTTAATGTTTACACTTTCAATAGCTTCTCCCACTCTTATCAAGTGAAAGAGCAATCATTAAAATCGCTGTAAATTCTAAACGACTTGTCCGATTTTACTAAATTTAAGCTTGTTTGAAAAAGAAAGGTAAGTACCTTCAACTGTTGTATCTAATGGTACACGATAGTTTCTAATAAAATTGCTAGAGGGCGCAATTTGTATTAAAAATTATTATTTTGGCGATAACTCTGAAACGAACAAGGATATCGAACTGCGGTCTTCACATCTTTTCTTGCAAATTTCATCTTCTTTCCGATTATGATGTCATAGTTATACCGTATGATTTGAATTTTCCGGATAAAATCGAAAAAACTGTTATTATTACAAATTGCGCCCTCTAGCAATTTTATTAAACACTATCGTGTGCTGTTGGATACGGCAATTGAAGAACATTTCCCTTCCAAACAAGCTTAAATTTAGTAAAATCGGATAAGTCGTTTAGAAGTTACAGCGATTTTAATGTTTACACATTCAATAGCTTCCCCCACTCTTATCAAGGTCGGTACGCCAACGAGCCTTAAACCAAAATGATGCAGAATTGTCTAAGCTTTTCGATGATGTAATCAGAGTTATACCTTAATATGGGAATTTTCGGAGAAATTTAGAATTAAAAAAAAAATTAATTTTGCCCTCTTGCGGCGAAATTAGGAACTTAAAAATAATTTCTCAAGTTTCTATGCTTAGTAGTTTCCGATATATGGCCGGTAGCCACCCTTAATGAAACACCCTGTAGTTACGAGTTGGTCGTATAAGTATAGATAGTCGAAACGTCGTTGGGTCTTAAAATTAGCTCAATAAGATCATTACACCACTAGGACAGGTATGCAACTCATTACGTAAGTGGGTAACTTAAATGGCGTAATAATCCTTTATCTGGTAGGATGTAGAATAACTAACTAGTTAATTATGGCCATAGACATTTACCTTTAGATACGTACAGCTTATCTCTTGGGCAAACAAACGTTACGTTTTATGGGCGAAAAAATACGTCCGAGCGCACGACTCGCCGGTCAGCTGCCTTCCCTTTGAGCAGCATCGGGCATGCGCACAAACCTCGTGTTATCGGCCTGTCCTTCTTTAGCGACATGCTCAAAATACACTCCAGCACCGGCCCGGCCCGGGCCGCCATTTTCGTTGTTGTGTTTTAAGGTTTCTCTGTGCATTCCTTGTAGTTTTCTTTGCTATTGTGAATTGTGTTTGTGCTTTTAGTGACTCAGATTGCAACATAAATAATGACTAGTAAGTAACAGCCGCTGTATTAACTGAACTTGTAACTATTTTTCAGTATATAAAGTTCCAAAATTATTCAGTTGAATAAATTATCTTTTAGATTAACTTTGTTCCTTGAAGTTGGCAAAAAAATGGCCACCACCCCCATTAAATAATGGCATCCATAATTTCTTAACTTGGTAATAATGGGAATGAACTAATTCGCCCGAGTTTCAAAGGCCTGCCCAATTTACAATATAAACATGGGCTCTCTAAAAACAAAAAGCGAAAACTTTTACTGTCAGTTACACAAAACTGCACAGTAAAATTCACAGACGCGGAAAATTTCATTTTAATTTTACAGACAAAGAACCCCCTCCCCGAATTATGATTCCACTTAAATCAACCATTGTTTTTAATAAAAATACCGAGAGATTTCGGTGGAATACGACAAAAGTCTGTTCTATTTAGCGCATTGTTTTGCTTGAAAGACGATGATAAGACATTTCTGTGCATCCTTTGTGTAACGGTGGAGATATGAATGCAAACTTCCAGAAAGAACGTTTTTCTTTTAGAGAATCTTTTCGTGTATGAGAGATGTCATTTACACAGCTTTTCTATACAAGATAATATATGTTTAAGCAGGTTTTAGTACCTTTTAGATGTTTTAAGCCAAGCGAAGATGGACCACAAAGTAAAAAAGTTAAAAATTTGATTTGCTGCCGGCGAGCAACTGTTGTTAAAACCGGCATTTTGAGCCTCCATAGCAATGGTAAATTCTTAATAGTTACAAATTGAGGCAATTTAAGGTCAAATAAAACTCAAAAGAGGGAGAGTCTTTGAATTTTTTGGCAACAGTGCTTTATTCTAAAGTAAAACTTGGTGTATATCTCACGTGGATTTGTTGTGGAATTCGCGAGGAACCTGGTGGATCTTTGCCTTTGACATCTTGTCGGCGTGTTGTGATAAAGATAATGCGATGTCTATCTTACAGTTGTATTCGTAAAAAAAGTGTACATACAAGAATTAGAATGAGAAGTAAGTTTTTTATATTTGAGTAAAACCGGCTTGTCTAAATGATTGTTTATAGGAGGTTATCACACGTCATAGATAATCAAAAATGCAAAGCATTGGCGTCGGTGTAATTAATTTTGAAACTGCAGCATGGTGGTAACGTTTGATGAACTTTGACAGAAGAACATAAAAAGTTGAAAAGGCTCAAATTGTATCAAGAATCGAAGATGGATGGTCAATCCGTGCTGTAGCGCAGTTGTATAATAGAAATAAAAAAACTATATTGGAAATTAAGCAACGCTGCAGCGTTGGGAAGAAGAAGAATCCCTAAAGAGGACAATTGGTTCAGATCGTCCCAAACGTTCCAACTCTGAACAGGATACTGCTTTTTTGGCAGGGGCGGATTTACAAATTTGCCGCTAGTAGGCTATTCAATTTTTGCCGCCCCTATACCAGTGACGGCTCGTGAGTTGTGGAAACAGGTAAAGTGTTAGGGAAAGAAAAAGCCTGCTGCAGGCGAAATGCGCCGCAGGCGAAATTTTTTTACGACCACGCCCAAATTTGGTCAATAATTTATAGTAAATATTTTAAAAATTTATGATTACCTACTTATTTTATTAAAAATGAAATTTCTTTCTGCAAATAAGCCAGTAAAGTTCCAACTACCTTTTTTTATTCCCATTAACAGTCACGGCCAACAAGAAAGTTTATTTAAAAAAATACTACCCGTCGACCACGAATAAAGATTGTACCATTTATTTTTGTAAGATAAAAAAAAATTTTTGGGCCAAATTTGCCGCCTCCTAAAATCTGCCGCCCTAGGCTCCAGCCTACTCAGCCTAATGGTAAATCCAGCACTGTTTTTGGGATATTTAAGAAATAATCCATTTGCAACTGCAAGGGATGCTGCTATTGATACAGCATTTCCTGCCTCCCAACCTACCGCCAGCAGGAGAGTCAAGGAATCTCAACTAAAATGTCGCCCAGCTACAAAAAAAATTTCTTATCGAATAACAGCGACAATCAAGGATTATTTTTGCTTTAAATTATATATACCGCAATCCTCAATTTTGGAACAGGGTAATTTTTACTGATAAAAAGACGTTCCAGTCGACTTATAACGGACAAATTCGTGTGTACCGTCCAAACAATACCAGGTTTGAACAAACCTCCTCTCCTCCTCACTTCTAGACATAGGCGTTTCTCTGTAAATGTATGGGGCTGGATAAGTGTTCATGGACCTGGTGTTTGCTTTGCTGGCGAATAGAGGAAAGATATAATGCCGGAAATTACATTAACATTTCAGAAAACATATTGTTACCATCTGCTGAGCAAATATATTATTATCCAAATAATACTTTCATATTTCAACAAGATAACTTGTCCAGTTCACACTGCCAATGCTGTAACCCACTGGTTTCAAACCCATAATGTGGCACTGCTGCCTTGGGTCGCTTATAGTTCTGATATCAATCCAATTGAAACTATTTGGGGTATAATCGTAAAAAAAATATAATCGAAATTTTAGGCCACAAAATTCAGAAGATTTATGGGAAATAATACACGCGTGCTGGGAAGAGCTCTTGATCCAAATATTGTATCAAATATAATTCAGTCAATTCCGAATAGACTGGCTCAAGTAATAGAAAAACAGGGATATATGACCAAATATTAGATTTTATTTATTGTTGTTTAACGTTTATTGTTTCTATTGTAATTTTAATAAAACTGTTAAGATATTATACCTATTATAAAATAAAAAAATTAATTTTTGTTATTCTATTGAACCAATGCTTTGCATTTGCATTTGCATGCGATAAGCCGGTTTTATGCAAATATGGTTTCCTCTCATTCTAACTGGTGTACGCTTTTTTATGAATACAACTGTACATACATCTGAGGCCAAATAAAGCAATTTACACGAAAAAACAACCCTCTTCCGTTGGTTAAATAAACTGTTCCTACATTTAAGCAACTGCCAATAAAACGCAAGCTTAAACTCGGGATTAAATGTAATCAGTAATGTACGAAATTCATGACCCAAGGTGCATTGTACTCATACATAAACGACTAACAATATTGTTTGTTGATTAATGTGCCAGATTTGGTCATTACCTACATCCTGGCTTAATAGCTACATCGAACGGCGAGGCGTTTTGTAACTGGAAAATTATGACGCTGATGCTTCTGATGTTGTAACCGTGGCACACAAATATTACCAACTCTACTTTACTCTACTCTACTACTAGGTAAATGTGTTATAAGTAAGAATTTTGAATACTCTCGCATGAAGGCAAAGTCACGTGACACTCTGTCAATTTTGGTCTATTAAATTTTTATAGGCATGAATTCCAGGACCGGACTTGAAAATTATACATGTGATACCTTCTAAAACAATTGCAATGCAATGGTCTCATCGGTTCTACTGCTTTTATATTGCCAATTAAAAAATTGTTTTAAAAGTGTTGTTTTATAAATATTATAATTTATGGTAGGTAATAATAAATATGAGTTTTTATATGGTTTAAAGATAAAGTGCCAAAATAGATTTAAAAATTATATAATATTATAATTATCCAAACCTTCAAAATACTAAATTAACTGAAGCGCAACTTTAAATAGGATTCTGTCACTCATATTTACAACAGATTTGTTTTTGTTTTATTTGTTCAGATTATACCTATAGGTAAACACTACCTATAGTCAGACATTACATTTACTGTCAAGGAAATCCCCATATATGACTTACGTAAAGTTTGACCCAAATGTGGTTTTTATAGAATTTGCTGGCTATGATATACGGTTACATTTCTAAACTTGTATGTGGGCTAACATAAAGTTAAAAGCTTTAATTTAGCCAGGGATTACATTTTTCTGTCAGTGAAAACCCTTTACATTTCTAAACAAGCTAACTTATAGTTAAAAATTTTTTTTTATTGCCATACAAACAATAATAATAGTAATATCTAATAATAATTTCACTTATGTAAGGTACGTAGACCCAGAAAATAGAATTATATATTTGTTCGCTATCCTATTACATATTTATATGGTTATCTTTTTAAACTACTATAATATAGGCTATTATAATGTTGAATAGTTTATTTCAACCTTACTATTGCTAAACAATAATAATACTATTAACAACAAAAATAATTCCTTTGAAATCAAATAAGTAGCTGATTTTTAAAGGTTAATAATATGGAAAGCTGTTTTGGCATTTGGCAGAACTAGGCGGTACCGGGTTTCATCAACCTACCAGGTTTTGTCCAACTCTCCCCTACCTAAGTCAGATAAATAATTTCTACTTATTTTTCTTGAAACAGAAAAGGATACCTAGATAATGCAAAAATTATACATAGAAACCTAACCTTTACAAATAAACATTTTAAGAACAAAAATTTCACAAACTATTTTCTCGACAAAAATGGCATTCAGATGAAATGATACTTATTACGTATCGATGAAATCAACTAACGTGCAAGGCACACAATAATAATTATGATCCCTAATGAAAAAGAATTTAAAAAAATTTAAAATGTAAATTTTTGGTCAAATGAATACTTGTAGGTACTTACTGGCCACACAAAACTAATTAAAATTCAATGAAAGTAAAAATAAAACGCACCAAAACCACTAAATATTTTGAAAACGTAATTAAATGTAACAAGAAGCACAAAAACGCAATTCATAACTCGGTGTTTGGGCTCATTAGGGTCCACTACTAATCTGGGGATATTATTATGTCCCAATATCAGCTGATCGATGACAAATTTCTGCTGTCATCTGTTTTAAAACGAGAGAATTCGTGCCGTTATACCTACACGTCAATTGAACAGGGCTGTCGCACGTGCCACCATCACAAGTTGGCAAATGCAGAAGCTCGCTTATGTGATAAAGTCAAAAAGCGATTCCGCCGTCTCCTTTTCGGCAAACATAAAAACTTTCTTACGTAGCACCGCTCCCTCTAAGTTCTATTACTTAAAATAACCTCGACATGTTACGTGTACGTGTGTTTGTCTCAGTCACGCCAACGGATTTCGGTTTTCCAAACAAAGTTCGATGTTTATTTTTGGGGAAAATAATAATTTCGTCTTTGAAAAGTTTCGGGTTTGTTTCCATTAAAATACTTTGGCGAAAAGTTAGGCTTGCGTTTTGGTTCACTTTTAAAGTTATTTATATCATTCTGTAGTTTATTGTTATACAGGGTGTCCTTTTCAATATTTTTTAAATGCAACTGAAATGTTAATTTTAACTATTATCCTTTTAAATAAAGATAATATGTATCAAATTTTTATGCCATACAGCAATAGAAGACTTAGGTAGAAAAATAGGTCATTTATTTCGTTAAAAAAAAGTGCGTAACAAAAACTGAGTCGGTAAAGTAAATGTTTTAAAAAATTATGATTACCAACTTATTTTATTGAAAATGAAATTTCTTTCTGCAAAGCCAGTAAAGTTCCAACTACCTTTTTTTATCCCCATTAACAGACACGGCCAACAATAAAGTTTATTTAAAAAAATACTACCCGTCGACCATGAATAAAGATTGTACCATTAATTTCTGAAAGATAAAAAAAAATTTTAGGCTAAATTTGCCGCCCCCTAAAATCTGCCGCCCTAGGCTCCAGCCTACTCAGGCTAATGGTAAATCCAGCACTGCTTAAACCCAACTTTGGCAGTTTTCCTGAGACTACAATTTGTATCACCAATCAATTGAAAACGTATTTGATAACGAAAGTATGCACCCTTAGAAGTCTTAGAAGCCCCATGCACCTAGTTCGGGAATTGATTGACGATGACATCGATAGACGAAATGAGTTTTGCGAAATTCGATGAAAAGATGTTGGCTTTCAGCTAAAAACATAGCAGATTCCTCTTTAGATCACCATCAAGATACCGACGCACAACTTTTTGAAGATTGGTTTAAACATAAACTCCTTAAAAATATACCTGAAAATAGCGTCATTGTAATGGACAATGCTAGTTATCATAGTCGGCAAGCAAAAATCATTCCCAATTCTAATAATACAAAAGCAGAAATTCAAAATTTTATGATTGAAAATGATTTATATTTTGAAGAAACTTACAAAAAACGAGAACTGCTGTATTAAAAGCTTTTAAAATAAATAAGGAATACGAGTGTGACAAACTTGCAGCAGAAAATGGACATACAGTTTTGCGTCTTTCTCCATACTATTGTATATTCAATCCTATTGAGCTAATATGGCACCAATTAAAATCCACTATTAGGAGAAATAACATTTCTCCTACATTAAATGCATCTGTAGTAGAATTAATTAAAAACGAAGTAAGACAAATTTCTGCAGACAGCTGGAAAAACTGTGTACAGCATGTACTTAAGGTGGAAAATTCTTACAATTGTATGATTGCAAATGTTCAACCCTTAATAAATTATAAGTTTAGGCTTAGATGAAGATAGTGATAGTGATACAAAGTTAAATTTTGAATAAATTATCAAAAGTTTTTTAGAATTTAATTAATTTTTGTTGTACTTGTTATCCTTTAATAGTTATACTTTTAAATTATATTATTTTCAATTATCATTAATTGTTATCATTATTTTACATTTAATATAGGTACCTACCTAAAACTAAAAATACCTATCTATTTATTTTAAATTATAAAAATAAATCATGTGGCGTGGTACATTTTCAAGCCGACCCTGATCCCATTTAATCCCCTTTGAAGAGGTTGAGGCGTATACAATAGGGTTTAATCAGGTAGTTTATTTTTGGCAGTAAGAGTCAACGGTATAATTCTGCAAATACTATACAACGAGTCTTTATTACTATTATACCGTAATGGCAAGTCTGAAGTTACAGGGCTGCTTTTAACGTAAATAAATGACTACAAAATGGACTTGGAGCTAGTTAAAAAGAGTTCTATATATTAAGACTCAACGTTGTTAACTTCTATTCGAACGCGATTTATTCCCATTTCACTCTTGCTGCATTCCCCCTACATAGCAGCAAATACGTTCCGATAGCGAAGCACCCACCGCCATGTTTAATGTTTTCGTTTTCTATCTTGCCCGAATTTTTCAGGTGTGCAGAAAATAAATATTCTCATTTCTGGCCTCGCCATGCGTTATTCACGCCGACAATACTGATCAATCTGTCGTCCTTATTGCTGGCATCTAAACATATTACTTACTCTCTCATACTCACGGAAAATGCCATCGTAACTTGGAGTTTGCCAGTAGTGTATAAATAGACCTGGGTCGATAATTTTTGAAACCAAAAAAAAAAAAATAGTAGAATGAAACCCATTGGAGACGGAAGAGAATATAACAAAAATGAAAGGAAAAATAATTCACGGGCGATCCGAGGTCGGGAAGTGGAAGGGGGTGAGTTTTAAGGGTAGAAAACGATTTGTCTCGATGGAAAAACGTGAAATGGCAAAGTTGTAGGTAATAAAAAAACCTACAACTTTTGTATTTACACTTTTTTCACATAACCTCAAAATTTATGTGAAAAATTCAAATAACCAAGTTTTTGGTTTTTTATTTTTATCATTTTTTTTTCACGAAATTTGGTGAAAACTTACCTTTTTATGTCCCAAACACACTGTAATTTTTTTGATTTAAAATATTAATTTTTTCACCCTATTTTGACTTAATATCGAAAAAGCACCCTAAATTTCAATCGAAAATTCTTACGTCAAAATATCTGCTTTTTTAATAAAGTCGGTGGACTTTTTGTTCGTTGAAATCTCTACTTTCTGATGGTGTACAAAAAATTTACATTACTATGGTGAATGTTCTCAAAAAATGCAAAGAAACGAAAAAAACTTGTATCCGATTTTTTTTAAAATCATTATGTGTACAATTTTGAGCAATTTATTAAAATTTATACTTCACCAAATTTCGTGAAAAAAAAAATTATAAAAATAAAAAACCACAAACTTGGTTATTTAAATTTTTCACGTAAATTTTGAGGTTATGTGAAAAAAGTGTAAATACAAAAGTTGTAGGTCTTTTTATTACCTACAACTTTACTACGTAACGTTTTTCCATAGGACTTGTAGTTTTGCCGGAAATCGAGATAAATCGTTTTCTACCCTTAAAAACTCACCCCCTTCCACTTCCCTACCTCGGATCGCCCGTAAATTATTTTTCCTTTCATTTTTGTTATATTCTCTTCCTTTTCCAATGGGTTTCATCCTACTATTATTTTTTTTCACTTTTTACCATTTTGAAAGGCTCAGCCCTGGTCTAAAATGGGTAATATGCCGGCACCGCTGCATCCGAACCGATTAAAGTTAAACATTTTAAAAAGAAACCTGAAAAGACATAGTTTCGTGCACGCTCTTAACAGGTCCGAAAGCTATATATCTTCATCAGTCCAAGTTAATTCCGGCCCCATTATAAATCTTCCGCAATCTTTTTCAACCAATCGATATCGTTTGCTACATTTTCGCGTGTTCCTTAAGTTCGGGGATGTGTTCGGCAACACAATTTTTTTTCAGCGACTGTTCATCGAAACGCCAAGGATGTTGTTCTTAACTCTGTGGAAAGTATACCTTCCGAAAAACGACAATTCCGACCAATCGACGGCGACGATGGCGTTTCATTCGACTCGGCTCGCTCCTATACTAGACCAGAGTCGATAATTTTTGAAACCAAAAAAAATAGTAGTAGGATGAAACCCATTGGAAAAGGAGGAGAACATAAGAAAAATGAAAGGAAAAATAATTTACGGGCGATCCGAGGTCGGGAAGTGGAAGGGGGTGGGTTTTTAAGGGTAGAAAACGATTTATCACGATTTCCGGCAAAACTACAAGTCCTATGGAAAAACGGTTAATAGCAAAGTTGTAGGTAATAAAAAGATCTACAACTTTTGTATTTACACTTTTTTCACATAACCTCAAAATTTATGGAAAAAATTCAAATAACCAAGTTTTTGGTTTTTTATTTTTATCTTTTACAAGAAAAAATTTTTTTTTACGAAATTTGGTGAAAACTTACTTTTTTTATGTCCCAAACACACTGTAATTTTTTTGATTTAAAATATTTATTTTTTCACCTTATTTTGACTTAATATCGAAAAAGCACCCTAATTTTCAATCGAAAATTCTCACGTCAAAATATCTGCTTTTTAAAAAAGTGGGTGGGCTTTTTGTTCGTCGAAATCTCTACTTTCTGATGGTGTAAAAAAATATAGATTACTATGGTAAATGTTCTCAAAAAATGCAAAGAAACGAAAAAAACTCGAATCCGAAATTTTTTTTTTTAATCATTATGTACAATTTATATGTAGGTATATTTCGACTTGCAATTTTTTGTTTATCAATGTAACAAGGAATCTTACGTTTTTCAAGTAATTAAAGTATAAATTTTAATAAAATAGCTCAAAATTGTACATAATGATTTAAAAAAAAATTCGGATTCGAGTTTTTTTCGTTTATTTGCATTTTTTGAGAACATAGTAATGTATATTTTTTTTACACCATCAGAAAGTAGAGATTTTAACGAACAAAAAGCCCACCGACTTTTTTAAAAAAGCAGATATTTTGACGTAAGAATTTTCGATTGAAAATTAGGGTGCTTTTTCGATATTAAGTCAAAATAAGGTGAAAAAATAAATATTTTAAATCAAAAAAATTACAGTGTGTTTGAGACATAAAAAGGTAAGTTTTCACCAAATTTCGTAAAAAGAAAATTTTTATTGTAAAAGATAAAAATAAAAAACCAAAAACTTGGTTATTTGAATTTTTCACATAAATTTTGAGGTTATGTGAAAAAAGTGTAAATATAAAAGTTGTAGATCTTTTTATTACCTATAACTTTGCTATTTAACGTTTTTCCATGGGACTTGTAGTTTTGCCGGAAATCGAGATAAATCGTTTTCTACCCTTAAAAACTCACCCCCTTCCACTTCCCGACTTCGGATTGCCCGTAAATTATTTTTCCTTTCATTTTTGTTATATTCTCTTCCTTTTCCAATGGGTTTCATCCTACTATTATTTTTTTTTCACTTTTTACCATTTTCAAAGGCTTCAAGCCCTGGTCTACGACATGAAGAGTGAAGAGTGGCAAATAAAAGAATTGCTCTTGTTTTCAAACTTTCTGCTTTCGCGGCGTCAATTTAATTGTTTCTAGCAAAGGTTCCTGACACTCTAGAAAGATTTTGATTATTATTATGTTTTATATTTTCAATATGTTTTAATTCAGTATGTCAATGTTCCATTGTTAGTAGTTATTTTTTCTAATTTATATAAATAGAACTGTGCGGTATTCACACGAGCTTAATTACTAAACAAACACACAGACAAACAAATGTTTTGTTCCGCCCGAGTGGTCTCTATGTTTAAATTTGCACTCGTCAAGAGCACGACCACTTACCAGCAATTACATTTCCTTTGATGGAGGGCGAAATCGTAACCAGCCCGCTAATTGATACCCCCTAAATAGGATAAGTAAATAGGGGAAGGTCGCCTATTATTCGCCGCCTCGTAAACTGGACCAACGTCACGATTCCTCAACAACATCTCAACTCAGGGGTGCCAGAAACCACGATTTATCACAATTTCGTATCAAATCTTACGATCTCACGATATGAGTACGCGACCTCACGATTTTTTTTTAGGTTCTGCTTACAATTAAATAAATCGATTTAAGTTACTCAAAAATAAGGAAAAATTAGGTAGGGCCCGCACTACAGGTTCAGTCAGATTTTAAATCCGGCCCTGTTTACTTACGAAACCAAGATGATCCAATCAAGTAAGCCACTGCATTGGTCCAATTTAAGCGCCCTGTTTTATTTTTGTTTTTCTAGTAAACACGTCGTATCAGAAAATGGTAAGAGAAATATCGTAAGTGGGCGACATCTCGGGTGTAGAGTTAACTAGCATTATACGCGATTATTTCAAAAACTAATTAAAATATCGAGAATAATGAAGTACAACTTTTTTAGGTATAAAAGATCCCTCTTCCATAATTTGAGGTAAAGCGGTCAGAAATGTGAAAGACAAAAAATATATGCGAGAATTTATCAAACTCATATTATGTAGCTAGCGTTCTCTAGGAGATATCTTAAAATTCATTATGGAATCCTCCTTCTTGCCCTCAAAAATATAACAACAACAATTTTGATTCATATCCACTTAACATCAAATCATCCCCCTTTTATAAGGTAAATATTTACTTGGATCACCCTGTATATCTTTAACCGTATAAAAAATGAAATTAAATGACATATTTTGAAGTCCACTGGGTATCTCCTATTGCTGTATAGCCCCTTAGTTAATACAAGAGTTACCAATATGGCGTTTTAATTAGACTGCACCACAAAGCTCACAAAAAATGTATTGTTTATTTCTTGTATAATAAATACATAAATACCTATGTTTGCTTTTTATAAATAAATACTAAAAGAAATAAATGTTGTTTTCGTTTTTTACTTTAATTTTATAATGTTTTTACATACCTATTTTGGTAGGTACGGGTCTGTGAATATTTTATTTTATAAATAATAAAATTAGTATCTACGCTATATCTTTACGAAATATTAAGACTCCCTTAAAAAATTTAACAGATGAAGAAGGCGAAGGTAAAATAACTTAGTCCGGTTCTGTTTCTGTAGCCAACCGCTTAACGTAAAATATACCAGACTTCAACAGGGTGCCATAAATGATAGGTGATGCGGCTAGTTCTTACAATAATTTGACTTTAACTTTGAAATCGCAATAAACCTGTTTCTAAAACCCACAGCGAAAAAACTAAGACCTGGTCCAACATAGGCAACCTTCCCCTACTTAAAATTGGCCCTCTGACGCCTGACAATTAGCCGTGACTGTGTTAGCGAACAAAACAATAGTTTTGTTTAGTATAAATGCGTGTATCTAATTGGCGGCGTGAGATAATTGATTAATTGATATAGAATTAAAAAAAAAAAATTAATCAAACGAACATTGAACCTCGTAAAATTTAATCACTCCCGTCCGATATATTTCATCCGGGAAAAGTATTCACCTAAATCTGGAAAATTTTAAAGTTTTTCCTAACAAAGTTAAAGCTAAACTTCTGTTTACCCATTTATATCTTGTCTACTTCATAGAATAGCGGCAAAAAGTTTAAAGAGAGGGTGTTTACTTTAAATTAGGACTTTTTAGTTGGAAAGTGGAAAGTTTTAAAGTAATATTTAAAGGCTTTGGTGGACATTTTTAAAGAAATTATTAGAAAGCAAAAACACGATAGACTTTGCTATTAATGAAAAAGGGACCTATGATATGCATGATCTCGAACTATTCCTGCCCAATTAGGATATTGCGTATGTTCTTCTCTAATCCAGTGAGGATTTTCCCTAGACCAATAGCGGCAATTTTGACGATTAGCATGACCGTGAAGTGCAAAGGTGCACTCATCAGAAAACACGCCGTTTTTCGACTAGAAATATGTGGGTTTTCCTCAAACTCAAGGATAATATCTAATTTGGTATCATCACTTATTGCATTGGTAGCTACTTTTTTATCTGCTTTACATGTCCAAGCTGGCAAAACTGCTTTTCTATTTTACTAATTTTCCCTTGAGTTATGAGCGGCAAATTTGGAAATTTTTCATGAAATAAGCGAGCAACTTCCATTTGTGCCCGTGTTTTATCTCCATAACCAGTCTTCTCTAGAATTGTTATTTTGTGCATTTCTGTGAAATAAACCATTTTTCTGATATGCAGTTAACGAAATTCAATCGACTATAACACTGACAACTACTGTCATGCAGACAGACAACAATTTGCTAAGGTCAGGAGTTTTGAACAAAAGAAAACAAAACTATTTATACTTTTTTTAATTTCATTTCAGTAAATAGAAACGCTGAAATGCAATAAATCTGAAAACACTTAATATTTCCGTATATATTAATAATAACATACTGTATATCTTTAAACTGAAATCGTATGTACCAATTTGAAGAAATTCGATGAGAGCGAGAGGAAAAATGCGTACCGACTTTTTACATTCTGCGATATAGATTATAAAGCTTTAAAAGTTGCTTTGCGCCACGTGCAACGTTACTACTACTAAAATGGCCGAAAATAATGACAGAAATAATATAAAAAAAGGAAAATGCAAACACAAAGTTTGTTGTTATTGCCAATTAAAACGAATCCATACAGAAGTTTGGAAAAAGCTGAAAACTCCGCTGTATTATCGTTATTAGCCCTAGAGCAGTGAGGTACATTTTCGCGATAACAAACGTTAAACTTGACGTACCTACATGCCTTAATAGACCAATGCTGAAGCCTTTGAAAATAGTAAAAAGTGAGAACAAATAATAGTAGGATGAAACCCATTGGAAAAGGAAGAGAATATAACAAAAATGAAAAGAAAAATAATTTACGGGCGATCCGAGGTCGGGAAGTGGAAGGGGGTGAGTTTTTAAGGGTAGAAAACTATTTATCTCGATTTCCGGCAAAACTGCAAGTCCTATGGAAAAACGTTAAATGCCAAAGTTGTAGGTAATAAAAAGATTTACAACTCCTGTATTTACACTTTTTTTACATAACCTCAAAATTTATGTGAAAAATTCAAATAACCAAGTTTTTGGTTTTTTATTTTTCTTTTACAAAAAATTATTTTTTTATTCACGAAATTTGGTGAAAACTTGCCTTTTTATGTTCTAAACACACTGAAATTTTTTTGATTTAAAATATTTATTTTTTCCCCTTATTTTGACTTAATATCCAAAAAGTACCCTAATTTTCAATCGAAAATTCTCACGTCAAAATATCTGCTTTTTTAAAAAGTAGGTGGGCTTTTTGTTCGTTGAAATCTCTACTTTTTAATGGTGTAAAAAAAATATACATTACTATGGTAAATGTTCTCAAAAAATGCAAAGAAGCGAAAAAAACTCTAATCTGAAATTTTTTTTAAATCATTATGTACAATTTTGAGCTATTTATTAAAATTTATACTCTAATTACTCGAAAAATGTAATATTCCATGTTACATTAATAAACAAAAAATTGCAAGTCGAAATATACTACTCAACATTGTACATAATGATTAAAAAAAAAATTTCGGATTCGAGTTTTTTTCGTTTCTTTGCATTTTTTGAGAACATTTACCATAGTAATGTATATTTTTTACACCATCAAAAAGTAGAGATTTCAACGAACAAAAAGCCCACCGAATTTTTTGAAAAAGCAGATCTTTTGACGTGAGAATTATGGATTGAAAATTAGGGTGCTTTTTCGATATTAAGTCAAGTTGTACTATACAAGAATATATTCTTTTAGGCGTTTTGACGCAATATATTCCACCTGGCATCCAAAAACTCCTTTATAGACATTTTGCAGCTGGAAAAGGCACTCCACAAAGAAATTGTTTTAAAATCCGGTAAGGGCTTGTTCTAAAACAGACGTGATTGGAAGTAGTGCCGCAATGTAAGAACAAGGAACAAGGCTTCATTAAGGTTGGAAAATTAGAAAATAAAGAAGCGATAAAAACAAAGCGACTGCAGTGATCAGAATTCCGTGTTGGTCTTCGCGATTTTCCTATAATTTCCGTGTAAAATGATTAAAAGAATGGAGCGAGAGCTCCCGAGGGTTTTAAGGGGTAATTTGGCTCTGACACACAGAGCGTAAATAGTTTAACTATAGAGATTTTAAAGACTTCGCATTATGCGGGGTCGTGGAATTTAAGGAAAGGACGAAGAGCTTTTTTTTTTATTTTGTGAGAGAGGAACCGCACCGAAAATATTTTCATTTAAAGTAATCATTGAACCATTGATCAAGGGGAAAATGTTATAGCTGTTTGGATTTTAAGCGGGCATTCGAAACAATTGACAGGGCTAGATTATTGAGTAAATTGTATCAGTATGGTATTCGCGGAAACGTTTTCAAAATTACATTTCATTAAAAAACAAAATGATACGTAATATTTGATACAATTTACAAAATGTTTAACTTTTCTGTCCGTTTTTGTTAAAAGCAGGTTGCGTTTTAAAATTTAAAAATAAATCTATTAAAATGTGTTAAAAAATGTATTAAAAAATATTTAATTGTACTACTATTTGCGAGTTATGGGTTATGGGAAGGCATGATGTTTGGCAAAAAGTCTCTATAATACCATCTCTAATTACGACAGGGAAAAGTTTTCACAAAATTACAAAACTTAAAAGTAAACAAATCGCTTTTTAGAATTACTGATTAAACTTCATTAATTAGAGACATATATTCTTTTAATTAGGCCCTAAATAGCCTTTTCGTTAAGCAAATTAAAATAAATACATTTAAAATAATACGGGGATTACATTTTTGTTATAATTGTTGTTTAAATTTAATTAAAAATCATTTTAAATATAAGTAAAAAGAAATTGGATCATTTCCATCCAATATTTTTATTCCAGCAATCTCATTCCGTTAAAACACCCTTCAGATTGCTAGTAAAACTGTAAAATCTAGGTGTTATTGCTTAAAAGATAGTTCACGTATTCACTTTGCATTTCTTAAGAGCCAGACGTGAAGGGCCACGTGGAATTTGTTATTTCCTATTCGTGTCCCACCTGTGACTAATGTCTTACACGTTCCGTGACATCTATGCTATGTATTTGATAAATTTCGACTATTTTCGAGTCGTTTGTCATTTAAATTTCCGGATATTTATATTCTTTTAATAATTCACGAGTTGTTTTCAGAAGAGGGATAAATTACTCGACCGTTTACGTATCTTTTATTTAAAATGTTACACGTCTACTTACTGTTCTTTCAACTGCATTTTAAGGTTTGCTGTTTTTTAAACTTTTTGGGATTTCTAAGCAATTTTAAAATAATTGAAAAGTCCACGACTCTGATATACGAATCCATTGTACTATAGTAAAAATTTTAACTTCCTCTCGCAAGATGCATTCCAAGTCACGTGACACTTTGACAATTCTGGTCTATAACTAAATTTTTATAAGTTGGCATGAATTCCAGGACCGGATTTGAAAATTATACATGTGATATCTTCTAAAACAATTGATGCAATAGTCTCATCGGTTCTACCGCTTTAATATTGCCAAATAATAATAATAATTTCTTTTGAAAGTTTTGTTTTATAAATATTATAATTTAAGGTAGGTAATAATAAATATGAGTTTTTATATGGTTTAAAATTAAAGTGTCAAAATAGATTTAAAAACTATATAATATTATAATTATCCAAACCTTGAAAATACTAAATTAACTAAAACGCAACTTTAAATAGGACTGTCATTCATATTTACCTAAAACAGATTTTTTTTTTGTTTTATTTGTTCAGATTACTATACCTATAGGTAAAATACTATACCTACTACAGTTCAACATAAACTAATTGAATTCAGTCAGATATTACATTTACTGTCAAAGAAATCCCCATAATATGACTTATGTAATGTACTACGTAGACCCAAAAAATATGGTTTTTATAGAATTTGTTAGCTATGATACGGTTCCATTTCTAAACTTGTATGTGAGTTAACATAAAGTTAAAAGCTTCAAGTTAGCCATGGATTTAATTTTTCTGTCAAAGGAAACCCTACTTTAACAGTTTTTGACTTATGTAAGTAAGGTACCTAGACCTAAAAATGGTGTTTAAAGAATTTGTTCGTTTAAATGCAATTTATTGATATGGTTATATTTCTAAACTTGTATGTAGGCTAACTTAATGTTAAAAACTTTATTTTATTGTCATACAAACAATAATAATAGTAGTAACTAATAATAATTTCACTTATGTAAGGTACGCGTAAACCCAGAAAATAGAATTATATATTTGTTCGCTATCCTTTACATATTAATATGGTTACCTTTTAAAAATACCATATAGGCTAACATAATGTTAAATAGTTTATTTTAACCTTACTATCGCCAAACAATAATAATAACAATAATAAAATAATTCCTTCGAAATCAAATAGCTGATTTTTAAAGGTTATAATAATATGGAAAGCTGTTTTTATTTTTTAAGACTATACGGTAGTGCCAACTCTCCCCTACCTACCTAAGTAAGAGAAATAATTTCTACTTATTTTTTTTTGAAACATAAAAGGATACCTAGATAATACAAAATGCAAAAATTATACATTAGAAACCTAACCTTCACGAACAAACATTTTAAGAACAAAAATTTCACAAACTAACTTTTCGACAAAAACGGCGTTCAGATGAAATGAAACTTATTACTGATCGATGAAATCAACTAACGTACAAGGCACACAATAATAATTATAATCCCTAATAAAAAAGAATTATAAAATTTTAACCTGTAAATTTTTGGTCAAATGAATAATAATTGTAAGTAAAAATAAAAGGCGCCATAACCGCTAAATGTCCCAATGCTGATCGATGACAAATTTCTGCTGTCATCTGTTTTAAAACGAGAGAATTCGTGCCGTTTATACTATACTAGCGTGTATCCGGCATGCGTTGCAACCCGCTGGTATAAATACAAACCCGAACAAACCCGATATATTAGTACCCGGCATGCCACTTTCTGAAATTGCACCCGTGCGAAGCCGGGGCGGGTCGCTAGTTATACATAAAAACCTTCCTCTTGAATCACTCTATCTATTAAAAAAAACCGCTTCAAAATCCGTTGCGTAGTTTTAAAGATTTAAGCATATATAGGTAGGGACGGACAGACAGCGACAGCGACAGCGACAGCGACAGCGACAGCGACAGCGACAGCGACAGCGACAGCGACTTTGTTTTATACTACTTATGATAAGATTAAGACTTACATGTTTTCCATCCCATCTCTTATATTCCTTCCATTCCTCGAGCCCTGGCCTCCAATACTCCAATAGATATTCTTCCACATATTCCTGCCCCCTCCCTCTGTCGTACCGCCCTTGAGTCTGCACTCCTGTGATTACGTGGACTTCCCGTAGATCGATCTGGATGTACTCCCGGACCCCTTTTTCTATTTGTTGTTTGGGACACCAACCACCACCTGCACGTTCCACGCGAAGTCTGTAAAAAAAAGACAGGTTGAGTAGAGATTTAGGAATTCATAAAACTCAATATCATCTGTTTATAGAGGACATTCTATCATATTATCACATGACTACGAACCTTTACTTGTAAAATGAAAATCCTGGAACAATCGTGTTTAAAATTTAATGATGGAAAAGGAATATACAGTATGTCTCCGTAAGTTGGAACCATAGGGAAAACTTTTTTATTATTAATTTTACGAAAAAAAGTTATATTTCATAAAAAGTTCTGCATGGTCTAAAACCTAAAATGCAACTATCAGATATTAAATTCTTTTAGGCGTATACGAGGTTTGTCAAAATACATGAATTTTGCCCAAGAGCAAAGTACCTTTATTTTGGACAATATCGAAAATTGTTATTAAAAAAAGTTGATCAAAACTAAGAATCACGTTCAAATATGTAATTTCACCCATTTACGATGAAAAAAATATTTTTTCTTTTTTGAAATGTATGTGTACAGGGTGTCCCAAATTCGAGCCTCATCATGGGGATCTCGGAAACTATAAGAGATACAGCATCGGTCAAATTGTGGCAAAGTTGCGCAATTTCTTACTGAGCAATATCGCAAAAAAATATCTGAGCTATCCTTTTTAGTTTTTGAAATTTTTGCAAAAAACTAAAATTTTGAGTTTTTGTTTTTTTAAATTGCTCGACTTATTTTATCCGCTACAGAAAAACAAGCACAACATTATTAAGGCAACTTTTTACGCTCCATATTGTGACATTTTTAGAATTTCGTTACAACGTTTCGTTTTTGTGGAACTATTATCAACTTTAATTTTTTAAATACGGACCTGCATTTTTTATTTTATTTTTTGATAGCCCTTTAAGCCCTGAATTCAACCATGTACCACAATTAATTATATTTAGACGTTTTGATGTCATTTTTACATCTTCAGGAATGTGATAATTGTTTTTAAATACGGCCCTGTTGTTAGTTACTTAATCTTTTTACCACATACAACATGTAAATGGATCCAGAATTTTATACAAATAATTTACTATATTTATGTTTTTATATAAATTGTAACAAAGTAAAAACAAAACCAAACAACACAAAGGTGGCTATGACAAGAACTTTTACTTGATTGTTTGGCTTAATTATCTTGACAACTGCAGTCACCATTTATACTGAATATTATAAATAATAATATCGTTACAACGTTTCGTTTTTGTGGAACTATTATCAACTTTAATTTTTTAAATACCTACGGACCTGCATTTTTTATTTTATTTTTTGATAGCCCTTTAAGCCCTGAATTCAACCATGTACCACACTTAATTATATTTAGACGTTTTGATGTCATTATTACATCTTCAGGAATGTGATAATTATTTTTAAATACGGCCCTGGTGTTAGTGGTTAGATTGAAATATCGTTTAGCGGGATTTTGGTGGGTTACAGAATCTAAAATATTTTGTTGTTCTTCCGGCTCCATTCGTGTACCATATTTGACTCTTGGTTTATTAAAACTACCATACTGGGCTAAATTAGTATCAAGCGTAGCAAAATAACTATAATGAGGCTGCAAGCGTTCAGGATAGTCCTGTAAATAACGGTCACAAGAAATTTGTGAATTCCTATTGAAAGAATAATAAACTAGTAACATGTCGCGCTTTTCTAAAACAGAAAACATAATTTTGCTGAAATATTCAGTATAAATGGTGACTGATAATTAAGCCAAACAATCAAGTAAAAGTTCTTGTCATAGCCACCTTTGTTTTGTTTGGTTTTATTTTTACTTTGTTACAATAATTTATATAAAAACATAAATATAGTAAATTATTTGTATAAAATTCTGGATCCATTTACATGTTGTATGTGGTAAAAAGTTTAAGTAACTAACAACAGGGCCGTATTTAAAAATAATTATCACATTCCTGAAGATGTAATAATGACATCAAAACGTCTAAATATAATTAAGTGTGGTACATGGTTGAATTCAGGGCTTAAAGGGCTATCAAAAAATAAAATAAAAAATGCAGGTCCGTATTTAAAAAATTAAAGTTGATAATAGTTCCACAAAAACGAAACGTTGTAACGAAATTCTAAAAATGTCACAATATGGAGCATAAAAAGTTGCCTCAACAATGTTGTGCTTGTTTTTCTGTAGCGGATAAAATAAGTCGAGCAATTTAAAAAAACAAAAACTCAAAATTTTAGTTTTTTGCAAAAATTTCAAAAACTAAAAAAGATAGCCGAGATATTTTTTTGCGATATTGCTCAGTACGAAATTGCGCAACTTTGCCACAATTTGACCGATGCTGTATCTCTTATAGTTTCCGAGATCCCCATGATGAGGCTCGAATTTGGGACACCCTGTACCTACAATAACAATGCAAAATTTAACTGTGCAGTTAGTAGTTACATGTAATCTAGGATGTATATTTTCTTATTTGCAATATAAATGCATACCTATGTATTTATTACGGACTTGTTTAACATTTGTGCAACATTGTTAGATAAAATTAAGAAACGAAAAGGTTATCATGTTTTTGATAATTACAAGAGATAAATGTTCATTCAGAATTAATTAATAATGCAGAAAAATTGTTAAAAATTAACAAAACCTATTTTTTCGCACTTTCTGGAATAGTAATTTGATGGGTCTTACCTGGTATACATACATCATAATGAAAAAAAATTTAAATATACCTGTTGGTTTAATAATTATGTGTCAAAAACTTAATTCCATGGGAGCTCTTTGGGAGCCCATATCTCCGAAGAGGTGGCCGATACGAAAGAAGTTTATATGAACTTGTAGTTTTCTTTTCACGTGTTTTTTTCATATCCGGGAGATTTCCCACATTCTCCCGGACACCCTGTATATACTCTTTCTTTTAATATACAACTTCTCGCCTTGTTGTTTCGGACATTACCCGTTTTTTTTTGCCGACGAATGCCGAGGATTTATGGCACGGCAGTGACTGGACTCGTTTTTTAAATTGATGAAGTCGAATTTCGAAAAGGAATCTGTATCCTTTCTTTTACACACTTCGCGCGTCCGGCGAGTTTTCTTGAGAAGGGGGGCCGAACACGAAAGTTGGGGAAACTAATTTTTGTTTCGCCGGATCTGTTGAGAGCTTTTACTTTTTGCTTTTAGCAAATAGCAAAAAGTTTTCGGGATAAATCGAGTGAATTTGTTTCGGACATTTCGATCTTACGAAGGTTGGGGCTTACGGAATTAGCACTTGCAGGTGATATAGCAGGATAAGTTTAGATTTTAGATCGGGATTCTTTCAGTTAAATCAGACGTCCTTTTGATTTCGGCTTTGCATTTCAATCAGGGACGTAACAAACACCCTCGCAGACCCCGCACCGCAGGGGGCCCACATCAACAGCCCCTTCAAAATTTGCTGCCAGCTTTGCTTTTCATAAATATTTCATTTCATAATTAATTTTTTTTTTATATCCTGAGAATTTAACTTCGTTAAGTATTGAAGAATTATAAATAAATAAATTAATAAATAAATAAATAAATAAATAAATAAATAAATAAATAAATAAATAAATAAATAAATAAATAAATAAATAAATAAATAAATAAATAAATAAATAAATAAATAAATAAATAAATAAATAAATAAATAAATAAATAAATAAATAAATAAATAAATAAATAAATAAATAAATAAATAAATAAATAAATAAATAAATAAATAAATAAATAAATAAATAAATAAATAAATAAATAAATAAATAAATAAATAAATAAATAAATAAATAAATAAATAAATAAATAAATAAATAAATAAATAAATAAATAAATAAATAAATAAATAAATAAATAAATAAATAAATAAATAAATAAATAAATAAATAAATAAATAAATAAATAAATAAATAAATAAATAAATAAATAAATAAATAAATAAATAAATAAATAAATAAATAAATAAATAAATAAATAAATAAATAAATAAATAAATAAATAAATAAATAAATAAATAAATAAATAAATAAATAAATAAATAAATAAATAAATAAATAAATAAATAAATAAATAAATAAATAAATAAATAAATAAATAAATAAATAAATAAATAAATAAATAAATAAATAAATAAATAAATAAATAAATAAATAAATAAATAAATAAATAAATAAATAAATAAATAAATAAATAA
The DNA here is from genome assembly GCA_963969555.1 of Polydrusus pterygomalis. Lineage (NCBI taxonomy): Eukaryota > Metazoa > Arthropoda > Insecta > Coleoptera > Curculionidae > Polydrusus > Polydrusus pterygomalis. Next base: position 1,442,767 of record OZ018382.1, on the reverse strand, counting down.
ATAAATAAATAAATAAATAAATAAATAAATAAATAAATAAATAAATAAATAAATAAATAAATAAATAAATAAATAAATAAATAAATAAATAAATAAATAAATAAATAAATAAATAAATAAATAAATAAATAAATAAATAAATAAATAAATAAATAAATAAATAAATAAATAAATGAATGAATAAATAAATAAATAAATAAATAAATAAATAAATAAATAAATAAATAAATAAATAAATAAATAAATAAATAAATAAATAAATAAATAAATAAATAAACAAATAAATTTTATTTCAAGAGACCAAAATTTACATTGGTATAAAAAAAGTCAAAAACGACACTTAAAGAACTGTGGAGAAGCGACTATTACTTATAAGTACAAAATATATATACCTACTAAATTACAGTTTGGATGATAAATCACAATCCATAAATTCACCAATATTGTAAAAAACATGAGAAACCAATATACTACAAACAGTTTTTTTAAAAATGGCTTTGCTTGGTATATTTTTGATCTCCCTAGGTAACTTATTATACAGTCTGGTTCCCATGTAAAATGGACTCCTTTCAAATAATGTCATGTTGTGCGCCGGTACAACAAAGTTCATATTGTTACGCGTTCCATAACTATAAACGTTTTCCATGGATAAGAAACTATGTAGGTTGTTTTTTACGTACATAAGAACTTCTAAAATGTATAAACTCGGCAAAGTGAGCAATTTAAGTGATCTAAATAGCCCTCGACATGGACAAGACACTCCCATCATACTTCTAACAGCCTTCTTGTGGATTAAAAACACTCTATTTAAATTTGATGGAGAGGAACCCCAGAATAAAATTCCACTTTTCACTCGAGAAACAAATTGGGCATAGTAATAAGATAAGAGAATATTCCTACTGACCACACCACGCAGGCGATAGAGAGCATAACATATCGGAGAAATGCTAGAACTTAGTTCAGTGCAGTTAAAGCTCCAAGATAGGGCATTATCAATATGTATACCCAGTACTTTTGTTTGGGCAACCTGTGCAATCGATCCACCATTCGCCCTGACAAGCAGGCTCTCATTAAAAGTTGACCTACCCGGAGTGAAGTTGATAAACACTGTTTTAGTTGTATTCAAACATAACCCATTGCTGGCAAACCATGCGTTAAATCTTGAAAGCATATCACGCAATAATGCAATCGAACTCTCGGCGGCACTGTTACAACTCAAATAGGAATTATCATCAGCAAACATAACAAGTTCTTTTTCATTACGCGAAAGCGCGGAATTTACAAACGATATACCAGAAAGATTTGTCCATTGACATTCCTAGTCAAATTTTAAGCATCAGAAAGGGACTTGGAGATGGTATTTCAAAAATGAAAACAGTGTATGAACTTGCAAATCATTTATTAATAAAAAAGCAGTGTGTTTCTTCAAATTTTCTAGATGTATGATGATGTATCTAGTGCAGTGATGTTATTTCTAACTTTACCAGTTAGTGTCGCATCAGCGGAACGATCTTTTTTCAAACTTAAAATAGTAAAAACCCATTTACGTAACACCATGGGACAACAACGCCTTTCGGATTTATCCTTCATAAGTATCGAACACGAGTTTGTTAAAACATTAAATATCGACGAAATTATAAACGATATTGCAAAAAAAACTCTCGACGATCTGGCCGTTTTGTTTAATACCTTTTATAGTACTTAGTGACATAATGTTTGTGCAGACTTGTTGAGTGTTCATGTGTTTTACTGTTTTCTGTCTTTTGGATTCTATGAGGCTCGCTCACTGCTACCCCCGTTACTACCATACACAGGGCCGATCCTGGGGTGTCGGCCGCCCGCGTGCATAGACCTATTATGCCGCCCCTCTAAAGAAATTTTCCTATTTTGAGTAATACTTAACGTTGACGTTATAAACTCATCTACATGTACATAAAAGTAAAAAGTTAAACGTTAATAAAAATGCAAACTACAAATAAAATTTTACGGGAAATACTTTATTTTTGGGCCAGCTAATAGGTTATATTAGCGACACCTATTTTTCTTTTTACTTTAACAAAATAATAAACCAATAAAAATATTACTTTTGAAACAAAAATAGACATTTTATAATTAGAAATGTAAAACAACAGTATTTACCAGAAAATATAAAATAACAAAAAGTACTAAAGCATAAATCTCGCGAAACGAAAAGTATATAAATCAGTCCTTCCTTGAAGACTACCTAATAATTAACTATAAAATAATTTCTCTGGCTTTCTGAGAAGCAAATTTGTCAATAATTGCGGTAAGATCAATTTTTTCAGAGATTTCGGATTCAATAGAGATGATGGCCGAATCTGAAAGTCTTTCTTGTGTCATATTATTTCTCAAGTAATTTTTAATAATTTTTAATTTACTGAAACTTCTTTCACCTGAAGCCATAGAAACAGGTAAGGTTAAAAAAATCCTTATTGCTAGAGCAAAATTTGGAAAACAGGGAATGAGATCCTTTTTGACTAAAATTTCTAATATCTTAATTGGCTGTTTTTTACCTGGAAAAATATCTTTAAATGAAGTTATTTCATTAAAGAGTTGTATACCGTCTATATCTTTCACAATAGTTCCTGCCTCCTGTACCTGTAACTTAATATCTAAGTCCATGCAGGCTTTCATGAGGTCATCATTAGAAATGGTGTGAAACTCATACAGAAAGCAGAACATTGAATAGCACTCAGATAATAAGGTAAATCTTTCATTTATCGAAGAGATCGCGTAATCAAGAACTGCAAAATAGAAAGCAATCTTGAATTGCAGGAAGGGATTTAAAACTGGTTCATCACTGCCCTCGTAATCAAATAAACGAACTTTTTTTCTGAGCTTTCTGATCTGCGAGCCGCGTGCCGTCGGCCGACCGCGGCCGTTTGATTGAAAATCTTTAATAAATAAATCCATTTGAAATAATTCACAAAAATATTGTTTTCTTCTTTGACGTTAATTTAAAGTTATCTTTTATAGTTTGATAATTGTCACTTTATTTTTATTTCGAGAAATTCGTAAAAAGCTTTGCTTGATTGACAGAACTATCTGCGGCCTACGGCCGCCCCTTGTTTTGGCCGCCCGCGTGCGGTGCACGCGCTGCACACCTGCTAGGATCGGCCCTGACATGGTAAGCGACATTATAAGTGGTGTTTTAAAATTTTGATTTTGCATCATTTGTGCTGGAATATTACGTATAATGCCTACTATAATGTCTACCAGTCTACCTAGGATTATAAAATAAATTCAAATTGTTTACTGTTTTAATAGTAGATACTTAACACATAAAGTGGGTTTAACCTTAATTAAATTATTACACGATTAACGAATTCAAAAATTCATAAACCTGAACCTAATAGTAATGAAAATGAGAATTATCATTTTCCATTCGTTATAGAGAGGGGGCCCCTAAAATCATTTGCGGTGGGGCCCACCCAGTTTTTGTCCCGCCACTGATTTCAATCCCTGTAAAAAAAACAGATACACGGAGGGAATAATTCCTCGTAATGCCTGGTATTCCATTTATAACATAAAGTTGCCACAGTGGATCTTTGCCCGTGCGTCATCAATCAACGATCAGGACTCGACGTGGTTAATAACTCTGCATCCTTGTTTATTACAGTAACAAGTTTGAATAAAAGCATAAAAGAACGTCTCCAAAATTCCGCAATAATATAACGTGATAGACAAGGATAAAACTATAAACGTCAGTTAATTACTTTCTTTATTTGTTTAGTTGACAACCGTTGTATTTTAGAACGTCATTGTCAACCTTATTTTGATCTGCCAATCTAATTCGTATTTTGTAAATCTGTGTGCCTTAGAACTGTTCCTGTTTCTAAAAATAGTTCTTTTTAGAGGTAATTATACCCACCATCTGTTTTGGCGGTAAGTATTTATGGATTTTTATAATAACTAATTTATTTATTTTAAATATTCTAACCGTGAAAGTTCTTTGAAACGTTTACGGCAGTGGCTAAATTCCCTTAAATGAAAGGATGTTAAAAATTTGACTTTTGCGATTTTAATAGTCAATAAAATACCAAACTTTTGTAGATTTTAAGCTTTAAAAATAGTATTAAATGTATAAACATTTGTTTGTCAATTTCTTTTAGATAATAGAGAATGCCGGGCAAAACTTATAATAAATAATAATTTTTCGTGATAATAGACAGTTTTCGTTTTATTGGCAAATTCAAACGGTTAACCATAACGAATACGAATACGAAGCCGCTATTTGACAGATCGTAAAAATAGTTTTCGTTCAATTCGCTTAACGTTAACGTTAAGTCGAATCGACAGTAAACATAACAAATATAACATAACCTATCTTTAATGGTTTGTGTTCATATTTTCATATACGTTTTGTGCTATCTTTTTTTTTAAACATCATGATAGACGAAAGGTTGCTTTTATCCAGTGATTCGGATTTGGATGATGCTCTTCTCTTGGAGGTGCTTGATCGCCAGGACATTCAGTATCGAGCACAATTGTATGGAAATTTCAATTTAGAAAACTATAATAATGCTGAATGCAAACTTTATTTCCGATCAAAAAAATGGTCATTACGCATGCGTTCCGTTTTCGCTATGGCTTTGTCTTCCGTCCGTTAGCTCCCGCCACTTATCCGTAACGATAACGATAAATGACAGCTCAAATGTCAAAGTTGTCAAATAGCGGCTATCGGAATCGCTTTTAAAAGACAACGAAAACTGTCTATTATGTAGGTACGTCAAACGGTAGGCAGGCACGTCCATTTTATGAACTTAACTTTGTTTTGACTTTTTTCGTCTCGTAATTTTGATTTGATTCATACGTTTTTGATGACGTAAAAGTGATGACGCACGGGAAAAGAACCACTGTGGCGACTTTACAAAGGCCAGTTTCACTCAGTAGCTTCGAACAAAATATATTCAAAATGATTGATTGCAAGTTTTTAGGTTTTCTCTATGCGTGATCGCTAAAATAGATCAATTCGTAATTCGTCATCCTGAAACGCATAAACGCGAACACAACAATCAATGATTAAGCAACAATTAGAGCCTTTATCAATTATTGAGCCTCATTACCATTAGGGCAGCAACACAACATTGAATGCGGCGGTATTAGGGGGTCTAAATACATTATTATTATTCGGATCGCGTCGGGGGTAAAGTTGAAATGTAGGTAGGTACAGCAGTAGTAGCGATGATATAGTCAAATCTAGTCATATTATACGGGTCCAAAGGTCACCGATCATATAAATCAATTCGAAATTTCCAGAGTTTATCAAAATGTTGTGAGATTATATGTATGTATCAATATACCCGGAGAAAAGAAACATAGTTTTATTATTTTAACTGTCGTGAAGATAGTCACATATAATATTATTATTTTTGCAAAAATTATGTACATAATAGTACAGGGGTGGCGAGCCTTTATGTATTAAAGTGCCATTTTTTTTAAAGAAATGTTTAATGAGGCCATAGACGGTGCCGTCAAGTTTGTAATATAATAATTCATAGTAAACTTTGTGATCGGTGGCGTGCCCAAAATTTTATGTCGCGTGCCATCAATGGCACGCGAGCCATTGGTTCGCCATCCCTGTAAATCTCTGATCTATCTACTGAATCTATTAAAAACGACAATAATAAATAGTGTAATTTATTTTAGCAATAAAATTACCTAACCTAAATATACAATGGAATTTAATCCGATTAACTATTTCAATAAATGGTAATTTGTCAACCAATAAGTAGAAAACAGTAGCAAACAGAAGCACTGGTAATTAATTTAAGGATCGTACAGAAAATTGTCCATGAAAGAAAGCATAATATAATACCGAAGAATGCTAAAAAATGTAAACAAAGAAAACCGTTTATAATTACAGACTAAAAACTTAAAAACTGTCATCATCACTTAGAAATTCTGAAAAGTCCTCGTCATCTGAGTCGTCCTCGAATGGAGCAATGATCATCGGCGCTACTTCGACATCTAATACTTGTTCTCGATCCCACCAATTCCTTATTAATTTTTCTGTCTGTATGTTCCACCGATTTCTTCCAGTACTCCTGCGTAATATGATCCAAGGAATCTTGTCAAACTATGTCTACTTGCGAGGATTTAAGAACATCACCTACATGTTTTTCATAAAAAAGATTTTGCCCCAGCCCACATTAATTCTATCGCATTAAAGTGGCAATGATATGGCGGCAGTCGTAGAACCTCATGGCCATATTCACGCAATATTTCATCTACAGCGTATATTTTGGGTGATTTGAGAGACTTTGCCATTGATAGGAGTTCGGATTTTAACATATTTGGTAAAGGATTTTGGTTGTGTTTTTCAAGCCACTCATAAATATCACTTTTTCGCCAAGATGAACTACCTTGTTTATTTAAAATTCTTGAATGATATGATGCATTGTCTAATACAATTAAAGACGGCTTATCTAAATTTGGGATTAATTGAGCGTTTAGCCATTTTTCAAACATTTCGCCATTTATATTGTCATGATAGTCAGAACTTTTTGATGTGAAAGAAAAATTAAGCTTGCACCTGGAACATATCTTGTTACAGAACCGGCATGTAAAATAATGAACCGCTTTTCCATGCCACGTCCCTTTTTTTTTTCACGCTTTTCACAGAATCATCTTGCCAAGATTTTAAACCACTTTCATTTGAAAATATCCATGTTTCGTCTTTCTTAATTTTGATTTATAATTTTCCGTATATTTTTTTTAAAACTGAACACGCTGACTCACTATCTGTGTCTGCTCACATAAAAATCTCCGGTTACAGTATTTTTTATTGCGAAACCCCAACTTTTTTATTAATGTTGCTAACGATTCAAGTCCGATTTCCAAAACACCTCGAATTTTCAAATTTTCTTTTAAAACTGGAAGAGTTACATTGGTTTTTGATCTGTATAAATCATAAATCACGTTCTGAACTTCCATTTTAAAATTTTTGATCAAATCTTCATTCTTTGGCTTTCTTCGTTTACTTTTTTTAGTATTCTTCTATATTCTATATTATATTATGCTTTCTTTCATGCACAATTTTTTTCAGTCCTAAAACTAATTCCCAGTGCTTTTGCTACGGTTTCCTGCATATTGGTTGGCGAATTTTCACTTTTTCTTTTATTCTCGAAATAGTTTACCAAATTAGGCACCATTTGTTTTTGTTTGCGAATGCAAAAAACCAAAAAATTGCTTTTTTATCGTTCATATTGTCATATTAAATTAATTGTCAAAGTCACAAAACTGACATCTTTAAATCAAGACGAAGGTGGCAAGTACAAACTTTTGGGAATCCCTGAAATTTCAAACATATCTTTTTCTTTCATGTCAAAATTGCATAAGTCTGTCATATATTTGTCTAACGGATTTTATTTGGATATTATGATCAAACGCAATAAAAGAAAAGAAAAATTGAAAATATGTCTTTGTTAAATCGTAAGACCCGCACGATAGGACCGGAGCAATTTCTGCGTATCTCTCGTATTATATACTCTGCGAATATTTGTTATTACGTTACCCCAAGTATTAAATTAAATGTAGATGTATTAATGTGTGGCGGAAACTTGAGTAAACTTAGTTAGCGCCGTATATAAAACAAACTGTAAAATCGAAAATAATTTGGTTAGACCGCTATGGTTGGTACTAATTAGGGTGGGGTAAACCCAATTTCAAATAGGGCTGGAAAGGAGGATTCCTATATCCCGGAGAGAAAACAAAAAGGACGTTTCTTTTTACTTAAAGGTCGCTTCTGTACATTTTAAACTAAAGCAATACCAAATTTCAAATGTTAATGCACCGCTTGTTTTAAACTGCAATATTTCTTGGATTGTTGAAGTCGTTCTTTAATACAAGTCACAAGTACAAGTCAAAAACACAAACATAAACGAACTACATAAATGCTTGTTTCGCACTTTGTGTCCAATTTTATTTATGTAGTTTATTTGATTTAAACCCTTCAAATGACCTTATGGACAAGACACGCCTGGACAGCACTGGCTACACCAGAAGGTCTATACGTCAGAGAGTACAGAGGTACAGCTGCTCAAAATATTTACCTTCCACATGTGAACGTAGAAAAGTGTACAAAACATATGATATACGACAGTATGTATATATTACATATCTACTGGCCTAAAAATAAAGAACTATATCGTTTTTATAACGTACGTTTCTCACGAACCCATACAGTAAAAGTGGTGACGTATACGACACAGTAAAATATTTTGGGACAAATTTTCTGAGTAATAATACTAAAGCATGGCTCTATAACTATAAATCCGTTTTTATATTCTATAAAAGAGATTTTCTTGGCGTAGAATTTTATTAGGCAACTTTTTACGTCCAACTTCTGAAGTATATTATTCCATCATTTTGTCGTAAATTATGTTGCGATCGTCTTATTTTTGTCATATTTATTATTAAATTTTTATTTACTAACTTTTATTGGTACGAAGGTAAAGTTCGTTTTTATGGAGTTTTTTTCAATAAAGTTCTCCCCCCCATTTACGTGAAGTGGGACGATCGAAAACAGCACAAAGAAAGAAGTGACTCAATAAAAGGATGTGAAAAAATTGCTGCAAAAATATTATATAACTTTACGTACATGATAGCACTGTAACAAATCGTAATGATAATAACCTAACTAATGAAGAGATACAGACTGATGATTGACTGAAACGCTTGCAAGGTGTATAGTAAAAATTTCAAATACTCTCGCAAGATGGAGGCAAAGTCACGTGATACTCTGTCAATTTTGGTATATTTAATTTTGATAGGTTGAGGTTGGTATGAATTCCAGGACTGAACTTGAAAATTATACATGTGAAACCATCTAAAACAATTGATGCAATAGTCTCATCGGTTCTACCGCTTTAATATAATAATAATAATAATAATAATAATAATAATAATAATAATAATAATAATAATAATTTCTTTTGAAAGTTTTGTTTTATATTATAGTTTAAGGTAGGTAATAATAAACATGATATTTTATATGGTTTAAAGATAAAGTGTCAAAATAGATTTAAAACCTATATGATACTAGCGTGTACCCGGCCTGCGTTGCAGCCCGTCACGGCGAACCTCAAACTCAACCGTTTGCCGGCCCGTCCACAATTTCCATGCATAAAACATAGTCTGTCTTCGTCTATTCCGGCTTCGGATCGATCGTTGAACGGGCCGGGGACCGGTTAGGTTGGGTCGTTCGTTCTCCCTACTCTAATTTATCAGTGTTTCTCTATAATATTATGCATGTATTATACATAAAAACCTTCCCCTTGAATCACTCTATCTATTAAAAAAAAACCGCTTCAAAATCCGTTGCGTAGTTTTAAAGATTTACGCACATAAGGGGACATGAACAGGATAGCGACTTTGTTTTATACTATGTTAAGATTATAATTATCCAAACCTTGAAAATATTAAATTAACTGAAACGCAACTTTAAATAGGACTCTGTCGCTCATATTTACAAAATTATTTTATTTGTCCAGATTATACCTATAGGTAAAGTACTATACCTACAGTTCAACTTAATCTAATTGAATTCAGTCAGATTACTGTCAAGGAAATCCCCATATATGACTTACGTAAGGTACGTAGACCCAAATATGGTTTTTATAGAATTTGCTGACTATGATACGGTTACATTTCTAAACTTGTTTGTGGGCTAACATAAAGTTAAAGTAAAAATAAAAGGCACTATAACCACAAAATATTTTGAAAATGTAATCAAATGCATTGAATATCAAACTATATAACAATGACGGATGTCCGAGAAAAGTTGACAACCCATTTTTTGACGTCTTGGAGCTGGTTTGGCCGCCATTGTGGAGTTCATCGCAACTCTAACCTTAAATCTGTCGTTATATTGCAGCGCTTTGGCAACAGATGTCTCAAATTCACTGATGTGATGTCGTGGTGTTGCTGCATATCGTATTTTATTGGAATTTTTAAGGATTCAAGCATTTTTAAGGGAAAATAACATAGGAGGTTCTCAATTTCACCCGAATATATGTTTTTGATAATAATATGTATGTACGTTGAGAAGGGTACCTGGCCAGAATAGCCTCTGCAGATTATAGGCCATATTTGAAGGAAGAGAGAGAGAATATGTACGCTGATTACTCCGGGGTTAATTGGACCGATTTTCACAATGATTTTACCGTTGCATTAGGTGCTAAATGTTAAACAAATTAAAGTAGATAAAAAGCGACAGCAAGTATAACTAAAATAGGTTTTATTTTATATTTATTATTAATTATTGACCTGCTAATATATAGACCACATAATTGCATGCCTACCACTATTTACGATCCATTGCACCTGCCTCTCTTCTTCTACCGGAAAATGAAATAATCTTATTCCAGGGAAATAGGCACACGTGTTGCCAGCCATATCGCGTCACTCAGTCTGATCCTTTTTCAATCGAAAATAAATATAATATCGTCGGCTTAATGCAAAAACTCAGTAAGTCAATATTTCCAGGTTTTGAGATTATTGTAAATTTGACTAAGTCTTCTACCGATACAATATTTGAAAAAATATCACAAAAGTATAAACTCAATAAGTGTCTAAAACTATCAATTTTGACCTAATGAATTTTTGCACTAAGCCGACTATATATTATAAACAGACAGGCGGCAACAATGTTTGAATTTAGCAGTGAAAAGGTTGGGCGCTTTCTTGTTGGTGAACTCATTGTGCCATCTATGAATTTATCGTAGCAGTTTTAGGAAATCGGCCCATATGGCCTTCTTATATAGTTTGATATTCAATGTCAAATGTAACCAAAAGCACAAAAACGCAATTCATAACTCGGTGTTTGGGCTCGTTACGGTCCACTACTAATATTGGGATATTATTATGTCCCAATATCAGCTGATCGATGCGAAATGGAAATTTCTTCTGTCATCTGTTTTAAAACGAGAGAATTCGTGCTGTTTACTATAATTTCCGTATTTTATGCAAATTGGCAGACGATAACGATAACTATGTGTATGTAATCCCCTTAAGGGTCATTTTTATTAAATCCAGGCCATGTGCCTAAAATCCCTTATCCCTTCAAATCTCTATAGACCTCAATGTTGCCCTGTTGCCAGCGTTTAGCACTAAGGGCCGTACAATAGTTTAAATTCATGACCAGTCCTAAATCAGGGACTTAGGGCCCTTTGGGACCTATACAACGCATTACCTAAGGAAATATATATACCTATTGGGGTGCTTTTTAGCGAAACAGGACCTGGAGTATAAGAGAGATAATGCTCGAGTTTTTTGTTTATGTGAGAAAAAAGGTCATATGTGTGTGGTATACGAAAAAAATGTTTGTAGGTCGTATCCCTAGGAATTATGAAAATTTTATAAAATCTTTTATAGAAAGGGCAAACGCTTTCTTTATTTCCTTTGCATATTTGTCCTTTTATTGTTTAAAGTGCGAAAAGCTGTTCACGACATGGGACATCGAGTGGGGTTATTAATTATTAAATTAACAAATCAAAAATAGCTATAGGTATAGTGTTTCTTAGGTCAATTTAATGACATAAAACAGTATGAAACTCCTAACCATAGGCGTCCCCAACAAATAATTTAAATGCGTATACACACTTATAAGTTTGTTTAACATTGGGTGTTTGTACATACTACACTTTTTAAACCCACTGGATATAGAATAATTTTATATTAAAATAATAAATATAAGGTAACTCAACGATTCTATACACAAAACGAAAACCAGAAAAATAAACCTGACACGGCACGACACTGCTCAGAAAATGCTTTAATTTTTTTACCAGAACTTCATTCTCGGACCATTCCCCGGCCCGTCCATAAGTTCCAAATCACGTATATTTTATCTTCGTCTCTTCCACGCCATCCGCGGTCACTGGCCTATCTCTGTCTGACAAAATCGATCGTTGAACGGGCTGGGGACCGCTTCTGCTATACCAGCTGCAGGTAGCTGGCGCTTATCACCCCTGACAACGTGCATTAATTGTGAACGGTTGCCGGTTCTACCAAATTTTCTGGTTTGTTAATATATTATGTATAAGTATACGAGAAACAAGGGTTTGTTAATCAGTTGTTTTTAAACACTGAAAACACTTTTTGTCTTGATTTCAGTTATATTGTTTCTTAAGGACTAAAGAATGTATTATTATAGCAATGAATAGCTTGTTATTTTTTTCTGTCACACTCAAAACTCCTCGGTTTAAAGTATATTTGCAAACTAGCTTTCAAAGAAAGTTACTGACTAACAATTGAATACTGATATAAATTAAACATCTTTAATAAAAAAAACTGAAATAATTGAAGAAGAAAGATCTGACAACCCTGGTTGTGAGGTCGGTCTCTTTAAGACTGTTTACCGCCGTATGGAATGATTGGAATGTCCTTAAACTGAGTTTGGATAAATTATAGGTATATTTATTTTTATAAAAAAGTGTTAAATACGTAACACCTAAAGTACCTATTACAAATTTTTTCTACCAAAAAAATTTGTTTCACACTTCTTAACGAGTTTTAGACAGTCCCCTTAAAAAGACCTTAAAAGTTACCAAAAAAACTTCGCGAAGTCGTCCGAAGACAACTTTAACTTTAATTTTTACGCGTCATTCTTTCACATTCCCTCCTCGAGCAACTCGGGCCGAAATAATGATAATTACAAGTCAAAAAACACTTAAAACACTCATAAAACCCTTATTAAGGCTCCTAATACTTCGGGATATAAATTAGTATTTATAAGGGCTCTTAAACAACTTATAGGCTAATTAAGGGACTTTTTAAAACAAATAACCATCCTCCGATGAGTTCGAGATTCTTAATTTGCCTTTCCAGGGATATTTTATGCCGTCCTCTAGGGCCTGGCAGTCGTAAAATTAACTGATATACTACCAGAGCCGCGACGTTGCCAATACCGTCATTATTCTTATAAATAATATAATATTATAATTCTGTGTCACTCGTAGTAAAAACGTCCGTACAGCGTTGCTGTTATGATTTCCCTAAAACATTTTAATTTGATATCATTCGGAAACTATAAATAATTTGACTAGTAGAAAATTTAAAAAGCATACATATATTTAGTACTTTAGGATCTTTCTTATTTTAAATGCAACACCCTGTATATTATTCAATTTTTGGATTCTTCAGAAAATTTTAGACATATTTCATGTACAATATCCTATACCTATCTTCAACTGTTTCGGAAATATTAAGTGTTTTCAGATTTATTGCATTTTAGCGTAGGTATCTTTTTACTGATTTTTGTTTACTTTTGTTTAAAACTCCTGACCTTAGCAAATTGTTGTCTGTCTGCGTGACAGTAGTTGTCAGTGTTATAGTCGTTTGAATTTCGTTAACTGCATATCAGAAGAATGGCTTATTTAACAGAAATGCACAAAATAACAATTCCACAGATGAATGGTTATGGAGATAAAACATGGACAGAAATAGAAGTTGCTCGCTTATTTCATGAAAAATTTCCAAATTTGCCGCCTATAACTCAAGGGAAAATTAGTAAAATAGAAAAGCAGTTTCGCCAGCTTGGACATGCCAAATTAGATATTATGCTTGAGTTTGAGGAAAACCCATATACTTCTAGTCGAAAAACAGCCCCAATATTTGATGTTAGCCATTATCGATTATTCGAACATTACAAGAAAATAAAATGTATCCCTATAATATGATAGCTACTCATGAGCTCATGGAAGACGATTTTGATAGGAGAACGTATTTTTGTGAACAAATTATGGCAATGTTAGATAACAATGCAATCCAATTAGAACATGTTTTGTTTTCTGATGAGTGTAGCTTTACACTGCCGCTATTGGTCTAGGGAAATTCCTTACTGGATTAGAGAAGAACATACGCAATATTCTGAAAAGGTTAAGGTTTGGGCGGGAGTAGTTGGAGATCATAGGTCCATTTTTCATTAATGGCAATTCAAATTACGATAATTATGTAGCACTGCTCCAAAATGTCTTGCCAACTTTGACAAACGTATATCCTGATCCAGCAAACCCACAACTTCCAGCGAATATGATATGGTTTCAGCAAGATGGAGCACTACCCCATCACCAAATCAATGTCCGGCAGTACCTCAACCGAGTATTTCCAAATCGGTGGATGGGGAGGCGTGGGTCGATGGAATGGCCAGCACAATCCCATGATCTGACGCCATTAGACTTTTTCTTATGGAGTTTTGTCAAAAATATTGTATACAAAACTAAACCCCTCGACATAGCTGACTTAAGAAGACGAATAACGCTTGCGATTAGATCGGTCACGCCTGAGATGTTCAGTAACATTAGAAGAAATTTCTATTCAAGATTAGGATGTTGCCAAGAGGTTCGCGGCGAGCATTTTCAACATCGCCTACACTAATGTTTTTTTTACATTATCAAGAAATAAACAGTATTACTTATTAGTTTTTTAGTGTGTTGTTAATTTTTTTTTGTTGTCTTCTTATCTATTATATTGCATGTATGTGGCCAATCGGCTTTAATTTTTTACTTTTGATGTAAACATGGAATCTGTGACCTCATAAAATAATAAAATGATTGGGCAAAAGGAGCCATCGAATACAATAAAAAATGTTTTATCTGTTTACCTGTTATAACAAAATTCCTTTTTACACAACATTTTTATATAACTTGGCGTTGCGCATGATTATTGTGACTGTCTCGACTCAAACTCTGGTATATTTTTATCTTCGATTAAAACTTTGTTTAGTCTGGGTGTTTTTTAATGAAGGCATGACGACGAAGAAGTTGGAAAAAGGATATTTTTGGAAATGTTAAGAATAAAAGAACCTTATTCGTGCAAACAGCGTCGGTTAAGTATTGATTATCGCAACAAAGAGATTTTATTTGTAAAATAACCTTACTTAATAAATTTTTACTTTCATTGCATTTTAATTACTTTTGTGTGGTCGGCAAGTACCTACAATTATTATTCATTTGACCAAAAATTTGCACGTTAGTTGATTTCATACGCATTTATGTTGAAAAATTATTTTATTGATTTATTATTAATTAGGTATTTAATTTTTTAATTATTTAATTAATTTAATGCGTGTTAGTGCACATTTAGACGTGGTTTTCAACTTTTTTTAATAACAATTTTTGATAATGTCAAAAATAAAGGTACTTTACTCTTGGGAAAAATTTACATTCTTGGGAAAAATTCACGTTTTTTGACAAACCTCGTAGATGACTGGAAAATTTCGATATTTGATGGTTGCATTTTAGGTTTTGGACCATGCAGAACTTTTTACGAAGAAGAACTTTTTTTCGAAAAATTAATAATAAAAAAGTTTCCCATATATGCCGCCAACTTACGTAAAGTTGCCACAGTGGATCTTTGCCCATGCGTCATCAATCAACGATCAGGACTCGACGTGGTTAATAACTCTGCATCCTTGTTTATTACAGTAACAAGTTTGAATAAAAGCATAAAAGAACGTCTCCAAAATTCCGCAATATTATAACGTGCTAGACAAGGATAAAACTATAAACGTCAGTTAATTACTTTCTTTATTTGTTTAGTTGACAACCGTTGTATTTTAGAACGTCATTGTCAACCTTATTTTGATCTGCCAATCTAATTCGTATTTTGTAAATCTGTGTGCCTTAGAACTGTTCCTGTTTCTAAAAATAGTTCTTTTTAGAGGTAATTATACCCACCATCTGTTTTGGCGGTAAGTATTTATGGATTTTTATAATAACTAATTTATTTATTTTAAATATTCTAACCGTGAAAGTTCTTTGAAACGTTTACGGCAGTGGCTAAATTCCCTTAAATGAAAGGATGTTAAAAATTTGACTTTTGCGATTTTAATAGTCAATAAAACACCAAACTTTTGTAGATTTTAAGCTTTAAAAATAGTATTAAATGTATAAACATTTGTTTGTCAATTTCTTTTAGATATGTAATAGAGAATGCCGGGCAAAACTTAAAATAAATCATAATTTTTCGTGATTTTATGTAGGTACGTCAAACGGTAGGCAGGCACGTCCATTTTATGAACTTAACTTAGTTTTGACTTTTTTCGTCTCGTAATTTTGATTTGATTCATACGATTTTGATGACGTAAATGTGATGACGCACGGGAAAAGAACCACTGTGGCGACTTTAGACACACTGTATAACTTTTTACCGCGCCTATTTGTAACGAGAGACGATGAAATAAACCGTACATTACAGCACGCGTCGTCGTCCGTAGAAAAACCTTTTAAAAAACAAACCCGGACGACGCGGCAGCGCCCGAATCTCTTTAATAAAAGTAAAACGAAATTGCAAAAATCCAAATACGAGGACAAGCAAAAATTGTGTTTGAATAGCCAAATCAAATTGAAGCAGTTTCCTTTGTAGAGAGATAATTTTAATTAAAACCAAGCAAAAATTTTTATACAAACAACGCCAGTAGAATAGTCAAGCTTTGGCACGATTTAATTGTCGGCCCTATGTACAGGGTGTCCTAATAAGTGGACAAACCGCAGGCAGCGTGTTGGAAATGTGAGTTTATTACGTCATTAGTGTTGCGTAAGCATAAATACCGTGCGAGCAAAAATTATTTGCATCAAAGAGGGCCTTGCATCTAAGGACGTAATACTTAGCGGCTTAGCGGTAGGTAGAGCTTAATACCTGTAGGGTGTCAGTAACTACCAATCTTTGACAGTCGTTACAAGTAATTTGATTCATCGCTAATTTTTCCAATTTCTTGAACAATTCACACAATGGGCTTTACGGAACAGCACAAAGCATTCATGGTTGAAGCGTATTTTCGAAACGGGGTTAGAGTAAATGGTGAGTGGCAATTCAGTCCGGGTTTGTGCATGGACGATTTTCACGAACATTTTCCTAACGTTGCTTTTATTGCTGGGGATTTTTATCATTGGCTGAAAAGAACCGTGGCTGTGTTTAGGGAAACAGGTTCTATACAACACAAAAAAGGAGCAGGAAGACCATCTGTAAGAACAGAAGAACTTGTTGCAAACGTTCGTGAAATAATGCAAAATATGCCTGTCCCAAGAAGTGGGAAGATCTTATGGAACATGCAGGACTATTCTTAAGAAGCAGCTAAATTTATTTCCTTATAAAGTGCAAGTATTCCAAGAAATACAACCCACAGATTTTGAAATACGCAGGAATTACTCTCAATGGTTTACCCAAAATTTATTGGAAATAAACGATTTATTAGACCTGACATTTTTTTTTGAATGAAGCCTGGTTCCACCTCTCCGGTTATGTGAATTCTCAGAAAACACGCATGTGGAGTAGTGAAAATCCCCATTTTGCAATTTATGTAATTATTTTTCTTTTTCTTTCTGTATTTATTCTTACTTTGTTAATTTTGTAAACAACAAAAATAAATTTTTATTTGTCTACTTATTTTATTAGGTACTCATTAGTTTGGCATATCATGTCATAAAATGAATTTAACAAAATTTAACCTAGATTTGGTTAGATATATCGTCCCCATATCATTGTGATCTAAACCAAGCCCTACGTTTTTAAATCCAAGCCCTCTTTGATGCAAATAATTTTTGCTCGCCCGGTAATTAAAATAGCACCTCTATAAGAAAGACTGTCTGGTCGGAATTTGAATTTGTCAGATCGAAATTTCTAAACAACCCTTCTCATTCTACACGTGTCCATACAAAATTGCATGCTTTGCCCGAAAATACCGACCAATTTAAATAATGAAAACCCTCGAAAAAGTCAATTTTTTTTAAGTCTAGACAAAACAGGTAAAAAAAAGTATCCCCGATAACGACAGGTGTAATTTTACTCGTAGACACGAGCGGAGCCTTAAAATAATTGCTTTATTAGTTTTCGAGAGAAAAGCGTATTTGCTCGTCATAGTTGTTCTTTGCCCTTTGCTCAGTTCACAAGTTCAAGGCGATGGGAGTCTATTTAATGGTGATTAAATTAGGGATTTCGGGTTATGTTAGTTACATTTTCTATAGAAGAAATTACCCATAGCATTTAATAATTGTAGGCATTGGCGGCGGAACTATTTTTTTTTTGGGGGGGGGGGGGGCTATGAATTTACCAAACTTATATTGGGGACCCGAATTTGAGACACTTTTTTTGTAAATTCGAAATAAAATTCATCATTGAACAAATTTTTAATATTATTGCACAAAATCACTTGCTTGGTGTATTAACAAAGAATATACATTAAAATAGCTATCTAGAGAAGTTATTGAACTTAAAGTTTGTTTTTGTCAATTTTCCCATAAAATAAAAGGTTGCCCAATTTGAGACCCTTCACCACCAAAAACTTTTGAGGCTTTTAGATATCCCATCTCTTTATTACGCACAGCTTTCACCATAGCGTGAGGGTCCCATTTGTTGTGTTTTTAAGGCATCTGTCATCAGTGGCGCAACCAGAAATTTTGTTCGGGGGGGCTTTAACCTCTTGCGCCGCAGGCGAAAATTTTTTTAGGTGCCACGTCCTTTTTTGGGTAAAATACGTATGATTGACGAGAGCGACAGCCCCTCAAAACTTCTGCAATAATACGCCGCTAGCCCTAACGAAATATTTATGAAAAAAAAATTTAGAGATTTTATTTTAATTAGTAAAAATGTATTTAAAATAAGTAACGCATATATTAAGCATACTTATACTAAAACAAAACAAAAACCTTATACAATAAGTTGTAAGTAATAACTAATAATACTAATATTAAAGTAAAATTCTTCGTTTTGTTTTTGCCATTTTGTCCAGAATTTTTTCCACGGTAATATCAATATCGTGGTTCGCATAAATAGGTAGACCAGGGTCGATAATTTTTGAAACAAAAAAAATAATAGTAGGATGAAACCCATTGGAAAAGAAAGAGAATATAACAAAAATGAAAGAAAAAATAATTTACGGGCGATCCGAGGTCGGGAAGTGGAAGGGGGTGAGTTTTTAAGGCTAGAAAACGATTTATCTCAATTTCCGGGAAAACTACAAGTCCTATGGAAAAACGTTAAATGGCAAAGTTGTAGGTAATAAAAAGATCTACAACTTTTGTATTAACACTTTTTTCACATTGCCTCAAAATTTATGTGAAAAATTCAAATAACCAAGTTTTTGTTTTTTTTATTTTTATCTTTTACAAAAAAAAATATGTTTTCACGAAATTTGGTGATAACTTACCTTTTTATGTCTCAAATACACTGTAATTATTTTAATTTAAAATATTTATTTTTTCACCTTATTTTGACTTAATATCGAAAAAGCACCCTTATTTTCAATCGAAAATTCTCACGTCAAAATATCTGCTGTTTTAAAAAAGTCGGTGGGCGTTTTGTTCGTTGAAATCTCCACTTTCTGATGGTGTAAAAAAATATATATATTACTATGGTAAATGTTCTCAAAAAATGCAAAGAAACGGAAAAAACTCGAATCCGAAATTTTTTTTTTAATCATTATGTACAATTTTGACCTATTTATTAAAATTTATACTTTATTTACTCAAAAAACGTAAGAATCCATGTTACATTGATAAACAAAAAAATTACAAATCCATAAAACATTGAGATCGCAAAAAACATGCGAAAATAGTTCGCGTGACATGAAAAATTGGTTTGCAATTAAACGAATAGGCTAAGTTTCTAAGCTCGGGGGGGGGGGGGGGGGGGGCAGCAGCCCGGCAGCCCCCCCCCCCCTGGTTGCACCACTGTCTGTAATAAAATATCAAAATATTGTATTGGGTGCCTAATTTGAGATAATCTTAAATACAGCACCATATAGTATCTCAAATTAGGAATTCTCGTTATAAAAATTGACAACAATATTTTAGGTTAGTTACGAAAGAATACAGCCAAATTTTATTAAGACATCATTAGGCGACACCTAAACTAACTACTTCGACACATAAAATATTTTATTTCCACTTACGTTGACTGCAAATGCCGGTTTATTTACACTATCAAAAAAACTTTACGACTCAAATCGGAAGAAAAACGTACCTGAGCAGAAATAAACGAACTGACGCGCTTAACGAACTCTTTACCACCGCAGTCTAGTTTATTTGAGTAAGTTTACGCCACTTTTGTTAGATGGCGTTACATATACGTTAATATGCGGAGCTATCTCAAATTAGGCGCCTATCTCAAAATTGGGTCTCTTCCTCTATAGATAATGGTATCAATGACTGTGCTTCTTGTAAAAAAGTAAAACTACTTTATATTTAAAAATAAGGTTTTTTTGGGATCAATTTGCCGCTTTTCACCGACTAAACACAATTTCCTCTAATTCCAGGAAAAATGTCACGGCGAAGACAAAGGTTGCCACGGGACTGACAAGAGTGACAAGTCCCATTACTTTTTTATTATTTTAGATCCAATTCTTTGCTATTCGGATTCCGTTGCGTTTTGTAGAAGATTTCGTTTTGCATGTGAGGTGTTTTTACACGAGTGCTGGTAAAAATTATCAGGACTTATAATAGGTCTTCGTGTAATAGTAACACAGTGTAGCCCATTTTAAGAGGATAACTGCCTATTACTCTTAAGTGACTCTAAGCTATATGGCGTGCCGAAAATTCGTACTATACAGGGTGTTTCATTAAGGTCGAAGAGCGGCCATATCTCGGAAACTACTGGGCATAGAAACTCAGGAAAAGAAAAATGATAATAAAAGTGGCCATGAGAAAATTCTGGAAATAATTTTCAAGTTCCGCATTTTGCCGCAAGAGGGCGTAATTGAAAAGTAAATTTTTAAATTTTACATAGCTCCGAAAATTCTACATTAAGGTATATGTTTGATAACACCATTTTAAAGCATGGACAATTATGCATCATTTTGGTCTTATGCTCATTGGCGTACCGACTTTAATAAGAGTGGGGGAAGCTGTTGAAAGTGTAATCATTTAAATCGCTGTAACTTATAAACGACTTATCCAATTTTAGCAAATTAAAGACTGTTTGGAAGAGAAATGTATGCACTTTGACCAATCGTATTTAGTTGTCCATAATAGTTCTAAAAAAAATGCTAGAGGGCACAATACATTTTTTGATTTTCCTCCGAAAAAATAAATCATACGGTATAACTATGATACCATAATCGAAAAGTAGATGAAATTTGCTAGAAAAAATATTAAAACCGCAGCTCGATATCTCCGTTCGTTTCTGAGTTATTGCCAAAACAATAATTTTTAACACAAATTTCGCCCTCTAGCAATTTTATTAGAAACTATCTTGTACCATTAGATACGACAATTGAAGGTTCTTCCAAACAAGCTTAAATTTAGTAAAATCGGATAAGTCGTTTAGAAGTTACAGCGATTTTAATGTTTAAACTTTCAATAGCTTCTCCCACTCTTATCAAGTGAAACTGTAAACATTAAAATCGCTGTAACTTCTAAACGACTTAACCAATTTTACTAATTTTAAGCTTGTTTGGAAGAGAAAGGTAAGTACCTTTAATTGTCGTATCCAATGTACAAGATAGTTTCTAATAAAATTGCTAGAGGGCGCAATTTGTCTTAAAAATTATTGTTTTGGCAATAACTCAGAAACGAACGGAGATATCGAGCTGCGATTTTAATATTTTTTCTAGCAAATTTCATCTACTTTTCGATTATGGTATCATAATTATAGCATATGATTTATTTTTTCGGAGGAAAATCAAAAAATGTATTGTTATTGCAAATTGCGCCCTCTAGCATTTTTTTTGAGAACTATTATGGACAACTAAATACGATTGGTCAAAGTGCATACACTTCTCTTCCAAACAGTCTTTAGTTTGCTAAAATCGGATAAGTCGTTTATAAGTTACAGCGATTTAAATGATTACACTTTCAGCAGCTTCCCCCACTCTTATTAAAGTCGGTACGCCAATGAGCATAAGACCAAAATGATGCATAATTGTCCAAGCTTTAAAATGGTGTTATCAAACATATACCTTAATGTGGAATTTTCGGAGTTATGTAAAATTAAAAAAAGTACTTTTCAATTACGCCCTCTTGCGGCAAAATGCGGAACTTGAAAATTATTTCCAGAATTTTCTCATGGCCACTTTTATTATCATTTTTCTTTTCCTGAGTTTCTATGCCCAGTAGTTTCCGAGATATGGCCGCTCTTCGACCTTAATGAAACACCCTGTATATACAGGGTGTCCGGAAATGACGAGCAAAAAATTTAGGGGTTAATTCTAGACCGAAAATAAATGTTATCTTTTTCTATAAAATTTATTCGAAAATGGATTATTAACGGAATTACAGGGTGTTAAAGTTAAATTTTAATTGCAGTTTTTTTGCAATACCTTTTGCCACGCTCATAATATTTTAACAAAATCTCGTATACGGGACTTTATCGGGATGAGGAATACCAATTTGTCAACCGTTTTTTCGTATTTTGTAGAGGGCGCCACACAGGAGCGTATACTTTAATTTGAATGGTCCCAACTTTTTTGTCCTACACTGTATGCGCATTTTGACCAAATATTTTTATTCTCCTAACCTTTTGACATAAAAAAGGTGCACACCTTTTGTTTCGATAAATCTAACCGTTTTCGAGAAAAACGCTAAAATAACATCGCTTGCATGAGAATTTATTATTTTTTAATTTAAATAATTAAATTTTTTAGGAAGAATTAGGTCACTTTGAACCTTTGATTTGAATGTTTAATTTATTGTTCTAGTAACTTAGGTATTTTAAAACTGCAAATATAATTTAACTTTAAAATTTTCAAAAAAATGTTATAGGAAGAGATAGCATTTATTTTCGGTCTAGAATTATCCCGTAAACTTTTTGCTCATCAGTTCGCTAGTATTAAATGAAGTAAAGGAAAAACCGCTCTTTTATTTTGTTTAAAAAGCAAACAAGCTCGTATCAAGACTAAAAATTTATTTAAAAATATCTTGACGTACACAACAATTCCATTTGCTGAAAATAGCGGACGCACGACGCTCTTTATTTATTCAGAAAGGAAACAAAATAATAAGGGACGAGCGTGCATGGATACGTCAGTTGACGGGATCGTTGCAATTTTAAATAATCTCTACAATTTACGATTCCTTTTTGAGAAAAGTTCCGCTCGTTGTTCCTTAAAATTGAAAAGTCGAAAGGATCAAACGAGAAGAAAGAAAATGTTTGTTTTCTACGCCCTTTCGAAAATAGCTCTTGCTGGACTTGCCGCGAAAATTATCACTCATGCGTTCATCATTCGTGTCTTGTCTCAAAAACAACAAACTCTAGTATATACAATCATTAGAGGCGTGTATACTTCATACGAAGTCAGTTGAGACAACGTAAATATTGGGGGTACGATCAATTTACTGCCTCACCTCACACACTGAAACTACAATACAAATACAACAAAATTTGCATTGATCGCTCCCTATACGGATGTTCGAAGATAGTCCACGTGGACTTGACAACTCTGTCATCAAATTTTTTTTAGTTTTTTTGTCTGTCTCAACTAAGATCGTATACACTTTATGTCCTTTATACAAAGACCTTTAAAAAAGTCTAATACAATTTCCCATGGCCCGTCAGGCGGTCCACCACCCACCACCCAGTATAGGCCAGGAAATGCTGTAAAAAACACATAAACTACCGTGCGAGCAAAAATTATTTGCATCAAAGAGGGCTTGGATTAAAAAACGCAGGGCTTGGTTTAGATCACAATGATATGGGGACGATATATCTAACCAAATCTAGGTTAAATTTTGTCAAATTCATTTTATGACATGATATGCCAAACTAATGAGTACCTAATAAAATAAGTAGACAAATAAAAATTTATTTTTGTTTACAAAATTAACAAAGTAAGAATATACAGAAAGAAAAAGAAAAATCTGTATGTACAGGCCACCGCCATGCTCCAAGCATAAATTCACACGTCTCTTCATATTTTCAAAAGTGTTCACCAGCATCTCTGGAGAAATGTTACCACATTCTTGGATATTCCTTTCTTGTAATTGTTCTTACAGATGGTCTGCCTGCTCCTTTTTTGTGTTGTATAGGACCTGTTTCCCTAAACACAGTCACGGTTCTTTTCAGGCAATGATAAAAATCTCCAGCAATAAAAGCAACATTAGGAAAATGTTCGTGAAAATCGTCCATGGACAAACCCGGATTGTATTGCCACTCACAATTTACTCTAACCTCGTTTCGAAAATACGCTTCAACCATGAATGTTTTGTGCAGTTCCGTAAAGCCCATTGTGTGAATTGTTCAAGAAATTGGAAAAATTAGCGATGAATCAAATTACTTGTAACGACTGTCAAAGACGACGGAATAACTGATTGATTGTTAATTCAGGTAGTTACTGACACCCGACAGGTATTAAGCTCTACGGCTAAGCATTACGTCCTTAGATGCAAGGCCCTCTTTAATGCAAATAATTTTTGCTCGCACGGTATAAAAACTAAACTAAATAAATAAAAAATGCTGAATAGGCTGTATAAGTGGCACACTATAATACAGGATTGCCCAGAAATCCGGAATAAAATTAATATAGCTTGAACCTCCAACTTTTGGGGAGAACGCCCGGACGGACACGTCAATTTAGTTTTTTTTATATAAATATGCTCACATTTTGACGTTATTTTTTTTATATTTGTCGAAGATATGACGACATATTTTTTTTTAAATAGAAACATACAGCTTGTAATACATCATTTGAAAGCTAATATCTCGTATAGTATGCTCATAAATTTTGGCGCGATTCTGTCAGGCTATTTAAAAATGGCGACTGTTAAAAGTTTTAAAAAAATCTCTTATATAATATGATTTCAAATGGTTGCCAACTTTTTTCTAGGAAAAAAAAATTGATTCTCCGTCAAGACAGCCTATCCTAGAGGCAGAGGGTCTATTTAAATAATACAAATCTTGGGGATTACACTTTCTACTTTTTTTGCGTTATTCGTTTGTAACTGTTTTTTACGTTGGAAACTCATGCCACTTATTGGCAAATAATAATAATTGATGTAAAATGGATACACCACCATCATTTTTTAATTTGAAAGCTAAAAATAAATTTGTTATATAAATTAAGGCCAGTAATCAAACAAATATAATTATATTATTCATTGTAGTTTATGCAAATTTACCAATACTATTTGTTTGATATTTCGTAATTATAGGATATTTCGAAATAGTAAACATTCCTTTTTGGGGAAAAATGAATACGGATATAATTCCAGTTTCACTGTGTAATGAAATTAAACGAGGTTTGGCCTGTCTTTCTTTGACTGTTTGTTTAATCGTTTTACAATTATTACATCGCAACGTGTTTATTTAAAAATTATCCGATTCAATTTATAGCTGGGTCAAAGTACAGTAGCGGAAAAAAAAGGTTATTTTCAATAATCGGGAAACACCATGCATTTTCTCACTTCACTATGTTGCCTCTTGATCTTGGTTATACCTTTTACTTTTGGTTTTAGTTTAGGTGTCAGCTTAGAATACATCGATTTGTGATTTGCTTTGTAATTCTATTAAAATTTTTCGTGTTTTTCCGCGATACATTTTTTGTAGACATTCTCAAACGAAAATGAATGAAAAAACGTCGTGATGGCCTCAGATCAATGTCGTGACATCTTTGGGGGCGGATCTCTTACTGCTGCCTTACCATACTGCACACTTTTTATAAAGTTTGAGACAAACATTTAAAGTCCCCATA
Organism: Polydrusus pterygomalis; assembly: GCA_963969555.1. Taxonomy (NCBI): domain Eukaryota; kingdom Metazoa; phylum Arthropoda; class Insecta; order Coleoptera; family Curculionidae; genus Polydrusus; species Polydrusus pterygomalis. The sequence continues at coordinate 1,417,125 of OZ018382.1, read as the reverse complement.
AAATGTTAAAACTTTTACCAGCGTAAGTTTGGCTTGTCTAAATGGTTGTTTATTGGAGGTTATCACACGTCATAGATTATCAAAAATGCAAAGCATTGGCGTCGGTGTAATTAATTTTGAAACTGCATGATGGTGGTAACGTTTCATAAACTTTGACAGAAGAACAGAAAAATGCCTCGTCAATTGTCTGAAGTTGAAAAGGCTCAAATTGTATCAAGAATCGAAGAATGATGGTCAATCCGTGCTGTAGCGCAGTTATTCAATGGAAATAAGAAAGGACAATCAAGGATTATTTTTGCTTTAAATTATATATACCGCAATCCTCAATTTTTGAAAAAGGTCATTTTTACTGATTAAAAGACGTTTCAGTCGACTTATAACGGACAAATTCGTGTGTACCGTCCAAACAATACCAGGTTTGAACAAACCTCCTTACTTCTAGACATGGACGTTTATCTGTAAATGTATGGTGCTGGATAAGTGTTCATGGACCTGGTATTTGCTGGCGAATAGAGGGAAGATATAAAGCCGGAAATTACATTAACATTTAGAAAACATATTTTTACCATCTGCTGAGCAAATATATTCCAATAATACTTTCATATTTCAACAAGATAATTGTCCAGTCCACACTGCCAATGCTGTAACCCACTGGTTTCAAACCCATAATGTGGAAGTGCTGCCTTGGGTCGCTTATAGTCCAGATATCGATCCAATTGAAAATATTTGGGGTATAATCGTAAAAAAATATACTTATAATCGAAATTTTAGGCCACAAAATTCAGAGATTTATGGGAAATAATACATGCGTGCTGGGAAGAGCTTGATCCAAATATTGTATCAAATATAATTCAGGCAATTCCGAATAGACTGGCCAGTGGCGGCTCGTAATGAAGGGCTCTGGGGCGGCGCCCTCCCTGCAATTATTTCAAACAGAATCCAAAAATACTTTACTTAAAAAAACCAATAACGCAATGTATGTAAGCAATCAATTAAGATAATTCAAACCAAACATAGCCATATTCCAACGGGCAAGTTATACCGAATAAGCATTTTCTATTTGCAGAGGCAAGCGCGGGCGGCCGATCGTCCGTCCCGCTTCAACGCGACCATTAAGTCGGTTGCCATGACTACGGAGGTGTGACGTCACCTACACATCGCATAACGAGCTTCACGGATGAGGCTCCAAATTTTACGTCCAACAACAGCTGGTCGCGATTCCACGCGACGCGACCCGTCGATGCCGCTGATGTTTTGTTTTAACTAATTTATTAGTTATGTGATAAAGTTGGAAAATTTCGTCTAATATGCAGCTTTAGCAATGCTGTCAATCGAAAAAGCGATGGTCCGAGACATAGATAATTTTAATAACAAAGTCACCGAGAAGTTTATTTCCGAAAAAAAAAAGAAGATTTGACTTTCACTTCAAAAAATATTATTTGTTGTTATCATTTGGTATGTTTAACAAAAATTTTATTATTGTTTGGAATGGAACCGATGACGAACTAAGAGATTTTCTAGATCACCTCAATAGCTTAACACCAAAAATCAAATTCACCATGGAGAAAGAAGAAAACAACCAATTACCGTTTCTAGATGTCAACGTGAAGAAAAATGGCAACAGCATCCAAACTTCAGTATACAGAAAACCTACGCATACAGGTCAGTATCTCAATTTTACATCAAATCACTCAAACAGCACGAAACATGGCATAGTTAAAACCCTCGTGGATAGAGCAATTACAATCTGTAACTCGGAAGAAGCACTTAAAAAGGAAGCTCACCACATCAAGACCGACCTCAACAAAAATGGCTACCCCACAAAATTAGTTGACAAAATATTGGAAAATCGTAAGAATCGACCCAACGCGCAAAAAGCAGAAAGAGAGGCACAACCAACACTCAATATTCCGTATGTCAAGGGAGTATCTGAGAAAATAATAAGACTAGGACAACGATATAACATCAACACCGTATTCAACTCGAGAGACACCCTAAGAAGCCACCTGACGAAGACAAAACCTATAAGTCAAAAAGATAGGAAAAACTGCGTCTACCAGATCCCCTGCGAGTGCGGCCAATCTTATATAGGTGAGACATTAAGACCACTCGAGACAAGGATTAAAGAACACAAAAATAATACGTTAAAAGGAGAGACCGAAAAATCAGGTGCAGCTGACCATGCCTGGAAACATGGCCACCATATCATGTGGTCAGAAGCTGAAATCCTACATAAGGACTTATTAGACTTAAGAAATATCTGGAAACCTTTGTTAAATAGATGTAATCTTAGGATAGGATAGCGTGCCAACTAAACGCATGACTGCACACACCTCAGTTGTGCTTCGGTGCACCTAGCTAGTATAAATAGTCTTGTAGTTACTTTACTTATTTAGTATTCACCTGAAGACGACTGGAGATACTTACCAGTTGAAACGTTGTGATTTAAAATAAATAAAGACAATGGAAGTCCAAAACTCTTTCATCGATCAAGAAACATCATTGTCTCCAACCTTCAAACAGTCAAAAATAAACGATTTGATTATAGCATTTTTTAAAGCCAGCGCCCCCCTGACTTGCTAGTCACGAGCCGCCACTGAGACTGACTCAGGTAATAGAAAAACAGGGATATATTATGACCAAATATTAGATTTTATTTATTTTTGTTAAACGTTTTTGTTTCTATTGTAATTTTTAAAAAACTGTTAAATATTATAAAATAAAAAAATTAATTTTTGTTATTCTATTGACCTAATGCCCAACGCCAATGCTTTGCATTTTTAATAACCTTTAACGTGCGATAAGCCGGTTTTACGCAAATGTGGTTAAGGTTTCCTCTCATTCTAATTCGTTTTTTTTTTAATACAACTGTACCAAATCATTGTTTTACCTAAATAATTAAAAAAATTTAACTGAGACTTTCTCGAGCAAACCTAAACCCGTTAAAATGAAATTTATATATTCTGTTAATTGTTCACATCAACGTTAAAATATTTCGAGTATGCACATAAATTAAATTAACTTTGCTAGAGTGACATTAAATTTAAATCTTTTGGGGGCACTTTACTCAAATCCGTAAATAAAATAATGGAAAATTTATGTCACAGGAAGCAATTGGGAATTTCATTTATAAAAAATTTAGCTTTGAAATTAACAACATGATACGATGTTGTTCGATCCGATTCGCATATCAAAATCAGCAGGAAAAAACGGTAATTAGACCAGGGCTGAATGAAGCCTTTGAAAATGGTAAAAAGTGAGAAAAAATAATAGTAGGATAACACCCATTGCAAAAGGAAGACAATATAACAAAAATTAAAGGAAAAGTAATTTACGGGCGATCCGAGGTCGGGAAGTGGAAAGGGGTGAGTTTTTAAGGACAGAAAACGATTTATCTCGATTTTCGGCAAAACTACAAGTCCTATGGAAAAACGTTAAATAGCAAAGTTTTAGGTAATAAAAAGATCTACAACTTTTGTATTGACACTTTTTTCACATAACCTCAAAATTTATGTGAAAAATTCAAATAACCAAGTTTTTGGTTTTTTATTTTTATCTTTTACAAAAATTTTTTTTCACGAAATTTGTATGTCCCAAGCACGCTGTAATTTTTTTGATTAAAATATTTATTTTTTTCACCTTATTTTGACTTAATATCGAAAAAGCACCCTAATTTTCAATCGAAAATTTTCACGTCAAAATATCTGCTTTTTTAAAAAAGTCGGTGGGCTTTTTGTTCGTTGAAATCGCTACTTTCTGATGGTGTAAAAAAATATACATTACTATGGTAAATGTTCTAAAAAAATGTAAAGAAACGAAAAAACTCGAATTCGAATTTTTTTTAAAAATAATTATGTCCAATTTTGAGCTATTTATTAAAATTTATACTTTATATACTTTAATTACTCGAAAAACGTAAGATTCCATGTTACATTGATAAACAAAAAATTGCAAGTCGAAATATACTACTATAATTAACAACCAAATAAGTTAATAAAGTTAATGTTTAATAAGATATCTACAATATTTTTCGTTTCTTTGCATTTTTTGAGAACATTTACCATAGGAATGTGTATTTTTTTTACACCATCAGAAAGTAGAGATTTCAGCGAACAAAAATCCCACCGACTTTTTTTAAAAAAGCAGATATTTTGACCGGAGAATTTTCGATTGAAAATTAGGGTGCTTTTTCGATGTGAAGTCAAAATAAGGTGAAAAAATAAATATTTTAAATCAAAAAAATTACAGTGTGTTTGGGACATAAAAAGGTAAGTTTTCACCAAATTTCGTGAAAAAATTTTTTTTTTGTAAAAGAAAAATAAAAAACCAAAAACTTGGTTATTTGAATTTTTCACATACATTTGGAGGTTATGTGAAAAAAGTCTAAATATAAAAGTTGTAGATCTTTTTATTACCTACAACTTTGTCATTTAACGTTTTTCCATAGGAGTTGTAGTTTTGCCGGAAATCGAGATAAATCGTGTTCTACCGTTAAAAACTCACCCCTTCCACTTCCCGACCTCGGATCGCCCGTAAATTATTTTTCCTTTAATTTTTGTTATATTCTCTTCCTTTTCCAATAGGTTTCATCCTACTATTATTTTTTTTTGGTTTTAAAAATTATCGACCCTGGTCTAAATTTGTTGAAAAATATTTTAAGTAAAAATACTTACCGTCCATTCTTAGGGCCCACATTTGAGACATAAGAGGAACTGGCACTGATGGCGTCGTCTTGAATCGATCCGGATTCCATACCCAAAGGCTCGTTGCATCGTTCTGGAAAAAAGGAACAATTTTAATGAACAAAAAGTGCGCTCGAAGACGAGGACAACATCTCTCACAGTCTAACCTCCATCACTGTCGGATAACCTATTTTGTGTCAGCTAAGGAATCACCTACAATTATTATTCGGCGATAACAACATGGTTACACTGTTACACTGTAACGTGCTTATGCAAGGTGACCTACCTTTACCTGAAACTAAGTTACGCCAATATAAACTCGATAATGTAACAAAGGACCTAACTTTGCAGGAACTTTACCTGCAATTTAAACTATTGTGGATCTGCTCCCTTTGCTAATGCCGTCGAGCGAAACAAGATATAGTTTGTCCCAGTTAAGGCTACCATTTAATCATTGTTAGTTTTTTCTGAATATTGTAAAATATGTTTGGTTGAAGGTGGTAGACAATGAAGTAATATCAAAAAAATTGCCTTGTCGGACTTCCATTGTCTTCATTTATGGGATTTGATAGATACAATTTTTTGTGTTTTCATTACGGGGGAATTTTACTTTTGTAAAAATCTTCTAAGCGTATTTCCGGATTTGAAGACTGTTTTGATATTATAGTTTTTGGTTATCCTTCTAATCTTTTCGAAAATCCCCTTGACATAAGTTATTGTAAGAAATGCTTGCTCCTCTTTCGTTTTTGTATTACTTTTTACTTCGCAAATTTTATGTTTTGTGATGGTATTAGTTACAAAGGTTTCGGGGTAACCATTCTGTTTTAAATGTTTTTTGATATTTGACATTTCAATATTAAGGTCTTCCGGATTGTTGCAAACGTTTAGATGCTCTGCGATGAAGAGTTTGAATTATGCCCTGTTTTATGGAGTTTGAATGATTCGATCCGTAATTAAGGCATTGCCCCATGTGAGTGGGTTTCCTGTACATTGAAGTTTTTATGTTTTCATGCAGCACTTCGTTTGACGAGAACATCGAGAGAAGGTAGACTGGAATGTTTTTCTATTTCCATGGTAAATTTAATGGATTGTCTTATACTATTAATCTATTCCAAAACCGCATGAGCTTTTCGTTGCTGTCTGTCCAGATACTAAAGGTATCATCAACATATCTAAGCCAAAGTTTAGGTTTAATCTTGGCAGTGTTAATAGCGTATGGCTCAAACCATTCCATGTACAGGTTAGCCATCACCGGAGAGAGAGATGAACCCATTGGAAGACCGTCATCCTGGGCATATAACCTATTTTTTACTTGAAAGTAGGAACTACGTAGACAACACTCCAATATTTCCATCACTCCATCCAGCGGCAAACTAGTGCGTTCTGAAAGGGTTGGGTCCTCTTGTAACTTTTGCTTGATGATAAATGCAGTGATTCCCCTATTGGTGTATAAGCTTTCTACGTCGAAACTGACAAATGTGTCTTATGATTCTAAATTGACGGTTTTCAGAATCTTTACAAAGTGGTTAGAGTTCTGAACAAAAGGAAATTACTTTCCCTGTAACGGTTTAATTATCTCAAGAAGAAATTTTGACAATGCGCTTGTAGAAGAATCCCTAGAGCTGGTGATTGGTCTTAATGGCGTGTTGTTCTTATGCATTTAAGGAAGATCGTAGAGATGAGGAGGTTTGCTATGATGTGGTGTTAGTTTTGTTTCTTGTCCAAAACCAACAGCTCAAACTTCACACTCCAATAAGCACGTAGGCGGAGTATTGGGTATACCCTGTACAAATCTTGTAGCTCAACGTTTTGCGGGGAATTATCTCTGCCATACTACATCAAAAAATTATAAATTCTGTCGAAAAATAAAAGAGTTATTCAGTTTTAAAAAATAACTTATTCACCGTTTTAAACCCATGGGATAGCTCAGTGGTACAGCTGCTTGCATTCGACCGTGGCGGTTTGAGTTCGAGGCTCGGCCATAAAAAAAGTGTGCTTTGTACATCAGTGGGTAGTAGAGTGCACTGGTCATTCCTAATGCCTAATATCTAGACCAGGAGGGGTTGATAGGGACGTAAAAAGGATAGACCGTTGCATACACGGCTCGGATTCCACGCTAAACTGTAGTTCCCGTTTGGCTGATATTACGCAGGCGATAGGGATACAATGGGCCTTTTAGGCCTGATTTCAAGAACTAAATAGTAATTTGCAGAAATTTCTCGTGGCAGTATTTATCGGCGACACGACCGAGAACCTTTCTTATTTGGTCACCCGTTATAATCATGTACCATGTACGGGTATGTAGGTCGGCTCAAATAGCTCCCAAATCCCATTGTCTCTATTATATTAGGACCATAAAAGTAAAACCCACCTAGAAACTATCCGAAATTTTAATCTAAAACTTTGCGAGACTACGGTAGACCGGTCTGAGACGCGGACTTTCAATTAGCGTTCCTGATTAATGTCTAAAACCTGAAAATGTTGGCTAGACGGCGCGGGAAAGCGCGCGGGACTCAGGTGGCGGACGATTAAGCCTGTATCAGAGCAGGAACAACAACGATTATATAGGATTAGACGATGTCGATCCAACCAGATGCTCTACGCAAATACACACAGTGACGTGCGTATCGACAGCTCAATCTATCAGTCCGAAAACCGATCGGGTCATGGTATGGAAGAGCACAGGTCTGTGCGTAAGCCCAAATAATTCAGAGCGACTGTGGTAACGAATTTTTATTTTTTTTTCATTCACAGCCAAAAAGTAGTTAGCATTCTTGCTTAGGTCCAGGTCCAATAATTATAATTATATACTCAGAAATTGCTAATAGTGCCCTATAGTTAGAGAATATATTATAAGCATTAATGATTTTACTTGTATTCACTGCACTGCTCGAACACAATGTCTTTGGTTTACTGCTACAAATTTCAATACGCAAAACAACAAGAAATATACAGGGTTGCCCAGAAGTCCGGAATAAAATTCATATAGCCTTAAGCTGTAACTTTTCGGGAAAACGCTCAGACACGTCAATTTAGTTTTATATATGCTCACATTTTGACGTTATTCGTTTTTTTTTTATAGACATTAATTTGTCAAAGATATGACGACATTGATCTTTTTTTTTTAAATGGAAACTTGCGATACATCATTTGGTTTAACGTAGCAAATGTTTGGCATGCTCCCAGACGATGGTAAAATCCGTCGACGGAATTCCGAATGGCTTCAGCCGGTAACGTGTCTTCAATCTAATTTTTATATTTCAAATCTTCAATATTATTTGGCCTATTTTGGTAAACATTTTTTTTAAACATCCCCAAAGATAATAGTCTAGAGGCGTTAAGTCTGGGGACCTCGGTGGCCATTCAATTGTACCACGTCGTCCAATCCAGCGACCTGGAAATATCTTATCTAAATATCTTCTCACATTGACACCAAAATGCGGGGGAACATCATCTTGTTGAAATCAAATTGTTTCATTAGGTATATCTGGATTTACTTCGTTGGGAAAAATTACAGCTAGAGCAGGCTCGAAGGTTAAGACATTTGATTACCCGAACATTTAGCATTAAATAAAGTGCACACTTCACTTTGACTTTTTATTTTATTTCCACATCCTAACAATATCAATACTTCGATACGCTGTCTTTCCGACAAAACCATTTTTATTAGAAAATTGTAAAATAATACTTCGGAAATACCTAAATTAATTTTACAAGTTCACAATGTCACAAAATGTCAGAACGTGAAACAATCAAGATTTCTTACCTTGAAAGGTAAAAAAAAACATCATTAGCCCCCCATACACCAGCGGATAACTTAACGAATTTGATATGGCACGAGCCAAATACGCCGATAAAACTTTACGTGTATGTGGCGAGCCGAGCTTCATCGGGTCGTGTAATATGCAGGAGCATACTGTATGAGATATTAGCTTTCAAATGATGTATCACAGCCGTATGTTTCCATTTAAAAAAATGATCGATGTCGTCATATGAGGCTATATTAATTTTATTCCGGACTTCTGGGCCACCCTGTATATTACGCTTGTAATAATAAAAACAAGAAATTTTTATGGAAGCAGTAGCCCATACCCCATACACATTAATCCTCAAGACGTACTGCTACATCAGGGAGGCACTTGGCTATCAGTTGCTACCAGTTACGTAGTTAAAAAACTAGCGCAGTTTCAAAAATATTCAAATTTACCGGGATCCGCGCCAATGGTATCGAAACGCCAACATTAATAATATATACATTCTCCATAGGTTTAAAGAATATTCTTAGCGGGCCGTACAACGGCACAGTCTAATATCAATCACCCTCCCAAAGGGAGTCTCAAGATATGTTTTGACAAGCATAGATTGATTATAATGCTTCGCATATTTATGACATAATGCCTCGCATATTTACGATATAATGCGAGCTTGTTCCTTTTAAATATTGGCAAATGGGTGAGAAAGTTGAAGGAAAGTTTTCGCAGAGAGTTTTATTAGGTACTAGCGTGTACCCGGCCTGCGTTGCAATGCCCAGGCATTATACGCCTCTGAGATAATGATAAGGCGAGTTCACCATCACGCCAAGATGTATAAATACAAACCCGAACAAACCTCTAAATGTATCAGTGTTTCTCTACAATATTATGCATGTATTATACATAAAAACCTTCCTCTTGAATCACTCTATCTATTAAAAAAAACCGCTTCAAAATCCGTTGCGTAGTTTTAAAGATTAGGGCACATATAGCTGGGGACAGACGCGACAGCGACTTTGTTTTATACTATGTTAAGATGCCGGAAAAATTTCCATAACAGAACCTCAGAAAATCTTTTCAAAATTCACTTCTAACCTTACTTTTTCCAGTGGGCTTCTATCATCTTTCTCTGAGATAAAATGGACAGGGCAACACTTATTACCGAGAACGTTGACACACCAGCAGGATAGCAGGATATAATATCATCTGCGAAAATTAATCACGGGCTTACGTTTTCAATTATAAATGTTATGCTACGGTTTCCATAATGTCAAGAACTCCTGGCCCAGACGGCAGCACTAGGCTTCAGACGGTGGTTATAATTTAGTGTATTTGTCACTTTCTGGCCTAGTATGTCGCGAAAAGGACAATTTAGGTCACCGCCAAATATAATCTAGTTCGAGGCGGTCCCGCGACTATTTTAGCCAGTTGGCGCGGTCTGAACAAGTATGCGCTATCCGTCAACACTGTGATATTGTAAATAATAATAAATAGCGCTAAATAGTTCTTTTTCGAAAAAAGAATTCGAACTTCCTAAATAGGGAATCGTTTGTATTATCAATTTAATAAATACAAAGTCGTTCTGAATTTCGTTCCGACAGCTAGAGGGCGCTATTTAGCAGATTCAACAATTTCGTCATTCTTCTCAATAATGTTAAATCGAATGATATACAGTATGTCTCCGTAAGTTGGAACCATATGGAAAACTTTTTTATTATTAATTTTACGAAAAAAAGTTACTCTTAATAAAACGTTCTGCATGGTCTAAAACCTAAAATGCAACTATCAGATATTAAATTATTTTAAGCATATACGAGGTTTGTCAAAAAATATGAATTTTTGTTCAAGAGCAAAGTACCTTTATTTTTGACAATATTATCGAAAATTGTTATAAAAAAATCGATCAAAACTAAAAACCACGTTCAAATATGCAATTACACCGATTTACGATGAAAAATAGGTCTTGTTATTTTTTAATAATTTTTCTGCATTATTATGTTGCAATTTAAACAAATCCGTAATAAATACATCGGTATACTTAAATCAAAACAATTTCCGTTGCACGTCATCAATCAGTTGATAATTGAAAATCGGTCAGGAAACATAAGAAAATTAAATTTGGGCAAAAAATTTATAAATTTCATGCGATATTGAATGTAAAAGAAACTTAATGTATTCTTCTTTGATACTAAGCCGCTTAAAGGATATGTTTTTTAAAATTTACTGATACTCGAAGGTATGACGTGCAACGGAAATTGTTTTGACTTTACTTTATGCATTTATATTGCAAATAAGAAAATATACATCCCTAGATTAGATGTGACTACTGTACAGTTCAATTTTCACTGTTTACACATACGTTTCAAAAAGGAAAAAATAATTTTTTCATCGTAAATGGGTAAAATTACATATTTAAACGTGGTTTTTAGTTCTGATCAACTTTTTTTAATAACAATTTTTGATATTGTCAAAAATAAAGGTACTTTGCTCTTGGGCAAAATTAATATTTTTTGACAAACCTCGTATACGCTTAAAATAATTTAATATCTGATAGTTGCATTTGAGGTTTTAGACCATGCCGAACTTTTTATGAAGAATAACTTTTTTTCGTAAAATGAATAATAAAAAAGTTTTCCATATGGTTCCAACTTACGGAGACATACTGTATATATTTTTTAACTTAAGCAAAAAGAAGATTATCTGTGAAACGCACAATCCAATATATTTCTTAAACCGGAGATATCAAAAATATAATATAAAAATGAGCCCCATAAGAATAAACTGACATTTTAATACGAAATTTGTATTAAACTTTTGCCAGTAAAAATATAACTGGGCTGTGAAGCAAAAAAAATGCAAGAAGGCTTTAAATTGGAGCTAAAGCTAACACTTAACCCTAAGAATATACATATCGAACACAGAGTACCCCCCACTCGAAGGTATCCACGTGCTCTGGTTCTCATCACGTAATAGCTAATAAACCTGGAGGCATATTAATTTAGGGCTCCATGTAGGGCACATTTGAGATTTGGGGAACCCTGCCTCGGGGAATATTAGTTGACTGGAATGGAAACATTATTATACATACATTTATGTAAACTGTGTTTTGCCGACAACGAAGGCATATTAAATTAGTATGCATTGTCTCTTAGCACGCGTCCAAGTTGTTAATGATAAAAAAATAAAGCCACAATAAAATGTGCGCGATTTTTAAGTTTTGAAATGGTATTAGTTACAAAGGTTTCAGGGTATTATTTATTCAATCTCAGTTTGAGGACATTCCAATCATTCCATACGGCGGTAAACAGTCTCAAAGAGACCGACCGCACAACCAGTATTGTCAGATCTTTCTTCTTCAATTCTTTAAGTTTTTTTATTAAAGATATTTCATTTATATCAGTATTCAATTGTTAGTCAGTAACTTTCTTTGAAAGCTAGTTTGCAAATATACTTTAAACCAAGGAGTTTTGAGTGTGACAGAAAAAAATAACAAGCCATTCATTGATATAATAATACATTATTTAGTCCTTAAGAAACAATATACCTGAAATCAAGACAAAAAGTGTTTTCACTATTTAAAAACAACTAATTAACAAACCCTTGTTTCTCGTATATACTTACATTGTGCTTACAAATCCGAAAATTTTGAAGAATTGGCAACAGCATGTAATTTGTTGCGATTGCAAGCGCCAGGATATAAGCTGAACCGGTACCCGGCCCGTCTGACGATCGATTCTGCCAGACAGAGATAGGCCAGTGACCGCCGATGGCGTGGAAGAGACGGAGATAAAATATACGTGGTTATGCCTTGATGAACGCGCCGGAGTCTGGTTGACGAGAATGAAGTTCTGGTAAAAAAATTAAAGCATTTTCTGAGCAGTGTCGTGCCGTGTCAGGTTTTTTTTTCTGATTTTAGTTTTGTATATAAAATTTTTGAGTTACCTTATATTTATTATTTTAATATAATATTATTATATATACAGTGGGTTTATAAAGTGTAGTATGTACAAACACCTAATGTAAAACAAACTTATAAGTGTGTATACGCCTATTAATTATTTGCGTGGAACGCCTATGGTTAGGAAATTCCCACAGTTTAATGTCATTAAATTGACCTAAGAAACACTATAACCATTCTGTTTAAAATCTTTTTTGATGCTTGAAATTTCAATATTAAGGTCTTCCTGATAATTGCAAACGTTAAATGCTCTGTGATAAAGCGTTTGCATTATGCCCTGTTTTATGGAATTTGAATGATCCTTGATTAAGGTAGGTATTGCCCCATGTGAGTGGGCTCCCGAAAAGTTGTGTTAAGTAACAAACACAGTGACAGTGGAAGTCCGACAAGCCGACAAGGTAATTTTTTTGATATTACTTTATTGTCTACCACCTTCAAACAAACACTAGTAATTTTAACTTTCAACGTTTATCTACATTAGAAGCAATATTTTAATATGAAGCTCATCTATGATCCACGTAACCAATTAATTTCAAATCAATAATGCAAAGCATGTCTGAAAAACAAGTCATGATGTTAAAAGTAATGAATAATAAATAGATACTCGTATGCGGCTTGATATAAATATAGGGGAGAGCGGGACATCGGCGAGTACCTATTAATTTAATGATTTTAATTTCAATAATTCAAAATTTACAGTTGTATTCTTTGAAATACTTCAATGTCACTATCTGACACGTATCAATCTAATAAATATTCCTATAATTGTATAAATACGGTAATCATTCTATACTTTACCAATAATAGAGATTTTCTAATCTTCGAATTTCATTACCTCGCCGTCTCGAGCTTCCCCTCTCTCCTCTAACTTGTATTATTAAATTGTGCAATCAATTTAATATAATTTTAGTCAATTATATTTCGAATATTTATAGGGAATATTAAATATTCTTTGGACAACGGTTTGTACACAATTATAATAAATAACGGGATGGGAGCAATTATGTGAATTCAGCAATAAATAGAGGAACTAATTTATTTATAGGGAAAAATTAAAGGGATTTAAATTACACGGATAGATTTTAATAATTATTGATTCTATTTTAGGGGGATAATACGAGATTAGTGTATCTTTTCTTTAGGCGAATGCTATTTGGAGAAATCTCAACGCTGTTATTCACCATTAAAAAAAGGAAAGCTACTTTACAGAAAAACTAACGCTGTAATCACACCCAGAGTACCCAGGAGGAAACAACTTCCGGAAAGTTTTGTGGTTGCTGTAGTTACGAGCTGAAATGAAAGCTCCCTATTGGCTAAAAATAATAGGTGTGAAATTTTCAAACCAAAAATTCAATATCCACTGGCATAAGATTTTTTTGGGTCAAAATAAATGAAATATAATGACCGGAAATTCCATTTTTATACAAATTTTAACCCTCCCTATTATAATAGACATTAAACGGCTTCGTATCCTCTTAAATGCTAAATGTCAAAATTATACTTCTAAATAAAAAAATAACTTGAACGATCATTATAAAAAAAAAAGAACAATGAATCGAAATACCCTCCGTTTGGATGGTTAAAAAATGCTTTTTTGAGCTGGCTTATTTGAATTAGTAATTAATATTCATTAGGAAAGAATGGACTTAAAATGCTTTTGTTTTGTATACAGGTTAATAAATAATTGGCCTAACGACAACGTGTAAAAAACGTAATTTTCTTAAACGTTGATATTTCGTTAACAGAGTGTTTTAAATAGATATGGGAAACATTACCGCAACTTTTAACACTAGAAATTTCTCATACTCACATAAAATGCCAATGTAACGTGCGTTGCCAGTACGGTATACAGGGTATCCGGAAATGATGAGCAAAAAATTTAGGTGATCATTCTAGCCCGAAAATAAGTGCTACCTCTTCCTATAAAATTTTTTCGAAAATTCGTTAAATTTCGTTGCAGTTTTTTTTGCAATACCTTTTGCCACGTTCATAATATTTTGACGAAATCTCGTATATGGGGCTTTTTCGGGATGAAGAATACAAATTTGCCCACCGTTTTTTCGCATTTTGTAGAGGGCGCCACATAAGACCCTATCCTTTAACTTGAATTGTTCCAACACTTTTGTCCTACCCTGTATATGCATTTTGACTGAATATTTTTATTCTTCTATTCTTTTGACATAAAAAAGATATACTACTTATGTTTCGATAAATCTAACCGTTTTCGAGAAAGACGATAAAATAACATTGCTTGCATGTGATGAATACGAAATCATTTTAATTTATTTTCAACCTTTTAAACATAGCAGAGCAAAGGAAGGAATATTCCATGGAGTTCGTGGGAATTTTTTAAGAATAATTAATTTATGCATTGAAGAGGAACGACGTCACTTTGAACCTTTGATTTGAATGTTTAATTTATTGTTCTAGTAACTTATGTATTTTAAAACTGCAAATAAAATTTAACTTTAACACCCTGTAACTACGTTAGTAGTCAATTTTCGAAAAAATGTTATAGGAAGAGATAGCATTTATTTTTGGTCTAGAATTATCCCAGGATGGCTTACAAAATTTTTACAGGACGGCTGAAAAAATCAGGACAAAAAATATAGATACAGCTTTTTTTTAAATAACGCACATTATTTTAAAACCGGAACAAAACCAAATAAGTGGTCTAAATTATGAATAATTATTATTTATTATGGGCAAAACCCACGAAAACGTTATTGTTTCCTGGTTCCAACCTTGATCAACGTAATTGTCGTAATTTTGAATGACAAAACCCGGATTAAATAAAAAAAATCCGTGAAGAAAAAAATTTTAAATGTTCCCTAATTGTTCGGAAGAAATTTATAATCAGATACGAATTTTTCGCTTAGTATTCACGCCCCAAAATATTTAAAAATATGTAAAAATTAATTGGGGATAATAAAGCCCTTTTCATACATTTATTAAACCCCCCCTGATAACAATGGACTACTACAAGGGGTTTCCGTTCGCTCTTGAATAATAAATAAACTAAAAAAATAAATCGTTAAAAAACCTTTTTGAAATATTTTTAATTTTCCATATTTTGTTCGAAAAATAACCCTTTCCTTAATTAAAACGGTAACAGTTTGAACTTGTAGGATGTTTTGTATTATAATTTTTGTACACAATAATTATGAAGACGTAGAAGGGTCGCCAAAAAGAAAATTTACAAACGACGCACGTGTTTTATAGTATATGTAGCAAGCAGTAGCGTAGTAACTCACAGACTACAGGTTTAAACCACAGAATATTACAGCAAACCAGAAGCGACAATACCTGTCGGTACCTTTGATATCGACTGGTCGTTTTTCAGTGACCTTCACACAACGATAACGGTCGATCCACAACTTAATACTCAGAGAAAACTTGCTTATTTTCTACACTGAGCGACATTACTTTTTAGTACAAATGCAAATGTAACAGAACGAAAACAAAATAATATCACAATTAGCTAGGCGCAACGTCAGCTCGCGGACTAAACACAGCTTAGACGAGCACATGGTTTTTAGCGATACACAACTTATTTGCTACATGCGCCTACCAAAACAGGACACGCAAAACGCCGAGCTGTCGCTTCTCGTTTGCTTTGAGTTCTCTGGTTTAAACCATAGACGTTTACCTTTAGATACGTACAGCTTATCTCCTGCGCAAACAAAAGTTACGTTGTATGGGTGAACAAATACGTCCGAGCGGCGCACGACTCGCCGGTCAGCTGCCTTTCCTCTGAGCAGCATCGGGCATGCGCACAAACCTCGTGTTATCGTCCTGTCCTTCTTTAGCGACATGCTCAAAATACACTCCAGAACCGAATCGGTCGCCATTTTTGTTGTTGTGTTTTAAGGGTTCTCTGTGGATTCCTTGTAGTTTTCTTTGCCATTGTGGATTGTGGGTGTTAATATTTACGGATTTCTAGTTTTTGTGTAGTTTAGTGAATTGTGTTTGTGCTTTTAGTGACTCAGATTGGAATATAAACAATAACTAGTAACATCCGTTGTATGATTTTATTATGCCCAAATAGGGGTAAAATACCTGATGGTATTTCCACTGGCGGATCCAGAAATACTCCTAAGGGGGGGGGGGGGGGGCGTATGCAAAAGTCAAAATAAATCAGTATATTTATATTTTATATTGTGAAAAACGTAACACAACTTTTTGTAACAGGTATTCTATTCAACTAAAAAAGAATTTTCAATGTTTCAACGGGCTTTAGGGGGGGCCCGGGCCCCATTGCCCCCCCCCCTGGATCCGTCTCTGGGTATTTCGTATTTTCAGTAAGTATGGAGTAGTGATGTATCCTAATATATAACTTTATTTTATTATGATCAATTTAAACACATCAAACTAGGCCTAGGCTACACAAACAGGATATGAAAATAAAGAGAAACACACACCAAGACAGATTATCCCGATGCATGTTTTGGTATATTTTATTTGCAGCCCTGCAATCTTTAAAAAGTTTTAAAAAAACTTTTCTCTATACTTCTTCTTAACATAGTATAAAACAAAGTCGCTGTCGCGTCTGTCCCCAGCTATATGTGCTTAAATCTTTAAAACTACGCAACGGATTTTGAAGCGTTTTTTTTTAATAGACAGAGTGATTCAAGAGGAAGGTTTTTATGTATAACTTCGGGTTTGTATTTATACCAGCGGGTTGCAACGCATGCCGGGTACACGCTAGTATATTATATAAACGAAAAAATGTAAATACCGAGGTAGTTTATATTACTCCACGGGTCAAGTTCTCGGGCAAAAACTTCTTCAAATTCTTGAACAAGAAATTGTGCTTGAAAATGTTTTACACGTACTCAAGTTTTTCCCCAATTGTAAAAATCAATACAAGTTATACAGGGTGTCTCACGGTCGATGGTACCTTAGACGTTTCTGACGAACCAGTAAAGGAATCGTTCTGAAAATTTGGTCGCGTACATAAACGGACACGCTCTACCTATCTAAAATATTTTTAACAATACAGTGTTGCCGCTTCCACACAAAAATAATAGCCACTTCGATATTTTAAATGGAACACCCTATATATTATTAAATTTTTAAATTCTACATAAAATTGTAATTATTTTTCAATAAAAGCATTATTAGTCTATGCTTAATGGTTTCCGAGATATTGTCTCTTGAACAATGACATTTTTGAACTTTGACAGCTTCTAACTTTTTAACTGTACGTCTGAGAGCAAAACGGCTTACATGTCCCTATCTTCGATTTTTATTATCTTTCCAAAAGTAACAACTTCCGGTCAAACCGGATGCAGGAAATATAATACTTCCGGTTTGACCGGAAGTTCTTACTTTTGGAAAGATAATAAAAATCGAAGATAGGGACATGTAAGCCGTTTTGCTCTCAGACGTACTGTTAGACAGTTAGAAGCTGTCAAAGTTCAAAAATGTAATTTTTCAAGTGACAATATCTCGGAAACTATTAAGCATAGACTAATAATGCTTTTATTAAAAAATAATTATAATTTTATGTAGAATTTAAAAATTTAATAATATATAGGGTGTTCCATTTAAAATATCAAAGTGGCTATTATTTTTGTGTGGAAGCGGCAACACTGTATTGTTAAAAATATTTTAGGTTGGTAGAGCATATCCGTTTATGTACGCGGCCAAACTTTCAGAACGATTCCTTTACTGGTTCGTCAGAAACGTCTAAGGTACCATCGACCGTGAAACACCCTGTATATACCAACTAATATTTGACCCAAGGATAGGTACGCGATAACATCGAAGATTGGTTATTTTGATGGTTTCGTTTGTTTTTTATATTCAATTTTATAAGTTTTATAGTTTAATTGACTGGTTCTCTTCCCTTTCGAACTAAAAACACGACGACCAATCATTTTTAAACAAATTTTAGAAACGAAACCTTACAAAACAATTTTATATTCTCAAAATCTGGTTTGCAACTACTAAAAATGTCAGAAATCACGTAACAACTTAATTCCTAACCTGATCATAAAAATTAAGAAGAAACTCCAATTTTTTGGCAAGAGCTTAAATATTAAATTTATTTTTAATATTAAAGCCCGGACCTGTCTATTTTCCCATTTGTCAAACGATAATGTTGCAGTGCGCATGTCTAATCGTGATAGCTCGGTTTACATGCGCGAGGCCATTCGACTGTAAAATTAACGAAAATTGTGAGTTTTTGTTTTGAGGAATTATTTTATCCAATTATGATATGTCTTCGCCAAAGGCCTCGTATAAAATGAACGCTTCGTATTCATCGACGCACGAGACAAAAGATAACAACCCCGAAATCAAATTTCAGTCTGTATCCGAAATTCCCAACTTAATCCTCGAACGTCTACGAAACTAAAGTAAGATCGTGTAATCACTTTAAGTTTTGCAGTTTCACTTAAAAGATTAGACGTAAACGTATTTACACTTTATAAAGTTCGCTTTCTGGGACGCGGGGGATGTTTTAGCGTCACCGAAGTGACGTGTAAGGGTTAAGGGGGGATTTCGAGTTCCATTTGTGTGAAAATACGTGGCTGTGATTTGATATATTTTAAGTTTTATCTTCGCGTTTTTATGTGAGTATGAGATAGATATATAAGATATAGTGTTTCTTAGGTCAATTTAATGACATTAAACTGTGGGAATTTCCTAACCATAGGCGTTCCACACTAATAATTAATATGCGTATACACACTTATAAGTTTGTTTTACATTAGGTGTTTGTACATACTACACTTTATAAACCCACTATATATACAGTGTCACCAGTAAAGTCCGCATCATATGGGATTTTTTTTTATTAATAGCTTTATTCAAAATTTGACTTTGGCATCAAGTTCTGCTTTGATCGAGATGAAAATTAAGCAAAAAAATAGTAGTCACGTGATTCGCATTATCTGTCAAATTTTAATTTTTTTCAAAAAATTATTCAAAAGTGGGGTTATTTCTGAAAATATCGAAAAAAGTTATTAGAAAAAGTTTTTTTAAATGCAGTTTCTAGCCCACTTGCAAAATTTCAGCTGGATAAGATAATTTTGATTTTTTACCTATATTTTGTAAATTGCACCACTTTTGCAAAATAAGACTCAACGCAACCTACCTTAAACTTCTTAGTTTTGACAATGCATTTTTCAGATACATTTTCTTTAAAGTAGCGCCACATTAAATGTGTGTTTTTCTACAAAATCAAAATTGGGCTATTAAAATTTGGTCGCATGTGATGCAAAGTTTATTTGTTTTGGACCCTGTATAAGGTAACTTCATAAAATAAGTATTTTTGAAAACGTAGTTTGTGTCAGAAAGTAATACACTTTAATATTAAGACAAAAAAGAACACACTGTCATCAGTAAATTGTTCATTAAGTGGAAAATAAATTTTAGTTTAACTTAACGTGAAGTTTATTTATTTTCAACGATTTAATTTAAAACCCCTTTATTTTATTTTTTATTTCTATTTACTTTCAGACACAAACTATGTTTTCAAAAATACTTATTTTATGAAGTTACCTTATACAGGGTCAAAAACAAATGAACTTTGCATCACATGCGTCCAAATTTTAATAGCTCAATTTTGATTTTGTAGAAAAACACACATTTAATATGGCGTTACTTTAAAGAAAATGTATCTGAAATAAAGTATTGTTAAAACTAAGAAGTTTTATGTAGGTTGCGTCGAGTCTTATTTTGCAAAAGTGGTGCAATTTACAAAATATAGGTAAAAAATCAAAATTATCTTATCCAGCTGAAATTTTGCAATTGGGCTAGAAACTGTATTTAAAAAAACTTTTTCTAATAACTTTTTTCGATATTTTCAGAAATAACCCCACTTTTGAATTATTTTTTGAAAAAAATTAAAATTTGACAGATAATGCGAATCACGTGACTACTATTTTTTTGCTTAATTTTTATCTCGATCGAAGCAGAACTTGATGCCAAAGTCAAATTTTGAATAAAGCTATTAATAAAAAAAAATCCCATATGATGCGGACTTTACTGGTGACACTGTATAATAATATTATATTAAAATAATAAATATAAGGTAACTCAAAAATTCTATATACAAAACTAAAATTAGAAAAATAAACCTGACACGGCACGACACTGCTCAGAAAATGCTTTAATTTTTTTACCAGAACTTCATTCTCGTCAACCAGACTCCGGCCCGTTCATCAAGGCATAACCACGTATATTTTATCTCCGTCTCTTCCACGCCATCGGCGGTCACTGGCCTATCTCTGTCTGGCAGAATCGATCGTTAGACGGGCCGGGTACCGGTTCAGCTTATATCCTGGTGCTTCCAACCGCAACAAATTACATGCTGTTGCCAATTCTTCAAAATTTTCGGATTTGTAAGCTCAATGTAAGTATATACGAGAAACAAGGGTTTGTTAATTAGTTGTTTTTAAACACTGAAAACCGTTTTTGTCTTGATTTCAGTTATATTGTTTCTTAAGGAATAAAGAATGTATTATTATAACATTGAATGGCTTGTTATTTTTTTCTGTCACACTCAAAACTCCTCGGTTTAAAGTATATTTGCAAACTAGCTTTCAAAGAAAGTTACTGACTAACAATTGAATACGAGAATAGACGAGACGAGACGAGACGAGACGAGACGAGACGAGACGAGACGAGACGAGACGAGACGAGACGAGACGAGACGAGACGAGACGAGACAATGGCACTCTCGAGCGAGAAAAACGCTTTTCTCGTCGAGACGAGATAAAAAAAATTCTCGCCTCACGGGACGAGACGAGAATGGGCCAATTCTCGTCTCGTCTCGTCTCGCGGCATCACTAATCAATATCAATTAAACAAAAAGTCCGAGGTCTATATTTCCTTACAGAATTGCCTTTTTGACTGAATATTTTCGCGACTGCATGGAAAATTTGATTTACCCGAACCTTCGTAAACTCAATTTAACCGACTCAAAATCGATTTTATACACTACGTACTTACCTTTTGGCCAATTTACTTAAATGCACGGAGATTCGATATTTGTGGAAATAAGTTTGACACTCTCCTTATCGCGGCCAATCAAAAGGGCAAATAATATTATTAAATTAGTTTTATTTAGAATAAATATGGTGCGGTTTGTACCGGCCCCATTAAATAACGCCGAGTAGAGTCGCCAAAATAATAGGTTTTCTGGAACGAGGTAGACAATGAAGGAAACGTTTCGTCCTTAAGTTTCATCACCTGTAACAGCTTTCTATTGCATATTCATCCACACAATATTACTCAAGTTATGCTAGCATTGTGTATGTATATTTATTAAATACTAGTCGAAGCGGGAGGCGTGCCACCAGGATAACTAGAATTTGGGCGGACAAAGCATTTCCATACTTGTGTATACTTGTTTCACAGACTCTTTATATGCTATGCACTGAATTTGTATACATTGTAATCAAATAATAATTATAAATTGCCACACATCACTTCTTGTTCTCCCGAGAGATTCCATAAACTCTTAAATTAATCACGAGCAAAACTTGTATGAAAACCGAAAGATTCGAAGCTACCGGCTTCACTTATTCGTGCCTGGAAGTGCTGCATTTTACATCCAAATTAACAATTCATGCGTGTCTTCCCGAATACGCCTGTCAAGAGGGCAGGAAGCGTTCCTGTTTACCCCTGAACGCTTTAAACAGCTTTTTAGGCATCAAATAGAGTTGTCCTTCATTAGTTATATTATGAGTGAAAGTAAGAAGAAGTAAATATAATATTATACATACAGTGCTGGCAAACATGAACTTACAGGGCGGTTTTTTAATATAAATAAAATAAAAGTCCCTTATTTCGCCGCAAGAGGGCACAATTAAATTTTTTTTTTTAATTCTAAATTTCTCCGAAAATTCCCATATTAAGGTATAACTCTGATTACATCATCGAAAAGCTTAGACAATTCTGCATCATTTTGGTTTAAGGCTCGTTGGGGTACCGACCTTGATAAGAGTGGGGGAACCTATTGAATGTGTAAACATTAAAATCGCTGTAACTTCTAAACGACTTATCCGATTTTACTAATTTTAAGCTTGTTTGGAAGGGAAAGGTAACTATCTTCAATTGCCGTATCCAACAGTACACGATAGTGTTTAATAAAATTGCTAGAGGGCGCAATTCGATTTTATCCCGAAAATTCAAATCATACGGTATAACTATGACATCATAATCGGAAAGTAGATGAAATTTGCAAGAAAATATGTGAAGACCGCAGTTCGATATCCTTGTTCGTTTCAGAGTTATCGCCAAAATAATAATTATTAATACAAATAGCGCCCTCTAGCAATTTTATTAGAAACAATCGTGTACCATTGGATACAGCAACTAAAGGTACTTCCAAACAAGCATAAATTTAGTAAAATCGGATAAGTCGTTTAGAAGTTACAGCGATTTTATTCTTTACACATTCAATAGCTTCCCCCACTCTTATCAAGGTCGGTACGCCAACTAGCCTTAAACCAAAATGATGCAGAAATGTCCAAGCTTTTCGATGAAGTAATCAGAGTTATACCTTAATATGGGAATTTTCGAAGAAATTTAGAATAAAAAAAAAATGAATTGTGCCCTCTTGCGGCGAAATTAGGAACATAAAAATAATTTCCAGAATTTTCTCATGACCGCTTTAGTAATACTTTTTTTTCTCAGGTTTCTATGTTTAGTAGTTTCTGAGATATGGCCGGTAGTCACCCTTAATAAAACACCCTGTACTGAATACATAATATGCGTTGATAAGCCATAATGTGTTGAAGTTTACCAGCACGGCAAGGAAGTAGAGATTGAAATATTGAGGAAGTAAAGATTAAAAGAATGATTCTGCGACCGTACAAGCACCATAAACAATGTCATTTAGGTTCGTGTCCCGCTTTATAAATTTCTTATAAAGTTGAAATTTCAATTTCACATGTGGGGATAAATAACGCATCAGAACGCCAAAAGGGAATTGAATACTTGAGCAGTGAACACTGCAAGGTAGGTGGGTAACTGAGTACGCTCTAAATTTTAACTATCGCCCCCATCGGGGTTGGAAGGAATTAAAAACATCATCGTGACGTATAGAGTGTCTTAAATAAGCGCCGTTCCCAGGCGATATTATCATCGTTTTTATCCAAAGCATTAAAAGGAGTTTTAGCCCGAAGAAAATGTGCATGAGAAACGATGTAACTACGCTCGTCAATACTCAATTTGGGCCAGGCGCTTATAGAAAGAGATGGGTAATAAAAGGGTTGTTAACCCACCATAACCTAAAAAATATGTCAAAAATCCCGTTATTGTTAAGGTAGTTAATAGTTGAATCTCTTTTCCTGAAACAACCATCACATGTTCCAGACAGTTCTGTTAATTTTTTTTCGTGCCTTTCAAAGGGGCCGGACCCGCCCTACAGACCTGTCCGCCCCTTTTATCAAATTTTTATAACGGAAGCATTAACTTCACGAACGAAGTGATACGCAAACAATGTCAATCAAAAAATAATTCCCTTCATGCGAACGTTTGTCCGTTGGCCGGCGCCTCCTTTGATGTTACATACAATCATATGGGCATTAGTAAACATATTATCGGGGAAAGCTGTACAACGCCACTGCACAAAAACAAAAGGGAATTAAATTCTGTCAGTTTTGACATTAAAATTAGGGTCTTGCGAGGATTAGAGGGGCGGCAAAATTGGATGTGTTTAATTCGTCTGACAAGGGGGTTTTATTTCATTTTAGGGTTGTTTTAAACTTGATTGTAGCGTTTATTTAATTCCACAGGTAACATGGAAACGTAGAAAATACGTACTAATTGTACCGACGCCGATGCTAGGCGACGCGACGGCGTCGATTGATTATATAACGCAGGCTAGGGTAACTTAAATGGTGAAGGTCGTCCCCTGTTCGTTTAATTTAGCCCCCCGGTCGCTAGTGGAGACGCTAGTGGAATTTTGTTTTATAAGGTTGTTCATCTCCTAACGTTGGTAGGAACAGAATATTCATTTAGAATGAGCATGGCCAACATTATGTACCTCTCTCTCGCTCTGTACCTGCATAATATGTGCGAGAAAGATAAAAATATGGCTTGTTGTGACAGATCCTGAAGTCTTACCTGGACTGGTGAAAGATTGTCATTGTCATTTTATGATTAATTTGTCAAATATATAAAAAATAAAGTTATTATTAAATAATTATTCATATATAATTTATAAACTTAACATGGCGCAGTCGGTAGTTTGAGAATCGTAAATAGGTATATATTTAATATGTCGCGACCAAAGAAATCGGGAAGAAAAACCAAGGCAATTAACAAGAGCGTGGAACCTCCTGAAGACTTTATTAATGTCGCCCAACGATTGGAAAGTACAGCGAAAGCTATTAAAGATATAGAAAGAAACTTTACTTCACAACTTAATGAACTACAAGGTACAATAACTAGTTTATTAAATAAAAACTTTGAAAATAACACGGAATTGTTAGAAAAATCTACAGAAAATAATAATATAATAATGTAAGCTGTTTTTGTTATGTAAACCATATTTATGTAAATATCTAATATTAATAAATCTTGTCGCCATATCATTGTTATAATTTCCTTTCGTTCTCCCAAATTATTTGAACTTGAATCAGATGTTTCGCGCTTCAAACTTTTCCGTTAAGTTGGAAGCGCGAAAATTTGAATTCAAAGTAATAATAAAATAAAAATTTTTATGCTTGGCGCCTACCCCCACCACGACTATATTTAGTTTTTCCTCCTGTCGCATGTGGCGCTATCAGGGAACCAATTTAGTATGTTAAGTTGCCTATCTATCCTTGAGAGCGCGCAACTCGCTTGTCTATGATATAACGGAAGAAAAAAGAATGAACGAGATATTGTCAGATTATGTCGACGTTCTAAAAACGAAAAACTCACTTTGCACTCGACGGCACAATAAAGTGAACTGAGTATACATATTCCACCATTGACTGAGCAAAGTTCATTATCTTTTTTCATCCGGATACTGCCCAGCATGTTTACTAAAAGCGGGGTTTCCTATTAACCAAGTTTTTGAATTAAATTCCTTATAAAAGTTCGAGTATATTATACATTGTGGTAGTCTATGGATATTCCTAGTATCTCGGTCAAAGTAGCTAGTTTTACAAAATGCATAATTAAAAATACTCTGAAAGTTGCCTTTACCGCCAAAGTTTAAAATAAATTGCGTTTTGTGGGATTAAATGTTGGTTTAACTTCGGTTTTAACTGGCGAAAGAAGTTTTAGTACTTTGTGAAAGTGCTTTTTTATAATAAAATGTCGTAGAGGCGAGGCGGGCGACGAGGCGACTCCAAGTAAAATCGGTGTTATGAGGTTGGAGAATGCATTTTTGCAAACCAAGTTTTTATATAAAAGCACTAATTCGTCCTTATGGGTGACCTGCATAAGGTCGGCCATCCTATTGGGAAACATTTTCATTGATGAAATATTGAAAACTCTTTTTATACCGATTATCTCTGCACAATGCGTATATTAGCCGTAGTTCAAACTACAGTTGCATTCATAAAAATTCATATTTGCGTAAAACCGGCTCGTCTAAATGATTGGTTATTGGAGCTATACGTCAGAAATTATCAAAAATGCAAAGCATTGGCGTCGGTGTAATTAATTTTCAAACTACATGATGGTGGTAAGGTTTAATAAACTTTGACAGAAGAATATAAAAATGCCTCGTCAGTTGTCTGAAGTTGACAAGGCTGAAATTGTGTCAATAATCGAAGAAGGATGGTCAATTCGTGCTGTAGAATAGAAATAAAAAAACTATATTGAAAATTAAGCAACGCTGTGAACAAGAAGAATCCCTAAAGAGGAAAATTGGTTCAGGTCGTCCCGAATGTTCCAACCCTGAACAGAATGCTGCTTTTTTGGGATATTTAAGAAGGGGTGCTGTTATTGATACAGCATTTCCTGCCTCTCAACCTAACGCCAGCAGGAGAGTCAAGGAATCTGAACTAAAATGTCGCTCAGCTGCGAAAAAAATGTTTCTTACCGAAGAACAGCGACAATCAAGGATAATTTATGCTTTAAATTATTTATACCGCAATCCTCAATTTTGGAACTGGGTCATTTTTACTGATGAAAAGACGTTCCAGTCGACTTATAGCGGACAAATTCGTGTGAACCGTCCAAACAATACCAGGTTTGAACAAACCTCCTCTCCTTCTCACTTCTAGACATGGGAGTTTCTCTGTAAATGTATGGTGCTGGATAAGTGTTCATGGACCCGGTGTTTGCTGACGAATAGAGGAAAGATTAAACGCCGGAAATTACATTAACAGTTTAGAAAACATATTGTTATCATCTACTAAGCAAATATATTAAAATAATACTTTCATATTTCAACAAAATAATTGTCCAGTCCACACTGCCAATGCTGTAACCCACTGGTTTCAAACCCATAATGTGGAAGTGCTGCCTTGGGTCGCTTATAGTCCCGATACCAATACAATTGAAAATATTTAGTGTATATCGTAAAAAAATATATAATCGAAATTTTAGGCCCCAAAATTCAGAAGAGTTATGGGAAATAATACACGCGTGCTGGGAAGAGCTTGATCAAAATATTGTTTGAAATATAATTCAGTCAATTCCGAATAGACTGGCTCAAGCAATAGAAAAACGGGGATATAAGACCAAATATTAGATATTATTTATTCTTGTTAAACGTTTTATGCTTCTATTGTAATTTTTATAATGCTGTTAAGATATATTATTATAAAATAAAAAAAATCATTTTTGTTATTCTATTGAACTGACGCCCAACGCCAATGCTTTGCATATTTAATAACCTTTAACATGCGATAAGCCGGTTTTGCGCAAACATGGTTAAGGTTTCCTCTCATTCTAATTCGTGTACGTTTTTTTTATGAATACAACGGTACCTCTGGCTGGTGTTCCAGCGTCATTATAACAAAATTAATCTTAAATCACGCGCATACTCCCGTCTAACTAATGTCATTCACGTCGATTTGCACTGCCATTATCCCCGTCGTTTCAGGTCGCTATTATGGTGGATGCCCACCTTTAGGGAGGCATTAGTCTTCTGCAAATTAGAGGCTTCCTAGGCCTTATGGTTGTCGTAATATTTTTAATCAAAGTAATTTTCCTTCAATATAAATAACATCGGTTTACAAGTAATTATTCAAAGTTTTAAAATTCCCTCTTACAATCTAGTTGGAACAAGCTCCACGTTGGGCTATTCATCTTGTGGTAGTGACATCCAATTTACCCGCTTCGATGGTGGATTTAGGCCGCTCTGTCTTTTGGACGTAACAGTGCGTAGAGCCCGAACTGAAAAACGGCCTTTTCGGCCTTAAAAATTGACCTTTTGGAGATTTGTTAATTCGCCGACTTTCTCGACTGTTAGTTGAACGACCTTTAACCTAAATAAGAAACGAAATATTATACGCTTTGGTAGAAACAATTATACGAGTTGGTAGAAACAATTATACATTTTGGTAGAAACAATTATACGAGTTGGTAGAAACAATTATACATTTTGGTAGAAACAATTATACGAGTTGGTAGAAACAATTATACATGTTGATAGAAACAATTATATACGTTTTGGTAGAAACAATTATACGTGTTGATAGAAACAATTATACGTTTTAGTAGAAACAATTATTACATGAGGCCAAGCTGCATGGGATATTACTTCGCTAATTCAAAAAAAAGCTGTAAGAGCAGTTTTTAATTTTCTCGTCGGACGACTGGGTCAATAGTGCCGGCGAATAAGGGCACGGGAACGCTACAGAAAAATTGCCAATTTTAGTTTTTTCTTTTCGAAAAAAAGAGGCGATTATTTCCGGAAAGATGAGTTTTTAATTACGTACAAAAATGCAATTTGGAGATACGCTTTTTCCAATCATGTCAAGCATTGGACAGTAGATGGGATTTTTAATTTTCCTTTCCTTTAATTAAGAGTTTCCAATAAAATTACTTGATAGTTGTGTAACCTTTTTATTATAGGTTTTTTAAAGTATGGTAAATGAAGCGATGACGAATAATATATACAGTATTGCCCAGAAGTCCGGAATAGCATTAATATCACATCAGCTTGACAGAATCGCGTCAAACTTTATGAGCATACTGTACGCGATATTAGCTTTCAAATTATGTAGCACAAGCTATATCTATGTTTCCATTTAAAAAAAGATCGATGTCTTCATATATTTGACAGAGCAAACGCTAATCTTTTCAAGGACACAAATATCACCACTATATAATATAATATCACAGTTGCAACTGTTATTTAAAAGTAACTGATTTAAAAGTAACTGATTACTCTTCTCTATAGCCTGGACCGATTAGCTGGTGGTATTTGCAGAAGGCTCGTAACTTTTGACACGGGAAATCCATACGTTATTATTACCAAATAAAAAACTAAAAGTATCTACATCAAACCTTTTGAAATATATATTTCCACATTTATATTCGTATTTCGTCTTCTCTGCAAAAGAGCAAATTCGAATTTGGTGTCAGTCTCCCCACATAGGATTGTTCTAAAATCCTTAAAATATAATGTGGAGTTTGCCGTGCTATTCTCGGCTACAAGCGACCTTCCTGTCGGATATATTTATTCGAAATGAATGTGTCGGTGTAGGTAGAGGTTGAAATGTAGTTTTATGTCTTTCTGCTTTTTTTTTTAGTTAGTGCCAAGATTTTCGTTTTAAGTCAGTAAGTGAGTTGCTTACCATGTATGGTAGTAACGGGGGGTAGCAGTGCTCGAGCCTCATAGAATCCAAAAGACAGAAAACAGTAAAACACATGAACACCCAACAAGTCTGCACAAACATTGTGTCTCTAAGTACTATACAAGGTATTATACAAAACGACCAGATCGTCGAGCCTTTTTTTTTGCAAAATCGTTTATAATTTCGTCGATATTTAATGTTTTAACAGGTTCCAGGTAACTATACCCGTTTACTCCTATTAATTATTACCATTACTTTTCAGCCTAGTATATACGTAAATACGCATTGTTTATTTAAAAACCATTTAAAATAAACCGTATTTAGAGAATTTTATTTGCGGCACGAAAATATTACGCAAATAAATAAAACGGTTTTTAACATATATTTTGAAAAACGAAACCGATAACGATTCCCTCGTGCGGAATTTTGTAATATTATGCAAAAGGGTAAAATTGGCATCGAATATAATGTTAAAATATGCAGTTTTTTTACACTTTATCGGCGGTTAAAAATAAAATTGAGTTTAAAATATGATGCTTAGGTAAAAAATATCTTTGTTGGGTGGGTGGGTATACAAAAAATATATATTTTACATTCCTCCTTTCTCATTTTTTGTTTTTGACCTTAGCTTAACCCCATCAGCACGTTTATTACCGTGACGTATTTTTCATGTGTCGTCTCGATCTCCATCCCTTTTTTTGACGTAACAAAGATTATCATCTTTTTCACCCGAATATGGCTCAATGTAATTATGGCTCGGTATCGATGAATTAATACTTAAACTCAATCTGTTCAGTTTCCAATTATTGAACGATTTATTGAGGCATTCACGCTCAATCTGCTTTTAATAGAAATGCACATTGTTTAATCAAATGGAAACACGTAAGTCTCTGTTACAAATAAATTTATTTACAAATGGATGAAATTATTGACCCAATATTACGTACCACTTTTATTGTGACAATGACGACGTAGTTAGACATTTCCTAGTAATTTGAATTACAGTTCTTTTATTAGGCGACATTCGAAGCTCTTCAATCAGTTTTTGGAAAAATAGTCAAGACATCGGCAAATTCGATTCGATTGCGACTAGATTGTCAATATGCTTATTATACAGGGTGTTCATTTGAAAACTTCCCACCTCGATTTTCCTGCTTTAAAATGAAAATGTGGAAAATAAAAAATGTAAGAAATATAGTACTTCCGGTTTGACCGGAAGTTGACACTATTGGAAAGATAATAAAAATCGAAGATAGGGACATGTAAGCCCTTTTGCTCTAAGACGTACAGTTAGAAAGCTAGACGCTGTCAAAGTTCAAAAATGTCATTTTTCAAGAGTCAATATCTCGGAAACTGTCAAGTATAGACTAATAATGCTTTTATTAAAAAATGTTCAGAATTTTATGCAGAATCCAAAAAAATTATATAAAATAGGGGTATCCATTGAAGATTTAGATCTTACCCCCCCTCCCTCCTAGGGGCTTGAAGTAACAAGATTGACAATATACGCAAAAGATGTCCCCCTCGAAATAAAAATCGACGGGTCCGAGCGATTTTCCACATTTTCATTTTAAAGCAGGAAAATCGAGGTGGGAAGTTTTCAAATGAACATCCTGTGTGTTTGAATACAAAAGGTGGGGTAGTAGCGATTTTGTAGTATGTTTGTAGGCTTGGGGCCCTAATTAAAAATCCAAGTTTTCGACCTCGAGGAGCATGCGCTCGAGCCGCCATCTTGGATTGTAGGTACAAAAATTTGGTTTTTTGATAATAACTCAAAAACAGTGGCTTTTACGACAAAAGATATTCTATACAAATTTAAAGAGGATAAAATTTCCTACATTTTTTGTAGAATTTTTTTTTGTAGCACACATAATATGTTAGAAGTTACAGCTCCGTGAAGTTGCACTATTTGAAAAAAAAAGTATTATATTTTGTTATTTGGCTATTTAGCACCAGCCGAAAGTGCTATCTACTTCCGTAAACCTGGAAGAGGAAAAACTGCTGAGAGGTTATATTCAGCAAGTAGCCTCAAATACCTAAAAGCAACCCAGCACATTCTGTTCTTGCATGCCTTCAGTGGTTGTGACACTACTTCATCCCTATTCAATTAGGAAAAAACTACAGGACACCGACAATAACCAATCCGGACCATCGAAACGTACCAAAATGTAGTAGAAATTAATTTTTGTAACGCTCTAAAATCATTATTTACTATTCTTTAAATTTAAAAAGAAAATGCGATATACTTTTCGCCTTTAACTTTGTTTTCAAAAAGTATACTACTGCTAAATGATAATATTCAAATGCCCATAGTTTTTTTTATAATTATGTAAAACTATAATTATTATAATAAGAATAATAAAATAAAACAACCAAAAAGTTTCCGCATTTTTTTTTTCAAATAGTGTAACTTCACGGAGCTGTAACTCCTAACATATGTGTGCTACAAAAAAAATGTTTCTACAAAAAATGTAGGAAATTTTATCCTCTTTAACTTTGTATAGAACATCTTTTGTCCTGAAAGCCACCGTTTTTGAGTTATTATCAAAAAACCAATTTTTTTACTTAAAATCCAAGATGGCGGCTCGAGCGCATGCGTCTCGAGGTCGAACTTGGATTTTTTATTAGGGCCCCAAGCCGTAAAGTGGATTTACGCGCCCAACGTTTTTGAGAAAAAAGTAAGGCCGATATTGAAAAATGGCTTTAAGAAAAATTGTTTGGTACAACATTCTACACCCGGGAAAGTCATTTTGCTTTTGACCAATAAAGAATTGTTAAAGATATTACAAAATTACTAAAAATAAAAAAAATTTCTAAAAAAAAATTTGGGAATATTTTCGATCGTCATTTACTTTTCTGGATGGGGTATTTAAAGTAGCATTTATTTTCTAAATACCAATTTTTATTTTTTCTTTTCGTTTGACCAGCAAAACGTTCGGCAATTTTCATTGTGGAAAAAGGGTTACTTCCTCTTAAGTGTGCAACATATGGGCTTTTTTTTTATTACCGATTTCTCAAAAAGTGTGATTCTTGATAAAAGTTGGTGCATGTTCGATAATCATATTAGGTGCACTTGGAATGGTTGCAAGTCAAACGGCGTACAGGGTAGGCCAAAAAATATAAAACTTGTACAAGAATAAAGTTTTTTAATAAACATTTAAAATAAAAATTTGGCACTTTAAATGATAGTTTTTTAATTAGCATATTATCGTTACTAATGTTTTATTTTGTTAAAAATAATTTTTAGGATATTTTAAAGTTGTGCTTACCATCGTTGCAACAAACATGAAGTTTCTGATTCCTTAATAAATTAAAAATACCAGTAAATTTTATAAATATGCTTCAATTTGAACAAAGATATGAGAAATTGATTTGATTTTGATTAATTTATGAAGGGATCTTTATGGTGAATATAAAAGTAAAAATTTGGGAAATTATTAATATTTAAAAAAAAAATATATTTTTCTATTTTAGGAGGTCACGTTTTTGAATATATGCATAACTTTTAATTCTAAACAACTTTTCTTTATAACATTTTGCTGAATTTTCTGAAATAGGGGTACTTTATTCTTGTACAAGTTTTATATTTTTTGGCCTACCCTGTACGCCGTTTGACTTGCAACCATTCCAAGTGCACCTAAGAGGATTAGAGAACATACACCAACTTTTATCAAGAATAAAATTTTCTGAGCAATCGGTAATAAAAAAATGCCCCTATGTTGCACACTTAAACAACCACACTGTATAGTTTGAAAAGCAAATTTTCCTCCAACAACTACAACACAGCCCGAAATGAACCAATTTAAATCCACCGATCTCGCAATGCCGTCGTGTCATTTCATCGAACACGGCCAGCTCCTCTGGCCTGCAGTTATTGCGTTTTTTATAACAAGGTGGCCATTAAACAGTTGACTATACACGTTCGTATAATCGCAGGGGGCACTGCCGAAAAATGCTTTATCGTTATATCGCAGCGTTTCGATCGTACAATTCAGTTTTCCACGTGATGTTTCCAGTTTTCAAAGTTTCTTTTTCCTGATTGGAGGGAAATATTATGTCGTAGGCTGATAGTAAAATCCGTCATTTCATGAAAAGCCTAGTCATATCATGCTGCACGCTAAAAGGTATATTTGCAACTGGTTTGTTCGTTGTTACCCAGAGCATTTTTTAAAATTTTTTTTTAATTTAATTTAAATTTTATTTTTATAAAATAATATTAGTTAAAAAAATTGAAAAAAATGCTTTGGGGAACAACGAACAAACCAGTTGCAATATACCTTTTAGCCACGCTTCATGATATGACAGATTTCACTATCAGCCTACGACATATATACGTTGGACGGTACCGAAGAAACATGGGCAGCTAGGCGCGTACTTGAAGATATTTTCGTGCTCCTGATAGTTTTTTACTAGTTTAATTTGAGGTTCCGACTTCTTGCCAACCCGATGGTTATACAGTGTCCAAAAAAGTATGCAACATATATAGGAAAGTTTTTATCACCGATTTCTCAGATAATTTTACTCTTTATAAAAGTTGATGCATTCCTTAAAACTATAAATGCATATTTCATATTTCACCTGCGACTAATAGTAGGGGAGCAAATGCCATTTTTTCGAAATTACCTTAAGACTAAAGTACCTTAATTATTAGAAATACAGCAAAATTTTATATGGAAATGTTTTTGAAAATGAAAAACTTATTCCAAATACGAAATTTGAGTTCGGTGTGTCAATTTTTAATTTTTTTTATAAGCATTTCTTTAAAATAGGTTTTTGGACTTCAGCGTACTGGGTGAACATGACAAATACATTATTAATTATTTTCAGTCATATGAATAGAGTTGGATTCTATCATAATCTTGTTTAGAACATAAGTTGGCTAAAATGTGTTTAAGTAGGCGTGCAACTTAACACGCTAATATCTGAACCAACTCGTAACATTGAAAGGTTTTAAAAAGTTGGCAACTACTTAATCCATTTTTATTATAATCCCCCTTTTAAGTTATTTAATAAAAAATATATTAAAATTGCGTAAACAAAAAATCGACCAGAGGTGTACCGTTTAGGAGACATTGAGATTAACCAAAAAAAAATTAAAAATTGTGACACCTGACTCAAATTTCGTATTTGGACTAACTTACTAAATTGCAAGAACATTTCCACATAAAATTTTGCTGTATTTCTAATAATTAAGGTACTTTACTCTTAAGGCAATTTCGAAAAAATGGCATTTACTCCCTTACTATTAGAGGCAGGAGAAATATGAAATATGCATTTATAGTTTTTGGCATGCTCCAACTTTTATAAGGAATAAAATTTTCTGAGAAATCGGTGATAAAAAACTTTCCCCTATGTTGCATACTTTTTTGGACACACTGTATAAACCTAGTTATTACTAACTCAAGAGGTCTAAGATGTGTAAAGAATTGCACACAGCGATGAACCACCTGCGAGTACGAGGTGGGGGGTGTTCACGCTATTTACGATTGGCCCCTTGGAATTAACGGGACTTTAGATAGCACAGTAAATGGTAATTCTCATGAAAAACCTATTTCTCTAATATCTTGTTAGGTTTTTTACCGTTAAAACGGACCGGTTTTAAATTTAGATCGTCTGATGCGTCTTCATAAATCCGGTTGTAAACTTAAGAAAAAAACTGCCGGCGTTTCGAAGCCCGGCACAAATTCTAAAACAAATCGGAATACATAATACACTAAAACCACCTTCCCAAACTTTATATATGACTTTCTGACATTTGTATAGCCAATATGGCGTCTAACATATGCTACAGTGGCATATCTTTTTTTGATTTATGTTCTGTCGATTTTAAAATTGCTTTTATTCTCAGGGTGGATTTCGGATTTAAAAAAGGGGGCTTCTTTTTGCATGATCGTGCAATTTGTTTAATGAACTATTAAAAGCAAAATTGCTTCACATTCTGGAGTTACATAATCACAGGTACGTTTTTTTTCACCCGAAAATACCTACTAATTGATTTGTGTTAATTGAAGCAATATAGTAAAATAATAATAATTAAGTACCATCTCTTGTTGTAAACAAAAGGGTTTAACTTTGTTTTCTTGTTATTTCATGACGAATAACGCTTCAAAAACAAAACAAAAAAGAAAAAAAAGGAAACGTGATATTTCGGCACATCCTTAAGAAGGTTTATTGTATTTTCGCCTTTCACAAGACGAAAATAAAATTAGGCATTCGGGCCCTAATATTATCTGTTTTATTTTTCTTTTCGTGGGAAGAAAATGATTTTTTTATGAAATTTGAATAAACAGGTTGTCCCATAACTAACGGGTCAAACAGCAACAGGAGATATACAGGGTTTTCGGAAAATGCGTTAGGAAACTTTAAGTGGTGATTCTACATGCAAAAATATTGCTAGTAGATCGTTTATAACATCCTCTCTAAGACGCTCTGTACATCTATAACTTAACGATTTTTCTAATGAAAACGTTATTAATGGGCAAAATGCACGCTAGCGGATGACAAAAGTACATTTTAACGGTTTGCGTGTTATTTTTTTTTTCGAAAATAAATTTTTATAATTTTTTAGCCTAGAGTCTAGACTTTGAGTTAATTACATAGATATTTACCTTTAGATAAGCAAACAATAATCACGAAAGTGGCAGTTTTATGGCGCATGTAAACAAATCTACACACGATTAGACATGCGCACTGCAACATTATCGTTTGACAAATGGGAAAATAGATAGGTCCGGGCTTTAAAATTTAAATTCTTGCCAAAAAATTGGAATTTCTTCTCAATTTTTGTGTGATGTGATTTCTGGCATTTTTAGTAGTAGCAAACCTATCAGATTTTAAGGATAGAAAATTGTTTTTTAAGGTTTTGTTTTTGAAATTTGTTTAAAAATGTCGTGTTTTTAGTTCGATAAGGAAGAGAACAAGAACGGGTAAATTAAACTAGTCTTATAAAATCGAATATAAAAACAAACAAGATCAGCAAAATAATCAATCTACGGTGTTATCGCGTACCTCACCTCAAGTCAAATATTAGGTAGTTGGTATATAACTTGCATTGATTTTTACAATTTTGGCAAAAACTTATTTTGTTCAAGAATTTGAAAAAGTGTTTGCCCGAGAACTTGACCCATGGAATACTGCCTTTATTAAAAGCTTAATGTCGGGTGCACAGATTTTAACCAAAAAGTTAACCAACCAGCAACTTTGACAGAACTAATTTTCTCACAATCAGTGGCCCGGTTAGCTTCATTTTTGATTTACTAATCAGAAAACTTCAATTGTGTAAATGTTTGCCAATGTCACAAAGTCGCCTGGTCAGTTACCTATTGTTAAAAACCTTAGTGCAACCAAACATTAGGTTCCAGAAATCCGTAAATATTAAACACCCACAATCCACAATAGCAAAGAAAACTACAAGGTATCCACAGAGAAACCTTAAAACACAACAACAAAAATGGCGGCCGAGCCGGTTCTGGAGAGTATCTTGAGCCCGTCGATTATTGTCGATAAAGTAGGACAGACCGATAACACGAGATTTGTGCGCATGCCCGAAGGTGTCCAGAAGGAAGGCAGCTGACCGGCGAGTCATGCGCTCGGACGTATTTTTTCACCCATAAAACGTAACTTTTGTTTGCGAAGGAGATAAGCTGTACGTATCTAAAGGTAAATTGTCTATGGTAAATTAATAGAGGCCAGACACTTACCAGCTACTTATTTCACCTGTTTAAATAATCTTTGCCGCATCTGTTGTATTACAAGAATGTTTGCGTTGCCAGAGCGTGTGCTTTCCCTAATAAAGCTACCCCAGTCAAATTAGATCCATTTTTCATACGTAAAGAGGCATCCATATTTTAGAAGAAAATTCGCAAACATAAACTACACGGCTGCTTTAAAATTTATTTCATTGTACGGAGAATTCCCAACAAATAGTGTCGCGGTTGAGAACACTTTTCGTCGTGCAATAAAAATAAAGATATGCAAAACCGAGTGCATTATAAATCTGGTACCGAATAAGATAGAAAGAGACACGTAAAAAGAGCTGTATTCGGTGTAAATGAGCTACGTTCTTTTTTGTCATCTAGAATTGAAACGCAAAAATCTTCCTATACCCTGTATGTCTTTAACCGCGAATAAGAAATAATTAGGCATTATTCATGATTTTATTTTTTCAAATCTACTATATTAAAAATTTTTGATACTCTCGCAAGATGGAGGCAAAGTCACGTGACACTCTGTCAATTTTGGTATATTTAATTTTGATAGGTTGGTATAAATTCCAGGATCGGACTTGAAAATTATACATGTGATACCTTCTAAAACAATTATTGATACAATAGCCTCATCGGTTCTACCGCTTTAATATTGCCAAATAATAATAATAATTTCTTTTGAGAGTTTTCTTTTATAAATATTATTTATAATTTAAGGTAGGTAATAATACCCATCAGTTTTTATATGGTTTAAAGATAAAGTAACAAAATAGACGCAACTTTAAATAGGATTTTGTCACTCATATTAAGACAAATGTACTCATTATAAGACAAAAACAAAGTAAAAATAAAAGGCACCATAACCACTAAATATTTTGAAAACGTAATTAAATGTAACAGAAAGCACAAAAACGCAATTCATAACTTGGTGTTTGGGCTCATTACGGTCCGCTACAAATCTAGGGATATTATTATGTCCCAATATCAGCTGATCGATGACAAATTTCTGCTGTCATCTGTTTTAAAACTGGTGTCTGGAGTCCGCAAGACATGGCAACGTCTTCCTCTTAGCGGTAGCAAGTGAAAATAAAAAAATGGAATATGACAATTTTGACATTAGGAATGTTAGGTTATGGCGAAAATAGTACACACCAAACAGTACCAGGACTGTAAAGTAACTGATTCATAATATGCTAAGATGGGGCTGCCATACAGGTGTACAGGGTCTTCCAACGAGGACTGAACAGGGGCTCATTTTTGAGCTTCCTTGTATTTAAAGAAAAATCCAAAATAGCCAATCGATGCACTTTTTCCTGCAGTATTCAAAAATGAAACCAAAAATTTATTTGAACCAGAAACAAAAACAAACAAACAAAAACAACAACAAAAAGAGTTACGATATGGATAAGGTGTTTTTTAAATGGAACATAGCTTTTTTTATACGATTTTTGGAACGAGTGATTTTTTTTTGTCCGTCCGTTCTGATTAAAATATTTAATATTGTGACAGCTATTTTTATTAAATTTTAATGTGTTATCCAGTATAATTTAAGTTTAACCTGTTTAAAACATACACTAGGTAATAAAGGTATAATCACCTTTAAATCCTTCAAAGTCATTTCGGCAATATTATTTAGTCAATATTATAGTAAATTTGTCAAATTTTTTGACTTTGAAGGATTCAAAGGTGATTATACCTTTATTGCCTAGTGTATGTTTCAAACAGGTTAAAGTTAAATTATACTGGATAAAACATTAAAATTTAATAAAAATAGCTGTCACAATATTAAATATTTTAATCAGAACGGACAAAAAAAAATCACTCGTTCCAAAAATCGTATAAAAAAAGCTATGTTCCATTTAAAAAACACCTTATCCATATCGTAACTCTTTTGTTTCTGGTTCAAATAAATTTTTGGTTTCATTTTTGAATTCTGCAGGAAAAAGTACATCGATTGGCTATTTTGGATTTTTCTTTAAATACAAGGAAGCTCAAAAATGAGCCCCTGTTCAGTCCTCGTTGGAAGACCCTGTACACCAGGACTTGTCAGCAGTTCCAAGGCCTTTATCCCGGTGTCCCAGTTTGGGTTACAAATGTCCCGATTATATTTTTTTCACCATCAAAAGAATGACCCACTTCGGGAATGAACGCGACATAATTTCGTATTTTTTTTATTTATTTATTTATTTATTTATTTATTTATTTATTTCCACAAATAAGATGCCAACAGGCCAATGGCCCAGGCTTGGCACCCAAGGTATACAATGTTGTATACTTACGGACTTATACCTATTTCTAAGATTGTAATATTATCATTAGTTCATCAATTAAAATTAAGAACATCCAATAGTATGATCTCTAAGCCTTTTTTAAATGTTGATAGAGGTAAATTAAACAAATCAATATTGTGGTATAAAGTATCTATTATAAAGTGTGGTTAAGCGATTAATGGGAGAATGTTTAACTGAAGTTGTTCTATAAAAACAGTTTGCTTTGCAAATAGATTATTATATCCTTAAATAAACCGTTCCAAGTAATATTTTCGTCTTTTTTCCCATTTGTATAATTTACTGTAGCAAGGCATTCTCGGATTAGAGGCGTTCCAGTGGCGTGGTGTGGTCAAAAGGGCAGGGGGGCCAATTGTTAACTTTATAAATACACCCAGACTGTTTTTACGATTGTGGTGAACAAATACGGTATTTTCCACTGTCGCGAAACCTCCCATTTTATCACACTATATGTATTTATCAAAGACATTAAAAACGGTTATCGTTTCCTTCAGTTTGCCTAATGATAGGTCATTGTCGCCCTATCGTGATATACCCGCCATTTTGGCAGTCATTTTGGTCGTTTGGAGCCATGCAACGCGACCGAGGCCAAAATTAAATATCAGTAAACACAGATCGGTTATTGATAAACTGCTTTTTTGTGTAGTTTTCGGTAAATTATGGGTTAAATATCACCCGCATACTTTGACTTAACGGTTTCGTGTGTATTTCGATTGTGTATTTTGCGAAGTAGCTTATTGATTTTGGGGGTTGTAGAAACAAATACCTGTTATCGCTTTTCTAGAATTATAACATATGTTATTGCAATTACAATAGAAATATTTGCCACAATACACTGCAATAATGTACAGACTGTCCGCGGATAGGGTTTACAATAATGGCACAAATGGATGAAAAATTTCATTTTCCGGAAAAAAGTCATTCTTGATAAAAAGTTTTGCTTGTAAAAAAAATGTAATGCACGAAGAGAAAATTTTGATTTTTTATACAGGGTTGGCAAAAACTTCCAAAACATGATTTTTCTCCAAGAGTAAACCACCTTTATTTTTCAGTTTTGACCAAAATGACAATTACAAAACTTATTTAGAATAAGGTTTGTAATTTAAATCGGAGATTTAAAATAAATCTGCGATTTTTTTAGTTTTTTTAATTTTTAGAGGTAAAAGCTTTTTTTTTTGGATAGCAGCATTAGAGGTCGAAATACATACATTATAAATGACAGAGCTGTATCAAAAAATTGCTGCAGTGCTGTTCCGTGTCCAAAACCTTGGCTTCTGACCACTGTATATTATGTTGGTTGGTCCATACATGTTCCGCTATACCTGATCTCGAAGTTTCACCTCTTTGAGTATGTTTCAGATGTTCTTTAACTCGTACGGGAAGAGGTCTTTTTGTTTCTCCAATGTACGATTCGCCACACTCGCAAGGGATTTGATAGATACAATTTTTTTGTGTTTTTATTAAGGGGGGTTTATCTCAATAAGCACGTAGGCGGAGTCATCAAGCTTCATTGCACATGGATAGTATTTAAGATGGTAGCCTTATAGAATTATAATTTAGTTTACACTTGAAAACGGTTAGAGATACTAACTAACCAACCGAAACGTTGTGTTAAGTAGCAAAATAAAGACCATGGAAGTCCGACAAGATATTTTTTTTGATACGAGTAGATACTATAATGTATACACTATATTTTTGGACCAACCAAGCACATTTTACTTTAGACGAACTCGAGTGGTCGAAGTGGATTTATCACACGTAAATAAAAATTTAACTGCATTTTCTTTACCTGTAAGCTAATTCTAGCATTTCTGTTACTGCTTTATAAAATTTTAATCGTTACTTACTTATGTCAAAGGCTTCTCCACCGTAAATAGAAAATGTCCAACATAGATAAGCTGGTAGGAGATGCAGACCAAAAATCCACATGTTACGCACATGGACCTGAAATATAAAAAATATTATTGGAATAAGAATAAGCATTTCAAGGGAATCTTCGGTTTATCGGCCATAGAGGGAGAAAGAAACGCATGTTAAACATAGATCCACGATTAATAGAAGAAAGAACCTTTTTCTTTAATAATTTTAATATAAATATGCGAGATCGCCTCAAATTAATAATAATTGGACACTCTTTAAGGCTTACTTAACTCACCTTTTCCAGAAACTTTCTTTGGACACTTCCTCAAAACGTACAGCCACTCTCAATTATAAAATATATCTTTCGCTAAAAACTTTTAATTATCAACTAGAAAAAGCTTTCTCGATCAAAGATCGGTAAAATTTAATGTTAAAGTTTTCCTTCCTATAAAATTAAAATTTCAATAGAAACTAGAATGTCTAAACTTACTTGGACGTGCTTTAGTCTTTAGTATATTGGACATTAACCTTTCAGAAAAATTTATACTATTATACAGGGTTGCCCAAAAGTCCGGAATAAAATTAATATAGCCTTAACCTGTAAGTTTTTGGGAAAACGCTCGGACACGTCAATTTAGTTTTATATATTTTGACGTATTTCGTTTATTTTTTTATAGACATTTGTCAAAGATATGACAATATCGATTTTTTTTTAATGGAAACATAC
The DNA here is from genome assembly GCA_963969555.1 of Polydrusus pterygomalis. Taxonomy (NCBI): domain Eukaryota; kingdom Metazoa; phylum Arthropoda; class Insecta; order Coleoptera; family Curculionidae; genus Polydrusus; species Polydrusus pterygomalis. The sequence continues at coordinate 1,375,449 of OZ018382.1, read as the reverse complement.
AGCTTGTGATACATCATTTGAAAGGTAATATCTCGTACAGTATGCTCATAAATTTTGGCGCGATTCTGTCAAGCTATTTCAAAATGGCGACTGTTAAAATTTTTTAAAAAATCCAATTTTTCATCCATCCAAATATTTAAACATGCACTTATTTTATGATTAATTATTATTTTCAAATTACATATTTATAAATAATGATATCTATGTTGTTACTAGTAGAGAATCCCGCATAAACAAATGTTTTTGGGATTTTATTTGGAATAAATAAGAAAATAAAAAAATACCCGCGGGTAATTCAATACATATTTTTTTTTATTGATACCCTATTTCGCTTATTTAAAGTACGCCTCAGCGTGTTTAAATCCCACTTTCAAAAACGCGCGTGTTTTAAAGTTACCATGGCAACATCAACAACCCGTAAAACGTAAAGTTATGGAGGACTTGAGGTAGGAGGCCGATCGCAATGCATTGGATTCGGTCCCAAATTAGCATCGGTAATTCAGCTTTACGAGTTGCCATAAGATGGCGCTCGTGTTCGAAGTGGGCTATCAAATAAATGGTTTCTTATGGACGCGATAACTATTTTTATTTAAATTAGTTCTTTAAGGAACAAATAAGGACTTTTATATGAATTTACACTTACTTTGTTATACTTATTAGTAAACTCGGCCTATATAAAGTTCTAACGATGCTTCGTTTTTAAAATACAGGAACATTCTAGCTAGAGGGTTTTACCTTTGGAGCTAGAAAGAGACTTATTTGGCTGCGTTTCATCTCTTAAGAAGATCCTGTCTTACCACCCCGACACAAAGCAAACTCTACTTTTATAAATTGTACCATTATTCATTATAAATATGGAAATTAATTACAATACAACGTTATTTGTCTTATCTTGCCTTCAAACATGATTTGTTATTTCGAAAAATAAAATGTCAATTGTCAAAAGTAAAAGCACAGAAAGATAAAGGGTTTAAGTAAAAGCTAAAACCTATGGAGGATCTAGTTTTCCACATTAAAAACGAAGAAGAAGAAGACAACATCAGCCCACTTCGGACGCGAGAGCCATCTATCGGCCAATAGCGAACTAACCAAAAAACCGGGACAGCATTTGAAAATGCTGCCATTGTCGATCGGCCTCCTACCCTATAGTTCTCCATACGTAAAGTCTAAATATGTCAACTTTTTAATTATTGATTTGACAGAATTATCTTTTAACGTCAAATAAAATATTTTTTTAAGCAATACACAAGCAATGTCAACGGCGACAACAATGAATCTTATGTGACAGATTGGAAGTTATTTTTTGTTCTCCTCATTTTCATGACGACGACAGGTATATCACATCACGAATTCGACCCTTTCACTTACTTACTAAGTTATTATTTCCATTTTTTGTAATATAAATACCAATAAGTGTACCAATAAAAAAAAATAATGTAAAGTATTCGTGGATAACTGGTCTTTAAAACACTTGCTCTATTTCAAGCACTCCGGCTGCGCCGTCGTGCTTGCAAAATCGCGCGTGTTTTAAAGACCTTAATATCCACTTATACTTTAATATACTAAAAAAGTTTAGTTATATTAATTGCCCAGCAACAATTCAAGGTTTTTCTGAAACACCGCGTAAAAATGATAAAAGTACCAGAAGCACTAACAATTATAATTGTTTTACCAATAGAAACCTTGTAAACTCGCAACTCGAAAAACAAAGAGGCCAAACTCTTTGAAACTGCGGCACTTTAACTACCGGCAACTTTGTAACGGCGAAAAAAGTTTTAGAAAAACGCGGCAATTTACTTATAATTGCTCCCGAAGTAGACCGAACTAACTCCAGCAGAAAGTTTTATTAAAAATGTTTTTAATAAGGTCGTCTTGCTGAATTTTGTTTGGTTTACTTTACTCGAGAATAGTTTTTCCTTAATTGGCCTGGCGTAACGTTGGTACGTTCAGTTGTCGTAACCTTATTTTAATGAATCGAATGTCCAACGTTCGATATGACAAATTAGAGAAGAAATAATTGAAAAAAATATTAAAGAACTCTTGTCCGGTATCACACTGAAGCACTAACTAAATACAGTGTGACCCTGACCAGTAAAGTTCGCATCATATGGGATTTTTTTTATTAATAGCTTTATTCGAAATTTGACTTTGGCATCAAGTTCTGCTTCGATCAAGATGAAAATTAAGCAAAAAATAGTAGTCACGTGATTCGCATTATCTGTCAAATTTTAATTTTTTAAAAAAAATAATTCAATAGTGGGGTTATTTCTGAAAATATCGAAAAAAGTTATTAGAAAAAGTCTTTTTAAATGCAGTTTCTAGCTCACGTGCAAAATTTCAGCTGCATAAGGTAATGTTGATTTTTTACCCACCACTAAAATTTATTTTCCACTTAATGAAGACTTTACTGATGACACTGTGTTCTTTTTTGTCTTAATATTAAGGTGTATTACTTTCAGACACAAACTACGTTTTCAAAAATACTTATTTTATGAAGTTACCTTATACAGGGTCAAAAACAAATAAACTTTGCATCCCATGCGACCAAATTTTTACAGCCCAATTTTGATTTTGTAGAAAAACACACATTTCATATGGCGCTACTTTAAAGAAAATTTATATCTGAAATAAAGCATTGTCAAAACTAAGAAGTTTTATTTAGGTTGCGTTGAGTCTTATTTTGCAAAAGTGGTGCAATTTACAAAATATGGGTAAAAAAGCAAAATAATCTTATGCAGCTGAAATTTTGCATGTGGGCTAGAAACTAAATTAAAAAAAAAAATTCTTATAACTTTTTTCGATATTTTTAGAAATAACCCCACTTTTGAATTATTTTTGGGAAAAAATTTAAATTTGACAGATAATGCGAATCACGTGACTACTATTTTTTTGCTTAATTTTCATCTCGATCGAAGCAGAACTTGATGCCAAAGTTAAATTTTAAATAAAGCTATTAATAAAAAAAAATCCCATATGATGCGGACTTTACTGGTGACACTGTATTGGGTTGTACCCCGTATTTATTTTACTAATTTTTCATTTTATGTTAACTACCTTCTATGATAGTATAATTAAATTGATAGGTTTCATTTTATGGCCTATATCGACGCACAGACAAAGGAATGTAGTAAGTAAACAAAAATATCCCAGCCCCTCGTCTACATCAACCTGAATACCCTTACTCAGTTAGTTTTGTTGCGCCGTCGAGTGCACGATGAGTATTTTTGTGTGTCACATGTGTTGCAATTAGTATAATACCTCACAAAATCGAAATTTGACGGACACAGATAGATAGATAGGTAGATAGATATTTATTAGTGTTATAATCAGTACAAATTTAACACACGTCAAAGCAATGTAAAAACCAACTAATGGAATATTAACAGAAAAAATATTACAATTAAAAAATAAAATAAAAACAAAATGACAGTAAATAATAAAAACTATATTACCCACACGAATACACATCACATCAACAAACTAATAACGGCTTAGATTCATCAAACGAATAAAAACTTTCAATTATTAACATATACTTTATTTTACTTTTAAATTGTAAAAAAGGTAAGCTCTTTAGGTGCGAAGGTAATTTGTTAAAGAATCGAGGAGCATAAAAGTGAAATGAATATCGACTTCTTGTTAGGCGTACAAAATCCGGTGCTATAAGAGAGGCATGTCTTGCTTGTGTTATTTTTATGTATGTTACTATGTCGATCTAACAAATTCTGCCTTTCATGTATCCATAGTAAACATTGGTATATACAGGGTTAGTTGAAATAACCGGAAAGGATAATTTTCCTCCAAACTACCAGGGCTAAATCAATGAATTTTGGTACAGGTCAATAACAAAAAATTGAATTGAAAATTGACAATTGCGAAGTTGCCAGATTTTTAGTTTTTCTGTAACCCAGGGAATATTTTTTTTTGAAATGTAACACTACTCTTTTTTTTTATTGAATTCGATTCCTCCCATCAACATTACCATTTCCTGATAGTATCAAATTTTTATCTCAAATAGTTCTATGGGAAAAAATGTTAATTAATTACAACTCTAACTCTAAAAAAATCCAATCTATTTTCATTTGAAAACGTTTCAAATAATGTGAAAAGGAAGGTTGGTAGACATAATGTACCTAATAGTATCGATAACGATAATAACAACAAACAACTACTATAACAATAACATAGCTAGTAAAAATTACTTACATATTATAGTACACTACATTAATTTGATTATGAAACCGATAATATGTAAGTAATTTTTACTATTAGCTATGTTATTGTTAGTAGTTGTTTGTTGTTATTATCGTTATCAATACTATTTGGTACATTATGTCTACCAACCTTTCTTTTCACATTATTTGAAACGTTTTTAAATGGAAATAGATTGGATTTTTTTTGAGTTAAAGTTGTATTTTATATATGGAAGGTAGCGTCATAATTTTTAAAATTGTAAAAATGGGATAATAGATGGATCATGACCCGTTTAGACAAGAGATTTCCTCTGGTAAATTTTATTAAACCATTTCAAAATGCTCGAATAGAAAAAAATATTAAAAAAAAAATTCTTGTCCATAGTCACAACGAAAGCATTTTCCGCCTGATACCTACTGTATTGTACGGTATATCATAGAATTTATTCCGGCTAAAGTTTCCACTCTATATGATAATCGAACAAGACCAAGGCTTTCGTAGAGCTCGCGATTCCCGAACAAAACCCCTAAATTCATCAAGCCATTCACGCTTTCCGCGGTAATTTAGATAAATAGCCTTCGAAATTTCCGTGTTACCATTACGAAATGTTTCGCCAAGTAAAGCCAAAGTCACAAAACGCCCCTCATAATTCCATTGGAAACGCAAAGGCCATTTTCGTTGATCTTAACGAGGCGAGCGGCCCGATCTGACAGCTCGGGCTCTATGCGGTCCGCGACGTTGGAAAACAGAGTCCCCAATGCCATTAGGGGCTCTAAGTCTCGCTTTGGGTGTCTCTGACCGAAAAAGCCGTAATCAAAGACAAAATGTCTTGGCGAAACCGACATCGGTACACGCAGCACTGGTGGTCCGTGATACAGGTATACGAGACTGCACTAGTCCTTGTGAAACTGGAAACAATGGAAAGGGGGGTGGAAGGTGCAATGGGACGTCAAAGCTTTGGAGGGAAACGTTCTCTTTAGATACGATTAGGGCTTTTCAACTTTATACGAGCGGTAACGATATACAACGCAAGTGAAATGGGTAAAATTTCCTTGTCGCCAATGCTCTTGAGGAATGAATGGAATAACGTTTTCCTACGACCACCTATGAAAATAAAAAAAAAAAGCACGCCTAACTTGGCTAGAAAGTTCTTTATATCACATGCGTGTTGAAATATTTTCTTTCAATACGCTTGTTGAAATATAAAACAGCTGATGGCCGACGAATTTGACAGAAAATAACAAACTTACGGGACCCGTGGAGCGAATTGGGGTGCTGGGTGGGGGTAAAGTACACTAGGGCATTACTACAATTATAAAAAATCCTTTTTTTTTTCGTTATTTTTGGGAACCTAAGAGTATTTATGATAAAAATAAAAATATATTAAAAAGGGGAAATATGTCAGGTAACCCATCAAACCTGTCATCATTGTCAACTGAGTTGAACCACAGAAAAAGATTTTCTGTTTCTGCTCTAGAGCTGCCCCTCTCTAGAGCAGAAATAGAATACTGATTTATAATTTTACAATTATCTCGGATAAAAATATCCATACAATGTTTAAGGATATGGGACAAGTAAATATGGTTTAAAAAAGTAAATTTATTTTAGCAATATTCAAATCAAATCCATTATAGATAAAAGTTTTATAATTAACAAGCTATCGATATTTAACTCCATCTCTATCTTCTCTCTCTAATGTTGAGGTTATATTATTGTTTTATTGAAAGAATGCAAGCAGCTAAAAAATCAGAAACAGAATTTATTCACTGTATATAGATAGTAGGTATGATGTGCGTAAGCAAATAGGAGAAAAAGTTATTCTTTTTATTTAAATCTAGGTAAGTTAAAATGTGTAAGTGGACATTGTTTTTATTTTTTCAACTCTAGAGTGAAATAAATTTTACAACTCTTGTGTTGAAAAAAAATTGTGTAACACAATGGCGATACCTACAAAGTATTAAAAACAAATCAAACTCTTTTTGATAATTTTGTATTGTCGTAGGAAAAATTGGGTACATTACTCGTGTAAAAGTGATTTTCTCACACTCGGAGAATTTCCGCACTCGGCTATCGCCTTGTGCTAAATACCTCCTCGTTTGGAAAGTACCACTTTCAACACTTGTTATGTAATATACTATTTAATCCTGTCTAACTGCTAAAGTGATATAATTGAAGAAGGAGAGGCGAGAATAACGTTCTTATGTTATTAAAAGTGTCCCACATCGACACTAGATGGAGCTACGCGCTACCTTCTTTTGACGGTGTTCCCGTGTAATAGTTCAAGTTGCACTTTGCGTTTCGTTTCGTCGGATCCTGGCCTCACTGATGAGCTCCGATATCGCGAAACGCGTCTGGGAATGGTTCTGACGAAATGAAAGGAAAAACCCCTCTACAGACTTTTATTATTTATTTTTCATTATTCACAGCCGTATTATTTACAGCGTAGGAATACGTACAACTTTCAAAGCTTATTTAAAGCATTAAAGTAAAATACTCCAACGAATTAACCAAATGTACGTTTCACGGGAACTTTAAATTATTTACAGAGAAATGCTCTTGCAGCTTTAGACGGGCGCGATTGACTTTTGAATTTTGCCTCCTGTAAAATTAAAGCGGGAAGGGGGAGGGGGGGGGGCTAATTAGAAACTCTACTTTGCGATGGCAGACGGCTATCCAAGTGCACACAATTTTGATTAAAACTATCTATTAAAATTGTATTTAATTATTGGCTAATTAATTATTACTTAGGAGATTAATTATTGTGCAAGATCAAGTAGAACTTTGCAACATGTTATAATATGAAGAGCGTACTATAATATGATTGGATATAGTGGGTTTTACTCACCCCCCAATGGGGGATGGGGACGGTAAAGTGATACTTTTACACAATGCACTTACCCTACACCAAAACTATAAATTCGTAAATATTAAACACCCACAATTCACAATAATAAAGTAACCGTAACAACAAAAATGGCGACGAGGCGGTTTTGGAGTGAATTTAGATTATGTCGCTAAACAAGGGCACAATGAGCCGTGCGTATAAACGTATTTTTTCGTAGGTTAAGGTGGAATTCTCAACGTCGTTCAATTTATTGCCAACCTATAACCTATTTCGCTTTGTTTTTTCAAGTTTATTATTTTTTAAACTAATCATTTAAATAATATCAGTATCGTCGGCACATTATTTAGGTAATATCTGATATATTACAAAAATATCAATTTATTTCATTGCTAATTTTGAGAGAATTGTTTAGTGAAAGAGCAATGACATAATAATGTTTAAAAAAAAACTTACCCAATATTTTTCGCTACACCTACAATTCTCCTAAAATATTTAATGAAATTTCTTCACATTTATTAAATATGTCCATTATTACCTATAAAATATCAAGTAGCTACTGATTTTATTTAAATTTTGTGTAAAAGCTGGAAAACGTAAAAATAAATCTACACGAAATAGGTTACCTATAGGTTGGCAAGCATGTTAATACTCCCACCTTAATACCGTGCGAGCAAAAATTATTTGCATCAAAGTGGGCTTTGCATCTAAGGACGTAATGCTTAGCCGTAGAGCTTAATACCTTTTGGGTGTCAGTAACCACCTAAATTAACAATCAATCAGTTATTCCGTCATCTTTGACAGTCATTGCAAGTAATTTGATTCATCGCTAATTTTTCCAATTTCTTGAACAATTCACACAATGGGCTTTACGGAACAGCACAAAACATTCATGATTGAAGCGTATTTTCGAAACGGGGTTAGAGTAAATAGTGAGTGGCAATACAATCCGGGTCTGTGCATGGACGATTTTCACGAACATTTTCCTAACGTCGCTTTTATTGCTGGGGATTTTTATCATTGCCTGAAAAGAACCGTGGTTGTATTTATTACTCATTAGTTTGGCATATCATGTCATAATATGAATTTGACAAAATTTTAACCTAGATTTGGTTAGATATATCGTCCCCATATCATTGTGATCTAAGCCAAGCCCTACGTTTTTTAATCCAAGCTCTCTTTGATGCAAATAATTTTTGCTCGCACGGTATAATTAACAGTTTTTCCACTACAAAACAGGCCGTTGCTATGATATTTTGCCTGTATAAAACATCCTTGTGAAATAGTCACCCATAAAACTAAACGTTTGTTTATGGTATATTATTATAATAATAATAATAATAATAATAAATGTCTTTATTGTAATTAAGGATAAAATTACAAAAGGCGAAGTTGAAGCTAGGCTTTCTCACTTAACCTAACATTATAGCTAATAACATAGTAGTAATATTATTTAACAGTAGTTATGATACTCATAGGCTGAAAAAATTACGTAATATGTAATGATAGTAACGGTTTTTACAATTAAATCCTATTAACTTTAACTTTAACGTGTTAAAGTTATGTCTATGTTTTATTTCTAGTATTTATTTTTAGAAATAATTTACCTTAAATTAAGTAGGTATAAAATTAACAATTTTTTCCCGTTTTGTGATTTAATATTGCCCCTTTTTCTCGGGGTAAAAAACCGTGGACAAATTTCGATGAATCTACATAATTTTCCACACAAAGTTTTCCACCGAAATTATAATATATCCGAGTCAACAATACATTTTAAATGAGCGGTATGTATTCAAACACCCGGCTAGCTTTTAAGGTTGTACAATTAAAAGTTGGCAAAATTCGTGTTTAATCAGAAGCAGCTTTCAATTACGGTTTCGCCGTTGCGGAAGCGCCGTTATACTGCTTTGTGTCATATATTTCATGGGTTTTTGTTAACTTTTCGGGCCATTTTTGCTGAAATATCCCTCCCGGGATCCGTGTCCGTTATAATTAGCTTGCATACATTATTCGCTTTGCTACGACTATGAAAATGTTTGACATGTCCCGGTGTATCTACAAGTAAAAAAATTGCAACTAGACCAGGGCTGAAGCCTTTGAAAACAGTAAAACGTGAAAAAAAATTATCGTAGGATAAAACCCATTGGAAAAGGATGATAATATAACAAAAATTAAAGGAAAAATAATTTACGGGCGATCCGAGGTCGGGAAGTGGAAAGGGGTGAGTTTTTAAGGGTAGAAAACGATTTATCTCGATTTTCGGCAAAACTACAAGTGCTATGGAAAAACGTTAAATGGAAAAGTTGTAGGTAATAAAAAGATCTACAACTTTTTTATTTACACTTTTTTTACATAACCTCAAAATTTATGTGAAAAATTCAAATAACCAAGTTTTTGGTTTTTTATTTTTATCTTTTGCGAAAAGCAGTATGGCTTTAATTTAAAGTTGTTTTGTCATTAGTTTATAAAACGTACAATACATACAATCTTGCGGCTTCAGAAGAATTTTTCTGGTCACTCCAAATATTAGGAGCATATCTATTTGTTCATTTCTAGTAAAACTAACCATTTTATCAGATTTACAATGTAAGTTTAATAGACGAATGACATTAAAATTTTAATTTAAAACCATATTGGTTTTCAAAACCATTCCATTGTTTTTCAAAGCCGCCTTTATATTTCTTTAGAAAAGGCAATAATGCATAATGCTTTTAAATTTGTTATTGGGACTTAAGGTGGGAGTATCAACATGCTTGCCAACCTATAACCTATTTCGCGTAGATTTACTTATGTTTTCTAGCTTTTATACAAAATTTAAAGAAAATCAGTATCGACTTGATTGTCACTCATTGTTCTTTCACTATACAATTCTCCCAAAATTAGCAATGAAATAAATTGATATTTTTGTAATATATCAGATACTACCTAAATAATGTACCGACGATATTGATTTTCTTTAAATGTTAGTTATTAAAATAATAAACTCAAAAAATCAACGCGAAATAGGTTATAGGTTGGCAATAGATTGAATGACGTTGAGAAGTCAACCTTGAGGCAAATTTTTTCGTGTCAATTTTAAAATAGCATAGAAGTGTATGGTATCAAATGGTTCGAAAAAAAGTGCTCGTTTTAAATATATCCTAGTGAACTACCATCGTTCCATTTGGAAAAATGGAGTAAACGTCAAGAAAACAAAATTCCATTTTTTAAACGCTTATGAAACTTAGAAAGTCAATTATTGTGACATAATTTTTATTTTCATATAGGTACTACTTGACTATAAATTAACAGATTTAATTAATTTGTAGCACTCTAGATTGAAAATGAAAAATAAACATAAAATTTTTATAACACGTCAAAAAATGACAAGTGAGGTGATATTTTACTCAGAATGTTATGCTGAATCCCAATAAGTAAAAATATACAAGATGTCCCATTTAAAATATCAAAGTCAAGGTCACTTCCGGTCAAACCGGAAGTGTTAACAAATTGAAAATTATGCCAATAAATGCAGACTCATCTCTTATGCATAATCTCAAAATTTCATTTTAATATCTATAAATACTGAAAAGTTATAGAGGTGAACGCCTTTTGAGAAACACCCGGTATAGTCCGCGAAACGTTGCCACGTCTGCCTTCTAGCGGTAGCAAGTGGAAATAAGATAATGAAATTGTAAAAGTAGTAATGAAATTTAAACGTTTTTATACATGTTTTGGGAACATTATAACCAAACAAGATTATAAAACGGTATCGGGTTGTAAAGTACCCGATTTCGTGCTAAGACTTTCAGTTTACAATTAAGTATTCGTGGACATGTCTTACGATAAAATGTACTCCATGCATGAATAGGGAGGTATGGGCTTGGCCCATAATTGCGTTTATGAATGGGATACGTGGTCTATTTTTTGCTTGATCGTGGTTGAATGAAATGTTGCAACAAACTTTAAAAAACCCACTTTTTATAGTAGTGATAGTAGTAACATGCTTTATTTAGCAAAAAGCTACAACTAAATATTTTTTAATACATTTTCTTTAACACATTTTTATAGAGTTATTTTTAAATTTTAAAACGCAACCTTCTTTTAACAAAAACAGACAGAAAAGTTAAACATTTTGCAAATTGTATCAGATATTACGTATCATTTTGTTTTTTTAAATAAATGTAATTTTAAAGTTTTTTTAAATAGTTTTAATGGTATTTGAGATTTAATAGAATTTTCCAAATTATTATGTTCTATCAAACCTTTATGAAAAAAATACTTATAAGCTAATGTTTTAGACACTCTATCCACATAAAAATTTTGGTTAGTTCTTGTTTTATAATTATGATGATGGTCATGATTAAAAAAACAAAAATTTATTAAACGATCAGGCAATAATTTATTTTTAATTTTATGTATAAAGATACATACTAAATAAACAATTTAATTTCTGACATTCAACCAATCTTAATTTTTCAACATAAAATTAATTTTTGTATATTTGTCACAATTTAAAATAATCCGGCATTGCCTTACATTTAGTTTTTAAAATATTTAATTTTAATTTATTTACTTTTAGCCAATTTAATAATATATTTATCTCAGAATTTAGAGTATTTAGACCATTAAAAATATTTAAAACATTAATGTGAAGTAAGGTGTCATCAGCAAACATTTGTTACTTACACAATTTTAAAACTAAAGGCATATCGTTGATATATAAAATAAATAATATTGGACCTAGTATACTTCCTTGAGGAACTCCTATATTATTTATTTTTTTATTTGAATATGTTTTTGATATTTTTGTTTTTTGTGACCTGTTACTTAAATAATTTTTAAACCATTTATAAACGTGTCCGAGAATACCATACTGATACAATTTACTCAATAATCTAGTAAAATTATAAATGCTTATTTTCACGTTTAATTCAATTTTCCAATAAAAAAAAGGAAAACACTTTAATGGTTTTCCTGTAAATTCTCCCGAAATATGAAAGTCAAAACGGGTAGCTTGTTTTTAAAGGCCTATTCAGATATGAATATATTTAAATTTTGTTTTTATGCTAATCCTAAAAGCATGGCCCTCGCCGGAAAGAAATCAATATCGTCTTGAACTAGAAAATATGAATAAGTCTTTATGTGTTTCGGGTCCTAATTTGTTTTGAGATTATAGAAAAACTTACCGAAAGAAATGAGAAATAAAATTTTGAGTACATATTGTAATGCGTCATATTTAGTTTCAAAATTTATAGAGACTATTTTGGTAATCGTTTGGGTGAGAACAAATGCACGTATTGACATGAACCAAAAACCAAAATGCAAAGAATATTTGCTTGCTTAATAAAAACTGATATTTTGAAGTACTTTTGCTATTTAATTCTTCCACAGGGTGTTTTGACACTACGCAGAAAAAACAACTTTTCGATTATCCTTGTATAATATGTCAAAAATCCAATTACTCTTAAAATTTGTACAGGCATATTTAAGCTAATAAATGTATCTCGAGCTCCCTAAAAAATCACTTAAATCGGAGTAAAAATAAAAATGTTATAAAGCCCTCAACTTAATCCAAATTTTATTATGCCCGTTTTTTTGCACTGGAGTATATTAATAACGTTGGTTTATTGAAATTAAGTAGTTATAGATGGGATGTTCTACGCCAGATTCCTGAGGTCCCTTTTGCGCAGGTTCAAAGCTGTTCATTAGCTGTTCAAAGCTGTTCATTGGTCGTTCAACCTGTTGAGGCCCGGTCCCAGCGCCCGGGCAACCCGGGCAGACGCCGGAGGCGCAAAGTCCAAGGGGCGCAAAATATTGCCAAAGGTAAAACAAATAAGCGTCTGTATAACCTTCGATGTATAATATACTATTTAAAAGATAAGGGCGCCCAAGTATTTTTTATAAATTCTGAAACAAAGCGGGTTCCTTTAACCAATTTAATAGGGGCCAAAAAAACTTCGAAAATGGAACATCGATGATCTTTAAACCTTGATATTTATAGTCCGCCCTTAGCGCGACGCGGAGAGCGCGGCGCGGCGGCTAAAAAAGAAACAGCAGGCTAAGTTGGATAGACTCGTGTCGACTAGTTTTTTTCTAAAATTAAAACATTGAAGGGAGCAAATTATTTGCAAATTAGTCACTGCAGAGTGCACAGAGAGCCTTTCCTTCTTAAAATATCACGTCAAAAAAATTAAATATTTTTGATGGTATAAGTATATACAGGTTGTTCTTTTGGAAACTTCCCACCTCGATTTTCCTGCTTTAAAATGAATATGTGGAAAATCGCTCGAACCCGTCGATTTTTATTTCGAGGGAGACATCTTTTGCGTATATTGTCAATCTTGTTACCCTCAAGCCCCTAGGAGGGGGGGAGGGGTGAAGATCTAAATCTTAAATGGATACCCCTATTTTATATAATTTTTTCGGATTCTGCATAAAATTCTGAACATTTTTTAATAAAAGCATTATTAGTCTATTCTTAACAGTTTCCGAGATATTTACTCTTGAAAAATGACATTTTTGAACTTTGACAGCGTCTAGCTTTCTAACTGTACGTCTTAGAGCAAAACGGCTTACATGTCCCTTTCTTCGATTTTTATTATTTTTCCAATAGTGTGAACTTTCGGTTAAACCGGATGTAAGAAATAAGGTAGTTCCGTATATGTATATATTCAGGAAAAAAATGGGAAATAAAAATTTCGAGCGCGCTAAATAAGACCCTTGCCCGGGGGCGCCAGGAGGTCTAGAACCGGGCCTGACTTGTTCAACGACTAATAAACGGCTTTGAACCTGCTCGCTGTTGGAGCATGCGCAGAAGAGACTTTAGGAATCTGGCGTAAATCATCCCATCTATAACTACTAAATTAAATAAATTTTCTGGCCTCATTGTAAGCGACTCGATTAAAAAAACAAATCGTAGAACTGTGAAACAATTTCAACTGTGCACGCCCCTGTGGAGAACTTTTAAATATCTTTAATAAATTCAGTGCTGCACGAGAAACCGGGTTACAAATGAACTAATTAGAGTTACAAATGCCCCAGTCGCTCTAGTTCTATCATTCGCATTCCCGCACGCGAAACCGAAAAGATTTCCTCGATTGAACAATCAATATTAGCAATAAACGGTTTAATTCCAGATTTCAGTTTGAACCGAGGCCCAATCAATATTGATTTATCGAGTTGAATAGGTCAAAATGTATGTATAATTAATATTATTGCAGAAAAGTAGTGGTAAAAGTTGTAATTTCATAATATAGTAAAAGAAATGGAAAGGAAAAGTAGAAAATGGCAGTGCAGTGTCGGTCGCAGCTTTTTTCAAAGGTGGGCCGGCGGTTTTATAGGTGTTGAGGCGTAGATTACAAATCTGAAAAGGGTTTTTGCCGGAAACGCTTCGAGTTTAAGATATTCCTTCTTAAGTGTTATGTATTCCTCGCATCGGTGAATGATGATTGAGATTTGGCTATCTGAAACTTTTCCTTGTAGCATTTGGTACTAAACACGAGGAACAGAATAGAACAGACAGCGCATGCTCACCTATTCGGTGGTGCCCAGTGGCGTAATAGCAAACCCCGCAGACCACGCACCGCGGGGCCCACACTGACGGCCCCTTTTAAACTTGCTGCCAGCTTTGCTTTTCATAGGTATTTTATTTCATAATTCATTTTTTTTTTACCCTAAGAATTTAACTTCGTTAAGTGAAGAAGAATTATACGTGAACGGGCAGAATTTACAAACGATATACCATAAAGACTTGTCCATTGACATTTCTAGTCAAATTTTAAGCATCAGAAAGGGACTTGGAGATAGTATTTCAAAATTAAAAACAGAGTATTAACTTGCGGATCATTTATTAATAAAAAAATCAGTGTGTTCTTCAAATTTTCCAGATGTATCTAGTGCAGTGATATTATTTCTAACTTTACCAGTTAGTGCGGCATCAGCGGAATGATCTTTTTCCAAACGTAAAATAGTAAAAACCTATTTACGTAACACCATGGGACCACAACGCCTTTCGGATCTATCATTAATCAGTATCGAACACGAGTTTGTTAAAACATTAAATATCAACGAAATTATAAACGCTTTTGCAAAAAAAAACTCTCGACGATCTGGTCGTTTTGTAGAATACCTTGTATAGTACTTAAAGACATAATATTTGTGCAGACTTGTTGAGTATTCATGTGTTTTACTGTTTTCTGCAGCAACATTATAAGTGATTTTTAAACCTTTCTGTTTTGCATCATGTTTGCTGGAATATTACGTATAATGACCTAATAACTACCTATGTTATGTCTACCAATCGACCTAGGATTATAAAATAAATTCAAATTGTTTGCTGTTTTAATAGTAAGTACTTAACACATAATGTGGGTTTAAACCTAATTAAATTATTACACGATTAACGAATTCAAAATTCATAAACCTGAACCTAATAGTAATGAAAATAGGAATTATCATTTTCCAATCGTTATAGAGAGAGGGGCCCCTGAAAACGTTTGCGGGGGGCCCACTCAGTTTTTGTCACGCCACTGGTTGTGCCTCGCGGTTGATCAACGATAAAGAAAGTAAATTCCAGTGAACCTTCGTTCCCCCTTCTAAGGTGAGGGGGTCAGTACGTGGAATTACTCACTATTACTCATCAGATCTGAGCTCTGGTTATCCCAAAATCTGTATCCTATACGCGTCGGTGCTAAGTCAATCTGGACTATTCCTCTGGGGTTTATGGAGGATGCCACCAAAGTATACCTAAATCATTAAAGACTGATTTACATTGTCGTTACACTTTCGATAGAACCACCAAAACCTTTTAAATAAATAAATGTTAATTTTTTCATATCATTTCCATGTCATTTTTCTTCTGGTACGACTGATACGCCATTAGATAAACCGTCGTGTGGTATAAATCGGTCCCTCCGAGCTTTTAGCAGAAATAAATCAACAAAAGGTGCTCTTAAAGGCGTAAAAAATTGTTATTTCATAATGCAGTCAAAGAAAAGGGGGAAGAAAAGTCGAAAATAACACTCCTGGAAATATTCCGGGAATCCGGCCACCTGGCTGAGAGCCGGCAGTATGAATTATATAATCCCCACACCTTTAGTGTCACCCCGTTCTGCTTTTATCCATTTTTACCTCTTCGTATAAGAGCCAACTTGCGAGACTCCAAAGTGCATGACGCAGGTTTACTTTTCATCTGTTTGCCACTAAAATGTCTGGAAAATTCTGGAAAGGCGACCTAAAAAGCCGTTTTTTTTATTATCTTTATTTCGTTATTTTTTAATGGGCGATGATATCTCGCGGTCAAGTGAATTTTCCCTCTTTTTAAATCGGGTAAAGGCCGCCCTATATCCTTAATTTCCAATCTGAAATTTTGCATATGTGCTAGAAATTGCATTTAAAAAAACTTTTTCTAATAACTTTTATTAAAAAATCTTTAGAAATAACCTAACTTTTGAATATTTTCTTTGGAAAAAATTAAAGTTTGACAGATAATGCGAATCACGTGACTACTATTTTTTTGCTTAATTTTTATCTCGATCGAAGCAGAACTTGATGCCAAAGTCAAATTCTGAATAAAGTTATTAATAAAAAAAATCCTATATGATTCGGACTTTACTGGTCACACTGTATATACACTATTGTATATATTCAAAGCTGTTCATTAGCTGTTTAAAGCTGTTCATTAGTCGTTCAGAACGGCTACAACGGCTATAAACGACTAATGGACAGCTTTGAACAGATAATAAGCAGCTAATGAACAGCTTTGATCCTGCGCAATGCTGGCGCATGCGCTGTAGGTGTTTGCAGCAATTGGCGTAGAACCGTCCATCTATCACTACTTCCTTCTATTTAGTAAACATTTAAAATAAAATTTAATACGGTCCTGGTCTTTGAAATTCTTAGCTAGTCACTAAAAACCTTTCAGGCAATCCTCAGCTCTATGCTAATAGATAATTTTGATTAAAAATTTATACTCATCGACAGCTGCTTTGAATCTAAAAGCACATTGAGATATTGGCGCTTCGTCGGAAATTTTAATTTTAAAAGAAATAAAATTTTAATGCAAATCGACCCTGCCTTTGAGCCAATACCATTTTCTGTTATTAATTAGGAAAGTTTCTTGTAAAAGGTATATTTTTATTTGATGTTGATGGTCTTTTATTACGGGTAATTTGAAACATGCAATTCTAATTTGGTAATTATTATTTTCTTTCGACAATCACGTCGAAGTTGAAAATATTTTAACAATAATTTGTGTTTCAAGTTAAGGCCGGTTTTAGATTAAATATTTACACGTGTTTGTTTGAAGGTGGTAGACAATGAAGTAATTCCAAAAAAAAATTACCTTGTCGGACTTCCATTGTCTTTATTTTCTTACTTAACACAATGTTTCGGTTAGTTAGTATCTCTAACCATTTTCAAGTGTAAACTAAATTATAATGTCTTAAATACTATCCATGTGCAATGAAGCTTGATGACTCCGCCTACGTGCTTATTGGAATGTAAAGTTGAGCTGTTGGTTTTGGACAAGAAGAGGCTTCCAGATATTGAGGATATCTATACTTGGATTACTAAATTTATGGGTATTTTGATTCATGAAAGCTGCTTCTTTGATTTTCGTTTTCTCCAGTGCTGTTCCGTGTCCAAAACCTTGGCTTCTGACCACTGTATATTATCTTGGTTGGTCCATACATGTTCCGCTCTACCTGATCTCGAAGTTTCACCTGTTTGAGTATGTTTCAGATGTTCTTTAACTCGTACGGGAAGAGGTCTTTTTGTTTCTCCAATGTACGATTCCTCACACTCGCAAGGGATTTGATAGATACAATTTTTGTGTTTTCATTACGGGGGGTTCAATAAGCACGTAGACGGAGTCATCAAGCTTTATTGCACAACATGGATAGTATTTAAGACAGTAGCCTTAGAATTATAGTTTAGTTTACACTTGAAAACGGTTAGAGATACTAACTAACCGAAACGTTGTGTTAAGGAACAAATTAAAGACAATGGAAGTCCTACAAGTCAATTTTTTTTGAAAATATTTACTTACATATTAATAAAACCTATAAAACTACTATAGGTTTAAAGACCGGAAAAAAAAAATTATTTGCTTTAATTTTAGAAAGACGTCATCTTTCCCGACCGGTTTCTATCCCCAAGGTCTCATCAGAGAGGCCCGTTTTAAAACAAACATACTTTTCTCAACACGAAATTTTTCAGAGGTATTAAAAGTTCACTTTACGCTTACCCCAAATTACACATAAAAAGCCATCCAACTTTCCAATTTTGTTTGTAAGTTTGTGAAAGTTTCAAGACTCCTGGTGTTTTATTTAGGAGTTTCTTCGTATTTATATTTCATGACGTAGATTACGGGAAACTTCCAACTAAAACGATATTTTTGTCTAAAAAAAATGCCCGAAACAATTTTTGACGGTATAGTGTTATTTTGGTGAGGCTTTGTGTGTGTTTACGTGTTTAAATGCAGTTTCTAGCCCACATACAAAATTTTAGCTGCATAAGATAATTTTGATTTTTTACCCACCACTAAAATTTATTTTCCACTTAATGAACACTTTACTGATGACACTGTGTTCTTTTTTGTCTTAATATTAAGGTGTATTACTTTCAAACACAAACTATGTTTTCAAAAATACTTATTTTATGAAGTTACTTTATACAGGGTCAATAACAAATAAACTTTGCATCACATGCGACCAAATGTTAATAGCCCAATTTAGATTTTGTAGAAACACACATTTAATATGGCGCTACTTTAACGAAAATGTATCTGAAATAAAGCATTGTCAAAACTAAGAAGTTTTATGTAGGTTGCGTTTAGTCTTATTTTGCAAAAGTGGTGCAATTTACAAATTATGGGTAAAAAATCAAAATTATCTTATGCAGCTGAAATTTTGCATGGGGGCTAGAAACTGCAATTAAAAAAACTTTTTTTTATAACTTTTTTCGATACTTTAAGAAATAATCCTACTTTTGAATTAATTTTTGGAAAAAATTAAAATTTGACAGATAATGCGAATCACGTGACTACTATTTCTTTGCTTAATTTACATCTCGGTCGAAGCAGAACTTGATGCCAAAGTCAAATTTCGAATAAAAAAATCCCATATGATGCGGACTTTACTGCTCACACTGTATAAACTAGGAATAACTCTTAGCTACTTAGCAGTGAGCTAAATAATTAAAAAAAAGCGTTACTAAGGACGCAAATTGGAAATAAATAGCTGGTCTTTTGTCGCTCTAAATTATTCAGCTGTTTTGTTCGGCAGCAGCTCTCAAAATAGATTTTTTCGTCCGGAAAACGAGAAAGACATTATTATTTTCGATCCAGCAAGTGCTACATTTTAGACACTTTTGTGACTGCACAATGCCTTATTGGACGGTGGAGGATTTATCTGGATTTTCTTGACTAGTTTTGTAATATAGTTGACAAATAAATTCGCATTTACCCCAATTTCTAGTCCTATGTTGTAGCGGAACCTAATTTACCAAAATATGCATGATAAAAAAAAGTCGATGTTAGTTGTGGTGGACGGATCCAACGAAGCTAGAGCAAGATATACAGTTAGTATTCATAAAAAAAGCCTACACGAATTAGAATGAGAGAAAACCTTAAGCATATTTGCGTAAAACCGGTTTATCGTATGTTAAAGGTTATTAAAAATGCAAAGCATTGCCGTTGGGCGTTAGTTCAATAGAATAGCCAAAATTATTTTTTTTATTTTACTATATATCTTAACTGTTTTATAAAAATTACAATAGAAACAAAAAACGTTTAACAAGAATAAATAAAATCTAATATTTGGTCATATATCCCTGTTTTTTTATTACTTGAGCCAGTCTATTCGGAATTGACTGAATTATATTTGATATAATAATTGGATCAATCTCTTCCCAGCTCGCATGTATTATTTCCCATAAATCTTCTGAATTTTGTGGCCTAAAATTTCTATTATATATTTTTCTTACGATTACACCCCAAATATTTTCAATTGAATTGAGGTCGGGACTATAAGCGAGCCAAGGCAGCACTTCCACATTATGAGTTTGAAACCAGTGGGTTACAGCATAGGCAGTGTGGACTGGACAATTATCCTGTTGAAATATGAAAGTGTTAGTGGGATATATTTGCTCAGCAGATGGTAACAATATGTTTTCTAAAATGTTATGTAATTTCCGACATTAAATGTTTCCTCTATTCGCCAGCAAACACCAGGTCCATGAACACTTTTCCAGCCCCATACATTTACAGATAAACGCCTATGTCTAGAAGTGAGGAGGTTTGTTCAAACCTGGTATTGTTTGGACGGTACACACGAATTTGTCCGTTATAAGTCGACTGGAACATCCTTTCATTAGTAAAAATGACCTTTTCCAAAATTGCGGTATATACAGGGTGTCCCATAACTTATGGGCCGTAGAGTAACTGGAGATACTAGACATCAAACTAAGCCAATTAAGTCATATAAGTTTTTTCGGATTGTTACTCGTTCTAGAGATACAGGGTGTTGAAAGTAAAAGTTTATTCTCGAAAATAAGCCATAATTTTAAAACTGTTTAATGAATTGAATTGAAAGTTGGCAGTATTATGTTTTTATGCGCAAGAAATAAGAATTTGTAGAATTTTTTAGGTTTCACACTAGAGGGCGCTAGTTGCATACACTGGGCTTCATAAATCTATGCTTTTTTTTCTTACCTGTGATATTAGGTGTTTTTCAATTAAAGTTTCTTAAAGAAGGACATTTTCTGAGTCAAAAAGGTGTACTTGATTGATCTTAATATCTCTAACGGTTTTCGAGATATTTCCCTTTAAACATCCCAAAGCATAAAAAAACATATTACATAATTAAATTAATATTTTAATTATCACAACGCAATAAATTCGAAACAGTGGAACAAAAACAAGAAGCTCACTTTAGTAAATGTTGAAAGTGACCACCGTTGACCTCAATACACTTTATTAAACTTTTAACTAAATAAACAATAATATTAATAATAATAATAATAATAAACTTTTACTTTCAACACCCTGTATCTCTAGAACGAGTAACAATCCGAAAAAACTTATATGACTTAATCGGCTTAGTTTGATGTCTAGTATCTCCAGTTACTCTACGGCCCATAAGTTATGGCACACCCTGTATAATTTAAAGCAAAAATAATCCTTGATTGTCGCTGTTCTTCGGTAAGAAACATTTTTTTCGCAGCTAGGCGACATTTTAATTCAAATTCCTGCTGGCGGTAGGTTGGGAGGCAGAAAATGCTGTATCAATAACAGCATCCCTTGCAGTTGCGAACGGATTTTTTCTTAAGTATCCCAAAAAAGCAGCATCCTGGTCAGGGCGGGAACGTTTGGGACGACCTGAACCAATTTTCTTGTTGCCAGCGTTGCTTAATTTTCGGGGGTAAGTGCACAAGTGCATCAAAATTATCTGGTTATTTTTATGCACGAGTGTAATTTATTTGAGTATTTCCCAAATTAATTAAGAACTCGAATCAAGTAAATTTAAATATTTTATTTAACAGAAAATACTAACAATAAAATTAAAATGCTTAAAAATTACAAGAATTGCAATGAAAAGTACAATTATTGTAATTAACAATATTTTGCTTTGAATTCGTAGACATGGTGGTTGATGCAGTCAACGAGCGAGAGCTTATTTCGGCGGGGGACTCTCTTGAGCTTGACGGTTGGTCATTGTCCCGCATTTTTTCAATCAAAAGCATATGGTGGTTCTCATCCATCTGAATGTAAGGCGTCAGTGACTTGGTATTTGAGTGTTCACTTAGTTTAATTAACTGTTGTTCTCCAACACCTTTTTTGGCAAGTTTGGATACGCCGGTTGCTCGTATAATAATAAATAAGATGACGTTAATTGTCAGAATATTACATTTTTTGACGTTTGTTAACAATAAAATCCCGCTTTGACGTTTCGTCAACAATATAAACTTGCGATGCAATTTTCGATTTCTGGCAGTGCTGTTTTCGCTGTAATTTTGCGAAAATTGCATTTCTCTTATGGGAACTTTAACATATGAGAGAAATATTCAATATAAGTAGTTTTTTATTTCTATTATACAACTGCAGCGCTACAGCACGGATTAACCATCCTTCTTCGATTCTTGATACAATTTGAGCCTTTTCAACTTCAGACAAGTGACAAGGAAATTTTTATGTTCTTTTGTGAAAGTTTATCAAACGTTACCACCGTGCAATTTCAAAATTAATTATACCGACGCCAATGCTTTGCATTTTTGATAATCTGTGATGTGTGATAACCTCCAATAAACAATCATTAATTTAGATAAGCCGGTTTTACGCAAATATAACAAAGTTTTTCCTCTTATTCTAATTCTTGTACGCTTTTTTTATGAAAACAACGGTCCACCACCAGGTTCCTCGAATATTTACGTCGGAACTCCCATGGTCATTGGTCAGTCCGGTGTACCTCCCGTTATTTAAACTCGCAGGAAAAATAGCGATAATTTATTAAAACCATAAATTCCAGTAAAAGTTTTAAATTAACATCTAACAAAAACAATTAACTTCTCCGAGTCAAATTCTACAAGTGAAATTTCGCACAACTGTGCTAAATTACTTGGCAGTTTATGACAGTCATAAGGAGCTTTGTTTCTTAGGCGAAACTCAACCTCAACCAAGCCTATTTATGCTTATTATTAAAGGTAAATTGCTGAAATGACGTTCAAAGCGGAATTTAAAGGCCAAATTAAAAACTTAAAGGCTTAAAATTAGAACTTAAATACCAAAAAGGCAGATGCATTTTGAAGGAATTTAAAGCTCAAGTCTTTCAGCGTTTGTAATGTTTTCTGTTTAATCACATATTTATGTATGTGTTACGTAATGAACTTATTACACCACTAGTAATGAAATGAGTTCATTACATGACCAGTCTGTTAACGAATATTATTACTCGATCAACTACAATTAAATGACATGGCAAGCGATATTATACAGGGTGACCAGCAAAGGCCGCATCATATGGAATTTTTTTTTTAATTAATAGCTTTATTCGAAATTTGACTTTGGCATCAAGTTCTGCTTCGATCGAGATGAAAATTAAGCAAAAAAAATAGTAGTCACGTGATTCGCATTATCTGACAAATTTAATTTTTTTCCAAAAAATTATTCAAAAGTGGGGATATTTCTGAAAATATCGAAAAAAGTTATTAGAAAAAGTTTTTTTTTAATGCAGTTTCTAGTCCACATGCAAAATTTCTGAAGATACTTTTGATTTTTTACCCATTACTAAAATTTATTTTCCACTTAATGAATACTCTACTGATGACACTGTGTTATTTTTTATTTTTTTGTCTTAATATTAAGGTGTATTACTTCCAGACACAAACTACATTTTCAAAAATACTTATTTGTTGAAGTTACCTTATACAGGGTCAAAAACCAATAAACTTTGCATCACATGCGACCAAATTTTAATAGCCCAATTTTGATTTTGTAGAAAAACACACATTTAATATACCGCTACTTTAAAGAAAATGTATCTGAAATAAAGCATTGTCAAAACTAAGAAGTTTTATGTAGGTGGCGTTGAGTCTTATTTTGCAAAAGTGGTGCAAAATATGGGTAAAAAATCAAAATTATCTTATGCAGCAAACATTTTGCATCGGGGCTAGAAACTGCATTAAAAAAAATGTTTTCTTATAACTTTTTTCGATAGTTTCAGAAATAACCCTACTTTTGAATTATTTTTTGGAAAAAATTAAATATTGACAGATAATGCAAATCACGCGACTACTATTTTTTTGCTTAATTTTTATCTTGATCGAAGCAGAACTTGATGCTAAAGTCAAATTTCGAATAAAGCTATTAAAAAAAGATCCATTATGATGCGGACTTTACTGGTCACACTGTATATCGTAGTTACAAGCATTTTAACGATTGTGTTTCGTGAAAAAAATGTCAGTTAGTGATTGGCTTAATTTCCTTTCTTATTTTATTGTTTTTATTGCTGGCCATTGTCATGCTCTTACAATTGACACAGGTAAACTTATTATACAATGAAACCACGATACACATCGTGAAATAAAGGTTTTCTCACTAGGAGTTAAATTATTTTTTGATACAAATACTGTTTTTATTGTTAATACACTTTCTTTGTTTTCTGCAAAAAAAAAAGGTTGTATTATTAGGAATGGAACATTGACAATGGCTCGCTTGCAGGCAAGCATTATTTTTTTATAATTTTTTTATAACGACACTTTAATAATAGAGTTGTTTGCAAAAAGTCCAATATATAATTTCGATGAAAAATGATTAGGGCAGACATTATTTGCGGCTAGCAAAATTGACATGCCCATTGCCCAGTCTGGCGGGGCACCATCAGGTATATAACGTATTTTACTTAAAGTGCATTCCTTTTAGGGAGAGGGGGGTATTATTTCCCGACTAACTGCAAGTAGATAATATATATACAGGGTGTCCGGAAATGATAAGCAAAACATTTAGGGGATAATTCTAGACCGAAAATAAATGCTATTTCGTCCTATATCATTTTTTCGAAAATTGATTATTAACGGACTTACAGGGTGTTAAAGTTAAATTTTATTTGCAGTTTTTTTGCGACACCTTTTGCCACGCTCGTAATATTTTGAGGTAATCTCGTATGTGGGGCTTTTACGGGATGACGAATACAAATTTGCCCACCGTTTTTTCGCATTTTGTAGAGGGCGCCACATAGGAGCCTATACTTTAATTTGGATGGTCCCAACTTTTTTGTCCTACACTGTATGCCCATTTTGAACGAATATTTTTATTCCCCTAACCTTTTGACATAAAAAGGTATACTGCTTTTGTTTCGCTAAATCTAACAGTTTTCGAGAAAAACGCTAAAATAACATTGCTTGCATTTCAATTTTTTTTTTTTTTATTTAATTAATTTTATTTTTTAACAAGAATTAATTTATGCATTGAAGAGGAAGGACGTCACTTGGAACCTTTGATTTGAATATTTAATTTTTTGTTCTAGTAACTTATGTATTTTAAAACTGCAAATTAAATTTAACTTTAACACCCCGTAACTCCGTTAATAATAATCAATGTTCGAAAAAATGTTATAGGAAAAGATAGCATTTATTTTCGATCTAGAATTATCCCATAAATTTTTTGCTCATCATTTCCGGACACCCTGTATTTAAGAAATGCTGGTACGCTTTTTTTTCTATAAAACCAAACCCAGCATCCTAGCAAAATATTTTGAAAGAATTAAAAAAAAAACTGCGTGTTCAATTTTATACCCTTTGAAAAGACATAGCATCGCTGTTAAAAAGGCTGTGAGCCAAATTGTGTGTAAGAAATGTCAAGGTTTTCATAATCGGAACTGGAAATCTTTGATGGAGAATCGTAAAATTCACGTAGAAGGAGTTTTAGGAAGAATTTCGGATAGAATTTGATTTTTCAAACTTTTTTCCGGAGATTTTGTTTTATCGGACATATCATAGGATAATCATATACAGGGTGATTCACAGTGGATGGAACGTTAGACGTTTCTGACGAACCAGTAAAGGAATCGTTCTGAAAATTTGGTCGTTTACATAAACGGACACGCTCTACCTATCTAAAATATTTTTAACAATACCGTGTTGCCGCTTCCACACAAAAATAATAGCCACTTCGATATTTTAAATGGAACACCCTATATATTATTAAATTTTTACCTTTTACATAAAATTATAATTATTTTTTAATGAAAGCATTATTAGTCTATGCTTAATGGTTTCCGAGATATTGTCTCTTGAAAAATGACATTTTTGAACTTTGACAGCTTCTAGCTTTTTAACTGTACGTCTGAGAGCAAAACGGCTTACATGTCCCTATCTTCGATTTTTATTATCTTTCAAAAAGTGTAAATTTCCGGTTAAACCGGATGTAGGAAATATAATACTTCCGGTTTGACGAGTATATATTATAACATTTAAAAAAAAAAGCAATATTAGTTTATACTAAACAGTTTCCGAGATATTGACTCTTGAAAAATTACATTTC
Organism: Polydrusus pterygomalis; assembly: GCA_963969555.1. Lineage (NCBI taxonomy): Eukaryota > Metazoa > Arthropoda > Insecta > Coleoptera > Curculionidae > Polydrusus > Polydrusus pterygomalis. The sequence goes on along the minus strand of OZ018382.1, from coordinate 1,349,395 downwards.
TGAAATTTGACAGCGTCTAGCTTTCTAACAATACGTCTTAGAGTAAAACGGCTTACATGTCCCTGTCTTCAATTTTTATTATCTTTCCAATAGTGTCAACTTCCGGTTAAACCGAAAGTACTATATTTCTTACAACCGGTTTAACCGGAAGTTGACACTATTGAAAAGATAATAAAAATCGAAGATAGGGACATGTAAGCCGTTTTACTCTAAAGACGTACGGTTAGAAAGCTAGACGCTGTCAAAGTTCAAAAATGTCATTTTTCAAGAGTCAATATCTCGGAAACTGTTTAGTATAGACTAATAATGCTTTTATTAAAAAAAGTTCAGAATTTTATGCAGAATCCAAAAAAATTATATAAAATAGGGGTATCCATTTAAGATTTAGATCTTACCCCCCTTCCTCCTAGGGGCTTCAAGTAACAAGATTGACAATATACGCAAAGGATGTCCCCCACGAAATAAAAATCGACGGGTCCGAGCATTTTTTTTTTTTAAATAACGTGGAACCAGATATTTAGCCTGTTTCGTTTTAAATGGAGAACCCTGTATACAAATAATGGTTTACATTCTCATTTAAGTAAATTAAAGCTATTACCTACAACTTAATTAATTAATTTTATTATGTATAAATGAGATGGGTAAATTCCACTAATGATACTTACAAAATCTTAGTATTCCAACAAATAAATGATAAATGATTTTGCCAAGTTGTGTATTCCCCTTAGAACGGTTTGTTTCTTTGTTTTCGAGTTTGCTTATTTCAACCAATTAATTCGCAAATGGCTTTTCTTATTTCGTTCTAGCTAAATTTACTTAAGACATTTATAGAGGAGGGGGGCGTTCGGCTACACATTTTACATCGAATTCACATTATATAACTAATATAAAACGTGTAACTTTTAATATATTTCTCACAACAAAATAGGAACTAATTTTAAAAAGCTCGACATATTTATATTTCCGTGAGTTCTCGTAAGAATACTTTTTAATACTCTTTTCTTGTCGTCTACATTTTTCATTTTAAAAGTGCGCAAACGATTCAAAAATATATTTTCAATGTAACTTTAAAAGTTTTAAAGTTTGCTGTTAAAATTATATTTTTTTCGACTTGTGTTGAAAAAATTATTTACTTATATTCAGGGTTGCCCAGTTTGACTTCTTATTTTATCTCCACATCCTAACAATATCTTCGATACACCGTCTTTCCGACAAAGCCATTTTTTGCAGAGGAAAAATAGCTTGATAACCTACTTTTTTATTCTGTGTGGATAACAGTCATGTATGTTGGTTGCATAAATCTATAAATCAATCTTTTGTAGATGCTTCAAGCTATCATTTTCTGCAAATTCCTATCCAAAATTCAATCTACTATTCTTCCAATGTCGATTTTAACTTCAACTTTATTTGAATTTTCCATCTTCCCTACTTATACTAAATTGCAATGCCGTGACGTAAAATCACGTCTTTTGAAATTCGAAAAAAAGTAGTAAAATCGCCCGAATTTCCGAACGCTCTGTATATGTACCGAATGTACAAGGATCACACAACGTATTCCTTCCAATTTCAAATCTCATATCGCTAAAATAACTTTAGAATCTCGTGGTTAAAATGGGTCAACAAATCAAAAAATGACAGTTTGCAAAATAATTTTTGTTGTCCAGAGGCTACTACGATAAAAAATAGTATTACCAACATAAAATTTAGACATAAAAATTTAGAAAATTTGAAGGATTTTTTTTTTTTTTAAATGTATTTTTCTTGATTATAAAATGTGAAATAGAAAAAAATGTATAAAGCCCATGTTTCATAAGGCGTTTTAGCGCACGTGTCAATAAAAAAACTCGCCACTTTGTGGCTCGTTTTTTAAAATAGACGCGTGCGCTAAAACCGCTTCTTATGAAACGTGTACTTTAATATACTATTACAAGTTCACAAAATGTCAGACCGTGAAACAATGAAGATTTCTTACCTTGAAAGGTAAAAAAACATCAATGATTTATCATTTCCGCGTATTTAAATAGAGATTTTTTAAAAACGTTTAACAGTCGCCATTTTGAAACAGCTCGACAGAATCGCGCCAAAATTTATGAGCATATATGAAACTAAATTGACGTGTCGGAGCGTTTTCCCCAAAAGTTACAGATTAAGGCTACATTCATTTTATTCCGGACTTCTGGGCAACCCTGTATATATATATATTATATTCCCATTCCCTTTTTCATACTAACGTGACTATAAATCCCTTTTACCAATACGAAAACGCGTGTGAAAAGAAATTCAAATCATCACCGAACTTTGTAACTTTTATTTTGCCCAGGTGAATTGGCCTTCTCACTGTTGATAAAGGGAAAATTTGTAAATAAAAAATTCATTTTGGATGTTTGTAGGTATACAATGTTTGCTTTTCAGGATCTCCATATGAGGATATATGAATCTTTTTGGCATGTTTGAAAAAAGCAGACCCGTAAAATATGAGCAAATATTGGAACAATGAAAAGTTGTTGAGGTTAAAAAATTTGATAAAATTTTTTTAAATTTATTTTCTATTCTATAATCATTGCGACCGTCTTTTCGTTTTCACATCACACACAAAAAAGCTAAAAGCTGGATCTGGTATATGTAAATCGTTAGAAGGCATATACTTCTTATAGAATAGACTAAGCTATTCATTCCTGAATAGCTTGTTTGTTGGCGTCAAATACATTTGTACCGGGTGGTCAAATAAGCGAGGACGTCGGCTTTATCTCGGAAACCATTAATCGTACAACTTTCGGAAATATTTTTTTATGAGTAAAGTGGTCAAGAGAAATTGCTGGAAATTATTTTTAAGTTCCTCATTACGCCGCAAGGGGGAACAATTAAAAATTGTTTTTTTAAATTCTAAATTTCTCCGAAAATTCCCATATTAAGGTATAATTCTGATTACATCATTGGAAAGCTTAGACAATTCTGCATCATTTTGGTTAAGGCTCATTGGCGTACCGACCTTGATAAGAGTGGGAGAAGCTATTGAAAGTGTCAACATTAAAATCGCTGTAACTTCTAAACAACTCCGATTTTACTAAACTTAAGCTTGTTCGGAAGGGGAAAATAAGTATCTTCAATTGCCGTATCCAACAGTACACGATAGTGTTTAATAAAATTGCTAGAGGGCGCAATTTTTAATAATAACAGTGTTTTCGATTTTATCCCGAAAATTCAAATCATACGGTATAACTATGACATCATAATCGAAAAGTAGATGAAAATTGCAAGAAAAGATGTGAAGACTGCAGTTCGATATCTTTGTTCGTTTTAGAGTTATTGCCAAAACAATAATTTTTAATACAAATTGCGCCCTCTAGCAAGTTTATTAGAAACTATTTTGTACCATTGGATACGACAATTGAAGGTACTTACCTTTTTCTTCCAAACAAGCTTAAATTTAGTCAAATCGGTTAAGTCGTTTAGAAGTTACAGCGATTTTAATGTTTACACTTTTACTTGATAAGAGTGGGAGAAGCTATTGAAAGTGTAAACATTAAAATCGCTGTAACTTCTAAACGACTTATCCGATTTTACTAAATTTAAGCTTGTTTGGAAGAACCTTCAATTGTAGTATTTAATGGTACACGAAAGTTTCTAATAAAATTGCCAGAGGGCGCTATTTGTATTAAAAATTATTGTTTTGGCAATAACTCTGAAACGAACAAAGATATCGAACTGCGGTCTTCACATCTTTGCTTGCAAATTTCATCTGCTTTTCGATTTTAATGTCATCGTTATACCGTACGATTTGAATTTTCTGAATAAAATCAAAAAAACTGTTATTATTACAAATTGCGCCCTCTAGCAATTTTACTAAACACTATCATGTACTGTTGTATAAGGCAATTGAAGATGATTATTTTCCCCTTCCAAACAAGTTTAAATTTAGTAAAATCGGATAAGTCGTTTAGAAGTTACAGCGATTTTAATGTTTACACTTTCAATAGCTTCTCCCACTCTTATCAAGGTCGGTACGCCAATGAGCGTTAAACAAAAAAAAGCAGAATTGTCTAAGCTTTCCAATGATGTAATCAGAGTTATACCTTAATATGGGAATTTTCGGAGAAATTTAGAATTTAAAAAAACAATTTTTAATTGTGCCCCCTTGCGGCGAAATGAGGAACTTAAAAGTAATTTTCAGCAATTTTTCTTGACCCCTTTACTCATAAAAAAATCTTTCCAAAAGTTGTACAATTAATGGTTTCCGAGATAAAGCCGACGTCCTCGCTTATTTGACCACCCGGTACGTGTGGAACAAAGACAGAAGAGAGAGAGAGAGCGTTAAATTTCCAACTACGTGCGGAATTGTAATTACTTATGAATTCGGAGCGATAGTCAACTCCAGCGGCGTAGGGTGTGCAAGGATTTTTAATTCAACAAATAAGTAATAATTAAAAAAGTTGTAGCAATATAATACAATACATAACAATGTAGTCTATTATACAGGGTGTCCGAAAATAATGAGCAAAAACTTAGGGGATAATTCTAGACCGAAAATAAATGCTATCTCTTCCTATAACATTTTTTTGAAAATTTATTATTGACAGAGTTACAGGGTGTTAAAGTTAAATTTTATTTGCAGATTTAAAATACATAAGTTACTAGAACAATAAATTAAACATTCAAATAAAAGGTTCAAAGTGACGGTCCTTCCTCTTCAATGCATAAATAATTCTTCTTAAAAAATTTCGACGAACTCCATGGAATATTTCTTCCTTTGCTATGCTATGTTTAAGGTTGAAAATAAATTAAAATGATTTAGTATTTATCACATGCAAGCAATGTTATTTTAGCATTTTTCTCGAAAACGGTTAGATTCATCGAAACAAAAGTAGTATACCTTTTTATGTCAAAAGGTTAGAAGAATAAAAATATTCAGTCAAAATGCGCATACAGTGTAGGACAAGAAAGTTGGGACCATTCAAATTAAAGTATAGGCTCCTATGTGGCGCCCTCTACAAAATGCGAAAAAACGGTGGGCAAATTTGTTTTCCTCATCCCGAAAAAGTACCGAGAATTATCCCCTACATTTTTTGCCCATCATTTCCGGGCACCCTGTATTTCCTCCCACCCCCCACCTCCCCTGTTTAGAGTATCAGATAGATAGGGCACCAGCGAGGGAAACAACTCTGTTACGTTAACAAAATTTCCCAATAATTACCTATTATTGTATAGTAATTCCTGTAAAGTATAGTTCCCGTAGCTACTCTGTTAAACATAAACACAAAAGAGGGTCGCTTAGTCGCTTGACTTCCACATTACTTTTTTGTGAAACAAACCCTTTTACAACTTCGATAAACTGCTGAACTATTTGTGCAAAGTTGCGCGGTGTTCACTTTATTGTAGAAAACTTACTTTTAATAATGGAATCCATGACTCGAAAAATAGTAATCAGTTTGGGTAGCTGAGCGATGGGCAAGTTACGCGTTTTTTATCGACGATTATCAAGCAATGCTCGATTCCTTCATTAAATATCTCACTATAGTCGGATCTGGTCTTATCGTGCGGGTCATACGATTCAAGAAAGACATACTCTCAGTTTTTGTTTTCTTTACTTGCGTTTAATTTTACCCTTTAAATAAAATACGTAAGATAAATGAGACAGACTTATTCCATTTTGACATGAAAAAAAAGGATATGTATTTACCTTCCAGCGATTCTAAAAAAGCTTATAATAGCACCAGCTACGTTTTATTTTAAATATGCCAGTTTTGTGACTTTGACAGTTTGTGACAAAATGAAACAATTTTCTGGGTTTTTGCATCCCCAATCAAAAAAAAATGGTACTTAATCTGATAAACTATTTCGAAAATGAAAGAAAAAGTGGAAATTCGCCAACCAATATTCAGGAAACAGTAGCCAAAGCACTGGGAATTAGTTTAAGGACTGTGCAGAAAATTGTGCATGAAACAAAACATAACATAATACCCAAGAATACTAAAAAGTGTAAACGAAGAAAGTCAAAGACTGAGGATTTAAGCGAAAATATTAAAATGGGAGTTCGAAATGTGATTTACGATTTATACAAATCAGAAACCAATGTAACTCTTCCAGTTTTACAAAAAACATTAAAAATTCGGGGTGTTTTGGAAATTGGACTTAAAGCGTTATCAAAATTAATAAAAAATTTAGGTTTTCGCTATAAAAAAGACTGTAACCGAAGATTTTTATGTGAGCACCCACAGATAGTGAGTCAGCGTGTTCAGTTTTAAAAAAAATATACGGACAATTATTACAAATCGAAATTTAGAAAAGCGGTATTTTTAGACGAAACGTGGATATTTTCGAATGGTAGTGGTTCAAAATCTTGGCAAGATGAGTCTGTAAAAAGTGTTAAAAGTCGTATCTAATGGCATACGATAGTTTCTAATAAAATTGCTAGAGGGCGCAATTTGTATTAAAAATTATTGTTTTGGCAATAACTCTGAAACGAACAAAGATATGGAACTGCAATCTTAACATCTTCTTTTGCAAATTTCATCTACTTTTCGATTATGATGTCATAGTTATACCGTATGATTTGAATTTTCGGGATAAAATCGAAAAAACTGTTATTATTACAAATTGCGCCCTCTAGCAATTTTATTAAACACTATCGTGTACTGTTGGATACGGCGACTGAAGATACTTACCTTTCCCTTCCAAACAAGCTTAAATTAAGTAAAATCGGATAAGACGTTTAGAAGTTACAGCGATTTAAATGATTACACTTTCAACAGCTTCCCCCACTCTTATTAAAGTCGGTACGCCAATGAGCATAAGACCAAAATGATGCATAATTGTCCAAGCTTTAAAATGGCGTTATCAAACATATACCTTAATGTGGAATTTTCGGAGTTATGTAAAATTTTAAAATTTACTTTTTAATTACGCCCTCTTGCGGCAAAATGCGGAACTTAAAAATTATTTCCAGAATTTTCTCATGGCCACTTTAATTATCATCCTTTTTTCCTGAGTTTCTATGCCCAGTAGTTTCCGAGATATGGCCGCTCGTCGACCTTAAAAAAACACCATGTATACAAAATTAAATTTTATGTTAAAAAATTTAGATTGGTTGAATGTCAGAAATTAAATTTTTATTTAGTATGTATCTTTCTTTATACATAAAATTAAAAATAATTTATTGCCTGATAGTTAAAAAATGTTTTGTTCTTTTAATGGTGACCATCATAATTATAAAACAAGAACTAATCAAAATTTTTATGTGGATAAAGTGTCTAAAACATTAGCTTATAAGTCTATTTTTTATAAAGGTTTGATAGAATATAATAATTTGGAAAATTCTATTAAATCTTAAATATCATTAAAACTATTTAAAAAAACTTTAAAATTACATTTAATTAAAAAACAAAATGATACGTAATATTTGATACAATTTGCAAAATGTTTAACTTTTCTGTCTGTTTTTTGTTAAAAGAAGGTTGCGTTTTAAAATTTAAAAATAAATCTATAACTATGTGTTAAAAAATGTATTAAATAATATTTAATTGTAGCTTTTTGCTAAATAAACTATGTTACTACTACTACTACTAGTAAATGTTCCGTGGACATATTATTATAGGTATGATAAACAGTGATATAAATACATTCTCTCAAAGGGAATTAACTCCAACAACAGTAAACCAATACCCTACAGCCTACACCTTTTATAATATATGTAGGTAGATACTATAAATAAAATATTATCTTTCGACCCACCCCACATTTGAAATTGCCAACACCACGCGAAACCATATTAGACATAAATAAACTTTTCTTATTTAAACAAAATCGGGACGGTTTATTTATTTAGGCTGAACACCTTTGCCGGAATCTCTTTATGCCTTTTCCTAAGCAACTAAAGCAAAGGTAACCCAGAAAAAAAGGGGTGTATACGCTGTTAAACCTTCATTAAGTTGCTGGATTTGCAAATATCCACCCGAACCCGACGTTACTCGGAATTGTACAGAGACGGGGGCACAGGTCCGGACTCCGCTAAATAATGTTCCTCGAGAGTACTTATATTTATACACTAGAATAAAGATACGTTTTTCCCAACTGGGTATTTAAATAGCTATTACGTAACGTCAGTGAAGTGCGAGATCATGCAAATAGGCATGTGGTAAAAATGCTAAAATCTTGTGCAGCTTAACCTCATTACACAGAAAGTTCGTCCTTATTTATCTACAGGCCGTCCGCGGATAGGGTTTACAATAGCACAAAATAAATGGATGGAAATTTTCATTTTTCGGGAAAAAGTCTTTCTTGATAAAAAGTTTTCCTTGTAAAAAAAAATGCAATTCAAGAAGAGAAAATTTTGATTTTTTATACAGGGTTCGTAAAAACTTCAAAAACATGATTTTTCTCCTAGAGTAAACTACCTTTATTTTTCATTTTTGACCAAAATGCCAATTAGAAAACTTATTTAGAATAACGTTTGTTATTTAAATAGGTACGAGATTTAAAATAAATCTTCGATTTTTTTATTTTTTTAAATTTTTAGAGGTAAATGGAAATTTTGCTGCTCAATAAAAATATTAATATAAAATTTTATGAGACTCTATTTTCATAATGGGTGGTGTGTATCTTATTTTAAAATTTTAAATGCATTCCTTCCATCTTTAGTAAAAATAAGGAATTTTTTTACCTTTTTATTACTTTGCTTTAATTACGTATGGGGTAAATTTGAAATTGTCAAATAGAATTCGATGTTTTTGACAATGTTGACTTCAGAACAAGATAACTCTGATGCCGTATGGGACAAAATAAAGTTTTTTTTTCAATTTTTTTTAAATCTACTGCTTTTTTCAAAAACATAGCAGAGACAACTCTTGTTCAGCTTGTATCAATAATGCATAAAAATGCATGAGCGTTAAAAAATCAGTGGCGTATCAAGTATTTTCACAAAAACAATATTGATGGTATCTGGTACGCACGCCACTGGTGGAAGGAAGCAAAACCTTTTTTAATGAAAAGGTGTAGTTTGATCCAAAATAGATAAGCACGAATTTTCAATACCGTATCTTTAGGGATTTTCGAAATTTAACTGAAATAAATATTTTTTTAAAAATATTTTAACACCTTGTATCTTAGAGGGTAAGCATTTTAGGGCATAAGTCCATATGAACTTTTCAACTTAAATTGATGCCAGGAATCATATCCTAGATTTTCTTGATTTACTTAAGGATCACCCTGTATAGAGAAATTGTATATCTCTTTACAGGACTACAGGACAAAATATGCTAACTACGCCTATGCCCAAGAGCATTGTAAAAATCCGCAATTGTTTTCGTACAATCCGATAATTACTTTCGGGTCAGTGGCGTTGATTACTCTACACCGACTGACACAATTTTTTTCACACAATAGCTTCGAAAACAAATAATGTTGTGTCGGGTGAAATAAATTTTCATTAAAGCAAAAACAGTTTCGCACATTTAGCGGGGGCTCCATTGTCCGCCATTGCCGACACTGTGTCTTTAAATTGCTTGTGGAGTCATCAAAATGTAACAAAGGATCTAACAACTAGTAAACCTGCGTTAAAGGGCCGTTTGTTGCAGCCTAAAAGGAATGAAAATTATCGATACGATAAAGTGAAACTATAAAATTAAAATGTTAAATTCCACTAAGGCAGGATATACAGGGTGTGCGGAAATGATGAGCAAACAATTTAGGGGATAATTCTAGACCGAAAATAAATGCTTTATCTCCCTATAACATTTTTTTCGAATATTGGTTATTAACAGAGTTACAGGGTGTTAAAGTTAAATTTTATTTGCAATTTTACAATTCATAAGTTACTAGAACAATAAATTAAACATTCAAATCAAAGGTTCAAAGTGACGTCCTTTCTCTTCAATGCATGAATTAATTCTTCGTTAAATATTCCGACGAACTCCATGGAATATTCCTTCCTTTGCTATGCTATGTTTGAGGTTGAAAATAAATTAAAATGATTTCGTATTCATCACATGCAAGCGATGTTATTTTAACGTTTTCCTCGAAAACGGTTAGATTTATCGAAACAAAAGTAGTATAAATTTTACGAAAGTAGTCCATTATCTCAGAGTGGAGCCGTGAAGATATGGGGAAAAAAAAAAAAACACACAGTCGTCTCCACAAATAATTTATAAAAAGTCAGTTTATGCAGGTGGACATGTTTCGGCACTAGAAAGTGCCATCATCAGCACCGAAGGGCTAAAATAAATTAAGAATAGAAAAAGAATGACAAATCAGATCAATGTATGTACTTACACTTACCCCAAGTGCCACTTACTCGAATGAATGTAAACAAATTTTAAAAACATGAAAAGGACAAGAACATGTTGTATAATTGGACGAAAACAAAGTTAAAATATTTAAAAAGTGTTAAAAAATTAAAAATCGATTTTAAAAAACCGAAAGACTGTGTGTTTTTTTTTCCCCATAAAAGTAGTATATCTTTTTTATGTCAAAGGGCTAGGAAAACAAAAATATTCAGTTAAAATGCGTGTACAGTGTAGGCCAAAAAAGTTGGGACCATTCAAATTAAAGTATAGGCTCCCATGTGGCGCCGTTTACAAAATGTGAAAAAACGGTGGGCAAATTTGTATTCCTCATCCCGAAAAAGCATGTACGAAATTTCGTCAAAATATTATGAGCATGGCGAAAGGTATTGCAAAATAACTGCAAATAAAATTTAACTTTAACACCTCAGACCATGGTCTGACTTTAACACCCTGTAACTCTGTTAATAATCAATTTTCTAAAAAACTGTATAGGGAGAGATAGCATTTATTTTCGGTCTAGAATTATCCCCTAAATTGTTTGCTCATCATTTTCGGACACCCTGTATAAAAATGGCTGTGAATTGTCGTCGTCGTCATCAATTTTTTATAGAAATAGTGGGTACCAGCGGCTTGGTTCGCGCAATAGACAGTTATAGGTACCCCCCACAAAATAGGCTACACCAGTCCCATTTTTAGTCCACCAGGCTTAGTTTCTGATAGACAGAACTTTTTATTTCAACCCTCGTTTTTTGATTTTCGAAAAATTCTTTCTTAGTGGATGTCCACGTTGTAATAAGAAGGCATTCCCGAAATTTCATAATTCTGGGGGCTATTAACGAACGCCAAGATAGAATGCACGTTGATATCGATAGTCGCCCATTCCTACTAAATACTCCATTACCGCCCGCATGTGTACCTACATACACTAGTTTCGATGGAAGTGAATTACATGTCAATAGAACGTTGTAAATACGGTTTGCACAATTACTTACGGCAGCGTTTATCCATAGGTTCAATAAGCCTCGGTTTTCGCATCGAAAAAGGCCGGAATCGGTTAAGTTAACCCTCGATTATTATTTGATAAAATAAATATCGGAAATAAAGCCTCGCCCTGAACGCCGAGTGTCGTATAATAAATAAGATTTGATCATATTGTTAACCGGGAACATTTTAGAATTAACAACGCTGTGAATCGAACTCTGAACCATTGAAAATCAAACTATAAGAAGGCCATATAAGCAGATTTCCTAAATCTGCTACGCTAAATTCATAGATGGCACAATGAGTCATCAAAAATAAAGCGTGTTGATGCAGCCACTAACGACAAGCCTTTTCACTGCTAAATTAAAACATTGTTGCCGCCTGTCTGTTTGACTTGCTGCATGATCCTCTCCCCACTACCGTACCGTCACGCGCATCGGTGCGGTGCGGCCTGGATCGCCTTGCACTGGCATTAGTACACAAACGTGCATCATATTATTTGAGATAAAACAATAAAATAAAACAATAAAATAATCGAATTTTTTAATGAAGATAACAAGATTGAATTTTTAACTTATTTCACTGTATATTCCCTTTTTGGTACCGTTATCATGGATACGCGGTACAGGTACAGGTGTAACTTGAAACTTATATGGAGTTGAAGGCGCCAAACCTTACTTAACAATAATATCTTGGAAAACAATAAAAATAAACTGTATTTTACTTAATAAGCCCATTTATATTTTTAACGTTAGATATTACATTAGCTATCTGTCCTTAATTATTTGTTATTAATTTAACTAACCCAGAAACGATTAATTTTTGACGAAAAAAAATCTTGCTGTCGCTTTTTATCTACTTTCATCTGTTTACCATTTAACACCCAATTCAACGGTAAAATCATTGTGAAAATCGGCCAAATTACCCCGGAGTAATCAGCGTACATACTATTATCAAAAACATACATTCGGCTGGAATTTAGAACCTCCTATTTTGTTGTCTGTTAAAAATGCTTGAATCCTTAAAAATTCCAATAAAATACGATATGCGGCAACACCACGACATCACATCAGTGAGTTTGAGACATCTGTTGCCGACGCGCTGCATTATAACGACAGATTTAAGGTTAGAGTTACGATGGCGGCCAAACCACCTCCAATACGTCTAAAACTGGGTTGTCAACTTTTCTCGGACATCCGCCATTCTTATAGTTTGATATTCAATGTCTGAACCAACTGAATCATCTAAATTTAAATTCAATGCCATATAATCACCTATAATAAGATCCATGCGTGGGAAACATTGATACATTTATAAGCACTACAGTCCATCATCCCCCCTATCCGCAACCTAACCGCGAGATAATTAAACCGCCCCTAAGCGGAGATAAACAAACTTCCAGCCTGACGCATTTGTTAATTAATATCGTATCTCAGGTGTGTTCATTAACGTAGTTGGCCATGATTGCCGCCGAAATTCAATTATTTTGGACAATCGCCGTGACGTCATGCAGTGGAGAATAATGTATCAGCCCGGTTGATAAATGTGTATATTATGTCCTTTTTGAGACATATTTTACATATTATATACAGGGTGTATCAGATAAAAATGCTTTCGTCGTGTTTTCAAATTGAAAAAACTCCGAATCCTTCCGAATATACTCGTATTTGGGCAAAACCGACCATCCGCGATTTCGTTTCTATTTTTCTCTTTGTTGTGTTACATTTTCTTTACCTTTTTTCCTCCTCTTCATGGTGGCGTAATTAAATTTTTCTAATTTTGTGTCATAACAAATCTATTACGATACGCATTTGCGTATCGTAGTGAAGCTATTTCGATACGCGTTTTTTCATTATTTGATGTTGGTAACATTTAAATGTTTTATTTCATTGACTTACGCGGCCTTTGTGATTGACGAGAAAACCCATTTTTCGCAGAGGAAAAATAGCTTGATAATCTACTTTTTATTCTGTGTGAATAACAGTAATGTACGTTGGTTGCATAAATCTATAAATCAATCTTTTGTAGATGCTTCAAGCTATCATTTTCTGCCAAATCCTATCCAAAATTCAATCTACTAACCTTCCAATGTCGATTTTAACTTCAACTTTATTTGAATTTTCCATCTTCCCTATACTAAATTGCAATGTCGTGACGTAAAATCACGTCTTTTGAAATTCGAAAGAAAGTAGCAAAATCGCCCGAATTTCCGAACGCTCTGTATATGTACCGAATGTACAAGGATCACACAACGTATTCCGTCCAATTTCAAATCTCATATCGCTAAAAATAACTTTAGAATCTCGTGGTGAAAATGAGTCAATAAATCAAAAAATGACTGTTCGCAAAATAATTTTTGTTGTCCAGAGGCTACTATGATTAAAAATAGTATTACCAACATAAAATTTAGACATAAAAATTTATAAAATTTGAAGGATTTATTTTCTTTTTAAATATGTGTTTTTTATTGAAAAAACTACAAATTAGAAAAAATGGTATAACGTACGTGTTATATAAAGCAGTTTTAAGCACTTGTCCCGTTATAAAACTCGTTTTTTAACATGGACGCGTGCTAAAACGTGTACGTTAATATACTATTAAAATCCGACGTTTCGTATTTAAAAAAAACAAAGTTGATGATGGTTTTAAATAAATCGAAACGTAGAAATTGAAAATCCAATTACACCAACTTGTAATACCCTGTATACGTACCTATGTAGCTTGTTTACATAATAAAAAAACACTCTACGTTATTGCTGACATTAAGCTTCGTTCAATTTTACATTTATATTGTATATACATATACAGAAATGAAATATTTAATACGTTTTTGTGGCTGAATTGATAATAATAGATGACACAATATTAAATTGTATAAAATATATTGGAAGCATGAAAGGTATCAAGTGGTTGTACGCATATAGTTAAAAAAATAATATGCTATAATTATTTCTAGATAATATACTAGTACTGTAGTATTAGGTATTGGAAATTTCGATTTTTGACACATAATTAAGTTAATTTTATTAGTATTAACTTTGATTAATGTTTAGACTGTTATAATATGTGGCAGGAAAATAAATCACTGTTCGTGATGGTTTTTTTTTTATTTACATTATACAGGGTGTCCGAAAATGATGAGCAAAATGTGTAGGGGATAATTCTAGACCGTAAATAAATTATATCTCTTCCGTGTGTTGAAGTTAAATTTTATTTGCAGTTTTTTTGCAATACCTTTTGCCACGCTCATATTATTTTGACGAAATCTTGTATATTGGGTTTTTTCGGGATGAGAAATACAAATTTGCCCACCGTTTTTTCGCATTTTGTAGAGGGCGCCACATAGGAGCCTATACTTTAATTTGAATGGTCCTAACTTTTTTGTCCTACACTGTATGCGCATTTTTACCGAATATTTTTATTCTCCTAACCTTTTGACATAAAAAAGGTATACTACTTTTGTTTCGATAAATTTAACCGTTTTCGAGAAAAACGCTAAAATAACATTACTTGCATGTGATAAATACGAAATCATTTTAATTTATTTTCAATCCTAAACATAGCATAGCCAGGGAAGGAATATTCCATGGAGTTCGTAGCAATTTTTCAAGAAGAATTAATTTATGCATTGAAGAGAAAGGACCGTCACTTTGAACCTTCGATTTGAATGTTTAATTCATTGTTCTGGTAACTTAAGTAGGTACAGAGGGTCATTCCCTATATATTGACCCATATGCTAGCCGCTTTATTAATAGAGATATCAAAAAACTAAAATGAGGAAAGTTGTAGATCTTGATCTTAACTTTTTTTAACAATTATTAGAAAAAACAAAAGACTGTTGGAACTTTAAGATTTTAGCACAAATTTTGTTTTTTTAATGGGACACCCTGTATATTATTACATTTTTAAATTCCACATAAAATTATAATTATTTTTTATTAAATGCATTATTAGTCTATACTTCATAGTTTCCGAGATATTGACTCTCGAAAAGTGACATTTTTGAACTTTGACAGCTTATAACTTTCTAACAGTACGTTTTAGAGCAAAACGGCTTACATGTCCCTATCTTCAATTTTTATTATCTTCCCAAAAAAAATCAACTTCCGGTTAAACCGGAACAACTATATTTCCTGCTTTCGAGTTACATCCGGTTTAACCGGAAGTTGATTTTTTTGGGAAGATAATAAAAATTGAAGATAGGGACATGTAAGCCGTTTGGCTCTAAGACGTACTGTTAGAAAGTTATAAGCTGTCAAAGTTCAAAAATGTCACTTTTCGAGAGTCAATATCTCGGAAACTATGAAGTATAGACTAATAATGCATTTAATAAAAAATAATTATAATTTTATGTGGAATTTAAAAATGTAATAATATACAGGGTGTCCCATTTAAAAAACAAAATTTGTGCTAAAGTTCCAACAGTCTTTTGTTTTTTCTAATAGTTGTTAAAAAAAGTTAAGATCAAGATCTACAACTTTCCTCATTTTAGTTTTTTATTAATCTCTATTAATAAAGCGGCTAGCATATGGGTCAATATATAGGGAATGACCCTGTACATATTTTAAATCTGCAAATAAAATTTATCTTTAACACACTGTAACTCCGCTAATAATCAATTTTCGAAAAAATGTTATAGGAAGAGATAGCATTTATTTTCGGTCCCCTAATTTTTTGCTTATTATTTCCGGACACCCTGTATAGTATTTCTAGTAAAAATACCATTCCATTCAATAGTTTTTTATAAAAAATTGTTATTTCGTCTCATTTCACCTCCACCCCTGAGAGTGTGTATACCGCCTATGACCTAGTAAGGTGCGTACGCCCCTGGAATATTACCAGCCCCCATTTATGCTTATTAATAAAGGCAAATTACGAAAATTCCGCTTAAACCGACTTTCTATGGCTAATTTGGAAACTTCGAGGGCACAAATAAATGCAAACGAAGTTTTTGGTTTCGGCTTTATTGGGAACATTCTCGTAGTTTGTTGTTACAAGCCCAATTCGAAAATCTGGAATATTACGTATAATTTTCCAGTCAAACAATTTTATTTCAATCGGCTCGGCTGTGCGCCAGTTGTTGTTCTAAATATAATGTTCTGTTCGAAAAAAATGTTTTAAGAAAAATTAACTTTCGCCACCTTGTCCGTTAAAGAAACCGAATAGAAAGCGGGAATTATAAAACAAATGCGATCTACATAATACCAGTGGCGGCTCGCGCCATTTTAGTGAAGTAGGGCCAGGTAAACCCTTAGCGCCGCAGGCAAAAAAATTTTGGGTGCCACGCCCTTTTTTGTTAATAGTTCTTGCTTTTGAAGTAGGAAAAATAAGCAAAAAGGCACCTAATTTAATTTATGAATTTACAATCATATCTTGAATTTAAAAAAAATACTATACAGGGTGGCCCTTTAGTGTGGCAAAGTACAATAGCTCCGTTACTATTTCAAATACATTAAAAATATTAATACAAAAGTTGAAGGGCAGTAAGTGACTTATAACGTAAAATTATTTTTAACTCTATAGGGTGGCTCAAAAAAGCGGAACAATAAAAAATGTACTTTTTTCAAATGGAATACCCTGTATATTTTTTCATTTTTAAATTCCACATAAAATTATAATTATTTTTTATTAAATACATTATTAGTCTATACTTTATAGTTTCCGAGATATTGACTCTTGAAAAGTGACATTTTTGAACTTTGACAGCTTCTAGCTTTCTAACAGTACGTCTTAGAGCAAAACGGCTTACATGTCCCTATCTTTAATTTTTATTATCTTCCCAAAAAAATCAACTTCCGGTTAAACCGGATGTTACTCGAAAGCAGGAAATATAGTTGTTCCGGTTTAACTGGAAGTTGATTTTTTTGGGAAGATAATAAAAATTGAAGATAGAGACATGTAAGCCGTTTTGCTCTAAGACGTACTGTTAGAAAGTTATAAGCTGTCAAAGTTCAAAAATGTCACTTTTCAAGAGTCAATATCTCGGAAACTATAAAGTATAGACTTATAATGTATTTAATAAAAAATAATTATAATTCTATGTAGAATTTAAAAATGAAAAAATATACAGGGTGTTCCATTTGAAAAAAGTACATTTTTTCTTGTTCCGCTTTTTTGAGCCACCCTATAGAGTTAAAAATAATTTTACGTTATAAGTCACTTACTGCCCTTCAACTTTTGTATTAATATTTTTAATGTATTTGAAATAGTAACGGAGCTATTGTACTTTGCCACACTAAAGGGCCACCCTGTAGGTAAAGTGTACTTTAAAGACCGAAAGAACCACAAACCGAACGCAGTTTATAATTTGATTTAATATGTATCTGTTTTTATCAATTTGTTCGTTTTTCTTCATTATTTCATTGTGATATGCAGAATTTAATTGAGTTTTAATGTTAATTTTACCAAGCATACTGAAATAAAATATATTGTTTAAATGTACTTTCGATTTTTCATGTGTCTTCATTTTTTCCCAGATATGGACCAAATCATCTGTACCTTTTTGGGACCAAGTTTGCTCCCCCATCAAATAAAACACACATAAAACAAAATAGTCTATTAGATTTATCACAACCGCACACCCAAGTATTTTTTCCATAAATATTTCTATTAAATCAGCCGGCCGAACGAAAATTATTTAGTTTACAAACAACCTTACACGACACGACGCGGACAAACAACTGTTTGAATTTGAAACGTCTAACGTCAAACGGTCAAACGGGGTCAAAGGGCCTGGCTACACGGAGATGTTTTCCT
Source organism: Polydrusus pterygomalis (assembly GCA_963969555.1). NCBI lineage: Eukaryota > Metazoa > Arthropoda > Insecta > Coleoptera > Curculionidae > Polydrusus > Polydrusus pterygomalis. The sequence continues at coordinate 1,331,381 of OZ018382.1, read as the reverse complement.
GCTCGCATTCAAGGTCATTTTCCAATGTTTTTTATTGGTGTGTTATGGCAATTACGTCATAACTTCGGGCCTCCCGTGTGCCTCGTCGCTTTGGCACGAAAGCTACGTTACCGTTTTACGCATAATCGCTTCCTCAATAGATGGAAATTTGCACCCGACTGTGTCCATTTTTAAATTATTTTGCTAATTGCTTTAAAAAGGAGAATATTAATTTTAATAGGTTTTGGTAATTTGTAAAGGGCAGGACGCTGGACAGGAGGGCAGGTAGTGCCATGGCACTGTGGCTCGACGCCACGAGCCGCCACTGCATAATACAGTGTGACCAGTAAAGTCCGCATCATATGGGAGTTTTTTTTATTAATAGCTTTATTCGAAATTTGACTTTGGCATCGAGTTCTGCTTCGATCGAGAGAGAAAATTAAGCAAAAAAATAGTAGGCACGTGATTCGCATTATCTGTCAAATTTTAATTTTTTCCAAAAAATAATTCAAAAGTGGTTATTTCTAAAAATATAGAAAAAAGTTATAAGAAAAAGTTTTTTAAATACAGTTTCTAGCCCACATGCAAAATTTCAGCTGCATATATTTATTTTTCTCAGAATTTAGAGTATTTAGACCATCAAAAATATTAAAAACATTAATGTAAATTAAGGTGTCATCAGCACACATTTTTAAAACTAAAATGGCATATCGTTGATGTATAAAATAAATAATATTGGACCTAGTATACTTCCTCGAGGAACTCCTATATTATTTATTTTTTTATTTAAATATGTTTTTGATATTTTTGTTTTTTGTGACCTGTTACTTAAATACCTAATTTTTAAACGATTTATAAACGTTTCCACGAATACCATATTGATACGATTTACTTAATAATCTAGCCCTGTCAATTAATTGTTTCGAATGCCCGCTTAAAATTCAAAAATACAGCTATAACATTTTCCCCTTGATCAATGGTTCTCTTCCACGTCTCAATCACACATTAAATGGCTGTCTCTGTCTCTGTCACGACTTTTAATCTTACAAAATGCGCCGATAAACATCATTTCGACTAAAAGTATTCTATGCGGTATATATTTACTTACAAGAAACGTCAAAAGAATTTAATGACACCTATCGGTTTCACCCCTTGGTATTTTGGCACCCCCGCTATAATATATCGCTTCCACCCCTAAACCATGGACATAACCGGTAATGCTGCATCGGGGAGCGTGCGAGAAAACTATTTATATATCACCTGAATTCGTTTTAAGAACCCCGTAGAATGTTGTAATGACAGTGCGTAATGTAATTGGTAGCGGGGTCAGCGAAATATTTTGACGTTTTACGGAGATATACGGGGGGGATCTCGTAAACCATATCAATTCCTCGCCCTATAATGCCCCTCTTGAACATGTCTAAGCTCGAAAAACGCAAGATTCCATGTTACATTTCGAGTAATTAAAGTATAAATTTTATAATGATAAAAATATAATGATTAAAAAAAATTTCGGATTCGAGTTTTTTTCGTATCTTTGCATTTTTTGAGAACATTTACCGTAGTAATGTATATATTTTTTACACGATCAGAAAGTAGAGATTTCAACGAACAGAAAGCCCACCGACTTTTTTAAAAAAGCAGATATTTTGACGTGAGAATTTTCGATTGAAAATTAGGGTGTTTTTTCGATATTAAGTCAAAATAAGGTGAAAAAATAAATATTTTAAATCAAAAAAATTACAGTGAGTTTGGGACATATAAAGGTAAGTTTTCAGCAAATTTCGTGAAAACATTTTTTTTTGTAAAAGATAAAAATAAAAAACCAAAAACTTGGTTATTTAAATTTTTCACATAAATTTTGAGGTTATGTGAAAAAAGTGTAGGTACAAAAGTTGTAGATCTTTTTATTACCTACAACTTTGCCATTTAACGTTTTTCCATAGGACTTGTAGTTTTGCCGGAAATCGTCATCTTTTCTACCCTTTAAAACTCACCCCTTTCCACTTTCCGACCTCGGATCGCCCGTAAATTATTTTTCCTTTAATTTTTGTTATATTCTCTTCCTTTTCCAATGGGTTTCATCCTACTATTATTTTCTTTGGTTTCAAAAATTATTATCGACCCTGGTCTATACTTTATAAGTAGCCCTTGTAAATCCTTGGCAAACCATTGAAAAAAAAATCGCTTTTCCACCCCCGGGCCTAATCTAAAACACTCACGTGATCGCCCTGTTACTTTCAGTTACACAAAATAGTGTTTCCTTTTTAGCCGCCCCGACACTTTTTGGGGTGCATAAAATATTGTTACTACTGCATTGCGGGGGTCAAAATTATCATCGTGGAGTGGCCATAAATATGGATAGCTGAATGGGGTAGTTATTTGTACGGCAGAAATTGTTTTCGAGATAAAAATATTGGGAAAGCTCTTTAGTCGTTAGTTTTATGGGTTTGGTGTTAAAATTCAAAAAAAGAAATAAAAATTATAAATTATTCTTTAATTGTCAAGAATTAAGCACTCTCTCAAAAGTATCAAATAATTAGTGTCCGACCGAAACAAGATTTTCAGCCGAAACCGAATCTTCGGCCTTGATCTCAGTTTCGGCCGAAACCGAAACTTATTTATACACATGTTAAAAATTTTGATTGTATACAGGGTGGTCCTTAAGTACATCAAGAAAATCTAGGATATGATTCCTGGCATCAATTTAAGTTGAAAAGTTCATATGGACTTATGCCCTAAAATGCTTACCCTCTAAGATACAGGGTGTTAAAATATTTTTAAAAAATAATTGTTTTTTTAAAATTTCGAAACTCCTTGAAGATACGGTATTGAAAATTGATGTCGATTGATTTCGTATTAAACTGCACTTTTTGGTTAAAAAAGGGTTTGCCTACTTCCACCAGTGGCGTGCATGAAGATACCATCAATATTTTTTTTGTGAAAATATGTGATATGCCATTTTTTTTTTTTTTAAAACTCTGATGCATTTTTATGCATTACTGATATAAGCGGAACAAAAGTTGTCTCTACTATGTTTTTGAAAAAAATGGTAGTTTTAAAGGAAAATGGAAAATATTTTAACACCCTGTATCTTAGAGGGTAAGCATTTTAGGGCATAAGTCCATATGAACTTTTCAACTTAAATTGATGCCAGGAATCATATCCTAGATTTTCTTGATGTACTTAAGGACCACCCTGATACATATACTGAAATCTAATTTATTTTTTATAGGACGAGATCGATATTGGGAACGGATTGAACTTTTCCCACTTAAAAGAAAAAGTCTACAGAGAAGTTTTTTTATTTATATACAGTGTGACCAGTAAAGTCCGGATCATATGGGATTTTTTTTATTAATAACTTTATTCGAAATTTGACTTTGGCATCGAGTTCTGCTTCGATCGAGAGAGAAAATTAAGCAAAAAAATAGTAGGCACGTGATTCGCATTATTTGTCAAATTTTAATATTTTCCAAAAAATAATTCAAGAGTAAAAAGTTTTTTTAAACGCAGTTTCTAGCCCACAGGCAAAATATCAGCTGCATAAGATAATTTTGATTTTTTACCCACCACTAAAATTTATTTTCCACTTAATGAACACTTTACTGATGACACTGTGTTCTTTTTTGTCTTAATATTAAGGTGTTTTACTTTCAGACACAAACTACGTTTTGAAAAATACTTATTTTATGAAGTTACCTTATACAGGGTAAAAAACAAATAAACTTTGCATCACATGCGACCAAATTTTAATAGCCCAATTTTGATTTTGTAGAAAAACATACATTTAATACGGCGCTACTTTAAAGAAAATGTACCTGAAATAAAGCATTATCAAAACTAAGAAGTTTTATGTAGGTTCCGTTCAGTCTTATTTTGCAAAAGTGGTGCAATTTACAAAATATTGGTAAAAAATTTAAATTATCTAAACCGAAACTGTCAACGAAACTAGATTTTTTGGCCGAAACTAACCGAAACCGAAACCGAACCTTCGGTCGGTCTCTACAAATAATGTTATTTTAGTGGAATAGATTGATTCTCAATACACAGCATATTTTATTTATTATTTATACCATTTTAGATCAGGGTCGATAACTTTTGAAAATAATAGTAGGATGAAACCCATTGTAAAATGAAGAGAATATAACAAAAATGAAAGGAAAAATAATTTACGGGCTATCCGAGGTCGGGAAGTAGAAGGGGGTGAGTTTTTAAGGGTAGAAAACGATTTATCTCGATTTCCGGCAAAACTACAAGTCCTATGGAAAAACTTTAAACTGCAAAGTTGTAGGTAATAAAAAGATCTATAACTTTTAATTTGCACTTTTTTCAAATAACTGCAAAATGTATGTGAAAAATTCAAATAACCAAGTTTTTGGTTTTTTATTTTTATCTTTTACAAAAAAATTTTTTTTTTCACGAAATTTAGTAAAATTTTACCTTTTTATGTCCGAAACACACTGTAATTTTTTTGATTTAAAATATTTATTTTTTTACCTTATTTTGACTTAATATCGAAAAAGCACCCTAATTTTCAATCGAAAATTCTCACGTCAAAATATCTGCTTTTTAAAAAAGTCGGTGGGCTTTTTGTTTGTTGAAATCTCTACTTTCTGATGGTGTAAAAAAAATATACATTACTATGGTAAATGTGATGAAATCCCCTTTAAATCCTACCTTTAATTATATTTAGAACAACTATTTTCGCATGTTTTTGCGATCTTTATGTTTTATGGATTTGTAATTTTTTTGTTTATCAATTTAACATGGAATCTTACGTTTTTCGAGTAATTAAAGTATAAATTTTAATAAATAGCTCAAAATTGTACATAATGATTAAAAAAAAATTCGGATTCGAGTTTTTTTCGTTTCTTTGCATCTTTACTATTTTCGCATGTTTTTTGCGATCTTTATATTTTATGGATTTGTTTATCAATGTAACATGGCATCTTACGTTTTTCAAGTAATTAAAGTATACATTTTAATAAATAGCTTAAAATTGTACATAATGATTAAAAAAAAAAAATTTCGGATCCGAGTTTTTTTCGTTTCTTTGCATTTTTTGAAAATATTCACCATAGTAATGTATATTTTTTTTACACCATTAGACAGTAGAGATTTCAACGAACATAAAGCCCACCGACTTTTTTTAAAAAAGCAGGTATTTTGATGTGAGAATTTTCGATTGAAAATTAGGGTGCTTTTTCGATATTAAGTCAAAATAAGGTGAAAAAATAAATATTTTAAATCAAAAAAATTACAATGTGGTTGGGACATAAGAAGGTAAGTTTTCACCAAATTTCGTGAAAAAATTTCTTTTGTAAACTATAAAAATAAAAAACCAAAAACTTGGTTATTTGAATTTTTCACATACATTTTGAGGTTATGTGAAAAAGGGGAAATACATAAGTTGTAGATCTTTTTATTACCTACAACTTTGCCATTTAACGTTTTTCCATAGGACTTGTAGTTTTACCGAAAATCGAGATAAATCGTTTTCTACCCTTAAAAACTCACCCCCTTCCACTTTTCGACCTCGGATCGCCCGTAAATTATTTTTCCTTTCATTTTTGTTAAATGATCTTCCTTTTCCAATGGGTTTCATCCTACTATTATTTTTTTTGGTTTCAAAAATTATTGACCCTGGTCTATGATTCTCAATACACAGCATATTTTATTTATTATTTATACCATTTTACTCGTTAAAAAGTTATAAACCATCAAAACATCGTTTCGCTTTAAATCCCTTTCTAAACCTTGTTTTATTATTATCTCTTTTCAAAAGAAAGTAAATTATTTTTTAAATCCCTCGAACAAAAGGAGTTTGGAAAATTAGTTTCTAACTATGTTTAACGGTAATCGGCCTGTCCGAAATAAAACATCTTAAAAAGATTTTTAATTGGATTTTTAATAAGTTATGAATTTTGTAAATCGCCTAACGGCCTTAACATAAGCTTCATTGTTAGAAAATACTTGTAGCCATGACAGAGGCGTAACCAAACTTCATTTTGGGGAGTGGGTAATGGGGGGCTTGGAAAATACAAGGTCAAAAATTAGGGCGCGAAAATTTGAAAAACCAAAACTGAATCTTTGATGTTTCTCTGACATCGGCGGCTTTCGCATTCAATTAACAATCTTTGTACCCAGTGGCGTACCAAAAACTGAGTGGAGCCCCCCCCGCAAACGTTTTTAGGGGCCCCCTCTCTATAACGAATGAAAAATGAAAATTCTTATTTTCATTACTATTAGGTTCAGGTTTATAAATTTTTGAATTCGTCAATCGTGTAATAATTTAATTAGGCTTAAAACCACATTATGTGTTAAGTACCTGCTATTAAAACAGCAAACAATTCGAATTTATTTTATAATCCTAGGTAGACCGGTAGACATAACATAGGTAGTTATTAAATCATTATACGTAAAATTTTAAAACACCATTTATTATGTCGCTTACCATGTATATGGTAGTAACGGGGGTAGCAGTCATCGTGCCTCATAGAATCCAAAAGACAGAAAACAGAAAACACATGAACACTCAACAAGTCTGCACAAAAATTGTGTCACTAAGTACTATACAAGGTTTTATACAAAACGACCAGATCGTCAAGGTTTTTTTGTTGCAAAATCGTTTATAATTTCGTCGATATTTAATGTTTTAACAAACTTGTGTTCGATACTGATTAGGGATAAATCCGAAACGCGTTGTTGTCCCATGGTGTTACGTAAATGGGATTTTACTATTTTAGGTTTGGAGAAAGATCGTTCCGCTGATGCCACACTAACTGATGGTTAAGTTGAAAATAACATCACCGCACTAGATACATCTGAAACATTTGAAGAACACACTGATTTTTTATTAGTATATGATCCGCAAGTTCATGCACTGTTATTAATTTTGAAATACTATCTCCAAGTCACTTTCTGAGGCTTAAAATTTGACTAGGCAAGTCAATGGACAAGTCTTCATGGTATATCGTTTGTAAATTCCGCGCTTTTACGTATAATTCTTCTTCACTTAAGTTAAGAGTTAAATTCTCAGGATATACACTGCGCGACATATTTAACGCATAACGAAAAAATTGCTTTTAATGTTATATATTTTCCAAATTTGTGGTTCGTTTTTAATGATTTTTTTTTAAATTGTAGGTTTTTTCCTTAAGCATATCACTGCCTTTGTTGTTTTACTTGAAAAAGTAACTTTGGTATTATACCGGGTGTTATAATACTGTTATGTTTTTTTTACGGAAATTCAAAACACCCTGTGGGATTTACTAGCCATTGCAAGTTATCGCAATTCCAGCCAAATTAAAGTCCCATGTTTCCTTAACATTTTCTTTTTTGATTCATTGGTTTATCTCTGTTTTTTTATGAAACATTCAATTTTTAGTTCAACGTGATTTTCATAAAAAAATGTTTAGTTAAAAAATACAAAATAAACGAAATGCTTTGATTAATGCAACAGCAAGAAAAAACAAATTATAAAGTAAATAAAGAATCAATATCTGGTATTAATTTACTGGATCCACAAAACAGGGCAAAAAATACAGGAAAAAAATTGCAATTTCTAAAGGTATTCAAAATAATTAAATATGAATCATTAGTAGCGAGTATTGCCGACGAATCTTAGAGCATTGCTTCCTCCTCCTAGAAACTTAAATGATCTGTTATTGAGGCTTATGGAAGTATGGAATTAGATTAATCAAGATGAAATCAGAAATCTGATTTTAAATATGCCAAGAAGATGCGAGCATTCATTAGAGCAAGGAGAGGCAATACTCGCTACTAATTATTCATGTTTAATTTTTTTTTAATACAATTAGAAATTACAATTTTTTTCCCTGTATTTTTTTGCCCTGTTTTGTGGATTCAGTAAATTAATACCAGATATTGATTCTTTATTTACTTTATAATTTATTTTTTTTCTTGCTGTTGCATTAATCAAAGCATTTAATTTATTTCTAATTCATCTAAACATTTTTTTATGAAAATCACGTTGAACTAAAAGTTGAATATTTCATAAAAAAACAGAGATAAACCAATGAATCAAAAAAGAAAATGTAAAGGAAACATGGGACTTTAATTTGGCTGGAATTGAGATAACTTGCAATGGCTAGTAAATCCCACAGGGTGTTTTGAATTTCCGTGTAAAAAACATAACAGTTTTATAACACCCGGTATAATACCAAAGTTACTTTTTCAAGTAAAACAACAAAGGCAGTGATATGCTTAAGGAAAAAACCTATAATTTGAAAAAAAATCATTAAAAACAACCCACATATTTGGAAAATATATATCATCAAAATTGAGGCAATTTTTTCGTTATGCGTTAAATATGTCGCGCAGTGTATAAAAAAATAAAATTAATTATGAAATGAAATAAATTTTATGGTGGCCCCCCCGCGGTGCGGGTTCTGCGGAGGTATTTGTTACGCCACTGTTTGCAGAGGCGGATCCAGGGGGGGGGGGGGTCAATGGGGCCCGGGCCACCCCTAAAGCCCGTTGAAACATTGAAAAAATTTTTTTCTTTAAATTAGCGCAATTTGTTTTTACCCAGCATAAATCAGCACAAAAATTTGTGTTACGTTTTTCACAATATAAAATATAAATATACTGATTTATTTTGATTTTTTGCATACGGGCCCCCCCTTAGGAGTATTTCTGGATCCGCCAGTGACTGTTTGTACCTCTTACCGTTCTACAGATCGTCGCACGTATACGCCCACGATTTGTTGTGCCCCCCTGTATACCACTTTCTATTAATATCATCCTTTGGCATGTGTTTTATTTTTGTCTTTTCTAGCAAACAAGACTCTCCTTTCCAGAATTTTCTTAAAAAGAATAATATAAGCAGCAAATAAACAAAATCCAAAGTTTGCGTTTTGCCGTTTTATAAATTCCATGTAAATACAGAAAAAGCTTCTTTTCTGATTTTGATTTACAAACAACGTTTTTCGAGTTTTTGGTAAATATTGTCGAAGCTTATTCAGTTGCCGTTCCTCTTTTTGTGAAGATTTTTGTTTTTTATGTTTAGTATCAGACGTGCACTTTTGTAGATAATAGATTATAAAGTGTCTTGTGGCGTCGTAAAAAGACCCGATTTTAATAATAGATCGATTCTAGTCAATTTAGTTATGGTTGTATCGTATCGCATCTCGCCGAGCACGCTCCTGGTGTCACTCCTCCCAGTTCGACTGAATATTAAATTTTATTGCTATTTACGCTATCGAAGGAGAGATGTACTGTGTTCGATATAGGAGCCATATAAAAGTTACGTACCCAAGGCCTGTTTTTATTAACACGCTTTTATTCGCTTCACCTGTATGTTTGTTTGTTGGTCCGTAACCGACTTCTTTGAACCCGATTTTGACCCACTTTAAACGGTCAGATTTAATTTAAATTTTGTATACTTATCAAGAACCGCTGACAATACAATAATTTGATAAGTTTATCTCATTATCCTGATCAGGATCGCCGGAATTAAATCATTTCCTTACAGATCCTCTGTGTGAGAGTGAGAGAGATAGAGCTCACCGTAAGCGCATGCGTACTATCTACCTACTTTTCGGCTCGAGCACTCGGCTTCATAGTGTTGGTACACTTTTTCGCTATCAGTTGGTCCGTTGGCCTAGCGGGTTTGTTCGGGTTTGTGGATCCAATGCTTTGAATCTAGCCATTTAAAAAAAATGGACCCACTGCTTTAAATCTAGCCATTTCAAAAAGAAATTTTTTCTTAATAATAACTCAAACTAAAAAATGAAAAATAAATATAGTTAAAAAACCAAAAAACACGCTTTAATAATAATTAATCAAACTAAAAAGCGGAAAATAAATATAGTTTAAAATAATTCTTGAAATTCTTAATATGGACGGAAAATAATAATGAACAATAAACATTAGTGTTATTGTGAAAAAAGCGTGGGGTGCTCGATATACGAAAAATATAGCACAAAGCGACCCACACTTTTTTCACAATAATACTAATGTTTATCGTTCATTATTATTTTCCGTCCATATTAAGAATTTCAAGAATTATTTTAAACTTTACTTATTTTCCGCTTTTTAGTTCGATTGTACACCCTGTATAATATGTCACTAAAAAGTATACATCTAAGTTACTATACGCCTATTTCTTATTAAATTTAGTTTTAATCCGAAATATTAAATTATATTTCTGCAATTTATTTCCTCATATTTAATTATTAAAAATCTCCCGGCGCCCCATTTGAAGAGGTGACATTCCCTTAAATTTATGAAAATGTGCCCTACCTCGTGGAACTCCATTACAACATGTAATAAACACTCGTTTAATAATGAAAAAGCAGACCGTTCTCAGCATAATGGTTCAAACAAAGTTAAAATAAAAGACCTCCGTTGAAAATTAATTTAATAGATTCTCCTCGGTCCTCATACCGCTCGCCTTTTCGCCCCTGTTGCTCGGTTTTATGTGTATTTATTTTTTAGAGTTTTGTAGGGGACCGGAAAAAACGTATATCTAATAGAAAAAAAATTTGATCTGGTTCAGTGGCGTAAAAACACCCCCGTCCAACCGGGGGGCCCACATTGACGGCCCCTTCAAAATTCGCTGCCAGCTTTGCTTCTCATAGGTACTTCATTGCATAATTAATTTTATTTTTTATATCACGAGAATTTAACTTCGTTAAGTGAAGAAGAATTATACGTGAAACAGGCCCGGTTCTAGACCTTCTGGCGCCCCCGGGCAAGGGTCTTATTTAGCGCCCTCGAAATTTTTATTTCATGTTTTTTTCCTGAACAGGGTGTTCATTTGGAAATTTCCCACCTCGATTTTCCTGCTTTAAAATGAAAATGTGGAAAATCGCTCGGACCCTTCGATTTTTAGTTCGAGGGGGACATATTTTGCGTATATTGTCAATCTTGTTACTTCAAGCCCCTAGGTGGGAGGGGGGGGGGTAAGATCTAAATCTTAAATGGATACCCCTATTTTATATAATTTTTTTGGATTCTGCATAAAATTCTGAACATTTTTTAATAAAAGCAATATTAGTCTATACTTAACAGTTTCCGAGATATTGACTCTTGAAAAATTACATTTTTGAACTTTGACAGCGTCTAGCTTTCTAATTGTACGTCTTAGAGCAAAACGGCTTACATGTCCCTATCTTCGATTTTTATTATCTTTCCAATAGTGTGAACTTTCGGTTAAACCGGATGTAACAAATATAGTACTGCCGGTTTGACCGGAAGTTGACACTATTGAAAAGATAATAAAAATCGAAGACAGGGACATGTAAGCCGTTTTGCTCTAAGACGTACAGTTAGAAAGCTAGACGCTGTCAAAGTTCTAAAATGTAATTTTTCAAGAGTAAATATCTCGGAAACTGTTAAGTATAGACTAATAATGCTTTTATTAAAAAATGTTCAGAATTTTATGCAGAATCCAAAAAAATTATATAAAATAGGGGTAACCATTTAAGATTTAGATCTTACCCCCCCTCCCTCCTAGGGGCTTGAAGTAACAACATTGACAATATACGCAAAAGATGTCCCCCTCGAAATAAAAATCGACGGGTCCGAGCGATTTTCCACATTTTCATTTTAAAGCAGGAAAATCGAGGTGGGAAGTTTTCAAATGAACACCCTGTATATACTTATACCATCAAAAATATTTTTTTTTTTACGTGATATTTTAAGAAGGAGAGGCTCTCTGTGCACTCTGCAGTGACTAATTTGCAAATAATTTGCTCCCTTCAATGTTTTAATTTTAGAAAAAAACAAGTCGACACGAGTCTATCCAACTGAGCCTGCTGTTTCTTTTTTAGTCGCCGCGTCGCGCTAAGGGCTGACTATACATATCGAGGTTTAAAGATCATCGATGTTCCATTTTCTTTCTCTTTCTACTTTTTCTCTTTCTACTTAAAATAGTAAAAACCCATTTACGTAACACCATGGGACAACAACGGCTTTTATCCTTAATCAGTATCGAACACGAGTTTGTTGAAACATTAAATATCGACGAAATTATAAACGATTTTGCAAAAAAAAAACTCTCGACGATCTAGTCGTTTTGTATAATATGACGTAATGTTGGTGCAGACTTGTTGAGTGTTCATGTGTTTTACTGTTTTCTGTCTTTTGGATTCTATGAGGCTCGATCACTGTTCACTGCTACCCCCCGTTACTACCATACATGGTAAGCAACATTATAAGTGGTGTTTTAAAATTTTGATTGTGCATCATGTTTGCTGAAATATTACGTACCTATAATTAATAACTACCTACGTTATGTCTATCAGTCTACCTAGGATTATAAAATAAATTCAAATTGTTTGCTGTTTTAATATTAGGTACTTAACACATAATGTGGGTTTAAGCCTAATTAAATTAGAAACGATTAACGAATTCAAAAATTCATAAATCTGAACCTAATAGTAATGAAAAGAAGAATTATCATTTTCCATTCGTTATAGAGAGGGGGCCCACTCAATTGTTAGTACACCACTGATGACAGCCGAATTCCTTTTAGTTACTTTTTAATAGCATGGCAAAGCCAATGGTAATGTTGAGCGCTCCATTTAAAAATTAAACTTACCTCAGCAAAATCCCCCCCCCCCCCCTCCCTTGCCCATCTACATTTCTCATACGATTATACAAACAAATGAAGCGTTCCTTTAACAACTGAGCTCAGCAAAGATGTCTATTTTGCTATGCTAGAAGAAATCAAAGGAAAAGGCCTAATATCCTTTTCAACGACCAATACTTTCTCTGCTACAAAAGTAGGTAATAACGTTTTACCAACCAGGACAGTTAAATTTACCCTGTGAACTTTACCAGAGGTGAAATTTTCTTAAGATTTTATCGATTTTCTCGTTTAAAATTTTAATTAGGGACATCCCAAAATACCTCCACGGCGGCAACATGGGTACATGAAAATAATTTTAAAACAAAAGTGTCAATCTCATGCCACGTTATTTTCGAGCCATTTTATCCGGGGGGAATGTGTATTTTAGATGTAAGAGCGTTGGGGTTAAAATAATGAAAAATGTATTATATTTGTTTTATTTTGGGCAAGGGCAACCTATTTACTTTTCACTGTGGCATCTAAAATTGTGTAGTAAACTGTGTAGCGTTGAAAAATATTCTGACAAAACAATATTAGCCTTTTTGTTATAGTACATGTGCACAATTCAATTGTTATAAATTCGCTATCGAGCAAAAGCAGCTGTTACCATATACAAACTATCCAATGGAACCTTTGATAGGTACATATACAGGGTGTCCAGAAAAATGTGGGAAATCTTTCAGATATGAAAAAAACACGTGAAAATAATACTACAAGTTCATATAAACTTCTTTCGTATCGGCCTCCTCTTCGGAGATATGGGCTCCCAAAGAGCTCCCATGGAATTAAGTTTTTGGCACATAACTATTAAACCAACAGGTATATTTCAATTTTTTTTTCATATTATATGATCTATACCAGGTAAGACCCTTCAAATTACTATCCCAGAAAGTGTTGCGAATTACTCAGAGCTGCAGGGACTGACTAGACTAGCTGTGACACTAATGTGCCAATTTTTTTTACGCCCTGTATGATAAAAACTTTGAACAACGGTTTTTACATACCTTTAACTATTGACTGAAAATTAAGTACTCTTCATTCATGTCGCTAATCCTAACCGTTTTCGGAAAAACGTCATTTTTAACATATTTACATCATGTATATTTAGCGTATTTCAATAAAAGATACATCTTTGTTCCTATAAATTATAAATGTTTACTTTTAACTGCTTAATATTAATACATGATCGCAATAAAATGACGTTTTTCCGAAAACGGTTAGGATTAGCGACATGAATGCAAAGTACTTAATTTTTAGTCAATAGTTAATGGTTAACCTAATTAGAAAATAAATTTTGAAACTCCCGATATTACTAAATTTTATTTGTTTCTGTTTGATTCAGTGACGTACCTAAGCGGAAGAGCGGGGGTATTACTGACCTCACCCTACTTCGCCCCTCGTTTTTGGAGCCCCTAGCGACTCTTTGTTTTAATTGTTTTTCTATTGTTAATAAAAGGAGAATTGTCGCATTTCAACATTTTTTAAATGTTCAGTTTCTTTAGCATCAAAAATGGCATTTGAGTTTTTTAAAATAACCATGCAATTTCGAAAGAAAAACAACCCAAATATAATTAAAATATATCGAAGAACTAAAGAAAAAAATAACATATATGTTTTATAGGTACCGGCATATTATTATTTTCTATGAAATAAACGAAGCATCGTTCCGATAGACGTCATTCTTGTGAACACCTCCCGCTAATCTATTTAATTACAAATACTCACCGAAAAATTCACAATTCACTTTCATTCACCTTTAAAAAGTCTTTAAAAAGTTCGCACCACGAACTAATACGAAAGGACGAGTTCACACGCGTCCGCGTTGATATGATGCCAAAGGAAGGATTCAGACTAAGGGACTCTGTTCTGTTCGCTTTTCCATTGATTCCAAACGGCAAGCTAACCGCCGTAAGTCTTGCGCGCTGTACAGACTGTTGCTCTAACAGATTTTTTGCCTTTTTTGCTTAAAAATGATTTATGATTTCTTCCCGAAGGTAAAAGGGAAGGTTTTTTGGTCAAGGATACCTTTGTTTTTTCGGGTATTAACTTTATAAATAGCTTTTAAATGCTTTGCAATAAAACCGAAACTTATTGATAGGTTTTTCAATTTTTGGGCTTTATCATATCAGTAAATGAAAAACCTCATTTTTGAACTAATACCTTATAATAATACAGAGACTTTTAACAAGCCAGAAATATTAACCATGTAAAGTACATGTTGTACAAGAACTGTCGCTGGATAGGTCGATGGGGTCCAACTGAATGGCCACCAAGCTCTCTGGACCTTACGCCATTGGATTTAAATAAATAAATAATGCCTTTATATTTCAAGAAAAAACAAAATATTACAATTTATTTTACGTACAGAAACTTAACTTTATCTAATGAGGTAGCATGCATGGCGCAGTCTAGCGTACTCTACTGAACCATACCACAACAAGCAAAACTAATAAAATAAGTTATTGAAATAATATCAAATGTAAAATTAATAACGAAGCAGATCAATAATAATTTAAAAAATGTAAATCAGTATTATGTAAATTAAAGACCTATAATAATAAAATTGACAGCCTGTTAACAAGCAGTGGCTAAGTTAAACTCGAAACTCCAACATATTTTATCGTATCAACGTAAAATGGGGTGAACTATTTCCCAAAGGATATATATATTTTTTTATAAAGTGAGACAAAAAAAGTTTTAAAAAAGAAATACTTAGTCAAGTTTGTAAAGCTAAAAGATGATTTTTATACTTTACTAGCTATACCCCGCGCGCGTTGCTACGCTACTTACTAAAATAAATTTGAAGGAAAGACATTACACAAATATCCGACATCCTGACATCCCAGCATCCGTTACGCCATTTTTTTATGCCGAAATCTTCCTCGGCCTGCACACAACAATTCACCAAATCCCGGCATGCGTTGCGCCACTTTTTTTTATGCCAAAATTTTCCTCGGCCTGCACACAACAACTCACCAATTTTTCATCGTAATCGGATAAATGGTATAGGAACGCATACTGGACATACAGACAGACAGACAGACAAACATTCATTTTTATATATATACAGGGTGGCCCTTTAGTGTGGCAAAGTACAATAGCTCCGTTACTATTTCAAATACATTAAAAATATTAATACAAAAGTTGAAGGGCAGTAAGTGACTTATAACGTAAAATTATTTTTAACTTTATAGGGTGGCTCAAAAAAGCGGAACAATAAAAAATGTACTTTTTTCAAATGGAACACCCTGTATATTTTTTCATTTTTAAATTCCATATTAAATTATAATTATTTTTTATTAAATACATTATTAGTCTATACTTTATAGTTTCCGAGATATTTGCTCTTGAAAAGTGACATTTTTGAACTTTGACAGCTTCTAGCTTTCTAACAGTACGTCTTAGAGCAAAACGGCTTACATGTCCCTATCTTTAATTTTTATTATCTTCCCAAAAAAATCAACTTCCGGTTAAACCGGATGTTACTCGAAAGCAGGAAATATAGTTGTTCCGGTTTAACTGGAAGTTGATTTTTTTGGGAAGATAATAAAAATTGAAGATAGGGACATGTAAGCCGTTTTGCTCTAAGACGTACTGTTAGAAAGTTAGAAGCTGTCAAAGTTCAAAAATGTCACTATTCAACAGTCAATATCTCGGAAACTATAAAGTATAGACTAATAATGTATTTAATAAAAAATAATTATAATTTAATATGGAATTTAAAAATGAAAAAATATACAGGGTGTTCCATTTGAAAAAAGTACATTTTTTATTGTTCCGCTTTTTTGAGCCACCCTATAAAGTTAAAAATAATTTTACGTTATAAGTCACTTACTGCCCTTCAACTTTTGTATTAATATTTTTAATGTATTTGAAATAGTAACGGAGCTATTGTACTTTGCCACACTAAAGGGCCACCCTGTAGATTTTAAATAGTTGAATACTCAAACCAATCAAGTTATTAGGTAAGGAGTTATAAGCTCTTACCGCATTATAGGTAAACGAACTCTGAAATAGGGCACTCTAGCTGATGGTGAGGTTGAGTTAATCTACCTCTATGGCGAATGTTGACGGAATGAACATTACAGCGGGGGACTAGGCGTTCGCGGATAGAGACAGGAGAATTCGGCTCATTCAAGATTTTGTAAATAAAAGAGCAAAAATGTAGAAGCCTACGGGAATCCATCTTTAACCAATTTAGTTCCAAAGATGTGTACGAGATGTGATCATATTTTCTTAGACCAAAGATGAATCGAGCACAAGCATTCTGTACCTTTTGAATACGAGACTTACTTACGTTATTAAGACTTGAAAGCACTAATGATTCGCAAAGTGTCTTTTTTAATTTAAAATATGTCTATTGTTGTAGAGTATTTTTAGGGCTATGTAAGACTTTTTATATATATTTTTTAAATGATCACGAAATATTAATTCACTATCCAAAACTACTCCTAAGTTTTTTGCAGATTCAACTACTGCCGGCTTTATACCATTTAATACTATATTTATATTATTCTTAAGATATTCAACTCTTTTTTTATTACCAAACAACATAAGGTATAACTTCAATGGGTATAATTTCAAATTATGAGTAGAAGCCAGGCGAGTTAAGGTTAGTAAGTCTTCATTAATAAGTGATTCAGCGTTAATATTTTCTTCAAAATTCATTCAATCAGCATACGCCTGGACTTTACAGTGTTTCAATGATCTAAGAATATCGGAAGTGTAGATAAGAAAAGTAAAGGGCCCAATATGGAGCCTTGTGGAACGCCTGATAATATTCTGTTCCTAGTACTTACTATCAGAAAATATTTTTTGGTAACGATTAGAAAGATATGATTCAATTGTTAAACAAGATTCTTTTTGGAAGCCATAATATTTGAATTTTAATTTAATTTATCGAATGCTTTCGAAAAGTCCAATAATATTAGTGCACTGTTTATTTTTTTATCACTAGCACGAACTACGTCATCGATTACATTAATAATTAGAGCTACAGCAGTACTAAATCTTCTAAATCCACCCTGGGTATCAGGGATTATTGCATTTCTTATACAAAAATCATACATTTGATGATAGAATATTTTCTCGTAAATTTTAGAGAGGGCAGGCAAGATACTAATAATTCTATTATGGGAGTATTTGAAGGAGATAATGTATAAGAATAGACTAGATAGCATTAAAACCCAAACACAAACACACAAAGAGCATTGTTTTCTATTTCCGTCTCTGTCTGTTGTGTAGTTTAAGAACTACCTGACGATGGACGAACAAATTTCGTAATAAGTTTTGACTATGCAAATGTTCACCGAATCCTTTTGGTTAAATAACCGTTTATACATTTATCACGTACCTTAATGAACTGGTGCGTTACCCCGTCCACATTTGTTGCATTTTCCCGTTTATTCGACCCTTATATCGGCTTTCCAAGTCCATTTGTCAGTATGCCAATACACAAAACCACTTAACAAGGGGCTAAACATTCCCGTTCATTTCGGCCGAACGTATTTAGAAAGGGGTCCAGATAAATTGCCCAAATTTAGCGGCTATATGTTACCGACCGCCCAACAAATGTGCTGATTATCTGGTTTTTAAACTGAAAAATAGGAGACGGGTTCGGAATTATTCGCAACCGCAAATTTCTAAATATTCGGAAGGTATTGGCTGATATGTTTTTGTTTTCCGAAACCCTAATCATATTGCTATTGGCTAGAAAGGTACTTTCCCCTTTCGCATCGAGCTTCCTAAAACCATCGCAATAATGTTTGATATCAGTGACAGATAGATAAATATCTCTCTCTCTTACTGGCTTATAGGCATTGTGTGCGTAGGCCAGATCCCCAAATCAAGCCGCGATTTTAGTGTTAATTCTTTGTCTACCTGCTACCAGATGGCAGCTGTTTTTAATAACGGTTTTCCCTGTCGAAATGATAACATTAAAGTATATTTTTATTATTAATTTAGTTATTTTTGTAGGTTGGACGTTAGGTTAGGTCGGTGAGTTATCGGAGGTTAGGTTGATCACTTTTTTAAGCATTCGCGACCTTGGAATATCGAGAAATATGCTTAATTATTCGGTGAGTTTTTTTAACACGCTTTTATTAGCTTCACCTGTATGTATGTTTGTTTGTAACCGACTTCTTTGAACCCGATTTTGACCCACTTTGAACGGTCAGATTTAATTTAAATTTTGTAGACTTATCAAGAACCGCTGACAATACAATATTTTGATAATTGTATCTCATTATCCTGATCAGGATCGCCGGAATTAAATCATTTCCTTACAGAACCTCTGTATGAGAGTGAGAGGGATAGAGCTCACCGTAAGCGCATGCGTACTATCTACCTACTTTTCGGCTCGAGCACTCGGCTTAATAGTGTTGGTACATTCTTTCGCTATCAGTTGGTCCGTTGGCCGAGTGGGTTTGTTCGGGTTTGTGGATCCAATGCTTTGAATTCAGCCATTTAAAAGAAAATGGATCAACTGCTTTAAATCTAGCCATTTTAAAAAGTCACTGTTAAATTAATGACAGTATTTCATCTTTACTCCGGACCTCTCTATGACTATCTCTACTAAAAAAAAAATTCTTAACAATAACTCAAACTAAAAAATGAAAAATAAATATAGTTTAAAAAAACCAAAAAAACACGCTTTAATAATAATTAATCAAAGTAAAAAGTGGAAAATAAATATAGTTTAAAATAATTCTTGAAATTTTTAATATAGGCAGAAAATAATAATGAACGATAAACATTAGTATTATTGTGAAAAAAGCGGGGGGTGCTCGATATACGAAAAATATAGCACAAAGCGCCCCACGCTTTTTTTTTCACTATAATAATAATGTTTATCGTTCATTATTATTTTCTGCCCATATTAAGAATTTCAAGAATTCTTTTAAACTATATTTATTTTCCGCTTTTTAGTTTGATTAATTTATTAAAGCGTGTTTTTAGTTTTTTTTTAACTATATTTATTTATAGATTTTTTTGATGCGCTATTTTTGGCCCTACCTGTTTTGATTATGACTAGCCGCCACTGTATTCGTATCGTATATTACGTAAAATACGCAATTCTTTTCAAATAATAACTTTTAATATTAAATTCAACCTTCCAGAAAGCAACAAAACCGTCTCTATTCCCGTTTTTTCCCGACTCATCCATTTTTAACGCATTTTGATGTACATACTATTATATGGACAATAAGTATATATCCTTTGTGACGGCACAATGCAGCTTCAAATACAATACAAAGCGCGATGAAAAAGCCCCTGTTACTTACATACAACGTTCAAATACGTCTACGTTTTAATGGTATACGGTTTTGTAAGAAAGCGTCAAAAATTTAGAATAAAGATAAGTTTGCATTGTAAAATTTATTATTTTCCTGGAATTCTTGTTTACAGCCTCTGACGTAGATTAAAGCGGGGAGGCTAATTACCTCTTTTGTTAGAACATCAGTATGTACACATCGAGTCATATTCTGGTGAAAAAATGGAATTTGTCCAACATTTTTTTTCTCCAGCGGTTGCGTTGGAAATTTACCCCTCTTCCCCCATTTCTACCCCTTAGGGACAATATTCCCAAAAGGATTTGGTTATTTTGAAGTAAGCATGGCTCCAATTTAAATAATTAACAGTTATATGTACTCCCCTCGAAATAGGCTACACCTCTTTTTTCAACCCCAAAGTGAGTAGTTATACAATGTGACCAGTAAAGTCTGCATCATATGGGATTTTTTTTATTAATAACCTTATTCGAAATTTGACTTCGGCATCAAGTTCTGCTTCGATCGAGATGAAAATTAAGCAAAAAAATTTTAGTCACGTGATTCGCATTATCTGTCAAATTTTATTTTTTTTCAAAAAATAATTCAAAAGTGGGGTTATTTCTGAAAGTATCGTAAAAAGTTATTAGAAAAAGTTTTTTTAAATGCAGTTTCTAGCCCACAGGCCAAATTTCAGCTGCATAAGATAATTTTGATTTTTTACCCACCACTAAAATTTATTTTCCGCTTAATGAACACTTTACTGATGACACTGTGTTCTTTTTTGTCTTAATATTAAGGTGTATTACTTTTAGACACAAACTACTTTTTCAAAAATACTTATTTTATGAAGTTACCTTATACAGGGTCAAAAACAGATAAACTTTGCATCACATGCGACCAAATTTTAATAGCCCAATTTTGATTTTGTAGAAAAACACACATTTAATATGGCGCTACTTTAAATAAAATGTATCTGAAATAAAGCATTCAAAACTAAGAAGTTTTATGTAGGTTGCGTTGAGTCTTATTTTGCAAAAGTGAAGGAACATAAAGACCTAGGAGTCATCATTCACCAAGACTTCAAATGGGAAACACATATAAATAGCATAATTAAGAAAGCCAACAGCCTTATATACCTGGTGTCCAAATCCTTTAAGAATCTTACTCCTGAAATGTTTCTAAAACTGTATAAATCACATATAAGGCCAAGACTTGAGTATGCTCAGAGTATTTGGAACCCATACTATGTAAAGGATATCGAATCTTTGGAAAGAGTTCAACGTAGAGCCACCAAGCTAGCCATGGAATTGAAAAATCTACCCTATCAAGAAAGACTGCAAAGACTAAACCTACCAACCCTTCACCAAAGAAGGCTTCGAGGCGACCTAATTGAGACCTTTAAATTGATCACCGGTCATTATTCCTGCAACCTAGAAATCTTTCAGCCATCGGAAAACCAACAACTCAGGGGCCATAATAAGAAATTATCAAAGGAAAGATGTGCCAAACTTCTAAGAAGAAACTTTCTCTCAAACCGTGTGGTGTACAACTGGAATCGACTAAGTCAAGACACAGTCAGTGCAACCTCTATAAACCAATTTAAGAATAGACTGGACAAAGACATTAAACAATGGAACAATTCATTCGTCCATTATACGCTGTGATATTTTGTAATTTTTACATGTGACAATAGAATAGATGCAATAGTCTCATCGGTTTTACCGCTCACTATTGCTAAATAATAATAATAATAATAATAATAATTTATAAAATATGGATAAAGAATCAAAATTATCTTATGCAGCTGAAATTTTCCATATGGGCTAGAAACTGCATTTAAAAAAACGTTTTCTAATAACTGTTTTCGATACTTTCAGAAATAACCCCACTATTGAATTATTTTTTGAAAAAAATTAAAATTTGACAGATAGTGCGAATCACGTGACTACTATTTTTCTGCTTAATTTTCATCTCGATCGCAGCAGAACTTGATGCCAATGTCAAATTTCGAATAAGCTATTAATAAAAAAAATCCCATATGATGCGGACTTTACTGGTCACACTGTATAACTACTTAAATGAATTTTGAAAAAAGGACAAAGAACCTATATTATTATTTTATTAAAAGAACTTTTATTCCAATTTTAAGTCCTTCTCCAATTTAGTTTCTGAGATACAGAAATTCGCATAAAAATTTCAACCACCGTTTTTACCTCCTTTGGGGTTGACTTTCGAAAAATCCGTTCTTAGTGGCTGCCTACGTTATAAGAACAATAGATCCTCAAAATTTCATGACTCTAGGATCAGGCGTTTAGGCTGGGCGTTGATTTAATAATAATTAATGAATTAATAGGCTTGGTATATCATACACGCGAATATTGAAGGTAAAATAAAATATGTCCATCATACTTGGTCCAGTTGTCACCTAATTGGCCTTGTACTTTTCCTAACGAATATTACTCGATAAAAAAGAGTTACGACGCAACGAACAAGCAACTCAAACATAATTTAGACACTGATCTGACAGCGAACAGACTCCGCAACGAAATTCTATTTCGAATAAAATATTTCATTAAAGCAAACGCAAATAGAAGATTCGAATAATAATATGCAAAGAATATAATATGAAAAGGCTAGGTATAACTAAGCCAATGATTTTACTAAGCTGTCAGTATAGATGCTGCAAGAAAACTTGAATAGAAGATACTGCTTTTATGTAATCTTAAGGCTCGTTGCTCACTTTAAACAATATTTTTCTATTGTCGTTTTTCGTCGTAATATAGGCGAAGTTTCCTAATAATTCCTATGTCGGGTGACTTTCGCTTGTCAAAATGCTGTTTATCAACGGTATTTTTAATAATTGTCTCTAAATACAGCTACAATACAACTAATAAAGAGCAATTTATTTATACTCATATTAATTATTACTTTGTTTTCCGACGCCTACTCTTTCAGTGAATAATTTAAAAAACACTCCCTGGCGCGACGAAAACTACATGGCTTTATTGGTAGGCGGATAGAGGGATATAATAAACCATAATAAATACATCTCCCTCTCTTACCGGCTTATAAGGAATTTTGTGGCTTGACCAGATACCCAAATCAGGCCACGGCAGATTTTCATGGGCTATATTTTGTCTAGCCGGCTAGTACCAATCGGGTTAGTATCTCCTCTGTGCTACCGCTACCAGATAACAGATGGCAGCTCTTTTTAATGTGGCTTTCCCTGTCGAAATATTAATTTTGAAATAGATTTCTATAATAATTTAATTATTGTTGTAGGTTAGAAGTTAGGTTAGGTGGGACCAGTAAAGTCCGCATCATATGGGATTTTTTTTTATTAATAGCTTTATTCGAAATTTAACTTTGGCATCAGGTTCTGCTTCGATCGAGATGAAAATTAAGCAAAAAATAGTAGTCACGTGATTCGTATTATTTATCAAATTTTAATTTTTTCCAAAAAATAATTCAAAAGCGGGGTTATTTCTTAAAATATCGAAAAAAGTTATTAGAAAAAGTTTTTTTAAATGCAGTTTCTAGCCCACATGCCAAATTTCGGCTGCATAGGATAATTTTGATTTTTACCCACCACTAAAGTTTATTTTCCACTTAATGAACACTTTACTGATGACACTGTGTTCTTTTTTGTCTTAATATTAAGGTGTATTACTTTCAGACACAAACTACGTTTTCAAAAATACTTATTTTGTGAAATTACCTTATACAGGGTCAAAAACAAATAAACTTTGCATCACATGCGACCAAATTTTAATAGTCCAATTTTGATTTTGTAGAAAAACACACATTTAATATGCGGCGCTACTTTAAAGAAAATCTATCTGAAATAAAGCATTGTCAAAACTAAGAAGTTTTATGTAGGTTGCGTTGAGTCTTATTTTGCAAAAGTGGTGCAATTTACAAAACATGGGTAAAAAATCAAAATTATCTTATGCAGCTAAAATTTTGCATGTGGGATATAAACTGCATTTCAAAAAACTTTTTCCAATAACTTTTTTCGAAACTTTCAGAAATAACCCTACTTTTGAATTATTTTTTGGAAAAAATTAAAATTTGACAGATAATGCGAATCACGTGACTACTATTTTTTTTGCTTAATTTTCATCTCGATCGAAGCAGAACTTGATGCCAAAGTGAAATTTCGAATAAAGTTATTAATAAAAAAAATCCCATATGATGCGGACTTTACTGGTCACACTGTATTTATATCGTTTTAAAGTTTATTTTCTACTATGAAATTGTCTTTTTTGGACTATTCTGGTTTTTCTCCTGCACTCATTTAGCTATCGGTTTGGTTTTAAAATATTTTTTTGATAAAACCATTGTTTTGTTACGCATTTATTTTTGGTAAATCCGTGATATATTTACAATTCTGATAAATAATCAAGTTTCAATGTAAAACAAGCCTTAATATATTTAAATACGTTTAATATTCACGACTTAAATTGTCACAATTTGAAAAAGACGTTTCTATAGCCAAGCTTGTTAAAAACTACTTTCCGACTTCAAAGTTTTTCTTTGTGCTTTCCGTTAAAATAATGGAAGTAAATATACATTTCTATTAAATGTTTTGTATTAATCATCTTGGGAATTGTTTTATAAAAATCTTAGAAAATCCAAAATGAAACTATTTTTAATTTTTATAATATCTATCTTTGTATCACACGGACTATACTTGAGAAATTCAAACTGTCAAAATAGTTATACATGTACCTACAGGTTGACGACAGATAATTTCGTACACTAAACTGTGACACTAAATGCAACTTTTACCTTTATTACCTTTGTAACGTGTCAATTGTTATCATTATTGAAAAAGCAAGAATACCAATATGTTTAGTAGAAATAAAGTGGTCTTATGGAAAAATAGCTGATCATTTTAGAGTACCTAGAAGTAGTGTTCAAGGAACTGTAAAAAACAGGCGCTATCATCAAACACTTGAAAGGTCTGTTGGGTCTGGTTTAAATAATAGAAAATCATCAAATAAAGAAGACCGAAATTTGGTGGAGTATTTAAGGCAAAATTCATTTGAAACTGCAGTATCCGCTATGCGCATAACAGGATTCCCTGCTTCAATTAAAACTGCGCAACGCCTTGTTACCTTATATATTTTGTTACCCTATATATTTTGTTACCTTATATATTTTGTTACCTTATCTATTTTGCTACCTTATATATTTTGTTACCTTATATATTTTGTTATATATATATATATCTCCTTACCGATTTGGTAAGTACATTAAAGACATGTTAATGCAACAACAAAGGTAGGTCATACGAGTATTATTATTGTTATTATAATATATTATAATGTTGGTCATAAACCTGCCTACTTTTGTTAATTCTAACACGACGTCTATCTTCTCGCCCTGTCGCGAATATATATATCTATTTACCTATATCTTGTTACCTTATATATTTTGTTACCTTATTTACTTTGTTACCTTATATATTATCTATTTTGTTACCTTATATATGATCTATTTTGTTACCTTATATATCTTGTTACCTTATATATTTTGTTACCTTATATATCTTGTTACCTTATATATTTTGTTACCTTATATATTTTGTTACCCTATATATTTATATATTTTGTTACCTTATATATTTTGTTACCTTATATATTTTGTTACCTTATATATTTTGTTACCTTATATATTTTGTTACCTTATATATTTGTTACCTTATATATTTTGTTACCTTATATATTTTGTTACCTTATATATTTTGTTACCTTATCTATTTTGTTACCTTATATATCGTGTTACCTTATATATCTTGTTACCTTATGTATTTTGTTACCTTATATATTTTGTTACCTTATATATTTTGTTACCTTATATATTTTGTTACCTTATATATTTTGTTACCTTATATATCTTGTTACCTTATATATTTTGTTACCTTATATACCTTGTTACCTTATATACCTTGTTACCTTATATATTTTGTTAGCTTATATATTTTGTTACCTTATATATTTTGTTACCTTAAAGACAATGTTCCGAATTAAGAAATCGAGCAGCTGCATCCAAACCGTTTTTAAAAAATAGTGATAAGGAACAAAGAATTGGGTTTGCTATGCAATATTTACCAGAAAATGATTTTTTTTTGGCAAAATGTTGTTTCCGTCTACATATTATGGAAGGATTCGAGTATATAGACACCAATTTCCCGATATGATGAGAAGTACCTATACTCAAAAAAAGCAAACCAGTGGACGTTTCTCCGTTAATGTGTGGGCTTGGATAAGTGTTTACGGTGCAGGTGTATGCTGGAATATTGGTGGAACACTAAACAGTAATATATATCTTCAGATGTTGGAAAATGTTTTTCTTCCTTCTGCCGCGATAGTTTTTAAAGGAAATAACTTATAGTTCAGCAGGATAACTGCCCTGTGCGTACTGCAAGAAATATAGGAAACTGGTTTAGACAAAACAACGTAACGTGTCTGCCTCGGTGCTCAAGAAGTCCTGATTGAAATCCAATTGAAAAAAATGTACAAAAAAAATTTTAAACCACAGAATGATTAGAGTTATTTGATAAAACAGAAGAAATTTGGGAAGGGCTAACTCCGGATTACACCAGAAGTATCATTTTGTCAACGCCAAGAAGATCACGATTAGTGTTAGAATCCAATGGCGCAGCAATTAAATATTAGTATTTTGTTTGTTAATAAATTTACCCTTTTTGGCTTTATACTTTTATTGTTTTCCTGGTATTATTTCATAATTTTCTTATTTCGTGGCTGTAATTTAAACACAAACATATTTAGAAATAACCATTGGTGGTAAAAAATCGTACATATAATAATTTACAGCTATGTATATAGCTGGTGTTCTATCCAGGTATAAGCAGCAAGGTGAAAACCCATTTCACCCAATTTTGTTGTAATTGAGTTATGTAGGGGTGGAGTGTACGAATTTATATGTCGTCAACTGTGCATGTATAAAATAAACATTGATAAAATTGTCCCTATATTTTTATTATTACTTCTTTCTTTTTCTAAATATTTTTGCGAACCTATTTCTATAATAAGTGTAATAATAAAATCTCCCAAGACACTACTTGTAGAGTGAAATACTGAAAATATACATAAAATAAAAAAAAGTTATGCGCTTTATTTGGATCGTCTACTTAAGTATTCTGACAACGTCCCGGAACAAAATACGATTCTTTCCGTTTTTGAAATACAGCCCAAATTTCATAAATTTACTCTGCCGGCGTTCTACATCAATATAACGAAGTGTTTATTACAACTTTTGGTGTATACAGGGAGAAATTTCTGGAAATTTTCTTAATTAAAAAAATATATTTATTTGGTAAATTATTAACAGTGTTTCACATCGACACGACATGGAGCTTAGCTTAGAGCTTCGTCCTCTTGACGATATCCTCGTATACTGGTTCAAGTAAAACGTTGAGTTTTCTTTTTTTGAATGAAAGGAAAACTTTTTCTGATATTTATTTGTATTTAAAAAGGTTTCCTGTAATTATTATTTTAGTTATTCGATTATGGCATTATCCTTCATATTAAAAAGTCCATTCAATTCAATGTATACCAAAAAAATGAATGTACCGTGCGAGCAAAAATTATTTGCATCAAAGAGGGCCTTGCATCTAAGGACGTAATGCTTAGCCGTAAAGCTTAATACTTGTTGGGTGTCAGTAACTACCTGAATTAACTATCAATCAGTTATTCCGTCATCTTTGACAGCCGTTACAAGTAGCTTGATTCATCGCTAATTATTTTTCCAATTTCTTGAACAATTCACACAATGGGCTTTACGGAACAGCACAAAACATTCATAGTTGAAGCGTATTTTCGAAACGGGGTTAGAGTAAATGGTGAGTGGCAATACAATCCGGGTTTGTGCATGGACGATTTTTACCAACATTTTGATTTTGAAAGACGCAGGAATTACTCTCAATGGTTTACCCAAAATTTATTGGAAAGAAATGATTTATTAGACCTGACATTTTTTTCGGATGAAGCCTGGTTCCACCTCTCCGGTTATGCGAATTCTCAGAATACACGCATGTGGAGTACTAGTGAAAATCCCCATTTTTTTGTAGAGTCCACATTGTACCCTAAAAAAATTGGTGTCTGGTTAGCTGTTTCCCGAAGAAGAATTGTTGGCCCTTTTTTTTTCATGAGGCAGTTACAGCACAGCGGTATAGAGACAATATTTTGAATACATTTGTGGGGCAATTACTTGACGACGAACTACGTTTTGGATATTTTCAACAGGACGGTGCAACCGCCCATACAGCCGCCAAAACTATTAACTACTTACGCAATTTTTTCGACGACAGATTGATCGGTTTTCGATCAGACATTGAATTCATGTAGATCACCTTGTTTAACGGTTATGGATTACTTTGTTTTCCTCATTAAAAGAACACTATTTTTAAAACGCCAGTTGCAAATTTAGAACAATTACAAATAAGGATTATCCGAGAATGTAGTAACATTTCTCCAGAGATGCTTGTCAACACTTTCGAAAATATGTAGAGACATGTGAATTTATGCTTGGAGCATGGCGGTGGCCAATTTCAGCAATTTATGTAATTAATTTCTTTTTCTTTCTGTATATTCTTACTTTGTTAATTTTGTAAACAACAAAAATAAATTTGTATTTGTCTACTTATTTTATTACTCATTAGTTTGGCATATCATGTCATAATATGAATTTGACAAAATTTTAACCTAGATTTGGTTAGATATATCGTCCCCATATCATTGTGATCTAAACCAAGCCCTACGTTTTTTAATCCAAGCCCTCTGATGCAAATAATTTTTGCTCGCACGGTATTAACGAGGAAAGTGGCCTGCAAAGTAATTGGCCGAAACGCATTAGTTTCTATTTGATTTTTACACAATAGAAGAACCCCTCAAACATAGATTTTATTGCAGGGAAATATACAACTTTCAAGACCTAAAATAATCCTGAAAACTTCTTATGGGTATCAGAAAAAAATATGAGAACTTATCGACTTGATATTTTATACATAATCTGAGAAAATCGCTTTTCCTGGCTTTTCTTTAAAAAGTTTTCCCGAAAGGTCTTCTTTTGCAAAATATATAAACAGTTTTTACGGAGATAAATCCTAATGGACGTATTTTGTCTAACCTTTTTCCTTTTTGATACTTTGCTTTGACTTGTAGGTAACATTTTTTTTTTACATATGGTTGATTTTTGTAAGAACGTATACACGGGGTGGTATTTGGAATTAAGTCTGTAAAACACATATTTAATTTCCAAAAACAAGCGAACCATTCTTTTTTAGCGCATTTAAATGGATCGCTAAAAATTCAAGTGTCGATAATATTTTTTCTTTAGACGAAAAGTCAAAAAATACCATTTGCTTGTTTCACCAGAAAGATTTTTGTTTTCTTTGGCCAAAGGCACGGCAAAATTAAATATTCATCAACCCACTTAGACCTTAACAATATGTAAATTATTGGAGACCTTTAGCAAATTACGTTAAGCCTTTATCTGACGCAAATAACGCTAAAGTCTCTGAACCACGTTGAGATTGCATAAAGAATATATTTTTTGTTCACAACATACATAGGTACTTATTAACTCATTATTATACGTAATATTCTAGCAAACATGATGCAAAATCAAAATTTTAAAACACCACTTATAATGTTGCTTACCATGTATGGTAGTAACGGGGGTAGCAGTGATCGAGCCTCATAGAATCCAAAAGACAGAAAACAGTAAAACACATGAACACTCAACAAGTCTGCACAAATATTATGTCTTTAAGTACTATACAAGGTATTCCACAAAACGACCAGATCGTCGAGAGTTTTTTTTGCAAAATCGTTTATAATTTCGTCGATATTGAATGTTTTACCAAACTCGTGTTCGATACTGATTAAGAATAAATCCAAAAGGCGTTGGTGTCTCATGGTATTACGTAAATGGGTTTTTACTATTTTAAGTTTGGAAAAAGATCGTTCCGCTGAAGCCACACTAACTGGTAAAGTTAGAAATAACATCATTGCACTTGATGCATATGGAAAATTTAAAGAACACTGATTTTTTATTAATAAATGATCCGCAAGTTCAGGCACTGTTTTGAATTTTGAAATACTATATCCAAGTCCCTTTTTGAGGCTTAAAATTTGACTAGAAAAGTCAATAGATAAGTCTTTATGCTATATCGTTTGTAAATTCCGTGCATTCACGTATAATTCTTCTTCACTGAACGAAGTTAAATTCTCAGGATATAATAAAAATAATAGTTATTTATGTACCAAGGCAGTAAAGTGATTCTTTATCGGACGAGTTTGAAATTATGAGATGAGCGAGCGAAGCGAATAACAGGCGAGTCGATAAAGACACTTTACTGACGTGGTGCATACAAACTTTTATCGCCAACCGTTCAGAATTCATAAAATAAAAAATTGAGGTATAACTCATCGCATTTTATTATAACAAAGAAAACAGCAAATATACACGTCAAAAATGATACGTCAAAAAATTTCGGCTGACCACGTGCGTATTCCCAAGCACCCCTAAAAAAATGTGACCTACTATTTATCGAGCTGTAATAGGGAGAGGCGTGACAGTGACAGACGATTTTTTAGGACACGTCAGAAAATTTCTTCCGACCACGTGCGTATTCCAAAGCACCCCTCAATAAAAAATTTGCGGAGGGTAAAAATTTTTCTAATTTGGTCTCGAAACAGGTCTATTTCGAACTCGCTAGCGCGTTCGAAATAGATCTAATTCAAACTCCGAATTTTATTATTTAAAGGTTGGCCCTACATGGCATGTTTTTTTTTCACCGTTTAGCATAGCATTCTAGATAACTAATATTTTTTAGTCCAAATATGCAAAATACTACACGAACCCACGTATGTGTGTTTGGTTGCCTAGATCTACAAATCTGTATGTATTGTTTTAGTTCATTAAAAAACACATATTAAATAATAACTTTATTGACGGAGAACTATTTTGCTTTTGTAGATGCTTCAAGCTATCATTTTCTGCCAAATCCTATCCAAAATTCAATCTACTAACCTTCCAATGTCGATTTTAACTACAACTTTATTTGAATTTTCCATCTTCCCTATACTAAATTGCAATGCCGTGACGTAAAATCACGTCTTTTGAAATTCGAAAAAAAGTAGCACAATTGCCCGAATTTCCGAACGCTCTGTGTATGTACCGAATGTACAAGGATCACACAACGTATTTCGTCCAATTTCAAATCTCATATCGCTAAAATAACTTTAGAATCTCGTGGTGAAAATGGGTCAATAAATCAAAAAATGACAGTTCGCAAAATAATTTATTTGCCCAGAGGCTACTATGATAAAAAATAGTATTACCAACATAAAATTTAGACATAAAAATTTACAAAATTTGAAGGATTTATTTTCTTTTTAAATATATGTTTTTATTGAAAAAACTACAAATTAGAAAAAATGGTATAACGTACGTGTTATATAAAGCAGTTTTAAGCACTTGTCCCGTTATAAAACTCGCCGCAAGCGGCTCGTTTTTTAACATGGACGCATGCTATAAAATGATGCTTTATAAAACGTGTACGTTAATATACTATTATCTGCCGCATTTGCGCAAACATTTTCCCTAACTATAAATATTTTTTTAAATCCTAGTTTTTCCAAATGCGTATCTATTTAACCATTGAAATAGTACAAGTGCTCTGTTTAAAATTTTTGAACGGGAAGAGTATAGAGAACAATATAAATTCCATTCCAATACTGACCAACGGCCGTCCAACTGAACATTTATAAAAATGCAAAAGCACCTAAAAACCCAACGTATTATTTGAAAAGCATAAAAGTATGCAGAATCAGGTTTAGTCTATGCAAATAACATACAAAGTTCGCTCTAGATTTCAAACGCTTCTCATTTTCCATAACTCAAACAGCTTTGCCGGTTTTGCAAAAATTGTTTAAATTATTGCTGGGAAAATTGCTGCTTTTTATTTTCAGAGGAAATAGTTATATGTTTTTGGCTATAACATAAATGTTATAAAATTATAAAAAAAGTATTAACAGTGAAAAATAAATTTTTTTAACGTTGACTCAGACATAATCCCAGAGCTATCTATCTTCCCATTGTTTTAATGTAAGTTAAGTTGACTACATTGTATTTCTGTTTACATTTTGCGCCTTTTTATCTTTCAACTTTCACAATTACATTTTTTTTTCCTTAAAAAGGCGTGTTTATATCGAAAATATCAACAAAAAAAATGAATGGGTGGGGTGTGCTTATCATTTATTTGCGAGCTTGTGCATGAGTCATCTTAAAATTTATTCAATATTCATAGCCAATAACTTTTCCAATTTTTTGTTGACATGATATATTTGGGATTTGGAATTTTTTAAATTCTGGATGGGTGTTTAAATTACAATTGGTCAAATGCAAATGATATCTAAATGGTTAATCCAATCAAATTTGATTTTTTTTAAAGGATGGTTTGTTTATTTTTATGTTTTAAAAATTTAGGTTTAATTTTATTTGGGTCTAGCCAATAAAATTAGATATTATGAGTATCAGTTTTTTTTAAAAACTACGCCATTCAGAGATAATAAAAAATAGAAGTGGTATTATAGGAATGGACTTTTAAAAATGGCGTATTTAAATTTATTTAATAAAGACGATCAAGTGCAAGTGTAAGTGTTTCGTTTCATGCTATTTCCTGTTTTATACATCTTGTCATAATTTGACCAATGAAACTAACCTGAAAATATACTGATGTCATATCTCCGACCTTCTATGATATAGTACACGGCACGAATTCTCTCGTTTTAAAACAGGTGACAGCAGAAATTTGTCGTCATCGATCTGCTGATATTGGGGCATAATAATATCCCCAGATTAGTAGTGGACCGTAATGAGCCCAAACACCGAGTTATGAATTGCGTTTTTGTACTTCTTGTTACATTTAATTACGTTTTTAAAATATTTAGCGGTTATGGTGCCTTTTATGTTTACTTACAATTATTATTCATTTGACCAAAAATTTACAGGTTAAAATTTTTAATTCTTTTTTATTAGGGATCATAATTGTTATTGTTTGCCTTGCACGTTAGTTTGTTTTCATCGATAAGTAATAAGTTTCATTTGATCTGAACGCCGTTTTTGTCGAAAAGTTAGTTTGTGAAATTTTTGTTCTTAAAATGTTTGTTCGTAAAGGTTAGATTTCTAATGTATACTTTTTGCATTTTGCATTATATAGGTATCCTTTTCTGTTTCAAGAAAAATAAGTAGAAATTACTTCTATGACTTAGGTAGGTAGGGGAGAGTTGGGCAAAACCGGGCACAACCGAGTTCTGCCAAATATTTGTTGCCGTATATACGTACCTTACATAAGTGAAATTATTATTAGATATTAATATTAATATTGTTTGTATGGCAATAAAATAAAGCTTTTAACTTTATGTTAGCCCACATACAAGTTTAGGAATATAACTGTATCATAACCAACCAATTCCATAAAAATCATATTTGGGTCTACGTACCTTACGTAAGTCATAATATATGGGGATTTCCTTGACAGTAAATGTAATATCTGACTGAATTCAATTAGATTATGTTGAACTGTAGGTACCTATTACCTATAGTATTTTACCTATACCTAGGTATAATCTGAAGAAATAAAACAAAAAACATTATGTTGTAAATATGAGTGACAGAGTCCTATTTGACATAGTCCTATTTAAAGTTGCGTTTCAGTTAATTTAGTATTTTCAAGGTTTGGATAATTATAATATTATATAGTTTTTAAATCTATTTTGACACTTTATCTTTAAACCATATAAAGACTCATGTTTATTATTACCTACCTTAAATTATAATATTTATAAAACCAAACTTTAAAAATAAATTATTATTATTATTATTTGGCAATATTAAAGCGGTAAAACTAATAAGACTATTCCATCAATTGTTTTAGAAGGTGCCACATGTATAATTTTTAAGTCCGGTCCTGGAATTCATGCCAACTTATAAAAATTTAATAGCCCAGAATTGTCAGAGTGTCACGTGGCTTGGAATCCATCTTGCAAGAGGATTTAAAATTTTTACTTATACAGGGTGTTCATTTGAAAACTTCCCACCTCGATTTTCCTGCTTTAAAATGAAAATGTGGAAAATCGCTCGGACCCGTCGATTTTTAGTTCGAGGGGGACATCTTTCGCGTATATTGTTAATCTTGTTACTTCAAGCCCCTAGGAGGGAGGGGGGGTAAGATCTAAATCTTAAATGGATACCCCTATTTTATATACTTTTTTTGGATTCTGCAAAAAATTCTGAACATTTTTTAATAAAAGCATTATTAGTCTATACTTAACAGTTTCCGAAATATTGACTCTTGAAAAAATACATTTTTGAACTTTGACAGCGTCTAGCTTTCTAATTGTACGTCTTAGAGCAAAACGGCTTACATGTCCCTATCTTCGATTTTTATTATCTTTCCAATAGTGTCAACTTCCGGTCAAACCGGAAGTACTATATTTCTTACATCCATCCATTTAAGATTTAGATCTTACCCCCCCTCCCTCCTAGGGGCTTAACGTAACAAGATTGACAATATACGCGAAAGATGTCCCCCTCGAACTAAAAATCGACGGGTCCGAGCGATTTTCCACATTTTTATTTTAAAGCAGGAAAATCGAGGTGGGAAGTTTTCAAATAAACACCCTGTATATTGATTTACACAACACGTAAAATCCTTTTTCATTACAGTTTCACAATAACCTAACTTTTTTTTATCATTCTAATGTCAAAATTTCAAAATTGTCATATTTAGTTTTCTTATTTTCACTTGCTACCGATAGGGCGCAGAGGTTGCCACATTTACCAGACTCTACAACAGTGTGGAATATTCCGAATAATATACCTTCTGTTCTGCTGTAAAATTAAATTTTCGATTGGCTATCAGCTGCTAACAGATTTTGTTGAACCCGGTCTTATGCGCCGCCATAACACTGGTAAATTCACAATAGTTACAAATTGAGTCGATTTAATCTCTTGTCGTTGGGTTTCATTTACAGCGGTGATTTTGGCGCGAAGGAGGCCTCTTTTCCAGAATTAGGGGAAGGTTGCTCATATTGGACCAATTTCCAGATTTCTTATCATAAATCCCGATAATAACGCAAAATCGATCTTGACGCTATTTATTTATTCATTTATTTAATAAATAAATAGCTTCAAGCCTTAGTATACTTTAGTATGTTGTTCAACTGCAGAATTTTTTGCAGAATTTTATTTCAAAGTATCTATGATATACCAGGCTATAAAAAACCTCTGCAAGTGGTTCAATATAGGAAACCGGTTGCCTAAATTGCACCTAGGGGTTCCAAAATTGGACCACATGATTTAAATCGGAAGCTTAGGTGTTAAATAAATAAATAAAAAATTAAATTGTTGGTATAGGAAGTTTTATACTTATATTTCAAAAAAACATCAAATTTACGATCAAAATTTCGGTACAAGACATCCCAATGCAAAAAAAAGTACCTATTAGTTTCCTATATTGGACCAGTCATAGTTTTGATTTTTAACTCAAAAAAAAATTTTTTTTTTAGCAATATTGAAATGGTGTTAGTTAGGTAGGACATTAACTTATTTAAAGAGAAACATTATTTTTGGACAATTTGGAAAAATTGTCTAAATTGGACCGGTTCAATTTTGGCAATCACCCAGTGGTCCAATTTAAGCAACTACCACGTGTTTTACAAAACCACCCAGGAAAGAAACAAGAAAAAACAAATATGGCATGGTAATAGGAGAAATAAAAAGAGAAAAACTTACTTGATAACTTGCATAAAAAAGATTTTGCTTAGAGTTTTATGGTTCTAAGGTAAATTCTTAGGAAAATCCTAAAAATATTACATTAATATTGTGTAAATTACGTTTTGCTCTGTACACGCCAAGCACTAACGGCCAACTAGTTGAGTTTGTTGCCGACCAAAGGTTCTGGATGGAAGTATGTTACAGTGTTGCCAGATGATATGGCACTTGTTTAGTTTCGGAGAAATATACTGTGGTCCAATTTAGGTAGCGGTTCAATATAGGCAACCTTCCCCTATAGCTTTCGTACGTATTTAACCGATTGCAATGTCGAGAAATTTCTTTAACAATAAATGCAGAAACCTTGCAAATACTTTTATTTATTTTATGCACAAATTTAAATCGTGCAACAAGAAGAAATGCCGTGCGGAAATGCGTTATATTGAAAAACGACCTTTTTCCTTAAAGAAGGGAACGCAAACTCCGTAATAGGGAGAATTGTGTCAAGTATAATAAATGGCGTAGTCGCATGTTTTCGATTTAATTAGTTTATTAAATAATAAGTGGTTAAAGACAAAAACAACACATTATTTGTTATATCGTGGACAGGTTTTAGTATTGAAAATACTACTGGGATCGTTTTTATACAAACTTTGCATTGGTGTCGCGGTGTCGATCTGTCACGACCCAACACCGCAATATCTCGAGCGGTCTTGTAACATAATACTTGGTAAATATAAATATGAATAACAGCGTAAAGTCGGCAAGTAAATAATGTTTAGTTTTAGTTTGTGTTTAAAGAATGCCATAATAATTTTGTTAAAAAGTGTTTTATTGAGATTATGTATATTTATGTTTTGAAGACTGTCATAATAATTTTGTTAAATAAGGTAAGTTCACGTTATTTAAATCGGAATACGATATCGAAAAAAAAAGAGTGGGAGGCAAAAAGTGGGAGCACAATAATTGCATATACAGGGTCCGCCCAAATTTGGTTAACAAATGGGATAATTTTTTTATTATTGATTTCTCAGAAAATGTTATTGTACATAAAAGTTTTGCATCTTGAGTAAATCATTTTGACGTATTCAAATCTTCTGTGGCATATACAGGGTGAAAATAAAATAGAAAAATATGACGTCAGTGACTCAAAATTTTTTAAAAAATTTAAAAACTGAAACAGCCATATTAAAGAACTGATAAATCCAAGATAAAAAGTTAAAAAAAGTTTTTTTCTAGTGCTAATAGTTGTCAAGAAAAGTCAAATTAAAAATCTAATTTTTGCCATTATTGAATTTTTACACTTTTCATATTAACTTTACGTCATATTAACTGTTAATATGGCTGTTTCAGTTTTTAAATTTTTAAAACTTTTTTTGAGTCACTGACGTCATATTTTTCTATTTTATATTCACCCTGTATATGCCACAGAAGATTTGAATACGTCAAAATGATTTACTTAAGATGCAAACTTTTATGTAGAATAAAATTTTCTGAGAAATCAATAATAAAAAATTATCCCATTTGTTAATCAAATTTGGGCGGACCCTGTAGAATTAAAAAACATTTTTTAAACTTTTACAAAATACAAATTAAAATGTGGGCTTTAATTATATCACATAGGACATTAAAATTTTAAAGCTGTGTCAGGTATTTTTAATACATAGGATGCTTGCGTAAGGTGCAAGATCTGTGAATTTTTTTTAAGCGGTGGTCCAATCTTATGCACGGTTATTCCTGTAAATTTATACAGTGTTTATCAGCATCGGCCTTACATGAGGCTTGTCCGAAAAAACGCTCGGACACGTCGATTGGTATTTCAAGTTGCGCATTTTTTCAATAAACACTTTTTATACAGGGTGTGTCATGTAACAGTGACCAATATCAACTTTCTTATTTTAAATGCAACACCCTTTATATTATTTAATTTTTGGATTCTTCAGAAAATTGTAGACATATTTCATGTACAATACCCTATACCTATCTTCAACGGTTTCGGAAATATTATTGTTTTCAAACTTATAAGTAACACTGCTTATTTCTTGACAATGCCAGTGTATAAAACAAAAATAGTATATTAAAGTACACGTTTCATAAGAAGCGGTTTTAGCGCACGCGTCTATTTTAAAAAACGAGCCACGAAGTGGCGAGTTTTTTTATTGACAGGTGCGCTAAAACGCCTTATGAAACATGTGCTTTATACATTTTTTTCTATTTCACCTTTTATAATCAAGAAAAATACATTTTAAAAAGAAAATTAATCCTTCAAATTTTGTAAATTTTTATGTCTAAATTTTATGTTGGTAATACTATTTTTTACTCTGCACAACAAAAATTATTTTGCAAACTGTCATTTTTTGATTTATTGACCCATTTTCACCACGAGATTCTGAAGTTATTTTAGCGATATGAGATTTGAAATTGGACGGAATACGTTGTGTGATCCTTGTACATTCGGTACATATACAGAGCGTTCGGAAATTCGGGCGATTTAACTACTTTTTTTCGAATTTCAAAAGACGTGATTTTACAAGTCAACGAAATAAAACATTTAAATGTTACCAACATCAAATAAAGAAAAAACGCGTATCGAAATAGCTTCATTACGATACGCAAATGCGTATCGTACTGAGCTTATTATGAACGTGAAATAGAAAAAAATAATTATCGCCATTTAAATTACCTTTAATGAAAAAGGGACCTATGGTATGATCTCCAACTATTCCTGCCCAAACATTAACCTTTTCAGGATATTGCGTATGTTCTTCTCTCACACTGAAATGTAATAAATCTGAAAATATTTAATATTTCCGAAACAGTTGAAGATAGGTATAGAATATTGTATATAAAATATGTCTAAAATTTTCTGAAATATCCAAAAATTGAATAATATACGGGGTATTGCATTTAAAATAACAAATTTGGTATTGGTCACTGTTACATGACACACCCTGTATAAAAAGTTTTTATTGAAAAAAAAAATGCGCAACTAGAACTACCAATCGACATGTCCGAGCGTTTTTTCGGACACATCTCCATGTATTTATTATCGAATTTATTCCATTTAGCTGATACACACTGTATAATCTTCTAACTAATAACTTCTAACCATACACATTTTTTAATTTTAAATCTGCCACAGAAACACGAATTTTGCTCTCTGTTTTGTATATTGTCGCCCCATCAAAAGCTCATTTGTCACTTTCTACACAGTCTCGCAATCATAATAACCTTTAAAAGCACAATGATCTTTTAATTTCCCAAAGAAATCTAATCAAAAAATCCCCAATTTCAGCTGAACAATACCGCCAAAAATTTAATTAAACCCCGTAGAACAACCCTCAATTTAGCCACTATCCACTTGTCAAAACAAATTGGACTATCTAATTTATTCTTCGAGTGAAATTTCTTGGTGAATTCCTTGTTCAACGGGCCTTAAGATGGCATCTTGTATTCATAAGAATGACGAAGACTTTTAAAGCTGATTTTTCATTTAAAATTATTGGACCAGATTACGATGATCTAGTAGCCCATGCACCCATACTTGTTTTTCAGTGACCCTTACTTTGCTTTAATCCTTATGAGACGAGGAGTTATTAACTTATACTTTTAAACAGAAAACCATACCCTTAAGACGTTAATAAACGTCTGTTGTTCCCGGATTAAAAAAAAAATTACTAATTAAAAAGTATCTCATTTTTTAAAAATAATAGTTTGTGCTGACTGTTAGTATACAGGGTGTTATTTAAGTATGTGGCCAAACTCCAAGGGGTGCTTCTTTAAGTGACTTTAAGAAAAAAAGTTCATATAAACATGGCTCCGAAAATGCATACTTTTTACGATACAGGGTGTCAAACTTTAAAAAAAAAATGTTCGTAAATATCTCAATACTCTTTTATTCGATTTTGTTGAAATTTGGCAATTCTGTTCGTAATAACAAGAGGATAATTTAGCCTAAACTATATTAAAATTATTAAGTTCAGTGGCGTCCCGGAAGACAGTCCAAGCTAATATTTTTGACAAAAAAATTGCGCGCCTCTGACTTTTTTTAAAATCTATGTATTATTTTCGGGGGTAAGTGCACAAGTGCGGGCATTTTCGTAAAATATGAAAACAAACGATTGCAATTTGTAAAAAAAACACATTGAATAAAAAAATGATCTGGTTATTTTTATGCACGAGTGTAATTTATTTGAATATTTCCCAAATTAATTAAGAACTCGAATCAAGTAAATTTAAATATTTTATTTAACAGAAAATACTAACAATAAATTTAAAATGCTTAAAAATTACAAGAATTGCAATAAAAAGTACAATTATTGTAATTAACAATATTTTGCTTTGAATTCGTAGACATGGTGGTTGATGCAGTCAACGAGCGAGAGCTTATTTCGGCGGGGGACTCTCTTGAGCTTGACGGTTGGTCATTGTCCCGCATTTTTTCACTCAAAAGCATATGGTGGTTCTCATCCATCTGAATGTAAGGCGTCAGTGACTTGGTATTTGAGTGTCCACTTAGTTTAATTAACTGTTGTTCTCCAACACCTTTTTTGCCAAGTTTTGATACGGCGGTTGCTCGTAAGCTATGATTCGTCAGTTTGATATTTTTATTGGTGAGGCCTGACTTTTCCGCTTGTGTAGAGGTCCATTTATTCATCAAATTTCGTCCAACCGGTATGCTTTTGTACCATTTTCCTGATTCCCAGAAAGGATTCACGGTGAGAAAAAGTCGTTTGCATTTTATTGCTTGCCTTTTCTGCATGAATTTCTTATATAGTCGGATAGGGCAGATGTTCGGGTTTACTTTATTCCTGACCAACCATTTCGAGGATGCGCAGGGCTTATTTCCTCCTTGAGTAGTCTTGGTAAAAAGCGGATTGTACTCTATTCGTCCCGTCTTCTGACCCGCGTGATCCAGTTCTTCTTTAAGATGGTTTGTTAAACACCTTGGGTCTTCTCCACGCCAGACCAGCTCGTAGGATAAAACAAAAAACATCTTTTTTTGCAAACCGTCGGGGGTTTCCTCGTCGCAAGTCTCTACTATTTTGATGAATTCGTCGTGCTTTAGAAAAACTAAGCTTTGTTTTCTTTTTTCCGGCTCCTGCTGTAGTTGTTTCCGTTTAGCATTTTTGGCATCACGGGATGATTTGAACTGAATGTCACTGAATGGGTTGAAAATAATATTGTAATCTCTGTGATACTTATTCATCAACAATTTAGCGGTAACATTCCATGTAGTTTTGACATTATAATCTTTATAGTCCTCACCATTTTGCTTTTTCATATTAAACGCCCAGTCCTTCAAGATATCTGCCAGTTTTGAAACATTAGTGTTTTCATCAAGAACGTGCCCCCTTTCCTTGCAAAAACACATGAACTGCCGCCAAATATAGTCGTGATTTGATGCAGTATTCTTTGGAATGGCTTCTGTTATTTTCTGCTCTATTTCGAGAATAGATTCTTCGCCAAAATGAGACATTTTTGTAGTAAAATTACGTCTACGGAAAAGTTCAATAGCGTTGTTTACAAAAAAACAAAAAAATTTACGTTGCCACGGGTTATCCCAATGCAAAGAGATAGTTATTAACAATTCTTGACAAAATGAAAGGAAAAAATTCGTTGACATTGACTTTTTTGTCTGCTGTCACTTAATAAGATGACGTTAATTGTCAGAATATTGCATTTTTTGACGTTTGTTAACAATAAAATCCCGCTTTGACGTTTCGTCAACAATATAAACTTGCGATGCAATTTTCGATTTCTGGCAGTGCTGTTTTCGCTGTAATTTTGCGAAAATTGCATTTCTCTTATGGGAACTTTAACATATGAGGGAAATATTCGCTGTAATTTTGCAAAAAATTGCATTTCTCTTATGGGAACTTTAACATATGAGGGAAATATTCGCTGTAATTTTGCGAAAATTGCATTTCTCTTATGGGAACTTTAACATATGAGGGAAATATTCGCTGTAATTTTGCGAAAATTGCATTTCTCTTATGGGAACTTTAACATATGAGGGAAATATTTTAATTAAGCAACTAAAAATGCAACTATTTTATCACCTGAGTTTTTGCATATCTTGCTTTGTTTTCGAGAAAAAAAATAAAAACCACTTTATTGCATGTCCCAGGGACAATAAGAGTAAAACATTCTATTAAGCAATTAAAATTACACGAAAGTCCTCTTTTGAATTTTTTGGCACAGATTAAAACTGTTTTCGATAAAAGAAATTAACATAAAATAATCGCATAACGTAATAAGTTATTACTGCAATGTTTTAAAAGTAACGACTATAACTCTTATTGTTCCGGGGACATGCAATAAAGCGGTTTTTATTTTTTTTCTCGAAAACAAAGCCAGATATGAAAAAAACTCTAGAGATAAAATAGTTGTATTTGTAGTTGCTTAATTCGAAAAAAAAATAAATAATTTTTAAAAAACTCAGTGGCGCGCAATTTTTTTGTCAAAAACTGGATTTAATAATTTTATTGTAATTGAGGCTAAATTACAAACAAAATTGCCAAATTTCAACAAAATTGAATAAAAGAGTATTGAGATATTTAGGAACATCCGATTTTTTTTTAAAGTTTGACACCCTGTATCGTAAAAACTATGCATTTTCAGACCCATGTTTATATGAACTTTTCTTCATAAAATCACTTAAAGAAGCACCCCTTTGAATTTGGCCACATACTTAAATAACACCCTGTATACATCGAATAACCTTAATAAATGTCCGCCGCTTCCCCAACTTAATTAAAAGCTTTGCTAAACAAAAAGAACAGCCCTAAATTCCAAATTTAAAACAAAAATACCCCCGAAAAGCTATCTTGCATCTAAAGAGAGGAAAACCAAAACCGCGTCATTTCTCAACTCATTTCATTTCTTTCAGCCGCCTGCTATTTTACAATAATTACTTCGTTTGTCTTTTTCTTTAAGCGACGTTGCCGGTTGTATTAATTCGAAAAGCTCGCTGCGCTACTCTACTTACTATGTTAGTTACTCTGTAATGTGTTTTGAACACTAGATTCCCTATACGATAATATATTCAATAATAAATTGAGTATAGACTCGACTGCACTTGATCGCTTTTTTTTTATAAGACATGTTTCCAAGCAAAGCACCTGACTCATCAAACACATTTTCCCGATGTATCCATTAAATCATGCAAGGGAAACATACGGGAATAAAACAGGGAAACAAGGGACGCCTCGTTTTGTTCAATATTCCATTAAATTTAATTCAAAAATGTGTTTCCTTTTAAAGATTAAAGTAATATTCCTATACAGAAAAAAACTCCCATTATGTAGTCTTTTGTAAAGTCCTTTGTTATTTATTTTCGTTAAAAAACAATTTCCAGATAAAAACACTTATTATTTGCTTTCTCTGCATTGTTTGTTGGC
Organism: Polydrusus pterygomalis; assembly: GCA_963969555.1. NCBI lineage: Eukaryota > Metazoa > Arthropoda > Insecta > Coleoptera > Curculionidae > Polydrusus > Polydrusus pterygomalis. The sequence continues at coordinate 1,288,317 of OZ018382.1, read as the reverse complement.
GAGCTTCTTTTTCCAAATACAAATTAACAACATATCAGGATCAGAAGCTTCTTTTTCACACCCACACCGGGACGGAACACGACAAATAATAGTACGGGTTGCCAACTTATGTTCGTTGTTCGAGCATCGTTATACCATAAAGTGAGACATACCAATACCAATGCTATAGTAAACGGCACGAATTCTCTCGTTTTAAAACAGATGACAGCAGAAATTTGTCATCGATCAGCTGATATTGGGACATAATAATATCCCCAGATTAGTAGTGGACCGTATTGAGCCCAAACACCGAGTTATGAATTGCGTTTTTGTGCTTTTTGTTACATTTAATTACGTTTTCAAAATATTTTGTGGTTATGGTGCCTTTTATTTTTACTTTCATTGAATTTTAATTACTTTTGTGTAGCAGGTAAGTAACTACTACTATTCATTTGACCAAAAATTTACAAGTAAAATTTTTTAAATTCTTTTTCATTAGGGATTATAATTATTATTGTGTGTCTTGCACGTTAGTTGATTTCGAAATGTTAGTTTGTGAATTTTTGTTCTTAAAATGTATAATTTTTGTATTATCTAGGTATCCTTTTCTGTTCTAAGAAAAATACGTATAAATTATTTCTCTGACTTAGGTAGGTAGGGGAGAGTTGGATAAAACCAGGTAGGTTGATAAAACCGGGTAGTTCTGCCAAATGTCTGTTGCCATCTATACGTACCTTACATCAGTGAAATTATTAGATAATAATATTATTATTGTTTGTATGGCAATAAAATAAAGTTTTTAACATTAAGTTTGCCTACATACAAGTTTAGAAATGTAACCGTATCAATAAATTGCATTGTAACGAACAAATTCTATAAACACCATTTTTGGGTCTACGTACCTTACATAAGTCAAATTAATATGTAATATATAATATATAATATATAATATATAATATATAATATATAATATATAATATATAATATATAATATATAATATATAATATATAATATATAATATATAATATATAATATATAATATATAATATATAATATATAATATATAATATATAATATATAATATATAATATATAATATATAATATATAATATATAATATATAATATATAATATATAATATATAATATATAATATATAATATATAATATATAATATATAATATGGTTTATATTGAACTGTAGAGGTATAGTATTTTACCTATAGGTATAATCTGAACAAAAAAAAATTCTGTTGTTCATATGAGTGACAGAGTCCTATTTAAAGATGCGTTTCAGTTAATTTAGTATTTTCGAGGTTTGGATAATTATAATATTATATAGTTTTTAAATCTATTTTGACACTTTATCTTTAAACCATATAAAAACTCATGTTTATTACTACCTACCCGTTAATTATAATATTTATAAAACAACACCTATCAAAGAATAATTATTATTGGGCAATATTAAAGCGGTAGAACCGATGAGACTGTTGCATTAATTGTTTTAGAAGGTGCCACATGTATAATTTTTAAGTCCGGTCCTGGAATCCATGCCAACTTATAAAAATTTATTAGACCAGAGTTGTCAGAGTGTCACGTGACTTGGAATCCATCTTGCAAAGGGATTTAAAGTTTTTACTATAACAATTTTCGCTCATATCCGCTACTCAATCTTTTTGACACAAAGAATTTTATCATCTCTTTTAATGAGAATATGAATCAAATTTACTAAACCCACACACGGTTTGTACCTATATACAAACGTACTTTAACATTAGACTGCTCTGCTTATTTCCAGAGACGACTTGATTTATCCGGCGTCTTCATTAATATAATCACAAATCTAATATTGGATTATTAATAAGGGTACCTGCACACCTACAGATTTTAAATTCTCCCCTTCACGTGATAAATATGCATGCCATATTTTAAACCCAGGGGTAAATATTAATTTGTACCTCCGAATCCCGCATTTCCATTAGAAATTAATAGAGTTTTGGGAATATAGAGCATACGGGTGATAGAGCCAGTAATAGAATATCAAAAAGTGTTTTTGTTTTATGAAATTTTAAAAACCAGAGTACAAACTCTATAGGTATAAATGAAACAAAGAAACACAGACAAATCTGGTATATCCCACTAACAACGCGGCAGTAGATCTTACTTCCGGTCTCACTAAAACAAATGGTTGTTTGCGAAGACAATTTTTATTAGTTTCCTATAGAAAATGGCGCTATTATTTGAACAATATTGTTTGTGCCACCAGGGATCATCCGAATAAGGATGATCGGTTTTTGGTAGAAATGAACTGCGTGGAGAAACTTACAACAATTTTTCTCTTTTTAACACGCTGTTATTAGCTTCACCTGTATGTTTGTTTGTTTGTCCGTAACCGACTTCTTTGAACACGATTTTGATCCACTTTAAACGGTCAGATTTAATTTAAACTTTGTAGACTTATCAAGAACCGCTGACAATACAATAATCTACACGCAAAAAATTCGCCTGTCAAATTACAGCAGGCTTTTAGTACACCCCCAAGTTAACAAGTCACAAGCCGCCAATGCCCCCCCCCCCCCCCCTAAGAAACCGTTTAACGACTCCCATGACTAGGCTATTGCGATCTTCCCTGCAAGAGTACCTGTTAAAAAAGCTCCAAAGTTCTAGAAAAATGCGTAACTTAAAAGTTTATTAAAAAATTTGCTTCCAGCACTGGTTGGCGCCCCCCCCCCCCTAACATAAAATCCTGGGTGCGCCGCTGACCTATACCGAAAACAGAAAGAAACGTAGTTATTTTTTACAAAAAACAAACAAAATCAAATTTAAACATCGACTATATTATAAATCGCCTTTGATAACATTTATTTTTCGCTAAAAAACACGTCTGATAGTCTGATCTTTAATTTTTTCAATCGCAACAAAAATATTATCGAGGCCTTCACTTTAAGGGTACGAAAATAAACCTTGTGTACATATCTGAGCAAAGAAAATAGAGAAAAGGACTGAAAAAAGATTTAAAACAAAGTGGATCGACGGTCCTTAGGGTGTTTGCTTTTCGCGGGCGAAAAAAGGTATTGGATTATTTTTTTAGCTTGTTTTAAAGTACGGTTTGAATAGTATTCATAAAGGTTTTTGGTGGAAGAAAAAACGGCCAAAATATTTATACTTGTTTGCAAAAATAATTATAACTAATACCTGTAGAGTGGTTTTAAGAAATTATTTTTAAAAAAATTAGCATTTTTGAATACTTATAGAGGTTTGGATTATGTTTTTATACCGACAACCCTAATTTATTTAAATATAAGCTCGAATAAGTCTAGAATAATATATAAACAACATGTATTTTTGCGTGTCGCTCTGGTCCCGAATTAATAAGTTTTTTATTTGTATATACTAATTGTTTTTTTGTCAACGGAAGCACAAATGATTGATGTATTCTTTCTCAAATTAGTAATAGCAGGGTTGTTATTAATTTGGAATACACTGTGACACTTTTAACCCAATAGAATAATAAATATATAGTTTAAAAAAACTAAAAAATACGCTTTAATATTAATCAGACTAAAAAGCGGAAAATAAATATAGTTTAAAATAATTCTTGAAATTCTTAATATAGGCAGAAAATAATAATGAACGATAAACATTAGTATTATTGTGAAAAAAGCGTGGGGCGCTTTGTGCTATATTTTTCGTATATCGAGCACCCCTCGCTTTTTTCACTTATACTAATGTTTATCGTTCATTATTATTTTCTGCCTATATTAAGAATTTCAAGAATTATTTTAAACTATATTTATTTTCCGCTTTTTAGTCTGATTAAGGCGTGTTTTTTAGTTTTTTTAAACTATATTTATTTTTCATTTTTTAGTTTGAGTAATTGTTAAGCAAAAAATTTTTTTTTGAGTAGATTGAGCTAGATTAGTAGATTATTGTATTGTCAGCGATTCTTGATAAGTCTTCAAAATTTAAATTAAATCTGACCATTTAAAGGGGGTCAAAATCGAGTTCAAAGAAGTCGGTTACAAACAAACATACATACAAACCCGAACAAACCCGATCGTATATGCCGAATTATAAGAAAAGAACGATATTTGCAGATTTTTGAAAATTCTGACATATTGACAAGTGTCAAATTTTGACAGGAGAATTTTTTGCGTATTTTTTCAACTTTCCACCGTCAATATACATACGACCTTATATAGTTAAATCAAAACAATTTCCGTTGCACGTCATCAATCAGCTGATAATTGAAGATCGGTCAGGAAACATAAGAAAATTAAATTTGTGCAAAAAATATATAAATTTCATGCGATATTCAATGTAAAAGAAACTTAATGTATTCTTCTTTGATACTAAGCCGCTTAAAGAAAATGTTTTTTAAATTTTAACCCTTTAAAAATTAATATCATTTAAATTTTTTGGGCTGACAGTTGGCAACAGAAGTGGTGATGCCAGTTTATTTCTTAGCGAATTTTGATTGACGTTTATTGTTTTCATTTCGTGTTTTCGTGAGTTTATTTAAGTCATTTTTAACTGAAACTGCTAATCCTTTTATAAATAGGATTAAAAACTGTTCTTTTAAGAACAACAAAGGGATACATACACATTTCTGTTGATTCCGTTGTTTACGAATCATTTCCTTACTGGGGTATTTTGATTACAAACTGGCAACACTGCTGATACTCGAAGGTATGACGTGCAACGGAAATTGGTTTGATTTAACTATAGTTTTTTTCATTAATATAATTTTTTTTAAACAATTTCACATATTGACAGCTGTCAAATTTTGATAGGAGAATTTTTTGCTTATTTTTCCCGAAGTCTCCGCATCAAATACTATACGATCCCATAATTTGTTTCGTCAAAATCGCATCTTCGTTTTATAACTGATAGCTGTCAAAATTTGACAGGGAACTTTTTGTGTATTAGATTATTGTATTGTCAGCGGTTCCTGATAAGTCTACAAAATTTAAATGAAATATGACCGTTTAAAGTGGTCAAAATCGGGTTTAAAGAAGTCGGTTACAAACAAACAAACAAACAAACAAACAAACAAACAAACAAACAAACAAACAAACAAACAAACAAACAAACAAACAAACAAACAAACAAACAAACAAACAAACAAACAAACAAACAAACAAACATACATACAGGTGAAGCTATTAAAGCGTGTTAAAAAATACAAGACCCGGTCACCACATACAAGTTTCCTTACTTAATTCAAGGAGCATAATTCACCCGCACTTGTCCAGTTTTATCTCAAAATTGCCTCAATTAGCTAGAGAGACATATACTTTTCTAGCCGCAGACACTTCATTTCCTTTAAATCCAAATAAAACCCACATTAATGTCCCCGAAGTTAATTTTATAAATTTTGGATGGGACTTTTTCGCTGGGAAACATGAAAATTCAATGTAATTTGGAAAAGTGCCAGTTGATACCTGAATTCTTTTACGTTTTAGTTAATTTGCCCTCAGATAGACTTGTCTGGGAACATTTCTTTTATCTTTGTTGTTGATTGGATTACTGTAGTTAGTTGAATAAAAGGGATTATAACATTTGGTCATTTGCTAATTATACATGCATAAAGTGATGCGTATTTTATGTTAATGTTCGGTAGAGGCAGGGTGTATTACGGGAGGTGGTGGGGATGCAACAAAGAAAGTTAAAGTATTTTTTACAATAAATGGTTGACTCCGTTTAACTACTTGGGACGTTTTGCAAGAGCTCGGCCATAAAAACGCAAATAAACTGTCGGTCAGGGTCAGATTATAATTTATAATTATAGCAGGTAATATTTAACTATCTTGTGCTTGTGATTGCGATTTATTAAGGATATTGCATGTCTTTAAATAATATATTATTTATTAATAACCAATTAAATATCTAAGGTTCTACTCCGTGGTGTATTTGTTTGTTGATTGTGTATAACAATGTGATTAAACCGGTAGTTTTATTGCAGTCAATAAGTCGATGCCATTAAGGGTGAAAAATACTTTACAAAAAATTTACTTTAAAAATTAATTTTGTGTAAAGAATATTTTTGTTTTCTCTCGCGGTAAAGCAATAAAATTTTCAGCAAACTCCGCTAAATCAAAATGCCGACGTTTATAGCCGAACAGAAACACATGTATTTCAAATTGAACACTAGGAAACGCGAAATTGCGCGCTTTTCTGGGTAAAATTCAAAACGACCTAAAAAAAAAGTTCTCCCGAACTAAAGGACTGTCCGTGTAAAATGTCAGTGGGAACGCTACCTTTACGAAATTTACGACCCGATGTGGTTAATTGAAAAATAGGACACTGTAATAGAGACATGTGTATTGATAAGAATGATAAGTAGAGAGCGGACTTATATGTAGCAAAATAGTACAAAATAAGTTTTTTTTACGTTGTTAAAATTACTCAAAAAAAAAGTATACTTATTGACAGCATTTAGAAGATTTCATGATAAAAGTAATAAAAAGTTAATTAAATATTGTAAATGTAATGTTACAAAATTTTTACAAAGAAAAATCTTCAGAGAAAAACTTACCTACTTCAATGTTTTTGACGCAAGTCACGTACCTTGTGTGGTGTTTCTCCCGGAGACAATTAAGGATTGTTAAAAGGATATACCAAATTTTCTTACCAAAGTTTGATTTATACAGGGTGTCCCGAAATTAGCGTGCAATATTTCTAAGGCGTAAACTATATCCAAAAATATGACAAAAATGTCCTATAAACATACCCCGAGAAATGCTCCTTTAGGGGGCTAGAGCCCCTCAAAGATGGTCCGGAAGGAAGTCTTTTTTTATAATAGTATGGAAACCCTTAAATATAATGACATGAAAATTGGTACGTGCCTTCCAACCGATAAACTGTACATAACAGTTAGTTTAGAATAAAAATATTTCTTCCAGTGGCGTCGCACGGAGTGGGGCTGAGTGTAAATATTATCCTATATTTTTTATTTCTAAGATTTTTAAATTTTAAGTACAATATTTTAAGAACCTCGAGTTTTTTCTTTAAAAAAGTATACCTTGTTTTATTTCGATAGGAGGCACCGTTTTCAAGTAAAATTAATTTTAAAATAAAACGTATTTTTCAAAAGAAAGGTTAGTCCATATGAGTTCAGATAAATCCGAACGTTAGCGTGCAATATTCCTAGGGCGTAAAGTACATTAAAAAATATTACAAAAATGTTCTATAAACATACCCTCAAAAATGCTCCTTTAGGGGACTAGAGCCTCTCATAGGGGGGCAAATTTTTTTTTCGTAATTGCATGAAGTCTTTGAAATGATCCATTCTCTAATAAATTTCGATGGACCGTAGCAAATCTTCCACGGCTAGGTATTCTTCTATGCGGAAATCGCCTCCTGTACTCTATTACAGCGGCAGTAGAACTACCATTACAAAATCCATACACAAAATGAATATCTGTGAGTTCTCTGTTGCCCCCTTTTGAGAGGCTCTAGTCCCCTAAAGTAGCATTTCTGAGGGTATGTTTATAGAACAGTTTTGTAATATTTTTGGATGTACTTTACGCCCTAGGAATATTGCACGCCAACTTTCGGATTTACCTGAACTCATATGGACTAACCTTTCTTTTGAGAAATACGTTTTATTTTAAAATTAATTTTACTTGAAAACGGTGCCTCCTATCGAAATAAAACAAGTGGTACTTTTTTAAAGAAAAAACTCGAGGTTCTTAAAATATTGTACTTAAAATTAAAAAGTCCTAGAAATAAAAAATATAGCATAATATTTACACTCAGCCCCACTCCGTGCGACGCCACTGGAAGAAATATTTTCATTCTAAACTAACTGTTATGTACAGTTTATCGGTTGGAAGGCACGTTCCAATTTTCATGTCATTATCTTTAAGGGTTTCCATACTATTATATAAAAGACTTCCTTCCGGACCATCTTTGAGGGGCTCTAGCCCCCTAAAGGAGCATTTCTCGGGGTATGTTTATAGGACATTTTTGTCATATTTTTGGATATAGTTTACGCCCTAGAAATATTGCACGCTAATTTCGGGACACCCTGTATATTGTATACAGGGTCCTGCACCTCACCTCCCGTCTTCTATAGCTCACTTAGTAATTAAGTTAGGATTTTGATATTTTGCAGACCTTATCTGTATCTTGGGGCGCATTTAAGGAAAATATTTTTTTTTATACAGGGTGTTCCAAAACAGTGTGACGTCATAAGGACGTATTTTTTTAGATTACGTGCCATATATTTTCTTACTTATTTGGGTGCCTCCTATAGTTACCTACACACCCCTAAAAATTTTTTGATATCGGTTTATTATTATAGGCGAAAAAAAATTAAAACTAAAAAAACCACTGGTTCTAAAAATTAATAAATAATGCCTCGTTAATAAAATTATATAAAGGTACTTGTTAAATAAGGAATGACAGTCTCGTTAACTAAGTTTGATTAATACGAATTGTACAGGGTGTCCAAAGTTTAGTGTCAAACTTTGCAAATTTTAAAACAATTTATTTTTCTTATTTCAAATCTTTTTATGTCGTTCGATGCAGAATTAAAAATCAAACATTTGTCCTAATTACAACCCTATCGCAATTTCTAACGCATCAAGACTTATTTGCAGAAAACTCATTTTATCAACTATTCCAACATTGACTTTAATCATTTTAAAGTTTCAAATATTGTTAATGTGGAATTATCAACGTAATTCAATCTATTGCCAACCTATAACCTATTTTGCGTTGATTTTTTGAGTTTATTATTTTAATAACTAACATTTAAAGAAAATCAATATCGTCGGTACATTATTTAGGTAGTATCTGATATATTACAAAAATATCAATTTATTTCATTGCTAATTTTGGGAGAATTGTATATTGAAACAACAATTACATAAAAATGTTAAAAAAAATCTTACCTGATATTTTTCGCTCTACAATTCTCCTAAAATAATTTATAAAACTCCTTAATATTTATTTAATGTCAATTATTACCCATAGAATATGCAGTCGATATTGATTTTATTTAAGTTTTGTGTAAAAGCTAGAAAAATAAATAAATCTACGCGAAATAGGTTATAGGTTGGCAAGCATGTTGATACTCCCACCTTAAATTGTTAGTAATAATTTAAGCTGTTATAAGTACTTTATATTGTACCACAATAATGTCCACCCCAGGGATCATTCGCCAGACCCGTATATAAAATACCTGCACTCAGCTCGAGAAATGATTACATTTGAATCGGTTTCATTTAAAAACTGCATTTTCTTCAATTTTCTTATTCGAACGAGAGAAACAGTTTTCGTATTCGGTCATATTTTATTTATTAAGTAATTTTGTTCCCTCCAGCAAACCGAACCGAAAGGCCTCAGGTGCCATAAATACCGGCTTCATATCATGTTGTTTTTATAAATTTTAAAGGGGACTCTTTCTATTTTTGCTGTTGTATAATTTTGTGCTTTTACACGTTCAAGAATTCTAATACGAGACGTTCGGGAATATTTGTGCTATTTTTTTCTCTTTCGGTACTTAATATTGGGTAATAGATTTTTTAAATGGGCAGAAAAATCAATACTTTTCAGCAGATTTATACTTTTAGGTAGGTGTGACGCCACACATTCCTTGTAAAAGCTATGTGGATCCGCAGAAGTTACCTACGCTACAATGAAGAGGTAGGACTACCTTTCGACTCCCGTAATGTGTTTTTTTTAAGACCGACCAGAAAATATTCACTTTCTGGACAATTTTTCGTCCAGAAAATAACGTTTTGTCGATCAAGACCGGAAAATGGACGTGAGGGACCGGCAAAAGATTTTTCCGGTCCCTGCTTTTTTATTTTCCTTTGATAACTACCTGGATTTCGTTACTATGATAACAACGTTTCGATGTATTGTCGAGTGACAGTTCGTTGATTTTTAATTTGTTGTTTATGTCAAACTTGTTTCGCGAGTGCGCAAATTTAAAAATATGAATTCAGATTTTGAATTATCCGACACGGATATTCCAGAAGAAATTTTGGAAGCAGCAAGGAAAGCGACTTACGATATATTGCCACTAAAATCAAAAGCCCGTTACGTCAATACGACGCATTTAAAAATAATATAAAATAAAATAAGATAAAGAATTAAATGTATATCGAAGTGTCGGTCGCCTACGGCTCGCCCTGGAAATGCTTGTCTCGACCTGAAAAACACTACTTTCCGGTCTCGTAACGTAAATTACTTCATATTATTTTTTTTCTAATCCGGTTGTTCTATATTCAAAAAAATTGTTATGGAATTAATTTTTCATTTAAACATTATGTCAGTGTCAGACGTTTGACAGAAAATTACTTACCTCCCCTTGGGAAGTAAAACCTAATTACCTCCCACAAATCAGCGTCAGTAAGGAGTCCCTTTCCCAGTAGGGAGTAGTAGAAATTAGTTATTTTTCGGCAACCGTCCAAAAAAATACCATTTTCCCGGTTTTCTCCATGTAGTATTTGAAAATCAAGAATAGTCTTTCCGGTTGAGCGGGCAGGCACATTTTTGGACGATACATTTCTATTATTTATTATTTTATACACCCTCTTTTCTCTGATATCTCAATTTACCGGGATCCTTTGCACTTTCTTTGACTTTAAGAATAACTTTGGACCTCATGAATAATGCAAGGATTGTCAAACACTAAAGGCTTAGGAATTACCGCGCAGTCAGAGGCGTACGCGCGTGCATTAGGAAAAAAACACGTTGACTATTATTTAATATAAATATTTATAAACTAGCAAACAAATAAAGTAATAAGAAAAATGTTTGAGGTGGGGCCGAGCATTTAAATTACCAGATTATGTTAAATGCAAAATGGTTTTGTTGATTAAAAATATGTTCAACTTAGTTATAGACCAGGGTCGATAATTTTTGAAACCAAAAAAAATAATAGTAGGATGAAACCCATTGGAAAAGAAAGAGAATATAACAAAAATGAAAGGAAAAATAATTTACTGGCGATCCGAGGTCGGGAAGTGGAAGGGGGTGAGTTTTTAAGGGTAGAAAACGATTTATCTCGATTTCAGGAAAACTACAAGTCCTATGGAAAAACGTTAAATGACATAGTTGTAGGTAATAAAAAGATCTACAACTTTTGTATTCACACTTTTTTTACATAACCTCAAAATTTATGTGAAAATTCAAATAACCAAGTTTTTGGTTTTTTATCTTTTACAAAAAAAAATTTTTTTCACGAAATTTGGTGAAAACTTACCTTATTATGTCCCAAACACACTGTAATTTTTTTGATTTAAAATATTTATTTTTTCACCTTATTTTGATTTAATATCGAAAAAGCACCCTAATTTTCAATCGAAAATTCTTACTTCAAAATATCTGCTTTTTTTAAAAAGTCGGTGGGCGTTTTGTTCGTTGAAACCTCTACTTTCTGATGGTGTAAAAAAAAATACATTACAATGGTAAATATTCTCAAAAAATATTGTAGATGTCTTATTAAATATTAACCTTATTAACTTATTTGGTTGTTTATTATTATAGTAGTATATTTCGACTTGCAATTTTTTGTTTATCAATGTAACATGGAATCTTACGTTTTTCGAGTAATTAAAGTATAAATTTTAATAAATAGCTCAAAATTGCAGTGTGTTTGGGACATAAAAAGGTAAGTTTTCACCAAATTTCGTGAAAAAATTTTTTTTTGTAAAAGATAAAAATAAAAAACCAAAAACTTGGTTATTTAAATTTTACACATAAATTTTGAGGCTATGTGAAAAAAGTGTAAATACAAAAAATGTAGATCTCCGTATTACCTACAACTTTGCCATTAAATGTTTTTCCATAGAACTTGTATTTTTGCCGGAAATCGAGATAAATCGTTTTCTACCCTTAAAAACCCACCCCCTTCCACTTCTTGACCTCGGATCGCCCGTAAATTATTTTTCCTTTCATTTTTGTTATATTTTCTTCCTTTTCCAATGGGTTTCATCCTACTATTATTTTTTTTCACTTTTTACCATTTTCAAAGGCTTCAGCCCTGGTCTATTAAGTCTAAACGGAGATGGAGATTGAAACATTAAGCTAGAAAAGTTATTGCCAACTGCCAACCAAAGTATTCTATTTACTTTCTCACTTAGTTAAAGTATATTTAAAGTATATCATGTGTCAATTTTCCTCGTAAAGGATTTTTTTTTTAATTAACATACTTTTTTTTTGTTAAAATGAGACAAAAATTTCTTTAATTTTAAACATTAAAATGATTATTTACCGTCTATTTCAAGAACACGAATCACCAATCAAAGGAAAGCAGAAAGATTGAGCGAAAAGAGCTTTAAAACAGTCGGGCATGAATAATTTTCAGCTGCAGCTGCAGTCATGCATAACCCTTTTACCATTTTAATGCAAAACTCATCAAGAATTTATTTGAGAATTAAATTTCAAAAGTAGCAAACAGCGGATAATTGAATATATGTTTTACACTCTTACTTAGAACTCAATAAAATTATAAGTCAAATGTTAGGAGAAAATCACTTGTAAAGACTAAAGTGACACTTAAGAGTCGCCAAGACCCGTAGTTCACTTTAAAATATTTGCAGGTCTTTTATTGCGATTTTCACCACAAATAAACGAAAAAATTATCGTTAAAGTTCAAGGTTTTAACCGAAAATTAATTTCTTTTTATCGAAATATCAAAATAATATCTCAAAGTCAAACAAAACATTAATGCTTGCCGAAATTACAGCGAAAATAGGGGCATTTCGCAAATCAACGAGTTGTTTCATTGGACGCAAAAACGTTCAAAACTATACACCTGTTTTCGTTAAGGGCGTTTATACGCTCAAGTACAATACTTTTTTGATCTCATTGGATCCTCAATGTTTTTCGACGACATTCTATAGTATGACATGGCTATGAACACTTATATAATTCATTAATATACAGGGTGTCCCCGCGTGTCCGGCAATGATGAGCAAAAAATTTAGCGAATAATTTTAGACCAAAAAAAATGCTATCTTGTCCTATAACATTTTTTCGAAAATTAATTATTAACAGAGTTACAGGGTGTTAAAAATAAATTTTATTTGCAGTTTTTTCGAAACCTTTTGCCACGCTCGTGGCGACGTGGTTTTTAGGTCTGATCAACTTTTTTTAATAACAATTTTTGATAATGTCAAAAATAAAGGTACTTTACTCTTGGGAAAAATTCACATTCTTGGAAAAAATTCACATTTTTTGACAAACCTCGTATATGACTGAAAAATTTCGATATTTGATGCTTGCATTTTAGGTTTTAGACCATGCAGAGCTTTTTATGAAGAATAACTTTTTTTCGTAAAATTAATATTAAAAAAGTTTTCCCTATGGTGCAAACTTACGGAGACATACTGTATACAGTGTGGTTGTTTAAGTGTGCAACATATGGGCATTTTTTTATTACCAATTTCTCAGAAAATTGTATTCTTGATAAAAGTTGGAGCATATTCGACAATCATATTAGGTGCACTTGAATTGGTTGCAAGTCAAACGGCGTACAGGGTAGGCCAACAAATATAAAACTTGTACAAGAATAAAGTTTTTTAATAAACATTTAAGATAAAACTTTTGCACATTAAATGATAGTTTCTTAATTGGCACATTATCAATACAAATGTTTTATCTTGTTAAAAAGAATTTTTAGGATAATTTAAAGATGTGTTTAATATCGTTGCAACAAACATGAAAATTGTGATTCCTTAATAAATTAAAAATTCAAGTAAATTTTACAAATATGCTTGCATTTGAACAAAGATATGTGAAATTGATTTGATTTTGATTAATTTCTGAAGGTCTTTATGGTGAATATAAAAACATTTTTTGGGAAATTATTAATGTTTTTAAAAAAAATATATATTTTTTATTTTAGGAGATCAAGTTTTTGAATCTATGCATAACTTTTAATTCTTAACAACTTTTGATAATAATATTTTGCTGAATTTTCTGAAATAGGGGTAGGTACTTTATTCTAATGCAAGTTTTATATTTTTTGGCCTACCCTGTACGCCGTTTGACTTGCAACCATTCCAAGTGCACCTAATATGATTATCGAACATGCACCAACTTTTATCAAGAATAAAATTTTCTGAGAAATCGGTAATAAAAAAAATTCCCATAATATGTTGCACACTTAAACAACCAAACTGTATAGACCCTTAAGATTCGATTAGCGGTAGCGCAATACGTCTCCAATATCTCAAACCCAGAAAACTCGCCCACATAACTTGGAAAAGTTCTGACAAATGACCAATTGGCCTCCTCGCGTGCCCGGCTCGAATGATGACCAGAATAAACTAATGACTCTGTGAGATTCCTTAAATTCTGTTAAGGCACGCAATTGTGGCACTTTGTGTAATGTCGTCCGATGGGAAGGCGTCGCGAACGGTAACGTTAACGTGCCGACGGTAACGTTATTGGTAAAAAGTTATGAAAACACCTCATTATATGGAGCTAGTAGCGTAGACATAAAATATATGTACATTCAGACCAGCAAATAAAAATCACGAAAGTGGCAACAAATTAATGGCATTGCGTATGTAAAAAACGTCCAGTACACATGTGCACCATATAATAATAATAATAATTTTATTTAAAATTTAATAATATAATAAATATGTTTATGTTGTCTTCTATAAACTTATTCTTCAATCCCCCGAAGCTGAGCTTGTCAGGGGCAAATCTTATTTTTTTTTAGTAAGTATGTAAAATCGTAAATCACAAATATGCTTTAAAAGTTAAGTTTTAAAGTAACATTTTTAATTTATAGTATAAACGCAGTTCTTTTTAAAGAAATATATTACCTATAATAAAATTATTAATTTATAATTATTTTTAAGTAAAAAATATTAGGTACTTATATAAATTATTCAGAACAATATTAATTAATTAATTAAAGCATTTCTAAAAATATTTTCAAGTTGTCTGTTTTTAATATCAATGTTTTTATTTCGACTTTAAATTCTTTTAATAAAATCAATTTTTTAATTTTTGTTGGTAAATAATCGTTTAAATAAAAACATAAATATTTGAAATTTTTTGTCCTCTGGACTTATTTATTTTATTTTAGGTTTTATGGTTATTTCATTTTTATGACGTGTATTATGATTATGGTTTTTAAATTGTATAAGGTTTTTATTTTTAAATAATTATATATTAAGATGTTATAAATGTATGTTTTCTTATGTTCAACTTTTTTGTTTCTGAATATAATTCTGAAGGATAATCTTTATTAAGGTGGGAGTATCAACATGCTTGCCAACCTATAACCTATTTCGCGTAGATTTATTTATGTTTTCTAGCTTTTATACAAAATTTAAAGAAAATCCGTATCGACTTGATATTCTATAGGTAATAATTGACATATTTAATAAATATCAAGGAATTTCATAGCTTATTTTAGGATAATTGTATAGCGAAAAATATCGGGTAAGATTTTTTTTAACATTATTATGTCATTGTCACTCATTATTCTTTCACTATACAATTCTCCCAAAATTCGCAATGAAATAAATTGATAGTTTTGTAATATATCAGATACTACCTAAATAATGTACCGACGATATTGATTTTCTTTAAATGTTAGTTATTAAAATAATAAACTCAAAAAATCAACGCGAAATAGGTTATAGGTTGGCAATAAATTGAATGACGTTGATAATTCAACCTTAAATATAATTTTTAGAAACCTTTTTTGTAATATTTCTAATTTTGTAACTAAAGTTCTATTTATTCCTCCCCAACCCAAAATTCCATAATTTAAATGAGTTTTAACTAACGCGTAATATAATATTTCCATGTCTTACATTTAAAATTTTTTTAATGTAAATATATTCATATTGTTTGTTTGAAGGTGGTAGACAATGAAGTAATATCAAAAAAATTACCTTGTCGGACTTCCATTGTCTTTATTTTGTTCCTAACACAACTTTTCGATTAGTTAGTACATTAAATATCAAACTATATAAGAATGACGGATGTCCGAGAAAAGTTGACAACCCATTTTTTGACGTATTGGAGCTGGTTTGGCCGCCATTGTGGAGTTGATCGTAACTCTAACTTAAATCTGTCGCCATGTCTCAAATTCACTAATGTGATGTCGTGGTGTTGCCGCATATCGTATTTTATTGGAATTTTTAATGATATAAGCATTTGTAACAGACAATAAAATAGGAGGTTCTCAATTCCAGCCGAATGTATGTTTTTGATAATAATATGTACGCTGATTACTCCGGGGTAATTGGACCGACTTTCATAATGATTTTACCGTTGCATTAGGTGTTAAATGTTAAACAAATAAAAGTAGATAAAAAGCGACAGCAAGTATAACTAAAATAGGTTTTATTTCGTCGAAAAATAGCAAAATTACACACACACTAATACAAACAAACTGAATGTTTCTTAAGTAAGAAAGTAAAACCTACTTATTTTAACCATTTTGAAAAGTAGTAATAATTGCAAATAAAAACCAAGTTATACTTATACAAACCGCACATCATTCATATTTTACCCAACATATACGTTGTAGCCTAGGTAGGTATTGAATAGTGAGAGTCGTCATTTAGTTCTGTTAGAAATAGAATACATGGCGGTCAATATGTTTTCATGTAATTAACGTTGGGACGTCAAAAGGTTGAAAATATTATATGCTACAAAGCAATTAAAAATAGGTACATTTTTAGGTCTAGACGTGGATAGGTGTAGGTACTTATGTGAAATCAAGTTTTACGATAAGCTATAAAAATAAATTTAAAAGACTCATGCAGCAAGTCAAACAGACAGGCGGCAACAATGTTTTAGTTTAGCAGTGAAAAGGTTAGTCGCTATCTTGTTGGTGAACTCATTGTGCCATCTATGAATTTGACGTAGCAGATTTAGGAAATCGGCTCATATGGCCTTCTTATAGTTTGATATTCAATTGTTAGTATCTCTAACCGTTTTCAATACTACTTTACTACTTTAAATACTATTCATGTGCAATGAAGCTTGAAGATTCCAGATATTGGGGATATCTATTCGTATACTTGACTTACTAAATATATGAGTATTTTGATTCGTGAAAGCTGCTTGTTTGAATTTTCGTTTTTTCCAGTGCTGTTCGGTGTCCAAAACCTTGGCTTCTGACCCCGGTATATTATGTTGGTTGGTCCATACATGTTCCGCAATACCTAATCTCGAAGTTTCACCTGTTTGAGTATGTTTCAGATGTTCTTTAACTTGTAGGGGAAGAGGTCTTTTTGTTTCTCCAATGCACGATTCGCCACACTCGCAAGGGATTTGATAGATACAAGTTTTTGTGTTTTCATTACGGGGGGTTTTAGTTTTGTTTTATATTATAGTTTTTGGTTATCCTTCTAATCTTTTCAGAAATCCCCTTGAAATAAGAAGCATATATTCATATACTATAATAACGTACATTTTTTGTACATTGTATGTACAATAACTTTTATGTATGTATTTTGGCTTCAAATATTTTAATATACAAAGTTAGCTCTCAAACCTTTGAAACATTATTTTGCATTAATTAATAAATTCCGGGCTGTTTGCAATGCTTTGCGTCTGACAGGTGCAGATAGAAAAACAAGCCTTCCTGGCTTTGTTCTCATATTATAAACGTTAAAAGTTGTAAAATTAATATATAATATTTTGTTATTTAAAAAAGGTCTATAGTCCAAGCGCAAACACCAGTTTACTGGCACCTACTGGGGCTAACATATTATGTAGGTACTACCTTATACAAAAAGCACGCACGTTTCCCGTTGTCGTAGGCCTAAAGTCAAATTAATCCAAGAACTCGCCGCATCACCTGTCATTAATGGCACCCTGTTGAAGTCTGGTATATTTTACGTTAAGCGGTTGGCTACAGAAACAGAACCGGACTAAATTATTTTACCTTCGCATTCGCCATCTGTTACATGTTGTAAGGGAGTCCTAATATTTTATAAAGATATAGCGTACATACTAATCTTATTATTTATAAAATAAAATATTGACAGACCCGTACCTACCAAAATATGTGAAAACATCATAAACACAAAGCAAAAATAGGTATTTATGTATTTATTATATAAGGAAAAAATAACACATTTTTTGCGAGGTGTAAGCTTTGTGGTGCACGTCTAATTGAAACACCATATTGGGAACCCTTTTTGTATTTTTACTTTTGAGGGAATTTTATATGTGGATATACAGTGTCCGCAAGAAAGTCCGCATCAAATGGGATTTTTTTTTATTATTAGGTATAGGTGAAAATTGAAAGGGCAGTTAGTTTTTGCTTACCTAAAAACCAAAAATGACGTATACTGAAGCAGCTACACGACTTGCGTTACCTGTCAAATTTGACATTTTTAATAAAATAGGTTCAAAAATGCCCTTATTTATCAAAATATCGAAAAACTTTATTCGAGAAAGTTGTTTATTTAGGCATTTTTAGTCTCTGTTTGAAATTTTGACTGTCTAATACCATTTTTATTTTTTGCCAGGTTCTTGAAAATTTTGATCAACCCTCTTAGATTAACTTTTATACATCGATGTAAAACCATTTGCCTTTACTTCATTTGTAATCTTATAGCAATTTTGTGTAAAATTTTTGTTTCCTATTATTTGTTTTGCTTTAAAAACTGAAATTGTTATTGATTAGTATGTAATGTTTGATGCAAAGTTTATCTAATTACATCAGTTTTGCCAAAACCGACGTTTCCTATTTTTCTTAAGTTAGTAAACAGATGTACAAAAAGAAAATATTAGGAAGGTTTCGTTGAAATTTTACCTAATTAATATTGGATTAAAAAGAATATATATTAATCGCTCAAAACATTTTATTCAACAAAAATATAGTTTAATATAATTAATTTAATTTAATATTAATTAAGTAAAATTTCAACGAAAGCTTCCAATATTTTCTTTTTGTACATCTGTTTACTAACTTAAGAGAAATGAGAAACGTCGGTTTTGGCAAAACTGATGTAATTAGATAAACTTTGCATCAAACATTACATACTGATCAATAACAATTTCAGTTTTTGAAGCAAAATAAATAATAGGAAACAAAAATTTTACACAAAATTGCATTAAGATTACAAATGAAGTAAAGGCGAATGGTTTTACATCGATGTATAAAAGTTAATCTAGGAGGGTTGATCAAAATTTTCAAGAATTTGGCAAAAAATAAAAATTGTATTAGACTATCAAAATTTCGTACAGAGGCTAAAAATGCCTAAATAAACAACTTTCTCAAATAAAGTTTTTCGATATTTTGATAAATAAGGTCATTTTTGAACCTATTTTATTAAAAATGTCAAATGTGACAGGTAACGCAAGTCGTGCAGCTGCTTCAGTATACGTCATTTTTGGTTTTTAGGTAAGCAAAAACTAACTGCTTTTTCAAATTTTTACCTATACCTAATAATAAAAAAAAATCCCATTTGATGCGAACTTTCTTGCGGACACTGTATATAGGGTGTCCCGTAACTAAGGGGCTATACAATAACAGGAGATATTGGACTTGAAAATATGTCATTTAATTTCAATTCTTATACGGTTAAAGAGATACAGGGTGATCCAAGTAAATATTTACTTCATAAAATTGGTGATGATTTGATGTGAAGCAGATATAGGCTTCGTATGGTCGGGTGCTAACTTGAGAGGCCATCATTTTTTATTTTTTTGAAGACTATTGTCTACAATAAATACATAGTGACGCTCAAACAATCGCATACCAGATTTTTAGTACAGTTTAAATAACAATAGTACAAAGGCCTCAAAAATGTTATTTCTATTGAAGTTTCGACGAAAATTTTAAAATTAAAAAGCTGCCAAAAGATTGTAGGCTTTATTATTTTATTTGTCATTAATATAATAATGTTAAGGCCCCCTTATCACCAAGGGCGTCCCATAGGGGGGGGGGGGCAAAACGGGCACTTGCCCCCCCCCTAGGCGTCCACATTACTATTTTATTTCATAATTCAGTATAAATCGAGGGGTAATTCACTGAGAAAAATTTGTACACCATTTTCCATATTGCCGAATTTTCTTCGTATTTTCCTTGTATTTTCTGTATTTTCCTTGTATTTTCTTAATTTTTCTCGTATTTTCTGTATTTTCCTTGTATTTTCTTAATTTTTCTCGTATTTTCTGTATTTTCCATGTATTTTCTTAATTTTTCTCGTATTTTCTGTATTTCCTTGTACTTTCTCGTATTTTCTAGAACTTGTACACTATTTTCGCCAAAAGAAAATTGGCTTTACTAAATTTTTTTTTAGAAGTCAAAGCAGCGTTGTTCCAGAATCTTAAGTTGGTTATTCCCATCATTAAAACCGTCGAAAACCCGGCAGCGTTAACGACTTTACGTCATTGCCAAATTGATTGGCGCGCGTATTTTCCTTATGTTGCCTGTATTTTTCTCGTATTTTCTTTGTATTTTCTTCGTATTTTCTGTATTTTCTTCGTATTTTCTGCATTTTCCTCTTATTTTCTGTATTTTCTTTTGTATTTTCTAGAAGTTGTACACCATTTTTGCCAGTGAATTACCCCTCGGTATAAATACTCATGCGCGGATCCAGGGGGGGGGGGGGGGTCATGACCCCCCAAAACAGAAAATAAATAAATGAATTTACTGTTTTGACTACCTCTGCAGCTTTTTCACAAGATTCATGACAACATTACTATACCATAATTTAGTTATATTTTTTCTTTTTTTGAATTCACTTTAACATTAATTTACATGCATATATTATCCTTTTTAATGTAAAAATTATCATTGAAAATTTTCTCGCCTATAGTGCATTCTCTGTCAAATTTTGGGCGTGGTCGCAAAAATTTTTCGTCTGCGGCGCTTTTTAACTTCTTTTATATCATGAGGACCCCCCCAAAGCAAAGTTCTGGATCCGCGCCTGTAAATATTGAATAGTACAGTGGTTAGTTAGTAGAGACCAACAAATCACTAAACTGATTATGATTATTTGCAAAAAAATAAAAGAAAATTTAATAAAAAAAGTAATCAACGAGTTTGGCAAGACGTCTAGGAATTTAATATTTTTATTTTATGATGAAAACTTATAAATTGTAATTTTGTGTTTATTTTTTACGAATTCTGTATTGTGTTAGGCATATGTTAAATAATTAGTCATATATAAAAAAATATTGTTTAAGTTTTTGCCCCCCCCCCTGAAAAAACGCTCTATGGACGCCCTTGCTTATCACCGTCATGGCCGGGGCCCCTTTAATCTTGGGGCCCCGGGTGCTATGCTATAGCATCTTAAAAACCCACTATATCCGGTCCTAATAAAAAAAATTTCAGCGCAATAATTTTTTTAACTTAAAAAAATCCTCGTGTTTTAACTCCATTACCAAATTTCACATATTTTACCGAAAATCCCATTTTTCTTGTATCAACTTCGGCCTCTGCCGATAAATAACTCAAAGCTAATAGAAATTCGATGGTTGTAGCCGGCCTTAACATACGCGTCTACGCATAAGAACTTGGGTCGTTTTTAATTTAAAAAGGGTGTAGAAAAGAAGGCCTTTCCAACCCATATTTAATAAAATAGCTCATGGGATGCATGGGATTTTCCTAGTCCAGTTTGGCGGTGTACCACGCTATATGTTACTGCTATCGACGACTTATTAGGTTACTCATTATCAGTAAATTTTATAACTAAAAATAAAATAAATTCCATAATTAACCCCTTGACATTTAATAATGAAAATATTCAATATGCAAAAACGACAAAATTTTTAGGATTAGTTTTAGACGAAAATTTAAATTGGAAAGGCCATATCCAGTATATTATCAACTCGATATCTCCTTAGGTTTCTATTTTGTACCGGGTGGTCAAATAAGCGAGGACGTCGGCTTTATCTCGGAAACCATTACTCGTACAACTTTCGGAAAACATTTTTTGGGAGTAAAGTGGTCAAGAGAAATTGCTGGAAATTACTTTTAAGTTCCTCATTTCGCCGCAAGGGGGCACAATTAAAATTTGTTTTTTTAAATTCTAAATTTCTCCGAAAATTCCCGTATAAAGGTATAACTCTGATAACATCATTAGAAAGCTTAGACAATTCTGCATCATTCTGGTTTTTAATTTTTAATTTTAAAAAGCAATTAAAGAGATATTCAATAAATTAAATTATTTATACTATTTTTTTTAAATTGATGTAATTAATGAATTAAATTGGATTAACTTCCATTTTTTTTTTAATTGTTATTTTTTTTTAATGGTTATTATTTTCTATATTATGTGTCACTTTCCATGTAATGAACTGTAAAAGTTAGTTTGGAATAAAAAAATTTTGAAAGTTAAAAAAAAAATTAAGCATTAATCATCACTCATCAGGAGTAGGAAGGAGTATGAATATTATTTCCTTTAATAATCTTATGCTTCTAATGCGATTTCGTAAACCAACGTTTTTTCCCTCCTTCACGCGAGTGAACGAAAGGTGAAACTTCCTTAAACTCCATCCCGGACTGATATAACAAAGTTGCAAACGTGTATCTGAAAGTTCCGGTTAACACGAAGTTTCTGCCGTGGAATCTCCGATAGCTAATATTGATAAACGCCAGTTTGTCAGACGGTCCGACAGGTCTAATCTGTATACAGGACCGAAATTTTCAGAGACAGACCAGATATTATGTACAAAGTATAGTAAATTACAATTTAAGTTTTATAAAGCACTAGCTATACCATGCGCGCGTTGCTACTCTACCCGGTATCCGGCATGCGTTGCGCCACTTTTTTTAATGCTGAAATCTTCCTCGGCCTTCACACAACAACTCACCAAGGTTTCATCGCAATCGGATTAATGGTATAGAAACGCATACGGGACATACAGACAAACATTCATTTTTATATATATAGATTGTATGGTTTAGATCGGTTTTACGGGTTTAATCGTGGCAGTTTCGCAGTTAGGAATGTAAAGTTTGACAGTTACAGTATATAATAAGGTTCTAGTTATGGAACCTCTGCTTTGTTAGGTATTGTAGGGTCAAAGTGCGATGGCCCTAAACCTACCTATAAACCAAACTATTTATTCATGCTTAAAATTATTACTTTATCTTTTGAAAATTCCATATGGCTAGGCGTTGCCAGGCTATTAATCTCATAAAATAGAGAGAGAGATATAATAAATCACAATACATATATCTCCCTCTTTTACTGACTCATAAGAAATTTTGTGCCTTGGCCAGATCCCCAAATCAGGCCTCGATTGACGAATTTTCACGTGCTTTATTATGTATAGCAGGCCAGTACCAATCGGGTTAGTCCCTCGTCGGTGCTACCGCTACCAGATACGAGATGGCAGCTCTTACGCTCTAATACGGTTTACCATGTCGAAATAATAACTTTGAAATATATTTCTGTTATAATTCCATTATTGTTGTAGGTTAGGTCGGTGGGTTATCCGGGGTTGGGATGATTAGAAACGCTGTATTTAAAAAAAAAAAAGTTGATTTTAATATAAATATTCACCTAATTTAAACGTTCAACTTGTGCTGACTCCGGCCCAGGACAAACAAAAGCTTCCAGGCTCAACATATCGGTCAGTACGGTTTAGAGATTCTGACATCTCAGCGTTTGTAATTGCTTTTTATATGGTCAAGGCGGGGCATAAGTTTACGGGGATTATGCGGATTACGCGAGTTTATGAACGACGTTGTGGTATGTGAGGTAATCGTCGAAGAAGGTTTTATTTTTTCGAGGCGTTGAAATTTCTAAACTTCTGTTATATTTAGTAGATACAGCTGTATTCATAAAAAAAGCGTACAAGAATTAGAACGATAGGTAAGTTTTGTCATAATTGCGCAAAACCGGCTTGTCTAAATGATTGTTTATTGGAGGTTATCACACGTTATAGATTATCAATAATGCAAAGCATTGGCGTCGGTGTAATTAATTTTGAAACTGCATGGTGGTGGTAACGTTTAATTAACTTTGACAGAAGAACGTAAAAACGCCTCGTCAGTTGTCTGAAGTTGATAACGCTCAACTATTGTATCAAGAATCGAAGAAGGATGGTCAATCAGTGCGGTAGCGCAGCAAAAACTATATTGAAAATTAAGCAACGCTGGGAACAAGAAGAATCCCTAAAGAGGAAAATTGGTTCAGGTCGTCCCAAACGTTCCAACCCTGAACAGGATACTGCTTTTTTGGGATATTTAAGAAATAATCCATTTGCAACTGCACGGTATGCTGTTATTGATACAGCATTTTCTGCTTCTCAACCTACCGCCCGCAGGAAAGTCAAGGAATCTGAACTAAAATTTCACCCAACTGCGAAAAAAATGTTACTTACCGAAGAACAGCGACCATCAAGGATTACTTTTGCTTTAAATTATTTATACCGCAATCCTCAATTTTGGAACAGGGTAATTTTTACTGATGAAAAGACGTTCCAGTCGACTTATAACGGATAAATTCGTGTGTACCGTCCAAACAATACCAGGTTTGAAGAGCGATATACTAACCCTCTCACTTCTAGACATTTGACATCTGTAAATGTATGAGGCTGGATAAGTGTTCATGAACCTGGTGTTTGCTGGCAAATAGAGGGAAGATTTAATGCCGGAAATTACATTAACATTTTAGAAAACATATTGTTACCATCTGCTGAGCAAATATATCCCAATAATACTATCATATTTCAACAAGACAATTGTCCAATCCGTACTGCCAATGCTGTAACCCACTGGTTTCAAACCCATAATGTGGAAGTGCTGCCTTGAGTCGCTTATAGTCCCGATATCAATCCAATTGAAAATATTTGGGGTATAATTGTAAAAAATATATATAATCGAAATTTTAGGCCACAAAACTCAGAAAATTTATGGGGAATAATACATGCGGGCTGGTAAGAGCTTGATCCAAATATTGTATCCAATATAATTCAGTCAATTCCGAATAGATAGGATATATGACCAAATATTAGATTTTATTTATTCTTGTTAAACGTTTTTTGTTTCTATTGTAATTTTTATAAAACTGTTAAG
The DNA here is from genome assembly GCA_963969555.1 of Polydrusus pterygomalis. NCBI lineage: Eukaryota > Metazoa > Arthropoda > Insecta > Coleoptera > Curculionidae > Polydrusus > Polydrusus pterygomalis. Next base: position 1,263,352 of record OZ018382.1, on the reverse strand, counting down.
ATATATTATAAATAAAAAAAAATAATTTTTGTTATTCTATTGAACTAACGCCCAACGCCAATGCTTTGCATTTTTAATAACCTTTAACATGCGATATTAATATGGTTAAGGTTTCCTCTCATTCTAATTCGTGTACGTTTTTTTTATGAATGCAACTGTACCTAACAGACCATAGGAGAGACTGAAAAAATAATAAACATTCCAACGTGTTCCAAATGTAAAGTATGTTAAATAAAACTAACAAGACTCGTAATTCCAGCCTCTACTCGTTTACTCGATGTATCAAGTTCCCCGTCAAAAAAATAAGCAGACAGTTCAGTTGGTCGATGAAGTTAATAAAGGTGTAAACAAAAAACCGAAACTCTACTACCCAGTCATAACTATATACAAAAATTAATTAAGTTTATAATTGGCCAACAAATTAATTAATTATTTAATGCAATTTATCCACAGTGAATGTTGTTCCTGACGTTTTGAAATAAGGAACTAAGACAAGGGGTTATTATTTAAAAGGTAAATGGCTCATTTAATAAAGATGGATGTTCTGTTGTAAGTAGAAAATGAAATAATTACATCGTGGTCAAAAGGAGCTACATTTTTACTTCCTATTTTTAGAGGCAGACATTTAATTCATGTTTAATTTTTATAAGGTAATAAAGTGTCCGCGAAAATAATTTTGAAAAGTAAATATTGTGGCATATCGGACAAGTGTGTCACTGTTTTTTATATTGGAATACACAGGGATCCAAGCACAATGGATACCCTGGGGCGGGTAGACCACGACGGCCGTTTCGCCCTTGTTAGGACTCTACGGGCGGCCATAACCCAAGCAATCCCAACAACAGCGGTGAGATGTATTAAAAGCCTTTTACAAAAGTAAAACGGCCATCAATGCACCGTAGCGCCATCCCAGCGGAATTAACTAGAATACAAAAGGTAGTCATACTGGTAATATCGAACGGTAGACAGACATACGTGGTTTATTTAGTTGTCTACCTTTCGATTATTACCAGTGTGACTGCATTTTATATTGGAGTTAATTTCGCTGGGATGGCGCTACGGTGCATTGATGGCCGCTTTGATTTTTGCATTTGCATTCCGATATAAAAAAAAAACAGTTACACACTTGTCCGATATGCCACAATACTCACTTTTTAATTTAATTTTTATATTTTCAAAATTCAATTAAGTCGTCAATAAAACGGCGAGGATGTAATAAAGGTAAAAACATAAGCGCGTAAAGAAATTCAATTCTATATATGAGCCATCTGTTGACTGCCCGTCAACTCTTGCTGTGAAAAAACAATTAAATTCAAATTAAAATGGGTCAGAATTGGCAGAATAAATAAAAGATTATCACTCCTGATTTATCGATTTTTAGCCTAATGGAATTTACAAAAACCGTATTAACTGGACAAAACGGCTTTTCTTTATAGACTGCAGCGGTTTTGGGTGTATATGGTGGTATGGTTCCAAGTATTAAACTGATAAAAAATAATAACTTACCGCATTTCTTACCTAGTTTTGTGGGTATCTAATTTCTTCCACCTTCCGATAACATTATTGAAGTATATTTACTACATTTCGTAGTAAGGACATTTGGGTTTGGGTTCGAATCTTGTCAGCTGGAAACTTTTTTATCACGCTTTTATTACTTCACCTGTATGTTTGTTTGTTTGTAACCGACTTCTTTGAACCCAATGTTGACCCACTTTAGACGGTCAGATTCAATTTAAATTTTGTAGACTTATCAAAAACCGCTGACAATACAATAATCTAATACGCAAAAAATTCTCCTGTCAAATTTTGACAGCTGTCAGGTATAAAACGAAGATGCGATTTTGACAAAACAAATTATCGGGTCGTATAGTATTCAATGCGGAGACTTCGAGAAAAATAAGCAAAAAATTCTCCTGTCAAAATTTGACAGCGGTCAATATGTCAAATCGTTTAAAAAAAATTATATTAATGAAAAAACTATAAGGTCGTATGTATATTAACGGTGGAAAGTTGAAAAAAATACGCAAAAGTTCTCTTGTTAAAATTTGACATCTGTTAATATGTCAGAATTTTCAAAAATTTGCAAATATCGTTCTTTTCGTATAATTCGGCATGAACGATCGGGTTTGTTCGGGTTTGTATGTATTTGTTTGTAACCGACTTCTTTGAACCCGATTTTGACCCACTTTAAACGGTCAGATTTAATTTAAATTTTGTAGACTTATCAAGAACCGCTGACAATACAATAATTTACTAATCTAGCTCAATCTACTCAAAAAAAATTTTTTTTTCTTAACAATACTCATCATCAGACTAAAAAGCGGAAAATAAATATAGTTTAAAATAATTCTTGAAATTCTTAATATAGGGAGAAAATAATAATTAACGATAAACATAAGTATTATTGTGAAAAAAGCGTGGGGTGCTCGATGTACGAAAAATATAGCACAAAGCGCCCCACGCTTTCTTTTCACTATAATACTAATGTTTATCGTTCATTATTATTTTCTGCCTATATTAAGAATTTCAAAAATTATTTTAAACTATATTTTATTTTCCGCTTTTTGGTCTGATTAATTATTAAAGCGTGTTTTTTAGTTTTTTTGAACTATATTTATTTTTTAGTTTCGTTAAAAATAAAGGACGCCGCATATAAATTATGGATAGCTGCCGCCAAGCTCTGGTACCATATTACAATCCAGTTCAATCCATGTGTGAATATCAACATAAGGCATCTTGACAAGATTTTTTTCAATTACTCGGCGGTTCATGCTTGATTCCTCACCAATATAACTGAAAAAAACTCCATACACAACAAAACGTTTGAAATTCACGCTAAAAACGCCGCAAAATAGGCTTTGTGTCCAGGTTTCCAATTAGCGATTAAAAGTGCTGCCGTATACTGATAGGTTTCTACCGGTGAATTAAACAATGACCTCACCTAATTGGTCAGACAATACAATTGTGTTCAAAAAGCTTTTTAACTCGACGATTTATCCTATTTCCAAACGCTGCTGCTGGTCCGCTGTAGCTTTGTTTAGATTTGTAAAAATTGACGTGAAAAATAATTATTCTTTTCTAGATCTGGGTAATTGAGTAGGTCACGCCTGTCAATAACAAGAACAAAGGCTCCCGTATCAAGGCGGTGGCAGATCCAGGAGGGGAGGTGCCCCCTAAGATTATAAACCTAACAACAAACAGAGACAATCATGTACACAGCTGACTTTTTTTTTAGAAAAAATAATACTTTACTAAATAACTATTGACAGTTTCTTCCAGTTGTTTTTCACTTTCCCCAGAGTATACTAACACTGTGTCATCTGCAAACTTGAAATATTTTGCCATTAAGTTGGTGTATTTCAGATTGTGTACGTATAACAAGTACAGTAGTGGTCCGAGACCAGAACCCTGTGCGATACCTGTATTTAAATTTGTTCTTCACTATTTTCACCATTTATTACTCTGTAGTATTTTTTTATCTCTTGAGTATGTTTTCACTAGATTATGGCATGGGACACGAAAGCCCATTTTGTATAGTTTGTTCATCAAGAGTTCAATATTCACTGTGTCGAAAGCTTTCTGTAGGTCAACAAATACTGCCCCAAAGCATATTTGTTTTTGTCCAGTTCACTCGTTATATGTTCTAATTCTAAAATCTAATAAAAAAAATTGAGTACTACTTTTTTGTGTTGCTTTTAAGAATGTTACTAGTCTTTCTTTGATAATTTTTTCTATACCTTTTGAAAATGTGCTTATTAGTGAAATAGGCCTGTAATTGTTCATGTCGTCGTGTGCTCCTTTTTTGAAGATTGGAATGATTTTAGCTGCTGTTAGTTCTTCTGGATAGTTTCCAGTTCTCAATTATGTTATTTGTCAGCTTGACAAAAGTGGGTCCGATGGTATTGATTAGCATTAACAAGTATTTTTTTATAATTTTATTTGTGCTGCACTATCATTGACACTAACTGAGGTAATCGACTTAGATTTAGTAGATCTAACAACAGCATCAACAACTAAACGTCCTTAAGTTCCGGGTGTAAATAAAACACATGCTCACCGACAAAAACAATAGAATAAAAACCCTTAAAATTATCCCATAATTATCGTTGAAATATTCTAATTAAAGTTATATTTTCATGGCGGAGTGAACTTCGCGTTATGCATTTTCGCATTTTCTCGGTTTTGCCAAAAGAGCAAACAAAGGGGCTGTAATGGAGTTCAAAACAAAACAAAACAAATGAATGTATTATGTTTAGCGCTTGTTTGTCATTGAGTTATTTTAAATGTGAGTTCGCAATCAGCTTTTTACTGCATAATAGCTTTATGATAAAGAAACGTATCAGCATTTTATACAGAACACCGCTCACTTAATCGAGGATCACTCGGACCCGTCAAATTAATTTTTTTGAGATACAGTGTTTTTAGAAAAAACATTTTTACACCAATATTTCAACACCCTTAATGATTTTAAGGTTTAGTTGTATTGAGCGAATGGAAACGTGTTCAGCTGCTCTATACATCCCATAAATACGCTCTCTTATGGTATGTTCATGAATTTCGTGAAGTTGTCGACTACTGGATGTCAGAATAGCTACACTATTGCGATTCTTAAAATTTACATCCTGCTCTATCCCCTTTGCCTTAATTCGTTGGATTGATGAATACGATACTCCCAAAGCGTCAGAAACTCTCTAAAACAGATAGGTATTTATAAAAACATTGCCATATATTTTTCATGTTTATTATTTGTTTTCACAATTCCTGCTTTATTATATCTATTTACCAACGTCACTTTCTTTTTGAAAATAATCAAATAATTTTAAAATTAATGCTTGTTCTTTTTAAAATACCGTGACATTTTTGAAATAAAGTTGATTAAAAACGCACGGTCCAAAATGCAGATAAAACTCTTTTGACTGGTAAAATTATACGACATTCAATTCTGGACGTCTTCCATAAATCTGCCATACACCTACCGTGCGAGCAAACATTATTTGCATCAAAGAGGGCTTGGAATAAAAAACGTAGGGCTTGGTTTAGATCACAACGATATGGGGACGATATATCTAACCAAACCTAGGTTAAAATTTTGTCAAATTCATATTATGACATGATATTATTATGTCAAACTAATGAGTAATAAAATAAGTAGACAAATACAAATTTATTTTTGTTGTTTACAAAATTATCAAAGTAAGAATATACAGAAAGAAAAAGAACGTCCTTAGATGTAAGGCCCTCTTTCATGCAAATAATTTTTGCTCGCACGGTATCTTCAACCGTTTTTGAAATAATAACTTTTACAACAAAATAGACAAACGACAAAGCGTAAGAAGAAAGATGTTGAAAATGTCTTCCACCAATTGTTCTGCAGTAGATTCATGTTCAAGCGTGTAGATAGCTTTTCTTTCTGGCAGGGGTACTATTGGCCAATAACCCTTGTACGATTACTGATTTATAGTGATCAAACTTCCCTTTTTTTAAATTTAGATACGGTAGTTTGGTGAGTATCGTATATAATCACGCCCAAGTTGTATGCTGGATCAATGAAAGTTAGTGATAAATAATAATATAATAAATAAAATGATAAGGGGAAGAAGTGACTTTTTTTTAAAATATCCCCGGTAAACTAAAAATGTAAAACCGCATGCATTAATTAAACTCTGATTTCCCAATTGGTGTTTAGCAATTTTTGTTTGACGAGGCCGGGAACAGCAAAGCAGGCTCCTTGTCGAATAACAAGCGAAGTTTAAACGGAATAAATGTCATTAACTACACTCCGCCATTGGAAATTCCTTGGGGTTTTTTGCTTAAATAACGGGGTTTTGTCATTTTCTGAAGTTGTATACCCTTTTCTGCATTATTAATTCCTATTTTGCCTCGTTCCTTATTTGATATTATTTTGTAATCTGAAAAGAAAGAAGTAAGTATAAAAAATTCCATTATTTTTAAATTTGAGTGTTAAATTAAAAGTTTTTAGTAGAGTTTAAATGTATTGAGTTAACCAGACGAAACCAAAAAGTGTGTGATAAGTGTTTCAATGCCTAAACAAAATTGAAAAAAAAATGGCGCACATAGCATAAGAGATGGGCATCATCAATAGTGGGAATAGAATTTTCTAATAAATAAATAATTCAATATTTTGTTTACATTCAAATTATCTATTGGTAACCATATATTGGAAACCGTATCACACTACCAGTGTGCCTATTACAACACTTTGCTTTTACCACTAGGCACGTTTTAAATAAAATAACAGAAACACCAGAAAACCTACAGCGATGTGGGAAAAGAATTTTTATATAAATAATTCAATATTTTTTTAACATTGAATGCCTGTATATAAATTATCTATTGGTAACCATATATTGGAAACTGTACAACAATACCAGTGTGCTTATTACAACACTTTACTATGATATGTACTTTTAAATATTATAACAGAAACACCAGCAAAATTAGAGCGATGTGGGAAATTTTCTTTTATAAATAATTCAAATTTTTTTTTACATTGAATGCCTGTATATAAATTATCTATTAGTAACCATATATTGGGAATTGTACAGCAATTCTAGTTTGCTTATTACAACACTTTGCTTTGATCACTAGGGACGTTTTAAATGAAATAACTGAAACACCAGCAAAATACTAGCGACGTGGGAAAAGAATTTTTTAATAAATAGTTCAATAATTTTTTACATTGAATGCCTGCATATAAATTATTTATTGGTAATTATATAATAATATTGGAAACCGTTTTACACTACCAGTGTGCTTAATTACATTGACCAATAGGCACGTTTTAAATAAAATAACAGAATCACCAGCAAAAAAAAATCCATGTGGGAAAAGAATTTTCTAATAAAAATTCTATTTTTTTTTACATTGAAAGCCCATATTATATAAATTATCTATTGGTAACCATGTATTGGGAACCGTACTACTCTACCAGTGTGCTTATTAAATAACTTTACTTTGATAGACCACTAAGCCATTTTAAATAAAATAACGAAAACACTAGCAAGTGCAAGCAAAGTGGGAAAATTTTTTTCTAATAAATAATTCAATATTTTTTTACATTGAAAGCCTGTATATAAATTATCTATTGGTAACCATATATTGGAAACTGTACTACACGATCAATGTGCTTATTACAACACTTTACTTTAACCACTAGGCACGTTCAAATAATATAACAGAAACACCATCAACATTACTGTGATGTAGAAAAAGAATTTTCTAATAAACATTTCAATATTTTTTTACATTGAATGCCTGTATATAAATTATCTATTGGTAACCATATATTGGGAACTGTACAATAATCCCAGTGTGCTAATTACAACACTTTGCTTTGACCACTAGGCACGTTTTAAATAAAATTAACAAAAACACCAGCAAATATACAGCGATGTGGGAAAATAATTTTCTAATCAATAATTCACTTTACCTATTTAACTACTAAGTTTGTTATACGATTAGTATAAAAATATATACTTTTTACACTTTGATACCCTGTATATTCCTTTTACACTCAAGTAAAGTTCAAAAATTCACTTAAATAGTGCATAACAATTCTGAAATCGGTCTAAATGTCCGGCACCGATATGCATGGACCACTATCACGGTCAGTTGGGGCATAATGGACTCACTGATGCCTTAGTCGATATCGATCCCGAAATATTATTAGTGAATTCGGTAAAAGCTGGCCGAAATTGCTAAAGGGGTCCGATAGTTAATGATCCGGTAAATCGGCCAGGATGGGATACAAAAGATCGCCTGATATTCCGTTGGAATTTCAAATTTTTCAATGGCGTAGATCAAGTTTTTATTTTCTCTTTGCGCAAGTAAATAAGCGTTCTATGCGTACCGTTGTCGGATTTTTGCTTTCTCTGTTTGTGGGCTCAAATGCGTCAAAACTACTTGACGAAAAAAGATGAAATTTTGTATTTGGATGGAATGAGTATACTATAAAAAATAATCACATTAGCTTTTGACCTTTACTACAATAATTTGAAAACTTTTTGGTTTTTAAAAGAAAATTAAAATTATGGATTATGCAAAATTATATAAAGGTAAGCCAACTTATACAGGGTGATTCACGGTGGATGGAACGTTAGACGTTTCTGACAAACCAGTAAAGGAATCGTTCTGAAAATTTGGTCGCTTACATAAAAGGACACGCTCTACCTATCTAAAATATTTTTAACAATACAGTGTTGCCGCTTCCACACAAAAATAATAGCTACTTTGATATTTTAAATGGAACACCCTATATATTATTAAATTTTTAAATTCTACATAAAATTATAATTATTTTTTAATAAGAGCATTATTAGTCTATGCTTAATGGTTTCCGAGATATTGTCTCTTGAAAAATGACATTTTTGAACTTTGACAGCTTCTAGCTTTTTAACTGTACGTCTGAGAGCAAAACGGCTTACATGTCCCTATCTTCGATTTTTATTATCTTTCCAAAAGTAACAACTTCCGGTCAAACCGGAAGTATTATATTTCCTACATCCGGTTTAACCGGACACTTTTGGAAAAACAATAAAAATCGAAGATAGGGACATGTTAGCCGTTTTGCTCTCAGACGTACAGTTAAAAAGCTAGAAGCTGTCAAAGTTCAAAAATGTCATTTTTCAAGAGACAATATCTCGGAAACCATTAAGCATAGACTAATAATGCTTTTATTAAAAAATTATTATAATTTTATGTAGAATTTAAAAATTTAATAATATATAGGGTGTTCCATTTAAAATATCGAAGTAGCTATTATTTTTGTGTGGAAGCGGCAACACTGTATTGTTAAAAATATTTTAGATAGGTAGAGCGTGTCCATTTATGTAAAGGACCAAATTTTCAGAACAATTCCTTTACTGGTTCGTCAGAAACGTCTAACGTTCCATCCACCGTGAATCACCCTGTATATAGGTAATAATAATACTAAATATTACAATTTTTCTATTATAATTTTTGAATTACTTACTTATTTTTAAATATATTTCTGATGTGTATTAAAAAAACCTGCAAATAAATAAATTGCTGAAATTTGAATCATAAAAAAAAAGTTAGGTTATTCTTAAAATAGTAATGAAACCTAAACGACAGTACCAGAGGTCTGTAAAGTAACTGACTTAGTGCCAGGACTTTTCACAAGTGCAAGTGTTCACAGATATATGATAGAATGTCCTTTATAAGCAGTGAGTTGTAGGCTCCTCGCAAAAATACGTTGAAATGCGTGGTCATCTTTGCCTTATCGCCGCCGTGTCCCGCCACTGGAAAATATGAACTAATTCTGCAAACCACAGCTTGAAGCGCTTGGGTCGTGTTTAAAGTTACAGTATGAAGTTTCACACATCTATGCTTTTTGCTTCAGATTTATTTTATGAGAGAACCTTTTCGGGCAATATGTAATTAGTTTTTATAGAATACATACATAACGTATTTATTTCGTATTACATAGAGTTAAATCCTTAACGTTGTATCGATACCACTCGTTTAAGAAAATCGTCTTTTCCAACTGGTTATACAGGGTGTTTCATTAAGGGTGGCCACCTGCCATATCTCGGAAACTACTAGGCATAGAAACTTGGAAAAAAAATTATGATTAAGGCGGTCACGAGAAAATTCTGGAAATTACTTTTAAGTTCCTCATTTTGCCGCTAGGGAGCACAATTGAATTTTTTTTTTAATTCTAAATTTCTCCGAAAATTCCCATACTCTGATTACATTATCGAAAAGCTTACACTTCTGCATCATTTTGGTTTAAGGCTCATTGGCTTACCGACCTTGATAAGAGTGGGGGAAGTATTGAATGTGTAAACATTAAAGTCGCTTCTAAACGATTTATCCGATTTTACCAAATTTAAGCTTGTTTGGAAGGGAAAGGTAAGTATCTTCAATCGCCGGATCCAATAGTACACGATAGTGTTTATTAAAATTGCTAGAGGGCGCAATTTGTAATAATAACAATTTTTTCGATTTTATCCCGAAAATTCAAATCATACGGTATAACTATAACATCATAATCGAAAAGTATATGAAATTTGCAAGAAAAGATGTGAAGACCGCAGTTCGATATCTTCGTTCGTTTCAGAGTTATGGCCAAAACAATAATTTTTAATACCCATTGCGCCCTCTAGCAATTTTATTAAAAACTATCGTGTACCATTAGATACGACAATTGAAGGTTCTTCCAAACAAGCTTAAATTTAGTAAAATCGGATGTCGTTGAGAAGTTACAGCGATTTTAATGTTTACACTTTCAATAGCTTCGCCCACTCTTATCAAGTGAAAGTATAAACATTAAAATCGCTGGAACTTCTAAACGACTTATCCGATTTTACTAAATTTAAGCTTCTTTGGAAGAACCTTCAATTGTCGTATCTAGTGGTATACGATAGTTTCTAATAAAAATTAGTTTTTACAGAATACATACCTACATAACGTATTTATTTCGTATTATATAAAGTTAAATCCTTAATGTTGTATCGATACCACTTATTTAATAAAGACACCTTAAATAAGTGGGGCTACCCCGTGGACTCCGATCTCTGTGATTGTGGAGAACTGCAAACCACGCAACATATGTACACCTGCCCGCTGTGCCCCGCTAGTTGTACCATAGAGGACCTTATGGCAGCAAAGCCGAACGCAAATAGGGTGTGACTATAGACATTTGGTATAATGTGTTAATTAATTAATTGGTATTTATTGTTATCTAATGATGCTTCTGACACGAATAAATAAATAAATTTAATAAAATCGTCTTTTCCAACTGGTTATATAATAAATAGGAATTGCAGAACGAGCATCGGGCACAAAAACAGCTCGGTTATTTCGGCTTAAACCTTCATCCCTTTTTTACTTCATTCAACCCGAAAAACGCACTCCGGCCTCTAATAAAAGAAAGCAATAGTTGATTTATTGGGAGGATTTATATCCCGATGGCAATCGGGGGGATGAAGTTGCAACAAGTTATTTTTTGGAAGTTTAGCACGCAGTGACGTAGATGGAAGATTACAGCATTAATGTTTGACCGTATTTAAGTGAAAATTTTTCAGGGCGCTAGATAGAAAGAACGGGTACCAATAAATTGCCGTCATGATCACCGGACCTTAATTCACTAGATTCACTACATTGTTTCCTTTGGGGCCACCTAAAAACTAAAGTTTACGTAACAAAACCAGAAAATTTAGAGGAACTTAGGCTACGAAATTCGTCAAATAACCCCGGATATCGTACATAATGTCAACAATTAATTTTACTTTAGATTTAGTGAGAAAATTTTAAAAACATTCATTATTATAATTTATGTCGAGATATTATGCTGCATTCGTACATTTGTACCGTGCGAGCAAAAATTATTTACATCAAAGAGGGCTTGGATTAAAAAACGTGGGGCTTGGTTTAGATCACACTGATATGGGGACGATATATCTAACCAAATCTAGGTTAAAATTTTGTCAAATTCATATTATGACATGATAATATTATGCCAAACTAATGAGTAATCTAAGTAGACAAATACAAATTTATTTTTGTTTGAAGGTGGTAGACAATGAAGTAATATCAAAAAAATAGTTTACACTTGAAAACGGTTAGAGATATTAACTAACCGAAACGTTGTGTTTGTGATATGTATTTTTTTAAATTTATTTTTGTTGTTTACAAAATTAACAAAGTAAGAATATACAGAAAAAAAAAGAAAAATAAGTACATAAATTGCTGAAATTTGCCACCCCCATGCTCCAAGCATAAATTCACACGTCTCTTCATATTTTCGAAAGTGTTGACCAGCATCTCTGGAGAAATGTTTGCAACAAGATCTTCTGTTCTTACAGATGGTCTTCCTTCTCCTTTTTTGTGTTGTATAGAACCTAGTTCCCCAAACACAGCCATGCACGGTTCTTTTCAGGCAATGATAAAAATCCCCAGCAATAAAAGCAACGTTAGGAAAATGTTCGTGAAAATCGTCCATGCATAAACCCGGATTGTATTGCCACTCACCATTTACTCTAACCCCGTTTCAAAAATCCGCTTCAACCATGAATGTTTTGTGCTGTTCCGCAAAGCCCATTGTGTGAATTGTTCAAGAAATTGGAAAAATTAGAGATGAATCAAATTACTTGTAACGACTGTCAAAGATGATGGAATAACTGATTGATTGTTAATTCAGGTAGTTACTGACACCCAACAGGTATTAAGCTCTACGGCTAAGCATTACGTCCTTAGATGCAAGGCCCTCTTTGATGCAAATAATTTTTGCTCGCATGGTAGGTAAGTATATAAATATATCCCCGCAATTATCATCGCGATCCACAAATACCTCTTTGGAATGTCATGAAACTTCCGCCCTCTACCTTATGAACATCACAGTGGACTAATGACGTTTTATAGTATTATTCCTCAAATTCTCTTATATCACGTCTCTGTGCCTCGATGCGACGCCTTGAATAGCGTCCCGACGCCGGACTCGACGCCTCGAAATGACGAGGACATTGCCGAAATATTGTCAAACGTATTTACTGCAATTATGCCATTCTGAAAATGTTGCTGGCGATACAGCTGATCTTTTGCTGCAACGGGGAACAAGCAGAACCTATGTATAATCTTTTTTTTTTATTTGTAGAAATAAAGTAATTCTAGGCAAGTAAAATTATACTAAAACTTAGAGCCTATTTATAGTTTTAATTTTACTAAATTTTATCTAAAACAAAATAATTAGCAACGGAACAGAGAAAAACAAACACAAAATTCCCGAAGTTACTCGGGTAATCCTGCAAACGTAGGGATGTTTTATATTCGGCCCTAATTCAGGAGAATTAAGGCTGCTTACCGAGCAGGATTATGTCATTATGTTGCTCAAATCCTGCCGTATTCATATTTTAAATTTAGGAGAATTTACTTCGACGTTTAGGAGCTCGGGATTTATACGAATATCCCCCTTATTATTAGGGACAAACATAGTAGTAGTCAGTTTCTCTACATCTACAAAATTTATTTAATTTTCTTCGTATATATCTGAAATGTATGCCCTATACATTCTTCTTCGTAATTATAGTTCACCTTATGAGTCTGTGGCTTCGACGCTTGAGGGGACCATTAGATATTTACCTTTAGATAAGCAAACAATAATCTAGATAGTGGCTAATTTATGACCTCGCGCCTGTAAATAAAGCAACACACGATTAGACATGCGCACTGCAACATTATCGTTTGACGAATGGGAAAATAGACAGGTCCGGGCTTTAAAATTTAAATTCTTGTCAAAAGATTGGAATTTCTTCTTAATTGTTTTGATCAGGTTGGGAATTAAGTTAGTGGTTTCTGGCATTTTCAGTAGTTGCAAACCTATCGGATTTTGAGAATAGAAAATTGTTTTGTAAGGTTTTGTTTCTAAAATTTGTTTAAAAATGATTCGTCGTCGTATTTTTAGTTCGAAAGGGAAGAAAACAAGTCAATTAAACTATAAAACTTATAATAAAAAAAAACAGCTAAATAACCAATCTTAGATATTATCGCGTACCAAAAAAAAAAAAGAAAAAACGAATCGGTATTCCCCGTTTCCGTCTAACCTGCCAAACAGGCCTATTTTTTAATTTATTTGTTGCAGCATGGATATTAATTATTATAATATGCTCCCGATTACAACCAGCTCACACAGGCATAAAATTTGAGGCCAATAAGAGGGCTAAAAATTAAATTTCGGCCTGCTTTATTAAAATCTGACCTCGGTGATTATTTATCAAGGGAAACCGCGGAGCACAGTGACTGGATTAATGAAAGCTAGGTGGACAAAAGTCCCGTTTTATGTTCCGGGAAAGCATTTTATTTTAGCCGACCTTAGCCTAGTTATAAGTTAGCAGGGTTGACAAATATAATTTTTATTATAATTTTATAATTTCGGTGGGAACAGGACCCCTGTAAGTACCCCTACCACATTTATTATCTCAGGATGTATTACATGTAAATCGTTACATTTAAATGTAGTTGTATTAATAGTTAAAAGTTATCTCCTCTACAAAGTTTTTGTTAAGTAATAAATACTAAGAGAAATTTTTTTACACAAAAAATGCAACCACTAAACTCCTGTATGTGTAATAGCTGCAATTTTCCTATAAGTTTAAATTTGAAATAATTGCACAGATTTCAAATAAATGAAATAGTCATAAATGAGTAGAGACCTTCCAGACTAGAAGAGAAGTAGTGACCTACATAAGCCGAAATTCAGAATATGTTCCTAAATATGTGAATCCTTTCAAATATGTAAGATCTACATTTTTTTTTGAAAATATGAATTTTGGTGATATTTCTTATTTCCAGGGGTATGAGATTATAAATCTTAAGTTAATATTAGTGTTACTTTTAGGTAGTTTTACATAATCATTTGCTTTATTTCGCGCTTATATCAAAAACTTTTTTAGAATACAACATGCTAGTAGGATAAAGTCTATTTTTTTTGTAGATTATTTTAAAAATATACTTCTGTACAATGCTCAGAGGGTGCAAAGCCGTCCCATACATATGACGCAGACAACAGTATGTATGTATAATATTACTATTTTCACAATAAGCTAACTTTTTTTTATCGTTTCAATGTCAAAATTGTAAATTTCATTCCCTAATTTTCACTTGCTACCGCTAGGAGACAGACTTTGCCACCAGTGACGTACCAAAAACTGGGTGGGCCCTCCCCCTCAAGCGTTTTGAGGGGCCGCGCTCTATAACGAATGGAAAATGATCATTATTATTTCCATTACTATTAGGTTCAGGTTTATGAATTTTTGAATTCGTTAATCGTATAATAATTTAATTAGGCTTAAACCCACATTATGTGTTAAGCACCTACTATTAAAACAGCAAACAATTCGAATTTATTTTATAATCCTAGGTAGACTGGTAGACATAACATAGGTTATCGTATAGGTTAAGTCATTATACGTAATATTCCACCAAACATGATGCAAAATCAAGATTTCATACAAAACGACCAACTCGTCGAGAGTTTTTTTTTGCAAAATCGTTTATAATTTCGTCGATATTTAATATTTTAATAAACTCGTGTTCGATACTGATTAAGGATAAATCCGAAAGGCGTTGTTGTCCCATGGTATAAATGGGTTTTTACTATTTTAAGTTTGGACAAAGATCGTTCCGCTCATGCCACACTAAGGCCCTCCGCACATGAAGCAACTAAAAAGAAACGAATTAAAAATTTAAATCATCACTCAGTTACTTATTAGTCACTTGCCGTGTATTTCAATGAGCATCCGCATACAGCGCTACTAGTTGACAACTGGTTTGCAACTCGTCAGTAATCAGTCAAGTCTCAACCCGACGTGTAGGTCGCTCAGCGATTGGTTTCTAGTTTATTCTGTAAACAACTACACAAAACGGCAAAAATGGCAGACCAACTATTGAATTTAAGACTAGTATCTTTATAACTACACGTTAAATGAAAATTCACGGAAAATTACCGAAAAAGCTTGGAATGCTATTGGAAGCGAATTAAATCTTAAATTATTGCATTATAATAATAAAGGATAATATCTTCATCACTTGAATCTCTATCCATTTTTTAACACGATAATAAATAACAATAGTTATTATTACAATACTGAAATAATAATGTATGCACCATATAACAAAGCCACCATAATCGAGAAGTGACTTGATTTTATAAACTTTCAGTAGCGTCGTGTGCGATTCATAGTTTGTTACTAGTTTATAATTTAAGTTTCTAATTAGTTTAGTTTCTTTTTAGTTGCTTCATGTGCGGAGGGCCTAACGAACTATGAATCGCACACGACGCTACTGAAAGTTTATAAAATCAAGTCACTTCCCGATTATGGTGGCTTTGTTATATGGTGTACACATTATTATTTCAGTATTGTAATGATAACTATTGTTATTTACTATCGTGTTAAAAAATGGATAAGTGATGAAGATATTATCCTTTATTATTATAATGCAAAAATTTAACATTTAATTCGCTTCCAATAGCATTCCAAGCTTTTTCGGTAATGTCTTTCCGTAAATATTCATTTAACGTGTGGTTATAAAGATACAGATATTTTTCCACTTCTTCTACTAGTCTTAAATTCAATAGTTGGTCTGCCATTTTTGCCGTTTTGCGGTTGTTTACAGAATAAACTAGAAACCAATCGCCGAGCGACCTACACGTCGGGTTGAGACTTGACTGATTACTGACGAGTTGCAAACCAGTTGCCAACTAGTAGCCCTGTATGCGGATGCTCATTGAAATACACGGCAAGTGACTAATAAGTAACTGACTGGTGATTTAAGTTTCTAATTCGTTTCTTTTTAGTTGCTTCATGTGCGGAGGGCCTTACTGGTAAAGTTAGAAATAACATCACTGCACTAGATACATCTGGAAAATTTGAAAACCACACTGATTTTTATTAATAAATGATCGGCAAGTTCATACACTGTTTTTAATTTCGTCCCTTTCTGAGGCTTAAAATTTGACTAGGAAAGTCAATGGACAAGTATTTATGGTATATCGTCTGCAAATTCAGCGCTTTCACGTATAATTTTTCTTCACTTAACGAAGTTAAATTCTCAGGGTATAAAAAATAAAATTAACTATGAAATGAAATATCTATGAAAAGCAACGCTGGCAGCAAATTTTGAAGGGACCGTCTAAATGGGCCCCCTGGCTGGCTGGGCCCCTCCGCGGTGCGGGGGTGCTACTGTGATCACTGATCAGCATATTATAACTTAAATAGAAACGTAAATTTTGTCCAATGATTTCACGTTTCATACACACTGTGTGGCCTACCCCTGCTTCTACACGTAATAAATAGGTTTTAAACTGAATTAAAAAAGTGGAGTTGTATACAATCTGTATGGGGGGTGAACGTAAAACCAAAATTAATACTGTAAGAGGAAGTTTTTCTATAGAATATAGACTTCAAGAATATTGCATGTTTATTAATATTTTTACAGTCCTGCAAAAAATATTATTTCCTGCACGAGTTCTTAGGCGGGCACTGGTGCGACAAAGCTTTTTGCAGCTTTTGCAGGTTTTCGTGCAGAATAATACCGCACACACGCATGACTACACCCATCTCGGTTGTGTGTTTAGTTAGTATTCACTTGAAGACGACTATAGATACATATGAAATGAAACGTTGTGATTTCAATCACGTGAAATAATAGAGATTTCTTACCTTGAAAGGTAAAAAAATCAATGATTTATCATTTCTGCTTATTTAAATAGAGATTTTTTAAAAACTTTTAACAGTCGCCATTTTAAAATGGCTTGACAGAATCGCGCCAAAATTTATAAACATACTGTACAAGATATTAGCTTTCAAATGATGTATCATAAGCTGTATGTTTCCATTAAAAAAAAAGATCGATATTGTCATATCTTTGACAAATAAAAAAATAAATTATAACCCCTTTACGACTGACCTTTTCCGACCGTAGGTACCGTACTGGGACGCAAGATGTCGCACCGGGTTCTATAATTCCCGTCGATGAAAAAAGAAATGAATAACGTCAAAATGTGAGCATATATCAAAGTACACGTCGACAATATTTACATTTCAACCCGCATTGAAAATAACAAAAAAGAATTATTGAATAACTCGTTAATAGTTAAAAAGATTAAACGAATTACCGATTGAAAATCCTATATTGCCAATTAGCGCATTGCCAATCACATTCCAAAAATAAATGTATCCTTTTTACGAAATTAATTCTATTACATTTTATCATTTAACGCAAAACGTTTGAATCCGTTAAATTTAAATTACATATTAATTTTTTAAACGAAATTATTTCACGATTTTTTTAAATAAATGGATTTTAACGCGGATGACCAAGGAGGCACTTCAAACCAGCATTGAATCTTCTCCAGTTGTCTCAGCTGTGATTAGTAAATTGTACAATTTTTGAAGTGAAAACTTCTTTAGGCGCGTTTAGCACTTTTTGTGGGCACTGAATTAAACTGAGCCGTCACGCGTCAGGCGGCAGACTCGGGTGTGCTACGCTCGAATTCAACTGCTATATTCAATCCGATTTGACCCTGACCCGAATGAAAGAGCATGCCGCCATCGGTCGCATTCAGTATCGACGTATCGACGTGGAAACGGTCAGTGTGCGTTGTCTAGACACTCGTCTGCGTCTCAGGTTTGTTCTGGCATTTTTTAAATTATTAAATTTTATATTTACGTAGGGTGAAGTAAGGTTTACCGTAATTGCTTATTCCGTGGACCTAATTTATTATGATTTCTGACTTCTGTTGAAGATGTAAAAATTCAAGGGTTGTTCAATTTTAGGAAATATCTTTTTTTGTATGCAGTAAACTTATCCCGTATTCCAAGTTTATGTTATTTTTGAAATGAAAACTTCTTTAGGCGCGTTTAGCACTTTTTTGTGGGCACTGAATTAACCTTGTTGAAGTTTTCACTTCTGTCGTGTGGTTTTAAGCACACACAATTTTTTTTTCTAACGGCTTTTATTTAGTACGTTTTCGTCGATATATCGTCAAATGCAAAATTAATATGCAAGCGAATTGAAGGCTATTTGATACGTTATATAGCAAAAAAGAAAAACCTTTAACCATTTGCATAATCCGGAAGTCGTCAGAGACGGTAAAACGAATGGATCTTTTCCACAATTTAATATTACGTAGCATAATTGATTATAACGTATTGCCAGGGACTGAAAAAAATAACCATTCATATCAATTTGGCCTTGTTGGGTAATAAACGGAACGGTAAATAACAGGGGCGTATTAGGCATATTATTTCTCTAAGATGTTTTAAATAATATCAATTAGAAAAAAGAAGTTTCCTACTTTTCATCAGATTTGTCGGATTGCATTCGTTTTATGTTTCAGAGGACAGCGAGAAATCTGAACGCCATCATCTGCGAGCAACTGGAGATACAGTTGTATTCATAAAAAAAGCGTACACGAATTAAAATGAGAGAAAACCTTAACCGTATTTGCGTAAAACAGGCTTATCCCATGTTAAAGGTTATTAAAAATGCAAAGCATTGGCGTTGGGCGTTAGTTCAATAGAATAACAAAAATTAATTTTATAATATATGTTAACAGTTTTATGAAAATTATAATAGAAACAAAAAACGTTTAACAAGAATAAATAAAATCTAATATTTGGTCATATATCCCTGCTTTTCTATTACTTGAGCCAGTCTATTCGGAATTGACTGAATTATTATATTTGATACAATATTTGGATCAAGCTCTTCCCAGCACGCACGTATATTATTCCCCATAAATCTTCTGAATTTTGTAGCCCAAAATTTCGATTATATATTTTTTTTACGATTATTCCCCAAATATTTTTAATTGAATTGATATCAGGATTATAAGCGACCCATTCATATTCCTTGACTCTCCTGCTGGCGGTAGGTTGGAAGGCAGGAAATGCTGCATCAATAACAGCATCCCTTGCAGTTGCAAATGGATTATTTCTTACATATTCCAAAACAGCAGCATCCTGTCCAGGGTTGGAACGTTTGGGACGACCTGAACCTATTTTCCTCTTTAGGGATTCTTCTTGTTCCCAGCGTTGCTTAGTTTTCAATATAGTTTTTTTATTTCTATTATACAACTGAGCTACAGCACGGATTGACCATCGTTCTTCGATTCTCGATGCAATTTGAGCCTTTTCAACTTCAGACAACCGACAAGACATTTTTATATTATGTTCTCCTGTCAAAGTTGTTTATCAAACGTTACCACCGTGCTGCAGTTTCAAAATTAATTACACCGACGCCAATGCTTTGCATTTTTGATCATCTATGACGTGTGATAACCTCCAATAAACAATCATTTAGACAAGCCGGTTTTACGCAAATATGACAAAACTTACCTCTCACTCCAATTCTTGTACGCTTTTTTCATGAATAAAACTGTACATATTTTTCGTCCGATTTTCAAGAGAAAATTTTCAAAAGGCGGGAAATTTAAAAGTATAATTATTGTTTAAGTGATCAAAAATTAACTCACTTCGTGAAATTAATCTAAATAGTTCTTTGCTCTCCTCCCATCTGCGAGGTAAAACCCGAACTCGACAAACGACTGATCGAATTTAAAAGTTAGACGTTTGTAAAAACGACAAGACTATACAGGGTGGTCCTTAAGTACATCAAGAAAATCTAGGATATGATTCCTGACATCAATTTAAGTTGAAAAGTTCATATGGACTTATGCCCTAAAATGCTTACCCTCTAAGATACAGGGTTTTAAAATATTTTCCATTTTCCTTTAAAACTACAATTTTTTTCAAAAACATAGTAGAGACAACTTTTGTTCCGCTTATATCAGTTATGCATAAAAATGCATCAGAGTTTAAAAAAAACAGTGGCGTATCACATATTTTCACAAAAAAAAATATTGATGGTATCTTCATGCACGCCACTGGTGGAAGTAGGCAAACCCTTTTTTAACTAAAAAGTGCAGTTTAATACGAAATCAATCGACATCAATTTTCAATACCGTATCTTCAAGGAGTTTCGAAATTAAAAAAAAACAATTATTTTTTAAAAATATTTTAACACCCTGTATCTTAGAGGGTAAGCATTGTAGGGCATAAGTCCATATGAACTTTTCAACATAAATTGATGCCAGGAATCATATCCTAGATTTTCTTGATGTACTTAAGGACCACCCTGTATAGACTATATACAGGGTGGCGAAAGCAGTAATCCTAAAAAACGAGAAATTTATTTTCTTTTTCCTGTCGGATTTCACAACTGTAACCTGAATATTTAAAACCTATTAATCCATCCCTGCATTTGCGCCATATGAGCCATTGAAAAAGGTATAAAACGAAACGTTCCTGAAACGGACATTCGGGATTGAAAATCTCGTTACCCAAGACACTGTAAAGCGCCAGACCAAAGAAACAAATGAATCGCGGGGCAGAGGGCGCCATTTTTCATATGCGATTCTTAACGGATGGCACTGTTATAAGAAAAATGCGGATTTGAAATATGTAGATATCATTCTTGTGGCGTATATTTATCTTCATAAATATTTATATATAATATTTTGCGGGAGTGCGGTGGGTGAGGTTTAAAGGAATTGAAACGGTTTTATTGTAACGTGGATATTCCAATGGAAAAAGATACGGAGAGAAAGAGTTTGTGAAACTAACCTCATTAAATATGACCAAACCAGTCCTATATCCAGTGGCGGCTGGTTAATGAAGGGCTCTGGTGCGCCGCCCTCCCTGCAATTATTTCAAACAGAATCCAAAAATACTTTACTTAAAAAACCAATAACGCAATGTATGTAAGCAATCCATTAAAATAATTCAAACCAAACATAGCCCTATTCCAACGGGCAGGTTATACTCATAGACAAGCGAGTTGCGCGCTCTCAAGGTTACTAAGCGCGGGCTATCGATTATCCCGTCCCGATTCAACGCGACTACGGAGGCCTGACGTCACCTACACATCGCACAACGAGCGGCCACGGACGAGCTCCAATTTTCCGCACCCAACAGCTGTTCGCGAATCGCGATGCGACCTGTTTTCCCTCTGAGCAGCATCGGGCATGCGCACAAACCTCGTGTTATCGGCATGTCCTTCTTTAGCGACATGCTCAAAATAAACTCCAGAATCGGCTCGGCCGCCATTTTTGTTGTCTGTGGATTCCTTGAAGTTTTCTTTGCTATGTGGATTGTGGGTGTTTAATATTTAAGGATTTCTAGTTTTTGTGCAGTTTAGTGAATTGTGTTTGTGCTTTTGGAAACTCAGATTGGAATATAAAGAATGAGTAGTAGCAACCGTTGTATGATTTTATTATGCCCAAATAAGGGTAAAATAACTGGTATTTCGTATTTGCATTTGCGTATTAAGTAGTGATGTATCTTGATATACATAACTTTATTTTATTATGATCAATTTAAACACATTAAACTAGGCCTAGGCTACACAAACAAGGTATGAAAATAAAGAGAAACCCACACCGAGACAGATTATCCCGATGCACGTTTTGGTATATTTTATTTGCAGCCCTGCAATCTTCAAGAGGTTTTAAAAACACTATACTTATAATATATAAAAGAAAAAATGTAAATACCGAGGTAGTTTATATTACTCCACGGGTCAAGTTCTCGGGCAAAAACTTTTTTAAATTCTGGAACAAGAAATTCTGCTTGAAAATGTTTTACACGTACCCAAGTTTTTGCCAAATTGTAAAAATCAATACAAGTTATATACCAACTAATATTTGACTTGAGGTTAGGCACGCGATAACACCGTAGATTGGTTATTTTGCTGGTTTTGTTTGTTTTTTATATTCGATTTTATAAGTTTTATAGTTTAATTGACTGGTTCTCTTTCCTTTCGAACTAAAAACACGACGGCGAATCATTTTTAAACAAATTTTGAAAACAAAACCTTACAAAACAATTTTCTATCCTCAAAATCTGATAGGTTTGCAACTGCCAGAAATCACTAACTTAATTCCCAACCTGACCAAAAAAATTGAGAAGAAATTCCAATTTTTTGGCAAGAATTTAAATTTTAAAGCCCGGACCTGTCTATTTTCCCATTCGTCAAACGATAATGTTGCAGTGCGCATGTCTAATCGTGTATAGCTTTGTTTACATGCGCGAAGCCATAAATTTGCGACTTTCGTGATTATTGCTTGCTTATCCAAAGGTAAATATCTATGTAAGTAACATTCTATTCATTTTTTACAGTGTAGAGCTAAATGCATACTACATGTTTTAATCTGGCACAAAGTAGTTTAACTACGTCACCAAGAGAAGTACATTTTCTCCGTTCGGTCAGTTCACCCGTTAGAGAAAATTAGAACATTGTAAGTCCTTATTGCTATGCTGAATGCAACCAGATCCCAACGAAATGCAAATTACTAATCTAATTAGACTGATAAGTTTCTTTCCTAACTGTATTCTTAATTATTAGAGCTTAATTCCTGGCGTTTGGTTGAAATTAATGAAGTTGGAATGAACTTTCCACATAGTTAGGACAATGTGTTATATTTTTCTGTATGAAAAATGACTCATTATTTGGGTAACACTGTAGACCAGTGCTGAAGCCTTTGAAAATGGTAAAAAGTGAAAAAAAAATAATAGTAGGATGAAACCCATTGGAAAAGGAAGAAAATATAACAAAAATGAAAGGAAAAATAATTTACGGGCGATCCGAGGTCGGGAAGTGGAAAGGGGTGAGTTTTTAAGGGTAGAAACCGATTTATCTCGATTTCCGGCAAAACTACAAGTCCTATGGAAAAACGTTAAATGGCAAAGTTGTAGGTAATAAAAAGATCTATAACTTTTTTATTTACACTTTTTTTACATAACCTCAAAATTTATGTGAAAAATTCAAAAAACCAAGTTTTTGGCTTTTTATTTTTATCTTTTAGAAAAAAATTTGGTGAAAACTTACCTTTTTATGTCCCAAGCACACTGTTATTTTTTTTGATTTAAAATATTTATTTTTTCACCTTATTTTGACTTAATATCGAAAAGGCACCCTAATTTTCAATCGAAAATTCCCACGTCAAAATAAGTGCTTGCAACAAATTTTAGAAACAAACCCTTAAAATAGTATATTAACGTACACGTTTTATAAAGCATCATTTTATAGCACGCGTAGTGCTTAAAACTGCTTTATATAACACGTACGTTATACTATTTTATTCTAATTTGTAGTTTTTTCAATAAAAAACACATATTTAAAAAGAAAATAAATCCTTCAAATTTTGTAAATTTTTATGTCTAAATTTTATGTTGGTAATACTATTTTTTTATCATAGTAGCCTCTGGACAACAAAAATTATTTTGCGAACTGTCATTTTTTGATTTATTGACCCATTTTCACCACGAGATTCTAAAGTTATTTTAGCGATATGAGATTTAAAATTAGACGGAATACGTTGTGTGATCCTTGTACATTCGGTACATATACAGAGCGTTCGGAAATTCGGGCCATGTTACTGCTTTTTTTCGAATTTCAAAAGACGTGATTTTACGTCACGGCATTGCAATTTAGTATAGGGAAGATAGAAAATTCAAATAAAGTTGAAGTTAAAATCGACATTGAAAGGTTAGTAGATTGAATTTTGGATAGGATTTGGCAGAAAATGATAGCTTGAAGCATCTACAAAAGATTGATTCAAAGATTTATGCAACCAACATACATGACTGTTATCCACACAGAATAAAAAAGTAGGTTATCAAGCTATTTTTCCTCTGCGAAAAATTGGTTTTCTCGTAAATCACAAAGGCCGCGCAAGTCAATGAAATAAAACATTTAAATGTTACCAACGTCAAATAAAGAAAAAACGCGTATCGAAATAGCTTCATTACGATACGCAAATGCGTATCGTAATAGACTTGTTATGATACCAAATTAGAAAAACTATTTTCTATCCTCAAAATCTGATAGATTTGCAACTACTAAAAATGCCAGAAACTATCTTATTTCCCCACTTGATTAAAAATCGAGAAGAAATTCCAATTTTTGACAAGAATTTGGGGCAAATTTTAGATGTTTACACGTAAGAATTAATTTAAGGTCCACTTTTACAATTTCTTGAGCGATAACTTAAATTTTAAAGCCCGGACCTGTCTATTTTCCCATTCGTCAAACGATAACGTTGCAGTGCGCATGTCTAATCGTGTATAGCTTTGTTTACATGCGCGAGGTCATACATTTGCCACTTTCGTGATTATTGTTTGCTTATCTAAAGGTACATGTCTATGAAAATAACCGATTTAGTGGTAGGATTTTCGTTTTACAAGTATTCGTAGATATGTCATATGATAGAATGTCCTTTCAGTAACACTCTGTATATTTAATTGAATATTACTAAATGAACCCTTTAATACAATCCCAACAGCCACGTCCCTACGTCATCACGATTCCATAGCCTACGCAGTCAGCATACCAAAATTGCCAAATCCGAAATACAGATCTCACCGAATCAGACAAAAGAACATCGCATGGTTATTAGCATTATCGGGCCGGTCGAAACGGAACAACCTGTCTACCCCTTGACAGTTGACGATCGATATCTAGTTATAAATTTAATTCTGGCGTGCTGTGAAACGACGTAATTGTTTCCCTGTGCATTTCGTAGCGGGCCATGGCGAACATTTGTCTTTTATAACCGTTTCATTATTTGTCTTTTTTTCTTTGTTATTTTTCGGCGTTCTTATCCCCAATAGATTATTATTTATTCCATTATTATTAAAAATACATCATAATAATAAAGCTGTAGCAGGATAATAATATCCGCGTTTCCATTTCATAATAGATCGCACTAATCTACGATAAAATCGTTGAATAATATAAAAACTATCGGCATCTATTAGTAATATGGAATAATATTAAAAATTAATCCGGGCATTTCAAGAACCATTAGTCCGGTTTGATACGTGGCTATTATCTTTAAAATGAGCGCCTTTCGTGACCATTGTAAAAAAAACACTTGATTTTACCCAGGATTTTTCCGCTTTTATTATTTATATAATTATTTGCTCCTGAGTATCGACAATATGGACGTGGTTCGATTATTTTTATTATACAGGGTTGTCCAAAAGTCCGGAATAAAATTAATATAGCCTTAACCTGTAACTTTTAGGGAACACGCTCGGACACGTCAATTTAGTTTTATATATGCTCACATTTTGACGTTATTCGTTTGTTTTTTTATAGACATTTGTCAAAAATATGACGACATCGATCTTTTTTTAAACGGAAGCATACAGCTTGTGATACATCATTTGAAAGCTAATATCTCGTACAGTATGCTCATAAATTTTGACGTGATTCTGTCAAAGCTATTTTGAAAATGGCAACTGTTAAAAGTTTTTAAAAAATCTCTATTTAAATAATCGGAAATGATAAATCATTAATGTTTTTTCTTACCTTTTAAGGTAAGAAATCTTCATTGTTTAACGTGTTGATCCCTACTCTAGCTTTAATGTTTCCCAACGAAGTAGATCCAGATATACCTAATGAAACAATTTGGTTTCAACAAGATGGTGCTCTCCCTCATTTTGGTGTCAATGTGAGAAGATATTTAGATGAGATATTTCCAGGTCGCTGAATTTGACGACGTGGTACAGTTGAATGGCCACCGAGGTCCCCAGACTTAACGCCTCTAGACTATTTTCTTTGGGGATATTTAGAAAAAGTTTACCAAAATAGGCCAAATAATATTGAAGATTTGAAATACAAAATTAGATTGGAGACACATAACATACCAGCTGAAGCCATTCGGAATTCCGTCGACGGATTTTACCATCGTCTGGGAGCATGCCAAGTAGAGGGTGGAGGACATTTCCAGCATTTGCCACGTTAAACCACCTTTTTGTTGTGTTTTGTTTTGCTTCGTTACATGTTTATCTTTAAGCTTTAAGCTAATATTTCGTAAAGTATGCTCATAAAGTTTGACGCGATTCTGTCAAGCTATTTCAAAATGGCGACTGTTAAAAGTTTTAAAAAATCTCTATTTAAATAAGCGGAAATGATAAATCATTAATGTTTTTTTTACCTTTCAGGGTAAGAAATCTTCATTGTTTCACGTTTTGACATTTTGTGACATTGTGAACTTGTAAAATTAATGTAGGTATTTCCAACAAAGTATTATTTTACAATTTTCTAAACAAAAATGGTTTCGTCGGGAAGACAACGTATCGCAGTCTTGATATTGTTCGGATGTGGAGATAAAATAACAAGTCAAAGTGAAGGGTGCACTTTATTTAATGCTAAATATCCGCAAATAATCAAATTTCACAGGTCAAAACAGCTGAAACTTTATACGTGGAACTAAAATTACACTAGAAACAACTTTTTTTTATAACATTTTGAGAAATTTGTTAAAAAAATGCCGTTTCTCAGTATTTTATTAAAAAAATGAAATTTTTAAGAGGTACCAATGCTCATGTTGATTACATAATTTTTGTCTCTAATTTAAAGTAATAAAAGAAAGTTCGATATGGTATGGTATTGTAGATAAAAATGGGGAAACTGATTTCAATCTAAACCATTCCTGCCATATACGTCAAGAACCTTGATTAGACCCTGCCAAAAGTATAATCAGTAAATTAAATAAAAAATAAGGTGTATCGGTTTGAAAGGGTCGGAAACTTTTTAAATGAAAAAACAACTTTTTTACCTTTCAAAGTTGACCAAAGTTCCGAGTTGGTCTTATTTTATTTATTAAGCGACGTTTTTTTACTAAATGCTGTTTTATTTTAATTAAAACTTGCTTAATTGCCCGTTTACGTGAAATATGCATGGAATTATCAGAAAACGTGACCTCAGTAATATTTTTTTCGTTTGACGAATCAGCTGCGTAAAAAAATATTATTTTTTAATAATTTTTAACAAAGAAAAGTTTGTCATAAATTTTTTTTTTCTGATGTAAACTTTTCAACCCCTTTTCATTCATTAAGCAAGAAGTGTGTATAAAATTTTTTAATTATATATTTTTCCTAATAGGTTGCGTTGGCAACTTTTTCAATCTCCTTGGAGTAAAATTTTCCAAAACACAAAACACTTATTTGCTTATTTTAAAAGGGTAAGCATATTACCTATTTTTAGCAATATAGCTTAAAAGTATTGACAGGCACCCCCTCAATATACAGAGTGGCGCACCGAAAACTTTCCACCCAAGTTTATTTTCTTGTTAATAAATAAATCAAAATTCGCTCGAACACGGGAACCTCAGTTCTTAGGGGGACATATTTTTTTGCTATTTTTACCGCCCTTCCTGCTGGAATCCCCATGACGGGGTGGCTTCCACCCTTAAAATCCTTAATGGAAAGGGGGGTCGAGTGATACCTTATTTTAAAGGGAATTAAACTGCCTTCCAAACGCGACCTTGCTCGTTTAAATCGAGTGAATAGTTCTTGAGAAATAGGGCTAAAAGGAAAAGAAAATTTAAAAGTAATAAAATGTATTACCGCTTGTATCAATCAAGTAAATGTTGAAAATGTCCACCTCCAACGTTCATGCAATTGTAAAGGCACTGTTCAAAACGTTCGCGAACATTATGGAGCATATGGGGTGGCTTTCATCCTTAAAATCTTAAATGAAAAGGAAGGTCGAGCGATAGCTTATTTTAAAAGGAATTAAATTGTCTTAAAATCAGCAATTCTTAAAAAATTTTAATAATATTTTCACCGATTCTTCAACCCCTAGATCTATTGGGTGTTTTGCGTAGAACGATTCAGCTACGGCCTTGATTTTCATTCTGAAGGTGCAAAATAATATATAGAAATAATGGACACTTCAAAGAAAAATTATTCTACTGCTATTTATTGCTTCCTTTAGTCCTTATTATGGAGGACTTCAGGTAGGAGGCCGATCGCAATGCATTGAATTCGGTCCCAAATTAGCATCGGTAATTCAGCTTTACGAGTTGCCATAAGATGGCGCTCGAGTTCGAAGTGGGCTATCAAATAAATGGTTTCTTATGGACGCGATAACTATTTTTATTTAAATTAGTTCTTTAAGGAACAAATAAGGACTTTTATATGAAATTACACTTACTTTGTTATACTTATTAGTAAACTCGGCCTGTATAAAGTTCCAACGATGCTTCGTTTTTAAAATACAGGAACATTCTAGCTAGAGGGTTTTACTTTGGAGCTAGAAAGATACTTATTTGGCTGCGTTACCTCTCTGAAGAAGATCCTGTCTTACACCCCGACACAAAGCAAACTCTACTTTTATAAATTGTACCATTATTTATTATATATGGAAATTAATTACAATACAACGTTATTTGTCTTGGCTTGCCTTCAAACGTTATTTGTTATTTCGAAAAATAAAATGTCAATTGTCAAAAGTAAAATTTAAAAACTATGGAGGATCTAGTTTTCCATATTAAAAAGAAGAAGAAGACAACATCAGCCCACTTCGGACGCGAGAGCCATCTATCGGCCAATAGCGAACTAACCAAAAAACCGGGACAGAATTTGAAAATGCTGCCATTGTCGATCGGCCTCCTACCCTATAGTTCTATATAGGGGAAACCAAGGGAGTACCAATTTTGTTAGTCTGTCGTCTTTGCTTCCGCTACCAGATACCAGATGGCAGCTGTGTTAATACGGTTTTCCCTATCGAAATATTAACTTTAAAACATATCATAATTTTATTATTCTAGGTTAGGTCCCAAAATATTTTTTTTTTAATTGCAGACCCCCCCCCCCCCCTCGAATATATTTCTAGTTACGTCAATGCCCAACAATCGAAGAAAACGAATTTTTTTCGGCCTCATTCCATTATTTACATAGAAATTTTCTTCCGCCATCCGGCAAAAACTTTATGGTATACATGTTTGTATTTTAGCAACCAGTTTTTTTTTCGAAGTGTTAATTGCCCTCAAAGGAAATTATTTTTCTTGGGTCGTATATTTTTTATTGAGTTTAGCCCATAAACATTTTAAGCCCACAGTAAAACCCGATTTAATGGCCTCCAAAAGGCATATATATGAGTTTAAAAATAGCTGAATATCGGCATCGATTAGAATTTTTTCAATTTATTAGGTAAAGTAGGATATATATCGCTTTGTTAGAAATTACACCCGGGATTTGCTATTCACGAACCTGCTGAAAATTAATCGTTTTTTTTTCAAGGGCTATTAATTTTTTACACGATTTTAAACATGGGGCAGGGATAAATAGAAAATTCGTCCTGCATTGGATTTTATTTTAATGTTCTTTTAGTATATGCGGTAGAGAAGAATGCCAAAGTGGTGTCATTGTAAGAGATTGAAAAATAAATAGAGAGGAGGGGGTACAAATTGGTAAAACAAAGCGACGAGAAAATTTTCTTTATATGCATTGTTTCAATATTAAATAAGAATATCTGTGAAACAGGTCGTTTTTTGGTGTCAATGTTCCTGTTTTTTAATCCTGGTCAATACAATAATCTATTCTATTATATAAAATTCTTAAGTGACTGGATGACTGACGCATTCATCATTCATCGACGCCCATTTTAAACCCCCAAACATAGAATTATGAAATTTCGAGGATATACTCTCCTTTTAGCGTATCTAGCAATCCGTTAAGAAGGGATTGATCGAAAATCAACCTCTATTTATCTAATTTTTATAGGAATTACTGTATTTGAAAAACAGAACGAAAATATACATTTTTACATGTAAAAACAGTTGTTGGGAGATTTAAACAATGAAATTAGCATATCACGTAGGTGTGGGACACCTGTATGTATTTAGTTTACTCTTAAGATATCAGTAAATAAGTTTATGTAAAGTAATAAACAATATGTACAATTATACGTTCCTAATCACTTTTTAATGCAGAAAATGAAGGAAAGCAAAACAAGATAACCAATATAATTGAAGAAAACTAACAATGCTCTCAAAAAGATAATTGTTACATTGCTTTTTCAAATTTAATTTAATTTAATACATAATAAAATTACCGAGCATACCAATTTTGGTACCGTGCGAGCAAAAATTATTTACATCAAAGAGGGCCTTGCATCTAAGGACGTAATGCTTAGCCGTAGAGCTTAATACCTGTTGGGTATCAGTAACTACCTGAATTAACAATCAATCAGTTATTCCGTCATCTTTGACAGTCGTTACAAGTAATTTGATTCATCGCTAATTTTTTCAGTTTCTTGAACAATTCACACAATGGGCTTTACGGAACAGCACAAAACATTCATGGTTGAAGCGTATTTTCGAAACGGGGTTAGAGTAAATGGTGAGTGGCAATACAATGCGGGTTTGTGCATGGACGATTTTCACGAACATTGTCCTAACGTTGCTTTTATTGCTGGGGATTTTTATCATTGCCTGAAAAGAACCGTGGCTGTGTTTAAGGAAACAGGTTCTATACAATACAAAAAAGGAGCAGGAAGACCATATGTAAGAACAAACGAACTTGTTGCAAACATTCGTGAAATAATGGAAAATACGGTCAAAATGCTGGTCAACACTTTCGAAAATATGAAAAGACGTGTGAATTTATGCTTGGAGCTGGCGGTAGTCAATTTCTTCAACAATTTATGTAATTATTTTTCTTCCTGTATACTCTTACTTTGTTAATTTTGTTAACAACAAAAATAAGTTTGTATTTGTCTACTTATTTTATTAGGTACTCATTAGTTTGGCATGATATCATGTCATAATATAAATTTGCAAAATACCAACCTAGATTTGGTTAAATACATCGTCCTCATATCATTGTAATCTAAACCAAGCTCTACGTTTTTAAATCCAAGCCCTCTTTAATGCAAATAATTTTTGCGTGCACGGTATAAAAGATTCAAAAAAAGTATATCATACATTACAAAATTATGTTTAATAAATTTTAAATAACGACGTGTATATCATACAACATGAAATTGTAAATACCTAATAATACTATAGGATCAAAATGATGAAACACGCATTTCCTCTTTTTTTTTAAGGGGTAAAAAGGGGGGTATAAGAGTTTCTATTGGAAAATCGTTTTCAAATTGGTATTTTACTCACAAAAAAGCGTCACTCCTAAAAAAAATCATTAATTTTGGCTTGGTAAGCGGATAGAGATATTTAACATTATTTCTTATAATAACCAGGAAGGCGTTCCCATGCCCCCTCCCCCTTAAAACCGCCTCTGCTTATCTAAACGTGATTTCTAACTTTTCCTTTGAAATTTTCAAGTACCTTGAAGTTTAATCGTTTATTGAGTGTGCCAAGAATAGCCATAATAGACATATTCCGATATTTTAGTTTTTCACAAAACGGGCTTTGTTGCAACAACACAAAGGCGGACAGTTATATTTTCCGAGAACACTTTCTTTTATATTTTATAACGTTGTCTATAAACGATTCAATATCAAAGGGTTGCATTTATGAGTTTTAGGAATTTCTTTTCGAACTTGGCCTTTATCGTAAAAATGATTACCTATACACTTTTTTATTCGGATTTAAACGCTTTGCAACTTTTGTCTGAAACGTTTTTCCTAGAGTTTTTGTTTTGAAGCTATGCATGGGTCAAGCCAAGTTCCTCGAGAATTCCACTATGAAACCACGTGAAAATAGACACCGATTTTTATTCTGGAATAATGCCCTGTGACCGAATAATTCAAAGACTCACCTTATTTTTTTTTATTAACCAATTCCCAACGAACTTTAAAAGTCCATTACAGGGAATATAAATTATAAACAATAACAAACTTAAAAATTAACAATTTTTTATAAAAATACATAAATATATATTTAACGAAATTAATAAAAATGTCAAATATTATTCAATTTAAAAAAATGGAATCATTTATTTTGTTAAAAAATACAATTTAGTTTCTTGAATGATGAAAGAGTTTTGGACTTCTATTGTCTTTATTTGTTTTAAATCACAACGTTTCATACTAAGTAGTATTCACCTGAAGACGACTGGAGATACTTACCAGTTGAAACGTTGTGATTTAAAACAAATAAAGACAATGAAAGTCCAAAACTCTTTCATCATTCAAGAAACATCATTGTCTCCAACCTTCAAACAGTCACAATTTACTTTGATTTTTAAATAGTACTAATTTTTTATTGTTTTTATATTTATTTGGTAGGTTATTATAGATCATAATCCCATTGTATAATAATGATCGTTTACCGAAATTACTTCTAATATCTACTGCCAAAAGAGTTTCAGTTTGCCGGGTATGATGATTATGTAAAGGATTATTTTTTTAAATATGATTTTTGATTTTTTTTGATAAATGATTATTGAATGAATAATCACATATTTTTAATTTATTTAAATTTTAATATCCCAGTGGTTTGTATAAATTTATTGTGGGTTCCAAAAAGGGAAGCTTGTATATACATTTAATAAGTTTATTCTGTAATTTTTTTTAAAGGTTTTATTATTGTAGAGGTAGCAGATCCCCATATTGAAATTAAATATTGCAATTTAGAATAAATTAGAGAATAATAAATATTTTTTAGAAGTGTAATTGGTAAATAATGTCTAATTTTGTAAAAAAATCCCATTCAAAGGAGATATATTTTTTCTAATATATTCGGTATGTGTTTTCCAACTTAAGTTTTCATCTATATATAGTCCCAAAAGTTTAATAGACTTAGCATATTTTATGATTTTATTATCAAATAATATTTTTTTTGGTATCAAGTTGTTTATTTTTGTTTTAGTAATAAATGTAAAAGAAAATTTTGTAAAGTTAATTGATAATTTATATGACTGAAGCCAGGAAAAATTTTGTTTAAATTGATTTAATCTGTAACTATTGATAATTTACCAGTGCTATGGTGGCGCAAGTGAGTTAGAGTTTAGGGGGGGAAGGCGAAGCCAAGTTATATTTGGTAAATATCCTATAAACTTTAAAAAATCCCGCTCTTCACGTTTACCGAAAACTATCAAAAACACGTTTCATTATAACGAACGAGGGAATTTTCGATTTGTATGATAGATTTCAGACATGCACCCGCTGCGTGCGGTAACGCCGCGATTGAAATTTAATTTACGAGAAATTATATATTCTAGTACCTTTATATACGCTAATTTGTATTTGTTACAGCGGTTATTGAGGTCACCACGGTTTTTTTCTATACAGGACGTTTCACAATTCAGTGCTGAAATACCAAATTTTCACTGTCTTTATCATAACAAGCCGCCAAGACGTCAAATTCCACCAGGTTCCTCGCGAGTTCCACAACTAAACCACGTGAAAAATACAACAATTTTTACTGAGGGTCATGAGTCGTAAAACCTCAATAAACCATAAGCGTAACAATAACAGGTACCTGATCTTAAGTACTTAAATTATATATTATTGTATAGGTATACAGGGAGGTGTCTTATGTCATAGAATATTTCCATTTGTTATCGAAAGCTTGTGTGTATTTTATAAAAATAATACAAAAATGGCGAATAATTATTCCCCCGATGTTTTGTAAAGGTGTGGCTTGACCTAAAAGCAAATACGATAGTTTTAAATGTGCACGATGCACTTGTGCACCAAACACCATTTAGTACTGTCAGCAACCTAGTATCAGCATGTGCTAATATGACGGGTGTTAGTGAATCAACAATTTATAGGCTTCTTAGGGAAAGAAAAAAAGGTAGAACCACTTATTATTTCAGTTGACTCCTTAGATGAATCCTTCGAATTTAGTAATAGTGAAGACACCTTTCTAGACCTTTAATTTGTTAACTCTTTTAAGTATGAACTGTTTTTGTATTGAGAAAATGAAATTAATTCAGTTAAATATCCAAATTTTTTTGCACACCTTAAAAACTACATACGAATAAATAATATAAATTATAAACAAGAATTACATAATATCTATAGGAACCAAAAAAAAAATGAAAATAAGAACGTACCATAATATTACAATTTAAGAGGACATGTAACTCCATTAAAAAAATTGGTTAAAACGGTAGAATTTTTTTGGCAGACCTGTTCCCTTAAAACGATACACTATTTCACTATCACCTTGTTTTGTTAATGTATAGTATCGGCTAGAACTAAATCAGATAAAGTTTTTACTATGTATCATTTATTTACAACACTGGCAAGAAACAAAAGGAATTTATATTTCATAAATAAAAACCAAAATGACCGCCACTGTACGAAGATTTATTCTAAATCATCGGCTTGCCCTATTGTTACAATTTTACGACCCTATTGTGAAAGGTAAAATTAGGGGTGTACCAATCTATACAGGGTGATTCACGGTGGATGGAACGTTAGACGTTTCTGACGAACCAGTAAAGGAATCGTTCTGAAAATTTGGTCGTTTACATAAACGGACACGCTCTACCTATCTAAAATATTTTTAACAATACAGTGTTGCCGCTTTCACACAAAAATAATAGCCACTTCGATATTTTAAATAGAACACCCTATATATTATTAAATTTTTTAATTCTACATAAAATTATAATTATTTTTTAATAAAAGCATTATTAGTCTATGCTTAATGGTTTCCGAGATATTGTCTCTTGAAAAATGACATTTTTCAGAGCTTCTAGCTTTTTAGCTGTACGTCTGAGAGCAAAACGGCTTAAATGTCCCTATCTTCGATTTTTATTATCTTTCCAAAAGTGTTAATTTCCGGTTAAACCGGATGTAGGAAATATAATACTTCCGGTTTGACCGGAAGTTATTACTTTTGGAAAGATAATAAAATTCGAAGATAGGTACATGTAAGCCGTTTTACTCTAAGACGTACAGTTAAAAAGCTAGAAGCTCTCAAAGTTCAAAAATGTAATTTTTCAAGAGACAATATCTCGGAAACCATTAAGCATAGACTAATATTGCTTTTATTAGAAAATAATTATAATTTTATGTAGAATTTAAAAATTTAATAATATATAGGGTGTTCCATTTAAAATATCGAAGTGGCTATTATTTTTGTGTGGAAGCGGCAACACT
Source organism: Polydrusus pterygomalis (assembly GCA_963969555.1). Lineage (NCBI taxonomy): Eukaryota > Metazoa > Arthropoda > Insecta > Coleoptera > Curculionidae > Polydrusus > Polydrusus pterygomalis. Next base: position 1,227,937 of record OZ018382.1, on the reverse strand, counting down.
GTATTGTTAAAAATATTTTAGATAGGTAGAGCGTGTCCGTTTATGTAAACGACGAAATTTTCAGAACGATTCCTTTACTGGTTCGTCAGAAACGTCTAACGTTCCATCCACCGTGAATCACCCTGTATAGTACCGGTTTAAACTACCCGTATTGTTACTAAAAAGATATACTTTCAGGCGAAAAATAATATGTTCACCCGGTAAGCTAAAATTTGTATTTTGTATTTTTAATGAGTGTTCTTCGCTTAGCTTATGCAATAGAAAACAGACTTTAGAATAATGCGCTGTTGCCACAGACTCGAAATATTTTCAAGTCTCAATTTGCAACTATTGTGAAATTATCAGTGCTATGGCATCGTATAATGCCGGATGAAATTTAAATATTTTTACGTCATTGAAGCTAACAGTTTACAGTCGGTAATTTTTAGAGACTCTTACTTCCGCCATTCTTCCTTACCTACGCCAATGCATAATAAAATTATTTCCGTATTGTAACGGCCGTAAGGCCCCACGTCTTATTTATGTAGCTCCGCGGGCCTGCCACGAAAAACTTATTAAAGTTGTTTGTTTGTAAATAATTGAATTTTGTGTAACGAGACGGCGTTAATTATCAAAATAATTTAGTTACGTTTGTTGCCGAAAATACGAACTTTTTGTTGCGTAATTGGTAAAAAATATTTCAATTTATTGAAGGGTGGAATTTGACGTACAAATTTTAAGGTGGAATTCTTGTCATTCAATCTATTGTCAATCTATAACCTTACAAAACTGGATGGGGGGGGGGAGGGGGGGGGGGGGCGGTCCAAATTAAGTCTCCAAAAGAATGTAAAGATTTAAAAAAAGTTATTTTCGGCCTTTTGCAGGGGTGGATGTTGCTAGAAAAGTCAGTATCATCGCTGTATCAAATAGTCCACCCCTCTTTTTGACTCTCTGACATCCACTAACAAGCATTTTATGGCAAAAGACAGTACTTATGCCTGTTTAAATAACGATCCAAAATCAAAAAAATTTTGGAACATATTAATAGTATAAGACAATCCATTAAATTTACCATGGAAACGGAAAAACATTCCACTCTATCTTTTCTCGATATTCTCGTCAAACGAAGTGCCGAAAACATAAAAACTTCAGTGTACAGGAAACCCACTCACACGGGGCAATACCTTAATCACGTATCGAATCATTCAAACTCCATAAAACAGGGCATAATTCAAACTCTTTATCACAGAGCATTCAACGTTTGCAACAATCCGGAAGACCTTAATATTGGAATTTCAAACATAAAAAAAGATTTAGAACATAATGGTTACCCAGAAACCTGTGTAACTAATACAATCTCAAAACTTAAAAATCGCGAAGTAAAAACTAATACAGAAACGAAAGAGGAGCAAGCATTTCTTACAATACCTTATTATGCCAAGGGGATTTCTGAAAAGATTAGACGGATAACCAAAAAATATAATATCAAAGCAGCCTTCAAATCCGGAAATACGCTTACAAGCTTTCTCACAAAAGTAAAACCCCCCCCCGTAATGAAAACACAAAAAATTGTATTGCGAGTGTGGCGAATCGTACATTGGAGAAACGAAAATACCTCTTCCCGTACGAGTTAAAGAACATCTAAAACATACTCAAAGAGGTGAAACTTCGAGATCAGGTATAGCGGAACATGTATGGACCAACCAACATAATATACAGTGGTCAGAAGCCAAGGTTTTGGAAACGGAACAGCACTGGAGAAAACGAAAATTCAAAGACGCAGCTTTCGTGAATGAAAATACCCATATATTTAGTAAACCAAGTATAGATATCCCCAATATCTGGAAGCCTCTTCTTATCCAACACCAACAGCTCAAACTTCACACTCCAAAAAGCACGTAGGCGGAGTGATCAAGCTTCATTGCACATGGATAGTATTTAAGACAGTACCCTTAGAATTATAATTTAGTTTACACTTGAAAACGGTTAGAGATACTAACAAACCGAATCGTTGTGTTAAGTAACAAAATCAAGACAATGGAAGCCCGACCTTACTTCATTGTCTACCATCTTCAAACAAACAACGATCCAAAATGTTCGTTAACATTTTGTAATAATATTTTTCCAACTCACGAGACAGCCTCTAATAATTTTAAATCAACCATTACTTAGCATGTACTTTTTTCATTAAAATAATAATTACAGAAGTTAATTTTGCCGATATTATCCATATCCATAATGTCCATTATTAAACCAACTAGGACTGTGTTCGTGAATAATTTGAAAAGGTTATCGAAAGTACGAGGCAAAATTTACCCCTTATTATAATACACACCATGCAGTTATTAATATTAAAATATTTCAAATAAATTATTTAATAGAACGATATTTATTTGAGCCGATTACAATTAGATTGAACTATAGAGGCCGGTGGAAAAGGAAAGCGTGACTGACAATTTTATTTAATAATACATTATTAAACCACGAGTGTTACAAGACATATTTTAACCAAGCGACGTTACCAAAACTCGTCTTCTGGAATATGGGTATATACTGTATGAGTTTGTATACAGTGTGGTTGTTTAAGTGTGCAACATATGGGCATTTTTTATTACCGATTTCTCAGAAAATTTTATTCTTGATAAAAGTTGGTGCATGTTCGATAATTATATTTGGTGCGCTTGTAATGGTTTGCAAGTCAAACGGCGTACAGGGTAGGCCAAGAAATATAAAACTTGTACAAGAATAAAGTACCCCTATTTCAGAAAATTCAGCAAAATGTTATTAAGAACAGTTGTTTAGAATTAAAAGGTATGCATAGGTTTAAAAATGTGACCTCCTAAAATAAAAAAAATATATTTTCTTAAAAAACATTAATAATTACCCAAATTTTTTTTATATTCACCATAAAGACCTTTATAAATTAATCAAAATCAAATCAATTTTACATATCTTTGTTCAAATTCAAGCATAATTTGTAAAATTTACTTGAGTTTTTAATTTGTTAAGGAATCACAAACTTCATGTTTGTTGCAACGATATTAAACACAACTTTAAAATATCCTAAAAATTCTTTTTAACAAGATAAAACATTAGTAATAATAATATGCTAATTAAAAACCTCTCATTTAAAGTACAAAATTTTTATTTTAAATGTTTATTAAAAAAACTGTACAAATTAAGCGACAAACATGAAATCCTACTAAAATAATCGCAGATATATATCTAAATTATACCTAAATTATTAATGTTTTTTAGGAAAATATATTTTTTTATTTTAGGAGGTCACATTTTTGAATCTATGCATAACTTTTAATTCTAAACAACTTTTCTTAATAACATTCTGCTAAATTTTCTGAAATAGGGGTACTTTATTCTTGTACAAGTTTTATATTTTTTGGCCTACCCTGTACGCCGTTTGACTTGCAATCATTCCAAGTGCACCTAATATGATTCTGGAACATGCACCAACTGTTATCAAGAATAAAATTTTGTGAGAAATCGGTAATAAAAAAAGGCTCATATGTTGCACACTTAAACAACCACTCTGTATATTAAATAGAGATTTTTTAAAAATTTTAAACAGTCGCCATTTTGAAATAGCTTGACAGAATCGCGCCAACATTTATGAGCATACTGTACGAGATATTAGCTTTCAAATGATGTATCACAAGCTGTATGTTTCCATTAAAAAAAAAGATCGATATTGTCATATCTTTGACAAATGTCTATAAAAAAACAAACGACTAACTAAAAAAAGCATGTCTTTGATTTGGAATTTTTGACAATAAATAAAATATATGGGTGTTGATTCAAAGCTAAAAAAAAAACACAAAAATTGTAGTTCCACTTTTATTAAATTACAAATGGTATAGCGTTCATAAGTTCTTGTCTAATTTCTTAATTTTCTATCATCTGACATTATTTGTTCTCGTTGTCTCAAAAACATTATGATTGTTGATGGCATTAGGATTTAAACTCAGAACTACCTTTTCACAATGTCATTGTTTCATTTCGTTGCTATTCCATCCCATATCTCAAAATATATCTATCGATAGTGCTTTAAAAGTCCTGCTCCAAGTGTTGCTACAGTCGAAGAACTCCTTTAAAAGAAATTAACACGAACAAGAGCTAGAAAATAATCTTTTTTCAACATGCGAGAAGGAATGTTGCAATTGTAGTTCTCGATAGTAAGACCTAAAACAATTAATGTGTAGATTTTATTACCAATAGAAAGCACAGGCATTATCAATTGAATAAAATCATATAATATAATATGTAAGTATATATGTTTTTATTTATGTAAAGCATAAAATACGTTTTATTAGTGCATAATGTGCGTGTCGAAGTCACGTTAAAGGTTTTTCAATTTTATTAACACGAACCATTGTAGAAAAGAAAATACCATTATTTTTGCAATCATTTAGGTTGTACCGAGCATACCAAGATTCACAAAAAGTATATCATACATTATAAAATCATGTTTGATAAATTTTAAATAACGACGTGTATATCATACAATATGAAATTGTAAATACCGAACAATACTTATAACAACTGATATAATAGTGTAAAAACACAGTTTTAGCAAATATATTCAATAAAAAAATAACACAATGTAAACCGCTAATTATTTGCCTAATCTAACGACCATAACTTGGAGGCCGATAAAAAGGCCGCAACGAAAAAAATGAGTTCCCACTTTTTGCAGAAAAGAAAGCCATTTAGAATGCTGTAACACATAGTCGTTGGCAACTCAGCATGTCTGCTTTGGACAGTGGACAATTTATATTTCTCGACGTCGAATTTCTTCAGGGTTGTTGGAGGGATTCTGATTTAAACCATAGGCCAAAATGGACACATACATTTTTCTAAGATCGTTATAGACGCATTTCCTATCGTTATTTATAATACTAGTATTTTATACCAACGCAAAATGCAAAAAGGCCAAAAACACGTGCACAACACTTCAAATAAATTCGGGTAATCGCATACAGAAATTGACCCATTGAAAGGTATCACCAGTTGTGTTTATCCAAGGATTTACTGATAGCTTCCACATTCATTTCGTTATTATTTTTCCATTACTGATTATTGTCATAGAGACGACTTGTGGACTCAGGAATAGGGACAACCTGTCGTGATCATCCCTTAAAATCGTTATTTTAAGTGGGTTTGTTGCAGCACCTTTACCCTTAAGACGTTCTATTTATTATTTATTTATTTATTTATTTATTTATTTGCAGGTTTTCTTTATAATAATATTAAAAATCAATTGTTTTTTTAATAAAAATAAATCCAATGAAAACATCATTATAAAACCATAGATTAACAAATCTGTCCGATTTTGTAATGAAAAAATTAACACCCATTTAGATTATTAATTTTAATCACATCATAAATATATTTAAAAATATAAGAAAGTAATTCAAAAATATTTCACCCAAAAAAAAAGAAAAATTCTAAATAAGGGAGAAATTATAGTAAAATATTTAGTATTATTATTACCTATATATTATATAAGTTGGCTTACCTTTATATAATTTTGCATAATCCATGATTTTAGTTTTCTTTTAAATGCCAAAAAAAAAACTCATAGTTTTCAAATTAGTAGGTAATATATTAAAAATTTTGATACAACAAATAAAGCATTATTTTTTAAAATTATCATAACATAAACATAGATTTGTTTTTTCTCTTGTGTGGTATAATATGAGTCATTTTATGTAGGTAATACATTTTTATTTATAAAATGGAAGTTTTGTAATAAAGTCGTTTTAAACTCAGAGTATTATTATAAACAAATAATATTTTTAAAGGAAACAAAATATGTTTATTAAATATTATTTTTAAAACATATTTTTGTATTGTTATAAGCGGTCTCAAATTCGAGTCGTATGCACTTCCCCAACAAATTAGTATACCATAGGAAAGAATTGATTGAAAAAGTGCATAATAAAACAATAAAGAAAGTTTTTGATTCACAATATTTTTTAAAAGTCTAAATTTACTTAAAGTGCTTCTTATTTTTTTTTGTAAGAGTGTTAATTTGACGATCCCATTTTAAATTTTGGTCAACCAATATTCCTAAATATTTTATAAATTCAACTTTTTTAATTTTATTTTGGCAAGAACAGTTAGCATTATTAATTCTAACTATATCTGATAGTATCTTTATAACAAGAAAAAGTTATAAATTTTGTTTTAGTAAAATTTAAGTTTAATAGGTCATAACTCAAATTATTTTTTATTATGGAAATGTCTAGTTTTGAATTTAAAACACATTCATTCCAAGTATTAGCTGGTATTATTAATACAGTATCATCTGCATATGAAAATATTTTTCCATTTAACTCTAATTTTAATATATCATTGATATAAAGTAAGAATAAATTTGGTCCCAAAACAGTACCCTGAGGAACACCACAAAGTATAGTAAATCAAACTATAGCCGGACCTATTATTATTAGACATCTCATTTCCATCACTGTTTATAAAAAACATTATATCCTTTCACGTTTCAAGTTTGTTTGATGTGCTGTATTCTTTGGCTTATGGGTTTCCCCGATATGTTTGGTAAGAAGGCAAACATCGGACAACAGAACTGCTTTTATTATAGGTGTATTGTATAGTCAGTCATTTCATGACAATTCTACAGATACTTTTTCCTGTATACAGGGTATTCCCTACTCGATGGTACATTAGAAGTATCTGGAGAACGAAAAGAAAAATAATTTTGAAATTTTCACTACGGCCATAGGAGACTGCGCTCTAGCTTTTAAAAATAATTTCGCGGTTGCAGTGTTGCCAGATCTATTGATTACTGACATTAACTTTGGAATTTTAAATGAGACACCCTGTATATTTTTACATTTTTAAATTCCACATAAAATTATAATTATTTTTTATTGAATGCATTATTAGTCTATACTTCATAGTTTCCGAGATATTGAATCTTGAAAAGTGACATTTTTGAACTTTGACAGCTTCTAACTTTCTAACAGTACGTCCTAGAGCAAAACGGCTTACATGCCTCTATCTTCAATTTTTATTATCTTCCCAAAAAAAACAACTTCCGGTTAAACCGGAACAACTATATTTTCTGCTTTCGAGTTACATCCGGTTTAACCGGAAGTTGATTTTTTTGGGAAGATAATAAAAATTGAAGATAGGGACATGTAAGCCGTTTTGCTCTAGGACGTACTGTTAGAAAGTTAGAAGCTGTCAAAGTTCAAAAATGTCACTTTTCGAGAGTCAATATCTCGGAAACTATGAAGTATAGACTAATAATGCATTTAATAAAAAATATTTATAATTTTATGTGGAATTTAAAAATGTAAAAATATACAGGGTGTCTCATTTAAAATTCCAAAGTTAATGTCAGTAATCAATAGATCTGGCAACACTGCAACCGCGAAATTATTTTTAAAAGCTAGAGCGCAGTCTCCTATGGCCGTAGTGAAAATTTCAAAATTATTTTTCTTTTCGTTCTCCAGATACTTCTAATGTACCATCGAGTAGGGAATACCCTGTATCTAATTGAAAAACATCACCAGTCATATTTATCCAAGGATTTACCGTTAGCATTCCCATTCATTCCGTTATTATTTTTCCATTACTGATATTTATCATAGGGGTGACTTGCACACTTGAACTGCACATTAGGGAATTCTCGTCACGCGGGCCCTAAGGGAACGTGGATGGTATTTTCGGCGATATAAGGTTGGCGGTGTGTTTGCTGAGGAAACAAGCGATGTTGTTGTTTTTAGGAGAGGACGTGGGCGTTGGGATTTAAAAACATTTGGAAATAAATCGTTGGGAATTTTCATTTTTTTTCCTGCGGAGAAAAACAATTTTAAATAAATTTATTGGAGGGCAAAAATCAGGTCCATGGAACAACTTGAACAGGGGTTTCTCTCGGAGACAACTATTACACGTTTCCAACGGGTGCGTGCATAAACAAAATTTGTATATCACCTAAAATCTGCAGCGTACTGTTCGAACGTTATAGTGCGTGTACTTAGTGTAACTAAAATAGTATATTACATAACAAGTGGTACTATTCAAACGAGAAGGTATTTAGCACAAGGCGTTTGCCGAGTACTGAAATTCTCCGAGAGTGAGAAAATCACTTTCACACGAGTAATGTTCACAATTTGTCCTACGACCATACAAAATAATCAAAAAGAGTTTGATTTGTTTTTAATAGTTTGTAGGTACTTATCACCATTGTGTTAATCAAATTTTTTTAACACAAGAATTGTAAAATTTATAATTTCCGAGTTGTTATCATCAAACAACGTTTCTCGTGATGATAGAACCAATATTTTGACAATGTTGAATTTTTGTTTATCACAAGACTTCTTCGTTTTTAAGGGCCAATTCTATTCACAACCTTCAGGTCTAGCAATGGGCAACCCTCTGTCTCCATTATTAGCAGATTTTTTCCTTAATAAACTGGAAGTTGTACATATATCTAAATTAATTAAAGACAAAAAACTAATTACTTGGCATCGTTATGTCGACGACTGTTTTACTATAGTTCCCGGTAACAAATCCAATGTTGATCAAATCCTCAGCTTTCTCAACACATTACATAATCACATTCATTTTACAGTTGAAATAGAAAAAAATAATATTATCAACTTCTTAGACTTAAATATTCACAAATTAAACAGCAAACTACATTTTAAAATATACAGAAAAGCTACACAAACTGATCACATGATTCCTTCTAACTCATACCACCCCCTCAATCACAAAATGGCTGCCCTTAACTGCTATATCAACAGATCTCTTAACGTCCCTATGTCACAGAATGACCGTGACGAAGAATTGAATACCATTAAACAAATAGCAATCAACAACGGCTATTCACATGAAATTGTTGATAGGACTAAGAATAAAATACAATTAAAAAAAGGTCAACAAACTGCATTTAACCCTCAGCAAAATAACTTACATAAAAAATATATTTCTTTATCTTACAAAGGTCCAATTTCTACTCAGCCAAAATACTTAATAAAAACGTAAAAGATACAACATTCTCCTTTAAAACAAAAAACAATATTCAGTCTCATTTAGTCAGAAATAAAGAAAACGTTTCACATCTTGACAAAAGCGGAGTTTACAAATTATCATGTGGTAGTTGCCCAGCTCTATACATTGGAAAAACCGTAAGAAAACTCGGAACAAGAATAAAAGAACATGCCAACCGACCAGGTACATCTGTATTTGGACAGCACTTAAAATTTAATAATCACAGTTTCTCACCAACTTCTGACAGCAAAATTTTACATCAATTTGATCATAAAAACTTCAGAGAGTTGGACTATCTCGAGGACCTTGAAATCCATAGACATTCAATTAACTATCCAGATTCATGTCTAAATTTAAGACTCAACGAAACTAACAACCGAAATCCAATTTTTAGACTCTTTCAGCGATAAGAATTTATTTTTTACCTTAAGCTACGCTTGTGGACTTTTGACTCCTCCCATTTTAATAACAATTGGAAGGTTTTGCAGAATACAGATATCATAATTTAAAAATCTTGTTTAAATTATTTTCTTTTAAACAATTGACGGAGTTACCTACCTTTTTATACAATTTTATTTATTATGATTCATTTAAAGTTTTTATACCACCTTTCTGTTTTCTATTTTCGTAATTTTGTGTATATTAACTACGTTTTAATCTGAGATGTCCCTCGCCACTTTGTGTCCATGTGTCAAATGAAATGTCAATCAGGTGTTGTTTATAATTTGAAACCTGTACCAGGAAAATTTGTTCAGAAATTTTCAAAATATCTTTTTAATATGTTTCTTGTCTCCTGGACATAATTTGACGAGTAAGTAGTCTCACGTAGTTTGTTCCTGCTGTTTTTTACTTTTGTTTGTGTTTTCTTTTAGAACCTAAGCCCTGATGATGGCCTTATAATGGGCCGAAAGCGCTAGGCAATAGTGAATATATTACGCTGAATACAAAAATAATGTTTTATTTGGTAAAATTTATTTCAACTCTAGAGTTGAAAAAAATAAAAACGTCTTACACATTTTAATTTACCTAGATTTAAATAAAAATAATAACTTTTTCTCCTATTTGCTTACGCACATCATACCTACTATCTATGTACAGTGAATAAATTTCGTTTCTGATTTTTTAGCTGCTTGCAAGGAATACCTAAATATACATACAAAAACAACAAAACACAAAACTAAAATATAACCTTAACATAATAGAAATATAGAGATGGATTTAAATATCGATAGATTGTTAATTATAAAAGTTCTATCTATATTCGATTTGTTTTGAATATTGCTAAAATAAATTTACTTACATAAAGCACATTCACTTGTCCCATATCCTTAAACATTGTGTGGATATTTTTATCCGAGATAATTGTAAAATTATAAATCGGTATTTCCTAGGGTATTCTATTTCTGCTCTATAGCTGCACCTTTTCTTTTCTGTGGTTCAACTTAGTTGACATGTTTGGTTGGTTGCCTGACATATTTTTCCTTTTTTGATATATTATTATTATTATCATAAATACTCTTAGGTTCCCAAAAATAACGAAAAAAAAGAGTTCTTTTATTTGCAGTAATGCCCTAGTGTACTTTACCCCACCCAGCACTCCAATTCGCTCCACGGGTCCCGTAAGTTTGTTATTTTTTAAAATAATTTTGCTGTCAAATTCGTCGGCTGTTTTATATTTCAACACACGTGTTGAAAGAAAATATTTCAACACGCGTGTGATATAAAGGACTTTCTAGCCAAGTTAGGCGTGCTTTATTTCTCATTTTCGTAGGTGGTCGTAGGAAAACGATTTTTAAATGTTACTACACCCCCTATACTTACCCTAAAACATCCCCTCGTAATAGTCACCCTTATTTACTATTCAAAAGGAGATGACTGCAACACACAGATAAGCAACTCCCAATAAATAATTTGTATATATAGATTCTGACTGGCAACTAATTTGCAATGTAAGATCCCTTCCCGACTGTTCCTATCTTTTTTTTATGTTCAAGGGATGGAACGATAGAAGATACTCCAAGAGTGTCTAAGAGAAATGAATCGAATACGTTTTTTGCCTTTTAATAATTTTCCATTTTTCTATTAATTGAAGGGTACAGATGACGCTACGTGATTGGAAATGATTATGCATTGTAAACATTGATTTTTTTATGGGTGTAGTGGATGTCATCGATAGTTGATTCATTTATTTCAGTTGATACAACGCGTTTTTACATTTTTCTTTATCATTTTAATGTCAAAATTCAAAAATTGTTTTTTCTACAACTGTCAAAAAATGCTGACATTTTTTTTGTCGCTATGGATGCACAAAACGCTTCTTTTTTTCAGTGAAAAATAGTAGTATTCCTATTCAGTGCGCAAAGTTATGTTTTCCCGCACGCGAAAGCAGTTAGACGAACGACGCGAAGCGGAGTTCGAATAAGCTTTAAATGCGGGAAAACTACTTTGCGCACGTGTTAGGAACACTATTTTTTCTACGAGTGAAATAACTATATATTTTTTTAATTTTAAATTTTTATTGACATCAAATACTTGTTTTTTTTTAACTTGAACAAAATTAGAGGAAAATATAATAATGCAGATTTCAAAAAAATTTTGACCCGCACGGCACAATACTTCGGTATAGTTTATAAGGCAACACATAAACCACCTGTCAACTTTGTCTTGTTACAATATTTTTGCATAAATATCTAAAAAAATAATAAAATAGAAGAAAAAAACGCGTCTATAATATGGTAATTTTGCTTTAAAATAAGTGTGCGGGAAAAAAAATTTCCCGGAAGTGCTACTTTGCGTATGCAAAAGTGTGCGCAAAGTAGATTCTATGCGGTCACTCGTAGAAAAAATACTTTTTTCCTTGAAAAAATTATTCACAAAAAAAACAATAAAACATTACTTTGTGAAAAATGTATCGACATTTTTATAACAAAGTTTTTAATTATATACCTATGAATTCATTCATTTCTTAGAATAATAATTGATAGTAAAATTTGAACAATCGCTCCTAATATGAATTTCCGAAGGTGTTCCACCTTGCCGCTGTTCAGAAACACTATAGGTATTTCTTGAAAAATTGATTTTATAATGATTCTATATGATTCTATAATTTTATCAGTTATTTTGATTTGTTTTGAAGCCGAGGCCGAGGAACAATTTAATTTATTAAATATATCAATTTTATTACTGAAACTGTCTTCTATATTATATTCTTCTGCTATGGTCACAGATTTTCAGCCAGTTTTAGAGATGTCATGTGACCCCCTGCATTGACCAAGAGAGTTGCAGAGCTTCTCCTAAAACAGTGGCCTGTGTCTGTCATGCAACTCTTTACCCAACCATTTTGCAATCAAGCTAGGGATTTCCCCTATTTTATTTATCCCCACATGTTGGTTAACACATTTTCCTCTTGAATATTTTTAAAATAATCTTTTTTTGTCTGTATGGGGCGGCCGTAGTGCTTTATACTTGCGGTATATCTCGATATAATCAGAATTTGAAACGGTAAAGATTCTCGGTCTTTGTATCCGGTATTTAATCCTGGAAGCTTGGAGAGACCTGCACAACACTAATTTTCGGTTGCGCGACGTACAATATTTTTTTTAAGACCGACACATTAAATTATTTTATTTTATATTATTTTTAAATGCGTCGTATGACTTCTCGGGGCTTTTGATTTTACTGGCAATATATCGTAAGTCGCTTTCCTTGCTGCTTCCAAAATTTCTTTTCAAAGTTTGACATAAACAACAAATTAAAAATTAACGAACTGTCACTTGACAATACATCGAAATGTTGTTGTCATAGTAACAAAATCAAGGTAGCTTGTACATATTATCAAAGAGCGAAAAACAAAAAACAAGGACCGGAAAAATCTTTTCCAGTCTCTAACGTCAATTTTCCGGTCTTGATCGACAAAACGTTATTTTCTGGACGAAAAATTGTCCAGAAAGTGTATATTTTCTGGTCGGTTTTAAAAAAATATGTTTTCTCATTCACTGCTCTAAATTTGGCCGGTAACATGTTAAATATTGCCGAATTTGCTACAACGGCTATATCCGAATTGAATCAAATACCAACAAACTATAAACGTATGACAGTACAACAAGTAACGTGCCAACAAGCCGTTTCTATAGTAACGACAGAGCATGTTAACTTGATACTGTAAAATTATATAGGGAGTATTAATAGTATATTATTTAACGAGCGTATAATGTAGGCCATAATAAAACGAGGATGGAGTTTACGGCACGAGCCAAAGGCGAGTGTTGTAAATCATCCGAGTATATTATGGTTCATTAGACGCGAGTCAAATACTATACTTTATCTAAAACCATCCATTTATACAGTGCCTGAAAAAAAGTTGAGTTAATATGGGAAATATAATAATTACACTTGTTGTATTATGGATAGCATAATGCTCTTATTATCAGAAGTATTATGCACCTATTATTAAATGGTTGTAGATAAATTTATTTATAATATAAAAATTTAGCCGATTAATTCATACTTACAGATGTACAAAAAAATGTTGTTTGTATTTCGTTTGTGAAATTCGTGTTTTAATGACCCATTTGATTCGTGTGCTATTAAAAAAAAACTCATTTCACTCACTTAATACGAAAATAACTAATTTTTTTATGTCCACTTGCAACCGCTATAGGTATACAAAATTTCGTCATTTTCCGACGAGTAGTTGTTAAGCGTAGTTTCTCTGTAAAAAAAAGTAAAACCGTTGAGCGTCAAATATTTTCATCGTTACAATATTAAATAACTCGCAGCACTTTCATTTATTTTTTGATTTATGTGGTTCGGCCGTTCCACTCCTCCTCCAAAATAGGTACGTAACAGGAATTTAAAAAAGCAAAAAAGCACTTTTGACCCTCTGTTCGTTTTTTATGATTGCTGGTCCGCCCAGTTGATTAATGCCCTTTTGAAGGGTCTCACAAAAAGTTACATAATTAATATTTGGATTATGGTCAGGTTTGTGAAATTTCAGTTGGCCTGGAGTATATTTTATAGTATGTACTTGGAAAAGAAATTATAAAAATTTGTTACGCAACACTAATTCTTAACTTACTATTATTGGTTGGTTTACATCTTAGATCAATCATAATTAATAAATTTTCTTCCTGTTTAACCGGAAGTTGACACTATTGGAAAGATAATAAAAATCGAATATAGGGACATGTAAGCCGTTTTGCTCTAAGACGTACAGTTAGAAAGCTAGACGCTGTCAAAGTTCAAAAATCTCATTTTTTAAGAGTCAATATCTCGGAAACTGTTTAGTATAGACTAATAATGCTTTTATTAAAAATTGTTCGAAATTTTATGCAGAATCCAAAACAATTATATAAAATAAGGGTATCCATTTAAGATTTCGATCTTACCCCTCCTCCCTCCTAGGGGCTTGAAGTAACAAGATTGACAATATACGCAAAAGATGTCCCCTCGAAATAAAAATCGACGGGTCCGAGCGATTTTCCACATTTTCATTTTAAAGCAGGAAAATCCGTGGTGGGAAGTTTTCAAATGAACACCCTGTATAGTGAATCAATCAAAAGCGCGGCGTTATTTTGCATCGGGCGGGATAACAATACATTCAAATTAGGTAATTGTAATGCGACCTGTACTACAATAATTATTCGTCACAGGTTAGTTTACATTTCTATAATACCGTGCGACCAAAAATTATTTGCATCAAAGAGGGCTTGGATTAAAAAACGTAGGGCTGAGTTTAGATCACGATGATATGGGGACGATATATCTAACCAAATCTAGGTTAAAATTTTGTCAAATTCATATTATGACATGTTATTATGCCAAACTAATGAGTAATAAAATAAGTTGACAAATACAAATTTATTTTTGTTGTTTACAAAATTGACAAAGTAAGAATATACAGAAAGAAAAAGAAAAATAATTACATAAATTGCTGAAATTGGCCACCTCCATGCTCCAAGCATAAATTCACACGTCTATTCATATTTTCGAAAGTGTTGACCGGCGTCTTATACAATTTGTTGGAGTATTTTGCATTATTTCACGAACATTTGCAACAAGTTCTTCTGTTTTAACAGATGGTCTTCCTGCTCCTTTTTTGTGTAATAGACCCTGTTTCCCTTCCCAGCCACGGTTCTTTTCAGGCAATGATAAAAAATCCCCAGCAGTAAAAGCAACGTTAGGAAAATGTTCGTGAAAATCGTCCATGCACAAACCCGGATTGTATTGCCACTCACAATTTACTTTAACCCCGATTCGAAAATACGCTTCAACCATGAATTTTTTGTGCTGTTCCGTAAAGCCCATTGTGTGAATTGTTCAAGAAATTGGAAATATTAGCGATGAATCAAATTACTTGTAACGACTGTCAAAAATGACGGAATAACTGATTGATTGTTATCTAATTCAAGTAGTTACTGACACCCAACAAGTATTAAGCTCTACGGCTAAGCATTACGTCCTTAGATGCAAGGCCCTCTTTGATGCAAATAATTTTTGCTCGCACGGTATTATGAGCATCAATCGATACGTTCTTAATAGAAAAAACAAAACTAACTCGGAAAACGGCATTCAATAACTAACAAAACTATGGAAACACTTACAAAACCTAATTTTTCCCAACTCCAAAACACCGCTTTCGGCTCCATTGTCAAAACTGGGGAACATATCGCTTTTGGACAATCAATTCCGAATTTCCGTTTTCCAATTTCGGGTATACGATTGCTCTATGTTGACTCTACTCTATGCAATCAAATGTGCACATAGCGTTTCTCTATGTACGGAGACGTTTAAAAACTAGGGTCTTGTTTACACACAACCTGAATTACTAATTTTTATTAAATTTTAGAGGTAGCCTTACTGAGGAGCCGTAATATGGCGAAACGTGTTCAAGGATGGCGTAACGCAAACACATTTTTTGAAATCCTGGGTTAAAAAATTCATTTGATACACTTATACAGTTTTGTATCCATAAAAAAAGCGTACAAGAATTAGAATGAGAGGTAAGTTTTGGTATATTTGCGTAAAACCGGCTTGTCTAAATGATTGTTTATTGGAGGTTATCACACGTCATAGATTATCAAAAATGCAAAGCATTGGCGTCGGTGTAATTAATTTTGAAATTGCATGGTGGTGGTAACGTTTGATAAACTTTGACAGAAGAACATAAAGATGCCTCGTCAGTTGTCTGAAGTTGAAAAGGCTCAAATTAATATCAAGAATTGAAGAAGGATGGTCAATCCGTGCTGTAGCGCAGTTGTATAATAGAAATAAAAAAAACTATATTGAAAATTAAGCAACGCTGGTAACAAGAAGAATCCCTAAAGAGGAAAATTGGTTCAGATCGTCCCAAACGTTCCAACCCTGGACAGGATGCTGGTTTTTTGGGATATTTAAGAAATAATTCATTTGCAACTGCAAGGGATGCTGTTATTGATACAGCATTTCCTGCCTTCCAACCTACCGCCCAGCAGGAGAGTCAAGGAATCTGCACTAAAATGTCGCCAAGCTGCGAAAATAATGTTTCTTACCGACAGCGGCAATTAAGGATTATATTTGCTTTAAATTATATATACCGCAATCCTCAATTTTGGAACAGGGTCATTTTTACTGATGAAAAGACGTTCCAGTCGACTTATAACGGACAAATTCGTTTGTACCGTCCAAACAATACCACGTTTGAAGAGCGATATACTATAACCCCCTCACTTCTAGCCATGGGCGTTTATCTGTAAATGTATGGGGCTGGATAAGTGTTCATGGATAGTGGTGGGCAAGACGGATCTATTTTGGGATTCGGGTCACCAAATCCGAATCAGCACAAAGATCCGACTCAATGAGCCGGATCCCGGATCTTGTCCCAAAAATCATAAAGAAAATCTTATCGGTTCTCGGCTCGGTTATTCTGAGTCACGATCCGTGTCATTCATCATTATTTTAAACGATCTTACGCGGTAGCGCCATTTAACATTATTCAAAAAATGATCACAGAAATGGACAAACATTTAAATGAACCGCTTATTAAAAGATACGAAGATTCTTTAATATGGTGGTTTCATAGAAAAAACTTATATTCCAGACTCTATGAAATCATCAAGAAATAAGTGACGCAACCCACAATATAATAAACACAACAGTAATAAATCGCCACGCTTCGTTTTCTTTTCCAACGCTGCGACCCGCATGTCAGGCATCGGAACGACTTTAAAAAATCTTTTAACGGATCCGAGAGCCACGAGCTACTCTCCATCGCAGCTCGTGGTGCCGTAGCAGTGAATTCTATCCCTACGCCGAACGTGAACCTAGCGGTCGACAATCAAATCAAATAGATCCGTCAGATCCGTCTATTTTATTTTGATAGTCGGATCAGTATGAATCTTTCTTAAGATCCGACTCACCGATCCGGCTCAGATCCGATCCGCCCATCGCTATTCATGGACCTGGTGTTTGCTGGCAAATAGAGGAAAGATTTAATGCGGGAAATTGCAGTAACCTTTTAGAAAACATATTTTTACCATCTGCTGAGCAAATATATCTCAATAATACTTTCATATTTCAACAAGATAATTGTCCAGTCCACACTGCCAATGCTGTAACTCACTGGTTTCAAACCCATAATGTGAAAGTGCTGCCTTGGGTCGCTTATAGTCCCGATATCAATCCAATTAAAAATATTTGGGGTATAATCGTAAAAAAAATATATAATCGAAATTTTAGGCCACAAAATTCAGAAGATTTATGGAAAATAATACACGCGTGCTGGGAAGAACTTGGTTCAAATATTGTATCAAATATAATTCAGTCAATTCCGAATAGACTGGCTCATGTAATAGAGAAACAGGGATATAATATGACCAAATATTAAATTTTATTTATTCTTGTTAAACGTTTTTTGTTTCTATTGTAGTTTTTATAAAACTGTTAAGATATATTATAAAATAAAAAAATAATTTTTGTTATTCTATTGAACTAACGCCCAACACCCAATGCTTTGCATTTTTAATTTTTGAAATGGTTATTTGGCGATTCTCTATACCCGTATTATAGAGAAAGTGGATACTTTAAAATAATACCTCGTATCAAACGTATTCTAGAAGCCCAATATACCTAGATATACCTCCAGAGATGGAGAAGTGAAGTCTTATATAAAGGAAGCTATTTAAAACACATGTTATTTCAATCGAACAAGCAATATAAAAGAGACTTTCGGGCCGAAGGAAACGATTCAATAACATTTTTGACCCGACGAGACGCGAGGCGCGACATCAGTGGCGGGTCACTTTATTTTAATATAAGAGCACGTAAATATCTGAAAAATTATTTAACGAGTTTTTAACAGTGACGGCTTTTATTGGGGGGTTATTTAGTATTCTAAGCAAATACGAAAAATTTTTGTTACGTAATAAAAAAAATAAAATGATATACTTAGTATACCTGCTTCATTAAATAATGTAAACAAATACAAACTTACTATGATGCATATTTAAATATACAATCCTCCTTACTTTAGTACTGTCAAGGAAAACGACATAGTTTTGCTGATGATACGGAAATTTTTTATGAAGGTCTAAATTGGAATATTTTAAAAAATACTATTGAAAAAGATTTTATAAAAATAAGCAACTGGTTTACTAAAAACTTATTAACTATAAATTATAACAAACAACATACATTCCATTTACGTCATTAAAACATAAACTTCCAAATATTGGTCCAATAATATTAATATAAAGGAAGGTGAAAATATTAAATATCTATAGGAATAATTTTTGATAAACATTTAAAATGGGTATTATGGGATACAGTAAAACAAAGTTAAGACTTGTAAAATTCCACTATATTAACTAGAAAATTGACATATTTCGCTAACACTGTAGCTTCGTTAGATGACAATGATTTAAAAGAAACCCTTTCGGTCTATATAGATTATCAGTTGGTTCTAAATGTGGGTGGTGATGTGTGTATACATTTAATAACTTTATTTTGAAATTTTTGTAATGGTTTTAAGCTTGATAAATAAGCAGATCCCCATGCAGAAGCTAGGTATTGTAATTTTGAATATATTAATGAAAAATATATATTTTTTAAGTATTTCAAAGGAATGAAATATCTAGCTCTGTACAAAACAGATACCAAAGGAGATATCGATTTGATAATATACTGGATATGGCATTTCCAATTTAAATTTTCGTCTAAATCTAATCCTAAAAATTTTGTCGTTTTTGAATATTGAATATTTTAATATGTTAAGAGGTTAATGATGGAATTTATTTAATTTTTAGTCATAAACATAAAAGAAGATTTTGTAAAATTTAACGTAAGTTTATTTTATTGAAGCCAAGAAAGAAGTATTTTTAAATCATTATTAATATTAAAATACATTTCTGCAGGAGTTTAAGCAATTTAAATAATTGTTTTATCATCTGCGAATAGCTTTATATTGCCCTTTAAGTTCAATTTGGAAACGGAATTAATGTAAATTAAAAATAATAACGGACCTAATATTGATCCTTGTGGAACTCTACATATTATTTCTTTTTCCGAACTTTTTCGTTCCACAATTTTAAACTCCTCTCGCCACGCCGCTGCTATAAAATAAGAAACCTTTGGCTTAAACGGAACAACTCTAAATAAAATTTCATACATCGGCGGAGGAGTTTTATATTGAACCAATACGGCCAGGTAATTTTGTCTTTATATTAAAAGCCATACACATGTTGAAGTGTACGCCAAGCGCAATAAAAATAAATAGGTTCAGGGATTCGGCTAGACTGTAATCGTTCTTGAAATTGTTAAATTTCAAGACTCTTCTAAGCAGCATAATATCAAAAACCATTGATAGACCAGAGTCGATAATTTTTGAAACCAAAAAAATAATAGTAGGATGAAACTCATTGGAAAAGGAAGAGAAAATAACAAAAATGAAAGGAAAAATAAATTACGGGCGATCCGAGGTCGGGAAGTGGAAGGGGGTGAGTTTTTAAGGGAAGAAACCGATTTATCTCGATTTCCGGCAAAACTACAAGTCCTATGGAAAAACGGTAAAAGGCAAAGTTGTATAAAAAGATCTACAACTTTTGTATTTGCACTTTTTTCACATAACCTCAAAATTTATGTGAAAAATTTTTTATACACGAAATTTGGTGAAAACTTACCTTTTTATGTCCCAAACACACTGTAATTTTTTTGATTTAAAATATTTATTTTTTAACCTTTTTTTGACTTAATATCGAAAAAGCACCCTAATTTTCAATCGAAAATTATCACGTCAAAATATCTGCTTTTTTAAAAAAGTCAGTTCGTTGAAATCTCTACTTTCTGATGGTGTAAAAAAAATATACATTACAATGGTAAATGTTCTCAATTCAATTCAATTTCCATTTAAATCCTACCTTTAATTATATTTAGATCAACTATTAACGCATGTTTTTTGTGATCTTTATGTTTTATGGATTTGTAATTTTTTTGTTTATTAATGTAATATGGAATCTTACGTTTTTCGAGTAATTAAAGTATAAATTTTAATAATAGCTCAAAATTGTACATAATGATTAAAAAAAATTTTGGATTCGAGTTTTTTTGCATTTTTTGAGAACATTTACTATAGTAATGTATATTTTTTTACACCATCAGAAAGTAGAGATTTCAACGAATAAAATGCCCACCGACTTTTTTAAAAAAGCAGATATTTTGACGTGAGAATTTTCGATTGAAAATTAGGGTGCTTTTTGAATATTAAGTCAAAATAAGGTGAAAAAATAAACATTTTAAATCAAAAAAATTACAGTGTGTTTGGGACATAAAAAGGTAAGCTTTCACCAAATTTCGTGAAAAAAAAATTTCTTTTGTAAAAGATAAAAATAAAAAACCAAAAACTTGGTTATTTGAATTTTTCACATAAATTTTGAGGTTATGTAAAAAAAGTGTAAATACAAAAGCTGTAGATCTTTTTATTACCTACAACTTTGCCATTTAACGTTTTTCCATAGGACTTGTAGTTTTGCCGGAAATGGAGATAAATCGTTTTCTACCCTTAAAAACTCACCCCTTTCCACTTTCCGACCTCGGATCGCCCGTAAATTATTTTTCCTTTCATTTTTGTTATATTCTCTTCCTTTTCCAATGGGTTTCATTCTACTATTATTCATTTCACTTTTTACCATTTTCAAAGGCTTCAGCCCTGGTCTATGAGGAAAAATGATAAATCAATAAATCCACTTTAAGCAAAGAGAAAAAATTCCCCTTATTAATCTCGCGACGTGCCCGATATCTTAAGTTGCAGCCTCCGGGCGCGTTGTACACTTTATCGGGGAAATCTTTAATTTCCTCTTAGCATATCGCTGTACGCCAAAATATGCTGACAAAATCCGTCATAGCGATAGCGTTGATGTCTTTCCGCGTTATGGGACAACGCACTTTCGTGGCAAATTACTTTATGCTAAGAATGCCGGTAAGAATAGAGCAAATGCTGGTGTAAATAACGATTTAAAAATAGGGCAAACAGTCGATGTCAAATTACACAACATTTACAAGAAAGATAAGGTAAATTAACACCAAATTCGAAAATATATTACCTTTTTTTATTGTACAGGGTGGCCAACTAAGCGAGGTAAGCGGCTGTATCTCAGGAACCGTTAATCGTACAGCTTTCGGAAAAAAAAATTATATAAGTAAAGCGATCATGAGAAAATTCTGGAAATTACTTTCAAGTTCCTAATTTCGCCGCAAGGGGGCACAATTAAAAATTATTTTTTTAAATTTTAAATTTCTCCGAAAATTTCCATATTAAGGTATAACTCTGAATACATCATTGGAAAGCTTAGACAATTCTGTATCATTTTGGTTTAAGGCTCGTTGGTGTAACGACCTTGATAAGAGTGGGGGAAGCTATTGAATGTGTAAACATTAAAATCGCTGTAACTTCTAAACGCCTTATGCGATTTTACTAAATTTAAGCTTGTTTGGAAGGGAAAGGTAAGTACTTTCAATCATCGTATCCAATGGTACACGATAGTTTCTAATAAAATTGCTAGAGGGCGCAATTTGTAATAATAACAGTTTTTTGATTTTATCCCGAAAATTCAATTTATACGGTATAACTATGACATCATATTCGGAAAGTAGATTGAATTTGCAAGAAAAAATGTGAAAACCGCAGTTCGATATTGTTGTTCGTTCCAGAGTTATTGCCAAAACAATAATTTTTAATTCAAATTGCGCCATCTAGCAATTTTATTAGAAACTATTGTGTACCATTGGATATGACAGTTAAAGGTACTTACCTTTCTCTTCCAAACGACCTTAAATTTAGTAAAATCGGATAAGTCGTTTAGAAGCTACAGCGATTTTAATGTTTACACTTTCACTTGATAAGAGTGAGAGAAGCTATTGAAAGTGTAAACATTAAAATCGCTGTAGCTTCTAAACGACTTATCCGATTTTACTAAATTGAAGGTCGTTTGGAAGAGAAAGGTAAGTACCTTTAATTGTCATATCCAATGGTACACAATAGTTTCTAATAAAATTGCTAGAGGGCGCAATTTGAATTAAAAATTATTGTTTTGGCAATAATTCTGAAACGAACAACAATATCAAACTGCGGTCTTTACATTTTTTCTTGCAAATTTAATCTACTTTTCGAATATGATGTCATAGTTATACCGTATGATTTGAATTTTCGGGATAAAATCAAAAAAACTGTTATTATTACAAATTGCGCCCTCTAGCAATTTTATTAGAAACTATCGTATACCATTGGATACGACGATTAAAGGTACTAACCTTTCCCTATCAAACGAGCTTAAATTTAGTAAAATCGGATAAGTCGTTTAGAAGTTACAGCGATTTTAATGTTTACACATTCAATAGCTTCACCAACTCTTATTAAGGTCGGTACACCAACGAGCCTTAAACCAAAATGATGCAGAATTGTCTAAGCTTTTCAATGATGTAATCAGAGTTATACCTTAATATGGAAATTTTCGGAGAAATTTAAAATTTAAAAAAATTATTTTCAATTGTGCCCCCTTGCAGCGAAATGAGGAACTTGAAAGTAATTTCCAGAATTTTCTCATGATCGCGTTACTTATATAATTTTTTTTCCCGAAAGCTGTACGATTAACGGTTCCTGAGATACAGCCGCTTACCTCGCTTAGTTGGCCACCCTGTACATAAAAGCGTAATTAGGGGCAGATTGAGAAATTTGTTAAGAGGTTTAAAAAATCAATTTAAATAATAAAATTTTAAAAAATTTTAAAATTATAAAAAATGGTTTGATAACAATTTGTTAACAATAAATTTTATTAAAACAAATTATATTCCTTTTACTTTAAACCCAAATAACCTACCACAAAATATGAATAGTATTCAAATAAATTAAGACATTCAAATTTTTAAAGTTAATAAAATAAAATATTTAGGAGTTATTTTTGACAGTAAATTAAATTGGAATTTTCACATAGAATACTTAATTAAAAAATTAAGAAGTTTACTACCGATTTTTAAAAACATTAAAAAAAATTTTAAATGTAAGACATAATATGGAAATATTATATTACGCCTTAGTTAAAACTCATTTAAATTACAGAATTTTAGGTTGGGGAGGAATAAATAGAACTTTAGTTAAAAAATTAGAAATATTACAAAAAAGGTTTCTAAAAATTATATTCAATAAAGATTATCTTTATCCTTCCACAGAATTATATTTAGAAACAAAAAAGTTGAACATAAGACAACTTTACATTTATAATATCTTAATATATATATTTAAAAATAAAAACCTTATAGGTACAATTTAAAAACCATAATACACGTCATAAAAATGAAATAACCATAAAACCTAAAATAAATAAGTCCATAGGACAAAAAAATTTCAAATATTTATGTTTTTATGTAAACGATTATTTACCAACAAAAATTTAAAAAATGACTTCATTAAAAAAATTTAAAGTCGAAATAAAAACATGGATATTAAAAACAGACAATTTAAAAATATTTTTAGAAATGCTTTAATTAATTAATATTGTTTTGAAGGTAAGTAATATTTTTTACTTAAAAATTATCAATTAATAATTTTATTATAGGTAATATATTTCTTCAAAAAAACTGAATTTAGGTATACTATAAATTTACATTTTTACTTTGAAACTTGATTTTAATGCATATTTATGATTTATGATTTTACATACTAAAACAAAAAATAAGATTTGCCCATAACAAGCTCAGCTTGAAGAATAAGTTTATAGAAGACAACATAAACATATTTATTATAAATAAATTTTAAATAAACTTATTATTATTATTATTATTATTATTAAATAAGTATGTTTAGCTACTTTTTTAACTAAATGTATATACAGTACATGGTGGTTGTAAAAAGAATAAATACAAAATGTACTTGGCGCAAGTTAAAAAAAACGATCAAGACTCAAACATTGCCAACGTCTGTTCTCGCTGCATTCCCCCTCCATAGCAGTAAATACCTCCCGATAGCGAAGCACCCACCGCAATGTTTAATATTTTCTATCTTGGTTGAATTTTTTAGGATAGCGTATGATGAAATATCTGTTTTAAAATAGCCCAGATGAGTTGCTCGGTGGTAAAAAGATTTCTTCTAAACAGTGCTCTTGATGGTATACATCTCTGCGGCTATATCTGGAAAGTTAGTTTATCTATTTACCTACTTTAAGCCTCCTACTAATTGCAAGACGTGTGACACACAGAAAACTCGCTCGGCACTCGACGGCACAATAAAATGAACTAAGTAAGGGTATTCAGGTGAAATTTTGAAATCTTTAAAACTATAAGCGTTTTCGGCGAAAATGGTTTTCAGATTCGTAATTTACGGCCCAAAATTCATCGTTCCGCAAAAAAAAAATTGTATCGTTATTTCTTATAATGCCAGGGGGCGCGTGCTCCCCCTCCTAGAACCGCCCCTGCGCGTAATCAACGCATTAAACCATAATATACTACAAATTATAACATTGAAAATATATATCGTGTAAAAAATTGATTTCTATGCCAAATGTGATCTTGCCATAAATAAAATAAAATAAAAAGGTCGATTTGTATTCAGTTCAGGAGAGCCGACGTACGAATGACAAATATTGAAACCCTTTTGAGGAAAACCCTTTGGACTGTCACTAAGGTTGTTATTTTATCCCTTTTTCTCAACGGGAATTCGAGGAACAATTTCAGATGTAATAGAGGCCCTTCCGAGGTTCCCTATACAGGGATCGGCGAAGGTTTGGGCCGATAAGTTCCGAAACAATTGTTAAATTTTAACCTACAGGGTGTTTCATTAAGGGTGACCACCGGCCATATCTCGGAAACTACTAGGCATAGAAACTTGGAAAAAAAATTATGATTAAAGCGGTCACCAGAAAATTCTGGAAATTACTGTTAAGTTCCTCATTTCGCCGCAAGGGGGCACAGTTGAAAATTTTTTTTTTAATTCCAAATTTTTCCGAAAATTCCCATATTAAGGTATAACTCTGATTACATCATCGAAAAGCTTAGACAATTCTGCATCATTTTGGTTTAAGGCTCATTGGCGTACCGACCTTGATAAGAGTGGGGGAAGCTATTAAATGTGTAAACATTAAAATCGCTGTAACTTCTAAAATTTTAAACGACTTATCCGATTTTACTAAATTTAAGTTTGTTTGGAAGGAAAAGGTAAGTATCTTCAATCGCCGTATCCAACAGTACACGATAGTGTTTAATAAAATTGCTAGAGGGCGCAATTTGTAATAATAAGAGTTTTTTCGATTTTATCCCGAAAATTCAAATCATACGGTATAACTATGACATCATAATCGAAAAGTAGATGAAATTTGCAAGAAAAGATGTGAAGACCGCAGTTCGATATCTTTGTTCGTTTCAGAGTTATTGCCAAAATAATAATTTTTAATACAAATTGCGCCCTCTAGCAATTTTATTAGAAACTATCGTGTACCATTGGATACGACAATTGAAGGTTCTTCCAAACAAGCTTAAATTTAGTAAAATCGGATAAGTCGTTTAGAAGTTACAGCGATTTTAATGTTTACACATTCAATAGCTTCCCCCACTCTTATCAAGGTCGGTACGCCAATGAACCCTAAACCAAAATGATGCATAATTATCTAAGCTTTTCGATGATGTAATCAGAGTTGTATCTTAATATGGGAATTTTCGGAGAAATTTAGAATTAAAAAAAAAAAATTTTAATAATTGTGCCCCCTTGCCGCGAAATGAGGAACTTAAAAGTAATTTCCAGAATTTTCTCATGACCGCTTTAATCATAATTTTTTTTCCAAGTTTCTATGCCTAGTAGTTTCCGAGATATGGCCGGTGGCAACCCTTAATGAAACACCCTGTATTTCCGAATTTCTGGTATGGTTTGCTAAACATAAACACGTATACGCTTGGTTTAAAAATCTTTATTTTGGTCCAAAGTACTTATAACAACATTTTGATTTATGTCTTACTATAAATTATAAACAGCCTATAATATTATTTTCTAATAACTTTTATTATACAAACGCTAAACATTCTAGATTATGGTAACAGTCGTTTTTAAGGGTGCTTAAACTTAGACTGGGACCAATCAAACCGATAATAACTATCGTAATATGATGTTTTGGAAAATTCTGCCCCAATGGGGTGAAAAAAGGGGTATAAATATAAATTTATAATAATATTTATATAATTTTAAAGTGGGTTTGTGAAGTTTCCCATTTTTTTAACGCCCCGTCATTACATATCGCGCTACACCGCGATATGTTATACGGCGCTTCGGTGAAAATAATGTGCGTTTGTTGTCGGCGTCGTCGTCGCCGTCAGTTTCGACATTTTCACATTTGCGATTTTTTTTCTCGGAAACGGTTAATGTGGGACGATTGAAACTTTTTGGGTTTACAGAGGAATAGTGGGGCTTCGTTGTGTGAAAATTTCGAATATACAGGGTGTACGGGAAAAAAGTTATTAATTTTTAAAGTCGAGAAATATCGGGATCTCGTTGGCATTCGATACAGGCCACAAAAATTAGTTTTTTCGATTTAAACTTTTTCGACGCGTAGACGACCGTGGGCTACAGAACCCTATTGTTTGTGAGCGCGATCGAAAGTTTGGAAATAATTTTTTAAATTTTTTCAAAGTTAAATATGAGACTAAACAGGTACCTATTGAATCGTTAATAAGTCGAATTGGGTCCATCCGATCGACATTCGGTTTGGATAATCCTTTAGGCAATTATAAAAGATTGCTAACAAATGGTTTTGTAAAAAGTATGAAATAAAATAAACGAATTGGAACAGTGCCGTGCCGGAAGGGCTCGGCAAAATAAGCTTTTGAACTAATTTATCAGCTATCAATGTAAGAATAGTTTTCTTACTTATGTTTAAATTGATTGAATACATATTTTTATAGGACAAACTTGGAAAGTATATTCCACATTGATACGTTTGCTGTGCGATTTTTAAAAAAGCCGGTGCTGATGGGTTCAATGTTAATATCAATATCATAATATTAAATATCATATATTTCCGTAACGAAAAGTCGTAGCGAATCAAGCAAGACGGCATTGGAAACGGGACATCGAGCACTATACGATGCCGTCTTCAAAAACTACCTATCTATGCAAGAAAACGGAAATTTTGCACCCGTTATTTTTATTTTTTAGTTTTTGTCAGTTGTTATAATGACAATTTGGCGATATGTTTCCCCTTCACGTTCCGCAGGAAGGTGAGGCAAAAAAAGCAATAGAAAACATAGAAAAAAGAAACTAAGAAAAATACTTTTTAAATACAAATTTTTAGTACTAATAATAGATGCACTCTCGGCTGACGATAAGCGATATGTACCCAGTCTAGTTGTTTAAGCGCCCCTTAGATAAGTTATTTTATACAAAAAAATCGATTTTGGATTTTATATCGAATATAATTTAAAGATAATCCGAAGGATATTTTTGGCAGTTTCTATACTATATATTATCAGAAGCTATATTTTACGTAAACGGTAATATTATAGAGAATATGAAAATAATACAATCAAAATTTATTTTATGTCTGATATACAGTGTGTGTATAAAGTCTGGAAACGGCTTAATAACATCACAGTTTACTGGCCGATTTAAACCAAATTTGGTACAGTTGTGTAAGAGGATCTAACGCACCGAATGACGATATTGGCGTTGTTGCCAGCTTTTTAGTTTGTCTGGAATTCGAACGAATTTTATATTTTTAAATATAACACCCAGTATATTTTTACATTTTTAAATTCCACATAAAATTATAATTATTTTTTATTAAATGCATTATTAGTCTATACTTCATAGTTTCCGAGATATTGACTCTCGAAAAGTGACTTTTTGAACTTTGACAGCTTCTAACTTTCTAACAGTACGTCTTAGAGCAAAACGGCTTACATGTCCCTATCTTCAATTTTTATTATCTTCCCAAAAAAATCAACTTCCGGTTAAACCGGATGTAACTCGAAAGCAGGAAATATAGTTGTTCCGGTTTAACTGGAAGTTGATTTTTTTGGGAAGATAATAAAAATTGAAGATAGGGACATGTAAGCCGTTTTGCTCCAAGACGTACTGTTAGAAAGTTATAAGCTGTCAAAGTTCAAAAATGTCACTTTTCGAGAGTCAATATCTCGGAAACTATGAAGTATAGACAATGCATTTAATAAAAAATAATTATAATTTTATGTGGAATTTAAAAATGTAAAAATATACTGGGTGTTATATTTAAAAATATAAAATTCGTTCGAATTCCAGACAAACTAAAAAGCTGGCAACAACGCCAATATCGTCATTCGGTGCGTTAGATCCTCTTACACAACTGTACCAAATTTG
The DNA here is from genome assembly GCA_963969555.1 of Polydrusus pterygomalis. Classification (NCBI taxonomy): domain Eukaryota; kingdom Metazoa; phylum Arthropoda; class Insecta; order Coleoptera; family Curculionidae; genus Polydrusus; species Polydrusus pterygomalis. The sequence continues at coordinate 1,199,079 of OZ018382.1, read as the reverse complement.
GTTTAAATCGGCCAGTAAATTGTGATGTTATTAAGCCGTTTCCAGACTTTGTACACACACTGTATTTACCATTGGTGCAATTTTTATACATAATAATATGTATCGGCTTGCTGCAGTTAGGTATAAGGAATATTTTCAAAACTGGCCACAAGGTATACATTTATTATTATCACATTACAGATAACACGAAAATTTTATTAAAAAGTTATTTAAAACATTTTTGAAAATTCTTCCAAAAATTGGCTTTTAAAAAATGTAAAAATTTTTTGGGAATTAATTTTTTAATTACAAATACATTTTTACTAGCCGTGAAAAAATAACATTTTTTTACGGTTGTGTGCATTAATAGCAACCAAAAAATCAGTTTTTTTACAGTTGTACAAAAAACATATTTTAATAAATTTGATACTTTACAGCTAGTTTTTAACAATATTCACTACAATAATAGCACAAAAGACAGAACTCTGAAACATAGAAAAATTGTACAAAGCCATTTTACAACTCTCAATATACAGGGTATCCGGTAAATACGTGTAAAAAACGCTACCCCAAACTCCTTACGCTAAAATAAATCAGCATCATACCGGATTTTTTTTTTATTAATAGCTTTATTCGAAATTTGACTTTGGCATCAAGTTCTGCTTCGATCGAGATGAAAATTAAGCAAAAAAATAGTAGTCACGTGATTCGCATTAGCTGAAATCTGAAAATATCGAAAAAAGTTATTAGAAAAAGTTTTTTAAATGCAGTTTCTAGCCCATCTGCAAAATTTCAGCTGCATAAGATCATTTTGATTTTTTTCCCATATTTTGTAAATTGCACCACTTTTGACTCAACGCAACCTACATAAAACTTTTTAGTTTCGACAATGCTTTATTTCAGATACATTTTCGTTAAAGCAGCGCCATATTAAATGTGTGTTTTTCTACAAAATCAAAATTGGGCTATTAAAATTTGGTCGCATGTGAAGCAAAGTTTATTTGTTTTTGACCCTGTATAAGGTAACTTCATAAAAAAAGTATTTTTGAAAACGTAGTTTGTGTCTGAAAGTAGTATACCTTAATATTAAGACAAAAAAGAACACAGTGTCATCAGTAAAGTGTTCATTAAGTGGAAAATAAATGTTAGTGGTGGGTAAAAAATCAAAATTATCTTATGCAGCTGATATTTTGCATGTGGGCTAGAAACTATTTAGAAAAAAACTTTTTCTAATAACTTTTTTCGATATTTTCAGAAATAACACCACTTTTAAATTATTTTTAGAAAAAAATAAAATTTGACATTTGCCAAAGTCAAATTTGGAATAAGGCTATTAATAAAAAAAAATCCCATATGATGCGGCCTTTACTGGTCACACTATATTTTAGACTCAGGAATTTGTGGTAAAATATTTTCCAGACACCCTGTATGTACCACTGCACTGGGTGATTGCTGGTACGATTAAAAATATGTAACATTATTTACAATAATTAATTCCAACGAGCTAAAACTATTAACATTATATGAAGTTAATTTTACTGTAAAACTACCTATACTAGTAATACATCATTATTCATTATCCATATTGGGAAAAGCACAAGTTGCTAAAGGGAAGGGCCAAAGTCAAGTTTTGTTTTAAATAAAATATTATACTTGATATACCTATATCCGGATTCTATAATAATTGTATAGGCATAGTTACATGAATTTTTCTAAATTGCAGCTTTTATACATACGTAATTTTATTATAGGGTGTAACAAAGTACATTTAGTAATATACCTCTTTTTCTCAGTTCAAACGTATAATTTTATTGTGAGTAAAACGACCATTGACAGAACAATGGAGAAGTAGTATTTCGGCCAACGTTGATAATATCGAATCATATGTAACTTTTTAGATATAGCTGATATCTTTATTTTTATAATTTATTTATTAAATATTTATTTGATCAAATTATACAGGGTGTCCCGAAATTAGCTGACAATATTTTAAGGAGATAAAGTACATCCAAAAATAAGACTAATACCCTCTATTAATATACCTTCAAAAACGCTTCGTTATGGGGCTAGAGCCCCCCGAATTGGAGCCATGATAAGCAGTTTTTCACAATATCTCAAAAACCGATTAGGGTATCGAAACAAACTTTGATACATGTTTTACCCATGACAAAACGCAATAAACGATTTAATTAGCTTAACTTTATTTCTTCCAGTGGCGTCCCACTGGGTAGGTAGTTGGGAGAATATTGCCCTAAGTTTTTTATTTTTAGGATTTTTTAACTTCAGGTGCAATTTTTAGAAGCCTTGAAGTATTTTATTGAAAAAAGGTACTCTTGTTTCATTGAGGTAGGATTCACCGTTTTCCAGTAAAATCGATTTAAAAATTTTCGGTTTTTTGAAATCAGGTGAAAAAGCTAAGGTTTTTTTTTGCATATCTCAGCAAACACTTAATATTAAAACATGAAATATATTAGAACTTCTACTAGCGATAAGGCATATGTATTAAAGGATGTTATTTTAAAATATTTTTCCAGTGACGTCGCACGGGGTGGAGCCTTAAGTAAATATTCCTATTATTTATTTTATTAATTTCATAGTTTTAATGTATTTTTCTTTAATTTTAAATTTGTTGTTAATAAAACCTTCCATTATTGTAATTTGACAGAATGTAACGTTTTTAAATTAAACATATTTTTAGATTCCTTTGTTTTTTAAATATTTATTTTCATGGAGATTTTAAGAGAGTTGTAAAATAAAACAAAAAAGAATAACAAATTGCAAATCAAATTTGATTGTGAACCACACAGGAAACTAATTCTTAAGCAAGTACCAGTCATGTGTCCCCAAAAATAATAATCAAGGGGATTTAAATCAAGTGATCTTGGTGGCCAGGCTATGGCTACCCATCCACCTTTTAATTTTCTTCAAGCCAATTCCTCATTTGACGTCCGTAGTGAGCTGGTGCCCCATCATGTTGAAAGAAGTGCCCTAAACATAAATCCAGTGGCACATTATCTAATAAATCCCCAAGTTGATTATGTATTATTATTATTTGTCGCTAGTAGAACTTCTAATAATTTCATGCTTTAATAGCAAGTGTTTGCTAAGATATGAAAAAAAAAACCTTAGCCTTTTCACTGGATTTTTAAAAAACCGAAAATTATATAATCGATTTTACTGGAAAATGGTGAATCCTACCGCAATAAAACAAGAGTACCTTTTTTTAATAAAATACTTTAGGGCTTTTAAAAATTTCACCTAAATTAAAAAAATTCTACAAATTAAAAACTTAGGGCAATCCTCTCCCAACTACCTACCCAGTGGGACGCCACTGGAAGAAATACAGTTAAGCTAATTAAACCATTTATTGCGTCTAGCTATGGGTAAAACATGTATCAAATTTTGTTTTGATACCCTAAACGGTTTCTGAGATATTGTAAAAAACTGCTTGTCATAGCTCCAATTCGGGGGGTTTTAGCCCCATAGCGAAGCGTTTTTGAAGGTATATTAATAGAGGATTTTAGTCTTATTTTTGAACGTACTTTATCCCCTTAAAATATTGTCAGCTAATTTCGGGACACCCTGTATACAAACGACTTATATAGGGTGTCCGAAAATGATGAGCAAAAAAATTAAGGGAAAATTTTTTGCTCATCATTTCTGGACACCCTGTACAAAGTAGAAATATATTAATTGTTTCTATACCTACTTTATTTTTAAAAGATAACAATTAGACCTCGGACAATTGCTTATTTCGACAGGGTCGGCTTTAAACTTTACATTTATTTACTTTAAAAAAAATCTAGCATAATTTTCAGGTAAAATCGGAGGCTAATAGAGATCAGGATATTTTCTGAATGGTACTCCAACAAGACATGGAAAAATACATTTTTTAATTGGTTTATTTTTTCGATAAATGTTATATCACAAAAATATGATGACCTACAAACTTTTCGTCGTTACAAATTCTTGGCTATACATAGGCCACAGGGAAACAGCGTGAAACTATTTACAAAAAAAAAAGTTTATTTTAACAATACTTATTATAGGTGTTTCTAGAGTCGCTCTATAGTAAGAAAACAGCTCACATACTTTATTGAGTAGAAAAAGGCACCAAGCTGCTAAAACTACGCGTTTAAATTAGAAAAACTACTCTGGAATAGAATTACAACAGTATTTATATTCTTGAAATCTATAAAACTTTATTTGGTATAAGAAAAACCGGAACAAACCCGCACAAACCACCCATTAAAAACAGTGTGAGGTAAAACCAAAAAAAAAAAATACCTATCTTATTCTTCAGTCACCTGTCATAGCACGTAACATAACCTATTTAGTTTCTAGCAATTTTAATACGTCATCACCTAATTTTTTATAATTATTGTCATAACAATCAAAAAAAGTTTACCTCGAGTCTATGTCAGTGCGCTTTTGGGTTGTAACCCAAATTCTTTCTCTGTAAAAATAAGTGAATTTCCCTAAAAGTCGGTCTATCGGACTCGTTTCGGTTCCAACACTCCACCATCAGGTCGAATATTTCCTTGGGACAGTTGTACGGTATATTGAGGTATACCTTTAAATAAAAATACGCTTATTGGAAACAAATTTACCAATTCCGGCGAAAAAGATTAATAACGTCGTGTTAAAAACGTTAAACCAAAGTATCGTGCTTTACGGCCTGTTTCGAATAGTACAGGCCCGGTTAGTTCACATTGACATTAGGCTGGCTTAACAATGACAGCACATTTACTAACTTGACATTTCCATCTACACTGTGACCAGTAAAGTCGGCATCATATGGGATTTTTTTTATTAATAGCTTTATTCAAAATTTGACTTCAAGTTCTGCCTAGCTCGAGATGAAAATTAAGCAAAAAAAAAATAGTAGTCACGTGATTCGCATTATCTGTCAAATTTAAATTTTTCCAAAAAAGAATTCAAAAGTGGGGTTGTTTCTGAAACTATCGAAAAAAGTTATTGGAAAAAGTTTTTTTAAATGCAGTTTCCAGCTCACATACAAAATTTCAGCTGCATAAGATAATTTTGATTTTTTTACCCATATTTTGTAAATTGCACCACTTTTGCAAAATAATACTCTACGCAACTCAACTCAATATTAAGGTGTATTACTTTCAGACACAAACTATGTTTTTAAAGATACTTATTTTTTGAAGTTACCTTATACAGGGTCAAAAACAAATAAACTTTGCATCACATGCGATTAAATTTTAATAGCCCAATTTTGATTTTGTAGAAAAACACACATTTAATATGGCGCTACTTTAAAGAAAATGTATCTGAAATAAAGTATTGTCAAAACTAAGAAGTTTTATGTAGGTTGCGTTGAGTCTTATTTTGCAAAAGTGATGCAATTTACAAAATATGGGTAAAAAATCAAAATGATCTTATGCAGCAGAAATTTTGCACGTGGGCTAAAAACTGCATTTAAAAAAATTCTAATAACTTTTGTCGATATTTTCAGAAATTACCCCACTTTTGAATTATTTTTTGAAAAAAATTAAAATTTGACAGATAATGCAAATTACGTGACTACTATTTATTTGCTTAATTTTCATCTCGATCGAAGCAGAACTTGATGCCAAAGTCAAATTTCGAATAAAGCTATTAATAAAAAAAATTCCATATGATGCGGACTTTACTGATCACACTGTATTTTTTTTTTTTGCGTGACGTGGTTTATCATTTTTTTAAAATTTGAATACGGGCCAGTATTATTATCTGTATACTTTTTTCTACACGTACATCCTTGAGAGCATTTTGAAGCAAGCGCGGTGCCAACTTCCGAAAAGATAAAACATATTTTATATTTTATACGGTACGAAAAAATATTTCAAGTTTATTCCGCGAAAGTTGGCAACTTTTAAAAATGTTTTATGGCTTTACTTTCGACAGCATTGATAAAAAATCAAATTATAATCTAAAAGTTGTGCAAAGTTTGTCTTTGAGGTGACAGAATAAAAATTATAAATTTATCGATAAAGCTGAAGTGGAAAGAAAAAAATTGGAACATTTTAAGTAGAATTATTTGCGATACTTTGCTTTTAGTCTGAAACAAGGAGCCTCAAAGTCGCATTTTTGAAATAAATAATCATAAAAATATTATAATTGCTAACCGCGAACTGGAAGTTATAATTTCCAGGGTTCGCTTTGACATTACTACTCATACACTGAGGGGCAGAATTTACGCAGCTAGTGAAAAAAAAAATTGATACCCCAATATTGTCCCAAATTAAATATACAGGGTGTCCGGAAATGATGAGCAAAAAATTTAGAGGGTAATTCTAAGTCGAAAATAAATGCATAAATTAATTATTCTTAAAAAATTAAATTAATTTAATTAAAAAATAATAAATTAAAATGATTTCGTATTCATCACAGCAAGTAATGTTATTTTAGCGTTTTTCTCGAAAACGGTTAGATTTAGCGAAACAAATCTAGTATACGTTTTTTATGTCAAAAGGTTAGGAGAATAAAAACATTTAGTCAAAATGCACATACAGTATAGGACAAAAAAGTTGGGACTATTCAAATTAAAGTATAGGCTCTTATGTGGCGCCCTCTACAAAATGCGAAAAAACGGTTGGCAAATTTGTATTCCTCATCCCGAAAAATCCCCATATACGAGACTTCGTCAAAATATTATGAGTGTGGCAAAAGGTATTGCAAAAAAACTGGAAATAAAATTTAACTTTAACACCCTGTAACTCTGTTAATAATCAATTTTTGAAAAAATATTATAGGAAGAGATAGCATTTATTTTTGGTCTAGAATTATGCCCTAAATTTTTTTCTTATCATTTCGGTTTTTGTTAAAATCCAACGATTGCGTAAATTCTGCACTGTAGAACTAGATAAAATGACGTACCTGTTTTCCGTTGTTTTGATAGAAATGGGCTAAATTTTCCAAAACTTTTTCATCGCTCATAAACTCGAACGGCTGTTCCCGGGCAAAAGTCAAAATTTCCCAAAGTAATACGGCGAAAGACCATACGTCGCTTTTACTTGAAAAATTCCCCTAAAATAAAAAAATATTTAAAATAATTTTTCCTATCGATTTTAATGAAATTTGGTACACACATTATAGAATTTTAAATATTAAAATAATAAATAAAAAATTAGGCGGGGCTCAGCGAATGGCTGCTTAGGCCCAAGCTGAAAATATCTTTTTCCTACAGACGTGTGGAAAAATCAATTTTCCGCACCGATATCCGTGCGGAAAATTAGTTTTTCCACACTAGTGCGGAAAATTTTTTCGGCATGATTGTGTCAAAAATCCGTGCGGAAAATTGGTTTTTCCACACTAGTGCGGAAAATTTTTTCGGTTTTATGTCAAAATCAATAATATATCAATTATAACTCGTAGTTATTACTTTTTTCTCAGAATTAGTTACTGTTACATATGTATGTGATTGTTATAGTTAATTAAAAATTATTAAATTTCTTTGAAATATGTGTTACTTGTTTCCACACGTCTGTAGAAAAACTATTGTACCTGACACGTGCGAAAAATGTTTTCCCTGCACTCGGCTGCTTCACCGAACTCCGCTACGCGTCGTTCGGTGAACGGCAGACTCGTGCGGAGAAATTCATTTTCCGCACTTGTTAGGTAAATAGCTATTACAGTACAATATAAAACTAAAGGTTAGAAAAACCCCAAACCTCGTTAAACGGAAAATACTTTGCAAAAACAGAAATAACTTACCAAAAGAGCACTCTCCCAGGCCATCCACCTTAGCGGTACAGGGTTCGACCCCGCCACCTGACAATAATCCTGGGTGTAAATTGGTCTATGGGCTCCCAAATCAGAAATTTTTATTTCGTAATATTTTCCCACAAGACAGTTTCTGAAACAAAACTTATAGCATGTAAGTAGAGTCAACTTTATCTAAAAACAAAGCATTTCGACAGTTGACAGCTACATATAACTTTAACAGCTGATACTGGTTTCTTCCTAAGACTTCTCAGTTTAGTAGTGGACCGTAGTAAGCTCATGCGACAAGTTACGTCATATTATTTTCTTCTAATTTTGGTATTTTTTAAGTGTTTCTGTTAGACTTCAGCCACGGTTAGACGAAAACGTTCTCCAGACGTTTAAACATATTGAAGTACCATGCGAGCAAAAATTATTTGCATCAAAGAGGACTTGGATTAAAATACGTAGGGCTTGGTTTAGATCACAATGATATGGGAACGATATATTTAACCAAATCTAGGTTAAAATTTTGTCAAATTCATATTATGACGTGATATGCCAAACTAATGAGTAATAAAATAAGTAGACAAATACAAATTTATTTTTGTTGTTTACAAAATTAACAAGGTGGAACCAGGCTTCATCCGAAAAAAATGTCAGGTCTAATAAATCATTTCTTTCCGATACATTTTGGGTAAACCATTGAGATTATTTCCCGCGTCTTTCAAAATCTGCGGCTTGTATTTCTTGTAATACTTGCACTTTATAAGGAAATAAATTTAGCTGCTTCTTAAGAATAGTCCTGCATGTTCCATAAGATCTTTCCACTTCTTGGGACAATTTGTATTTTGCATTATTTGCATTATTTCACGAACGTTTGCAACAAGTTCTTCTGTTCTTATAGATGGTCTACCTGCTCATTTTTTGTGTTGTATAGAACCTGTTTCCCTTAACACAGCCACAGTTCTTTTTAGGCAATGATTAAAATCTCCAGCAATAAAAGCAACGTTAGGAAAATGTTCGTGAAAATCGTCCATGCACAAACCCGAATTGTATTGCCACTCACCATTTACTCGTTTCGAAAATACGCTTTAACCATGAATGTTTTGTGCTGTTCCGTAAAGCCCATTCTGTGAATTGTTCAAGAAATTGGGAAAATTAGCGATGAATCAAATTACTTGTAACGGCTGTCAAAGATGACGGAATAACTGATTGATTGTTAATTCAGGTAGTTACTGACACCCAACAGGTATTAAGCTCTACTGCTAAGCATTACGTCCTTAGATGCAAGGCCCTCTTTGATGCAAATAATTTTTGCTCGCACGCAGTGTTGCCAGATTATTTTTTTATAATGTAGCAGTTGATTCTTGAAATTGTAGCAGATCAGACAAAAGTGTAGCAGATATTTTAAAAAAGGCGTTTGCATTAGTTTTTTTTTTATTGCATTATTGCAACACAAAAACTAAAATTAAATAAAAATAAAATTCTAAAAAAATAGGGACACTTTTAATAATAGTAATAATAATTTATTTACGGATATATCCATATTATACAAAACAGTTCCGAAACAAAATATAATGTCTAATAAAATTTTCTTAGTACAAAATAAAAAAAGTATAGGTACGGTACTAGTTTCACGACCAACTTCCAGGTGAATTAAAATCGCTGCAATTTCTAGCAGCAACGGCTTATATGTTTTTACGTCGGGAATAAACTTCCTCTTTTAGCGCCTTTACCGTGCATAAGACAAAGAAAGAAACTCCTTTTATTACTATCGAACAAGTTAGTTTGATTTAATGCTTTGCAATGACTTAAATAGACTCGAGGACACGAGAAACGGTTAGTAGGAGGGGGGGTTCAACTATGAAAGTATTATTAATTTATTTTGGTTGGGCGACGTCACGCGTAAAAAACATTTCTATTGCTTGTCCTGTTAGTAATATACAGGGGGTGGCGCACTATTGCATGGGCGTCCGATCAATCTTTTCCTACATTGTGATTAAAATATTTAAACCAATTAAAATAATATTCAGATAATCGATTGGTAAAATTTGCTAGGTGCTATATCAATGTCAAATTGTAAGGATAAGAGTTGTTGATAAAAATATAGACGCATGAGATGAGGACTGGGAGTTTTTGAGAGAAGTACCCAAAAATTTTAATGTCAAAAATTTAACGTGTACCTAAGTGATGTTGATGAAATAAAGACAAACTATATGGAAGCATAGACTATGACCAGATGATTTTGGGAAACATGCGCAAAAAAATACAATGTAAAAGTTTGAGAGGTGCTGTGGTCAAATTTTAATGATAAGCGGTATTGATACAATGAACTATGGAATCAAATACGGTGAATAAGTTACTTTAGAATATTTTACTAAAAACTTCTGTTATCAAAATTTGACAGGTGCTGTCAATGTCAATAGACTGTGACCGGAAAAGTTAGAAGAAAGAAACACGAAATTTTCTGGAGCTCAATATCAAATTTTTTAAATATTTTATGTCGATTTGTCAACAAACATGATAATAATAACAATCATCTTATAGCAAATGGGGTGCAGAGTATATTTTTACACATACAGTGCTTGCATAAAGTCCACCCCCCCCCCCCCCCCCTCCCCCTTGGTAATTTGGGAAGATTGAGATATACTTATTTAAAGTCGGTATGCGTAAATGATAGGTAAAATATTTACTTTTGAGGAAAATTTTGTTGTTTTGTTATTTAAAATGGCGGACATGCGCCATCTTTTAAATGGGAAGGGGGTCGAATAATACTTCATTTTAAAGGTATTTTTATGCTTGATATAGGTAATCTTGTCATTTTTAATGTTCTAAAATGTGCCGTTTTAAAATGACGATTCCGAAAAATATGAGAAAACAACAGTAGGTATTTTTGGAGGATCTCTATCATCTTGAAAAACAAAACAATAATTTTATCAGTGTAAATTATAATTAAGTAAGCTACTTTTTAAAAATATTGTTGTTTTGGGGGGAAGGGAAAAAAGGAAGTCTTCTCCACAACTTTATTTTTATTTTTCTTTCATTCCCATACTTGCAACTCCATTTTAAGCATGGACAGTTACTTCCAATTAATGACGTTGTTTTGTTATTCAACATGGCGGAGATCGCCAAATATAGGTAGTATGTTTTCTTGCATAATTTCCGATTCGCCATGTTAAAGCGGGACATTTTGGAACATTAAAAATTGTAAGGTTAAATTGGGTGTGAAAATACTTTTAAAATGAATCACCTTTCCAGTTAAAAATATGTTGCAATTTTTCCGCCACCTTAAATAACAAAACAATTCTCCTCAAAAGTAAGTATTTTACTTATTATTTGCGCCTACCGAATTTGAACAATATATCTCAAGCCGTTTAAGCAAGGGGGGGGGGGGGGGAGGACTTTGTGTAATCATCGTTTAATTTAAAAAAAAAAACATTTTTGAAAATGATATATGCAGAACATGTCACGAAAATACAAATCTACAGCTACACAGAAAATTAGATGTCACAAAAAAACTGTCGAAATGGCCTTTGTGCACCAAAGGTTATTTCGACAGTTTTGCAGATGCACTCTGCACCCCGCTTGGTATTATAATGCTTAAAATGCTGCTATCTGTAAAATATTACTATTTTTTCTATAGTATTGAAAACTTCTAAAAAAAATTAAAATTTGCTACAAACATGGAAAGGTCTATTCGCGCAGCTACAAAATTCGTTTAGGGTGAAAAAATCACAAGTGGAAAAGACAAGGTCTTAACCAAGGCCGCAGACGATCGCGCAAGAACGTCTAGGCAAGACGAGACAATTTGTCGGCCAGCGCAAACATCGAGGCAGTGTTGCCAGACTGGCCAACGAATTCACTCTTTTAACCTTTATTTTTTTTTTTTTTTATATTTTCATTGAATATTGTATTTTTTAAATCTATTTGGTAGATACCTAATTCCATTATTTATTAAAAATCTGCAAATAATAAAATTACTCTACAACTTTGCAAAAAATACGCTTTCAAAAATTTTGCTAAATGCAGAAAAGACTGCTGTTCTGGCAATACTGAATCGGGGTAAATTAATATATTATCAGTAGGTATTGCCAGGTCAAAAATAATTAAAGCAGTCTGACATAAAAAAGCGATAGATTTAAAAATATATTAAGCTAATATATTATGTTGAAAAAAATCAATAAATTATTTTATTAGTTAAAAAAGTATACATATGTTCAACCAATGGCCAATAATATTCACTTTAAACGGATGTTAATTAGACATATATATAATACAGCAAGGCGACCAGAAATATTGAAAAAAGAGTACGCGTCGTCTCGAACTGGGGGATATACCGAAACCAAAATGCCAATTTTAATCAGAGAATGGACAAGAGAGAGAAAATATTGCTTATTTTACAAGCGTAAACTAAATCGAGTGCAATGTTAAGCGGAATAAATTGTTAGCATAGCGATAGAACGGTAGTTCATCCATCAAAATAGTGGATTAACCGTAAAAACGATATACCTGGCAACATTGCACATTATCAATATTAAAAACATCGTTGACTCGCTGCCAGTGTTGCCAAAACTCACGATTAATCGTGAGATTACACGATTTCGGGAAGTATCTCACGATTTCACGAATCACGTCGCTTTTCTCACGATTTTTATTGTATGTCAAACATAAGTACTTAACTAAAAATCATTTTTATTCATAACAAACGTCACAAATGTATTGCATTCACATAAAAATCCTCGTATGATTTTCTGTGTTACGACTTTCGCTACTATTACTGATACACTACTATTACATAATAACGCAAGTTTTTTTTTTTAATTTTTAAGTTGTTAGAATAGAAACGTGTTTGGTTTTTAAATACAGAAAATAAATATATATTTGTTGTTTATAACTCATTCTTTTCTTTAAACTACTTTGACCCAAAGAATTTTTTAAAATATTAGGAATCTCACGATTTTAAGTAGGTGTCCGATTCTTACGATTTATCTTAGAACATTTTGGCAACACTGCTCGCTGCATTCCGTTCTGATCTTCCAAGAATTAATATTCGGTATTCGGTTATACTTGGCAGTATATGGTGCGTTTTATATGAACAATCCATCATATTTTCAATATTTCACCTGGAAGTTGGTCGTGAAACTAGGTGTACCTACAAAGAATAGGAAAATAACTGGTTTTAAAAACTTAAAAAAAACAACAAAGGTACCCATCAGGTTTCATGAAAGTTATAGGGTAAATTGACCTAATTTGTAAATGTAGTAAATTGTAGTAGAAATATTAAAAATGTAGCAGATACTAAAAAAGTGTAGTAACGTATTAGAACGATTAAATTGTAGTAAATCTACTACAATTGTAGTGACTCTGGCAACACTGCTCGCACGGTAAAAACAAACCGATGTCAATGTGTTGTCATGATTTGACAAGCAAAACTAACCTAACCTCAAATTATTTACTGGAACTCCGTGCCGCTGTCTCACTTCTTTAAAATCGAGAAGGCTACGTTCGAAACAGTGTCCGTTCCATCAATAAAGGTTCTAATTGGTTGTAAATCTGACACTTCAGACAAGTTTCAAAGGGTAATCGACCGGTCGCATCTGTGATTAGGTGACGCATCTCCGCCGCGCTCTGGGACGAACGTTATTAATGAAGTTCGCAGCCTGACCTCTCTGGGATGTCTGCATTGAGACGATTTAATGTATTGTCAGGCTCGACATCGCATTCTGGGGTTCAATTATTCCATTAGCTTCCATGGAATAGTAGTAGATACAATGGATAATGAACATATAGGTACGATAGAGACATTAATTAATTATTAGGCTTGTCGTCAAGGGCGTCCATAGAGCGTTTTTCAGGGGGGGGGGGCAAAAACTTAAACAATACTTTTTATATACAGTGTCACCAGTAGAGTCCGCATTATATGGGATTTTTTTTATTAATAGCTTTATTCGAAATTTGACTTTGGCATCAAGTTCTGCTTCGATCAAGATGAAAATTAAGCAAAAAAATAGTAGTACTTAACGTGATTCGCATTATCTGTCAAATTTTAATTTTTTTCAAAAAATAACTCAAAAGTGGGGTTATTTCTGAAAATATCAAAAAAAAATTATGGGGAAAGGTTTTTTTAAATGCAGTTTCTAGCCCACATGCAAAATTTCAGCTGGATAAGATAATTTTTATTTTTTACCCATATTTTGTAAATTGCACCACTTTTGCAAAATAACACTCGACGTAACCTACATAAAACTTCTTAGTTTTGACAATGCTTATATTAAATGTGTGTTTTTCTACGAAATCAAAATTGGGCTATTAAAATTTGGTCGCATGTGATGCAAAGTTCATTTGTTATTGACTCCTGTATAAGGTAACTTCATAAAATAAGTATTTTTGAAAACATAGTTTGTGTCTGAAAGTAATACACCTTAATATTAAGACAAAAAAGAACACAGTGTCATCAGTAAAGTGTTCATTAAGTGGAAAATAAATTTTTGCTTAACCCAACGGAAAGTTTATCTATTTTCAACGATTTAATTTAAAATCTCTTTATTTTATTTTTTATTTTTTTACTTTCAGTCACAAACTACGTTTTCAAAAATACGTATTTTATGAAGTTAACTTATACAGGGTCAAAAACAAATGAACTTTGCATCACATGCGACCAAATTTTAATAGCCCAATTTTGATTTTGTAGAAAAACACACATTTAATATGACGCTAGTTTAAAGAAAATGTATCTGAAATAAAGCATTGTCAAAACTAAGAAATTTTATGTATATGTTGCGTTGAGTCTTATTTTGCAAAAGTGGTGCAATTCACAAAATATAGGTAAAAAATCAAAATTATCTTATCCAGCTGAAATTTTGCATGTGGGCTAGAAACTGCATTAAAAAAAAATTATAACTTTTTTCGATATTTTCAGAAATAACCCCACTTTTGAATTATTTTTTGAAAAAAAATTAAAATTTGACAGATAATGCGAATCACGTGACTACTATTTGCAACGGATTGGGGGAATCATAATTTTACTACCTCTATATGACAATTATTATCGGTTAATTGGCGAATTATTACCGAACTATTGAAATAAAATATGTCTAGTTAAATATGCCCAACGAACTAGTTACCAAACAATTCAACTATTCAAATGAAGCTGAGTGGACGAAGTTTCAATTGACAGTAATAAAGCTTTGCAATATTAAATTCGGCAGGGTCGGTTTCCAAACCTCATTATTAAAGTACGCCGGTCGCAGTTGTGACGTTAACGGGCAACTTACCCTCGGATGCGACTAGTCGATTGCCCTGTGGAACTTACCCGTATGATGGTTATAGTTTATTACACTTAAAAGTGGAAAAAAAATTTTAATAGTATATTAACGTACACGTTTTATAAAGCATCATTTTATAGCATGCGTCCATGTTAAAAACGAGCCGCTTGCGGCGAGTTTTATAACGGGACAAGTGCTTAACACTGCTTTATATAACACGTACGTTATACTATTTTTTCTAATTTGTAGTTTCTTCAATTAAAAACACATATTTAAGAAGAAAATAAATCCTTCAAATTTTGTAAATTTTTATGTCTAAATTTTATGTTGGTAATACTATTTTTTATCACAGTAGCCTCTGGACAACAAAAATTATTTTGTGAACTGTCATTTTTTGGTTTATTGACCCATTTTCACCACAAGATTCTAAAGTTATTTTAGCGATATGAGATTTGAAATTGGACCAAATACGTTGTGTGATCCTTGTACATTCGGTACATATACAGAGCGTTCGGAAATTCGGGCGATGTTACTGCTTTTTTTCGAATTTCAAAAGACGTGATTTTACGTCACGGCATTGCAATTTAGTATAAGTAGGGAAGATGGAAAATTCAAATAAAGTTGAAGTTAAAATCGACATTGGAAGGTTAATAGATTGAATTTTGGATAGGAATTGGCAGAAAATGTTAGCTTGAACTTGAAGCATCTACAAAAGATTGATTTATAGATTTATGCAACCAACATACATGACTGTTATCCACACAGAATAAAAAAGTAGGTTATCAAGCTATTTTTCCTCTGCGAAAAATGGGTTTTCTCGTAAATCACAAAGGCCGCGCAAGTCAATGAAATAAAACATTTAAATGTTACCAGCATGAAATAAAGAAAAAACGCGTATCGAAATAACTTCATTACGATACGCAAATGCGTATCGTAATAGATTTGTTATGATACAAAATTAGAAAATATAATTTAGACTTCAAAACTTCAAGTTTAAGGAAGGTGTCAATTGTCAAAGTCATTGCCATTTACGATCACGTAAGGACAAAGACAGAATGCTCACTATTTTCAGGCTATGGCAATAGCGGGAGGTTGGGGTATGAGAGGAGAGTCCAGGGGTCGTTAGTCAAAGTCAAATTGACAAGCCCGGACATTTATCTTTGTCTACTCGTAAGCATCCTAGAAGGCCATTGGGGTTAACATAACCTATTTCCAAAGACACGTGCGTCGATTGTATTAAAATGTTTATTACACAACCCAAGTTACATCGCCCCTATTTCTTGCCAGCATTGGCTGTAAGGCTGTAAGGTTACGACCGAATTTTATTTTAAATTCAATCTATTAATGTCAAATTAGAGCTTATGACTCCATTTTGACATATAAACAGCTCAACAGCTGCGTGGGACTAAGTATATTTCTCTTTCGGTCGTTTCAATGAAACGGGGTAATTATTTTCAGGGGGTAATACAATGCGGGAAATTGGGAGATGAAAACATCTAGAAAACGGTAGATTGACTGTTGTTTTTTGGGGATCGATTGTGGGTATTTTCGAGATAATGGGCAAGAGATTTTTTAAATGGAACTGTATCTGTAGAGCAGACAAAGTATTTTTTTCAATTTAGAATTAAATTTACATATTGCATACTTTTATATATTATATACAGTGTGACCAGTAAAGTCCGCATCATAAGGGTTTTTTTTATTAATAGCTTTATTCGAAATTTTACTTTGGCATCAAGTTCTGCTTTGATCGAGATGAAAATTTAGCAAAAAAATAGTAGTCACGTGATTCGCATTATCTGTCAAATTTTAATTTTTTCCAAAAATAATTCAAAAGTGGGGTAATTTCTGAAAGTATCGAAAAAAGTTATTGGAAAAAGTTTTTTTTAAATGCAGTTTCTAGCCCACATGCAAAATTTCAGCTGCATAAAATAATTTTGATTTTTTACCTATATATTGTAAATTGCACCACCTTTTTAAAGTAAGACTCAACGCAACCTGCATAAAACTTCTTAGTTTTGACAATGCTTTATTTTAGCTACATTTTTTTTTAAGTAGCGCCATATTAAATGTGTGTTTTTCTACAAAATCAAAATTGGGCTATTAAAATTTGGTGGCATGTGAGGTAAAGTTTATTGGTTTTTAACCCTGTATAAGGTAACTTAATAAATAAAAATAAATATTTTTGAAAACGTAGTTTGTGTCTGAAAGTAATACACCTTAATTTTGAGGCAAAAAAGAACAGTGTCATCAGTAAAGTGTTCATTAAGTGGAAAATAATATTTAGTGGTGAGTAAAAAATCAAAATTATCTTATGAAGCTGAAATTTTGCATGTGGGCTAGAAACTGCATTAAAAAAAAAAACTTTTTCTAATACATTTTTTCGATCTTGACCACACGCCAACCAAAACCATATCTCGCAAATAACCATCGAAACTTGCTGTTGTTTTTAGAGGGTTATAATGAAAAATATCGTTTATTACACGTCCATCTATGTATTGGTTTTTGTCGTTTCTAAATTCCTGATGAAACACCTGCTATTCCTGGTTACCTCTGCTCCTCTATACGTTATCATGCACGCGTGCAGTCATTATTTTCCGTGAAATTGAATTAGTTTACTGGGATTTGTAGGGTAAATCACTTAAGTTAATCGCGGGTAATTAGTAATCCAATTATTTTTCAAATTAGGTTATTTATTTATAAATTGTATTGCAGAAGCGGCGGATTTTTTTTGTCAAAGCACTGCACGGCGGGAAATTAAGTTTTCAAAGACTCCCAATTGTCTCCCACATTTACACCCATGTTATTTTACCTGTATGCTATGTACCGCCTGGACAACTGAGTAATATACGTACCTGGCAGCCAAGTCCTTATGAACAAACTTGACCGATTCCAAATATTTCATACCGCAAGCTGTTTGAGTGGCCATGTTTATTAGACATCCATAACTGTAAACAGAAAAAGCTAAACTAGCACTGAAACTTTTCGAAAAGCTGTTCAAAAATGCAAAATAAAACTATTTAAAACTTTGTAATTTCGTTTCATTGTAAGGGGGAAACTTTTTTAGTATCGTTAATCGTTAATATTTAAAATATTATTTGAATCTTGAAATAATTGAATAACATTTACCGTTCCTTAAGACCGCGTTACCTGACGTTCAATAAATATTCTTAAGCTATTATTATTCTACCAGATCCGTGCCAACTAAATTAGAAACTAAAAGCTGCAGCGTAAGCCAAATTTACAATTAGTCTAAAGTTCTATTTTAAATTATTTGCTTCAGAAACAAATGGGGAGATTTTGCGTACGTAATATTTTTGTGTTATAACTTGTAATTAAAATTATAATCTGCATACTTGATCAAGCGGTGCCGTAAAACGCGCAACGCCATCTCGGAGTAACGAGACATACCTACCTCCCTAAATGAAAGATGGCGCTGCAGCCAATATAGCACCGTTTGTATACTTTCCACGGTTTTTTTTCCTTTCGTTAGATGGTCCTAGCCTCACTCACACGTAGGGTTGAGCATATTTCACTTGAGCGAAGATTTGAAATTTCAAGTTGAAATTTTCAAGAAACTTAAACTTATGAAAGTTATAAAATTTCTGCGAAACTTTCGAAATTTATGAAATTTTTCTAAAAGTTTCGAATGTAATAAGAACATTTATCAGTTGAAAGTTTCAGGTAAAAATTTCAAAAGTGTCACTGAAATTTCACTTTTTGGGTTTGTTCGGGTTCGAAATTTTTCTGTTTTGAAAAATTCAAAACAGAAAATTTCATTTGAAACTTTCAAATGACCCAACCCTACATGGAAAAGTTTGTGAAAGTTTCACTGAAATTTATGAAAGTTTCGAATGTAATAAGGACATTTATCAGTTAAAAGTTTCAGGTGAAAATTTCAAAAAGTCACTGAAATTTCACTTTTTGGGTTAAGTGAAATTGAAACTTTCAAATGGCCCAACCCTACTCCCTACTCACACGAGCTGTAAACGACGTCGAAAGAAGAAAATAAAAACATTAAATTTTGAACCAGGGGCATCGCTAGGCACTTACATAAGGGGGTAGGAAGAGGGGGGGGGGGATGTAAAATCCAAGTGATTAGGTATTATGGACTTCGATATAATGCTTCGAAGTACCGCTAAACTTTTAACGTGGGAACTGCGAAATGTCTTTAAGATCACAAGAGAGTAAACTAAGCGCCTTATTTAAATTGTTCGCTGAGTTTATTTGGCTTTTCGAGAAATAAAATAAACTACGCGGAATTGGGCCGACTGCTAGTTATATTTATAATTTCGAGAATTTCGCCGCTCTGGTAGTTTCCTTTAAGATATTGGACGCTTGACTTAAGAACATTTCGACGTAATAAAGGAAGTGATGCTTTGTGCGAACCAATTACCAAATGAAACGAATGTTTTTCTTTTTAACACGCTTTTATTAGCTTCACCTGTATGTTTGCTTGTTTGTTTGTATGTTTGTTTGTAACCGACTTCTTTAACAGGATTTTGACCCACTTTAAACGGTCAGATTTAATTTAAATTTTGTAGACTTATCGCTGGCAATACAATAATCTACTAATCTAGCTCAATCTACTAAAAATTTTTTTTCTTAACAATAATTGAAACTAAAAAATGAAAAATAAATATAGTTTAAAAAAACTATATTTATAACATTCGAGATCCGTAGTGAGGCACGGCAAATCGCACTTACCTCAATATGCTGGCGTTAGTAGCTGTGGTAGATTCGGCGACGTGGTCTTGTAAAACTTGGCACAGATCGCCGAACGGTGCGTATTCCCTAATAAAGTAATAGGGCGTCTGATCCAGGGACGCTCCCAAAAGTTTGGCTACATTCGGGTCTTCCAATTTTGACAGTTCACTCGCCTCCCTGGAATAAAATTGTTTATAACGAGCACCCAAAGTGAAAGCGGGAGGCGTGATACCAGAAGCACGATGGGCAAGATGATGTAAAACGATGTAGTGGGGGAAACATAATCTTAATAGTTTTTACTCACACCTGTATTTTGTTATGTATAAGCTAAAACATATTTCATCGGTATTATGCAAGCACTTAAGATATAATATTTACCCAATTTTAGATAAGGATTTTAGTGACTCTTTCAAAAAATGGCCTCAAATTACTATGCATAGTAAAACCGAGATTATTAACCCAGTTTTGTATAGATAAGAGAGTGACTTAAATTTTATCGCATAAACATAAAATTTTAGGATTATGTTAGCTCATAACATATAATATACGAAATTGAATGTTCTTTCGAACATCGAAAGTAATACACAGCGAACTTAGTCGGCCCACTGAGGCCGCATAGAAATGGCTTTATTATATCTCTTACTAGCACTAAAAAAATATAAGAATATTTCAAAATAATCTTTGATTTATTTTCCTGTAACTACAATTCATTTGCACGAAATTTGGTACATACATTGTGAGTAAAGTCCGTATCATGGGATTTTTTTTATTAATAACTTTATTCGAAATTTGACTTTGGCATTAAGTTCTGTTTCGATAGAGATGGAAATTAAGCAAAAAAAATAGTAGTCACGCGATTCGCATTATCTGTCAAATTTTAATTTTTTCCAAAAAATAATTCAAAAGTAGGGTTATTTCTGAAAGTATCAAAAAAAGTTATTAGAAAAAGTTTTTTTTAGCTGCATAAGATAATTTTGATTTTTTACCCATATTTTATAAATTGACCTTTGTAAAATAAGACTCAACGCAACCTACATAAAACTTCTTAGTTTTGACCATGCTTTATTTGAGATACATTTTCTTTAAAGTAGCGCCATATTAAATGTGTTTTTCTACAAAATCAAAATTGGGCTGTAAAAATTTGGTCGCATGTGATGCAATGTTTATTTATTTTTGACCCTGTATAAGGTAACTTCATAAAATAAGTATTTTTGAAAACGTAGTTTGTTTTTGAAAGTAATACACCTTGATATTAAGACAAAAAAGAACACAGTGTCATCACACAGTTCATTAAGTGAAAAATAAATATTAGTGGTGGGTTCAAAAATCAGCAGGCTAGTTTTACGTAGGTTGCGTTGAGTCTTATTTTACAAAGGTGGTGCAATTTATAAAATATGGGTAAAAAATCAAAATTATCTTATGCAGCTAAAATTTTGCATGTGGGCTAGAAACTGCATTAAAAAAAACTTTTTCTAATAACTTTTTTCGATATTTTCATATATTATATTTTGAATTATTTTTTGGAAAAAATTAAAATTTGACAGATAATGCGAATCACGTGACTACTATTTTTTTGGTTAATTTTCATCTCGATCGAAGCAGAACTTGATGCCAAAGTCAAATTTCGAATAAAGCTGTTAAAAAAAAAATCCATATATATATATATATGATGCGGACCTTACTGGTCCACACTGTATGTTGTAATTTTTTAAATAATAAACCAGGCTTTAAATGCACAAAATCAAATTACTCGAGAGAGTATAAAGATATCGAATTGCGGTATGCGCCAAAATGTAGCTACTTTTGCGCTTTTTCAGCAAAAATTATGGCATTGTATTCAATTTTATTTAAGAAAATAGTGAAAAACTCAATTTTGGTAAACAGCGCCATCTAGAAGACGCAGCGGGAACTATAGCAATCACGACCGACAGCCGGATTTGTGATAAGTGTAAAATTACCTTTAAAACGAGTCTATGCGGATTAAATTTGGACAAAGGGTATGAAAGATACAGCAATTATTTTACCAGCTTTCCCCACCATTATTATCGACGATATTAATGATCTTTTGATTTCCTTCAGTAAATGAGTACCTCATACCGGCGATAATTCGCGAAAATTTGAATTTTTAGTTCCATCATAGTGAATGCGCCCCCCTAGCGGTCATTTTGGAAACTTAAGAATAGTTTACATAAGTTGTTCGTGGTCAATTTAATCCAAATACATATTATTTGTTCCCAAATATCGTACTTTGCCGACCTTAATAATTGAAAACCCGGCTTGAAAATTGAGATTTAATCACAGTTTCGATGGAAGTTGCAGAGGGCCTCGGTATAATACATTATTGATTAAAAATTCTTACTCTTTGAATTTGAAATTAATATTCCGAAAATTGTCGCTTACCTTCTAAACTCATCCAAGAACGAGTCATTTCCCAACGTACACACCACGCACAACTTAAAATCTCCACTTAAAACACTAGTGTCACAATGTTCCAAAGGTGTCCCGATAGCTATTTCGCACAAATGCAACTCCCCGAAGTGACCCGTCCCGACCTTTTCTATTATTCTTAATTTTTCACTGGAGATTTTTTTAATTCGAACATTTTCTCCGGTCTCCTGGAGTCTGTAATCGTTTTCGGACGTTTTATGCGGGCTCAGGGGGAGAATTAGATGGGAACGTGCGGCAGTCGATCTGGAAAAGAAATTTAGTTTAAACATGTTGTTAAGGTCGCTTAAAAGTTTAGTTTCAATTTAAATACAACGTTTATTAAACATGCTGATTTTTTATAAAGCGTTATGAGAAATAAACGGATCACCAGCCTTTTATATAGAATACAGCGCACTTGAAAATAGAATAATCGGACAAAATATACAGTGTGACCAGTAAAGTCCGCATCATCTGGGATATTTTTTTTTATTAATAACTTTATTCGAAATTTGACTTTGGCATCAAGTTCTGCTTCGATCGAGATGAAAATTAAGCAAAAAAAAATAGTACTCACGTAATTCGCATTATCTGTCAAATTTTAATTTTTTCTAAAAAATAATTGAAAAGTAGGGTTATTTCCGAGGTTATTTCTGAAAGTATCGAAAAAAGTAATTAAAAAAAGTTTTTAAAATGCAGTTTCTAGCCCACATGCAAAATTTTAGCTGCATAAGATAATTTTGATTTGCCCATATTTTGTAAATTGCACCACTTTTGCAAAATAAGACTCAACGCAAAACCTACATAAAACTTCTTAGTTTTAACAATGCTTTATTTCACATAAAACTTCTTAGTTTTAACAATGCTTTATTTCAGATACATTTTCTTTAACGTAGCGCCGTATTAAATGTGTGTTTTTCTACAAAATCAAATTGGGCTATTAAAATTTGGTCGCATGTGATGCAAAGTTTATTTGTTTTTGACCCTGTATAAGATAACTTCAAAAAATAAGTATTTTTGAAAACGTAGTTTGTGTCTGAAAGTTATAATACACCTTAATATTAAGACCAAAAAAGAACACAGTGTCATCAGTAAAGTGTTCATTAAGTGGAAAATAAATTTTAGGGTGGGTAAAGATCAAAATTATCTTATGCAGCTGAAACTTTGCATGAGGGCTAGAAACTGCATTTAAAAAAACTTTTTCTAATTTTTTTTTTCAATATTTTCCGAAATAATCCCTTTTTAGAGATATTTTTTGAAAAAAATTAAAATTTGACAGATAATGCGAATCACGTGACTACTATTTTTTTGCTTAATTTTCTCAATCGAAGCAGAACTTGATGCCAAAGTCAAATTTCGAAAAAAGCTATTAATAAAAAAGAATCCCATATGATGCGGACTTTACTGGTCATAGGGCATGAAAAAAATGTAAAAATATACAATATGTTTCGTTAAAAAAATTAAGGTTGATACACGTATTCTTTTCATGATCCACCCTGTATAATATTTTTTTTCTAAAAAAAATGCATTTTAAAAATACGAAGGTTAAAATTCCCTTACCTATTCATAGACCTTGGACTTAAGGGTGGAGATACGCCAAGTGACACAGGTCTACCGGTATCTTCCCCTAAATAGTAATTTTGCGGTGGTGGGGGTAGGGGCGGTGGTTTTGCCAGGTATACGTCCGAGTGGGGCGTTTCCACCATTTCCTGCATTCGGTAGTCTTCTGACACTAAATCTGGTATATCTAAATAAGGGAAAATTTAAAAGTTGTCACAGTCTAACCGACGGTTGCTGTAAAGAAGTCGCTTAATGTGCGCTTAGACTGTGAGTGGAGCGCAGAGAGAAATTGGTTCATCCAGTGAGTCGTTATTCCTTAATAAAAAAAAAAGGAATAAGAAATAATTATTTTTCAACTATACAAAAGCAAAATTGCTGCTGTCGGAGTCGTTGAGACGGTTTTTCCATTTTTCAAACGACAATGATGGATGTATTTTAATTTGTTTCTTGAGTTTAATTCTTTTAATTTGGATTATAAAAGACGTCGGTATACTTTTTTAATGGAATTCGGGGGCTCCGCAAATTTTAATATGTTTCCCGGCTTGTAATTCGTTTTGAAATTGTCTTATACCAAGTCAAAATTTATAAATTAGTCGAAAAACAGGTGGTACAAAGGTATAAACTACTCTACAATAATGCGCCGTTGCCGAAGAATCCAAAGATTCACCTCTTTAGATTTTTATTTGCGAAATATACTGTGCGAGCAAAAATTATTTGCATCTAAGGACGTAATGCTTAGTCGTAGACCTTAATACCTGTTGGGGGTCAACATGAATGAATTAACAATCACTCAGTTATTCCGTCATCTTTGACACTCGTTACAAGTAATTTGATTCATCGCTCTTTTTCACATTTTCCTAACGTTGCTTTTATTGCTGGGGATTTTTATCATTGCCTGAAAAGAACCGTGGCTGTGTTTAGGAAAACAGGTTCTATACAACACAAAAAAGGAGCAGGAAGACCATCTGTAAGAACAGAAGAACTTGTTGCAAACGTTCGTAAAATAACGCAAAATACGCCAACAAATTGTATAAGGCGCCTGTCCCAAGAAGTGGGAAGATCTTGTGGAACATGCAGTGCAAGTATTCCCAGAAATACAAGCCGCAGAATTTGAAAGACGCAGGAATTACTCTCAATGGTTTACCAAAAATTGGAAAGAAATGATTTATTAGACCTGACTTTTTTTCGGATGAAGCCTGGTTCCACATCTCCGGTTATGTGAATTCTCAGAATAGACGCATGTAGATTAGTGAAAATCTCCATTTTTTTGTAGAGTCCACATTGCACCCTCAAAAAATTGTTGTCTGGTTAGCTGTTTCCCGAAGAAGAATTGTTGGTCCTATTTTTTTGCATGACACAGTTACAGCACAGCGCAGCGGTATAGAGACAATATTTTGAATCCATTTGTGGAGCAATTACTTGACGACGAACTACGTTTTGGATATTTTCAACAGGACGGTGCAACCGCCCATACAGCCGTCGAAACTATTAACTATTACGAAATTTTTTCGACGACAGATTGATCAGTTTTCGATCAGACATTGAATTCCCACCTATCGCCTTGTTTAACGGTTATGGATTACTTCGTTTTTCCTCATTTAAAGAACACTATTTTTAAAATACCAGTTGCATATTTAGAACAATTGCAAGAAATTATCCAAGAATGTGGTAACATTTCTCCAGAGATGCTTGTCAACACTTTCGAAAATATGAAGAGACATGTGAATTTATGCTTGGAGCATGGCGGTGGCCAATTTCAGCAATGTATGTAATTATTTTTTTATTTCGTTATATTCTTACTTTGTTAATTTTGTAAACAACAAAAATAAATCTGTATTTGTCTACTTATTTTATTACTCATTAGTTTGGCATAATAATATCATGTCATAATATGAATTTGACAAAATTTTAACCTAGATTTGGTTAGATATATCGTCCCCATATCATTGTGATCTAAACCAAGCTCTACGTTTTTTAATCCAAGCCCTCTTTGATGCAAATGATTTTTGCTCGCACGGTAAAGTATTTTTCACCCTAAATGGTATCGACTTATTGACTGCAATAAAACTACTGGTTTAATCCCATTGTTATACACAATCAACAAGCAAATACACTACAGGGTAGGACTTTAGATATTTAATAATATGTTAATAATAATGATATATTATTTAATGACGTGAAATATCCTAAATAGATAGTTAAATATTACCTGCTATAATTACAAATTATAATCCGACCCTAACCGACAGTTTATTTGCATTTTTATGGCCGATCTCTTGCAAAACGTCCCAGGTAGTTAAACGGAGTCGACCATTTATTGTGAAAAATACTTTACTTACAATAATAATGTATTTCAGATGAATAGGTCATCTTTAAGATACCCTTAAGGACTTATTCGCTCTTGCCCTAAAATTAATCTATTACATGATAAACGTTACGAGTACAATCTTAACCCACAAACACTTTTCACTGCCGGCACACTCTCCCCCTTTAAATAACTAAAACATTTATATTTAATCCCTAAATTAACTAACAGCTAACTTAACCGGATGATATATGCACACTGGAGGATAATTAATTTGTTTCTCATGTGGCCCTAAATGTGCTTTGTTGCGGCTAAAACGTCGGCCGCCGGCTTGTTTAATCTATATTTAAAAGTTTTATTTATTTTGTTGGCGGCGCCGGCGGCGGCGGGCGGTTTAGAATAGTCGGATAGAATGTGATCGTACGTTTAGAAAGATATCTAACGATAAAAACCAAAGAACAGTAAGTTTCTGTCGTTTCAAAAAAATATTTCGAATACACCTAAACTTTGGCTTAGGTATATTGATGATACCTTTATTATCTGGACAGATAGCAACGGAGAGCTGATACGGTTTTTGGAACATATTATAGTTATTAATGATACTAGTTCGATATGAACACTATAATGAAACGTGTGCAACGTTAAACCACGAGGCGTTAGCCGAGTGGTTTAATTGCACAAGTTTAATTGCACAAGTCGCTGTCGCCCGTCTGTCCCTATTCATAATATGTGCTTAAATCTTTAAAACTACGCAACGGATTTTGAAGCGTTTTTTTTTTAAATAGATAGAGTGATTCAAGGGGAAGGTTTTTATGTATAACTAGTGACCCGCCCCGGCTTCGCACGGGTGCAATTTCAGAAAGTGGCATGCCAGGTACTAATATATCGGGTTTGTTCGGGTTTGTATTTATACCAGCGGGTTGCAACGCATGCCGGGTACACGCTAGTAGAATTATAATTTAGTTTACACTTGAAAACGGCTAGAGATACTAACTAACCGAAACGTCGTGTTAAATAACAAAATAAAGACAATCAAAGTCCGACAACGTAATTTTTTTGATATTACTTTATTGTCTACCACCTTCAAACATTCCTGTTGTTTGTTTAAGTAAGAGGTCCACTAAGATATTTTACCGCATTGAAAAGGTAGACAATTATTTATCAGTAGAGCTAGGGCAGTTCCCAAAGGCGTTTCGTCATATAATGGATCATCAGTGAGGCTAGAATTTTATTTTCCCCTGCTGCCGCAGCTTGAGGCAGACGTAGCCACGTTTAACGGGTTAAAGTTTAAATTTTAATTGGCTGCCAGCGAACAGTTTTTCCTGAAACCGGCATTCTGCATTCTGCGCCGCCATAGCACTGGTAAATTCCCAATAGTTACAAATTGAGTCAATTTTAGCTCAAATAAAACCCAACGGCGGCAAGTTTTTGGAGTTTTCGGCGACAGCGTATTATTCTAGAGTTAAAATTGGTCGCGTGGTTTCATTGTGGGATCTCATGAGGAACCTGGTGAACCATTGCATTTGACCTCTTGTCGGCGTGTTATGATAAAGAGAATGATATGTTTATTTTGCTTCATCGTCGTTTAATTACATCACTGGTGATGTTTAATGAAACCTTTAAGTAACGTAGGTGAAAACACCTACTTTTAAAACACTTATTTACACATTTTTTTTTCTAATTTTATTCGAAAACTGTTGATCTATGCAAATTTAAAACGCTTATCGACGAAGCGTCTTCATTAATTTCGAGGTTATAAAATACTCTAATTTTTAGACAAACAGTTCTAATGATTATAATTAGCCAAGTTATCAAGCAAATTTGCATGATTTTATGCTCTGAGTAACTTTTAATTTCAGAGTATCGTGCCACGCGATTGGAAAATATCGATTTTCAATTTGCAAAAATTAAAACATCAGAAAATTCTCGAACGATTCCGAGTCGATGCGGCAGTGGCGCCACGGTGGGTACTATTAAAATTAAATAAATTATTGTCCATATCATCTATAAACATTATTGTTTTTTTAAATTTTGTATCATAACAAATCTATTACGATACGCATTTGCGTATCGTAATGAAGCTATTTCGATACGCGTGTTTTCTTTATTTAATGTTGGTAACATTTAAATGTTTTATTTCATTGACTTGCGATTACTTTGTGATTTACGAGAAAACCCATTTTTCGCAGAGGAAAAATAGCTTGGTAACCTACTTTTTTATTCTGTGTGGATAACAGTCATGTATGTTGGTTGCATAAATCTATAAATCAATCTTTTGTAGATGCTTCAAGCTACCATTTTCGATGTCGATTTTAACTTCAACTTTATTTGAATTTTCCATCTTCCCTATACTAAATTGCAATGCCGTGACGTAAAATCACGTCTTTTGAAATTCGAAAAAGAGTAGCAAAATCGCCCGAATTTCCGAACGCTCTGTATATGTACCGAATGTACAAGGATCACACAACGTATTCCGTCCAATTTCAAATCTCATATCGCTAAAATAACTTTAGAATCTCGTCATGAAAATGGGTCAATAAATCAAAAAATGACAGTTCGCAAAATAATTTTTGTTGTCCAGAGGCTACTATGATAAAAAATAGTATTACCAACATAAAATTTAGACATAAAAATTTACAAAATTTGAAGGATTTATTTTCTTTTTAAATGGGTTTTTTATTGAAAAAACTACAAATTAGAAAAAATATTATAACGTACGTGTTATATAAAGCAGTTTTAAGCACTTGTCCCGTTATAAAACTCGCCGCTATAAAATGATGATTAATAAAACGTGTACGTTAATATAGACGCCGTACAAAAAAGTTATACAGAGCAACCAGTGACGGCTCGTTACATTTTTAAATAAGATAGGGCCAAAAATAATTTAAGGGATTCGCGACGAACGAACCAACAACTAAACCGCATCACCAAGTGAGATAAGGTATGACCGGCCGCCTTTGCCTAAAAAAAGTTAGCTACCGCCCTGATTTTTGATGTGATTAAACAAAAACGGCATTGATACTGGTCATACTGGGCTAGGCCCGCGACAACTACGTTACCGATTTACGTATAATCGCTCCGATAAAGCGGTATCGACTGCGTTCCAGTTTCAAATATACCTTGATAATTGCTTTAAAAATAAGATTATAAATTGTAGGTGATGGTGAAATAGTTAGGGTCATGGCACATTGGTTATACGTCACGAGCCGCTACTGCAGAGTAACGCTTCAAAACTATCTTTTACCTGTATAATTAGGACAGCTTGTTAAAATGTTCTGACTGTAGTACGTTGATCCACTCTCTGCGTAAAGGTGATCCTTGTTGTCCTCGTTGATTGTACCCTGAAAAAAATTATTATTAGTAGTAGTAGGTAGTAACATGTTTTATTTGCAAAAAGCTACAATTAAATATATTTTAATACATTTTTTTAACATATTTTTATAGATTTATTTTTAAATTTTAAAACGCAATCTTCTTTTAACAAAAACAGACAGAAAAGTTAAACAGTTTGCAAATTGTATCAAATATTACGTGTTTTTTAATTAAATGTAATTTTAAAGTTTTCTTAAATAGTTTTAATGATATTTAAGATTTAATAGAATTTTCCAAATTATTATATTCTATCAAACCTTTATAAAAATAGATTTATAAGCTAATGTTTTAGACACTCTATCCCCAAAAAAATTTTGAAAAGTTCTTGCTTTATAATGATGATGGTCATGATTAAAAGAACAAAAAATTTTTAAACAATCAGGCAATAAATTATTTTTAATTTTATGTATAAAGATACATACTAAATAAAAAATTTAATTTCTGACATTCAATCAATCTAAATTTTTTAAGATAAAATTTATTTTTGTCTATTTGTCACAATGTAAAATAATCCTCATTGCCCTTTTTTGTAAAATTTATAATTTGTGAAATATTTCCTCCCGAGCACAATATAAAATGGAAGAACAATAAAGAAAATGTGGTAATATAATAGTACTCATATTAAATACAGTTTTTATAGAAAACAAACTTAAATTAGAACTGATTCTTTTAAAATAACCTACTTTTCCGGCAATCTTCAATATGATACTTTCAAAACAATTTAAAAATTTTAATTTTGAATCAATAATCATCTCTGAATATTTAAAACTGTTTACTAATTTCAATTTTTCTCCATCAATTACAACATTTATATTTTGACAATTTAAATTATTACCCATAACCATATATTTAGTTTTTGAAATATTTAATTTTAATTTATTTACTTTTAGCCAATTTAATAATATATTTATCTCAGAATTTAGAGTATTTAGACCATCAAAAATATTTAAAACATTAATGTAAATTAAGGTGTCATCAGCACACATTTTTAAAACTAAAATGGCATATCGTTGATGTATAAAATAAATAATATTGGACCTAGTATACTTTCTCGAGGAACTCCTATATTATTTATTTTTTTATTTGAATATGTTTTTGATATTTTTGTTTTTTGTGACCTGTTACTTAAATAATTTTTAAACCATTTATAAACGTTTCCGCGATGATACAATTGATTAAAAAACACGTAATATCTGATTTACTGATGACAATTTACTCAATAATCTAGCCCTGTCAATTGTTTTTGAGGTTTGATAATTTATATTAACAATCTAAAGGCCCCTCCACATGCCAACTTTCACCCTTCTAGTGTAGGAAACATTCCGACTGAGCGAAAACAATAGGCTTCCCGTATGGATATACATCTACGAGATCGCCTAAAAGTTCTCCGGGACTTGGAGCAGTCCAATTTTCTTGTTTTCTTTCAATTAGCCGCTCCGGAAAACCCATTTGAAAATGTTCTTTTCCAGAGAAACCACCGTTAAAACCATATTTTCGCGGCCACAAAAGGGCGAACGGGCAATTACAACCAGGCAAAACGCAAATTTTCTCGCCGGGGGCGTCTTAACACTTTAAAGATAAGATTATTAAGGCAATGGCCGATTTAACCTGGCCGTTTCGCTATCTAAATAGTCCTGGAGACCTGTGACTACACTTCCGCTACCGGAAATTAACACGTTTTGCTACGGGGTCCGATAACGTGGAAATACGTGTATTGTTATATTATTTAAGAATGGTGTTTAATATCGAAGAATGGACGTGAATCGTGAATGTACATGGTTAACGAAACCGGACCCCTTTATAACGCGCCATTACTAGTCGGTTAACGTTAAACTCCCAAAATATTTTGTGATTAGTGAAGCAAAAAATAAGTGAATGTTATTCAAGGGGTGATTAACGAATGAATGATAATAATATAATGATATACCTCTCTATAATAAACGGCAGGAATTCTCTCGTTTTAAAACAGATGACAGCAGAATTTTGTCATCGATCAGCTGATATTGGGACATGATAATATCTCCAGATTAGTAGTGGACCGTAATGAGCCCAGACACCGAGTTATGAATTGCCTTTTTGTGCTTTTGGTTACATTTAATTACGTTTTCAAAATATTTAGTGGTCATGGTGCCTTTTATTTTTACTTTCATTGACTTTTAATTAATTTTATGTGGCCGGTAAGTACCTATATACAATTATTATTCATTTGACCAAAAATTTACAGGTTAAAATTTTTTAATCCTTTTTTATTATTGATCATAATCATTAATGTGTGCGTTGCACGTTAGTTGATTTCATCGATCAGTAATAAGTTTCTTTTCATCTGAACGCCGTTTTTGTCGAAAGGATAGTTTGTGAATATTTTGTTCTTAAAGGTTAGGTATCTAATGTATAGTTTCCGCATCTTGCATTATCTAGGTATCCATTTCTCTTTCAAGAAAAATAAGTAGAAATTCTCTGACTAGGTAGGGGTAGGGGAGAGTTGGACAAAACCGGGTACCGCCTAGTTCTGTCAAATGTCTGGTGCCATCTATCGGACTGACACCCGATTTTGGCCAACTCTCCCCTACCTACACCCCTGGCACTACTACCGTATAGTCTTAAAAAATAAAAAGAGCTTTCCATATTATTAACCTTTAAAAATCAGCTATTTGATTTCGAAGGAATATTTTTGTTATTGTTATTATTATTGTTTGGCAATAGTAAGGTTGAAATAAACTATTTAATATTATCTTAGCCCAAATAGTAGTTTAAAAAGGTAACCATATTAACAGTGGCGTAGCCAGGTGGGGGCCAGGGGGGGCGCCTGCCCCCCCCCCCCCCCCGCCCCCCTTGCATGGCGCCCCTTATCGCTTGGTGCCCGTATGCAAAATAAAAATATACTTTAATTACACACTGTAACTTTTATTGAAATTGAAAATCATTTGGTATTCTATTATATGTATTTTGAAAAACAAACACCATATTTTTAATAATAATAATAATAATAATAGTGGTTCTAAAAAATCATAAAGCGCCCCCATATATGTTCGCCCCTCCTGCCCCGTAAGGCTGGCTACGCCACTGCATATTAATATGTAATAGGATAGCGAACAAATATATAATTCTATTTTCTGGGTCTCTGTACCTTACACAAGTGAAATGATTATTAGATATTACTATTATTATTGTTTGTATGGCAATATAATAAAGTTTTTAACATTAAGTTAGCCGACATACAAGTTTAGAAATGTAACTGTATCAATAAATTGCATTTTAACGAACAAATTCTATAAACACTATTTTTGGGTCTACATACCTTACGTAAGTCATATATGGGGATTTCCTTGACAGGAAATGTAATGTCTGACTAAATTCCATTGGTTTATATTGAACTGGAGGTATAGTATTTTACCTATAGGTATAGTCTGAACAAATAAAACAAAAAAAAAATTCTGTTGTAAATATGAGTGACAGAGTCTTATTTAAAGTTGCGTTTCAGTTAATTTAGTATTTTCAAGGTGTGGATAATTATAATATTATATCGTTTTTAAATCTATTTTGACACTTTATCTTTAATAGTACATATATTAAAGTATAAGTGGATATTAAGGTCTTTAAAACACGCGCGATTTTGCAAGCACGACGGCGCAGCCGAAGTGCTTGAAATAGAGCAAGTGTTTTAAAGACCAGTTATCCACGAATACTTTAAATTATTTTTTTTTATTGGTACACTTATTGGTATTTATATTACAAAAAATGAAAATAATAACTCAGTAAGCAAGTGAAATGGTCGAATTCGTGATGTGATATACCTGTCGTTGTCATGAAAATGAGGAGAACAAAAAATAACTTCCAATCTGTCACACAAGATTCATTGTTGTCACCGTTGACATTGGTTGTGTATTGCTTAAAAAAATATTTTTTCCACTACTAACCTATAACATCGCCATTATTGACCGATTAATTAACGCCAGAAATCGTTTTTCTCTCCCTTCTCAGTTGCTATTGACAACGGTCAATAATAAAGCATTGAAATCCATTATTGACCGATCTATTTAAAACCAGGTAACTTGATTTTTTAATTCCTCAACAAATAACATGAAAGGTGATTTCTTGTGGTTAGGCAACCAACAATACATGACGTAAATAAACCAAAATTGACATTAACAAAGCCAACTGACAAGAAAACAAATTATCTTGCCAATATATGCCAAAGCAGGTAATTTGATTAAAATATATATTTATACATACCTAATATTTTTTATAATTTATTAATACTGTACAAAATAAAAGTGTTAGTAGTGGAAAAAAAATTATATTAACCACGGTTTAGACAGCCTATAGCCCTCGCGTCCTAAATCCCTCGTCGCTCCGCTCCTCGTGATTTAAACTTGACGCTCGGGCAATAATGATGGCTGTCTAAACCTTGGTTAATAATATACTATTATTTGACGTTCCAAGGTAATTCTGACAAATCAATAATTAAAAAGTTGACGTATTTTAGACTTCACGTTTCACGGGTTGTTGATGTTGCCATGGTAACTTTAAAACACGCGCGTTTTTGAAAGTGGGATTTAAACACGCTGAGGCGTACTTTAAATAAGCGAAATAGGGTATCAATAAAAAAAAACATATAAAAACTTGTTTATTATTACCTACCTTAAATTATAATATTTATAAAACAAAACTTTCAAAAGAAATTCTTATTATTATTTGGCAATATTAAAGCGGTAGAACCGACGAGACTATTGCATCAATTGTTTTAGCAGGTATCACATGTATAATTTTCAAGTCCGGTCCTGGAATTCATGCCAACTTATAAAAATTTAATAGACCAGGATTGTCAGAGTGTCACGTGATTTTGCCTCCATCTTGCGAGAGTTTAAAATTTTTCCTATTTATCGTCGTTGATTTTGTGCATGAGAACAAAATTAATTATTAGCAGTACGCCACTGGTCCTGTTATATTATCAAGCGGACAAATTTTGTCATGTTTTCCCATGTAAGCACGACAAGTATTAACAAAACAAACATCGGTATAAAAACAAACACGACGCTACGCAAACGGCTTAAAGCTTCAAATTTAAAAAAGGCTTAAATTTCGAACAAAAAGTGCAAAAACGATTTCGCGTCTCACGTCGGCGTCGTCCTGCTTTTAGTCCGGTCAATCTAGACCAAAAAATGAGAGTGAAGGTACATAAAGTTACAACAAGCTGAAAATCAGTAAAATTGTTCAAAATATAATTATAAATAAAATCTTAAAGTTTCCCATCATTCCCGTGTATGGAAAAAAATTTACTCGAGGTCAAAGGTCGAAAAAATGAGTTTTTCGCGATTTTCAGGAAAACGGTAAGTTTTATCATAAAAATACCCCAGACAAAGATTGTAGATCATAAAATTATCTATAAAAAAGTATAAATAGTTTTATTCCTACGAGCCTGAGATATAACGATTCAAAAAGTTGTAAAAGTTGTTATCGTCATAATATGCACACGTGATTTTTTCTAATGATTTTACCGCATAGATCTCTGCGAGTACTTCTTTCATCCCGCTTCCTTGCATAATTGCTCCCAGAAAAGACATCAGTAGATAAAATCCTCCTAGTCTGATGATAATTTTTGATACTTCAGAGCCCTCAGGTGTGGCTGGTGCTGATACCATTTCTCGAGCTTTAGCATACAGGGGCCGGTCGAAAGTCACGATGCATACAGTGTGGCCATACCGTTTTGCATTCTCTAATGCACAAAGTAAAGTCGTATAGGTAGTATTATAGTTACTGGCTGGTTGGTGAATAAATGGTAAAAATGAAACTTGAGATTTAGAATAATTCATAAAATATGGTTATTTGTTAAACGTTCAATAAAACCATTCCAACCGGGTAAAGACGCATTTTTCCATTTTGACGATAACAACTTTTAAAACTTTTTGAATCGTTATGTCTCAAAAACGGTAGCTCGCATGAAAAAAAGTATTGATACATTTTTTATGGATAATTTTATGGTCTACAATTTTTGTCTGAGGTATTTTTATGATAAAACTTACCGTTTTGCTGAAAATCGCGAAAAAATATTTTTTTTTACCTTTGACCTTGAGTAAAAATTTTTCCATACACCGGAATGATGGGGAACTTAAAAATTTTATTTATAATTGTATTTTGAACAATTTTACTGATTTTCAGCTTGTTGTAACTTTATGTATCTTCGAATGTCTAGATTGACCGGACTATTTTGTGCCGGGAAAAATATGTCCGGTCTTAAGCGTCGGATTATTATTTAAACAGATTAAAGTCGGCGGTCTCGTTGGGAAACTTTTGTTACCGGGGGATTTGGGACTGGAAGAAAGGCTTATAAGTTTCTTAGATTCGGCGAAACAAAACGATGCTTTGTCTGGCGATTGCGGGGAGTACGTTTATGTAGAAAAGCTGCTTCAGATTTATGTAAACATGTCTTGCTATTTTTGCCATATTGTCAGTAAAAAATTTAAAATACGTACATGGTCGATAAAAACTGGGTGTATTTATTATATTAGTTGTATGATGAAGACCCTTATAATCACCCTTAATTCCATGTATAGTCAAATCTGGTTTTATCATGCGGGTTCAAAGGTCATCGATCATATGAATCAATTCGAAAATTCCAGAGCTTATCAAAATGTTGTGAGATCAGGGCCGATCCTAGCAGGTGTGCAGCGCGTGCACCGCACGTGAGCGGCCAAACCAAGGGGCGGCCGTAGGTCGCAGATAGTTCTGGCAATCAAGCAAAACTTTTTACGAATTTCTCGAAATAAAAATAAAGTGACATTTAACAAACTATTAAAAGTCTTGAAACATTTAAGTTTTTGTGTTCAATTTTAATTTGGCATGATTTATTATCAAGAATTGATGTATTGAGTAAAAAAAATGCTTCAAAATCCTAAATTAAACATCGCGGAATGCATTAAAGGTTTAGATAATCTTAAAAAATATTTAGTTTCCCAAAGATCTGACAATAATTTTAAAATATTTGTCGATTCATCAACAACACTTGCTAGAGATTTAGGTATTGATCCCGAATTTCCCATCTCAAAGCTCAGAAAAAAAGTTAGTTTATTTGATTACGAGGGCAGTGATGAACCAGGTTTAAATCCCTTCCTGCAATTCAAGATTGCTTTCTATTTTGCAGTTCTTGATTACGCGATCTCTTCGATAAATAGAAAATTTACCTTATTATCTGAGTGCTATTCAATATTCTGCTTTCTGTATGAGTTTCACACCATTTCTAATGATGACCTCATGAAAGCCTGCATGGACTTATATATTAAGTTACAGGTACAGGAGGAAGGAACTATTGTGAAAGATATAGACGGTACACAATTCTTTAATGAAATAACTTCATTTAAAAATATTTTTCCAGGTAAAAAACAGCCAATTAAGATATTAGAAATTTTAGTCAAAAATGATATCATTCCCTGTTTTCCAAATTTTGTTCTAGCAATAAGGATTTTTTTAACCTTACTTGTTCCTGTGGCTTCAGGTGAAAGAAGTTTTAGTAAATTAAAAATTACTTGAGAAATAATATGACACAAGAAAGACTTTCAGATTTGGCCATCATCTCTATTGAATCCGAAATCTCTGAAAAAATTGATCTCACCGCAATTATTGACAAGTTTGCTTCTCAGAAAGCCAGAAAAATTATTTTATAGTTAATTATTAGGTAATCTTCGAGGAAGAACTGATTTATATACTTTTCGTTTCGCAAGATTTATGCTTTAGTACTTTTTGTTATTTTGTGTTTTCTGGTAAATACTGTTGTTTTACATTTCTAATTATAAAATGTCTATTTTTGTTTCAAAAGTAATATTTTTGTTGGTTTATTATTTTGTTAAAGTAAAAAGAAAAAAGGTGTCGCTAATAATTATAACACATTTGCTGGCCCAAAAATAAAGTCTTTCCCGTAAAATTTTATTTGTAGTGTGCATTTTTATTAATGTTTAACTTTTTACTTTTATGTACATGTAGATGAGTTTATAACGTCAACGTTAAGTATTACTCAAAATAGGAAAAATTCTTTAGAGGGGCGGCATAATAGGTCTTTGCACGCGGGCGGCCGACACCCTAGGATCGGCCCTGTGTGAGATTATGTAGGTATCAATATACCCGGAGAAAAGAAACATACTTTTATTATTTTAACTGTCGTGAAGATAGCCACATATAATATTATTATTTTTGCAAAAATTATGTACGTAATATTACAGGAGTGGCGAACTTTTATGTATTAACGTGCCATTTTTTCTAAATAAATGCTTACTGAGGCCATAGAGGTGCCGTCAAATTCGTAATATAATAATTCATAGTAAACTTTGTGATCGGTGGCGTGCCCAAAATTTTATGTGGCGTGCCATCAATGGCACGTGAGCCATTGGTTCGCCATCCCTGTAAATAGTATATCTACTAAATCTATTTACTAAATACGACAATAATAAACTGTAATTAATTTTAGCAATAAAATGACCCAACCTAAAAATACAATGGAATTTAATCCGATTAACTACTTCAAGAAATAGAAAGAGAAAATGGTAATTTGCCAACCAATAAGTAGAAAGCAGTAGTAAAAGCACTGGTAATCAATTTAAGGATAGTCCGATTTCCAAAAGACCTCGAATTTTTAAATTTTTTTTTGTTGTGTATAAATCATAAATCACGTTCCGAACTCCCATTTTAATATTTTCGCTCAAATTTTCAGTCTTTGGCTTTCTTCGTTTACATTTTTTAGTATTCTTCGGTATTATATTATGCTTTCTTTCATGCACAATTTTCTGCACAGTCCTTAAACTAATTCCCAGTGCTTTTGCTACGGTGATCTGTATATTGGTTGGCGAATTTTCACTTTATCTTTTATTCTCGAAATAGTTTAACAAATTAAGCACCATTCTTTTGGCTTGGGGATGCAAAAAACCAGAAAATTGCTTTTAATCGTTCATATTGTCACATTAAATTAATTGTCAAAGTCACAAAACTGACATCTTCAAATCAAGACGAAGGTGGCAGGTACAAACTTTTGTGAATCGCTGAAAATAAAATACATATCCTTTTCTTTCATGTCCAAATGGCATAAGTCTGTCATATTTGTCTTACGAATTTTATTTGGATAGTATATGATTAAACGCAATAAAAAAAAAAGAAAAATCGAAAGTATGTCTTTGTTAAATCGTAAGACCCGCACGATAAGACCGGATATGACTTTATCTTAGGGGGAGTCAACGAGATCTGGACAGCCCCTCCCCCCAAAAATTCTCCGAAAGGCCAAACAAATTACTTTTTATTTATGAACTTTGTGGTAAGTACTGTAAAAATGTATATGTGTCTTTGATAATAATAAATAAATACTATTTTCCAATTAGTCCTGATGCCGACTCTAGGTTAAAGGTCCAGTCACTACCTGATATCCGTACTCTACATAACGAAAGGAAACAATACTCAAAATATAAAAAATTACAATTTTCTTTTTCGGTATCGATTTTATTTACCTTCGCTTCGGTTAATAATAGATATCTCGATGGTCCTCTCCTAAAATAACTTAAATAAGAAACCAAACAGACAGCAACACATATCCTGGTAAACAAAATGGATAGGTATTATTTCGAAGGATATGTACTAAAGTATCGATACGGGTTAGATTAGATTTAAGAACATAATACATTTTAATCGAAAAAATAAAGTTATTTGAAATAAATAAAATGAACTGTACAGTCTATTTATTTTTAAGACAGACTGTACAATATGCTGATGCATGTATACAGAAGGGGCCCATGGTGTGTGTATGACTTTTTTACTTCATGCAGGAAGTGCCTAAAGAGACAGCTATTAATTATGTAATTGTATAATGCCCATAGTGGCTGGTGGGGTTAGATTATTATTGGCAAAATTACTTTTTAAACATTTTAAAATTATATACATATTAGGTCGTTATGTAACATTGCTTATCGTCTCCCTCTGTCGGTTGGCGATATGAAACGGTTGTGTAACTGTTGGGCAGTTGACAAATGTTCAGATTCGTAATAAAAAAATATTGGCATGATTGAAAAGCAAACGTCATCTTGTCGACAGCAAAAAAGTCTAGAAATTGTGCTTGTCGTTGCCAAAACAACAGTATCATTGGTGGTAACTTTTTTGTTTCCTTTTTTAGACGGAGACGATACCAATCCTAATCCACACTAACTACAGGCGCGGTCGACTCCAAGTCACCTGCGTGCAGCTCGTTGAATGGGTGGTCAGATGTGTTTGAGGCCGCAGCAAACCGGTACGCCGTGCGAAATAAAGCTTTTCGTGCAGTACAGGTGCCTACATCCTGGATTCGGCGTGCAAGACTGAGCGTAACGGATTTGGCGCCCCCGATGGTCCATGTGTATTTTAAAAATTGAAAGACGGGGCAAAAATCATGTGAGCTTGAAGAAGACACGGGACGACAACGGGCTTTTAAAATTTCTAATTTGGATTGATATAATGTTTAATAAAAGCAATTAGTATTATACAGTGTGGGTTTGTAACTGGAAAACTCACACCATTGTCTATAAGTGGTCAAAACCTTTGTATTCATGGCAACCGCTTAAATTTTAGGTGATTTTGAAGTTAAATCATGTCAACTCGGTTATGAATAAAAATAAAAATAACTAAAAGGTAGCAAAAATGTAGGCTTTTAAAGTTAATAACTAAAATATGGTAAACTCTAAAAGATATCAAATTGGTATCGGTAAAAATGTGTGTTTACGGACAACAAAAACTTGCGTCGACCTTTTTGCCCATCATTACTCCATTTTCAAACGACCCTTATAACTTACCTTCTCGTTTTCCAGATCCCTTAAATCCTCCGCAACGACCGGTAAAGTGGTCAAAGTATTTCTGAGCCTCTGATTCCTCAGAATAATGAAAAATATCGCCGACGCCAGAACCAGGATTATTACGGTGAGTATTCCTATTACAAAACCGATGTAACTTTTCGGTTCTGACGTTTGGTTCGATGTGGATTTCTGACGAGGCGGGGCGAGGTCTTCTGAGGTGATTATATTTCTGAAATAAAATAAAAATTTGGGTGGGGTGTTATTTAAGTATGTGGCCAAACCCCTAGGAGTGCTTCTTGCATGCATAGTTTTTACGATACAGGGTGTCAAACTTTTTAAAAACAATCGGATGTTTGTAAATATCTCAATAATCTATTATTTGATTTTGTTAAAATTTGGCAATTCTGTTTGTAATAACAAGAGGATAATTTAACCCCAATTAGATTAAAATTATTAAGTCCAGTGGCGTCCCGGAAGACGGTCCAACTAATATTTTTGACGAAAAAATTGCGCGCCACTGACTTTTTTAAAATTATGTATTTTTTTTTTTTAATTAAGCAACTACAAATACCACTACTTGTGCACAAACTTGTGCAATTAAACCACTCGGCTAACGCCTCATGGTTTAACGTTGCACACGTTTCATTATACTGTTCATATCGAACTAGTATCATTAATAACTATAATAGTTTGGTAAGTACCTAGTTTAAATTTTGTACTCTTATTGTCCCGGGGACATGTAATAAAGTGGTTTTTATTTTTTTTCTAGAAAACAAAGCCAGATATGAAAAAAACTCAGGACATAAAATAGTTGTAATTGTAGTTGCTTAATTCGAAAAATACATAATTTTAAAAAAAGTCAGTGGCGCGCAATTTTTTTGTCAAAAATATTTGTTTGACTGTCTTCCAGGACGCCACTAGACTTAATAATTTTAATCTGATTAGGGCTTAATTATCCTCTTGTTATTACAAACAGAATTTCCAAATTTCAACAAAATCGAGTAAAAGAGTATTGAGACATTTACAAACATCCGATTTAAAAAAAAAATGTTTATATGAACATTTCTTCCTAAAATCGCTTAGAAAAGCACCTCTTGGAGTTTGGCCACATACTTAAATAACACCCTGTATAAATTCTTTTTATGAATGGAACTTTAGAAGTTTTTTACGTGTAAACGAAGTCAATTTTTCACTATTTAAAATATTTCGATATTCGATATTATTATTCAGCGTATAAGTCCTCTTAAGCTTACCTTACTGTTGCTCCCTTCGTCACGGCCGCCTTGACCTCGTCCCGTTGAATCGGATACTCTCGCCCGACGAAGTCCGGCAACGTCGCAACGCCCATTTCCGCGTCCGGTTCCTGTGTGAAGTTCCCGCCGACCGCCGCTGCAAAGATGTAAATTTCTCAGGTTCGTTAATTAGTGAAAAAGATCGGGAACGGTTTATTTTGTGGAAAGACGACAAAACAACGCTGTCACGGTCTTATTCAAGTCTGTAGGTACAGTTGACTAGCGCTGTGCGATTACCGAAAAAGATAATCGACTTTCGATTATTTGAAATAACCGATTATTTTCTATTAATCGATTAATCGAAAATAATCGATTTATCAAAAATAATCGATTAATCGAAAAATATTTTTTTTTTCGATTATTGGAAAAATAGTTTTTTTCAATTTATAATCAATTAATCGATTTTGTTGCACACCCCTATCAATAATATGCTATAATATTTTTAAACCGATTTTCAGGGTAATGGGTTGCTAATAAATATATAGAGACTTACAGCAATAATATGTAACTAGCAACTTCAATCATCCAAAAACATACCTATATTTTCGAATAATCGAAAAATAGTTTTTTTGGTCAATTAAATAATCTATTAACACGTTACAAAGGTAATAACGGTTGCATTTACAATGCCACAGTTTAGTGTACAAAATTATCTGTCGTCAACTGTACCAAAACTCTATTTGTTTTGCTAATATTGTCATTTTTTTGACTGCAAGGTCTTAAACTGGGCCTAAAAATACAAATATTTACTTACTCGAGTCGAAGGACACTTCGCTGAGAAGTATCCATCTGCTCGCAAAGTAAAGCTGCAACTTCAAAAATTTTCCAATTCTTTGGTGAAGTTTAATTGTGACGTTTCTGGAGTGTTCCATCACCAAGTCTGGCATGTAGGAAAAGTGGACCGGTTCCGGACTGAACTTGTAGCCGTTGAGACTAAGGAATACTCTGGCGTGGGAAAAAACCTAGAAAGATTGCTTTTTTTAGTTGAAAATGTGAAATTTAATATAGGGACGTTTATTTTATCTGTTTTTCTTTCAAATATCAATAAATTCACTTTCTTTTATGGGTTGTCTTTGAAGACAATGACCTTATTATGCTATATTATAAAGATTTTTAAAAAACTTGACAATAGCTATTTTAAAATAGGTGGACAGAATCGCGCCAAAATTTATGTGCATACTGTACGAAATATTAGATTTCAAATGATGTATCATAAGCTGTATGTTTCCATTTTAAAAAAAGGTCGATGTCGTCATATCTTTAACAAACCTCTATAAAAAAACAAACGAGTAACGTCAAAATGTGAGCATATATAAAACTAAACTAACGTATTCGAGCGTTTTTCCCAAGTTAAGGCTATATTAATTTTATTTCGGACTTCTAGACCACCTTGTATATGGAAATGTCAACAAATATAATTAAAATAAATCCAAGTTTTAACAAAATGTCTATCATCCGCCGGAATTCGGCAACCTGTAGTTAAGGTAACTCAAATCAATTTAAACTTTGAAACTCGTAAAACCACAGAATGGCTTTGCTGCGGTTCACACGATGTTCTTAAACATTCGCCGTGAGTTTAAAAGTAATCTCACGTGTTTAAAGGAAATTCTGGAACATAACCTCACGTCTTTAGGGCCAATTTAGGAATGTGCGGTTTTGTCTTACTTATTTATAAACTGCATACTTGAATTATGGGTAACGTGTTTTTAGAAGGCTCAAGTAGGTAACTACTCCTGTTCAGTAGCAAAGCGTATATTAGGGACAAGGGGAAGCGATCGAATTTGTCAAAAAAAGAACTATAGTTTAAAAAACCTAAAAAACACGCCTTATTAATTAATCAAACTAAAAAGCGGAAAATAAATATGTTTAAAATAATTCTTGAAATTCTTAATATAGTCAGAAAATAATAATGAACGATAAATATTAGTATTATTGTAAAAAAAGCGTGGGGTGCTCGATATACGACAAATATAGCATTTTCACAATAATACTAATGTTTATCATTCATTATTATTTTCTGCCTATATTAAGAATTTCAAGAATTATTTTAAACATATTTATTTTCCGCTTTTTAGTTTGAGTTATTTTAAGGAAAAAATTTTTTTTTTGAGTTGATTGAGCTAGATTATTGTATTGTCAGCGGTTCTTAATAAGTCTACAAAATTTAAATTAAATCTGACCGTTTAAAGTGGGTCAAAATCGGGTTCAAAGTCGGTTACAAACAAACATGCATACAAACCCGAACAAATGACAAAAATTTTCAAAATTTTGTTTTGACGGGTAACATTTTTTTTTAATTTTTCTCTATTCTTAGCGACAATATCTATACGACCCCACGTTTGTTTCATTACTATCGGTTATTGTAATAATTCTGACATATTGACAGGTGTCAAATTTTGACAAGAGAATTTTTTGCGTATTTTTTTCAACTTTCCACCGTCAATATACATTCAACCTTATAGTTTTTTTATTAATATAATTTTTTTAAGCGATTTGACATATTGACAGCTGTCAAATTTTGACAGGAGAATTTTTTGCTTATTTTTTCCGAAGTCTCCGCATCGAATACTATACGACGCCATAATTTGTTTTTGTCAAAATCGCTTCTTCGTTTTATACCTGACAGCTGTCAAAATTTGACAGGAGAATTTTTGACGTGTAGATTATTGTATTGTCAGCGGTTCTTGATAAGTCTACAAAATTTAAATTAAATCTGACCGTTTCAAGTGGGTCAAAATCGGGTTCAATGAAGTCGGTTACGGACAAACAAACAAAACTTCATAAAATGTTGTTACTTACTTGAACTTCTTTGCTGAAGAGATTGTTCGTGTAAA
Source organism: Polydrusus pterygomalis (assembly GCA_963969555.1). NCBI lineage: Eukaryota > Metazoa > Arthropoda > Insecta > Coleoptera > Curculionidae > Polydrusus > Polydrusus pterygomalis. Next base: position 1,154,832 of record OZ018382.1, on the reverse strand, counting down.
GGTGAGCTGCCGAAAAGTTTCTAACTTTGTCAAATTCGAATAATATTTCTAGCGGCAGTCCGGCCCATCCCGGTGTATCATTTCTCCAGCCTATCCATTCGTAACCTTAAACAAGTTATGCAATTAACGAAGTACTAAACCTTGGATTTCGAACGCAAAAGAACCACGGAACAATGTGAAAATCTGACCACCTATTTTTGGAGGCGAACGATGGATTTGGTCGGGGAATTATTTTTTCCCTAGAAAACTGTTGGCAACCATTTGCAAGCCTAGTTCGCGTATTTATAAAGTTTATTGAACAATTTGTTGCTATTTTTGTGATATTTATAGAAACTTTCAAAACAATATAGGTAAAAACAATGCCACTGTGTTTAGTGCATAATTATTGTTTTAAGAGTGAGAAGAGTGTGGCAGAGGATATCTCTTTCAACCGGTAATGAATCACAATAGGTGCATTGTTTTAAGATATATTATAAACTAGCGTGTATCCGGCATGCGTTGCAACCCGCTGGTATAAATACAAACCCGAACAAACCCGATATATTAGTACCCGGCATGCCACTTTCTGAAATTGCACCCGTGCGAAGCCGGGGCGGGTCGCTAGTTATACATAAAAACCTTCCTCTTGAATCACTCTATCTATTAAAAAAAACCGCTTCAAAATCCGTTGCGTAGTTTTAAAGATTTAAGCACATATAGGTAGGGACGGTCAGACAGCGACAGCGACTTTGTTTTATACTATGTTAAGATAGCATAAAGAAATTTTAAAAATTGTTTCTGTATTTCTCAGAAACGGTTAGATTAATCGAAACAAAAGTACTTTACATTTTTTATGTCAAAAGGTTAGGAGAATAAAAATATTCAGTCAAAATGCGCATACAGTGTAGGACAAAAAAGTTGGGACCGTTCAAATTAAAGTATAGGCTCCTATGTGGCGCCCTCTACAAAATGCAAAGAAAACAGTGGGCAAATTTGTATTACTCATCCCGAAAAAGTCTCATATACGAGATTTTGTAAAAATATTATGAGAGTGGCAAAAGGTATTGCAAAAAAACTGCCAATAAAGTTTAACTTTAACACCCTGTAACTACGTTAATAATCAATTTTTTTAAAAATGTTATAGGAAGAGATAGCATTTATTTTCGGTCTAGAATTATCCCCTAAATTGTAAATAAATAAAATAAAATAAATAAATAAATAAATTTTTTGCTCATCATTTCCGGACACCCTGTATAGCTATTTTTTTGACCTTTTAACAAGCCCAAATAACATAACACTGCGTTTTCAAAGATCTGGACAATTACTGTAACGTTTCGGTTGAAATCACACAACAAACATAACTAAACTAAAAATATTACGTGTCCTTTTTCGGTGTACCATAACAGTTCGGAACGCGGCGGGTATAAAAGTAAATATGTAGCCATTATTATAAAACGAAAAAGATTGATATCTTACTAAAAATTGACCATTATACGTCGGCAGAATATTTCTACAATTTATATTGCCCGCCCGAAGACCGAAGGGCCGTCCTCAGTCGTTTATAACAATAAATCAAAAATTTCTTATGCCCAGTCCGAAAGGCAACGTCTCGGTCGGTCCGCAGGGTTGCCATTGCTGGGGAAATTTCCCTAAGTCTGGGGAAAATCTGCTATCTGTAGGGAAAAAGGGAAATTTTCTATAATTTAGGGAATTTTTATTCTTCTTTGATTTTGTGATATTTGTAAACAATACATTAAGTAATCACTTAAAAAATTATTAGAAATCGATTGACCCATGGCAAAAACGCTATCTTTTCTAAGTCCGATTTGCTATTAGCAACTCAGAATCTTAGGCAGGTCGAATTTACTATAAACCTTACTCCCGAGATATAAACAACAAGAAACTCGGTAAATCCCAGGCCTCCGTTCGCTGGTTTAAGGGGAATCACACAAGAGGCACCACGCATTTTTTCAATTTTCTGCGTTAATTTTAATAATTCAAATAAGTAATAGCTTTGCCCAGTTTATTTTCTATGTACCCATTTATCTTATATTAAATGTATTATTGTTTATTGTTGAATAAAAAATGGGGCTTATTTATAGAAATTTTTTTATTAATATATAGGGATATGTTTTGTTATCAAGTATCTTTTTTCTTCGTTTTCAAATTAAAAGATCTGGGGAATTTTTAAGAAATCATCTAGGGAAAAAAAATTTGGACCTGGCAACACTGTCGGTCCGTCGATCATAACTCCCGAAAAAGGGGCCCGGAAAGCATGTGTTTGATAAATAAAAACATGGCGCGCAGAATAAAGGAAACAATATTAATCGAGTTGGGATTTGTATAAAATAACTGTTCTTTCTTGTTATATCTGCAATTTTTATCCGCTAGAAAAGATGTTATTACAATGAAACGCTTGCCATCTTGGGCGGAAAGTTAAAATACAAATGCGCCGTAGGCGAGAAGGTCCACATTCTATCCCTAAATTAACGTGCAGATGCATTTAAATGCATTACTTATCAGATAGAGAACAGAAAGTAAAAGTAGATAATTTCAGTAGTAAAAAACCTACTATAATTTGTGGTGTTCCTCAGGGTACTGTTTTGGGACCAATTTTATTCTTATTTTATATTAATGATATATTAAAATCAGAGTTAAATGGAAAAATATTTTCATATGCCAGCTAATACTTGGAATGAATGCGTTTTAAATTCGGAACTAGACATTTCAATAATAAAAAATTATTTCAGTTATGACCTATTAAACTTAAATTAAACTAAAACAAAATTTATGACTTTTTCTTGTTATAAAGATGCTTAGCCGAATAGTTTAAAAGAATTTAAAATTTATGATTTAAATTGTTTAGAAATATCAGATATAGTTAGAATTAGTTATGCTAACTGTTCTTGCCAAAATAAAATTTAAAAAGTTGAATTTATAAAATATTTAGAAATATTGATTGACCAAAATTTAAAATGGGATCATCAAATTAACACTCTTACAAAAAAATTAAGAAACACTTTATGTAAATTTAGAATTGTGAAACAAACACTTTCTTTAAAGTTTTAAACAAGTTTAAAACAACTTTATTACAAAACTTCCATTTTATAAATATATAAAAATAAAAATGTATTACATAACATTACTCATATACGAAACAAGACAAAAACAAATCTATGTTTGTGTTATGATAATTTTAATTTAACACTTTCAAAAAATAATGCTTTATTTTTGTTGACATCAAAATTTTTAATATGTTACCTACTACTATGAAAACTATGAGGTTTTTGACATGTAAAAAAAAATTAAAATCATGGATTATGCAAAATTATATAAAGGTAAGCCAACTTATATAATATAGGTAATAATAATACTAAATATAATATTACAATTTTTCTATTATAATTTTTCTCTTATTTATAATTTTTCCTCTTTTTTTTGGGGGTTAAATATTTTTGAATTACTTTTAGTACTAATTAAAATTAATAATTTAAGTGGGTGTATATTTTTTCATTACAAAATCGGACAGATTTGTTAATCTATGGTTTTGTAATGATGCTTTCGTTTGATTTATTTTTATTAAAAAACCCAATGTTATTGACTTTTAATATTATTATAAAAAAACCTGCAAACAAATAAATAAATAAATAATTTGCATTTGAACGGGTTGTATGCTATTAGCAGAGTAAACACGAACAAAACCTTTAGTAGGGATAGATGAGGGGTTCTGCGTTAGATTGAACAGTTTTTGAACCGCTTTTGAACAGCTTTCGAACAGCTTTCCAACAGCTTTTAAACAGGTTTTGAACAGCTTTTTACCAATTTTAAACGGCTTTGAACAGGTTTTGAACAGCTTTTAACCTGCGCACTGCTAGTGCATGCGCAGAAAGGGTAACCGAAATCTGATGCAGAATCCATCATCTATCCCTACTACGTTTTATTGCAAGGTTACAGAGTCTTGCGAAACCTCGGCGAATCGGCGAGTTAATCATAACTATTGTTATTAACTTGTTCGCATTGTGGTTTGTTATTTTGTGATGTATAAACTTTTAAAACTATATGTATTAACAATGCACACTGTGTTTAGTGTATAATTGTGTAAATAAATAGAAAAGTGCGGCAAAGAATACCTATCTCTTTCAACAGAAAATGCATCGCCGTAGGTGCATTGATATTAATACCATAAAGATAATAATTATATTAATTGTTTATGATAAACTGCTCGATTTCTTCAAAAGTCTTTAGCAAGAAGTTTTTATCCATTAGACAGATGTAATTTTGGGATGAGGCCATTTATTTCCATTTGTAACCGATTGTCAAACATTCGGACGTTTCTGCCGCTTTTATAAAACCAATATATATGCAAATGTGAAAAATTGCAACTCAACTTCTTTCGAACCATTCATGTATTGCAGTATTGGCTGGTCCGGCGTAAACTCACTAACCCGCACCTTTTAAAGTGTTTTAGGACCAGGTGGAAAGATGTAACGTAATTCATTGTTTTTAGGTTGGTAAATAACAAATTACATCACTAAAAGGAATATTTTTATAGTTATTAATGATACTAGTTCGATATGAACACTATAATGAAACGTGTGCAACGTTAAAGCACGAGGCGTTAGCCGAACGTGTATCATTCAAAATTAAATCTACGACAGTGCAAATAGATTTTATTCGTCTAAATTTCATTGATATCAGATAACGTTTTCGTAATTTTTAAAATTTTCAGGTGTCCATATTAGTCGATATCATGGTAACCGCATTTTTGATTGTTTCAATTTCGATTTTGACAACGTCATTATTGCAGTCTAATTTTCTATTGTATGCAAAGTGTTGGCCAAAAATAATTTAAATATGGAAGATTCTGAATCCGAAAGTGTCCCTTCGGATGTTTACAATAAATGCAATCCGTTTTTCTAAGTAATAATAAGAAATAAATAGTTTGCACCGACTTTCTTTTTGTTTTTGTATCTTAACATTTGGATGTTATTATGAATTCATAATGGCACTGAGTGCTATTATGAAGGTTATAATGACATCTAAATGATAATGCTAAATACGTCACAATGGCACTGTCGTAGGTCGTAGATTAAGTATGAAATTTATCAAGGGATTTTAAAAGTTTATCAATTATAAAAAAACATTATTGTCGACAGTAAAAACGGGTTTTTGTAGTCACTACTAACCTTTAAAGTTATCCTTGCCCTTTTGTCCATCGGTAAGTTGCCCCAACCCATGGTTAAGCTGTCCATTTTCTTTACTCCCGTCGTACATTTTGTCCCTTAAATCTAGATCTCCTTTTGCTACTCCTTGAGGCATGTTATAGCTGAGGAGCCCGTCTGAAATTTGCCAAAAATATTTTTTTCTAATTTTGTATCATAACAAATCTATTACGATATGCATGTAATGAAGCTATTTCGATACGCGTTTTTTCTTTATTTGATGTTGGTAACATTTAAATGTTTTATTTCATTGACTTGCGCGGCCTTTGTGATTTACGAGAAAACCCATTTTTCGCAGAGGAAAAATAGCTTAGTAACCTACTTTTTTATTCTGTGTGGATAACAGTCATGTATGTTGGTTGCATAAATCTATAAATCAATCTTTTGTAGATGCTTCAAGCTATCATTTTCTGCCAAATCCTATCCAAAATTCAATCTACTAACCTTCCAATGTCGATTTTAACTTCAACTTTATTTGAATTTTCCATCTTCCCTATACTAAATTGCAATGCCGTGACGTAAAATCACGTCTTTTGAAATACGAAAAGAACAACGAACGAACAAACCCGAACGCTCTGTATATATACCGAATGTACAAGGATCACACAACGTATTCCGTCCTATTTCAAATCTCATATCGCTAAAATAACTTTAGAATCTCGTGGTGAAAATGGGTCAATAAAACAAAAAATGACAGTTCGCAAAATAATTTTTGTTGTCCAGAGGCTACTATGATAAAAAATTGTATTACCAACATAAAATTTAGACATAAAAATTTACAAAATTTGAAGGATTTATTTTCTTTTTAAATATGTGTTTTTTATTGAAAAAACTACAAATTAGAAAAAATAGTATAACGTACGTGTTATATAAAGCAGTTTTAAGCACTTGTCCCGTTATAAAACTCGCCCCAAGCGGCTAGTTTTTTAACATGGACGCGTCCTATAAAATTATGCTTTATAAAACGTGTACGTTAATATACTATTATATGTTTTTTTTGTACAGACGATTGCCTTGGAAAAGTGTAGCTCGCGATCCAGCTATTGTATTGTATTTAAAGTTCTGCGTTCGGCAAATAGACATATACCTTTAGACCAGTACAGATTAGTTCCTATATCTTCCCATTTGTTAAATGAAACGTTGCAGTGCGCATGCCCATGGGTACCGGGATTGATTTACATTATGGTTCGGCCAATGCCGTAACAAAAACTGATTGCCCTCCCCCTCCCCCCCCCCGCAAACGTTTTCAGGGTCCCCCTTTCTATAACGAATGGAAAATGATAATTCTTATTTTCATTACTATTAGGTTCAGGTTTATGAATTTTTGAACCTCTAATTGCCTCTAAATCCTCTAAATGATACGTATTGTTTATTTCATTGAATCCCTCAAATTCCTTTCGATTGGAATATTAATTGCATTAAAATAACAATAAATTAATAGTAATCAAGCAAAATATCAATTTTCACTTGAAAAGTGATAAATCTATGCATAGTTAGTAGTAATTAACCTTTAATAATGTCAGCCCGGCGTCAAATTAATATTATTATTATTGATTTTAAGATCGTTTACATATTATGCCTTTTGGGCTTGTCCATAAATCTCTGTTCTCTATATATATATTGCTTTCGGCTCTATCAAGAATTATTAGCATAATATTAAACTCTGTCCCTAACTAAATATATATAGCACTATACATCAAATGTAAATGTTGATTTAGGTTATAATTACTGTTTGTTTTAAGAAATCAAGCCTAACCAACAGTTTTATAGCGGGCGGTTTTGCTCGGTGTTTTGCAGAACGATTGCAGCGGTATTTTTAGCTCATCATTATTCAAAACACTGCAAAAATTTTAGTACTATTTTGTGTCCAGCCCTTGCGCGAGAGTTAAAAAAAAAAACTCAAAATGGAGTTGTCAAACGCTACTTATAACTCTTAAACGAAAAATAATATGGAAAAAAGTTTACACCAATATCGTAGCGCTTTAAAGTTTGCTCATAAGAAAGGTTATTACCACTTTCTACAATTAATAAGACACATAACAATTTTTCGTTCAATTTCATCCTTAATAAATGAGACTTTAACGTCGATATGGCATTACCGCCGTTCTTAGAGTAGAGTTTAAAGCATTTTCATATACAGGGTGTCCGGATATGATGAGCAAAAAATTTAGGGGATAATTCTAGACCGAAAATAAATGCTATATCTTCCTATAACATTTTTTCGAAAGTTGAAAATTAACGGAGTTACATGGTGTTAAAGTAAAATTTTATTTGCAGTTTTAAAATACATAAGTTACCAGGACAAGAAATTAAACATTCAAATCAAAGGTTCAAATTGACGTCGTTCTTCTTCAATGCATAAATTAATTATTCTTAAAAAATTCCGACGAACTCCATGGAATGCTGTGCTATCTTTAAGGTTGAAAATAAATTAAAATTATTTCGTATTCAACACATGCAAGTAATATTATTTTAGCGTTTTTCTCGAGAAACGGTTAGATTTATACAAACAAAAGTAGTATACCTTTTTTATGTCCAAAGGTTAGGAGAATAAAAATATTTAGTCAAAATGCACATACGGTGTAGGACAAAAAAATTGGGACCATTCAAATTAAAGTATAGGCTCCTATGTGACGCCCTCTACAAAATGCGAAAAAACGGTGGCAAATTTGTATTCCTCATCCCAGCAAAGCCCCATATACGAGATTTTGTTAAAATATTATGAGCGTGGCAAAAGGTATTGCAAAAAAACTGCAAATAAAATTTTAATTTAACACCCTGTATAACGTTAATAATCAATTTTAGAAAAAATTTGCTCATCATTTCCGGACACCCTGTATATTAAATTGCAGTGCCAACTATCACAGCAGTTATTGGTCAAAATTAAGTTCGTATTGTATAATTTTTCTGTTTTCAAGAGACTTCATTTCCATTACAAATTTTCCCTTTAATATTGTAACGACACTTTTAAGAATTTAAAACATCATAATTTAAGATTCTAGACACCGTTTGCACCTGAGTCTTTATTTTCAAGGCATATTCTCTTATTAATTATGTTTATTTTCTATAAAATACGAGCCAAAAGTTAATTTATCATTGTTTATAATAAATCATCCTGCATAATATTAATGCAAAGAAAATTTCGTGTCGCTTTTAATATGAAAGTTTATTGGTAGTAGCCATTTTGTACAGTCAGTTACTAAAAAGCCTTTTTAGTATCTAAATACTTTCAGATACTGAACAGTCCCCTTTAATCCCCAAATGATAAACATGGTTATTTTTAACCACAACATTACTCGGGAAATACAAAGTTTTGTAACAGTAGTACCGCAGTACCTAGCGTACCTAGTAAATGTAAATTCTGACTCTCCTTTATCACTTTTGTCTCCACTCACCTTTCCAACGACAACCCGTCAGTTCGATTCTCATACACACAGTCCTTACGTGGTCACTGTAAGGAAGAAGTCGGACTTTTGAAGATATCACTGGAGGATCGAAAATCTGATCCACGATGGTAAATGTATCGGAGTTGCCGGAGAGAAGCTGAAAAAAAAACGGTATTAAAATACTCTGCATAGAAAACACACAGTCTTTATGGCAATTCAATGTTTTTTTACACAACAATCGGGAACGTCAAAAACCCTGCCACAAACCCAAACATAACAGTGACCCAGAAAACAAATCGCTATAAGGCAGACGTTGCATTGTCTTGCGGACTTAATCTATAAATATAAAAATTAATGTCTGTCTGTCTGTCTCTATGTCCCATATGTGTTCCTATACCATTTATCCGATTACGATAAATATTTGGTGAGTTGTTGTGTGCAGGCCGAGGAAGGTTTCGGCATAAGAAAAAGTGGCCCAACGGATGCCGGGTACTAATAAGTAGCGTAGTAAGCGTAAGTGTATACGATCTTAGTTGAGACAGACAAAAAAACTAAAAAAAATTTCATGACAGACTTGTCAAGTCCACGTGGACTATCTTCGAACATCTGTATAGGAAGCGATCAATACAAATTTGGTTATGTTTGTATTGTAGTTTCAGTGTGTGATGCAGTAAATTGATCGTACCCCCAATAATTACGTTGTCTCACCTGACTTCGTATGAAGTATACCTACCTATACTGTTCTGAGACTAAAGGTACATTTTTGATTGGCTACCGGCTAATAGATTTTCTTGAAACCGGCATTATGCGCTGACATAGCACGGGTAAATTCTCAATAGTTACAAATTGCGTATTATTCTAGAGTAAAAATTGGTGTATACAGTGTGACCAGTAAAGTCCGCATCATATGGGATTTTTTTTAATTAATAGCTTTATTCGAAATTTTACTTTGGCTTTAAGTTCTGCTTCGATCGAGATGAAAATTAGGCAAAAAAATAGTAGTCACGTGATTCGTATTAGCTGTCAAATTTTAATTTTTTTCAAAAAATAATTCAAAAGTGGGGTTATTTCTGAAAATATCGAAAAAAGTTATTAGAAAAAGTTATTTTAGATGCAGTTTCTAGCCCACACGCAAAAATTCATCTGCATAAGATAATTTTGATTTTTTACCCACCACTAAAATTTATTTTCCACTTAATGAACACTTTACTGATGACACTGTGTTCTTTTTTGTCTTAATATTAAGGTGTATTACTTTCAGACACAAACTGCGTTTTCAAAAATACTTATTTTATAAAGTTATAGGTACAGGGTCAAAAATAAATAAGCTTTGCATCACATGCGACCAAATTTTAATAGCCCAATTTTGATTTTCTAGAAAAACACACATTTAATATGGCGCTACTTTAAAGAAATGTATCTTAAATAAAGCATTGTCAAAACTAAGAAGTTTTATGTAAGTTGCGTTGAGTCTTATTTTGCAAAAGTGGTGCAATTTACAAAATAAAGGTAAAAAAATCAAAATTATCTTATGCAGCTGAAATTTTGCATGTGGGCTTAGAAACTGCATTTAAAATAGTATATTACGTACCGAGGTGGAAAGTGTTTCATTACTGTCGAGAGATTAGATAGTTTACCGAGACGCGAAGCGTCGAGGTAAACTATATCTCAGAGACAGTAATGAAACTTTTCACCGAGGTTTGTATACTATTTTATTTACAACCACATCCAACATCCACTTCTTATTATTTTGAGTTCAAATAATTATTAAAAGGTAAATGTCATTTTGACTTTTCCATTGCAAAAGTAGACAGACATTTAGAATTTCAAATAACCGCAGGTGATAAAATAACGTAGGTAATAATACACATCAAGATGGCAAATATCATTTTTGGAATATGGTTTCCATGTCACTAAACAATATATTATTTTTTTAAAACGTTAGTGTCAAAGTTTTTACAAAACACCAAAAAAATGCTCTCAGATGAGGAATTTGATTTGGCTGCTACTCCCCCAGAAATTCGAGAAGCAGCAAAAATAGTAGAAGAAGATCTTCTGCCAACTAAAAGCCGCCCGAGATATGACAAGGCATATAACTGTTTTAAAGAATGGTGTATTGGAAACAAAGTTCAAAATCCTGGTTCTGAATCGGCGCTACTAGCTTATTTTAGTGAAAATGCCAAGACAAAGAAAATATCAACGCTTTGGTCAATATATTCAATGTTGAGGACCACTCTATCAATTAGGGAAAAAGTAGACATATCTAAACACGCAAAGCTATTAGCATTTTTAAAAAAGCAAAACAAAGGATACAAGCCGAAAAAATCGACCACACTGTCTATGGATAATATTGAAACATTTTTGGAACAAGCACCTATGGAATTTCTTGTTCAAAAGGTATTTTAGGCTAAAAGGTTGACTATTTCTATATTAACTTATTATTTTATACATTTGTAGGTCGCATTGGTTATTGGTGTCTCAGGCGCCTGCCGATCAGATGAATTATACAAAATGAAAACAACAGACGTTCACTTTTTAGAAGAAAAGGTCGCGATTGAAATACAAAATAGCAAAACGTACCAGCCACGATCATTTATGATAACTGATAATAAATGGATTGCACCACTTAAGGAGTACATAACTTTACGGAAAAATATACAGGATGGAAAGCTTTTTATGCAAATAAGATATGGAAAAATTAGTAAACAATGTATTGGGCACAACACTTTAAGTCAGTTTCCAAAAAAAATTGCAGCTTTTCTGAAGCTGAATACTGAAGGTTTTACTGGTCACTGTTTCAGAAGAACAGCGGCTACTTTGCTCGCAAATAACGGTGGCGATCTTATGCAAATAAAGCGGTTAGGAGGCTGGAAATCTAGCACAGTAGCTGAGGGATACATAGACAGTTCGGTTTCTACTCAGGTTAATACGGCAAAATTGATTTCAAAGCCAAGTTCAAGTTTTACTAACACTACTTTAACTTCAAATAATCATGAAATAAACCTTTCAAAAGAAGAATTTCAGCAAGGTTTAAACATATCTGTGACTGCCTACAATAATGCCAATGTAATATTTAATGTAAATAAGTAAAACATAAACCATGTTAATTTTTTGTTTTTTATAAATGTCATTTAGGTATAATTCATTTAAAGAAATAAAAAATAAAATTATTGTTGTTGAATTTGTGTAATGAGTTGTGTGTTGGTGTGTTTGTATATTATTTTGAGATATCGATTTTTATTAAAATTAAAAAAAAAAAAAATTTACTATTTTGAGATATCGATTTTTAATAAAATTACAAAAAATAACAATTTTACTTTCCACCCGGGTGGAAAGTGCTCACTTTCCACCCGGGTGGAAAGTAAAAGTCAAGAAACGTCAACTTTCCACCTTTCAAAGATAGGTGAAATGTCATTATTACATACATGGTTGTAAATAATAGTAATTTACGTTACAAGACCGGAAAGTAGTGTTTTTCAGGTCGAGACAAGCATTTCTAGGGCGAGCCGTAGGCGAGTCCTGGAAGCTTGGAGAGACCTGCACAACACTAATTTTTGGTTGCGTGATGTACAATATTTTTTTAAGACCGGCACTTCGATATAACTTACATTAAATTATTTTATATTATTTTTAAATGCGTCGTATGACTTCTCGTAACGGGCTTTTGATTTTAGTGGCAATATATCGTAAGTCGCTTTCCTTACTGCTTCCAAAATTTCTTCTGAAATCTCATTTTCCGTGTCGGAAAATTCAAAATCTGAATTCATATTGTTAAATTTGCGAACTCGCGAAACAAGTTTGACATAAACAACAAATTAAAAATCAACGAACTGTCACTCGACAATACATCGAAATGTTGTTGTCATAATAACGAAATCAAGGTATCTTGTATTATCAAAGAGCGATTGGACAAACCGACCAGAAAATTTACAGTTTCTGGACAATTTTTCGTCTAGAAAATAACGTTTTTCCGGTCTCTAACGTCACTGTCACCCTGTTTTTTGTTTTTCCAATCGCTCTTTAATAATGCAAGATACCTTGATTTCGTTATTATGACAACAACATTTCGATGTATTGTCGAGTGACAGTTCGTTGATTTTTAATTTTGTTCTTTTTGTCAAACTTGTTTCGCGTAGATTATAAAATATATCGAAGTGTCGGTCTTAAAAAAAATATTGTACGTCACGCAACCGAAAATTAGTGTTTTCCAGGTCTCTCCAAGCTTCCAGGACTCGCCTATGGCTCGCCCTGGAAATGCTTGTCTCGACCTGAAAAACACTACTTTCCGGTCTAAGTAGTCAGTAAATTACTATTTTCTAATAACTTTTTTCGTTACTTTCAGAAATAACCCTACTTTTAAATTATTTTTTAGAAAAAATTAAAACTTGTTTTGAGTGGATCTTTGCATTGGACGTCTTGTCGGCTTGTTATGATACAGAGAATGAGATGTCTATCATGCTCTGTCTCCGTTAGAATGAAATAATATAGAGGTAACCCGATCCTTTCATCGAAATCATAAAAAAGCATAATTTAAAATTATTGTAAAACCTTGATCCCTTTTCCGTCTTGAAGAAGGAAAGGATAGAAAAGCAAATTTAGAAAGTCCTTTTTCCAAATGATGGATTCCCAATGTTATTCTATAAAAATACCATAAACCTTCGGTTTTGTTATTTTGAGTCAAATTTAGGTAAAATATCGGAGATTCTCGTATATAAAATGGCTTTTGAAATATGATAGATTGTTGCAAAACCTTGCACTTTGAATAAAAGGGTTCCCTCGTTTGTTCGCCGTGAATATTGAGTCAGGCCGTAATAAAATGGATATATTTACAATAAAAAAAGACGAAAAACAGTTTCATCAGTACTACGAAACATTTAGGATAATAAATGGACTACGTATTTTAAAAGAGCAACAAGACTTTCTTTTTATATTATAGGTATAATAAAAAAAGCACTTTGAATTTTTTATTTAGTAATAGTCTCTGAGTAGATTGAGCTATATCACTTTCAACAATTATTTATTATGGTAAAAGTATTAGTAGGGACATCCAATTAAATATCAAAAAAGATTTAAAAATTATATTTGACTGGTTGGAATCTTATAAATTAACTTTAAATTTTAATAAGTCTTCATTTATGTACATTGACAAACAAAGACTAGATATGGAAAAGCAACCAATAATATTTAATGGGGAAAATATTAATTACAAAGATAACATAAAATGTTTAGGATTATATATTGATCAAAATTTAAGGTGGAGAAAACACGAAGAACATAATTATTCGAACTTACATTTCTCCGTTAATTGGGATATTCTTTAAAATTCGTCATTGTATATCTTTAAATTATTTAAAAAATATTTATCATGCATTAGTACATTTAAAAATTCAGTATCTTATTTCTATATGGGATTAAGCCAATTCCATAGTAAAGAAATTACAAAATAAAATTATTAAATGTAACTCACAGCTGAAAAACAGCAAGAAGTAGCTGAAAAACAGCAAAAAACAGCTGCGCACTGACGTGAAGGCTTTCTGCTATAGCAACCCCGGTGTCTGGATATACTTCTCCAAGGTATTAGGCCCCATATCAATCTTATGGGCCCAGTAGGTTGAATGTGATACTTATTATAGCTCAATCTACTTCTTTGTTTTATAAAATGTATTTTTACAAGTATCTGGTGTTGAATAAAGTCCCTAATCCATAAAATTGAGAGATTAAAAATGGCTCAATTCGGCGATTACCAAACTGGCCGTTAAAACCGCCAGAATTTTAAATGACTCGTTCCCGTAATCAACTGGCCTAATTAAAAGATTAAACGTTCATTTAAACTGGCGTTGGACATGTTGGAAAATAATTAGCGATTGAAAATAAATTCCGGTTTGCGAACGGTCGAAAGAATTCGGTTATTAATTATTGTGTTAAATAAATGATAAAAAAATGTTAAAAAATTTTTTTTATAATTTTACACTTTTCACAGATTGATAAAATTATAAAAAAAAATTTTATATTTTTTTACCATTTATTTAACAAAATTCATAATGGATTTCCACCAAAGTAAAAGCCTAATCAATTCTATAGTTCGGTTATTCATTGATCAAAAATTACTGATTCTATACAGGGTGCTGACATTGTTTCGATCTCGGGAACTATAAGCGATAGAAAGACAGTGAAATGGGAAAAGTTATAGGCAATTATGTAAGCAGTTTATTGGTGCTTGCGGATTAATTCTGGTTCGTTAGATTTATAAGATATTTTAAATAAACTCAAATGTTGCGTTTTCTTAGATCGCTTGTACAGTTGTATTCATAAAAAAAGCGTACACGAATTAGAATGAGACGAAACCTTAACCATATTTGCGTAAAACCGGCTTATCGCAGGTTAAAGTTATTAAAAATGCAAAGCATTGGCGTTGGGCGTTAGTTCAATAGAATAACAAAAATTATATTTTTTCATAATATATCTTAACACTTTTATAAAAATTACAATAGAAACAAAAAATGTTTAACAAGAATAAATAAAATCTAATATAATATCTAATATTTGGTCATATATCCCTGTTTTCCTATTACTTAAGCCAGTCCATTCGGAATTTGACTGAATTATATTTGATACAATATTTGGATCAAGCTCTTTCCAGCACGCATGTATTATTTCCCATAAATTTTCTTAATTTTGTGGCCTAAAATTTCCATTATAGTTATATTTTTTTTACGATTATACCCCAAATATTTTCAATTGAATTGATATCGGGACTATAGGCGACCCAAGGCAGCACTTCCACATTATGGGTTTGAAACCAGTGGGTTACAGCTTTAGCAGTGTGGACTGGACAATTATCTTGTTGAAATATGAAAGTATTATTGGCATATATTTACTCAGCAGATGGTAACAATATGTTTTCTCAAATGTTAATGTAATTTCCGGCATTAAATCTTCCCTCTATTCGCCAGTAAACACCAGGTCCATGAACACTTATCCAGCCCCATACATTTACAGAGAAATGCCCATGTCTAGAAGTGAGGGGGTTAGTATATCGTCTTCAAACCTGGTATTGTTTGGACGGTACGGCAGTGCTGGATTTACCATTAGGCTGAGTAGGCTGAGTAGGCTGGAGCCTAGGGCGGCAGGTTTTAGTGGGCGGCAAATTTGGCCCAAAATTTTTTTTTTGTCTTACAGAAATAAATGGTACAATCTTTATTCATGGTCGACGGGTAGTATTTTTTTAAATAAACTTTATTGTTGGCCGTGTCTGTTAATGGGAATAAAAAAAGGTAGTTGGAACTTTACTGGCTTTGCAGAAAGAAATTTCATTTTCAATAAAATAAGTAGGTAATCATAAATTTTTAAAATATTTACTAAAAATTATTGACCAAATTTGGGCGTGGTCTTAAAAAATTTTCGCCTGCGGCGCATTTCGCTTCCAGCCGGCTTTTTCTTTCCCCAACACTACACCTGTTTCACAACTCACGAGCCGTCACTGGTATAGGGGCGGCAAAAATTGAATAGCCTACTAGCGGCAAATTTGTAAATCCGCCACTGCGGTACGGTTTACATTAGTGGGTGAAAAACACTTTTTTCTCTCGACTTAATAGTTGTATTCGCACAGACGCCACTGGAGACCATTTTTTGCATAACATGCTTTTTACAAACGCAAAAATAAACTTCTGTACAACAGTATGAGTTATTAAATCTACTGTCAAAAAGCCAAACATTCATCGTATTTTTACGATAAATGCTAAAAAAATATAAACAATGAAAACTCGACGCGACAGTTATGCATCTAGTTTTGAAAACGCGTCCTGTTGAATTAATTTTAAACCCATTTTTTTTTAAATTGTTTTTATTTTTCGGAAATATATGAATTTTAAATAAACAATTTTGGCGATTTATTGCTAATTATTCATAGATATGCAAGCTGACCGACTAAATAAACAATTAAAAATATTTTTACCCATTGGCGGCGCAACAACAAGGGGGCCATAGAGGCCGTAAGATTCTAAGAGTGTACTTGAAAATCGTCCGTTTACTCTTAATTTCTTATGAAAAAATATACATGGTTAATTTTCAATATTTTCTTGCCATCTATACAAAAAATATATGCGAGAATTTATTAAACTCATATTGTGTGGCTAGCGTTCTAGGAAGTACCGTCAACCGGGGCTAAGTGGTCCAATATTTTCGGTTTTTTGCAGATTTTTGGAAAACTAATAAATATTTTGGTTTAAAGATTTTAATATAAAATGTACCATACTTTAGTAAGCTGCCTGTGAAAATTTTTTATCTTAAATATATCTAGTTTTTTTATATTTTTTTTTCTGTAGGTGGTCCACTTACCCCACACTTTGTGGTAAAGGGGACCACTTGCCCGTTTTCCACTAATTTAAGCTTTAGGGTCCCATTTAATCGTTGTGATGGGAAAGTGGTCCACATTAAAACTTTTAAAAATGTATTTGCATTCGGAAAAGCATTTGGAAAGAAACATACGAGAAGTTACCTATATGAAATGGTTTTATTTATTTTTAAATTTAAATACACAAAAGAAAAACAAGAAACAACACAAAAAAAATAAAAATTGGAAACATATTTAGGTAAGTTGACCGGTCCACTTTTCCCAGAGTTTTGCAGATTGTTTATATTTAACTACCCTACTGCTAACACAAATAATTAAAAATAAACTAAATTATTTTTCAAAACTTAACGTACAACTGCCTAACATAAGTTGAAACTCAAAAAACTTACCTGTGAACGTACTGCAATGGAGGTTTTCCGGAAAATAAAAAACAATAAGAATTTGCATGTGTTTATTTCCGCTTACTAACTAGGACCAAAGAAGTGTAACGCGCTCGATCTTGATACTCAACCCTGCGCTAGGTATTCCTATACACACGTGCGTACGAAACCGTTGTTGTCGGTTGTATTTTAGCAGATACACATTTTTATTATTTTTAATGTCCTTTCGGACCACTTTACCTGCTGTGGTCCTCTTAGCCCCGGTTGACGGTATCTTAAAACTCATTATGGAATCCTTCCTCTCGCCCTTAAAAACATAACCACACCAAATTTGATTAAAATCCGCTTAACATCAAATCATCGCCAATATTACAAAGTAAATTTTTACTTGTATCTCTTTAACCATATAAGAAATGAGATTAAATTACATATTTTCAACTCCACTATCTCCTCTTGCTGTATAGCCCCATAGTTACAGGACACCCTAATATATCATATAAAATTCCCACAAAAGTAACAATACAGAACGGGTTCCCAATATGGTGTTTCAATTGGATGTGCACCACAAAGCTTACACCTCGCAAAAAATGTATTACTTTTTCCCTTGTATAATAAACTAGCGTGTACCCGGCCTGCGTTGCAGCCCGGCATTATACGACGTGAGATAATAAGGCGAACAAACCTCAAACTCAACCGTTTGCCGGCCCGTCCACAATTCCACACACATCCATGCATAAAACATAGTCTGTCTTCATCTATTCCGGCTTCGATGCTTCGGATCGATCGTTGAACGGGCCGGGGATCGGTTAGGTTGGGTCGTTCGTTCTCCCTACTCTAATTTATCAGTGTTTATAATATTATGCATGTATTATACATAAAAACCTTCCTCTTGAATCACTCTATCTATTAAAAAAAACGCTTCAAAATCCGTTGCGTAGTTGCGTAGATTTAAGCACATATAGGGACAGGACGGGCGATAGCGACTTTGTTTTATACTATGTTAAGATACATAAATACTTATTTTTGCTTTTTATAAATAAATACTAAAAGAAATAAATGTTGTTTTTTGCTTTAGTTTTATAATATTTCACATATTTTGGTAGGTACGGGTCAATATTTTATTTTATAAATAATAAAATTAATATCTACCCTATATCTTACAAAATTTAACAGATGGCGAATGCGAACGTAAAGAACTTAGTCCGGTTCTGTTTCTGTAGTCAACCGCTTAACATAAAATATACCAGACTTCAACAGGGTGCGATTAATGACAGGTGATACGGCGAGTTCTCAGATTAATTTGACTTTTTATAGTATTTTTGGTCTATTTTTAATAAAAGATAAAGTTATTTGATAATTTGACAAAGAATACTTGATAAGTAATAAAGATGTGATACAAATCTATTTCGGCATAATATCAAAGGAACGACCAGTCATAATTTCTCTTTCGTGTTAAAATAATACGTCACGAAAAGCGGCTTATTTACTAATTGTACTCTAATTTAATTAGTCTATTTTTGTGTGGCATCACGTCACGAGACCATAAAATCGGCAATGATACAAACTTATACTAGTTTTTTATTCATTTCGGATTACCGTCAACCGGGGCTACTTTGACACCGTGGCGCATTTTTTTTGTTATTTTTTTTTCAGCTTAGTTATATTTTTTGGGTTTTGAGGTAGGTTTCTTATTGTCACAGGCCCTGAGTAATTAAATATGGCGAGGACATATCAGAAAACTCCGGGAAGCCGGAACTACAAGAATTATTCCGAAGAAAATTTAATTGTCTATAAAATTCCACGGGTAACCCTTCGAAATAAGTGCCTTGGGAGACACCACCGAACAGCAGGCCACCCAAGTGTCCTTTCGGCCAGTGGACAACGAGTGATAACAGACACTTTAGGTCAAATGGCGAAATGGGGATATCCATTGACGAAATGTGATATTCGTGCGATGGTTATAAAATGTGGTTTTCTTTCAATTTTTACTTTAAAAAAATTATAAAAATTTATATACTTACCTATTTTTAATATTTTCGTCGAATGCCGGGGCTACTTTGACAGTAGAGTGATTTAAAATGCGGATTTCACGTATTTCTGCTTCTGTGTCAAAGTAGCCCCACACACGGGGTAACTTTCAGACACCGGTTTTTATTTTTTTGCGCTTAAATTATTAATTTTAAAGCAATTTTGACATCAGCAAACGATTCAGCAGCCCATGCTTGCTTTTCTTCAAATACCTACTCATGTTAATAAAATTTATTAACATGAGTAGGTCCACTATTTAATAGTGGCGTGAAGTCGAAAAAATATCAGAAAAGGTGTCAAAGTAGCCCCGGTTGACAGTATTTGAGTTACGTTATAAGACTTATTACCGCACTAGTGACTTAAAAACGTAATATATCACTAGTGGTATAATATTTCAAATGAATGGAAAGGAAGAAAGGTATGATTATTTGGAAACGAATTTTTTTCTAGATGTGAGAGAACTGAATTGAATAAATGATCGTTTTGTAGTTAATTCGGCACGGATTTTGGTGCGGGAAAGGCAAATTTTATAAACGTTTTAGTGCCGTGACCCGATTTGTTTAACGATGTTACAACAAAGTAAGGCAATTAGCATAATCACAAATTGTGTTGATTTTACACACAATAATCGTGGCCCATCGCAGTCAAAACGCCATTTGAAACTGAATTCACGCTTGTCTATTTATTTGTTTCGAGAGATTTTAAAATATAGACATTTTGGAAACCATTTAAATTCAATAATGACGTTGACTCCATACAAGGTGCACTAGATTTATTTCTTTCTGACAATGGAACAAATAACGATTTTTTGTGAGGAATTTTTTTTTTTTACTAAAATCGGCTAATACCCTTGCCCTAGCTGATAAATGTATTTTTAATTGCATCCAGTACCAAATATACTCTGATTTGTTAAATATAAAGAATATACAGTGTCACCAGTAAAGTCCGCATCATATGGGATTTTTTTTTATTAATAGTTTTATTCGAAATTTGACTTTGGCATCAAGTTCTGCTTCGATCGAGATAAAAATTCATCAAAAAAATAGTAGTCACGTGACTCGCATTATCTGTCAAATTTAAATTTTTTCCTAAAAATAATTTAAAAGACAAACTACGTTTTCAAAAATACTTATTTTATGAAGTTACCTTATACAGGGTCAAAAACAAATAAACTTTGCATCACATGCGACCAAATTTTAACAGCCCAATTTTGATTTTGTAGAAAAACACACATTTAATATGGCGCTACTTTAAAGAAAATTAATCTGAAATAAAGCATTGTCAAAACTAAGCAGTTTTATGTAGGTTGCGTTGAGTCTTATTTTGCAAAAGTGGTGCAATTTACAAAATATAGGTAAAAAATCAAAATTATCTTATGGAGCTGAAATTTTGCGTGTGGGCTAGAAAGTGCATTTAAAAAACTTTTTCTAATAACTCTTTTCGATATTTTTAGAAATAACCCCACTTTTGGATTATTTTTTGGAAAAAATTAAAATTTGACAGATAATGCGAACCACGTGACTACTATTTTTTTGCTTAATTTTTATCTCGATCGAAGCAGAACTTGATGCCAAAGTAAAATTTTGAATAAAGCTGTTAATAAAAAAAAAGTTCCATATGATGATGACTTTACTGGTGACACTGCTTTATGCTATAACCAAAAAAGAAACATGATAAACCCAAAAACAATCTTAAAGCCTAAAAAAAACCTTTAGCTACCCAGTAGTACCAAATTTACATCTGTTCAATTAAATTTTACTGGTGATATTTAGTGCCAGCCGAACGCCTGCCACTGAAACAATTATCTTGACGATTGTTAATAATAGTACTGAAGTCAAATATATAAAAATTACTTTTTATTTTAAAAAAAATTGATTGCTTAAACTGCTAAGCTTCCTATTTAAAAAAAAACATATTGAAATAAAATGTACATTTGCTGTGTTTAAATAAAAAATGATTTAATTCTGCATGAAAATTGAAAATTTATAATATAGAATCAAAACGTATTGATGAATTTTCAATAACTTTTAGATAACAATCGACATTGTTCTAGATTAACGGATGAAAATATAAAATCAGCAAAATAATATAACGCAAAGCTTTCCAAATGAAGCAAATGTTATGCACAAAGGCAGATAATTAAAAATATACATAAACGAGCTTTGATAGAAGTATATTAAGTAGTAGTAGTAACATGATTTATTTAGCAACGTGCTAAAATTTAACATATTTTGTAAACTACTAGCTGGTGTCCAAAATTTCTCATATATTTTTCTCTAGAGGTTGCGTTGGAAACTTCATTTCCACCCTCTAGGGTCAAAATTTAACAACACATCTACAGGTACGTATTTTACAAAAATTATAAGAAACGATAAAAAAGGAACACATTTGGCAGAACTAGGCGGTACCCGGTTTTATCAACCTACCCGGTTTTGTCCAACTCTCCCCTACCTACCTAAGTAAGAGAAATAATTTCTACTTATTTTTCTTGAAACAGAAAAGGATACCTAGATAATGCAAAATGCAAAAATTATACACTAGAAAACTAACCTTTACGAACAAACATTTTAAGAACAAAAATTTAACTTTTCAACAAAAACGGCGTTCAGATGAAATGAAACTTATTACTTATCGATGAAATCAGCTAAGGTGCAAGGCACACAATAATAATCATGATCCCTAATAAAAAAGAATTTAAAAAAATTTTACCTGTAAATTTTTGGTCAAATGAATAATAATTGTAGGTGCTTACCGGCCACACAATAGTAATTAAAATTCAATGAAAGTAAAAATAAAAGGCACCATAACCACGTAAACGTATGTAAATGTAACAAAAAGCACATAAACGCAATTCATAACTCGGTGTTTGGGCTCAATACGGTCCACTACTAATCTAGGGATATTATTATGTCCCAATATCAGCTGATCGATGACAAATTTCGGCTGTCATCTGTTTTAAAACGAGAGAATTCGTGCCTTTTAGCATATATGCAACTTTCGTTACTCTAGGTAGATACAATCCCCGACCCAAATAAACCCTAGGGCAGTTATCTATCCCATGTTATAACTGTTATAATTTAAAAAGGCAAAACAGGCAAAACGACCTGAAAACAGGAACACGCCCCATGCAAATCCAGTCCCATTTCCACATATATTGCGGATACTGACCTACATACATCGTTCCGGAAAGATAGCCATGATGGATTGCCGCCCGCCCGGTGGCGTAATACGCGGGGATCTCCGCTGACATAAGATAAAAATGCCGGCAAAGCCGCATTTTTGTGTTTCAAATTTGACTGCCGTATTTGGGGCTTTACGATTCGGAATGATGGATTTGTCAATTTTGAATCGACGTTCGTATACCGGGCGATCATTTCTAATACGAGCGGTACTTGTTCAATCACATAGCATTGAAATTAAGCGACCGACGATGTTGACCTATCTCAATACTGCAGGGGGCCGGAATAGTAATTCTCTGAGTCAATTTAAACTTAAGAAAATCCAAAAGGAATGATTCTTTGGCAACAATATAATATATATACAGTGACCGGCAGAAAGTGCGCAGCATATGGGAAAGCTTTTTATCTTTAAGTTTAGAAAACTAATTTTATTTTAGATAGGTTCTGCATGTTCTCAATCCAAAATAACACCCATTAAATCCGGTAAAAGGCTTATGGTATACGAGGTAGGATCAAAAATTTGAAATTCCGCTAAGAGTAAAGTACCTCCATCTTTCATTTTAGAATATTTTTTTACAAAGAATTATTGTTTTAATTTCAAAGTTATACCCAAATTCCAAAATTTCGCTTATTTTGGACAAAACAATTGATTTAATAGTGTTTTCTGAATAACCCTGTATAAAAAATAAATGGCAACCAAACAGTACGAAAATACGATTTTCTGCAGACTTTGTTAGAAATAACCGTCGACCATAAGTCCGATTAGTTTGTTTTCATAATATTATGGCTTTTTAAAATAAAAACATAAAAATATTAAATATTTTTGTTGCACACCGTATTTTATTTTCTGAGGGAACAAGTTTTCATCATCATTTCATCTAACTGACATTTTTTGATTTATATTGACTTAAAGCATCTCCTGAATACTTTTTTATACATGGAAGTATGCATAGAAAGTTTCCTTTTGATTTATAAAGGAAAAAATTTAAATTAAAAATATATTTTGAACGGATTTTATTCGTCACGCAACACTGTATAAATTTGAGCAAGCTTTTCATAATATTACATTTATTTATCTATTAATGTGTGCACAAATATTAGTGTTTTCGGTGTAGTTATAGGTATTTTATATCAATAATATTATTCCATTATTTGTATTTCGGTACGCGTTGAAAATATTATTTGTAAAATACCAGATTTATATTAGGTGTAAAAAGGCAATTTTTAGCAATCCAACGTTGTACCAGAGACCATATACAGGGTTGCCCAGAAGTCCGGAATAAAATTAATATAGCCTTAACATGTAACTTTTGGAAAAAACGCTCGGATACGTCAATTTAGTTTTATATAAGCTCACATTTTGACGTTATTCGTTTGGTTTTTTATAGATATTTGTCAAAGATATGACGACATCGATCTTTTTTTTTAATAGAAACATACATCTTGTGGTACATCATTGTGTACATCATTCGAAAGCTAATATCTAATATAATTTTGACGCGATACTGTCAAGCTATTTCAAAATGACGACTGTTATAAGTTTTTAAAAAATCTCTATTTAAATAAGCAGAAATGATAAATCATTGATGTTTTTTTTTTACCTTTTAAGGTAAGAAATCTTCATTGTTTCACGTTCCGACATTTTGTGACATTGTGAACGTGTCAAATTAATTTTGGTATTTCCAAAGTATTATTTTACAATTTTTTAAACAAAAATGGTTTTGTCGGAAAGACAGCGTCTCGAAGTCTTGATATTGTCGGGATGTGGAGATAAAATAAGAAGTCAAAGTGAAGTGTGCACTTTATTTAATGCTAAATATTTGGATAATCAAATTTCACAGGGCGCTGTTGGTAAAATATACCTTGAAAGGTAAAAAAAACATCAATGATTAATCAATTTGGCTTATTTAAATAGAGATTTAAAAACTTTTAACAGTCGCCATTTTGAAATAGTTTGACAGAATCGCGCCATAATTTATGAGCATACTGTACGAGATATTAGCTTTCAAATGATGTATTACAAGCTGTATGCAGAGCTGGGCAGTAGCTAGCTACTTTTTTGGTAGCTAATAGCTTTATTCGAGCTACTTTTAAAACCAAGTAGCTTGTAGCTGTAGCTTTTACATTATTTTTTAGTGTATTCATGAAGCTACTTTTAAAAGTAGCTAGTTAGTCGAAAAAGCTACTTAAGCTACTACTATATTATATTTTGTATATTTATTTAATAACTTAGCATTTTGCCTTTAAGATAAAAATTTGAAAAACTAAAAAAATGTATAAAACTTTGACAGTCATGTCAGTCATATTATATCAAAAAATATCTATTACCTATAATTGTTTGAAAGTATGGCAAAAATATTTTTTTACGATGTACCCCCCATATTCTGCACTGTTGAAAACATGCTCAATAATATATTTACTTTATTAATACTTAGTTACAGGTAGGTACCTACATTATTAAAACTTTATAATATTTTTATTACCTACTAAAGTCTTTTAATGTCGAAGAACGTAGTTTTTCAAAACTGCATTCACTGACATAAAGTGAAGTAACCTTTGCAGAGTAGCTTATAGAAGTAGCTTTAAAAAAAGTAGCTTGTAGCTAAGATAAAAGTAGCTTGATTACACGGTAGCTTAACTACTTTAATTTTAAGTAGCTTGTAGCTTGTAGCTAGCTACTTTTTTCCAGTAGCTTGCCCAGCTCTGGTCGTATGTTTCCATTTAAAAAAAAAAAGATCGATGTCGTTATATCTTTGACAAATGTCTATAAAAAAAACTAACAACGTCAAAATGTGAGCATATATAAAACTAAATTGACGTGTCCGAGCGTTTTTCCCAAAAGTTACAGCTTAAGGATATATTAATTTTATTCCGGACTTCTGGGCAACCCTGTTTAATATAAGTTTATATTAAAGGAATCCATGCACGTACCTCTTTGCCGCTCCTGTCTCTCCAACGGACCCATTTGGCCAAACCGGGTCTCCAGTATTCGACCATGTATTGTTCGGCGTATTCTTGCCCTTGACCGTTGCCGAAGCGGCCTTGAGTTTTTGCACCTTAAATTAAAAAAAAAATGGTTTATTTTCTTTTTTCGGATAACAAAAATATATACGACGACGATTCTTTCCAATTCAAGCTTCATATTAAAGTTTGCAAAACCATAATACATAAAATACAATTCAAATTAAAATTGCTCTAAAGTAGAGAGTGCAGCGTTGCCAGAGACTACAAATTTTTCGTACCAAAAGCTATCCAAAAATTTACCAGATTTGATAAAAAAGTACCAACCTATATAATTATCAATATATTATTATTAAAATTTAACTAAATATTAAATTTTTTCAACACATACATATTTTTAAACAAAAAATATTTTTTAATTTAATTAAAACGTAATCATTATGAATATTTATTTTTTTTATTTTTACCATTAGCAAGTTAGTAATTGCTGTTTAAATAATATTACTTTTACTACTAACAGTTTCATTCTTTTTTCTATTTCAATAATCACAATAACACAAAACTAAATCACACCAACACGACCGGTACAAATCAAACGGGATTTACAGGCAATTTTCGGTTGGAAAACAAAATCTTTTGACAATTGGCGCCATCTCCCCGGTGGTCGTCTAACTAACCCATAATATAGAATATTTGAACTACATGTAAATGAGCATTTTATAACCCGATTCATAAATTCTAAATAACATCGAATAATTAATTTTGAAAAAAAAACACTAGCTATAGATCACAGTTTAGTACCAAAAACAGAAAAAAAATTCCTACTTTCCTATGCATTTTATACATAAATCGTAGTTTAGTACCAGAAACACAAAAGGAGTACCTACGTACTTTCTTAAGGCCTTTGGTACCACCTCTGGCAACGCTGAGAGAGTGGATCTTCCTTTTATTTTGTCCGATCCGACCAAAGAAAGGAAAAACAAAGTTCAAGCTTAAACAATTTACGGCGAGGACCGTCGAGTAGATGCAGGGCTAAGCGCCATCTATCGATATTTCGGTAGGTTTAATTGATTTTACAAGTTCCAAGTTTTCTGTTGGATTAATTATTATGGTTTAAATTAATATGTGGCTATTTCGTTTTACCTGTTAGAACAAACACTTCTCCCAAATCAATTTCCAGGTATTCCCGTGAGTCCCGTGAAACCATGTGCTTTGGACACCACGCACCTCCCTGCTTATTGTTCCGTAATCTGGAAACAACGATAAAAACTATGAAGGAACTTATTAGCTTTAAAAAAAATACTAATAAAGTTTTATTTTAGACAACGCACTTTTGCTAATCAAAATTGTCGTTTTATTTTCGTACTTTCACTTGTTACCGCTAGGAGGTACTTGCGAGGAACCACCTGATCGACGTTTGCATTTGTCGTCTTGTCTTCTTGTCGCCTTGTTACGATAAAGTGAATGAGATGTACAGTGTGACCAGTAAAGTCCGCATCATATGGGATTTTTTTTATTGATAGCTTTATTCGAAATTTGACTTTGGCATCAAGTTCTGCTTCGATCGAGATGAAAATTAAGCAAAAAAATAGTAGACACGTGATTCGCATTATCTGTCAAATTTTTTTTTTTTTCAAAAAATAATTCAAAAGTGGTGTTATTTCTGAAAATATCAAAAAAAGTTATTATAAAAAGGTTTTTTTCAAAAGCAGTTTTTAGCCCACAAGTAAAATTTCAGCTGCATAAGATAATTTTGATTTTTTACCCACCACTAAAATTTATTTTCCACTTAATGAACACTTTACTGATAACACTGTGTTCTTTTTTGTCTTAATATTAAGGTGTATTACCTTCAGACACAAACTACATTTCCAAAAATATTTTTTTTATGAAGTTACCTTATACAGGGTCAAAACCAAATAAACTTTGCATCACATGCGACCAAATTTTAATAGCCCAATTTAGAGTTTGTAGAAAAACGCACATTTAATATGGCGCTACTTTAAAAAAATGTATCTGAAATAAAGCATTGTCAAAACTAAGAAGTTTTATGTAGGTTGCGTTGAGTCTTATTTTGCAAAAGTGGTGCAATTTACAAAATATGGGTAAAAAAATCAAAATTATCTTCTGCAGCCGAAATTTTGCATGTGGGCTAGAAACTGCATTAAAAAAAAATTTCTAATAACTTTTTTCGATACTTTCACAAATAACTCCACTTTTGAATTATTTTTTGGAAAAAATTATTACTTTTTTGCTTAATTTTCATCTCGATCGAAGCAGAACTTGATGCCAAAGTCAAATTTCGAATAAAGCTATTAATAAAAAAAAATCCCATATGATGCGGACTTTACTGGTCACACTGTATCTGCCTTACTCTTGCTTTCTCGTCGCGGCTTTAAGCCCTTTGCTTTAATTTAACGCGTCTTTAACATGTTTCGTATTTTCTTTTTAGTCCAGAATTAAAAATACATTTCAAATGGGATCGAATGCGAGAGCTTTTTTTAATTTATTTTCCGTTTGTTCCTGCAGTTTGAGGTCTCCGGTGCAACCGCCTCGGGGTACGAGTGAAAAGCTTTTAAAATGTTCGATAAATTCGTATTTTTGTGAGATAAATCGGTGGCTTCCTCTTTATAACTAAGTATTATGTACCTAATACCGTGCGAGGAAAAATTATTTGCATCAAAGAGGGCCTTGCATCTAAGGACGTAATGCTTAGCCGTAGAGCTTAATAGTAAATGGTGAGTGGTAATACAATCCGGGTTTGTGCATGGACGATTTTCACGAACATTTTCCTAACGTTGCTTTTATTGCTGGGGATTTTTATCATTGCCTGAAAAGAACCGTGGCTATGTTTAGGGAAAGAGGTTCTATACAACACAAAAAAGGAGCAGGAAGACCATCTGTAAGAACAGAAAAACTTGTTGCAAACGTTCGTGAAATAATGCAAAATATGCCAACAAATTGTATAAGACGCCTGTCCCAAGAAGTGGGAAGATCTTATGGAACATGCAGTACTATTCTTACAAAGCAGCTACATTTATTTCCTTATAAAGTGCAAGTATAATAATTTTGTAAACAACAAAAATAAATTTGTATTTGTTAACTTATTTTATTACTCATTAGTTTGGCATATATCATGTCATAATATGAATTTGACTAAATTTTAACCTCGATTTGGTTAGATATATCGTCCCCATATCGTTGTGATCTAAACCAAGCCCTACGATTTTTAATCCAAGCCCTCTTTGATGCAAATAATTTTTGCTCGCACGGTATAAGAGTGGGAGAGTTCATTTTTTTTTCTACGTTGATTTTCTAGGAAACAATTAAAATCTTACTTCCTGCCCCTGCAAGCCTTTGCGCGGTTTAATTAATTTTTTGGTTTTATGTTTTATATTATAATTAAAAATCTGTATGCAATATTTAACAGTAGTTAATCATTTCCTTTTGCAAGAAAACCCTACATAACATTTTTACTAACTAAAATATACCAAATATGGTATGCTTGAATAAATATTACCTACTTAACTTTATACAGTGTGTGTATAAAGTCTGGAAACGGCTTAATAACATCACAATTTACTGGCCGATTTAAACCAAATTTGGTACAGTAGTGTAAGAGGATATAACGCACCGAATGACGATATTGGCGTTGTTGCCAGCTTTTTAGTTTGTCTGGAATTCGAAGGAATTTTATATTTTTAAATATAACACCCAGTATATTTTTACATTTTTAAATTTCACATAAAATTATAATTATTTTTTATTAAATGCATTATTAGTTTATACTTCATAGTTTCCGAGATATTGACTCTCGAAAAGTGACATTTTTGAACTTTGACAGCTTATAACTTTCTAACAGTACGTCTTAAAGCAAAACGGCTTACATGTCCCTATCTTCAATTTTTATTATCTTCCCAAAAAAATCAACTTCCAGTTAAACCGGAACAACTATATTTCCTGCTTTCGAGTTACATCCGGTTTAACCGAAAGTTGATTTTTTTGGTAAGATAATAAAAATTGAAGATAGGGACATGTAAGCCGTTTTGCTCTAAGACGTACTGTTAGAAAGTTATAAGCTGTCAAATTTCAAAAATGTCACTTTTCGAGAGTCAATATCTCGGAAACTATGAAGTATAGACTAATAGTGCATTTAATAAAAAATAATTATAATTTTATGTGGAATTTAAAAATGTAAAAATATACTGGGTGTTATATTTAAAAATATAAAATTCGTTCGAATTCCAGACAAACTAAAAAGCTGGCAACAACGCCAATATCGCCATTCGGTGCGTTAGATCCTCTTACACAACTGTACCAAATTTGGTTTAAGTGGGCCAGTAAATTGTGATGTTATTAAGCCGTTTCCAGACTTTATACAGACACTGTATAATAAAACCACTCTATTTCTTAGAACAATAATCAAAAATTTATATTAACCCAACTTCTCATGCTAGACTCCCATTTTACCGCATTTTATTCACAAATTAACGTCGAAACAACGTTGTTTTTTTTAATGCAACAGGGACTTATAAAGTTTTAATTGTGTTTTATGTTTTGCATTGCGTTTTAGTTTTAGCAAGGCTTCAAATATAATAACCTAGAATTAAAAGTAAACATTTTATAACGCCGGAAAGTTTAAAGAGGCGTTGGGAGAACAATGTTTGAGTGATGGAAATTAACTAAATAAAATAACTGAAATGCAAACAATAATATTATACATTTTAAACACGAGAATAAAATTGTTGTCTTTTGGCTATTAAGATGAAACCAAGAAAACAAACGGACTATCATATTTACATCGATTGTAATCACGATAACAAACGGACTATCACTTAGGGGAGAGCAAGGCAATATGACATACTATCTTTTGAAAATCAATTTTTACTAAACCAAAAGGTATATTAGGTTTAAATTTTTTTTTTAATATGGCCTCTTAACGTTTTAAGTGAATTAAAATATTTTACTTATAAGAATTGCAACACTTAGGAAAAATTTCAAAAAATAACAAGCATTACAAAAACCATTTAACCTTATAGGGTAAGGCAAATTGACATACCAAATTTTTCCCTTAAAGGCATAATGAGATGGTTGTATGAAATTAACTGTCCAGTGAGTAAAAAAAAATAACAATGTAAGTGTAAAATGTAGTTTCTATTTTTTATATTTTATGTTTGTTGTACATTAACGAAATTTAAAAAAAATATTGAAACAAAATATGAATAAATTAAGAACGACATACTGCTATACAGGCAAAACGACACACTGCTATGTCATTTTGCCCAATGTGCAATATAAAGAATAAATATATTTTCTAGGTTATAATTTTATTCAATCATTTAAATGTTAGTGTAATATTAAAACTAGAGGGCTAATAGTTGTGGGTTAACACGAAAACATTGGCAGCGACCTTATATATTTTAACCAAAAATATTTCAACAATCACTTACCTTGATATTTTACATAGGAAAATACACAAACTCTCTAGAAAACAACAAACGATCGACTATGCTATTTTATTACGACTGACGATCTTAGCGGTATTAAGATGTGTTTTGTAGTAGAGAACTCAACACGAATGTAATCGAACTGGGCCGAAAACAGCTAATATGTCATTTTGCCTGCTATGCCATTATGCTAAAATTGAATAGGTGTATACAAAAAAAAAATAATTTATTGAAGAAATGTATTCAAAGAGAAAACAATTAAAAATCAAGAGTAGCTATATTATATCCATCCACATCTTCTTCAATATGATCATCCCCTTGATAAAAGTCGTTTAACGTAAAAAGCAACCAACCCACTTGGTCGCATTAAATTAGTATTGTGGTCAACCAAGTGGGCTAGGATATTTCTTCAAAAATTCAATCAAACGAAAGTTAGGAAAATGAATTGGTTAATACAATAAGGGTTATTATATGATATTTAGTTGGAAGGTTTACGCAATTTAAAATATTTGGCATTTACATATTGCTTATGAGCTTGGTTTCAATTTGACGAATTGTAGGTTTGTGCATAACTACGTCCAATTGTACCACGATAACAAACGGACTATCATATTTACATCAATTGTAACCACGATAACAGACGGACTATCATATTTACATATATTGTAACTACGATAACAAACGGACTATCATATTTACATAATTTGTAACCACGATAATAAACAGACTATGATGCAAGAGTTTTGTACTTCCATTGTCTTTATTTGCTTTAAATCACAACGTTTCAACTGGTAAGTATCTCCAGTCGTCTTCAGGTGAATACTAAATAAGTAAAGTAACTACAAGACTCAGACCAGATCAGAATCTAGGCTGCTTTAGTAAACCATCATTAGATTTAAGAAATATCTGGAAACCTTTGTTAGATAGATGTAATCTTAGGATAAGATCGCGTGCCAACTGAACGCATGACTGCACCTACCTCAGTTATGCTTCGGTGCACCTAGCTAGTATAAATAGTCTTGTAATTACATTACTTATTTAGTATTCACCTGAAGACGACTGGAGATACTTACCAGTTGAAACATTGTGATTTAAAACAAATAAAGACAATGAAAGTCCAAAACTCTTTCATCATTCAAGAAACATCATTGTCTCCAGCCTTCAAACAAACAGACTATCATATTTACATCAATTGTAACCACGATAACAAAACGAGCGTCATGCTATCATAAATAGTAACCTTGGACGAATAAAAAACTAAAACAAGCGTACACTGCGTACCTGGCGTGATGTGGTCCTACGCTTCCAGAATCGTAACTGCTACTGGCGGAAATTGAGGTGTCCCTAATCTTGCCAGATTCCATTCCCAACGTTGCCATGCAAGAGTCATCTGCAAAAAAATATAAACTCTCAGTGATTTGTTGGCTATTTTTCGTTTCAAAACTACTACAAATAGATTTTTAACAAAAACCCATATTCTAATTACAAAGACAACTGAAAAAGAAGTATTTTTTGTCTAGTAGGGTCGGCGGGTTGGCCATTTACTACTGGATTAGAGTATAATAATGTCACCGAGCTTTAGACCCCATAAAGAGGGTCAGTTGTCCCTTAGATTATCCTTAATGTCGGCCCTATTACGGCGTGGTTGTCTTAGCGTGAGCAGTGTGTTAGCTTTAAAAGCAGAGATAGAAAAGGAGCGTCGCTTTTCAAGTACTTTCGGGCTCCTCGAAAAGTTGGTCCATGTTCAATTATCATATTAGGTGCACTTGGAATGGCTGCAAGTCAAACGGCGTACAGGGTAGGCCAAAAAATATAAAACTTGTACAAGAATAAAGTACCCCTATTTCAGAAAACTCAGCAAAATGTTATAAAGAAAAGTTGTTTAGAATTAAAATTATGCATAGATTCAAAAACGTGATCTCCTAAAATAAAAAAAAATATTTTTTTTAAAAAACATTAATAATTTCACAATTTTTTTTTTATATATTCACCATAAAGACCTTCATAAATTAATAAAAATCAAATTAATTTCACATATATTTGTTCAAATTCAAGCATATTTGTAAAATTTACTTGAATTTTTAATTTATTAAGGAATCACAAACTTTATGTTTGTTGCAACGATATTAAACACAACTTTAAAATATCCTAAAAATTCTTTTTAACAAGATAAAACATTAGTAATAATATGCTAATTAAAAAACTATCATTTAACGTGCAAAATTTTGATTTTAAATGTTTATTAAAAAACTTTATTCTTGTGCAAGTTTTATATTTGTTTGCCTACCCTGTACGCCGTTTGACTTGCAGCAATTCCAAGTGCACCTAATATGATTATCGAACATGCACCAGCTTTTATCAAGAATGAAATTTTCTGAGAAATCGGTAATAAAAAAATGCCCATATGTTGCACACTTAAACAACCACACTATATATAATTATTATTATTATTATTATTATTATTATTATTATTATTATTATTATTATTATTATTATTATTATTATTATTATTATTATTATTATTATTATTATTATTATTATTATTATTATTATTATTATTATTATTATTATTATTATAATGCAGTATCTCTATTGGCTAGTAAAAGTCACAAGGGCGAGGCGAGAATGGGGTAAAACCCAACAGTATTTAAGGCACTACTTAAAAAAAAATTATATGCCTTTGTATGCAAATATTTTTTAAAGTTAATTTAATTTCGCATGTTTAATACCGAACCCCGATATTAGACCTCTTTATCAGTGTTCCATTTATCCAAAACCGTTTTATTTTCGAGCAGAAGCAATTTTTTATCGACCTCTTTCCATAGTTATTAACCTGGAGCACGCCATTTGAAAATTTGCCAACTACTTACGGGATTTAACAACCCTTTAAGCTATGTATACCGATCTTTACGACAACAATGCGATGGGTTTTTGATTTCGAACAAATATTTTGTATTAGGGATCGGACACACAATAGATAAAATTACGAAATTAAGTAAAAAACAATTTGTTTTGTAAATTCTCCCACTGTGGGAACGTGAAGCTTCGGGCTTAAATTAGATTTAGATTAGGTAGATAAGTGTTATTTAATTCTATGTTATCAATTTATTAGTGTACCGGGTGGTCAAATAAGCGAGGACGTCGGCTTTATCTCGGAAACCATTAATCGTACAACTTTCGGAATGATTTTTTTATGAGTAATGTGGTCAAGAGAAATTGCTGGAAATTACTTTTAAGTTCCTTATTTCGCCGCAAGGGGGCACAATTAAAAATTGTTTTTTTTAATTCTAAATTTCTCCGAAAATTCCAATATTAAGGTATAACTCTGATTACAACATTGAAAAGCTTAGACAATTCTGCATCATTTTGGTTTAAGACTCATTGGCGTACCGACCTTGATAAGAGTGGGAGAAGCTATTGAAAGTGTAAACATTAAAATCGCTGTAACTTCTAAACGACTTATCCGATTTTACTAAATTTAAGCTTGTTTGGAAGGGGAAAATAAGTATCTTCAATTCCCGTATCCAACAGTACACGATAGTGTTTAATAAAATTGCTAGAGGGCGCAATTTGTAATAATAACAGTTTTTTCGATTTTATCCCGAAAATTCAAACCATACGGTATAACTATGACATCATAATCGAAAAGTAGATGAAATTTGCAAGAAAAGATGTGAAGACCGCAGTTCGATATCTTTGTTCGTTTCAGAGTTATCGCCAAAACAATAATTTTTAATACAAATTGTGCCCTCTAGCAATTTTATTAGAAACTATCGTGTACCATTAGATACGACAACTATGAAGTATAGACTAATAGTGCATTTAATAAAAAATAATTATAATTTTATGTGGAATTTAAAAATGTAAAAATATACAGGGTGTTCTATTTAAAAAAATATAACTATCATTCTCCACAACTTTGTGGGCGACCCTGTATATTTCAATTTAACACCGATATGTAGATTTTTAACAGCCCTACATTTTTTATATAAGACGTTTTTTGATAACTCCTGTATATTTTGAAATAATCGACCGTTCTCGTAATTTTTCCTAACCCTGTACATATAAGGTATAACATTTAATCGTCCCTTACAACATTCCGACGTATTTTACAGCGCTTTTTAAACGAAATCTCGCGGGATACCTTTACAATTTTCAACTTAACCTAGGATAACAGCCGTAATAAACCGTTTAGAAAGTCGAGAAAACTGCACCATTGAAAATTTATGAAGTTAACTACTACGAAAGAATTTTCACTTATAATCTCCCTAGTGCTCGAATTATTTCCGGAAATTTTTCAAAAAGGAACGCATTTTTTGAAAATTTTCCCGAGTCGTAGACGAGGGAAAATTTTCTAGAAAAATGCGTGACTGAGGAAGAATTTCCGGATATTAATTCAAGGACGCGGGGGATTCGGTAAGAAAATTTCACACCTAAAATTTATTTGAATTATTTTATTGAAATTATCCATAATTATGTGAATACTTAAACTTTCAAAAAAAAGTTTCCTCACCATTTAGTTAAACGAAATGCAAAAAATATAAGTGAAAATTATCCTTTTTATTTATTTTTACTACATTTCATTTACTAAAACAAAGGGAAAGCATAGTATAGTCTAGTTTAGGCTAGTTATGCCAGATAAAACAATTTTTAAAATCTAGGTAGATAGTACCACAGTCAAGTAGGCTTAGGCTTGTGATGTCAAAATCGTCTCTGCTATACGTCACGTCGACAGTTATTTCTTAAACGTGCTTCTTTAGTTCACAATAATTAAATCATGGCAGTAAACAATCAAGAAACTAATTTTAAGCCCTACGGTGTTTGTTAATCTTGCTCTGAAATAGCAATTAATATGTCTCATAAAAATTTAAAGTATTTGCAATGTTTAATGGAAAAAACTGAATTAAATCCCCATCAAGAAAACCTTTTCTCAGCTATCCAGAAGATTTTGGAGGAAGATATCCCATCCTTTTTAAGAAAAACCAGAATTCAGCAGAACAAAATTGCATCCAAATATTACATCTATTATATTAAACATAGACATCTGATAGAAGTGGAAAGGGAAGATAACCATTATCCTTGTTATTCTCCATTACGAAGAGAAGAGTTCGAACCAGAATTCCAAAAATATTTAGCTTTAATGAAAGAAATATTTGGTAAATAAATATTTGTATTTATTTAGTATTATAAAATGAATAAAAACATTAAATACCAAAATTTGATCCTGAATACTGATTTTCGGATCATATGATAGCTGTCAAGAAAAAAATTCCGCTTATTAATTTTGTTCGCCTAGCTTGGCAGGAGGAGAAAAATTTCCGAAAAATTTGAAGGTTGTCATTGGTAACTGCCGAAATGAAAGTGTGTGATTGGCTTAGAATGACAGGTGTGAAATTTTCCTTACAATTTTCCAAACGTTCCAATTCCCGACGTATTATACACGGCGAATTTAACTAAAATATAACAGGTGACTTCATTTTATCTCTCGAAACATGTGCTAGTATGTTCGCAGTTTTTTTAATAATTTCGTCACATGTCTCTACCGGGTGTTTCTCGAAAGACGTTCACCCCTATAACTTTCTGTATTTATAGATATTAAAATAAAAGTTTTAGATTATGCATAAGAGATGAGTCTGCATTTATTGGCATAATTTTCAATTTGTTAGCACCTCCGGTCTTTGGTAACTTGGTATTTTAAATAGGACATCTTGTATACTTTTACTTATTTGGGTTCAGCATAACATTCTGAGTAAAATGACACCTCACTTGTCATTTTTTGACGTGTTATAATATTTTTATGTTTATGTTTTATTTTCAATCTAGAGTGCTACAAATTAATTAAATCTGTTAATTTATAGTCAAGTAGTACCTATATGAAAATTAAAATTATGTCATAATAATTGACTTTCTAATTTTCACAAGCGTTTAAAAAATTAAATTTTGTTTTCTTGACATTTACTCCATTTTTCCAAATGAAACGATGGTGGTTCACTAGGATATTTTAAACGAGCATTTTTTTTTTCAACAATTTGATACCATACACTCCTATGCTATTTTAAAATCGACACTGAAAAATTTGCCTTAAATCCCAATCGCAAATTTAAAAGCGTTATAATAATAATAATAACAAATTTTTATTAGTTCATTGAACTATTTAATTACATTTCAAATTTTTAATTTTTTCTTCTCTCTTGATAGATAGGTAATTACAATCTAGAAAGACTATTTTATTAGACTTTTTTACATAAAATTTGATTCTTTAATTTTTTTACAAATAGTTTTAAATTACACCTTTTAATTTCATTTCCTAACTTGTTATATTCTATAGCACCACTAAAAAATATTGATTTTTGGGTCGATTTCAAATTTGTATGATCCAAAATAAAGTTATTTTTTCCTCTTGTTTCATGAATATGTACTTCATTAAATTTTGTCAAGAAATTTTCATAATATGGTGCTGTTATATTTAAATTTATTTTATGAATAAAAATCAAAATGCGAAATAATAAAAAATTTTCTATATTCATCCATTGTAAACAATTAAGCATATAATATGCATTATTGCCGCCCTCTCTTTCCTAAAAAAATATAAAGGCGGCTTTGAAAAACAATGGAATGTTTTTGAAAAGCGTTAATTTAAAGTTGTAATGTCATTAGTTTATAAAACATACAATATCTACAATCTTGCGGCGTCAGAAGAATTCTTCTGGTCACTCCAAAAATTAGAAGCATATCAATTTGTTCATTTCTAGTAAAACTAATCGTTTTATCTGATTTATAATGTAAGTTTAATAAACGAATAATGACATTACAATTTTAATTTAAAACCATATTGGTTTTCAAATCCATTCCATTGTTTCTCAAAGCCGTCTTTATTTTTTTTTTAGAAAAGACAAGGCGGCAATAGTGTGTAACGCTTTAAAATTTGCGATTGGGACTTAAGGCAATATTTTTCCTGTCAATTTTAAAATAGTATAAGAGTGTATGGTATCAAATTGTTCGAAAAAAATGCTCGTTTTAAATATATTCTTGTAAACTACCATCGTTCCATTTGGAAAAATGGAGTAAACGTCAAGAAAACTAAATTTCATTTTTTAAACGCTTGTGAAACGTGGAAAGTCAATTATTATGACATAATTTTAATTTTCATATACTACTTGCCTATAAATTAACAGATTTAATTAATTGGTAGCACTCTAGATTAAAAATAAAAAACAAACATAAAAATGTTATCATGACACATCAAAAAATGAATGTGAGGTGTCATTTTACTCAGAATGTTATGCTGAATCCCAATAAGTAAAAATATACAAGATGTCCCATTTAAAATAGCAAAGTCAAGGTTTTGGGAATTGTGCCAATAAATGCAGACTCATCTCTTATGCATAATCTCAAAAAAAACGTCTTTTGATAAACACTCGGTATACTATAGCTTTATTAAGCCCTACAGTTGATAACTCTTGAAAAATTATAATCAAAAGTTGGTATAAATATTATTTGTCCGGGTTTAAAATATTTCATTGGGAAGAGATTAAGAATAATTCTACTACAAAAAAAAATTGTAAAAAAGGATCGACTTAAGGTTTCCCAAAAAAAATTCCTCATTTGCAATCGTGCCGCACCAACAAAACACTTGCCAAGGCTCCGGGGAAAAAGTTATTTGTTGACCCTGCTTTGGACAGGTTAATTCTCCCTATTGCTGCGAATTGTTTAGTGGAGTCGGCAAATTAGACGTAGTATGTTTCAAAGCTAGCTTTTGTACATAAATGCCTCTAAGTAAAATTTTCGGTTATTTTCAATTTCTACAGGCAATGCGGCTGAATATTTTTTCAAATTTTCGACGTCCAACGAGGTTTCTTACTCTCATTTGTCTGTGAAGACGTTTAAAAGTTTTTCCGTTTTCTCGCGATGACGTTTACAAAAATGAACCGAACCTGGTGACAGATCATAATAAATAATCCCCGTCATTCGTCCCAGGATCATCCATTGACCCCCTTCCTACCTTTTATCACCGCAGGAGATAAATACACTCGTCGAGGCCGCCGTTTATTTCCAAAATTAGGGTCGCAGGACTTGTAGGGTTAACTCTAACCCCGTCTATTTGTAACGCGGGACTTAACAGTCTGAACGACATCTATCTGATAAGATGGCGGCCATTTTCACACGGACAAAACCCTATGACTTTCCCGATTACCATCACAATGGCATTAGGAACTGTTTTCCAGCTTTCGTGGGGATTTCGGGGGGAATCGTGGACTCAACTGTCCGGTTTGAATTTGTCAGTGACGGAGATGGGGATGATTTGGGAATTGATGTCCGAATAGACGTGGCTATATGTGCTATTTTAGATTTATAAAGTTCGATTATGGAGCGCTGTGAGATGTAAATATAAAAATAAATGAACCGACATCGGCAACGCTGTAAAAAATATATGATATTAATATAGTAAACGGCACGAATTCTCTCGTTTTAAAACAGATGACAGCAGAAATGTGTCATCGATCAGCTGATATTGGGACATGATAATATCCCCAGATTAGTAGTGGACCGTATTGAGCCCAAACATCGAGTTATTAATTGCGTTTTTGTGCTTTCCCAAGTAACACAACAATATTGATCCAATATTGACCCAATATCGTTCATATATTGGCCCAATAAACAAATGTGGACTTTTTGAATTATTTGCCCATTATTGTATTTTTTTTTCATAAAATTATTAAGGTATATTCTTTTGTGGACACTAAAAATTAATGGAAAATTAAGTAAAATATCGGCAATTCTTGAAATATTGTGATTGATCTAAAAAGTTTGAAAAATTGTTACTTAAATTAGGTATTATATAATTAATTAGTATGGCAATAATTATTGTTAGTATTATTAACTGTATTTATTTTTAAATTAAAAATTATATTAACATTAAATACTATGGCTATACATCTGACTTATGCTCCTCATTTTGTTTCTCAGCTAGTATTCTAATATTTCACGAAATGCAATATTGGACTAATATTGGTAATATATTGATTTGCCGATACAAATTAATCGATATTGTGCCAATATGGAACCAATGATCAGCCAATATGTTGTGCTACTTGGGTTTTGTTACATTTAATTACGTTTTCAAAATATTTTGTGGTTATGGTGCCGTTTATTTTTACTTTCATTGAATTTTAATTGCTTTTGTGTGGCCCGTAAGTACCTACAATAATTATTATTCATTTGATCAAAAATTTAGGTTACAATTTTTTTGCTTCTTTTTCATTAGGGATCATAATTACTATTGTGTGCTTTGCACGTTAGTTGATTTCATCGATAAGTACTAAGTTTCATTTCATCTGAACGCCGTTCTTGTCGAAAAGTTAGTTTGTGAAGAACAATTCTGTTGTAAATATGAGTGACAGAGTCCTATTTAATGTTTTGTTTCAGTTAATTTAGTATTTTCAAAGTTTGGATAATTATAATATAATATAGTTTTTAAATCTATTTTGACACTTTATCTTTAAACCATATAAAAACTCATGTTTATTATTACTTACCTTAAATGATAATATTTATAAAACAAAACTTTGAAAAAAAATTATTATTATTATTTGGCAATATTAAAGCGGTAGAACCGATGAGACTATTGCATCAATTGTTTTAGAAGGTATCACATGTATAATTTTCAAGTCCGATCCTGGAATTCATACCAACCTATCAAAATTAAATATACCAAAATTGACAGAGTGTCACGTGACTTTGCCTGCATCTTGCGAGAGTATTCAACATTTTTACTTGTTCGTTGAAAATACCTATATAAGTATTAACTTCCATAATGTGTTCATACTAAAAACAAATTCAATTATTTTTTTCTACTATTTGCCCTGTTCATTTAAAAACAAATGATAAATATTCATCGCGAGATCACCGAGGCATACTAAAATATTGACCTAAATTTTCCAAAGTAAGCAATGTTTTGTACACTCAGCAGTATCGAAAGTTTAAGCATAGTCAAACCTTTCTGTTTGACCTACCGAAGCTATACGTTTTACAGGAATTTTGCCGAGCCTTCAATATGCAATAAACCAGCAAATTTTATGTGGTTTCCTTTGTCAAAAAGACACCGATCCAGAACATAAAAATATTTATTTTCTCCGGGACTTGTACGGTTTTATCTGTAATGGAAAAAAACATCGCAATATAGATGGTATATTATTATAGAATTGGAAGCGTCATGACGTTACTAGATTTAGATTATACAGTGTGTCCAAAAAAGTATGCAACATATGGGAAAGTATTTTATTACCGATTTCTCAGAAAATTTTATTCTTTATAAAAGTTGGTGCATTTCTTAATACTATAAATGCATGTTTCATATTTCCCCTGCGGCTAATAGTAAGGGAGTAAATGCCATTTTTTCGAAATTGCCTTAAAAGTAATGTACCGTAATTATTAGAAATACGGCAAAATTTTATATGGAAATGTTTTTGCAAATTAAAAACTTAGTCCAAATACGAAATTTAAGTTAGGTGTGTCAATTTTTAACTTTTTTTATATGCATTTCTTTAAAATAGGTTTTTGGACTTCAGCGTACTGGGTGAAAATGACAAATAAATTATTAATTATTTCCAGTAATATGAATAGAGTTGGATTCTATCATAATTTTGTTTAGAACATAAGTTGGCTGAAATGTGTATAGGCGTGCAACACGCTAATATCTGAACCAACTCGTAACATTGAAAGGTTTTAAAAAGTTTGCAACTACTTAATCCATTTTTATTATAAATCCACGTTTAAGTTATTTAATAAATATATTAAAATTGCGTAAACAAAAAATCGACCAGAGGTGTACCGTTTAGGGGAAAATAGAGATTAACCAAAAAAAATTCATAATTGTGACACCTTACTCAAATTTCGTATTTTTACTAACTTACTAATTTGCAAGAACATTTCCATATAAAATCTTGTTGTATTTCTAATAATTAAGGTACTTTCCTCTTAAGGCAATTTCGAATAAATGGAATTTACTCCCTTACTATTAGCCGCAGGTGAAATATGAAATATGCATTTATAGTTTTAAGGCATGCACCAACTTTTATAAAGAATAAAATTTTCTGAGAAATCGGTGATAAAAAACTTTTCCATATGTTGCATACTTTCTTGGACACACTGTATACTATTTTTAATTTTGAAGGTTTAGTTGTGGTAAGCGTGCGTGTCCAGTGGCGGATTTAAGGTAAAGTCAAGGTGGGGGCAACAAACGGCGGGGGGTTCAAATTGTGGTTGTTTGTGATATCTTGCCAATGCAGGATGGATTTCGTGGCGCGGGGGTGAGTGGGGGCAGAATCTCCTCCTTAGGTACGGTCCTGGATAGAAAATAGGTAAAAAACTAAAAATATGGAGAGCATTTTACATTTTCTAAAAGCAATGGTAAACCCTGAAGACTATGACATACAATTTATGTCAAATAAACCGTCTTAAAGCAGTTTTTTATTACTTTCCAGTGGAATAATCCACTTTTTATAAAAGATTATAAAGAAAGAGTAATCCAGACCTACCTATAGGGCTTAACTACATTATCCACAGTAATTTAATTAAAAATGGCATTTTCTTTTAGAGCACCTCACTGAATTTTTTTTTTAAAAAACCTTCCATTAAATTAAATAATAGCTTAAAGAAAATCCAGAGCAAAACAATGGTAATGGAAGAAAATCTCAGTTAAGTTTTAATGGCTTTTGACAACGCTACAAAACATAAAAATAATAGAAATTTTATTTGTACGTTTCTAATAACGGGATTTTCAGGTCTTAAGGTTGGCGCGATAAGATACGCTTTCAAAACATCATAGAAGTGTGGGGAAAGTAGCTTTTTTTGCACACTTTAGTAGGGGGAAAAAGTTACATTTTTCCACTATTTGGCCAAAATATTAAATCAAATGCAACAATACTTAAATTATGATAGAAACCTAAATGTTAAAGTTAATATTTCGACTATGAAAACCGTATTAAACACAGCTGCCATCTAGTATCTGGTAGCGGTACCAAAGACGAAGGATTAACCCGATTGGTACTGGCCTGCTATACATAATAAAGCATGTAAAATTCCGCTAATTGCGGCATGATTTTGGGATCTGACCAAAACACAAAATTTCCTATATACAGGGTGTCCGGAAATAATGAGCAAAAAATTTATGGGATAATTCTAGGACGAAAATAAATGCTATCTCTTCCTATAACATTTTTTCGAAAATTATAGTATAGCATTTATTTTCGGTCTAGAATTATCCCCTAAATATTTTGCTCATCATTTCCGGACACCATGTATACAGTGGCGTAGCCATAAAGGGGTCAGGGGGCGGTTGACCCCCCCGCCCCCCTGGCTTGGCACCCCTTTGATACTTAAATAAAATTTAAAAATCGGTCTTATTTGGATTTTAATAAACTTAACACAGAACAAAATACCAACCAAAAAATCACAAAGCCTGTAAATGTCCGTTTTAAAATAAAATAAAAGTTGACTGTTTGAAGGTTGGAGACAATGATGTTTCTTGAATGATGAAAGAGTTTTGTACTTCTATTGTCTTTATTTGTTTTAAATCACATATGATTTAAAACAAATAAAGACAATGGAAGGCCAAAACTCTTTCATCATTCAAAATAAAAGTTATTCTGTGTTCTCTCATTTGTCGGCATTTATCAAATGTAGGCCTACATTTGATGAATACCGAGAAACATAGAAAGTGAATATGTCAAAAATTTAGATCTTTCCAATGTTTTAGATGATTTCAAAATTTAAAAGCCTTAAGACTCGTCGAATAGCTTTATAGTTATATGAAAACATTTTTTAAATTATTGATTGAAGTTGTGTAAGGTGGGAATATTAAAATATTTTTAGTTTTGTGTTTATTTTTGATTGTTTAGTATTTGTTTTTATTATAAAAGGATTTATTTTTTGTTTTATTAAAGTTAAAATAGTTTAACTGTGTTAAATGAAAAAAAAACGTAATATAATCTTAACATAGTATAAAACAAAGTCGCTGTGGCCCGTCT
This sequence comes from Polydrusus pterygomalis, assembly GCA_963969555.1. Lineage (NCBI taxonomy): Eukaryota > Metazoa > Arthropoda > Insecta > Coleoptera > Curculionidae > Polydrusus > Polydrusus pterygomalis. Next base: position 1,110,869 of record OZ018382.1, on the reverse strand, counting down.
GTCCCCTTTCATATGTGCTTAAATCTTTAAAACTACGCAACGGATTTTGAAGCGGTTTTTTTAAATAGATAGAGTAATTCAAGAGGAAGGTTTTTATGTATAATACATGCATAATATTGTAGAGAAACACTGATAAATTTAGAGGTTTGTTCGGGTCTGTATTTATAAATCCTGACGTGATGGTGAACTCGCCTTATTATCTCAAAGAAAGCGACGTCGTATAATGCCGGGCTGCAACGCAGGCCGGGTACACGCTAGTATAATAATATATCACAAAAAGCATACAATGCATTTTTATACCCGATGTTGAAATCTTATGTTTTTTTAGCTGAAATTTAAAACACGTCTTAGTTTGGAAAAGTATACTTCTATTGTCACTCACCAATAATTTATTAAAAGGCTTTAATAGTGCTTAATACCGTGCCTTATTTTTTTGTCAATGTTTAACTGAATCTGGATTAAAAAAAAACAATATGGCAAAATGTGGATTTAAAAATATAGGCGCCCCAAAAGGACTTCGCCCCCCCCCCCCCCGCCCCAAAATCCTGGCTACGCCACTGCTTGTATAAGCCAGTACAAAAGGGAGATATATTTATTCTGATTAAGATTAAAATAGAAGGTTTTTATTGGAAAAAAATAATACTACTAACATAAATAACTGTATATTTTGTTATAGGTTAAACAAGGGTCTATTGTAGAAGCAGTAATGGACTCTTAAGTTTGTTCAAGTCACTGTTCCAGTCGATTCCTCTTAAAAAATGCATTCATTCCATGAATTGATAAACATGGAAAACCAAAACTAAATAATTCACAGAAAAAACCGACGATCTTTGCTGAAAATTCCTGAACGTCTTAAAAGCAATTTTCTGACTTGTGTTTTATTTAACTTCGTTACGTTTCCCGAGTCGTGGCAGGAATTTTCACCTTTTCAACGAATTCGCTTGAATAATATTTTTTTTAATTAGTTACCCATAAAAAAATTGTACGCTTACAAACGGCAAGAGACGAAGATGGTGGAATTGGGTCGGTGATATCCAAAAAAAAAGTAATATTTGCGTAAAACCGGCTTGTCTAAATGATTGTTTATTGAAGGTCATCACACGTCATAGATTATCAAAAATGCAAAGTATTGGCGTCGGTGTAATTAATTTTGAAACTGTAGCATGGTGGTAACGTTTGATAAACTTTGACAGAAAAACATAAAAATGCCTCGTCAGTTGTCCGAAGTTGAAAAGGCTCAAATTGTATCAAGAATCGAAGAAGGATGGTCAATCCGTGCAGTAGCGCAGTTGAATAATAGAAATAAAAAAACTATATTGAAAATTAAGCAACGCTGCGAACAGGAAGAATCCCTAAAGAGGAAAATTGGTTCAGGTCGTCCCAAACGTTCCAACCCTGTACAGGATGCTGCTTTTTTGGGATATTTAAGAAATGATCCATTTGCAACTGCAAGGGATGCTGTTATTGATACAGCATTTCCTGCCTCCCAACCTACCGCCAGCAGGAGAGTCAAGGAATCTGAACTAAAATGTCGCCCAGCTGCGAAAAAAATGTTTCTTACCGAAGAACAGCGACAATCAAGGATTATTGTTGCTTTAAATTATATCAAGCGCAATCCTCAATTTTGAAACAGGGTCATTTTTACTGATGAAAAGACGTTCCAGTCGACTTATAACGGACAAATTCGTGTGTACCGTCCAAACAATACCCGGTTTGAAGAGCGATATACTAACCCCCTCACTTCTAGACATGGGCGTTTATCTGTAAAAGTATGGGGCTGGATAAGTGTTCATGGACCTGATGTTTGCTGGCGAATAGAAGGAAGATTTAATGCTGGAAATTACATTAACATTTTAGAAAACATAAGTACTGCCAAAGCGTCTGCTGAGCAAATATATTCCAATAATACTTTCATATTTCAACAAGATAATTGTCCAGTCCACACTGCCAATGCTATAACCCACTGGTTTCAAACCCATAATGTGGAAGTGCTGCCTTGGGTCGCTTATAGTTCCGATATCAATCCAATTGAAATATTTTAGGTGTAATCGTAAAAAAAATATATCGAAATTTTAGGCCACGAAATTCAGAAGATTTAGGGGAAATAATACATTCGTGCTGGGAAGAGCTTGATCCAAATATTGTATCAAATATAATTCAGTCAATTCCGAATGGACTGGCCCAAGTAATAGAAAAACAGGGATATATGACCAAATATAAGATTTTATTTATTCTTGTTTAACGATTTTTGTTTCTATTGTAATTTCTATAAAACTGTTAAGATATACTTGTTATAAAGTAAAAAAAAATACTTTGGTAATTCTATTGAACTAACGCCCAACCCAACGCCAATGCTTTACATTTTTAATAACCTTTAATTCGTGTACGCTATTTTTATGAATACAACTGTACTAGATAACCAAAACTGAATTTAAAAGAAAAACCAATCAGTCTGGAAACTAATTTTCCCATAGTTTTGTTTTATTTAAGGCGGTTTTCCGACGCAGTCAGGTAAATTTTCACCTTTCCAGCGGCCTTACCCGACTAATATTTTATAATAAAGAAAATTGGTACAACTTCCGGGAAAAATGCCCGAGGGAATCGTCGAATAAAGATCTGGATGTAGAAAAGAGTGCAATATATTCAGGTATTTTAAAATCACCCGTACGAGGTTCGCTTAAAACGTTTCCACGATCGTCAATAGATAAATAGAGTTATAGAATGAGATTTATCTCCATCCTCGTCACATTCGGAATTTTGCATTTGACCGATGAAGAGCAACATATTTATTGACGAAAAAGGAACATTATCGTCTTTAAAACCTAAGCAAGTTGATGTTTTGTTAAGGTTGAATTCTCAACGTCATTTAATCTATTGCCAACCTATAACCTATTTCGCGTTGATTTTTTGAGTTTATTATTTTAATAACTAACATTTAAAGAAAATCAATATCGTCGGTACATTATTTAGGTAGTATCCGATATATTACAAAAATATCAATTTATTTCATTGCTAATTTTGGGAGAATTGTATAGTGAAAGAACAATAAGTGACAATGACATAATAATGTTAAAAAAAATCTTACCCGATATTTTTCGCTATACAATTCTCCTAAAATAAGTTATGAAATTCCTTGATATTTATTAAATATGTCAATTATTACCTATAGAATATCAGGTCGATACTGATTTTCTTTAAATTTTGTATAAAAGCTAGAAAACATAAATAAATCTACGCGAAATAGGTTATAGGTTGGCAAGCATGTTGATACTGCCGCCTTAATGCAAGTGTATTGTTGGTTGTCTGCCTTCGAAGAAAAATGATGCTAAAAAGTATTTATTTCTCTGTGCAACTACACACAAACCATTTTCTTTTCTGTTGTAACATAGCCCCAAAAATTTATTTTCCTACGACCACCTACGAAAATGAGAAATAAAGCACGCCTAACTTGGCTAGAAAGTCCTTTATATCACACGCGTGTTGAAATATTTTCTTTCAATACGTGTGTTGAAATATAAAACAGCTGATGACCGACGAAGAATTTGACAGCAAAACTAATTTAAAAAAAATAACAAACTTACGGGACCCGTGGAGCGAATTCGGGTGCTGGGTGGTGTAAAGTACACTAGGGCATTACTGCAATTATAAAAAATATTTTTTTTTTCGTTGTTTTTGGGAACCTAAGAGTATTTATGATAAAAATATTAAGGTGGGAGTATCAACATGCTTGCCAACCTATAACCTATTTCGCGTAGATTTATTTATGTTTTATAGCTTTTATACAAAATTTAAAGAAAATCAGTATCGACTTGATATTCTATAGGTAATAATTGACATATTTAATAAATATCAAGGAATTTCATAACTTATTTTAGGAGAATTGTATAGCGAAAAATATCGGGTAAGATTTTTTTTAACATTATTATGTCATTGTCACTCATTGTTCTTTCACTATACAATTCCCCCAAAATTAGCAATGAAATAAATTGATATTTTTGTAATATATCAGATACTACCTAAATAATGTACCGACGATATTGATTTTCTTTAAATGTTACTTATTAAAATAATAAACTCAAAAAATCAACGCGAAATAGGTTATAGGTTGGCAATAGATTGAATGACGTTGATAATTCAACCTTAATATATCAAAAAAGGAAAATATGTCAGGCAACCCACCAAACATGTCAACATTGTCAACTGAGTTGAACCACAGAAATAAAGGGGCAGCTATAGAGCAGAAATAGAATATACCCTACGAAATACCGATTTATAATTTTACAATTATCTGAGATAAAAATATCCATACAATGTTTAAGGATATGGAACAAGTGAATAGGTATGCAGAAAGTAAGTAAATTTATTTTAGCAATATTCAAAACAAATCGAATATAGACAGAACTTTTATAATTAACAAGCTATCGATATTTAACTCCATCTCTATCTTTCTATAATATTGAGGTTATGTTTTAGTTTTGTGTTTTGTTATTTTAGTATGTATATTTAGGTATATTATTGTTTTATTGAAAGAATGCAAGCAGCTAAAAAATCAGAAACGAAATTTATTCACTGTACCTACATAGATAGTAGGTATGATGTGCGTAAGCAAATATAGGAGAAAAAGTTATTCTTTTTATTTTAAATCTAGGTAAGTTAAAATGAGGGCAATGTTTTTATTTATTTTCAACTCTAGAGTTAAAATAAATTTTTCAACTCTAGTGTTGAAAAAATTTGTTCAACACAATGGTGATACGTACAAACTATTAAAAACCAAACAAACTCTTTTTGATTGTTTTGTATGGTCGTAGGAAAAATTGTGTACATTTATTACTCGTGTGCAAGTGATTTTCTCACACTCGGAGAATTTCCGCGCTCGGCTAACGCCTTGTGCTAAATACCTCCTCGTTTGAAAAGTACCACTTTCAACACTCGTTATGTAATATACTCAGTGGCGGCTCGTGACTGATTTAGATGGGGAGGCTAAGTTTTAGTAATGAAGCGCCGCAGGCGAAAAATTTTCGCGACCACGCCCAAAATCAAAAATTCACTCTGAAAAAAAATGTTAATAAGTTAAACTAAAAACTGAACGAGCAGGATAGTGTCGGAAGAAAAATTTTCGGGACCACGCCCAAAATTTCTCAAAAATTCACTATAAAAAAAACTGTTAAAAATAAGTTAAACTAAAAACTATTTTTTTATAAAGTTGTACCTTAGACATAAACTATCTAAAAGATAATTTGAGAAATTTTCTGAAAAACTTAAAAAACGATTTTTATTCATTAAGTCAAAAAATTGTACCTAATTCAGGCAAATCTGAAAATATTATTTCAATCTGGCCTTTTGTAGTATCTAAAATATCATTGAAAAGATTCTTATAATGAAGTTTCTTCAAAATTATACGTTTTTCGTCTTTTTGCATCATGGCTTCTATTCAGTAAAAAAACTATAAAACAGGGAGTTAAAACAATTTTCATCATTGCGATAACTGGAAATTTTTTCTAGAAGAGATTTTAAACGGTTTCGTGAATAAACAATGTCAGTAATCTTATGCTGCAAAATTTGAAAAACAATATCTGTTTGATCAAATATTAATTTAAAATTACCTACCTACTTATATTAAGAAAAAATAAAAACTCTAAATAATAATTATTATACCTAATGATCTGTTTTAAATCGACGATTTTGTTTTTCTTTACCTGTAATGCCTAAACCTCATAATAATTCTGGCTGTGGGAGTTTATTTTTTACTATCAGTTTGACAGTTTGTTATCGTAATTCAGGTAATTAAACGCTTTTGAGTCTGTTAGGAAATGTTCCACTCTAAATTACAGCCCGCCACACTCATTTTTCACTATATTATAGATTGTCCTATTCCTATTATCCAAAGTACACCTAAAAACAAATGAAATATCTAACCGATACAATTTCCACAAAACCGGCGAAAACTCGAATATTTAACTTAGCAAAAAACGAAAATGCCAAAATTCCCGGGATTTCTAGACTATCACAACATCACACGAGGCGAGCAAGTGCTTTACGCAGCCGCGCTTTAAAAACTAAAAAACGAACATGTCTTCGGGATGATCCGGTCATTTTCGGTCGCACGTGGAAGAAATGGGAAATTGACACGTTATTGTTATTGGTGGAGCTGTTTGCCTTTACATGTTGCCAATTTTACTGAAAAAGTTAGAAATCGGTATGCGTTCCGGCACAATTTCGTTGAGTAATACCAACACCGCCTTTGTCACTTAGGAAATCATGGTTTAAATTCAAAAACAGCCTCCTGCACTGTTGTCAGATTGTGAAGAAAATATTAAATCGTATTAAATATGGGGATAATATTGAAATTACAATTGCCCCTTGTAAATAAAAGATTTAAAAGTTATTGTTAATATTTAAGTAAATAAAATATTTAGGAGGGCAAGGATGCCGAGGAGGCTTAGCCTTTCTGCCTCCTTCGAGGAGCCGCCACTGAATATACTATCAATCATCTGACAGTTTGTCACATTTTGAAATTTACTTTCTAACCTTCCTTTTTCTAACGTCAGAACGACGCGTAAAATATGGGGTAAAGCGGCCACCCTGTACAATATAGGTACAGGGTGTTTCGAAAATACGCTCATAATGTCGTGATAGGAAACACGTCGGCGAGAAATTTTTGCAAATGCCGCCGGCCTTGCTTCTAATAAGCGAGAATTTTTACCATTTGTCTTTTTTTTTTTTTTTTTTTTCAAATCTATTTATTTCAGACCTCAAAACAGTTACAATAACTGGCACCGAGGCCTTAACGAATAAAAATTATAAACAGATAACAATATAAAGAACTTTATACAAATTAACAACTTAAACAAAATTCAGTCTCTGTTTCTAAAATAAATCTTGAGGTTACGACACACAGCCTTTTCTTCGCCCTCGAACAGAGTCTGCGGCAATCCATTGTAGATTTGTACACTTCTAAATATAGGTGAGTCCTGTGACTTTTTTGTTCGTTGATATGTGTTTCTTATATTGTCTCTAGTTCTTAGGCCATAATCGTGAAAGTCTCTATTTTGTTTTAATTCCACATTCGTTTTTAGTAGTTTATTTTTAATTTTAAATATAAGTTTAGCTTGCTCGAGCATTTTAAGTTGTTTAACTTTTAGAAATGGATATACGATGTACAAAGTTTCACTTGCAGTATAGTAGCCGAGAGAGAATATTGTTTTTATTGACTTATTCTGCAGTCTTTGAAGTTTGTTTATCAAGTGCTCACCAGCATTTCCATAACATGGCAACAAGTATCTTATGTGTGGTTCAATAAAACTGTTATACAGAAGATATTTTGTGTTTTTATTTAACATATGGCTACACCTTCTAATTGCTCCCAGCACAGGAATAACTTTTTCAGTAATGCTTTGTATATGTGCAGACCATGTTAATTTTTCTGTAATTGTGAGTCCCAAGTATCTGTACTGGTGAACTCTTTTAAGTTCTCTGTTATTGAGCTTAATCTTTGGGTGAATTGGGCTTTTTCCTGTTTGGCTTAATACCATATGAACTGTTTTTTCTACATTTATGGTCAGCTTGTTGTAACATAACCACTCGAAGTACTTCCCAAGATCAGTGTTTATAACTACTTCTAGTTCTTTTTCTGTTGTACCAGAATACACCAGCACTGTGTCGTCACAAAATTTTATATACCTTGCTTGTAATCCAGCGTACTTTAAACTTTGGACATACAGAAGATACTCCAACGGTCCCAGCACAGACCCCTGGGCCACACCAACGCTGACACTTGCCTCTGCACTCACCTTACCATTCACTTCTGTACACTGCATCCTTCCTGTAGAGTATGTTTGTAATAATTGATAACATCTGCCACGAAAACCCATTTTATCAAGTTTATTTAGTAGTAGAGTAATGTCTACAGTGTCGAATGCCTTTTGCAGATCCACAAATACACACACAACATACCTATTTTTATCTAATTCGTTGGTTATATGTTCCAGAAGATCGATCGTTGCACCAAGTGTGCCACTTTGTTTTTGAAATCCAAACTGGTTTTTATCAAATTTAAATCCTGTGTTGATAAACCCAATAAGCCTACTTTTTATGACCTTCTCAAGGATTTTACTAAAAGTACTTAGTAATGATATAGGCCGATAGTTATTAACGTCGTCATGGGCACCTTTTTTGTAGATTGGCACTATCTTTGCTATTTTTAGTTCTTCTGGATATTGTCCATTTTCCAAAACCTCGTTTATTATTTGAACAATTTTTGTACCAATAGTGTCAAGATGTATCTGTATGTCTTTCTTTGTTACGTTGTCTATGCCTGGAGAACAGCTATTTTTTAAATCACTTATTATTGTATTTATTTCGTTTAGGTTTGTTGGTTGCAGGGTGATATTTTCAACTTCTTCTTCTTCGTTAAAGTGGTATGTCTGATTGTGGTCTATTTTTGACGCTAGTGTTCTTCCTATACTTGAGAAATGTCAATTCATCTCTTCCGCAATTTCTGTGTCGTCCCTACAGGTCTTTAACATTTATAACGTCTGTTGCTCTGTCTGTTGGCTCGTAAGCTTAAGAACTACTTGGTGGGGGACGACGAAATTTTGTATGTGGGTTCGGTGTATTAATCTCATGCTCCTCTTAAAAATGAACTAAAATTCCACAACATATATACGACGTGTCGTGTGTAGCGTTACAATAACGGCGCCAACTCGTATTTATCAGCGACAAAGTTACGGAATTAGTTTACTTTAGTTACCTAATTGGATTTATTCGCAATCTCCCTTTGTACGAAGTTCCAGGCGCATTTCTGCAAACATACCGAAATTAATTTAATAACGTTTCGTGTGATTCTAGTCTGACGCCTTTATACAGTGACGTAGCTGGGGAAAGCAGGGGCGAGAGCGCAGCGGACCTTCTTCTCCCCCTAACGATTCGATAATAACCGAGAAACTAGTGGTATTTTTGACTTAAAGTATTTTTGCGCGACTTTTTTTTAATATCCAACCAAGCGTTATTCGAAATTTGACTTTGGCATCAAGTTCTGCTTCGATCGAAATAAAAATTAAGCAAAAAAATAGTCACGTGATTTGCATTATCTGTCAACGATTAATTTTTTCCAAAAAAAGTGGGATTATTTCTGAAAATATCGAAAAAAGTTATAAGAAAAAGTTTTTTTTAATGCAGTTTCTAGCCCACGTGCCACAAATTCAGCTACATAAGATAATTTTGATTTTTTACCCGTATTTTGTAAATTGCACCACTTTTGGAAAATAAGACTCAACGCAACCTACATAAAACTTCTTAGTTTTGGCAATGCTTTATTTCAGAAACATTTTCTTTAAAGCACCGCTATATTAAATGTGTGTTTTTCTACAAAATCAAAATTGGGCTATTAAAATTTGGTCGCATGTGATGCAAAGTTTATTGGTTTTTGACCCAGTATAAGGTAACTTCATAAAATAGGTATTTTTGAAAACGTAGTTTGTGTCTGAAAGTAATACACCTTAATTTTAACACAAAAAAAGAACACAGTGTCATCAGTAAAGTGTTCATTGAGTGGAAAATAAATTTTTGTTTAACTTAACGTAAAGTTTATCTATTTTCAACGATTTAATTTAAAACCCCTTTATTAAAATTTGTTATTAAGCTATGTCATAAAAAAAGTAAAAATAGTTTTTTATTATTTAAGTGCAGTTTCCAAAAAATTAATTACAATGATGCACCAGAAACACGTTTACAACGACAAAATATGGGTAAAAAATCAAAATTATCTTATGTATAGCTGAAAATTTGCACGTGGGCTAGAAACTGCTTTTAAAAAAACTTTTTCTTGTAACTTTTTTCGATATTTTCAGAAATTATCCCACTTTTGAATTATTTTTTGGAAAAAATTAAAATTCGACAGATAAGTAATGCGAATCACGTGACTACTACTTTTTTGCTTAATTTTTATCTCGATCGATGCAGAACTTGATGCCAAAGCGAAATTTCGAATAAAGCTATTAATAAAAAAAATTCCACATGAGGCGGACTTTACTAGTCACACTGTATTATAGAGTTGCGGGTATACTAAGTTTTGATAGTCCGGACCTGTCTATCTTCCCATTTGTTAAATAAGAATTTCGCAGTGCGCATGCCCACGTGTGCCGGGCTTTATTTACATGCACAATACTATAAATTTGCCACTTGTCTATGGTTTATACCACTGGCGGATCCAGAAATACTCCTAAGGGGGGGCCCGTATGCAAAAAATCAAAATAAATCAGTATATTTATATTTTATATTGTGAAAAACGTAACACAAATTTTTGTGCTGATTTATGCTGGGTAAAAACAAATTGCGCTAATTTAAAGAAAAATAATTTTCAATGTTTCAACGGGCTTTAGGGGGGGGGGGGGGCGGGCCCCATTAGCCCCTCCCCCTGGATTCGCCTCTGGTTTATACTGATTAAGAAGTAATAAAATAATTATTTTGTACATTCGTTACATTTTTCAGCAAAGGTCAAGAAAATAAACACTTTTATTGTTGGTTTTTTTATATTTCTTGCTTTAAACAAGTTTCTCGGTCCGCCCCTGAGATCATATTTTAAGCTGTATGGGCTGTAGTGCTGTATAGTCCCGAAATGACAAAAAGAGGTTTATATTGTCGTACAACGTTTTGAAATAATTGTTCAGGAGTTAATTTTAAACTTCCCTGGATTAAATGATGAAGTTAATTTCAAACCTTTGACAAAGGAACAAAGGACTTTGTGAAATGGTCTTTATTAATAATTTAATTTGTTGCATCGCAAGTGTTTTCTCGTAAAATCGAATCAATAATGCAAGTAAAGACCTTAATTAATTGATCAAATAAGAAACATACCTACCTATAATAGTTATTTATGCAACTAGTGCAAAAAGTGTATGTTTATTGCACACGGAATAAAAGTTATTCACCGAGACGTAGTCGAGGTGAATAATATGCCATGTGCAATAAATACACTTTTTGCACATGTTACATACACTATTTTTTCTACGATCGTTTTTTTATTTAACAAAAAAGTTTAAAATCGCTCTGTATTACCTCTCCTTTGTGTGCAAAAGTTGTAATTCAAATTTGACAATGGATCATAGATACCTTTGACTTCAACATAATAAAATTATGGCCCCCTGTCAACGTGAATTCTATTTCGATTATCGACGGTGTGCAACACACAATACACATACCTACTATAAAAAAATTGTTCGTTTCCTTGGTAATTTACTTTATTGCACTAGGGCAAAAAGTAGTTTATTGCATAGTATGCAATATAGACCTACTTTTGTCAGTAGAAATTCATACACAAAAGGACATTTTTGAACGATCGTAGAAAAATATATTTTTAGGCGTTTTTGATGTAATGTTTAACTGACGTATCTGGCTTTTAAGGCGTATCTATGCATTCCCAAATGGCAACGTAACAAAATTACTCTAGTGGAGGACGAGTTGGGCTCTGGCTCCCTTATACATTGGCGTAGTGTCAGAAACCCGTTTTTTGTTGCAAAATGCAAGTTATTATTGTAATAAATATTTTTGCACACCATAAAAACTACATACGAATAAATATAAATTGTAAATAAAAATTACATAATATATAAACCAAAAAAAAATTAAAATAAGAACGTACCATAATATTACAATTTAATAGGACAGGTTACTCCCTTAAAAAAATGGGTTAAAACGGTCGAATTTTTTGGCAGTACTGTTCTCTTAAAACGATCCACTATTTCACTATCACTTTGTTTTGTTAATGTATAGTAGGTATCGGCTAGAACTAAATCAGATAAGGTTTTTACTATGTATAATTTATTTACAACACGGAAACAAAAGGAATTTATATTTCATAAATAAAAACATAAACGACTGCCACTGTCCCAAGATTTATTCTAAATCATCGGCTTGCCCTATTGTTACAATTTTAGGATCCTATAAAGGTAAAATTAGGGGTGTGCCAATTTATATAGTGTTTAAACTACCTACAATGTTACTACTTTCAGGCGAAAAATAATATGTTTACCCGGTAAGCTAAAATGCAAGTTATTATTGAACGGATTGAGTAATAAATAATGGAACCTTAATAAACAACACACAGTGAGTTGTTTGTAACTACTATCATGCGGTGGTTGGGCAGATAACTAACATTAGTACCCCTTGTAGGAAATAATAAAAAGCAACCTCAGGACTTTGTCAAATTCTAGCGTAATTTTTTTTTCCACGTAGAATTTTTTCCAGCTAAATGTATATCTCGGATTTTATTCCATACCTGGTTTCAGTCCACCAATCGTCCATACCAAGCAACATATCACCAGGAAACACGCGTCCACGGACACGACGTCCAAGAAGCGGCGTCGTCTTCGCGTCGTCATGACGATAGCGTCGCTACGTTGACGCCGACGCGACGGCCATATTGACGTCCTTCACGCACCCCTCGCGTTATACTGAACTGATTTTAGTGTTGTACAAAGACCCTTTGCCCCCGTAGACAGGGTGTACGTGCGCAACAGGCTTGCGGGAAAAATTGGAGCAAAGATGGGGAAAGAATGTCACGAATTTGGGTATCATGGGACATATAATTGTTTTTTTCGTTTCCTTTTGTTCGTCGGGTGAGCCGTGATAGGGCGATACGCGTCTGGTGATAAATCTGACGAAATAAAAAAAATTGTGTGTGCTTAAAACCACACGACAGAAGTGAAAACTTCAACAAGGTGAAATTAACAATATCAAATACACGTTCATTCGGATCAGGGTCAGTTCGGATTGAATATAGCAGTTGAATTCGAGCGTAGCACACCCGAGTCTGACGCCTGACGCGTGACGGCGACGCGTGACGGCTCAGTTTAATTCAGTGCTCACAAAAAGTGCTAAACGCGCCTAAAGAAGTTTTCACTTCAAAAAACTGTTCCGAACGTACGCGCTGTTATGGGAGGGGAAGTGCAGCTAGAGCGGTACGAACGTAAATCGTGCTCGAACAGGAGTAGCCACTTAACAACGTTGGATCTTGTTCGATCTCTTTTTAACTCACGCCATATCCATTTTGTATTCGTTTCTTTGCATTAATACCTTGCCAGCACGGTATATTAACATTTCACTCTTCAGAATATACAGTATGTATCTGTAAGTTTGCATCATATGGAAAAGTTTTTTATTATTCATTTTACGAAAAAAAGTTATTCCTCATAAAAAGCTCTGCATGGTCTAAAACCTAAAACGCAACCATCAAATATCGAAATTTTTCAGTCATATACGAGGTTTGTCAAAAAATGTGAATTTTTCCCAAGAATGTGAATTTTTCCCAAGAGTAAAGTACCTTTATTTTTGACATTATCAAAAATTGTTATTAAAAAAAGTTGATCAGAACTAAAAACCACGTCTAAATATGCAATAACACGCATTAAATTAATTAAATAATTGAAAAATTAAATAATTAATAATAAATTAATAAAATAATTTTTCAACATAAATGCGTATAATTGTATATTTAGACGTGGTTTTTAGTTCTGATCAACTTTTTTTAATAACAATTTTTGATAATGTCAAAAATAGAGGTACTTTACTCTTGGGAAAAATTTACATTCTTGGGAAAAATCCTCATTTTTTGACAAACCTCGTATATGACTGGAACATTTCGATATTTGATGGTTGCATTTTAGGTTTTAGACCATGCAGAGCTTTTTATGAAGAATAACTTTTTTTCGTAAAATGAATAATAAAAAAGTTTTCCATATGATGCAAACTTACGGAGACATACTGTATAATATACAGAGTTTAATGAAAATTACTTGTTATACAGGGTCATGAGTCGTAAAACCTCAATAAACCATCAGCGTTACAATAACAGGTACCTGATCCTAAGTAATTAAATTATCTATTATTGCCAGGTGGGTGGCTTATGTCATAGAATATTTCCAACTTCAAGTGAGGTAGTTTAGTTTTATTTTTAACGTGCTATCAATTAAATTTTTCTTGGGAAAAACTCAACCGAAAGTCAATGTTATTGGATAGAGATATAATTTTTAAGATACAATATTATCTAAGAGATATGAGCAGACCTGATGGAAGAAACGGTAGACTCCACAGATAAATTCTTCGAATTTAGTGATAGTGAAGACACCTTTTTAGACCTTTAATTTGTTAACTCTTTCAAGTATGAACTGTTTTTGTATTGAGAAAATAAAATTAATTCAGTTAAATATAGATACAAATCTTTTTTGCACACCTTAAAAACTACACACGAAGAAATATAAATTATAAATAAAAATTACATATAGAAACCAAAAAAAATTTAAATAAGAACGTACCATAATATTACAATTTAAGAGGACAAGTAGGTAACTCCATTAAAAAAATTGCTTAAAACGGTCGAATTTTTTGGCAGACCTGTTCTCTTAAAACGATACACTATTTCACTATCACCTTGTTTTGTTAATGTACAGTATCGGCTAGAACTAAATCAGATAAAGTTTTCACTATGTATAATTTATTTACATGGGCAGAAAACAAAACGAATTTATATTTCATAAATAAAAACCTAAAGGACAGCCACTTTCCGAAGATTTATTCTAAATCATCGGCTTGCCCTATTTTTACAATTTTACGACCCTATATATTGTGAAAGGTAAAATTAGGGGTGTGCCAATCTATATGGTGTTTAAACTACCTGTATTGTTACTAAAAAGATATAGGGTCAAGTGGTGTAAAAATGAGACAGGCAATATTCGGGTGAAATATGAGACACTCAAATAAAATTGCTAATAATTAAATTTCGATATAGGTTTCTTGTTATAAATATATAGCAACAGTTGAAAAGACATCATCCCTATAATTTATTTTATTTTTGGGTAACAAATCAGGTCAAATTTAAAATTACAAAATCTATCGCGTCATTTTTGATTTAAATCTTTTAAAACCGGCTTTGAAACTTTTGTCGTGTGAGTTCGTAGCTCGGTGTGAGGCGTTCGGTTGAAGTCGCTGCGCGCTAAGATCATATTACTGTTACAATGTGTTCAACTACTTTTCCGTTTAAATTGATCAGTATTGTAGTGACGACGTTTATTTTGGAGGGGCAAATTTGAGACACGTGCCGAGGTAAAGATGAGGTCCAAATATGAGACAAACATTTAAATTATTTTTTAGCTTTTAAGTAGCTTGCAGGTACTTCTAGAGCGACAGATATGTTTGGTTTTCCAATAGATTTCGACATATATTTAGTTCGTTAATGTTCCTTTGTATTAAATGGGTTCCCTTATGTTAATGGGTTAATTTTTTACTTTTTAATCCTCTGTTAAATTTATGTTAGCACTTCTTTGCTCAGTTTTTGCATGAATTAAAATTTAGTTTCGATATTAATGCCTACCTACCATGTTGATAAATTATTAATATTTCTATTTAAGATAACTGGTATTATTTTACTGTACCTGTGTTATTTTTTTGTAGGTATTTTCCTATCAATAAATATTGTTATTAATACAAAAAAATAAAATTTTCGTGTCTTATTTTTACCCTCAATGTCTTACATTTGGTTTGGACGACGGCACGACTGTTAGTACATGCATTTTAAAACTGTCTCATATTTTACCCGGCATGTCTCATTTTTACACTTTTTCTAGGTTAAATATGAGACACAGTTTTTATTTTTTTTCATGTTTATAGAGGGAATTTTTTTATGATTTTAGGTTTTCAATAGTTTTCTCATGATCACCTACGTCCCATAAAACTATTATCGATTCCTTTAAGGGAGCCTAACACATAAAAAAATAAAAGATTTAAAAAAGTCTCATTTTTACCCCACTTGACCCTACTTTCAGGCGAAAAATAATATATTCACCCGGTAAGCTAAAATTTGTGTTTTGTATTTTTAATGAGGGTTCTTAGCTGTCTTACAAAAACCTATAACTAACATCGTCAGAAGCGAACCGCCATTTTAACTACTTTTTAACGGCTGTTAGACCGCGGGGTCCCTATCCATCAAGGATATCCAAGAAATCATCCATTTCAATTTTTATTTACGCTTGTTCATTCCATAGCGCCGTGTATAACTCATATATACGATATTTCTGTAACGAACGCACCGTCCAATTAGCAACGAGAGCCTGTTTCGCTTGAAAAGAAAAAGGCACCATTGTACATGTTTCGCGTCAATGTTTCTAACGAGCCATACAAGAGATGCTCACTCGCATTTCCACATGACAATGCCATGCTGAATATCTAACGACGGCATTTTGTCTGAAAATGTACAGTTTTTAGTGATTTTATACGAGCTTCAGACGTATGCACTATTTTTAAAGAGATAAAAAGGGCCTTGTTAGAGATTTCTCGGCCTTTTTGTTTGTCTAAAGTTTTTGCTCTGCGTACGTACGAAAATATAATGTAAATTTAATTTTACAACAATAGCTATTTAGGTAGGTATATTACAAGTGCTCTTTGTAAAGCATTTTCATGCAGAATGCCAGAATGCTAAAGGTACCCTTCCGCACTAGTGCGAATAAGTTTCCACCACATACAGTTGACGACAGATAATTTCGTACACTAATGCCCAGTTGTATAGGTTCTGTTTAATTTGAACGCTAAAGATAAGATTAAGCACCACTTTAATGTTAAGATTAATAAAATATATCAGTTTTATACGTCCCGGTTAAACCAAATAGTCGCTAACTTCATAGCATATTTTAAACTAAAAACTGAACTTAACCTATCATATCTTACCGTTTTACAATTTGTTGCCTTCAATAATATAATAATAAAATCACATCATCATCATATTTTATAATATAAGTATTTTAGGATTTTTAGGTTATATGTTAGAAGTATGTCATTTTTTCTACTTTAATCCTAAGATTGATTTTCAACGGGTGCTTTTTGGCCTGTTAAATTAACTGTTAGTTAAACCCCAAGTTTGGCGCTAATCGCAACCTATAATTCCAAACCAACGGTTAATCTGAACATTTTTAGATAACCGCAACCTATAACAATGAAATGCCGATTAACCGGAACCTATACAACTGGGCATAAACTGTGACCAGTGACACTGTAACTGATAATGCAACTTTTTTACCTTTATTACCTTTGTAACGTATTAATTGTTATCATGATATCTGTCAAAGTATTGTCAATATCTTATTTGATTTTAAAATGCCTCATTTAAGTATATTATTGAAAAGGCAAGAATAATATGTTTAGTAGAAATAGGGTAGTCTTATGGAAAAATAGCTGATCATTTTAGAGTACCTAGAAGTATTGTTCAAGGAATTGTAAAAAAAATGTCGCTATCACTTGAAAGGCCTGTTGGGTCTGGTTTAAATAATATAAAATCATCAAATGAAGAGGACCGAAATTTGGTTGAGTATTTAAGGCAAAATCCAATTGAAACTGCAGTATCCGCTATGCACATAACAGGATTCTCTGCTTCATCTAGAACTGCACAACGCCGAGTAAGACAATGTTCCGAATTAAGAAATCGAGCAGCTGCATCCAAACAGTTTTTAAAAAATAGTTATAAGGAACAAAGAATTGGGTTTGCTATGCAATATTTACCAGAAAACGATTTTTTTGGCAAAATGTCATCGTTTCCGATGAGAAAACTTTTCAGTCTACATATTAATGGAAGGATTCTATAGTATATAGACCACCAAATTCCCGATATGATGAGAAGTATACTCAAAAAAAGCAAACCAGTGGACGTTTCTCCGTTAATGTGTGGGCATGGATAAGTGTTTACGGTGCAGGTGTATGCTGGAACATTGGTGGAACACTAAACAGTAATATATATCTTCAGATTTTGGAATATGTTTCTCTTCCTTATGCCGCGATAGTTTTTGAAGGAAATAACTTTATATTTCAGCAGGATAACTGCCCTGTGCATACAGCAAGAAATTTAGGAAACTAGTATAGACAAAACAACGTAACATGTCTGCCTTGGTGCTCAAGAAGTCCTGATTTAAATCCAATTGAAAATTTTGGGGATTGATGTTAAAAAAATTTATAAAATTAATTTTAAACCACAGAATGTTTGAAATGTTTGAATGAGTTTTTTGATAAAATAGAAGAAATTTGGGAAGGGTTAACACCAGAAGTATTATTTTGTCAATGCCAAGAAGACTACCATTAGTGTTAGGATCCAATGGCGCAGCAATTAAATATTAGTATTTTGTTTGTTGTTTGTTAATAAATTTACGTACCCTTTTTGGCTTTATACTTTTGTAGTTTTCCTGGTAATATTTTATCATTTTCTCATTTTGCGGCTAATTTAAGTACAGGGTGGCCAACTAAGCGAGGTAAGCGGCTGTATCTCAGGAACCGTTAATCGTACAGCTTTCGGAAAAAAAATTATATAAGTAAAGCGATCATGAGAAAACTCTGGAAATTACTTTCAAGTTCCTCATTTCGCCGCACGGGGGCACATTTGAAAATTATTTTTTAAAATTTTAAATTTCTCCGAAAATTTCCATATTAAGGTATAACTCTGATTACATCATTGGAAAGCTTAGATAATTCTGCATCATTTTGAATTAAAGCTCGTTGGCGTACCGACCTTGATAAGAGTGGGGGAAGCTATTGAATGTGTAAACATTCAAATCGCTGTAACTTCTAAACGACTTATCCGATTTTACTATATTTAAGCTTGTTTGATAGGGAAAGGTTAGTACCTTTAATCGACGTATCCAATGGTATACGATAGTTTCTAATAAAATTGCTAGAGGGCGCAATTTGTAATAATAACAGTTTTTTTGATTTTATCCCGAAAATTCAAATCATACGGTATAACTATGACATCATATTCGAAAAGTAGATTAAATTTGCAAGAAAAAATGTAAAGACCGCAGTTTGATATTGTTGTTCGTTTCAGAATTATTGCCAAAACAATAATTTTTAATTCAAATTGCGCCCTCTAGCAATTTTATTAGAAACTATTGTGTACCATTGGATATGACAATTAAAGGTACTTACCTTTCTCTTCCAAACGACCTTAAATTTAGTAAAATCGGATAAGTCGTTTAGAAGCTACAGCGATTTTAATGTTTACACTTTCAATAGCTTCTCCCACTCTTATCAAGTGAAAGTGTAAACATTAAAATCGCTGTAACTTCTAAACGACTTATCTAATTTTACTAAATTTAAGGTCGTTTGGAAGAGAAAGGTAAGTACCTTTAACTGTCATATCCAATGGTACACAATAGTTTCAAATAAAATTGCTAGAGGGCGCAATTTGAATTAAAAATTATTGTTTTGGCAATAACTCTGGAACGAACAACAATATCGAACTGCGGTTTTTACATTTTTTCTTGCAAATTCAATCTACTTTCCGAATATAATGTCATAGTTATACCGTATGATTTGAATTTTCGGGATAAAATCAAAAAAACTGTTATTATTACAAATTGCGCCCTCTAGCAATTTTATTAGAAACTATCGTGTACCATTGGATACGATGATTGAAAGTACTTACCTTTCCCTTCCAAACAAGCTTAAATTTAGTAAAATCGCATAAGGCGTTTAGAAGTTACAGCGATTTTAATGTTTACACATTCAATAGCTTCCCCCACTCTTATCAAGGTCGGTACGCCAACGAGCCTTAAACCAAAATGATGCAGAATTGTCTAAGCTTTCCAATGATGTAATCAGAGTTATACCTTAATATGGAAATTTTCGGAGAAATTTAAAATTTAAAAAAATAATTTTCAATTGTGCCCCCTTGCGGCGAAATGAGGAACTTGAAAGTAATTTCCAGAATTTTCTCATGATCGCTTTACTTCTATAATTTTTTTTTCCGAAAGCTGTACGATTAACGGTTCCTGAGATACGGCCGCTTACCTCGCTTAGTTGGCCACCCTGTACAATAATATTTAGATTATTACTTACGGTAAAAAATCGTAAATACAAAAATTTACAGCTATGTATATAGCTGGTGTTCTATCCAGGTGTAAGCAGCAAGGTGAGAAACCCGTTTTACCCAATTTTGCTGTAATTGAGTTATGTATGGGTGGAGTGTACGAATTTATATTTCGTCAACTGTACCTATAAGAAAACGTAAAATGCTTATAATAGGCTGTATAAATGACATACTGTAATATCTCTGTTCAAATGTGATTTTAGTTTTTATAGGTTGCCATCCACTAATTTCAGTTGGCAGCATCATTCCAACTGACTGTGCGATCGACGCGCTCCAACTAACGTCTGGACATCACCAAATAGCACAAAAGTTTATCATAAACAATATTTAAAATTTCAATATCCTAATAAAACAATGCATCTATTGCCATTCATCAAATAATGTTGAAAGAGATATTCTCTGCCGCACTTTTCTTAGTATAACACAATTTATGCAATAAACACAGTGGCATTTTTAATACATATAATATTTTATCTACAACCATTTAATAATAGGTGCATATTCTGATAATAAGAGCATTATGATATCCATAATACAAGTGTAATTATCATAAAACAACAAGTGTAATTATTATATTTCCCATATAAACTCAACTTTTTTCTGATAATAAGATCATTATGCTATCCATAATACAACAAGTGTAATTATCATAAAACAACAAGTGTAATTATTATATTTTCCATATGAACTCAACTTTTTTTCTGATAATAAGAGCATTATGCTATCCATAATACAAGTGTAATTATCATAAAACAACAAGTGTAATTATTATATTTCCCATATGAACTCAACTTTTTTTCAGGCACTGTATAAATATATGGTTTTAGATAAAGTATAGTATTTGACTCGCGTCTAATGAACCATAATACACTCGGATGATTTACAACACTCGAATTTGGCTCGTGCCGTAAACTTTATCCTCGTTTTATTATGGCCTACATTATACGCTCGTTAAATAATATACTATTAAAAGATTCTGCATAGGAATGAGTTCAACTAATCGATACCGTCGTAGATAACAGACTATTTCTAAATTTCTACAATAGAAACTCTAGCGATTCGAAATTATCTTTCTTCCAACGGCAAATCTGGAGACACAGAGAGATGAAAAACCGTGGCGAACGATGGAAAATCCAGTTTTTGGCCGTTTTCCATTACACAGAAGTGGAAATTTTATTATTTCATAAATGAAATTTTGACGAGCGTAAGGGCCAATTGCCTCCGCGTTCGGGCGAATTTAATTTCGGGCCAGCCAATTTAAAACAATAAGGCCTTTGTTAAGCTTGCCACGCCAATTGGTGTAGGAGAGCGGTAACACGTAAGCGGTATTTCTTTGTCAACGCGAACGGACGAAAGAAACTACGTCATAGACCAGGGCTGAAGCCTTTGAAAATGGTAAAAAGTGAAAAAAAATAATAGTAGAATGAAACCCATTGGACAAGGAAAAATAATTTACGAGCGATCGGAGGTCGGGAAGTGGAAGGGGGTGAGTTTTTAAGGTTAGAAAACGATTTATCTCGATTTCCGGCAAAACTGCAAGTCCTACGGAAAAACGTTAAATGGCAAAGTTGTAGGTAATAAAAAGATCTACAACTTTTGTATTTACACTTTTTTCACATAACCTCAAAATTTATGTGAAAAATTCAAATAACCAAGTTTTTGGTTTTTTATTTTTATCTTTTACAAAAATATTTTTTTTACGAAATTTGGTGAAAACTTACCTTTTTATGTCCTAAATACACTGTAATTTTTTTGATGACTTAATATCGAAAAAGCACCCTAATTTTCAATCGAAAATTCTCACGTCAAAATTTCTGCTTTTTTAAAAAAGTCGGTGGGATTTTTGTTCGTTGAAATCTCTACTTTCTGATGGTGTAAAAAAATATATACATTACTATGGTAAATGTTCTCAAAAAATGCAAAGAAATGAAAAAAACTCGAATCAGAATTATTTTTTTTTTATCATTATGTACAATTTTGAGCTGTTTATTAAAATTTATACTTTAATTACTCGAAAAACGTAAGATTCCATGTTACATTGATATTATTAAAGTATAAATTTTAAAAATAGCTTAAAATTGTACGTGATTAAAAAAAAATTCTGATTCGAGTTTTTTTCGTTTCTTTGCATTTTTTGAGAACATTTACCATAGTAATGTATATTTTTTTTACATCATCAGAAAGTAGAGATTTCAATGAACAAAAAGCCCACCGACTTTTTTAAAAAAGCAGATATTTTGACGTGAGAATTTTCGATTGAAAATTAGGGTGCTTTTTCGATATTAAGTCAAAATAAGGTGAAAAAATAAATATTTCACATCAAAAAAATTACAATGTATTTAGGACATAAAAAGGTAAGTTTTCACCAAATTTCGTGAAATTTTTTTTTTGTAAAAGAAAAATAAAAAACCAAAAACTTGGTTATTTGAATTTTTCACATAAATTTTGAGATTATGTGAAAAAAGTGTAAATACAAAAGTTGTAGCTCTTTTTATTACCAACAGCTTTGCTATTTAACGTTTTTCCATAGGACTTGTAGTTTTGCCGGCAATCGAGATAAATCGTTTTCTACCCTTAAGAACTCACCCCTTTCCACTTCCCGACCTCGGATCGCCCGTAAATTATTTTTCCTTTCATTTTTGTTATATTCTCTTCCTTTTCCAATGGGTTTCATCCTACCATTATTTTTTTTGGTTTCAAAAATTATTGACCCTGGTCTATCATGGGTTTTTATAATTTCAATCTACTTTCTACTACTACTAGATATCATAATTTTGACATTAAAAAGTTGAACTATGGCGAAAATAGTATATTCTTCGGAAACAGACGCCTATTTTACATAAGTAAACCAACTTTAAGCCATATCGAATAACTAGTTTAAGTGTTATCCTGGGGAGAGACAAAGTTTTTTGTGGAAAATAAATTATATTGCTTCGTACCGCCCGCCGAGGCGCCCTTATTCGGGATTCCCTAATTTATTCCCCGGTAAGTATTTTAAAAACACCTGTGTCTTTCTTCGCCCTTGTCGCGGTTTCATTATTGGGCCATTGTCTTACCGGTGGAAGTTCCTTTTCCAAGGATTAAAAAACTCATTTTTGTATTCTTAAAACAAAAAACTTTTCGTTTTTTTATTGCCTTTCTTTGTTACGTGAGTTACTTTGGGGCCCAGGTGAACCGAAGCAAATTAAGAATTATTTTCTTTCGAGTTGTCATAATTACTGTACTTAGTAAAGATATAATTGAAAACAGAAGTAGAGAATGTTTTTTTTTTACTTTCGTCAGATCTATCCCGAGACTAGTTTCGCCATATCACGACTCATCAGTGAGGCGAAGGAAAGGAAACACAAATTTGGACAATATACGTTGGGAACCGTCGAAAATAATATAAAAAATAAAAAAATTTTAATTTTTTACTGAGAAAATAATTAAACAAAAGTAGCTCTCTACAAAAAACTTTGACCAGTCGCAGGGATTCGGACTGAAGGTCGACCCGCCGGCATCTACCTGAATAATATTTCGCGTCTAATCGATTGTTCTTGTCTATTTAAGTTATCGATGATATACAGTGTGGCCAGTAAAGTCCGCATCATATGGGATTTTCTTTATTAATAACTTTATTTAAAATTTGACTTTGGCATCAAGTTCTGCTTCTATCGAGATGAAAATTGAGCAAAAAAAATGGTAGTCACATGATTCGCATTATCTGTCAAAATTAAATTTTTTCCAAAAAATAATTCAAAAGTGGGGTAATACTTCTGAAAATATCGAAAAAAGTTATTAGAAAAACTTTTTTTAAATGCACTTTTTAGCCCACATGCAAAATTTCAGCTTCATAAGATAATTTTGTGATTTTTACACATATTTTGTAAATTGCACCACTTTTGCAAAATAAGACTCAACGCAACCTACGTAAAACTTCTTAGTTTTGACAAGGCTTTATTTCAGATACATTTTCTTTAAAGTAGCGCCTTATTAAATGTGTATTTTTCTACAAAATCAAAATTGGGCTATTAAAATTTGGTCGCATGTGATGCAAAGTTTATTTGTTTTTGACCCTGTATAAGGTAACTTCATAAAATAAGTAATTTTGAAAACGTAGTTTGTGTCTGAAAGTAATACACCTTAATATTAAGACAAAAAGAACACAGTGTCATCAGTAAAGTGTTCATTAAGTGAAAAATAAATTTTAGTTTGACTTAACGTAAAGTTTATCTATTTTCGACGATTTAATTTAAAACCCCTTTATTTTATTTTTTTTTTACTTTCAGACACAAACTACGTTTACAAAAATACTTATTTTATGAAGTTACCTTATACAGGGTCAAAAACAAATAAACTTTGCAACACATGCGAGCCATTTTGATTTTGTAGAAAAAAACACATTTAATATGGCGCTACTTTAAAGAAAATGTATCTGAAATAAAGCATTGTCAAAACTGAAAAGTTTTATATAGGTTGCGTTGAGTCTTATTTTGCAAAAGTGGTGCAATTTACAAAATATGGGTAAAAAATCAAAATTATCTTATGCAGCTAAAATTTTGCATGTGGGCTAGAAACTGCATTTAAAAAAACCTTTTCTAATAACTTTTTCGATACTTTCAGTAATAACCCTACCTTTGAAATATTTTTGAAAAAAATTAAAATTTGACAGATAATGCGAATCAAGTGACTACTATTTGTTTGCTTAATTTTCATCTCGATCGAAGCAGAACTTGATGCCAAAATCAAATTTCGATTAAAGCTATTAATAAAAAAAATCCCATATGATACGGACTTTACTGGTCACACTGTAGGATGTCAGCGCCGAATATGATAAATTCGGTTTTAGTGAAAAGTGCACATCATAAGAATTTAAGTTTAAAACTATACAAACGGTTAAAAGCACACGAAAAACCCATATATTTCCTGAAAATGACATTGTGCGCGTTATAAACAACGTAATGCTAACGATTTATACATAAATAATTTTAAAACTTATATATTTCGTGTCTGATAGTGATCGTTTGAAAAACATCAACTATTATTTCAGGATATTTGTCGTTGGAAAGCATTGTATGCATTTATAATATAATATTACAAAAAATATAGAAAGGATAGTTTTAGCAATTAATGTTCCCCCTTAATATATTATTATTCGCTATTAAAATATCTACTATCCTTTTTCTACGACTTACTGACTTACTTACAAGCAGTGGCGTATCCAGGGGGAGGGGCAAGTGGCGCCCACCCCCTGGCATTATAAAGATTAAAAATCTAACAAAAAACAGAGGCAACACCGCTGACTTTGTGTTTTGTAAACATTATAACAAAACAATATTACAAGACCAGTCCCGGGTAAAATACCTGATTTGCAATATTTTACAATTGGGTAAGTGTTCATATACATTTCATACGATAGAATGTACTCTATAAACAGTAAATTGTAGGCTCGAGGCAACAGTACGTTCTATCTTTGCTTTATCGTCATTGGTCGCACCTATCTACTCCTAATTCGTTATCGTTACCGGGAAAATGGTTTTCGCCTAAAATTGTAAACAATTCGATGTTAATTTTGTAATAACGCGCAACCCCGTTAAGATTAAAATCTGAACATAGAAAAATGACATTTTGAAATAAATGTATGTAAAAACTCGATATTGCCCCAAAACATGCAAAGGATCGGCTGTGCTCTGTGCGGTTGTTTCTGAAATCGCGCTTACAACGTTGTCACATTCTCTATTAATATTGTTGGGTAACATTCTATTGTATAGTGGATTTCACCTTAGTTTGTAATGCTTTGACGTCTCTCTTGTCAAACATATTAGCCAACATGTGATTTTAAAATCCCTAATTCTATAAATGGCCTTCAAGCACGGGCATTGGCTAGATTAACAAGAGATGGATATATAACTGACCATATAGTTACATGTACATGACGAAGATGCACACTACACAGTTCAATACGTTGCCCTTCAATGAGCTCAAACTCGTCAAAAGCACAGCATCGCTCGTATATGCCGTTAGTATGTGCATCTTTGTCTTACGCATTTGCTCTCGCATATCTCTTTTCGTACTTCATTAATTCGATTGTCTCATCGCGTTCTTTAAATATCACAGAGCCGCATTGGGACACACCGCGCACCGCGTGCATTCAGTTGTTAATTCTTGATCGTTCGTGTTATTGCTTTTGGTATTTTTCAGACAGCATTTTGCTTATATTTTGTGCGTATTAGACTTTTTGGTTTTAAACTGCCGGACTGTGTGTATCTGTGACGTGTTTCTTTTTATGCAAAAGTAGGTAAATAATTATTAATGTCTCGGACGGTGACGACGACATCGACAGCTTGTCAGATGAAGACCAAAAATAATAGGGAACTTGCAACAAAATTAAATTTGAAAACCACAGTGAACCATTATGCTAAAATAGGTTTTACATACAGTTGTATTGAAGAGTGCTTGAGGTATCTGTTCTGCAAACGCATGGACAAAAATCTTTTTTTGTAGTATCTACTTACTTTATTTTTTCTTTATTCAAAAAAAAAATACCTAATTCGATAACATTACAAACTTTTGTTGTTTTATTATAAACCAACGAAAAGTTAGACCTATTGTAAACTTCAAACTCTTTAGAACCTAGCCTAAAGAAAAACATATCTACCCGTGAATAAGAAAATAAAAAAGTAAACAATAAGTTATTAAATATAATATATAGATTTTTTCAACTTAACACTGCATGGTCTAAAATCAAATTAAAAAACAAAATAATTCTTTAATAAAAAAACGTAGTTAATTATTGATGATACTAGAGTCACGACTGCCCCTTGTATATTTTTTATTGTACTAAATTAAGAGTGTGTTTTTACCAAAATAACAGCACTTTATTATATTATGAATAAAAATTAAATGGAATTGTTTTTCTGATATTCTATCCTATTTCCATTCCCCTTCAGTGTTTTTTTTTTGAAATATCTTAAAAATTGCTTGGGTACTTCTCGTTTCCATCCATAATTACAACTACAAATAAATTGACCCATGTTTACACATAATTTTGAAGTCCGGCCCTGGCCAATCCTTAAGTTCTGTAAAAAGAAATGTTATAAATGACATGTGTCAGCGGCGGCCATTAAAAACTAAGGTGAAATCCACTATAGCGGCCGAAAGCAGACTTTTATTTTTCGTGAATAATCTTACCCGTTGACGTGAGCGGCAACGCGGCCGAAAACGATTCACGAAAGTAATTTTACATAAATACAATCGCCAAGCAGTTCATTAATATGTATGTAAATCCCTTTGGTACGTCATTTACACACCTCACGGGGAAATTACTTTTACCGATTGGACTCCGGTGTGATATAAAATGGTCACATTTCTCTTTTTTACAGTTTTTTTATTTAAAATGAAAAGACGTTTCCGGTAATGGACATAGAAACGAAATAACAAGTTTTTAAGCGATATTGATATCTAAGGCAGATCGAGAAGGATTAAACTATGACTTTTTTAGAATTTAAAGCTTAGATAGGAATGTGCAAGCGACTTTTCTGATACCCTTGTAATATAGCAAATTCAAGCTATACCCTGTTTCTGGTCAAGTAGTTTTTACGTTTACCGATGTACATTTTTTTAACACATTTTCAGAAAAGTTAAACATTTTGCAAATTGTATCAAATATTACGTATCATTTTGTTTTTTAAATAAATGTAATTTTAAAGTTTTTTTAAACAGTTTTAATGATTTTTGAGATTTAATAGAATTTTCCAAATTATTATATTCTATCAAACCCTTATAAAAAATAGATTTATAAGCTAATGTTTTAGACACTCTATTCACAAAAAAATTTGATTAGTTCTTGTTTTATAATCATCATGGTCATAATTAAAAGAACAATTTTTTTTTAAACAATCAGGCAATAAATTATTTTTAATTTTATGTATAAAGATACATACTAAATAAAAAATTAAATTTCTAACATTCAACCCATCTAAATTTTTCAACATAAAATTAATTTTTGTATATTTGTCACAATTTAAAATAATCCGCATTGCCTTATTTTGTAAAATTTGTTATTTGTCAAATATTTCCTCACTAGCACAATATAAAATGGAAGAACAATAAAGAAAATGTGGTAATATTATAGCATTAAATACAGTTTTTTTAGAAAACAAACTTAAATTAGAACTGATTCTTTTAAAATAACCTACTTTTCCGGCAATCTTCGATATAAGACTTTCAAAATAATTTTAAAATTTTAATTTTGAATCAATGATTATCCCTAAATATTTAAAACGGTTTACTAATTCCAATTTTTCACCATCAATTACAACATTTATATTTTGGCAATTTAAATTATTACCCATAACCATACAGTTAGTTTTTGAAATATTTAATTTTATTTAATTTACTTTTAGCCCATTTAATAATATATTTATTTCAGAATTTAGAGTATTTAGAGACCATCAAAAATATTTAAAACATTAATGTAAATTAAGGAGTCATCAGCAAACATTTGTAACTTACACATTTTTAAAACTAAAGGCATATCGTTGATGTAGAAAATAAATAATATTGGACCTAGTATACTTCCTTGAGGAAGGATATTATTTAGTTTTTTATTTGAATATGTTTTTTGTGACCTGTTACTTCAATAATTTTTAAACCATTTATAAACGTTTCCGCGAATACCATACTGATACAATTTACTCAATAATCTAGCCCTGTCAATTGTTTCGAATGCCCGCTTAAAATCAAAAAATACATCTTAACATTTTCCCCTTGATCAATGGTTCTCTTCCACGTCTCAATCACACATTGAATGGCCGTCTCTGTCGAGTACCCTTTTTGAAAGGAAACAAAAGTTTTGTTGGTATCAATGAATTCTAATAACTGTTCATATACGACTTCTAATAATTGAATAATGCAAAAAAGGTTTCACCCTGTATCTCTTTAACGGTGGATATTTCATCATAGAAATTATTTTTCATAAGTCTATAGTTGTTGTATCGCCTCTTAACTATGGGACACCCTGTAGAGAGTCTAAAACGTCGACCTATGACAATATCTCGCGATAACAAAATAACAATACTGTTAGGAATGTACAAAAGTCCAGTCCAATAGTCAATAGTACTTACAGGTTAAATTTTAAACCTCAATTTTTGAAGTCGGCTGAAAAGGGGTTACTTTACTTCAGCTTCAAGCTTCAAACTTAAACTGTATACAGTGTGTCCCCGGATGGAGTTGACAAGAGGAAATATATCTTTATTATTGATTTTGAGACGAATAGTTATTCTTTATAAATAAATCTGCTTGTCGAGAAAATTAATTTACTATATAAAAATTTTAAAACAAAAATTAGAATTCAGATTTCAAATTTTGTATTTAGGCTTTATTTTGGATTATAAACAACTTTGTTTTATAAGCATTTTGTCTAAAATAATAAATAAGGGTACTTCTCTATTAAAGCATTTTCAAGTTTTCTTAATTTATCAACACCTCACATCTGATCTGAAAATTTTTATATGGTAAATTAATTTTTTCGACAAGCAACATTTTTTATAAGAAATAACTTTTCGTCGTAAAATCAATAATAAAGATGTTTTTTCTCTTGTCAACTCCATCGGGGGACACACTGTATATTCTATGCGATATGACGACGTGCGGCATTCGGATTACGTGGAAAACAAATTAATCTAATTAATTATTATGCTTCAGACATCGCAACTGGTCCTTGATTTCGTCAACCGTTAAAATTGGCCTTGCGACTAAGGGGAAAATTTTAATGTTAACCCGGAATGTTAATAAAACAAGAAAGTTATGTGCAAAATATTTATGTGAAATATAAGGAATTTTGTAATTTTACGGGCGTTCAGCCTTTATTTTGTCAATTTTCCACGCATATGTATAGTCGTAAAAGCTGTACCTAAACTCAAGGGTTTTACACCGCCACCAATGAAAACGAACCGGGCCTATAAGGAGAAGCAATATTAGCTGTTATTTCTGTTCTCGCTTTTCTCGTAGAGGAAATATTGTAGTCGCAAAGAAAAAGCTGGGGGCTCCAATCATTGTCCACATTTACCTAAGTATAAAACATGTTTACTATTGGGCCACCATGGACATCTACATAACAGTAAATAATTAAAACCGAAAATCCAATACTATACCGGGTGTTTCTCAAAATACGTTCACCCCTATAACTTTTCTGTATTTAGATATTAAAATGAAATTTTGAGATTATGCATATGAGATGAGTCTGCATTTATTGGCATTTTATAAAACATACAATCTTGCGGCTTCAGAAGAATTTTTCTGGTCACTCCAAAAATTTGGAGCATATCAATTTGTTCATTTCTAGTAAAACTAACCATTTTATCTGATTTGCAATGTAAGTTTAATAAACGAATGACATTACAATTTTAATTTAAAACCATATTGGTTTTCAGAACCGTTCCATACTTTTTCAAAGCCGCCTTTTTTCTCTAAAAAAGACAGCCCCTTCAAAATTTGCTGCCAGATTTGCATTTCATAGATATTTCATTTCATAATTAATTTAATTTTTTTATATCCTGAGAATTTAACTTCGTTAAGTGAAGAAGAATTATACGTGAAAGCGTGGAATTTACAAACGATATACCATAAGACTTTCCTAGTCAAATTTTAAGCTTTAGAAAGGCACTTGAAGAAGTATTTCAAAATTAAAAACACTGTATGAACTTGCGGGTCATTTATTAATAAAAAATCAGTGTGTTCTTCAAATTTTCAGATGTATCTAGTGCAGTGATGTTATTTCTAACTTTACCAGTTAGTGTGGCATCAGCGGAACGATCTTTTTCCAAACTTAATACGTCGATTGCATAGACAATTTACCTTTAGATACCTACAGCTTATCTCCTGCGCAAACAAAAGTTACGTTTTATGGGTGAAAAAATACGTCCGAGCGCATGACTCGTCGGTCAGCTGTCTTCATTCGGGGAACCTTCGTGCATGCGCACAAATCTCGTGTTATCGGCCGTCCTACTTTATCGACAATAATCGACGCCCTCAAGAATACTCTCCAGAACCGGCTCGGCCGCCATTGTTGTTGTTGTGTTTTAAGGTTTCTCTTCTCTGCGGATTCCTTGTAGTTTTCTAAAGTTTTCAGCTATCGGATCGGCTATCGTGGATTGTGGGACTGGTGTTTAATATTTATGGATTTCTGGTTTTTGTGTAGTTTAGTTAGTGAATTGTGTTTGTGCTTTTAGTGACTCGGATTGTAATATAAACAATGACTAGTACTAGTTGCAGCCGTTGTATTATGCCCAAATAGGGGTAAAATAAACCCTTTATGGTGGCATATGAGCAAGAATTTAAATTTTAAAGCCCGGACCTGTCTATTTTTCCATTCGTCAAACGATAATGTTGCAGTGCGCATGTTTAATAGTTCCCAGTTTTGTTTACATGCGCGAGGCCATAAAACTTAGAGTTGTGTAGTTCGCGAACGAACTAGTTCAAAAGATCGAATCTGACAACTGAACTAAAAGATTCAATCAGTAATTACTGAGAGATTGAAACAAGGCGAACTAAAGTCTAAACGGAATGTACTACGCAAGCGAGAGCGAGACGACCGAGATTATAGGTTTTGTCACCTGACCGACCGATGCATGCCGCGATGATTTCAGACTATTTCGGTATTGAAATGAATAAAAAATATTGTCGGTGTCTACTGTATTTTTTGGTAATTTAATATACAGTATGTCTCCGTAAGTTTGCATCATATGGAAAACTTTTTTATTATTCATTTTACGAAAAAAAGTTATTCTTCATAAAAAGCTCTGCATGGTCTAAAACCTAAAATGTAACTATTAAATATCGAAATTTTCCAGTCATATACGAGGTTTGTCAAAAAATGTGAATTTTTTCCAAGAATGTGAATTTTTCCCAAGAGTAAAGTACCTTTATTTTTGATATTATCAAAAATTGTTATTAAAAAAAGTTGATCAGAACTAAAAACCACGTCTAAATATGCAATTATACTTATTTATGTTGAAAAATTATTTTATTAATTTATTTTTAATTATTTATTTTTTTAATTATTTAATTAATTAAATGCGTGTTATTACATATTTAGACGTGGTTTTTACTTCTAATCAACTTTTTTTAATAACATTTTTTGATAATGTCAAAAATAAAGGTACTTTACTCTTGGGAAAAATTCACATTCTTGGAAAAAATTCACATTTTTTGACAGACCTCGTATATGACTGGAAAATTTCGATATTTGATAGTTGCATTTTAGGTTTTAGAAAATGCAGAGCTTTTTATGAAGAATAACTTTTTTTCGTAAAATGAATAATAAAAAAGTTTTCCATATGATGCAAACTTACGGAGACATACTGTATAATTTAAATTTTAAAATATTTCTTTTACTTCACTATGCCAGTATAAATCAGTGAACTAAATGAACTAACGAACTAGTCTTTTGAACTATTCACTTTATTGAACGAGAACGAAAGATTGAAATCGGCAAAGTGAACTAAACTTCCCAGCACTAATAAAACTGCCACATTCGTGATTATTGTTTGTTTATCTAAAGGTAAATTGTCTATGGTCGACTGCCATGAGATGCACATGTGGCTTCTCAAACTTTTTTACAATATGGCCGTGTAAAGCCACGATGGCATCTCATGCGACTCGATTTATTTGAGCCGCGTGAAGCCTCGCGGAATGACATTTCTCTTAAAAAGTGAGAATCGCACCAAATAAATCCAACGGCAATTTTCTAATTACGTTTTGTGTGTTTCTTTTCGGCAAAGTCCCGGTTATTATTTGTCAATTGAAATGTGGCGACAAGAAGATTACCGCGCGGATTCTCCTTTATATTATTAGGGTCCGGCCTGGCCGACCCTTTTATTATCTATATCTTTATATTGGGTTGAAATCGGTTATGGTGCCATAAAGATGGCGAATATGGGTCATATTCGGGATAATTTCACTGGATCAGATTAAATAAGCGCGTTTAAAGTCGGGGTCTTGTTTTAATGAGAGGATTAACGCTGAGCGTGCGGTTTTTTATAGATATATTGTAACCAGATACCAGACCTATATATGTATACCGGGTGTCCGCGGAAGGTGGCTCGCCCCTCTAACTTTTTTGTTTTTCAAGATAATGAAATGAAATTCGGGGGATTTGTATACGACATAAAACTGCATTTTTTTACAGGTGACTTAACATTATATAACATATGACATTCTAATACAACGATGTGTCACTTGTCACTTTTTGTCACCAAGAAAATATTTTTTTTCCAAATTTACTGTTTTATCTAGAGGGCTATATGAATACCTATTATATTAATCACTTATTTCAGTTCTTTAATCTTGGGAAAAATACAATTTTACTATTTTTGATCCAATGCTATGTGCTAAGTAAAATTTTTATCTTTAAAGTTGTATAACTCATTTTTTTTAATGGCAACATGGTGGCTCGTCGGGTTTAGAAAAAAGAGGATTTTATTACGATTATTTTGATACCATACTCTATTACGTTTTAGAAAAGCTGCGATTAAAAACTTTAAAAAGTTAACTTAGAACTTTCCTAAAATGAAGCATATCTTTTGAGAATAAATTTAGATATAAATGCATCAAGTAGCCTATGACCAGCAAAACAGATAAAACAAAATCATGCCTTGAAGAAAATTGAAATGCCAACAGCTTCTGCCAAAGTAAATTAGTTTGTTCTTTAAAAAACATGGAAAATAATAGCTTTACAAGGAGTGAAAAAGTTGATATATTATTAGTGTTTGGAGAATGTAGAAATAATTCAACCGATGCTGCACGACTTTACGCACAAAGATATTTTAATCGGCGTCATCCAACCCGGCACTATTAGGTACCCAAAACTGGTTCCGAAAATGCGTAATGAGCCTGACAATAATAACATATTAACTTTTTCACTCCTTGTAAAACTATTATTTTCCATGTTTTTTAAAGAACAAACTAATTTACTTTGGCAGAAGCTGTTGGCATTTTAATTTTCTTTAATGCATGATTTTGTTTTATCAGTTTTGCTGGTCACAGGCTACTTGATGCATTTAAATCTAAATTTATTTTCAAAAGGTGCTTCATTTTAGGAAAGTTCTAAGTTAACTTTTTAAAGTTTTTTAATGGCAGCTTTTCTAAAACCTAATAGTGTATGGTATCAAAATAATCGTAATAAAATCCTCTTTTTTCTAAACCCGACGAGCCACCATGTTGCCATTAAAAAAAATGAGTTATACAACTTTAAAGATTAAATTTTACATAGCACATAGCATTGGATCAAAAATAGTAAAATTGTATTTTTCCCAAGATTAAAGAAGTGAAATAAGTGATTTTAAGGTATTCATAGCGCTCTCTATAGATAAAACAATAAATTTGGAAAAAAAATATTTTCTTGGTGACAAAAAGCGACAAGTGACACATCGTTGTATTTAGAATGTCATATGGAGTCAAAAATAGTAAAAATATACCAGGTGTCCATTTAAAAATGGAAAGTTTATGTCACTTCCGGTTAAACCGGAAGTTCCATAATGTTGAGTCACCTGTCAAAAAATGCAGTTTTATGTCGTATACAAATCCCCCGAATTTGATTTCATTATCTTGAAAAACAAAAAAGTTAGAGGGGCGAGCCACCTTCCGTGGACGCCCGGTATAGGTATTTATTGCAAACACCACACCCTTGCCGTGCTGTTTTCCATTATTTTTACCCTGTTAATAAATTAAGGTAAAATTTTAAATATTGTTATACAGGGTTGCCCAGAAGTCCGGAATAAAAGTAATATAGCCTTAACCTGTAACTTTTGGGGAGAACGCTCGGACACGTCAATTTAGTTTTATATATGCTCACATTTTGACGTTATTCGTTTGTTTTTTATAGATATTTGTTAAAGATATGACGACATCGATCTTTTTATTAAATGGAAACATAGCTTGTGATCCATCATTTACAACTGTTAAATTTTTTAAAAAATATCTATTTAAATAAGCTGAAATGATAAATCATTGATTTTTTTACCTTTCAAGGTAATAAATCTTTATTGTTTCACGTTCTGACATTTTGTGACTTCAGTCCGTATTAACGGGGTTTAATATAAGTAATTTCCATAATACCCCAGCCGATAAGAAAAAAGTTCCAACTCGTATGTGGCCGTCCCGCCCGACAGACTTAAGCCCCCCTATCCTAAAAGTTCGTTCACAACTACAAGTAAATTCCATAACGCGTAACGATACTAACTGAAAGCCAAGCTATTAACTATTCAAATATTCGTAGAGAAAAGGAAATTTTAACAGGAATCCTAGGAAACTATGAGTTATAGTTTCACCCCTGTTAACCCTTTAGGTATTTTAAGTGAATGAATAGTTTCCACAGCATGTCGAGTTTGTATAACATTGTTTGGTAACTAATAAATGTTCTGAGGTATGTGCGAGTGTGTAAAATCTCCTTCATTGTTATGGCAGGGGTTATTTTGAAAGCTGGGAAGGCGTGCGGAAACTATGATTTTCCTTTGCGCTAAATGCAAGTCGTTACGGCTTTTTAATCGACGAAAAAAGCCGTGTGTATGTCTGGATAATAATTATGACACAACAGGTTGGAAAATTTAAATGAAAAAAATCACCCCGGGCGTAAAACTCCCGCTAAACTTATTATTCCCCCAACTTTACGACAATTGTAAATGTGTTCTTAAGTAAGGAGTCTTGTAACTTCAACCTCTCAAATTGCTCGAGTTTTAAGGTTATCGTATTTTAAACGGACAATTTCGGAATAAAGTAACAGAAAACATTCATTGTGTAACTGGGTGGGAAAAGGTATACTTTTTTATAGGGCCAACGTGGGATTTTTATAGAAAGTGTAATACGATAGAATGTCCTCTATAGACAGTAAGACGTCTGCCGTGAAAAGGTGTATTGGAAAAATTATATACAGGGTTGCCCAAAAGTCCGGAATAAAATTAATATAGCCTTAACCTGTAACTTTTGGGGAAACCGCTCGGACACGTCAATTTAGTTTTATATATGCTCACATTTTGATGGTATTCGTTTGTTTTTTATAGACATTTGTCAAAGATATGACGACATTGATCTTTTTTTTAATGGAAACATACAGCTTGTGATACATCATTTGAAAGTCAATATCTTGTACAGTATGCTCATAAATTTTGGCCCGATTCTGTTAAGCTATTTCAAAATGGCGACTGTTAAAAGTTTTTTAAAAAAATCTTTATTTAAATAAGCGTGAATGATAAATCTTTGATTTTTTTTAAAAACTTTTAACAGTCGCCATTTTGAAATAGCTTGACAGAATCGGGCCAAAATTTATGAGCATACTGTACAAGATATTGACTTTCAAATGATGTATCACAAGCTGTATGTTTCCATTTAAAGAAAAGATCGATGTCGTCATATCTTTGACAAATGTATATAAAAAAACAAACGAATAACGCCAAAATGTGAGCATATATAAAACTAAATTGACGTGTCCGAGCGTTTTTCTCAAAAGTTACAGGTTTATTCCGGACATTTGCTCAACCCTGTATATTGTATTTTTATGCAATGAAGTGTCACTTTCCAGACTGGTACGTACCTATATATTATATATAGGATAAATAAGATTTCCCCTGACCTACATGGGAAATGGTATTCAAATATTCTCGTCTTGAAATGCGAATTTCTAGTTAAAAAGTGTCCGAATTTTAAATTCCTCTCACGTCCCTGTTTATTGAGTGCCGGCAAAATCTAATATAGGTATCGTGACAATAGAAAAGACTGACATGGCGTACGCTGGAAACTCGCTCTGAATAACTTTTCCTCTTTTCGGTTACACTCTTGTTCTTTTTGTTTTTGCTTCGACAACAAACTTGTCGGGAAAATATTTTCAAAATTATTCGGCGGTGTTGCTAAACAAGACAAGACTAGACATCATTCGGTGAAATATTTGTCAGAATATTTGTATACAGGATACAGAGGCAGTGTTGCCAGGTCCGAATTTTTTTTCCCTAGATAATTTCTTAAACATTCCCCAGATTTTCCCCAGATCTTTTAATTTGAAAACGAAGAAAAAATATACTTGGAAATAAAACATATCTCTACTTAGTTAACATTTTTTCTATAAATAAAAATCAAGCCACTTTTATGGTTAATTTTTTATTTAAAAAAAATTGTGTGTGCTTAAGACCACACGACAGAAGTGAAAACTTCAACAAGGTGAAATTAATAATATCGAATAAATATATTTCCTAAAATTGAACAACCCTTGAAAAAAATGCCAGAACATACCTGAGACGCAACAAGTGTCTATCTTGTGATCTTAAACACACAAACAACGCACACTGTTTCCACGTCGATACTGAATGCGACTGCATGCTCTTTCATATAACGTTCATTCGGGTCAGTTCGGATTGAATATAGGAGTCGAATTCGAGCGTAACACAGCCAAGCTTAGACGCCGAGCGTTACGCGTGACGTGACGTGACGGCTCAGTTTAATTCAGTGCCCACAAAAAGTGCTAAACGCGCCTAAAGAAGTTTTCACTTCAAAAATAATATATTTTTTACTCAACAATAATACATTTAATACAAGATAAATACATAGAAAATAAACAGGTCATACAGGGGCGTGCAAACCAGACCCTGCAGTGCGGGAGGGCCCCGGAGTATAGAGGGGCCCCGTATGGCCCCGTTATATCTGTCTTGAATAACTTTACTTTACTAACTTTGTTTATTCCTTTTTATTATAGATTAAGAAATATAAATATGTATTTTATAAACACGTGTTTTTTTCCTGTTTTAAAAAAATTCTAAGTATGATCGGGGGCCCCGTAAAAAAATTTGCGGGGGGGCCCCAGAAAAATGTTGCACGCCACTGAGGTCATAGGTATTATTTGACTTATCAACTGCCGTAAATTTGGTTGTTTAGCTTAGTCACTATTAAGTCGGTATCAATCTTGTAATCAAAACAGTTGTTGTGTTTTGTCAAATTTTTAGTGTAAAATACCAGCGAACGAGTTTCTCGTTTATATCTTGAGAGTAAGGTTTATAGTAAATTATACCTCCCTCAGATTTGCTAATAGTAAATCGGACTTAGGATAAATAGCGTTCTTGCCATGGGTCAATCGATTTCTAATAATATTTTAAGTGATTGCTTATTATATTTTTTACAAATATCACAAAATCAAAGAAGTATAAAAATTCCCTAAATTATAGAAAATTTCCCTTTTTCCCTACTGATTGCAGATTTTCCCCAGATTTAGGGAAATTTCCCTAGCAGTGGCAACACTGTACAGAGGGTGTCTAAGGGACCATACATCAACAGGAGATGGTCATTCCCGCGTAATTTTTTTATTGAACTTGCATGGTTAACCGGATATACAGTGTGACCAGTAAAGTCCGCATCATATGGGATTTTCTTTTATTAATAGCTTTATTCGAAATTTCACTTTGGCATCAAGTTCTGCTTCGATCGAAATGAAAATTAAGCAAAAAAATAGTAGTCACGTGATTCGCATTATCTGTCAAATTTAAATTTTTTCCAAAAAATAATTCAAAAGTAGGGTTATTTCTGATTGTATCTCAATAAATATGTATATCCCAGTTAAATAAAATATCTCAAATCTACTTGGGCCAGGGGGGGGGGGGGGCGAGCGCCCCCTCTTGCCCCCCCCCCCCCTCCCCTTCGGACGCCCTTGAGCGTCTCCGAAAACGTTCTAAAAACCATTTGGGTCATGTGCCCCCCTTAGTACCCGCTGATATTATACCTACTGTTTTGCGTTAACCATAAAAGGAAATACAAACTTTCCCACCCACCACAGATAAAATAATATAGCACTACTCAGAAACTGTGACTGCCCTCTCACGGTTCGAACACGCACTGTTAGCGACAAATATGTATACTAAATCAATAATAAGTAAGAAGAAACCCGCACAAAACCTTCCAAACGGCCAGATTGCAGTGAAAAGAGCATTCCCTTCGATCGGCTTATGTTCGGTCTCTCTACCAAAGATGGCGCTAGGCCATCAGTAATCAGAATAAAAGAGATTAGCAAGTGCCGACAATACAAGAATCCCAAAAATTTTAATTCTGCACTTCTGCAGTTACTTTTTATAGGTGAGTAAATAGAAAATTTTTTTTTTTTTGTAGGTTGGGAGTAAACTATAGTATAAAATAGTAGCAAGGCATGATACTACCATGGTAGCAAGGTACAACACGTTCACACAATTTAAAACATCATCGTAATTTTATTATCGTACCTATTAGAAATTAGATCCTGATTTTTTTAAATGCTCGTAGATTTTAACACTTTCTTCAGTAAACTACTAACCCAACTGACAAGGCTACCAATCGCCAGCAAATTTGACACTAAACTAAGTCGACAAACTAAATTTCCCCTAGGAATCGTCTGGAACAGCCATATTCCTTTATGCGTGTTAGTTTCCGGTCATTGGGGTCATTTTCTCAAATCTGGACTTTTATGTTTTTGGTTTTATGCTTTCTAAGGGACCCAAATGACATCCGAGGTCCAGAGGTCCTGTAGGATTGAATGAGATTGCAAAGGGATCATGTTGTTATAGAAAATAAAATTATTATAAAGGATTCTGCATAGCAAGGACCGCGGGAAAAATTTTCTTGGCTTCGTGGATTTTAAAATTGCCCCTATTCTCTTGTAGACCAGGGTCGATAATTTTTGAAACAAAAAAAAAATAATAGTAGGATGAAACCCATTGGAAAAGGAAGAGAACATAACAAAAATGAAAGGAAAAATAATTTACGGGCGATCCAGGGTCGGGAAGTGAAAGGGGGTGAGTTTTTAAGGGTAGAAAACGATTTATCTCGATTTCCGGCAAAACTACAAGTCCTATCGAAAAACGTTAAATGGCAAAGTTGTAGGTAATAAAAAGATCTACAACTTTTGTATTTACACTTTTTTTACATAACCTCAAAATTTATGTGAAAAATTCATCGATCTTTTTATTACCTACAACTTTGCTACTTAACGCCTTTCCATAGGACTTGTAGTTTTGCCGGAAATCGAGATAAATCGTTTTCTACCCTTAAAAACTCACCCCTTTCCACTTCCCGACCTCGGATCGCCCGTAAATTATTTTTCCTTTAATTTTTGTTATATTCTCTTCCTTTTCCAATGGTTTCATCCTACTATTATTTTTTTTTCACTTTTTACCATTTTCAAAAGCTTCAGCCCTGGTCTATTGTACATACAATTTACAAGTTAGTATTTTTTCGCAATTGACATATTTTCGTTCTTGCCAGGAAACTAAAATCAATTGGTTTCGTGAAAATTATATTTTTCTTCTTATTCTTATCATTGAAATAATAATAGAGGAAAAACATGCACGGGTGGGTTGGGTACTCTGAATGCTGATGGTTCCCCAAAACTATAAATTGTTCCCACTGACAGTAGAATCTACTTATTAGGATTCATAGTGCCGAAAATCGTAAGTCAATCATCAAAAAAGCTATTTAAATTATTCATAATTCCAAAAGAGCCGCTGAAATATGTTTCAGGCTGACAGGATGTTTTTTCATGTATTTATGGACCAGTGGCGTTCAGGAGCCATTTTGTAAAAGTAAACTTATTAATTAATTAATAAACGAACCAAATTTTCGTTTTTGTGTTCATTAAAAGGGCGTTTTGATTCGTTAAGGTGGGAGTCTCAACATGCTTGCCATCCTATAACCAATTTCGCGTAGATTTATTTATTTTTTCTAACTTTTACACAAAATTTAAATAAAATCAATATCGTCTTCATATTCTATAGGTAATAAGTATTAATTAACATGTTAAAAAAATATCAAGGAATTTCATAAGTTATTTAAGGAGAATTGTATATCGAAAAATATCGGTTAAGAATTTTTTTAACGGTATTATGTCATTGTTCTTTCACTATACAATTCTCCCCAAATAAGCAATGAAATAAATTGATATTTTTGTAATATATCAGATATTCGCTAAATAATGTGCAGACGATATTGATTTGATTTAAATCTTAGTCAATAAAATAATAAACTAAGAAAAACAAGGCGAAATAGGTTATAGGTTGGTAATAAATTGAATGACGTTGATAATTCCACCTTAATTTATGAACTAGAGTAGCAGAAAGGACATGCTTAAAAAAACATTGTTTATAGAGCGCATTATATTTTCTATTATATACCTACCTAATATATATGTCTTCGAACACTTATCTACTTATAAAACGAACAATTTGGCACTGTTGACTGTAAAGTTAAATTTTTGCTTAGCTGCCAGCCAACAACTTTTCTTGAATCGTTATTATGCGTCGCTAAAGCAATGTTAAATTCCCAATACTTTATAATAGTTTTTAAATAAAGTGTATTCTAATCCTTTCCGTCTATACGATTGGTAAAAGTGAACGTTGTTGTACATAGATAGATAACCCGATATAGTTGACATATTTTTCACGATACGCCCATGTTCTTTATGAGAATTAATAATTAAAATGAAGCCAAGGAATTATATTTATACACAAGACATGCACAAAAGTCGTTAGAGTCTCGTATAGTTATAATAAAAATGATCGATTTGACGTGGAAACGACTAGGGCATTCTTTTCGTATCCTTAAATAAAACATATCTTTAAAATTTTATGGTATAGTAACTACAATTATATTTTACTTAATAAAAACTGAACAATCAATAATCAAAAACGAATTTTATAACTATCACTTTTACGGGCTTGATTTGTGGTTTGATTAATGTGGGGGGGGTTATTGGGAAAAATGCAAAACACAAATTTTAGCTTACCGGGTGAACATATTATTTTTCGCCTGAAAGTATATATTTTTACTAACAATACAGGTAGTTTAAACACTATATAGATTGGCACACCCCTAATTTTACCTTTCACAATGGGGCAAGCCGATGATTTAGAATAAATCCTCGGACAATGTCGGTCGTTTAGGTTTTTATTTATCAAATATGAATTTTTTTTTATTTCCTGCCCGAGTTGTAAATAAATTATACTTACATAGTAAAAACTTTATCTGATTTAGTTTTAGCCGATAGGTACTATACCTATATTAATAAAACAAGGTGAAATAGTGTATCGTTTTAAGAGCACAGGTTTGCCAAAAAATTTTACCGTTTTAACCCATTTTTTTAATGGAGTTACCTGTCCTTTTAAATTGTAATATTATGGTACGTTCTTATTTTAATTTTTTTTGGTTTCTATATGTAATTTTTATTTACAATTTATATTTATTCGTATGCAGTTTGTAAAGTGCAAAAAATGTTTGTATATTATTTTATTTTCTTAATACAAAAACAGTTCATACTTAAAAGAGTTAACAAATTAACGGTCTAGAAAGGTGTCTTCACTATCACTAAATTCGAAGGACT
Source organism: Polydrusus pterygomalis (assembly GCA_963969555.1). Taxonomy (NCBI): domain Eukaryota; kingdom Metazoa; phylum Arthropoda; class Insecta; order Coleoptera; family Curculionidae; genus Polydrusus; species Polydrusus pterygomalis. Next base: position 1,068,615 of record OZ018382.1, on the reverse strand, counting down.
CATCTGTGGAGTCAACTGAAATAATAAGTGGTTCTACCATTTCTTCCATCGGGTTGTCTAAATCCCACATTTTTTTTCCTCCTTTATTTCATTACATCTTTTGTACTGGATGTCCTTCGTTAACCCAGGTTTCGTCTAAATAAAAAATGGTCCTTTTTTCATTTCTATATCTTTTCATATCTCTTAGCTACTGTCGTCTCCAAAATATGATATATTCTCTATTCAATAACATTGACTTTCGGTTGTGTTTTTCCCAAGAAAAATTTAATTGATGTAACATTTGCCACAATTTTTTTTCTGCCTACGTTGGGTAAAGTCTCGTCTTCTTTTACTACTTCATTTAAAATTTTATCTAATGTTGGGATCTCTCTATTGAAATAAAAATTATGCACTTTTCTTCTTATCACTTGAAGTTGGAAATATTCTATGACATTAGCCACCTACCTGTATACCTATACCTATGCAATAATAGATAATTTAATTACTTAAGATCAGGTACCTACCTGTTATTGTTACGCTTATGGTTTATTGAGGTTTTACGACTCATGACCCTCAGCTGTGCTGTCAGGCTTTGTGTTACTAAAATATAACGGTTTGATAATAACAATTTTTGTTCGGGAGTCATGACTTTTCCTAGTACAACAACAAAACCATGTTTATCTAAATTTTCGTCACCTCTCACCAACTGCACTGCGCAATAAACTTTTACGATACATTTTATCTTTCCGCTAAAAACTATTGACGCTTGAGCGATACATTTACTTGGTTTTAATCACACTTCCTTGATTACTTTGTCGTTTATCAGTATAATTAAATAAAATCGGTCAAGGGAGATGTTCTAAATAATTATCAATAAAAATCGTTATGAAGAGTATAATATTTGCCTATTAAGAGCGCGAAAACTTGATGAACTTGCAGGGACGTATTTGTGTAGCGCGATTACATATAAACGTATGAATTGGGGAAAATAAAACAGCATGGCCACAACCACCTTGAGAAGAAGCCATGAAGTGACATCGGGCAACGCCGCATCAGCTGGGAGTTGCGGATCCACAAGCTATTATTATGACGCGAGGCAAAGGGCGAGTTTTTTTATTCTTTCTGATACTTTTTGTGTTTTATTGGCTCTGTTGCCAGTATATTGATATTGAAATATGTATCAAAAAGTAATAAATAGTTTTGGATAACAAGAACAACTTACCTTATTATTAAATAATAGTAATATTGCGTTGAGAAGCTGTTTTTGTTTCACTACGAGTAGATTTAATTGATCGATCAAAAGTAATATTCTATTTTACAAATTATTATCTTTTGCGTTTAAATTACAGGATTGACAATCGACTTCTGAAGTCTCAAAATTTAGTAAGCGAAATCTACGCTTGTCGTAAGAAAGTCACCTACTATCTGGGTAACTAAGAAGTTTTATGCAGGTTGCGTTGAGTCTTATTTTCCAAAAGGGGTGCAATTTATAAAATATGGGTAAAAAATCAAAATTATCTTTTGTAGCTAAAATTTTGCGTGTGGGCTGGAAACTGCATTTAAAAAAACTATTTCTTATAACTTTTTTCCATATTTTTAGCAATAACCCCATTTTTGAATTATTTTTTGGAAAAAATTAAAATTTGACAGATAATGCGAATCACGTGACTAGTATTTTTTTGCTTAATTTTCATCTCGATCGAAGCAAAACGTGATGCCAAAATCAAATTTCGAATAAAGCTATTAAAAAAAAAAGTCCCATATGATGCGGACTTTACTGGTCACACTGTATAAATGAACAAGGCCCTCACTCAGGTCCTGGAAAAACATCGTTGCCATGTACATTTCCGCGCGTTGCTTTCCTAAGAAAACATAATTTTTACATTAATTTGTTCAACTGTACTTATTTCTCACAGCGCGGTATATATCACCACAAAAACTGTTTCTAACGGTTCATTTACGTATTGCATGGGTCTATACAACCCATTGTTTAAACTCTACATTGTATGTTATATTATAATATGTTCTGTTACATCTGTTTGTTATTAAAACTTATTAATTATTATTCTTCAGATAGAATGATTAGAGAATGTACGGGACCTAAGTTTGTATTAATTTTCTTTTTGTTCGACATCGACTTTATAAATATTCATTGCTACTGGTTATCTACACTAGTATTCTTTCGGTCCTCCATTTGCTACGTCATTACCACGCTTTTATTAGCTTCACCTGTATGTTTGTAACCGACTTCTTTGAACCCGATTTTGACCCACTTAAAACGGTCAGATTTAATTTAAATTTTGTAGACTTATCAAAAGCCGCTGACAATACAATAATCTATACGCGAAAAATTCTGTCAAATTTTGACAGCTGTCAGGTATAAAACCAAGAAGCGATTTTGACGAAACAAATTATGGGGTCGTATAGTATTCGATGCGGAGACTTCGGGAAAAATAAGCAAAAAATTCTCCTGTCCAAATTTGGCAGCTGTCAATATGTCAAATCGTTTAAAAAAAAATGATATTAATAAAAAAAACTATAAGGTCGTATGTATATTGACGGTGGAAAGTTAAAAAAAATACGCAAAAAATTCTCTTGTCAAAATGTGACACCTGTCAATATGTCAGAATTATTACAATAACCGATAGTAATGAAACAAACATGGGAACATATAGATATTGTCGCTAAGAATAGAAAAAAATTAAAAAAACAATTCCACCCTGGGTTCCACCCGTCAAAATAACATTTTGACTATTTTTTCTTTTAATTTTTGTCGTTTGTTCGGGTTTGTATGTATGTTTGTTTGTAACCGACTTTTTTGAACCCGATTTTGACCCACTTTAAACGGTCAGATTTAATTTAAATTTTGTAGACTTATCAAGAACCGCTGACAATACAATAATCTAGCTCAATCTACTCAAAAAAAAAGTTTCTTAACAATAACTCAAACTAAACAATAAAAAATAAATATAGTTTAAAAAAACTAAAAAAACACGCTTTAATAATTAGGTATAATCAAACTAAAAAGCGGAAAATAAAATATAATATGTAGTTTAAAATAATTCTTGAAATTCTTAATATAGGCAGAAAATAATAATGAACGATAAACATTAGTATTATTGTGAAAAAAGCGTGGGGTGCTCGATATACGAAAAATATAGCACAAAGCGCCCCACGCTTTTTTTTTCACTATAATACTAATGTTTATCGTTCATTATTATTTTCTGCCTATATTAAGAATTTCAAGAATTATTTTAAACTATATTTATTTTCCGCTTTTTAGTTTAATTAATTATTAAAGCGTGTTTTTTTTGTTCTTTTAAACTATATGTACATATTTATTTTATAAACGGGGTGTTATAATATCACTTTTTACTGAAGGAGAGAAATTTTCATTCGTTGACAATATTTTTTGTACGGTGCATCTGACTGCACTACTTAGATTCCAGCTATTTACAGAAATGCGCAGTTAAGTGTAAAAACTGTAATATATGCTCCATTAAAAACCAGGCACTTGCAATATGCCTGAATCAATGATCGTTCGGCTATTTGCGAACATATTAACATATGCTTAGGTATAGCAACATTCGCATATGGTATCAAACTTAGATCTCATTGTAGATATACAGTAAATAAGTTGATGATTAGTACTCTAGTACCGAGCCTAAAACCTTCGACTATAGAACCTTATACAATTATTATAAGAAAGCATATTCATAATTGAAACATCACATGCTATTTTATTGCTAGGCACTTATGATTGACTTTGGGAGAGGTTCACTCTATGCGCCGAAACATTCACAAACCCAGATCCGTATGTTAATTTAATATACAGGGTGTCCGGAAATGATGAGCAAAAAATGTAGGGGACAATTCTAGACTGAAAATAAATGCTATCTCTTCCTATAACATTTTTTCGGAAATCGATTATTGACAGAGTTACAGGGTGTTAAAGTTAAATTTTATTTGCAGTTTTTTTTCAATACCTTTTGCCACGGTCATAATATTTTTACGAAATCTCGTATATGGGGCTTTTTCGGGATGAAGAATACAAATTTGCCCACCCTTTTTTCACTTTTCGTAGAGGGCGCCACATACGAACCTATACTTTAATTTGAATGGTCCCAACGTTTTTGTCCTACACTGTATGCGCATTTTGACTGAATATTTTTATTCTCCTAACCTTTTGACATAAAAAAGGTATACTACTTTTGTTTCGATAAATCTAACCGTTTTCGAGAAAAACGCTAAAATAACATTGCTTGCATGTGATGAGTACGAAGTCATTTTAATTTATTATTTTTTTATTTAATTAATTAAATTTTTTAAGAAGAATTAATTTACCCAATTGAAGAGGAAGGACGTCTCTTTGACCCTTTCATTTGAATGTTTAATTTATTGTTCTAGTAACTTAGGTATTTTAAAACTGCAAATAAAATTTAACTTTAACACCCTGTAACTCTGTCAATAATCAATTTTCGAAAAAATGTTATAGAAAGAGATAGCATTTATTTTCAGTCTAGAATTATCCCCTACATTTTTTGCTCATCATTTCCGGACACCCTGTATAGACAACAGGGCTTTACCAGGCGGTTGCGCTTAAGAAATACCCAGGAAATAGTCCCACATCAGGGACACAGGAATGTTGACAATGCTAATCTATACCCATAATACTCATCGTATTCATATAAAACATTCACCCAAAGGCGTAGGCAATATCCAATCCACTATGTAAATATTTCACACATCTTTTATTTTCTTTGATACTCATTTGTATTTTGAATTCATTTCAATGCGCGACAATTAACGAGAATTACCGGTGAAGAATTTTCGCACATGAGCATTTTAGTTAATTTGTCAGGATTTTGCATCAGGTTCTGAGATATATTCACGCGAAAACTCACCCGAAGAGGCAGTTCTGATGTCGTAAATTTCGGGGTCCTTAATCATAAATAACAAGATGGTATATGTCTGATTTTTTTAATGTTAATTTCAAAGATACGTAGGTACCCATTTGAATATCTACATAAGCACCTTGTGTTTATGTGGGAGAACGTTTTATTTTTTTTAATCGAGTCGAAGGAACGTCTGCAAAATTATTGTAGCCATAGGAATGCTATTTCAGTACCAATTTTGTTTGTTGTACCGGGTATTCAGAAGAGTAAAAGGCCAAAAAAGGTTTAGGATTATCTATGTTTTTTGACAAAGTTTTGTTCAACCTTTTCCACAACATCTTCCAGTTCCCGAACCTGGAATTCAAGCTTAAAATAAGCCAGCGCTTATTGCAAGATTTACAGTAAATGTCACTCGGATGCTTGTATCGTTGACGTGGACAAACAACAGTGAAATGTAGCATCGCGGTAGAAAATATACAGGATGTTTTTTTTTTGGAATAAATAGTAATTTACGTTACAAGTCCGGAAAATACTGTTTTTTTGGACGAGTCGACAAAAGTCTGCGAGTCCAAAAAAACTGTTTTCGGACGTGTTGCGTACACTATTTTTTCCGCAACCGTGTAGAATAACAAATCAATGAGACACATTTCTTTATTATATTTCTTTGTAGAACAAAATTTCGAACATTTTAATTCTTATTTGTTATTTGTATTAAATATTGAAATTCAAAAATAAGATAGGTACTAACAGAAACATTCTAATTCTTATTTACATTAAAATTCGAGCAATTGCTAATATTGATGTTATTCTTCCCGGCCTAGTCCGGGAAGTACGTACTTCCTGGACTAGGCACGTATATAGGTACTTCCCGGACTAGGCCGGAGAAATGCTACTTTCTCAAAGAAAACGGTTGCCGAAAAAAAATTTTTTTTACTAGTATACAGTACAATTGGCTTTTTCACTAAATTTTCATTTTTTATCCTACCGCAACACGTAAAAATATTTAAATTGTAACACTACTTTCTTTATTTTCACTTACTACCGCTAGAAGGCAGACGTTTTGCAGACTTGACAACAGTATTGAATATATATGTTAATAATAAAATGTAAATGTCTTTCGATTGTTTCGTTAAAAAGTTTTCCATGATTATTTTAAATATTTTAATGCTGTTTTTATTGCCCATTTGCCTTTAAACACGCTCCAAATTTTGTCTTTTACATAATTTTGACTAGTCCTGATAAAGTGTAAAGGTAGGCATGGAAAATGAGAAATGAAAACCTATTATTACTAATCCAACCTACATGGAACTATAAAAACAATAATTTCTTCAAATAAAATGTTAAAAATTATTGTTTGCATTTTTTCTTGCAAATTTAAACTACTTTTCGATTATGATGTCATAGTTATACCGTATGATTTGAATTTTCGGGATAAAATCGAAAAAACTGTTATTATTACAAATTGCGCCGTCTAGCAAATTTATTAGAAACTATCGTGTATAGTTGTATACGGCAATTGAAGGTACTTACTTTTCTCTTCCTAACAAGCTTAAATTCAGTAAAATCGGATAAGTCGTTTAGAAGTTACGGCGATTTTAATGTTTACACTTTCAATAGCTTCCCCCACTCTTATCAAGGTCGGTACGCCAATGAGCCTTAAACCAAAATGATGCAAAATTATCTAAGCTTTCTAATGATGTAATCAGAGTTACACCCTAATATGGGAATTTTCGGAGATATTTAGAATTAAAAAAAAATATTTTCAATTGTGCCCTCTTGCGGCGAAATGAGGAACTTAAAAATAATTTCCAGAATTTTCCCATGACCGCTTTAATAATAATTTTTTTTTTATCCCAAGTTTCTACGCTTAGTAGTTTCCGAGATATGGCCGCTCCGTACCCTTAACTGATCACGCTGTACAGGGTTTTTCCGTATATTTTGGAGCACCCCTGGAGCTTTTATTTGAAGACCTAGAAAAAACTTTAAATTACCAAAGTTGCATGATTTCTCACGAACTGCCAGAATTTATTATCGGACAAAACAAATGAACATCGTAAATTTGTTTAATAATGCCAATGTCGATTTTTTTAAATGGAACACCCTGTATATTAATTTTTTTTTAACTCCTCACTCTTTTCTGATTCCAAATATCTATATATGTTATATGTTTACTTTAGTCGTTTAGGCAAAATTGCATTTCAAAATATTGCGGATTAGAAAATCTACAGGGTGGCCCTTTAGTGTGGCAAAGTACAATAGCTCCGTTACTATTTCAAATACATTAAAAATATTAATACAAAAGTTGAAGGGCAGTAAGTGACTTATAACGTAAAATTATTTTTAACTCTATAGGGTGGCTCAAAAAAGCGGAACAAGAAAAAATGTACTTTTTTCAAATGGAACACCCTGTATATTTTTACATTTTTAAATTCCACATAAAATTACAATTATTTTTTATCAAATACATTATTAGTCTATACTTTATAGTTTCCGAGATATTGACTCTTGAAAAGTGACATTTTTGAACTTTGACAGCTTCTAACTTTCTAACACTACGTCTTAGAGCAAAACGGCTTACATGTCCCTATCTTCAATTTTTATTATCTTCCCAAAAAAATCAACTTTCAGTTAAACCGGAACAACTATATTTCCTGCTTTCGAGTAACATCCGGTTTAACCGGAAGTTGATTTTTTTGGGAAGATAATAAAAATTGAAGATAGTGACATGTAAGCCGTTTTGCTCTAAGACGTAGTGTTAGAAAGTTAGAAGCTGTCAAAGTTCAAAAATGTCACTTTTCAAGAGTCAATATCTCGGAAACTATAAAGTATAGACTAATAATGTATTTAATAAAAAATAATTATAATTTTATCTAGAATTTAAAAATGAAAAAATATACAGGGTGTTCCATTTAAAAAAAGTACATTTTTTATTGTTCCGCTTTTTTGAGCCACCCTATAGAGTTAAAAATAATTTTACGTTATAAGTCACTTACTGCCCTTCAACTTTTGTATTAATATTTTTAATGTATTTGAAATAGTAACGGAGCTATTGTACTTTGCCACACTAAAAGGCCACCCTGTATATTGGTGTGAGGAAAACATGATAGAACATAATGCTTATTCAGTAACAATAATTAATATAAATAATGATAATAATTTATGAAACAAACATATGACATATATAGATATTTGGAATCAGAAAAGAGTGTGGAGTTAAAAAAAAAATTAATATACAGGGTGTTCCATTTAAAAAAATCGACATTGGCATTATTGAACAAATTTACGATGTTCATTTGTTTTGTCCGATAACAAATTCTGGCAGTTCAGGAGAAATAATGCAGCTTTGGCAATTTAAAGTTTTTTCTAGGTCTTCAAATAAAAGCTCCAGGGGTGCTCCAAAATATACGGAAAAACCCTGTACATATAGTATTAGGGTAGAAACAGAAATCTACCATATAATAACCAATTGATTTTTATTTAATGCCATCCAGTCACCCAGCAATTAATTAAAAAAATACCCTTATATACCTAGTTTAGTAATCCCTCTCCATTTTTCCATTTCCATCCATAATCCAAGGCCATAAAATCCTTGCACAAAGGGCATTTTCTCATTGTGTAACAACCACCCTCAGTCGTCTTTATTGCATAGGGAAACTTTGACACGTGTTTTTTTCTCACGTTATGTTTTCCATAACAAATGTTTGAAGGGATACACAATAATTGTTTTGCATGTAGATTTCCGCATCTTTTCTTCCAATCGCCGAAATAAATTTGCTAAGATTTTAAACAATCATCACCGCATGTAAAATAATCCCATAATAATTTTTATCTTAAATAGTTCTATGGGGAAAAAAGTTAATTAGTTACAACTCTAACTCTAAAATAAAAAAAAAATCCAATCTATTTCCATTTAAAAACGTTTCAAATAATGTAATAAGGACGGTTGGTAGACATAATGTACCTTAATAGTATCGATTTCATAATCAAACTAATGTAGTGTACTATGATATTTATGTAAGTAATTTTTACTAGCTATGTTATTGTTAGTAGTTGTTTGTTGTTATTATCAAGTACATCATGTCTACCAACCTTTCTTTTCACATTATTTGAAACGTTTTTAAATGAAAATAGATTGGATTTTTTTAAATTTTAGAGTTAGAGTTGTAACTAATTAACTTTTTTTCTCATAGAACTATTTAAGATAAAAATTTGATACTATCAGGAAATGATAATGTTGATGGGAGGAATCGAATTTAATAAAAAAAGAGTAGTGTTACATTTGAAAAAAATACATTCCTTGAGTTATAAAAAAAACTAAAAATCTGGCAAGGTCGCAATTGTCAATTTTCAATTCAATTTTCTAAGTTATCCACCTGTACCAAAATTCATTGATTTAGCATTGGCAGTTTTGAAGAAAATTAGGCGTTCCGGTTATTTCAACTAACTCTGTATATTGAAATACGTCGTTGCTCTGTCCTCGTTGGTTCTATCCGCGTTCGTATTTTTGTTTATTATCGATGAAATTAAAAACTTGCCTTGACAAACGGAACACAACTGCACCATTGTTGTTGTATCATTTGTAAAATATAAAAGGTAACATCCTAAACAAACAAACTGGAAGGCGCTACTTATATGCCTATTTAGACAGTTGGCACCTTCTGGAATTGTATATTTTTATTTTCAATTAACTCTGATACGTTTCCTTGAAAAGTAAAAGATTTAGGCGACGAAATTTTAAGAAAATAGATATCAAAGAACTTCTTTCCACGTTACACGTATCTTTGGATATACAGGGTGTCCGGGAAAATGTGGGAAATCTCCCGTATATGAAAAAAAAAACACGTGACAAGAATACTACAAGTTCATATAAACTTCTTTCGTATCGGCCTCCTCTTCGGAGATATGGGCTCCCAAAAAGCTCCCATGGAATTAAGTTTTTGACACATAATTATTAAACCAACAGGTATATTTCAATTTTTTTTTCATATGATCTATACCAGGTAAGACCCTTCAAATTACTATCCCAGAAAGTGTTGCGAATTACTCACAGCGGCCGGGACGGACTAGCTGTGACACTAATGTGCCCATTTTTTTTACGCCCCGTATGATAAAAACTTTGGACAACGTTTTTTACATACCTTTAACTATTGACAAAAAATTAAGTACTCTTCATTCATGTCGCTAATCCTAACCGTTTTCGGAAAAACGTCATTTTATAGCGATCATGTATTAATATTAAGCAGTTAAAATGAACATTATTTTATAATTTATAGGAACAATGATGTATCGTTTATTGAAATACGCTAAATATATATGATGTAAATATGTTAAAAATTACGTTTTACCGAAAACGGTTAGGATTAGCGACATGAATGAAGAGTACTTAATTTTCAGTCAATATAGTTTAAGGTATGTTAAATACGTTGTCCAAAGTTTTTATCATACAGGGCGTAAAAAAAATGGGCACATTATAGTGTCACAGCTAGTCCGTCCCTGCAGCTGTGAGTAATTCGCAACACTTTCTGGGATAGTAATTTGAAGGGTCTTACCTGGTATAGATCATATAAAAAAAAAATGAAATATATCTACCTGTTGGTTTAATAATTATGTGTCAAAAACTTAATTCCATGGGAGCTCTTTGGGAGCCCATATCTCCGAAGAGGAGGCCGATACGAAAGAAGTTTATATGAACTTGTAGTATTCTTTTCACGTGTTTTTTTCATATCCGGGAGATTCCCACATTTTCCCGGACTCCCTGTGTATGATTCTATTAGCTTAGCTTAGCTTAGCACGACGACCGTGGAAGAAATTAAAACTAAGTAATAAGGTTATTTTTTAAATAAAACCAAAACATTCATTCATTATATTTTATTTGATAGATTAAAATTTAATTTGAACAGAGCACTAGTGCGGAAAAGTGCATATTTCTGCACGAAAAAGTAATATTGTCCTAATTTATAGAGACCGTTCCTTAAGGAGCTATTATGTTAATTTTATAGCTCTGGAAGCAGACACAAACAATGTCACTTTATTTAAAGGGTTTCAAGGGACACGTCTATTTAAACTTGCCTGCCTAGAATAGATATTATAGTTTTTAAGTTAATATTTATTTACAAAACTTCTCTATACAAAAATATACAAAAAAATACTTTTAGTTCAAAATTAAGAAAGTCCAAGATAAAGAGTTTTTATTTTCAAAAACACACATTTTACATGTAAGTATAGTATACAGGGTTAGTTGAAATGACCGGAACGGCTAATTTTCTTCAAAACTGCCAGGGCTAAATCAATGAATTTTGGTACAGGTCAATAACTTAAAAAATTGAATTGAAAATGGTCAATTGAGACGTTGCCAGATTTTTAGTTTTTTCTCTAACTCAAGGAATGTGTTTTTTTCAAACGTAACACTACTATTTTTTTTATTGAATTCGATTCCTCCCATCAACATTACCATTTCCTGATAGTATCAAATTTTTATCTCAAATAGTTCTATGGGAAAAAAGTTAATTAGTTCTAACTCTAAAAAATCCAACATTTTCATTTAAAAACGTTTCAAATAATGTGAAAAGGAAGGTTGGTAGACATAATGTAACGATAATAACAACAACCAACTAATAACAGTAACATAGCTAGTAAAAATTACTTACATATTATCGGTTTTATAATCAAATTAATATTAATATTATAATATGTAAGTAATTTTTACTAGCTATGTTACTGTTATTAGTTGGTTGTTGTTATTATCGTTACATTATGTCTACCAACCTTCCTTTTCACATTATTTGAAACGTTTTTAAATGAAAATGTTGGATTTTTTAGAGTTAGAACTAATTAACTTTTTTCCCATAGAACTATTTGAGATAAAAATTTGATACTATCAGGAAATGGTAATGTTGATGGGAGGAATCGAATTCAATAAAAAAAATAGTAGTGTTACGTTTGAAAAAAAACACATTCCTTGAGTTAGAGAAAAAACTAAAAATCTGGCAACGTCTCAATTGACCATTTTCAATTCAATTTTTTAAGTTATTGGCCTGTACCAAAATTCATTGATTTAGCCCTGGCAGTTTTGAAGAAAATTAGCCGTTCCGGTCATTTCAACTAACCCTGTATACACGACTAACAGGTCTTTGACATAAGTATGTTACTTACGGCACAGAATATATCACAGACATTTTATAATGCTTAAAAGGGCGGCTACAGTGCAGTGCCCTAAGCCCCCCCCCCCAGTTTACTTGCATCATTCATGAACTAAATTAATCTAGACAAAGACATCCCACCTAAATGGTAGAAAGCGAGGCGCAAGACCGCGATGTAAATGTCGAGAAGCGACGTGACTTTAGACGGATACTCGCATTCTATGAATGATTATCACAGGCAACGTCCGGCGTAACTCGTTACATATTTGTACGTCGTACAAAATTATGAGCGGCCAAATTTTTACATGGGATGGTTTCTCTATGTTAAATCTAAGGCCCTATATCATATCGGTAACTCCACGGGATTGTCTGTGTACGTGGAACAACAAAGCAGGAGATGGACAGTCTGGAGGTGGACGAGACCGGGTAAACTTTGGAGAGAATGATAAAGAAGGAGGTGGAGGAGAAGGTGGACTAAACTTGGCTGTACAAATGTCAGGTGCTGCGTAATAATGTTCAGAAGAAGGATGAGGTAATGTAGGAGAATTATGGAACGTATGTTGCGAGGTAGGTGGTAGTGGCGGAGGTCCTCGCGAAGGTTGCAGCGATGGTTGCAGAGGTACGGCGTATTCGGGGTCTCCTACCTCGACGTAGTCTGAAGAGATTGTAATTCGACCTGAAATAACAAAAATATTAATTGATTCAGCCGATACTAGGTGGAAATCCATAATTATAGTATTATGGGATACAGTAAAAAAAGTTGATCTTGTGGATAACTCTCTTAGTCCTTTATTGGCTGAAATATTTATGGATTTTTTATAAAATAAAATATTATTATTCTCTTTTCAAACAGTTTCGTTATTGGCATAGGTATGTTGATGACGTCTTAACATATTTTCTTTTGGAACTGATAGACAGTTAAAAGTATTTTTAAAATATATTAACATCCTACACAATAAGATCAAATTTACAATAGAACACGAAAGTGACAATTCTGTTAATTTTCTTGATAAGAGAGAAAATGATAGACACGTTTTCAGACACGTTTTCTCAGTTTTCCATAAACCATCTCATACTGATACTGTCATACACAACTCTTCGTGCCACCCTATACAACACAAATTAGCTTCTTTTCACAGTATAATCCATCGACTAGTAATTATCCCTCTAAATGAAATCAATTTTCAAAGACAACTAAACATTATAAAACAAGTGTTTGTTTGAAGGTTGTAGGCAATGATGTATCTTGAGTAATAGATGTATTTTGGACTTCCATTGCCTTTAGTTTTTCATATCACAACGTTTCAACTGGTATTCACCTGAAGATACTTACCAGTTGAAACGTTGTGATATGAAAAACTAAATGCAATGGAAGTCCAAAACACATCTATTACTCATTATAAAACAAATTGCAGTTAATAACGGATATAACTCAAATCTAACTGACCAAATCCTAAAAAAGAAAACTTACAAAAAGGCCATTGACTTAGTTTTTCCTAGAAGCAAAAACTCTAACCTATATCACTTTCTTTGGACAACCTAGCAAAGTAATTGGCAATTTTCTTAACAAACTTGATATAAATTTGTGTTACAAACTTAATAACTCTTTAAGTAAATTTATCAAAAACAATTAAACTAAAAGAGATAAAAACAAAAAATGAGGCGTATATAAATTAAAATGCAAAGATTGTCCTGAAACATACATTGGTCAAACGGGTAGACATTTTAACAAAAGAATACAGAAGCATTATAACAGTTTTCTAGAAAACAAAACAGACTTGAACTATGCTAACCATTTACATAATATCGATTCTTCCTTTAACATCTTACATACAGAAAACAAAGGCTTAAAACTACATTTGTTTGAATCTATGGAAATAAATAAACTTAAAAATACAGACCTGTTACTTAAGGATCAATTATTTAATTAATTTTTAAACCCTCTGTTGGATTTTTCCGCTTTTGTAACGCTTCCACTGTTTTATTTACATATTCAATTCTACATGACGCTCGTATCCATGTCTTACCAAAACTTGTGGGATTTATAGATAGCATAGAACTATTTACTGATAACTGAAAATATACTCACCAAAAGAGGCCGTTCTATACAATCCAGTTTTATCAGGAATCTGACCGGGTCTTGAGGAACTTTTATATCGCCTCTGTTGTACCATAACATACATCACTGTCGCCAACATAAGCACTACCATCACGACCAGGATTCCCACAAGTATCCCTAAATACTGACCGAAAGTACTTTGCGGATTCACTGCACTTATCACAGTATTTTTTTCTATATTAACGATTTCTTGTTCTTTTTCTCGACCTGTCGGTTCTTCTTCCGCAGTAAAATTTCCCGAAACAACGAAACTCTCGAATCTAACTTCGCTAATAAGTATCCAACGCGAAGCGAAGTAGAGCTGAAGCTTCACGAAACGACCTTGGCTATGGTGTAGCTTAATAGGAACGTTACGAGACGATTCGAAAATTCTGTCTTCTACATATTCGTAGTTTATTGCTTCGCTCAAATATTGTACTCCGCCAACGCTAAAAAGCACTCTGGCCTTACTAAAAACTTGCACCTCACGAGTGAATTGATTGTTCGTGTAAACGTGCACAACCGAAAATTCCCGAATTTTATCGAACTCGAAGATTATTTCTATAAAGTCGTCCCTGGTGTCGTTTTTCCAGCCAATCCATCCCTGGCCGTTTTCGTGTTGGACGGAATCCCTAAAGTCGTCTGGAGCGTACTGGCTGTCTACTAGCTGACCCAAACCTGTAAGAGGCCCGATTGTTTTCAAAAATTCCCCCAAACATTTCTATACCGAATTTACCATTCTTTAAATTTCCTCCGTCCCAATGACCATCGTAGGTGAAGTCGTAGAACTCCCAGCTGGCCCCCCTTTTGTCGCCTTGGGGCATGGAGTAGCTCACAATTCCGTCCGACCATCTACAGCCGTATAACTCCACCCTCATGCAGACTGTTCTTTTGTAAGAACTGTACGGGAGGAACCTTACTTTGTTGGCCCATATGGGTGGGTCAAGGATCGTTTTTTCTTCTAAATAGGTGTTGATGTTTCCTTTGAGAATCTCGCCGTTTGTTCGGGTTCGATAACGAATCCATTTGTTTAATCTATGCCTGTAAAAAAATTAAAATAATATATAAAAGAAACTCGCTACTCGCTCACTTCTTCAGTGTGACTGGTAAAGTCCGCATCATACAGGATTTTTGAAGTGAAAACTTCTTTAGGCGCGTTTAGCACTTTTTGTGGGCACTGAATTAAACTGAGCCGTCACGCGTCGCCGTCACGCGTCAGGCGTCAGACTCGGGTGTGCTACGCTCGATTTCAACTGCTATATTCAATCCGAACTGACCCTGACCCGAATGAACGTTATATGAAAGAGCATGCCGCCATCGGTCGCATTCAGTATCGACGTATCGACGTGGAAACAGTCAGTGTGCGTTGTCTAGACACTCGTGTATTTGATATTGTTAATTTCACCTTGTTGAAGTTTTCACTTCTGTCGTGCGGTCTTAAGCACACACAATTTTTTTTTTATTAATACATTTATTCGAAATTTGACTTTGGCATCAAGTTCTGCTTCGATCGAGATGAAAATTAAGGAAAAATATAGTAGTCACGTGATTCGAATTATGTGTCAAATTTTAATTTTTTTCAAATAATAATTCAATCGTGGGGTTATTTTTGAAAGTATCGAAAAAAGTTATTGGAAAACGTTTTTTTTAATGCAGTTTCTAGCCTATATGTGAAATTTCAGCTGCATAAGATAATTTTGATTTATTACCCACCACTAAAATTTATTTTCCACTTAATGAATACTTTACTGATGACACTGTGTTCTTTTTTGTCTTAATATTAAGGTGTATTACTTTCAGCCACAAACTACGTTTTCAAAAATACTTATTTTATGAAGTTACCTTAAACAGGGTAAAAAACAAATAAACTTTGCATCACATGCGACCAAATTTTAATAGCCCAATTTTGAATTTGTAGAAAAACACACATTTAATATGGCGCTACTTTAAAGAAAATGTATCGGAAATAAAGCATTGTCAAAACTAAGAAGTTTTATGTAGGTTGCGTTGAGTCGTATTTTGCAAAAGTGGTGCAATTAACAAAATATAGGTAAAAAATCAAAATGATCTCATGCAGCTGAAATTTTGCATGCGGGCTAGAATCTGCATTTAAAAAAACTTTTTCCAATAACTTTTTTCGATATTTTCAGAAATAACCCAACTTTTGAATTTTTTTTTGGAAAAAATTAAAATTTGACAAATAATGCGAATCACGTGACACTGTATATTATACAGATAGATGATTGTGCGACATGTAAATACTAGAACCAATTACCTATAATATTCTAGCACATATCCTTCGGCAAATTCCACCCCCTGGCCGTTCCCAAATCTTCCTTGTACTTCTGTCGCAGTTAGCATGTGAACTGCACGTAAATCTATCTCTATCCATTCTTTGGTATCCGAAGTCGCTTGGGTCTGTGGACACCATGCACCACCATTTAATTCCATGCGAACTCTAAAAGAAAGTGACTAGTTACCGTAGGTACTCTCATACAAATATTTTCCTAAGCATCCAAAGGTATTCCTATTCATGGATTATAAGAACACCACTAAACTCTGCTTCCTTCAAATATGCTCAGAGATTTTTGAGATATTTACCGGCCATGGTGTGGACCGACATTTCCGTGATCGAATGACGAGCTAGCTGTTATATCTCTATATCTTATTAATCCATTTTCCATTCCCAGGGGTGCTATACATTGTGCTAAAACGAAAAGGTTATCACAATTTTGATTTTATACCGTGCGAGCAAAAATTATTTGCATCACAGAGGGCTTGGATTAAAAAACGTAGGGCTTGGTTTAGATCACAATGATATGGGGACGATATATCTAACCAAATCTAGGTTAAAATTTTGTCAAATTCATATTATGACATGATATGCCAAACTAATGAGTAATAAAACAAGTAGACAAATACAAATTTATTTTTGTTGTTTACAAAATTAACAAAGTAAGAATATACAGAAATAAAAATAAAAATAATTACATAAATTGCTGAAATTGGCCACCGCCATGCTCCAAGTATAAATTCACACGTCTCTTTATATTTTTTAAAGTGTTGACCAGCATCTCTGGAGAAATGTTAGCACATTCTTGAAATATTTGCACTTTATAAGGAAATAAATTTAGCTGCTTCTTAAGAATAGTCCTGCATGTTCCATATGATCTTCCCACTTCTTGGGACAGGCGTCTTATACAATTTGTTGGCGTATTTTGCATTATTTCACGAACGTTTGCAACAAGTTCTTCTGTTCCCACAGATGGTCTTCCTGCTCCTTTTTTTGTGTTGTATAGAACCTGTTTCCCTAAACACAGCCACGGTTCTTTTCAGGCAATGATAAAAATCCCCAGCAATAAAAGCAACGTTAGGAAAATGTTCGTGAAAATCGTACATGCACAAACCCGGATTGTATTCCAACTCACCATTTACTCTAACCCCGTTTCGAAAATACGCTTCAACCATGAATGTTTTGTGTTGTTCCGTAAAGCCCATTGTGTGAATTGTTCAAGAAATTGGAAAAATTAGCGATGAATCAAATAACTTGTAACGACTGTCAAAGATGACGGAATAACTGATTGATTGTTAATTCAGGTAGTTACTGACACCCAACAGGTATTAAACTCTACGGCTAAGCATTCCGTCCTTAGATGCAAGGCCCTCTTTGATGCAAATAATTTTTGCTCGCACGGTATAATAAAATATAGAATTTACTAAAAATAGGCTCTTCAGATCATAAAAAAAACTAGCGTTAAGGTTCAAATTTTAGAGTAGCGTTTCTTTTTTTGTCGAGGAGTTTTTATATACCTACACGGATCTATACTTTTCACTTGGACAATCATCAACCAAAAGGGAAAGTGGAAAATCCTCGGAAAAATCGTCACTCCGTTTCTCATTTTCCTTAGTTGATCCTTCGTGAAGTTTCCGCTACGTTAGACGGTCCTTTTTATTAAAGAGGGAAAAGCGGTCACAAGTTCATTTCTGAAACAAAGAAATTGATTCTTTTAGGTCACTTGGCAGAAATAATGAGGGGACAATTTCGGAGGTAAAAATGTAAAGAAATTTATATATTTTTTTCTATTTCACGTTCATAATAAGCTCAGTACGATACGCATTTGCGTATCGTAATGAAGCTATTTCGATACGCGTTTTTTCTTTATTTGATGTTGGTAACATTTAAATGTTTTATTTCATTGACTTGCGCGGCCTTTGTGATTTACGAGAAAACCCATTTTTCGCAGAGGAAAAATAGCTTGATAACCTACTTTTTTATTCTGTGTGGATAACAGTCATGTATGATGGTTGCATAAATCTATAATTCAATCTTTTGTAGATGCTTCAAGCTATCATTTTCTGCCAAATCCTATCCAAAATTCAATCTACCAACCTTCCAATGTCGATTTTAACTTCAACTTTATTTGAATTTTCCATCTTCCCTATACTAAATTGCAATGCCGTGACGTAAAATCACGTCTTTTGAAATTCGAAAAAAAGTAGCAAAATCGCCCGAATTTCCGAACGCTCTGTATATACAGGGTGTTTTGTAATTGAATGTCAATAATTAAGGGGGCGATTTTTGTGTTCATTTTAAAAAGAAAACTTTAGATGAACGTATGTCCTAAACGTCTTTATTTTTGATATACAGGGTGGTAAAGTTTTCAAAAATAAATAGTTTTTTAATAATATCTGTAATACCACTTTAGATATTTTAATGAAATTTGGCAGACATGTACTATGTATCAAGATGCATTATTTACCGTACAACAATTTTTTTTTATTTCCACCAGTGGCGTTCGTACGGAATTTCACCTGCCTATTTTGGCAGACATTAATGTAACGCTACTGATTTATCGTAAAAATAAATTTATTCCTAAAATCCCCAATAATTTTTAAACAAATGTGATCTATTGAATTTTTTCAATCCGATGCACGGTTTTCGCTTAAAAAAAATAAAAACCTTTTCTCTGCATGATCATAACAATATCGTTAATATGACAATATCACCATGCACAGAAATAGATTTTATTTCTTAGATCAAGTTTGGATCGTCTGTTAATAAATCAACAACAACCTTTGTGAAAAAAAAGAACTCATTTCTAAGCAAACTTGATCCAAGAAATAAAATCTATTTCTGTGCATGGTGATATTGTCATATTAACGATATCGTTATGATCATGCAGAGAAAAGTTTTTTATTTTTTTAAGCGAAAACCGTAAATCGGATTGAAAAAATTCAAGAAATCAAATTTTTTTAGAAATGATTGGGGATTTTAGGAATAAATTTATTATTACGAAAAATCAGTAGCGTTACATTAATGTCTGCCAAAATAGGCAGGTGAAATTCCGTACGAACGCCACTGGTAGAAATAAAAAAATTTGTTGTACGGTAAATAATGCATCTTGATACATAGTACATGTCTGCCAAATTTCATTAAAATATCTAAAGTGGTATTACAGATATTATTAAAAAACTATTTATTTTTGAAAACTTTACCACCCTGTATATCAAAAATAAAGACGTTTAGGACATACGTCATATGAAGTTTTCTTTTTAAAATGAACACAAAAATCGCCCCCTTAATTATTGACATTCAATTACAAAACACCCTGTATACCGAATGTACAAGGATCACACAACGTATTCCGTCCAATTTCAAATCTCATATTGCTAAAATAACTTTAGAATCTCATGGTGAAAATGGGTCAATAAATCAAAAAATTGCAGTTCGCAAAATAATTTTTGTTGTCCAGAGGCTACTATATATACTACTAACATTAGTATTATAGTGAAAAAAAAGCGTGGGGCGCTTTGTGCTTTATTTTTCGTATATCGAGCACCCCACGCTCTTTTTCACAATAAAACTAATGTTTATCGTTCATTATTATTTTCTGCCTATATTAAGAATTTCAAGAATTATTTTAAACTATATAATTTATTTTCCGCTTTTTAGTTTGATTAATTTAAAGCGTTTTTTTTAGTTTTTTTAAACTATATTTATTTATCATTTTTTAGTTTGAGTTATTGTTAAAAAAAAAAAATTGAGTAGATTGACCTAGATTAGTAGATTATTGTATTGTCAGCGGTACTTGATAAGGCTACAAAATTTAAATTAAATCTGACCGTTTAAAGTGGGTCAAAATCGGGTTCAAAGAAGTCGGTTACAAACAAACATACATACAAACGGAACAATTTATGCCGAATTATAAGAAAAGAACGATATTTGCAAATTTTTGAAAATTCTGACATATTGACAGGTGCAAATTTTGACAAGAGAATTTTTTGCGTATTTTTTCAACTTTCCACCGTCAATATACATATGACCTTATAGTTTTTTCATTAATATCATTTTTTTTAACGATTTGACATATTGACAGCTGTCAAATTTTGACAGGAGAAGTTTTTGCTTATTTTTCCCGAAGTCTCCGCATCGAATACTATACGACCCCATAATTTGTATCGTTAAAATCGCATTTTCGTTTTATACCTGACAGCTGTCAAAATTTGACAATAAAATTTTTTGCGTGTTGATTATTGTATTGTCAGCGGTTCTTGATAAGTCTACAAAATTTAATTAAATATAACTGTTTAAAGTGGGCCAAAATCGGGTTCAAAGAAGTCGGTTACAAACAACCAAACAATACAGGTAAAGCAAGCTAATAAAAACGCGTTAAAAAAATGTTAGGTTATTGTAAAAGTAGAATTGAAATTTAAGTTTTTTTAATAACGTATTTTTTTATGCGTTTGTTCTTTCTAACTTGCTGCCAAATAAATATAAATACTATATAATGGGTAGATAACCTATTTTGTATTTTAGGACAAAATATGCCATTTTAGTAAGTTTTTCCTACAAAAGTCTTGTGAAGGGAATCTACTCGTCACGTGTTAGAAATAAAATTAAACTTATAGATGGAACAGAAATTCTGAAATAAATTCTTTAGACGCGTTTTTCATTCACAGAATGCCAAAACGACATTTTCAGAGAGAAGTGCTCCACCCTATCTCTGTATGTTGCTTATTTTCATATGGTTAGCACGTGCTATAGGCGGACGGATGTCAATCTTCCCAGAAATTTATATTTTTCAGGAAATATTTATGTATTATAAATATTTTCACATCTGGGAGCTAGAGTAGTTTATGTAAACACAATGGCGAATTTAGGGAAGAGGGTTTCCCCCCTTTAAATATCTATTATACGCTCACCGTGTTAAAATTGTCATTATTAATTTGGGTATATTACTTATCATGTGTCAGCACTGGAATAACTCAAAAACTAAAAATCGTTTTTACAGATTCGTAATCTGTGCCCCAAAATTTTATTGTTGGTAAAATCAAGAGCAATTAACCAGTATCCTTTTTACCGAACATTCACTTTTAGGAATATTAAATGCCATTTCTATGGACAGAACGTTCGTATTTTAGTCACACATCCTCTTTGACCAGGAACATGCGTTGAATTTTATCCCCGACCTACCACAGTTTTAACGCCTTTTCCTGTTTTTGATATGCGATGTGTCATAAATGTGTCATTTTTTAGTTTATTTCGGCTATTACGCTCGAGTTAACATCATATCACAACATCAGAGCAGTTTAGTTAATAATTTCGTATAATTTATCGGATGGGTGCTTATGCTGCAACTAAATCATTTTCATTCTGTTAAACCGGGAATTTTTGCTTTGACTTAACAGTTTTTACAGCTAGAGGACGATTAAGTATTGTTAAAAGTCTATTTGTGTCAGATATACAGGGTGCCCAGGAGTCCGGAATAAAATTAATATATCCTTAACCTGTAACTTTTGGGGAAACTGCTCGGATACGTCAATTTAGTTTTATATGCTCACATTTTGACGTTAGGTATTCATTTGTTTTTTTATTTATAAACATTTGTCAAAGATATGACGACATCGATCATTTTTTTAAATGAAAACATACAGCTTGTGATATATCATTTGAAAGTTAATATCTCGTACAGTATTCTTATAAATTTTGGCGCTATTCTGTCAAGCTATTTCAAAATGGCGACTGTTAACAGTTTTTAAAAAATCTCTATTTCAATATGCTGAACGTTACCTGGATTTCTTAACCTTCGAGTTGATGCCTGCTCTAGCTGTAATTTTTCCCAACGAAGTAGATCCAGATATACCTAATAAAACAATTTGGTTTCAGCAAGATGGTGCTCCCCAGCATTTTAGTGTTAATGTGAAAAGATATTTAGATGAGATATTTCCAGGTCGCTGGATTGGACGACGTGGGGACGTGGTACAATTGAATGGCCATCGAGGTCCCCAGACTTAACGCCTCTAGACTATTTTCTGTGGGGATATTCAAAAGAAAAAGTTTACCAAAATAGGCCAAATAATATTGAAGATTTGGAATACAAAATTAGATTGGAGATACGTTACTAACCGGCTGAAGCCATTCGGAATTCCGTAGACGGATTTTACCATCGTCTGGTGCCAAGTAGAGGGTGGAGGACATTTCCAGCATTTGCCACGTTATACCACCTTTTTGTGGTGTTTTTTTGCTTCCTTACATTTTTATTTTTTTTTAACAAAATAAATAACAAATAAACCATAACTATTGTTAAGTCACAAAATTTCAGAACGTGAAACAATGAAGATTTCTTCGAGATATTAGCTTTCAAATGATGTATCACAATCTGTATTTCATATTATATCCATTAAAAAAAAAAGATCGATGTCGTCATATCTTTGACAAATAATGTCTATAAAAACAAACGAAAAACGTCAAAATGTCAGCATAAATAAAACTAAATTGACGTGTCCGAGTGTTTTCCCCAAAAGTTAGAGGTTAAGGCTATATTCATGTTATTCCGGACTTCTGGGCAACCCTGTATATACAGAATGGTCAATATTCAAAATTTAAAATTAAATTCCCTTGTCTCTGCTGTAATATATTTTTCTATTTGCAACACAACAAACTCACTATGCACTCGACGGCACATTACAATAAACTGAATAATGGTATTCAGGTAGATGCGGGCGAGCGGCTGATGGAACATATTATTCATTTTCTCATACTCTCTTAAAATGCCACTGTAACTTGGGAGTTTGCCAGTACATTGGATTCATACCTTTCATACACTTTTCTAAGAAATCCAATAAACACGATTGTCAAAACAATGTGATATCTGACACCAGACACATGTTCCACTGCATGCGGGAAGTATCACTTTCCTATACGGATTTAGTAGGAAGAAATTTCAATGCCCTTACAATATAGAATATCAAGTTGCTCGTAATAATACTGAATTGTTCAATGCAGCGAACAAAAAAAAAACGGTTATGCGGTTATTCTAACCACTCGCAGTATAATATAATGTTTATTACATTGTGGCATGTTGTGCGATCGAAAAGAATCACGGTTCTTTGTTCTGTTCACCTTATTGACCAGTTTACACAAAATCAAAGAGCATCTTGCGGTTCTCTCAAGTAGGGCTGGGCAAAAATTCGATATATCGGTATTTTTATCGATATATCGAATAACGATATTTAAAAAATAAAATATCGATGTTTATCAATATTTATCGATGTTTATCGACTATATCGATATTTTTTTAATATCGATATTCGATATTGGAATTTCAATATTGCCCAGCCCTACGCCCGGCCACTATTTTAAAGCTTAATTATTATGATCCTAAGTTTTCTTTTATACAAAAAAGGTATTCGTGTAAAAAATTATTGGGCCAATAATAGTTTAGGAAAAAAAGGATTTATTTAAATCATTATTTTATAAACTATAATTGGCATGTTAAATCAAAAACCCTCGGACGGCCATAGCTTCCTTATAACACATTTAAGGACCAATATTTAATTCAATCTTTTTTCTTCATGTTTTCATAATTAGAGTCTCCCCTTGAAATGAAGGTACGGAGTTTTACAGGGCACATAAGAAAATATTGATATATTTATAGTATAATATTTTTATGTTTTATTGATAATATACAGTGTGTCCAAAAAAGTATGCAACATATGGGAAAGTTTTTTATCACCGGTTTCTTAGAAAATTGTATTCTTTATAAATTTTGGTGCATAAAACTATAAATGCATATTTCATATTTTACCTGCGGCTAATAGTAGGGGAGCAAATGCCATCTTTTCGAAATTGCCTTAAGAGTAAAGTACCTTAATTACTAGAAATACAGCAAAACTTTATATGGAAATGTTTTTGCAAATTAAAAACTTAGTCCAAATACGAAATTTGACTTAGGTTTGTCAATTTTTAATTTTTTTTATATGCATTTCTTTGAAATTGGTTTTTGGACTTCAGCGTACTGGGTGAAAATGACAAATAAATTATTAATTATTTCCAGTAATATAAATAGAGTTGGATTCTATCATAATTTTGTTTAGAACATAAGTTGGCTAAAATGTGTTTAAGTAGGCGTGCAACACGCTAATATCTGAACCAACTCGTAATATTGAAACGTTTTAAAAAGTTTGCAACTACTTAATCCATTTTTATTATAAACCCACAAGTTATTTAATAAATATATTAAAATTGCGTAAACAAAAAATTGACGAGAGGTGTACCGTTTAGGGGAAAATAGAGATTAACCAAAAAAAAATTAAAAATTGTGACACCTAACTCAAATTTCGTATTTGGACTAACTTACTAATTTGCAAGAACATTTCCATGTAAAATTTTGCTGTATTTCTAATAATTAAGGTACTTTAGGTACTCTTAAGGCAATTTCGAAAAAATGGCTTTTACTCCCTTACTATTAGCCGCAGGTGAAATATGAAATATGCATTTATAGTTTTAAGGCATGCACCAACTTTTATAAAGAATAAAATTTTCTGAGAAATCGGTGATAAAAAACGTTCCCATATGTTGCATACTTTCTTGGACACACTGTATATCGAATTACGATATTTAAAAAATAAAATATCAATAATTATCGATATATCAACTATATCGATATTCGATATTGGAATTTCAATATCGCCCAGCCCTACTCTCCAGCGCACACATCAGCGACGAAACCGCGAGCCTTTTTCTAAGCAACTCCACTAAATTCTTAAGTATTACATCTTTTGCATAGCCTACTGCAAATGAACCTCGCGAAAGCAAACTAATTAAAACGGAACGGTTGCAGCAAATATAATTAAAAATCTTCCCGCGTAAGAGCAGCTGGTTTTCAAAGAAACCACTGTTTTATGCAATTTTATAGCAGGGTATTCAGACTGAGACGCCGTTGATTGAAAAAGATAATTGCTGCATTAAAAACGACTAACACATTTTTATTTCTCGGCGGTGCGTGTATTATTTTGGCCTTTTCTTCTTTTTTTTTATTTAATTTTTGCTTAAAACGTAGATGTAGTGCCAAAATCTAAGTGCTTATAATAGTACTTAAATGAGGCAAGTTCTATAGACTAACTATAGTCTTCAAAAGTTGGGTTATTTCTGAAAGTATCGAAAAAATTTATAAGAAAAAGTTTTTTTAAATGCAGTTTCTAGCCCACATGCAAAATTTTAGGTGCATAAGATAATTTTGATTTTTTACCACTATTTGGTAAATTGCACCACTTTTGCAAAATAAGACTCAACGCAACCTACATAAAACTTCTTAGTTTTGACAATGCTTTTTTTTCAGATACATTTTCTTTCTTAGCGCCATATTAAATGTGTGTTTTTCTAAAAAATCAAAATTGGACTATTAAAATTTGATCGCATGTGATGCAAAGTTCATTTGTTTTTGACTCTGTATAAGGTAACTTCATAAAATAAGTATTTTTGGAAACGTAGTTTGTGTCTGAAAGTAATACACTTTAATATTAAGACAAAAAGAACACAGTGTCATCGGTAAAGTGTTCATTAAGTGAAAAATAAATTTTAGTGGTGGGTAAAAAAATCAAAATTATCTTATGCAGCTGAAATTTTGCATGTGGGCTAGAAACTGCATTTAAAAAAACTTTTTCTAATAACTTTTTCGATATTTTCAGAAATAACCCCCACCTTTGAATTATTTTTTGAAAAAAAATAAAATTTGAAAGACGATGGGAATCACGTGACTACTATTTTTTTGCTTAATTTTTCATCTCGATCGAAGCAGAACTTGATGCCAAAGTAAAATTTCGAATAAGCTATTAATAAAATAAATCCCATATGATGCGGACTTTACTGGTCACACTGTATATCTGCTCATATCTTTTAGATACTGTCGTTTCCAAAAAATAATAACATTGACGTTCTTTCCCTAAGAAGCCTATAGATTGTCGATTTACTAACTCCTGTTATATTAGCACACTTAAGACTTATTAAAGTTTTACGACTCATGGCCCTCAGCTGTGCTGTCAGGCTTTAAGAAACAGATATTAGTAGGCAATCAGAAAATGTTAAAAGATCAAATTGAAAAAAATACGCAGTACCTAGTTAGTTTATAGAGCTTGCATTGAATTGGCCGCTTTTTATTTTTAAAATTTCGACATTTAAACTGGATAAATGCTACAATCAAATGAAAAAACGTGATTCCAAAAAAAGAGAGACTTTTTAATCTTGACAAAACCTTTTAAAGAATACAAGAGAATCGGCGATAAAAACGCCATTCTAGATACCGGCACTCTATTATTGCGACAAAAGATACTCTTTCTGTCGAACACCAAAGGACAACACCCCATGACTTTCCGAACTTGTCCGTTTTTAGATTGGATTTACCCGACCGTGAATACTTTTTATGCCATCTTAATGTTTGGCTTAATCGAGAGGTGTCGCGTTCTATTGCGGCACGATAAAACATCCATTTTTATAGTATACTAGCTATACCTCGCGCGCGTTGCTACGCTACTTACTAAAATAAATTTGAAGGAAAGACATCACACAAATATCCGGCATCCCGACATCCCGGCATCCCGACATCCCGGCATCCCAGCATCCGTTGCGCCATTTTTTTTTATGCCGAAACGTTCCTCGGCCTGCACACAACAACTCACCAAATCCCGGCATCCCGGCATGCGTTGCGCCACTTTTTTTTATGCCGAAATTTTCCTCGGCCTGCACACAACAACTCATCAAATTTTCATCGTAATCGGATAAATGGTATAGGAACGCATACAGGACATACAGACAGACAAACATTCATTTTTATATATATACACCGCAAGAAAGTCTGCATCAAATGGAATTTTTTATTATTAGGTATAGGTAAAAATTGAAAAAGCAGTTGGTTTTTGCTTACCTAAAAACCAAAAATGACGTATACTGAAGCAGCTGCACGACTTGCGTTACCTGTCAAATTTGACATTTTTAATAAAATTGGTTCAAAAATGCCCTTATTTATCAAAATATCAAAAAACTTTATTCGAGAAAGTTGTTTATTTAGGCATTTTTAGCCTCTGTACGAAATTTTGACAGTCTAATACAATTTTTTTTTGCCAGGTTCTTGAAAATTTTTATCAACCCTCGTAGATTAACTTTTATACATCGATGTAAAACCATTTGCCTTTACTTCATTATTTGTAATCTTAATGCAATTTTGTGTAAAATTTGTGTTTCCAATTATTTATTTTGCTTCAAAAACTGAAATTGTTATTGATTAGTATGTAATGTTTGATGCAAAGTTTATCTAATTACATCAGTTTTGCCAAAACCGACGTTTCTCATTTTTCTTAAGTTAGTAAACAGATGTACAAAAATAAAATATTAGAAAGCTTTCGTTGAAATTTTACATAATTAATATTGGATCAAAAAGAATAATTATTAATGCATCGCCTACTTGTAAACTATATTTTTGTTGAATAAAATGTTTCGAGTGATTAATATTTATTCTTTTTGATCAAAATTTCAACGAAAGGGGATGTTTAAGAAATAATCTATTTGCAACTGCAAGGGATGCTGTTATTGATACAGCATTTCCTGCCTCCCAACCTACCGCCAGCAGGAAAGTCAAGGAAAAAAAAATTTCTTACCGAAGAACAGCGACAATCAAGGATTATTTTTGATTTACATTATATATTCCGCAATCCTCAATTTTGGAACAGGGTCAGTTTTACTGATGAAAAGACGTTTCAGTCGACTTATAATGGACAAATTTGTGTGTACCGTCCAAACAATACCAGGTTTGAAGAGCGATATACTAACACCCTTACTTCTAGAATCTAGACATGGGCGTTTTTCTGTAAATGTATGGGGCTGGATAAGTGTTCATGAACCTGGTGTTTGCTGGCAAAAACCATCTGCTGAGCAAATATATCCCAATAATACTTTCATATTTTAACAAGATAATTGTCCAGTCCACACTGCAAATGCTGGAACCCACTGGTTTCAAACCCATATTGTGGAAGTGCTGTCTTGGGTCGCTTATAGTCCCGATATCAATCCAATTGAAAATATTTGAGGTATAATCGAAAAAAAAATATATAATCGAAATTTTAGGTCACAAAATTTAGAAGATTTATGGGAAATAATACATGCTTGCTGGGAAGAGCTTGATCCAAATACTATATCTTTTTAACATAGTATAAAACAAAGTCGCTGTCGCTGTCTGTCCGTCCCTACCTATATATGCTTAAATCTTTAAAACTACGCAACGGATTTTGAGTGATTCAAGGGGAAGGTTTTTATGTATAACCAGCGACCCGCCCATCGCCCCCGCCCGGCTTCACACGGGTGCAATTTCAAAAAGTGGCATGCCGGGTACTAATATATCGGGTTTGTTCGAGTTTGTATTTATACCAGCGGGTTGCAACGCATGCCGGGTACACGCTAGTCAAATATAATTTAGTCAATTCCGAATGGACTGGCTCAAGTAATAGAAAAACAGGGATAATATGACCAAATATTAGATTTTATTTATTCTTGTTAAACGTTTTTTTGGTTCTATTGTAATTTTTATAAAACTGTTAAGATATATTATAATTATAAAAAAAAAAAAATTTGTTATTCAATTGAACTAACGCCCAACGCCAATGCTTTGCATTTTTAAAATGCGATAAGCCGGTTTTACGCAAATATGGTTAAGGTTTCCTCTCATTCTAATCCGTATACACTTTTTTTTATGAATACCTACAACTGTACATGGGTTTTCCCATGGCCAGTGTGGCTGTGTACCAGCCGGTATACATTTACTACAAAGAAAATAGAGAATAAAACTCCTCCTACCGTATATTTAAACAACGTTAGGGCCTCTACAAATGGCGTATAATTAGAGAACCCATTTACAATATCTTAGGACGACACAACTCTGACCTATAACGTTAACGTTATATTTTATCTTTTACGCAACTCGGCACTATTAATAAGGCCTTTGAATCAACCTTTTAAAATGCCACAAGCGTAAAGACTTTTTGACACGATAATATCGGAGTCATTATTCGTGAGTTTGAAGCGTCAAAGCTCAGCTTAAGTACTTAAAATTAATTAAGCCGGGGCCATTTCGATCGCATGGCTACGCTCGTGTGAACTGTGTGAAGCCC
This sequence comes from Polydrusus pterygomalis, assembly GCA_963969555.1. Taxonomy (NCBI): domain Eukaryota; kingdom Metazoa; phylum Arthropoda; class Insecta; order Coleoptera; family Curculionidae; genus Polydrusus; species Polydrusus pterygomalis. The sequence goes on along the minus strand of OZ018382.1, from coordinate 1,039,066 downwards.
GCTTAATTCCGAGCGATTAGACTGCTACACGAGTGACACCAGTTTCTGGTGGTAAGGCGTTCATTTTTTTAGTTGGGCCCCCGAAATTTACAAGTAGAACTACCGTGCGAGTAAAAATTATGAGCATCAAAGAGGGCCTTGCATCTAAGGACGTAATGCTTAGCCGTAGAGCTTAATACCTGTTGGGTGTCAGTAACTACCTGAATTAACAATCAATCAGTTATTCCGTCATCTTTGACAGTCGTTACAAGTAATTTGATTCATCGCTAATTTTTCCAATTTCTTGAACAATTCACACAATGGGCTTTACGGAACAGCACAAAACATTCATGGTTGAAGCGTATTTTCGAAACGAGGTTAGAGTAAATGGTGAGCGGCAATACAATCCGGGTTTGTGCATGGACGATTTTCACGAACATACCATCTGTAAGAACGGAAAAACTTGTTGCAAATGTTCGTGAAATAATGCAAAACACGCCAACAAATTGTATAAGACGCCTGTCCCAAGAAGTGGGAAGATCTTATGGAACACGCAGGACTATTCTTAAGAAGCAGCTAAATTTATTTCCTTATAAAGTGCAAGTATCCCAAGAAATACAAGCCGCAGATTTCGAAAGACGCAGGAATTACTCGAAAATATGAAGAGAAGTGTGAATTTATGCTTGGAGCATGGCTGGCGGTGACCAATTTCAGCAATTTATGTAATTATTTTTCTTTTTCTTTCTGTATATTCTTACTTTGTTCATTTTGTAAACAACAAAAATAAATTTGTATTTGTATATTTATTTTATTACTCATTAGTTTGGCATATCATGTCATAATATGAATTTGACAAAATTTTAACCTAGATTTGGTTAGATTATCGTCCCCATATCATTGTGATCTAAACCAAGCCCCGCCATTTTTAATCCAAGCCCTCTTTGATGCAAATAATTTTTGCTCAAACGGTAGTACGTTGGAACTAGTATGAATGAAATATCGAAATATAAACATTGGGCGATAATGCTAAACATTAAAATTACAATAATAAGTATCTGTAGAGCAATTGGCAGAGCATTCAACTGGAGATCGATATTTTTTCAATTTAAGAAAAAATTCACAGATCTTGCATCTTACGCAAGTATCATAGGCGTATTTAAAATGCCTAGGTACCACATACAGTGGCCAGAAGTAAACCATTATGTCACAGACTACTCCTATCTGTGAGTATGTAACGTGTTGACACAATGGAGCTGCTATCACGCGTTATTATGAGGGCATGGATGCTCCGATTTAGTTTGAAATAATAATTAAATTATTATACTTAGAAAATTGACTGTTTTGTTAAAATAAAAAATTCAGGATAATCTGTATATTAGTACTTACATATTGAAGAGAGCTCAAAACCAACGTTCCAAAAATAGCGGCAAAATTATTTCTTTGGCTATACACATCCATTTACCTGCTGGTCCTTGTACTCTTTGTTCATGAAATGTCTAAATCTTAAGTCGGCTATGAAATGTTTTGGATTGATATACTTATCCATTCTCCCCCGACTTTCTGTATAATACGCCAAGACAGCCGCGCTATTTTGCCTTGTTTCAGCGACATTCACTGTTTATTTTTTAAAATTTTTTCAATTCTTTACCCCCAAATTCCTTTGTAATATTTCAAGACCGCCGCGCTATTGTTCTTAGTTCCAGAGATAAGCATTTTTGAGTTTTTCCTGCTTTTTTGCAATCTTCGCCCCCCGACTTTTTTTGTAATACGTCAAGACCGCCGCGCTATTTCTTTTTGTTTCAGCGATATTCACTTTTTAGTTTTTTTAACTTTTTTTTTAATTTCTTTACCTTAACTTTCTTTTTAATATTTTAGGACCGCCGCATTACACGACATTACACGTTCGATATTATGAAATTTGTTAATGGAACGTTGCACACGTTTTATTATAGTGTTCATATTGAACTAGTATTATTAATAACTATAATTTAACCTGCAGATAATTTTATAATATGACAGTTAGAAACATAAAGCTCTTGGAAGCCGTCCGTTCTAATAAAATATATTCAGTATAATAATTATACTATAATAATAAGACATTTTTAACGCATTTTTAAGTTGTTATTTTGTTAGATAAAACTTAGCTTTTGTTCATTTTTTACAGAAAATAAATTCTGTTTTAGTTTAAAAAAAATGTCCTTTTTTATTCGTGCCAGTCCTTTTTTTAAATTTGTGTCCTGCGATTTCCAGATTTAAACCTGGCAACCCTAATTAAAATAAATAATGCAGTTTTTATATGTTTAATAAAAAACGTAAACCGTACAAGTATCTACTGGCCGATTCAATACTAACTATTAACTACTGTTCTGTTTTCTCTCTCCCGGCCATATCTTAATATCAACAAATATGATAATAAATGCCGAAACCCAAAACAAAACAATATTATTACTCAGCATGATGTCATCGATCCTGTGCTGCTCGGATGTTTGTTTAAACTTCACCGCCGTGTTATTTATGTGCATGTCGCATGTCGCGTTCATTTTTCATGAAATATACCCGTATATACGAACCCAGTAGTATTTTCAATACTTAAAAAATCTGCGCTCCACTAAACATTTGTCAGTTGGGTATATCAAAATCGCAATGTTAAATTTAATTTGTTTAAATGAACAATAATGAATAAACATGCTTCGGTATTCGATACATCTGGCGGTATTATAAATTATAAGCTCCCTACTGCAGTAACCAGACCTTAAGCCGGCACTGTAGTACCGTGTACACGTTGTAAAAATAAGTGATTCATTTATAATGTTATAAACCATATCAGCAAGTCAGTGACCGATGCACGAAATTTTTCCTTGTATTATGCACCAGACAAACGTTGTAAATATTTTAGATAACGTTTTCAACTATATAGTGTGTCTACTTAAGTTGGCAACATATGGGAAACATTTTTATTATTAACTTTACGAAAAAAAGTTATTCTTCATAAAAAGTTCTGCATGGTCCAAAACCTAAAATGCAACCATCAGATGTTAAATTTTTTCAGTCGTATACGAGGTTTGTCAAGAAATAGGAATTTTGCTCAAGAGTAAAGTACCTACCTTTATTTTTGACAATATCGAAAACTGTAATTATGAATAGTTGTTCGGAATGTAAAACTATATTTTAATATGTAATTGCATCCTTCTATTTAAATTTTTTTTTATTTTTACAAATTTTTATTTTAATGGTGTAGGTACCTACCTAAGTAGGTATCTATTAATTAAATTTGTAGAAATAAATTTTGTTTCTAGATTTAGTATTTTCTGAACGAAACAAAAAGGTTATCATGATTTTTTTTAATTAATAAAAAGATAAATGTTCGGTATCCGTAATTTGTAAATTTTTTAATTAAGGTGGGAGTATCAACTTAACATGCTTGCCAACCTATAACCTATTTCGCGTATATTTATATAATTTTTCTAGCTTTTACACAAAATTTAAATAAAATCATTATCGTCTTCATATTTCGTAGGAAATAATTGACATATTAAATAAATATCAAGGAATTTCATTAAATATTTTAGGAGAATTGTATTGCGAAAAATATCGGGTAAGATTTTTTTTAACATTATTTTTTTTTATTTCACTATACAATTCTCCCAAAATTACCAATGAAATAAATTGATATTTTTGTATTATGTCGGATATTACCTAAATATTGTACCGACGATATTGATTTTATTTAAATGTTAGTTAATCATATAATAAACTAAAAAAAGCAACGCGAAATTGGTTATAGGTTGGCAGTAGATGGAATAACGTTGAGAATTCCACCTTAATAAAAAGATAAATGTTCGGTATCCGTAATTTGGGAAAAATTTGTAAAAAAAAAATTTAAGTAGAAGGATTTAATTGCATATTAAAATATAGTTTTACATTCCGAACAACTATTCATAATTACAGTTTTCGATATTGTCAAAAATAAAGGTACTTTATACTCTTAATCGGGAAAAATTCATATTTTTTCACAAACCTCGTATACGACTGAAAAAATTTAACATCTGTTGTAGTTGTAGTTGTAGTTTGTGTCTGAAAGTAAAAAAATAAAAAATAAAATAAAGGGGTTTTAAATTAAATCGTTGAAAATAGATAAACTTTACGTTAACTTAAACTAAAATTTATTTTCCACTTAATGAACACTTTACTGATGACACTGTGTTCTTTTTTGTCTTAATATTAAGGTGTATTACTTTCAAACACAAACTACGTTTTCAAAAATACTTGTTTTATGAAGTTACCTTATACAGGGTCAAAAACAAATAAACTTTGCATCACATGCGACCAAATTTTGATTTTGTAGAAAAACACACATTTAGTATGGCGCTACTTTAAAGAAAATGTGGCTGAAATAAAGCATTGTCAAAACTAAGAAGTTTTATGTAGGTTGCGTTGAGTCTTATTTTGCAAAAGTGGTACAATTTACAAAATATGGGTAAAAAATCAACAATATCTTATGCAGCTAAAATTTTGCATGTGGGCTAGAAACTGCATTTAAAAAAACCTTTTTTAATAACTTTTTTCGATACTTTCAGAAATAACCCTACTTTTGAATTATTTTTTGGAAAAAATTAAAATTTGACAGATAATGCGAATCACGTGACTACTTTTTTTGCTTAATTTTCATCTCGATCGAAGCAGAACTTGATGCCAAAGTGAAATTTCGAATAAAGCTATTAATAAAAAAAATCCCATATGATGCGGACGTTACTGGTCACACTGTATATAATAATTGCTATTAAAAATAATCACATCTGTGCCGAAATTCCTCAAAAATAATTTAAAACGCTTCCATCTTTTACCTAGTATTCCTCTGTGCAAACCACTGAAACAAACCATTTTCTTTTCTGTCGTAACATAACCTCAAAAAATATATTATTTATTATCTGACAGGTTTGTCAGTTTTTGAAATTTACCTACTTCTAACCTTACCTTTTCTGTTGTCATAAAACGATGCGTAAAATGCAATTGACGATGATCTTACGTTTTTTCAAAAGAAATTGATATCTATATTTGATATTTGACAGTCCCAAACAATTAATGACATTTTCAAGTGGTTCTAATCTAAAAATCTAAAAAGAACGAGAAACGGGTTCTTTAACTTTCCAATTATCTTAATAGGGCTTGATTTCATTTTATGACGCCTTAACAAGAAGAAATATCGTGGCAAAAGGTCACATTCTCTCTATAAATTAAATTCGAGCCTTATTTTTCAGTTTCATAATTATTTCTTTACAACTCTGAACTCATTAGAAAAGTTATCGGCGATACTTTTATTACTTCAAGTGACACATCATCATTAAAATGATGTAATAGGAAATATATAGGGTGAAATTTTAAAATTAATTATAGTATTATGGGATACAGTAAAACAAAGATGAACTTGTAAATTTCCACTATATTAACAATAAAAATGACATGTTTCGCTAACACTGTAGCTTCGTCAGATGACAATGATTTAATAAAAGGTGAAAAAAAAAATTAAATTATTGAAGATATAAATAAAACAGCGGGAAAATCCAACAGAGGGTTTAGAAATTAATTAAACAAGGTACAATATGGGTAATTTAAAAAATCTTAAGTATATTATGGTCAACAGAATGCATTTACCAAAGGTGAATTATTTAAATCCAATTGATCATTAGGTAACAGGTCCGTATTTTTAAGTTTATTTATTTCCCTAGATTCTAACAAATTTAAGCCTTTGTTTTCTGTATGTAAGATTTTAAAGGAAGGATCGAAATTATGTTGATTATCAAGTAAATAGTTAGCAGCATAGTTTGAGTCTGTTTTGTTTTTTAGAAAACTGTTATAATGTTCCTGTATTCTTTTGTTAAAACGTCTACCCAATGTATGTTTTAGGACAATCTTTGCATTTTAATTTATAGACGTCTGATTTTTTGTTTTTATCGCTTTAAGTTTTATTGTTTTCTGATAAATTTACTTAAAGAGTTATCAGTTTTGTAACACAAATTTATATCAAGTTTGTCAAGAAAATTTCCAATTACTTTGCTAGGTTGTCCAAAGAAAGTGATAAATTTAAATTGGTCAGAGTTTTTGCTTCTAGAAAAAACTGAGTCAATAGCCTTTTTGTAAGTTTTCTTTTTTAGGATTTGGTCAATTAGATTTGAGTTATATCCGTTATTAACTGCAATTTGTTTAATAATGTTTAGTTCTTTTGGAAAATTGATTTTTTTTTTTAAGGGAGAGTTACTAGTCTATGGATCATACCGTGAAAAGAAGCTAATTTGTGTTGTATAGGGTGGCAAATTTTAACTCGAATAAATTTAGTCTTAGGAAGCCTTTCTCAAAACTACGGCTGCGTTTGTCTTCATGAATTTTTTTCAGTAAATATAGAGAGCCTTCCTAATACTGAATTTATTCCTGTTAAGTATTTCACCCTGTATAAGATGTTTTTGTTAATTAAAACAGTAAGCAAGTTTTATTAAAAAAATCAGCTTGACGAAAAAAACATCATCAGCATCTAAAATATTTCGTTAATTTGTATTCATAATACAACAAGTAAATGCTATTACAAAATTGTTTAATAAGGAAAAACTTTAATTAAAAAAAATGTACGCTTTTACGGAAAAAGTCTTAATATTTCCGCTCATTTATGCGTGAAAAAATCCTTACAGAATTTCATATTCCCTGTAAATTATTCTACTGAGACGCGACCAAAATTACATCGAGATTTCTAACGTTACAAACTGAATTATTAACTTGATATAATAAAAGAACGATGAAAAAAGCCTCCCCCATTATTAAAATTATGAAATTTAATAATACCAGATGCTCTATGGGGTATGACTTGCACTTATCCATTGTTAAAATTATTATGAACTCGACACCTTAAGAGTTTTTTTTTAATGAAAGCGTAGGGGAGGGTCGAGTGGTCTAAATTTACCGTCTTGTTTTTCTATAGAATCGAGTTTTTAGGTATTATTACTCATGGGCAGTTCATAACTATACCTTTTTTCGCTAAGGTTAACATTATATTGTGAAAAAGACAATACATACATCTATATTATAGCTTAAATTAGCTCAATTTGTAACTATTAAAAATTTACCAGTGCTATGGCGCAGCACGTTAGATGCTCTGTGATAAAGAGTTTGAATTATGCCCTTTTTTATGGAGTCTGAATGATTCGATCGGTGATTTAGGGCCGGTATTTTCATCCTCGGTTAAAGCTCGGTTATTGTAATTCCTCGGTGAAACTTGACATTTGATGTTTATAACATGCTTTATGTGTCATAAAGCAAGTGTAAGTAAGCAATGTAAATAACCCAGTTTTAACCGAGGATGAAGACTAAGATACCGGCGTTAAGGTATTGGCCCCGTGCAAGTGGGCTTCCTGTACACTGTAATTTTTATATTTTGAGCACTTTGTTTGACGAGAACATCGAGCAAGGGTCGAGTGGAATTTTTTCCAATCTGTTTCCATGGTAAATTTAATGGATTGTGTTATACTATTAATATGTTACAAAAAGCGTGTCAGGTCTTCGTTGCTGTTTGTCCAGATAATAAAGGTATCATTAACATATGTAAGCCAGAGTTTAGGTTTAATCTTGGCAGTGTGACTCGAAACATTCCATGTACAGTTATAGAGAGAGAGAGAGAGAGAGAGAGAGAGAGAGAGAGAGAGAGAGAGAGAGAGAGAGAGAGAGAGAGAGAGAGAGAGAGAGAGAGAGAGAGAGAGAGAGAGAGAGAGAGAGAGAGAGAGAGAGAGAGAGAGAGAGAGAGAGAGAGAGAGACAAACCCGAACAAACCCAAAGTTAAAGTTTATCATTAAAGATCAAGTCAGTAAATAAACATACTGACTGACCTGAACGCGATTAATATTTTTATTCTTTCAGGACTTTTCCTTTTGTACAATTTAATTTTCTTTTCAACTCCCCAATAACGGAAACTAATTATAAATACTAATTAATATCCCACGTTCTAATTATAAAACCAAATTCGATACGTACTCATTAAAAAATTCCTGTATAAAGGGTTCCACCCCTGGAATTAAATATGCATCCACGTATGGCAGCTCGTATCAACTTACTTTAACAAAAATATAATTTAATACCATTAGGAAGGTATCACTTTACATAACATTAGATTATTAGAGAGCTATCGCGAGGCATTAAGCGGCAGATAGAAGGGATAGTTACATAGACATTTACCTTTAGATACGTACAGCTAATCTCGTGGGCAAACAAAAGTTACGTTTTATGGGTGAAAAAATACGTCCGAGCGCAAATCTTGTGTTATCGGCCTGTCCTTCTTTAGCGACATGCTCAAAATACACTCCAGAACCGGCTCGGCCGTCATTTTTGTTGTTGTGATTTAAGGTTTATCTGTGGATTCCTTGTAGGTTTCTTTGCTATTGTGAGTGTTTAATATTTACGGATTTCTAGTTTTTGTGTAGTTTAGTGAATTGTGTTTGTGCTTTTAGTGATTCGGATTGGAATATAAACAATGACTACTAACAGCCGTTGTATGATTTAATTATGCACAAATAGGGGTAAAATACCTGGTATTTCGTATTTTCAGTAAGTATGGAGTAGTGATGTATCTTGATATAAAACTTTATTTTATTATGATCAATTTAAAAACATCTAACTAGGCCTAGGCTACACAACAAGGTATGAAAATAAAGAGAAACCCACACCAAGACAGTTTATCCCGATGCATGTTTTGGTATATTTTTTTTGCAGCCCTGCAATCTTTAAAAAGTTTAAAATACACTTTTCTCCGCATACTAATATTTTATAAGAGAAAAAATATACCTAGGTAGTTTATATTACTCCATGGGTCAAGTTCTCGAAAACTTTTTCAAATTCTTGAACAAGAAATTGTGCTTGAAAATGTTTTAAACGTACCCAAGTTTTTGCCAAATTGTAAAAATCAAAACAGGTTATAATATAGGTACCAACTATTATTTGACTTGAGGTCAGGTACGCGAAAACATCGAAGAGTGGTTATTTTGCTGGTTTTGTTTGTTTTTTATATTCGATTTTATAAGTTTTATAGTTTAATTGACTTATTCTCTTCCCTTACAAAACAATTTTCTATCCTCCAAATCTGATAGGTTTGCAACTACTAAAAATGCCAGAAATCGCTAACTTAATTTCCATCCTGATCAAAAAAATTGAAAAGAAATTCCAATTTTTTGGCAAGAATTTAAATTTTAAAGCCCGGACCTGTCCATTTTCCCATTCGTCAAACGATAATGTTGCAGTGCGTATGTGCTTATCTAAAGGTAAATACCTATGTTGGATTTAGTGATGGGAATGGGAATGGGAATAACCGACTACCGAGTATTCAAGTGATTTTAAAAACCGAATGAAAGCCGGTTTTTCACTCGAATGCTATATTATGGGAATATGGGCGGTAGTTCGTCGAACAACACCACTGCTAACTTCTAAAAAAAATTGTACGATGTGTTATAATTTATCCAAGTTATAATTTATCCAAACTCAGTTTGAGGACATTCCAATCATTCCATACGGCGGTAAACAGTCTCAAAGAGACCGACCTCACAACCAGGGTTGTCAGATCTTTCTTCTTCAATTCTTTAAGTTTTTTTATTAAAGATGTTTCATTTATATCAGTATTCAATTGTTAGTCAGTAACTTTCTTTGAAAGCTAGTTTGCAAATATACTTTAAACCGAGGAGTTTTAAGTGTGACAGAAAAAAATAACAAGCCATTCGTTGTTATAATAATACATTCTTTAGTCCTTAAGAAACAATATAACTGAAATCAAGACAAAAAGTGTTTTCAGTGTTTAAAAACAACTAATTAACAAACCCTTGTTTCTCGTATAGTTATACATAATATATTAACAAACCAGAAAATTTGGTAGAACTGGCAACCGTTTACAATTTATGCACGTTGTCGGGGGTGATAAGCGCCAGGCTACCTGCAGCTGGTATAGCAGAAGCGGTCCACGGCCCTTTCAACGATATCAGACAGAGATAGGCCAGTGACCGCGGATGGCGTGGAAGAGACGAAGATAAAATATACGTAATTTGGAACTTATGGACGGGCCGGGGAATGGTTCCAGAATGGAGTTCTGGTAAAAAAATTAAAGCATTTTCTGAGCAGTGTCGTGCCGTGTCAGGTTTATTTTTCTGGTTTTAGTTTTATGTATAGAATCTTTGAGTTACCTTATATTTATTATTTTAATATAATATTATTATATATACAGTGGGTTTTTAAAGTGTAGTTTGTCAAGTACAAACACCTAATGTTAAACAAACTTATAAGTGTGTATACGCATTTTAATTATTTGTTTGGGACGCCTATTGTTAGGAGTTTCATACTGTTTTATGTCATTAAAGTGACCTAAGAAACACTATACCGATAGTTATCCATATATCAATAGGTATCGATATATCGATGGTTATCGATATATCGATAATTTTTGTTTCACATTGTTATTCGATATATCGATAACTATCGATATATCGAAAAATCCCATCCCTATTTCGGTGTACTAGGTGCTCTAGTAGAGCTCTTACTTAAATTTTCAGCGATGTTTTCATCAAAAAGAACACGTACATCGGCAGTTAAATTTTAAAATATAACCCATAAAAACGCCGTTTAAAGACCTGTCAGTGACTGGTGCAGTATAATATATTTTATGTATTTTTTATGGGTTTACTATACAGGCAAGTTTATCTTTGGAAAAATAACATTTTTTGACAAAAATTTGTATATTTTACATTTTTATAGATAAACTGCCAACAAGTTTTAAAAATGTGCATTGTAAATAGTATAAACATGTATTGTTGTTTTTTCAACAACGAACGTATTAGGAAACGGAGGAAACGGCGAAGAAGTACAAAAGAATATTCAACCCCATAACGCCGCTCGCTGCGACATCTGAATGTAGCCAATGATACTATAAATGTGTAGAGATAAAATACTCCGAGATACTTTGCGAATAAAACTGAAAATAACATACTACGTCATGACGTACACCCCGCATTGAAACTAAATGCCAATGAGTATTTGGTTTTTGCTGGGAAGAAGAATACGTTCCCGAATGGGACCAGGGTTGGAGCCTTTGAAAATGGTAAAAAGTGAAAAAAAATAATAGTAGGATGAAACCCATTGGAAAAGGAAGAGAATATAACAAAAATGAAAGGAAAAATAACGGGCGATCCGAGGTCGGGAAGTGAAAGGGGTGAGTTTTTAAGGGTAGAAAACGATTTATCTCGATTTCCGGCAAAACTACAAGTCCTATGGAAAAAGTTACCTAAATGGCAAACTTGTAGGTAATAAAAAACTCTACAACTTTTAGATCTACACTTTTTGCACATAACCTCGAAATTTATGAGAAAAATTCAAATAACCAAGTTTTCGGTTTTTTATTTTTATCTTTTACAAGAAAAAAATGTTTTCACCCTTTTTATGTCCCAAACACACTGTAATTTTTTTTATTTAAAATATTTATTTTTTCACCTTATTTTGACTTAATATCGAAAAAGCACCCTAATCTTCAATCGAAAAAATATCTGCTTTTTTAAAAAAGTCGGTGGGCTTTTTGTTCGTTGAAGTCTCTTCTTACTGATGGTAAAAAAAAATATACATTACTATGGTAAATGTGATGAAATCCCCTTTAAATCCTACCTGTAATTATATTTAGAACAACTATTTTCGCATATTTTGTGCGATCTTTATGTTTTATGGATTTGTAATTTTTTTGTTTATCAATGTAACATGGAATCTACTATTTTCGAGTAATTAAAGTATAAATTTTAATAAATAGCTCAAAATTGTACATAATAATTTAAAAAAAATAATTTCGGATTCGAGTTTTTCCGTTTCTTTGCATTTTTTGAGAACATTTACCATAGTAATGTATATTTTTTTTACACCATCAGAAAGTAGAGATTTCAACGAACAAAAAGCCCACCGACTTTTTTAAAAAAGCAAATATTTTGACGTGAGAATTTTCGATTGAAAATTAGGGTGCTCTTTCGATATTAAGTCAAAATAAGGTGAAAAAATAAATATTTTAAATCAAAAAAATTACAGTGTGTTTGGAACATAAAAAGGTAAGTTTTCACCAAATTTCGTGAAAAAAAAATTTTTGTTGTAAAAGGTAAAAATAAAAAACCAAAAACTGGGTTATTTGAAATTTTCAAGCAAATTTTGAGGTTATGTGAAAAAAGTGTAAATACTAAAGTTGTAGATCTTTTTATTACCTACAACTTTGCTATTTAACGTTTTTCCATAGGACTTGTAATTTTGCCGAAAATCGAGATAAATCGTTAAATCGTTTTCTACCCTTAAAAACTCACCCCCTTCCACTTCCCGACCTCGGATCGCCGGTAAATTATTTTTCCCTTCATTTTTGTTATATTCTCTTCCTTTTCCAATGGGTTTCATCCTACTATTATTTTTTTTGTTTCAAAAATTATCGACCCTGGTCTACAGAGAAAAATTCTAATTAAAAACTGAGATTTAGAAATTGCTATTTTCCAAGATTCATCGTTCGACAGTTACAGCATGTTAAACTTTTAAATGTTTGAAAAACTTAAGGTTCTAGGTACAGATGTATGACACACAAAAAACTCACTTTTCACTCGACGGCACAATAAAATGAACTAAGTAATGGTACTGTACCTTGTAGTCTGCCGGTTCGCTATATTAGTTTTATTTTTTTAAAACCTCTATGCGATAAATAAAATTATTTTGATCCAATTCTCGAACGTAGCCACGTATATAAAGCCCAACTACTGAAATATCGAAGCCCTTGACTTGAAAAGGAAATAGAATAGATAAGGAATCTCTTTGAGCCGACTGAAGTTACACAGGCTATAAAAACGTCTTTTCTCTGTAGTACGAGCCAGGAACCAATAATTTACTACTTTATTTTGCAGGAGGATAAGTTAGTATGCATAGTATTATAATCCAGTCCTATTTTAGATTTACGGTACTTTCATTACATTGGTTTTTTCGTATCGGCATAAAGGGTATTTCCATGGGTCATTCATTTATAAAAGGAATAATTTTAAATAATTAAGCATGCAGCTCATCTCCATCACCCGCCCCCTTCCTTTCTTAAAGCCTGACAGCACAGCTGAGGGTCATGAGCCGTAAACCCTTAATAAACCATAAGCGTAACAATAACAGGTACCTGATCTTCAAGTGAGGTAGTTTAGTTTTATTTTTAAGGTATTATGGAAAGCTTGTGTAAGAGAATATATCATTTTTTTGGAGACGACAGTATCTAAGAGATTTGAGCAGATATAGAAGTAAAAAAAGAACCATTTTTTATTTAGACGAAACCTGGATTAACGAAGGACATTCAGTACAAAAGATATGGCAAGATAAAAAGTTTCTTATGTACTTGAGCTTTAATCCTCAGTACCCCACAAGAACACTTTTTGGAATGTAATTTTATCGTGATATCTTCAATTATGACTAATTTTATCCTTATAATGTCTCACAGGCAAAAACTCGAGAAGTTTTATAAAAAAATTTAAATAATCTTCGACACCTTCTTAGAAAGGTTTTTTCTTCTTCCCCAGTTTATTTGGTTGGTTTAGACCCCCTTTAATAACTTTTTCACATACTCCGTATGGTTAAACCCTTATCAATTTTCTTCATATTATGTCTCTTCTACACATCAGTTTTTTTTAATTCCATAAAAGCTCCATTAAGGTTCTACACCATTTTCTCTTTTGCTAAAACCATCAGCACTAAATAAATTTTCTGTCTCCTGATGATGAACGTTTCTACGTTCGAAACATGTATAGACCCCTAGAGAATTTTTTATAAATTATAAATAAAAATTACATACAGAAACCAAAAAAAAATGAAAATAAGAATGTGCCATAATATTACAATTTAAGAGGACAGGTAACTCCATTAAAAAATGGGTTAAAACGGTCAAACTTTTTGGCAGACCTGTTCTCTTAAAACGATACACTATTTCACTATCACCTTGTTTTATTAATGTATAGTATCGGCTAGAACTAAATCAGATAAAGTTTTTACTATGTATAATTTATTTACAACACGGGCAGGAAACAAAAGGAATTTATATGTCATTAATAAAAACCTAAACAAAAAAGAATTTTCAATGTTTCAACGGGCTTTAGGGGGGGGGCCGGGCCCCATTGGCCCCCTTCTGGATCCGCCTCTGGTTTCAGGCGAAAAATAATATGTTCACCCAGTAAACTAGAATTTGTGTTTTGCCTTTTTAATGAGGGTTCTTAACTGTCGGCCAATAGGAAATAGACTTTAAAATCCGATCACGCCACTGCATGGTATGCAACATTATTTAAAAGTTAATAAACGTTGTTATTTGAAAAAAATATGCGGTCGACCAAAATGTAATAAAAAGACCATAAATAACAGTTTTTAAGTCGAGCTCTAATACCTCAGACGGTGGACCATTATAAGTTGTAAGTTACAAGCCCCCTGTCATTGAGAAATGGTTATTTATCGCTTTCAGCGCTGAAGGATCTTGCGGGGAATCTTGAGATTATTATATTGTGTTGTCACTGTTTTTTTTCATTTAAGAAAGGATTTTCTAAAAAATATATTGGATATTTTTTGCAAATTTACATTTGACTGCTTGCGAAGATGTTTACGTTTAATGGTTTGACTTGAGTATATTTGCAACAACTGTCTTATACAGGGTGTCCGGGAAAATGTGGGACATCTCCCGGATATGAAAACAACACGTAAAAAGAATACTACAAATTCATATAAACTTCTTTCGTATCGGCCTCCTCTTCGAAGATATGGGCTCCCAAAGAGTTCCCATGGAATTAAGTTTTTGACACATCATTATTAAACCAACAGGTATATTTCAATTTTTTTTCGTATGATGTATACCAGGTAAGACCCTTCAAATTACTATCCCAGAAAGTGTTGCGAATTACTAACAGCTGCAAGGACGGACTAGCTGTGACACTAATGTGCCCATTTTTTTTTACGCCCTGCATGTATGATAACAACTTTGGACAACGTTTTTTACATACCTTTAACTATTGACTAGAAATTAAGTACTCTTCATTCATGTCCTAACCGTTTTCGGAAAAACGTCAGTTTATTGCGATCATGTATTAATATTAAGCAGTTAAAAGTGAACATTTATAATTTATAGGAACAAAGATGTATCTTTTATTGAAATACGCTAAATATACGTGATGTAAATATGTTAAGAATAACGTTTTCCCGAAAACGGTTAGGATTAGCGACATGAAGGAAGAGTACTTAATTTTTAGTAAATAGTTAAAGGTATGTAAAAAACGTTGTCCAAAGTTTTTATCATACAGGGCGTAAAAAAAATTAACACATTAGTGTCACAGCTAGTCCGTCCCTGCAGCTGTGAGTAATTCGCAACACTTTCTGGGATAGTAATTTGAAGGGTCTTACCTGTTATAGGTACATCATATAAAAAAAAATTGAAATATACCTGTCGGTTTAATAATTATGTGTCAAAAACTTAATTCCATGGGAGCTCTTTGGGAGCCCATATATCCGAAGAGGAGGCCGATACGAAAGTTTATATGAACTTGTAGTATTCTTTTTACGTGTTTTTTTCATATCCGGGAGATTTCCCACATTTTCCCGGACACCCTGTCCCTGTATATCTACCTACTGAACAAAAAATAGTAATTAATAGTCCTAGTCACTATTATTATGATTAAAAAATACGAAAACAAATTTTTCTTAAAGAAAAACACCCAGATCTCTTACCTTCTTGTCCGCCATGTAAAGTTGACACCTTTTTGATGATAGTATTTTGTTAATTTGCAATATCTGCTCACCTAAACAAGTCCATTATTTATAAGTTTTTACCGGGCTTCTAACAGCGTACTATTCTGAAACATGTCAAACTAAATAACACCACCAACACGTTTCCCGTGAGCAACGAAAAAAAAACCGTTTAAAAACAACAAAATCCTCCGCGCAGAATTTTCAAAATTACCGCCGTTTTCGTTCGATCAAAGACATACGTTTGCGCGTATTTTACCGTTTCAAACGGAGGACGTGCGTCCAATACAACCTCGTATCCTCGCAGCTGTCGTCACGGCCATACTGATCGACTCGTATTTTCGGAGTGCATTCTTGGTCACTGTTTCTTTCATGATTCCAGGAGGGTATTTGGAAATATTGGTTGGAAACGTTGGGGATCAAATTTTGCGGAAAAATACCGTATATAGTAAACGGCACGAATTCTCTCGTATTGAAACAGATGACAGCACTGACAGCAGAAATTTGTCATCGATCAGCTGATATTGGGACATAATAATATCCCCAGATTAGCAGTGGGCCGTAAAACCATATACATAACTCATGTTTATTATTACCTACCTAAAATTATAATATTTATAAAACAAAACTTTCAAAAGAAATTATTATTATTATTATTATTATTATTATTATTATTATTATTATTATTATTATTATTATTATTATTATTATTATTATTATTATTATTATTATTATTATTATTATTATTATTATTATTATTATTATTATTATTATTATTATTATTATTATTATTATTATTATTATTATTATTTAGCAATATTAACGCGGCAGAGCCGATGAGACTATTGCATCAACAATTGTTTAGAAGTTATCACATGTATAATTTTCAATTCATGCCAACTTATAAAAATTTAATAGACCAGAATTGACAGAGTGTCAAGCGACTTTGCCTCTATCTTGTGACAAGGGCGTCGCCAGAGGGGGGCAGCAGCCCCCCCCCCTAGAGGTTCTAAAAATACGGCTTACTGGAATTAAAAATAAAATTACGCGCACCCGGCTAATCGAAACAATAACCGAGAATTTCCGGGAATCAACGGCAACACTGCATCGGTTCGCGAAGATTGCTCGTCACATAAGCTCAATCTGGTCATCAACGATCTGAACGATCTGCCCGACATTAGAAATACCATTGGGACCATCAAGGATATAATAACATTTTTTTGAGAATCTGTTCTAAGACGGAAATTAATACCCAATATTTCCCGGTTATGCGAAACAAGGTGGAGCGAAAAACACAAAAGCATCAGAGTTTTTAAAGAGAATTTTTATGCTATAATGGAGGCTTTAGAAACATTCTCTCGAGATGGCAATAATGCGACAAGGAAACATGCGTGCTTCCAAAGCTTCATTTATTTTTAGCCTCGTATATTGATATCCAAATATTCCGGTATTATAGAACCCACAGTAAACGTGCTCCAATCAGTATCCTTGGACACGGTTCAGGCATCCCAGCATATTAGTTGCATTTTACAACTGATCAAAGACCACCGTAACGATCCCGAAAAAGTTACAGAAGAGATTATCAAAGATGCTACTGCTATTGCGGAAAAAATTGGACTGACGGAAGATATGAAATCCATACCCCGTACTGTTGAAAGACAACAACACCGCAGCGACCACCAGGCAAAAAGCCCTTCAGAATTCTGGCGGAGGTCTATGACAATTCCTTATTTGGACTTAATTATAAATTCCCTCGAACTAAGGTTCTCTAAAGAGAATAGACCATCCTTTGCCCTAACAAAACTACACCCTGCGCAAATGAAAAACATATCTTTGGAAGACCTTAAAGAAGCATGCGAGGAATTCAGAAACTTTTACGGTATTTTGGATATCAAGAATGAGAACTTTGGAAAAAAAGATGGGAGGAAAAACCAGAATCGACCAAACTAAGTGTTGTGGAAGTCCTTAAGGAAACTGACGATTTTTTCCTGCGATAAAGAAGGCCTTGAGGATTCTTATTGCTTTACCTTGTACCACTTGTACAGTTGAAAGGTCATTCAGTAGCTTGAGGAGAATCAAAACCTGGTTGAGGAGCACGATGACTGGAACTCGCCTCAATGGCCTCGCCATGATGCATGAGTGTACACAGGCAACACATTTTCAAGAACTTGGACGATTTTATAAACAAAGTAACCAACAAATTCGCTAGCAACCCTAGAAGTTTATGTTTAAATTGATTTTGTATGTAAATAATTTATTCGTTTCCTATTTTTTTTTTAATTAAAACTTTTCTATCTTAATGTTTTCTTCAGTTCTTCTATGCTGCCCCTCCCTGGTTCACTGGCTGGCGACGCCCTTGTCTTGCGATAGTATTCAAAATTTTTACTATACTTTCGATAAGCTTTGACGGGCGCATCATGCCCCTCCCCGAGTGACTTTTTCTTGTGGGGGGGACACCCCTAAATAACGCTCTACAGCAATAACTCTGAAACGAACAAAGATATCGAACAGCGGTCTTCATATCTTTTCTTGCAAATTTCATCTACTTTTCGATTATGATGTCATAGTTATACCGTATAATTTGAATTTTCGGGAGAAAATCGAAAAAACTGTTATTATTAGATACAACTTGCGCCCTCTAGCAATTATATTAAACACTATCGTGTATTGTTGGATACGGCGATTGAAGATACTTACCTTTCCCTTCCAAACAAGCTTAAATTTAGTAAAATCGGAAAAGTCGTTTAGAAGTTACGGCGATTTTAATGTTTACACATTCAATAGCTTCCCCCACTCTTATCAAGGTCGGTACGCCAATGAGCCTCAAACCAAAATGATGCAGAATTGTCTAAGCTTTCCAATGATGTAATCAGAGTTTTATACCTTAATATGGGAATTTTCGGCGAAATTTAGAATTAAATTTTTTTTTTTTTAATTGTACCCCCTTACGGCGAAATGAGAAACTTAAAAGTAATTTCCAGAATTTTCTCATGACCGCTTTAATCATTTTTTTTTTCCAGGTTTCTATGCCTATATAGTAGTTTCCGAGATATGGCCGATGGCCACCCTTAATGAAACACCCTGTATTACTGCAGTCTGTGAAATCTCCCCATAAAGTCCGTTCCAACTTTTCCACGTTTAAACTCTGAAAATTACTATAACTAATTTAGTTAGGTCTAATAAGGTGCCAGAATAACTAATTTAAATGAGTTAACGTAGTTTAATAGAGTGAAACCTGCCTTGGCAGACCTGTTAATAATGTTTATTGGGTGCAGAAGCCTAAAGGGATTAAGTAAACAGGAAAAACTACACGTATTTTTGCAAAATATCCGACAAATTAATGAGCGATTGATGCTCACTCTTTTAATATAAATTTCGGAAGCTGGATGGAAAAGGGTCGGCTTCAATTCCTGCTTATTTCTGTTGATTGGCAAAGTGGTTCAGAAGAGGGCCACAAAGGATTAACGCCTGCAAAAGGTATTACGTCATAAATATTCATGACAGCAATTAAAATTTGCCGGGGATCGGCCCTTATTTAGGATTATTCGGGTCGGAACTGTTTTGACCAATGATTGTGTTATTTATACGTATCGATATAAATAATAGTTAATAAATAAAAGTTAGTAAATAAAGATAAGATAACAATTAAACCAAACGATTTTAATGACTATTTTAACTCGGTTTCTGAAAATATAATTAAGAACTTCCCTGCAAACTCCACCGAAGCAAGTGACTTCTTAAGATATACTCCACCAGTTAATTGTAACTTTTTTCTGCATCCAGTATGCCCAAAAGAAGTTGAACTAACAATACTAAATCTTAAAATATCAGCAGTTCTAGATGCTTTCAATACAAATGATAGACTGCTTAAGGAAACCATAAACATTCTAGTTGAACCTTTAACCACTCTAATAAATGAAAGTTTTTTGAGCGGTATTTCTCCGGACGTTTTTAAGATGGCTAAAATTACACCAATATTAAAAAAGGGTGACTCTAGATTGGTGGAGAATTACCGACCTATAGCGATTATAGTGATATTTTCCAAAGTTTTTGAGTCTCTGGTAAAAAATCCTATTTATAATTATTTTGAGACTAATGGATTGTTTCACCCTTCTCAGTATGGGTTTAGGAAAAAAAGATCAACACTGGGAGCAGTCTTACAGGTTGTGAGTGACATAGTCGAAGGCTTGGAGTCTGGTGAGCTCACGTCAATAACTTTGTGCGATCTAACAAAAGCTTTCGACTGTGTCAGTCACAAACTCCTGTTAAAAAAACTATACCACTATGGCATAAGAGGAGTTCCCCTAAACCTTCTTGAGTCTTATTTGTCTGATCGGCGGCAGTTTGTGGAGATTGAAGGTGTCAAGTCTGATTTAGGCTATGTTAAATATGGAGTGCCACAGGGATCCGTCCTTGGGCCCCTCCTGTTTATAATTTATATTAATGATCTGTGTTATTACATGCAACGGATTTGCAATTTGACCATATTTGCAGACGACACTACTTTTATTAATTCTGCTTCTAGTCTAGGGAATTTGATTATGGCGTCTCAACTGCTGCTGAAGGATGCAGAAAGCTAGTTTTCTTGCAATCTCTTGCAGCTTAATACGAGTAAGACTCAGAAACTGGTTGTCTCGAGTAATCGACTATTGAACAAAAACAATAAATGTAGATTACTGGGTATCACTCTGGATGGTTCCTTATCCTGGGAGGCCCACGTAACTGAACTGGGACGAAAATTGTCGAGTACGATATTTCTTCTTAGAAATTTGCGTAAATGTTTGACTTTGGACGTTTTGAAATCGCTGTACTTCGGCCTTTTTCATTCTCATATTGAGTATGGGGCAATATTGTGGGGAAACAGTGCAAATGCACAACAAATCTTTCGACTCCAAAAGAGAGCTGTAATACTTTTGGCTAACGCAGTATATAGGGACCATTGTCAGCCTCTGTTCAAAAAATTTGGCATAATGCCGCTGCCCTGTGTATATATTTTTCAAACTGTGCTGGAGCTGCATTCCCGCAGAGATAAACTCACTAGGCATTCAGATATTCACAGATACAACACTCGCGGCTCGGACAGGATAGTGGCTCAGCGATTCAGACTTACTAAATCTAAAAACAATTCACTTAATTGCAATTTATATAATAAGATCCCGGAACGGTATCGAGCTCTCTGTTCAAAAAGTCTGTTAAAGTGTATTTACTAAACCATTGCTTTTATACCTTAAATGAGTACCTGTTGGCCTCCTGGTAATCACTAGGTTAGGTTAGGTTAGGTTAGAGTGGCAGACCTCTGGCATTGACCAAACAGTCACACGTAGTCCTGTAGGACCGTTGTGGTACCACACGTGTTCCGCGGAACCTATCCGCATCAGCCTCCTGATGGTTAACGCAACGTGACGTAGATCGTAGAAGAATCTTGACAGCTCATTCAAACCAGCCACTGCTGTTAATAAACTTCGTAAGTCGACCCAGTTGCAGGCTGCTCACTTCCTCCAGATCATTAAAGAATGGTTCGCCCAGAGCATTGAACCTTCTTCTAGCGAGGCCGGGGCATTCACACAAGAAATGCTGAATACTTTCCTCCTCCTCTTCATCTCTGCAACTTCTACATAAATCGTTAGTTGGTACTTGCATACGTTCAGCGTGTCTACCGAACAGGCAATGTCCGGTGACTACGGCAGTGATGTTTCTTAGGTCCTTCCGACCGTGTTGTAATAGCACTGCGGTTTTCCTGTCGTCAAGTAGGGGCCACAATTACCTGGAGATGCTACAAGTTGCCAGCCCTGTCCATCTGCTTTGTGCAAGTTGTTTAGCTATTTGATCTATATCCTCTTTGACTGATCCCAGTGGTCTAGCCACAGTATTCTCTGCTAGTTCGGCAGACCTGCTTGCGCCCTCCCTGGCGAGCACATCAGCAGTCTCGTTGCCCTGTATTTTGCTATGTCCAGGAACCCAACACAGGGTGATTCGATGTTGAGCACCAAGTGTGCAGAGATTATTGCGACAGCGCCTTACTAATTTTGACTTAGTGCTGCTGGAGCAAATTGCCTTTATGGCTGCTTGACTGTCTATATAGATTACTATAGACGCAGCTGCTTTCAAGCCAGGGTGATCCCGCAGGGTGTTGACTGCTTTATCCACTGCAAAAATTTCTGCCTGGAAAATGCTGCAGTGTTCAGGGAGTCTGTACGACCTCTGTATTTGCATGTTCTCGGAGAAGATACCAGCTCCAACCCCGACGTCCATTTTTGAACCGTCAGTGAAGATCGAGTGATCCGCCTCCATTATTACTTGATTGCCTTCCCACTCCTCCCTACCCGGAATGAGCATAGAAAAGCCCATTCCAAAGTCTGGCAGCGAAACAGTGTAATCGGTCGGCTCTCGCAGATTTTGGCCTGGATATATCCTTAGTATGCTACTTTGTCCGTAGTTGGTGCTGGTCCAGCATTTCGACTCTTTCAGTCGCAGAGCACTTTTTGCAGCCACACTTTTTCCGTAAATATCCATGGGTATCAGATGCAGCATCACTTCCAGTGCCGCCGTCGGTGCTGAGTGAAGGGCACCGGTCACTCCTAAACAAGCTGCCCGTTGTACCTTTGTTAGTTTCTTCATGTTTATTGCTTTTTTAAAAGCAGTCCACCAGACCATGACCCCGTAGGTTAGTATAGGTCTTACAATGGCTGTATGGTAATCACTACCCGGATGCTGTTCATTGGTTGTGAGGTTTGCCAGTTGTGTGTCTTAATTTTAAATTTTATTTTAATGTTTGTGCATTGTTTGCTTTACACACTAATTTATTGTTATTTATATACATTTGTACATGTTAAATTATATTTACCTATATATTATTATTTATGACGTGTTATAAACTATTTATGTAAGTAGCAAATAAAACTTTGACTTTGACTTTGACTTAATAAATTATTCGATGCAAGATTGTTGCTGAGAAAGCAGGACGAATTCGCCGTTCTAAACAGTAAAACGTTTGGGGACGTATTTGGGAGTGGGGACCAGGGAGGACTGGACCCCCTGGCCCGCGAAAGACCAGAAGAACTTATCTTCTTATAGTCTGTTTCTGTTTCCTATTGCCTGACAGCTAAGAACCCTCATTTAAAATGCAAAACGCAAATTTTAGCTTACCGGGTGAACATATTATTTTTCGCCTGAAAGTATATCTTTTTAGTAACAATACAGGTAGTTTAAACACCATATAGATTGGCACACCCCTAATTTACCATTCACAATACGGCAAGCCGATGATTTAGAATAAATCTTCGGACTGTGGCGGTCGTTTAGGTTTTTATTAATGACATATAAATTCCTTTTGTTTCCTGCCCGTGTTGTAAATAAATTATACATAGTAAAAACTTTATCTGATTTAGTTCTAGCCGATACTATACCTACATTAACAAAACAAAGTGATAGTGAAATAGTGTATCGTTTTAAGAAAACAGGTCTGCCCAAAAATTCGCCCGTTTTAACCCATTTTTTTAATGGAGTTACCTGTCCTCTTAAATTGTAATATTATGCTACGTTCTTATTTTTATTTTTTTGGTTTCTACAGTGTCACCAGTAAAGTCCGCATCATATGGGATTTTTTTTTATTAATAACTTTATTCGAAATTTGACTTTGGCATCAAGTTCTGCTTCGATCGAGATGAAAATTAAGCAAAAAAATAGTAGCCACGTGATTCGCATTATCTGTCAAATTTTTAATTTTTTCCAAAAAATAATTCAAAGTGGGGTTATTTCTGAAAATATCGAAAAAAGTTATTAGAAAATGTTTTTTTAAATGCAGTTTTTAGCCCACATGCAAAATTTCAGCTACATAGGATAATTTTGATTATTTACCTATATTTTGTAAATTGCATCACTTTTGCAAAATAAGACTCGACGCAACCTACATAAAACTTCTTCGTTTTGACAATGCTTTATTTCAGATACATTTTCTTTAAAGTAGCGCCATATTAAATGTGTGTTTTTCTACAAAATCAAAATTGGGCTATTAAAATTTGGTCGCATGTGATGCAAAGTTTATTTGTTTTTCACCCTGTATACGGTAACTTCATAAAATAAGTATTTTTGATAACATAGTTTGTGTCTGAAAGTAGAAAAATAAAAATTAAAATAAAGGGGTTTTAAATTAAATCGTTGAAAATAGATAAACTTTACGTTAAGTTAAACTAAAATTTATTTTCCACTTAATGAACACTTTACTGATGACACTGTGTTCTTTTTTGTCTTAATATTAAGGTGTATTACTTTCAGACACAAACTATGTTTTCAAAAATACTTATTTTATGAAGTTACCGTATACAGGGTCAAAAACAAATAAACTTTGCATCACATGCGACCAAATTTTAATAGCCCAATTTTGATTTTGTAGAAAAACACACATTTAATATGGCGCTACTTTAAAGAAAATGTATCTGAAATAAAACATTGTCAAAACTAAGAAGTTTTATGTAGGTTGCGTTGAGTTTTATTTTGCAAAAGTGGTGCAATTTACAAAATATAGGTAAAAAATCAAAATTATCCTATGCAGCTGAAATTGTGTATGTGGGCTAAAAACTGCATTTAAAAAAACTTTTCTAATAACTTTTTTCGATATTTTCAGAAATAACCACACTTTTGAATTATTTTTTGGAAAAAATTAAAATTTGACAGATAATGCGAATCACGTAGCTACTATTTTTTTGCTTAATTTTTATCTCGATCGAAGCAGAACTTGATGCCAAAGTCAAATTTCGAATAAAGCTATTAATAAAAAAAAATCCGATATGATGCGGACTTCACTGGTGACACTGTATATGTAATTTTTATTTATAATTTATATTTATTCGTATGTAGTTTTTAAGGTGTGCAAAAAAGATTTGTATATTTAACTGAATTAATTTTATATTCTCAATACAAAAACAGTTCATATTTAAAAGAGTTAACGAATTAAAGGTCTAGGAAGGTGTCTTCACTATCATACATAGGTATAGGCAAAAATAATTGCCCATTTTTTTAAGGTAATAATAATTTTATGTTAACATGATGTTAGTGATTTTTCTAACACACACTTTTGTTGACGAGTCATCACGTTTAACTTAACAACATAACCAACTGATAAGGGACACTTCAGAAATTATTGTTCCTGTCATAAAATACAATGTTGCTGTGCCCGTGACTATAACAAGCTCTGAAGTAGCAACCCTACGGTGCACCCCTGCCGCGCAAAGGGTGCTATCTTTTACCCTACACGTAAAAAACATTGTTTCATTTGACAGTTGGATCAATGACGTGCTTAAATTTATTATTAATTGTTTTTATTAATGGAGAGTCTTACTTTTTTCTAGCCATAGCATTTCTTTCTAGCCATAGCATTTCTAAGGCCGCTGCACTAATACAGGGCGTTCTAATTGCATTAAAAAGTCGGTATTTATTCTGACTAAACATTTACAGAAGCGTTTTTGTCTTTCCTATACAGTGTCACCAGTAAAGTCCGCATCACATGGGATTTCGAGATGAAAATTAAGCAAAAAAATAGTAGTCACGTGATTCGCATTGTCAAATTTTAATTCCAAAAAAAAAAATTAAAAAATATCGAAAAAAGTTATGAGAAAAAGTTTTTTTAAATGCAGTTCCTAGCCCACATGCAAAGTTTTAGCTGCATAAGATAATTTTAATTTTTTTACCCATATTTTGTAAATTGCACCACTTTTGCAAAATAAGACTCAACGCAGCCTACATAAAGTAATAAAATAAAAAATTAAGTAAATGGGTTTTTAATTAAATCGTTGAAAATAGATTAACTTGGCGCTACTTTAAAGAAAATGTATCTGAAATAAAGCCTTTTCAAAACTGAGAAGTTTTATGTAGGTTGCGTTGCGTCTTATTTTGCAAAAGTGGTGCAATTTACAAAATATAGGTAAAAAATCAAAATTATCTTAGGCAGCATGTGGGCTAGAAACTGCATTTAAAAAAAGTGTTTCTATGAACTTTTCGATATTTTCAGAAATAACCTCACTTTTGAATTATTTTTTGGAAAAAATTAAAATTTGACAGATAATGCGAATCACGTGACTACTATTTTCTTGCTTAATTTTCTCGATCGAAACAGAACTTGATGCCAAAGTCAAATTTTGAATAAAGCTATTAATAAAAAAAATCATATATGATGCGGACTTTACTGGTGACACTGTATATGTGCCGTCTTAAACTATGGCTGTGTAATTTTCAATAGTTTTTGAAATATTTGCAATATTAAACAGAGATTTGTGTTACACCCTGTATAAGAGAGCTTTTAAGTACCTTACAGACCAAATGGTAATTTCTAGATATAATTTCTTTGAACACAAGACAAAACAACCTGCTACCTAATGGAAATTATCTAAGCCAGAGACCCTTTGGTAAAATTTATTACATGGTACCCTTAGCGGCGGAGTACCACCCATCGGGTCGGTACATTTTTCAGCAAAAAAGGTATTTTAAAAGGCGCCCTTCCTTGTTTCCCAGACGTATTACAATAAAAAACACATTTAAAATCAACACGTTTTTGTTATAAGATAAACGGCGGCATAAGTTGTTTATTATACAGGGGCTGTAAAAATTATGAGGGTATAATAAAAGATGGTTTTGGCTCGGCAAGGGGCGTTGGAACCACTCTGTGCGTATTTACATTATTTTTTGTGCGTTTACTAATAAAAACTTAACAAAATAAACTAAAACGAAGAAATGTGTGGAAATTTATGACGTATGTAGGCTTTTTAACGAGGCATATTCTTCAAAACCAAAATTTTGAATTATTTACTGAGAAAATACACACACAGACTACACTATACTCTGTTTCTTAAAGCCTGACAGCACAGCTGAGGGTCATGAGTCGTAAAACCTCAATAAACCATAAGCGTTACAATAACAGGTACATACCTACCTACCTGTTTTTAAGTAATTAAATTATCTATATGTGGCTTATGTCATAGAATATTTCTGACGTCAAGTGAGGTAGTTTAGTTTTATTTTTAACGTGTTATCGAAAGCTTGTGTATATATATTAATAAAAATAATACAAAAATGGCGAATAATTATTCCCCCCGTGTTTTGTAAAGGAGTGCCCTGGTTGTGCTTGACCTAAAAGCAAAGACAATAGTTTTAAATGTACACGATGCACTTGTGCACCAAACACCATCTAGTACTGTCAGAAACCTAGTATTGTGCATCAAACACCAGCTAGTACTGTCAGAAACCTATAGTATCAATCAATCTATAGGCTTCCTAGGTAGGGAAAATCTGGAACTTTAGCCCCTCCGAAACAGTCGCTAGGAAGAACACCTATACAAATTGATGAGGATGTGAAAAGTATCAAATGCTTAATTTTTATTTATATAGAGAGATCCCAAACATTAGATAAAATTGTAAATGCTGTAAAAGTGTAAAAGAACACGAGACTTTACCCAACCTAGGAAGAAAAAAATTGTGGCCAATTTTATATCAATCAAATGTTTCTTGGGAAAAACACAACCGAAAGTCAATGTTATTGGATAGAGAAGATACCATTTTTTGGAGACGACAGTATCTAAGAGATATGAGCAGATATAGTAGAAGAAGAAAGGACTATTTTTTGTTTAGAAGAAACCTGGGTTAACGTTTTAATCCACAATAATAAATTCTGAACACCACATTTATGTTCATGATAAATCCTAATAATTTTTGGTCATTCGCACAGTTTGTAAATAATGTTCTTATAGTTCTATAGATAAAAGATCAAACTCTTAGTAAATCAGGCGCGACTTTCGTCTCCAAAAACAAGTCGACATATTTTTACATTATTCCGTTGTTTTGTGTGCCCGAAGTTCCAAGGTACTAACTGGCCTCCAATACAATAAAATAGGCGGTATTCAATTACAACAAATAATAGCCAACTATCAATACCTTCTGTTGTATTCAATTAAAGAGATCCTTTAAAAGAGTGTACCGACAAAGAATTCTCGGGAAAAAGGGCCTCACACCTTGCTACCCTCCGTGGATACATAATTTGCCGTATCCCCTATATTTAAAAGGGCACTATAGGGACTGGTATCGTCCTATTACCAAAAAATTCACGCCTAATATTTTCTAATTAGAATCGGATTCTTTGTCGGTGGTCGGTGACTTTTATTTCCAAATTGAAAAGGTTTTATGTATAACTTTGATAATTTTTAGGGTTTTTAAGGTAGTAAGGTCTGGTTTCGAGAAGTTTTAACGTTTTTAACTTGCGGTGAAAAATCGCAAAGAACACAATCTGATATTATACTTATAGGCCAGGGCTGAAGCCTTTGAAAATGGTAAAAAGTGAAAAAAAAGAATAATAGGATGAAACTCATTGGAAAAGGAAGAGAATATAACAAAAATGAAAGGAAAAATAATTTACGGGCGATCCGAGGTCGGGAAGTGGAAGGGGGTGAGTTTTTAAAGGTAGAAAACGATTTATCTCGATTTCCGGCAAAACTACAAGTCCTATGGAAAAACGTTAAATGGCAAAGTTGTAGGTAATAAAAAAATCTACAACTTTTATATCAACACTTTTTCACATAACCTCAAAATTTATGTGAAAAATTCAAATAACCAAGTTTTTGGTTTTTTATTTTTCTTTTACAAATAAAAAAAATTTTAAACGAAATTTGGTGAAAACTTATCTTTTTATGTCCCAAACACACAGTAATTTTTTTGATTTAAAATATTTATTTTTTCACCTTATTTTGACTTAATATCGAAAAAGCACCCTAATTTTCAATCGAAAATTCTCACGTCAAAATATCTGCTTTTTTAAAAAAGTCGGTGGGCTTTTTGTTCGTTGAAATCTCTACTTTCTGATGGTTTAAAAAACTATATACATTACTATGGTAAATATTCTTAAAAAATGCAAAAAAACGAAAAAAACTAGAATCCGAAATTTTTTTTTAATCAATATGTACAATTTTGAGCTATTTATTAAAATTTATACTTTAATTACTCGAAAAACGTAAGATTCTATGTTACATTAAAAAACAAAAAAAAATTTAATAGTTTTTAATAATTTAAATAGCTCAAAATTGTACATAATAATTATAAAAAAAATATCGGAATCGAGTTTTTTTCGTTTCTTTGCATTTTTTGAGAACATTTACCAAAGTAATGTATATTTTTTTTACACCATCAGAAAGTAGAGATTTCAACGAACAAAAAGCCCACCGACTTTTTTAAAAAAGCAGATATTTTCACGTGAGAATTTTCGATTTTTCGATATTAAGTCAAAATAAGGTGAAAAAATAAATATTTTAAATCAAGAAAATTACCGTGTTTGGGACATAAAAAGGTCAGTTTTCACCAAATTGCGTAAAAAAAAAATTTTTTTTGTAAAAGATAATAAAAACCAAATACTTGGTTATTTGAATTTTTCACATAAATTTTGAGGTAATGTGAAAAAAGTGTAAATACAAAAGTTGTAGATCTTTTTATTAACTTCAACTTTGCCTTTTAACGTTTTTCCATACGACTTGTAGTTCTGCCGGAAATCGAGATAAATCGTTTCCTACCCTTAAAAACTCACCCCCTTCCACTTCTTGACCTCGGATCGTCCGTAAATTATTTTTCCTTTCATTTTTGTTATACTATCTTCCTTTTCCAATGGGTTTTATCCTCTATTATTTTTTTTGGTTTCAAAAATTATCGACCATGGTCTATTATTGTCCGTTGTAATTTTGCTCTCCAGTCTTGTATAAGACAACTAAATGGAAGCTTTATAATATATCGCTATATTATACAAATCTAAATATAAACCTAATAGTCCACATTATTAATATTGACTGGGTAGTTAAATAGCTATTTATCGCAAAATATCTATATTTCACCATACGGATATTAGCTCTAATATGTAGTTATTAAGTTATTGATTTATTGACTATAGAATATAGTATATAGAATATAAACACATAGATAGAGCTAAATAGAGAAATAAATCATAATATTCGTAATAAACTATGCGTTTCAACATTCACAAAGAAATTGTTGTGGTTAAATACGTACGTACACAGACAAGCGGTCCCATTCTTTCTATCGTAATTAAAAAGAGCTTAAAATACGAACCTTCACATCTTTCGGGGGTAATAAATGTCGTACTGATCACATCGCAGTTGTTCTGGTAAATTTAAACTTATGCCTTATCCTGTTTAAAGCGAGATTTACCGGTGCTTAAGTATTTTATATCACTGTTGACAAAATTAACCACACGGTGCCACTGGGATAGATTAATGTACCTTTATGTAGGAGTAAGAACTATAGGGGGTGATACCACGAACATGTACCAACACTATCATAGTTTGTCAAGTGCAAAAAATGTAATTTTTCAAATGGCGAGACATTTTTTCTTTAAAAAAGGCCTGGTTTAGGACGATTGATTGGCCAGGTGACTTGAACAGCTTATCCAATAAAAATGTTTCGCAAGAAAGGTTCGTTTTTATATAAAAAAAAGATTATATTTTGTCATAGAATGATTTAATAACCAATAAAATGAGATATGAATACCATCAATATTTTTTCAGTACTATTTTTTAGATTGCAGGGGTATAACGACAAAAATGTCGTACTTATGGTTTTTGGCGAAGATTTACACGATGAAAAATCGTCTTTTAAGCATGTGAATGTGAATATTTCTTTTAGAATAAATGTATAATAATATATTTTTTCCACTACTAACCTATAACATCGCCATTATTGACCGATTAATTAACGCCAGAAATCGTTTTTCTCTCCCTTCTCAGTTGCTATTGACAACGGTCAATAATAAAGCATTGAAATCCATTATTGACCGATCTATTTAAAACCAGGTAACTTGATTTGTTAATTCCCCAACAAATAACGTGAAAGGTGATTTCTTGTGGTTAGGCAACCAACAATACATGACGTAAATAAACCAAAATTGACATTAACCAAGCCAACTGACAAGAAAACAAATTATCTTGCCAATATGCCAAAGCAGGTAACTTGATTAAAATATATATTTATACATACCTAATATTTTTTATAATTTATTAATACTGTACAAAATAAAAGTGTTAGTAGTGGAAAAAAAATTATATTAACCACGGTTTAGACAGCCTATAGCCCTCGCGCCCTAAATCCCTCGTCGCTCCGCTCCTCGTGATTTAAACTTGACGCTCGGGCAATAATGATGGCTGTCTAAACCTTGGTTAATAATATACTATTTAAGACCGACGAGAAAATATACACTTTCTGGACAATTTTTCGTCCAGAAAATAACGTTTAGTCTATCAAGACCGGAAAATGGACGTGAGGGACCGGCAAAAGATTTTTTTTAAAACCGACCAGAAAATATTCACTTTCTGGACAATTTTTCGTCTAGAAAATAACCTTTTTCCGATCGCAAGACCGGAAAAGTGACGTTAGAGACTGGAAAATATTTTTCCGGTCCCTGTTTTTTGTTTTTCCAATCGCTCTTTGATAATACAAGCTACCTTGATTTCGTTACTATGACAACATTTCGATGTATTGTCGAGGGACAGTTTGTTGATTTTTAATTTGTTGTTTATGTCAAACTTGTTTCGCGAGTTCGCAAATTTAACAATATGAATTCAGATTTTGAATTATCCGACACGGAAAATGAGATTCCAGTAGAAATTTTGGAAGCAGCAAGGAAAGCCCGTTACGAGAAGTCATACGACGCATTTAAAAATAATATAAAATAATAGTAATTTACGTTACAAGACCGGAAAGTAGTGTCTTTCAGGTCGAGATAAGCTTGGAGAGACCTGGAAAACACTAATTTTCGGTTGCGTGACGTACAATATTTTTTTTTAAGACCGACACTTCGATATACTTATTTTATATTATTTTTAAATGCGTCGTATGACTTCTCGTAACGGGCCTTTGATTTTACTGGCAATATATCGTAAGTCGCTTTCCTTGCTGCTTCCAAAATTTCTTCTGAAATCTCATTTTCCGTGTCGGATAATTCAAAATCTGAATTCATATTGTTAAATTTGCGAACTCGCGAAACAAGTTTGACATAAACAACAAATTAAAAATCAACGAACTGTCACTCGACAATACATTGAAATGTTGTTGTCATAGTAACGAAATCAAGGTAGCTTGTATTATCAAAGAGCGATTGGAAAAACAAAAAACAGTGACCGGAAAAATCTTTTCCGGTCTTGCGATCGGAAAAAGTTTATTTTCTAGACGAAAAATTGTCCAGAAAGTGTATATTTTCTGGTCGGTTTTAAAAAAAAATAATTTAAGGTAGGTATATCGAAGTGTCGGTCTTAAAAAAAATATTGTACGTCACGCAACCGAAAATTAGTGTTGTGCAGGTCTCTTCAAGCTTCCAGGACTCGCCTACAGCTCGCCCTGGAAATGCTTGTCCCGACCTGAAAAACACTACTTTCCGGTCTTGTAATGTAAATTACTATTAAGCTACATGGGTACCTCCTAAATCAATTATGTAGAATTATTTATGTTCTGTAAAAAAGGTGCTTGCGCCATGGAAAATGCCATGCCATCCATAGTAAGGCTACTAGAAAAATGCTAATATAAATACCAAAGACGAGCATTCCAGAACTTTCCCAACTCCTGATACGGTTTTCCGGCTTATACTCAACGAAAAGATATGACACTTTTTAAAATGGAAATGGAAAAAGTTTTCTTATATAGAAAATCGTTGTACAGACTCTATTAAAGTACGAATATTTTGTTTCAGTGAGCTTGCTAGATTAAATTTACTTAATTTTAGATTTATAGAATTTTTTTTCGTTTAATAAAAATTCCGAAATAAATTTTACCAAAATTAAAAAGAGCTGATCATTTTAGAGTAACTAGAAGTACTGTTCAAGGAATTGTAAAAAAATGGCGCTATCATCAAACACTTGAAAGATCTGTTTTCATTAATAGAAAATTATCAAAAGAAGAAGACGGAAATTTGGTGAAGTATTTAAGGCAAAATCCATTTGAAACTGCAGTATCCGCTATGCACATAACAGGATTCCCTACTTCATCTAGAACTGCGCAACTCCGAGTAAGACAATGTCTGAATTAAGAAATCGAGCAGCTGCATCCAAACCATTTAAAAAAAAATCGTGATAAGGAACACAGAATTGGGTTTGCTATACAATATTTACCAGAAAATGATTTTTTTTGGCATAATGTTGTCCGATTAGAAAACTTTTCAGTCTACATATAATGGAAGGATTCGAGTATATAGACCACCAAATTCCCGATATGATGAGAAGTATACTAAAAAAAAAGCAAACCAGTGGACGTTTCTCCCTTAATGTGTGGGCATGGATAAGTGTTTACGGTGCAGGTGTATGCTGGAATATTAGTGGAACACTAAACAGTAATTTATATCTTCAGATTTTGGAAAATGTTTTTCTTCCTTCTGCCGCGATAGTTTTTGAAGGAAATAAGTTTATATTTCAGCAGGATAACTGCCCTGTGCATACTGCAAGAAATATAGGAAACTGGTTTAGACAAAACAACGTAACATGTCTGCCTTGGTGCTCAAGAAGTCCTGATTTAAATCCGATTGAAAATGTTGGGGATTGATGGTAAAAAAAATGTACAAAATAAATTTTAAACCACAGAATGAAATAGAGTTATTTGATAAAATAGAAGAAATTTGGGAAGAGCTAACTCCGGATTACACCAGAAGTATTATTTTGTCAATGCCAAGGAAATTACGATTAGTGTTAGAATCCAATGGCGCAGCAATTAAATATTAGTATTTTGTTTGTAGTTTGTTAATAAATTTACCCTTTTTGGCTTTATACTTTTGTAGTTTTCCTAGTATTATTTTATAATTTTCTTATTTCACTGCTGTAATTTAAACACAAAAATATTTAGAAATAATCATTATTACTTATGGTAAAAAATCGTACATACAATAATTTACAGCTATGTATATAGCTGTTGTTCTATCCAGGTATATAAGCAGCAAGATAAGAAACCCGTTTTACCCCATTTTGCTGTGATTGAGTTATGTATGGGTGGAGTGTACAAATTTATATATCGTCAACTGTACTAGAAGATAAAAATAATTTCTAAGATGTTTTTTGTACGTTACCTAATTGATTTTTATTTTTCGCAACACCCTGTATTTGCCTATAAAACCCGAGTGGATAAACTTTATCGCCAAAACGGCACAAGAGTAATAAAATTGTTCCAAATAAATCAAAGAAAAATCTGAAAGGCTCAATAATTTGACCAATCTGTCTTCATTACAGGCATATGTGTAAAAGAAAAGAAAAATGTCAGACCACTATATGTATAGTCCGTGTCCGCGAGGACCCTACCCAAGCCCTTATGAAAAAGGGCTTCATAAATTGATATTGATACAACGGGCTTTTCACTAACTTTTGATTTTTATCATATCGCATAGAGGAAGACAAAGAAAAATTGTCTAGGGTTTAATTTTTTAAAATTTTGAATTATTTACTGAGATAATAAAAACTCGTGAAACCAGTGATCCACGTTATAACAAATTGTCCAGTCACAGGGACTTGGACTGAAGGTCGACCAGCCAGCATCTACCTGAAGTTATCGGAACAAAGATAACGATATAATCGACGTCAAGCCGGGTTGGCATGATATATATCACTGATATATATCGTGCTATATATCACTGATATATATAAATATATATCTCATGATATTTATATCTCGATATATATCATGATATTTATTATTAAAAAATTACCTTTTTTAAGTGCTGAAAAAACTGTTAACAACGATATTAAACAAATTTTTGTAAATTTTAATTTACCTCCGAATGTTGTATGGTTTGGGTTAGTATTACGATTGGTAACACTATTTAGTAATTTTTTTTGTTAATTTACGAATATCTGTTATTATTTTTTTGTTAGCTATTATGCTTGTTCTGCTCAGAAATAATATTTATGTTGTAATAAAATTATTTACTGAAATATCGAGTTCCTTGATTTTACTTGGCTACTCTACTATAGTATGGTTTTACCTGTTGCAGCTGAAAAAAATTACTTGATATATATATATCAGATATATATCCGATATTTGATATTTATATAAATATCATTATATTTGCCAACCTTGACGTCAAGACGTGCTAAGTATCTAATCTCATGTTTTCCAACGTTCAACAAAAAGTCTTTCTCTGGTTCTCTTTATTTTACTCGAATTTTACAAAATTCCTTTCTCTCTCCGAACGATCCGGGCGAATTTTTACAATCCATTATTGACTTGACAGAGTAAATCTAATAAATATTGGGGATACGAACGTTTGGGGAGCAGGGTACAAAATTCTTTTACTCTCTTTCTTCTTGAAGGGGACGTGTTAAGTGGAACGTATATTGAGTCTTATAATATCTATTGGTTACGCCAAATTGTTAAGTTATATACATTTTTAATAATTCTTTGCACAGCGACAAGTTGTAAAGCCGAAATTTTGTGATACAAATCCGATAAACTTGTAATTTTATATGTACTTTGGGTAATTGAGTAATAGTAATAAATAGTCGTGTAACTAGTTTTTATAAGGTAGTTTATCTGTTATACAACGGTTATTTACTATACAGGGTGTCCGGAAATGATGAGCAAAATATTTAGGGGATAATTCTAGACCGAAAATAAATGCTATCTTTTCCTATAACATTTCTTCGGAAATTGATAATTAACGGAGTTACAGGGTCACCGGCGTATACAAGGGGGGGGGGGTAATGGGGGTAATTACCCCCCCCCCCAAGATTACTTAAGCGTTGTTTAATTTTTGTCCTTACTCCTTAAAGTTGCTATTATCTAGTATCCTAGCCAGGCACGTAGCTAGGGGAAGGGGGTACAGGGGGCCCGGGCCCCCCCGAAACTCGAGCTCTGATTTCGGCAACATAGGCAACACATTAAACATTTCCTACACTATTACATTTTCTTCACCTCAATTATTACCGGGTTTGTTTTTGTGCTTTTCTTGAGGATTTTGTGTTGTGTTTTTTATTTTTCCCACTTGAAAACCAAGCACCATGATTCAAAAAAGGGCGTGGCACCCAAAAAAATTTCGCCTGCGGCGCATTTTTTTTGCACCTTCGGCGCGATCCCGATAGGGCCCCCCCCCAAGAAGAAATTCTGGCTACGTGCTTGATCCTAGCCGATCGATTACCAAAAAGTGGGACCATATGTGGCGCTACAAAATGCGAAAAAACGGTGGGCAAATTTGTCTTCCTCATTGCGAAAAAGCCACCATATACGAAATTTCGTCAATATATTATGAGCGCGGCAAAAGGTATTACAAAAAAACTGCAAATAAAATTGAACTTTAACACCCTGTAACTTCGTTAATAATCAATTTTCGAAAAAATGTTATAAAATAGAAAGCATTTATTTTCGGTCTAGAATTTTATCCTAAATTTTTTGCTCATCATTTTTGGACAACTTGCATAAATCAGTGGGGAAAAACGAATGTCGGCAGATCAGCAGTCAGCATTCAACGGTTTTCGAAAAATTTGCATCCATTAAAGCTATTGTAAGGTAAATATTATATTTCCGTTCCTTTTCCTTGTTTAGACATGCAATATCACTCCAGAAATAAAACACTTGTCTAAACTGGCCCTTTGTGTTTTCCTAATGCACTCAAAAAGTTCCCTTTAAAAGGCTACTGGTATAGAATTATTGACCGAAGCATACAAAAACGAATCTAGGGGAAATACTGTATAACTATTTTTTATTTATGAATTTTATTTGAAACGATCTTTAAACATTTATTTATTTATTTCACACACCGAACACTGATGAACAGTCCTGAGTTCAGGGTTCCTTGTTGGATTAAATTAGTCCTTTTACATGCAGCGCGTACCAGTCTGACGAAGCCAAGTCTGGTAAATAGGGGGATCGATGAGAGATGCAATGACTTTTAATTGAGTGTTGCAGTTTTGTTTGTTGTGTTGGATCTTTCTAAAAGTCTTCACCCCGTTTCAATCCTGACGCGAAAATGAAAATAAACTATCTTTGAAGATAAAAAGTATTTTGTTGTGCTCTCCCTTATTTTAAAAAGGCACTTTTCATAGAATAGCTTTTCAAGGACCGGCTCTTCCCGGCTTTTTACTTTTCCCCATCGAAGTTATCTTTTCATTTTAGTGCCCACCTTTACTTGATTGAAAATGGCTTTTAGTGATGTTTTTCTTTATTATTAAAGTTTCACAAAGTCGGGAGAAAATTGAAGCTTTGTGGAGGAAAGAAGGTGGATTCATTATGAAGGAAAATTAAAAGAGTCGCTTTAAGTACAGGTGTAAAGTTTTTAACAAAACCATAAACATACAGGGTGTTTCATTAAGGGTGACCATCGCGGAAACTACTAGGCATAGAAACTTGGAAAAAAAATTATGATTAAAGCTGTCATGAGAAAATTCTGGAAATTACTTTTAAGTTCCTTATTTCGCCGCAAGGGGGCACAATAAAAAAAAATTTTTATTCTAAATTTCTCCGAAAATTCCCATATTAAGGTATAACTCTGATTACATCATCGAAAAGCTTAGACAATTCTGCATTATTTTGGTTTAAGGCTCATTGGCGTACCGACCTTGATAAGAGTGGGGGAAGCTATTGAATGTGTAAACATTAAAATCGCTGTAACTTCTAAACCACTTATCCGATTTTACTAAATTTAAGCTTGTTTGGAAGGGAAAGGTAAGTATCTTCAATCGCCGTATCCAACAGTACACGATAGTGTTTAATAAAATTGCTAGAGGGCACAATTTGTAATAATAACAGTTTTTCGATTTTATCCCGAAAATTCAAATCATACGGTATAACTATGACATCATAATCGAAAAGCAGATAAAATTTGCAAGAAAAGATGTAAAGACCGCAGTTCGATATCTTTGTTCGTTTCAGAGTTATTGCCAAACAATAATTTTTAATACAAATTGCGCCCTCTAGCAATTTTATTAGAAACTATCATGTACCATTAGATACGATAATTGAAGGTTCTTTCAACCAAGCTTAAATTTAGTAAAATCGGATAAGTCGTTTAGAAGTTACAGCGATTTTAATGTTTACACTTTCAATAGCTTCTTCCACTCTTATTAAGTGAAAGTGTAACCATTAAAATCGCTGTAACTTCTAAACGACTTAACCGATTTTACTAAATTTAAGCTTGTTTGGGAGAGAAAGGTAAGTACCTCCAATTGTATCCAAATCTTCTACACACACTCAAAGAAATAATTAGTTAATCAATAATATTATATTATAAGGCCAAAGAATGTTTTGGAGTATAATAAAAATACATTTCCTAACCTAAAAAGGCAAAAAAGATTGATAAAGAGGCAGTTAATCAATCAAGTTCGGATAGTTCGGAAAGCAAACAACAAACAACAATGAGCTCGTTTTTCATTGGCTCTAAATATAGAAGGAATAATTTAATTATTAATACCAAAGGTGTATTAAAATTAATATTCTGACATGGAAGCCATCAAAATAATTAATGTTGCGCTGGTTGTTTATGAAATTTAATAAATTAGGTAAATGTAGGAGTATTAATAAACTTCTTAAAATAGACGGAAATATGTTTCGAGATACTAATGATATTTAGGGTTATGAAACGTGGCAATTAGGATGTTATTTTTTACAGATTTAAAATAAAAATAACGGTTAATGGCACACCATTAAAAAGCTTCTGAATTTGGTAAATTTTCCCATAAAAAAAGATTAACAATGGGCCTTTTTCCTATAACTACCATTGGCGTAACTACCGGTTTGTCTTGGGCTTGTCTTCACCTGAGATTGGGATATATACGAGTGGTTGTAAAACTAACTACAACCGGTACCGGTACTTCTGGAAAAAAAATCGTATTATTACAAAAATCTATATACTTTTGCTTTTTAAGGGTCGTAAAATACAGGTCAAGTGCATCGACTTTAGGTAACTTGTAACAGATGTTGTTTTGTCTCCCTGGGGGTATTTTTATTTTGTGGTACTTGACAACAAAGGGTGGACGTTATTATGCAGTAATAATGCCACCTCCTAAAGTTAATAATAATCTGCAATAAAGGTAAATCGATGATATAGTCAGATCTGGTCTTAATGTGCGGGTCCAAAGGTCACTGATCATATGCGTCAAATCAGACAACACAGAGGCTATCAAAATGTTGTGAGATTATTTACAAATATACCGAAGGAAGGAAAAATAGTTTCATTATTTTAGCTATCGCGAAGATAGCCACATATACCTAATATTATTAGTTTTGTAAAAATTATGTACAGGGGAGTTGAAAAAGTTACAAAAAAATTATATAATCGTTAATTATATACCTACTGTACCCTTTAATTAAAAACGACAATAATAAACAGTGCAATTTATTTTAACAATTTTACTACTAAAACCCAAAAATACAATGGCATTTAGTCTGATAAACTAGTTCGATAATGAAAGAAAAAGTGGAAATTCGCAAATCAATATGCAGGAAACCGTACTGAAAACACTGGGAATTAGTTTAAGGACTATGCAGAATAATGCGCATGAAAAAAAAGCATAAGATAATACCCAAGAATACTAAAAAATGTAAACGAAAAACACCGTTTATAATTATAGCCTAAAAACTCTCATCGTCACTTATAAAATCTGAAAAGTCCTCGTCGTCTGAGTCGTCTTCGAATGGAGCAATTATTATTGGCGCTACTTCGACATCTAGTACTTGTTCTCGATCCCACTAATCCCTTATTAATATTTCTGTATGTTCCACCGATTTCTTCCAGTACTCTTGTGTAATATGATCTAACGAATCTTGCCAAACTATTTGTACTTGGTCGGATTTAAGACCATCACCTACATGTTTTTCATAATAATACTTTGCACCAGCCCATATTAATTCTATTGCGTTAAACTGGCAATGATATGGCGGCAGTCGTAGAACCTCATGACCATATTCACGCAGTATTTCATCTACCGCGTATATTTTGGGTTTTTTAAGAGACTTTGCTATTGATAGGAGTTCCGATTTAAGCATATTTGGTAAAGGATTTTGGTTGTGTTTTTCCAGCCACTCATAAATATCACTTTTCCTCCAAGATGAAGTAGGCTGTTTATTTAAAATTCTTAAATGATATGATGCATTATCTAATACAATTAAAGACGGAGCATCCAAATTTGGTATCAATTGAACTTTTAACCATTTTTCAAACATTTCGCAATTCATATTATCATGATAGTCAGCACTTTTTGATGTTGAAGAGAAAATTAAACTCGCACCTGCAACATATCCTGTTGCAGAACCGGCATGCAAAATAATAAAACGCTTTCCCGTACCGCACCCCTTTTTCCTTTTAACACTTTTTACAGACTCATCTTGCCAAGATTTTGAACCACTTCCATTCGAAAATATCCACGTTTCGTCTAAAAATACCACTTTTCTAAATTTCGATTTGTAATTGTCCGTATATTTTTTTAAAAACTGAACACGCTGACTCACTATCTGTGGCTGCTCACATAAAAATCTTCGGTTACAGTATTTTTTATAGCGAAAACCTAAATTTTTTAATAATTTTGATAACGCTTCAAGTCAAATTTCCAAAACACCCCGAATTTTTAATGTTTTTTTGTAAAACTGGAAGACTTACATAGGTTTTTGATTTGTATAAATCGTAAATCACATTTCGAACTCCCATTTTAATATTTTTGCTTAAATCCTCAGTCTTTGGCTTTCTTCGTTCACACTTTTTAGTATTCTTGGGTATTATGTTATGTTTTGTTTCATGCACAATTTTCTGCACAGTCCTTAAACTAATTCCCAATGCTTTGGCTACTGTTTCCTGAATATTGGTTGGCGAATTTCCACTTTTTCTTTCATTTTCAAAATAGTTTATCAGATTAAGTACCATTTTTTTTATTGGGGATGCAAAAACCCAGAAAATTGTTTCATTTTGTCACAAACTGTCAAAGTCACAAAACTGGCATATTTAAAATAAAACGTAGCTGGTGCTATTATAAGCTTTTTTAGAATCGCTGGAAAGTAAATACATATCCTTTTTTTTCATGTGAAAATGGAATGTCTATCTCATTTTTATGTTACGTATTTTATTTAGAGGGTAAAATTAAACGCAAGTAAAGAAAACAAAAACTGAAAGTATGTCTTTCTTGAATCGTATGACCCGCACGATAAGACCAGATCCGACTATAGGAGGAAATCGATCTGGAACAGCAGCTTATAAATACGTTCTTTGATTCTTTATAGCGAGCCGCGCTGCGCCCATATAGGTCAGTGGTCTTGTGCTAAAAAAGAGAACTTTCCACACAGGATGCAGTATGCGGCGCACTTGTACCGTATATTTATTTTGTATTCACCGGCGTTAATCACTTCACTTAAATGGCCGCCTCTTGATAATAACTCGCTTATATTCTAAGAGATGAAATTATAGAGAGCTATTGTAGGAGCTATTTACAATTTACGGTATTGCGAGTCCCGTCCGGCGGTAGGTCGCTGTACGAGCTAAACTTGGTCTTAACAAACCTAAAAACGACATTATTATTATCTATCAGGTTTTTAATCAAGAAAAAGTTACTTCCGCCTTTCCTCCCACTGCTTTAGCGGTTTTTTTTTATAATTTCCTTATCAAAATTAGCACCCCATTTTTCACCGGGCACATTTTACGACAATAAGAAAAAGTATGGTTAGAAGTATGTTTCAATAAGTGACAAAGCTGTCAGCTAATAAATAATAAATTGTCTCAGGTATGTTTATTTTAGGGACACTGTTCTTCAAAGGCAGACAACCAACAATACACTTGCAATAACAAAACATCAACTTGCCTATATAGGTTCTAAAAACGACAGTGTTTTTTTTTTCTCAATAAGTAAATGAAAAAAAAAGAAGAAAATGTTTTCTTTAATTTCGTAATATCCGTCCGTCCGTCGTTGCGCCAGCTATATCATGGCTCATCAGTAAGGCTAGGATCTAAAGAATTAGAGGAACGTGACGTAAATCTATTGCGGTTTATTATAGGGCTCGGAATTTTATTCGAATAATTCGAATATTCGAATATTCGACTATTCTAAGTTCGAATTTTTTGTTAGTTAAAAAATTCGACTATTCAAATATTCGACTATAAGAAATTCGAATATTTGACTATTCGAATATTCGACTATTTAAATATTCGACTATTCAAATATTCGACTATTCGAAATTCGAATATTTGACTATTCGAATATTCGACTATTTAAATATTCGACTATTCAAATATTCGACTATTCGAAATTCGAATATTTGACTATTCGAATATTCGACTATTCAAGTATCTATTTGACTATTTAAATATTCGACCATTCGAATATTTAACTATTTGACTTTGTTCGAATATTTACATGTTCGACTATTCATGTTTTCTATGAAGCTGTAAATTTTAACGTAAAAAAGAAAAACAAAAAGAAAATTATATAGTCAGCAAGCAGTTAAACCACTTCTACCGTGATTAAACGACTGTATTTCGATATTTAAATAGACGACTTCGACTATTTAAATATTCGACTATTCAAATATTCGACTATTCGACTATTCAAGTATCTATTCGACTATTCAAATTATTCGACTATTCGAATTATTCGACTATTCGAATTAGTCGACTATATTCGACTATTCGAATTAGTCGACTATTCGAATAACATACCAAACGACTATTCGAATACTTATATTTTAAAAATTCCGAGCCCTAGTTTATTAGTCAAATGCCTTCTGTGACGAAAGGATGGAGATAAATCTAATTCCTTCAATGTGAGCTGAAAATAAAATAATAGGGGGAATGCCACAAATATGTTGCCGTGTAATTTGGTCCCTGATTGGCCAATGCAATGAGGTAAATTTTAGTTCAATTGTGTTTCGGCACAAGAATTTTCGGTCATCTTTCTCAATATAAAATGGACCGACAATAATTGTTTTCGGGATGAAAATACTTATTGTTCCTAGAGTTAATGTTACGTATAAAAAAGTGTTAAAAGTAGCTCTCTATATTTGATATTTGTTTATTCTTAGGCAGTTCATATCTTGTTGGCGTAAACTTCAAAGCGCCTGAGGTCTTT
Source organism: Polydrusus pterygomalis (assembly GCA_963969555.1). NCBI lineage: Eukaryota > Metazoa > Arthropoda > Insecta > Coleoptera > Curculionidae > Polydrusus > Polydrusus pterygomalis. Next base: position 996,260 of record OZ018382.1, on the reverse strand, counting down.
AGGTTTATCCTGAAGCTTTTTCTGTTACTTATTAATCATTTTTCTGAATGGGGGATTATTGAGATAAATTGGCCTAAAATAACACCACAAATTCTTGCGCAATGTCCACGGAAAAGAAAATGGGAAAGGTACACAGGAAAATATAAATATTGTTAAAAAAAATGGCAATTTCCGCCGATTATCCATAAAAGTCCCCGACGAAAATTTAAGAGATATATAGGCCATTTTATGTCGAGAATTCGTCGATGCATGAACAGTTAAACATGAACTTCTTCTTATTATTTGTCCAAGTCCGACGTTTCCCCCCAAAAGTTAGACTAATAGTTTCGGGGATATTTGAATTCTTGGAATCGAAAGGGGGAAAGTTTTATAGACCTATATTAATAGAAAGTTTTCTTGGGCTATTGAAGTTTAATAAGTTTCTCGGCCAATATTTAGATTAGGGGGTTGAGTTGAAAATGAGAACAAAATAAAATAAAATTTCATGCGTTCATTGCCGTAATAGACCAGGGCTGAAGCCTTTGAAAAAGGTAAAAAGTGAAAAAAAAATAATAGTAGGATGAAACCCATTGGAAAAGGAAGATAATATAACAAAAATGAAAGGAAACATAATTTACGGGCGATCCGAGGTAGGGAAGTAGAAAGGGGTGAGTTTTTAAGGGTAGAAAACGATTTATCTCGATTTCCGGCAAAACTGCAAGTCCTATGGAAAAACATTAAATGGCAAAGTTGTAGGTAATAAAAAGATCTACAACTTTTGTGTTCACACTTTTTTCACATAACCTCAAAATTTATGTGAAAACTTCAAATAACCAAGTTTTTGTTTTTTTATTTTTATGTTTTACAAAAAAAAATTTTTTTTACGAAATTTGGTGAAAGCTTACCTTCTTTTGTCCCAAATACACCGTAATTTTTTGATTTAAAATATTTATTTTTTCACCTTATTTCGACTTAATATCGAAAAAGCACCCTAATTTTCAATCGAAAATTTTCACGTCAAAATATCTGTTTTTTAAAAAAAGTCGGTAGGCTTCTTGTTCGTTGAAATCTCTGCTTTCTGATGGTGTAAAAAAATATACATTACCATGGTAAATGTGATGAAATCGCCTAGAAACCCTAATCCCTTTAATTATATTTAGAACAACTATTTTCGCATATTTTTTGCGATCTTTATGTTTTATGGATTTGTAATTTTTTTGTTTATCAATGTAACATGGAATCTTACGTTTTTCGAGTAATTAAAGTATAAATTTTAATAAATAGCTCAAAATTGTACATAATGATTAAAAAAAAAATTTCGGATTCGAGTTTTTTTCGTTTCTTTGCATTTTTTGAGAACATTTACCATAGTAATGTACATTTTTTTTACACCATCAGAAAGTAGAGACTTAACGAACGAAAAGCCCACCGACTTTTTTAAAAAAGCAGATATTTTGACGTGAGAATTTTCGATTGAAAATTAGGGTGCCTTTTGGATATTAAGTCAAAATAAGGTGAAAAAATAAATATTTTAAATCAAAAAAATTACAGTGTGTTTGGGACATAAAAAGATAAGTTTTTACCAAATTTTGAGGTTATGCGAAAAAAGTGTAAATACGAAAGTTGTAGATCTTTTTATTACCTACAGCTTTGCCATTTAACGTTTTTCTAAAGTAAACTAAAATTGAACCGAATTTGGTAAGTGGGGGAGGGAGGGGGGGGAGGGGGTGTTAAAAGGAAAATCCTATTATATTAACAGGCATTTTTACCGTAAGTTCGACCGTCAGTTTATCTGTGCGCAAAATAACTCGAAAACGTATTCAAATAAAATTTGCAATCCAAATTTGATGAAACCCCATTTTAAAATAACCATAATTACAACGTGCCCGTTACCGCTGCGTTTATAGAAATGTTGCGCTGCTTTGTTAGATAATGTTTGCCCATTCATAATGCATGTTTTTAATAACACGAAATCCCATGATTGCGTGGGTCGCAAACACAGGCCTTCATATAAGATTTTGTGACGTTGAACAAATGTCCGCACATTATTCCGGGATAATTAAAGCGATTGCTTGCCGGGATATGATGAAGCGGTTCTTGTCACAGAACCAGCTTTTAATGCCACTTAATGCTAGGATTTTGTCTGGGGGAGGGGGCACCCAAAAACTCTCGGCATGACAGCTTGAACGGAATTAATTTTTTTCCCTAAAATTTTTTTTATATTTAAAATAAGTTCAAAACCGTTTTTTGGCAGTAAACACAACTCTACAGGCCGTATTCATTAACAAAATATGAGCCCGTGAACGTAATTTTGCCCGTAACAAAAATACGTGTTTTAGGAAAAGGCCAAGAAATTCTTCTTTCATTGTCAGAGTGTCATAAACAGGCTGAAGTTCCCAGCCATGATTGCCAGTTAAATTAAACTCAACGTGAAATAAAGAGTAGCTTGGTACGGACAGGGGCCATTACGACATTCCTGCAAAAGGGAGCCAGACAGGTAAGTTCGGTAATTTGTTTCTAAAAAGGTGTTAAGAAAGGCAGAGGAAAATAGGAATTATTGTCGGAGAAAATTGCTTTAAAAATGTTTAATTGTTTATTTTAATTATTATGTGTACAGTTGACGACAGACAATTTCGTACACTAAACTGTAACAGTGTAAATGCAACCTCTTTACCTTTATTACCTTTGTACGTTACAATTAACACGTGGTAATTGCTATCATGATATCTGTCAAAGTATTAACATTATCTTATTTGATTCAAAAATGCCTCATTCAAGTATTATTGAAAAAGCAAGAATAATATGTTTAGTAGAAATAGGGTGGTCTTATGGAAAAATAGCTGATCATTTTAGAGTACCTAGAAGTACTGTTCGAGGAATTGTAAAAAAATGGCGCTATCGTCAAACACTTGAAAGGTCTGTTGGATCCGGTTTAATTAATAGAAAATCATCAAATGAAGAAATAGAAAAGAAATAGAAGAAATTTGGGAAGAGCTAACTCCGGATTACACCAGAAGTATTATTTTGTCAGTGCCAAGAAAATTACGATTAGTGTTAGAATCCAATGGCGCAGCAATTAAATATTAGTATTTTGTTTGTTGTTTGTTAACAAATTTACCCTTTTTGGCTTTATACTTTTGTAGTTTTCCTGGTATTATTTTATAATTTTCGTATTTCGCGGCTGTAGTAGAAATAACCATTATTACTTATGGTAAAAAAACGTACATACAATAATTTACAGCTATGTATATAGCTGCGGTGTTCTATCCGGGTATAAGCAGCAAGGTGAGAAACCCGTTTTACCCAATTTTGTTGTAATTGAGTTATGTATGGGTGGAGTGTACGAATTTATATGTCGTCAACTGTACGTATATTATATATTAAAATTGAACAAAAACTATGCTTTGTAACATGCACAGGGAAGAGGCACACGTTTGTTAACATTATAAACAACTATTTCACTTATTTGAAAATGTAGGTGGGTATGTCGAATACTTATTTCAATCCATACAAACTAATTTTTCAATTGCATAAATTCGCAATCGACCATTAAGTGGGTTTTGTAATACCTTCATTAGATTATCTCGATATATGTCACTTAGTAACATTTGACTGTGACCTGTGACGGCATGTCGCCATCGCTAAAGAAATAATTAATATGGTTTCGTTCATATAGCGCGAAAGTACCACGTAATAGGATTTTCTTTCTAAACTATCAACTGTCGATTCGAATATTTAATCATTATAACAAACCAATATTACAAGACAGTACCAGAGGTCTGTAAAGTAACTGATGTAGTGCCAGGATTGTCATTTTGACATCTCATCTCAAAAAAAAATATTATTTGCTGTTACAAAACCTACTTTTTTTGCCGGAAATGAAAAAACTTTCTTTCTGGTATCTGTTCTTATTGTTCCTGGATTTCAGTAGCGTTAATACTTCGACGAAAATGCCTTGCTGCGGTTACATGTTAAAGAAACTGGCAGGCAACGCAGTATCGGCACTTTTTCTAGAATAAAATTGATTGTATCTTTTTCCCCATTCCTTTTAAATCTCTTTTCTAGCTTCTTTTTGTTCCTAACTGTCTCTAAAAGAAATAATTTACTAAAAGATAAGGGAGGTTGTAGTACTGATATAACCGTCAGCTTTCTCGGCTACTTTTATTGATATAGATGATGTAGATAAAATTGAAGGAGACGATTTGTAAGTTGAAGGTAATTGTGACCCTATTATATCTGACCCTATTTAAATAGGTACAGTGATATTTAAACCTGCTCGTTATGATATGCTAGGTTGTATTAAAAATGAGGGTTGTTCCGATGTTTAAATATTATTTGAACCGTTTGGAAAGCCAGAAAACTCATTTTAGTTTTAAAGAACCCCGCACTTCTCTTATGGAAAATGGCTCTGTTAAATTTTCTAAATTTTTAGTATGTTGTAGAGAATGCCATTCTGATCAAAAGTGTTCATGGCCACAATATCTGCCGACCAGTTTTTGAGATACAGGGTGTCCAAGTTGCAAAATATGAATTCTCAATACATTATCCTATTTTCGTAATTTATAATATTAATTCGGTTTGTTTTTTTAAATTTTTGTTGGCCCTGTCTTAGATAGGATAGAATACTATAAAAATAGTTAAATTTTTTTTATTATAATATACCGGGTACCTAAGTGACGAAGATTATTTAATATTTTTTGTTAAGTCATTGTGTTTTCGGCATTAAATTAAATGTTAAAAAAGTGATACTGTAGATGACATTAGATTGGAGCAAGCTATCAGAATTTATATTATTTATATTTATACAGGGTACCTAACTCAAAAAAGTCAATTTTTTTAAAATTAGTTTTGAAAGAAATTTTGTAGATATTTCTTTATGTATTACTTGTCGCTTATCGTATGCTTCCAAATATATAATATAATTATTAAGATTATACAGGGTGTTTCCGATGATAAGCGATAGAAAAATAACATAAAAATGCATGTATTTATAAATTAACCGGTATATTAAAAATGGATCGGTTAAATTTCGTTATTTTTAATATTTTTTACTTGAAGTGTCTTACTTACTTGCTTGCTATTGATTTATCTTTTCCTATGACCAGTTCTGGAGATATACCGCGTCGAACAGACTCAAAACTCAAAAAATAAGCAAATAAAAAACAATTTTTTTTTTTTGAATAAAATTTGTTATGTAAGTTAATTTTATGGTTAAAAATAAATATTTTTAATGCTATACAGGGTGTTTCGAATAATTAGGGTATTCTAACACTGTATTGCAAATAAGAAATATATATAAAAACTATGAACAATTTATTATATCCAAATTATTTTATCCAAAAATAATAAGTAGGCCCATAATTATTCGAAACACCCTGTATAGCATTAAATATATTTATTTTTAACCATAAAATGAACTTACCTACATAACGAATTTTATTGAAAAAAAAAAATTGTTATTTTATTTGCTTATTTTTTGAGTTTTGAGTCTGTTCGACGCTGTATATCTCCAGAACTGGTCATAGGAAAAGGGATCAGTAGCAAACAAGTAAGTACTCACACTTCAAGCAAAAAATATTAAAAAAATAATGAAATTTAACCGATCCATTTTTAATATACCGGGTGATTTATAAATACATGCATTTTTATGTTATTTTTCTATCGCTTATCATCGGAAACACCCTGTATAACCTTAATAATTATATTTATTTGGAAGCATACGATAAGCGACAAGTAGTACATAAAGAAATATCTACAAAATTTCTTTCAGAACTAATAAAAAAAATATTAACCTTTTTGAGTTACCCTGTATAAATATAAATAATATAAATTCTGATAGCTTGCTCCAAGCTAATGTCATCTACAGTATAACTTTGTAAACATTTAATTAAATGCCGAAAATACAACGATTCAACAAAAAATATTAAATAATCTTCGTCACTCACCCGGTATACAGGGTGTCCCATAACTTATGGGCCGTAGAGTAACTGGAGATACTAGACATCAAACTAAGCCGATTAGGTCATATAAGTTTTTTCGGATTGTTACTCGTTCTAGAGATACAGGGTGTTGAAAGTAAAAGTTTATTATTATTATTATTATTAATATTATTATTTATTTAGTTAAAAGTTTAATAAAGTGTATTGAGGTCAACGGTGGTCACTTTCAACATTTACTAAAGTGAGCTTCTTGTTTTTGTTCCACTGTTTCGAATTTATTGCGTTGTGATAATTAAAATATTAATTTAATTATGTACTATGTTTTTTTATGCTTTGGGATGTTTAAAGGGAAATATCTCGAAAACCGTTAAAGATATTAAGATCAATCAAGTACACCTTTTTGACTCAGAAAATGCCCTTCTTTAAGAAACTTTAATTGAAAAACACCTAATATCACAGGTAAGAAAAAAAATCATAGATTTATGAAGCCCAGTGTATGCAACTAGCGCCCTCTAGTGTGAAACCTAAAAATTTCTACAAATTCTTATTTCTTGCTCATAAAAACATAATACTGCCAACTTTCAATTCAATTCATTAAACGGTTTTAAAATTATGGCTTATTTTCGAGAATAAACTTTTACTTTCAACACCCTGTATCTCTAGAACGAGTAACAATCCGAAAAAACTTATATGACTTAATCGGCTTAGTTTGATGTCTAGTATCTCCAGTTACTCTACGGCCCATAAGTTATGGGACACCCTGTATAATAAAAAAATTTAAATTATTTTTATAGTATTTTATCCTATCCACGATAGGGCCGACAAAAATTTAGAAAAACAAAACGAAGTTATATTATAAACTACGAAAATAGGATAATGTATTGAGAATTCATATTTTGCAACTTGGACACTCAAAAACTGGTCGGCAGATATTGTTGTGGCCATGAACACTTTTGAACAGAATGGCATTCTCTACAACATACTAAAAATTTAGAAAATTTAACCGAGGGCCATTTTCCATAAGAGAAGTGCGGGGCTTTATGTTTTATTAAAGTATCTGGAATTTTCGCCTGCCCGTTACCAGCCATTAAGTGTGTAAAATAAAGTTGTTTGTTGCGTTTCAAAAATTAATTTGTCTGATACCATGCGTATACACCTACATATATTAGGTCTACATGGTAGACGTACAACCCAATATTAATTCGTCAATACTTCTCGTTGTCTCGTGTGTTTCTATAATTTTAAAAGGGATTATGCTATAAAAAGATTTTAAACAAGAACAGCTTCCTACTTATAGACGAAATTAATCCTCATACAAAGAAAATGTTCAGTACAATGATTTTTTTTTCGAATCTTTTCAAGCGGCCAGAACTTTAGAATTTTCAACGTAAACATCCCTTTTGTCCTGTGACGTCTGAAGTATTCATTATATAGGTACTTTGAAGTATTTACTATGATGGTGCCCCTCGACTGTGAATTTAAATCGCTTACGGACAGAAAAGTTCAGGTAGCTAGGAATTAAATAAAAATGCTGACAGGCAAGTGCTTGTATCCTTAATCCCCATAAACCGGTATTATTATTAAGTCATACCCTTGAAAATACAATCAAAAAAAGGATATCATGTACAAAAAACCAGAATATACGATAGTACAGAGATATTATAGTGCAATTTATACCGCCTATCAAAGAATTCTACTTTTTTTTTTATATAGGCCTGTGATTTTAGGAGACAAACGCTTTTCTGAAGGGCTTATACAGTGTCACCAGTAAAGTACGCATCATATGGGACTTTTTTTTATTATTAGCTTTATTCGAAATTTGACTTTGGCATTAAGTTCTGCAAAAAGTAGTCACGTGATTCGCATTATCTGTCAGATTTTAATTTTTTCCAAAAAATAATTCAAAAGTGCGGTTATTTCTAAAAATATCGAAAAAAGTTATTAGAAAAAGTTTTTTTAAATGCAGTTTCTAGCCCACATGCAAAAATTTCAGCTGCATAAGATAATTTTGATTTTTTACCCATATTTTGTAAATTGCACCACTTTTGCAAAATAAGACTACATAAAACTTCTTAGTTTTGACAATGCTTTATTTCAGAAACATTTTCTTTACAGTAGCGCCATATTAAATGTGTTTTCTACAAAATCAAAAAGTATTTTTGAAAACGTAGTTTGTACCTGAAAGTAAAAAAATTAAAAATAAAGTAAAGGGGTTTTAAATTAAATCGTTGAAAATAGATAAACTTTACGTTAAGTTAAACTAAAATTTATTTTCCACTTAAAAAACACTTTACTGAAGACACTGTTCTTTTTTGTCTTAATATTAAGGTATATTCCTTTCAGACACAAACTACGTTTTCAAAAATACTTATTTTATGAAGTTACCTTATACAGGGTCCAAAACAAATAAACTTTGCATCACATGTGACCAAATTTTAATAGCCCAATTTTGATTTTGTAGAAAAACACACATTTAATATGGCGCGACTTTAATGAAACTGTATCTGAAATACAGCATTGTCAAAACTAAGAAGTTTTATGTAAGTTGCGTTGAGTCTTATTTTGCAAAAGTGGTGCAAATTACAAAATATAGGTAAAAAATCAAAATTATCTTATGCAGCTGAAATTTTGCATGTGGGCTAGAAACTGCATTTAAAAAAACTTTTTCTAATAACTTTTTTCGATATTTTGAATTATTTTTTGGAAAAAATTAAAATTTGACAGATAATGCGAGTCACGTGACTTCTATTTCTTTGCTTAAAATCTCGATCGAAGCAGAACTTGATGCTTAAGTCGAATTTTGAATAAAGCTATTAATAAAATAAAATCCCATATGATGCGGACTTTACTGGTGACGTGACACTGTATACTCCCAACCCCCATTAGGCATTCTGCTTTCCCCCCTCCCTCCCCTCCATCCTAATATAAATACATTCTTCTCACACAACAAATAATACAAAGTCACTAATGTGGAAAACATTCCTTCCCGGGAAATATAAGCCGAAACAACTTGTTTCGCCCGAAACTCTGTGCAATATTTCCTGACTGACACGCCCGAGCATCATTCATGGACGCCGGATTGTCAGTTTTGACGGACATTGAACGATCGGTTTTATAAATGGTCCTTTCGCCACTGGCTTGAGAAGGAGTATTGAAAGCAATTTGGGGTGTCAAAGTGCGAATTGGAGATATTAGGAACACGGGATTAGGACAAGGATGGATGGTGTAAGTAATAATAATTTTTTTGCAAATATTAGATGTGTGTAAAAAATAGTGTTTAATTCATCGACTGATTAAATCATAGTGCATATTATAAAAATAATACAAAAATGGCTACCATTCAAGACTTTTAGAAAAATTTCCTACGACTTCTTGGAAAAAAACAGATATTATAAATTGGCTGTATAGGAAAAATATACCCTTTGTTAAAAAAAGAGCTTTTAAAAATGGTGCTAGAAAATGAGTAACGTTTTAAAAAATGTGTAATCGACGAAATGGCTAAAAAACGTGGTATCATTTTACTTAGACTGCCGCCCTACCACTGTGAATTAAATGCAATTGAGTTAATATGGGCACAAATGAAAGGTTATGTAGCAAGGAATAACACTACATTTAAAATAAAAGATGTACGTGAGTTCTTGAAGTATTCGTTAAACATTATAACGAACGAAAATTGTAAAGAAGCTATAAAACATGTAATAAAAGAGGAAAAAAATGTGATACTTAGACAACATGACGGAAGAAACGGTAGAACCACTTATTATTTCAGTTGACTCCACAGATGAATCCCTCGAATTTAGTGATAGAGAAGACACCTTTCTAGACCTTTAATTTGTTAACTCTTTTAATTATGAACTGTTTTTGTATTGAGAAAATAAAATTAATTCAGTTAAATATACAAATCTTTTTTGCACACGTTAAAAACTACATAGGTACGAATAAATATAAATTATAAATAAAAATTACATATAGAAACCAAAAAAATAAAAATAAGAACGTACCATAATATTACAATTTAAGAGGACAGGTAACTCCATTAAAAAAATGGGTTAAAACGGGCGAATTATATGTTCACCCGCTAAGCTAAAATTTGTGTTTTGCCTTTTTAATGAGGGTTCTTAGCTGTCAGGCAATCGGAAACAGACTTTAATGAAAACAGAAAAAAAAAGAGAAATTTGGCAAAACTTCGTGTTTTACTTTTATAAAAAATATCAAATTCGGAAACAAAGAAAATATTTCCCTTTCGTGTTCGAATTCCACGCGGCAACGCGGTTTAAAGACGTCGGTATTTAAAACATGTTAATTGAAATCAGACCTGTAATAGTTCAAACTCTTTTAGAAATAACGGCCCGATCGTGGATGAATTCGTCGAATGGCAAGAGCCACAATTAGCCGTGGTATTCGAGGCAATAGTTTGATCGGTATTTCGATGTTGAAAACCATTTAATAAAATTATTTTAACTACATATTTCACTATTGCTCGACTTCTCCATTTTTAAGCTTTACTTTACTTCCCTAATATGCATATTCAATTATTAATTGTCTGATGGGATTCTCATAAATTTCAATTAATAATTTCAAAAGCTTTCGAAACGTAGTTGCAGTGGCTACAAAATTATTTCACAGGTACACGGTAGTCGAGATGAAGCTTTTGAATAATTTAGAATTCAGTCTGGTCTCCCCGGTAACTGACCACACGACGAGAACACAATTGCAATATTTACCCCATCGGGGTCGGTGTCATGTAAGCGAAAGTTTTTTCCAAAAACGTTCTTGAATATTATACCTATTGTTTCTTATAATTGCTTGAGGAGATACCCTACCCTAAAATAAATATATTATTGAGACGAGTCGACTTATTACCTTTTTTTAGACATTCTATCGTATAACATGACTGTGAACACTTACTTGCTGGCACTAAATCAGTTACTTTACAGACCTCCGGTACTGTCTTGTAATATTGTCTTGTTGTAATGTTTACAAAACACATAATAGTATATTAAAGTACACGTTTCATAAGAAGCGGTTTTAGCGCACGCGTCTATTTTAAAAAACGAGCCACAAAGTGGCGAGTTTTTTTATTGACACGTGCGCTAAAACGCCTTATGAAACATGTGCTTTATACATTTTTTCTATTTCACATTTTATAATCAAGAAAAATACATTTTAAAAAGAAAATAAATCCTTCAAATTTTATAAATTTTTATGTCTAAATTTTATGTTGGTAATACTATTTTTTATCATAGTAGCCTCTGGACAACAAAAATTATTTTGCAAACTGTAATTTTTTGATTTGTTGACCCATTTTCACCACGAGATTCTAAAGGTATTTTAGCGATATGAGATTTGAAATTGGACGGAATACGTTGTGTGATCCTTGTACATTCGGTACATATACAGAGCGTTCGGAAATTCGGGCGATTTTGCTACTTTTTTTCGAATTTCAAAAGACGTGATTTTACGTCACGGCATTGCAATTTAGTATAGGGAAGATGGAAAATTCAAATAAAGTTGAAGTTAAAATCGACATTGGAAGGTTAGTAGATTGAATTTTGGATAGGATTTGGCAGAAAATGCATCTACAAAAGGTTGATTTATAGATTTATGCAACCAACATACATGACTTATCCACACAGAATAAAAAAGTAAGTTATCAAGCTATTTTTCCTCTGCGAAAAATGGGTTTTCTCGTAAATCACAAAGGCCGCGCAAGTCAATGAAATAAAACATTTAAATGTTACCAACATCAAATAAAGAAAAAACGCGTATCGAAATAGCTTCATTACGATACGCAAATGCGTATCGTACTGAGCTTATTAGGAACGTGAAATAGAAAAAAACCTTTAAATTTCATTACGATTTTCACAATAACCATTTTTTGTATCATTCTATATACAGGGTTTGTTCGGGTTTGTTCAGGTGGATAACTTAAAAAATTGAATTGAAAATTGACAATTGCGACGTTGTCAGATTTTTAGTTTTTTTTGTAACTCAAGGAATGTTTTTTTTTTCAATTGTAACACTACTCTTTTTATTGAATTCGATTCCTCCCATCAACATTACCATTTCCTGATAGTATCAAATTTTTATCTCAAATAGTTATATGGGAAAAAAAGTTAACTAGTCACAACTCTAACTCTAAAAAAATCCTATCTATTTCCATTTAAAAACGTTTCAAATGATGTGAAAAGGAAGGTTGGTAGACACAATGTACCTAATAGTATCGGTAACGATAATAACAACAAACAACTGCTAACAATAACATAGCTGGTAAAAATTACTTACAATGTTATAGTACACTACATTAATTTGATTATGAAACGAGAATATGTAAGTAATTTTTACTAGCTATGTTATTGTTATTATCGTTATCAATACTATTAGGTACATTATGTCTACCGACCTTCCTTTTCGCATTATTTGAAACGTTTTTAAATGGAAATAGATTGGATTTTTTTAGAGTTAGAGTTGTGACTAATTAACTTTTTTTCCCATAGAATTATTTAAGATAAAAATTTGATACTATCAGGAAATGGTAATGTTAATGGGAGGAATCGAATTAAATTAAAAAAAGAGTAGTGTTACATTTGAAAAAAAAGCATTTCTTGAGTTACAGAAAAAACTAAAAATCTGGCAACGTCGCAATTGTCAATTTTCAATTAATTTTTTCAAGCTATCCACCTGTACCAAAATTCATTGATTGAGCCTCGATAGTTTTGAAGAAAATTAACTGTTCCGGTTATTTCAACTAACCCTGTATACAAGACACTGGGAAATAATTATTCGGCATTTTTGTAAAAAATAAAATTAAACTATCTCACTTGAAGTTGGAAATATTCTATGACAAGCCACCTACCCGTATACCTATGCAATAATAGATAATTTAATTACTTAAGATCAGGAACCTGTTATTGTTACGCTTATCGTTTGTTGAGGTTTTACGTCTCATGACCCTCAGCTCAGGCAGAACATACCTACTTCTGGGCCTGGCTTTTATTTCCCAAATTATTTCTAACTCATGCAGCTTAAAATAATCGACATTACCACACTCGTTACACAATAATAGTTACTTCAAAACGTTGCGGAGACGAGCAATTCATTCTTACCGCTTTGACGTCTAACTCTAAAACATTAAGACAGGCTAAGCTAAACCCACATCAATGTGGAAAGGGACTTACTGAAATGAAATTGTATTCGATTTGCAGCTTGGGTAAGAGTATCTAACTCTCCGAGAATTTCTCTTACTCTCTGTAAAACAACTGTACGTAAGGTGATTGGAGGAAGGGGGGGGGGGGGGGGGGGGGGGGGAGGGGTGTTACTTATAGCTATGTTCCAGTATGTTTACTATATATTCTAAAAATTTTCAATAAATAAATATAGTTTAAAAAAAGTAAAAAACACGCTTTAATAATTAATCAAACTAAAAAGCGGAAAATAAATATAGTTTAAAATAATTCTTGAAATTCTTAATATAGGCAGAGAATAATAATGAACGATAAACATTAGTATTATTGTAAAAAAAGCGTGGGGTGCTCAATATACGAAAAATATAGCACAAAGCGACCCACGCTTTTTTCACAATAATACTAATTTTCATCGTTCATTATTATTTTCTGCCTCCGGCTGCGCCGTCGTGCTTGCAAAATCGCGCGTGTTTTAAAGACCTTAATATTCACTTATACTTTAATATACTATTCTCTATTCTTAGCGACAATATCTATACGACCCCACGTTTGTTTCATTACTATCGGTTATTGTAATAATTCTGACATATTGACAGGTGTCAAATTTTGACAAGAGAATTTTTTGCGTATTTTTTTCAACTTTCCACCGTCAATATACATACAATCTTATAGTTTTTTTTATTAATATTAATTTTCACTTGCTACCGTTAGAAGGCAGACGTCGCTGTGCCTTACGGACTCTATACAGGGTGTTTCATTAAGGGTGGCGACCGGCCATATCTCGGAAACTACTAGGCATAGAAACTTGGAGGAAAAAAAATTACGATTAAAGCGGTCATGAGAAAATTCTGGAAATTACTTTTAAGTACCTCATTTCGCCGCAAGGGGGCACAATTAAATTTTTTTTTTAATTCTAAATTTCTCCGAAAATTCCCATATTAAGGTTTAACTCTGATTACATCATCGAAAAGCTTATACAATTCTGCATCATTTTGGTTTAAGGCTCATTGGCGTACCGGCCTTGATAAGAGTGGGGGAAGCTATTGAATGTGCAAACATTAAAATCGCTGTAACTTGTAAACGACTTATCCGATTTTACTAAATTTAAGCTTGTTTGGAAGGGAAAGGTAAGTATCTTCAATCGCCGTATCCAATAGTTCACGATAGTGTTTAATAAAATTGCTAGAGGGCGGAATTTGTAATAATAACAGTTTTTTCGATTTTATCACGATAATTCAAATCATACGGTATAACTATGACATTATAATCGAAAAGTAGATGAAATTTGCAAGAAAAGATGGAAGACCGCAGTTCGATATCTTTGTTCGTTTCAGAGTTATTGCCAAAACAATAATTTGTAATACAAATTGCGCCCTCTAGCAATTTTATTAGAAATTATCTTGTACCATTGGATACGACAATTGAAGGTACTTACCTTTCTCTTCCAAACAAGCTTAAATTTAGTAAAATTGGTTAAGTCGTTTAGAAGTTATAGCGATTTTAATGTTTACACTTTCACTTGATAAGAGTGGGAGAAGCTATTGAAAGTGTAAACATTAAAATCGCTGTAACTTCTAAACGACTTATCCGATTTTACTAAATTTAAGCTTGTTTGGAAGAACTTTCAATAATTGTCGTATCTAATGGTACACGATAGTTTCTAGTAAAATTGCTAGAGGGCGCAATTTGTATTAAAAATTATTGTTTTGGCAATAACTCTGAAACGAACAAAGATATCGAACTGCGGTCTTCACATCTTTTCTTGCAAATTTCATCTACTTTTCGATTATGATGTCATAGTTATACCGTATGATTTGAATTTCCGGGATAAAATCGAAAAAACCGTTATTATTACAAATTGCGCCCTCTAGCAATTTTATTAAACACTATCGTGTACTGTTGGACACGGCGATTGAAGATACTTACCTTTCCCTTCCAAACAAGCTTAAATTTAGTAAAATCGGATAAGTCGTTTAGAAGTTACAGCGATTTTAATGTTTACACATTTAATAGCTTCCCCCACTCTTATCACAAATAAAATCCAAAAGGGACGAGTCTTTAGAGTCTTCAATAAAAGCGTAATAAAAGTAAAAATTGGTGTATATTTCCACGTGGTGGAAGAAATCTTTGGGTTTGATCGAAATGGTCTGGATATATCCACACATCATATATTATTACCTTAGACGTATCTAGGAACGCACTGGCAACTACAAAACATCCTCCCAAACTCCGCCGCACGTTTCCAGACAGTTCGACTTCAAAATAGCTTAAATCAGCATTAAATGTATTTCGAAAATTTGCTGAATCGAAATCGCAGACGCTTCCTTTAAGCCATCCAGGAATAAAGGGAATAGGTGAAAACCGAAAACATGTCGATACAAGAAAATCGTTATTTCTTGCATAAAGCCAATACCTTTTAACTGCAGGCAATGTCCAAAAATGTCCATCTCTTTGTGTAAATTGTACAACATTTCCGGTTTGAATAAATCCGGTCTTTATACCGTGCGAGCAAAAATTATTTGCATCAAAGAGGGCCTTGCATCTAAGGACGTAATGCTTAGCCGTAGAGCTTAATACCTGTTGGGTGTCAGTAACTACCTGAATTAACAATCAATCAGTTATTCCGTCATCTTTGACAGTCGTTACAAGTAATTTGATTCATCGCTGATTTTTCCAATTTCTTCAACAATTCACACAATGGGCTTTACGGAACAGCATAAAACATTCATGGTTGAAGCGTATTTTCGAAACGGGGTTAGAGTAAATGGTGAGTGGCAATACAATCCGGGTTTGTGCATGGACGATTTTTACGAACATTTTCCTACCGTTGCTTTTATTGCTAAGGAATTTTATCATTGCCTGGAATGAACCGTGGCTGTGTTTAGGGAAACGGGTTCTATACAACACAAAAAAGGAGCAGGAAGACCATCTGTAAGAACAGAAGAACTTGTTGCAAGCGGTTGTGAAATAATGCAAAATACGCCAACAAATTGTATAAGACGCCTGTCCCAAGAAGTGGGAAGATCTTATGGAACATGCAGGACTATTCTTAAGAAGTATAAAGTAGGTATTTATTTTCAGCAATTTATTTAATTCTTTTTCTTTTTGTATATTCTTACTTTGTTAATTTTGTAAACAACAAAAATAAATTTGTATTTGTCTACTTATTTTATTCTCATTAGTTTGGCATATCATGTCATAATATGAATTTGACAAAATTTTAACCTAGATTTGGTTAGATATAATATCGTCCCCATATCATTGTGATCTAAACCAAGCCATACGTTTTTTAATCCAAGCACTCTTTAATGCAAATATTTTTTTTCTAATTTTGTATCATAACAAATCTATTACGATACGCATTTGCGTATCGTAATAAAGCTATTTCGATACGCGTTTTTTCCATATTTGATGTTGGTAACATTTAAATGTTTTATTTCATTGACTTGCGCGACTTTTGTGATTTACGAGAAAACCCATTTTTCGCAGAGGAAAAATAGCTTGATAACCTACTTTTTTATTTTGTGAGTGTGGATAACAGTCATGTATGTTGGTTGCATAAATCAATCTTTTGTAGATGCTTCAAGCTATCATTTTCTGCCAAATCCTATCCAAAATTCAATCTACTAACCTTCCAATGTCTATTTTAACTTCAATTTTATTTGAATTTTCCATCTTCCCTATACTAAATTGCAATGCCGTGACGTAAAATCACGTCTTTTGAAATTCAAAAATAATTAGCAAAATCGCCCGAATTTCCGAACGCTCTGTATATGTACCGAATGTACAAGGATCACACAACGTATTCCGTCCAATTTCAAATCTCATATCGCTAAAATAACTTTAGAATCTCGTGGTGAAAATGGGTCAATAAATCAAAAAATGACAGTTCGCAAAATAATTTTTGTTTTCCAGAGGTTACTATGATAAAAAATAGTATTACCAACATAAAATTTAGACATAAAAATTTACAAAATTTGAAGGATTTATTTTCTTTTTAAATATGTGTTTTTATTGAAAAAACTACAAATTAGAAAAAATAGTATAACGTACGTGTTATATAAAGCAGTTTTAAGCACTTGTCCCGTAATAAAACTCGCCGCAAGCGGCTTGTTTTTTTAACATGGACGCGTGCTATAAAATGATGCTTTATAAAACGTGTACGTTAATATACTATTCTCGCACGGTAACAACAGCATAGGAAATTACAAAAGTTACAAAACATTTGCAGTATAAACTATACGCGTTTGATTTGTCACGCCGAAAAGCTGCACCTCCGAGCCTCCAAAGCCCGAAATAATTTCAAGCCTTCACAGAAACATCTTTTTAAAACGTTCTGCTTCATATTTAAAGCGCGCACTTGCATTCCTTTTTTGGGTTAATTATGCCCAATTATCTACGCTCACGCCGTGCAAAAATAAAACTACCCTTTTATCTTTTTTTCGTTTTGTTTCTTCACGGCATATCACGCAGATGTTGTAAAGAGACCGCTCTTTCAGTTATTAATAGAATGACGGGGAAAATGACAACAAGGTTTCCAACGACGACGGGTGAAGATAGACATATCATTCTCAGGTTCCTCGTGAGTTCCACAAGGAAATAATCCAAAGACTCACGCCTTATTGACTTTTATTTGTGATTACGTTGACTCAATTTGTAACTATTGGGAGCTTACCGGTGTTATGGAGGCGCATAATGCCGCCGGTTCAAAGAAAAGCTGTTACCTGGCAGTAGTGACCGACCAAAGGTTCGGTTTCGGCCAAAAAATCTAGTTTCGGTTTCGGCCAAAAACCGGCCGAACCTTCGGCCATGCCGAAACTTTTTTATTAATAGCTTTATTCGAGATATTACTTGGCATCAAGTTCTGCTTCGATCGAGATAAAAATTAAGCAGAAAAATAGTAGTCACGTGATTCGCATTATCTGTCAAATTTTAATTTTTTCCAAAAAATAATTCATTTTCTGAAAATATCGAAAAAAGTTATAAGAAAAAGTTTTTTAAATGCAGTTTTTAGTCCACATGCAAAATTTCAGCTGCATAAGATAGTTTTGATTTTTCACCCACCACTAAACTTTATTTTCCACTTAATGAACACTTTACTGATGAAACTGTGTTCTTTTTGTCCTAATATTATGGTGTTTTACTTTCAACCACAAACTACGTTTTCAAAAATACTTACTTTATGAAGTTACCTTATACAGGGTCAAAAACAAATAAACTTTGCATCACATGCGACCAAATTTGAATAGCCCGATTTTGATTTTGTAGGAAAACGCACATTTAATATGACGCTATACTTTAAAGAAAATGTATTTGAAATAAAGCATTGTCAAAACTAAGAAGTTTTATGTAGGTTGAGTTGAGTCTTATTTTGCAAAAGTGGTGCAATTTACAAAATATGGGTAAAAAATCAAAATTATCTTTTGTAGCTAAAATTTTGCGTGTGGGCTGGAAACTGCATTTAAAAAAACTATTTCTTATAACTTTTTTCGATACTTTCAGAAATAACCCCACTTTTGAATTATTTTTTGAAAATAATTAAAATTTGACAGATAATGCGAATCACGCGACTACAATTTTTTTGCTTAATTTTCATCTCGATCAAAGCAAAACTTGATGCCAAAGTCAAATTTCGAATAAAGCTATTAATAATACACACTGGTATATATAAATAGATTTTTTCTGTCAACTTTTTTTTTGTGGGGAAGAGGTCAATCCATTCCCAAGATCGATCTCGTTCTATATAAAATAAATTAAATTTTTCTGTTTCGGTTTTGGCTGAAACTGAGACCAAGGCCGAAGATTCGGTTTCGGCTGAAAATCTTGTTTCGGTCGGACACTACCTGACAGCCAATCAACTTTACAGTCAGAACAGTCATAAAAATAAATATAGTGGTATATAAAGACCTCTTTGCAAACTATTCTAATGCCGATTGATCGTAATCGAATTTATAACATGACATTATGACAAATAACCATTCCGAAGAGAACCCAAACGTAAATACTTTTCCAGCAAGTCCCATCTGTCCAAATAATATATTCTTAGGCAAACGGCTTATATAACAACAGCTTATTTGCTTAGGATCCAACCAGTTTTCAAGTGATCTAATAAATAGGTATCCTCCAGGGATCTCTGTCAATCTTATTTGGCAGCTTATGGTGACGAAACGAAGCTTAGGTTTGGGAAAAATGCCATGTTAACCCTTCAGTGCTAACGTTAGAAAAATACTTACATTTGACAATGTGACATATTGACAAAGATTTTTGATAAGGGTATATTTCTGTGCGAATAATTTGTGGCAGATGTATGCAGATCGGCCAGTAATTAGACGACCAATTCTTTGTGGCTAGGGTTGGGCATATTTCACTTGAGCGAGGATTTGAAATTTCAAGTTGAAATTTTCATGAAATTTATGAAACTTATGAAATTTCTGCGAAACTTTCGAAATTTATGAAATTTTTGTGAAATTTATGAAACTTAAAAAAATCTTAAATGTCGTGAAAAATTCATTGAAATTTATGAAATTTTCATTAAATTTTATTTTTTGTTGTATCTGGGATAGTTGGTGAAGCTAATTAAATAAATAAAAGACGACGCACAGCAAAGTCGAGCCTGTCGTCGCGCCGATGAACCAGGGGAATCCCAAGTATTGCCGAGATTTGGGATGCGTCTATTATATAAACGAGGGGTGGTTGGTTGCATGGAAAGGTTTGTGAAAGTTTCACTGAAATTTATAAAATTTTTCTGAAAGTTTCGAATGTAATAAGGACATTATTTATCAGTTGAAAGTTTTAGGTGAAAATTTCAAAAACATCACTGAAATTTCACTTTTTGGGTTAAGTGAAAAGTTCAAAACAGAAAATTTCATTTGAAACTTTCAAATGGCCCAACCCTATTTGTGGCAAAGGAGGACTTTTAAACCCTCAAACTTAATCGTGGTCCCCATATCATAGATATCAAAGTCTTATCCGAGATTCTCGCAGTGACAACCCAATATCTCCGAAACGACAGGCAAGATAAACAAATAATCCAGGTCGGATCAAAGTTAGCCGTGAAACTAACACTGCATTGATTTCCCCAGGGAAGCGTATTGTGTAATAGTTATTTTATGAAAGCTTACTTTTGCTTTTCTAGGTTTACATCGACTTTATAGTACTTTAAAGCCTGTATTTTCCTTGCCTTGACATAATATTCCTTTTTTACGACAAAAAAACACTATTTTACACTCCGTTAGAAAAAATTACTTCGAAACTTCTTAATAACACATCTTGAAAAGGTACGTTTATAAATGAGATAATAATAATAATAAAAGTTTATTCAATTTTTTTTTTCATTTAATGCTAATATATATTTTTTTGTATAAACTATCAATTCCGAACTCAGAAGTAAAATACTTATATTGAGTTAAATATAATAATAAGTTAAATACTAATATAATATTTATTGTAAAGAATATATTTCATAATTCAGGCACAACTAGATTATAATATAAATATAAAACGAACATGACAATATTTTATTGGTATATTTTATATCACTATAATATACGAAGATACAATACGTTATGTATATAATATATATATTTATTTATTTTATTCATTATTTAATAATGACGTTCTTGAATATATCTCTTGGATTAGATAATATCCAATTTTTAATTTTATTTTTATAATTATTTAACGATTTAATTATTTTAATTGACTGTGGTAGCTTATCAAAAATATATGGATTGATGTTTAAAAAATGTTTGTGTGCTATTGTTTTGTTTACTCTATTTTTATATGTAATAGTATTTTTATGACGAGTTTCATGTGTGTGATTAATATAATTTATTATATTTTTATGTTTAAAAATATATATAAACATAAAAGAAATCTTAAATAGTAAATCAGAAGAATATTGCTGGTATTTTTCGTAAATAATTTTTAAAATTTATTTTTGAATAGTTTCAATATTATTAAGATAATTCTTATTTATGCCTCCCCATCCTAGTATTCCATAATTTAAATGGGTTTGTACTAAAGAATAATAAAGTTTTTCTAATTCTTTTATATTTAAATATTGTTTAAGATGTTTAAATTTTGGTAAAAGAATTCTTAGTTTTTTTACAATGTAGTCACTATGTAAATCCCATTTTAAATGTTTATCAAAAATTATTCCTAGATATTTAATATTTTTACCTTCCTTTATCTTAATATTATATTGGACCAATACTTGGAAGTTTATTTTTGTATGAAGTAAATTTATTTTTTAATGCATTTTTGCTTTGTCATATTAAGTCGGATCTGTTCAGATGGCATTTTTCCAACATTTTATCCCCCTGTCTCTTTAGAAGTAGTATTAGTTCCTTAAAATTTGTGATACAAAACGTTATAAAAATACTTTTAATATCGTAATAAGTACATTTAGTCAATACTGCTGTAAACATTTCAAATAAAAAGCCATAAACTCGTAAACACATTTTAAAACATTGTATGGACCATAAAGAATTAATAATAATTATATATGTAAATGAAGTCAATTTATATTCAAATTTTCTTTTATGCGCTGCATAGAATATACTTTTGAATCAGATTGGAGAACCTATTTTAGTTTTACTTGTTAAATAATAATTAAGAGGCTGATTTACGACAAATTTATCACGGAGTGTGATAAGGATTCTGTGTTTCACTGATCGATATCGTTTATTAACACGCTTTTAATAAGCTTCACCTGTATGTTTGTATGTATGTATGTTTGTTTGTAACCGACTTCTTTGAACCCGATTTTGACCCACTTTAAACGGTCAGATTTAATTAAAATTTTGTAGACTTATCAAGAACCGCTGACAATACAATAATCTACTAATCTAGCTCAATCTACTCAAACAATTTTTTTTTCTTAACAATAACTCAAACTAAAAAATGAAAAATAAATATAGTTTAAAAAACTAAAAAACACGCTTTAATAACTAGTCAAATTAAAAAGCGGAAAATAAATATGGTTTAAAATAATTCTTGAAATTCTTAATATAGGCAGAAAATAATAATGAACGATAAACATTAGTATTATTGAGAAAAAAGCGTGGGGTGCTTTGCGCTATATTTTTCGTATATCGAGCCGTGTTTTCTTGCTTTTATTAGCTTCACCTGTATGTTTGTTTGTTCGGGTTTGTTCGCACCCCACGCTTTTTTCACAATAATACTAATGTTTATCGTTCATTATTATTTTCTGCCTGTATTAAGAATTTCAAGAAGTATTTTAAACTATATTTATTTTTCGTCTTGTTTCTATTGCTACTATAACGAAGGGACACTAGAACTAGAACAGTAAATTTGCTAAATATTGCTCAACATTATAAACATTTTATTATATTTCAAGATGATTATGTAAAAGCTTTCCAACCCATTCCTACCTTTACTTATTGAAGTTACAATGGCGGCTTTAAGGCATACTTAAGACATAGATGCAGATCTCGAAGCTTCGATGTATTAAAACGAAAGAAGCTGTGTGGGCGTTTACGGAACGGCTGTTAACAAAACAATAATGTTTAGTGTTTATTGCGAGAAAATAAAACATCAATTGTTATTGACGTAAATTACATGATCTTTCCTGTACTGTAATGGGCGTTTCGTATACAATGAAAAAGGAACATAAACAAAATGTTTAGATACTATTTTTAAAACTATTTACAGGGTGTGTGTGTTTTTGACGAGGACTATAATAGCTCTTAGTCAACTGGGTGGACCCTCCCCCCCCCCCCCGCAAACAGGTTCAGGTTTATGAATTTTTAATTAGTTAATCGTGTAATAATTTAATTAGGCTTAAACCCACATTATACGTTAAGTAGGTACCTACACTATTAAAACAGCAAACAATTCGAATTTATTTTATAATCCTAGGTAGACTGATGGTAGACATAACATAGGTTGTTATTAAGTCATTATACGTAATATTCCAGCAAACATGATGCAAAATCAAAACTTTAAAACACCACTAATAATGTTGCTTACCATGTATGGTAGTAACGGGAGTAGAGCAGTGATCGAGCCTTATAGAAGACAGAAAACGGTAAAACACATATATTATAAACACTCAACACGTCTGCACAAATATTGTCACTAAGTACTATACAAGGTTTTTTTTTGGTAAAATCGTTTATAATTTCGTCGATATTTAATGTTTTAACAAACTCGTGTTCGATACTGATTGAGGATAAATTCGAAAGGCGTTGTGGTCCCATGATGTCACGTAAATGGGGTTTTACTATTTTAAGTTTGGAAAAAGATCGTTCGATGCCACACTAACTGGTAAAGTTACAAATAACATACATCTGGAAAATTTGAAGAACACACTGATTTTTTATTAATAAATGATCTGAGGCTTAAAATTTGACTAGGAAAGTCAATGGTCAAGTCTTTATGGTATATCGTTTGTAAATTCCGCGCTTTCACGTATCATTCCTCTTCACTTAACGAAGTTAAATTCTCAGGATATAAAAAAAATATAATTAATTATAAAATGAAATACCTGTGAAAAGCAAAGCTGGCAGCAAGTTTTGAAGGGGCCGTCAATGTGGGCCCCCCATTTTTCAACAGAACGCTTTTAAAAAAACTGTTACAGTAACAGCCACGAATCCAGAAAACACTTTTTCCCAGGTCTAATCAGACTAAAACACTTAAATTTTCGTGTTCGTCGAACATAAAGTTTTAATAATTAAATGTTTCACGTCGAAGAGGTGGATAAATTGACGTGCTTTCCTTTAGAACAACCGCAATAAGTTTAAGCGAGCTTATGGCCGTATTAGTTATTTATTATTAATGTATTTCCATTAGATGTGAACAATGGCACAAGGGGGAACTGGGGGAGAGCGACGACGTTGCCGGGTTGTCGCTATTTTAATACCGAACGAGAGGAAAACAAATATCCGCTACAAAATCTTGTAAAAGCAGGCCTGAAGAGCGGTGGGCCCGGAGTTTCTGAGGAGACTCTTGATTTGATACTATCAACTTGATCATTACAGTGTCACCAGTAAAGGCCGCATCATATGGGATTATTTTTTATTAATAGCTTATTCAAGATTTGACTTGTTCAAGTTCTGCTTGGATCGAGATGAAAATTAAGCAAAAAAATAGTAGTCACGTGATTCGCATTATTTGTCAAATTTAAATTTTTTCCAAAAAATAATTCAAAAGTGGGGTTATTTCTGAAAGTATCGATAAAATTTATAAAAAAAAGTTTTTTTAAATACAGTTTCCAGCTCACATGCAAAATGTCAGCTGCATAAGATAATCTTGATTTTTATCCATATTTTGTAAATTGCACCACTTTTGCAAAATAAGACTCAACGCAACCTACATAAAACTTCTCAGTTTTGACAACGCTTTATTTCAGATACATTTTCATTAAAGTAGCGCCATATTAAATGTGTGTTTTTCTACAAAATCAAATTTGGGCTATTAAAATTTGGTCGCATGTGAAGCAACGTTTATTTGTTTTTGACCCTGTATAAGGTAACTTCATAAAATAAGTATTTTTGAAAACGTAGTTTGTGTCTGAAAGTAATACACCTTAATATTGAGTTGAGTTGCGTTGAGTCTTATTTTGCGAAAGTGGTGCAATT
The DNA here is from genome assembly GCA_963969555.1 of Polydrusus pterygomalis. Taxonomy (NCBI): domain Eukaryota; kingdom Metazoa; phylum Arthropoda; class Insecta; order Coleoptera; family Curculionidae; genus Polydrusus; species Polydrusus pterygomalis. Next base: position 971,555 of record OZ018382.1, on the reverse strand, counting down.
TACAAAATATAGGTAAAAAATCAAAATTATCTTATGCAGCTGAAATTCCATGTGGGCTAGAAACTGCATTAAAAAAAACTTTTTCTAATAACTTTTTTCGATATTTTCAGAAATAACCCCACTTTTGAATTATTTTTTGGAAAAAATTAAAATTTGACAGATAATGCGAATCACGTGACTACTATTATTTCGCTTAATTTTCATCTCGATCGAAGCAGAACTTGATGCCAAAGTCAAATTTTGAATAAAGCTATTAATAAAAAAAAATCCCATATGATGCGGACTTTACTGGTGACACTGTATACAGGGTGTCCGGAAATGATGAGCAAAAAATTTAGGGGATAATTCTAGACCGAAAATAAATGGTATCTCTTCCTATAACATTTTTTCGAAAATTGATTATTAACTACAGGGTGGTAAAGTTAAATTTTATTTGCAGGTTTAAAATACATAATAAGTTACCAGAACAATAAATTTCAAATCAAAGGTTCGAAGTGACGTTTCTTCCTCTTCAATGCACAAATTAATTCTTTTAAAAAAATTCGGACGAACTCCATGGAATATTCCTTCCTTTGCTATGCTATGTTTAAGGTTGAAATTAAATTAAAATGATTTCGTGTTCATCACATGCAAGCAATGTTATTTTAGCGTTTTTCTAGAAAAACGGTTAGATTTGTCGTAACAAAAGTAGTAGGTATACCTTTTTTATGTCCAAAGGTTAGGAGAATAAAGATATTCAGTCAAAATGCGCATACAGCGTAGGACAAAAAAGTTGGGACCATTCAAATTAAAGTATAGGCTCCTATGTGGCGCCCTCTACAAAATGCGAAAAAACTGAGGGCAAATTTGTATTCGTCATCCCGAAAAAGCCCCATATACGAGATTTCATCAAAATATTATGAGCATGGCAAAAGGCATTGCAAAAAAACTGCAAATAAAATTAAACTTTAACACCCTGTAACTCCCCTAATAACCAATTTTCGAAAAAATGTTATAGAAAGAGATAGCATTTATTTTCGATCTATATAGAATTATCCCCTACATTTTTTGCTTATCATTTCCGGACACCCTGTATAATATTCTGTTTGTAATTGTGTGGCACGAAGAAATCACTTCTATCAAACAGATTTGAGTTTGACGATATGACAACCTGGGCACGCCGGTCGCCGGGACGCTCAACATTTATTGCGGAATGAGGGGAAGTTATGGCGCCTCGACTCGGAAAATATTTACGAGTTTCCCCAGTTCCCCCCTTTTCCGAAATGAAATTGCCCCTTCAGGTGTACGACGTTCTACGCTGCTTTTATTAAGTTCCTCCATCAGATGATGGAAATTGAATGGAAATCTGTAGTTATAAATAATCAGCAATATTGGCCATACCTATACAGTGTGATTGTTTAAGTGTGCAAATGGGCATTTTTTTTATTACCGATTTCTTAGAAAATTTTATTTATGATAAAAGTTGGTGCATGTTCGATAGTCATATTAGGTGCACTTGGAATGGTTGCAAGTCAAACGGCGTACAGGGTAGGCCAAAAAATATAAAACTTATACAAGAATAAAGTACCCCTATTTCGGAAAATTCAGCAAAATGTTATTAGGAAAAGTTGTTTAGAACTAAAAGTTATGCATAGATTCAAAAAAGTGACCTCCTAAAATAAAAGCATATATTTTTTTAAAAAACATTAATAATTTCCCAAAAATTTTTTTTTATATTCACTTATAATCTCCCTAGTGCTCGAATTATTTCCGGAAATTTTTCCGAAGGAACGCATTTTTTTAAAATTTTCTAGAAAAATGCGTGACTGAGGAAGAATTTTCGGATATTAATTCAAGGACGCGGGGGATTCGGTAAGAAAATTTCACACCTAAAATTTATTTGAATTATTTTATTGAAATTATCCATAATTATGGGAATACTTAAACTTTCAAAAAAAAGTTTCCTCACCGTTTAGTTAAACGAAATGCAAAAAATATAAGTGAAAATTATCCTTTTTATTTATTTTTACTACATTTCATTTACTAAAACAGAGGGAAAGCATAGTATAGTCTAGTTTAGGCTAGTTATGCCAGATAAAATAATTTTTTAAATCTAGGTAGAAAGTAGATACCACAGTCAAGTAGGCTTAGGCTTGTGATGTCAAAATCGTCTCTGCTATACGTCAAGTCGACAGTTATTTCTTAAACGTGCTTCTTTAGTTCACAATAATTAAATCATGGCAGTAAACAATCAAGAAACTAATTTTAAGGCCTACGGTGTTTGTAAATCTTGCTCTGAAATAGGGGACATTAATATGTCTCATAAAAATTCAAAGTATTTGCAATGTTTAATGGAAAAAACTGAATTAAATCCCCATCAAGAAAACCTTTTCTCAGCTATCCAGAAGATTTTGGAGGAAGATATCCCATCCTTTTTAAGAAAAACCAGAATTCAGCAAAACAAAATTGCAGCCAAATATTACATCTATTATATTAAACATATATAGACATCTGACAGAAGTGGAAAGGGAAGATAACCATTATCCTTGTTATTCTCCATTACGAAGAGAATAGTTCGAACCAGAATTCCAAAAATATTTAGCCTTAATGAAAGAAATATTTGGTAAATAAATATTTGTATTTATTTAGTATTATAAAATGAATAAAAACATTAAATACCAAAATTTGATCCTGAAATTTTCGGATCATATGATAGCTGTCAAGAAAAAATTTCCACTTATTAATTTTGTTCGCCTAGCTTGGCAGGAGGAGAAAAATTTCCGAAAAATTTGAAGGTTGTCATTGGTAACTGTCGAAATGAAAGTGTGTGATTGGCTTAGAATGACAGGTGTGAAATTTTCACCATAAAGACCTTCATAAATTAATCAAAATCAAATCAATTTCACATATCTTTGTTCAAATTCAAGCATATTTGTAAAATTTACTTGAATTTTTAATTTATTAAGGAATCACAAATTTCATGTTTGTTGCAACGATATTAAACACAACTTTAAAATACCCTAAAAATTATTTTTAACAAGATAAAACATTAGTAATGATAATTTGCAAATTAAAAAATTCTCATTTAAAGTGCAAAATTTTTGTTTTAAATGTTTATTAAAAAACTTTAATATTGTACAAGTTTTATATTTTTTGACCTACCCTGTACGCCGGTTAACTTGCAACCATTCCAAGTGCACCTAATATGATTATCGAACATGCACCAACTTTTATCAAGAATAAAATTTTCTGAGAAATCGGTAATAAAAAAAATTCTCATATGTTGCACACTTAAACAACCACACTGTATTTGGAAGCACTGCTTTTTTTTTGTTATGTTATCATTATCAGAAAGAAAGGTTCAAAGGCAGAGCAAGATGGACATATATCTCATTCTCTTTATAACGAGCTCACGAGACGTCAAATACAAAGGTCCACCAGGTTCCTCGCAAGTTCCAGAATATAGCCACGTGACAATACAGGGTTACCCAGAAGTCCGGAATAAAATTAATATAGCCTCAACCAGTGGCGTAGCCATAGGGGGGTCAGGGGGGGGGGGTTGACCCCCCCCCCGCCTCCCTGGCTTGGCGCCCCTTTGCTACCTAAATAAAATTAAAAAATCGGTCTTATTTGAATATTAATAAACTTAACACAGAATAAAATACCAAAAAATCACAAAGCCTGTAAATGTCCGTTTTAAAATAAAATAAAAGTTATTCTGTGGTCTCTCTGGCTCTCTAAGGTCAGAATATTAAAATATTTTTAGTTTTGTGTTACTTTTTGATTGTTTTTATTATTGTTGTTGCACCCGAAAGAAAACAACCCGTTTTAATTGTCGCAACGCTTTATTGGGCACGCAAATCTAAACTATCGAAAAAACTACAGAAAAAAACCTTTCCGTATATAACTAGAATTGACATAAACTTCAGACAGATGCCAACTTTTTTACTAAAAAAAGTAAATTGGCCCGGTTTTGTAATATTGCTAGGCAACAGACATACAAACCTTTCACTTATCAGGCTGGGATTTAATCAATTTAGAATACCTACACCTTAATGTCTCTAACAATTATAAAATAATTTATTTTTGTTTTATTAAAATTAAAATAGTTTAACTGTATTAAATGAAAAAAAAAACGCAATATAATATAATAATATATCACAAAAAGCAAACAATGCATTTTTTTACCCGATGTTGAAATCTTATGTTTTCTTAGCTGAAATTTAAAACACGTCTTAGTTTGGAAAAATATACTCCTATTGTCACTCACCAATCTTCTTAACATAGTATAAAACAAAGTCGCTGTCCCTGTCTGTCCGTCCGTCCCTACCTATATATGCTTAAATCTTTAAAACTACTTAAACGGATTTTGAAGCGGTTTTTTTAATAGATAGAGTGATTCAAGGGGAAGGATTTTATGTATAACTAGCGACCCGCCCCGGCTTCGCACGGGTGCAATTTCAGAAAGTGGCATGCCGGGTACTAATAAATCGGGTTTGTTCGGGTTTGAATTTATACCAGCGGGTTGCAACGCATGCCGGATACACGCTAGTAATTTAATAAAATGCTTAATGCTTAATACCATGCCTTATTTTTTTGTCAAAATGTGTATTTAAGAATATAGGCACCCCAAAAGGACTTCGCCCCCGCATAATTTCGTTTAATTAATAGCCCAAAAATAAAGTCGTCAATTTTTTGATTTATTAAATCAAATTTGACAATAAATCTTTCCTGCTGCATCGCTACAAAATATATATAAAATAAATAGATCTTTAAAATCGTTTCAACATGATGTATTGATGACCAAACGTTAGTCAATAACTTTTTAACGGTGCCACGGCTTTATTTGGACATTCATTTAAATAACTAATATATTTTTGATTAGGATTTGGTTGCAGGATTTAAAGGCGATAAAAAAAACTTGTCGATTGGATTTATTTAAAGCTGATCAATGTTAGTTAATTGGACAGGCGTTATAAATATTTATACATTAGATAATGAACATGAAAAAAGTGGAATTTTAAACAGAATATAAGAATAATTATTGTTTTTGTTTTGGTTTCGAATATTAAAATTTATTAATTTAGTAACAATTTATTAGAGACTACTTATAATATGTTATCTTTTATATGGTCTAGCTGCATGCGGGGCTATTCTACTTCAAGTGGCCCAATGGCTGTAAAATTATTTTCATTCATTACAAAAATACGTATACAGTGTGACCAGTATAGTCCGCATCATATGGGATTTTTTTTATTAATAGCTTTATTCGAAATTTGACTTTGAAGAAAAAAAATAGTAGTCACGTGATTCGCATTATCTGTCAAATTAAATTTTTTTCCAAAAAATAATTCAAAAGTAGGGTTATTTCTGAAAGTATCGAAAAAGTTATTAAAAAAAGTTTTATTAAATGCAGTTTCTAGCCCACATGCAAAATTTTAGCTACATAAGATAATTTTGATTTTTTACCCATATTTTGTAAATTGTACCACTTTTGCAAAATAAGACTCAACGCAACCTACATAAAACTTTTTAGTTTTGACAATGCTTTATTTCAGATACATTTTCTTTAAAGTAACGCCATATTAAATGTGTGTTTTTCTACAAAATCAAAGGGCTATTAAAATTTGGTCGCATGTCATGCAAAGTTTATATGTTTTTGACCCTGTATGAGGTAACTTCATAAAATAAGTATTTTTGAAAACGTAGTTTGTGTCTGAAAGTAATACACCTTAATATTAAGACAAAAAAGAACACAGTGTCATCTCATCAGTAAAGTATTCATTAAGTAGAAAATAAATTTTACTGGTGGGTAAAAAATCAAAATTGTCTTATGCAGCTGGAATTTTACATGTTGGCTAGAAAATGCATTTAAAAAGACTTTTTCTAATAACTTCTTTCGATATTTTCATAAATAACCCCACTTTTGGATAACCCTATTTTATATAATTTTTTGGATTCTGCATAAAACTCTGAACATTTTTTAATAAAAGCATTAATACCTACTAAACAGTTTCCGAGATATTGACTCTTGAAACATGAGATTTTTGAACTTTGACACCGTCTAGCTTTCTAACTGTAGTAAAAGTATAGACTAATAATGCTTTTATTAAAAAATGTTCAGTATTTTATGCAGAATCCAAAAAAAGTATATAAACTAGGGGTATCCATTTAAGATTCAGATCTTACCCCCCCTCCCTCCTAGGGGCTTAAAGTAACAAGATTAACAATAGACGCAAAAGATGCCCCCCTCGAAATAAAAATCGACGGGTCCGAGCGATTTTCCACATTTCTATTTTAAAGCAGGAAAATCGAGGTGGGAAGTTTTCAAATGAACACACCCTGTATGTTATTTTATTTCATCGTTGGTGTGGAAATAACTCGCTTGTTCTAGGCTATAACTTCCACTTACAGGTTATTTTAGAATTAAATCGACTTCATTTTGTCGAGAGCATTTTTTATCAACAGACAGACAGTGTATAATAATAATAAGGTACTACATAATTCCAACGAAATTATTTATGCGATTGGATGTGAATCATTTATTTTATGAACCATTGGCTGACGTTCCAAGTCGAGATAAAGTAAATATTTATAAACACATTCAAATATGCCACTAATTTGTTGTTTAGATGTTGTAGAATGCCGTATGTTGGGAAATGGAGCATAAGAATTTAACGGAGTTTATGTAAATGAAGCATGTTGTATTTATATGTATGGTGTACATAGTTGGGGCGGTAAAAGTGTGATTTATCGAACTAAGATTCGGTTTTTAGGGGGTATAAAATGCCTGATATATCGATATTTTATTTTCTAAATATCGTTATTCGATATATCGATAAAACATAGAAATATTATATTATAAATACAGTGTCACCAGTAAAGTCCGCATCATATGGGATTTTTTATTATTAATAGCTTTATTCAAAATTTGACTTTGGCATCAAGTTCTGCTTCGATCGAGATGAAAATTAAGCAAAAAAATAGTAGGCAATGCGAATCACGCATTATCTGTCAAATTTTAATTTTTTCCAAAAGATAATTCAAATGTGGGGTGGGGTTATTTCTGAAAAAATCGAAAAAAGTTATTAGAAAAAGTTTTTCTAAATGCAGTTTCTAGCCCACAGGCAAATCAGCTACATAGGATAATTTTGATTTTTTACCTATATTTTGTAAATGTTAGAATATAGCGTCACCAATATGTGTAAAGGCAAAAACCTAATCAATGAGTCTTTGTTGTCTCAAAACTGTATCCTATACGAGGCACAGTGTAACCAAATATAAGCACATAAATATTCTTAAGTATCAAAATAATTACGTAAGTCTTTAGAGCGTTTTGTTTGGTTTTTCTAGAAAGACATAGTAGTATTATACTGGCGTGCTTTCCGAGTGGTTCTTACAATAAGGCAAATAGACGTTTTTAAAACTTTAATCTTTAATTTGATTTTCCATAGCCTATTTCCTATAGGTTATGGGCCCAGTGTACGCCGCGTGTTAGTTGCATTTTGTGAACTGAATACAGGGTGTTTATTTGTGCAGTGACTATGGAAAATTTAAAAGTGAAAAGAAATATTAAACCCTTTGATGGTGATAGATACGGTGTGTGGAAATTCAGAATTCGTGCTTTATTAACTGAACTTGACATTCTTAAAGTTATTGATGAGGATATTCCGGATCCCCTCACTGACGAATGGATAAAATCAGAACGTACAGCTAAAAATATTATTGTGGAATATTTATCGGACTCTTTTCTAAGTTTTGTAAAGTTAGACAATACTGCAAGAGACGTTTTACACAATTTAGATAATATTTATGAACGCAAAAGCCTTGCCACGCAATTAGCTTTACGAAAGAAATTACTGGGATTGAAGTTAGACACTCACGCATCGTTAATAAAACATTTCACAGTTTTCGATGACCTTATTACGGAATTAATGGCAGCTGGTGCAAAATTGATTGTTCAAGTAAATAATAATGCAAAAATACCCAATTATAAATTATGGCATGAACGTTTGGGGCACATTGGTAAATTTAACTTTTTAGAAATGAAGAATAGACAAATGGTCGAAGATATGGGTCAAATAGATCAGGTTACACCCATAAATTATTTTTGTGAAGCGTGTATAAATGGTAAACAAACACGTCTACCTTTTCAAAAGGCTAAAAATAAAAGTTATGTTAAACGACCATTATTTATTGTTCATACTGACGTCTGCGGTCCTATCACTCCTACAACGGTTGACGATAAAAATTATTTTGTATTTTTTGTTGACCAGTATACACACTACTGTGTTACATATTTAATAAAACATAAATCAGATGTGTTTTCAATGTTCAGAGATTATGTTGCAAAAAGCGAAGCTCATTTTAATTTAAAAATTGTCAATTTATATAGTGACAACGGAAGGGAATATTTGTCAAACGAAATGAAAGATTTTTGTGTAGAAAGGGGCATAAGTTATCATTTGACAGTTCCACGAACCCCACAGTTAAATGGTGTATCAGAGCGAATGGTCAGAACTATTACTGAAAAAGGTCGTGCCATGATATCTGGCGCTAAGTTAGAAAAAGCTTTTTGGGGTGAGGCAGTTCTTACTGCAACGTTTTTAATTAATTTGACACCCACTAAAGCCTTAAGACAATTTAAAACACCATATGAATTGTGGCATAGTAAAAAGCCACAACTTAGATATTTACAGGTTTTCGGTTCTACTATATATGTGCATAATAAAACCAGGAAAACAAAATTTAATGAAAAGTCCTGGAAAGCGATTTTAGTAGGGTATGAACCGAATGGTTATAAAGTGTGGAAGAGGAGACAAATTTTTGATGTCTAGGCCTACAGTTGAGCCTAAAGGGGTTAATTTTAAAAACTCCCGTATAAATGTGGAAACTGAAACTGATGCATCTGACATTCCGTCAAAATCAGTAGTAATAGTAAAATTTTATGAATGATAAATCTGTAATTGCAACAGATAAGCCCTCTGCTCTGATACTAAGGCTATACGTTTACCTTTACCTGAAAATAGTCAAAGTAAGATTCCCTTGTATTCTGAACTGAGGAGGAGTGACAGGATTAAAGATCGTATGTCTATTTCTCATAATGAAAATGATTTATCAAATGATTATCTTATGTGCGCTCAATCTATAGTATGTAAAATTCCTACATCATATCAGGAAATTCAAAATAGAACTGATAGAATTAAGTGGGAAGAAGCTATTCAGGATGAAATTAATTCTTTGGCAATAAACAATACATGGTATTTGGTATCAAAACCTGAAAATAAAAATATAGTAGATTGTAAATGGGTATTTGCTCTTAAAAATGATGAATTTGGAAACCCATCAAAATATAAAGCTCGTCTTGTTGCTCGAGGTTTTAGTCAAGAATATTTAACAGATTATAACGAAACTTTTGCACCAGTCGCAAGAATTTCGAGTTTTAGATTTGTACTTGCGTTTGCAAATCAGTTTAACCTTTTAATTCACCATATGGACGTAAAAACAGCTTTTCTAAACGGAATATTAAAAGAGGAAATTTTTATGAAAATTCCAGAAGGTGTAAAAAGTAAGCCTAATCAAGTATGTAAATTAAATAAAGCATTATATGGCTTAAAGCAGTCAGCAAGATGTTGGTTTGAAATTTTTGAAAGGGCTCTTAAAGAAAAAGGTTTTCGAAATTCCTCAGTAGATCATTGTATTTATATTTTAGACAGAGAAGATATTTCTAAAAATATCTATGTAGTACTTTATGTGGATGACCTTGTAATCGCCACTGCAAATAGTGAAACAATGATAAATTTTAAAAATTATTTGGCAAACAAGTTTTCTATGGTAGATTTAAAAGATATTAAATTGTTTTTGGGAATAAAAATTGAAAGAACTGATAATTCAATAACTTTAGATCAACGGGCATATATAAAAACAATTTTAAATAAGTTTAAAATGCAAGATTGTAAATCTGTCAGCACTCCTCTCCCAAATAAATTAGATTATACAAGTCTAAATTCTCAAGAGAAATATGATACTCCTTGTCGGAACCTTTTAGGGTGTTTAATGTATGTCATGCTGTGCACACGACCCGATTTAAGCACTGCTGTTAATATTTTAAGTCGATATCTTAATAATAATAACAAAGAACTTTGGCAATGCCTAAAAAGGGTTCTTAGATATCTTAAAGGTTCAATTAATTTTAAGCTGACCTATATACGAGGTAATTAAAAAAATATTTTAAGTGGTTATGTTGATTCAGATTGGGGAGGTGATGATGAAAGAAATAGAAAAAGTACCACAGGATATTTGTTTAAATTATTCGATCAATGTGTGATATGTTGGAATACAAAAAGGCAAACATCAGTAGCGGCTTCGTCGACAGAAGCTGAGTATATGGCTCTCTATGAAGCTGTCAGAGAAGCACTTTGGTTAAAATCATTGGCAATTAGTATTAACATAAATATTACAGAGCCAATTATAATTTATGAGGATAATAACGGTTGTATTAGTATCGCCAATAATCCAACAAATCACAAAAAGTCGAAGCATATTAGTATTAAATATCATTTCTCCAGAGAACAGATAGTAAATTAAATATCATTTCTCCAGAGAACAGATAGTAAAAGGTGTACTAAAATTAGAATATCTTTCCACAGATAAACAGATAGCTGATGTATTGACAAAGCCACTACCAGCAGCTAAATTTCAAGAATTTAGAGCAGGACTAGGGCTTGTAGAAATAAGTAACTAAATGATCTGATTGGGTTTTTCTGGGTTTTCCCCAATCCTAGCAACAAATGTTGGATCATTATTGTCATTACCCCAGAAAACACGAGGAAAGCATGGTTATTGAGATACTGCTATATCAAGAGTATAGTTTAGATTAGAATGTACTTTGTTCTTATATAGGTTGATTATATATATAATATATAAGTTTAGATTTAAATTTTTTTTTAGATTATTGATTAATTTTTGAGGGGGCGTGTTAGAATATAGCGTCACCAATATGTGTAAAGGCAAAAACCTAATCAATGAGTCTTTGTTGTCTCAAAACTGTATCCTATACGAGGCACAGTGTAACCAAATATAAGCACATAAATATTCTTAAGTATCAAAATAATTACGTAAGTCTTTAGAGCGTTTTGTTTGGTTTTTCTAGAAAGACATAGTAGTATTATACTGGCGTGCTTTCCGAGTGGTTCTTACAATAAGGCAAATAGACGTTTTTAAAACTTTAATCTTTAATTTGATTTTCCATAGCCTATTTCCTATAGTAAATTGTACCACTTTTGCAAAATAAGACTCAACGCAACCTACATAAAACTTCTTAGTTTTGACAATGCTTTATTTCAGATACATTTTCTTTAAAGTAGCGCCATATTAAATGTGTGTTTTTCGTTTTTCTACAAAAACGTTATTATGGCATAGCTTAATAATAAATTATAATATAGGGGTTTTAAATTAAATCGTTAAAAAGAGAAACTTTACGTTGTTAAACTAAAATTTATTTTCCACTTAAAAAACACTTTACTGACACTGTGTTCTTTTTTGTCTTAATATAGGTGTGTTACTTTTAGACACAAACTATGTTTTCAAAAATACTTATTTTATGAAGTTACCTTAAACAGGGTCAAAAACAAATAAACTTTGCATCACATGCGACCAAATTTTAATAGCCCAATTTTGATTTTGTAAATAAAGCTATTAATAAAAAAAAAATCCCATATGATGCGGACTTTACTGGTGACACTATATATCAATATTGTCTTATGTGCCCTGTAAAACTTCGTACCTACCTACATTGCAAGGGGAGACTCTAATTATGAAAACATGAAGAAAAAAGATTGTGTTAAATATTAGTCCTTAAATGTGTTATAAGGACGATATTGAAATTCCAATCGAATATCGATAAATATCGATATATAGATATTTTATTTTGTAAATATCGTTAATCGATATATCGATATATCGAATTTTTGCCCAGGCCTAGTCAGGACAACAGCCAATCAGGGTTGTGTATTATACAGCTATCCTTTCGTGCAGATTAAAGAGAATTCTAGTAAAAAATAATGCCCTCTGTTGTATAAACATTAAAGCCAATTATTTTTACTCATTTTCAATATAGACGCCTCTTAAAATAAACATAGGTACGTGTACTAATTCTATCCTTCCTTTAAGTATGTTATATTCAATTTTCTCCGCCTAAGATCTCACGAAACCAGGCTTCGCGAATTAAATTAAAACTGACAGATATGAATATTCAAAACATATTTCGCAGAGATACCTGAAAAGAGCGGTAGCGTGAAAATTTTACTACTTATACACGATTATGTTTATGTTGTGTTACATTTACATAAAGGTATCTAAGAATAGAATGTCTTTAAGAGTACTTACACGCAAGGGCGTCCATAGAGCGTTTTTCAGGGGGGGCAAAAACTTAAACAATACTTTTTTATATACAGTGTCACCAGTAAAGTCCGCATCATATCGGATTTTTTTTTAATTAATAGCTTTATTCGAAATTTGACTTTGGCATCAAGTTCTGCTTCGATCGAGATGAAAATTAAGCAAAAAAATAATAGTGATTCGCATTATCTGTAAAATTTAAATTTTTTTCAAAAAATAATTCAAAAGTGGGGTTATTTCTGAAAATATCAAAAAAAGTTATAGGAAAAAGTTTTTTTTAAATGTAGTTTCTAGCCCACATGCAAAATTTCAGCTGGATAAGATAATTTTGATTTTTTACCCACCAGTAAAATTTATTTTTCACTTAATGAATACTTTACTGATGACACTGTGTTCTTTTTTGTCTTAATATTAAGGTGTATTACTTTCAGTCACAAACTACGTTTTCAAAAATACGTATTTTATGAAGTTACCTTATACAGGGTCAAAAACAAATAAACTTTGAAAAGGGATTTTTTTTTAATAATAGCTTTATTCGAAATTTGACTTTGAAGAAAAAAAATAGTAGTCACGTGATTCGCATTATCTGTCAAATTAAATTTTTTTCCAAAAAATAATTCAAAAGTAGAGTTATTTCTGAAAGTATCGAAAAAGTTATTAAAAAAAGTTTTATTAAATGCAGTTTCTAGCCCACATGCAAAATTTTAGCTACATAAGATAATTTTGATTTTTTACCCATATTTTGTAAATTGCACCACTTTTGCAAAATAGCACTCAACGTAACCTACATAAAACTTCTTAGTTTTGACAATGCTTTATTTCAGATACATTTTTTTTTAAGTAGTGTTATATTAAATGTGTGTTTTTCTATGAAATCAAAATTGGGCTATTAAAATTTGGTCGCATGTGATGCAAAGTTCATTTTTTGTTATTGGCCCTGTATAAGGTAACTTCATAAAATAAGTATTTTTGAAAACATAGTTTGTGTCTGAAAGTAATACACCTAAATATTAAGACAAGAAAGAACACAGTGTCATCAGTAAAGTGTTCATTAAGTGGAAAATAAATTTTTGCTTAACCCAACGGAAAGTTTATCTATTTTCAACGATTTAATTTAAAATCTCTTTATTTTATTTTTTATTTTTTACTTTCAGTCACAAACTACGTTTTCAAAAATACGTATTTTATGAAGTTACCTTATACAGGGTCAAAAACAAATGAACTTTGCATCACATGTGACCAAATTTTAATAGCCCAATTTTGATTTTGTAGAAAAACACACATTTAATATGACGCTAGTTTAAAGAAAATGTATCTGAAATAAAGCATTGTCAAAACTAAGAAATTTTATGTATAGGTTGCGTTGAGTCTTATTTTGCAAAAGTGGTGCAATTTACAAAATATAGGTAAAAAATCAAAATTATCTTATTCAGCTGAAATTTTGCATGTGGGTTAGAAACTGCATTTAAAAAAAATTATAACTTTTTTTGATATTTTGAATTATTTTTTGAAAAAAAATTTAAATTTGACAGATAATGCGAATCACGTGACTACTATTTATTTGCCTAATTTTCATCTCGATCGATGCAGAACTTGATGCCAAAGTCAAATTTTGAATAAAGATAATAATAAAAAAAAATCTCATATGATGCGGACTTTACTGGTGACACTGTATAGACTATTTATTTAACTTATGCCTAATGTATTAATTTATTGATATGTTTTTATTATGTAATTGTTCAGTTTAGTAATTTGTTGGTCTACTAACTAACCACTGTACTATTCAATATTTATACTGAATTATGAAATAAAATAGTAATGTGGGCGCCTAGGGGGGGGCAAGTGCCCGTTTTGCCCCCCCCCCCCCTATGGACGCCCTTGCTTACACGACAAACGAGAATGATTTATCCGGCGCGAGCAAAAAAAGTTTCATGAAAACCAACAATGACAAGGGTAAGATCATAGATCTTTACCTTTAGATAAGCAAACAATAATCACGAAAGTGCCAAATTTATGGCCTCGCGCATGTAAACAAAGCTATACACGATTGCACATGCGCACTGCAACATTATCGTTTGACGAATGGGAAAATAGACAGGTCCGGGCTTTAAAATTTAAATTCTTGCCAAAATATTGGAATTTCTTCTAAATTTTTTTTGATCAGGTTGGGAATTAATTTAGTGATTTCTGGCATTTTTAGTAGTTGCAAACCTATCAGATTTTGAGGATAGAAAATTGTTTTGTAAGGTTTTGTTTCTAAAATTTGTTTAAAAATGATTCGTCGTCGTGTTTTTAGTTCGAAAAGGAAGAGAATAAGTCAATCAAAGAATAAGTCAATCAAACTAGGCTTATAAAATCGAATATAAAAAAAACAAACAAAACTAGCAAAATAACCAATCTTCGATGTTATGGCGTACTTAACCTCAAGTCAAATAATAGTTGGTATATAACTTGTATTGATTTTTCCAATTTGGCAAAAACTTGGGTACGTTTAAAACATTTTCAAGCACAATTTCTTGTTCAAGAATTTGAAATAGTAATTTACGTTACAAGACCGGAAAGTAGTGTGTTTCAGGTCGAGACAAGCATTTCCAGGGCGAGCCACAGGCGAGTCCTGGAAGCTTGGAGAGACCTGGAAAACACTAATTTTCGGTTGCGTGACGTACAATATTTTCTTTAAGACCGACACTTCGATATATTTTATAATCTACGCGAAACAAGTTTGACATAAAGAACAAAATTAAAAATCAACGAACTGTCACTCGACAATACATCGAAATGTTGTTGTCATAATAACGAAATCAAGGTATCTTGTATTATCAAAGAGCGATTGGAAAAACAAAAAACAGGGTGACAGTGACATTAGAGACCGGAAAAACGTTATTTTCTAGACGAAAAATTGTCCAGAAAGTGTAAATTTTCTGGTCGGTTTTAAAAAAAAGTTTTTGCCCGAGAACTTGACCCGTCGAGTAATATAAACTACCCAGGTATTTACATTTTTTCTTTTAGATAATAAAAGTATACAGAAAAGTGTCTTTTAAACTTTTTGAAGATTCAGGGCTGCAAATAAAATATATCAAAACGTGCATCGGGATAATTTGTCTTGGTGTGGCTTTCTCTTTATTTCCATACCTTGTTTGTGTAGCCTAGGCCTAGTTTGATGTGTTTAGATTGATCATAATAAAAATAGAGTTATATATAAGATACATCACTACTCCATACTTATTGAAAATACGAAATGTCAGTTATTTCACCCCTATTTGGACATAATAAAATCATAGAACGGCTGTTACTAGTCATTGTTTATATTCCAATCCGAGTCACTAAAGGCACAAACACAATTCACTTAACTACACAAAAACTAGAAATCTGTAAATATTAAACACCCACAATTCACAATGGCAAAGAAAATTACAAGGAATCCACAGAGAAACCTTAGGTTAGGCTAGGTTAGGTGCTGACTGGCAGTAAAAAAAAACGTTTTTTTCTTCAGTAGGTATTAAATGAATGAAACTAAAGTTCCCATTCTTTAAACTCGATTACTATTATAATTAGGTGTTTTTTTAATTGTTGTCATTTTTAACGTCAATGCGAATATTCAGAATGATTCGAGATATAATCTTTTGAAAATAATTTATGTTCTCATTTTTAATAACAGCGTTACAAGCGAAAAAAATACAATTTCCTTTTTATAACGAGATACACAATTCTATGAATATAAATCAGAAAAGTACAAAATAACTTTCAGGAAAATCCTGAACATTAGCGAATTTTTGCGCTGCATATAATAAGGCATATTTAAAAACTCTGCCTCTAATGCCAGATATTTATGTAGTTTCTAAAATTACATTTACATTTATGGTTGATTGACTTAAAGTTTACGGTCTAAAGAGAGGCCAAATCTGGCAGCTATTTCAAGATGTTTGCGTTCGAACAATCATCGATGTGACTTGCAAAAAGTGTCCGCGCGGAAACGGGAGAAATTTTTAATTTAAAAGTTATATTTCGTTTAGATTTCCAAATATTTAAATTCGAGTTTAATTAAATATAAAATGATTAAAACTTTTTCTTTGGAAAAACACGTTTTCGAACTTTTAATTGGGTATCTTTGCCTTCCCTTAAATTTTAAATAGGTCTACAGGTATTATACAGGGTGTCCGGAAATGATGAGCAAAAAATTTAAAGGATAATACTAGACCGAAAATAAATGCTATCTCTTCTTATAATATTTTTCCGAAAATTGATTACATGGTGTTAAAGTTAAATTTTAGTTGCAGTTTTAAAATACGTAAGTTACTAGAATAGTAAATTAATTATTCAAATCAAAGGTTCAAAGTGACTCCGGTCCTCTTCAATGCATAAATTAATTATTCTGAAAAAATTTAGTAATTAAAATGGTTTAGTATTCATCACATGCAAGCAATGTTATTTTAACGTTTCTCTCGAAAACGGTTAGATTTATCGAAACGAACGTAGTATACTTTTATTTATGTCAAAAGATTGGGAGAATAAAAATATCCAGTCAAAATGCGCATACAGTGTAGGACAAAAAGTTGGGACCATTCAAATTAAATTATAGGCTCTTATGTGGCGCCCTCTACAAGATGCGAAAAAACGGGGGGCAAATTTGTATTCCTCATCCCGGAAAAGCCCCGTATACGAGATTTCGTCAAAATATTATAAAGGTGGCAAAAGGTATTGCAAAAAAACTGAAAATACAATTTAACTTTATTAACTAACATTTAATTTTTTATTTTTTTTTAAATTTATTTATTTTACGTCGGCCTTTTTCCGCAACGAGGCTTATCACCGACGCCAGGGAATTTGTCACACACTATCTGATAATTTTGCCGAATCCCTCTTTGTCGAGGGTAGGGTTCTTTAACGTGCCAACATCCATGACACGGGACCCACAGTTTAACGTCTCTTCCGAAAGACGGCGCGGCGCAGCTCTTAAACCAAATTCCAAATTTAACATCGACGTTGTCGGCACTGGGAACGGAACCCGGGCCTACGATCTGTGAGGCCGCTGCGCTGACCATAGACCACAACGCCGATACTAACATTTAATTAAAATCAATATCGTCTACACTTTATTTAGATTATATCTGACATATTACCAAAATATTAATGCATTTTATTGTTAATTTGGGAAGAAACATGTGTGAAAGAAAAATGACACAATAAAGGTAAAAAAAATCTTACCAGATATTTTTCGCTACACGATTCTCCTAAAATAATTTATGAATTCCTTGATATTTATTTAATAGGTCAATTATTATTACCTAGAGAATATGCTATCGGCATTGATTTTATTTAAATTTTGGGCAAAAGCTCTTGAAAATAAATAAATCTCCGCAAAATAGGTTATAGGTTGGCAAACATGTTGATACTCGCACCTTAATAATCAATTTTAGAAAAAATGTTATAGGAAGAGATATCATTTATTTTCGGTCTGAAATTATCGCCTAAATTTTTTGCTCATCATTTCTGGATACACTGTATATAAAAATAAATATTTTGTTTAGTCACCAAAAAAAATCCAAAAAATAACTATACATAGTAACATTTATTGAGAAATAATAAAATATCTTTACCACCAAGCAGCTTCTCTGTTAAGGTCTTTAAAACATTTTAAAAAATTACAATATTTAGCATCTGACGGCGATGGTGGCTCCCCCTCACCTTCCTTAGGTACGCCACTGTCGATCACCATATCTTTTGGGACTTAAACCGTCCAAATGTGTACCACAAAGGCGACATTAGCGTTTGTGGTACCAAATTTGGTAGAACCCTCGAACTTAAATAAACGCATCGTATATAGGTACCGTTAAGCTTCCTCTTACACCTTAAATGTCGTAAATCTCGCGAGATGATACTTCGTTTTGTTAAGTTAACACTTTTGCACCCACGTATATATTGGGTGGTACCATTTAAGTACAATATTTATCGGTTCTCCGTCCAAGTAAATTTGAAGGAGGACAGCGAAGCGAAGCGAAGCGAAGCGAAGCGAAGCGAAGCGAAGCGAAGCGAAGCGAAGGATTTAAAAAACTTGTTACACAACAAGGTAGAAAAAAAATTGTCACTATAAAAAGGTGTTTTACCTACCGGTACCAGTCTGTGGTTTAAAATTTATTTTGTACATTTTTTTTACCATCAATCCCCAAACATTTTCAATTTGATTTAAATCAGGACTTCTTGAGCACCAAGGCAGATGTTACGTTGTTTTGTCTAAACCAGTTTCCTAAATTTCTTGCAGTATGCACAGGGCAGTTATCCTGCTGAAATATAAAGTTATTTCTTTCAAAAACGCGGCAGAAGGAAGATAAACATTTTCCAAAATCTGAAGATATATATTATTGTTTAGTGTTCCACCAATATTCCAGCATACACCTGCACCGTAAACACTTATCCATGCCCACGCATTAACGGAGAAACGTCCACTGGTTTGCTTTTTTTGACTATACTTCTCATCATATCGGGAATTCGATGGTCTATCTATATACTCGAATTCTTCCATTGTATGTAGACTGAAAAGTTTTCTCATCGGAAAAGAGAACATTTTGCCAAAAAAAAAATCATATTCTGGTAAATATTGCATAGCACTTGCATCACTATTTTTTAAAAACGGTTTGGATGCAGCTGCTCGGTTTCTTAATTCGGAACATTTTCTTACTCGGCGTTGCGCAGTTCTAGATGAAGCAGGGAATCCTGTTATGTGCATAGCGGATACTGCAGTTTCAAATGGATTTTGCCTTAAATACTCCACCAAATTTCGGTCTTCTTCATTTGATGATTTTCTATCATTTAAACCAGACCCAACAGACATTTCAAGTGTTTGATGATAGCACCATTTTTTTACATATCCTTGAACAGTACTTCTAGGTACTATAAAATGATCAGCTATTTTTCCATAAGACCACCCTATTTCTACTAAACATTTATTCTTGCTTTTTCAATAATACTAAACTTAAATGAGGCATTTTTAAATCAATTATGATAATGACAATACTTTGACAGATATCATGATAACAATTAACACGTTACAAAGGTAATAAAGGTAAAAAAGTTGCATTTACAGTATCACAGTTTAGTGTACGAAATTATCTGTCGTCAAGTGTACATACCAGCATTTTATTTTTCACCATAAGCTAATAAAAACAAACCATTTAAAATAATTGTGGCATTTTTACTGCAATAGTTAATTACTTAACGACATAAAACGCAAAATATTTGGTGCAAAATAATTCGAAAATGAAAAACGAAATTTCAAATATTACTGAATTACTCAACTAAACTGCATTGCTGTAACTTGTAAGTTTTCCAGTAGTGTACCTATACAGGGTGTTTCATTAAGGGTGGCCACCGGCCTTATCTCGGAAACTGCTAAACATAGAAACTTGGGGAAAAAAAATTACGATTAAAGCGGTCGTAAGAAAATTCTGGAAATTACTTTTAAGTTCCTGATTTCGCCGCAAGGGGGCACAATTGAATTTTTTTAAAAATTTTAAATTTCTCTGAAAATTCCCATATTCAGGGATAACTCTGATTACATCATTGGAAAGCTTAGACAATTCTGCATCATTTTGGTTTAAGGCTCATTGGCGTACCGACCTTGATAAGAGTGGGGGAAGCTATTGAATGTGTAAACATTAAAATCGCTGTAACTTCTAAACGACTTATCCGATTTTACTAAATTTAAGCTTCTTTGGAAGGAAAAGGTAAGTATCTTCAATCGCCGTATCCAACAGTACGCGATAGTGTTTAATAAAATTGCTATAGAGGGCGCCATTTGTAATAATAACAGTTTTCTCGATTTTATCACGATAATTCAAATCATACGATATAACTATGACAGCATAGTCGAAAAGTAGATGAAATTTGCAAGAAGAGATGTGAAGACCGCAGTTCGATTTCGTTGTTCGTTTCAGAGTCATTGCCAAAACAATAATTTTTAATATAAATTGCGCCCTCTAGTAATTTTATTAGAAACTATCTTGTACCATTGGATACGACAATTAAAGGTACTTACCTTTTTCTTCCAAATAAGCTTAAATTTAGTAAAATCGGTTAAGTCGTTTAGAAGTTACAGCGATTTTAATGTTTACACTTTCATTTGATAAGAGTGGGAGAAGCTATTGAAAGTGTAAACATTAAAATCGCTGTAACTTCTAAACGACTTATCCGATTTTACTGAATTTAAGCTTGTTTGGAAGAACTCTCAATAATTGTCGTATCCAATGGTACAAGAAAGTTTCTAATAAAATTGCTAGAGGGCGCAATTTGTATTAAAAATTATTGTTTTGGCAATAACTCTGAAACGAACAAAGATATCGAACTGCGGTCTTCACATCTTTTCTTGCAAATCTCATCTACTTTTCGATTATGATGTCATAGTTATACCGTATGATTTGAATTTTCGGGATAAAATCGAAAAAACTGTTATTATTACAAATTGCGCCCTCTAGCAATTTTATTAAACACTATCGTATACTGTTGGATACAGCGATTGAAGATACTTGCCTTTCCCTTCCAAACAAGCTTAAATTTAGTAAAATTGGATAAGTCGTTTAGAAGTTCCAGCGATTTTAATGTTTACACATTCAATAGCTTCCCCCACTCTTATCAAGGTCGGTACGCCAATAAGCCTTAAACCAAAATGATGCAGAATTGTCTAAGGTTTTCGATGATGTAATCAGAGTTATACCTATATACATTTTCGGAGAAATTTAGAATTAAAAAGAAATTTCAATTGTGCCCCCTTGCGGCGAAATGAGGAACTTAAGAGTAATTTCCAGAATTTTCTCATGACCGCCTTAATCATAATTTTTTTTTCCAAGTTTCTATGCCTAGTAGTTTCCGAGATATGGCCGGTGGTCACCCTTAATGAAACACCCTGTATACCTACTTCAAAAGGGCGTCTAAAGATGAAAATGATAAGTTACTGCTTATGCTGATTTAAGAGACGTTAAAAAAATCCCGATGAATTATAAAGCTTGGTTATCTGGTACAGCTCGACAAGTACGTTTATCTTCGGCACTTGAAATATAAGAAATATTTATGGTACTTCCAAGTATGTACACATCTACGTATACAATAGGATTTAAAGTTTCATATGGAGGTCAAGTTGTTCGTTTTTTACGTTATTTATGGCCTGTAATCGTTAAAAAAAACACAGGCGACAGTAACATATGGCTTTTATTATTGAAGATGTAACGTGTATACCGAAAGTTTAGTTAAGGTAAACTTAATACGTGAGAAATTGGTGTGGTGAATGCGTTTTGGTTTGGTACACCTACCGACTTGGGAGGAGATTGACTATAGTTTCCCATACGCAGATAAAAAAATGTTTAATAACGTATAATTAGCAGTAGCGGACGCAGCTTTTTTCAAGGGGGGAAGAGGGGGTTTGGTAGGTGTTGTGTTGGCCTAATCATCGGGTTAACGTTCTACAAAAAAATTGATAAAATCCATTATAAGCTCACAACGCCAAAACTGACGATTTTTTTTCAGGAATGATAAATTTTGGGGGTAGATGTAATAGTAGTAGTAGTAGTAGTAGTAGTAGTAGTAGTAGTAGTAGTAGTAGTAGTAGTAGTAGTAGTAACATGTTTTATTTAGCAAAAAGAAACCATTGAATATTTTTTAATACCTTTTTTAACACATTTTTATAGATCTATTTTTAAATTTAAAACGCAACCTTCTTTTAACAAAAGCAGACAGAATAGTTAAACATTTTGCAAATTGTATCAAATATTGCGTATCATTTTATTTTTTAATTAAATGTAATTTTAAAGTTTTTTTTAAATAGTTTTAATGATATTTGTGATTTAATAGAATTTTCCAAATTATTATATTCTATCAAACCTTTATGAAAAATATACTTATAAGCTAATGTTTTAGACACTCTATACAATAAAAATTTTAATTAGTTCTTGTTTTATAATTATTATGGTCATAAATAAAAGAACAAAAAATTTGTAAACAATCAGGCAATAAATTATTTATAATTTTATGTATAAAGATACATAGGTACTAAATAAAAATTAAATTTCTGACATTCAACCAATCTAAATTTTTCAACATAAATTAATTTTTGTATATTTGTCACATTTTAAAATAATCCGCATTGCCTTATTTTGTAAAATTTATAATTTATTAAATATTTCCTCACTAGCACAATATAAAATGGAAGAACAATAAAGAAAATTTGGTACTATAAGAGTATTAAATACAGTTTTTTTAGTAAACAAACTTAAATTAGAACTGATTATTTTAAAATAACCTACTTTTCCGGCAATCTTCGATATGATATTTTCAAAATAATTAAAATTTTTGTTATTTCTTAAAAAATTATCCCTAAATATTTAAAACTGTTTACTAGTTCCAATTTTTCACCATCAATTACAACATTTATATTTTGACAATTTAAATTATTGCCCATAACCATTAGATTACGAATCTAAAAACGATTTTCGCCGGAAACGCTTAGTTTTTGAGATATTCCAGAGGGTGCCCTCCTGTGGGCTGTGGATTGTCATTAAGTAAACATGGAAACATAAAGCGCGACTAGAAAAACACCCAACAGCGACAGTGGACCCTTAACTCCTGGAACTGTAACATTAAATGGAATTTTAGAAACCAAACATCCTCGTTTATTTTACCTAGAAGTTTAAATTTATCCCTCGCAGTGACGTGAAATAGGGTTGTTATCCAGGAATAAACATATGTACTAGTGGGAACGCCAACCAGGAAAGGGCGGTCAAATCAGTTGTCCTGCGGTATTTCACAGGCTTTTGGGGACAGAACATGGCGTGTTTTCTGTAAAATTATAGAGCGGCGAGTTTTGGGTACAATTTAATGGCGTACAAGCAACGTACACTTTTCCCCTGTAAAAAAGACAAGTGCGGAAAAGCGATAGTATACTTCCCATATATATATGGCGTAGGCTGATAGTGAAATCCGTCATTTCATGAAGCGCCGGCAGATTGTGTAATTCCGTCTAAAAGGTATATTGATAACTGGTTTGTTCGTTGTTCCCCACAGCATTTTTTTTTATTAAATTTTTTCAACTAACATTATTTTATAAAAATAAAAAAAATGCTTTGACAAACCCGAACAAACCAGTTACCAATATACCTATTACACAATCTGCCGGCGCTTCATGAAATGACGGATTTTACTATCAGCCTACGACATATACACTCTTTTATTAGGCCAAGGCTGAAGCCTTTGAAAATGGTAAAAAGTGAAAAAAAATAATAGTAGGATGAAACCCATTGGAAAAGGAAGAGAATATAACAAAAATAAAAGGAAAAATAATTTACGGGCGATCCGAGGTCGGGAAGTGGAAAGGTTTAGGCCATAAAAAGGTAAGCTTTCACCAAATTTCGTAAAAAAAAAAATTTTTTGTAAAAGATAAAAATAAAAGACCAAAAACTTGGTTATTTGAATTTTTCACATAAATTTTGAAGTTATGTGAAAAAAGTGTAAAGACAAAAGTTGTAGATATTTTTATTACCTACAACTTTGTCATTTAACGTTTTTCCATAGGACTTGTAGTTTTGCCAGAAATCGAGATAAATCGTTTTCTACCCTTAAAAACTCACCCCCTTCCACTTCCCGACCTCGGATCGCCCGTAAATTATTTTTCTTTCATTTTTGTTATACTCTCTACCTTTTCCAATGGGTTTCATCCTACTATTCTTTTTTTGGGGTTTCAAAAATTATCGACCCTGGTCTTATATAGTTAATAGAAAAATATATTTTTCCGCAAATTCGCTAAAAAAAAATTACCATAAGCGGCCTATACCAGAACAGGATTACGGGAGAAAAACAAAGGTAATAAATTCATTTATAAAATATTATCTTGTTCAAAGACCTAAGCAAACCCATAAGTATACGGTAGAATCCATTCTAAGTGACTCGGGCCATAAATCGAGAACATACCCGTGACATCACACGCACCCGAATGTAAATCCTGCGAGTCCCGGGCACTCCCCCAGTCGAATCCTGAGACACCTGAAAGCAGGATATACGATTTATTATAAGGATAAATGAAAATAAGGCCTGCGTTTTATTTTGTTTGGATTCCGCATCCAAAATATGGTGATTTTCTGCTGGGTTGTGATTTATACATCATATACTACATACATATACCTACTACCAAAAAATAAAATTATAAACACGAAACCCTAACCTTAAATGTCATAATATGATGCTGCTGCCGCTTCGCGAGATTTCGGGATGGATCGAACTAGACTTCGTGAGCTGTCGTACTGCAGCAAATTTGTATGCGTTAATGGGGATCTACAATCATCATCAAACATTTCGACGAAAACTATAGTTAAATTCACATAAAGTTTTAATGCCAAATGTCAAGACTTGCCATTGTCTAGTTACTTTAGATTTCACCAACTTACTAAATTTCCTATACAGCTAAGATTGGTCAGTGTTTTTTCTTTTTCTTTTCTGGAATTGTTCGGCCAACTCTTTTTATTTCTATCTTTTTAATCGTATGAAATAATACAAGATAGACATACTTTGTGTGCAGTACAATTATTATACTAATTAAATTTAGCCATTAGAAATTTATATTTTATGAGTTGCTGCAGTATTTGACAAGTATGACAGAACTGAAATGTCACGGCGTTAAAAGTTTATGTGAATTCGACTATTTATAGGTACACATTTTCTAAGTACCTACAGTGTGACCCAGTAAAGTCCGCATCATAAGGGATTTTTTTTTATTAATAGCTTTATTCGAAATTTGACTTTGGCATCAAGTTCTGCTTCGATCGAGATGAAAATTAAGCAAAAAAATAGTAGTCACGTGATTCGCATTATCTGTCAAATTTTATTTTTTTCCAAAAAATAATTCAAAAGTTGGGTTATTTCTGAAAGTATCGAAAAAGTTATTAAAATTTTTTTTTAAATGCAGTTTCTAGCCCACCTGCAAAACGTCAGCTGCATAAGATAATTTTGATTTTTTACCCACATTTTGTAAACTACACCACTTTTGCAAAATAAGACTCTACGCAACCTACATAAAACTTCTTAGTTTTGACAATGCTTTATTTCAGATACATTTTCGTAGCGCCCCATATTAAATGTGTGTTTTTCTACAAAATCAAAATTGGGCTATAAAAATTTGGTCGCATGCAAAGTATTTTTTTTTGGCCCTGTATAAGGCAACTTCATAAAATAAGTATTTTTGAAAACGTCGTTTGTGTCTAAAAGTAAAAAAATAAAAAATAAAGTAGAGGGGTTTTTAATTAAATCGTTGAAAATAGATTAACTTTACGTTAAGTTAAACTAAAATTTATTTTCCACTTAACGAACACTTTACTGATGACACTGTGTTCTTTTTTGTCTTAATATTAAGGTGTATTCCTTTCAGACACAAACTAAGTTTTCAAAAATACTTATTTTATAAAGTTACCTTATACAGGGTCCAAAACAAATAAACTTTGCATCACATGCGACCAAATTTGAATAGCCCGATTTTGATTTTGTAGAAAAACACACATTTAATATGGCGCGACTTGTGAAATGTATCTGAAATACAGCATTGTCAAAACTAAGAAGTTTTATGTCGGTTGCGTTGAGTCTTATTTTGCAAAAGTGGTGCAATTTACAAAATATAGGTAAAAAATCAAAATTATCTTATGCCAGCTGAAATTTTGCATGTGGGCTAGAAACTGCATTTTAAAAAACTTTTTTTAATAACTTTTTTCGATATTTTCAGAAATAACCCCACTTTTGAATTATTTTTTGGAAAAAATTAAAATTTGACAGATAATGCGAATCACGTGACTACTATTTTTTTGCTTAATTTTTTGAGGCGAAATTACTAAAAAATTTTAAAATATTTTTTGTTTCCCTTGAAACAAGAGAGCTTCTTAGACAAAGGAAGACCTGAACAAATGATAAATGGGACACCTAATATCCCACCAATTAAAATGATACGAGCGTCCTCGGTTGAGTCAAGTTACAGACGTTCTTGGGAAACGACAATAACTTTTTCGTGGTAGGTTAAAAAGTTGTGTCGAGTTTCAAATGAAGTTTTTTAGATTCATCTCATTCATGTAGAATCTAAAAAGGTTTGACCAAGATTACTTTAGAATTTGTACTCGAATATTTTTTGTTATTTCCCTTCCCAATCAGTGAAATTTGTTGGGGAGGAGGGCAGGGGTGGAACTGTAACCTATAAATACCCCTGTTTTTGATATGCGCTCAGCTGCACATACCAAACTTAGCACAAAAGAAACGCGAACAAAAGTCTAGAGGGTATTAGATCTAAATAGCTGAAATCAATTGATGTACATCTGTCAGCGCTATAATGGGTAAAATAAAATACACCGATGAAATATGTCAGATTTTATATTGATTAATCATATTTAAAGATTAGGATGATTTGCGGAAATAATTTGTTTACGTAACGTAAAAAAATAATACTTTCTTGGATTGATAGTGTCAGTGGCGCAACCAGGGTGTAAAAGATAAAAATACAAAAACTTGGTTATTTGAATTTTTTACATAAATTTTGAGGCAACGTGGAAAAAGTGTTAATACAAAAGTTGTAGATCTTTTTATTACCTACAACTTTGCCATTTAACGTTTTTCCATAGGACTTGTAGTTTTCCCGGAAATCGAGATAAATCGTTTTCTAGCCATAAAAACTCACCCCCTTCCACTTCCCGACCTCGGATCGCCCGTAAATTATTTTTTCTTTCATTTTTGTTATATTCTCATTCTTTTCCAATGGGTTTCATCCTACTATTATTTTTTTTGTTTCAAAAATTATCGACCCTGGTCTACCTATTTATGCGAACCACGATATTGATATTACCCTGGAAGAAATTCTAGACGAAATGGCAAAAACAAAACGAAGAATTTTACTTTAATATTAGTATTATTAGTGATTACTTACAACTTATTGTATAAGGTTTTTGTTTTGTTTTAGTGTAAGTATGCTTAATATATGCGTTACTTATTTTAAATACATTTTTACTATAATTAAAATAAAATCTCTAAATTTTTTTTTCATAAATATTTCGTTAGGACTAGCGGCGTATTATTGCAGAAGTTTTAGGGGGCTGTCGCTCTCGTCAATCATACGTATTTTACCCAAAAAAGGGCGTGGCACCCAAAAAAATGTGTTTCGCCTGCGGCGCAAGAAGTTAAAGCCCCTCCCTAACAAAATTTCTGGTTGCGCCACTGGATAGTGTGTAGTGTCGATAAAATATCGTATGGAAGGAATTTTTAGATGTATACAGGGTGTCCGGAAATGATAAGCAAAAAATTTAGGGGATAATTCTAGACCGAAAATAAATGCTATCTCTTCTTATAATATTTTTTCGAAAATTGATTACATGGTGTTAAAGTTAAATTTTAGTTGCAGTTTTAAAATACGTAAGTTACTGGAACAATAAATTAAACATTCAAATCAAAGGTTCGTGACGTCCTTTCTCTTCAATGCATAAATTAATTCTTCTTAAAAAATTTATTTAAAAAATAATAAATTAAAATGATTTCGTATTCATCACAGCAAGTAATGTTATTTTAGCGTTTTTCTCGAAACGGTTAGATTTATTGAAACAAACGTAGTATACCTTTTTTATGTGAAAAGGTTAGGAGAATAAAAATATTCAGTCAAAATGCGCATACAGTGTAGGACAAAAAAGTTGGGACTATTCAAATTAAAGTATAGGCTCTTATGTGGCGCCTTCTACAAAATGCGAAAAAAACTGTGTGGAAATTTGTATTCCTCATCCGGAAAAAGCCCCGTATACGAGATTTCGACAAAATATTATGAGCGTGGCAAAAGGTATTGCAAAAAACTGCAAATAAAATTTTACTTTAACACCCTGTAACTCAGTTAATAATCATACTTTCGAAAAAATGTTATAAAAGAGATAGCATTTGTTTTCGGTCCAGAATTATGCCCTACATTTTTTGCTCCTCATTTGCGGACACCCCGTATACTTTTTTTTTTACTGTGTAAGTAGGTATGGCAAAAACTACCTATAACCATAACTTATTTTTATGGTCTCGATGTCTGTCGGTATTTTGCCACTGGTGGTTCCACCCCTTACTTCCTAATTGGATCACATATATAGATCTGTATCGTGTTTCGTCTAGGGTTTTTAACGCCCTTTTTGCCCCCATCACTGGTTTTTTGCCTAGTTATAAACGACGAGTTGTTGAAATAAACGTTTGCCTGGAAATCAGCTCCAATTTGGAAACCTAAATGAAAGAGAAGTTTTTTTACCAACTCGGTCAAGATAATTTCGTCTTAATCATGTTTACTTCATATACTCAATATAATTTAATAGTGATGGACATTTAGCGTTGAGTAGAGATTTAATAATAATAATAATAATAATAATAATAATAATAATAATAATAATAATAATAATAATAATAATAAGTTTATTTAAAATTTAATAATATAATAAATATGTTTATGTTGTCTTCGATAAACTTATTCTTCAATCCCCTGAAGCTGAGCTTGTTAGGGGCAAATCTTATTTTTTGTTTTAGTATGTAAAATCATAAATCATAAATATGCATTAAAAATCAAGTTTTTTAAAGTACAAATGTTAATTTAGAATATAAACGCAGTTTTTTTGAAGAAATATATTACCTATAATAAAATTATTAATTTATAATTTTTAAGTAAAAAATATTACTTATATAAATTATTCAGAACAATATTAATTAATTAAAGCATTTCTAAAAATATTTTTAAATTGTCTGTTTTTAATATCCATGTTTTTATTTCGACTTAAAAATTTTTTTATGAAATCAATTTTTTAATTTTTGTTGGTAAGTAATTGTTTAAATAAAAACATAAATATTTGAAATGTTTTTGTCCTATGGACTTATTTATTTTAGGTTTTATGGTTATTTCATTTTTATGACGTGTATTATGATTATGGTTTTTAAATTGTATAAGGTTTTTATTTTTAAATATATATATATTAAGATGTTATAAATGTAAAGTTGTCTTCTGTTCAACTTTTTTGTTTCTGAATATAATTCTTTTGAAGGATAAAGATAATCTTTATTGTATATAATTTTTAGAAACCTTTTTTGTAATATTTCTAATTTTTTAACTAAAGTTCTATTTATTCCTCCCCAACCTAAAATTCCGTAATTTAAATGAGTTTTAACTAACGCGTAATATAATATTTCCATATGTTTTACATTTAAAATTTTTTTTATGTTTTTAAAAATCGGTAGTAAACTTCTTAATTTTTTAATTAAGTATTCTATGTGAAAATTCCAATTTAATTTACTGTCAAAAATAATTCCTAAATATTTTATTTTATTAACTTTAAAAATTTGGATGTCTTCATTTATTTGAATAATATTCATATTTCGTTGTAGGTTATTTAGGTTTAAAGTAAAAGGAATATAATTTGTTTTATTAAAATTAATTGTTAACAAATTGTTATCAAACAAAGTTAAGGTCAACAACAATCAAGCTAAGTAGTCGATCAAACAAAATTACCAGCAAGGACCGAGGGACCACTAACAGGATCTCTGGCACCTTCAACTATTTCGCAGATGTCATATTTTATGGATAACACATCTTTAAAAGATAAAATATTTCAGAATTATCGTATACATATGTTGCTGGGGGCAAAACTAATAGGTATTTTGACGTGCTTTAGATAAAGTAGGAGTTAAAGTTGCTCTAATTATACCTTTATGATTGATAGATGCATTTCTAGGTAAAAAGGAAGACAAGATAGAAAATACGAGGAGTTTTAAAAATAACCAAAATTACTTAGATATACCCATGGTTCGGTGTTGGGAGGAGCAGTTGTACCGTGCGAGCAAAAATTATTTGCATCAAAGAGGGCCTTGCATCTAAGGACGTAATGCTTAGCCGTAGAGCTTAATACCTGTTGGGTGTCAGTAATTACCTGAATTAACAATCAATCAGTTATTCCGTCATCTTTGACAGTCGTTACAAGTAATTTGATTCATCGCTAATTTTTCCAATTTCTTGAACAATTGATACAATGGGCTTTATGGAACAGCACAAAACATTCATGGTTAAAGCGTATTTTCGAAACGGGGTTAGAGTAAATGGTGAGTGGCAATACAATTCGGGTTTGTATATGGACGATTTTCACGAACATTTTCCTAACGTTGCTTTTATTGCTGGGGATTTTTATCATTGCCTGAAAATAACCGTGGCTGTGTTTAGGAAAACAGGTTCTATATATATATAACACAAAAAAGGAGCAGGAATACCATCTGTACGAACAGAGAAACTTGTTGCAAACGTTCGTGAAATAATGCAAAATACGCCAACAAATTGTATAAGACGCCTGTCCCAAGAAGTGGGAAGATCTTATGGAACATGCAGGACTATTCTTAAGAAGCAGCTAAATTTATTTCCTTATAAAGTGCAAGTATTCCAAGAAATACAAGCCGTAGATTTTAAAAGACGCAGGAATTACTCTCAATGGTTTACCCAAAATTTATTGGAAAGAAATGATTTATTAGACCTGACATTTTTTCGGATGAAGCCTGGTTTCATCTCTCCGGTTATGTGAATTCTCCAAATAATCCCCATTTTGCAATTTATGTAATTATTTTTCTTTTTCTTTCTGTATATTCTTACTTTGTTAATTTTGTAAACAATACATCAAAAATAAATTTGTATTTGTCAACTTATTTTATTACTCATTAGTTTGGCATAATATCATGTCATAATATGAATTTGACAAAATTTTAACCTAGATTTGGTTAGATATATCGTCCCCATATCATTGTGATCTAAACCAAGCCCTACGTTTTTTAATCCAAGACCACTTTGATGCAAATAATTTTTGCTCGCACGGTATATGAGGATTCGGAATATTCCACACTGATGTAGAGTCCGCAAGACGTGGCAACGTTTATGAATGAGATGCACGGTCTATATTTGTGTCATCGTCGTATAATGGAACTGAAGGCATGAAAATAATGCCATTTTTCGTTTAAAAGAGCGACGCTGACAACTTCTGATTTATATTAAATCCCCTCTAATCCGTACAACTAAAATCTGTTGACACCGCGTGTATGACCGAAAACGTATTCACCCCCAAAAGGTATTAAACCATGCATTCCCCTGTCCAGTCCCCGTGAATACTAAACACCCCATTTTTGGGATAATTAAACATAATATTTTCAGTATTTCACACAAAGAGGTCCGGGGGCGGTATATCTTTACCAGCTGTCTGAATTCGTTATGGGTCCCGTTTAGCAACCGACTGGAGGTGTTCTATGGATGTTTATACTATAGTTTTATTGCGGTATCGAGTCGATCACCTTTAATAAATGAATACAGGACATTTATTAGCGAATGAATCTAAAAAACTTCATTTGAAACTCGACACAACTTTTTAACCTACCACGAAAAAGTTATTGTTGTTTCCCAAGAACGTCTTCTGTAACTTGACTCAACCGAGGACGCTCCGTATCATTTTAATTGGTGGGATATTAGGTGTCCCATTTA
Source organism: Polydrusus pterygomalis (assembly GCA_963969555.1). Classification (NCBI taxonomy): domain Eukaryota; kingdom Metazoa; phylum Arthropoda; class Insecta; order Coleoptera; family Curculionidae; genus Polydrusus; species Polydrusus pterygomalis. The sequence goes on along the minus strand of OZ018382.1, from coordinate 939,658 downwards.
TCATTTGTTCAGGTCTTTCTTTGTCTAAAAGGCTCTCTTGTTTCAGTGAGACGAGACAAAAATATGCGAGAACGAGAAATCTCGCGAAATCTTGAGGGTTTGATTAGGATTTGCGATAAACTTTAAAAATAATCCAGTTAGTATCACCTTGATAAAAGGGCTATTTTTATTTCCGATTTTGCGAGGTCAGATTAAATTTAAATTTTGTAGACTTATCAAGAACCGCTGACAATACAATAATCTACACGCAAAAAATTCTCCTGTCAAATTTTGACAGCTATCAGGTATAAAACGAAGAAGCGATTTTGACGAAACAAAGTATGGGGTCGTATAATATTCGATGCGGAGACTTCGGGAAAAATAGGCAAAAAATTCTCCTGTTAAAATTTGACAGCTGTCAATATGTCAAATCGTTTAAAAAAATAATATTAATGAAAAAACTATGAGGTCGTATGTATATTGACGGTGGAAAGTTGATAAAAATAGGCAAAAAATTCTGTCTTGTCAAATTTTGACACCTGTCAATATGTCAGAATTATTACAATAACCGATAGTAATGAAACAAACGTGGGCTCGTATAGATATTGTCGCTAAGAATATAGAAAAATTAAAAAAAATAATTCTACCCGTCAAAATAAAATTTTTACAATTTTTTTTTAATTTGAATATTTTTGTCGTTGGTTCGGGTTTATTTGTAACCGACTTCTTTGAACCCGATTTTGACCCACTTTGAACAGTCAGATCTAATTTAAATTTTGTAGACTTATCAAGAACCGCTGACAATACAATAATCTACTAATATAGCTCAATCTACTCAAAAAATTTTTTATTCTTAACACTAACTTAAACTAAATAATGAAAAATAAATATAGTTTAAAAAAACTTAAAAACACGCTTTAATAATAATTAATCAAACTAAAAAGCAGAAAATAAATATAGTTTAAAATAATTCTTGAAATTCTTAATATAGGCAGAAAATAATAATGAACGATAAACATAAGTATTATTGTGAAAAAAGCGTGGGGTGCTCGATATACGAAAAATATAGCACAAAGCGACCCACGCATTTTTCACAATAATACTAATGTTTATCGTTCATTATTATTTTCTGCCTATATTAAGAATTTCAAGAATTATTTTAAACTATATTTATTTTCCGCTTTTTAGTTTGATTAATTATTAATGCGGGTTTTTTAGTTTTTTTAAACTATATTTATTTTATAAGGTTTATAGTTTTTGTGGAATTGTTTGATACAGAGAACCATTGGATAAACGATAACCGTCTTCGCGAATGAAGTATAATTATGCCACTTTTAGCAAAATGAAGGGAGCAAACTACATACTATTATGCTGGTGTCCAGTTGTCTCTGGGAATTTATTTTAATAATTTTTTTTTCTATAAATCATAACTGTCCGGAAATTTTAATTTAAGGTAGATAAAGTTTCTTACCTTGTTTCAAGGAGCTATGGTAATTTGATTTGACATTAAAATTAAAACAATTTATTATGGATTGCATTTAAAATCTTATCTTAAAAAAAATGTATCGTAAACAGTGATTAGTTAACAACGCAGGGAACTGTTTTATAACAAACATAAAAAAAACTACAAGATTGAAATCAGGGACCATAATTATGCTAATTTTATAGTGAGGTTTGACACTAATAATGTTGGAAGATTAAAAAGATTTCGTGAGGAAGGTACACATACCTAAATACTTTAAAGAGCTTTTCAGATGCTTATCTTTATTTCGGGTTTAATTTAATATGTGTTTTATGATTCGGGTGTTGGGACTTCACTGTAGCACCGACGAGGGGGTCAAAGAAGGTTTTTTGAAAAAAGAAACCATGCGCCCGATTTCGACCCTTCAAATCGTCGTCAGAATGACCGCTGAAGGATTATTTGGATTAATTTTCGTTGATTTATTCCCGGGCTCTAGCTTGGCCGTTTTTTTCGGTCGGTCGGAATATTTACGCAACGAAGTTATTTAGGCCCACTTAAGCAATGTCAGAAGTTAAATGAAATTTAATTAAGAAAATATGCCTGGATATCGTAGCGAGTAAATTTGATTTATGTACTTGTTTGTTTTAAGTGATTATTTGATTAATCTTAATTAGTGAGTGGCTGGCGCCTTTCGAGATAATATGTTTGGTTTGTTTTATAAAGTTTTTTCCATATAGGCGTAGATATAGAGTGGGAATTTTATTAGAGATACATTATACAGTGTGTGTGTGTATAAAGTCTGGAAACGGCTTAATAACATCACAATTTACTGGCCGATGTAAACCAAATTTTGTACAGTTGTGTAAGAGGATCTAACGCACCGAATGACGATATTGGCGTTGTTGCCAGCTTTTTAGTTTGTCTGGAATTCGAACGAATTTTATATTTTTAAATATAACACCCAGTATATTTTTACATTTTTAAATTTCACATAAAATTATAATTATTTTTTATTAAATGCATTATTAGTCTATACTTCATAGTTTCCGAGATATTGACTCTCAAAAAGTGACATTTTTGAACTTTGACAGCGTATAACTTTCTAACAGTACGTCGTAGAGTAAAACGGCTTACATGTCCCTATCTTCAATTTTTATTATCTTTATCTATCTCCCAAAAAAATCAACTTCCAGTTAAACCCGAACAACCATATTTCCTGCTTTCGAGTTACATCCGGTTTAACCGGAAGTTGATTTTTTGGGAAGATAATAAAAATTGAAGATAGGGACATGTAAACCGTTTTGCTCTAAGACGTACTGTTAGAAAGTTATAAGCTGTCAAAGTTCAAGAATGTCACTTTTCGAGAGTCAATATCTCGGAAACTATGAAGTATAGACTAATAATGCATTTAATAAAAAATAATTATAATTTTATGTAGAATTTAAAAATGTAAAAATATACTGGGTGTTATATTTAAAAATATAAAATTCGTTCGAATTCCAGACAAACTAAAAAGCTGGCAACAACGCCAATATCGTCATTCGGTGCCTTAGATCCTCTTACACAACTGTACCAAATTTGGTTTAAATCGGCCAGTAAATTGTGGTGTTATTAAGCCGTTTCCAGACTTTATACACACACTGTATATAGGGAAATGATGAGCAAAAAATGTAGGGAACAATTCTAGACCGAAAATTAATGTATATAATAATATCTCTTCCTATAACATTTTTTCGAAAATTGATTAATAAGTTAATAGGAAGGAAGAGTTACAGGGTGTTAAAGTTAAATTTTATTTGCAGTTTTAAAATACATAAGTTACTAGAACAAAAAATTAAAAATTCAAATCAAAGGTTCCAAGTGACGTCCTTCCTCCTTAATGCATAAATTAATTATTCTTAAAAAATTCCGACGAACTCCATGGAATATTCCTTCCTTTGCTATGCTATGTTTAAGGTTGAAAATAAATTTAAATTATTTCGAATTTGGTTAGATTTATCGAAACGAAAGTAGTATACCTTTTTTATGTCAAAAGGTTAGAAGAATAAAAATATTCAGTCAAAATGCTTATACAGTGTAGGACAAAAAAGTTGGGACGATTCAAATTAAAGTATAGGCTCTTATGTGGCGCCTTCTACAAAATGCGACTAAACGGTGGGAAAATTTGTATTCCTCATCTCAAAAAAGCCACATTATACGAGATTTCGTCAAAATATTATGAGCGTGGCAAAAGGTATTGGAAAAAAACTGCAAATAAGATTTAACTTTAACACAATGTAACTTCGTTAATAATTAATTTTCGAAAAAATGTTATGAGAAGGGATAGCATTTATTTTCAGTCAAGAATTATCCCCTAAGTTTTTTGCTCATCATTTCCGGACACCCTGTATATATTTTAGAAATCTGCACGGGTTCAAGAAAAGAGACTTTGTCATTGACTCATCAGTTCTTACGGTTAAAACACGGAAAAAATAAAAATAAGTAAAGAACGGGCTGTAAAATACAAAGTTACCGACCTCACCGACAAATTATCGCCCAAAAGAGCATAAACTTTTGGATTTATCCCGCCGTTAGCGTCAAAAATAAAATACGCTTCGCGGCCTTTAATTTCGTTTTGAGTGCGTGCAGTCTGCACAACTATTTATCGGCCCTGGGGACGTTTAGGTAACGAATATATGGCTTCGAGATGCTCGTCTCGGCTTTTCAGTTACACATATTTGTTTGTTTGAGGGCCCAAAATACTGGACGATCATAAACTTCACCGAGTATGAAGGCTTTTTTCAAAAAATGGCTTATGTATAGGGTTGCCAGATTTCAGAAAACAAAAAGCGGGAGGTGCCGATATAATTTATGCGCTTTCGCCATATCATAAAAATAATTAATTATTAAATTAAAAATAATTATTGTTTAAAATTGGTAAATATTTTTTGCTCCATTAATAAGGATTAAGTAGGATTTTGTTTGGTAACACTAATTTAAAATCAATTTTTTTCCAAGATAGACATGTAATTATTATTATTTCTTTTTAAGACTAACCAGAAAAGATACTTTTTCTGGACAATTTGTTGACAAGAACGCCAAAGAATCACCCTTTTGGGTTTTATTTGAGCTTAAATGGACTCAATTTGTAACTATTGGGAATTTACCAGTGCTATGGAGGCGCGTAATTCCGGTTTAAAGAAAAGTTGTTGGCTGGCAGACAACAGACAATCAAAAATTTGACCTCAATGTCAAAACAGTATACCGGGTGTTTATTAAAAGACGTTCACCCCTATAACTTTTCTGTATTTATAGATATTAAAATAAAATTTTGAGGTTATGCCGTTAGGCAACTTTTTTAGTGTCAATTTTAAAATAGCATAGGAGTGTATAGTATCAAATTGTTGAAAAAAAAATGCTCGTTTTAAATATCCTAGGAAACCACCATCGTTCCATTTGGAAAAATGGAGTAAACGTCAAGAAAACAAAATTTAATTTTTTAAACGCTTGTGAAACGTAGAAAGTCAATTATTATGACATAATTTTAATTTTCATATACTATTTGACTATAAATCAACAGATTTAAGTAATTTGTAGCACTCTAGATTGAAAATAAAAAATAAACGTAAAAATGTTATAACACGTCAAAAAATGACAAGTGAGTTGTCATCACTCATAATGTTATGCTGAACCCATATAAGTTAAAATATACAAGATGTCCCATTTAAAATATCAAAGTCAAGGCCACTTCCGGTCAAACCGGAAGTGCTAACAAATTGAAAATTATGCCAATAAATGCAGACTCATCTCTTATGCATAATCTCAAAATTTCATTTTAATATCTATAAATATAAAAAAGTTATAGGCGTGAACTCCTTTTGAGAAACACCCGGTAGGTAGGTACTATGGATATCTGACATCAAACTGAATAATTCAAGTGAATTATGTATAATTACATTTTTAGATTTTAGTAAATTCTACCTTTGAATCTCAATATCTAAGAAAGAGTGAAAGATATGAACCATTCACAACGCGCTCAACTCCAAATAAATATGGCTTGTCTTCTTTTTACTGTTTCATTGCTCTTTAGCTTTTGAAACTCCAAGGTTATACTAAACTGGGTCTTCGACGCCTCGACCTAAACAATTATTTCGGAACCGATCAAACCTATCCTTACCATAATGTATCTATGCCACGCCACGACAACTTACAAGTGGATTTGCCCTTTCAAATAATTAATGAAATAGTGTGACTGGCAATTTTCATTAAAAACGTCACCATTAACCTATGGGAAACGAGATTTATTATTCGGGGAACAATTTGCAAATGGAGTACGCACAGAACAATATAATATGTACCGAATTCTATACCTAGGGGACGGTAAAATATGTTTTGCAATCAAAATCAACCCCTGACTGAACGGTTTCTATTTTGGGTTATGGTAGTGTGGTGTCAAGTACCTACGCTTCTGTTAAAAAACATTTATCAAAATTCAAACTAGGTATTACCGTTTTTTAAGTCTAATATTTTGCACAAACGACATTTTACGCAAGCAACTAGTTAACACAACTACCTTGAAAAAAAGCCATGAAAATTACATCGGGCAACGCCGCATCAGCTGGGAGTTGCGGATCCACAAGCTATTATTATGACGCGACGCAAAGGGCGAGTTTTTTATTCTTTCTGATACTTTTTGTGTTTTTTTTTTGGCTCTGTTGCCCCTATATTGATATTGAAAAATGTACAAAAAGTAATAAATAGTTTTGGATAAAAAGAACAACTTACCTAATTATTAAATAATAGTAATATTGCGTTGAGAAGCTGTTTTTGTTTCACTACGAGTAGATTTATTTGATCGATCAAAAGTAATATTCTGTTGTATAAATTATTATCGTCTGCGTTTAAATTACAGGATCGACTATCATCTTTTGAAGTCTCAACATATAGTAAGCTTAAGGCTTTGTTTAAGAAATTCACGCTTGTCTTAAGAAAGTCACCTACTATCTGGGTAACTTCGTTACTTTCACAGTGTATGAATTGGTACTGAGACAATAAGTTTTCAAGCTGAGACCACCTGCTTCATTACCTTTTAAACAAACCTTTACCTTCATATCAACGTCCACTGAAACCTAATTAACAATATTTAGACAGTCATTGGTCAAATCTAAACTATAAAAATATATTACACTATTTTCACCTGCTTTTAAAACACTTTTATAGTTAGAGTTACACCCAGGAACACAGCTGGAGCTTGGCATGTTGATAAATAAAGAAACTAAAAGAAAAAAATAGTACTTACCTAGGTATTTAGAGGTATCCTACCTACTTACGAACTATCTCTATACTAGTGATATTTTTAAACTAATTCACATATATGCTTTCAAGTTAAATAAACATTTCAATATTTAATAAATGAACTGTAGCCACAAAACAATAAAGTTTATCCCAAAGAGCAACTAGAAGACAAAAAAGACAACTTTTAAATTAAAACAAATAAAATTCTGCCGCCATTGATAAGACCCGTAAACAAACCGCCAGGTCGGCCAGGCTGTTGTATTTTTCACTTTATTAATGCCATCAGAGCAAATCCGCCCAAAAAATGTTCACTAATATTTTTGTAGAGGTTCTTAGCAATCATGTCACTTAAATTTTCTATTAAATATCAATCGAAAACATTTATTTTAAGTTTCATCCGGAATCCTATTAACTGCTATACTGATTTTTGACCCGTTTTTAGGATTCACAGCTCTTCAAACTTTAAAGCGTTCCCATAACATTGGAAAGAAAAACATTGACTCCCTTAGTTCACTCAACCCCAAAAAATGAACCCATTAAAACGAAAAAAAGGAACAATACAACAATACTCTAAAACTTTCATTCCCATGACGTCCACTCGTATTCTAAATAAAAAGCGAACAAATAAAGCACATTATAAACACCACGTTCGGATATATATATTCGTCGGTGTACGTATAGACTGTGACACGCAATACAACCTATTTTATAGACGTTACTCGTCATAAAAAATGGCTTAGGTCAGATGGGTGAACGAATATAATAGGAATGGTACAAATTATTTTTCGTGAATATAATGCTAGTCAAAATTAAAGCACGTGCCGAATTTGAGGCTGCACGTGCGTGAAACCAATGAAAACGGGTACAAAAGAAATTTTATCACCCTCGATTTGGGATTATTGTGGTGGAAGATCAAGTATCGAGTGTAGAACTTTGAGTAGTTGCGTAGGGTGTAAACGGAACGTTCGTAAGTTTGTATGTTATATTATCATAATATTATTTATTCTACTTTGTCTGTCTGTTTTTATGTGTATCAGGCATTTAACCAGGTTAAATTTCGATTAGTTAAACCAGGTTTAGTTAAACCTAAATAATCTATTGATCGTTAAGGTGTGCCGAAGCCGGGGTTCCACAGTTAAGTCTAAAAAAATGCTTAAAAACTCTGGTAGTTAAATATTATCTTTTATTTAACAGACTAATTACTTAAGAGCCCGGCAAATAAGCGAAATTAGTTTCCTTTGGAGGAACAAAGATGTTTCAATTCCCTCGCGAATAATTTTCTCTGAATTAACAAAGATTTGTGAGTTCTTTTCTTATTTCCGAAAGACAAACAGTTTTAATAACTTCAGTAAATATTCCAGATTAATTATGAACTTAAGGAGTCCAAAAATTACCCTATAACATTACTTTACATTCTTTTGGTATAACTTGTTTCGTTACAAATTGGGCAAACCATATAGAAGACATAGAATATAGATTAGACCAAACACCTGTATTTCGCGGTATACCATTATTGCCAATGTCAATATGAAAAATAAAGTTTTTTGTAACCAAATTTCGTTGCATTGACGAAATCAAAAAAAAAATTTTCCTGATAAGTGTTTTAAGGTATTCACGAAACGGCATCGTAAAAAAAATGCTTGTGGACGCCTTAAGGGTCGTAAATGAACGAAATTGTATCATAAAATATGCTTTGTACATAATGAAAAGGGAAAATTAAGAACAACAGAGAGATTAACCATTGTTTGCTAAGGAAATTGTTTTTTCACGATAATTTTCTCGGGTATATCGTCTTAAATTTCATTGTCCCTAATCAGATATTAGAGACTTTTGATAAACTCCTTCACTAATAAAACTTACTAAAAAATGGGCCTTATAACCAGATCTTCGGCGTCGCCATAATATGCTATAAACATCCCAAATTGGTTCGAGTTTGTGGCAAAACAAATAAAGACATAAAAACACAAAAGTACTTAATATTTTTTTTATTCTCTATTAATCCTAGATTACCTTATATTATATACATTATAATACTATATAGATATGTACACATCTCGTAAATCATACATAACCTATTATGTGGTCTAACACAGGGACGGCTCGTGACTTGGCGATATGTAAGCGAATTTGATGGAAAGAAAATGTATTTTTTTCTTTTTACTTGTGAACATTGTGTGCTGAAATGATTTGCAATTTTGTAAATTATTTTATACTGCTTGACCTGCGTTCAACGAGACGCCCCTGTTTTGACAAGTGGAAGTAGAATATGGATTTAAAAAAAAATGGCACAAAGAATAATTTGGTGCCAGCAAATATAGCAATTTCAAATAAATATTTAATTTCAAGTTCTTGAATTTAAATGTTCGTTTTTAAAATGGAGTTTTAAATTAAAAGGTATTTTTATAACTAAATGAACAGAAGGAAGATTTTATAGGCCAATCAAAGTTCAGTTCAGTATTTTACAGAAATTTTTTTTATACACGTTTAGAAATGTTTTATTTATATACCTTCTTATCATAAATAATTTATATTTATAAATATATAACAAGGGCGGTCCTAAACAAGCATTCTAAGGGAGGGGAGGAGGCTACAAACTGCATCGTAAATAACAAAATTATTTAAATATACAGGGTGTCCGGGAAAATGTGGGAAATCTCCCGGATATGAAAAAAACACGTGAAAAGAATACTTCAAGTTCATATAAACTTCTTTCGTATCGGCCTTCTCTTCGGAGATATGGGCTCCCAAAGAGCTCCCATGGAATTAAGTTTTTGACACATAATTATTAAACCAACAGGTATATTACAATTTTTTTTTCATATGATCTATACCCGGTAAGACCCTTCAAATTACTATCCCAGAAAGTGTTGCAAATTACTCACAGCTGCAGCGACGGACTAGCTGTGACACTAATGTGCCCATTTTTTTACGCTCTGGTATGATAAAAACTTTGGACAACGTTGTTTACATACCTTTAACTATTTACTAAAAACTAAGTACTCTTCATTCATGTCGCTAATCCTAACCGTTTTCGGAAAAACGTAATTTTTAACATATTTACATCATTTATATTTAGCGTATTTCAATAAAAGATACATCTTTGTTCCTATAAATTATAAATGTTCACTTTTAACTGCTTAATATTAATACATGATCGCAATAAAATCACGTTTTTTCGAAAACGGTTAGGATTAGCGACATGAATGAAGAGTACTTAATTTTTAGTCAATAGTTAAAGGTATGTAAAAAACGTTGTCCAAAGTTTTTATCATACAGGGCGTAAAAAAATGGGCACATTATTGTCACATCTAGTCCGTCCCTGCAGCTGTGAGTAATTCGCAACACTTTCTGGGATAGTAATTTGAAGGGTCTTACCTGGTATACATCATATGAAAAAAAAATTGAAATATACCTGTTGGTTTAATAATTATGTGTCAAAAACTTAATTCCATGGGAGCTCTTTGGGAGCCCATATTATCTCCGAAGAGGAGGCCGATACGAAAGAAGTTTATATGAACCTGTAGTATTCTTTCCACGTGTTTTTTTCATATCCGGGAGATTTCCCACATTTTCCCGGACACCCGGTATAATGCAACACCCGAGAGGGAAATAAAAAGTTTCATTTTTATAAATTAAAAAATTGGCATAAAATAAATGTTATCTATATAGATTAATTATACCCCCCCTCCCTGGAACCGCCCCTGATATACCCACCTAAACCCTTAATTTAATAATACTATCGAATTATTACCACATTTAAAAAGATCATTGCATTTTTTTCGTTATTTTTTAGGGATTGTCTTTACTCTAAGTATTGAAGCATTTTAGGCGAGTTATACAGGGTGTCCGAAAATTTTGAAAAATTTTACTCAATCTCAAACACTCGTAGACAGGATGAAAATTGTATATCGGTGTAAAATAATACATTTTTACCAATTTTGATATTTAGGTATGTGGTATCCATAGACATAACATATACCTTTACTCAACATGATTGCAGCTCTCGAGTTCGGTCTCGAGCTGCAAACTTCATGCATCATGCAACAAAGATATACTTTTTGTACTAGTTACGCAAATAACTATTTCTATATACTTATAGGTAGGGCTGTGCGATTCCGAAAAAGATAATCATTTTCGATTATTTGAAATAATCGATTAATCGAAAATCGAGTCGAAAATAATCGATTATTTCCTATTAATCGATTAATCGAAAATAATCGATTTATTAAAAATAATCGATTAATCAATAAATAGTTTTTTTTTCGATTAAGTAATCGAAAAATATTTTTTTTCGATTAATAATAATCGATTATTCGATTTTGTTGCACACCCCTAGCAATAATATGCTATACTATTTTTTAAACCGATTTTCAGGGTAATATGGTTGCTAATAAATATATAGAGACTTACAGCAATAATATGTAACTAGCAACTTCAATCATTCAAAAACATACCTATATTTTCGAATAATCGGGAAATAGTTTTTTTGGTCAATTGAATAATCGAAAAATCGTGTTTTTTTTTCGAATAATCGATAAATAGTTTTTTTTTTATTAATCGATGAAAAAATTATCTCTAATCGTATGTAGAAGAAAAAAGTAGATACACATGTTTATGTTAATCCAGTGTAAAAAAGTCTAAACTTATTATTTTATTTGAAATGATTAGTCTGGAGGTCTTTATAGGCATTAAAATACCTCCGCATCATTGTAATAATTGACCTAGAAAGGTTAAAGCACGTGCATCAAACCAGGGTTTATTTTATAGCGTTGTAGCTATTTTGTAAGTTAAATTTTAAAGCCCGGACCTGCATTTCTTTCCATTAGTTAAATGAGAATATTGCAGTGCGCGTGCCCATGTGTACGGGGCGTTATTTACATGCGCACTTTTTTGCCATGTTCGTGATTAAAGGTATAATATGTCTATGGTGGTACCTCGTAAAAACTAGAATCTAACTCACCATTTGTTAACGCGATTTATATTTAATAGATGGTCAAAATAAATTTTAGCGATAGAATATATTTTTCAAATTTTGCGGACACCTCGCGGACACTTACAAATTCGTACAAAAATCTCGAAGTACAAAAATCAATATAATACAAAATAAACTATAGGATAAGCAGTACATCATATTTGGTAGGTTCAGCCTTATGAGGATAGTCGATCGCGCCATCTAGTGGGGTGTAGCTGGAATAACGAAAACTTGATTTAGTTTTTTTTCGTTGAGATAAAAAATAAAAATTAAATATAAATAATTTTTCTGAATGGCCTTCCTGTTATTCATTCGTCCAGACAGAAACCTATTTACCGTCCATAAAAGAATTTAAAAAGCGTTCTTAGCCACGATTATCGTCACAAAAAGCACAATAATAATACCTCTCCATGAAATCTGTGTACCAGCATAATTTTCAATTAACAAAATCTGTTTTAAATTACCTCAGCTTAAAAACGACGATAAGATTGAAAATAGGACACAGAAGTTAGTTTGTGTTACACGGGAACGACGTACCGGACAGGGTTGTACTGAAAAAAAGGTTTACCTATATAGTAAAATCAAAACAATTTCCGTTGCACGTGATCAACCAGCTGATAATTGAAAATCGGTCAGGAAACATAAGAAAATTAAATTTGCAAATTGGCAAAAAATATATAAATTTCATGCGATATTGAATGTAAAAGAAACTTAATGTATTCTTCTTTGATACTAAGCCGCTTAAAGGAAATGGTTTTTAAATTTAACCTTTTAAAAATTAATATCATTTGCATTTTTTGGGCTAACAGTTGGCAACAGAAGTGTCAACGCATCGGTGATGCCAGTTTATTTCTTGGCGAATTTTGATTGACGTTAATTGTTTTCATTTCGTGTTTTCGTGAGTTTATTTAACCCGTTTTTAACTAAAACTGCAAATGCTTTTATAAAAATTCTTAATATAGGCAGAAAATAATAATGAACGATAAACATCAGTATTATCGTGAAAAAAGCGTGGGTCGCTTTGTGCTATATTTTTCGTATATCGAGCACCCCACGCTTTTTTCACAATAATACTAATGTTTATCGTTCATTATTATTTTCTGCCCATATTAAGAATTTCAAGAATTATTTTAAACTATATTTATTTTCCGCTTTTTAGTTTGATTAATTATTAAAGCCTGTTTTTTAGTTTTTTTTAACTATATTTATTTACAGTCCGCAGTCACTGAATTTCTCAAAATTGTGTGAAAATGACCAGTTTCCACGAGATGTAGTTTTGAAACTATTAATTTTAGAAAAAAAAGCGAAGGGTAATAATTGTAGAGAATCGCATCGCACGCTCGGAAACTTGGAAATACGTCACCAAACTGAACAATCGTGCCAAATAAAATCGTTTCTATACCTTTCGCAAGGTACAGCCCTTTTTTCAGCTATATCGATTAGCCTATAAGGCAGAAGGTGTACCTTATTTTTTCTATTTCACGTTCATAATAAGCTCAGTACGATACGCATTTGCGTATCGTAATGAAGCTATTTCGATACGCGTTTTTTCTTTATTTGATGTTGGTAACATTTAAATGTTTTATTTCATTGACTTGCGCGGCCTTTGTGATTTACGAGAAAACCCATTTTTCGCAGAGGAAAAATAGCTTGATAACTTACTTTTTTATTCTGTGTGGACAACAGTCATGTATGTTGGTTGCATAAATCTATAAATCAATCTTTTGTAGATGCTTCAAGCTATCATTTTCTGCCAAATCCTATCCAAAATTCAATCTTCTAACCTTCCAATGTCGATTTTAACTTCAACTTTATTTGAATTTTCCATCTTCCCTATATTAAATTGCCATGCCGTGACGTAAAATCAGGTCTTTTGAAATTCAAAAAAAGTAGCAAAATCGCCCGAATTTCCGAACGCTCTGTATATGTACCGAATGTACAAGGATCACACAACGTATTCCGTCCAATTTCAAATCTCATATCGCTAAAATAACTTAAGAATCTCGTGGTGAAATTGGGTCAATAAATCAAAAAATGACAGTTCGCAAAATAATTTTTGTTGTCCAGAGGCTACTATGATAAAAAATAGTATTACCAACATAAAATTTTGACATAAAAATTTACAAAATTTGAAGGATTTATTTTCTTTTTATAAAAGGTGAAATAGAAAAAAATGTATAAAGCACGTGTTTCATAAGGCGTTTTAGCGCACGTGTCAATTAAAAAACTCGCCACTTCGTGGCTCGTATTTTAAAACAGACGCGTGCGCTAAAACCGCTTCTTATGAAACGTGTACTTTAATATAGATACTACAGTGACCGGCAAAGAGTTCGCAACATAATTATGGGGAAAATTTTTATTAGCGGAATATTGAAAAATCTTTTTTGGGGGATTGGATGTGCATGTCCCATAACCTTAAAATCGATTTTGACATACGTCACGTGACCAATGGTATGGCGGGAAAGTTGAAAAAACCAATATGAAATCATCATAAATCAGATAAGTTGATGAGATATCGAAAAAATTCCAAGAATAAAAAGTGTTTAGAATTCCATTAGAACCTAAAATACAATGTTTGGGATATCTACTTGAAAAAACATAAAATCGAATATTTTTGTCACTATTTTTTTACCGAATTAAAAATTTCCATATTTTCCTTTCTTAAAGCTTCATTAAAGTAAAACTGACATCTGGTAACCACAACTAGAAATATTCTTTTGTTTTTTCTGGCAATTTGGAGCAATAATTCAAAAAATTCGTTTACTCTTGGATACCAGCTGTTGCAATAGTCTATTTCTAATAACCTTATCGATATTTTTTATATCGAAATATTCTATTATGTTAAGAAATTAGTCCAAAGCAAATTATATTTATAACCGTAAAAAATAATTTTGAATTTCACAGAAATCTTTAAAAAAATCTAAAAATTAATAAAAATTTAAAATATTTTAGATTTCTGCGAAATTCAAAATTATTTTTTACGGTTATAAATATAATTTGCTTTGGACTAATTTCTTAACATAATAGAATATTTCGATATAAAAAATATCGATAAGGTTATTAGAAATAGACTATTGCAACAGCTGGTATCCAAGTGTAAACGAATTTTTTGAATTATTGCTCCAAATTGTCAGAAAAACAAAAGAATATTTCTAGTTGTAGTCACCAGATGTCAGTTTTACTTTAATGAAGCTTTAAGAAAGGAAAAATAGGGAAATTTTTAATTCGGTAAAAAAATATTTATAAAAATAATCGATTTTATGTTTTTTCAAGTACCTAGATATCCCAAACATTGTATTTAAGATTCTAGTGGAATTCTAAACACTTTTTATTCTCGGAATTTTTTCGATATCTCATCATTTATCTGATTTATGATGATTTCATATTGATTTTTTCAACTTTCCCGCCATACCATTGGTCACGTGACGTATGTCAAAATCGATTTTAAGGTTATGGGACATGCACATCCAATCCCCCAAAAAAGATTTTTCAACATTACGCTAATAAAATTTTTTCCCATATGTTGCGAACTCTTTGCCGGTCACTCGACGCTCGTTTCACTTTTTTTTCAGTACGTCCCTGTAAATCCAACATAATACTCTGCCATAAATCAAAAAGTCTGTTGTGAGCCTTTTAAAACATTCTGTTACAATCTAAAAATACTTTCTTGTAGTTTATTGAGTTAATTTTACACTGGCGATGCCTTGTTTCATGATGGGGCAAATTACGAGAGGCCAACTTTTTAGATTTATTACTTTGATCGCTGATAGTGGCAAAGTTTAATTCGTTTTAACGATTGATCTGTAAAAAGCGTTTTTAATATGTAGAAGAGAGAAGTTGTATTTATATAGTTATTTACACATTATAGGCAAGTTTACCATAAAAAATCGATGTAAGTTACGTTTGGACTGTGAATTTGATTGAGATTAGGGTTGGGCATATTTCACTTGAGCGATGATTTGAAATTTCAAGTTGAAAATTTCATAAAATTTATGAAACTTTTAAAAAAATCTTAAATGTAAAAAATTCATTGAAATTTATGAAATTTTTATTGAAATTTTCATTAAATTTTATTTTCTGTGTTACCCGAGGTTGTACCTATCCCACAAACTACGTTGATAATCGGTGAAGCTAGCTAAAAAAAAATTGACGACACGACAGAAGTGAAAACTTCAACAAGGTGAAATTAACAATATCAAATACACGAGTGTCTAGACAACGCACACTGACTGTTTCCACGTCGATACGTCGATACTGAATGCGACCGATGGCGGCATGCTCTTTCATATAAGGTTCATTCGGGTCAGGGTCAGTTCGGATTGAATATAGCAGTTGAATTCGAGCGTAGCACACCCGAGTCTGACGCGTGACGGCGACACGTGACGGCTCAGTTTAATTCAGTGCCCACAAAAAGTGCTAAACGCGCCTAAAGAAGTTTTCACTTCAATAAATAAAAGACGTCGCACAGCAAAGTTGAGCCTGTCGTCGCGCCGATGAATCAGGGGAATCCCAAATATTGCCGAGATTTTGGATGCGTCTATTATATAAACGAGGGGTGGTTGGTTGCATGGAAACGTTTGTGAAAGTTTCACTGAAGTTTGTGAAATTTTTCTGAAAATTTCGAATGTAATAAGGACATTTATCAGTTGAAAGTTTCAGGTGAAAATTTCAAAAATGTCACTGAAATTTCACTTTTTGGGTTAAGTGAAATTTTTCTGTTTTGAAAAGTTCAAAACAGAAAATTTCATTTGAAACTTTCAAATGGCCCAACCCTACTTGTAGGGCAACCATATTGTTCATTATAATAGAGCAAGCATGAAAGAACAAAAATACCGAAAACAATAAAAAAAAGTGCCTTACCTTAAAATATCACAGAAAAATTAATTTAAGGTCCTATATACGTCCTTCCTGCGACGTACCTGGGCTGCCTCTGCAATCTCACGGGAGGAGGAGTGCTTAAAGGAGGAGGGGGAGGAGTGAATTGAGCCTTGCAAATCTCCGTCGCAGCGTAGTACTGTTCGGAGGGTGGAGGCAAAGAAGGGGGCTTAGGAAATAGCGTTTGGAGATCGGGCGGAGTACGGGGAGGGGGCGGGGGTCGCTGGAGGGGCACAGCGTATTCGGCGTAGTCCGAGGAACTTGACGTTAGGTGACCTGGAACATAGAAGAGAAAGTTGAGCATTATGTCTTGAACTGAAATTTAGTTCCCTAGCTCAAACGGTCTTTGAGAAAACATGGTGTTCATCAAAATAGTTGTGAAATAGTTAAATTTTATCATATTATGGTGAGCAAGTCAAAATCTTACCTAAAGATGGCGTTCTATACAGCGCTGTCTTATCAGGAACCTGACTGGGCCTCGGCGAACTCTTGTACCTCCTTTGCTGTATCACAACGTACACCACAATAACAACCATGAACACAACTAGCACGGCTAGAATCCCAACTATAATCCCTAGATATTGTCCCAACCCTGTGGGATTGTTCACCGAACTTATCACGTTCTTATTCTCGGCGCCAGAGTTCACTATTTGATCGCCCTGCACATTCACGTCGGACAGTTCTTCCTCTTCGGTGAAGTTCCCCGATACCGGAGAACTCTCGAAAGTAATCTCGCTGATCAGAATCCAGCGCGCCGCAAAGTGAAGTTGGAGCTTCACGAAACGTCCGACCCGATGGTGGAGTTTAATCGAAACGTTTCGAGGGGTCTCCAAGATCCGATCCTCGAAAGAATCGTACGTGATCGGTTCCCCCTTGTATCTCTTTCCCCCGACACTGAAAAACACCCTCGCCTCACCGAAAACTTGCACTTCGCGAGTAAACTGGTTGTTCGTGTAGATATGCACGGCCGAGAATTCACGAATCTTGTCGAACTCGAAGATTATCTCGATGGGTTTGCTTTCTCGGGTGTCGTTTTTCCAGCCGACCCAGCCCTGGCCGTTGTCCTGGTGGAAGGAGAGCTTGAAGTCGTCGGGGGCTATTTGGCCATCGGTTAGTTGTCCAAGACCTAGAACCAAA
This sequence comes from Polydrusus pterygomalis, assembly GCA_963969555.1. Taxonomy (NCBI): domain Eukaryota; kingdom Metazoa; phylum Arthropoda; class Insecta; order Coleoptera; family Curculionidae; genus Polydrusus; species Polydrusus pterygomalis. The sequence continues at coordinate 921,959 of OZ018382.1, read as the reverse complement.
GAATCACATTTAAATAAATATAGTTTAAAAAAACTAAAAGACACGCTTTAATAATAAAATTAATTAAACTAAAAAGCGGAAAATAAATATACTTAGTTTCAAATAATTCTTGGAATTCTTAATATGGGCAGAAAATAATAATGAACGATAAACATTAGTATTATTGTGAAAAAGCGAGGGGTGCTCGATAAACGAAAAATATAGCACAAAGCGCCCCACGCTTGTTTCACAATAATACTAATGTTTATTGTTCATTATTATTTTCTGCCTATATTAAGAATTTCAAGAATTATTTTAAACTATATTTATTTTCCGCTTTTTAGTTTGATTAGGTAATTATTAAAGCGTGTTTTTTAGTTCTCATTTTTTAGTTTCAGTTATTGTTAAGAATTTTTTTTTTTAGTAGATTGAGCTAGATTAGTAGATTATTGTATTGTGCGGTTCTTGATAAGTCTACAAAATTTAAGTTAAATCTGACCGTTTAAAATGGATCAAAATCGGGTTCAAAGAAGTCGGTTACAAACAAAAATACATACAAACCCGAACAAACGACAAAAATTTTCAAAATTAAAAAAAAATTTGTCAAACGGGTAGAATTTTTTTTACAGTTTTTCTCTATTCTTATCGACGATATCTATACGACCCCACGTTTGTTTCATTACTATCGGTTATTGTAACAATTCTGACATTGACAGGTGTCAAATTTTGACAAGCTAATTTTTTGCGTATTTTTTTCAACTTTCCACCGTCAATATAAATACGACCTTATAATTTTTTTATTAATTTCATTTTTGTAAACACCCTACCCTCGACAAAGAGGGATTTGGCAAAATTACCAGATTGTGTGTGACAAATTCCCTGGCGTCGGTGATTGGCCTCGTTGCGGAAATAGGCAGACGTAAAATAAAAAAAAATTTAAAAAATTGTAAACGATTTGACAGGAGAATTTTTTGCTTATTTTTCCCCAAGTCTCCGCATCGAATACTATACGACCCCATAATTTGTTTTGTCAAAATCGCTTCTTCGTTTTATACCTGACAGCTGTCAAAATTTGAAAGAAGAATTTTTCGTGTGTAGATTATTGTATTGTTATCGAAATTTTTTCAACGAATAACAAAAACTTACCATATTTTAGCTTCTCGCCGTCCCAATGACCGTCATAGGTGAAATCGTAGAACTCCCAGCTGGCCCCCCTTTTATCCCCTTGAGGCATTGAGTAGCTGACAATGCCGTCGGACCATCTACAGCCATATACCTCCACTCTCATGCAGACTGTTCTCTTGTGAGAGCTGTACGGAAGGAATCGAATTTTGCTGGCCCATATAGGAGGGTCTAGGATGGTCTTGCGTTCGAGGTAAGTGTTAATGTTTCCTTCAAGAAGTTCGCCGTTTGTTTTGGTTCTGTACCGGATCCACTTGTTGAGGCGTGGTCTGGAAATGAAAGAAATTGATAAAAAAAATTGTACTAAATAAATATTTTGATCATAAAAATCAATATTTACCGATAATATTCCAGCATATATGATTCGGCAAACTCTACGCCTTGTCCGTTACCAAATCTTCCTTGCGATTCGGTGGCGGTGATCATGTGGACCATTTGCAAGTCTATCTCTATCCATTCTTTCGTTTCTGGTGTGGCCTGGGTGGAAGGACACCAAGCGCCACCATTGATTTCATTGCGGACCCTGTATCAACAAGAATATGCTTAAGAAGAAACGATCAACCTTTAGTGACGCCTAAACACTCTCTATTTTTTAAAACTCTAGTTAAGTACCTTAAAATGTATAAGTATAAAAAACAAATATGATTTAAAGTTATTTTACGACCAAATTTCGAATATAACTACGATAGATCTTCAGATATAAAACTAATGATTTACTTTGCAAACTTTTATATCTCGGAGCTTTATGTTAAAAATGATCTACTTCGACGATAAATTTTCTCAGCTACGATCTAGAAGTTATGGATTTTACTTGTAAGATGGCATAACTCAAAATAAGTTTATTACTTTGGAATAAAGTTAGATTCTTTAATGCCCGAAGTTTCGCGGAGCATATTTGTATAAGAGTTTTATTAGGTTTTTTTAAGTGCAGCAGTTGCGTTCCTTATTTTTATTAGTTCTTTCGAGTTTTAGTGAAAGGATTGTAAATTGTATGTACTACGCGATGCTTAATAACGATTGCGTTCTATATAATAAGTAATGGTAAGTAAAAAATCTTTGAGGTTTTTATTAAGAGAGTCCTAGTTACTCTCGCCGTTTACCCTCGCTCGAAATCCTTGTAACCCGTACTTTTTCTAAACAAGAATAAGAAATGGTAACAAAAAAATCTGAAGGATAAGGACATTTTATATACAGTATGTCTCCTTGGGTTTGCACCATATGGAAAACTTTTTTATTATTCATTTTACGAAAAAAAGTTATTCTTCATAAAAAGCTCTGCATGGTCTAAAACCTAAAATGCAACCATCAAATATCGAAATTTTCCAGTCATATACGAGGTTTGTCAAAAAATGTGAATTTTTCCCAAGAATGTGAATTTTTCCCAAGAGTAAAGTGCCTTTATTTTTGACATTATCAAAAATTGTTATTAAAAAAAGTTGATCAGAACTAAAAACCACGTCTAAATACGCAATTATACGCATTTATGTTGAAAAATTATTTTATTAATTATTTAATTATTTAATTAATTTAATGCGTGTTATTGGATATTTAGACGTGGTTTTTAGTTCTGATCAACTTTTTTTAATAACAATTTTTGATAATGTCAAAAATAAAGGTACTTTACTTTTGGGAAAAATTCAGATTCTTGGGAAAAATTCACATTTTTTGACAAACCTCGTATATGACTGGAAAATTTCAATATTTGATGTTTGCATTTTAGGTTTTAGACCATGCAGAGCTTTTTATGAAGAATAACTTTTTTTCGTAAAATGAATAATAAAAAAGTTTTCCATTTGGTGCAAACTTCGGAGGCATACTGTATTTAAACAGTACGTTTATGAATGAGATGCGTGTGACTGACTGATCGTCGTTGCTTACCTTCCATGATGTGGTCCAACGTTTCCATGATCAAACGACGAGCTGGCCGTGATATGTTCGTCTTTAATGACGCCATTTTCCATTCCAAGGGGAGCTATACATTGTGCTGAAATGAAAAAAAAAACTGTGAAACTTTAATTATTATAGTTTTTTTGAGAAAGACCTTTTCCATGTCAAACCATACCCAATGCGATTTAAGTTTTGTATAATGTTGAACTCTTAACCCTCGCCAACGTTTGCTTGCCTGCCCCAAAGTTCTTTTTCGTCCTTAACCCGCCGTATATATATTTAAAACAGCCCCGAAAAACTTCAGGGCCAAAATATATAACCCTTCAAAGGGGAGACTTCATTTCCATTCTGGGCTTTTGTTTTCTGCTCTTTCCTTTCTCACCTTTTTCGGCCCGTAGTGAATAAAAAAAAGAAATTTATTTTTCAAAGTTTCCTTTATTTAAAACAGTTTATTTACTTTTCCGAGCTTTCAGTCGTCGAGGAAAACAAATTAAAAGCCGTTTCTGATTTTATACTACGTCGAGTCGACTGAAACTACAAAATCAATTGTATAATGTAGATATAGGTATACAGGACACAGTGTATTTAAACATTTAATTTATCCGTTATCGGATACAAATATATCGAGTGTCTCTTATTTTTTAAGACTTTTTAAAATAACGATTTTTATATCCAGGTAACTAGCGGGCACCCACGGCGCTTGCGCCAAACAAAGCAGCTGGTACCATACTAATAAAATACCAATAGAACCTTCCATAGGTACCACCCATATTATTTTTTTAAAGAAATTTCGTTGGTGCTTTCTTGCATTATTTCTTTCTCTGTCTCTGTTTATGAAAATGATACCAAAAATATCGATTCATCATTATTATCAAAAAAAATAGGTATATATTTTCTTACAGATCGTTAATAAGGCTCACAGAACTGTTCCATGGACTTTGCTATACAGGGTGTTCCTAAATTAATGGTACATCCGAAAGTAGGCGATTCTTTGGCTTATTTCATAAATGAAATGTTATATAAACATGGGGCCGAAAAAGCTTCGTTTCCGGGATACAGGGTGTTAATGGTAATTAAATGGGTTATGTGTTTCCAGGAATGTGCATTAAAATGATTTTTATTTTTTACTCGAAAACGGTGCACCGTAAGAAAATAAGTCAAGAGACCGAATTTGCTCCAAATTAGACGGGAATTTCAAAAATAATTTTTTTTTAAAGAAAAAACAGTGGCGCACCATTTTTTTCTTCAAAAATACGTCAACAAAAAATATTTTTTCCAATAGGTAGAGGAAGGGACCCAAATTTAAGACACTTTTTTTGTAAATTCGAAATAAAATTCATCATTTTTATTATTATTATTATTATTATTATTATTATTATTATTATTATTATTATTATTATTATTATTATTATTATTATTATTATTATTATTATTATTATTATTGTACAAAATCGCTTGCTTGGTGTATTAACAAAACATCGTAACAAAGAATCTACATTAAAATAGCTATCTAGAGAAGTTATTGAACTTAAAGTTTGTTTTTGTCAATTTTCCCATAAAATAAAAGGTTGCCTAATTTGAGACACTACACCAAAAACTTTTGAGGCTTTTAGATATCCCATCTCTTTATTACGCACAGCTTTCACCATAGCGTAAGGGTCCCATTTCTTGTGCTTTTAAGGCATCTGTAATGAAATATCAAAAAATTATTGTATTGGGTGCCTAATTTGAGTCTTAAATACAGCACCATTTAGTATCTCAAATTAGGAATTCTCGTTATAAAAATTGACAACAATATTTTAGGTTAGTTATGAAATAATACAGCCAAGTTTTAATAAGATATCATTAGGCAACACCTAAACTAACTACCCCGACACATAAAATATTTTATTTCCACTTACGTTGACTGCAAATGCCGGTTTATTTACACTATCAAAAAAACTTTACGACTCAAATCGGAAGAAAAACGTACCTGCGCAGAAATAAACGAACTGACGCGCTGAACGAACTCTTTACCACCGCAGTCTAGTTTATTTGAGTAAGTTTACGCCACTTTTGTTAGATGGCGTTACATATACGTTAATATGCGGAGCTATCTCAAATTAGGCGCCTATCTCAAAATTGGGTCTCTTCCTCTACTTGCCTATTTTAACAGAATAAGCATAGTATGAATTTTCAGTAATATAACTTAAAATTATAGACAGTTACTATAACTGGTACCCCCTTCAAAATAGGCTTCACCCGTTTTTCAACTACTAAGCGAATTTTGAAAAATTGACGAAACACACGTATATTATTATTTTACTAACGGAGCTTATCTACCTATATAACAGGTAATACAGGCCTACTTTTTAGGCCTCTACCTGTTTGAGTTTCTGAGATATAGAAATTTCTACACAAATTTCAACCCCCCGTTTTTACTCCCTTGGGGATTGAGTTTCGAAAAATGCCTTCTTTGTGGATGCCTACGTTAAAAAAAATACATACTCGAAATTTCATGGGTAGAGTAATAATAATAATAATAATAATAATAATAATAATAATAATAATAATCAGGACTTACATGGTTCTATACTTTCCACACTGACGAACAGCAGGAAAAGCTGTACAATCACGATTCTCGGTGCGTTTTTCATTTTCTCTCATTTGTTCCGCCTCGTTTTTTCTGTCCGGGTTGTCGGGGCTGAAAGCGGCGTCACAAGTTCATTCCTGAAACAAAGAGAAGGTTTTTTTAGGTCACGGTATACTCATATCCCCCCCTTTCGCTTTTAAACTTATTTTTACCGAAAACAATGCAATATTTTTTATATCGTTCTAAATCTCTATTTGTTTCGAAAAGAAAATGAATGTTTTAATTGAAATCATTGTACTCTTATAGGTTATTTTGTATCCTAAATTTTAAATAAAGCGAAAATCCAATAAATTAATTAATTTCGCTTAATCAATCGCGGAAATATTTTATCGAGATACTTCATTAACTCTCACAAATTAATCCTGGTAATTGAAATTTTTTCTATTGTAATAATTGATGTTATCATTATCGGGGAATTAATACTGTTAAACAAATAATTAATCATTTTACTAATTATTAAGTTAATATTATATTTATACTATTTAATCATCAGACATGTTTTTTCATTGAGATAAGAGCACTCCACTTTGTTTTTACATAGAGAGGTCATAAACTAAACCGAGGGTGTGCCCATAACTTTACGAATTCCTTATCAAACAATAAACAATAGATATTTTCATAAACAGTGTGACCAATCAAGTCCGCATCATATGGGATTTTTTAAATATTTTTTAACTTTATTCGAAATTTTACTTTGACATCAAGTTCTGCTTCGATCGAGATGAAAATTAAGCAAAAAAATAGTAGTCACGTGATTCGCATTATCTATCAAATTTTAATTTTTTCCAAAAAATAATTTAAAAGTAGGGTTATTTCTGAAAGTATCGAAAAAAGTTATTAGAAATTTTTTTTTAAATGCAGTTTCTAGCCCACATGCAAAATTTTAGGTGCATAAGCTAATTTTGATTTTTTATCGATATTTTGTAAATTGCACCACTTTTGCAAAATAAGTTTCAAGGCAACCTACATAAAACTTCTTAGTTTTGACAATGCTTTATTTCAGATACATTTTCTTTAAAGTAGCGCCATATTAAATGTGTGTTTTTTTACAAAATCAAAATTGAGCAATTAAAGTTTGGTCGCATGTGATGCAAAGTTTATTTGTTTTTGACCCAGTATAAGGTAACTTCATAAAATAAGTATTTTTGAAAACGTAGTTTGTGTCTGAAAGTAATATACCTTAATATTAAGACAAAAATAACACAGTGTCATCAGTTAAGTGGAAAATAAATTTTAGTGCTGGGTAAAAAATCAAAATTATCTTATGCAGCTGAAATTTTGCATGTGGGCTAGAAACTGCATTTAAAAAACTTTTTCTAATAACTTTTTTCGATATTTTCAGAAGTAACCCTACTTTTGAATTATTTTTTGGAAAAAATTAAAATTTGACAGATAATGCGAATCACGTGACTACTATTTTTTTTGCTTAATTTATCGATCGAAGCAGAACTTGATGCCAAAGTCCAATTTCGAATAAAGTTATTAATAAAAAAAAAAACATATTATGCGGACTTTACTGGTCACACTGTATTTTAGGGAATCTGACATTACTAGCTAAATTCAAGTAAAATCATAACATAATGTACATACAAATAGTTGCTGATATACCGGGTGGCACCACGCCAGACTGGTCATGGAAAATCATAACGACGATACAGCAGAGATGGACCACGCATCTCAATCATTTACGTACTTTTGCACCGAGCCTATACAACCGACTGTTTATACAGAACATGAACATTCTATCATATGACATGTCAATGAAGACTTGTGATGGACCGTGTGTGTGAGGCACACCACTTTGTTCTAGTTTTAAAAATTCTAACAAAGAAAAAATAAATTATTTTGGCGAAAAAATTACAATGTTTTTAATTAGGTGAAAAATGCGTTTCGACACAAAATGGGGCGTAGTTCCTAAATCTTTTAAGCTTTGTGTTTGGGATAATCTTAGCTTAAACCATCCTAATTGGCCATAAATCGTTGCTTCCTGTCTATTTAAGTGTTTAATTGTCTTCTCGGTAAGGATATTGTGTTTCACGCCACTTGAATAAAACGAGAAAGAATAATTTAAACTTGGGGGTCCCTTTTTGAACAACGAACATTCGGGAAATATTTTTTAACCATTTGGTATTGCAACGTATGTAAGTTTTCTTTGCCATCTTACCACGGCAAGTCTATATGGCATATAAAATATGTATGAGCACCAAAAAACAGAGCATAATGTTTTTTTAATTATTTTATTTCTCTCCTACGCCATGACTTAAAAAGTAGTAATGATAATCGGATGATGGACAGCAAAATCGACTAAAGTCGCCACAGTGGATCTTTGCCCGTGCGTCATCAATCAACGATCAGGACTCAACGTGGTTAATAACTCTGCATCCTTGTTTATTACAGTAACAAGTTTGAATAAAAGCATAAAAGAACATCTCCAAGATTCCGCAATAATATAACGTGCTAGACAAGAATAAAACTATAAACGTCAATTAATTACTTTTTTTATTTGTTTAGTTGACAACCGTTGTATTTTAGAACGTCATTGTCAACCTTATTTTGATCTGCCAATCTAATTCGTATTTTGTAAATCTGTGTGCCTTTAAACTGTTCCTTTTTCTAAAAATAGTTCTTTTTAGAGTTAATTATACCCACCATCTGTTTTGGCGGTAAGTATTTATGGATTTTTATAATACCTAATTTATTTATTTTAAATATTCTAACCGTGAAAGTTCTTTGAAAAGTTTACGGCAGTGGCTAAATTCCCTTAAACGAAAGGATGTTAAAAATTTGACTTTTGCGATTTTAATAGTCAATAAAACACCAAACTTTTCTAGATTTTAAGCTTTAAAAATAGTATTAAATGTTTTAACATTTGTTTGTCAATTTCTTTTAGATAATAGAGAATGCCGGGCAAAACTTAAAATAAATAAATAATTTTTCGGGATATTATGTAGGTACGTCAAACGGTAGGCAGGCACGTCCATTTTATGAACTTAACTTAGTTTTGACTTTTTTCGTCTCGTAATTTTGATTTGATTCATACGATTTTGATGACGTAAAAGTGATGACGCACGGGAAAAGAACCACTGTGGCGACTTTATGCAGTCTGCGTAATTGTTGGTTAAAATCATGAAACGAACGTCAGAGACTGGTAAATTGGTATAATTATTATTAGCTGTACCTATGAACTTGAAATTTTGCCTCCCTTGTCTCGTTACCTTTCACAGATAATGACTCTATTGTTCGAACTGTCAAAAAGAAGCATTAATTTGTTTATTTAAAAAAGGTGTTTGTTCAGATGTTTCCTGCATACAATGGCAAAGAGATGCCATGTGAATTGTAATAATTTTTAAGGCGTTCTCGGTGGACTTGAAAGGACGGAATCGGCAAAAGCAGACACTTTGCCATTTGTATGCAAGGTGGCATTGGAATTGCTTTTTTATGAATTTATTTATCTATGTATGGGTGCGACATTTAATAATATGTAGATGAGAGTACCACTTTGATTGATCAAGATATTAAAACCTTTTGTATGAGTGATTGAAAAAGGTAAAGAAAACTGACCTGATATAGTATATTTTGCATGTACCGTACTGTCAAACTAAAAGTTACAGTTGCATTTTATAGTACTACTATACAGTACTGTACATTGTGACCAGTAAAGTCCGCATCATATGGGATTTTTTTTTATTAATAGCTTTAATCGAAATTTTACTTTGGCATCAAGTTCTGCTTCGATCGAGATGAAAATTAAGCAAAAAAATAGTAGTCACGTGATTCGCATTATCTGTCAAATTTTAATTTTTTTCCAAAAAATAATTCAACAGTGGGGTTTTTTCTGAAAATATCGAAAAAAGTTATTAGAAAAAGTTTTTTTAAATACAGTTTTTAGCCCACATGCAAAATTTCAGCTGCATAAGATAATTTTCATTTCTTACCCACCACTAAAATTTATTTTCCACTTAATGAACACTTTACTGATGACACTGTGTTCTTTTTTGTCTTAATATTAAGGTGTATTACTTTCAACCACAAACTACGTTTTCAAAAATACTTATTTTCAAGGTTGGCAAAAATCATGATATGTATTTATATAAATATCAAATATCGGATATATATCCGATATATATTATATCTGATATATATATCAAATAATTTTTTTAGCTGAAACAGGTAAAACCAAACTATAGTAGAGTAGCCAAGTAGTAAAATCAAGGAACTAGATATTTGAGTAAATATTTTTATTACAACATTAATATTATTTCTGAACAGAACAAGCATAAAAGCTAACAAAAAAAATAATAACAGATACCTATTCGTAAATTAACAAAAAAAAAGACTAAATAGTGTTACCAATCGTAATACCAACCCAAACCATACAACATTCGGCGGTAAATTAAAATTTCCAAAAATTTGTTTAATATCGTTGTTAACAGTTTTTTCAGCACTTAAAAAAAAGTAATTTTTTAATAATAAATATCATGATATATATCGAGATATAAATATCATGATATGTATCAGTGATATATATCATGCTAACCCTGCTTATTTTATGAAGTTACCTTATACAGGGTCAAAAACAAATAAACTTTGCATCACATGCGACCAAATTTTAATAGCCCAATTTTGATTTTGTAGAAAAACACACATTTAATATGGCGCTACTTTAAAGAAAATGTATCTGAAATAAAGCATTGTCAAAACTAAGAAGTTTTATGTAGGTTGCGTTGAGTCTTATTTTGCAAAAGTGGTGCAATTTACAAAATATGGGTAAAAAATCTAAATTATCTTATTCAGCTGAAATTTTTCACGTGGGCTAGAAACTGCATTTAAAAAAACTTTTTTTAATAACTTTTTTCGATACTTTCAGAAATAACCCCACTTTTGAATTATTTTTTGGAAAAAATTAAAATTTGACAGATAATGCGAATCACGTGACTACTTTTTTTCGCTTAATTTTCATCTCGATCGAAGCAGAACTTGATGCCAAAGTCAAATTTCGAATAAAATTATTAATAAAAAAAATCCCATGATGCGGACTTTACTGAGCGCACTGTATATTTTATTATAAAGCTAAATGTAATGAAGTATGAAATTCAAATTTTCCACGTATACTGCTACCAAAACGTAGGCGAAGCGGGCGGGACCTGCTAGCATATATCGTGAATATTGAATCCGAAGGACCCACCGGACTCAAAAGCGAACAAACCGAATAAATTTACTACGTAAAAACACGATACGAAAAACAGATTTTTGAAAAAATACTCTTTTATTAATTTTTTTTATTAGTTTACTAAACACTATCACAGTTTTATTTAAAAGCAGAGTAATGGCGTGTCGAACAGTCATTGGAACTGTCTTATCTGCTTGCCATAAATCTCAACTTTATCGACAAACAAGACAAGAAGTCAAGAACGAAATTACTGACGGAGATAACATCTTTCGGCTTTTCGGAACCCAGCATTTTATTTTTACCTTTGAGTGGTTGTTTTTGTAAATAGGAGTGGAATGGAGATTATTAGTTATTAAGGCTGTTTTTTCAATACCAAAGTAAAAGGGGTAAATTCTATATAAAACGCCCATTTTTTCCTCAAAAGAGTAAAATTATTTAATAAAAGTATTTTTCTTCTATACAGTGTGACCATCAGTAAAGTCCGCATCATATGGGATTTATTTTTTTATTAATAGCTTTATTCAAAATTTGACTTTGGCATCAAGTTCTGCTTCGATCGAGATGAAAATTAAGCAAAAAAATAGTAGTCGCGTGATTCGCATTATCTGTAAAAATTTTTTTTCCAAAAAATAATTCAAAAGTGGGGTTATTTCTGAAAATATCGAAAAAAGTTATTAGAAATCCAGTTTCTAGCCCATTTTATGCAAAATTTCAGATGCATAAAATAATTTTGATTTCTTACCCATATTTTACCCATAAATTGAACCACTTTTGCAAAATAAGACTCAACGCAACGTACATAAAACTTCTTAGTTTTGACAAGGCTTTATTTCAGATACATTTTCTTTAAAGTAGCGCCATATTAAATGTGTGGGCTGTTAAAATTTGGTCGCATGCGATGCAAAGTTTATTTGTTTTTGACCCTGTATAAGGTAACTTCATGCATAAAATAAGTATTTTTGAAAACGCAGTTTGTGTCTGAAAGTAATACACCTTAATATTAAGACAAAAAAGAACACAGTGTCATCAGTAAAGTGTTCATTAACTGGAAAATAAATTTTAGTGGTGGGTAAAAAATCAAAATTATCTTATGCAGCTGAAATTTTTCATATGGGCTAGAAACTGCATTTCTAATAACTTTTTTCGATATTTTCAGAAATAACCCCACTTTTGAATTATTTTTTCGAAAAAAAAAATTTGACAGAATGCGAATCACGTGACTACTATTTTTTTGCTTAATTTTTATCTCGATCGAAGCAGAACTTGATGCCAAAGTCAAATTTCGAATAAAGTTAATTAAAAAAAAGCCCATATGATGCGGACTTTACTGGTCACACCGTAGAAAATGCTTTTTTGCAACAGGAATTCTCAGAATTTTGACCCTACCTTACTAGAACGGGGAGCCCCGAAATGGGAGGGCTGACTGTCCCCCCATATATTAAGCCACTGAACTTTAAGTTTTTAAATAATTCCCTGGATATACCTTTACATGCCTTGAATGAGTTGATATTCCACAAGACATCCCCTCATACGATTTGGAATTTAAATTAAATTACATGTTCGGAAACTCCTTCTTTTAGTACGGGGAAGTTATCGATATCCAGCATGTCAATCGATTGTTTTTTTTTAAACCTAAACTAAATATTTTACAGAAGGAATATTTAAAAACGTCTCATTAAAGCATCTGTATCATTTTACAACAATAAATAAACAATCCTTCGAACATATTATCGATATCGATAGACGTGAAAAACATCGATATTTCCCCATTATTATCCCTTTCCTGTACCTTGAAAGCAGCCCAATATTCAAAGTAATCTAGTTTTCAAAAGAACCCTTATTAACCCTCTGCTACCGGTCGGTCTATACAATTATTATAATACGGTAGAGAATAAACGATAACGGTGCCTATATAAACAGAAAAGTGAGCTTAGACTGTGAAGTGTTTGTGCAAGAGGGCACCAGTTCAATGTACGATGCTTCTCAATGGTTTTTATTTCTTTTGAAATGTTTTCTAAGGGCAGTGAAAGGGGAGATACGTCAGAAAAGCTTACTGTGCATTTTGTACAGTGTTTTGATGGAAAAATTTGCTTTATTTGGGCTTTTCACGGTTCTCTCTCTAAACAGAATTTGCCGAGAACTATATAGACCAGGGCTGAAGCCTTTGAAAATGGTAAAAAGTGAAAAAAAAAATAATAGTAGGATGAAACCCATTGGAAAAGGAAAAGAGTATAACAAAAATGAAAGGAAAAATAATTTACGGGCGATCCGAGGTCGGTAAGTGGAAGGGGGTGAGTTTTTAAGGGTAGAAAACGATTTATCTCGCTTTCCGGCAAAACTACAAGTCCTATGGAAAAACGTTAAATGGCAAAGTTGTATATCAACAACTTTTGTATTTACACTTTTTTCACATAACCTCAAAATTTATGTGAAAAGTTCAAATAACCCAGTTTTTGGTTTTTTATTTTTATCTTTTACAAAAAAAAAATTTTTTTCACGAAATTTGGTGAAAACTTACTAATGAAACATATATTTTTTACACCATCAGAAAGTGGAGATTTCGACGAACAAAAAGCCCACCGACTTTTTTAAAAAAGCAGATATTTTGACGTGAGAATTTTCGATTGAAAATTAGGATGCTTTTTCGATATTAAGTCAAAATAAGGTGAAAAAATTAATATTTTAAATCAAAAAAATTGCAGTGTGTTTGGGACATAAAAAGGTAAGTTTTCACCAAATTTCGTCAAAAAAAAATGTTTCTGGAAAAGATAAAAATAAAAAACCAAAAACTTGGTTATTTGAATTTTTCACATAAACTTTGAGGTTATGTGAAAAAAATGTTGATACAAAAATTGTAAATCTTTTTATTACCTACAACTCTGCCATTTAACATTTTTCCATAGGACTTGTAGTTTTGCCGGAAATCGAGATAAATCGTTTTCTACCCTTAAAAACTCACCCCCTTCCACTTCCCGACCTAGGATCGCCCGTAAATTATTTTTCCTTTCATTTTTGTTATATTCTCTTCCTTTTCCAATGGGTTTTATCTTACTATTATTTTTTTTTGTTTCAAAAATTATCGACCCTGGTCCAATAATAGGTATTTGAATTTGGGATTTTTAAATGTGAACGGATTGGAATAACATCGCTGTTTCAAGACCAGTCGGCCCAACTTTGCGTGGGCGGGGGAGAACTTGTAAATCGTAAAGGTGCATCCACACATGTGTTTATTTGTAACGCACAGTTATCTTAAACGCGAGACACTTGACATTTGAAAGTAAACACGTCAAGAGCTACCGCTCTTGTGCGCGCGTTAAAAAAAGTCCCACGCCAATTAGAATGTTATCTTAAATCGGGGTTTGTAAAGTTAAGGCCGGTCTTTAACGTTTGCGTAAAACCCTTCGGGGAACCTTAAGGGGGACATACCTATACCTCTGCTAAATATATACTTCTATCTAAACACTCAAACTTTAGCATGTTTTTAAAGCAAGAGTTTTTTTTCCGCAACTAAAGCCAGTACACGGGGGCACCGTCAAAAGAATGTAGCGCTAACCGCCATCTAGTGTCGATATCGCGCACTTCTCTAAAGGTTTTCCATGATAACTCTTTAATTTATTAGGAGTAGAAGCAAAATAATGTGATTTAACGAAAGATAAGATAACTTTTCTTTACCCCAAAGTTCATGTTTCTGCCTAAAATCTACTTCGACAGGAAAAATACCGTTCCTAGTATTTATCTCGTCTATTTTTCACGGGTGGGCTTTCCATGCATCTGGAAATAATCGCTGCAGAATTAATGCACTAAACATGACACAGCGGCCCTGTAAATTTCTTTCGGTAATTGTTTAGTGCCTATTTAGTGCCATCTCGAAGATGTAAGTATCTGATGTATGAGGATTTAAGTGAAAGATTTATATTTGTTTTTCTTGTTTGGACGCGTATCTCTATTTTAAATTAATTCTGTTTGCGGCGATGGAAACTCGGGAGGATTTTCGTTCTTTAGGAATTTCGTATTATCTAATTTTAGAGCGTCAGCCGGAAGCGAAAAGCCGATCACTCTATTTACAATGAAAAAAAGTGAAGTTGCTCATAGACCACCGGTTCTTTGTTGACCTGTTAAAGGAGTTGAAACTGGACCCGGAAGATTAATTATTTGCGAAAGGATTGAAATTAAATCAGCAGTCAAAATTGGTGTATTTCGTCTTCAATTCAAGCTATTTTAACAAGCTTTTATTAGCTTCACCTGTATGTTTGTCCGTAACCGACTTCTTTGAACCCGATTTTGACCCACTTTAAACGGTCAGTTTTAATTTAAATTTTGTAGACTTTTCAAGAACCGCTGAAATTTGACACCTGTCAATATGTCAGAATTATTACAATAACCGATAGAAATGAAACAAACGTGGGGTCGTATTTATAGATATTGTTGCTAAGAATAGAAAAAAATTTAAAAAAAAATAAGTCTGACAATTTTTTTTTTTAATTTTGAAAATTTTTGTTGTTTGTTCGGGTTTGTATGTATGTTTGTTTGTAACCGACTTCTTTGAACCCGATTTTGCCCCACTTTAAACGGTCAGAATTAATTTAAATTTTGTAGACTTATCAAGAACCGCTGACAATACAATAATCTACTAATCTAGCTCAATCTACTCAAAATTTTTTTCTTTTAACAATAACTCAAACTAAAAAATGAAAAATAAATATAGTTTTAAAAAAATCTAAAAAACGCGCTTTAATGATTAATCAAACTAAAAAGCAGAAAATAAATATAGTTTAAAATAATTCTTGAAATTCTTAATAAAGGCAGAAAATAATAATGAACGATAAACATTAGTATTATAGTGAAAAAAAAGCGTGGGGCACTTTGTGCTATATTTTTCGTATATCGAGCACCCCACGCTTTTTTCACAATAATACTAATGTTTATCGTTCATTATTATTTTCTGCCCATATTAAGAATTTCAAGAATTATTTTAAACTATATTTATTTTCTGCTTTTTAGTTTGATTAGTAGTAGTAGTAGTTGTAATTGAGGGGAGGTTCCGAAAACCTGGCAAGTAGACCAACCGCGATCCTGTTTGCCTACCCCAGAGTCTTCCCCCAATCACGCTAACCACCTTGGCCCCCGCCAAAGCGTCCAGACCTCTTTATGAAGTTGAGTATGTCGCTCCAGGCCAGGGCCGTGATTTCTTCCTTCTGGAGAGCCGCTGATCCCAGGACCTGGTGCCTGCGTCTTCCCAGGGCCTCGCAGGTACCCAGGAAATGCAGTGGGGTCTCTTCCTCCTCCAGGCATCCGACACAGATTGGGTCGTCTTCGACACCAATCAGTGCTAGGTGCTTCCTCAGCTTGCAGTGTCCTGTCAGTATCCCAATCAAGGGATTTAGGACACATCGTCTTCTATTTAGAATCCAATCTAGCTCAGCCTTGCTCGGCCAAGCTATAAAGTCCTTAGCTTGACTGCACCCTTGGATCGTCCGCCATTGCTCCTTAGAGCGGCGTTCGTTGAGTGCGGATCCTACCTGCTTTTTTGTTATTCCTATAGCCGGTTCTGGTCCAAGGAATGGGGTCTCAGCTCCACCTCTGGCAAGTTCGTCTGCCAGCTCGTTACCCTGAACCCCTTGGTGTCCGGGGACTCAGACCAGGTTTACCTCTTTCCTCCTCGAGAGTCTCTCCAGGGAATCGACGCATTCGCGGACGAGGTTGGTTGTGACGTTTTGAACTGAAAATTTGTACCGTAATAGATTGTTATCTACCTATAACAATTTGTTGAAAGTTGCGACGCGACTTCTAAATAGCGTTCAAAGCGCCATATGGACATAGTTAATTATTTGAAATTAGCCGTTAGGGCTTGCTTGCTTTTTTCCAATTTTTTCCTCTTCGTTCGCTGCCAGGGCCATTCCCGAGGGGACCTACGGTTTAACGTGGGCTCCGAACCACGATCCTCAGTCATTAGAAGCACCCCCCAAGGGCTATCAACCCTTGGTTTCGTGCTTTCTATGACCTACCGATTGGGGAGTGTGTTCCTTCCCCCTCCACCCCACGAGATATCCGATCTCATCCGGCCTGGTTACCGGCGTGAATGGGGTGGTTTTGGGGGATGATACATTTTTCACTCTTCCCTAATTTTTGCTCGACGCTGGACCCACGTCAAGACTTATACCACTAAAATCCACTGGGCTCGAACCAGTTTGCCGGCAGTGGGATACGAACCCACAAACTCTCGTCCTAGAGTTCTCAGCGACTACCGCGTTAACCACGGAGCCACCGATGCCGGTTAGCCATTAGGGAAAATGGGAAACATCAACTTTCTAGTGAGATACAGATAACGGCACAATATAAAGGATGTGTTAACAAAATATTTTGTTGTTGTTGTTGTTGTAGTAGTTGTTGTTTTATTTTAAAATGAAATAGAAAAAATAATCTAATTTTATTCCTGGAGCCCCAGTGCAGTGTAGCGTAACTTCCCTTGTACAATCTCGTGGAGCGATCCTTTTAAAGATGCTTCGGTGATTTGTGAAACTTAACCCCCAAAGCTCAGCTCGATCTCTATTCGCAAATGGACCTCGAAAAACGAATTAACAAGTAATCTATCCGACTTATTAGCTTTATTAAGCCGACAGAAATTAAAAAAGTTCTCGCGTAAGAGGGCAGCTGCCTCGCCGTGTTTTATAAAGAACCCACTGTGTTTCGCGATGGTATCGGTTGGTATTCAGACAGACGAGATGACTGGATTCGATAAATTGCAGAAATAAACTTGACGGCGGCCAACATGTGTTAATTTTACCCGTTGTGGCTTTCTCGAGTCCGACACTTCTTTGGAATCGCGTTAATTTTATTCAGAGTGAGGCATAGTTTGTATTATGTCCAAGAAACAGCTTTAGACCATAGACAATTTACCTTTAGATACGTACAGCTTATCTCCTGCTCAAACAAAAGTTACGTGTTATGGGTGAAAAAATACGTCCGTGCGCATAGCTCGCCGGTCAGCCTGCCTTCTCTCTGGGCACCTTCGGGCATGCGCATAAACCTCGTGTTATCGGCCTGTCCTACTTTATCGACATGCTCAAAATACACTCCAGAACCGGCTCGACCGCCATTTTTGTTGTTGTGTTTTAAGGTTTCTCTGTGGATTCCTTGTAGTTTTCTTAGCTATTGTAGATTGTGGGCGTTTAACATTTACGGATTTCTAGTTTTTGTGTAGTTTAGTGAATTGTGTCTGATTATGAGAAAATTAATTCTGTCAAAGTTGCTGGTTGGTTAATTTTTTGGTTAAAATCTGTACACCCCGACATTAAGCTTTTAATAAATAAAACAATGTTTTGGTATATTTTATTTGCAGCCCTGCAATCTAATTAGGTAGGTACGCCTATTTTTCGGGCAATATATTGCTTCAAAAAGTTTAAAATACACTTTTCTCTATACTTATCTCGATACTTATATTATCTATATGTACAGTGAGGACCTAAAGTCCGTCCCCCCCCCCCTCTAACTTCTAAACCGTTCGGTATATTTTAATGAAATTTTGAACGATAATATTTTAGCAAGTCTTGCACTTTTTGACATACCAATGACAGCTTTAAATGTCAAGATGACAGCTGGGTCCGCTTTTGGAATATTTTTTTAAATGGAACACCCTGTATATTTTTACATTTTTAAATTCCACATAAAATTATAATTATTTTTTATTAAATGCATTATTAGTCTATACTTCATAGTTTCCGAAATATTGACTCTCGAAAAGTGACATTTTTGAACTTTGACAGCTTATAACCTTCTAACAGTACGTCTTAGAGAAAAACGGCTTACATGTCCCTATCTTCAATTTTTATTATCTTCCCAAAAAAATCCACTTCCAGTTAAACCGGAACAACTATATTTCCTGCTTTTGAGTTACATCCGGTTTAACCGGAAGTTGATTTTTTCGGGAAGATAATAAAAATTAAAGATAGGGACATGTAAGCCGTTTTCCTCCAAGACGGACTGTTAGAAGGTTATAAGCTGTCAAAGTTCAAAAATGTCACTTTTCGAGAGTCAATATCTCGGAAACTATGAAGTATTGACTAATAATGCATTTGATAAAAAATAATTATAATTTTATGTGAAATTTAAAAATGTAAAAATATACAGGGTGTTCCATTTAAAAAAATATTCCAAAAGCGGACCCAGCTGTCATCTTAACATTTAAAGCTGTCATTGGTATGTCAAAAAGTGCAAGACTTGCTCAAATATTATCGTTGAAAATTTCATTAAAATATACCTAACGGTTTAGAAGTTAGAGGGGGGGGGGCGGACTTTAGGTCCTCACTGTATAAAAGAAAAAAGTAAATACCTAGGTATGTATTAATCCAAGGGTGAAAGTATTCCACGGGTCAAGTCAAACTCTTGAACAAGAAATTTTGCTGGTAAATGTTTTACACGTACCCAACTTTTTGTCAAATTGTAAAAATCAATACAAATTATATACCAACTAATATTTGACTTGAGGTTAGGCACGCGATAACACCGTAGATTGGTTATTTTGCTGGTTATGTTTGTTTTTATATTAAATTTGATAAGACTAGTTTAATTCACTTGTTCTTGCTCTCTTCCTTTTCGAACTAAAAACACGACGACGAATCATTTTTAAACAAATTTTAAAAACAATTTTCTATCCTTGAAATCTGATAGGTTTGCTACTACTATAAATGCCAGAGATCACGATACCTTTTTCCCAACTTGATCAAAAATTCAAAAGAAATTCCAATTTTTTGGCAAGAATTTAAATTTTAAAGTCCGGACCTGTCTATTTTCCCATTCGTCAAACGATAATGTTGCAGTGCGCATGTCTAATCGTGTGTAGCTTTGTTTACATGCGCGAGGCCATAAAACTGCCACTTTCATGATTATTGTTTGCTTATCTAAAGGTAAATAATTGTCTATATATGCTTTAGACTGGAAAACTCATAGACCTATACCTTTAAACCGGTAGAACGTTAAGTTTTATGTATTTTTGCCACTATCGTGGTTATTATTTACTGCTCTAGAGGTACTATGTCTATGGGAAAACTATACCTACAATAAAAATATATCTACGAAAGCTTGGCGACGATTCAAGTCGACTTAACAATATCTCTGACGTTTTCGTTTAAGGCCGCGTTGTGCGCTCTTTAACTTTTAATCCCACTGACACTTGACACAAAAGCCCATGACAAAAAGGTTATTTCAGTTCTTCCTAAGCCTATTATCTCCACAAAGAAGCGTTTATGTTGGACACCGGGAGATCCGAACAAAAAATGTTATATCGTCGTCATTTCCTGACGTTGTATGAGTTTTGAGGAATGAAGAGGATGAGGATTGAGGGGCTGATGGTGGAGTATGGGAGTTTTTTTGTATAATATTTACATATATACAGTGTGACCAGTAAAGTCTGCATCATATGGGAGTTTTTTTATTAATAACTCTATTCGAAATTTGACTTTGGCATCAAGTTCTGCTTCGATCAGAGAGATAGGGGGGGGGGGGACTGTTGACTACCAGTACTACCAGTTTTCGTATTGACGGAGGTTCGCAATTTTGTCGAAATACTTACCAGTAAAGTCCGCATCATACTTTTGGATTTTTTTTTATTAATAGCTTTATTCAACATTTGACTTTGGCCTCAAGTTTTGCTTCGATCGAGATGAAAATTAAGCAAAAATATTGTAGTCACGTGATTCGCATTATCTGTCAAATTTAAATTTTTTCCAAAAAATAATTTTAAAAGTGGGGTTTTCTGAAAATATCGAAAAAACTTATAAAAAAAATTTTTATGCAGTTTCTAGCACACATGCAAAATTTCAGCTGCATGAGATAATTTTGATTTTTTACCCACCAATAAAATTTATTTTTTACGTAATGAACACTTTACTGATGACACTGTGTTCTAAGATTTCAGACACAAACTACGTTTTCAAAAATACTTATTTTATGAAGTTACCTTATACAGGGTCAAAAACAAATAAACTTTGCATCACATGCGACCAAATTTTAATAGCTCAATCTTGATTTTGTAGAAAAACACACATTTAATATGGCGCTACTTTAAGGAAAATGTATCTAAAATAAAGCATTGTCAAAACTAAGAAGTTTTATGTAGGTTGCGTTGAGTCTTATTTTGCAAAAGTGGTGCAATTTACAAAATATGGGTAAAAAATCAAAACTATCTTATGCAGCTAAAATTTTGCATGTGGGCTAGAAACTGCATTTAAAACCACTTTTTCTAATAACTTTTTTCGATATTTTCGGAAATAACCCCACTTTTGAAAAATTAAAATTTGACAAATAATGCGAATCACGTGACTACTATTTTTTTTGCTTAATTTTCATCCTGATCGAGCAGAACTTGATGCCAGTCATATTTCGAATAAAGTTATTAATAAAAAAAAATCCAATATGATGCGGACTTTACTGGTCACACTGTATGTTTTATAGGATATTTTAAACGTTTACTGTAAAAAGTTCTCACAGCGTACCTATAATATGTAACGTTCATCGGTATAATTGAATAGAACAAATCGTGTTTAACTTTAATAGAATAAGTATTGTACCAATACCCTGTATTTCAGAGGGTATTGATTGTACCCACTTAATTCATTGAAATTAAACCAAAACTACATATTTTTAAAATTTTGTATAGGTATTAATTATTGCATTTAATTCCTATACATTGGAAGGTATCGATTTTCAACTGATGTGGCGTCATGAATGTAATTTGAACACCGTAAATTACGACGTTTAGTCACGGTCTGATACCTCGGACTTTCAGACGATAGCCCATTCTAGTAACAAGCCTCCCGTCCACGAAATGGTTATTTACGACCGCTTCAAAGGCCGCAAAATGTTGGCCGGAATTCGAGATTTAGGAAATATTTTAAAATCGTCTTGGATGGAGATTTTCTCTCTCTCTCTTACCATCGTTATAGTAAATATCATATCAAATATTGTAAAACATGTTGAATAAATGAATAAAATGTCTGTTTCCCATTGCCTGACAGCTGAGAACCCTCATTTAAAATGCAAAACACAAATTTTAGCTTACCGGGTGCACATATTATTTTTCGCCTGAAAGTAAATATTTTTAGTAACAATACAGGTAGTTTAAACACTATATAGATTGGCACACCCCTAATTTTACCTTTCACAATAGGGTCGTAAAATTGTAACAATAGGGCAAGACGATGATTTACAATAAATCTTCGGACAGTGGCGGTCGTTTAGGTTATTTTTTATGAAATATAAGTTCCCTTTGTTTCCTGCCCGTGTTGCAAATAAATTATACATAGTAACAACTTTATCTGATTTAGTTCTAGCCGATACTATACCTACCTCGATACCTACATTAACAAAACAAGGTGATAGTGAAATAGTTTTAAGAGAACAGGTCTGCCAAAAAATTCGACCGTTTTCACCCATTTTTTTTTAATGAAGTCACCTGTCCTCTTAAATTGTAATATTATGGAACGTTCTTATTTTCATTTTTTTTGGTTTCTATAGGTATGTAATTTTTATTTATAATTTATATTTATTCGTATGTGTGCAAAAAATATTTGTATATTTAACTGAATTAATTTTATTTTCTCAATACAAAAACAGTTCATACTTAAAAGAGTTAACAAATTAAAGGTCTAGAAAGGTGTCTTCACTCTCACTAAATTCGAAGGATTCATCTGTGGAGTCAACTAAAATAATAAGTGGGTCTACCGTTTCTTCCATCAGGTTGTCTAAGTCCCACATTTTCTTTCCTCTTTTATTACATGTTTTATAGCTTCTTTCCAATTTTCTTTCGTTATAATGTTTAATGAATACTTCAATAACTCACGTACATCTCTCATTTGAAATGTGGTGTTATTCCTTGCTACATAGCCTGTCATTTATGCCCATATTAACTCAATTGGATTTAATTCACAGTGGTAGGGCGACAGTCTAAGTAAAATGATACCACGATTTTCAGCCATTTCGTCGATTACACATTTTTTAAAACGTGACTTATTTTCTTGCACTATTTTTAAAAGCTCCTTTATTAACATGCCATCTTCAAAGGGTATATTTTTCTTAGACAGCCAATTTATAATAAGTATCTGTTTTTTTTTCAAGAAGTCGTAGGAAGTTTTTCTAAAAGCCTTGAATGGTAGCCATTTTTGTATTATACACACAAGCTTTTGATAACACGTTAAAAATAAAACTAAACTACCTCACTTGAAGTTGAAAATATTCTATACATAAGCCACGTACCTGATGTACCTAAACCTATGCAATAATAGATAATTAATTTAATTACTAAAGTTCAGGTACCTACCTGTTATTGTTACGCTTATGGTTTATTGAGGTTTTACGACTCATGACCCTCAGCTGTGCTATCAGGCTTTAAGAAACAGAATATAGTAATATTTTACATGATATTTATTACTGGTGGCCGTATTTAATTTTTATGACTTTTACAAACTAGTTTTCTGCAAATAACTTTTAATTATTTTATTAGAAAATAGTAAAATTTGGCGTGCAAGTTCATCTTATTAGAAGGATCTTCAAGAAAGTCTAATACAATTTCGATGTAAAATTAATAGAGGATTATGGGGGTATCAAAATGTACATGGGATTTCCCATGACCCAGTCCGGAGGTGCACACCCAGTATAAAGGGATTTTACCCCTTACATAGTTACATTATGTAAAATAATGTAAGTAACTACATTACGTAAAGTTATGTGCGATTGCTCACACGATTACCTTCATAACTTTTATAGATTTTCGTCACGCAAATATGCCGTGGTATTTTTCTTTGTTCGGTACAACGAAGGGGTTGGAATTTTATGGCATGTGACTAAAAATAATTGCACATTGGGGTTGGAAAAAAGCTTTATGTTATTTAATGGAATGGTTCATTGAGCTTTTTAGACAAATTAGTTTTTTAAATTTTCAATTAAGGTTTTGCCTTTATTGCCTTTTAATAAATAAAATGAAACGAAACTTTTTAAATGTTGGTATGTCGTTAACCAGATCCGGATCGGTACAAAGATCTGACTCACTGAGCAGGGTCGCTCCGAAAGTCACAACTCGAATATTATGTCGTTTAGTTCCACTTCTTTTCGGTCGTATATTCAACTCTGGATTCATGTAAAAAGAAACTCACAATTTATACTTTACAGAATAATTATACTTTTAAGATTATTTAACACACTAAAATATACAGTGCGAGAAATATTAAAAACTTGAGTGGTTTAGATGCTATGCGTTGAGAGTGGGCCACAGGGTATAATAGGTTCTCAATAATAGTATACGGTGTCACCAGTAAAGTCCGTATCATATGAGATTTTCTTTTATTAATAGCTTTATTCAAAATTTGACTTTGGCATCAAGTTCTGCTTCGATCGAGATGAAAATTAAGCAAAAAAATAGTAGTCACGTGATTCGCATTAACAGTCAAATTTTAATTTTTTCCCAAAATTAATTCAAAAGTTATTTCTAAAATTATCGAAAAAAGTTATTAGAAAAAGTTTTTTTTAAATGCAGCTTCTAGCCCACGTGCAAAATGTCAGCTGCATAAGATAATTTTGATTTTTTACCCACCACTAAAATTTATTTTCCAGTTAATGAATACTTTACTGATGACACACATGTCTTAATATTAAGGTGTATTACTTTCAGACACAAACGCACGTTTTCATTTATCATTCATATTTTATGAAGTTACCTTATACAGGGTCAAAACCAAATAAACTTTGCATCACATGCGACCAAATTTTAATAGCCCATATTTTGGTTTTGTAGAAAAACACACATTTAATATGGCGCTACTTTAAAGAAAATGTATCTGAAATAAAGCATTGTCAAAACTAAGAAGTTTTATGTAGGTTGCGCTGAGTCTTATTTTGCAAAAGTGGTGCACTTTACAAAATATGGGTAAAAAATCAAAATTATCTTATGCAGCTAAAATTTTGCATGTGGACTAGAAACTGCATTTAAAAAAACTTTTTCTAATAACTTCTTTCGATATTTTCCTCGATATTTTCAGAAATAACGTGACTACTATTTGTTTTGCCTAATTTTCATCTCGATCGAAGGAACTTGATGACAAAGTAAAATTTCGAATAAAACTATTAATAAAAAAAATCCCATATGATGCGGACTTTACTGGCGACACTGTATAATAATAGCGTAATGTTGAGAATCTAATGTAATACACCATATTCTTAAAATAACAATATTTCACACTTTTTACAGTAGATTAAAATTTTTTTAATTAATTCCATTTTTGTATTTTGTAATTATAAACCAACTTGTTAATCGCTCCGTGTGAATCATTCAAAATGTTTCATTTCCAGTTTTTACAATCGTTACGTACATAAACTATGCATCATAAACCTACTAAAAACAGAAATTAACCAGAAGTTTTATTGCCACCAGGGTGCTAACCGTCTTGAAACCAATAAAAAAATTCCTCGAATCATTAAATTCAATATAAGAGCAGGTTGTTTTACTACGACTGAAATTGCTTTTTCGTATAAGCACGTCAGCTACCGTTCTAACTAGAAAATTTTATTACTGTACACAAATTAAAACCTGCAGTTTACTTTCAATGTACCTAGATGAAATTTGGTATTTCAATAGTCATGGGAACGATTTTTGTAAGTTTAATATTTAAAAACTGGTCAATAAATACACAATAATAATATGATGCACTAGCTACCACGTTCATTAGTTTGTTGTCAGTGGCGTAGCCAGCCTTGCGGGGCGGGAGGGTCGAACATAATATATGGGGGCGCTTTATGATTTTTTAAAACCACTATTATTATTATTATTATTATTATTATTATTATTATTATTATTATTATTATTATTATTATTATTATTATTATTATTATTATTATTATTATTATTATTATTATTATTATTATTTTCGACTTTTCACATAAGATCTTTCTTATGGCAAGGTGAGTGTGAAGTTCATTTATTTATTTTTATTTATTTTCATTTATTATTATTATTATTATTATTAAAAATATGGTGTTTGTTTTTCAAAATACATATAATAGAATACCAAATTATTTTCAATTTCAATAAATGTTACAGGGTGTAATTAAAGTAAATTTTTATTTTGCATACGGGCACCAAGCGGCAAGGGGCGCCATGCAAGGGGGCGGGGGGGGGGCAGGCCCCCCTGCCCCCCTGGCCCCCACCTGGCTACGCCACTGTTTGTTATAGACCAGGGTAGATCATTTTTGAAACCAAAAAAATAATAGTAGGATGAAACCCATTGGAAAACGAAGAGAATATACCAAAAATGAAAGGAAAATTAATTTATGGGCGATCCGAGGTCGGGAAGTGGAAGGGGGTGAGAAAAACGTTAAATGGCAAAGTTGTAGGTAATAAAAAGATCTACAACTTTTGTATTTACACTTTTTTCACATAACCTCAAAATTTATGTGAAAAATTCAAATAACCAAGTTTTTGGTCTTTTACTAAAATATTTTTTTTTACGAAATTTGGTGAAACTTACCTTTTTATGTCCCAAACACACTGTAATTTTTTTGATTTTTTTTCACCCAATTTAAACCACAAACTTGGTTATTTGATTTTTCACATAAATTTTGAGGTTATGTGAAAAAAGTGTAAATACAAAAGTTGCAGATCTTTTTATTACCTACAACTTTGCCATTTAACGTTTTTCCATAGAACTTGTAGTTTTGTCGGAAATCGAGATAAATCGTTTTCTACCCTTAAAAACTCACCCCCTTCCACTTCCCGACCTCGGATCGCCCATAAATTATTTTTCCTTTCATTTTTGTTATATTCTCTTCCTTTTCCAATGGGTTTCATCCTACTATTATTTTTTTTCACTTTTTACCATTTTCAAAGGCTTGCCCTGGTCTATTAGTGATATAGCTTCAAATGCAGCCAAATTTCATTAAGTATGCTTGGACGCTGCTACAACTTAGGCCTTCTAATGGGCTAAATGCTGGGAAGCACGTATCTTTGCGAAAGCATCTTATCGGTTAGGCATGAAATTTATAAAGTCAAAACGCAGGTCTACTAAGAGTGATAAGTCCCTTACTTAGTTTCTTTGTTTGTCCACGTCAAGTCACTTAAAGTTGGCCAGCCCTGTTATAGAATATAAAAATACGGAATCCTAAAAATGTCCCAGACATCAGGTGGTAAATAGCCTCATATAAGAATAATAGCACTTCCACATTCACTGTCTCACGTGCCATATTAGTCACGTCTTATGCATAGTCACACCGTCACATTATAAGCGCCTCTGAAACCTAAAAAGCCATTGTAAAAATGTCATTGCCTCTAATCCGACCGTAGCCAATCTTCTACAGTGATGCGTGGTCGAGCGTATGTATGTATTGTTTTCATTGAATTAATATACTCGAAAGCTCAAGTCTTGAAAGCGTTTTTAATGCAAACGGCGCTTTGTCTAATTGGGCATGATTGTTGAATTATTTATTTGGTGGTTAAACGTTGTTGGCGACGATTAGATAATCGGTATACCTAGCATGAGTTTTTTTATTGTACAGTTGTATTTATAAAAAAGGGCGTACAAGAATTAGAATGAGAGGTAGGTTTGGTCATATTTGCGTAAAACCGACTTGTATATGTATACAGGGTGGTCCTTAAGTAATGGGACACAGGGCAGCAGTAAATTATTCACTTCAAAACATAACGATTTAGCGCAATTTTTATAATCCGAAAATTTAATAATAAAAAAGTCGTAAGATTATTAATTAGGAGTGATAAGTCTTATTACACCTAGTGACAACAAGTTATTGCAGTTCAAAAGTAAGAAAAGTGCTGCTCGTAGCGCCCTCTATCCGATAGAAGAAAAATGAGCCCAGATTGTTATTTCCCGCCCCAAAAAACCCCCCTACACCAAATTTTAACCCAATGCTCCAAAAACTTTTGAAAATATCTAGAAAACTCGAAATATTTTTTTTTAACTTTGACACTCAGTATCTGTCTTAATATAAATTTTCGGATTATAAAAATTGCGCTAAATCGTTATGTTTTGAAGTGAATAATTTACTGCTGCTCTGTGTCCCATTACGTAAGGACCACCTTGTATAAATGATTTGATGATATTGGAGGTTATCACACGTCATAGATTATCAAAAATGCAAAGCATTGGCGTCGGTGTAATTAGTTTGGAAAGTGCAGCATGGTGGTAAAGTTTGATAAACTTTGACAGAAGAACATAAAAATGCCTCGTCAGTTGTCTGAAGTTGAAAAGGATGGTCAATCCGTGCTGTAGCGCAATTGTATAATAGAAATAAAAAAAACTATATTGAAAATTAAGCAACGCTGGGAACAAGAAGAATCCTTAAAGAGAAAAATTGGTTCAGGTCGTCCCAAACGTTCCACCCCTGAACAGGATGCTACTTTTTGGGATATTTAAGAAATAATCCATTTGCAACTGCAATGAATGCTGTTATTGATACAGAATTTCTTGCCTCCCAACCTACCACCAGCAGGAGAGTCAAGGAATCTGAACTAAAATGTCGCCTAGCTGCGAAGCGAAAAAAATGTTTCTTACCGAAGAACAGCGACAATCAAGGATTATTTTTGCTTTAAATTATTTATACCGCAATCCTCAATTTTGGAACAGGGTCATTTTTACTGATGAAAAGACGTTCCAGTCGACTTATAACGGACAAATTCATGTGTACCGTCCAAACAATACCAGGTTAGAAGAGCGATATACTAACCCACTCACTTCTAGACATGGGCGTTTCTCTGTAAATGGGACTGATAAGTGTTCATGGACCTGGTGTTTGCTGGCAAATAGAGGGAAGATTTAATGCCGGAAATTACATTAACAGTATAGAAAATATATTGTTACCATCTGCTGAGCAAATATATCCCAATAATACTTTAATATTTCAACAAGATAATTGTCCAGTCCGCACTGCTAATGCTGTGTAACCCACTTGTTTCAAACCCATAATGTGGAATTGCTGCCTTGGGTCGCTTATAGTCCCTATATCAATCCAGTTGAAAATATTTGGGGTATAATCGTAAAAAAAATATATAATCGAAATTTTAGGCCACAAAATTCAGAAGATTTATGGAAAATAATACATGCGTGCTAGAAAGAGCTTCATCCAAATATCGTATCAAATATAATTTAGTCAATTCCGAATAGACTGGCTCAAGTAATAGAAAAACAGGGATATATTATAACCAAATATTGGATTTTATTTATTCTTGTTAAACGTTTTTTGTTTCTATTGTAATTTTTATAAAACTGTTAAGATATAATAATATAAAATAAAAAAAAAATTATTTTTGTTATTCTACTATAACGCCCAACGCCAATGCGTTGCATTTTTAATAACCTTTAACAATGCGATAAGCCGCTGTTACGCAAATATGGTTAAGGTTTCCTCTCATTCTAATTCGTGTAGGTACGCTTTTTTTATGAATACAACTGTATCTTTGGTATTCTCCGATTTGCGTTGAAAAATTCTACCATCTTTGAATGGCTACATATTTCATCCCGTTTTATGGTCGTATAATGACGTCGAAACGTTATCCGGGTCTAAAATAACAAACTAAAAATAAACATAGTTCCCAACTTATTATATTTTGTCACCATATTTTTGACAGGCATTTGGGGTTTGTTTATTAAAGGAAATATTTTTGTTTAGTCTACGTGAACGAGCTTGGAACTGCACGTACATACATAAGAGAGAAATAGAAATGTGAGGCAGTAAATTTGATAGGTATTCTTGGTGTTTATTTCTTATACCTCCCCAATAGTCCAGTAAACAAAAGGTTTTAAAAGGAATTTAGTTAGAAAGTTGCATCATTTACTTTACTTGTGTAAGTATTAATTGGCCAACTTAAAATAGTAGGTATATATTAACGTACACGTCTTATAAAGTATCATTTTATAGCACGCGTCCATGTTAAAAAACGAGCCGCTTACGGCGAGTTTTATAACGGGACAAGTGCTTAAAACTGCTTTATATAACACGTCCGTTATACTATTTTTTCTAATTTGTGTTTTTTTCAATAAAAAACACATATTTAAAAAGAAAATAAATCCTTCAAATTTTGTAAATTTTTATGTCTAAATTTTATGTTGGTAATACTATTTTTTATTATAGTAGCCTCTGGACAACAAAAATTATTTTGCGAACTGTCATTTTTTAATTTATTGACCCATTTTCACCACGAGTTTCCAAAGTTATTTGAGCGATATGAGATTTGAAATTGGACGGAATACGTTGTGTGATCCTTGTACATTCGGTACATATACGGAAATTCGGGCGATTTTGCTACTTTTTTTCGAATTTCAAAAGACGTGATTGTACGTCACGGCATTGCAATTTAGTATAGGGAAGATGGAAAACTCAAATAAAGTTGAAGTTAAAATCGACATTGGAAGGTTATATAGTAGATTGAATTTTGGATAGGATTTGGCAGAAAATGATAGCTTGAAGCATCTACAAAAGATTGATTTACAGATTTATGCGACCAACATACATGACTGTTATCCACACAGAATAAAAAATTAGGTTATCAAGCTATTTTTCCTCTGCGAAAAATGGGTTTTCTCGTAAATCACAAAGGCCGCGCAAGTCAATGAAATAAAACATTTAAATGTTACCAAAATCAAATAAAGAAAAAACGCGTATCGAAATAGCTTCATTACGATACGCAAATGCGTATCGTAATAGATTTGTTATGATACAAAATTAGAATAGTATATTAACGTACACGTTTTATAAAGCATCATTTTATAGCACGCGTCCATGTTAAAAACCGAGCCGCAAATGCGTATCGTAATAGACTTGTTATGATACTAAATTAGAAAAAAAATAATATGTAGGTACCTATAGTAGATTCTGTAACGAGGTTGGAATGAAAATTCGATCCGAGCGGAAGACTCCGAACGCGAGCGTAGCGAGCGTGAGGAACCACGAGTATCGAATTTTCATTCTAACCGAGTAGCAGACTATATTTTCTCCACGACCATCCAGTTTCATATCTGATTCATCCGATTTTTCACTCATTTTTTGACTTGCACTAAAATTTGTCTGAAAATAATTATTACAACGCGGCCATTTTTATCTGACACTGACAAATTCATGGCAATCTATATCGTTTATATCAATTACAGAATATTCATTCCGTATCTTGTTATGGAATGAAAATACACGCAAAACGCATAAGAAGCAAGTGTTTCAGAATAAATATTCCAACTCAAGAGCGAGAATTTTTACATTCTATTATCAAAAATTATTTTGGAATTATTGCATTCAGTAATGGTCGTGGAGAAAATACCTACTCTTTACGTGATTTTTGCGAATCGATAGATACGATTATTTAAAATAAAAAAATTAATATGGATTTAAAATGTTGGGGTTTTCCTTTGTCGGTGATTTATTCATTTGTTTGATCAATGATAACTATCTTTTTGCTATTGCCATAAATTCAATATTTGTTGTGTGTAATTGCTAGATAAAATGCCTGTCGGAAATTATTATAAAGTATCAATAGACGACCTAACAGACACATCACCCACGCTATCAACAAATCGCTACCTTTTTACCAGTAATTGATTATAAAAATTGACTTTTTTACTGTACACCGAGCTGTACACAAAATTGTGTATTTTATATCAACAGAAATTATATGTATTAACATAAACTAGGTTTGGTTCTCTATGGTTTTAAAGACCTACGTTCCTCCACTACATTCTTACTTATATTCCTTATCTATTTTATACACGCAATCATATCCACGACAAAAATGTCGCTTTGACTGAATTCTTTTGTAATATTAAACTGGAAGAGTGATTCCCAGGAACTTAATAATAAATGCACAGTTAGTAGCAGCAGGTACTTCCGATAGTGGAAACTTCATCATTTCCCACAAGAACAACAGGTGTTATAAAGGTTATATTACATTTTCAACTTAATACAACAATAAAATTAACACCTGGAAAATGAGTGACAGGTGATACGTGTAGGAAGTAAGAGAACGCATGATCCGAGTAAAGAGTATAGTCAGTACTGAGAGTAGAATATTTTATACCATTTAAATTGCCTGGTAATAAATTAGTTGTAATAAGTTTCTAATCTAATAAAAAGTAAGTATTAATTTAACAAAATACTCTATTAAATGAAATACCTACGTAGATATTATCTGGAATTCCTATAGTGGTTTTATCGTAATCAAAGCCTTGTTGCCAATGTTCCAATAGGCTGCCTTTATTCTGTCATGCTTTGTTTAAAATGATATTAACAGGGTCCATAAAAGGGTTATTCCTCCCCCCCCCCCCCTTACACGTTAACCCGCGAAAGCATTACGTCACTAAATCGTCACCTTCTTAGAGTTATACTGTGGTATGTGCAACCAAGTTTTGAGAAAAAGCGTTATGAAAAATTGGCTTTTTGTTACAGTGCTATGGACAGACCTACACTTAAGAAAATTTGTACTTAGTTAGTTTCATTATAATTATTACGGTTTTTTAGAAAAAATATACACATATACATTGTTTTTTCTATATTTTAGGCACTAGAAAAAACACATACAATTATGTTACTTTATTTTTTTATTAATTATGAAAACATACAACTCTGTAACGTTACAAAAAAACAAAATAACTGCAAATAAGAATATAATCCAGAACTAGAGAAATAAATATGTTAGGCATTATCATTTTTGGGAAGCATAGCCATATAGTATGCCTTATCCACCTTAGGAATCCACTAGCACACTAACTCAACGACCCAACCAAATAAAAACAAAGTTGTATGTGTATTATTTGTGACCATAGGAATAATATATAAAATTACAAAGGTGTATGTGACACATATACAACTATGAGACTCTAAAAATCGCAATTCACGTTGATACAACAATGTATTTATGGTTGCCAATGACATATGGTGTAACATACAACATTGTAATTCTCTGGAAGGCAAGTTTGAGGTACATACAACTTATTAACACCAAAAAGTCAATTTCAGAAAAACTGCGACATACAACAGTATAACTCTAAGGTGACGAAATGTAAAAATTTTTTAGATGTAATTTCAAAAATGCAAGCCCATAGTTGGAATACCCCCCCCCCCCCCCCCCCCCCCCCGGGTGATGTCCCTACTTATCTACTTACTTATAGATAGATAGCTTATTTAAAAAAATAAATAAATGCTGTAATAGATCTGTCCTCGGATCTGTCATATTCAAATAGCCATTAAATTACTATGGAAAATAATCCGTGCGAATCATATACCTCTCAGTTGTGAATGAAACTTTTTAAAAGCAAAGCTTAAGTTGTTTTTTACTGAAAATGGTTTATTTTATGTAAAAATAATGCGTTAAAAATGTCTGTTAGAATTAAGAAATATTTCATATTTCATTTAATAAAGTAATCTTTAATATTTACAAAAAACAATTTCACAAACATCTCAATGAATATGTTCAATCAAACAAAGAATGTTATTAAAACCTACCTTTTCCAGTTGCGTATTCCTAATACATAATAAGTTGGTGTATTATGTATATCACCTCACTGCGTTTATCCAAAAATACTAGAAGCGTATATACATAAAAGTATCTTCTCAAAACCCTCTGTTTCACACGAACATATTATTAAGTTCTGTATATTGTCCAGTTTCATTAATAAAATCTGATACCGAGATAAATAAAAGGTATCATCGCGTACGATCGTAATCACTCGACAAACTGTTGATAACCCACTTTCTACGAACCACGAGCTCCCGCTTCTACGATTATACTGATCCGTCCGTAGTTCTTCTCCAGATTCGTGGCCAATGAAATCGTGTTGTTGCCCCACTTCTGGCGAATTTTGGCTGTTATATCGGCGCGAGGAAGCACCGCCAGAAATCCTCTCATAATCGGCAAGAGATGCTGTAGGTACAGGAGCTATTTTGGACATTCGAGGCAGTGTGTTTCAAATACAGGAAAGTAAAATTGAACGTATAACGTATATACGGAGAATGTACAAAATGTATGTGTATATACACTGATTATTATTGTACATAGAAATATGCGTAATACGGTGCGCGAGTCTGGGCCCATCTTTTCATTTTTGCTACGAGAGAACACAAAATTCACGTTTTCTTTCTTTCGTCGGAAAAAACTTATTAGAAATAGCTATTTACCTAACAAGTGCGGAAAATGAATTTTTCCGCACGAGTCTGCCGAGTGTAGGGAAAACATTTTTCGCACGTGTCAGGTACAATAGTTTTCCTACAGACGTGTGGAAATAAGTATCACATATTTCAAAGAAATTTAATAATTTTTCATTAACTATCACATACATATTATGTAACAGTAACTAGTTCTGAGAAAAAAGTAATAACTACAAGTTATAATTGATATACTATTGATTTTGACATAATCGTGCCGAAAAATTTTTCCGCACTAGTGTGGAAAAACCAATTTTCCGCACGGATTTTTGACATAATCGTGCCGAAAATTTTTTCCGCACTAGTGTGGAAAACCCAATTTTCCGCACGGATATCAGTGCGGAATTGATTTTTCCACAGTAGTGCGGAAAAATTTTTCGGCACGATTATGTCAAAATCAATAATTAATATATCAAATATAACTTGTAGTTATTACTTTCTTTCTCAGAATTAGTTACTATAATATGTATGTGATAATGTGATTGTTATAGTTAATTAAAAATTATTAAATTTCTTTGAAATATGTGTTACTTATTTCCACACGTCTGTAGAAAAACTATTGTACCTGACACGTGCGGAAAAAATCATTTTCCGCACTTGTTAGGTAAATAGCTATTTTAAATGCAGTTTCTAGCCCACGTGCAAAATATCAGCTGCATAAGATAATTTAGATTTTTTACCCATATTTTGTAAATTGCACCACTGTTGCAAAATACCTTAGACTCAACGCAACCTACATATTACATAAAACTTCTTAGTTTTGACAATGCTTTATTTCTGATACATTTTCTTGAAAGTAGCGCCATAATAAATGTGTGTTTTTCTACAAAATCAAAATTGGGCTATTAAAATTTGGTCGCATGTGATGCAAAGTTTATTTGTTTTTGACCCTGTATAGGTAAGGTAACTTCATAAAATAAGTATTATTAAAAACGTAGTTTGTGTCCGAAAGTGATACACTTTAATATTAAGACAAAAAAGAACACAGTGTCATCAGTATAAAGTGTTCATTAAGTGGAAAATAAATTTTAGTGGTGGGTAAAAAATCAAAATTATCTTATGCAGCTGGAATTTTGCAGGTGGGCTAGAAACGGCACTAAAAAAAAGTTTTTCTAATAACTTTTTTCGATATTTTCAGAATAACCCCACTTTTAATTTATTTTTTCGAAAAAATTAAAATTTGACAGATAATGCGAATCACGTGACTACTATTTTTTTTGCTTAATTTTCATCTCGATCGAAGCAGAACTTGATGCCAAAGTCAAATTTCGAATAAAGTTATTAATAAAAAAAAAATCCTTTATGATGCGGACTGTACTGGTCACACTGTACGAGTATTTAAAATCCCATATATCTTAAATAAGCATTGAAGTTAACAAAAATGGCAGCATTATCACTCTGTGATGAAATTCAGTATTTTTTGTGTATACCTACTACATTATTTACGATACGTACGACCATGTAATTAAAAACATACCAACAATCCAACAAGGGGACAAGGGACAGAGAGGACCCCAAAGGGGAGCCAAAAGGGTTGTAAACTAACCCCATTGGGGTGATGACCGGTTAATATCCGGATTTTGACGTGAGGATACCGGAAGTGACGTCCGCGAATCGGAAGAAAGTTATGTTGGCGCCTTGGATCGTATATATATACGTATATCCATGACAGGGGGTTTTAGGGAATATCTATCAGGCTGCTCCGAGTGTTCACGGATGAAATGCAGTATATACGGAGCTTAAAAAGTACCTATCTCTATTGTATATAAGTATATTTCTGCTGGCGCAACATAGCAAATACCATGCTAAACGCCTGCATGGTCGCCACCTTAAATTTTGCCAGCACATGCATCACCCTGTATACCGGATGTTTCTCAAAAGACGTTCACCCCTATAACTTTTTTATATTGATAGATATTAAAATGAAATTTTGAGATTATGCATAGTATGCATTTATTGACATTATTTTCAATTTGTTAGCACTTCCGGTTTGACCGGAAGTGACCTTGACTTTGATATTTTAAATGGGACATCTTGTATATTTTTACTTATTGGGATTCAGCATAGCATTATGAGTGAAATGACACCTTACTTGTCATTTTTTGACGTGTTATAACATGTTTATGTTAATTTTTTATTTTCAATCTAGAGTGCTACAAATTAATTAAATCTGTTAATTTATAGTCAAGTAGAATATGAAAATTAAAATTATGTCATAATAATTGACTTTCTAAGTTTCACAAACGGTTAAAAAATGAAATTTTGTTTTCTTGACGTTTACTCCATTTTTCCAAATGGAACGATGGTGGCTCACTAGGATATTTAAAACGAGCATTTTTTTTCAACAATTTGATACCATACACTCTTATGCTATTTTAAAATTGACATTAAAAATTTTGCCTTAAGGTGGAATTATCAACGTCATTCAATTTATTGCCAACCTATAACCTATTTGGCCTTGTTTTTCTTAGTTCATTCTTTTATTGACTAAGATTTAAATAAAATCAATATCGTCTGCACATTATTTAGGTAATATCTGATATATTACAAAAATATCAATTTATTTCATTGCTTATTTTGGGAGAATTGTGTAGTAAAAGAACAATGACATAATAATGTAAAAAAAATCTTAACAGATATTTTTCGATATACAATTCTCCTTAAATAACTTATGAAATTCCTTGATATTTATTTAAGATGTTAATTATTACCTATAGAATATAAAGCCGATATTGATTTTATTTAAATTTTGTGTAAAAGTTAGAAAAAATAAATAAATCTACGCGAAATAGATTATAGGTTGGCAAGCATGTTGATACTCCCACCTTAAATCCCAATCGCAAATTTAAAAGCGTTCATTTCACTCATAATGTTATGGCGAATCCCAATAAGTAAAAATATACAAGATGTCCCATTTAAAATATCAACGTCAAGGTCACTTCCGGTCAAACCGGAAGTGCTAACAAATTGAAAATTATGCCAATAAATGCAGACTCATCTCTCATGCATAATTTCAAAACTTCATTTCAATATCTATAAATATAAAAAAGTTATAGGGGTGAACGTCTTTTGAGAAACACTCGTATAATATACAAGATTTAAATAAACAAATGTATATTTATATTTCACAACCGATTTATAGGTTTACTTTACTACCCTTTATAGAACGTGTATAGAACACACACCAGCGGATAGATAGAACATATTAGTTTTTATAAGACCCTTTCTTGTTTGACTACAGGTATTATATTACTTTGTGCTGAGGGACAAAGTACCTAATACTTATGGGTATGATTAAATAGTTTGGTGTGTAGGCAGGTTGGGAGGGCCGGCCATGGCACTGTGGTACCGGTAGTATATGCGGTAAGCTACTGTATTTAGTGGATAATTGTTTTAATAGTGAGAAAACTGCGGCAGAGGATATATCTTTCAACAGATAACGAGTGTCAATAGGTGCATTGTTTTACGAATGAAATGATTCGTCTATTTTTTGGTTGATCGTGATCGTCGCGTCGTTAGAAAGCGCCGCCGTTTATTACTGAAAATTTGACACCCTGTATCTGTGAAACCAGCCAGTCGGCGAGTGAAACGCTCAGGTGTCAAAAAGGTCTCGGTTTTTGAATTCATTGAGATGATCGTGTTAAGCGACGGCTGAACATTAATCTCGTCAAGTTTATTCTGCCTTTGGACCATAATAATAATAATAATTGTGGGTAGATAATGTATGTCAGGTTTTAAGTGTTAGTTCTCATGTAAGGGTGAAAGGCTTGCTGTGTCCGTTTTAGGGCATACGGCTACAGGGTGGGACGATTTATTTAGTGTAGTAATTTCACGTTTATATACCAATGTCAGTGTAACGTATATAAACATATTCTTCAACGTATTATACAGGGTGTCCGCAAATGATAAGTAATAAATTTAGGGGATAATTGTAGACAGAAAATAAATGCTATCTCTTTCTATAACATTTTTTAGAAAATTGATTATTAACGGAATTACAGGGTGATAAAGTTACATTTCTTTTGCAGTTTTTTGCAATACCTTTTGCCGCGCTTATAATATATTGACGAAATCTCGTAGATGGGGCTTTTTCGGGATGAGGAATACAAATTTGCCAACCGTTTTTTCCCATTTTATAGAGGGCGTCACATAGGAGCCCATATTTTAATTTGAATGGTCCCAACTTTTTTGTCCTGCACTGTATGCGCATTTTGACTGAATATTTTTATTCTCCTAACCTTTTGACATAAAAAAGGTATACTGCTTTTGTTTCGATAAATCTATCCGTTTTCGAGAAAAACGCTAAAATAACATTGCTTGCATGTGATTAATACGAAATAATTTTAATTTATTAATTTTTTTTTTATTTTTTCAAGAAGAATTAATTTATGCATTGAAGAGGAAGGACTTCACTTTGAACCTTTCATTTGAATGTTTAATTTATTGTTCTAGTAAGTTAGGTATTTTAAAACTGCAAATTAAATTTAACTTTAACACCCTGTAACTTTGGAATAATCAATTTTCGAACAAATGTTATAGGAAGAGATAGCATTTATTTTCGGCCTAGAATTTCCCTAAATTTGTTGCTCATCATTTACGGACACCCTGTATAGATTAAACCAAAAATAAATCTTCCCACCGCGGCACCGGCTCGAACAAAATTTCAGGCAAAAAGTACATTAATTGATGTATAATAATGTTTAATTCATTACGTTTGCCAGAACGGACGCTTCTGTAACATTGGGAAATTAATCATTACAAGTGCTATTAATTTTTCTATCTGGCGTCGTTGAAAATCAAGCCCAGTGTTGCCAATATCGATGAATAGTGACCAACGATAACAAAGCAAGATATGTAGGTATCCGTCGACCCATCAAGTCACAGTCATCTTTATCATAACAAGCCGACAAGACGTCAAACGCAAAGATCCACCAGGTGTCTCGCGTTAAACGTTTATTTCTATTTCACGTTCATAATAAGCTCATTACGATACGCATTTGCGTATCGTAATGAAGCTGTTTCGATACGCGTTTTTTCTTTATTTGATGTTGGTAACATTTAAATGTTTTATTTCATTGACTTGCGCGGCCTTTGTGATTTACGAGAAAACCCATTTTTCGCAGAGGAAAAATAGCTTGATAACCTACTTTTTTATTCTGTGTGGATAACAATAATGTATGTTGGTTGCATAAATCTATAAATCAATCTTTTGTAGATGCTTCAAGCTATCATTTTCTGCCAAATCCTATCCAAAATTCAATCCACTATCCTTCCAATGTCGATTTTAACTTCAACTTTATTTGAATTTTCCATCTTCCCTATACTAAATTGCAATGCCGTGACGTAAAATCACGTCTTTTGAAATTCGAAAAAAAGTAGCAAAATCGCCCGAATTTCCGAACGCTCTGTATATGTACCGAATGTACAAGGATCACACAACGTATTCCGTCCAATTTCAAATCTCATATCGCTAAAATAACTTTAGAATCTCGTGGTGAAAATGGGTCAATAAATCAAAAAATTACAGTTTGCGAAATAATTTTTGTTGTCCAGAGGCTACTATGATAAAAAATAGTATTACCAACATAAAATTTAGACATAAAAATTTACGAAATTTGAAGGATTTATTTTCTTTTAAAAATGTATTTTTCTTGATTATAAAAGGTGAAATAGAAAAAAATGTATAAAGCACATGTTTCATAAGGCGTTTTAGCGCACGCGTCTATTTTAAAAAACGAGCCACAAAGTGCCTTCTTATGAAACGTGTACTTTAATATACTATTACGTGTTTGTGTTGGGAAATCTACAAATTCGCTCAATATTTTCATCCCAATTTGGCAACAGTGCTCCGACATAAACTCGCTTATATTCATAAAATAAGAAAGCCGAAAAAGATGATTAATTACCTCTAGTTTCGGGAAGTGAATTTTAAAATATTGCCAAGACGGGGGGGAATGGGGAATTCTGATTTAATTTGATGGGGCTATTTTTTTAAATTTCGCGAATAAGGGTGGAAAAATAAAAGACAGATGTTTACAAACTTGAGAAGGTATACCGGGTGTCCCACTAAGAAATAGCTCTCGGCCGTATCTCAGAAAGGGTTAGTCGTATGGCGTGCGGAAAAAAATTTTTGTGGTAAAAGTGGCCATGAGAAATTGCTGGAAATTATTTTTAAGTTCCTCATTTCGCCACAAGAGGGCACAATTAACATTTTTTTTTAATTCTAAATTTCTTCGAAAATTCCCATATTAAGGTATAACTCTGATTACATCATCGAAAAGCTTGGACAATTCTGCATCATTTTGGTTTAAGGCTCGTTGGCGTACCGACCTTGATAAGAGTGGATTGAATGTGTAAACACTAAAATCGCTGTAAGTTCTAAACGACTTATCCGATTTTACTAAATTTAAGCTTGTTTGGAAGTACCTTCAATTGTCGTATCCAATGGTACACGATAGTTTCTAATAAAATTGCTAGAGGGCGCTATTTGTATTAATAATTATTACTTTGGCGATAACTCTGAAACAAACAAGGATATCGAACAGCGGTCTTCACATTTTTTTCTTGCAAATTTCATCTACTTTCCTATTATGATGTCATAGTTATACCGTATGATTTGAATTTTCGGCATAAAATCGAAAAAACTGTTATTATTACAAATTGCGTCCTCTAGCAATTTTATTAAACACTATCGTGTACTGTTGGATACGGCGATTGAAGATACTTACATTTCCCTTCCAAACAAGCTTAAATTTAGTAAAATCGGATAAGTCGCTTAGAAGTTACAGCGATTTTAATGTTTACACATTCAATAGCTTCCCCCACTCTTATCAAGGTCGGTACGCCAATGAGCCTTAAACCAAAATGATGCAGAATTATCTATTCTTTCTAATGATGTAACTAGAAGTTTACCATAATATCAGAATTTTCGGAGAAATTTAGATTTAAAAAAAAAATTTTAATTGTGCCCTATTGCGGCGAAATGAGGAACTTAAAAATAATTTCCAGCAATTTCTCATGGCCACTTTTACTAAAAAAAATGTTTTCCGCAAACCATACGACAAACCCTTTCCGAGATACGGCCGAGAGCTATTCTTAGTGGGACACCCGGTATACCGGGTGTCCACGGAAGGTGGCTCGACCCTCTAACTTTTTTGTTTTTCAAGATAATGAAATAAAATTTGGGGGATTTGTATACGACATAAAACTGCATTATTTGACAGGTGACTCAACATTATGGAACTTCCGGTTTAACCGGAAGTGACATAAACTTTCGATTTTTAAATGGGACACCTGGTATATTTTTACTTTTTTTGACTCCATATGACATTCTAAATACAACGATATGTCACTTGTCACTTTTTGTCACCAAGAAATTATTTTTTTTCAAAATTTATTGTTTTATCTAGAGGGCTATGAATACCTTAAAATCACTTATTTCAGTTCCCTAATCTTGGGAAAAATACAATTTTACTATTTTTGATCCAATGCTATGTGCTATGAAAAATTTAATTTTTAAAGTTGTATAACTCATTTTTTTTAAATGGCAACATGGTGGCTCGTCGGATTAAGAAAAAAGAGGATTTTATTACGATTATTTTGATACCATGCACTATTAGGTTTTAGAAAAGCTGCCATTAAAAAACTTTAAAAAGTTAACTTAGAACTTTCCTAAAATGAAACAGCTTTTGAGAATAAATTTAGATTTAAATGCATCAAGTAGCCTGTGACCAGCAAAACTGATAAAACAAAATCATGCCTTGAAGAAAATTAAAATGTCAACAGCTTCTGCCAAAGTAAATTAGTTTGTTGTTTAAAAAACATGGAAAATAATAGTTTTACAAGGAGTAAAAAAGTTGATATGTTATTAGTGTTTGGAGTATGTAGAAATAATTCAACCGATGCTGCACGACTTTACGCATAAAGATATTTTAATTGGCATCATCTAACCCGGCTATTAGGTACCCAAAACTGGTTCCGAAAATGCGAAATGAGCCTGACAATAATAACATACCAACTTTTTCACTTCTTGTAAAACTATTATTTTCCATGTTTTTTAAACAACAAACTAATTTACTTTGGCAGAAGCTGCTGGCATTTCAATTTTCTTCAAGGCATGATTTTGTTTTATCAATTTTGCTGGTCACAGGCTTCTTGATGCATTTAAATCTAAATTTATTCTTAAAAGATGCTTCATTTTAGGAAAGTTCCAAGTTAACTTTTTAAAGTTTTTTAATGGCAGCTTTTCTAAAACCTAATAGTGCATGGTATCAAAATAATCGTAATAAAATCCTCTTTTTTCTTAACCCGACGGGCCACCATGTTGCCATTTAAAAAAAATGAGTTATACAACTTTTAAAATTAAATTTTTCATAGCACATAGCATTGGATCAAAAATAGTAAAATTGTATTTTTCCCAAGATTAGAGAACTGAAATAAGTGATTTTAAGGTATTCATAGCCCTCTAGATAAAACAATAAATTTGGAAAAAAAATATTTTCTTGGTGACAAAAAGTGACAAGTGACACATCGTTGTATTTAGAATGTCATATAGAGTCAAAAAAAGTAAAAATATACCAGGTCTCCCATTTAAAAATCGAAAGTTTATGTCACTTCCGGTTAAACCGGAAGTTCCATAATGTTGAGTCACCTGTCAAAAAATGCAGTTTTATGTCGTATACAAATCCCCCAAATTTTATTTCATTATCTTGAAAAACAAAAAAGTTATAGGGGCGAGCCACCTTCCGTGGACACCCGGTATAGAGGTCCGTGAGGTGCGCCCAAAAAAAAGATATTTTCAAGGGAACAAGTTTTAATAAAAACGACAATTCGTCGATATCAATGGGCATTAAGGCCAAATACGAAATCCAAAGTCTCGCGACGGCATCTGTTGTGACAGTAACTTAAATTTCTTGAACAAACTTCGAAATAATATCCGGCAGAGCGAACATAATGCGACCTTTCCAGAGTTTTGTTTTAAATTTCGGAAATGTGCCATCAGGTTTCAGTTGCAGATATGATACGGCATAGTATACGAGGAAAATGTTTCTGTATAATACCATATACCGTGTACCGTACGCGTACCATATATAGTGTTTCTTAGGTCAATTTAATGACATTAAACTGTGGGAATTTCCTAACCATAGGCGTTCCACACAAATAATTAATATGCGTATACACACTTATAAGTTTGTTTTACATTAGGTGTTAGTACATACTACACTTTATAAACCCACTGTATATATAATAATATTATATTAAAATAATAAATATAAGGTAACTTAAAAATTCTATATACAAAACTAAAATCAGAAAAATAAACCTGACACGGCACCACGACACTGCTCAGAAAATGTTTTAATTTTTTTACCAGAACTTCATTCTCGTCAACCAGACTCCGGCCCGTTCATCAAGGCATAACCACGTATATTTTATCTCCGTCTCTTCCACGCCATCGGCGGTCACTGGCCTATCTCTGTCTGGCAGAATCGATCGTCAGACGGGCCGGGTACCGGTCAGTGTTGCCAGACGTGAAGTAGTAAAATATCGTACGATCATGTGATTTTAATCGTACATTATCGTACAGAGTATCGTACAGAAATATTTTGTATCGTACTTACAAAATATTTAAATATTATCATTAAAAAAAAAACATATATTGATTAAAATATTATATATTATTAACAAAATAGACATTTTAAAAACTAGACTACACCTTCTTCGATTGTTTGTTCGAAGACAATATCTGATACTTCTTCATCTAATAAGCCTTCATGTGAAGAATCTTTTTTAGCTTCATATAAATGAAATGACGTCATTCTGTCAAGCATCTCTTTGGTCGGTTTAAAATCAACGCAACCGTTTTGTAAATTTATATGTTGAGACGATAGCAAAATTGCATTTATTGATTTTGTTTGAAGCTTATTTCTGATTTTTGTTTTTATTAAATTAACTTTTGAAAATACACGTTCACAACTGGCGCTTAAATGGGGAAGCGTAAGAACGTCTAAAGCAAAGTTACTTAGGTCGAAAAATAATTTTTCGCCAGCATATCCAGTTATTTTTGAATTCGATGTTTAACTGGTCTAGAACTCTCGCCTCTTTTTCTTTTTTTATATTCGGGCGTACAAGCTCGTTTGTTTTCACCATCACTCTCTGAACTTGACATAATGCGTAATTTTTTTTGTTAAGTAGGTAATAAAATTAAATAATACTGTTAATAACGAGAACTGATGGTAACGTAGTACTAGTAGCGCGTAACACACCATACCATACGCAATTCAATTGGTCAAATCGTCTTGCACGTGGCTCTGGGATTACCCTAGCAAACGACCGTGAACGACGAACGAAAGAATTGTGGGTTGCGGATTTTTCGATTTCCCCTATTAAAACGATAGAATTGTGGGTTGCGGAGTTTTCGGCTTATATTTTTGGTTTTTTTTTTATCACTAAGTTGACCTTAGACAGTGTTCATCATCGAATTTTCTTAAAACAATATATTTTGTGTAAATTATCGTACAATTACGTATTATCGTACACTTGATATCGTACATCGTACCTAACGTAAAATTATC
Source organism: Polydrusus pterygomalis (assembly GCA_963969555.1). NCBI lineage: Eukaryota > Metazoa > Arthropoda > Insecta > Coleoptera > Curculionidae > Polydrusus > Polydrusus pterygomalis. Next base: position 877,354 of record OZ018382.1, on the reverse strand, counting down.
GTATAAATACGATAATTATCGTACATCTGGCAACACTGGTACCGGTTCAGCTTATACCCTGGCGCTTGCAATCGTAACAAATTACATGCTGTTGCCAATTCTACAAAATTTTCGGATTTGTAAGCACAGGGTAAGTATATACGAGAAACAAGGGTTTGTTAATTAGTTGTTTTTAAACACTGAAAACACTTTTTGTCTTGATTTCAGTTATATTGTTTCTTAAGGACTAAAGAATGTATTATTATAACAATGAATGGCTTGTTATTTTTTTCTGTCACACTCAAAACTCCTCGGTTTAAAGTATATTTGCAAACTAGCTTTCAAAGAAAGTTACTGACTAACAATTGAATACTGATATAAATCTTTAATAAAAAAACTTAAAGAATTGAAGAAGAAAGATCTGACAACCCTGGTTGTGCGGTCGGTCTCTTTGAGACTGTTTACCGCCGTATGAAATGATTGGAATGTCCTCAAACTGAGATTGGATAAATAATACTATACAGGGTGATTCACGGTGGATGGAACGTTAGACGTTTCTGACGAACCAGGAAAGGAATCGTTCTAAAAATTTGGTCGCGTACATAAACGGACATGCTCTACCAACCTAAAATATTTTTAACAATACAGTGTTACCGCTTCCACACAAAAATAATAGTAACTTCGATTTTTTAAATGCAACACCATATATTTTATTTTATTTTCGAAACCCCCATTACTTTCCTAACAATTTTTATTAACTCTACTCTATACTTATCTCTTACCGTTTCTAAAATATAAATTTTTTTTGTCCGAAAACGTCACTTTTAAAAATGCTGATAATTTTGAACTCTAAAACACTGAAACCCTGAAATTTGGTAAATAGTTAACTAATGCCATAGGGCTCTTTGCCCTAGTCCCAAATCTTAGTTGCAATATACAGGGTGGTTGAAAACTACACTTATTTTGGTAACTTGAAAAAGTGACCATAAGTCCTTTTTTTTTAATGTAACACCCTGTATATTATTAGGGATTTGAAAAGCTGCTAAAATTTCACTTAATTGTTGTAATCATACCTGTACCTAACTAACTAGTTTAACGATTTTTTTGACGTATTAAGCATAATTTGTAAAATTTTCTATACAGTTCAATTTTTGTTCGGTTATTAGTAAGTTAGCCATGACAAAAACTGATGATAATAAGGAAGGTAAATGGGGTTTCGAAAATAAAATAAAATACATATATGGTGTTGCATTTAAAAAATCGAAGTTACTATTATTTTTGTGTTGAAGCGGCAACACTGTATTGTTAAAAATATTTTAGGTTGGTAGAGCATGTCCGTTTATGTACGTGACCAAATTTTCAGAACGATTCCTTTACTGGTTCGTCAGAAATGTCTAACGTTCCATCCACCGCGAATCACCCTGTATACCTACTGTTTTAAAATATCATTTCAACTTTTTTCTAGGGAAACAATTAGTTTCCCGTCAGTTTTAATAACACGACATGTCTTATGGGGATTTTGATTTTCAAACCCAAAAATAAACGCCCTTCTTCTTAATGTCGCATTATTACAAATCTAAATAGCGTTTCTCGTTACACCAACACAATATACACGTAAAAGTCCACTTTACATAGACGGCACGTTCTTTAAACTGTCCTATTCTCTTATCGACTTTACCACCGTGCAAAATTTCATCCTTATCGTACTCGGTATCGCGAACTCGATATACCCTCAAAACAAATTGACTATTTCTCGCACCTTTCAGATCCCGCGGGCGCCGTTGCAGAAAATAATGTCGCGAGAAAATGGCCCTGTTGCATATTTGTCACCCAGTTTACGGCCTCTTTTAAAATATACTGCAAATTGATTTCTAAAACACCCTCTTGTACTGCCGACTGCCGTAGTATACCTATTTTACATTTGCAGGTGTAAATGCGGGCTTATTTTGTAGATTGAAACATATAGTACGTGAAAATACGAGTAGGTATACAGGGTGTTTTTTTAAGGTCGACGAGCGGCCATATCTCGGAAACTACTGGGCATAGAAACTCAGGAAAAGAAAAATGACAATTAAAGTGGCCATGAGAAAATTCTGGAAATAATTTTTAAGTTCCGCATTTTGCCGCAAGAGGGCGTAATTGAAAAGTAAATTTTAAAATTTTACATAACTCCGAAAATTCCACATTAAGGTATATGTTTGATAACGCCATTTTAAAGCTTGGACAATTATGCATCATTTTGGTCTTATGCTCATTGGCGTACCGACTTTAATAAGAGTGGGGGAAGCTGTTGAAAGTGTAATCATTTAAATCGCTGTAACTTATAAACGACTTATCCGATTTTAGCAAACTAAAGACTGTTTGGAAGAGAAATGTATGCACTTTCACCAATCGTATTTAGTTGTCCATAATAGTTCTAAAAAAAAATGCTAGAGGGCCCAATTTGCAGTAACAATACATTTTTTGATTTTACTCCGAAAAAATAAATCATACGGTATAATTATGATACCATAATCGAAAATTGGATGAAATTTGCAAGAAAAGATGTGAAGAGCGCAGTTCGATATCTTTGTTCATTTCAGAGTTATTGCCAAAACAAAAATTTTTACTACAAATTGCGCCCTCTAGCAATTTTATTAGAAACTATCTTGTACCATTGGATACGACAATTGAAGATACTTACCTTTTTCTTCCAAGCAAGCTTAAATTTAGTAAAATCGGTTAAGTCGTTGAGAAGTTACAGCGATTTTAATGTTTACACTTTCGCTTGATAAGAGTGGGAGAAGCTATTGAAAGTGTAAACATTAAAATCGCTGTAACTTCTAAACGACTTATTCGATTTTACTAAATTTAAGCTTGTTTGGAAGTACCTTCAATTATTATATCTAATGGTACACGATAGTTTCTAACAAAATTGTTAGAGGGCGCAATTCGTATTAAAATTTATTTTATTGGCGATAACGCTGAAACGAACGGAGATATCGAGCTGCGGTTTTAATATTTTTTCTAGCAAATTTCATCTACTTTTCGATTATGGTATCATAATTATACCGTATGATTTATTTTTTCGGAGTAAAATCAAAAAATGTATTGTTATTGCAAATTGCGCCCTCTAGCATTTTTTTTGAGAACTATTATGGACAACTAAATACGATTGGTGAAAGTTCATAAATTTCTCTTCCAAACAGCGCTTAAAATCCAAGAATACAGCTATAACATTTTCCTCTTGATCAATGGTTCTCTTCTACGTTTCAATCACACATTGTAGAGTACCCTGTTCGAAAACCAGCTTGAACGGAAACTGAAATTTTGTTGGCGTCAATGAATTCTAATAACTGTTCATATACGACTTCTCCTAATAATTTCTCAACGTGCCATAAAACATTTACTGGCCTCATCTCATCCCATCTTTTAGTGTTTTTTTGCTTTTGGCATTGGTTTAATGTAAGAACATTTTAATTCTTCAGGCATATTTCCATATTTTAAACAAGAATTTATTAAATTTAATAATGGGTAACCAATGCTGCCAAATGTATATTTTAACACTATTTTAGTCAATATTTCTCCAAGTTGTTATGTGAATTTAATTTTGAACTTGCTAGTTTTTTATTTAATGTTATTTCATTGAATTCTTCCAAAAAATTATTACTTCTATTAACTATTTGGCATTTCCTGAATTTATTGACTGAACAATTTCTTTAATGCTATGAATATAATAAGAATTTACTTTTTCAGCAATAATAAATGGTTCCGAGGTTCCGTTTCTTTTTTATTTTCAGAAATTATTTTTGTGTCTATGAAAAAACACCAATTAAGCTGTTCGATACGAGGACGGATCTAAACGTTCCGGAATCTTTTCATCACAGCCCCGTAAATCGTTTAAAGTCATTATATTACAGGCTTTAGTGGCGGGCATTCTTTACACTCAAGAAAATCCAATGACTTAACCTAAAGCAACAGAAAGCCCGTCACAATAACTCCGGTCCATTTCCTGATTTCCTGATTTATCCCACGGCAGTTTCTATTGAAAGGGATCGAGCACATCTGAAGATTTATACAATAAAATGTCTTATTTATGCCCACGGTTGTATAACTACAATAGGTTTCGAACGAAAATACAAAATAATACTTCGCGAAGCCCGGCTTGCTCTCGACTCTTTTATTTCATTTGCCCCGAAGGGTTTGGCGAGATGTATTATATTATTATATCTGCTTTTAAAAGAATTTACGGCCAAATCCCAGAAAAAAGTCTCTCGTATTTTGTATTACTGTTATTTAATCTCTTCGGTAAGGTATTAAATATATTTTATTGGCATTTTTGTTCCATTTATTTAAATCGCATTACTTCTTATCGGCCTTTAAGGTGGGAGTATCAACATGCTTGCCAACCTATAACCTATTTCGTGTATATTTATTTAATTTTTGTAGCTTTTACACAAAATTTAAATAAAATCATTATCGTCTTCATATTTTATAGGTAATAATTGACATATTAAATAAATATCAAGGAATTTCATTAAATATTTTAGGAGAATTGTATAGCGAAAAATATCGGCTAAGATTTTTTTTCACATTATTATGTAATTGTTCTTTCACTATACAATTATCCCAAAATTAACAATAAAATGAATTGATATTTTTGTTATATGTCAGATATTACCTAAATATTGTACCGACGATATTGATTTTATTTAAATGTTAATTAATCTTGGCAATAGATGGAATGATGTTGAGAATTCCACCTTAATGGAAAAACGTACACAGCCCACTAACAGTGTAACGTTAGACAATCGATAAATATCAAAAATTCTGCGTCACTCGTAGTAAAAGCGTCCGTACAGAGTGACCGTTGTGATTTCCTTAAGGCATTATAGTTTTTACTTCATAGGTACACATGACAAATGCATCTAATATATCTAATATAACCTACGTTTTCAAACACAGGCGGAAGATCTACAGTGTCACCAGTAAAGTCCGCATTATGAGATTTTTTTTTATTAATAGCTTTATTCAAAATTTGACTTTGGCATCAAGTTCTGCTTCAATCGAGATGAAAATTAAGCAAAAAATAGTAGTCACGTGATTCGCATTATCTGTCAAATTTTAATTTTTTCCAAAAAATAATTCAAAAGAGGGGTTATTTCTGAAAATATCGAAAAAAGTTATGAGAAAAAGTTTTTTTAAATGCATTTTCTAGCCAACATGCAAAATTTCAGCTGCATAAGATAATTTTGATTTTTTACTTATATTTTGTAAATTGCACCAGTTTTGCAAAATAAGACTCAACGCAACTTACAAAAAAACTTCTCAGTTTTGACAAGGCTTTATTTCAGATACATTTTCTTTAAAGTAGCGCCATATTAAATGTGTGTTTTTCTACAAAATCATAATTGGGCTATTAAAATTTGGTCGCATGTGATGCAAAGTTTATTTGTTTTTGACCCTGTATAAGGTAACTTCATAAAATAAGTATTTTTGAAAACGTAGTTTGTGTCTAAAAGTAATACACCTTAATATTAAGACAAAAAAGAACACAGTGTCATCAGTAAAGTGTTCATTAAGTGGAAAATAAATTTTAGTTTAACTTAACGTAATGTTTATCTATTTTCAACGATTTAATTTAAAACCGCTTTACTTTATTTTTTATTTTTTTACTTTCAGACACAAACTACGTTTTCAAAAATACTTATTTTTATGAAGTTACCTTATACAGGGTCAAAAACAAATAAACTGCATCACTGCGACCAAATTTTAATAGCCTAATTTTGATTTTGTAGAAAAACACACATTTAATATGGCGCTACTTTAAAGAAAATGTATCTGAAATAAAGCATTGTCAAAACTAAAGAGTTTTATGTAGGTTGCGTTGTGACTTATTTTGCAAAAGTGGTGCAATTTACAAAATATAGGTAAAAAATAAAAATTATCTTATGCAGCTGAAATTTTGCATGTGGGCTAGAAACTGCATTAAAAAAAATTCTAATAACTTTTTTCGATATTTTCAGAAATAACCCCACTTTTGAATTCTTTTTTTGGAAAAAATTAAAATTTAACAGATAATGCGAATCACGTGACTACTATTTTTTTGCTTAATTTTCATCTCGATCTTAGCAGAACTTGATGCCAAACTCAAATTTTGAATAAAGCTATCAATAAAAAAAAATCCCATACGATGCGGACTTTACTGGTGACAGACACTGTATAGGGCAATCAGCAGAAATTTGTTAGTTTAGTTCAATTTCAGTCTTATAATTAAAAGGTTAATCATGGCAATTAGATTTAGATTTTTAATGTTTTAGGTATTTTTAAAGGACCCACGAATACAGGATGATCATTAAAATACGTAAAAAATGTTAATGAATCCTTTCGTCTAAAAATTCCATTCGATTTCGAGGGCACTTAAAAATACCAAATCAAATATAAAAATTGAAACTCCCGCTTAGCTTTTTAGCGTAAACATAAAATTGTTTAGTGCATCGGGCACCGGTTAAACGCCAGAATACGCTGCGTTTAACAATTTTTGATTATTAAAGGGAAATTTTACTAAATTCCTCTAATTCGGCGAATTTTTTGACGCTCATCTACGAGGTACAGGAATGCGCCATAACGAAGGGTTAAAATAAATTTCAGAATGAAAGTATGGGGCCTGTGTAAATAGCACAACTTATAAAGATATACCTATACCTGCGGGTTTATTTATATAGTTATTACTAGATTTGCTGCGGCGCCGTTTGACGAGAAAGCTGAATTGTGGCACACATATAGTCAGCAATGGTTTAACACATCCACTAAGTTAAAAAAATCTTGAATACAGAATTTGTATATTTTTTAATAGGGACTTTTTGATTTCAGTCACAAGAAACATTATCGGTAAATCATTTGAAGCCCTTCCTAAAATCCCGAATTGACTTTTTGTGCGCTATCTCTATTTTTTTAGTATATTAAAAACTATATTTAGCATTTTTAATGCAACCCTCAAACCTCCAAAAATTGATAATTCGCTCTTCCGTGCAACTTATCCCTGACCCGCGGCTTCCAGGTAAGCTGTTCGAAATAATATACACCTGTATCGATCCAGGATACCGGCACGCTATTGGCTAATTATCGCATAAGCCTACTAGGCAAACAATAGGGTGTTATTGTAAGATACGTTATCAATAACGTTAACGACAGAATTCGAACGTCGCAAAACGTACGTACTATTGCAGAAGAAGAGAAAGAAAGAGAGCGAGTAACAGGATTTTAGATTTTGTAGTACGACTACCTCATAGTCACTTTAATAAGCGCATTTCTTGTATCCCTATCATTATAGGTGCCCTTTAAGGGTACCTTCATCATTGCTGATGAGTATTTTTACTCTTAACTTAGTCGAAACACAACGAAACCTAAATACATGCAATAATGAATTATTAATGTTAGCGGTAGCGTTCAGGTAGCAGTTCTCTAATAAACTCCCGGTAAATAGCTGAACTTTTTGAAGCGATAGAGTCTTAGTCAGCGGGATGGCTTTTCAAAGCCCTTTTTTTATTAATATTCCTGGATTTAATCGGTACAATTTAATCGAGGATTTAAAAAATCCACGTTATATATCAAATTTACCTGTTATTAAAAATGGTACAGGTAATTAAAAGCAGTTTTTACCCCGGGCACCAGAGGGGGGCGTCAAACGTCAGAGAGATAGGGGGGGGGGACTGTTGAACTACCAGTTTTCGTATTGACGGAGGTTCGCAATTTTGTCGAAATACTTTTAATATACAGTGTCACCAGTAAAGTCCGCATCATACTTATGGATTTTTTTTTTAATAGCTTTATTCAAAATTTGACTTTGGCCTCAAGTTCTGCTTCGATCGAGATGAAAATTAAGCAAAAATATTGTAGTCACGTGATTCGCATTATCTGTCAAATTTTAATTTTTTCCAAAAAATAATTCAAAAGTTACTACGTTTTAAAAAATACTTATTTTATGAAGTTACCTTATACAGGGTCAAAAACAAACAAACTTTGCATCACATGCGACCAAATTTTAATATTCCAATATTGATTTTGTAGAAAAACACACATTTAATACGGCGCTACTTTTAAGAAAATTTATCTGAAATAAAGCATTGTCAAAACTGAGAAGTTTTATGTAGGTTGCGTTGAGTCTTATTTTGCAAAAGTGGTGCAATTTACAAAATATGGGTAAAAAATCAAAATTATCTTATGCAGCTGAAATTTTGCATGTGGGCTAGAAACTGCATTTAAAAAACTTTTTCCTATAACTTTTTTCGATATTTTCAAAGATAACTCCACTTTTGAATTATTTTTTGGAAAAAATTAAAATTTGACAGATACTTAATGCGAATCACGTGACTACCATTTTTTTGCTTAATTTTCATCTCGATCGAAGCAGAACTTAATGTCAAAGTCAAATTTTGAATAAAGCTATTAATAAAAAAAAATCCCATATGATGCGGACTTTACTATAGTGACACTGTATATTTTTTAAATACTTGGTTTCTAATGTATATTTTTATCCAAGAATTATTTTTGCATACAGTAGGTTCCAAATTTACCCCCTGATATATCTACCTCATAAACGTTGAGAACTTTTTGAAGTGGAAGTTATGTATACTAAGTTTGCTAATAAAATTTCGATTTGCCTGAGACACCATCTAAAATTCATGATGGAGTGCCATACATATTCAAAACTGTTCTGGCGGAAGAACTGATAAAACAACAGTTTGGGAGATTCTCCGTTAAACGCTCACAGGTGGGGGGGCCTCACTAGCACTAGTCTGTCCCGACATTGCTGCTGGATCGAGTAGAATTTTTTTCGTCGGTCCAAAAAAATTTCCTCCGTTTTTTACTACAAGTCATTTCTATGGTAAATCGGGAATGAAAACGCTATATTGTGCGTTTCGATCACAGAAATATACTCCTGCTTGGACCTATCTTAACCAAAATAATGTTTTGCTGATTTTTAAGCTGGCTGGCAACTATTACTAAACTTTTTTTTTCCGCACCATTTTTTTGAGAATGACTCCGAATTTTATCAACTTAAATATTTAAAACAATTTCTAAAGACGTTTTAGGTACATTCAAAAGGGAGAAATGGGAATTTAGGTTGTACAATGTGCATTTTAAAGTCCCTATTAAAGATGGAGAATGACAGAATACGGGGAATTTAATATAGGTATAGGGTGTATCCTCGAAGAATACATAAGCAGAATTAATTTGAAAGCACTATCTTGGATGATTTTTTTTTCACATCCGTCCACGGCAGGTAGTTTTACGAAGGAAAACCAGTTGCTTTGTATTTTCTTTTTGCTATATTTATTATTATGATATTTATGCTGTGCTCTGGAGAATAGTTCAGTGGGCGATATCTCCCATTGGGATTTTTAGGATATACTTTTCACACCACAAAGTCTGTACCTATATTATAGCAGTGGTTCTCAACCTTTTTGTGGTGGCGGAACACTTTTGGTAGCAATAGGAAAATGGTGGAACACCACCTTTGTCAACATATTTGCGGTGAAGTAATAGACCAGGGCTGAAGCCTTTGAAAATGGTAAAAAGTGAAAAAAAATAATAGTAGGAGGAAACCCATTGGAAAAGGAGAATATAACAAAAATTAAAGGAAAAATAATTTACGGCCGATCCGAGCTCGGGAAGTGGAAAGGGGTGAGTTTTAAGGGTAGAAAACGATTTATCTCGATTTCCGGCAAAACTACAAGTCCTATGGAAAAACGTTAAATGGCAAAGTTGTAGGTAATAAAAAGATCTACAACTTTTGAATTCACACTTTTTTCACATAACTTCAAAATGTGAAAAATTCAAATAACTAAGTTTTTGGTTTTTTATTTTTATCTTTTACAAAAATATTTTTTTTTACGAAATTTAGTGAAAACGTACATTTTTATGTCCCAAACACACTGTAATTTTTTTGATTTAAAATATTTATTTTTTCACCTTATTTTGACTTAATATCGAAAAAGCACCCTAATTTTCAATTAAAAATGCTCACGTCAAAATATCTGCTTTTTAAAAAAGTCGGTTTTGTTCATTGAAATCTCTACTTTCTGATGGTGTAAAAAAAATATTTTTCGATATTTTTCGATTATTTCGATATTAAGTCAAAATAAGGTGAAAAAATAAATATTTTAAATCAAAAAAATTACAGTGTGTTTGGGACATAAAAAGGTAAGTTTTCACCAAATTTCGTAAAAAAAAAATTTGATTGTAAAAGATAAAAAAAAACCTTGGTTATTTGAATTTTTCACATAAATTTTGAGGTTATGTGAAAAAAGTGTAGATCTTTCTATTACCTACAACTTTGCCATTTAATGTTTTTCCATAGGACTTGTAGTTTTGCCGGAAATCAGGATAAATCGTTTTCTACCCTTAAAAACTCACCCCTTTCCACTTCCCGAGCTCGGATCGCCCGTAAATTATTTTTCCTTTCATTTTTGTTATATTCTCTTCCTTTTCCAATGGGTTTCATCCTACTATTATTTTTTTTGGTTTCAAAAATTATCGACCCTGGTTTAACCAGTTTATCAAATACTATCTCATGATTCAGATTAGTTGATATTACTAAAATTATTTCGCGGAACACCTGAAAGAGGTTTGCGGAACACCAGTATTCCGCGGAACGGCGGTTGAGAACCACTGCTATATAGAAATGAAAAAAGGGCTGTTCGTAGATGCAACACCCTGTATATACACCACATTTGGACTCAGCGTTATTTACTTACAACGTGTCATCAATATACTATTCTGCAGTCGGTTTGTATATTGTATTTTATCTTTGTCGAAAATCTATAGTCCTTATTCGGATGTTGCTTGCGTATAAATCTAAAACCTTGGGGGTAATTGTATTTAAATGATACACACATTGTGTAACACCATTTTCTGTATGTTTGATAATGATAAGATATATGTATCTACCAATAAGGCTTGTGGAGAAATTTAACGAAAAACAGATGGAGATAAAATAAGAAGTCAAAGTAAAGTGTGCACTTGATTTAATGCTAAATATCCGGATAATCAAATTTCAAAGGGCACCGTTAGTAAAATATTCCACAAATTTGATGAACATGGCACAGCATAGGACTTGCCTAGGAATGGACGGCCACGTGTTTTAGGCGACGATGAAAAATTGGATATTCTCTGCAGGATAATCCGCATGTTTCAACAGTTTCATTGGCTCAAAATCATGATACATCTAGAGGTACGATTGGAAGATTTGAAAGCAGAAAAATACCACCCTTATAAAGTATATCTTGTCCAAGAGCTTTTGGAAGATGACTATGACAGGTGTTGGCTGAAGCCATTCGGAATTCCGTCCACGGATTTTACCATCGTCTGGGAGCATGCCAAGTAGAGGACATTTTTAGCATTTGCTACGTTAAACCACCTTTTTGTTGTGTTTTGCTTTGCTTCGTTACATTTTTTTTTACCAAATAAATAACAAATAAACCATAATTATTTTTAAGTCACAAAATGTCAGAACGTGAAACAATGTAGATTTCTTAACTTAAAAGGTAAAAAAAAATCAATGATTTATCATTTCCGCTTATTTAAATAGAGATTTTTTAAAAACTTTTAACAGTCACCATACTGTACCGAGATAGTATAGCTTTCAAATGATGTATCACAAGCTGTATGTTTCCATTTGAAAAAAAGATCGATGTCGTCATATCTTTGACAAATGTCTATAAAAACGAACGAGTACCGTTAAAATGTGAGCATATATAAAACTAAATTGACGTGTTTGAGCGTTTCTCCAAAAGTCACAGGTTAAGATTATATTAATTTTATTCCGGACTTTTGGGCAATCCTGTATAAGTAGATATTCTCAAGATTGTTTAAGGTATTTCAATGTACCTATACACTAAACTCAAATGTACAAAAATGACTGCAGTATTTGTCAACAAACAAAATTATTTTAGTTCAAAAATGTGAATTCCTTTTTCAAATAAACCAACGAAATGCTAGCGAAATATGCAAGAGGTAAAAATCGAATTAACTCCACAATAGCTGACGTCAAAAGGTCACTTGAAAAGCGCTTGTTAGTATACGCCATAATTCCAGATCGCCGATAAGGAATCACAACATTGAAGCTTTGTTACGGACTTTTCATTCCGCCAATAGCCTGTATTCTATCAAAGGAGTCACGAAAATGCTATAAAATGTACGCTCGGGCAATGAGCGTCTTTATCTACTTTTAAGCAGTAATTCTTGTAATTTTGGGAATCAGCTTAATAATAAATACCTATAGTTTAAAAAAACTAAAAAACACGTTTTAATAATTAATCAGACTAAAAAGCGGAAAATAAATATAGTTTAAAATAATTCTTGAAATTCTTAATATAGGCAGAAAATAATAATGAACGATAAATATTAGTATTATTGTGAAAAAAGCGTGGGGCGCTTTGTGCTATATTTTTCGTATTAATACTTATGTTTATCGTTCATTATTATTTTCTGCCTATATTAAGAATTTCAAGAATTATTTTAAACTATATTTATTTTCGGCTTTTTAGTCTGATTAATTCTCGGATTAATTATTAAAGCGTGTTTTTTAGTTTTTTAAACTATAGTTATTTATTTTTCATTTTTTAGTTTGAATTATTGTTAAGAAAAAAATTTTTTTTTTTAGTAGACTGAGCTAGATTAGTAGATTATTGTATTGTCAGCGGTTCTTGATAACTCTACAAAATTTAAATTAAATCTGACCGTTTAAAGTGGGTCAAAATCGGGTTCAAAGAAGTCGATTACTAACAAACATACATGCAAACCCGAACAAACCCGATCGTTTATGCCGAATTATAAGAAAAGAACGATATTAGCAAATTTTTGAAAATTCTGACATATTGACAGGTGTCAAATTTTGACAAGAGAATTTTTTGCGTATTCTTTTCAACTTTCCACCGTCAATATACATACGACCTTATAGTAATTTCATTAATATCATTTTTTTAAACGATTTGACATATTGACAGGTGTCAAATTTTGACAAGATAATTTTTTGCGTATTTTTTTCAACTTTCCACCGTCAATATACATACGACCTTATAGTAATTTCATTAATATCATTTTTTTTTAATATGTGACATATTGACAGTTTTGTCAAATTTTGACAGGAGAATTTTTTGCTTATTTTTCCCGAAGTTTCCGCATCAAATACTATACGACATCATAATTTGTTTCGTCAAAATCGCATCTTCGTTTTATACCTGACAGCTGTCAACATTATTTGACAGGAGAATTTTTTGCGTGTAGATTATTGTATTGTCAGCGGTTCTTGATAAGCCTACAAAACTTAAATTAAATCTGACCGTTTAAAGTGGGTCAAAATCGGGTTCAAAGAAGTCGGTTACAAATATACGTGGGTACAAACATACAGGTGAAGCTAATAAAAGCATGTTAAAAAATAATATTGGTAAAGGTTTTCTTGGGTAGGTATGGTAAAAAAACGCTGCTTGGTGACAACGGTGGCATAATATATTCTCGTTAAAAAAATATCGAGACGAGCGTACCGGCTGTATGGACCTTCTCCACTGCCCCTCAAGTTCCCCTAACAAATACATATTTTCTTCAGGGACCAGAAATATTCCATAACGCTTAAAAGATACTCAATACTTTTATAATGGTTTAAACTCTCTGCGTATACCACATGACGTTTTAAATTAACATAAGAATGGGAACCCCTCTGTTTTTTTTAGCACAAAAGCGGTATTTAACCACTTAAGTCAACCAGGGGACAGTTAGAGCAGATTATGTTTGCCCAAATTAAATATTTGCTGAAATAATTGCTTTTATTCGGTTGTTTTGCGATACTACGGGGTGTTTTTTTCTTATAAAATAATTGTAATGTTGTGATTTACAATTCTCATAATTATTTTTTAACAGCAAAGTGATTCGTGTTGGAATCCAATATAACCTCGCGGAGGACGGGTTGGGCTTTGTGGCGCATTGTCGTGGACAAGAATGTACATAAGACACATTAATTTTCTTTACATTAAATCAAGGTTGGCAGGATATATTATATCCGTGATAAGTATCCTGATATATAGTTTCGAAGTTCCGATTTCTGATTGAATGAAGCAATATTTTGTTGTTTGTTTTATGAAATAAAAATTTTACAATGCCAAAAATAAAAAATTCAGTTTGGGTTCATTTTAATTTAATTAACAAACCCAGTAATTCTGGGTTTTAAGTTGAATCATAGTTAAAAGCAAAAATGTATGATGTGTTCATATTCATAAACTTGTATTTTTTACCTACATTTTACATTCCTAACATAGGAGTACTTAAAAAACTTGGCAACTATCATTGAATAGAATTGAAATACAAATTTATAGGTTTATAACATGTTTATATTAAATTAAGTGATTTTGAATTTTTAAAATATACAGGGTGTTTCATTAAGGTCGAAGAGCGGCCATATCTCGGAAACTACTGGGCATAGAAACTCAGAAAAAGAAAAATTATAATAAAAGTGGCCATGAGAAAATTCTGGAAATAATTTTCAAGTTCCGCATTTTGCCGCAAGAGGGCGTAATTGAAAAGTAAATTTTTAAATTTTACATAACTCCGAAAATTCCACATTAAGGTATATGTTTGATAACACCATTTTAAAGCTTGGATAATTATGCATCATTTTGGTCTTATGCTCATTGGCGTACCGACTTTAATAAGAGTGGGGGAAGCTGTTGAAAGTGTAATCATTTAAATCGCTGTAACTTATAAACGACTTATCCGATTTTAGCAAACTAAAGACTGTTTGGAAGAGAAATGTATGCACTTTGACCAATCGTATTTAGTTGTCCATAATAGTTCTCAAAAAAAATGCTAGAGGGCGCAATTTGCAATAACAATACATTTTTTGATTTTCCTCCGAAAAAATAAATCATACGGTATAATTATGATACCATAATCGAGAAGGAGATGAAATTTGCTAGAAAAAATATTAAAACCGCAGCTTGATATCTCCGTTCGTTTCAGAGTTATTGCCAAAACAATAATTTTCAAGACAAATTGCGCCCTCTAGCAATTTTATTAGAAACTATCTTGTACATTGGATACGACAATTAAAGGTACTTACCTTTCTCTTCCAAACAAGCTTAAGTTTAGTATAATTGGTTAAGTCGTTTAAAAGTTATAGCGATTTTAATGTTAACAGTTTCACTTGATAACAGTGGGAGAAGCTATTGAAAGTTTAAACATTAAAATCGCTGTAACTTCTAAACGACTTATCCGATTTTATTAAATTTAAGCTTGTTTGGAAGAACCTTCAATTGTCGCATCTAATGGTACAAGATAGTTTCTAATAAAATTGCTAGAGGGCGCAATTAGTGTTAAAAATTATTGTTTTGGCAATAACTCAGAAACGAACGGAGATATCGAGCTGCGGTTTTAATATTTTTTCTAGCAAATTTTATCTCCTTCTCGATTATGGTATCATAATTATACCGTATGATTTATTTTTTCGGAGGAAAATCAAAAAATGTATTGTTATTGCAAATTGCGCCCTCTAGCATTATTTTTGAGAACTATTATGGACAACTAAATACGATTGGTCAAAGTGCATACATTTCGCTTCCAAACAGTCTTTAGTTTGCTTAAATTGGATAAGTCGTTTATAAGTTACAGCGATTTAAATGATTACACTTTCAACAGCTTCCCCCACTCTTATTAAAGACGGTACGCCAATGAGCATAAGACCAAAATGATGCATAATTGTCAAAGCTTTAAAATGTTGTTATCAAACATATACCTTAATGTGGAATTTTCGGAGTTATGTAAAATTTTAAAATTTACTTTTCAATTACGCCCTCTTGCGGCAAAATGCGGAACTTGAAAATTATTTCCAAAATTTTCTCATGGCCACTTTTATTATCATTTTTCTTTTCCTGAGTTTCTATGCCCAGTAGTTTCCGAGATATGGCCGCTCTTTGACCTTAATGAAACACCCTGTATCTTTACTTTACAGAAAACAGATAAAATAATTTAAAAATAACTAAAAATATAAATAAATATCCAAATTTGGATATATGTCGGATTTTTGGATATTTATAGAAATATCATGATATTTGCCAACCCTGCATTAAATAGATAAATTTTAAAAACCATTATCTAAGACGAAGATCGCCCATTATTACTGCGGTGCGACTTTTCCCACCAGTTCTGCTGATTCACTGATGCCATACTATTATAAGGCACGTTTTCACGCTCTGGGTTACAAGTTATAAGAGGCCATCAGACATTTCTATGGATACTTGTGCTTTCGATCTTGTTTCGGGACGGGAAGTTCTCGGAAACATGAAGGAGGATGAGATTCGTCAAATTATTCGTTTTATTGTTTTACAGTGCTCAAATTGTGCTTTGTAGGTAAGCTCTTAATAAGCATGTACAATGAGAAATGTAAAATTTTGATATAGTAAAAATTTTAAATCCTCTAGCAAGATGGATTCCAAGACACTCTGACAATAAAATATTAAATTTTATAAGTTGGCATGAATTCCAGGACCGGACTTGAAAATTATACATGTGATACCTTCTAAAACAATTGATGCAATAGTCTCATCGGTTCTACCGCTTTAATACCTATTGCCACATAATAATAATAATTTCTTTTGAAAGGTTTGTTTTATAAATATTATAATTTAAGGTAGGTAATAATAAACATGAGTTTTTTTATGATTTAAAGATAAGGTGTCAAAAAAGATTTAAAAACTGTATAATATTCTAATTATCCAAACCTTGAAAATACTAAATTAACTGAAACGCAACTTTAAATAGGACTCTCTCACTCATATTTACAACAAAATTTTTTTTGTTTTATTTGTTCAGATTATACCTATAGGTCAAATACTAGGTATACCTACAGTTCAACTAATTGAATTCAGTCAGATATTACATTTTTTACTGTCAAGGAAATCCCCATATATGACTTACGTAAGGTAGGTACGTAGTCCCAAATATGGTTTTTATGGAATTTGTTGGTTATGCTACACTCTGATACAGTTATATTTCTAAACTTGTATGTGGACTAACATAAAGTTAAAAGCTTCAATTTAGCCAGGGATTTAATTTTTCTGTCAATGGAAACCCTACTTTAACAGTTTTTGACTAACGTAAGGTAGGTACGTAGACCCAACAATGGTTTTTGTAGAATTTGTTGGTTAAAATGCAATTTAATGATACAGTTAAATTTCTAAACTTGTATGTTAAAAACTTTATTTGATTGCCATACAAACAATAATAATAGAAATATATAATAATAATTTCACTTATGTCAGGTACTTACGGATGGCAACAGACATATTTGGCAGAACTAGACTGTACCCGGTTTTATCAACCTACCCGGTTTTGTCCAACTCTCCCCTACCTACCTAAGTCAGAGAAATAATTTCTACTTATTTTTCTTGAAACAGAAAAGGATACGATGATGCAAAATGTAATAATTATATACATTAGAAATCTAACCTTTACGAACAAACATTTTAAGAACAAAAATTTCACAAACTAACTTTTCGACAAAAACTGCGTTCAGATGAAATAAAACTAATTACTTATTGATGATTGATGAAATCAACTAACGTGCAAGGCACACAATAATAATTATGCTCCCTAATAAAGAATTAAAAAACTTTAACCTGTAAATTTGTGATCAAATGAATAATAATCGTACGTACTTACCGGACACACAAAAGCAATTAAAATTCAATTAAAGTAAAAATAAAAGGCACCATAACCACTAAATATTTTGAAAACGTAATTAAGTGTAACGAAAAGCACAAAACGCAATTCATAACTCGGTGTTTGGGCTCATTACGGTCCCCTATTAATCTGGGGATATTATTATGTCCCAATATCAGCTGATCGATGACAAATTTCTGCTGTCATCTGCAGTGGCGGCTCGTGACTAGCAAGTCAGGGGGGGCGCTGGCTTTAAATAATCCGGATAACTATAATCAAATCGTTTATTTTTGTTAAACATAACAAATGATAACATATAATAATTTTTTTCGGAAATAAACTTCTCGTTGACTTTGTTATTAAAATTAGCCATGTCCCGAACCATCGCTTTTTCGATTGACAGCATTGTTAAAGCTGCATATTAGACGAAATTTTCCAACTTTATAACATAACTAATAAATTAGTCAAAACAAAACATCAGCGGCATCGACAGCTACGCGAACATCTGTTGTTGGACGGAAATTTTGGAGCCCCATCCGTGCAGCTCGTTGTACGATGTGTAGGTGACGTCACGCCTCCGTAGTCATGGCAACCGACTTAATAGTCGCGTTGAAACGGGACGGATAACCGGCCGCCCGCGCTTGCTTGTGCGAAAAGAAAATAGAAAATGCTGATTCGGTAGAACTTGCCCTTTGGAATATGGCTATGTTTGGTTTGAATTATTTTAATTGATTGCTTACATACATTGCGTTATTGGTTTTTTAAGTAAAGTATTTTTGGATTCTGTTTAAAATATTTGCAGGGAGGGCGCCGCCCCAGAGCCCTTCATTACGAGCCGCCATTGGTCATCTGTTTTAAAACAAGAGAATACGTGTCGTTTCAACAACCCCTCGTGTTTAAAGGCGTTGTTGGTCGTTCACTATAGACACAATCTCAAAATCACTAAATAACTAAACGCTTGAAATAAAGCATTGTTAAAACTAAGAAGTTTTATGTAGGTTGCGTTGAGTCTTATTTTGCAAAAGTGGTGCAATTTACAAAATATGGGTAAAAAATCAAAATTATCAGTTTATTACATAATTACATATAAATATACAGTTTTTACTGTCAAAATATGATGAACATAGCCCCACATGACCGGTTCGCTGCCGTTGATTATGCAAGCCATAAAATGTACAGGGTTATCCAACCAAGACTAGACAAGGCGTTTTTTTGACTTTTCCTGTATTTATATAAAAAAACTGAAATAGCCATCTTAAGTCATTTTCTCCCGCGAATTCGAATATCTTCAGCAAAAAACAATTGAACATCAAACAAAAGTACTAGGGGTCACTTTGATATTTTTTTAAATGGAACACCCTGTATATTTTTACATTTTTAAATTCCACATAAAATTATAATTATTTTTTATTAAATGCACTATTAGTCTATACTTCATAGTTTCCGAGATATTGACTCTCGAAAAGTGACATTTTTTAACTTTGACAGCTTATAACTTTCTAACAGCACGTCTTAGAGCAAAACGGCTTACATGTCCCTATCTTCAATTTTTATTATCTTTCCAAAAAAATCAACTTTCAGTTAAACCGGAACAACTATATTTCCTTCTTTCGAGTTACATCCGGTTTAACCGGAAGTTTGATTTTTTTGGAAAGATAATAAAAATTGAAGATAGGGACATGTAAGCCGTTTTGCTCTAAGACGTACTGCTAGAAAGTTATAAGCTGTCAAAGTTCAAAAATGTCACTTTTCGAGAGTCAATATCTCGGAAACTATGAAGTATAGACTAATAGTGCATTTAATAAAAAATAATTATAATTTTATGTGAAATTTAAAAATGTAAAAATATACAGGGTGTTCCATTTAAAAAAATATCAAAGTGACCCCTAGTACTTTTGTTTGATGTTCAATTATTTTTTGCTGAAGATATTCGAATTCGCGGGAGAAAATGACTTAAGATGGCTATTTCAGTTTTTTTATAAAAGTACAAGAAAAGTCAAAAAATCGCCTTGTCTAGTCTTGGTTGGATAACCCTGTACATATAAAAAATTATGCAAGTAAAGCAAATTTTTTTAAGTGATTGCGGTGTTTAGTGTGTGCAAAAAGTCTCCAACGATAAAACGGTTCTTTCGTAACCTAATATCCATTTCCCAGAAATTATTAATTATACGGGGTTTATAAAAAGGCCTTTTCCGTTTCTACTAATGAAAGTCGTCGTGACTGTGCAGGAAAAAACACGGCAGTCAAAAATCAAAACTCCGGTATCATTAAAATCAATTTAAGGAGATTAGAACTACAATGGGGCCATGAAACTGCTCAGTCAGCTTTTTAACTAATCTCGGCGTTGCCATATTGACGGAAAAATATGAGGTCGTATTATTAAAAGTACGATTACACAGTTCCAGTGCGTTTTAAAGCCCTTTTTCGTCCCTGTAAGCTTTATGACAGCTTGAAAATCTCTAATGTTCAATGTTTCCAGACAAAAAAATTGTTCATTGTTTTTAAGGCATGCTTTTTTTCTTTGTGATAAAAATATTTAGTAGTTTGGCTAAATAAAAATGTGGCAACATGGTCTAATCCCCCCGAGCGGGCAGGTCGGCCACTGTGGGCTATAATGAGCCGGCATAATGGGCGTTAATCCCCGTATTTAGCCGATTTTGGGGCTAGAAAACGGCAGTAATTGTCTCGAATGGCGTACGTAAAGCCTTAAACCGATATTATACTCGAAGGACATGGAATATTAAAAGTTATTTATAGGCATACGACCAAACAAACATTTTTACATGAATATTTTAGAGAACTGTTTTTTCTATCAAAAAAAATACCTTGTCGGACTTCCATTGTCTTTATTTTGTTACTTAACACAACGTCTCGGTTGGTTAGTTAGTATCTCTAACCGTTTTCAAGAGAAACGAAAGAGGATTTCTTACAATACCTTATGTTAAGGGGATTTCTGAAAATATTAGAAGGATTACCAAAAACTATAATATCAAATCCGGAAATACAATTAGAAGCTTTCTTACAAAAGTAAAACTCCCTCCAGTGGCGTAGCCAGGATTTTGGGGCGGAGGGGGCGAAGTCCTTTTGGGGCGCCTATATTTTTAAATACACATTTTGTCATATTGTTTTTTTTTAATCCAGATTCAGTTAAACATTGACAAAAAATAAGGCATGGTACTAAGCACCATTAAAGCCTTTTATTAAATTATTGGTGAGTGACAATAGAAGTATATTTTTCCAAACTAAGACGTGTTTTAAATTTCAGCTAAAAAAACATAAGATTTCAACATCGGGTAAAAAAATGCATTGTATGCTTTTTGTGATATATTATCATATTATATTACGTTTTTTTTTCATTTAACACAGTTAAACTATTTTAATTTTAATAAAACAAAAAATAAATCCTTTTATAATAAAAACAAGTACCACATACTAAACAATAAATAAAAATAAACAAAAATAAACAGAAAACTAAAAATATTTTAATATTCTGACCTTACACAACTTCAATCAATAATTTAAAAAATGTTTTTATATAACTATAAAGCTATTTGACGAGTCTTAAGGCTTTTTAAATCATCTAAAACATTAGAAAGATCTAAATTTTTGACATAATCACTTTCTCTGTTTAATATAGCTATGTCATTTAATCGTTGTTCCGTCATTGTCGAGCGATTTTAAGTTTTAATATTTTTTAACCGATTAAAGGACCTTTCCGCATTGGCACTGTTCGTTGGAATAGTAAGGTATTGTTTGTTTGAAGGTTGTAGACAATGGTGTATTAATACAGTATTCACCTAAAGACGACTGGAGATACTTACCAGTTGAAACGTTGGGATATGAAAAACTAAAGGCAATGGAAGTCCAAAACACATCTATTACTCAAAATAGTAAGGTATACCGTGTCAATAATGCATATATTTGGAAATGAACTTTCAAGCTTATTTGAAATAAGATACGGAAGTATGTCATCTGTTTTTAGGGTAATCTTTTCTTTTTTTAATTGTTTAATCAAAGCGCAAAATGATTTATATTCATCGATTAATAAATTGCCATTTATTTTAAAACGGACATTTACAGGCTTTGTGATTTTTTGGTATTTTGTTCTGTGTTCTGTGAATAACAAAAGGACCTCTTTCCGTACGAGTTAAAGAACGTCTGAAACGTACTCAAAGAGGTGAAACTTCGAAATCAGGTATAGCGGAACATGTATGGACCAACCAAGATAATATACACTATACAGTGGTCAGAAGACAAGGTTTCCGACACTGAACAACACTGGAGAAAACGAAAATTCAAAGAAGCAGCTTTCATGAATCAAAATACCCGTATATTTAGTAAACCAAGTATAGATATCCCCAATATCGGGAAGCCTAGCTTCAAACTTCACACTCCGATAAGCACGTAGGCGGAATAATCAAGCTTCATTGCACATGGATAGTATTTAAGACATTATAATTTAGTTTACACTTGAAAACGGTTAGAGATACTAACTAACCGAAACGTTGTGTTTAGGAACAAAATAAAGACAATTACGCGATCTCTTCGATAAATGAAAGATTTACCTTATTATCTGAGTGCTATTGAATATTCTGCTTTCTGTATGAGTTTCACACCATTTCTAATGATGACCTCATGAAAGCCTGCATGGACTTAGATATTAAGTTACAGGTACAGGAGGAAGGAACTATTGTGAAAGATATAGACGGTATACAACTCTTTAATGAGATAACTTCATTTAAAGATATTTTTCCAGGTAAAACACAGCCAATTAAGATATTAGAAATTTTAGTCAAAAATGATCTCATTCCCTGTTTTCCAAATTTTGCTCTAGCAATAAGGATTTTTTTAACCTTACCTGTTTCTGTGGCTTCAGGTGAAAGAAGTTTTAGTAAATTAAAAATTATTAAAAATTACTTGAGAAATAATATGACACGAGAAAGACTTTCAGATTTGGCCATCATCTCTATTGAATCCGAAATCTCTGAAACAATTGATCTCACCGCAATTATTGACAAATTTGCTTCTCAGAAAGCCAGAAAAATTATTTTATAGTTAATTATTAGGTGGTCTTCGAGGAAGGACTGATTTATATACTTTTCGTTTCGCGAGATTTATGCTTTAGTACTTTTTGTTATTTTATATTTTCTGGTAAATACTGTTGTTTTACATTTCTAATTATAAAATGTCTATTTTTGTTTCAAAAGTAATATTTTTGTTGGTTTACCTATTATTTTGTTAAAGTAAAAAGAAAAAAAGGTGTCGCTAATATAACATATTAGCTGGCCCAAAAATAAAGTCTTTCCCGTAAAATTTTATTTGTAGTTTGCATTTTTATTAATGTTTAACTTTTTACTCTTATGTACATGTTGATGAGTTTATAACGTCAACGTTAAGTATTACTCAAAATAGGAAAAATTCTTTAGAGGGGCGGCATAATAGGGCTTTGCACGCGGGCGGCCGACACCCTAGGATCGGCCCTGGTAGTGGAGCATGTTTTTGCAGCTATTCCGATGTGAAAAACAATTTTTCTTTCGACACGTATAACTTCACTCCACCCTAATAATCATGTTTCAATTTATCCACAATTTCCGAAAAAGAACACTTTAATATTCCCAGTGTCGGCCCATCTGTTTAGACCGCAAATCTGCGGCCAACCAACCCGCGGTTTCCATTCGAAACTTTTCTCGAGTGTTCCGAATATTACTCGTCACGTACCAGACAAGACTGTTTTAATTAAATCTCGGATGGTCCTCGAATGATTAATTAAAGAAAGAAGAAGCAGAGTCCTCTTATAAAATTTAAATTATAACTCTTGTCCTGGATCCGCCGCAATAATTTTTGAGGGGTAGATTCAATTAAACGCGATGAACGCGTTAATTATCCGGATAAGATTTTTATTTGACGTGTAAAGGATGTTCTGATTGCCGCTCCCTCGCCATCCTTAAAAAAAACCCATTTCAGTGTGAAAAGTTTTACTCTAACGCACTAGTGTGAAAAGTAAATTACTTTTCACACGCCGGGTAAAAAGTCTTACTTTTCACACGCTCGTAGAAAAAAATCTTGTAAGAAAATATCATGAATAGCTATAAATCTTCTCGCAAGATGGATTCCAAGTCACAGGTGACACTCTGACAATTCTAGTCTATTAAATTTTTATAGGTTGGCATGGATTCCAGAACCGGACTTGAAAATTATACATGTGATACATTCTAAAACAATTGATGCAATAGTCTCATCGGTTCTACCGCTTTAATATTGCCAAATAATAACAATTTCTTTTCAAAATTTTGTTTTATAAATATAATAATTTAAGGCAATAATAAACATGATATTTTATATGGTTTAAAGATAAAGTGTCAAAATAGATTTAAAAACTATATAATATTATAATTACCCAAACCTTGAAAATACTAAGATACTAAGAAGAAGAGCTGTTTTTATTTTTTTATACTATACGGTAGTGCCAGGGGTATAGGCATGGGAGAGTTGGACAAAATCGGGTATCAATCCGATAGATGGCAACAGACATACCTACCTAAGCCAGAGAAATAATTTTTACTTATTTTTCTTGAAACCGAAAAGGATACCTAGATAATGCAAAATGCAAAAATTATACATTAGAAACCTAACCTTAACGAACAAACATTTTAAGAACAAAAATTTCACAAACTAACTTTTCGACAAAAACTGCGTTCAGATGAAATAAAACTAATTACTTATTGATGATTGATGAAATCAACTAACGTGCAAGGCACACAATAATAATTATGCTCCCTAATAAAGAATTAAAAAACTTTAACCTGTAAATTTGTGATCAAATGAATATTAATCGTACGTACTTATCGGACACACAAAAGTAATTAAAATTCAATGAAAGTAAAAATAAAAGGCACCATAACCACTAAATATTTCGAAAACGTAATTAAATGTAACGAAAAGCACAAAAACGCAATTCATAACTCGGTGCTTGGGCTCATTACGGTCCAGTACTAATCTGGGGATATTATTATGTTCCAATATCAGTTGATCAATGACAAATTTCTGCTGTCATCTGTTTTAAAACGAGAGAATTCGTGCCGTTTACTGTATACTGTGCGTAAACTTAAAGACAGACAGACAGACTTATTTACAAATATAATGTGTCGAACGAAACCAGTTCTTTCGGACTCCTTAATAGACGACACTTTTATCAAAATGTAACATAACAAACTTCTCTCGATGATAGTTACTTATTTACTTAAAAACGCCGAAAGAAACAGTCATCCAATAAAACTCACATTTAACATCCTCCCAATCAAACAGACCTAAGCCCCCCGCAAATATTTATCAAAAGAACACATAGACAACTTTCCTGAAAAGCCCGTAATTCTTTCAAATGTCAACGTCATAAAAATTCGGGTCTGTTTTTCCACATGCACGAACTGGATCCCGTTTATCAACGCGGTGGTATAATTTGGGCCGTTTGGCCCACAAGGCGGTAAAGTGAAAAATCAAATATTTAGAAAAGTGCTTAGACGATGTAAACAACGAGTTCTTTTACTCTTTGGAGATGCTGTTCGTGAGATGTAAGTGTTTATTTGTTTTCGGAGGTATTTAGACGAAATTATAAACATCTAGTCTGTCTAATAGAATTTATGAGGAGTTGAGAAGACGAGGGTTTGGAATTAATGAATTTTTATTTCAGATATAAAAAAATCAGTGGCGGCGGCTGCTGATATTTGAAACAGGTAGGACCAAAATAACAAATCAAAATATAGTTTAAAAAAACTAAAAAGCGGAAAATAAATATAGTTTAAAATAATTCTTGAAATTCTTAATATAGGCAGAAAATAATAATAAACGATAAACGTTAGTATTATGGTGAAAAAAGCGTAGGGTGCTCGATATACGAAAAATATAGCACAAAGCACCCAACGCTTTTTACACAATAATACTAATGTTTATCGTCTTCTGCCTATATTAAGAATTTCAAGAATTATTTTAAACTATATTTTTATTTTCCGCTTTTTAGTTTGATTAATTATTAAAGCGTATTTTTTGGTTTTTTTAAACTATATTTATTTTTGATTTATTAGTTTGAGTTATGTATTGTTAAGAAAAACATTTTTTTTGAGTAGATTGAGCTAGATTAGTAGATTATTGTATTGTCAGCGGTTCTTGATAAGTCTACAAAATTTAAATTAAATCTGATCGTTTAAAGTGGGTCAAAATCGGGTTCAAAGAAGTCGGTTACCGACAAACATACAGGTGAAGTGAATAAAAGCGTGTTAAAAACTACCCCATTCTGTCATTGGCCCTTTTTCTTCCAAGGAAAGCGTGGATAACACAATGATTATTTTCGTGAAAAAGCAACTACTTTCCTGCTACGATTTTGAGAAAGATATTTGCTTTCGAAGCCGCTAAAACCGGCTATTCCAGGCCACTTCTAAAGGGCCAAGAGTCATCAAACATTTGAACATCGTCCATTCCTGTTAATAGCGCTCACGGGAAATCTGCAGGATCGGAAAGCCATACGAGAGATTCCCTGCAGGATCGTGGACAATTAACTAAATTGTTCCTTTTTTTTTTTAGTGAATAAAAAACCTGGCAGCAAAGTGGAAAAATATTTAAAAAAAAAACCAGTAGGTATATACCGATGTGAAATACCTATTATCCCAAAAACCACAAAAAAGGGTTAAATAAATCTGTCCCTTGAGGGTATCATTCTCCCTATTATGTTTAGCAGGGAAGTACTTAAAAGACTGCGAATGATTACCGCCGGGAAAAGGTGTTAAAACATTAATATTCATCGGGAACAATTAAAACCGAAAAGGGATCGGGAAGGCATTATTGAAATATTGGCCGGCGTTGAATACATTTCCCGTTAAATGGATAAAGTTTATTGTTAAGCCTAAAAATTACATTTGAGTAAGAGTAATTCAAACAAGAGGTTTTATACAGTGTGACCAGTAAAGTCCGCATCATATGGGATTTTTTTAAATTAATAGTTTTATTGGAAATTTGACTTTGGCATCAAGTTCTGCTTCGATCGAGATAAAAATTAAGCGAAAAAAATAGTAGTCACGTGATTCGCATTATCTGTCACATTTTAATTTTTTCCAGAAAATAATTCTAAAAGTATCGAAAAAAGTTATTAGAAAAAGTTTTTTTAAATGCAGTTTTTAGCCCACATGCAAAATTTCAGCTGCATAAGGTAATTTTGATTTTTTACCCATATTTTGTAAATTGCACCACTTTTGCAAAATAAGACTCAACGCAGCCTACATAAAACTTCTTAGTTTTGACAATGCTTTATTTCAGATACATTTTCTTTAAAGTAGTGCCATATTAAATGTGTGTTTTTCTACAAAATCAAAATTGGGCTATTAAAATTTGGTCGCATGTGATGCAAAAATTATTTGTTTTTGACCCTGTATAAGGTGACTTCATAAAATAAGTAATTTTGAAAACGTAGTTTGTGTCTGAAAGTAATACACCTTAATATTAAGATAAAAAAGAACACAGTGTCATCAGTAAAGTGTTCATTAAGTGGAAAATAAATTTTCGTGATGGGTAAAACATCAAAATTATCTTATGCAGCTGAAATTTTGCATGTGGGCTAGAAACTGCATTCAAAAAAACTTTTTCTAATAATTTTTTTCGATATTTTCGAAAATAATTCCACTTTTGAATTATTTGTTGAAAAAAAATTAAAATTTGACAGATAATGCGAATCACGTGACTACTATATTTTTGCTTAATTTTCACCTCGATCGAAGCAGAAGTTGATGCCAAAGTCAAATTTCGAATAAAGCTATTAATAAAAAAAATTCCATATGATGCGGACTTCACTGGTCACACTGTATACGAGATGTTACAATGTTACACCGTCACCTTTGGGTTAGAAGAAAAACATCTTACCACCATAAGCTAATAAAATACATAAAAACAAACCATCCAAAATAATTCGAAAATGTGCGGTACAACGTATAACCGAAACGAAATCCCAAATATTACCGAATTGTCATTGTAACTTGAAGTTTGCTATAAAAGTATTTACTACACTGTCTGTGACATGTAATATTTATTTATCAACAACTGGTAGAAACTAGACCACGACAGCTCAGCAAGACGGCTAAGCCATAAAAAATTTAGATTGTTCTTTATTTAATTCACGTCTCCATTAAGCTGCCACGAGTGCAAAAAAAGATGTTTCCCGAAGTTCCTATGAAAAATTAAGGATATTCTATACGAAGCGACAAAGAAAACAGGTTTAAGGGCGATTCCCACGAAATGGTGAAATTGTATGTCTGCTGCTTCTGCACGTTATTTTTCGTCCATAGTTTATTACATTATAATTATTGTTCTCACTTCGTTATACCAGTGACAATTTATGTGGACATAACTCGCATCTAATGTTTTTCACAATTTTCGTATGTAGATAATATACAGGGTTGCCCAGAAGTCCGGAATATAATTAATATGACACGTCAATTTAGCTTTATATACCGGGTGTCCACGGAAGGTGGCTCGCTCCTCTAACTTTTTTGTTTTTCAAGATAATAAAATAAAATTCGGGGGATTTGTATACGACATAAAACTGCATTTTTGCAATGTTGAGGTGACTCAACATTATGGAACTTCCGGTTTAACCGGAAGTGACATAAACTTTCGATTTTTAAATGGGACACCTGGTATATTTTTACATTTTTTGACTCCATATGACATTCTAAATACAACGATGTGTCACTTGTCACTTTTTGTCACCAAGAAAATATTTTTTTTCCAAATTTATTGTTTTATCTGGAGGGCTATTAATACCTTAAAATCACTTATTTCACTTCTTTAATCTTGGGAAAAATACAATTTTACTATTTCACAATTTTCAACATTCTTGAGCTCATTCCTGAGCATAGAAAAAATAAATTCAAAAACTGCAAAAGTATGACTCACTCACCGACAAATGTACTACTTAAAGTAGCTTTAAAAAATTGTTGTAACAAAAAGGGTAAAATTTTTTTCGGTTTTTACCATTCTGATAGAACTCCTCTTGATAGACTCGAGGGAAATCACTCGATGGAATTTTTATAGTTTTGCGCTTCTCTCTGCGAGACGTTTCGTGACATTTTAGCGACATTAGACAGAGGTACGGTGGCTTTAAAAATATTAAAAAATTAACACAAAAAAATGTGAGTTGCTAAATTAAATTTTAAAAAAAATGTGACCATTTAAAGTTAGTTTTGGCATAATAAAGGCCCGTGAAAACCCTTTTTCCTACGATCGTGGGGAAAAGTTACTTTTCGGCACGATTTATCGTGCGGAAAGTACCACTTTTCCGCACGATTCTACTTTCCCGCACAATTTTTACTTTACCACACTATTTTTGAAATTGTGACAGAATTATATCACTAGTATTAATAGGCATGGAGGATGGAAGTCAACCAGTGTCGCCGAATCCTATATTGAAGATTCGCTAGCGAATAAAAGCAAAATTGCCGGGAATATTTTAAAAACGTCTTCGAGAATACCCATGGATGGATCTAGTTTTGTCAGAAAGTAGAATGGACCTAGTTGCTCTACTCAAAGTAAACTCCAAATACAACGTTCGGTAGAATGTTTTTCCGAAGGAGGTCAGACAGTAGCAAGCGCACATCAAATTCAAGTAAAAACCAACGAAGTTCTTCAAGATATGACATCTGCAATAAATCTACAATATCGTCGGCATCATATGAAAATGGCATAAGTCCACAATTTACCTAAATTGAGATTTTAACGCCATCTACTAGATCATCGTGTTCTCTATCGAATAAACTTGATAATAATAAATTGCGCATAACACATGCGGAAAGTGTCTTTTCCGCCCTTGACGGCTTGCCCGAACTCCGCTTCGCGTCGTTCGTGCAACTGCCGTCGCGTGCGGAAAAGTACCACTTTCCGCACTTGTTAGGTAAATAACTATTTGGTGGCGAGAAACTATAGGAAAATAAAACCTCATACGTCGTTCGCATTTCGTTTTCAACCACTTCAAAGCGAAAATCTCTTTAAAAATGAACGGTTATGTTGTTGTTTTTTCGGAGCGCAAACAACTAACTAATCCCGCTTCCTAGAAAAACTAAATGGAGCACAACTTTTCCTAAAACCACTTAAAACTTCCGGAGATCCTAAATTACCGACCGTTTCTCGTTCGCCGTGCGCTTTAAAATCTAAATAAGCCGGAGTCCGGTCTGCGGAGTTTAGGTCTCATTTATATCTAGACTTCGTTATTTGTTAGTTTACAAAGTTTTTTCTCGGTACGGACGCAACGAAAAAAGTTTTTTTACTATTATATAACTATATTATTTTTTATTACTATTATAAACTATTTTTTGCACTAAAGTAACATACTTTTTAACGCGCTTTTTTTTTTAATTTTTTTTTAACACGCTTTTATTAGCTTCACCTGTATGTTTGTAAGCATGTATGTTTGTAACCGACTTCTTTGAACCCGATTTTGACCCACTTTAAGCGGTCAGATTTAATTTAAATTTTGTAGACTTATTAAGAATCGCTGACAATACAATAATCTACACGCAAAAAATTCTCCTGTCAAATTTTGACAGCTGTCAGATATAAAATGGAGCAAAAATGTCTCTTGTTAAAATTTGACACCTGTCAATATGTCAGAAATATTACAATAATCGATAGTAATGAAACAAACGTGGGGTCGTATAGATATTGTCGCTAAGAATAGAGAAAAATAAAAAAAATAATTCTACCCGTCAAAATAAAATTTTGACAATTTTTTTAAATTTTGAAAATGTTTGTCGTTTGTTCGGGTTTGTATGTATGTCTGTTCGTAACCGACTTCTTTAAACCCGATTTTGACCCACTTTAAACAGTCAGATTTAATTTAAATTTTGTAGACTTATCAAGAATCGCTGACAATACAATAATCTACACGCCAAAAATTCTCCTGTCAAATTTTGACAGCTGTCAGATATAAAATGGAGAAGCGATTTTGACGAAACAAATTATGGGGTCGTATAGTATTCGATGCGGAGACTTCGGGAAAAATAAGCAAAAAATTCTCCTGTCAAAATTTGACAGCTGTTTATATGTCAAATCGTTTAAAAAAAATTATAATAATTAAAAAACGATAAGGTCGTATGTATATTGACAGTGGAAAGTTGAAAAAAATACGCAAAAAATTCTCTTGTTAAAATTTGACACCTGTCAATATGTCAGAAATATTACAGTAATCGATAGTAATGAAACAAACGTGGGGTCGTATAGATATTGTCGCTAAGAATAGAGAAAAATAAAAAAAATAATTCTACCCGTCAAAATAAAATTTTGACAATTTTTTTTTTTTAAATTTGAAAATGTTTGTCGTTTGTTCGGGTTTGTATGTATGTCTGTTCGTAACCGACTTCTTTAAACCCGATTTTGACCCACTTTAAACAGTCAGATTTAATTTAAATTTTGTAGACTTATCAAGAACAGCTGACAATACAATAATCTACTAATCTAGCTCAATCTACTCAAAAAAAAATGTTTCTTGACAATAACTTAAACTAAAAAATTAAAAATAAAATATAGTTTAAAAAAACTAAAAAACACGCTTTAATAATTTAATCATACTAAAAAGCGAAAAATAAATATAGTTTAAAATAATTCTTGAAATTCTTAATATAGGCAGAAAATAATAATGAACGATAAACATTAGTATTATAGTGAAAAAAAAAAGCGTGGGGCGCTTTGTGCTATATTTTTCGTATATCGAGCGACTTCGTCTCGAGCTGCAAACTTCATGCATCATGCAACAAAGATATACTTTTTGCACTAGTTGCACGAATAACTATTTGTGCATAATAATGCGTGCAGAA
Organism: Polydrusus pterygomalis; assembly: GCA_963969555.1. Lineage (NCBI taxonomy): Eukaryota > Metazoa > Arthropoda > Insecta > Coleoptera > Curculionidae > Polydrusus > Polydrusus pterygomalis. Next base: position 845,837 of record OZ018382.1, on the reverse strand, counting down.
AAGTCACTTTTTTGTTCTAGCGACTAAACATCTGCTCTCTTTAGAAACGTCATCGGACAAGACAATAATTCATACAGTTTGTAGACTAATATTTCCCCTTTAAAAAACTCAAGGGCTCATTTTTCATCCTCTGAATTGACCCCCCCAAGAGTGGCTTAAGGTATTAAAAAGGGAAGGCTGATTCATATAACATACGGCCAGTGTACCGAAACCACCCTTTATTGAATGCACAAGTTCATCCCCGTATTCCCCGTGCTTGTTGCATTAATGATTTAGTAAGTAGTCATATACCTAGCTAGCATTACTAACATTGAACCCATCAATAGATATAATAAGAACTATCTGAAAAGTTTTATTAAGTAGATGTAATCTTAGAATGATGCCGCGCATGACTGTACTTATCTCAGTCATGCTTCAGCTTCACCTGAAGACGACTGGAAATACTGATCGGTTGAAACGTTGTGATTGAAGAAATGAATGAAGACAATGCAAGACCAAAACTATCCGATCATTCAAGATTACTAACATTTTTGGTAATTGTTGCAATCCACGATTCTATGTCACGTCCAAGTGCTTGCTATTTCGTTGAAACTGTCAGCACACAACACTAAAGGCACGATATGTGTTAAAACTACTCCTTCGCCCCCTTACTACAAAATATAAGAACGTATTCCAGACTTGATTCAGTTATACCCCCGTTAGAATTAGCCCGGTACGTCGGTGATTGATTTATTGAATTATGGGGTTGATGTATTTAGACTTTCTTGACTTGGCCGGGGCGTCTTTAGATCATCTGACCATGTGATGAGGTTAGGGCGGCCAAACAATGGCGTCATCAACGAAGCAGCTTGATTTGGACGCTTAAATGGAGGCAATATGGACTAATTATTTTGTTAATTTAGCAGATTTAGCTGCACCCACGACATTTTCATATTTACGATTATTTTATTTTATTATACGGGGTTAGTTGAAATAACCGGAACGACTAATTTTCTTCAAAACTACCAAGGCTAAATACATGAATTTTGGTACAGGTAGATAACTTAAAAAATTTAATTGAAAATTGACAATTGCGACGTTGCCAGATTTTTAGTTTTTTCTGTAACTCAAGGAATGTTTGTTTTTTAATGTAACACTACTCTTTTTTTATTGAATTCGATTCCTTCTGTCAACATTATCATTTCCTGGTGGTACCACATTTTTATCTCAAATAGTTCTATGGGAAAAAAAGTTAAGTAATTAGTTAAAAAAAAATCCAATCTATTTCCATTTAAAAACGTTTCAAATAATGTGAAAAGGAAGGTTGGTAGACATAATGTACCTAATAGTATCGATAACAATAATAACAACAAACAACTACCAAAAATAACATAGCTAGTAAAAATTACTTACCTATATAGTACACTACATTAATTTGATTTTAAAATCGATACTATTAGGTACACTATGTCTACCAACCTTCCTTTTTACATTATTTGAAACGTTTTTAATTGGAAATAGATTGGATTTTTTTTATTTTAAAGTTTGAGTTGGAACTAATTAACTTTTTTTCCCATAGAACTATTTGAGATAAAAATTTGATACTATCAGGGAATGATAATGTTGATGGGAGGAATCGAATTCAATAAAAAGAGGGTATAGTGTTACATTTGAAAAAAATACATTCCTTGAGTTACAGAAAAAAACTAAAAATCTGGCAACGTCACAATTGTCGATTTTCAATTCAATTTTTTAAGTTATCCACCTGTACCAAAATTCATTGATTTAGCCTAGGTAGTTTTGAAGAAAATTAGCCGTTGCGGTTATTTCAACTAACCCTGTATATCCCGTTAACTAAACCGTGTAAAATAAATTCAAAATCCTGTACACATAGAAACTTGTATCTTACATTCTTACAAAGACGAGTTTATGAAACCTTCTTTACAAGAGGGAAAATAAGGTTTAAATTTTAATGAACGATTCAAGCCCAGAGGGGTATACAAAGCAGTTTATAAAGAATTATAAATTAAATTTCGGAACGAGTGCCAGGCCAAATTGTAGCAGTAAAATCTTGTAGTGTATGCAGGTCTACGGCGTTCCTAATAAGCTTCTTAGGAACGTTATTTAGCGGAATTCGGTTATTCAATAAAACGAATTGGGGATATTTCTACTGAAGGGGGGAATTAAATTTGGTTCTCAATTAGTATTTGCGATTTCTTTGGGAGTACTAAATAATATATTATGTAGAATAGAAGAATAACTGGATTTAAGGGTCCATGAACGCTCGGTATTCTTGATCACATGGGCCATTCACATTACCGATTTACAGGAGAACTCGCTTCTCCTACTATTTTTGGTGGGAACGACAGATCCCATCAGGCTAGGATAACTTAAATGGCGAAGGTCGTCCCCTGTTCGTTTAATTTAGCCCCCCGGTCGCTAGTGGCGCTATTGTAGAAATTTTGTTTTATAAGGTTGTTCATCTCCTAACGTTGGTAGGAACAGAATATTCATTTAGAATTAGCATGGCCAACATTCTGTACCTCTCTCTCGCTCTGTACCTGCATAATATGTGCGAGAAAGATAAAAATATGGCTTGTTGTGACAGATCCTGAAGTCTTACCTGGACTGGTGAAAGATTGTCATTGTCATTTTATGATTGATTTGTAAAATATATAAAAAATAAAGTTATTATTAAATAATTATTCATATATAATTTATAAACTTAACATGGCGCAGTCGGTAGTTTGAGAATCGTAAATAGGTATATATTTAATATGTCGCGACCAAAGAAATCGGGAAGAAAAACCAAGGCAATTAACAAGAGCGTGGAACCTCCTGAAGACTTCATTAATGTCGCCCAACGATTGGAAAGTACAGCGAAAGCTATTAAATATATAGAAAGAAACTTTACTTCACAACTTAATGAACTACAAGGTACAATAACTAGTTTATTAAATAAAAACTTTGAAAATAACACGGAATTGTTAGAAAAATCTACAGAAAATAATAATATAATAATGTAAGCTGTTTTTTTATGTAAACCATATTTATGTAAATATCTAATATTAATAAATCTTGTCGCCATATCATTGTTATAATTTCCTTTCGTTCTCCCAAATTATTTTAACTTGAATCAGATGTTTCGCGCTTCAAACTTTTCCGTTAAGTTGGAAGCGCGAAAATTTGAATTCAAAGTAATAAAAAAATTTTAATTTTTATGGCGCCTACCCCCACCACGACTATATTTAGTTTTTCCCCCGGTCGCATGTGGCGCTATCAGAGAACCAATTTAGTATGTTAAGTTGCCTATCTATCCTTGAGAGCGCGCAACTCGCTTGTCTATGGATCCCATGCAATTCTAACCCCGTCATAATAATATTTGACATTGACAAGTTTCATAATCTTACCTTTCCCAATAAAGAAAAACCCGCACTAATAATTTCCACCTCAATTTACCTTTAGATTTCTTTAAAATTTTCGTAAGTAATTACATAAGTGCATCAAAATTACCGATAATTTTTTACGAAAGCATGTTGTCTAAAAACTGGATGAGTTTATTTTCATATTTTGGCAAAAGAGCCCGACACCGAAGGTGGAGGGCTCTTTAAACAAAATATGAAAATAACCGAATCCAGTTTTTTACTGACAACATGCTTGAATGAAAAATTATCAGGTCTATTTTGATGCGCGAATGTAATTCGGTAGAATATTTCTCGAGTACGTGAAATGAAAGCACAAAATTTAATATTTTTATTTAAACGTTATATTTAATTATATGAAAATAAACAAATTAAAAATTGCATGAATTGCAGTGGAAAACACAATTATTGTAAAAATTACTATTTTTGGAGTCTGCTGCATTACTTGTTAATGTATGTGAGTTTGCCATTAAATTAGAACTTGTAGAACCTGGCATACAGATATTAGTTTCTGGGTTATGATTAGCCTTATCATTGTCTTCCCTCATTTTTTCTACTATATTAGAGTGGTGTTCCTCGTCTAGTTGAAGATACGGCTTTATGGATTTTGGGTTGGAATGTCCAGTAATTTTTATTAGCGTATTTTCTTCAACCCCTTGCTTTGCCAATTTCAAAACAGCTGTTGCACGCAGTGAATGGTTGGTGATTTTAACCTTTTCAGTCGCTATACCTGACTTTTTGCTTCCGTTGAGGTCCACCGAGTGATTATATTTTTTCCGACAGGGATATTCTTATACCACTTGTCCAATTTCCAGAAAGGATTAACAGTTAAAAACAATCGCGGAATATTTATGTTATTTATTTTTTCTAAGAACTTTTTAAACAACCTTACTGGACACAAATCCGGATTAATTTTGTTTTTAACTAGCCACTTGGATGGTGCACAAGGTTTTTCTCCTCCTTGTGTTGTTTTGTCGAATATTGGGTTGTATTCCATTCTGCCTGTTTTTTCTCCTGCGTTATTAATATCGTCTTTGAAATACGAAATTAAACATTTTACTCCCTCTCCTCCTCGCCATGCTAGTTCGTATGACAAAACAAAGAACAATTTTTTTTTGCAAGCCATCAGGCGTTTCTTCATCACAATTCTGTACCATATTTTTAAACTCATTGTATTTAAGTGATACAGCGCTTTCCTTTCTTTTCTGCGGGTCTGTCTGCAACTGCTTCCTTTTGGCACCTTTTGCTTCGCGGGCTGTTTTAAATTCCGTATCGGTAAAGGGATTAAATTTAATGTTATATTCGTTTTGATATTTTTCCATTAATAATTTTGACGTAACGTTCCAAATAGTCTTTACAGTAAAATCTTTATAATCCTCACCATTTTTCTTTTTCATATTGTAGGCCCAGTCAGTCAGAATATTGGCCAGCGTCGGTATTAAAGTATTTTCGTTTAAACTATAATTTCTCTCTTTAATAAAATCCATGAACTATCTCCATATATACTGGTGGTTTAGTAATGTATTTTTAGGTTTACTTTCGGTAACTTTCTCTAAAATTAAACTTAATGAATCAATTCCAAATCGCGACATTTTTACGACTTTTTAAATTTGATTTATGTATGTCAAAATGACAAATACATATTATTATATCAACACAATAATACACCTACAAGGTGCTATGGTAAATATTAATTATTACTTAGATACGGACCTATAGGGAAATTTTCGGCGGGACATTTTCGTACCTACTGGGCAATTTTCGTCGAAAAGTTCCCGCTTCATATGTTTTTACACATGAGAGAAATATTCCTAAAAAGTGGTGGCCCTTGCCTTGAATATGGTTGGCAACACTGTCTTATCACGGAAATGATCGTCTGCGTTCGAGAATACCAAATTTTACTAACTTACTTATGACCATAGGAGAACTGCCGCGGAAGGGAATGCTCCTTTGCGTGATGTGATCGTTCACGTTCTCTTACGCTCGAGAATTGGGACCCGGTGAACCTTTGCGGGTTATAAAAATTGCATAGTCGTAGTGAAATTGGCAGTACGAAATTACTCGTTATTCACAATACTGAATTTAACGTAATGTATCCTTTATTTCTATTATTCCGTCTACGATATCTGAACGAAACAAGTTTCATTTTGTCTCCCTTGACAAATTTCAAATATTAAAATAATTAACTCGGCAAAACCGAGCAGAAATCTGAAATCAAGTGGCAGAACAGCCATAATAAACATACTTGAAATAATTTCCGGAAATTATTATTGCAAGTGAAATACGGAGGCAACTTAGGGACGTCGCGTCAGTTCGAGACGACATATATAACGTTTCAAATACCGTTTAATGGTGGATTGGGGAGTCATCGCGTCATAATAGATGGGTGTTTTAGCGTCCTTATTGATTCGTTATGTTTTTGTAATTATATTTTTCACAAATTTTGACTCTAGAATAATACGCCGAAGACTCCAAAGACTCGCCCCTATGGGGTCTTAAAATAGCTCAAATTGACTGAATTTGTAACTATTGGGAATTGACCGGTGCTATGGCGGCGCATTTTCAACAAAAGCAGTTGGTTTTGACATTAGAAATGTTAGGTTATTGTGAAAATAGTAATAAAATTTACACGTATTTACGTGTTGTCTAAACATTATAACAAAACAATATTATAAGACAATACCAGTACCTGCCTGTCAAGTAAATGATTTCAGAATTTTCGTTTTACAAACTAAGTGCAATACGATAGGATGTGCTCTATAAACAGTGAGATGCCGACTCTTTCAGCTTATCTTACAAGCATATCTAGCTCGATTTTGTTTCGGTACCGTTTCGAGAATTTACCGTGCAAAAATCCCCTATTGCTGAAAGGCAGTAACAGTAGCAAACAGGAGGCAACTGCTGGCGAAATATATTACTTGGCAGGAATTTATTATTAACTGGAGGTAGATTATTAATTTCTGCAAAACCGTAACTCAACAGTTTGGCAGTAATTTCTATATGAAGTCGAACCCGGTCTAGCAGAAAATAGATCGAAAGCTTTCGTAAGAAAAGCATGGGCCAAAATTTTAGACCCTTTCCTGGATTCGGCGAGATCTTTGTTGCATTTTTATTCCTCAAGGATTTTAATAAAGCTTGTTAGGTACTAGAAACCGGTATGCTTCGCATAGATACTCGCTTACAATATGAAAGAAAGGGGAGGGGGATTGAATTGGTGGGGACGTTATTTATTAGTCGCTAGTTGAGGTAGCACGCGCCTTCTTTCAAGGTGAGGGGGCGCCCCCTGACCCTATAAAAATTGTCAAAACAAAAACTTTCCATAAATAATAGGAAATATAAGCACCATATTTTTCTCCCAGGTTTATTTTTGTTTCGTATTTTGTAATTTTCAAAATTTCGTTTTTATTACAGTTTTAATTGCCTTTTTTTTACTTAAATTTTCGGGATAAAATCAAAAAAGTTGTTATTATTACAAATTGCGCCCACTAGCAATTTTATTAAAAACTATCGTATATCGTTGGATACCACAATTTGAAGTACTCACGTTTATCTTCCAAACAAGCTTAAACTTAGTGAAATCGGATAAGTCGTTTAGAAGTTACAGCGATTTTAATGATTACACTTTCAATAATAGCTTAGTGAAATCGGATAAGTCGTTTAGAAGTTACAGCGATTTTAATGATTACACTTTCAATAATAGCCTTCCCCCACTCTAATCAAGGTCGGTACGCCAATGAGTCTCAAACCAAAATGATCCAGAATTGTCTAGTCTTTCTAATGATGTAACCAGAGACCAGAGGTGTACCATAATATGGGAATTTTCGGAGAAATTTAGAAGTTTAAAAATTAATTTTCAATTGCGTCCCCTTGTGGCGAAATGCGAAACTTAAAAATAATTTCCACTTTTTATAAATTTTTTCCCCTAACTTTCAATGCTTAGTAGTTTCCGAGATATGGCCGGTGGTCTACCTTAATAAAACACCCTCCTGTATACAGTGTGGTTTTTAATTTGCATATTATCATTACTAATGTTTTATCTTGTTAAAAATAATTTTTGGGATATTTTAAAGTTGTGTTTAATGTCGTTACAACAAACATGAAGTTTGCGATTCCTTAATAAATTAAAAAGTCAAGTTAATTTTACAAATATGCTTGAATTTTAACAAAGATATGTAAAATTGATTTGATTTTGATTAATTTATGAAGATCTGTATTGTGCATATAAACAAAAAAAATTTTGGGGAAATTATTATTGTTTTAAAGAAATATTTATTTTTTTATTTTAGGAGGTCATGTTTTTGAATCTATGCATAACTTTTAATTCTAAACAACTTTTCTTAATAACATTTTGCTAAATTTTCTGAAATAGGGGTACTTTATTCTTGTAAAAGTTTTATATTTTTTGGCCTACCCTGTATGCCGTTTGACTTGCAACCATTCCAAGTGCACCCAATATGATTATCGAACATGCACCAACTTTTATCAAGAATAAAATTTTTAGAAATCGGTAATAAAAAAAATGCCCATATGTTGCACACTTAAACAACCACACTGTATAGCGTTTTAGGAACGGGTTGTTGAACTTTTAGCTGTAACTCGTTGAAAACTCAAAACAAAATATGTAAAATAAAATTATAATGCCGAAATGAATTCCGGGCAAGTTTTCCTTTTAAACAAAATCGGGATCCGCAAACATCAGCTAGTGTAATGAAAGCGGGCCCTGGAAGAGTTATGTCAAACACTGTTTCAACGCAGGTATGAATTCCATAGCGGGCTTTTATACGCCCGGTCGGCCCAACAGACCTTTTAATTAAAATTCCTGGAAATTTCCGCCCGGAATTTTGAGGGATTGCGAACATAATATCTCGTATTTTAGGTACCTATGTTGTGAACTTTTTTATTAAAATACTGTTAATTTTTTGTGTCGCTAAAAAGTTTCGTCAGGACACGTAGATTCCGAACACAAATCTACCTAAACTATATGCTTCGTCTACTACTACAAGGGGATTTCTGAAAAGATTAGAAGGATAACCAAAAACTATAATATCAAAACAGCCTTCAAATCCGGAAATACGCTTAGAAGCTTGCTCACAAAAGTAAAACCCCCCCGTAATGAAAACACAAAAAATTGTATCTATCAAATCCCTTGCAAGTGTGGCGAATCGTACATTGGAGAAACAAAAAGACCTCTTCCCGTAGGAGTTAAGGAACATCTGAAACATACTCAAAAACGTGAAACTTCGAGATCAGGTATAGCGGAACATGTATGGACCAACCAACATAATATACAGTGGTCAGAAGACAAGGTTTTCGACACGGAACAGCACTGGAGAAAACGAAAATTCAAAGAAGCAGCTTTCATGAATCAAAATACCCGTATATTCGGTAAATCAAGTATAGATATCCCCAATATCTGGAAGCCGCTTCTTGTCCAAAACCAGCAGCTCAAACTGCACACTCCTATAAGCACGTAGGCGGAGTCATCAAGCTTCATTGCACATGGATAGTATTTAAGACATTATAATTTAGTTTACACTTGAAAACGGTTAAAGATACTAACTGACCGAAACGTTGTGTTAAGTAACAAAATAAAGACCATGGAAGTCCAACAAGGTATTTTTTTGTGTTTTTATTTATTTATGAACAAATTCCCAACGAACTTTAAAAGTCTATTACAGGGTATATAAACTATAAATAATAACAAACTTAAAAATTAACAATTTTCATAAAAATACATAAATATATATATGTTTAACAAAATTAATAAAAAAGTCAAATATGATTCAATTAAAAAAAAAAAATTATATTATTATATTACTTCATTGTCTACCACCTTCAAACAAACGTTGGTACATAATATGTACATAATATGTTGTGTTACCAGCTGGTAAGTTTCATTTGATTAGTACTTGTTGTTTTATGTATTTTTTTTTGTTTTTCCGTTACAAAGTAGTAACTTATGTCTCTTGTGATCTGTAATGTAATAGTTTTAATTCGAACATGCTGATTAATTTGTTAAAATGAGTAAATTAAAATTATATTGTAGATAGGAGATCTTTCCGTTCTATAAAACTTAAATTATCTATTACTAGCGTGTATACCCGGCCTGCGTTGCAGCCCGTCATTATACGACGTGAGATAATAAGGCGAACCTTAAACTCAACCGTTTGCCGGCCCGTCCACAATTTCCATGCATAAAACATAGTCTGTCTTCATCTATTCCGGCTTCGGATCGATCGTTGAACGGGCCGGGGACCGGTTAGGTTGGGTCGTTCGTTCTCCCTACTCTAATTTATCAGTGTTTCTCTATAATATTATGCATGTATTATACATAAAAACCTTCCCCTTGAATCACTCTATCTATTTAAAAAAACCGCTTCAAAATCCGTTGCGTAGTTTTAAAGATTTACGCACATAAGGGGACATGAACAAGATAGCGACTTTGTTTTATACTATGTTAAGATGATAAAAGTTAAACAGTTTTTGTCCCTCCTGAACATTTTTAGTTTTTACACTTAGGAGGTATTGGTAGTAAGCAGTCGATAGACTACACATTATTTTTCTTTAACCTTTTTCCGAATTTTATTCGCGTCCTCCATTTCATCGGATAAAAGCTAACCGACTTAAGCCGATGACATCTCCGTAACGTAATTGTTATTTTGTTGTACGGTTTCGCAGAAGTAACACTGACGTGATATTTCAGCTAAAAGTTTTCTTTCTTAGTTTTCTTTTCTATTTTCTTGCTGATGTTTATTTAGTGACAAGACGGTTTTGCTAAAAGACGTTTCTAGTAGATAAATAACCAGTCGTTCTGTTTTGTTGGAAAAGCTAAATTTTTTTAGTATTGAAAATACTACTGAGTGCGTATATACGGGTCTATTTCATAAAAAATGAACGCGACATGCGACATGCACATAAATAACACGGCGGTGAAGTCTAAACAAACATCCGAGCAGCACAGGATCGATGACATCATCTGCTATTGTTTTGTTTTGGGTTTCGGCATTTATTATTATATTTGTTGATATTAAGATAATATGGCCGGCAGAGAGAACAGTTAGTAGATTTATAATATGATAACGATACTAGTTCGATGAACACTATAATCTATGATGAAACGTGTGCAACGTTAAACCACGAGGCGTCAGCCGAGTGGTTTAATTGCACAAGTTTCATTAACAAAGTTCACATCGAACGTGTATTATTCAAAATTTAATGTACAACAGTGCAAATAGATTTTATTCGTCTAAATTTCATTGATATCAGATAACGTTTTCGTAATTTTTAAAATTTTCAGGTGTCCATATTAGTCGATTTTTGATTGTTTCAATTTCGATAAAATTGGAAAAAAATAAACAGTGAAAGTCGCTGAAACAAAGCGAAATAGCACGGCGGTCTTGGCGTATTACACAGAAAGTCGGGGGAGAATGGATATACCAATCCAAAATATTTCATAGCCGACTTAAGATTTAGACATTTCATGAACAAAGAGTACAAGGACCAGCAGGTAAATGGCTGTGTATAGCTAAAGAAATAATTTTGTCGCTATTTTTGAAAAGGTGGTTTTGAGCTCTCTTCAATATCTACTAATATACAGATTATCCTATATTTTTTATTTTAACAAAACAGTCAAATTTACACATTTCTAAGTATAATAATTTAATTATTATTTCAAACTAAATCGGAGCATCCATGTCGTCATAATAAACGCGTGATAGCGGCACGTTACATACTCACAGATAGGAGTAATCTGTGCTGTGACATAATGGTTTCCTTCTCGCCGCTGTATGTGGTAGGTATTTTCAATACGCCTATGATACTTGCGTAAGATGCAAGATCTGTGAATTTTTTTAAATGTTGATGCGTGACAACTATCTTGTGATACACGCTGGGGGAAATATAGTCAACCCCTCATTTACGCAATAAACTCATCCAAATTGGGTTTTCACATCAGTTCGTTTTAAAAATCGAAAAGAAATAAACTAAGTAAAAACGATGTTTTCATACTGACGTTTCGCCTTGTCAGTAAAGACAAGACGATTTTTCTAAGCGAAAGACAAATTCGAGCCCATTATTTTACAGAAAAACAACTGCCAAATAAAAAGGTTTTAGAGTTTGAATAACGAAACGCTAGCATACATCACATTCGGCATGAGCTGCATTCTTTTGAATTGTTTAGACATTTCCATGTTGAATTGTCGGAAAAGGAGAAATAATGAACGGAACTTTCAGAAATTTATCCTGTCGGTATAGAGTGTATAGAATTAAAATAAAAAACAAAGATGCGCCGAAAATTAGTGGCCTAACAAAAATTGAGTGACCCCCCCCGCAAACGTTTTCTATAACGAATGGAAATTGAACATTCTTATTTTCATTACTATTAGGTTCAGTTTTATGAATTTTTGAATTCGTTAATCGTGTAATAATTTAATTAGGGTTAAACCCACATTATGTGTTAAGTGCCTACTAAACAGCAAACAATTCGAATTTATTTTATAATCCCAGGTAGACTGGTAGATTCTCTCTCTTTAAAGGTCTTTATTATTTCGATATGTTTACATGTCAATTATTTATCCTACTTATTACGTTTATAATATAATAAATATTACAGTAGTATAATATTAACTTGCTTTACACCGGGCTAAAGGATCAGTTTTTCATAACTGTTCCTGCCCAGGATACGCACTGGCAAACGCCCGTGGGGTTGGTGTTGACCCTGTGGTATGATCAATTGACGTATAGCTACGCTTGGATTGGTCGGTTCCGTAATCCTTTACCGCCATGAAAGAGTCTTTTTAATTTTTTTTTTTAATTTGAATGTTATTTGCTGCTATTGTTTAAATGTGAACGTTTGAGGTTAATGCTTACTGGAAAAATTGGGGAAAAAAACCAGCTGAGTCTAATCTGTATATAAGACTGGTAAACATAAAGTCGCCACAGTGGTTCTTTTCCCGTGCGTCATCACTTTTACGTCATCAAAATCGTATGAATCAAATCAAAATTACGAGACGAAAAAAGTCAAAACTAGGTTAAGTTCATAAAATGGACGTGCCTGCCTACCGTTTGACGTACCTACATAATATCCCGAAAAATTATTATTTATTTTAAGTTTTGCCCGGCATTCTCTATTATCTAAAAGAAATTGAGAAACAAATGTTAATACATTTAATACTATTTTTAAAGCTTAAAATCTAGAAAAGTTTGGTGTTTTATTGACTATTAAAATCGCAAAAGTCAAATTTTTAACATCCTTTCGTTTAAGGGAATTTAGCCACTGCCGTAAACTTTTCAAAGAACTTTCACGGTTAGAATATTTAAAATAAATAAATTAGGTATTATAAAAATCCATGAATACTTACCGCCAAAACAGATGGTGGGTATAATTAGCTCTAAAAAGAACTATTTTTAGAAAAAGAAACAGTTTTAAGGCACACAGATTTACAAAATACGAATTAGATTGGCAGATCAAAATAAGTTTGACAATGACGTTCTAAAATACAACGGTTGTCAACTAAACAAATAAAAAAAGTAATTAATTGACGTTTATAGTTTTATTCTTGTCTAGCACATTATATTATTGCGGAATCTTGGAGACGTTCTTTTATGCTTTTATTCAAACTTGTTACTGTAATAAACAAGGATGCAGAGTTATTAACCACGTTGAGTCCTGATCGTTGATTGATGACGCACGGGCAAAGATCCACTGTGGCGACTTTATCTAAGTCATTATACGTAATATTCCATCAGCAAACATAATGCAAAATCAAAATTTTAAAACACCACTTATACATAGGCGTAGTTAGGGAGGTACTTGAGGTAGTAAGCACCCCCGAAATCTAAATTAGCACCCCCAAAAAAAATTTACAATATAAGTATAGGCTAATTTTAGAACTAACCTATTTTTATAATATACATTATATGTAATGAATTTTTCATATTAATATTTCAAGCATTCGAATTCTGGTACAAATTCAAGTATATTTAGATAGTTGCGGATTCTGTTGAAACTTTCTCTTCGTGTACCGTGTAGTTCACGCCCAGTTTACTTGTCAGAGCGGGTCTATGATCCTAAAAATCTCGTAAAATACGAGAGCGGCATAATAGCTTGTGTATGTCATGTTCTGCAATTCTGCAATAATTTGATAATTTAAATTTAACCAGTCGTAGTCGTTCAAATTCGCGGAAATTTTTAGCCGGTATTTTGACTATTTTTTTTGTTTATTAAGGTTTAATATGGTTTTATTGAATTCAGTTAAAGTTTAAAGTTAAATAAACACGAAAAAACAATGAGTGCGTCGTCGGATATAAAATACACCGTGGAATTTTTGAAAAAATGTTTTAGCAAGTTACCGTTGGAGGAGAAAGTGATTTTCAAGAACATTGAAAGACTTAAACCTGCTATTAACGTCACATTAAAATATTTACTAAAAATTATTGACCAAATTTGGGCGTGGTCTTGAAAATTTTTTCGCCTGCACGTTAACATGTCACGAGCCGCCACTGGACTTCAGCACCCCCAGTGTTGACAGTCTAACTACGCCTATGCACTTATAATGTTGCTTACCATGTATAGTAGGAACGGGGGTAGCAGTGATCGAGCCTCATAGAATAAAAAAAAACAAAAACCAGTAAAACACATGAACACTCAACAAGTCTGCACAAACATTGTTTCTCTAAGTACTATAAGTACAAGGTATTATTTAAAACGACCAGATCGTCGAGAGTTTTTGTTTTGCAAAATCGTTTATACTTTCGTCGATATTTAATGTTTTAACCAACTCGTGTTCTACAGTGTCCGCAAGAAAGTCCGCATTAAATGAGATATTTTTTTAGTTATTAGGTATAGGTAAAAATTGAAAACGCAGTTAGTTTTTGCTTACCTAAAAACCAAAAATGACGTATACTGAAGCAGCTGCACGACATGCATTACCTGTCAAATTTGACATTTTTAATAAAATAGGTTCAAAAATGCCCTAATTTAACAAAATATCGAAAAACTTTATTCGAGAAAGTTGTTTATTTAGGCATTTTTAGCCTTTGTACGAAATTTTCCTTCTACAGTCTAATACAATTTTTATTTTTTGCCAGATTCTTGAAAATTTTGATCAACCCTTGTAGATTAACCTTTATACATCGATGTAAAATCATTTGCCTTTACTTCATTTGTAATCTTAATGCAATTTTGTGTAAAACTTTTTTTTCCAATTATTTATTTTGCTTCAAAAACTGAAATTGTTATTGATAAGTATGTAATGTTTGATGCAAAGTTTATCTAATTACATCAGTTTTGCCAAAACCGACGTTTCTCATTTTTCTTAAGTTAGTAAACAGATGTACAAAAAGGAAATATTAGGAAGCATTCGTTGAAATTTTACTTAATTAATACTAAATTAAATTAATTATATTAAACTATATTTTTGTTGAATAAAATGTTTCGAGCGATTAATATTTATTCTTTTTGATCCAATATTAATTAAGTAAAATTTCAACGAAAGCTTCCTAATATTTTCTTCTTGTACATCTGTTTACTAACTTAAGAAAAAGGAGGGTTTTGACAAAACTGATATAATTAGATAAACTTTGCATCAAACATTACATACTGATCAATAACAATTTCAGTTTTTGAGCAAAATAAATAATCGGAAACAAAAATTTTACACAAAATTGCGTTAAGATTACAAGTGAAGTAATGGAAAATGGTTTTACATTGATGTATAAAAGTTAATCTACGAGGGTTGATCAAAATTTTCAAGAACCTAGCAAAAAATAAAAATTGTATTAGACTGTCAAAATTTTGAACAGAGACTAAAAATGCCTAAATAAACAACTTTCTCGAATAAAGTTTTTCGATGTTTTGATAAATAATGGCATTTTTGAACCTATTTTATTAAAAATGTCAAATTTGACAGGTAACGCATGTCGTGCAGCTGCTTCAGTATACGTCATTTTTGGTTTTTAGGTAAGCAAAAACTAACTGCGTTTTCAATTTTTACCTATACCTAATAATAAAAAAAAATCCCATTTGATGCGGACTTTCTTGCGGACACTGTAAATCTCTCTGGAGAAATTTGTTTTTTTGTCCAAATTATAAAACAAATTACTCATTGTAGTCAACCCCGATTGTGTATGACATTGGTTGTGGTCAGTGTCCTTGACGTATCGTTACCGAGTCCGTTTTACTGAAGATTCGATTTCGATCTGATGGCCCTTTCGTACAAAGGCCGCAGCAGGAAACTGGAAACATGGTAAACGGTAATACAGGGCGATTTGATACTGATGCGAAAAGTATAGATAGCACTTCTTTCGTTTAAATACAATGTCACCAGTAAAGTCCGCATCATATGGGATTTTTTTTTTATTAATAGCTTTATTCGAAATTTGACTTTGGCATCGAGTTCTGCTTCGATCGAGATGAAAATTAAGCAAAAAAATAGTAGTCGCGTGATTCGCATTATCTGTAAAATTTTAAATTTTTTCCAAAAAATATCGAAAAAAGTTATTAAAAAAAGTTTTTTAAATGCAGTTTCTAGCCCACATGCAAAATTTCAGCTACATAAGATAATTTTGATTTTTTACCCATATTTTGTAAATATTGCACCACTTTTGTAAAATAAGACTTAACGCAACCTACATAAAACTTCTCAGTTTTGACAAGGCTTTATTTCAGATACATTTTCTTTAAAGTAGCCCATATTAAATTTGTGTTTTTCTACAAATTAAAATTGGGCTATTAAAATTTGGTCGCATGCGATGCAAAGTTTATATGTTTTTGACCCTGTATAAGGTAACTTCATAAAATAAGTATTTTGAAAACGTAGCTTGTGTCTGAAAGTAAAAAAAATAAAAAAAATAAAGGGGTTTTAAATTAAATTGTTGAAAATGGATAAACTTTACGTTAAGTTAGGCTAAAAATTAATTTTTCTACTATTGTATAAATAAATTAACTTTCGGGCCCTAGCAACACGAAAGAAAACGAAAGTAAATGTTACAGTTACCTGAATATTTTCCGTTGCTAGCTACGAAAGTAATACTTTCGGTGCCAGGACAAAAAAATCGAACTGACAGACTCTGACAGTACTCAAATAACTAGTTGTCAACAATACTCAAATAACTAATTGTCATGGATTATTTTATAGGTGAAAAAAAAATTATTTTATCATCTTAATTTGAATAAAATCAAAGTTTATTACTTAATAATATATTGATCAGAGAACAGTAGTAGAAAAAATTTAATACATTACACGATTCGAAAGCCTTTTTTGGTGGTCGGAGGTATTAAATCACCTCGGCTTTGCCTCGGCAATTCAAAAACCTCCTCACACCAAAAAATTAACTTTCGCATCTAGTAATGTAAATAACTATTTCCACTTAATAAACACTTTACTGATGACACTGTGTTATTTTTGTCTTAATAGTAAGGTGTATTACTTTCAGACACAAACTACGTTTTCAAAAATACTTATTTTATGAAGTTATCTTATACAGGGTCAAAAACAAATGAACTTTGCATCACATGCGATCAAATTTTAATAGCCCAATTTTGATTTTGTAGAAAAACACACATTTAATATGGCGCTACTTTAAAGAAAATGCATCTGAAATAAAGCATTGTCAAAACTAAGAAGTTTTATGTGGGTTGCGTTGAGTCTTATTTTGCAAAAGTGGTACAGTTTACAAAATAGGTATAGGTAAAAATCAAAATTATCTTATGCAGCTGAAATTTTGCATGTGGACTAGACACTGCATTTAAAAAACGTTTTTCAAATAACTTTCTTCGATATTTTCAGAAATAACCCCACTTTTGAATTATTTTTTGGAAAAAATTAAAATTTGACGCATAATGCGAATCACGTGACTCTTAATTTTCATCTCGATCGAAGCAGAAGTTGATGCCAAAGTCAAATTTTAAGTAAAGCTATTAATAAAAAAAATCCCATATGATGCGGACTTTACTGGTGACACTGTATATTTCTTTCGTTTATATACAGCATGTATTCGGAAGTTCTTACCAAATGGGAAACTTTTTTATTATTAATTTTAGGAAAAAAAATTATTCTTTATAAAAAACTCTGCATGGTCTAAAAGCTAAAATGCAACCATCAAATATCGAAATTTTACAGTCATCTAGGAGGTTTGTCAAAAAATGTGAATTTTTCCCAAGAGTAAAGTACCTTTATTTTTGACATTATCAAAAATTGGTATTAAAAAAAGTTGATCAAAACTAAAAACCACGTCTAAATATGCAATAACACGCATTAAAAATTAATTAAATAATTAAAAAATTAAATAATTAATAATAAATCAATAAAATAATTTTTCAACATAAATGCGTATTATTGCACATTTAGCCGTAGTTTTTAGTTCTCATCAACTTTTTCTAATAACAATTTTTGATAATGTCAAAAATAAAGGTACTTTACTCTTGGGAAAAATTCACATTCTTGGGAAAAATTCACATTTTTTGACAAACCTCGTATATGACTGGAAAATTTCGATATTTGATGGTTGCATTTTAGGTTTTAGACCATGCAGAGCTTTTTATAAAGAATAATTTTTTTCCTAAAATTAATAATAAAAAAGTTTCCCATTTGGTAAGAACTTCCGAAGACACGCTGTATATGTTTGCATAAATATTTTTTGTTTTTCCTACCAAAAGACTCCGATTTTCAATAAACTCTTCACAAAAGAAACTTTCAATCGGCACCGACAACATAATAAAAAATGCATGAGCGATCAAGACACACACACAAACACAGTCAAAAATCAGCAGCAAAAGATAAACGAACAAAAACATGCCGTACTTCAATCACATTCTCTGTCTCCAGGCTACGCAGGGGGCAATAGTGGATAAATTGTATGGAGAGGCATGGAAAATCATGGAATTGTACATAATTAGCCCCCGTTTTACCTGGAGGGTTCCTTTAATTAAATATCCATGAATGGGGGATGAATCCGATGGTGTATGTAAGTGGCTAGATATAAGATTAAAGGTGGAACTTTCAAACAAGTCAAATATAAATCAACGAGCAATAAAAATAACTAAATTGAATGCATCCGATGTTACCGATTTAAAAAAAAAATTAAAATAAATATTACTTGAAACAATTCGATGGTAAGAGTAAGCAAAGCTTTGGTCACGGTGGTCAATGGTCGTTGACTGGTTGATAATATTGTACTCTGCTTTGGTAGACGTTTATAATGGTCTAACATTTTTACCCAATAAAAGGGGTAAGAAACATTACGCATGATGCATTTTTTGAATAAGGACCTTTTCGTTTTAACCCGGTGGGTATATCTATATAAGAGCTATTTAATAAAATGACAAATTCGTAGATGTTATTAGAAGCAGCCTGTAGGGCTGAAAAGGACCAATATTGTCTGTGGAGAGAAGATAGATCCTTATAATTACCCAGAATAACTGAATCATACTTCTTAATAAACCTTATGTCAATGAGTAAATAGAAGGGTGGAACCAATATATATTTATTTGCGGTCGCTAGGAGATAGGCAGACTCTCCAAAAGCTGTTCTTGGAACCGGCAATACGCGCCGCCATGGCACCGGTAGATTCGCAATAATTACAAATTGAGTCAATTAAAGCTCAAATATAAAACCCAAAAGTCAGCCTTTAGAGTGTTCGGCAATCGGGTCATCACCGGAAATCACATTTCGTACGTATAGACCCTAATATTTTTCTAGAAAATTGCAAGACAAAACAAATTTTCCGTTTCAAATTCCATAAAGTCAAAGTGTAGGCTGCAGAAATGAAAGAAATGAGAATATACTGAAGCGAAGGTAGGTCCATTAAATATGAAAATATAATTCACCTTTCCGCTTCGTACCGTGTTTCTTTATAGCCCGAATAAAACTTATTTTGCTCTGTGTACAATGTCTGTCTATAATTTGTTGTTTTGTATTATTTGTTTTTGCTTTTACTGTTGCACTTTCTGCAATAAAAATCATTCTATATTCGGATGTTTCAAATATACGAGATACGGACACAGTGGCGCACCCAGGGGGGGGGCCAAGGGGGCCTTGGCCCCCCCCAAAACCTCCGATGAAATTGATTTTAACTTACTATACCCACTAAGCCACTAAAAAAAACGGGGGCCTCGGCCCCCCCCAAAACCCCCGATAAAATTAACTTCAACTTACTATACCCACTAACCCACTACTAAAAAAAACCTTCTAAAAAAAAAAAAAAAAGGTCACCAGTTCAATGGCACAGTGATTATCCCCCACATTTTACAGCAGTATTACATTACTGAGGACAAATTTTAATTCATGACTTGTAAAAAAAAAAAAAAAAAAAAAAAAAGGTCACCAGTTCAATGGCACAGTGATTATCCCCCACATTTTACAGCAGTATTACATTACTGATGACAAATTTTAATTCATGACTTCTAAAAAAAAAAAAAAAAAAATTAAAAGTTCGTTAAAAAATTTGCTTCCGGCACTGCTTCCCGGGCCCCCCCTAACATGAAATCCTGGGTGCGCCGCTGTACGGACAAACTCAACCTTAAGAAACATTATATTTTTATTTTAAAATAATCTATGCCAGCGAAACTTCAAACACTAGAGCTAGCTTGAAACGTTCACGCCAAGTTATTAACTATTTTAATAAAAATATATTATTTTCAAGATCCAAGATTTAATGCCGGAAATTACATTAACATTGTAGAATACATATTGTTACCATCTGCTGAGCAAATATATCCCGAATTTACTTTCATATTTCAACAAGATAATTGTCCAGTCCACACTGCCATGCTGTAACCCACTGGTTTCAAACCCATAATGTGGAAGTGCTGCCTTGGCTCGCTTATAGTATAATCGTAAAAAAAATATATAATCGAAATTTTAGACCACAAAATTCAGAAGATTTATGGGAAATATTACATGCGTGCTGGAAAAAGCTTGATCCAAATATTGTATCAAATATAATTTAGTCAATTCCGAATAGACTGGCTCAAGTAATAGAAAAACAGGGATATATTATGACCAAATATTAGATTTTATTTATTCTTGTTAAACGTTTTTTATTTCTATTATAATTTTTATAAAACTGTTAAGATATACACTACGCCCATTAATTATCAAATATTAAAAAATGCACCCTCAAATTAATAAGCTGTAATTTCGTTAATAATAAACCAATTTTGAATTATTATTTTTTTAATTATAGATATAAGATTCTCGTGTTTAGCGCAGAGTAGTTTGCGTCCTGACACGTCTTATTGTACGGGGTAGCGCATAAACTCTGGATGCATGTAAATTTCCTTAAATTTAAAACTGACATATCTTACATAAAAATTGAATTTAATTTATTTTTTAAACGAAAGCAATTAGACATCTATCTGCGCTAGAAACTGGCCAAAAAGTTTCGCCATGCCACTAGAGGCAAAGAAAAAAATACCATTTCTTCGAAATAAATGCTGTTGCCGAAAAAATGTTTCGTAAATAATCAATGAGTCATTTTATCACTTTTGGCTTTTAAATTTAGAATAAAAACATGTCAACAAATAAAGTCTATAATACAGAGTGCTACTGAAATATCTAACCATTTAATTAAATTGCTTAAAATTAAAAATACAAAAATAATAATACAAATACAAATTCAGGGATACATTCTGTGAACGAATTAAATGGATAAGTTTTTGCGTGCCACCCTGTATGATAGACTTTATTTGTTGACATGTTTTTTATTCTAAATTTAAAAGCCAAAAGTGATAAAATGACTCATCGATTATTTACGAAACATTTTTTCGGCAACAGAATTTATTTCGAAGAAATGGTATTTTTTTTTGCCTCTAGTGGCATGGCGAAACTTTTTGGCTAGTTTCTAGCGCAGATAGATGTCTAATTGCTTTCGTTTAAAAAATAAATTAAATTCAATTTTTATGTAAGATATGTCAGTTTTAAATTTAAGGAAATTTACATGCATCTAGAGTTTATGCGCTACCCCGTACAATAAGACGTATCAGGACGCAAACTACCCTGCGCTAAACACGAGAATCCTTTATCTATAATTAAAAAAGTTTAAAATTGGTTTATTATTAACGAAATTACAGCTTATTAATTTGAGGGTGCATTTTTTAATATTTGATAATTAATGGGCGTAGTGTATTATAAAATTTAAAAAAATAATTTTTGTTATTCTATTGAACTAACGCCCAACGGCAATGCTTTGCATTTTTAATAACCTTTAACAAGCGATAAGCCGGTTTTACGCAAATATGACAAAACTTACCTCTCATTCTAATTCTTGTACGCTTTTTTTATGAATACAACTTACCAGGGCCGTTTCTGGCCTGTTGGCCGCCCTTGTGCGACATATGAACTGGCTGCCCTTTAAATCAAATCAGTTACTATTTTACAATTACCTACCTGAAATTATGGCGCAAAGCAATTGTCAGAAAAATAATCTTTAATAGGTGTATATTTTTAATATTTTTCTTTTATTCATACTTACCTACAGAGGGACTCAGCAATTTGGCTTTCAATGGCGATCAGGGCCAAGCCACTAATCCTTTCTTCGGACATAATTGACCGCAAGTAATTTTTAATTAATTTTAACTTTGAAAAACTACGTTCGATAGATGCAACAGTAACCGGCAGAGTAATAAAAATTCTCAGCGCAACACAAAGATTTGGAAATGATGAGATGAAATCTTTTTCAGCTATGAATTTTAGCGTAACTACAATTATTATTTTGTACGTTTTATTGGAAAAATTTCTCGGAACGACAAAATTTCCTGGTCGAGCTCTGAGCGATCAATATCTTTGTTTGTGGGACTTCCTTGCTATTGAAGCGCTATATCGAGATCTTTGCAGGATTTTAACAATTTCTCGTCATTTATGGCATTAGCTTCATAGAAGTTCGACAAAAACCCAAAAGTTTCATTACACTTATTAAGTGAAACGAATCTCTCCTTAATTGATTCTATCGCAATATCCAAAGAACAAGTAACCGGTGCCCGTAAAGGGTTTCCCCTGGCAAAAAAAAATATCCAAAATCGAGAAATAAAAATTCACATTGAAACTTTGTTTGGCCTCGACGATGGGGTCATTTTTTAATTCGTAATCAAAATGTCTGGGTAATTTTTTTCGGCGTCGGAAAAGTTATTTGTAACAGCATTTGAAACCGGACATCGGCGGCAAATTTAAATAGGGTGCGTTTTTTTGCCCTGTGAGCATTTGTGCCCCCACCTACCCTACTACCAAATTAATAAGACCTATAGTTAAATTCACATAAAGTTTTAATGCCAATTGTCAAGACTTGTCATTGTCTAGTTACTTTAGATTTCACCAACTTACTAAATTTCTTATACAGCTGAGATTGGTCAGTGTTTTTAATTTTTCTTTTCTGGAATTGCTCGGTCAACTCTTTTTATTTCTAACTCTTTTTAATCGTATGAAATAATACAAGATAGACATACTTTGTGTGCAGTACAATTATACTAATTAAATTTAGCCATTAGAAATTTATATTTTATGAGTTGCTGCAGTATTTGACAAGTATGACAGAACTGAAATGTCACGGCATTAAAAGTTTATGTGCATTCAACTATACCTACATAATTATTCAAATAATATCAATTAGTTTTAATTTTTTGAGTAAACCTAAGACAAAATGTAATTGACGTGGGTTGCAGGGCGGCCACCTCCGTTGAGAATTCTTTTTCTTTTTCCGATACTTATCTATCTAAAAAGAAATCTCTAATTAACACAAAGGGCGGCTGCCTCATTCTTGACAGCTACTGCATAATTTTTTTTTTTTAACTGAATTTACCATTCTTATTTGACCCTTCATATTTATGAAAACTCCTAGAATTTTTTTTTACGTCTAACATTTTTTTCTGTGAAACTGCAGGCGGCTTTCGCCGCCCTATAACTTTGGCCGCCCTTGTGCGGGGGCACTACCAGCACACCACTCAGAAACGGCCCTGCAACTTACTGTATATAAATATTTTAAAAAATTCTTACGGTTACACTACTTTCTCTTGTGAGAAATGTAAAAAGCAAACTTTTACGAAACAAACCTACAAGGTCTATAATTTCCTTCATTTACGCTGTCGCCGAAAACAGGCCGAAACTTTTGTCACGCCAAACTTTAGAATTATCCGGAGCCGAAATAAAAAAAAATCGCCCGTCTCAAAGGGCTCATTTGTTCCTCCTGAAACAACAACGTGTCTACGAACAGGCCGCTACAAGGTTTGGCTTTTAGCGGAAGACAAACTGGCCCGAAGTGTTGTCTCTGGGGTTTCAGAGCTTAATCGTGAAATATGCCTTTTGAAAAGGACCTCTAACTCTTTTGGAGATGCACGATGGTCTTAAAATAATTCGGGTGCCTGAAGCGAACTTAATACAGCAATGTTATTATAGGTAGGACCCCGAACGAGTAAAAGGGTATTGTGTACAGTATATAGGTGACAAACAACATGACCGTTTACATACAGTAAAGTCCGCATCATATACATATATGGGATTTTTTAAATTAATAGCTTTATTCAAAATTTGACTTTGGCATCAACTTATGCTTCGATCGAGATAAAAATTAAGCAAAAAAATTGTAGTCACGTGATTCGCATTATCTGTCAAATTTTAATTTTTTCCAAAAAATAATTCAAAAGTGGGGTTATTTCTGAAAATATCGAAAAAAGTTATTAGAAAAAGTTTTTTTAAATGCAGTTTCTAGCTACCATGCAAAATTTCAGCTGCATAAGATAATTTTGATTTTTTACCTATATTTTGTAAATTACACCACTTTTGCAAAATAAGACTCAACGCAACCTACATAAAACTTCCTACTTGTGACAATGCTTTATTTCAGATACATTTTTTTTTAAAGTAGCGCCATATTAAATGTGTGTTTTTCTACAAAATCAAAATTGTGCTATTAAAATTTGGTCGCATGTGATGCAAAGTTTATTTGTTTTTGACCCTGTATAAGGTAACTTCATAAAATAAGTATTTTTGAAAACGTAGTTTATGTCTGAAAGTAAAACACCTTAATATTAAGATAAAAAAGAACACAGTGTCATCAGTACAGTGTTCATTAAGTGGAAAATAGTTATTAATGATACTAGTTCGATATGAACACTATAATAAAAAAAGTTTCATTAACAAAGTTCATATCGAACGTGTATCATTAAAAATTTAATGTACGACAGTGCAAATAGATTTTATTCGTCCAAATTTCATTGATATCAGATAACGCTTTCGTAATTTTTAAAATTTTCAGGTGTCCATATTAATCGATATCATGGTAACCGACCGCATTTTTGATTGTTTCAATTTCGATTTTGACAACGTCATTATTGCCGTTTAATTTTCTATTGTATGCAAAGTGTTGGCCAAAAATAATTTAAATATGGGAGATTCTGAATCTGAAAGTGTCCCTTCGGATGTCGAAGATATCGCGCAAAGCGTAATAGATTCCCTACCCCTACTTCCCGAAAATTCAAGGCAGGTGTACGAATAGACCTATCTAAACATCTAACATTTGGATGTTATTATTAATTCATAATGGCACTGAGTGCTATTATGAAGGTCATAATGACATCTAAATGATAATGCTAAATACGTCATAATGACCCCACTTTTGAATTATTTTTTAGAAAAAATTTAAAATTTGACAGATAATGCGAATCACGTGACTACTATTTTTTTGCTTAATTTTCATCTCGATTGAAGCAGAACTTGATGCCAAAGTCAAATTTCGAATAAAGCTTTAATAAAAAAAAAATCCCATATGATGCGGACATTACTGGTCACACTGGATAAAGCAATTATTTTTATGCAAGCATCTTGACAACAGATGTGACCAACTTTTAAGACCAATTTAATATCAGCTGATTTTATTGTAAAAGTGTATTTCAGTTATTTTTGTTAATTAAAACAATGAATAACAGAAGTAGTGTTTCATTCCCGTTTTCTCGTCTCATTCTCGCGATACTACACGAGAATACCTATTTTCTGCGAGAATCTCTATTTTGGTCATGTCTGTGTGTTGTGTGTGTTGAGTGATAGCAACACTGTGCCAGAACCAGCGGCGCACCCAGGATTTTATGTTAGGGGGGGCCCGCCAACCAGTGCTGGAAGCAAATTTTTTAATAAACTTTTAAGTTACGCATTTTTCTAGAACTTTGGAGCTTTTTTAATAGGTACTCTTGCAGGGAAGATCGCAATAGCCTAGTCATGGAAGTCGTTAAACGGTTTCTTAGGGAGGGGGGGGGGCATTGGCGGCTTGTGACTTGTTAACTTGGGGGTGTACCAAAAGCCTGCTGTAGGCGAAATGCGCCGCAGGCGGAATTTTTTTAAGACCACGCCCAAATTTGGTCAATAATTATTATAGTAAATATTTTTAAAATTTATGATTACCTTCTTATTCTATTGAAAATGAAATAAGATAAAAAATAAAAAGGCTAATTTATTTTTCATTAGTGGGTACATTGTTTAAAAGTAAAGTTCATTCATCTGTTTTTATTTGCAGCAAACTTATCAATAACAATAAAGTCCCTAGATTTACACTTTGTGGTATGTATCAAGTTAATTTCGAGAGTTTAGGTCTTCCCTTAATTTTAATTTCAATTTTTTGCTCAATACTTAATGAGCTAAAATTGTTTCTCAAACATTCATAGTCGTTTTGGCATTAAAACTGTTTATTTTTATTAAAATAAGTCTTTACTACCCCAAAATAATAACAAAAATATAAAGGAAAACTCGAAATAATAAATTCATACATTCAATCAAACCATATTAAACCTCAATAAGTCAACTTCCAGGGGGAGAGGGGGGGGGGGTGCAAATGCCCCACCTGGCCCCTCTCAAACGAGGCCCGTGAGGTAAATCTAAGACAATTGACTTTTTAAAATACTTATCCACTTTCATAATTTTTCATTTCATTGGGGGTTTTGGGGGGGGGGGCAAGGCCCCCTTGGCCCCCCCTGGGTGCGCCACTGGCCAGAACTGCCAGATTTTAACTCTTGAAACACTTTTAAAAATCGTTTCAGAATGATGCCTTTATAATACTCACATGGCAATGGTAATAATAAAAACCAGTGTGTACTTGAAGCTTTTGCAAATTTTTTTTTTACGTTATATGCGTATGAAAGTCTTTTAAAAAGTGCGAGATTTATCGTCTCGTGAAACACAACCAAAGCGCATGTTTAGATGCATTTTTTTCTTGCAATTACATCGACATCACCTAATGTAAACAGGCTATTACACTACCTATATTATAACTTACAATTATCGAAGGCTATTTTTTACATACCTCTGCAAAAGTGCATTTTGTCGTTAAAAATTTAAACCATATAAATTATTTTCCTAGGAGGAAGTATGTAATAAATGTTAAATAAAACGTATACCTCGGAAGCCGTAAAACGAATCGCGGCCATATCTTAAAGACAAAATGACAAAAATGTTGGGAGCTTGTGTTTCCAAACTGGGTATTTTAAATATTATAGAACGGGAGCAGATGTACTTTTTTACTTAAAAGTGAGAACAAAATTTGTTAAGGATTCAATCCTTAAGTAAAATGCGTCATAGATTGTGAAACGATCCAAACCAAAAAAAAAATAAACCTTTTCTTTTAGAACGTTTTCCAGTAGTCTCTGGGAATTGCTTTTAATTATTTTTTTAGGTAGATAAAGTTTCTTACCTTGTTTTAAGGAGGCTTCTTAAGGAAGCTGTAGTAAGTAATTTGATTTGCACCCTGGAAATTAGAAGGATTTTGTAAGGGTGTGTGTCACACTTCTACACATTTTAATAGGTACTGTAAAGAACAGGGTATTATATCCCTACAAATACAGTATGCAATAAAAAATGTATATCATATAATGCATTTAAACATGTAAATATTATGTATAGGGGGCCGTTCAAATATTACGTAAGCAGATTTATTACAATTGTTTACCCCCCCCCCATCCCCCTTGTCAGCAAAAGTAAGCAAAGCTCTTACCCCCTCCCCCCATACTTACGTAAACATTTTTCAATTATAAATGTTTTTTTTTTATATTATAATGTTATAATTATAATTTTAAAAATAAGAAAATAGATTTAGGATACAGTATTCAACATAGAGTAAGGGACAAAAATATTATAATCTTACGAACATAACAAACTTATTTAAAAAATGATATAGTGTCAGCGAAAGTAATTAAAAAAAAAAAGAAAATGTAGTGGCATATCGGACAAGTGTGTAACTATTTTTTATATTCGAATACACAGGGATCCAAGTTCAATGGATACCCTGGGGCGGGTAGACCACGACGGCCGTTTCGTCCTTGTTAGGACTCGACGGGCAGCCATAACCCAAGCAATTCCAAGAACGACGGAAAAATGTACTAAAAGCCTACTTGTAGAATCAAGGCGGCCCTCAATACACCTTAGCGCCATCCCACGGAACCAACTCCAATATAAAAGATAGTTACACTGGTATAATCGAAAGGTAGACAACTAAATAAACCACGAAGTGCAACCACAATCCAGTATAGGGAACGCTATTTGCGTTTTCACTGAAAACATCTGCCATTTTGCAGAGAAATAGTTGCACACTTGTCCGATATGCCACTATATTTTCTTTTTCTTATAACAAACTTATTTTAAATTTTTGGTACACATATTAAATTTTCGTGTAAAAAAGTAAATAACTACCGATGACGTAATCATCATCTAGACTCCCCTACCCCCCATGTCATCCAAAATAAGCAAAACAAAGACCCCCCATCCCTCCATAGTGCTTACGTAATACTTGAACGGCCCCTAGCATATTATTATTTTTATAATTACGGGTTTTGGAACATAATAATAGTATAAGACAATCCATTAAAGTTACCATGGAAACCGAAAAACATTCCACTCAACCTTTTCTCGATGTTCTCGTCAAACAAAGTGCTGAAAACATAAAAACTTCAGTATACCTTAATCACGGATCGAATCATTCAAACTCCATAAAACAGGGCATAATTCAAACTCTTTATCACGGAGCATCTAACGTTTGCGACAATCCGGAAGATCTTAATATGGAAATTTCAAACATCAAAAAATATTTAACAGAATGGTTACCCTGAAACCTTTGTAACTAATACCATCTCAAAACTTAAAAATCGCGAAGTTTGTAAAAACTAACATAGAAACGAAAGAGGAGGAAGCATTTCTCACAATACCTTATGTCAAGGGGATTTCTGAAAAGATTAGAATGATAATTAAAAACTATATTATTAAAACAGCCTTCAAATCCGGAAATACGCTTAGAAGCTTTCTTACAAAGGTAAGGAACAAACCCCCCGTAATGAAATTACAAAAAATTGTATCTATCAAATCCCTTGCGAGTGTGGCGAATCGTACATTGGAGAAACAAAAAGACCTCTTCCAGTAGGAGTTAAAAACATCTGAAACATACTTAAAGAGGTGCAGTGGCGTAACTAACGCCCCCGCAGACCCCGCATTGCGGGGGGGCGCAGCAAAGCCAGGGGCGCCCTCAAGTTGCTTGATGAAAAAATAAAACAAATGAAAAGCGACGTTACATATATATAAAAAAATCAAGAAATAATAAAATAATTGTTTCATTATCACAATATTAAAGTTAAAAATTAACAATAATGAATGAGAAACAATGAAATATGACTAATATGAGTCCCCTATATAAAATAGGGGTAACGTAAATAATAATTAACAATTTTACCCCAATAACAGTATCAAGGTTCGTACAAATATCCGCGCCGGAAACCCCGCGTGGGCGCCGCTACAATCACACACAGCATTTGTTGAAAACCCGCCAGAAGACGGATCGGGCCACCTTAAGCACCTTACTAATCTAATCTAGAGAATTAGAGCACCTTACTAATCTAGAGAACTCGCTGCGCACCAAAATTTATATTTTGGCGCGCAGCAATAAGCTGAAATTCGTAGTAGTACATTATTTTTACAACAAAAATTGTTCTCTACAATGTTCTATATCTTTCTCGAGATCTTTCTACAGTGACCGGCAGAAAGTGCGCAGCATATGGGAAAGTTTTTTACCTTTAAATTTAGAAAATTAATTTTATTTTAGATAGGTTCTGCATGTTCTCAAACCAAAATAACACCTATTAAATCCCGTAAAAGTCTTATGGTATAGGAGCTAGGATCAAAAATTTGAAATTCCACTAAGAGTAAAGTACCACCATCTTTCATTTTAGAATATTTTTTTACTAAGAATTATTGTTTTAATTTCAAAGTTATACCCAAATTCCAAATTTCGCTTATTTTGGACAAAAAAATTGATTTAATCGTGTTTTCTCAATAACCCTGTATAAAAAATAAATGGCAACCGAACAGTACGAAAATAAGATTTTTTGCAGACTTTGTTAGAGATTACCGTTGATCATAAGTCCGATTAGTTTGTTTTCATATTATTATGGCTTTTTAAAATAAAAACAAAAAAATATTAAATATTTTTGTTGCACACCGTATTTTATTTTCTGAGGGAAAAAGTTAATTTCATCAAACTGATATTTTTTGATTTACATTGACTTAAAGCATCTCCTAAAAAGTTTCCTTATTTTGCGTGACGAATAAAATCCGTTCAAAATATATTTTTAATTTAAATTTTTTTCTTTATAAATCAAAAGAAAACTTTCTATGCATACTTATGTATAAAAAACTATTTAGGAGATGCTTTAAGTCAATGTAAATTAAAAAATATCAGTTGAATGAAAAATAA
Source organism: Polydrusus pterygomalis (assembly GCA_963969555.1). NCBI lineage: Eukaryota > Metazoa > Arthropoda > Insecta > Coleoptera > Curculionidae > Polydrusus > Polydrusus pterygomalis. The sequence continues at coordinate 815,727 of OZ018382.1, read as the reverse complement.
AATACGGTGTGCAGCAAAAATATTTAATATTTTTATGTTTTTATTTTAAAAAGGCATAACATTATGAAAACAAACTACTCGGACTTATGATCGACGGTAATCTCTAACAAAGTCTGCAGAAAATCTTATTTTCGTACTGTTCGGTTGCCATTTATTTTTTATACTGAGTTATTGAGAAAACACGATTAAATCCATTTTTATTGTCCAAAATAAGCGAAATTTGGAATTTGGGTATAACTTTGAAATTAAAACAATAATTCTTTGTAAAAAAATATTCTAAAATGAAAGATGGTGGTACTTTACTCTTAGCGGAATTTCAAATTTTTGATCCTACCTCGTATACCGTAAGACTTTTACCGGATTTAATGGGTGTTATTTTGGTTTGCGAACATGCAGAACCTATCTATAATAAAATTAATTTTCTAAACTTAAAGGTAAAAAACTTTCCCATATGCTGCGCACTTTCTGCCGGTCACTGTATATTAAACAACGCTTACAAATGACAATATTTTTTACTATGGTATGACAGGTGCAAAATAGCAGGGCGCTTTCAAAATTTTGCGGGGGGGCGCACATGTCCTTAGTTACGCCACTGAAGAGGTGAAACTTCGAGATCAGGTATAGCGGAACATGTATGGACCAACCAATACAGTGGTCAGAAGACAAGATTTTGGATCGGAACAGCACTGAATCAAAATGCCCATATATTTAGTAAACCAAGTATAGATATCCCCAATATCTGGACGCCTCTTCTTGTCCAAAACCAGCAGCTCAAACTTCACACTCCAATAAGCACGTAGGCGGAGTCATCAAGCTTCATTGCACATGGATAGTATTTAAGACAGTAGCCTTAGAATTACAATTTAGTTTACACTTGAAAACGGTTAGAGATACTAACTACACCGAGAAAAACAAAATGCTTGAATGAACATTTACATGAATGTCATTTCAAAAAATGTTAATTTAACAGAAAAACTATTAAATTAATCTTTATTTTGATGTTAAGGTAACATTCAGAATTGTTCAAACTTTATTTATTCATTTAACAGTTAAACTATTAATTTAACAAAAACATGATGATTCAAATAACATTTTTAATATATGTTGATTTAAACAGTAAACATATGTTGTTTAAAATACTAAGATGTTTAGGCTAACTTAAAAAAACATTAGAATAACGTTCATTTCAGATTAATCACCAAAATTTGGAAGTCATTGAATGAACAAATTTTGAATTGTGGTTCAATTACAATGTGAATAAAATCAACGTCTTAAAACGATTATATTAACATTTTGAAAGAAAATATTTAAGTAGGTATCCATATACGAATTTAATTTTTCCTCTGTAGATTTTTAAACCTGTCTTTTAAGTTAGTTTAGTATAATTAATGCTAATATACAGAGGGTGGTACAAATTCGATGCATAAGCGTTGCTATCTCGGTAACTATATAAGGGATGAGAGTTGGTTAAATTGAGGCAAAGTTGCTTTTTAATGCTGAATAATTTGTTAAAGAGAAATTTCAAAAATTCCAAAGACTTCCGGAGCAAACCGAAAAAATCAATTTTGGTTTTTATTTTTTTTACGACAAAACACTGATTATTTTGAAAACCCAAGAGCACTTTCTTAAGGCACTATTTTATGCTTTTAGATTCAGGTATATAGGTAAACATAACAATTAAGTGAAACAAATTAAAATATTTACTTGATTAATAATAAAATATAGGTAGGTATCTATATAAATTAAATGCACAAATTATTTTAATAAATTAGTGAATATTTTATTTCTTCATCGGTTTTTGTAATTTTTGTGCATTGTTATGTACTAAAATGCCTGAAAAAAAAATGCAAAAATCCTATCTATACTAGTACTAAACAGAACCTCAAACCGTAAATTTCAGAAAAAGATTTGTTGCAACCCAAAAACATAAAACAGATAAGTACTTACAATAAATTGAAGTCGAAAAAGTTCAGATCGCAGTACCTTTCCACGTTTTAAATAAACCGCCAAAACACTCGTTAAAAACCGGAACGGCAGTTCGGCATCCTTCGCAACGCCGCAAATTCCTCCTTCTTGCTCTTCTTCCTCTGTTCGCAGCATTGACTTTATCCGCAGACGCTAGTCGGAAACTCAAACGACAGAGTGACTGACCCGATGATGAGCAAAGCAATTTTATTTCAGCAAGGGCTTTGTGCGTTTGTGTTAAGTTCGTGGTTTGTGTGGTATGCCATAAATTTGTTTTTTAGGTAAGTTTAAGTAATATTAATTTTAAAGTTAGAACTATTATTATATTATTAATCCAATGTTGTGTGATTATATGCTAACATGTTTTACTGTTGGGTGTTCAACGCGGCCGGCCGCGGTGGCTTGTTAAGAATTTCAAGATGGCTGCATGAGCGCATAGATGGTTGGTGTTCCTGAAGTTTCCGACAATTTATTTGACAAAGAAAGTCCTCGTGTAAAACGATAGACAATTTGGCAATTTCTTGACGAATAAATTGCACAATTTCTTGGCCAAGAAATTGACGAGAGATATCCCGTGTAATACAGGCTTAAGCTTAAAATAATTGTTTGTTTGTCGATTATTTATTGTGAAACCGTTTTTGAATACTTTTGTTTTAACAGAGGTTACATTCGTTTTTAGCTTTGACAGTTGACACAAACAGCTGATTGTTTTAAATTATTTTTATTTTCGCGAAGAAAATAGGTAGTATACAGGTTGCATTTAAAAACTTATTGGAAAAAATGTATTATCATGGCATAAATGCAAGTACTTATACTCTGAATATTCCTTTCAGTTGAAAAATGGACATACTGGTAGTGGAAAAATGGAAGAGCACGTTTCCGCTCAGGAAATTAGACAATAACAGCACAACCGTTAATCAGTATATAGGTGATTGGCCAATCTTAAAACACCGAGAAGCTTATACTTTGGTTTGTAAAACTAATAATGTACATTATGTATCAATCTATAATTTAATAATTTTTTTTTAGATTGACAGTGACTTCAAAGATTTATATCCAACATGTACAATTTCGGTGCATACTCAACAAGACGTATGGAACCAGTTTTTGAAAAATTTAAAAATTGTTTCAAATGTTGACAATAAACCTAGTAATGAAAAATCGATCGTTGGTATTAATTATATCAACCTTCTTGAAAAATATTCCCTCGACAGTCCAAGAAGGTTTTCTCAACCTGATAAAAATGTTACCTTAACACTTAACGATTGTTTCCTTAATAGTTAGAGAAGATTTCCTGAAACACTTTAAAATGTTACCTTAACAGTTGAAGTTGGTTCCCTTCACAGTTAAGGAAGGTTTTATCAACCTCTTAAAAATGTTGGTTTAACATTTTGCGAAAGTTATCACAGCAGGGTAAGAACGTTAACTTAAGTTACTAAAAACGTTACCCCATCATTTAAAGGAGGTTGCCCCAAAATGTTGAGCAAGTTATTTCAACACTTTCAGAATGTTACTTTAAAACTGTAAAAATGTAAAATCAATCATTTTTACATGTCCCCATAACTACTGCCTTTTTGTTCAATGAATAGATAATTCTTGTTCAACCAATAGATATACCACAACATTTTTTGATGATTCATTTAACTCTCAAAAACCATTGCTTGTATTTAACGTTTTAAAAAAATTGATTTAACGGTTAATTCGTTGGCTCAACAGTTTTTTTCTCTCGGTGTAACCAACCGAAACGTTGTGTTAAGTAACAAAATAAAGACAAGGTAATTTTTTTTATATGATGTATAACTATTCCAGATATAAAAAGACACGCACTATCTAAGTATACAAATCTATGTACTTTTTAATCGGCGGAAAAAGGCAACACACTTTTAAACTTATTCCGAAATTGGGTCTATATTTCACGAGGAACACCTGCTACCTTAAAACGAACACGGCGAGAATTTTAAAAAGCCACTCGCCTGGAGGCAGCTTCCATTAAAACTTGGAATACGGAGCCCTAACCCGTTTATAGGAGTATTTTCTTATTTTTATTTATCGGAAAAATACTTGGGAAGATGCAAGTTTTCTAGGAATAAAGTGGCTTCTTCGGGGACACTGCTTAAGAGAAGTGGTGCAGACTAGGGCTGGACGATATTGATATTCCAATATCGATATATCGATATTTTATTTTTTAAATATCGTTATTCAATATATCGATAATATATATTATCGATAAAACATAAAAATATTATATTATAAAAACAGTGTCACCAGTAAAGTCCGCATCGTATGGGATTTTTTTTTTATTAATAGCTTTATTCAAAATTTGACTTTGGCATCAAGTTCTGCTTCGATCGAGATGAAAATTAAGCAAAAAAATAGTAGTCGCGTGATTCGCATTATCTGTCAAATTTTTTGATTTTTTCCAAAAAATAATTCAAAATTTCTGAAAAAATCGAAAAAAGTTATTAGAAAAAGTTTTTCTAAATGCAGTTTCTAGCGCACATACAAAATTTCAGCTGCATAAGATAATTTTGATTTTTTACCTAAATTTTGTAAATTGCACCACTTTTGCAAAATAAGATTCAACGCAACCTACATAAAACTTCTCAGTTTTGACAAGGCTTTATTTCAGATACATTTTCTTTAAAGTAGCGCCATAATAAATGTGTGTTTTTCTACAAAAACGTTATTATGGCATAGCTTAATAATAAATTATAATATCTATATTTAATATAGGGTTTTAAATTAAATCGTTGAAAATAGATAACCTTTGCGTTGTTAAACTAAAATTTATTTTTCAATTAAAAAACACTTTACTGAAGACATTGTGTTCTTTTTTGTCTTAATATTAAGGTGTATTACTTTCAGACACAAACTACGTTTTCAAAAAAAATTATTTTATGAAGTTACCTTATACAGGGTCAAAAACAAATAAACTTTGCATCACATGCGACCAAATATTAATGGCCCAGTTTTGATTTTGTACAAAAACACACATTTAATATGGCGCTACTTGAAAAAAAATGTATCTGAAATAAAGCATTGTCAAAACTAAAAAGTTTTATGTAGGTTGCGTCGAGTCTTATTTTGCAAAAGTACAATTTACAAAATATAGGTAAAAAATCAAAATTATCTTATGCAGCTGAAATTTTTGCATGTGTGCTAGAAACTGCATTTAAAAGAACTTTTTCGATATTTTCAAAAATAACCCCACTTTTGAATTATTTTTTAGAAAAAATTAAAATTTGACAGATAATGCGAATCACGTGACTACTATTTTTTTTGCTTAATTTTCATCTCGATCGAAGCAGAACTTGATGCCAAAGTCAAATTTTGAATAAAGCTATTAATAAAAAAAAATCCCATATGATGCGGACTTCACAGGTGACACTGTATATCAATATTTTCTTATGTGCCCTGTAAAACTCCGTACCTTCATTTCAAGGGGAGACTCCAATTATGAAAACATGAAAAAATATCGATAAATATCGATAATATCGATATATCGAATTTTTGCCCAGCCCTAGTGCAGACAGTACATCAATATAATATATTTTTTATATGAATAAAAAAACATTTAAGACACTGATGTAGGTAGGTATTTCAGACAGCCCAAGCCACGTAAGAAAAGAGTTTTCCCCCAGCGAGCGTCTTGCATTTTAACGTTAAAAAAAATATAGACAAAAACAAACTTAGTTTGGTTTCTTGCAAAGGCACATTTGCTAAGCATACAAAAACCATTTTGCGTCGAGAACCTCAAAATCCCATTCTAAACATACTGAGTGTGTTTTTGGCGTGTTTGAGTCACGTTCTCTTATTTGCCTATATAATGTATCCGTTAAAATATTCGGTAAAGTTGTCTTCGTTGTTATACTTTGAGAAGAAACTGAACAAAGTTATACTCCGAAATTTATTTAAAAAGCCTATAAGGTATACCTATATTTTATGCAAATTACTAAAAAATTTGCCTATGGCGCTAATTTTATAGTATATAATAAATATAGTTTAAAAATCTAAAAAACACGCTTTGAATTAATCAAACTAAAAAGCGGAAAATAAATATAGTTTCAAATATTTCTTGAAATTCTTAATATAGGCAGAAAATAATAATGAACGATAAACATTAATATCTATTATTGTGAAAAAAGCGCGGGGTGCTCAATATACAAAAAATATAGCACGCTTTTTTCACAATAATACTAATGTTTATCGTTCATTATTATGTTCTGCCTATATTAAGAATTTCAAGAAATATTTTAAACTATATTTATTTTCCGCTTTTTAGTTTGATTAATTATTAAAGCGTGTTTCTTACTTTTTTTAAACTATATTTATTTTTTATTTTTAGTTTGAGTTATTGTTAAGAAAAAAAAATTTTGAGTATATTGAGCTAGATTAGTAGATTATTGTATTGTCAGCGGTTCTTGATAAGTCTACAAAATTTAAATTAAATCTGACCGTTTAAAGTGGATCAAAATCTGGTTCAAAGAAGTCGGTTACAATCAAACATACATGCAAACCCGAACAAACGACAAAAATTTTCAAAATTTTTTTAAAAAATTTGTCAAAATTTTATTTTGAAGGGTAAAATTTTTTAAAAATGTTTTCCCTATTCTTAGCGACAATATCTATACGACCCCACGTTTGTTTCATTACTATCGATTATTGTAATAATTCTGACATATTGACAGGTGTCAAATTTTGACAGGAGAATTTTTTGCTTGTTTTCCCGAAGTCTCCGCATCGAATACTATACGACCCCATAATTTGTTTCGTCAAAATCGCTTCTTCGTGTTATACCTGACAGCTGTCAAAATTTGACAGGAGAATTTTTTGCTTATTTTTCCCAAAGTCTCCGCATCGAATACTATACGACCCCATAATTTGTTTTGTCAAAATCGCTTCTTCGTTTTATACCTAACAGATGTCAAAATTTGACATGAGAATTTTTTGCTTATTTTTCCCGAAGTTTCCGCATCGAATACTATTATACGACCCCATAATTTGTTTTGTCAAAATCGCTTCTTCGTTTTATACCTGACAGCTGTCAAAATTTGACAGAAGAATTTTTTGCTTATTTTTCCCGAAGTCTCCGCATCGAATACTATACGACCCCATAATTTGTTTTGTCAAAGACGCTGTGAAAATTTGACATGAACTTTTTTTGCGTGTAGATTATTGTATTGTCAGCGGTTCTTTATAAGTCTACAAAATTTAAATTAAATCTGACCGTTTAAAGTGGGTCAAAATCGGGTTCAAAGAAGTCGGTTACAAACAAACATACATACAAACATACATACAAACATACAGGTGAAGCTAATAAAAGCGTGTAAATAAGCTCTATTTTGGACAATAGATCGTTTACAAAAAAATTAAGGCTTGAAATCAAGTATCTATTATTTTTGACGTTTCAAAGGTATAATGGACGTTTCGGTCTTTATCTTATCCTTGTTTGACGGGGTTTTCACATCGCAAATTTAAAAAAGCAATTGATGCAAATTTATTTTAACTATGAGGTCCCTAAAAGGCGTAATTAACGAAAAATTAGCAACCGGCTATTAATTTTCGCGACGTCGCGCTGTTGCCAAATTAAATAAACTTCAACTTGAAGTTATGTTAATGAAATACGTGCCGTGTCTTGACAAATTCTGCACATCCGTCAGGCCGTCGAAAAAAGGACGAAAGCAAGACTGATCCGGGATGCTTGACACGTAGTCGTGTCGGGTTAATAAATGCCTTTTGGGACAAGAGATGTTTTTACCGATCCATTGGCGGTGATAGATAAAAAACGGGGATTTTTAATCGTTTTTTAATACACTTAAATGCAAACCATGACTGAATTTAAACTCTTGACGCTGTACTGGTCATTGGGAATCAATGTCAATTTTGCTACCCTAAAAAATTGACTCCCCTATTAATTTTACACTAAAATTGTATTAGTTTTATAATTTTGATTACAGTCTATGACATAAGCAAACTACCTGTATACCTATGCAATAATAGATAATTTAATTACTTAAGATCGGATACCTGTTATTGTCACGCTTATGGTTTATTGAGGTTTTACGACTCATGACTCTCAGCTGTGCTGTCAGGCTTCAAGAAACAGAGTATAAATGTTTTGTAGGACTAAGAAAGCACAAACTAATAATGAAATGCTGTCAGTTACTTTATTGCCATGAGCCAGGAAAGTAGTTGTTTCGACCCTTCGCGTATTTCCAAACTAATTAAAATAGTAATTTACGTTACAAGACCGGAAAGTAGTGTTTTTCAGGTCGAGACAAGCATTGAGCACAAGCTTGGAGAGACCTGGAAAACACTAATTTTCGGTTGCGTGACGTACAATATTTGTTTTAAGACCGACACTTCGATATATTTTATAATCTATGCGAAACAAGTTTGACATAAAGAACAAAATTAAAAATCAACGAACTGTCACTCGACAATACATCGAAATGTTGTTGTCATAATAACGAAATCAAGGTATCTTGTATTATCAAAGAGCGATTGGAAAAACAAAAAACAGGGTGACAGTGACATTAGATTGCGATCGGAAAAACGTTATTTTCAAAAATTGTCCAGAAAGTGTAATTTTTCTGGTCGGTTTTAAAAAAAACTTTATACCTACATTATGTTTTTTTAACGGAACCCCTTTTGCGAAATGGCTTTTTAATCCGTCGACGTCACTGTCCTAATCTATTTTTTAATGCCACAAGTAAACTCCGATACTTTTAATGGAAATATTGGGTGAAGTGGCTTCTTCGGAAAGAAACTCGAGGAAGAAAAAGTTCGTGCTCCGCTTCGGCACGCACTCGGCCACAAGTTAATATAGTAGAGCGGCGGTAAAAAGATGTTCCCTGTCACTAAAAGGAAATTTTTATTGGTAACGTGCGCAGTGTAGCAAATTTTAGACAAGAAAATAGAGAAATAACGGACTAGAGAGAAAATAATTCGTCATCATTGACGTAGAAACTTTAGAGTTGGATATACAGGGTGTTTCATTAAGGGTGGCCACCGGCCATATCTCGAAAACTACTAAGCATTGGAACTTGGGGAAAAAAATTATGATTAAAGCGGTCATGAGAAAATTCTGGAAATTACTTTTAAGTTCCTCATTTCGCCGCAAGGGGGCACAATTGAATTTTTTTTTTTTATTCCAAATTTCTCCGAACATTCCCATATTAAGGTATAACTCTGATTACATTATCAAAAAGCTTAGACAATTCTGCATCATTTTGATTTAAGGCTCATTGGCGTACCGACCTTGATAAGAGTGGGGGAAGCTGTTAAATCGCTGTAACTTCTAAACGACTTATCCGATTTTACTAAATTTAAGCTTGTTTGGAAGAGAAAGGTAGGTACCTTCAATTGTCGTATCTAACGGTACAAGATAGTTTCTAATAAAATTGCTAGAGGGCGCAGTTTGTATTAAAAATTATTGTTTTGGCAATAACTCCGAAACGAACAAAGATATCGAACTGCGGTCTTTTTTTATCGTTCATTATTATTTTCTGCCTATATAAAGAAGTTCAAGAATTATTTTAAACTATATTTATTTTCCGCTCTTTAGTTTGATTAATTATATCAAGGCGTGTTTTTTAGTTTTTTTAAACTATATTTATTTTCATTAGTCTTTGTTCCAGCAGCAAATTTCCTTTAAGCTATTACAAAAGCTGGTTCCTTGGGCGCTTATAGTATACCCTCATTCTTTCCTCATCTTGACTTGTACTGGATCATAATCCACTAATCTTCTTAATTCTTCATTGGGATGAGTTCCTGCTTCTTGCTTTCCCTTTCCTGAACCTTGTTATTGTTTTCCATTCAAGATATCTATGGATTTGTGCATTTTTACAATGCATGGTGCAGCTACTGCTATTCTTACATAATTATTTTCTCTGGCTTCAAGCCTCAAGCCGTTTTAAATATGTATTTGCTGCATAGCCCCATGCTGCTGAGCCGTAGGTCAGCTGTGGTCTAGCACATTCTAACGCTAAAGAACCGCAAAATAGTGTTAAAAACTGACACAATGTTCAGGGACAAAAACCATTCGATCTATCACACGAACGCCTGCATTGATATCGGAGGGCAACCAAACAAACGGTTTTGGAGTTCGACGCGTTATGAACAGTTTTGCTCTCTATCCCTATCCCTAGCTCTAGCCTCTACCCTTCCGGTAGAGATTGAAATTCGAATTCACAGATGACCAAAAACAAAATTTCTGGTTTTATGTTAATAACCGTTTCATTTTCCCTGACGTCAGCATTTCTTTACCCAAAGGGTAAACGAACTTTCCTAATAACCAATTGTTCAGCGCGCACTTTGCCGAGTAAAAATGCTCTTCCGCAAAGTCAAATTTAATTAAAGAAACCCTCAACTCTGGGATTAATTAGCAAGGTGACAGGCGCAATTTCTGTCAAGGGCTTTAGATAAATATATATGCGGTCCAATAATAACAGAGAGGGCTCTGAAGGCGGGAATCCACCTAAATTATAAATCGGGCAATTAGATTTTAGTCTTACGGTTTTCGGAGGGACTTAAATTATGATTTATTTTGGAATATTTTATTTGCTGCAACGGGAAGCGTTCAGACAACGCAACGTCAAGATTTATATGTTTAAGAGGACTCCGTACACCTATAAAACGGGAATTCACGCCAAGGGTTTATTAGTCGATTAAGATAAAAATGCTGCATACAAAAGTTTTTAGAAATTAATCAAAGAATATTGCAAAGTCCCTTTCCTTGTCATATATGTATATACACCTTTTTAAGTCATTTACTTTTTAACTTACCAACTTTATATTGACTTTGCAATAATCTGTAATCAATTCTAGACAAGTTTTATCAAAACATTTTTTCAAAAAAACTAATAGTTTTTTTATATAGTGAAATCTTAGATTTTAGCCTAATTCTAAGACTAATTTATAATCCATCTCACTCGCCCACTGATGCTCTCTCTCTCTAACGTCAGTGGTGGAACGCTACTCTTTGAAGCGCGACGCCTCGCTAACCGGCGGAATACCTAGAAAACGATACAATCCACCGAATCGGTTGTACAGTTTTACGGAGTTACCAGTTATAGTGACAATTTATGTGGACGATTGGATTATTATTTAGAGGTAAAAGAATTATATTTGCATTTTTAATATTTTTATGTTGCACATCAGATTTTTATTTTGATAGTGCGTGCGGTTTTGATTTTCTGTGGAGATTATTTTTTATATAAAGTGCAACTAGTGCATTTTTTATTTTTTTTGTGTCGTTTTTAGATTTTTATTTTCTGTGGGTATTATTTTTTATATAAAGTGCAAATACTGCATTGTTTATTTTTTCTGTGTCGTTTTTTTGCTAAACTGAACTAATAAATATGGGAAGGTACAAAAAACACGAAAAAAAAAGGAAAGTTTAAAGGTCTTTCCACTAGAAGAAAAAATAGAAGGAGAGCTCAATTATTAAGGTGAGTAGTATCTTGCTGTTCACATTGTCTACTGCAGCGGTTTCCCAAAGGTGGTCCGCGGAACCCTGGGGGGGGGGGGGGGGGGAGGGCGGGAAGAGTCAAAGGGGTTCTGAGTTCCGTCCGAGAATTAACTAAAACGTTCGTAGAAAACAATCATAACATAACTGAATGCAGCATTAAGCCTAATAAATGTTAGTGCTATTATGAGTAAATATGTGAAAAAATGTCATTCACATTAAATAGTTACTACGTTGTATTTTTTTCTACAATAAATGTTTTATAATACTTACAATAATTATTTTTTTATTATAATTTATGCTTTCTTTTCATGCTAAACATGAAACATTCAATCTACAAGGTACAAACGCTTATTATCAAAATGGGTATCCGCATCCGCCAAAAAAAGTATCATAATTAGGGTTCCTTGGTCAAAAAAATTGGTAACCGCTGGTCTACTGTATACATATAACTTAATAGGTATTAGGTACCTACGTATTAATTTCTTATTTTGAATAAACATATATTTACAAAAATATGAAATTTTAATAATTTTTAGAATACAAAACAAGGAGAATACTGAAATTAAGCTTGACAATGCGAACAGGGCTACCTCAAGAAGGTAAATATTTTTTTTTGGCAATGCAAGTACTAGATATGGTAAAGATTCTGAAGTTATCGCCATAAAACAGTTAGAAGAATTTTTAACAGTAAAAATTGACCAATGCGGCCTATTTATTGATCGGGAAAACTGTTTTCTTGGTGCTAGTCCTGATGGCATAATATATGGTACCGATCTTGTTGAAATAAAATGTCCAAGTTCAATTAAAGACATTACAGTAGAGGAAGGCATAACAACTGGCAAAATAAAATATGCCAGATTAGTGAATGGTAAAATGGTTTTGAAAAGAAATCATGACTACTATTTTCAAGTTCAGGGACAGCTGTCCATTACAGAGAAAAATAAATGCTTCTTTTCTATTTGGACTAGAAAAAACTTTTTAGTTGAAGAGGTGACTTGCTAAAATTTACATAGGTATTGAAAATGACTAATTTTTATATCCTTTCTTAGATCATCCGGGATGCAGAATTCTGGAAAATCCAAATGCTACCTAAATTAAAAGGGTTTTACATGCAATGCTTGCTTCCGGAATTAGTTGACCCACAACACCCCAAATGCCTTTCAATTAGAAATCCGAAAAGAGATTATTAGGCCATAATCGCTATTATTTAAATTATTTCATTATTTTTAAATTGTCTTTTACAGTTGTTCCATTTAATTTATATTTATTTAGCTCTAAGGGTAAAAATAATTAAGGTTATAACTTCACCATCCCTACAATTACCCTATTAAATATTTTCAATTTTTTTTTAATGTGAAGTCAAAAATGCAGGTTTGGTCAATTAGCATCGGTTAAACCGTAAAACATACATAGACAAACCAAAATGCCCATCGATTTGAGTATCTTCTTCTTTTTAGAAGTTATTTTTAGTTTGTTAATTTGTTACTCATTATTCCAATGGCCCAAAGAACTACTTTAGAATTAATGATTATAATCATGGAAAACTTCTAATTTAGGCATAATAATTATAATATGATGTTTCAAAAAATAAATCTAAATAGTGAAACAAAATCGGCAGATTTCCACGGAGATGAATAAACAAAGTAAGGAGTTATCATTTTCTTTTGATAGGTGTTTACAAAAGTTCTCCTTAATTTTTTTAAAATTACTTCTTACCTAATCAAAATTTATGCTATATCCTTCAAAAATGCTTATACCAATGCTCAGGCTTACGATATGCTTTCCGTATATTTCGAATGTTTTCAAAGTGTTTTATGGAAACCTGCCGAATTTGTTTCACCGCCATCTAGATGTATTTAAAAAAAATCATAATAATAGAATAATATGCCTAAATTAGAAATTTTCCTGATTATGTCATTAATTCTAAAGTAGTTCTTTAGGCCATTGGAATAATGAGTAACAAAACTACACATTACACAATCATAAAATTAAAAATATTTTTTGGCGTCGAATGCTTTGGCCACAAAGCTATAAAAACAATAACTTCTTCGGTTTAAAGTATTAAAAATTATTGTTTTGGCAATAACTCTAAAACAAACAAAGGTTTCGAACTGCGGTCTTCACATTTTTCCTTACAACCAAACAATTTAATCTTCTTTCCGATTGTGAAGTCATAGTTATACCGTATGATTTGATTTATTGGGATAAAATCAAAAAAACCGTTATTATTACAAATTGCGCCGTTTCGCAATTTTATTAGAAACTATTATGTACCAGTACGAAAATTAAAAGTATATCGCTTTCTTTTCCAAACAAGCTTAAATTTAGTAAAATCGTAAGTCGTTTAGAGTTACAGCGATTTAAATGATGACACTTTCAAAAGCTTCCCCCACTCTTATCAAGGTCGGTACGCCAATGAGCCTTAAACCAAAATGATGCGGAATTGTTTAAGCTTTTTAATGATGTAACCAGAGGCTTAATATGGGAATTTTGGGAGAAATTCCGAATTTAAAAAATTAATTTTTAATTGTGCCCCCTTAAGGCGAAATGCTGAATTTAAAAATAATTTCCACAAATTTCTCATGGCCACTTTAATAATAAATGTTTGTTTGCCAAGTTTCTATTTTTAGTAGTTTCCGAGATATGGCCGGTGACCACCCTTAATGAAACACCCTGTATAATCTAAATACAAATAAATATATTTATTAATATTATTATTAATATTATTATTATTATTATTATTATTAATATTATTAATTTTATAAATTGTTGGTCGCGTTATTATCTACGCCACTGGCTTCCGTAAACTGCTCTCATCCACGATGCCCTTGCACGTCGGCCGACCGCTCGCGTCGTGGAGTAAACAGCCTGAAAACTGTAAATGCGGGTAGCTACGGAATCCTCTTAAGAGAAAGGCTTTGTTAAACTCAAGAAGTTATTTAGTGGATATTATTATAATATACCAGGTCCTAACCAGCCACGACCAAGCGAGGTGCCGTTGTGTTTTGTTTTATTGTTCCCAAACACGTAAAAACGTTTAAGCTTCACTACTATTTTCACAATAACCTAACTTTCTTTTATCATTCTAATGTCAAAAGTGCCATTTAATTTTATTGTTTTCACTTGCTACCGCTAGGGCGCAGAGGTTGCCACATTTACCGGACCCTACAACAGTGTGGAATGTTCCGAATAATATACCTACTAAACTAATGTTAAATTTCTGATTAGCTGCCAACTAAGTTGTCTTAAAACCGGAAATAGGCACCGCCATAGCGCTGGTAAATTCTTAATACTTATAAACAAAGTGATAGGTATAGACAATTTAATTCTATATAGGTACACAAAAGCTTTTAGAAAGTTGGAGACTATCGCAAAAAACGGAAATTGATGTATTTTTTATACGACAAATATTTATTTTTCGCATACTTTTTACATGCTTTTAGTATCGTCCGCAATGCGTACGTAACACGCGCCATTTGAACAAAAAAATCCCTTTTATTGGTCACACCATCACCATACAGCTTAGTATGAGTATCACGCAATCCACTACTTTAATTATTACCCAGATCCGGTAATTTCTAGCGGATTACCGCCGATAATGTGAAAACTTTACAGATTAAAGCCCATTTTCCCCGTGTTTTCCAGCTTTTCGCGATTAAGAAAAGTTCTCGCGTGTGCCTTTTTCACCGCGGAGCGCGTTGTTGCCGCTTGTTCTGTGGCGCATTGTAAAAGTACGAATTCGAATACGAATTTAGTAATTAGAAGAGAGGTATACTGATAGATTATGGTAACGACTTTCGATCGAAAAAATAGCGTTGGAAAAAAGCTCCAACATAAATGTCAGTGTGTATAATGTCAAATGTCGTTGTCTTCTGTCGAAACGCTTTGTTTTAAGAAAAAGTTATTTCTATATATACAGACTGTCCGCGGATAGGGTTTACAATAGCACGATTGGATGAAAAATTTCATTTTTCGGAAAGAAGTCATTCTTGATAAAAAGTTTTGCTTGTAAAAAAAATGCAATTCACGGAGAGAAAATTTTGATTTTTTATCCAGGGTTCGCAAAAACTTCAAAAACATGATTTTTCTCCAATAAGAGTAAACTACCTTTATTTTTCATTTTTGACCAAAATGCCAATTAGAAAACTTATTTAAATAAATAAATAAATAAATAAATAAATAAATAATGACTTTATTGTAATTTCAAAAAAAAAGTTAAAATTACAAATGGCGGAGTTGAAGCTCGGCTTCCTATCTCAACCGAAATACACATTTAACATATACTAATTTATTCACTAAGAATTAACGTTATTATATAAAGTTTATAAGGCTATAATATCTAAGTAAAAAACAAGATATACAAGTACACAAGCAAAAAAAAACAAGAGAAAATGAGGACGAGGTGCGAGTACCAGTAGGAGTCTACAGAAATAAGGCAATATTTTGTCTCGCAAATTGCTTAAACCTATAACTGGAAGAGATTTTAAAATTAGTAGGCACTTTATTGTAGATTTTCGAAATTTGGTAGCTAAATGAGCGTTCATACAGAGATGTAGTGTGAATAGGTGGAGTTATCATAAATTTATGTCTAAGTTCTAAATTATGTACATCATTCCTAAACCTAATCTTATTGTACAGATAATCAGGACATGTTTTATAAATTATTTTATTAAATAAGACCAAACTATGTAGCATGCGTCTCTCATTCATTCTTAACCAGCTGATTTCACGTAGTTTAGCACTCACACCCCTCTCGCGGGCTCGAATACCACCTATCAATCGCACACATGAATTCTGCATTAGTTGAATTCTTTTAGCATCAGAATCCAAAAGACAGGGACCGTACAATACATCGCAATAATTAAAATGTGACAAGACAATCGAGTCGCACAAAACTTTTCTAATATTTTCGCTAAGTAGAGCCCGCTGGTTAAATATCAATTTAAGATTAGCAAAAGCCCTCCGAATAGAACTGTTAACATGCCCCGAAAACCTCAGATCAGTGTCCATCAGGAGCCCCAAATTCTTAGCTGTAGTGCAAGTAGCTAAAACTTCATTGTTCAAGCTAATCTGCAAGCGATTTTAGAGTAACGTTTGTAATTTAAATCCGAGATTTAAAATACATCTTCGATTTTTTTAGTTTTTTTTATTTTTGGAGGTGAAAAAATTTTTTTTTTGGATAGCAGCATTAGCGCTCGAAATACATAGATTATCAATGACAGAGGGGTATCAAAAAGTTTCAAAAACTGATTTTTGGTGTTGAATATGGAGGGGGAGTGTTTGAATAGCAAATTATCAAATTATTATTTGTTGTTATTTTAAGATTTTTTTGTGTCATTTCATTTGTGAAATTAAAAATACATATTTCGGGTAACACCAAAAATCAGTTTTTGAAACTTTTTGATACCCATTTGCCATTGATAATGTATGTATTTTGACCGCTAATGCTGCTATCCAAAAAAAAATCTTTTACCTCTAAAAATGAAAAAAATCGAAGATTTATTTTAAATCTCGGATTTAAATTACAAACGTTATTCTCAATAAGTTTTCCAATTGACATTTTGGTCAAAAATGAAAAATATAGGTAGTTTACTCTTGGAGAAAAATCATGTTTTTCAAGTTTTTGCGAACTCTGTATAAAAAATAAAAATTTTCTCTTCGTGAATTGAATTTTTTTTACAAGCAAAACTTTTTATCAAGAATGACTTTTTCCCAAAAAATGAAATTTTTCATCCATTTGTCCTATTGTAAACCCTATCCGCGGACAGTCTGTAGAAAACCTATTTTTGACTGAACTATTAATTATTATTCCCGATAAACAATATGGTATAGAGATACGTATTGCCGGAACTGCAATATGCATCCACGATAATTAATAGTTTCTGGAACGCTTCGTTAAACCAACTTCCAAAGTTTCCTAATGTAGAGTTATTGTTCCTCGAGGGCCATTTCGAGAGTTATATAGAATTTATGATATTTACCACTCCACGTACGATTAAAAAATTCTCAACGTAGTTTCGTCGTCGTAAACATAACTTGACGGCAACCGAGACGAAGCTTTTACATCTGAAAACTGGAACAATCTCTCGGTGGGTTCTTAAGTATATGTGTCACCAGCAAAGTCCGCATCATATGGGATTTTTTTTTATTAATAGCTTTATTCAAAATTTGACATTGGCGTCAAGTTCTGCTTCGATCGAGATGAAAATTAAGCAAAAAAATAGTAGTCACGTGATGCGCATTATCTGTCAAGCCTTAATTTTTTCCAAAAAATAATTCAAAGGTGGGGTTATTTCTGAAAATATCGAAAAAAGTTATTAAAAAAAGTTTTTTGAATGCAGTTTCTAGCCCACATGCAAAATTTCAGCTGCATAAGATCATTTTGATTTTTTACCTATATTTTGTAAATTGCACCACTTTTGCAAAATAAGACCCAACGCAACCTACATAATACTTCTCAGTTTTGACAAGGCTTTATTTCAGATACATTTTCTTTAAAGTAGCGCCATATTAAATGTGTGTTTTTTACAAAATCAAAATTGGGCTATTAAAATTTGGTCGCATGTGTGATGCAAAGTTTATTTGTTTTTGACCCTGTATAAAGTAACTTTATAAAACAAGTATTTTTGAAAACGTTGGTAGTTGTGCCTGAAAGTAAAAAAATAAAGTAGTGGGGTTTTAAATTAAATCGTTGAAAATAGCTAAACTTTACGTTAAGTTAAACTAAAATTTATTTTCCACTTAAAAAACACTTTATGAAGACACCGTGTTATTTTTTTTATCTTAATATTAAGGTGCATATTACTTTCAGTTTCAGACCAAACTAAGTTTTGAAAAATACTTATTTTATGAAGTTACCTTATACAGGGTCAAAAACAAATAAACTTTGCATCACATGAGACCAAGTTTTAATAGCTCAATTTTGATTTTGTCAAAAAACACACATAATATGGCGCAACTTTAATGAAAATATATCTGAAATAAAGCCTTGTCAAAACTGAGAAGTTTTATGTAGGTTGATTCTTATTTTGCAAAAGTGGTGCAATTTACAAAATATAGGTAAAAAATCAAAATTATCTTAAGCAGCTAAAATTTTGCATGTGGGGTAGACACTGCATTTAAAAAAGCTTTTTCTAATAACTTTTTTCGATATTTTCAGAAATAACCCCACTTTTGAATTATTTTTTGGAAAAACTTAAAATTTAACAGATAATGCGAATTACGTGACTACTATTTTTTTGCTTAATTTTCATTTCGATCGAAGCAGAACTTGATACCAAAGTCAAATTTTGAATAAAGCTATTAAAAAAAAAATTCATATGATGCGGACTTTACTGGTGACACTGTATTGTAAAGTTTTCCATCATCTCAAGTCATGAGAAATAGAAAAGGGCAATCAAAATAGTTATCTAAAAATGTTATTATAAAAAGCAACAAGTTCTTCATCGCGCCGTTAAACAACAATAACTTGCCAGTTCACTTGTTTTACATAACCTTATATTTCTGACAGGCAAGAACAAAGCCGAGACCCTCATCAATTAGCTTCGATATGACATTTATCCCAAAATTAATTCATAATACTGATAAGGCGCAATGTTATATGTATATTAGTGGCTGCTTTTACTACCAGTTCAGTTTGTTCCGAGATAAGATGGACAAAAATGTTTGACAAATGAAGTAATAGGGCGTTTTGTTTGGAGATAATTTATGCAAGTTTGGAGATATAATAAAACATGGACTTGTGTCGTCGCATTGCGTTTATAATGTTGCCTTTAATATGACTATATACAGTGACCAGCAGAAAGTGCGCAGCATATTATGGGAAAGTTTTTTATCTTTAAGTTCAGAAAATTAATTTTATTTTAGATAGGTTCTGCATGTTCTTAAACCAAAATCACACCCATTAAATCGGGTAAAAGTCTTATGGTATACGAGGTAGGATCAAAAATTTGAAATTCCGCTATGAGTAAAGTACCTCCATCTTTCATTTTAGGATATTTTTTTACTAAGAATTATTGTTTTAATTTCAAAGTTATACACAAATTTTAAATTTCGCTTATTTTGGACAAAAAAATTGATTTAATCGTGTTTTCTGAATAACCCTGTATAAAAATAAATGGCAACCGAAGAGTACGAAAATAAGATTTTCTGCAGACTTTGGTAGAGATAATCGTCGATCATAAGTCCGATTAGTTTGTTTTCATAATATTATGGCTTTTTAAAATAAAAACATAAAAATATTAAATGTTTTATTTTTTGAGGGAACAAGTTAATTTCATCTAACTGATATTTTTTGATTTACATTGACTTAAAGCATCTCCTAAATAGTTTTTTTTATACATTGAAGTATGCATAGAAAGTTTCCATTTAATTTATAAAGAAAAAAAAATTAAAAATATCTAGACTTCTTTCTCTGGGGTTACGTAAAAACCAGGTGTATAAGTATCGGCCTTTTAGAAATTTGGACCATCTGGAAAATATTATAAGACAGTGTATCGCTAGAATCAATCCGGCTTTTTTAGGGAACGTTAGCCAAAGAATTTAACAAAAGAACTATAAAATGTATAGAAAATGGATGAGGACATGTAGAAATATAAAGTTATAATAATTATTGTTAATGTAAATAGTCTTAATTAGCATTTTTTGTTTCCTATTCTTGAGTTAAAAAATGTATAACCTATTAGTTCGATTATCCTAAAAGTGTATTTGATAATTGAAAATAACCTATATTGATCCTTATTTTGCGTGACGAATAAAATCCGTTCAAAATATATTTTTAATTAAAATTTTTTTTTCATAGATCAAAAGGAAACTTTCTATGCGAACTTCAATGTATAAAAAAACTATTAAGGAGATGCTTTAAGTCAATATAAATCAAAAATATCAGTTAGATGAAATTAACTTGTTCCCTCAGAAAATAAAATACGGTGTGCAGCAAAAATATTTAATATTTTTATGTTTTTATTTTAAAAAGCCATAATATTATGAAAACAAACTAATCGCACTTATGATCGACGGTTATCTCTAACAAAGTCTGCAGAATATCTTATTTTCGTACTGTTCGGTTGCCATTTATTTTTTATACAGGGTTATTCAGAAAACACGATTAAATCCATTTTTTTGTCCAAAATAAGCGAAATTTGGAATTTGGGTATAACTTTGAAATTAAAACAATAATTCTCAGTAAAAAATATTCTAAAATGAAAGATGGAGGTACTTTACTGTTAGCGGAATTTCAAATTTTTGATCCTACCTCGTATACCATAAGACTTTTACCAGATTTAATGGGTGTTATTTTGGTTTGAGAACATGCAGAACATATCTAAAATAAAATTAATTTTGTTAACCTAAAGATTAAAAAAAACTTCCCCATATGCTGCGCACTTTCTGCCGGTCACTGTGTATACTTTCTATACGTCAAGATGTATTTTTGGTTTATTGAGTATTTTTTCAGATTTTTGTATCTAGTACCTACTTTAAGAGATATATAGAGTAGAAGGGATACAAGAATAGCCTTTATTATAATATATTGAAATATTGATGATGATATTTATATATTCAATTGATTATTGAAAAACCCACTTCTGATTTTCGGTACAAACCGTGAAATTTATTGGCCTTTTTGTTGAAGGTGCGGGTACCTATATGCTTTAAGCGGCGCTTACGTTGGGATAGCAATGAGGTTAGTTACTTGTACCATTCACTCGCAAGACAGTAAGTAGGACTAGAAAACACACGTAATAATACGTATCTGACGAAATGAAAGAAAAATCCCACTCTCTACTTCGGTTCTGATAATAATGACACATTGTTATGTTTGTTTATTTAAAATTATTACATAAATTCCTGTTACCCCATGTCACCCTATAAAATTGTAATGGGTAAACTAATTAAATTGTTACAACCGCATTAATATTTCGCGGTTTAATCATACTAAAATGTTTAATTCATATTTTGTTGCTTATGAATGTGACATCAGTGTTTAATTTGAGCAATCAATACGTTTATTTATTGGAGTAAAGTAATATTCTAACACGGGATAAGTGAACGACGAGGTTATATTTAGAATTATTACCTAGTAAGTAAGTTATATTAACCATTGCATTGCACACGATTCTGGTTTAAATGTGCAATGTGCACGAGCAGCTAAATGTAAAATTTATAGAAGCGTGTGCGGGGCAGCCTATTCCTTATATCCCCCCACCGCCCCTAGATACGGCACTGCTCTTATATTGCCAATATTATGTACCGTCTATGGGTCCTATTCCACCAGCCCCCCCCCCCCCCCCCCATGTACTCCTATAATTGTTTGTTTGCTCATTACAGTGGAATGCTTAATAGAGACTATATAGAGGCTATAGAGACAATAAATTGATTGTGCGTCAATGAATCGACCTTAAACAGAGCTAAACATTTAGGGAAATTAGTTTGAGTCTTTCGGTTTCAAAGGAATCTTGGTATTATTGGAATAAGAATTGGAGGTCTTGTACGAAGGGATTTAGTACCTACCAATTTATAATTGCACGTATAGTTATTTGGGTTTGTTCGGGTTTGTTAGTTGGAATAAATGTAGTATATTCATTTTGAGCATTCATTAAGGAAAGAGTATTAAAGATGGATAGAAGTTTTTTTTAAATGTTCAATTAAATTATTTTTGTTTGTAATATCTTATAAATTAAAAGGAATAAAAATTTGAAATTTGGTACCTACTTATGTATAACTTAATATGCACTTAAAAAAATGTTTGTTTGAAGGTGCTAGACAATGAAGTAATATTAAAAAAATACCTTGTCGGAGATGACGGTCTTCCAATGGGTTCATCTCTCTCTCCGGTGGTGGCTAACCTGTACATGGAATGGTTTGAGTCACACGCTATTAACACGGCCAAGATTAAACCTAAACTTTGGCTTAGATATGTCGATGATACCTTTATTATCTGGACAGACAGCAACGAAGAGATGATACGGTTTTTGGAGCATATTAATAGTATAAGACAACCCATTAAATTTACCATGGAATCAGAAAAACAGTCCACTCTACCTTTTCTTGGATATTCTCGTCAAACGAAGTGCTGAAAACATAAAAACTTCTGTGGACAGGAAACCCACTCACACACAAAACATCTAACGTTAGCAACAATCCGGAAGACCTTAATATTGAAATTTCAAACATCAAAAAAGATTTAAAACAGAATGGTTACCCTGAAACCTTTGTAACTAATACCATCTCGAAACTTGAAAATCGCGAAGTGCTAACTAATACAGAAACGAAAGAGGAGCAAGCTTTTCTCACAATACCTTACGTCAAGGGGATTTCTGAAAAGATTAGAAGGATAACCAAAAACTATAATATCAAAACAGCCTTCACGTCCGGAAATACTCTTAGAGGCTTTCTTACAAAAGTAACTGTACTGGATTTACTAAATTTATAAATATACTGTGTAATTCATATACTGAACTTGTTGCATTACGCCTATCATAATGCTCTTACTCACATTATAAGTATTACGCGCCAATTAAGTAGCTGAAAAAATATATACTTCTACTAATTCTAAAAGTTATAAGAAAACACATTAGTAGAGAAAAATGTAAATCAATTAAATTTTTTTATAAAGAGAGCTTTATTTTAAATATTTCCTTTTTCTTCCTACAAGGTTTATTCAAATAATCTAATAAATATTCAAAGAGGATCAAACACCAATTAATAAACATGATCGTTGAATGATATTCTAATTTCTATTGGTATTTAGATCTGTTTGCTTGATAAAGAGTTACGTTCAATTTAGAAAACACGTTTTTAATATGTCAAGAGTCTTTAGTTTATTGTGGAGTAATAAATATAATCTAGAATATATTATACCACATAAATATTCCTATATTACTGCGTTTAAGAGCAAACACTAGTGTCGCCTTCGTCATTTCGTTACTTCGAAGCACGATTACCTACAGTTTTGGGTTGAAAAAGCTGGGGATTATAATAATATACAGTGTCACCAGTAAAGTCCGGATCATAATATGGGATTTTTTTTTATTAATAGCTTTATTCGAAATTTGACTTTGGCATCAAGTTCTGCTTCGATCAAGATGAAAATAAAGCAAAAAAATAGTAGTCACGTGATTCGCATTATCTGTCAAATTTTAATCATTTCCAAAAAATAATTCAAGTGTGGTTATTTCTGAAAATATCAAAAAAAGTTATTAGAAAAAGTTTTTTTAAATACAGTTTCTAGCCCACATGCAAAATTTCAGGTGCATAAGATAATTTTGATTTTTTACCTATATTTTGTAAATTGCACCACTTTTGCAAAATAAGACTCAACGCAACCTACAAAAAACTTCTTAGTTTTGACAAGGCTTTATTTCAGATACATTTTCTTTAAAGTAGCGCCATATTAAATGTTTGTTTTTCTACAAAATCAAAATTGGGCTATTAAAATTTCATCGCGTGTAATGCAAAGTTTATTTGTTTTTGACCTTGTATAAGGTAACTTCATAAAATAAGTATTTTTAAAAATGTAGTTTGTGTCTGAAAGTAATACACCTTAATATTAAGACAAAAAAGAACACAGTGTCATCAGTAAAGTGTTCATTAAGTGGAAAATAAATTTTAGTTTAACTTAACGTAAAGTTTATCTATTTTCAACGATTTAATTTAAAACCCCTTTACTTTATTTTTTATTTTTTTACTTTCAGGCACAAACTACGTTTTCAAAAATACTTATTTTATGAAGTTACCCTATACAGGGTCAAAAACAAATAAACTTTGCATCACATGGGACCAAATTTTAATAGCCCAATTTTGATTTTGTAGAAAAACACACATTTAATATGGCGCTACTTTAAAGAAAATGTATTTGAAATAAAGCCTTGTCAAAATTAAGAAGTTTTATGTAGGTTGCGTTGAGTGTTATTTTGCAAAAGAGGTGCAATTTACCAAATATAGGTAAAAAATCAAAATTATCTTATGCAGCTGAAATTTTGCGTGTGGGCTAAAAACTACATTTAAAAAAACTTTTCTAATAACTTTTTTCGATATTTTCAGAAGTAACGCCACTTTTGAATTATTTTTTGGAAAAAATTAAAACTTGACAGATAATGCGAATCACGTGACTACTATTTTTTTTGCTTAATTTTCATCTCGATCGAAGCAGAACTTGATGCCAAAGTAAAATTTTGAATAAAGCTATTAATAAAAAAATCCCATATGATGCGGACTTTACTGGTGACAATAATTGATTAAAAGCAGGAGAAGAAATATTGGCAAATTTAACCAAATTTCACTTTATCAAATCCCGAAAAAGTTATTATTGGTAATTCCTTTTGAAATCCTATAATTTATTAATTTCATATGTGCTTTTTAGATAATCCGATTCCCGACTGATTTATAATGTAAACACCGCAGATGCGCCGCAATCATTAAAAAGAGATTTATTTATTTGATATGAAATACGGAGGGTAACTTTATGTATAGTATAAAAACTACACTGCAAAATATGCACCCACGTGAATACCCAATATGCCAGATGGCAGTCAAATTGAAAACACTTATTTGTATTGGCACAGAGTGCAAAAAATAAAAATGTTTTTGATAAAAACATAATCTACTCTAAAAAATATTTTCCTCATAACCTAACGTTTCTTTATCATTCTAATGTCACCGCTAGGAGACGGACGTTACCACGTCCTGCGCACGTTACACCAGTGTGAAATAATCCGAATCATATACTTACTATACATTAGGCCCCGCCATAGCATTGGTAAATTCTCAATAGTTACAAGTTGAGCCAATTTAAGCTGAAATAATATTCAAAAGGGATGAGTATTTGGATTCCTCGGCAACAGCGTATTATTCTAGAGTAATAAATAGTTTAAAAAAAACTAAAAAACACTCTTTAATAATTAATCAAACTAAAAAGCGGGAAATAAATATAGTTTAAAATATTTCCAGCAAGTCTTAATATAGGCAGAAAATAATAATGAACAATAAACATTGATATTATAGTGAAAAAAGCGTGGGGCGCTCGATATACGACAAATATGGTACAAAGCGCCCCACGCTTTGTTTTTCACTATAATACTAATGTTTATCGTTCATTACTATTTTCTGCCTATATTAAGAATTTCTGGAATTATTTTAAACTATATTTATTTCCCGCATTTTAGTTTGATTAAGTATTAAAGAGTGTTTTTCAGTTTTTTAAAACTATATTTATTTTTCATTTTTTAGTTTAAGTTATTGTTTTTTGAGTAGAGATAGTCACAGAGCGGTCCGGAGTAGAGATGGAATACTGTCACTAATTTAACAATGACTTTTTGAAATGGCTATATTTAAAGCAGTGGATCCATTTTTTTTAAATGGCTAGATTCAAAGCATTGGATCCACAAACCCAAACAAACCCGCTGGTCCAACGGAGCAACTGATAGCGAAAGAATGTACCAACACTTATAAGCCGAGTGCTCGAGCCGGAAAGTAGGTAGATAGTACACATGCGCATACGGTGAGCTCTATCTCTCTCACTCTCATACAGAGGATCTGTAAGGAAATGATTTAATTCCGGCGATCCTGATCAGGATAATGAGATAAACTTATCAAATTATTGTATTGTCAGCGGTTCTTGATAAGTCTACAAATTTTAAATTAAATCTGACCGTTTAAAGTGGGTCAAAATCGGGTTCATAGAAGTCGGTTACAAACAAACATACATACAAACATACAGGTGAAGCTAATAAAAGCGTGTTAAAAATTGAGGTATATTTACATGGTTTATTTGTGAAACTCATGAGGAACCTGGTGAACATTTGCTTTTAACGTCTTGTCGCGTTGTTTTGATGAAGAGACTGAGATGTCTATCTTACTATGTCGTCGTCGTGAAGAATTAATTTGCATTACTCAAGTTTTTAATTTAGTAATAATGTATGTCGGGGCAAATAAAGCAGTAAAGTTCTATAATATAATGGTTGACAATGTTAAAGCCTTTTAATACATAACTATTAAAAAAATACCTTAAAAGCTGTCTTCCATTTTAGATAATGAACCTTTTAGTTTAGATTTTCATCGTATTTTTGTGAAATCGATTTATAGACAGACATCTAATTATTATTTGGAAAACAGTAAAAGTTAAAAGGGTCTTGTGTTTAAAGTGGCGATAAGACTTTTTAATTGGTACCGCGTAAACACCATTATTTTCTCTCAATAAAATGTTTTAAAACTATGATGGAAACATCGTCTGGTGCTGAATCTGACCTACTTACGAGCTCTAATGAACCGAGGATTTGCTTGAATGCATGTTGCATCAGAATATGGGGGATAAATTATCTTACACAAAGTATAAACTTGTATAAACACTATACAGTATAAGAGACCTCAGAAACACACTAGCGTAGCTAGGATTTTAACTTAAGGGGGGGGGGGCAGGTACCACATCCCCTAGCTACGCCGGTGCTCCCACATAAAAAGTGTTATTAATTTATACAGCATTGAAATAAAAAGTTAGCATATAGGGATAATTAATTTAAGCATTAATGGATTGCTAGGGGGGTACTGTCCCCCCCCCCGTGGGGGATAGTGGTACTCATTTGGCATATTAGCATTTAGGAGCCAAATCTGAGAAACTTGGTCATATTATTCATAAAATAATAATAACTAATTAAACTTTCATTTATTTGGAACTGCTTTGGGGTTAAAAAAAGTTATATTTATAGAGTAGGTTCATGATTTTCATTTAATTTTTTTTTTTTTACAAATGGCCGAATGTACCCCACTGGGGGGATACTTTCGGCTATATGAAGGGGAACATTCGACTATAAATGGAAATATCTAATAACAGTAAAAGAAACAAAAACTATATTAAAAAAAGTCAAATTCTTTATTATCTATAATGAGATAAGGTTGAGCAGATTACAAAACGCAAATAGAAACTTAAAAGTCATTGAAAATATACTTTGGTAGTAGTAACATAAAGTCAGTTTATCTTATATTTAGATTGGAGAAGTTCACGTTAAATTTATAAAACACCCGATGTCCTTGCGGTTCTCAAGGGAGGGGTTACAAACGGTAAGAGAGCTGCAATGTTTTCTCCATCAATTATTGAAATGTCATCAACATCAGGAAATAGAAAAATATTTAAATTCTCCTTCCTGCGAAGAAATTTTATTTCGTATTCCTGAAAACTTGTAGAGAGGATTTTCCCAATACAATAAAATTCCAATTTGGATGATAAAAATTTTACGAGAACAAAATCTCCCACTTCAATATTGTCCTCTTCGCAGATCTGTTTTATATCTTCTAGAAACTCTTTATCAGATGATTCATCTAAAACCAAATCCACACTAGACGTGGAAATATTTCTTCTTCTCTTTACCAAATTAACTTTAACTGATTTTTTTTCTCTTTAAGTGATTGTTTTCTTTTCCTTTCTGCCTTTATTTGTTGTCTTGTTTCATATTCTGGTGTGTTAGTATTGTTGATTGTGATTTTCTAGATTTTCTTTTCTTGTTTTCTTCATACGGGGAACATTCGGCCGAATCTTAACTACACGGACTAGCCGAGTGTTCCCAATATGACATCACAATAGTCTTGATGGTAAAATGCATGAATGCAAGAAGTTTAAGGTTATTTTTCATCTTTAAGCAACGACATAAATAATAAACGAATCCTTGCAAACTAATTAACATTCCTAGCATAAAAACAATGACAGTTTTAAAATATATTCCACGAGCCACTTACCTTAAATGCAATAAAACAAACTTTGTTCACCAAAAAACAAAATAACTATTTGGGAGCAATCAATACAATTTGCCGTGATAAAACTCAAAAATACGTGCCTGCCTGAATCAGACACATAATAATATAGAAATACTAATTTGGTAACGTAGTTCTTTTAGAAACCTCACAGAACCTGCGGTATTTTCAAAAGGCGCGATATACATATTTAAATATGAAAATTGGGGCCCAATTTACGAATGCTAGACACTTGTAAGTGCCGGAAATGTAAATTTAATATTTAGAGCGTCTTTTTGGGAAATTTCCCTTCCTAATTGATAAGGAAAATTAAGTTAGGACTTGACTAAGTGGTTGTTTTTAACTGACAGCATTATTAAAATGCGGATTCTGGACCGTAGTAGTACGCAAATATTATTATTTTAAAAAAATGTTCGCGCTAAAACAATTAAAAAAAAAATTTCACGTAGAAAAACGGGTATTTATAGGAACCATGCCGGTCTACGATGTACGCGAATACAAAGACAGGATCCTCAGGCCATGGCAATGGGTATAGGGGCGGGGGGTCGTTAGGGGGATGGACGACGTCCGGAGCTTCGATCCTTTACCAAAGTCAAGTTTGACAAGACATGGACATATACGTATCTGTCTTCGTCTACTCTTAAACATTATAGAGGGCTTGGATTAAAAAACGTGTGGCTTGGTTTAGATCACAATGATATGGGGACGATATATCTAACCTATGGAGGACTTGAGGTAGGAGGCCAATCGCAATGCATTGGATTCGGTCCCAAATTAGCATCGGTAATTCAGCTTTACGAGTCGTCGTAAGATGGCGCTCGTGTTCGAAGTGGGCTATCAAATAAATGGTTTCTTATGGACGCGATAACTATTTTTATTTAAATTAGTTCTTTAAGGAACAAATAAGGAATTTTATATGAATTTACACTTACTTTGTTATACTTATTAGTAAACTCGGCCTGTATAAAGTTCCAACTATGCTTGGTTTTTAAAATACAGGGTATTAAACATTCTAGCTATACCTTTGGAGCTAGAAAGAGACTTATTTGGCTGCGTTTCCTCTCTGAAAAAGATCCTGTCTTACACCCCGACACAAAGCCAACTCTACTTTTATAAACTGTACCATTATTCATTATAAATATGGAAATCACGTTATTTGTCTCGTCTTGTGTTCAAACGTAATTTGTTATTTCGAAAATAAAATGTCAATTTGTCAAAAGTAAAACTAAAAAACGAAGAAGAAGAAGACGACACAAGCCCACTTGCGACGCGAGAGCATCTATCGGCCAATAGCGAACTAACCAAAAAACCGGGACAGAATTTGAAAATGCTGCCATTGTCGATCGGCCTCCTACCCTCTAGTTCTCCATAATCTTACCAAATATAGGTTAAAATTTTGTCAAATTTATATTATAACATGAAATGCCAAACTAATGAGTAATAAAATAAGTAGACAAATACAAATTTATTTTTGTTGTTTTTATTTTTGTTGTTTACAAAATTAACAAAGTAAGAATATACAGAAAGAAAAAGAAAAATAATTACATAAATTGCTGAAATTGGCCACCGCCATGCTCCAAGCATAAATTTACACGTCTCTTCGTATTTTGCATTATTTCACGAACGTTTGCAACAACTTCTTCTGTTCTTACAGATGGTCTTCCTGCTCCTTTTTTGTGTTGTATATAGAACCTGTTTTCCTAAACACAGACACGGTTCTTTTCAGGCAATGATAAAAATCCCCAGCAATAAAAGCAACGTTAGGAAAATGCTCGTGAAAATCGTCCATGCACAAACCCGGATTGTATTGCCACTCACCATTTACTCTAACCCCGTTTCGAAAATACGCTTCAACCATGAATGTTTTATGCTGTTCCGTAAAGCCCATTGTGTGAATTGTTCAAGAAATTGGAAACGACTGTCAAAGATCACGGAATAACTGATTGATTGTTAATTCAGGTAGTTACTGACACCCAACAGGCTCTACGGCTAAGCGTTACGATGCAAATAATTTTTGCTCGCACGGTACTTATCGTCATCGTCCATCTGTAGTCTAGGTAAGGGAACGATACGTTGAAGACGTAAGACATGATGGACCACTGATCCACTGAACAAGGAAAATGATGCTTATTTTTAAGGCTAAATATTAAATATTTTTTACAAAGTTAGTTTAATAAACAAACAAAACGAAAGTAGTGGGTCGTCCCCTTATAACTTTTGAACACACCTTACCGAGCTGAATGAAGTTGGCTCCGAGAACTTTTCACTTAGCAGTGTTTTCCCTGCCGCCTGTTCTTCTTTAATAAATTTTGTCCACACTGAAATATAAATGAGACGGCAGTGAATTGGGAGGAACACAATCAAGCACGCTGCATTATTAATGTTTTCGCGCCGTTTTTTTGCTGAAAAAAAGGCACTTTTAGTTTAATTTTAAGAACATTCCGTAGATAAGCAAGGAAGATGTTGATTTACAAGCTCGCCGGCGACGATTTAGCATTATATAGTATATATTTAACTAGTGTATTATGCAGGCAATAATAGGCGAGCCGCTTGCAAAGCGCAATACAGGTATAATAATTCGAGAGTTATTTGGTTCATTATGCGCGGATCAAATACGTCAGATGCATAGATAGTTAGTAGACCAGGGCTGAAGCCTTTAAAAATGGTAAAAAGTGAAAAAAAAAAATAATAGTAGGATGAAACCCATTGGAGAAGGAAGAGAATGTAACAAAATTTACGGGCTGATTAAAAATATAAATTTTTTCACCTTATTTTGACTTAATATCGAAAAAGCACCCTATTTTAATCGAAAATTCTCACGTCAAAATACCTGCTTTTTAAAAAAGTCGGTGGGCTTTTTGTTCGTTAAAATCTCTACTTTCTGATGGTGTAAAAAAAATATACATTACTATGGTAAATGTGATGAAATCCCCTTCAAATCCTACCTTTAATTATATTTAGAACAACTATTTTCGCATGTTTTTTGCGATCTTAATGTTTTATTGATTTGTAATTTTTTTTGTTTATCAATGTAACATGGAATCTTACGTTTTTCGAGTAATTAAAGTATACATTTTAATAAATAGCTCAAAATTGTACATAATGATTAAAAAAAATTTCGGATTCGAGTTTTTTTCGTTTCTTTGCATTTTTTGAGAACATTTACCATAGTAATGTATATTTTTTTACACCATCAGAAAGTAGAGATTTCAACAAACAAAAAGCCCACCGACTTTTTTAAAAAAGCAGATATTTTGACGTGAGAATTTTCGATTGAAAATTAGGGTGAAATAAGGTGAAAAAATAAATATTTTAAATCAAGAAAATTACAGTGTGTTTGGGACATAAAAAGGTAAGTTTTCACCAAATTTCGTGAAAAAAATTTTTTTTTGTAAAAGATAAAAATAAAAAACCAAAAACTTGGTTATTTCAATTTTTCACATAAATTTTGAGGTTATGTAAAAAAGTGTAAATACAAAAGTTGTAGATCTTTTTATTACCTACAACTTTGCCATTTACCGTTTTTTCATAGGACTTGTAGTTTTGCCGGAAATCGAGATAAATCGTTTTCTACCTTTAAAAGCTCACCCCCTTCCACTTCCTGACCTCGGATCGCCCGTAAATTATTTTTCCTTTCATTTTTGTTATATTCTCTTCCTTTTCCAATGGGTTTCATCCTACTATTATTTTTTTTTGTTTCAAAAATTATCGACCCTGGTCTATAATAGGTCCACCAGGTTTCTTACGAGTTCCATAGTGAAAGCACTATTGGGAATTTACCAGTGCTATGGTGACGCATAATGCCGGTTTCAAAAAAAGCTAGCAGCCTATCAAAAACTGACTTTACAGTCAGAACAGTTGGTGTATTATACCAAATATCCCACTCTGTTGTTTGTTGTTATAGGTGTTTGAAGAGAAGTCCTACAATAGTTGTATTACGCATCGCATCGTAGATAAATAATATAAAATATGTAAACTTTTTCTTTCTATATTTTATCAACAAAGGTAAACAAAGCTCTGTTTATTGGATATTTTTAGATGGTGCATTAGCGCGTTGTTGTGATATGTAGCAGGAAGGCCTGAATTTTTATCAAAACCGATTTTACAACCGAAGCAAACAACCATTGTCTGGTAGACGGCGCCTAAAGTTTGTTTTCTTATCATCAGAACTTCGTGTTCTCTTTTATCGCGTACAGGCGAAATTATGTCACATAATTATGTCGTAAATATTTTGACACGAATTGGACCAATAAAAGTTTTGACAGAAGTAAATATTGGTAAATATTTTGCGTATGATGGTTATTCGGCGAAACAAACTATGTATTTGATGCACTGCCATCTATTGGCGGTTCGGGAAACGTTTCAAATCGGGCGCGAATGATAAAAAATTATATTTGATATAATTTATTCCATTAAGAATTATCATTTATAATATATCTTGGAGATGAACTAACCGTATTTAATTATTAATTCACCCAGTGCTATTGAACACAGCCAATCGAGAGATTTCCCAGAGGGGTCGTTTGTTTCCGTAAACCACATTTTGCCGTGTTGGTTCATTTGTTATATTTATTGACGTATTGTTCAATGAGTTGCCTTTTCTGTACAGTAAAACAGATTGTAGATTTGTTTAATTCAAAAAAAATATCTTAGTTCCTTTTAAGTTTTACTTTGACTGAGATGTAATTTTCTTTTGGTCAATAGTATCACCTAAAGATGGCAGGTATATCCATCCCATAGACTATTGTATATTTAGACTTCTTCAAAAAGTTTAAAAGATATTTTTATTTATATTTATAAGAACTAATTAAATAGCTGTGTTTATATTAATCCAACTGTAAATCAATTATTTTATTTGAAATGATTAGTCTAGAGGTCTTTATAGGCATTAAAGTTATACATCAGCATTATTGTAATCGACCTAGAAAGGTTAGGGCAGGTGGGACAAACCAGGGTTTATTTTATAGAGTTATGGGTATATTTTAAGTTAAATTTTACAGTCCGGACCTGTCTATCTTCATCTTCAGTGCGCATGGGCTTTATTAACATGCACAAGGTAATAAATTTGCCACTTTCATGATTATTGTTTGCTTATCTAAACGTAATTTATACAATATTTCATAGAGAACCATGCTAAGAATGACATCAGTTGAAAGATTATGTAAAATAATTAGTTGTTGACGTATTTTATAGTTAGAACAGTATTGTATTAAAATAATTCGGCATTTTCCCCCCGGGGCGTGTCGAAAGTCGCACCATGCAGAAAGGTATCTAAAACCAGAACACCAATCTGTGCTAAAATATGTATATTACATGGACCGCATCTGCACGGTTTTATTGGGGGCTTACGTCCACAGTATAAATGGGTAATTTATTACCGGCTTACGTGACTGATTATCAAAATGCAGACGCGCGTTTTATGGTAAGCTGAGGATTTATATGAAACCACATGATGTTCATATTGAATTGACGTTGGTGGAGTGAGGATCTTCGGTACCTTCATAGAGAAAACCGATATGAATATATATAAAATGTATTTATCGCTTTTGGGTCATATGTTCATGACAAGGGGCGGCGTCATGTAAGGCCAATTTTATTGACATACCTAATATCTGATTTATGAGTGTTTGTTGGGTCGATCCCTTGCTATTAAATTAAGTATTCTTTACATCAGTTTAATAGTCATCTTTTGTAAAGATTATAGTGCTATTTTAATATACAGATTGATCTTTTAAGGTACATACAGGGTGATGCACAACCAGACTGGCCATAAGAAACCCCATATTTTTTGAAGGTCCCTGTATGATGGTGGAGCAAAAGAAAAGAATGCAGATTTAAAACTTTTAGTTCGCGTAGAAGAAGAGAACAATGGAATTAGCAGGATTATGTGTTGGCAAAAACGATAACGCTATTAGTAGGTATTAAAGTCTGTTTCCTAATGCCTGACAGCTAAGAACCTTCATTAAAAATGCAAAACACAAATTTTAGCTTACCGGGTGAACATATTATTTTTCGCCTGAAAGTATAGCTATCTTTTTAGTAACAATGCGGGTAGTTTAAACACTATACAGGATGTGTTTTAATTGAGTGCCGATACTTAAGGTTGTGAATCCTTGTGTGATTTTAAGAAGTAAAGTTAATATTAACGTCCTAAAGCTCTTCATTTTTGAGCTACAGAATGTTAACATTTTTTAAAAAATTTAACTTTTTTATCATAATTATTATATCACTCAGATATTTTTATGAAATTTTGTACACACCTTTTAATCATTAAGGATCATTTTTTGACTTAAAAGATTTTTAAAATTTTTTACCAGTGACGTCCGTACGGGGTTTGAACTGAATATTTTTAAAGAATAAATGGGACGCCACTGATTTTTCTAAAAACAAAACTTATATTTAAAATCCTAATTTATTTTGGAGCAAATTTGGTCCATAGACTTACTTTCGTACGATGCACCATTTTTGCATAAAAAAATAAAAACCAAAAAGATGTTTAAAAATTTTATTTTAAAAATCGCAATTAATTTTTTTTTTTTTAATATTCAGTTCAAACCCCGTGGACGTAACTGGTAAAAATTTTAAAAAATCTTTTAAGTGAAAACATGCTCTTTAATGATTAAAAGGTGTGTACCAAATTTCATAAAAATATCTGAGAGTGATATAATAATTATGATAAAAAGTTATATTTTTTTTAAATGTTAACATCCTGTAGCTCAAAAATGAAGAGCTTCAGGACATATGTTAATATTAACTTTACTTCTTAAAATCACCCAAGGATTCACAACCTTAAGTATCGGCACTCAATTAAAAAACACCCTGTATAGATTGGCAAACCCCTAATCTTACCTTTCACAATAGGGTCGTAAAATTGTAACAACAGGGTAAGTCGATGATTTAGAATAAATCTTCGGACAGTGGCAGTCGTTTAGGTTTTTATTTA
Source organism: Polydrusus pterygomalis (assembly GCA_963969555.1). Taxonomy (NCBI): domain Eukaryota; kingdom Metazoa; phylum Arthropoda; class Insecta; order Coleoptera; family Curculionidae; genus Polydrusus; species Polydrusus pterygomalis. The sequence continues at coordinate 780,607 of OZ018382.1, read as the reverse complement.
TGAAATATAAATTCCTTCCGTTTCCTGTTCGTGTTGTACCTAAATAAATTATACATACTATAAACTTGATCTGATTTAGTTCTAGCCGATACTATACATTAGCAAAACAAGGTGATAGTAAAATAGTGTATCGTTTTAAGAGAACAGGTCTGCCAAAAAATTCGACTGTTTAATGGAGTTACCTGTCCTCTTAAATTGTAATATTATGGTAGGTACACTCTTATATTTTAATTTTTTTTGGTTTCTATATGTAATTTTTGTTTATAATTTATATTTAGTCCTATGTAGTTTTTAAGGCGTGCAAAAAAGGTTTGTATATTTAACTGAATTAATTTTATTTTCTCAATACAAAAACAGTTCATACATAAAAGAGTTAACAAATTAAAGGTATAGAAAGGTACTATCACTAAATTCGAAGGATTCATCTGTGGAGTCAACTGAAATAATAAATGTTTCTATCGTTTCTTCCATCAGGTTGTCTAAGTCCCACATTTTTTTCCCTCTTTTATTACATGTTTTATAGCTTCTTTCCAATTCATATCATAGGGGTGTAGAGTTAGTTCGCCTCCACGTAGTGCACCCTGGGTAACGCTAAATGAACTAACACAAAGAGGCGCCAGACAATCGTTAGAGTATCTTTGGATCTCCTGGCAAGAGAATCACAGGCGCAACAACAACAAGTGTTATTTTTGTTATATACTTACCTGTGATGTAGCCATACGCTAAATAAATATCATATTAACATATTATGCTGATACTAGGTTTCTGACAGTACTTGATGGTGTTTGGTGCACAAGTGCATCGCGTACATTTAAAACTATTGTCTTTGCTTTTAGGGGAATAATAATTATTCGCCATTTTTGTATTATTTTTATAATATACAAACGCAAGCTTTCGACAACACGTTAAAAATAAAACTAAACTACCTCACTTGAAGATGAAAATATTCTATGACATAAGCCACCTACCTATAGTATACCTATATGCAATAATAGATAATTTAATTACTTAAGATCAGGAACCTGTTATTGTAACGCTTATGGTTTATTGAGGTTTTGCGACTCATGACCCTCAGCTGTGCTGTCAGGCTTTAAGAAATAGAGTTTAGTAGGCAATCAGAAAACGTTGAAAGACCAAATTGAAAAAAAAAATACGCAGTACCTCTCCCATTTAACATAATATAATGAATGACATTCATCTTTTCCTCAGAAAACAAACGACGGTGTGACAGTTCGTGGCTAGCAGTGACAAGTATATAAATAAAAACATATTCGCATCGGTGACACATGCTACACGATTATTGAAACTTACGGTCTTTTGTTATTTCTTAGATAAATGGATGCCAGGATGAAGTTGTTGAAAGGATCGCTCGTCATTGGATTGTCGAGTGGGAGAAAATACGATAATAATTTGTCAACCGAATACACATCATATATTTATATGATAATTATACAGTTCCGCGTGGAACTTATTTGACCTTATTGAAACACTGTTTCTAAGGTCATAGATTTTTAATTTGGATTTTTCAATAGGGAAAAAAAAATCCAAAGATGGTCTATTTATACTGGCCGAAATTAGAGAGAGAAATGAGAAACCCAATTAAAGAATGCCCCTTATTCTCTTCTCGTTTCCACTTTTACTGAAATATTTTGTAGAAAAATGAAGTAACTAAAGATGGCAAAAATAAATATATTCTAGATGCGGCAGGATCTGAGGGGCAGGGGGGGGGGGCTTGGCCTCCTCTTAAACACGTCGCTGTTTCGAAATCAGACTTTGTTATTCTCCACTTTACAGAATGATGAAACTATTAATTATAAAATTAATTAACATAAAATTTCGCTTTGTTCGGATTTTCTAATTGCTACAAATTTAACGGTACGTCTAGTACAGGTTATGTCGAGTATTAAATTAAACTGTTGCTTCTAAAATTACAAAATTGTAACAACAGTAACCCGCGAGTATGATTTAATAGAGTAAGTAATCGTAATAAAAATATTTTTTTAGAAATAAGCTAGAACCAGGGACGTAGCGAAGGCCTCTGGTTTGGGAGGGGTGAAATTCCTAAATTTCCCAACTTTATAAACTATTAAAAAAATAACACAATTCAAAAAGTATTTATTTCAGACCTACCCATAATTATCAAATAAACTGTATAAAAAACATATACAGGGTTTGTTGGGCAAATGTTCCGGAACGGCTTAATTACAGGGGAACTAAAAGTGATATCGGATCCGGGTTTTGGGCAATCCATAGGACTAAAATTTTACTATTTAACTATTATACCATATGTCAGTAATGTCACCAACTGTCAAATGTTGACATTCTTTTTTTTTTAAAGGAACACCCTGTATATTATCAGATATTCTAAATCTTCAATAAATTTAAAATATTTTTCGTATAATAATCATTAATATGATTAAATTCAACTGTTTCGGAAATACGGGCAAATGAATAGTACATTTTATTTAAACAAAATTGGTAATAATTTTTAAATAAACAATAATATAAAATTAAAGTTATTTAATTAAATGTTCAAAATGTCGTCCTTCAGCCACCTACATGACAGTGTCCAGTCCTCTCGGAAAATTGGGAAAGCACGTTTTGCGAACGTTTACGAGAAATAACATGCACAGTATCTAAAATACTACTTTTAAGATCCTCCAAAGACTTAGGTTGTGTACGATACAAGTAAATAAATAACTGACTGAAAATGCCAAATGTGTCTATCTATACAGGGTGAGTCGGGAGGAATGGGCCAAACTCTAAGGTGTAATCATTGCATCAAAATAATAAGAAAAAACTCAAATGTTGTTATGCAATATTTATTTGTTTTCAAATTATAGCGTTAAATAAAATAATAATATTGTTAAACCAAAATAATATGCAACATTAATACCTATTGTTTTAAATAAATCATTGGTTTAATAAATTTTTAAATATACCGCCATTGACTTCCAAACATTTCCTGCTTCGTTTACGAGGGGCGCGCGTGGCTCTTCTAATTGATTCGTGCCTTTCTTTAATATTGAGCGCAGCATTTCTAATGCGTCTAATAATTAATGCATCCCCATAGTATCTACTTTTACTTTGTATACCTCATTTTTTTACCAACCCCATAAATTATAGTCCAACGGTGTGAGGTCTGGCGATCTAGAAGGCCAACTAATAGGACCACCGCGACCAATCCAAACCTCTAAAAAAAAGCCAATGATTTATTTAAAACAATGTTAATGTTGCATATTTTGGTTAAACATTATTTTATTTAACGCTATAATTTGAAAACAAATGAATATTGGATAACAACATTTGAGTTTTTTCTTATTATTTTCATGCATAGATTACACCGTTAGAGTTTGGCCCATTCCTTCCGACTCACCCTGTATATTACAGTCGGTCTTAACTTAACTTGAATTGTGTAGTGTGCGACGCAAGCAAAGCGATAGGCGATAGCTGCGCCCAACGATCTGGTACAGGTCATTGGCTGCGCCGCAGTCAGGATTTCGTCCTCCTACTAGTCCGGTAATTTTGAAATTTAATACGAGACGATCCCATGTTAGTCCGGGCAACTAATGGAAGTTAAATAAGCTACACACATTTTTGTGTACCAAATTTTTCCAACTTTTGATGTTTAAGGTAACTTAGCCCCAGCCCCCCACATAACTCCGTCCCTGGCTAGAACCTCTCTTAATTTTTAAACAAATTAATTTTAGAAACAAAACCTTAGAAATATATTTCTATCCTCAAAATCTGATAGGTTTGCAACTAGTAAAAATACCAGAAATCACTAACTTAATTCCCAACCTGATCAAAAAAATTGACAAGAAATTCCAATTATTTAGCAAGAATTTAAATTTTAAAGCCCGGACCTGTCTATTTTCCCATTCGTCAAACGATAATGTTGCAGCGCGCATGTCTAATTGTGTCTAGCATTGTTTACATGCGCGAGGTCATAAATCTGCCACTTTTGTGATTATTGTTTGCTTATCTATGGTGACAGCAGATAACCCGGAAAACAATATCTTAAATACTAAACGGTAGGGGGGGGGGGGTATATATAGAGAACTGGCAGACGCTGCTGCTTATACGTACGCATCTGCACCATATTCGTTATGAAATCTTTCTCAAACGCTATAAATTACTTTTTGAATTGGGAGAAGCGCCGAAATCCAATATACGAAGATGGGTACCAATTAAATCATGCTTACAAAAATTATTTATTACTACAATGGGTGTTTCACCAGCCTGTTAAAACGTTAAGACTTGTAATTAAATGTAAATGTAAATGTAAATAATAAAAAAATTGAAATGGATGAGTTAGTAAGGCATGGGAGAGGCGCCAATTAAAAAATGATTTATACTTTTTTTTTTGTATTATTTAAACTGTAACCGCATGTTTGTTTAGAAAATGGTTCCATTGATCTAAGCACCGGTAAACTAGGTTTAAATTAAAATATTTAAGTACATGTAGCTGTATATACAGTGTGTCCCTGGATAGAGTTGACAAGAGGAAAAAATCTTTATTATTGATTTTACGACGAAAAGTTATTTTTTATAAAAAATTCTGCTTGTCGAGAAAATGAGTTCACCATATAAAAATTGTAGATCAGATGTACAGGGTGTTGATAAATTAAAAAAACTTAAAATTGCTCTAGGAGAAAAGTACCATTATTTATTGTTTTAGACAAAATGTTCATAAAACAAAGTTGTTTATAATCCAAAATAAAGCCTAAATACAAAATTTGAAATTTGAATTATAATTTTTGTTTTTTATTTTTACAATAGAATTTATGAGCATTCAAAATGTACAATTGTGGAAAAAGTTATTATTCTACATATCCTCCTCCAACCTGCACACATTTATCCAAATTAGAAATAAATTGAATAAATAGGTCAGCACTCTCAAGGTTTTCATTTTAAATGTTCATAAATTCTATTGTAAAAAATAAAAAACAAAAATTTTAAATTTCAGATTTCAAATTTTGTATTTAGGCTTTATTTTGGATTATAAACAACTTTGTTACATAAACATTTTGTCTAAAATAATAAATAATGATAATTCTCTCTTAAAGCATTTTCATGTTTTCTTAATTTATTAACACCCTGTGTAATGTTTTTGATATGTTTGTTTTTTGTGACCTGTTACTTAAATAGTGTTTAAACCATTTATATACGTTTCCGCAAATTCCATAGTGATACAATTTACTTAATAATCTAGCCCTGTCAATAATTGTTTCGAATGCCCGCTTAAAAACCAAAATTACAGCTATAACATTTTCCCCTTGATCAACAGTTCTCTTCCACGTCTCAATCACACATTAAATGGCTGTCTTTGTCGAGTACCCTTTTCGAAAACCAGCTTGAAGGGGAACTAAAATTTTGTTGGCATCAATGAATTCCAATAACTGTTCATAATATACGACTTCTTCTAATAATTTCTCAACATCCCATAAAACATTTACTGGCCTCATCTCAACCCATCGTTTAGTGTTTTTTACTTTTCGCACTGGTGTAATGTAAGAACATTTTAATTCATCAGGCATATATGGAATAATGGGTAACCAATGCTGCCAAATGTTTCTTTTAACACCTTTTTATTCAATATTTTTCCATAGTTGTTATTTGAATTTAATTTTGAAATTACTAGTTTTAATTTATTTAATGATATTTCATTAAATTTTTCAAAAAAATTATTACTTCTATTAACTATTTGGCATATGAGTGACGATAGAATTAGATCTTTGAGATACCGACTTTTAATTAGGTAAATAATTACTTATTCTTTCCACCTCCGTGCTTCTATGATAAGACACAGACGAAGGAATGCATTTAGCAAAGAAGAATATCGCAGCCCCTCGCCAGCACCTACCTGAATACCCTTACTCAGTTGATTTTATGGTGCCGTCGAGTGCTGAGTGAGTTTTTTTGGTATCACACGTGTTGCAATTAGTAAGATGCCTAAGCAAATACGTCTGAAAGATTTATTCATAGAACAATTTTGTCGATATTGTAGACTTCGCTGTATTTTTAATGCTACATTTATTAAAGAAAAAATCTCGAAAATATAAAATTCTATGTTGGCAATAACACCTTATAACGTTCCATGCGTGCGCTGATCCGCGAAAGTGGCGTGATAATATCTGGAAAGAATGTCACTGGAAAATTGACAAAGCTACGTCTGGAACATAATATAACTTGAGGGACTACGTTCCTATATTAATATTACTTAAATATAACGTTTCTATGAACTTCCAAAATCGCTTGAAATGTAAATTCCTAACAGTTGATTCTTATTTTGATAAGCACTATGTTTATTTCAGATAGAGGTACTGGTATGCTTTGGATTAGGGCTCGGAATTTTTAAAATATAAGTATTCGAATAGTCGTTTGGTATGTTATTCGAATAGTCGAATAATTCGAATAGTCGAATATAAGTCTATATATATATATGTAAGTCTTTACTCTTTTTACTACTACTATTTTCACAGTCTAACAAGTTTTACCATTCTAATGTCAATTCGAAACTTGTTATATTTAATTTTCTTATTTGCGCTTCATCACACCAGTGTGAAATATTTCGAATATTATACGTACTATTCTGAGTGTTAAGTTACATTTTTTATTTACTACCAGTCGCTTTTCTTGATACCGGCATTACGCGCCGCCATAGCACTGGTAAATTCCCAATAGTTACAAATTGAGTCAATTTAAGCTCAAATAAAACCCAAAAGGAGCCTTCGGCAACACTGTCTTATTCTAGAGCGAAAGTTGTGGTATATTTTCACTTGGTTTCATTGTGGAACTCACGAGCAACCTGATGGAGACTTGACGTCTTGTCGACTTGTTATGATAAAGATAATAGGGCCATAAGTTTCAAAAGATAAATATAGGGGATTTTCTCGTTTATAGCAAAGCGACATTTATACATAGGTTTCTGCAATGTGTTTTTATATCCAAATTTAGAGGGCCAATAAAATTAATTTAAAGTAGTTAAAAAGTAGTTCAGGAACACACTATCAAACTCTCCAGCCAATAAAGAATTACCTGCACGCTTGTACGCTCCTGATAGGTTATTAATACGTGCAAGAATTCCTCATATATTTTTTCCGGGACAGGGCAGGATAATGTATGCGCTCTTCCACTTTATAAAACTTTTATGCGGAATTTGGCATTTTACGTGTACGGTTTTTTAGCGGGAAAGAGCAAGGATCGCTTGTGAATGAATCCAAATAAATTGTGCTTTTTGAAAAATATTTTTTTTTTGTTAGGTATTCAATCCGTGTTATACCTACCTTACAGAGATCTGTTTTCTCGCGCATAAAGACTATAAAAAAGGGTTTTTCTTTTATAATATTTATTGGTAGATGTAAATTCTAAAAGTCGGTATCATTTAACAAAACACAAAATTAGCAACCTCCGCTTGAAACAACCTCTCTCGAAGCCGGTCCCGGACAACAAAGAAATAAATCATTTCCGGGACTTAAAACAAAAAGCTTTTCTTCTTGATTTTCCTTTCGAATTCATCCCGAAAAATCCCTAATTTTAAATCAAACCAGAAAAATTATGCAAGCATCGGTCCCGTTGTTCGGGGCGCCCATTTCAATTTGCGATGCTTGCTAATAGCTCAAAACCTTTCAGGCGTTTTTTTGCGGAAGCCGTCGGGGCGCCACCACGTACTGGCATTTTCAGTGTAGTTTTTTTGAAATTTCGCATAAACAAAGATCACCGTATTTTGACCGCCGGCGCCCTTCTGTTCTTCGTGTAAAAATTACCTTCAAGTCTGACATATTTTCTAGTCGCTGAAATTAAGCAAGAAACGTATTTTTTTTTGAAGAAATGGTGAATGTACGGTAAGGGAAATTCGCTTTTCTGTTGGCGCCCCCGATACTAATAGCAGAAAAACCTTTAGGGCACATAAAAACGTGCCGAAATAAAAATTCAGACCGCCATAAATTTAAAGTGCAGGTAGAAAGGCCGATCTAACATTTACATGTTTGAAATGAGAATAGCTTTCCCTGTTCACACCTCGTTTGTTAAAATAATATCGGGCTCAGAAAAATGTTTTTCCATGTGTGACCATTTATGGGACAAGTTGGATTTATTAAGTTGGTTTTACGCACAGGAAAAATATGCAACATCAAAAAAACTGCCTTGTCGGACTTCCATTGTCTTTATTTTGTTACTTAACACAACGTTTCGGTTAGTTAGTATCTTTAACCGTTTTCAAGTGTAAACTAAATTATAATTTTAAGGCTACTGTCCTAAATACTATCCTCCAATGAAGCTTGATGACTCCGCCTACGTTCTTATTGGAGTGTGAAGTTTGAGCTGTTGGTTTTGGACAAGAAGAGGCTTCCAGATAGTGGGGATACTTGGTTTACTAAAGATATGGGTATTTTGAGTCAGAAAAGCTGCTTCTTTGAATTTTCGGTTTCTCCAGTGCTGTTCCGTGTCTAATACCTTGGCTTCTGACCACTGTATATTATCTTGGTTGGTCCATACATGTTCCGCTATACCTGATCTCGAAGTTTCACCTTTTTGCAGCGGCGCACCCAGGATTTTATGTTAGGGGGGGCCCGCCAACCAGTGCCGGAAGCAAATTTTTTAATAAACTTTTAAGTTACTCATTTTTCTAGAACTTTGGAGCTTTTTTAACAGGTACTCTAGCAGGGAAGATCGCAATAGCCTAGTCATGGGAGTCGTTAAACGGTTTCTTAGGGGGGGGGGCATTGGCGGCTTGTGACTTGTTAACTTGGGGTGTACTAAAAGCCTGCTGTAGGCGAAATGCGCCGCAGGCGAAATTTTTTTAAGACCACGCCCAAATTTGGTCAATAATTATTATAGTAAATATTTTAAAAATTTATGATTACCTTCTTATTCTATTGAAAATGAAATAAGATAAAAAATAGAAAGGCTAATTTATTTTTCATTAGTGGGTACATTGTTTAAAAGTAAAGTTCATTCATCTGTTTTTATTTGCAGCAAACTTATCAATAACAATAAAGTCCCTAGATTTACACTTTTTGTGGTATATATCAAGTTAATTTCGAGAGTTTAGGTCTTCCCTTAATTTTAATTTCAATTTTTTGCTCAATACTTAATGAGCTAAAATTGTTTCTCAAACATTCATAGTCGTTTTGGCATTAAAACTGTTTATTTTTATTAAAATAAGTCTTTACTACCCCAAAATAATAACAAAAATATAAAGGAAAACTCGAAGTAATAAATTCTTAAATTCAATCATACCATATTAAACCTCAATAAGTCAACTTTTGTCAATAAGTCAACTTCCAGGGGGAGGGCAAATGCCCCACCTGGCCCCCCTCAAACGAGGCCCGTGAGGTAAATCTAAGAAAATTGACTTTTTAAAATACTTATCCACTTTCATAATTTTTATTTCATTGGGGGTTTTGGGGGGGCCAAGGCCCCCTTGCCCCCCCCCCCTGGGTGCGCCACTGCCTTTTTGAGTATGTTTTAGATGTTCTTTAACTCGTACGGGAAGAGGTCCTTTTGTTATTCCAATGTACGATTCGCCACACTCGCAAGGGATTTGATAGATACAATTTTTTTTTTCATTAGGGGGGGGGGGGTTAATTTTGTAAGAAAGCTTCTAAGCGTATTTCCGGATTTGAAGGCTGTTTTGATATTACAGTTTTTGGTTATCCTTCTACTTTTTTCAGAAATCCCCTTGACATATTATTGCAAGAAATGCTTGCTCCTCTTTCGTTTCTGTATTAGTTTTTACTTCGCGATTTTTAAGTTTTGAGATGGTATTAGTTACAAAGGTTTCAGGGTAACCATTCTGTTTTAAATCTTTTTTGATGTTTCAAATTTCAATATTTAGGTCTTCCGGATTGTTGCAAACGTTAGATGCTCTGTGATAAAGAGTTTGAATTATGCCCTGTTTTATGGAGTTTGAATGATTCGATCCGTGATTAAGGTATTGTCCCGTGTGAGTGGGTTTCCTGTACACTGAATTTTTTATATTTTCAGCACTTCGTTTGACGATAACATCCATTACCCTCGTATTGTATTATCTTACCAGTGACCCATATACGAAACGTTTGAAGGCGTACTCGATACAGTTCCCTGCCTTGTATGGTATATAATCCCCATTTACCGAACCCCGTATTTATCTGACTGATATTTTGCACGCGTTCACCAACGCAATCATAAGTTTCGGTCGAAATTTATTCGGCAATATCAAAAACCGACTTTACATTACCTTGAAATTATACGGGACGGGATCCCCGTATCTCGAAAACGACTAAATCCCTTTAGTCACGAATATAAATAATTTCGCTTTCTGTAAACGGCCTCATAAATATTAGAGACTTTTCGTGACGGTTTAACGGCAGTCGTTAAACGTAAAGATCTCGCTACTTTGAAGCTTTGGATACTTTCGAAAAAATATTTTCAACCCGCAGGAAAACTAGGTGTTTTCGTCACCATATGACATACACATTTACAATTTATTGTTATTTTTGTGATATATAAACTTTCAAAACAATGAATAAAAATTAAGCAATTATTTGAAGCAATTACTTTTTAGTAAAAGCAATTGCTTGACTAGCAAATGCTATAAGTAAAAGCAATTGCTAGATATGGATATAAATAAAATTTTAAAGCAATTGCTGCTTTTCTTACACCACTATAGCAAATGCATATTCAACACAAGGTCAGACGTGGCTTATCCACTTGTTCAGATTATAGATTTCATGTTCAGTTTGGTGCCTAATTTGCAAAAAGAGTTGGTCCATTTATTTAGTACAATAGTAATCTATTACGTCTTTGTGGAAAATAGGAAACTTATATTTGTGATATGGCAGATTTCAGTGAAAATGAGGAAAGTGATAGTAGTGATGAAGAAATTAAAGACAAGCAATTGATATTCGTTCACAAATTGAAGGAACATAAATAAATCTCTCTGACTACAACCGTTTAGCTTCCACAACAGCTTCAGCACTTGTAGGAAATTTAATAAAAATATTGGCCTTCTCCAAAACTCCATCCATTACAGAAGTGTATGTCTTACAGACCGTAGTTTGGTGAACACCGAGTTCTTCACCTACAAAATGTTGAAAGCCCGGATCCGACAATTTCCGCAGAAAGACTTTAATCTTATTTAAAGGCGACAGTGCACCCCCTCGCCTTTTACCAGTACCAGTCAAAAAATAATGTGCCAACCAGTCAACATTATCGCAGTCAAATCGATATAACTTTCTGAAATCATCATATCTGCAACTTTTACGTACACTGTAGATTTTTCTTTTACGGACGTTCATATATTCAGCCATAAATGAAGACACAAATTAAGAGCGACGCACGTGTATGCCGCGGAGAACTAAAGTTGACTGCTACCAAGCAAATGATGCAGGGGTCAAGGGCGTCCATAGGATGGGGGGGGGGGGGGCAAAACGGGCACTTGCCCCCCCCCTAGGCGCCCACATTACTATTTTATTTCATAATTCAGTATAAATATTGAATAGTACAGTGGTTAGTTAGTAAACCAACAAATCACTAAACTGAACAATAACATAATAAAAACATATCAATAAATTAATACATTAGGCATAAGTTAAATAAATAGTCTTATACAGTGTCACCAGTAAAGTCCGCATCATATGGGATTTTTTTTATTAATATCTTTATTCAAAATTTGACTTTGGCATCAAGTTCTGCATCGATCGAGATCAAAATTAGGCAAATAAATAGTAGTCACGTGATTCGCATTATCTGTCAAATTTTAATTGTTTCCAAAAAATAATTCAAAAGAGGGGTTATTTCTGAAAATATCGAAAAAACTTATAATTTTTTTTAAATGCAGTTTGTAGCCCACATGCAAAATTTCAGCTGGATAAGATAATTTTGATTTTTTACCTATATTTTGTAAATTGCACCACTTTTGCAAAATAAGACTCAACGCAACCTATACATAAAATTTCTTAGTTTTGACAATGCTTTATTTCAGATACATTTTCTTTAAACTAGCGTTATATTAACTGTGTGTTTTTCTACAAAATCAAAATTGGGCTATTAAAATTTGGTCGCATGTGATGCAAAGTTCATTTGTTTTTGACCCTGTATAAGGTAACTTCATAAAATACGTATTTTTGAAAACGTAGTTTGTGACTGAAAGTAAAAAAATAAAAAATAAAATAAAGAGATTTTAAATTAAATCGTTGAAAATAGATAAACTTTCCGTTGGGTTAAGCAAAAATTTATTTTCCACTTAATGAACACTTTACTGATGACACTGTGTTTTTTTTTGTCTTAATATTAAGGTGTATTACTTTCAGACACAAACTATGTTTTCAAAAATACTTATTTTATGAAGTTACCTTATACAGGGTCAATAACAAATGAACTTTGCATCACATGCGACCAAATTTTAATAGCCCAAATTTGATTTCGTAGAAAAACACACATTTAATATACGTAGAAAATGTATCTGAAATAAAGCATTGTCAAAACTAAGAAATTTTATGTATAGGTTGCGTTGAGTCTTATTTTGCAAATGTGGTGCAATTTACAAAATATAGGTAAAAAATCAAAATTATCTTATCCAGCTGAAATTTTGCATGTGGGCTACAAACTGCATTTAAAAAAAATTATAAGTTTTTTCGATATTTTCAGAAATAACCCCTCTTTTGAATTATTTTTTGGAAACAATTAAAATTTGACAGATAATGCGAATCACGTGACTACTATTTATTTGCCTAATTTTGATCTCGATCGATGCAGAACTTGATGCCAAAGTCAAATTTCGAATAAAGCTATTAATAAAAAAAAATCCCATGTGATGCGGACTTTACTGGTGACACTGTATATAAAAAGTATTGTTTAAGTTTTTGCCCCCTCCCTGAAAAACGCTCTATGGACGCCCTTGGTAGGGGTCGACCTACCTTAAAAAGTTGAAAGCGATTGCTACACTAGAAAAAGCGATTCCTTAATTTATTCATCACATTTTAAGCAAACGATAGCAATCGCTTTTATTTTTTAAGAAAAAGCATTGACTAGAAGCAATTCCTGCACTTTTAAGCAATCGCTGGACGCAAAAGCAATTACTTTAGTTTCTATTCATTGGCTTTTAAGAAACTACGTCGATTTTATAAGAAAAAGCGATCGCTACATTTTTATTCATTAGGCTCAATAGGTATTAACAATACTACTGTCTATTATAGTGCATAATTGTTTTAAAAGTGAGCAAAGCGCGGCAGAGGATAGCTCTTTCAATAGGTGCAATGTTGAAAAATAACAAAAAAGGTTTTAAAGTCATAATCAGTAAGTTGGAGTGATGCTGCCAACTCAAATTAGTGGCTGGCAACCTATAAAAACCAAAACCCTATTAATACAGAGATATTATAGTGTGCCATTTATACAGCTAATTTTTTTTATAGTTTTGTGGTAATTTCAGAGAGTTTTTTGGTTTTAAATATTGTTGGCGGTATAGGCAAGAAGCCCCTATTTTGAATTTTAAATATTTCGTGACCGGAGCCCGTTGTTTTTCGGTAAAGGTTCGCGTGCCGAGCGGATATTTGGATGTCACAAAGCGATTGTAATTGAGTTATGGATAAAAGAGAATTTCTCAGGTAAATTACTAAACAAATGACTGACAAACATTACTTCTATTGGTAAATGTGTCTATATACTAGGAGCACAGAGTGTTATAAATCTTTATTGGTCTATGAAGATCTATTTGGTAGTAGTAGTAATAGTATTAACATGTTTTATTTAGCCAAAAGCTACAATTAAATATTTTTTTAATACATTTTTTTAACAACATTTTTATAAATTTATTTTTAATTTTAAAACGGAACCTTCTTTTAACAAAAAACAGACAGAAAAGTTAAACATTTTGCAAATTGTATCAAATATTACGTATCATTTTGTTTTTTAAATAAATGTAATTTTAAAGTTTTTTTTAAATAGTTTTAATGATATTTGAGATTTAATAGAATTTTCCAAATTATTATATTCTATCAAACCTTAATGAAAAATAGACATATAAGCTAATTTTTTTAAAAATTTTGATTGGTTCTTGTTTTATAATTATGATGGTCATGATTAAAAGAACACATTTTTTTTAAACAATCAGGCAATAAATTATTTTTATTTTTATGTATAAATATACATACCTACTAAATAAAAAATTAAATTTCTCACATTCAATCAATCTAAATTTTTTAACATAAAATTAATTTTTGTATATTTGTTACAATTTAAAATAATCCGTCCGCATTGCCTTATTTTGTAAAATTTGTAATTTATCAAATATTTCCTCCCTAGCACAATATAAAATGGAAGAACAATAAAGAAAATGTGGTAATATCTTAGTATTAAATACAGTTTTTTTTAGAAAACAAACTTAAATTAGAACTGATTCTTTCAAAATATCCTACTTTTCCAGCAATCTTCGATATGATAAAGAATTAAAAAATTTTAATTTTGAATCAATTATTATCCCTAAATATTTAAAACTGTTCACTAATTCCAATTTTTCACCATCAATTACAACATTTATATTTTGACAATTTAAATTATTACCCACACCCATACATTTAGTTTTTAAAATATTTAATTTTAATTTATTTACTTTTAGCAAATTTAATAATATATTTATCTCAGAATTTAGAGTATGTATTTAGACCATTAAAAATATTTAAAACATTAATATAAATTAAGGTGTCATCAGCAAATATTTGTAACTTACACATTTTTAAAACTAAAGGCATATCGTTGAAGTATAAAATAAATAATATTTTTGATCTAGTATACTTCCTTGAGGAACTCCTATATTATTTATTATTTTTATTTGAATATTATATGTTCTTGAAATTTTTGTTTCTTATGATCTGTTACTTAAATTATTTTTTAACCATTTATAAACGTTTCCGCGAATAACATACTGATACAATTTACTCAATAATCTAGCCCTGTCAATTGTTTCAAAATAAAAAATTTTATAACAATAGTCGATAAAACTTTCGCCTGGGAGCGTATATTAGTGTACATCGCCCCCACGGTAGTCTACCCCCTCCTTTTTTAAAGTTCTCTACGCCATTGGCTCTAACCATAACTTTTTTTGCCTTGACGTCCATACTCCTCTTATTAATGGGTCACTAGGTCTTTAATTACCCCCGTAATGCTCTAATACCCCAAAGAGATAAATTCCAGCTAAATTAAAAGGGCTAGATAAAATATAGGTCTTACTATATATAATATAACGATATAAGGGAAGCAATACAGGGCTATACCGTTAAATCATAGGCAATAAATATCGTTATATAATATAAGGTGACGTTTATATAAGTAAGTAAGAGCACGTTAACAATGTTTTGACTGCGATAGTGCCCTTAGGAACAGGCTGGCGTTTGATATCGGTGACAGATGTCGGCCCTATTGGCTTTAATGGCGTCGTAATTATAGGGAAATAAAAGGAGTGGGGACATTCTTATTGCTTAATTATTCTGAGACCAGTGGTGTTATGAAATTACGAGAAAAACGTTTTTATTTCCTTCTCTTCTTTATACGGTACTGACAATCAGCCTGCACTTACTTTTAATGTAAAGAAAATAATACGAAATGGACTTGGCGCCAGTTAAAAAGAGATGGATGGTCGATGAAGCGAGGCGATAAGGTGAGTTCGTCAAGCGTCGTCGGCACAAATGATCCTCTCTCTTTAACCGAGGTATGGCCTTGCCATGCGTTGTTCACGCGGGCACACTTCTACTTTATTTTCGGGCATCTATACATATTATTTATTCTCTTTTACTCATATTAAATGCCACTATACAGTGTGTCCCCGGGTGGAGTTGACAAGAGGAAAAATATCTTTATTATTGATTTTACGACGAAAAGTTATTCTTTATAAAAAATGCTGCTTGTCCAGAAAACGAATTTACCATATAAAAATTTTAGATCATGACATATTCAAAAATATATATATATATAAGAGTTCCTCAAGGAAGTATACTAGGTCCAATATTATTTATTTTATACGTCAACGATATGCCTTTAGTTTTAAAAATGTGTTAGTTACAAAAAATGTTTGCTGATGACACCTTAATTTACATTAATGTTTTAAATATTTTTGATGGTCTAAATACTCTAAATACTCTAAATTCTGAGATAAATAAATTATTAAATTGGCTAAAAGTAAATAAATTAAAATTAAATATTTCAAAAACTAAATGTATGGTTATGGGTAATAATTTAAATTGTCAAAATTTAAATGTTGTAATTGATGGTGAAAAATTGGAATTAGTAAACAGTTTTAAGTATTTAGGGATAATCATTGATTCAAAATTAACTTTTTAAAATTATTTTGAAAGTATCATAATATCGAAGATTGTCGGAAAAGTAGGTTATTTTAAATAATCAGTTCTAATTTAAGATTGTTTTCTAAAAAACCTGTATTTAATACTATTATATTACCACATTTTCTTTATTGTTCTTTCATTTTATATTGTGTTAGTGAGGAAATATTTGATAAATTAAAAATTTTACCAAATAAGGCCGATTATTTTAAATTGTGACAAATATAAAAAAATTAATTTTATGTTAAAAAAATGAGATTGGTTGAATGACAGAAATTTAATTTTTTATTTAGTATGTATCTTTATACATAAAATTAAAAATAAATTGTTGCCTGATTGTTTAAAAATTTTTTGTTCTTTTAATAATTATGACCATCATAATTATAAAACAAGAACTAATAAATATTTTTTTGTGGATAGAGTGTCTAAACATTAGCTGATACCTAAGTCTATTTTTCATAAAGGTTTGATGGAATATAATAATTTGGAAAATTCCATTAAATCTCAAATATCATTAAAACTATTTAAAAAAACTTTAAAATTACATTTAATTAAAAAACAAAATGATACGTAATATTTGATACAATTTGCAAAATGTTTAACTTTTATGTCTGTTTTTGTTAAAAGAATAAATCTATAAAATTGTGTTAAAAAAATGTATTAAAAAATATTTAATTGTAGTTTTTTGCTAAATAAAACATGTTACTACTACTGTCAATAATTTTAATAAAAGGCTTTAATGGTGCTTGTTACCATGCCAGTGGCGTGGGGCAAAATTAAACACGTGCATGCATGATTGGTCTATTTCGTTTGATTGTAGCATAGACAATTTACCTTCAGATACGTACAGCTTATCTCCTGCGCAAACAAAAGTTACGTTTTATGGGTGAAAAAATACGTCCGAGCGCATGACTCGCCGGTCAGCTGGCTTCCTTCTGGACACCTTCGGGCATGCGCACAAACCTCGTGTTATCGGCCTCTCCTACTTTATCGACAATAATCGACAATACTCTGCAGAACCGGCTCGGCCGCCATTTTTGTTGTTGCGTTTTAAGGTTTCTCTGTGGATTCCTTGTAGTTTTCTTAGCTATCGTGGATTGTGGGTGTTTAATATTTACGGATTTCTATTTTTTGTGTAGTTTAGTGAATTGTGTCTGATTGTGAGAAAATTATTTATGTCAAAGTGGCTGGTTGGTTAATATTTTGGTTAAAATCTTTACATCCCGATCCCGATATTAGGCTTTTAATAAAGCCAAAACGGGTTCTCGGGCAAAAAGTTTTCAAATTCTTGAACACGAAATTTTGCTTGAAAATGTTCTATACGTACCCAAGTTTTTGCCAAATTGTAAAAATCAATACAAGTTATAATACCAACTAATATGTGACTTGAGGTTGGGTACGCGATAACACCGTAGATTGGTTATTTTGCTGGTTTTGTTTGTTTTTATATTCGATTTTATAAGACTAGTTTAATTTACTTGTTCTTGTTCTCTTCCTTTTCGAACTAAAAACACGACGACGAATTATTTTTAAACAAATTTTAGAAGCAAACCCTTAAAAACAATTTTCTATCCTCAAAATCTGATGAGGTTTGCAACTACGAAAAATGTCAGAAATCACTAGAAGAAATTTCAATTTTTTGGCAAGAATTTAAATTTTAAAGCCCGGACCTGTCTATTTTCCCATTCGTCAAACGATAATGTTGCAGTGCGCATGTCTAATAGTTCCCAGTTTTGTTTACATGCGCGAGGCCATAAAACTGCCACTTTCGTGATTATTGTTTGCTTATCTAAAAGTAGTCGACGTTGTGGTCTAGTGGTTAGCGCAGCAGCCTCACAGATCGTAGGCCCGAGTTCCATTCCCGGTGCCGGCAACGTCGATGTTAAATTTGGAATTTGGTTTAAGAGGTGGCGCCGTCTTTCGGAAGAGACGTTAAACTGTGGGCCCCGTGTCATGGATGTTGGCACGTTAAAGAACCCTACCCTCGACAAAGAGGGATTCGGCAAAATTACCAGATAGTGTGTGACAAATTCCCTGGCGTCGGTGATTGGCCTCGTTGCGGAAAAAGGCCGACGTAAAATAAATAAATAAAAAAAAAAAAATTATCTAAAAGTAAATTGTCTATGGATTGTAGTCATTGAAAAATACCAAAAAACCCAATATCAATGTTTTCGAATCGCTTAGATATTTCTCTTTACCCGTAATATATAAAGTAAAATCTCAACTACAAACGAGCGATTCTTGTCTGGCAGAAACAACCGGGGGCTAATTGATTTCGAAATCTAGGTAACGTTTATACAATCTGGCTAGCGGCTCGGTAGCTCACAATCGCAGCGGGCCAGATTCAATTACCGTGAACAAAAGAAGCATTTCTCGTGGCCCTGTAAATGGCGGCAGTTGAACAATTACACTCCTGCTCTGTTCGGAACAATTCCGGACAACAAAAGAACGGCGGACCGCTTTTCGGTTATTTTCGGAAATTATTCCAAGCCCGGTGGAGAGCAGGGGGGCACTCGGCCGGGTCGATCCGAATTTTTCAGAAAAATAGCGTTTTTTGGACAAATTTATAGACGGGTAAAATTCACAATCTATATTTTTCGATCAAAATCTCGGGGGTAAGCCTTTTCCCCCCCTCTAATTATGTACGTGCCAGCAAAAAATGCATGTCAAACTAACTTTGATTATAGTAACCAACGAATATAAAGCAAAGATGCATCTCCACGTAGGTACTATTCTGACTTTAAAGTTGCATTTTTAATTGGCCACCAGCCAACAGCAGCAGCAGTAAAAGATAATCGATTTTCGATTATTTGAAATAATCGATTACTTTCTATTAATCGATTAGTCAAAAGTAATCAATTTATCAAAAATAATCGAATAATCGAAAATAGTTAGTTATATCCGATTAATCAATAATCAAAAACTAAAATAATCAATTAGTCGAAAATCAAAAATAATTTATTAATCGAAAATAATCGATTGATTTAATCAAAATAAATCAAAAAGTCGATTTAAATATTAGATCGTTAAGGATATCAATTTTATGAAAGACGCACTGATTGAAACTTTGTTTGAATTATTTCGTTGATTGTCTTGCAATAAGATGCTATAATATTTTTTAAACCGATTTTCAGGGTAATAGGGTTACTAATAAATATAAAAAGACTTACAGCAATAATAAGTAACTAGCAACTTCAATCATCCAAAAACATACCTATATTTTCGAATAATCGAAAAATAGTTTTTTTAGTCAATTGATTAATCGAAAAATCGTTTTTTTTTTCGATTAATAATCGGTTAATCAAAACATCGTAATTTTTTTTTTGGAATACCTAATTAATCGATTTAATTTTTGATTTGATTTATCGAAAAATCTTTTTTTTTCGATTACCTAATCAAAAAATCGTAAAATAATATTTTTTTTCGATTACATAATCAAAAAATATTTTTTTTTCGATTAATAATCGATAAAAAAAAATTTCTCTAATCGATTAATCGATTTTGTTGCACACCCCTAGTCGCCGTAGCACCGGTAAATTTTCATTATTTACAAATTAAGTCCATTTAAGCTCAAATAAAACCCAAAAGGGTCAAATCTTTGGAGTCTCTGGCAACAGCGTATCATTCTAGAGTAAAAATTGGTGTATATTTTCACGCAAGGAACCACCAATAACCCCCCCTTTACATTTGACGTATTGTCGGCTTGTTATGATAAAGAGAAGTAGATGTCCATCCTGCTCAGTAGTAGGGGTGTGCAACAAAATCCATTAATCGATTAATAATCGTTTAATCGATTATTCGATTATTATACGAAAAAAAAATATTTATCGATTAACCAAAAAAAAATTTTCGATTAATCAAAATGAAAAAAAAAATTTTTTCGATTAATTAGGTATCCGAAAAAAAATAAAATTTATCATGTTTTGATTAATTGATTATTACTAAAAAAATAAACGATTTTTCGATTATTCAATTTACCAAAAAAACTATTTTTTAATTATTCGAAAATATAGGTATGTTTTGGATGATTGAAGTTGCTAGTTACATATTATTGCTGTAAGTCTCTATATATTTATTAGCAACCCTATTACCCAGAAAATCGGTTTAAAAAATATTAAAGCATTTTATTGCTAGGGGTGTACAACAAAACTTTTAATCGATTATTAATCGAAAAAAAACATTTTTCGACTAATCGATTATTTTTGATAAATCGATTATTGTCGATTAATCGATTAATATAAATTAATTAACAAGGTCTCTTGACGGGTAATGTTCCTGAATCCGCACCTGTTTCAAGCCTAATCAATCTTGTCCCAGTCGTATAATTGTTAGATGGTACACGACGAAAGAAAAGATACCCCTGTTTTGTTTATTCATACTTGATGTACAAGTGTTTATTTGATTTATAACGGAAAAAGGGACTAGTACGCGTGTGTAGGTATACTTATTCCACACAGTTGTTTTAATTGTTAATTGTTTTTAGGAATAGACATAATATGTAATTTAAGGTAAAATAAACGTGTTTTGGGGAAAATTTATGGTATAATAACAGGGATGCGGTCTCTTGTAACTTCTGTGATGGTGACTGGATCCGACTAGACCAAAATGATGTTGGTTCTGTACTAATACACGGTGATGTGATGTAAAATATTGACATTTCATCTGTTTGTGACAGTTTTTCAGCTTTAGCGAGGACAAGGGCGTCCATAGAGCGTTTTTCAGGGGGGGGGGGGCAAAAACTTAACCAATACTTTTTTATATACAGTGTCATCAGTAAAGTCCGCATCATATGGGATTTTTTTTATTAATAACTTTATTCGAAATTTGACTTTGGCATCAAGTTCTGCTTCGATCGAGATGACAATTAAGCAAAAAAATAGTAGTCGCTTGATTCGCATTATCTGTCAAATTTTAATTTTTTCCAAAAAATAGTTCAAAAATGGGGTTATTTCTGAAAAGATCGAAAAAAGTTATTAGAAAGTTTTTTTAAATGCAGTTTCTAAGCACACATGCAAAATTTCAGCTGCATAAGATAATTTTGATTTTTTACCTATATTTTGTAAATTTGCACCACTTTTGCAAAATAAGACTCGACGCAACCTACATAAAACTTCTCAGTTTTGAGAATGCTTTATTTCAGATACATTTTTTTTAAAGTAGCGTTATATTAAATGTGTGTTTTTCTACGAAATCAAAATTGGGCTATTAAAATTTGGTCGCATGTGATGCAAAGTTCATTTGTTATTGACCCTGTATAAGGTAACTTCATAAAATAAGTATTTTTGAAAACATAGTTTGTGTCTGAAAGTAATACACCTTAATATTAAGACAAAAAAAAACACAGTGTCATCAGTAAAATGTTCACTAAGTGGAAAATAAATTTTCGCTTAACCCAACGGAAAGTTTATCTATTTTCAACGATTTAATTTAAAATCTCTTTATTTTATTTTTTATTTTTTTACTTTACTACGTTTTCAAAAATACGTATTTTATGAAGTTACCTTATACAGTGTCAAAAACAAATGCAATTTGCATCACATGCGACCAAATTTTAATAGCCCAATTTTGATTTTGTAGAAAAACACACATTTAATATGACGCTAGTTTAAAGAAAATGTATCTGAAATAAAGCATTGTCAAAACTAAGAAGTTGTATGTAGATTGCATTGAGTCTTATTTTGCAAAAGTGGTGCAATTTACAAAATATAGGTAAAAAATCAAAATTATCTTATCCAGCTGAAATTTTGCATGTGGGCTAGAAACTGCATTTAAAAAAAAATTATAACTTTTTGAAATAAAAATTAAAATTTTACAGATAATGCGAATCAATCACGTGACTACTATTTATTTGCCTAATTTTGATCTCGATCGATGCAGAACTTGATGCCAAAGTCAAATTTTGAATAAAGATATTAATAAAAAAAATCCCATATGATGCGGACTTTGCTGGTGACACTGTATAAGACTATTTATTTAACTTATGCCTGATGTATTAATTTATTAATATGTTTTTATTATGTAATTGTTTAGTTTAGTGATTTGTTGGTCTACTAACTAACCACTGTACTATTCAATATTTATACTGAATTATGAAATAAAATAGTAATGTGGGCGCCTAGGGGGTGGGGGGGGGGGGGGGGCAAGTGCCCGTTATGCCCCCCCTATGGACGCCCTTGAGCGAGGACAGTATGAATGCATTTATACAAGAGTGTCTTTTTTGAAGGCCCACGTGCATCAGCTATAAAACGTAAAATTTAGCTTGCCATTAACCATAAATAATATTGCATAAAATATTTTTTCGGCTACCAGAAATATGCATATTATAAACACGACTGTTATTTTACCATTATAACTAAAATTAGTAAAATTGTCGTAAATGTCACCCATACCCATCATTACACCGTAATTACCACTTTACAGCACAATAATTTACTTTCATAACAATCTATTACTTTACGAAAAACACCGGGCTAACATCACCAAAACTATAAACTTAATAAATTTTATGTAAATATAAACAGTAAGTCATTATGAAAAGAAGTAATTTTATGACAATTTTTACAGTCCCTATATAACATAATAATATATAGCGAGGAACGGTAAAATTGAATAGTACCTAATTTTTAACAATTAATTCGTTAACATTGCCCGAAAACCTCAAGTCCGGCAAGTCCTCAAGGATACCAGATGCTAAGAATGGTAATCCAATCTTTATCTCACTCAGTAGCTTAACACTATTTTACAATTATTATTCTCGTTACCCCGTAGGGTTAATATTTACCCATTAACCCGGCCAGTGTAATAATCAACCCCAAAAACAACGCATTAGACATTAAGGGCGCAAAATAAGGGATTGTATTAGTGCTCCCCGCGGACTTAGTCCTAGCGACATAAGTATACAATTGTCGTTTCTCGCGGTCTTACTGGGTGACTCATAAACCGTTTTCCAAGGTCCCATGTGCAAAAATTTACCCCCCGATGAAGGAATTCGTCCCCTTTGGCCTGAACGTAAGAAAAACACTTGGAGGTTATTCAACAAATGCCATAAGTAGAAGGGATGTACTATGTAACATTTATTTTTTCCTGTGGGCGACCGCACATCAGGAAAAAATGCATTTGAACTATTATTATTGTATTATTGCTTACTGTATGCGCTGTATTTTCTAGCTTTAAGCATCTATGTCTTCTAGCTTTCCAGTTTTAGCATCCAGCATTCGAATCCTAGCTTCTAGTCTAGTGTTTAGCTTCTAAGTATAGCTTTTTCTCGCTTTCAGCACCGGGTTTTGAAGAAATAAATTTGTATAACAAAATGGTTATATGGTTTCACGTTCGATTCACCCTCTTTCAATAACAATCGTAAGGATTCTAATCCACGGGATTCACTTGATTATGCCTATAGGAATTTTTCGGGTGTAAAAATATTCCGGGATTAAGCCCGGGTCCGTCTAAATGACGTATACACATGAGACCGAAAAACAAATTAAAGAATTTTTTTGGGGAGAAGGAGGTGTTTTGATGAGAAGAAAGTGTATTTGTATTTTTATTTTAGATACAGATGCGAGCTGACGATTCACAGACACTTATTTTTTCAACCTTTTTCAGAAAAAGCTTTGTGTTATAAACTATATAACAATCCTTACTTAGATACTTAGTATGTTCGACATCATTATCACCAACGTGAAACAATTTTACCCCATTTTCCCATAATATAAGGTATTGGGTATAAAGGAGGATCAAATAATTTACACTACTTAGCATTGGCAAAGTTAAATTTAAACTGCCACGACGCAAATGATTGATGTGCGTTGCCTTTCTCCCCCGTCCTCCTGGCAAATATATCGCTATAACCGAAAATGGGGTACGATCGCGATCCTTATTTTAAGGGTATATATCGTCACCTTAGAGTTATACTGTGGTAATGTGCAGTAAACCAAGTTTTGAGAAAAAGCGTTATGAAAAATTGGCTTTTTGTTACAGTGCTATGGACAGACCTACACTTAAGAAAATTTGTACTTAGTTAGTTTCATTATAATTATTACGGTTTTTTAGAAAAAATATACACATATACATTGTTTTTTCTATATTTTAGAAAAAACACATACAATTATGTAACTCTATTTTTTTATTAATTATGAAAACATACAACTCTGTAACGTTACAAAAAAACAAAATACAATACAAATAAGAATATAATCCAGAACTAGAGAAATAAATATGTTAGGCATTATCATTTTTGGGAAGTACCTATAGCCATATAGTATGCCTTATCCACCTCAGGAATCCACTAGCACACTAACTCAACGACCCAACCAAATAAAAACAAAGTTGTATGTGTATTATTTGTGACCATAGGAATAAAATATAAAATGACAAAGGTGTATGTGACACATATACAACTATGATACTCTAAAAATTGCAATTCACGTTGATACAACAATGTATTTATGGTTGCCAATGACATATGGTGTAACATACAACATTGTAATTCTCTGGAAGGCAAGTTTGAGGTACATACAACTTATTAACACCGAAAAGTAAATTTCAAAAAAAATGCGACATACAACAGTATAACTCTAAGGTGACGACATAGCAATCTGTATTATTGGGCCCCAGGCCCGGACCTAGTGATATAAACGATCCTTATCATGTTAGCGAGTGTCAACGTATAATATTTTCTATTTTGAATGAATTTTTCGGATAAGCCTACGGTGAAATGTCTGTTTAGAAATGGTTTATTAAACCTTAAGAGAGGAACTGCTCGGTGGTAGAAGCATCGTTTCTAAACCGGCCAAGGTGCTCTTGATGATGGTGTCCTTCTCTTCTGCTTTGTCCGCCAATTTTCTTTATCTATTTACTTTAGGCATCGTTCTACATCATAAAAATACTCACTGTGCACTTTACGGCACAATAAAATGAACTGAGTAAAGATATTCAGGTAGATGCGATGATATTTCATTTATACAGTGACACAGTGTGACCAGTAAAGTCCGCATCATATGGGATTTTTTTCTATTAATAGCTTTATTCAAAATTTGACTTTGGCATCAAGTTCTGCTTTGATCGAGATGAAAATTAAGCAAAACAATAGTAGTCACGTTCCAAAAAATAATTCAAAAGTGGGGTTATTTCTGAAAGTATCGAAAAAAGTTGTTAGAAAAAGTTTTTTTTAATGCAGTTTTTAGCCCACATGCAAAATTATAGCTGCATAAGATGATTTTGATTTTTTTACCCATACCTATATTGTAAATTGCACCACTTTTGCAAAATAAGACTCAACGCAACCTACATAAAACTTCTTAGTTTTAACAATGCTTTATTTCAAATAAATTTTCTTTAAAGTAGCGCCATATTAAATTTGGTCGCATGTGATGCAAAGTTTATTTCTTTTTGACCCTGTATAAGAGAACTTCATAATATAATTATGCCAAAGTCAAATTTCGAATAAAGTTATTAATATGGAGGACTTGAGGTAGGAGGCCGATCGCAATGCATTGGATTTGGTCCAAAATTAGCATCGGTAATTCAGCTTTCCGAGTCGCTGTAAGATGGCGCGCGTGTTCGAAGTGGGCTATCAAATAATGGTTTCTTATGGACGCAATAACTATTTTTATTTAAATTAGTTCTTTAAGGGACAAATAAGAACTTTTATATGAATTTACACTTACTTTGTTATACTTATTAGTAAACTCGGCCTGTATAAAGTTCAAACGATGCTTGGTTTTTAAAATACAGGGTATTAAACATTCTAGCTATACCTTTGGAGCTAGAAAGAGACTTGTTTGGCTGCGTTTTCTCTCTGAACAAGATCCTGTCTTACACCCCGACACAATAAAGCAAACTCTACTTTTATAAATTGTACCATTATTTATTATAAATATGGAAATTAATTACAATACAACGTTATTTGTCGTGTCTTGCCTTCAAACATTATTTGTTATTTCGAAAAATAAAATGTCACTTGTCAAAAGTAAAAGCACAGAAAAATAAAGGGTTTAAGTAAAAGTTAAAAACTATGGAGGATCTAGTTTTCCATATTAAAAACGAAGAAGAAGAAGACAACATCAGCCCACTTCGGACGCGAGAGCCATCTATCGGCCAATAGCGAACTAACCAAAAACCGGGACAGAATTTGAAAATGCTGCCATTGTCGATCGGCCTCCTACCCTATAGTTCTCCATAGTTATTAATAAAAAAAAATCCCATATGATGCGGACTTTATTGGCCACACTGTATGTCGTCGATGGTATTTCGAATTCAGACAAATAACGGCCGTTAATGTTACCGTTAGCGTGCAGCCGAGCAGGCGTACAACCGATCCCCAATACTATAAAGTTTTGACAAGAATTATTGCGACAAAATTGATATTTTGTTTGGTCGATACATCATCGTAAATTTCCCGAAATTATCTAAAAAAACACACCCGCATTTTTTTTTTGTAATTTATTTCCCGTGTGTGTGTTTAGGGGAAATTTTAAGGGAAACGTCATATTTTAAAATGCTTTTTAGGTAGGAAATGGTCGATATAGTTAAATTTTTCTTAAAACAAAGCGTTTTGACAGAAGACAACGACATTTGACATTAACAGCTGATCTGGTTTCGTCGTTAAAGTTAACAGATCAGCAGTGGGCCGTAGCAAGCTCACGCGTCTGGTTGCGTCATATTATTTTCTTCCGATTTTGGTGTTTTTAAGTGTTTCTGTGGCTGTTTTTTGTGTAGTGTGTGTTTTAAACATTTTACTTTTTTTTATATACAGTATGTCTCCGTAAGTTTGCATCATATGGAAAACTTTTTTATTATTCATTTTACGAAAAAAAGGTATTCTTCATAAAAAGCTCTGCATGGTCTAAAACCTAAAATGCAACCATCAAATATCGAAAATTTCCACTCATATACGAGGTTTGTCAAAAAATGTGAATTTTTCCAAAGAATGTAAATTTTTCCCAAGAGTAAAGTACCTTTATTTTTGACATTATCATAAATTGTTATTAAAAAAAGTTGATCAGAACTAAAAACCACGTCTAAATATGCAATTATACGCATTTATGTTGAAAAATTATTTTATTAATTTATTATTAATTATTTAATTTTTTTAATTATTTAATTAATTTAATGCGTGGTATTGCATATTTAGACGTGGTTTTTAGTTCTGATTAACCCTTTTTTAATAACAATTTTTGATAATGTCAAAAATAAAGGTACTTTACTCTTGGAAAAAATTTACATTTTTAGGAAAAATTAACATTTTTTGACAAACCTCGTATATGACTGGGAAATTTCGATATTTGATGGTTGCATTTTAGGTTTTAGACCATGCAGAGGTTTTTATGAAGAATAACTTTTTTTCGTAAAATGAATAATAAAAAAGTTTTCCATATGATGCAAACTTACAGAGACATACTGTGTATTTCAGAGACGGAATTTTTTGGTGTTTATTATTTAAGTTTAATAGTGAGTACAAACACCATTTGGGTCAACTCATCTATTATCAAATCAATAAGGTGCCTAGTTATAGTTATATACAGGATGTCTCATAACTAGTACAGCAACAGGAGATAGTAAACTGGAATATCGTCATTTAGGTATGCTTAATAACGTACGGTTAATTTTCACTAAATATGTTTCTTTAAGAGAGGTGTTTATTTAAATGTTTCTTGCCATCTAGCATTTCAGCGCAATTATTTCAAAAACTAATTAAAATATCGAGTTTAATGAAGTACAACTTTTTTACGTATAAAAGATCCCTCTTTCATAATTTGAGGTAAAGCGGTCAGAAAAGTGAGAGAGAAAAAATATATGCGAGAATTTATCAAACTCATATTGTGTAGCTACTAGTAGCTAGCGTTCTCCAGAAGATATCTTAAAACTCATTATGAAATCCTCCTTCTTACCATCAAAAACATAACTACACCCAATTTGATTCACATCCTCTTAACATCAAATCATCGCCAATCTTCTAAAGTAAATATTTACTTGGATCATCACATCTCTTTAACCGGATAAGAAATAAAATTAAATGAAATATTTTCAATTCCACTATCTCCTGTCGGTGTATTGCCTCTTACGGAACACCCTATATATATCCATATATAAAATTCCCACCAAAGTAACAATACAAAAACAGTTCCCAATATGGTGTTTTAATTAGACGTGCACCACAAAGCTTGCAGTTCGCAAAAAATGTATTACTTTTTCCTTGTATATAATATACACGTAGGGAAAATGTTTGTCCGCCCATCTCTTAGTAATAAGTTAGAATAGTACAAATATGAAGTAACGCAAAGCAAACAGAGGTAGGTAGATTATGTTTCCCCCGCTCCATCGTATTGCATCTCGCTCATGGCACTCGCTGGTGGCACGCCGCGCCGCTTCGATTCTATTAATATCAAATAAATATTCATTCTTTCGTACGTTGCCGCATGAATGAAAGGATCAGGATCAAGCAAAACGCATCGAGCCAGCCAGCCAGCCAGCCAGCCAGCCAGCCAGATCCGATGCGATGGAGTGGGGGAAGCATAATCTACCTATTTCTGTTTACTTTGCGATACTTCATATTTGTACTATTCTAACTTATTACTAAGAGATGGGCGGACAAACATTTTCCTTACGTGTACATATATAAATACCTATTTTTGATTTAGTTTTATATAATGTTTTCACATACTTATTATAGTAGGTACGGGTCTGTCAATATTTTATTTTATAAATAATAAAATTTTTATGTACGCTAATATATCTTTACAAAATATTAAGACTCCCTTAATTTTAATTAATAGTATTAAAATACACATTGGAGATTTTAATATAAATTTTTTAAATGATGATAACTACGTTAAGAAATTTAAACAAATTATTAATATAACTGGAATGAAACAATTAATAACAGATTTTACCAGGACTACAAACAGAAGTAAAACAATTATAGACCTTATTATCACCAATGAACATTCTCTAAATTCTGGGATAATGAATGTTCCGAAACTAAGCGATCATGACTGGACATTTGTTCAAATTGAAAATATTACTGGAAATGAAAAACAAATAACAAAAATGACATTTATTGACTATGAAAAATTATCAAAGGAACTTATTTTGTACAATTGGAACTATACTATTACAGATGTCAATATTATATTTGAAAACCTGATAACCAATGTACAGATTGCAATTAATAAAGTAAAAGAAGAAAAAACTATATTTCTAAGAAGACATCCAACACCTTGGTTTAATAAAAAAATTATGGACATTAGAAAAAAAAGAGATAATGCATACAAGAAATTTTCAATTTCAAAAAGTGAAGAGGATTGGAATGTTTATAAGAAAAATCGCAACATTTGTGTTTCAGTATTAAGAGAAGAAAAAACAAATTATTATGAAAAACAAATAGATAATAATAAAAAAAACAGTAAGAAAATGTGGAAAACCTTAAGGAATTTAGTTAAACCAACTACAAAAATAGATATTAAAGAAATAATATTTGAAGAAGGCAAAATATCAAACAAGAATATCATTGCTGAAAAATTAAACTCATATTATGTTCAGAGCGTTGAAGATATTATTGCCTCAATAAATGTTGGAAACCATTCTATATGTCCTAAAATTTCTAGAAATAAAAACATTATGGAAAATTTTTCTAAAGTATCTCTTAATCATTTAAGAAAAATTATAAATGATTTAAATTCAAATGAAAATTATAACGAGGTTTTAACTAAGAAATTGATGAAAGAAACATTTACAGTTATTGGATATTATCTTCTTTACTTTATTGAAGTTTGTTTAAACAAAGGAGAAATTCCATTAGAACTTAAATGTTCATATATTACTCCGGTTCCAAAGATTAAAAATTCAAAACAATGGAATGAAATGAGACCAATAAATGTATTATGGGATATAGAAAAATTAATAGAAGAAGTAGTTTATGAACAAGTTATGGATTTTTTGAATAAAAACAAAATTTTTATATATTCTCAAGCTGGGTTTCGAAAAGGATATTCTAGTGAAACAGCCATACAATATGTAGTAGAAAATTGGAAAAGAGCCTTGGAAAGAGAAGAATATGTAATAGCAGTATTTCTTGATTTTAAGCGAGCATTTGAAACGATTAATAGAGATATATTATTAGAAAAATTATTTGAATATGGTATAAGGGGTAAAGTTTATCAATGGTTTCAAAATTATTTAAATAATAGATCGCAGAAAACTAAATTTGGTAATTTTTTTTCAACAAAGAAATTTAATAACATAGGAGTACCTCAAGGAAGTATTTTGGGGCCTTTACTTTTTATTTTATATATTAATGACATGCCATTAGTCCTAAAATTTCTTAAAACACAAATGTTTGCTGATGATACTCTTATCTATATAAGCGGTAAAAATCTTTTGTAAATTTTGGAAATTTTAAATTCAGAACTGATTCTATTGTCAAACTGGTTAAAAGTTAACAAATTAAAATTAAATGTTTCTAAAACAAAATGTATGGTTATGGGTGTAAATTTAAATAATTATACAAATATAAATATTTTAATTGATGGTGATAAACTAGAAATAGTCAATTCTTTTAAATATTCGAAAATTTAATTTACAAAATTGCGGGAAAAATTAGTTATTTTAAAAGAATAAGTTTAAATTTAAAATTTTATTCGAAAAAAATTGTATACAATACTTTAATTTTACCACATTTTCTTTATTGTTCTACAATTTTGTTTATGGCGGATGAAGGTGTAATAAATAGATTACAAATTTTACAAAATAAAGCAATGCGAATTTTACTTAATATGGATAGATATACAAAAATTAATGTGATGTTAAAAAAATTAGAATGGTTAAATGTAAAAAATTTAGTATTGTTTTTGGTTCTAATATTTATTTTTAAAATTCAAAATGATTTGTTACCGCCACATTTAAAGCAATTGACTGTTCTAAATAGTGATCAACATAATTATTTAACACGAAATAACAATAATTTTTTTCTTAATAGTTTTTCAAAAAATATTGCATATAAATCAGTTTTTCATAAGGGTCTTATTGAATTTAATAAATTAAACAAGTCAATTAAAAATCAAAAAAGTTTAAAATATTTTAAAAAAAGTTTAAAATCTTTCTTATTAACTTAACAGGATAAATAAAGTTTCAAAAGGTCATTTAATTCAAAAAATAAATTTAAAAAAAGGGCTTAAACTTGTTAAAATGTATCATGTAGCCACGTGCTAAATAAATCTTTTTACTACTACTACTACTACTACTACTACCTTACAAAATTTAATAGATTGCGAAGGCGAAGGTAAAAGAACTTAGTCCGGTTCTGTTTCTGTAATCAACCGCTTAACGTAAAATATACCAGACTTCAACAGGGTGCCATTAATGACATGTGATGAGGCAAGTTCTTAGATTAATTTGACTTAACGTAGGATGACAGTGAATAACAGCCACTAAAATCCACCTTACGAGAAATAAATCATTTTAAAAAACATTATTTTAAGATGCTTAAAATTAACTAACAGAAGAAAATTTACGTGTTTTTCGTATTATCTCAATACAGTACAATAGGTTAAGTAGTTTCGGCCATATAGTTCATTTAAAAAAAAAGAAGCCTAGCAAGTAAATAAATAATTAAAAAAAAGTTATTTTATGTTCCTTTAAAGCAACTAAATGCGTGAAATTTGAGCTGTTTTTGCATAAACTCAAGACAGCGCAATAAGTTTAGCAGTTTCGTCCAAAAAGTTCGTTTTAAAAAATTAAACCTTGCGAGAAATAAATCATTTTGAAAAAAATTAAGGTCATAGAACTTTTCGTATATAAGCAGCATTATTTAATACCTGGCCTCATTAATTGGGACACCCTGTATATCACACGGTGATTCATTACACACCTAATGATTCCCGCATTCATTATTCACTTTAAAATTAATACCGATCGTACAGAAGGCACGTTGCGAACTTGTCTCTATCAGATGTGCCCCATATAGTCATCTCTTTTTCCCCCACTGCATATTATACATTTTTAACCGTAGATTAATTTTAAACGCAGATTAATTTGCGGTTTTAATTAATATTTATGGAGAGGCAACCATTATTTGGAATTATTTTTCCCGCATTAATCATTCCTTTAAGGGGTTTCTCGAATATGCGTATTTGTGTTTCGGCTTGACGATTTCCGAGGGTAATTTTCGCAGCGAAGCGTTTATATAGTAACCATTTTAATACCTATGTTTGGGGATTTTATACACTGACGTAACGTTAAAAATACAATCAACAAGACTATTAATAGGTTCATTAATAGACCAGGGCTGAAGCCTTTGAAAATGGTAAAAAGTGAAAAAAAATAATAGTAGGATGAAACCCATTGGAAAAGGAAGAGAATATAACAAAAATGAAAGGAAAAATAATTTACGGGCCATCCGAGGTCGGGAAGTGGAAGGGGGTGAGTTTTTAAGGGTAGAAAACGATTTATCTCGATTTCCGGCAAAACTACAAGTCCTATGGAAAAACGTTAAATGGCAAAGTTGTAGGTAATAAAAAGATCTACAACTTTTTTATTTACACTTTTTTCACATAACCTCAAAATTTATGTGAAAAATTCAAATAACCAAGTTTTTGGTTCTTTATTTTTATCTTTTACAAAAAAATATTTTTTTCACGAAATTTGGTGAAAACTTACCTTTTTATGTCCCAAACACACTGTAATTTTTTTGATTTATTATATTTATTTTTTCACGTTATTTTGACTTAATATCGAAAAAGCACCCTAATTTTCAATCGAAATATCTGCTTTTTTAAAAAAGTCGGTGGGCTTTTTGTTCGTTGAAATCTCTTCTTTCTGATGGTGTAAAAAAAATATACATTATTATGGCAAAAGTGATGAAATCCCCTTTAAATGCTACCTTTAATTATATTTAGAACAACAAACTATTTTCGCATGTTTTTTGCGATCTTTATGTTTTATGGATTTGTAATTTTCAGATCAGATATACGTTTTTCGAGTAATTAAAGTATAAATTTTAATAAATAGCTCAAAATTGTATATAATGATTAAAAAAAAATTTCGGATTCGATTTTTTTTTGTTTCTATGCATTTTTTGAGAATAATTACCATAGTAATGTATATATTTTTTACACCATCAGAAAGTAGAGATTTTAAAGAACAAAAAACCCACCGACTATTTTAAAAAGCAGATATTTTGACGTGAGAATTTTCGATTGAAAATTAGGGTGCTTTTTCGATATTAAGTCATAATAAGGTGAAAAAACAAATATTTTAAATCAAAAAAATTACATTGTGTTTGGGACATAAAAAGGTAAGTTTTCACCAAATTTCGTGTAAAAAAAATATTTTTTTGTAAAAGATAAAAATAAAAAACCAAAAACTTGGTTATTTGAACTTTTCACATAAATTTTGAGGTTATGTAAAAAAAGTGTAAATAGAAAAGTTGTAGATCTTTTTATTACCTACAACTTTGCCATTTAACGTTTTTCCATAGGACTTGTAGTTTTGCCGGAAATCGAGATAAATCGTTTTCTACCCTTAAAAACTCACCCCCTTCCACTTCCCGACCTTGGATCGCCCGTCGATTATTTTTCCTTTCATTTTTGTTATTTCTCTTCCTTTTTCAATAGGTTTCATTCTACTATTATTTTTTTTTGTTTCAAAAATTATCGACCCTGGTCTACAAGGGATTTCTATGAGGGGCCATGCCCTTTCCATGCCCCCCACTTCCAGAACCACTGATTTTTTATTTTAATCTTTACTTAATCAAAACTACGGGTTGTGCACTGTTACGTTAGCGATTAGGGTTTCTAATTAACGTTATTATCACTGCGAACTCTCCCTAATGCGTTCATTAAATATTTTAGGGGTAGGTTTTATACTGATAACGTCAACACAAATATTAGGATCCGGGCCAAAGTGGAAATTAACTGAAATTCAGCGGTAAAAAGTGTTTAAAATTGCATTTTTCGCCAAAATATACGTTATCTCAGGTTTTATGATATAAATTCGTGGGGTTTTCGGAGTATTATTTCGTTAAAGTGGGGTTATGATACCGGATACCGGTAAGACGGTTCCGCTTGCGGGCCATTTAAAACTGTGTTCAATTTCGCACAACATTTTAATGTTCTTAAAATGACAAAGATGTTGTTCAGAAAAATTACCTTGTCGGATTTCCATTGTCTTTATTTTGTTACTTAACACAGCGTTTTGGTTAGTTAGTATCTCTAACCGTTTTTAAGTGTAAACTAAATTATAATTCTAAGCCTATACTGTCTTAAATACTATACGTGTGCAATGAATATTGAAATTTCAAACATCAAAAAGATTTACTACAGAATGGTTACCCTGAAACCTTTGTAACTAATACCATCTCAAACCTTAAAAATCGCGAAGTAAAAACTAACATAGAAACGAAAGAGGAGTAAGCATTTATCACAATACCTTATGTCAAGGGGATTTCTGAAAAGATTAGAAGCATAACCAAAAACTATAATATCGAAACAGCCTTCAAATCCGGAAATAGATACGCTTAGAAGCTATCTTACAAAAGTAAAAACCCCCCGTACTGAAAACACAAAAAATTGTATCTATCAAATCCGTTGCGAGTGTGGCGAATCGTACAGGGTTATTTTTTATATTTGCGTACCCACCTACAGGGCTTAATATAAGTAACAGAAAAAAAATTTTAATACAAAAGTTGCATAACGTTTCCCGTCATATCTTTTAGACTTATTAAAAAAAACATCTGCACATCGGAAAGTTGAAAAACAAATGAAAGTCTTCTTTTTTTAAATGGAACACCCTATATATTTTTTACCAGGGCGAAAGATCTCTTTCTCCTGATTTCAAAAATATATAGCATGTCATCATTTAATCCAGTCGTTTGTGAAATATTTAAGTTTTTGATTAATTGAATTGACTATAATCTAGTCGGCGTTCCGCATACTTCAACGTGACATATTTGTCACTTTACTTTAAATTGAAAGATTCAGTAAGGAAAATGGGATATTCGGAAGAAGACAATCTTCAAATAGTGCGTCTTTTTTACTCTAATAACAACCGAATAGCTATAGTTCAACAGCAATTTACTTTACTTTATATCATAAATTATAAATCATAAGTTATTTTCTTTGTTGCATGTTTTAATTTAAATTAAAGTGACAAATATGTCACGTTGAAGTACGCGGAACGCCGACTAGATTATAGTCAATTCAATTAATCAAAAACTCAAATAT
Organism: Polydrusus pterygomalis; assembly: GCA_963969555.1. NCBI lineage: Eukaryota > Metazoa > Arthropoda > Insecta > Coleoptera > Curculionidae > Polydrusus > Polydrusus pterygomalis. The sequence continues at coordinate 745,074 of OZ018382.1, read as the reverse complement.
TTCACAAACGACTGGATTAAATGATGACATATTATATATTTTTGAAATCAGGAGAAAAAGATCTTTCGCCCTGGTAAAAAATATATAGGGTGTTCCATTTAAAAAAAGAATACTTTCATTTGTTTTTAACTTTCCGATGTGCAGATCTTTTTTTTTAAATAAGTCTAAAAGATATTACGGGAAACATTATGCAACTTTTATATTAAAAGTTTTTTTCTGTCACTTATATTAAGCCCTGTAGGTAGGTACGCAAATATAAAAAATAACCCTGTACATTGGAGAAACAAAAATACCTCTTCCCGTACGAGTTAAAGAACATCTGAAACATACTCAAAGCGGTGAAACTTCGAGATCAGGTATAGCGGAACCAACATGTATGGACCAACCAACATAATATACAGTGGTCAGAAGCCAAGGTTTTGGACACGGAACAGCACTGGAGAAACCGAAAATTGAAAAAAGCAGCTTTCCTGAATCAAAATTCCCATATATTTAGTAAACCAAGTATAGATATCCCCAATACCTGGAAGCCTCTTCTTGTCCAAAACCAACAGCTCAAACTTCACACTCCAATAAGCACGTAGGCGGAGTCATGAAGCTTTATTGCACAAGGATAGTATTTAAGACAGTAGCCTTAGAATTATCATTTAGTTTACACTTGAAAACAGTTAGAGATATGAACTAACCGAAACGTAGCAAAATAAAGACAATGGAAGTCCGACAAGGTAATTTTTTTGATATTACTTCATTTTTTGTCTACCACCTTCAAACAAACTGTTTTTGTTTGAATTTGCCTCGATTTTGCAAATTACTACGAGCCTAATAAAAAAAATTATTTTAACCAGTCTTATTATTATTTTCCAACATAAATGAAAATCTATACCGACGGCGCCCCACTGAGTTGAAATATCCTTCAAACGTCACAAGAAACAAGTCTTCGAAAGAACTTAATACATCACCTCGTCCACCATGCAATATTGCCGAGTTAAAATGATGGAGTATCCTGACAATTTGAGTTCGGGCTGTTGTACAATACGTGAATGTGTTCGTTTAAAAATAGGAACTTATTTTCACTGAACAAAAATGATACCTATTAATAGAAACATATGCAATTTGTTTAAAAAATTAAGTAGGTACCTATATTACTGAGAGACAGTGGCGAACCATAGCTAGGGGACATTGCCCAAATTCTCTAGCATAGTATATCATCGGCCCCTGTTTCAAACTGGGCAGTGCGCAGTTGTTCGGTATTAGCAAAGCCTTTAAATTATTGATAAAAATATTAAAATTATTGAAAATCTTAAATTTAAAACGAATAATTTAAAACCACAGTACCTTATTCAAAACCTTTATTACCAAAACTCCCTATATTTAAGGACGGCAAGAGTGATGGATGAAGCCTTTTAAAAATTGCGACTCTTGTTTTTAAGACATATGAGTTTGGGCCCTTAAGAGACGAAGGGTGACCAAAAGACGTATTTTCGGATACCTATCCGCAAACTTCGGAGGGGTCCTTAAAAGAAAAATTGCTCGGGAGAAGTTTTACCTTTTAAAGAATTTTGTTTGAGTTTGGGTATAATAAAGAGGAGAATTTCTGCGTGCTTTTTGATGATGTTATCACTAACCTTGTAATTCACGATGGATTTTGTATATTGTACTGGCAAGTCTGTATTTAAAGGGCGGGGGTTTAATGTAAATAAATGGCGCAAGTTGAAAAGAGATCCATCAAGATTCAACTTTTACGTTCGGACTGAATTTTTCAGGTAAGGGCACGGCGAAATATCTGCTGATGCTTTGAAATGGGTTATTCGCAAGAATAATGCAATCAATTTTTTTTTACTTTATACTTTAATTTTGAAGAAGTAATCCATACTCAAAGTGGAGTTAAATGTATAGAAAAAAGAAAAGCACAAAGTCTTTCTCCACAATTTTTTATTAGAATAACTAGGCGAACCTAGAATAATTCATAATAATTCAATTCGACATGTTTCGAGTGTAGAAACATTCATCATCAGGAAAACAAAGTAAATGGTACAATGCTTATATTGTTATCAACAGAGAAAATAATAAGTGGGATTGAGCCGTAATGGAGCTTTCAAACAAGAGGTGTAAAAATTTAATAGTCAGAAGACCGACAAGACATCAGCATACTGGAAAGTCAAGGGTTGGTTAGTGCAAAGGCTCTGTCTTGGGCAGAAAAATGAAGAGAGCAAAAGAAAAATAAAGTAAAGTAAAGTTCGTGTAACTTGTGGTGCTTAAGTCTGGTGCTAGAGTTTTCAGGTCGCACAAGCGCCTCTAGCTTGACTTAACGACCAGAGATGGCCGGGACCGACAGCTTTACGTCTCCTCCGAAAGACGATCTTACACCAACCAACTAAAATTCGGTCATACTTTTTCTATTATGCGTATGCCCACTCCGGGAATCGAACCCGGATCGCCACGGCCGTAAGCGGTATCTCTACCACTGAGCTACGACCGGGCTAAAAGAAAAATTAGAGAGTTCTAACAGACTTTGTGAAAATCAGTGAAAAATCTTAGGTTTCATTCAACTTTGTCAGAGACATGTAAAGGTATTGAAATAAGAGGAAAAGAAAAAAGAAAAAATTGTTTTTCATAAAAGTCAAAGCATCATTTAGCTTGAAGTAAAATGCTGTTGGGGTACCAGGCTTGTTACGGCCCAGTTACCCCAGCAGGAGTCAAAACATACACACTGTGTGCAAAATTAATAGTTTTAAAATGTTTTTAAATTTTTTTTTTTACTAGAACATCTTAGAAAAGTAACCTTGTCTTTACTGCAGTAGCACGTGTCAGAAGGGAAACCCTTTTTTTTATACATTAATGTTTATAAGGTTTTTAAATAACATAACATCCATATTTAGTAATTGCGTTGTTCATACCACCAAATTGTCCGATTCAAGCACAAAAATAATATTTTACTACCGCTCTTACCTTTAGGGACATAAAATTGATATAAAAAGTTTATTGAATGGCCAATAAAGTAGTTATCCAAAAAATTGGAGACTGTTCGCAAACCAAACTACCATCTTTTTTAAACGCAATTTACTCGGTATATTTTCGCTTCCGGAATAAAATTTTCGGCCGGCCGAAAACAATAACGTTCATCCCCGAAAGAACTGGACGTTAAGAAAATGGTATGTTCGATTCGGGGGGAGTTTCGCGATGAAATAATCCTGCAGAGGATGTGCGAAACCGTCTATTAGAGCGAAATGGGACGATAAACGACGACCCAATAACGTAAAACCCTAGGAAGAGTACCGGGCAATAAAAATTCGGAAAATAAAACGACATGCAAGGCTTCGAGATGTAAAACACCGCACATAAAAGGCATTCATAATTGATTAGCGCTATAGTGGGAGCAGAAAATGCAGCAACTAAAAAAACTATTTTTTTAATAGAATTGATTCGGCTTTTACTTGGTGGAATTCCATTATTAATTGTGTTAAATAAATGGTAAAATTTTTTTTATAATTATAATTTTATTTTAACTCGACATGTTTCGCAACATAGTTGCTTCTTCAAAGGAGTGCATAAAAATGGTATTTTAGGTTGTTTAAATTATTGGAAAAACCAATACCTAATAATGTTTACAAACTAATTAAAGAGATTCAAAAGAGGTGATCCGTTTAAATCCAATTGATCATTAAGGTGGAATTATCAACGTCATTCCATCTATTGCCAACCTATAACCTATTTCTGGTTGCTTTTTTTAGTTTATTATTTGATTAACTAACATTTAAATAAGTCGACGTTGTGGTCTAGTGGTTAGCGCAGCAGCCTCACAGATCGTAGGCCCGAGTTCCATTCCCGGTGCCGGCAACGTCGATGTTAAATTTGGAATTTGGTTTAAGAGGTGGCGCCGTCTTTCGGAAGAGACGTTAAACTGTGAGCCCCGTGTCATGGATGTTGGCACGTTAAAGAACCCTACCCTCGACAAAGAGGGATTCGGCAAAATTACCAGATAGTGTGTGACAAATTCCCTGGGGTCGGTGATTGGCCTCGTTGCGGAAAAAGGCCGACGTAAAATAAATAAATTAAAAAACATTTAAATAAAATCAATATCGTCGGTACAATATTTAGGTAATATCTGACATATTACAAAAATATCAATTTATTTCATTGCTAATTTTGGGAGAATTGTATAGTGAAAGAAGAATGACATAATAATGTAAAAAAAAATCTTACCCGATATTTTTCGCTATACAATTCTCCTAAAATATTTAATGAAATTCCTTGATAATTATTTAATATGTCAATTATTACCCATAAAATATGAAGACGATAATAATTTTATTTAAATTTTGTGTAAAAGTTAGAAAAATTAAATAAATATACGCGAAATAGGTTTTAGGTTGGCAAGCATGTTGATGATACTCCCACCTTAAGAAGAGTATTGTTAATTTTAAGCCTGTTCATTTCTAAGGATTTAAACAAATGTAATTTTGTACTTTTGTTTTCAATATGCAAGATATCGTAGTTATGATTAAATGTATGATTTGCTTCTAACAGATGGTAAGAATAATTAGAATCTTTTTTGTTTTTTTATAAAACTGGCATGATGTTCATTCACCCGTTTTTCCAAGTTTCGGCCTTTTTGTCCGATATAAACTTTAGAGCAATCATTACATTTTAATTTGTAAACCCCAGATTTATTTTTTTTGTTCAGTTTACTACTGTAGGGAAATACATTAAAAATAATAAAAGTAAACTGAACAAAATAAATAAATCCGGGGTTTACAAATTAAAATGTAATGATGGCTCTAAAGTTTATATCGGACAAACAGATCGAAACTTTGAAAAACGAATGATTGAACATCATGCTAGTTTTATAAAAAAACAAAAGAGATTCTAATTATTCTAACCATCTGTTAGAAGCAAATCATTCTAATCATACATTTAATCATAACTACGATATCTTGCATATTGAAAACAAAAAGTACAAAATTAAATTTGCTTGAATCCTTAGCAATAAATAACCTTAAAAATAACAATACTCTTTTTAATGATCAATTGGATTTAAACGGATTACCTCTTTTGAATCTGTTTAATTAGCCTGTAAACATTATTATTGGGTTTTCCAACAATTTAAACAACCTAAAAATTACCTGCAATTGTTACACCTAAGTTAAACCTTTTTAAAATACCATTTCGAAGTACTCCTTTGAAGAAGCAACTGTGTTGCGAAACATGTAGAGTTAAAATAAAAATCTGTGGAAGTAAATTTTTTTTTCACAATTAAATTTTTAAAAATCGACTTTTGTCAGACGTGACCGAACTGATTGTGAGGATTTTTTTTGCAGATTAGTATAGAGTAAAGGTTCCAGAGCTTAGGCAATTTAAAAACATTAATAGGGGGGGGGGGGGGGGTTAAAAAGGGTCACAATTAAATGTACCTATTATAGAACCTTTTTGCAGTAGGTTTTTCGCGTTAACATTTTAAGGTCTAGCGATTCCCCATCAAGATATTACTCGTCGTATATACATACACGTACATAAAATATGTAAGAACGCCTGCAAAGCAAACCGGACAAAGTATTCGCGAGACCATTAAAAATGCAAGCATTGTTTCGCATTGTTTTTAAATATTTAAAATAAAACTCGTGAAAAAGTTGATTTATATGCAAATGACGAGGGCGAAACAAACCCCCCGAACAAACCCAGTTAGAGATATACGCGTGTTAAATAAGTCATCGCTATGGAAAAAAGCGGGTGTTTTGCTCCTTTAGACCAGCAAATAATAATCACGAAAAAACAAAGCTATACACTATTAGACATGCTCACTGCAACATTATCGTTTGACGAATGGGAAAATTGACAGGTCCGGGCTTTAAACATTAACTCACAATATAACCACAACTATATAAAATAGGGAATAATATAGAGAAAGGTATCTTTTAAACTATTCGAATCAATATGCTACAAGGAAAATAGGCGTATCTAATTAAAATCATTGCAGTGCTGCAATGCCTTTGTATTTCTCTTTATTTTTAAATCTTGTTTGTGTGGCCTATTAGGCAGTTAGGGTTTAGATTCGTCTTAATAAAATAAAATTACATATAAAGATAATAAATATAGTTTAAGAAAACTAAAAAACACGCTTTAATAATTAATCAAACTAAAAATCGGAAACTAAAAATATTTTAAAATAATTCTTAATATAGGCAGAATGTAATAATGAACGATAAGCATTAGTATTATTGTGAAAAAAGCGTGGGGTGCTTGATATACGAAAAATATAGCACAAAGCGACCCACGCTTTTTTTTCACAATAATACTAATGTTTATCGTTCATTATTATTTTCTGCCTATATTAAGAAATTCAAGAATTATTTTTTAAACTATATTTATTTCTCGCTTTTTGGTTTGGTTTGATTAATTATTAAAGCGTGTTTTTTAATTTTTTAAACTAGGTATATTTATTTTTAATTTTTTAGTTTGATTTATTGCTAAGAAATTTTTTTTTGAGTAGATTGAGCTAGATTAGTAGATTATTGTATTGTCAGCGGATCTTGATAAGTCTACCAAATTTAAATTAAATCTGACCATTTAAAGTGGGTCAAAATCGGGTTGAAAGAAGTCGGTTACAAACAAACATATATATGTCGTAGGCTGATAGTGAAATCCGTCATTTCATGAAGCGTCGGCAGATTGTGTAATTCCGTCTAAAAGGTATATTGATAACTGGTTTGTTCGTTGTTCCCCAGAGCATTTTTTTTTTTAATTAAATTTTTTCAACTAATATTATTTTATAAAAATAAAAAAAATGCTCTGACAAACCCGAACAAACCAGTTACCAATATACCTTTTAGACGGAATTACACAATCTGCCGACGCTTCATGAAATGACGGATTTCACTATCAGCCTACGACATATACAAACCCGAACAAACGACAAAAATTAAAAAAAGAAAATTGTCAAAATTTTATTTTAATGGGTAGAATATTTTTTAAAATTTTTCTCTATTCTTAGCGACAATATCTATACGATCCCACGTTTGTTTCATTACTATCGGTTATTGTAATAATTCTGACATATTGACAGGTGTCAAATTTTGACAAGAGCATTTTTTGCGTATTGTTTTCAACTTTCCACCGTCAATATACATACGACCTTATAGTTTTTTCATTAATATCATTTTTTTAAACGATTTGACATATTGACAGCTGTCAAATTTTGACAAGAGAATTTTTTGCGTATTTTTTTCAACTTTCCACCGTCAATATACAAACGACCTTATAGTTTTTTCATTAATATCATTTTTTTAAACGATTTGACATATTGACAGCTGTCAAATTTTGACATGCAAATTTTTTGCTTATTTTTACCGAAGTCGAATACTATACGACCCCATAATTTGTTTCGTCAAAATCTCTTCTTCGTTTTATACCTGACAGCTGTCAAAATTTGACAGGAGAATTTTTTTGCGTGTAGAATATTATATTGTCAGCGGTTTTTGATAAGGCTACAAAATTTAAATTAAATCTGACCGTTTAAAGTGGGTCAAAATCGGGTTCAAAGAAGTCGGTTACGGACAAACATACAGGTGATGAAGCTAATAAAAGCGTGTTAAAAAAGGACAGTTGCAGAAATTTTAATAAATTTTCTTTATGGTTATAAACTGGAAACGTACTCTATTTCGGTTAAATGACAAAACGCCGACATTCTGAAGATTTCTCTTCCTTTCCAGAACTCCCGCCTTTGAGGCCTTTTATGCGTCGAGATAACATTAACTTTGCGCACGGAATAGAAAGTTCCTCAAAAGATAAAGTTGTTTTATCAAGTTAAATAGTCTATGCGGAGACAAAACTGCAGCCAAAAGTTGGGACCGTAATCCGGCGTGGTTCAAAACGTCATTATCAAGTCTCCAAGTCACTGTTTCAATTATCCATTCCGAGTGTATTGCTTCTTGTGTCCTTTCTGTTCCGGAGACTATTGTTTTAGCTACGTTCGCGAATCCAACATTCGAGTGTATCATGCTTATCCTACAACCATCCACTTAAAAAGCACTAAACCCTCTAAATATCTTTATACAGGGTTGCCCAGAAGTTTTTCGGGTTTTGGGCAATCTATAGGACTAAAATTTTACTATTTTACTATTATACCATATGTTAGTAATGTCACCAAATGTCAAGTGTTGACGTTATTTATTTTTTTTAATGGAACACCCTGTACTGTACATGTAAGCAAAGCGGCTTACATGTCCTTATCTTCAATTTTTATTATCTTCCCCAAAAAATCAACTTCCGGTTAAACCGGATGTAACTCGTAAGTAGGAAATATAGTTGTTCCGGTTTAACTGGAAGTGGATTTTTTTGGGAAGATAATAAAAATTGAAGATAGGGACATGTAAGCCGTTTTGCTCTAAGACGTACTGTTAGAAAGTTATAAGCTGTCAAAGTTCAAAAATGTCACTGTTCGAGAGTCAATATCTCGGAAACTATGAAGTATAGACTAATAGTGCATTTAATAAGAAATAATTATAATTTTATGTGGAATTTAAAAATGTAAAATATACAGGGTGTTCCATTTAAAAAAAAAATAACGTCAACACTTGACAGTTGGTGACATTACTGACATATGGTATAATAGTCAAATAGTAAAATTTTAGTCCTATAGATTGCCCAAAACCCGGATCCGATATCACTTTTCGTTGGCCTGTAATTAAGCCGTTCCGGAACATTTACCCAATCCTGTATATAGAAACCGAAGTCCATTTTGATTTAGTTTTGACGGAGCAAAGTTTAGTAATTTCAAATCACGCTGTCTCCTTCGATGCCGACCTACCTCAACCGGTGTATGGTCGCATTTATAGATCTTGATATTGACTCGTTTTCATAGTAACGGCAATGCCAACGCAATGACATTAGTCCGGGAGTCGGCGAATAATTTATAATTCACACGTCGCTAACAAATAATGATCGAAAATGGGAACGGAGCTCCCTAATGCGAATTTCTTGCCTGTCCACGCCAAGTTCATTGTTATGCCCCTACTGAATACCGGCAACACAGATAAGTTACTAACTTTCCTACGAACTTCGGGGGACACTCTGGCCTAAAGCCATTTATCGATTCTCCTTACGTTTTAGCATGTTGACGGTCATTTCGAATTCTGGTTATTGTTTTTTGCGAGCTACGACATTATTTTATGTGAGACGGGGACGTTTTTATTGTTTTATGAACTTAATTGAATATTGATCCCTTTATTTGGCCCGTACTGGCGCTACCGACGAAGATCAAGCGAAGATAAATAAATATAGTTTAAAAAAACTTAAAAAAACGCTTTAATTAATCAAACTAAAAAGCGGAAAATAAATATAGTTTAAAATAATTCTTGAAATTCTTAATATAGGCAGAAAATAATAATGACCGATAAACATTAGTATTATTGTGAATATATTTTTCGTATATCGAGCACGCCTCGCTTTTTTCACAATAATACTAATGTATATCGTTCATTATTATTTTCTGCCTATATTAAGAATTTCAAGAATTATTTTGAACTATATTTATTTTCCGCTTTTTAGTCTGATTAATTATTAAAGCGTGTTTTTTAGTTTTATTAAACTATATTTATTTTTTATTTTTTAGTTTGAATTATTGTTAAGAAAAAAAGTTTTTTAGATTGAGCTAGATTAATAGATTATTGTATTGTCAGCGGTTCTTGATAAGTCTACAAAATTTAAATTAAATCTGACCGTTTAAAGTGGATTACAATCGGGTTCAAAGAAGTCGGTTACCATCAACAAACATACATACAAACCCGAACAAACCCGATCGTTTATGCCGAATTATAAGAAAAGAACTATATTTGCAAATTTTTGAAAATTCTAACATATTGACAGGTGTCAAATTTTGATAAGAGAATTTTTTGCGTATTCTTTTCAACTTTCCACCGTCAATATACATACGACCTTATAGTATTCTCATTAATATTATTTTTTTAAACGATTTGACATATTGACAGCTGTCAAATTTTGACAGGAGAATTTTTTGCTTATTTTTCCCCAAGTCTCCGCCTCGAATACTATACGACCCCATAATTTGTTTCGTCAAAATCGCTTCTTCGTTTTATATATGTCGAAATTTGACAGGAGAATTTTTTTGCGTATTTTTTTCAACTTTTCACCGTCAATATACATACAATCTTATAGGTTTTTCATTAATTCCATTTTTTTTTAAACGATTTGACATAATATTGACAGGAGACTTTTTTTGCTTATTTCTCCCGAAGTCTCCGCAACGAATACTATACGACCCCATAATTTGTTTCGTCAAAATCGCTTCTTATTCGTTTTATACCTGACAGCTGTCGAAATTTGACAGGAGAATTTTTGCGTGTAGATTATTGTATTGTCAGCGGTTCTTGATAAGTCTACAAAATTTCAATTAAATCTGACCGTTTAAAGTGGGTCAAAATCGGGTTCAAAGAAGTCGGTTACAGACAAACAAACATAATATAGGTGAAGCTAATAAAAGCGTTAAAAACGCATCTCATTCGTAAAAGTATGTTTGCGCCGAGACTACAACGCACTGTTTATAGGATGCTATAATGCTCTGCGATGCTTTTCCACCTTCCTGCTTTCTATTTAGTGACTAATCAAAGTTAACCCCGACATTTTTCTAACAAAATACGTAAATCTGAAATCCTCATTCTTTGCGTAAGTAAGTAAGTAAGTAAAAATAATGAACTAACAAACCATAAATTTATCCTGGCCGAATTATCATCCAATTCTCGAATGAATTCATCTGACATACGCCCTCTCGGCTGCTACTTAAGCATGGCTCGGCATTAACAATGCTCCTGTCAGCGGTCTTTTAGGCCACAAAAGAAGTTTTCAAATTTCTATCCGAGCACTCTTTCTGAAAAGTGCCTTTTGGTGTCTGATATGCGTATTATGTAACTGAATAAATTTTTGGATATTTATAAAAGATATTGGTGCATGGTAATCGATGGAATAAATATATATATAAAACCTATGAATTAATATTTTATTACACGATAGCAATGTCGCCGCAAAAAACACAATAACCACAAAAATTATTATCACCATAATGAATTAAAACAAAGAGAAACCATCCAACGAAAATATTTTGCCGCTCATAATTTGGTACGACGCGACGTACAAATATGTAACGAGTTACAGGTACAACTAGGTATAGCCTTAAGGCCGTATTCCTACTACCCAGATAATCGACCAATCACCTCCAAGAGAATAGGTACGCTGTCATGTTTACGCTGTTAAATTTACGCCCAAGGGGATTCTGTCTATGAGATCAATAACGTCATGGCGAATTAGGTAGTCGAACTGCGTTATTTGGACTTTGCACCGAAAGAGAAAAAAAACCTTCAACACCTTACATGATTCTATTCTAGAAACTTTGATATTTTAAGACGGGCGTGTTCGAATTATCCCAAACGATGCGGAATATGAATAGCTACAAAATAGATCTCGCAAGTCATAGCGCATAAAGTGATTTGAGATTACAATATTGAATTGAGTTATCCAGTCAAAGCTTGATCGCCCTTTGATTGATCTGTTTTCGACAAGCATATTTATAGACGGCTGTAGAGAATGTGAGGTTGGCAGATCGATATACAAGTCAGAAAAATATAAATTCTATTTGTGAATCGATAAAATATAGAACATAATATGTACATACTTTAGGAAGCAATTTAGTACGTACAGAAAGAAATCGTATATTTGGCCCTGTCCCTCCTATAGAGGACCAAGAATGTTGTTGCAAGACGAGAGAAAACTTATAGACATTTACCTTTAGATACGTACAGCTTATCTCCTGCGCAAACAAAAGTTACGTTTTATGGGTGAAAAATACGTCCGAGCGCATGGCTCGACGGTCAGCTGCCTTTCCTCTGAGCAGCATCGGGCATGCGCACAAACATCGTGTTATCGGCCTGTCCTTCTTTAGCGACATGCTCAAAATACACTCCAGAACCGGCTCGGCCGCCATTTTTGTTGTTGTGATTTAAGGTTTCTCTGTGGATTCCTTGTAGTTTTCTTTGCTATTGTGGGTGTTTAATATTTACGGATTTCTACACTGAGAAAAACCCGCCAACTAAATTACTTAGTTGATTTTTTTTTAGTTGTAGCTACTAAAAATGTCCGCAGACTTAGTTACCATAATACCGCAAAGCTATTTACAGGGACTAACAAATATATTTTTTGCCCTCCACTTACAATTACTAATCGATTTAGTAGGCTGTACGCCGAAAACAATAAATTAAAACAGCTAACTTTAAATAACGTGTGAACAAAAACGAAAATAATTTAGATTAGCTATTGAAAGTGCCCACCACTTGCAAAAATGCATGCTTCAGCTCTTCTCTTCATTGAGTCTCGTTCCCTTTAAAAAATTCCTGGAGTATTCCTGATAGTGTCAAAACAAACCATAGGCACATAGCGAATGCGCATTTAATGTTTTTATTTTTTTTGTCGGAAACTGTTTGTCGAACGATAAAAAGGCCAGATATTAAATTTGGCCTAAAATGAATTAGTATTTTAAAAATAATTTTTATCTTGAGAAAAAGCAGTGGCGTACATAATATTTTTCCAAAATGTCTAGTCCAAACCCTTTCAGGACGCCACTGGTTAAAAAAATTTAAAATTTTTCTACACCAAAAAATGGCTATTGATGCTTAGAGGGCATGTGTGAAAAATTCCTAAAAATAGCTAGAAAGTTTTTAAACTTATGATAGAAAAACGATTTTTTTCTTAAAACTTTAACGCCCTGAAGTTCGAAAGTTGATAGTTTAAGGATATATATTAATATGAACTTTTCTTCTTAAAATCACCTAAGGATTCACACCGTCAAGGATCAGCATCTTATTCTGAAACACCCTGTATAGTTTTTCGGCAACCGTCCGGGAAGTATCCACTTCCCGGACGCTTTTCCTTTAAGAAAGTAGCATTTCTCCGGCCTAGTCCGGGAAGCATTTTTGTATCGAGCGTCCAGTAAGCCGCATTCGTGATGCTCGACCTTGGCACGTATCGAGCGTTCGGTACTACGACCACAGTCGGACTACCGTACGCTCGATTAGGCTGAAATCTTGGTTTTTAAATTTAAAAAAAAAACGCTATGGGTAACAACGAACAAACCTCTTGCCAATATACCTTTTAGACGGAATTTGTGCCTCTCGTTATCGTCTACTTATAATGCTCTACTTATAAGAAAAAAGCTAAAAAAAATTGACGCTTATCAATCAAAAGTTGACAGTTGTCGTATGGTAGCTTAACAATCGACGATAGACAGATCTAGGTGAATGCGAAATTACCCGAATGCGGTGTACCGGACGCTCGATACAAAAATGCGGCCGAGAAGTACGTACTTCCCGGACTAGGCCGGGAAGAATACCGTAGTCAGGTTAGCAACGGCTTTTGGCAACGGAAATGCGACGCATCGAAGCAGACTCCAAGCGGCGATCGGACCGACCGCGTCTATTGCATGGCCTAAACAATCTGCACCGCGAATAAAATAATGTTCTAGAAACTACTTATGTTTAATAGTAATATGCTTAAGAAAACGAAGATTTTTATTATAAAAAATGGAAAAAATTGTGAAAATTATTTATTTGTTTATTTAAACTTAATTATTCGGGTTCGGGTTTGGTAGCTTTTTTAGCTAAAAAGCGGTCGGAAAAAGATCACCCACGAGTGATAACTAAAGAAAAGTAATTAATAAATCTATTTTTGCTTATATTCATAATATTTATTATATATATATATATATATATGATATGATATGAAAAAGGCAGACGGAAACTTTCCCAAAAATACACAAAAAATATATTTATTCTTTAATAATTTCCCATTTGTAGCTGAAAAACCAACGTTGCTGGGAGTTTTATTGTTCTAAAATGTAGGTACTTCCTTACCAAGTATGGTTCCAATTCGATATTGAAAAGGCCGGCGTAAATTTTTCTGCAAAATTACGACAAAGTTGAAAAATTATAACAAAACAATAGGTTTAAAACAAGAATATGTTTTTTAGCGAAAAAGCGATCTGCCGAAGACCTCCCAGTGGTCACAATCGAAGAAGAGCTATGGTACAATCTAGTTTTGCTTGTATAAGCGATAAGCCGACGGAAACTATTCCACAAACCAGGACCGAACTTTTAAAACATAAAACAACTAATTTAATCTTTAATAATATCCCATTTGCCGCTGAAAAACCACCGTTGCTGGGGGTTTTATTGTTCTAAAATGTGGGTACTACCTTGCCAAGTATGGTTCCAATTCGATATTAAAAAGGCCGGCGTAAATTTTTCTACAAAATTACGACAAAGTAAAATTAATTTAATTTTTAATAATTTCCCATTTGTAGCTGAAAAACCACCGTTGCTGGGGGTTTTCTTGTTCTAAAATGTAGGTATTACCTTACCAAGTATGGTTCCAATTCGATATTAAAAAGGCCGGTGTAAATTTTTCTGCAAAATTACGACAAAGTAAAATTGAATTAATCTTTAATAATTTCCAATTTGTAGCTGAAAAACCACCGTTGCTGGGGGTTTTATTGTTCTAAAATGTAGGTACTACCTTACCAAGTATGGTTCCAATTCAATATTAAAAAGGCCGGCGTAAATTTTTCTGCAAAATTACGACGAAGTAAAATTAATTTAATCTTTAATAATTTCTTATTTGTAGCTGAAAAACCACCGTTGCTGGGGGTTTTATTGTACTAAAATGTAAGTACTACCTTACCAAGTATAGTTCCAATTCGATATTAAAAAGGCCGGTGTAAATTTTTTTGCAAAATCACGACAAAGTAAAATTAAATTAATCTTTAATAATTTCCAATTTGTAGCTAAAAAACCACCGTTGCTGGGGGTTTTATTGTTCTAAAATGTAGGTACTACCTTACCAAGTATTGTTTCAATTCGCTATTAAAAAGGCCGGCGTAAATTTTTCTACAAAATTACGACAAAATAAAATTAATTTATTCTTTAATAATTTCCCATTTGTAGCTGAAAAACCACCGTTGCTGGGGGTTTTATTGTTCTAAAATGTAGGTACTACCTTACCCAGTATGGTTCCAATTCGATATTAAAAAGGCCGACGTAAATTTTTCTGCAAAATTACGACAAAATAAAATTAAATTAAGCTTTAATAATTTCCAATTTGTAGCTGAAAAATCACCGTTGCTGGGGGTTTTATTGTTCTAAAATGTAGGTACTACCTTACCAAGTATGGTTCCAAGTCGATATTGAAAAGGCCGGCGTAAATTTTTCTGCAAAATTACGACAAAGTTGAAAAATCATAACAAAACAATAAGTTTAAGACAAGAATATGTTTTTTAGAGAAAAAGCGATCTGCCGAAGACCTCCCAGTGGTCACAATCGAAGAAAAGTTATGGTACAATCTAGTTTTGCTTGTATAAGCGATAAGCCGAAGGAAACTATTCCACAAACCAGGACCGAACTTTTAAAACATAAAACAACTAATTTAATCTTTATTAATATCCCATTTGCCGCTGAAAAACCACCGTTGCTGGGGGTTTTATGGTTCTTAAATGTGGGTACTACCTTAAAAAGTATGGTTCCAATTCGATATTAAAAAGGCCGACGTAAATTTTTCTGCAAAATTACGACAAAGTAAAATTAAATTAATCCTTATTAATTTCCAATTTGTAGCTGAAAAACCACCGTTGCTGGGGGTTTTATTGTTCTAAAATGTAGGTACTACCTTACCAAGTATGATTCCAATTCGATATTGAAAAGGCCGGCGTAATTTTTTCTGCAAAATTACAACAAAGTTGAAAAATCATAACAAAACAATAAGTTTAAGACAAGAATATGTTTTTTAGCGAAAATGCGATCTGTCGAAGACCTTTCAGTGGTCACAATCGAAAAAAAGTTATGGTACAATGTAGTTTTGCTTGTTTAAGCGATAAGCCGACGGAAACTATTTCACAAACCAGGACCGAACTTTTAAAACATAAAACAACTAATTTAATCTTTATTAATATCCCATTTGCCGCCGAAAACCCACCGTTGCTGGGGGTTTTAATGTTCTAAAATGTGGGTACTACCTTACCAAGTAGGGTTTCAATTCGATATTAAAAAGGCCGGCGTAAATTTTTCTGCAAAATTACGACAAAGTAAAATTGAATTAATATTTAATAATTTCCAATTTGTAGCTGAAAAACCACCGTTGCTGGGGGTTTTATTGTTCTAAAATGTAGGTACTACCTTAAAAAGTATGGTTCCAATTCGATATTAAAAAGGCCGGCGTAAATTTTTCTGCAAAATTACGACAAAGTAAAATTGAATTAATCTTTAATAATTTCGAATTTGTAGCTGAAAAACCACCGTTGCTGGGGGTTTTATTGTTCTAAAATGTGGGTACTACCTTAAAAAGTATGGTTCCAATTCGATATTAAAAAGGCCGACGTAAATTTTTCTGCAAAATTACGACAAAGTAAAATTAAATTAATCTTTAATAATTTCCAATTTGTAGCTGAAAAACCACCGTTGCTGGGGGTTTTATCTAAAATGTAGGTACTACCTTACCAAGTATGATTCCAAATCGATATTGAAAAGGCCGGCGTAATTTTTTTTGCAAAATTACAACAAAGTTGAAAAATCATAACAAAACAATAAGTTTAAGACAAGAATATGTTTTTTAGCGAAAAAGCGATCTGTCGAAGACCTTTCAGTGGTCACAATCGAAAAAAAGTTATGGTACAATGTAGTTTTGCTTGTTTAAGCGATAAGCCGACGGAAACTATTTCACAAACCAGGACCGAACTTTTAAAACATAAAACAACTAATTTAATCTTTATTAATATCCCATTTGCCGCCGAAAACCCACCGTTGCAGGGGGTTTTAATGTTCTAAAATGTGGGTACTACCTTAAAAAGTATGGTTCCAATTCGATATTAAAAAGGCCGGCGTAAATTTTTCTGCAAAATTACGACAAAGTAAAATTAAATTAATCTTTAATAATTTCCAATTTGTGGCTGAAAAATCACCGTTGCTGGGGGTTTTATTGTTCTAAAATGTAGGTACTACCTTACCAAGTATGGTTCCAAGTCGATATTGAAAAGGCCGGCGTAAATTTTTCTGTAAAATTACGACAAAGTTGAAAAATCATAACAAAACAATAAGTTTAAGACCAGAATATGTTTTTTAGCGAAAAAGCGATCTGCCGAAGACCTCTCAGTGGTCACAATCGAAGAAAAGTTATGGTACAATCTAGTTTTGCTTGTATAAGCAATAAGCCAAAGGAAACTATTCCACAAACCAGGACCGAACTTTCAAAACATAAAACAACTAATTTAATCTTTATTAATATCCCATTTGCCGCTGAAAAACCACCGTTGCTGGGGGTTTTATTGTTCTAAAATGTGGGTCTTACCTTACCCAGTATGGTTCCAATTTGATATTAAAAAGGCCGACGTAAATTTTTCTGCAAAATTACGACAAAGTAAAATTAATTTATTCTTTAATAATTTCTCATTTGTAGCTGAAAAACCACCGTTGCTGGGGGTTTTATTGTTCTAAAATGTAGGTACTACCTTACCCAGAATGGTTCCAATTCGATATTAAAAAGGCCGACGTAAATTTTTCTGCAAAATTACGACAAAGTAAAATTAAATTAATCTTTAATAATTTCCAATTTGTAGCTAAAAAATCACCGTTGCTGGGGGTTTTATTGTTCTAAAATGTAGGTACTACCTTACCAAGTGTGGTTCCAATTCGATATTAAAAAGGCCGACGTAAATTTTTTTGCAAAATTACGACAAAGTAAAATTAAATTATTCTTTAATAATTTCCCATTTGTAGCTGAAAAACCACCGTTGCTGGGGGTTTTATTGTTCTAAAATGTGGGTACTACCTTACCAAGTAGGGTTCCAATTCGATATTAAAAAGGCCTGCGTAAATATTTCTGCAAAATTACGACAAAGTAAAATTGAATTAATATTTAATAATTTCCAATTTGTAGCTGAAAAACCACCGTTGCTGGGGGTTTTATTGTTCTAAAATGTAGGTACTACCTTACCAAGTATGGTTGCAATTCGATATTAAAAAGGCCGACGTAAATTTTTTTGCAAAATTACGACAAAGTAAAATTAAATTAATCTTTAATAATTTCCAATTTGTAGCTGAAAAACCACCGTTGCTGGGGGTTTTATTGTTCTAAAATGTGGGTACTACCTTAAAAAGTATGGTTCCAATTCGATATTAAAAAGGCCGGCGTAAATTTTTCTGCAAAATTACGACAAAATAAAATTGAATTAATATTTAATAATTTTGAATTTGTAGCTGAAAAACCACCGTTGCTGGGGGTTTTATTGTTCTAAAATGTAGGTACTACCTTACCAAGTATGGTTCCAATTCGATATTAAAAAGGCCGACGTAAATTTTTCTGCAAAATTACGACAAAGTAAAATTAAATTAATCTTTAATAATTTCCAATTTGTAGCTGAAAAACCACCGTTGCTGGGGGTTTTATTGTTCTAAAATGTAGGTACTACCTTACCAAGTATGGTTCCAATTCGATATTGAAAAGGCCGGCGTAATTTTTTCTGCAAAATTACGACAAAGTTGAAAAATCATAAGAAAACAATAAGTTTAAGACAAGAATATGTTTTTTAGCGAAAAAGCGATCTGCCGAAGACCTCTCAGTGGTCACAATTAAAGAAAAGTTATGGTACAATCTAGTTTTGCTTGTATAAGCGATAAGCCGACGAAAACTATTCCACAAACCAGGACCGAACTTTCAAAACATAAAACAACTAATTTAATCTTTATTAATATCCCATTTGCCGCTAAAAAACCACCGTTGCTGGGGGTTTTATTGTTCTTAAATGTAGAAATTACCTTACCAAGTATGGTTTCAATTCGATATTAAAAAGGCCGGTGTAAATTTTTCTGCAAAATTACGACAAAGTAAAATTGAATTAATTTTTAATAATTTCCAATTTGTAGCTGAAAAACCACCGTTGCTGGGGGTTTTATTGTTCTAAAATGTAGGTACTACCTTACCAAGTATGGTTCCAATTCAATATTAAAAAGGCCGGCGTAAATTTTTCTGCAAAATTACGACAAAGTAAAATTAATTTAATCTTTAATAATTTCTTATTTGTAGCTGAAAAACTACCGTTGCTGGGGGTTTTATTGTTCTAAAATGTGGGTACTACCTTACCAAGTATGGTTCCAATTCGATATTAAAAAGGCCGGCGTAAATTTTTCTGCAAAATTACGACAAAGTAAAATTGAATTAATCTTTAATAATTTCTAATTTGTAGCTGAAAAACCACCGTTGCTGGGAGTTTTATTGTTCTAAAATGTAGGTACTACATTACCAAGTATGGTTCCAATTCAATATTAAAAAGGCCGGCGCAAATTTTTTTGCAAATGCACGACAAAGTAAAATTAATTTAATAATTTCCAATTTGTAGCTGAAAAACCACCGTTGCTGGGGGTTTTATTGTTCTAAAATGTGGGTACTACCTTACCAAGTATGGTTCCAATTCAATATTAAAAAGGCCGGCGTAAATTTTTCTGCAAAATTACGACAAAGTAAAATTAATTTAATTTTTAATAATTTCCCATTTGTAGCTGAAAAACCACCGTTGCTGGGGGTTTTATTGTTCTAAAATGTAGGTAATACCTTACCAAGTATGGTTCCAATTCGATATTAAAAAGGCCGGTGTAAATTTTTCTGCAAAATTACGACAAAATAAAATTAAATTAATCTTTAATAATTTCCAATTTGTAGCTAAAAAACCACCGTTGCTGGGGGTTTTATTGTTCTAAAATGTAGGTACTACCTTACCAAGTATGGTTCCAATTCGATATTAAAAAGGCCGGCGTAAATTTTTCTGCAAAATTACGACACAGTAAAATTAATTTAATTTTTAATAATTTCCCGTTTGTAGCTGAAAAACCACCGTTGCTGGGGGTTTTATTGTTTTAAAATGTAGGTACTACCTTACCAAGTATGGTTCCAATTCAATATTAAAAAGGCCGGCGTAAATTTTTCTGCAAAATTACGACAAAGTAAAATTAATTTAATCTTTAATAATTTGTTATTTGTAGCTGAAAAACCACCGTTGCTGGGGGTTTTATTGTTCTAAAATGTAGGTACTACCTTACCAAGTATGGTTCCAATTCGATATTAAAAAGGCCGGCGTAAATTTTTTTGCAAAATCACGACAAAGTAAAATTAAATTAATCTTTAATAATTTCCAATTTGTAGCTAAAAAACCACCGTTGCTGGGGGTTTTATTGTTCTAAAATGTAGGTACTACCTTACCAAGTGTTGTTTCAATTCGATATTAAAAAGGCCGGCGTAAATTTTTCTACAAAATTACGACAAAATAAAATTAATTTATTCTTTAATAATTTCCCATTTGTAGCTGAAAAACCACCGTTGCTGGGGGTTTTATTGTTCTAAAATGTAGGTACTACCTTACCCAGTATGGTTCCAATTCGATATTAAAAAGGCCGACGTAAATTTTTCTGCAAAATTACGACAAAATAAAATTAAATTAAGCTTTAATAATTTCCAATTTGTAGCTGAAAAATCACCGTTGCTGGGGGTTTTATTGTTCTAAAATGTAGGTACTACCTTACCAAGTATGGTTCCAAGTCGATATTGAAAAGGCCGGCGTAAATTTTTTTGCAAAATTACGACAAAGTTGAAAAATCATAACAAAACAATAAGTTTAAGACAAGAATATGTTTTTTAGAGAAAAAGCGATCTGCCGAAGACCTCCCAGTGGTCACAATCGAAGAAAAGTTATGGTACAATCTAGTTTTGCTTGTATAAGCGATAAGCCGAAGGAAACTATTCCACAAACCAGGACCGAACTTTTAAAACATAAAACAACTAATTTAATCTTTATTAATATCCCATTTGCCGCTGAAAAACCACCGTTGCTGGGGGTTTTATTGTTCTAAAATGTGGGTACTACCTTAAAAAGTATGGTTCCAATTCGATATTAAAAAGGCCGACGTAAATTTTTCTGCAAAATTACGACAAAGTAAAATTAAATTAATCCTTAATAATTTCCAATTTGTAGCTGAAAAACCACCGTTGCTGGGGGTTTTATTGTTCTAAAATGTAGGTACTACCTTACCAAGTATGATTCCAATTCGATATTGAAAAGGCCGGCGTAATTTTTTCTGCAAAATTACAACAAAGTTGAAAAATCATAACAAAACAATAAGTTTAAGACAAGAATATGTTTTTTAGCGAAAAAGCGATCTGTCGAAGACCTTTCAGTGGTCACAATCGAAAAAAAGTTATGGTACAATGTAGTTTTGCTTGTTTAAGCGATAAGCCGATGGAAACTATTTCACAAACCAGGACCGAACTTTTAAAACATAAAACAACTAATTTAATCTTTATTAATATCCCATTTGCCGCCGAAAACCCACCGTTGCTGGGGGTTTTATTGTTCTAAAATGTAGGTACTACCTTACCCAGAATGGTTCCAATTCGATATTAAAAAGGCCGACGTAAATTTTTCTGCAAAATTACGACAAAGTAAAATTAAATTAATCTTTAATAATTTCCAATTTGTAGCTAAAAAACCACCGTTGCTGGGGGTTTTATTGTTCTAAAATGTAGGTACTACCTTACCAAGTATGGTTCCAATTCGATATTAAAAAGGCCGACGTAAATTTTTTTGCAAAATTACGACAAAGTAAAATTAAATTAATCTTTAATAATTTCCAATTTGTAGCTGAAAAACCACCGTTGCTGGGGGTTTTATTGTTCTAAAATGTGGGTACTACCTTAAAAAGTATGGTTCCAATTCGATATTAAAAAGGCCGGCGTAAATTTTTCTGCAAAATTACGACAAAATAAAATTGAATTAATCTTTAATAATTTCGAATTTGTAGCTGAAAAACCACCGTTGCTGGGGGTTTTATTGTTCTAAAATGTAGGTACTACCTTACCAAGTATGGTTCCAATTCGATATTAAAAAGGCCGACATAAATTTTTCTGCAAAATTACGACAAAGTAAAATTAAATTAATCTTTAATAATTTCCAATTTGTAGCTGAAAAATCACCGTTGCTGGGGGTTTTATTGTTCTAAAATGTAGGTACTACCTTACCAAGTATGGTTCCAATTCGATATTAAAAAGGCCGGCGTAAATTTTTCTGCAAAATGACGACAAAATAAAATTAACTTAATCTTTAATAATTTCCCATTTGTGGCTGAAAAACCTCCATGGCTGTGGGTTTTATTGTTCTAAAATGTAGTTTTTTTTTACCGCGCCTTTTGTGTTACTGTGTACTTAACAACGACCGATTTTTCATTCGAATACTAATAATTGGCGGTTCATCACTTGAATTATAACTGATTACGCATCCGTTATTGAAAGAGAAACGGTTTTTTTTTAAATTACGGAACTGTCGACCTACCGCCACTCATATTAATATTCGAGTGAAAAAAAAACTGTTTTCATCCGGTTTTTAAAATTACTTGAATGGTAGTCGGTTAATAAAATAAGTGGGTTATTCCCATGATACTACAATTAGTATCATGGGTTATTCCCATCACTAGAGTAGACGCAGTTAGGACTATCGAGCGATAAAATTCACTTATCGAAGGATGAAACAATATGTGCGGATAATCTGGGATTTTAACCAGTAAAGGAGCGTAACAAGTCGTGTAGCGATCCACGCAGTTTTCATCGTCTATTGATAATTCTCGGAGGCAAGTGCACCGATGCGAGGATCGTTCGATACACGTTAGAAGCGCAGGGGATCTCTCTTTTCAACTAAGAAGAGATGGAAGAAGACTGTTAGAAGCCCGCTAAGTGGTTTAAAGCAATAAATCAACATTTACAAAGAAGCCGCGACGTTTTGGAATGTGTCGGGCAGCTTGACGGTGTTTCCAGACAAAGGGAAGCCATGTTTGTTTGGTAAATAATTCTTATTTTTAGTTTTTGGCGCGAAACATGTTGTTTTTCTTAGAAACTGCACGTTAAGACAGGAAAAATATTTGTTTACAATTTACTCCAGGAGAGAATAGGGAGTTTTTGCATGTCCATAATGAAATAGGTGAAGTGTTTAAATTATGTAAATTAAATTTTATTAACCCCGGTTCGGCTCGTTCCCGAACAGTGGTCCAAAAAAACTAGGAAACTCAGTTCTTACTATAAAGCAGCAGCTAGTAAAGAATGTTTAGGAGATAAAAATTTTGATCATTTGAAATCGTTTACAAAATTTAACTTTCTTGGCAATGGATTAATTAGTAACATTAAATAAGTACTATAAAAATTTTCCCCCAGATTTCTCGGTAGCCATTTTTCCGAACAGTAGATTTATGCGTCCAATAAATTGTCTAGCTTCCGGGAGATTCAGGTCGTTAAATGTACCGGCTGCGGTTTCCGGTAAAAATAATTATAATATCTATTGGCTTGATAATTTTGTTATAGATCTAATTCTTGAAAAAATGAAACAAATAAATTTGTCAGATATAACTGTATGGGCATGGGTCGAAGGTACATCGATTTTCCCAACTAAAACGGTCAAAGCTGGTTTTAAAAGTCTCGAGAATGTTAACGAATTTATTATTCCGGTAAATCAAACAGACGATCACTGGACATTGGTTCACGTCAATTTTACTACGTGCCAGTTTCATTACTTAAATTCTGCACAATCGCGTAATAAGCAAACGCGTATTAAACAGATCGACACTAAATGAATAATCTTTGAAAAATTTATTAAAAATTACAATAAAAAATTTTCTCATTCCAAAAAACCCCTAAATTATATATCAGAAGACTTATTCCACGGTAAACGGACTCATTCAACTGCGGAGTTTTTGTTATTTATTATGGATATTGTTTATTGTCCCGAACAAGTTTTAATACCATTGGAATTGGAACCATACTTGGTACGGTAGTACCCACATTTTAGAACAATAAAACCCCCAGCAACGGTGGTTTTTCAGCTACAAATTGGAAATTATTAAAGATTAATTTAATTTTACTTTGTCGTAATTTTGCAAAAAAATTTACGTCGGCCTTTTTAATATCGAATTGGAACCATACTTGGTAAGGTAGTACCTACATTTTAGAACAATAAAACCCCCAGCAACGGTGGTTTTTCAGCTACAAATTGGAAATTATTAAATATTAATTCAATTTTACTTTGTCGTAATTTTGCAGAAATATTTACGCAGGCCTTTTTAATATCGAATTGGAACCCTACTTGGTAAGGTAGTACCCACATTTTAGAACAATAAAACCCCCAGCAACGGTGGTTTTTCAGCTACAAATGGGAAATTATTAAAGAATAATTTAATTTTACTTTGTCGTAATTTTGCAAAAAAATTTACGTCGGCCTTTTTAATATCGAATTGGAACCACACTTGGTAAGGTAGTACCTACATTTTAGAACAATAAAACCCCCAGCAACGGTGATTTTTTAGCTACAAATTGGAAATTATTAAAGATTAATTTAATTTTACTTTGTCGTAATTTTGCAGAAAAATTTACGTCGGCCTTTTTAATATCGAATTGGAACCATTCTGGGTAAGGTAGTACCTACATTTTAGAACAATAAAACCCCCAGCAACGGTGGGTTTTCGGCGGCAAATGGGATATTAATAAAGATTAAATTAGTTGTTTTATGTTTTAAAAGTTCGGTCCTGGTTTGTGAAATAGTTTCCATCGGCTTATCGCTTATACAAGCAAAACTACATTGTACCATAACTTTTTTTCGATTGTGACCACTGAAAGGTCTTCGACAGATCGCTTTTTCGCTAAAAAACATATTCTTGTCTTAAACTTATTGTTTTGTTATGATTTTTCAACTTTGTTGTAATTTTGCAGAAAAAATTACGCCGGCCTTTTCAATATCGAATTGGAATCATACTTGGTAAGGTAGTACCTACATTTTAGAACAATAAAACCCCCAGCAACGGTGGTTTTTCAGCTACAAATTGGAAATTATTAAGGATTAATTTAATTTTACTTTGTCGTAATTTTGCAGAAAAATTTACGTCGGCCTTTTTAATATCGAATTGGAACCATACTTTTTAAGGTAGTACCCACATTTTAGAACAATAAAACCCCCAGCAACGGTGGTTTTTCAGCGGCAAATGGGATATTAATAAAGATTAAATTAGTTGTTTTATGTTTTAAAAGTTCGGTCCTGGTTTGTGGAATAGTTTCCTTCGGCTTATCGCTTATACAAGCAAAACTAGATTGTACCATAACTTTTCTTCGATTGTGACCACTGGGAGGTCTTCGGCAGATCGCTTTTTCTCTAAAAAACATATTCTTGTCTTAAACTTATTGTTTTGTTATGATTTTTCAACTTTGTCGTAATTTTGCAGAAAAAATTACGCCGGCCTTTTCAATATCGACTTGGAACCATACTTGGTAAGGTAGTACCTACATTTTAGAACAATAAAACCCCCAGCAACGGTGATTTTTCAGCTACAAATTGGAAATTATTAAAGCTTAATTTAATTTTATTTTGTCGTAATTTTGCAGAAAAATTTACGTCGGCCTTTTTAATATCGAATTGGAACCATACTGGGTAAGGTAGTACCTACATTTTAGAACAATAAAACCCCCAGCAACGGTGGTTTTTCAGCTACAAATGGGAAATTATTAAAGAATAAATTAATTTTATTTTGTCGTAATTTTGTAGAAAAATTTACGCCGGCCTTTTTAATATCGAATTGAAACAACACTTGGTAAGGTAGTACCTACATTTTAGAACAATAAAACCCCCAGCAACGGTGGTTTTTTAGCTACAAATTGGAAATTATTAAAGATTAATTTAATTTTACTTTGTCGTGATTTTGCAAAAAAATTTACGCCGGCCTTTTTAATATCGAATTGGAACCATACTTGGTAAGGTAGTACCTACATTTTAGAACAATAAAACCCCCAGCAACGGTGGTTTTTCAGCTACAAATAACAAATTATTAAAGATTAAATTAATTTTACTTTGTCGTAATTTTGCAGAAAAATTTACGCCGGCCTTTTTAATATTGAATTGGAACCATACTTGGTAAGGTAGTACCTACATTTTAAAACAATAAAACCCCCAGCAACGGTGGTTTTTCAGCTACAAACGGGAAATTATTAAAAATTAAATTAATTTTACTGTGTCGTAATTTTGCAGAAAAATTTACGCCGGCCTTTTTAATATCGAATTGGAACCATACTTGGTAAGGTATTACCTACATTTTAGAACAATAAAACCCCCAGCAACGGTGGTTTTTCAGCTACAAATGGGAAATTATTAAAAATTAAATTAATTTTACTTTGTCGTAATTTTGCAGAAAAATTTACGCCGGCCTTTTTAATATTGAATTGGAACCATACTTGGTAAGGTAGTACCCACATTTTAGAACAATAAAACCCCCAGCAACGGTGGTTTTTCAGCTACAAATTGGAAATTATTAAATTAATTTTACTTTGTCGTGCATTTGCAAAAAAATTTGCGCCGGCCTTTTTAATATTGAATTGGAACCATACTTGGTAATGTAGTACCTACATTTTAGAACAATAAAACTCCCAGCAACGGTGGTTTTTCAGCTACAAATTGGAAATTATTAAAGATTAATTCAATTTTACTTTGTCGTAATTTTGCAGAAAAATTTACGCCGGCCTTTTTAATATCGAATTGGAACCATACTTGGTAAGGTAGTACCCACATTTTAGAACAATAAAACCCCCAGCAACGGTAGTTTTTCAGCTACAAATAAGAAATTATTAAAGATTAAATTAATTTTACTTTGTCGTAATTTTGCAGAAAAATTTACGCCGGCCTTTTTAATATTGAATTGGAACCATACTTGGTAAGGTAGTACCTACATTTTAGAACAATAAAACCCCCAGCAACGGTGGTTTTTCAGCTACAAATTGGAAATTATTAAAAATTAATTCAATTTTACTTTGTCGTAATTTTGCAGAAAAATTTACACCGGCCTTTTTAATATCGAATTGAAACCATACTTGGTAAGGTAATTTCTACATTTAAGAACAATAAAACCCCCAGCAACGGTGGTTTTTTAGCGGCAAATGGGATATTAATAAAGATTAAATTAGTTGTTTTATGTTTTGAAAGTTCGGTCCTGGTTTGTGGAATAGTTTTCGTCGGCTTATCGCTTATACAAGCAAAACTAGATTGTACCATAACTTTTCTTTAATTGTGACCACTGAGAGGTCTTCGGCAGATCGCTTTTTCGCTAAAAAACATATTCTTGTCTTAAACTTATTGTTTTCTTATGATTTTTCAACTTTGTCGTAATTTTGCAGAAAAAATTACGCCGGCCTTTTCAATATCGAATTGGAACCATACTTGGTAAGGTAGTACCTACATTTTAGAACAATAAAACCCCCAGCAACGGTGGTTTTTCAGCTACAAATTGGAAATTATTAAAGATTAATTTAATTTTACTTTGTCGTAATTTTGCAGAAAAATTTACGTCGGCCTTTTTAATATCGAATTGGAACCATACTTGGTAAGGTAGTACCTACATTTTAGAACAATAAAACCCCTAGCAACGGTGGTTTTTCAGCTACAAATTCAAAATTATTAAATATTAATTCAATTTTATTTTGTCGTAATTTTGCAGAAAAATTTACGCCGGCCTTTTTAATATCGAATTGGAACCATACTTTTTAAGGTAGTACCCACATTTTAGAACAATAAAACCCCCAGCAACGGTGGTTTTTCAGCTACAAATTGGAAATTATTAAAGATTAATTTAATTTTACTTTGTCGTAATTTTGCAAAAAAATTTACGTCGGCCTTTTTAATATCGAATTGCAACCATACTTGGTAAGGTAGTACCTACATTTTAGAACAATAAAACCCCCAGCAACGGTGGTTTTTCAGCTACAAATTGGAAATTATTAAATATTAATTCAATTTTACTTTGTCGTAATTTTGCAGAAATATTTACGCAGGCCTTTTTAATATCGAATTGGAACCCTACTTGGTAAGGTAGTACCCACATTTTAGAACAATAAAACCCCCAGCAACGGTGGTTTTTCAGCTACAAATGGGAAATTATTAAAGAATAATTTAATTTTACTTTGTCGTAATTTTGCAAAAAAATTTACGTCGGCCTTTTTAATATCGAATTGGAACCACACTTGGTAAGGTAGTACCTACATTTTAGAACAATAAAACCCCCAGCAACGGTGATTTTTTAGCTACAAATTGGAAATTATTAAAGATTAATTTAATTTTACTTTGTCGTAATTTTGCAGAAAAATTTACGTCGGCCTTTTTAATATCGAATTGGAACCATTCTGGGTAAGGTAGTACCTACATTTTAGAACAATAAAACCCCCAGCAACGGTGGTTTTTCAGCTACAAATGAGAAATTATTAAAGAATAAATTAATTTTACTTTGTCGTAATTTTGCAGAAAAATTTACGTCGGCCTTTTTAATATCAAATTGGAACCATACTGGGTAAGGTAAGACCCACATTTTAGAACAATAAAACCCCCAGCAACGGTGGTTTTTCAGCGGCAAATGGGATATTAATAAAGATTAAATTAGTTGTTTTATGTTTTGAAAGTTCGGTCCTGGTTTGTGGAATAGTTTCCTTTGGCTTATTGCTTATACAAGCAAAACTAGATTGTACCATAACTTTTCTTCGATTGTGACCACTGAGAGGTCTTCGGCAGATCGCTTTTTCGCTAAAAAACATATTCTGGTCTTAAACTTATTGTTTTGTTATGATTTTTCAACTTTGTCGTAATTTTACAGAAAAATTTACGCCGGCCTTTTCAATATCGAATTGGAACAATACTTGGCAAGGTAGTACCCACATTTTAGAACAATAAAACCCCCAGCAACGGTGGTTTTTCAGCGGCAAATGGGATATTATTAAAGATTAAATTAGTTGTTTTATGTTTTAAAAGTTCGGTCCTGGTTTGTGGAATAGTTTCCGTCGGCTTATCGCTTATACAAGCAAAACTAGATTGTACCATAGCTCTTCTTCGATTGTGACCACTGGGAGGTCTTCGGCAGATCGCTTTTTCGCTAAAAAACATATTCTTGTTTTAAACCTATTGTTTTGTTATAATTTTTCAACTTTGTCGTAATTTTGCAGAAAAATTTACGCCGGCCTTTTCAATATCGAATTGGAACCATACTTGGTAAGGAAGTACCTACATTTTAGAACAATAAAACTCCCAGCAACGTTGGTTTTTCAGCTACAAATGGGAAATTATTAAAGAATAAATATATTTTTTGTGTATTTTTGGGAAAGTTTCCGTCTGCCTTTTTCATATCATATCATATATATATATATATAATAAATATTATGAATATAAGCAAAAATAGATTTATTAATTACTTTTCTTTAGTTATCACTCGTGGGTGATCTTATTCCGACCGCTTTTTAGCTAAAAAAGCTACCAAACCCGAACCCGAATAATTAAGTTTAAATAAACAAATAAATAATTTTCACAATTTTTTCCATTTTTTATAATAAAAATCTTCGTTTTCTTAAGCATATTACTATTAAACATAAGTAGTTTCTAGAACATTATTTTATTCGCGGTGCAGATTGTTTAGGCCATGCAATAGACGCGGTCGGTCCGATCGCCGCTTGGAGTCTGCTTCGATGCGTCGCATTTCCGTTGCCAAAAGCCGTTGCTAACCTGACTGCGGTGGGAAGAATCACATCAATATTAGCAATTGCTCGAATTTTAATATAAATAAGAATTAGAATGTTTCTGTTAGTACCTATCTTCTGTTCGAATTTCAATATTTAATTCAAATAAGAATTAAAATGTTCGAAATTTTGTTCTACAAAGAAATATAATAAAGAAATGTGTCTCAATGATTTGTTATTCTACACGGTTGCCGAAAAAAATAGTGTACGCAACACGTCCGAAAACAGTTTTTTGGACTCGCAGACTTCCAGGACTCGCCTACGGCTCGTCCTAGAATTTTGTCGACTCGTCCAAAAAAACAGTATTTTACGGACTTGTAACGTGAATTAATATTATTTAAATCTTAAAACAGTCGCGTAAAACTGAAGGTAATGGAGTACCCAGTACAGGTTTCTCACCTCGCCGGCTTTCTTCAGCAAACAGGTAGAAAATTCAAAGTACCCCGCCGAAAAAAAAAAACACGAAAAACCACTTGATAGCATGTTTATTGTTCGCAGCACGGGGGCCACTCGTTGAACGCATTCAAAACAAGGCAAGACAAGTGTTGCTGTCTTTCTAGATTTACACCCCGGAGTTCCACGAGACGCAATCAATTTTCCCTGTTCTGGTCAAACAAAGATAAAGCCGCTGCGTTTTTGTTTTAGGGAGATCAGCCTGTTCAATGCGGAGGAGAGTCTGTCGGTGTGATGTATCACGGTTTTTGTCGCGGTGCGTGTTGACAGAGATGGATTTTTAGTTGCTATCTAGAGAGAACATAATGTAAAGTACCTATGTAACGAAAGTTTTCGCACACATCACTAGTAATAGTAATAGTAGAAACGTGTTTTATTCAGCAAAAAGCTACAATTAAATATTGTTTAATACATTTTTGAAGTGAAAACTTCTTTAGGCGCGTTTAGCACTTTTTGTGGGCATTGAATTAAACTGAGCCGTCACGCGTCAGCGTCAGGCGTCAGGTTCGGCTGTGTAACGCTCGAATTCGACTCCTATATTCAATCCGAACTGACCCTGACCTTCCGGTCTGTTTATTCGTAAACGTTGCCGCTGCCGCATCAGTCGACGTGGAAACAGTGTGCGACACTTGTTGCGTCTCAGGTATGTTCTGGCATTTTTTAAATTATATATTTACGTAGGGTGAAGTAAGGTAGGTAATTAGTTTTACCGTAATTGCTTATTCCATGGACCTAATTTATTATGATTTCTGACTTCTGTTGAAGATGTAAAAATTCAAGGGTTGTTCAATTTTAGGAAATATCTTTTTTCGTATGCAGTAAAATTATCCCGTATTCCAAGTTTATGTTATTTTTGAAGTGAAAACTTCTTTAGGCGCGTTTAGCACTTTTTTGTGGGCACTGAATTAACCTTGTTGAAGTTTTCACTTCTGTCGTGCGGTCTTAAGCACACACAATTTTTTTTTAATACATTTTTTTAACACATTATTATAGATTTATTTTTAAATTTAAAACGGAACCTTCTTTAAACAAAAAACAGACAGAAAAGTTAAACATTTTGCAAATTGTATCAAATATTACGTATCATTTTGTTTTTTAAATAAATGTAATTTTAAAGTTTTTTTTAAATAGTTTTAATGATATTTGAGATTTAATAGAATTTTCCAAATTATTATATTCTATCAAACCTTTATGAAAAATATACTTATAAGCTAATGTTTTAGCCACTCTCCACTCTATCCACATAAAAATGTTGATTAGTTCTTGTTTTATAATTATGATGGTCATAATTAAAAGAACAAATATTTTTAAAACAATCAGGCAATAAATTATTTTTAATTTTATGTATAAAGATACATCTTAACATAGTATTAAACAAAGTCGCTGTCGCCCGTCTGTCCCCTTTCATATGTGCTTAAATCTTTAAAACTACGCAACGGATTTTGAAGCTGGTTTTTTAAATAAATAGAGTGATTCAAGAGGAAGGTTTTTATGTATAATACATGCATAATATTGTAGAGAAACACTGATAAATTTAGAGGTTTGTTCGGGTTTGTATTTATAAATCTTGACGTGATGGTGAACTCGCCTTATTATCTCAGAGAAAGCGCTGCAACGCAGGCCGGGTACACGCTAGTACTAAATAAAAAATTAAATTTCTGACATTCAACCAACCTTAGTTTTCAACATAATATAAATGTTTGTATATTTGTCACAATTTAAAATAATCCGCATTTCCTTATTTTGTAAAATTTGTAATTTATCAAATATTTCCTCACTAGCACAATATAAAATGGAAGAACATGTGTGGTAATATAAAAGTATTAAATACAGTTTTTTTAGAAAACAAACTTAAATTAGAACTGATTCTTTTAAAATAACCTAGTTTTCGGGCAATCTTCGATATGATACTTTCAAAATAATTTTAATTTTGAATCAATGATTGATTATCTCTAAATATTTAAAACTGTTTACTAATTCCAATTTTTCCCCATCAATTACAACATTTATATTTTGAGAATTAAAATTATTACCCATAACCATACATTTACTTTTTGAAATATTTAAATTTAATTTATTTACTTTTAGCCAATTTAATAATATATTTATCTCAGAATTTAGAGTATTAAGAGTAATTTAGACCATCAAAAATATTTAAAACATTAATGTAAATTAAGGTGTCATCAGCAAACATTTGTAACTTACACATTTTTAAAACTAAAGGCATATCTGAAGAAATAGTCCATGCTTAAAGTGGAGTTGAAAGTATGAAAAGGGAAAGAAAAACACAAAGTCTTCCTCCACTAGTTTAATGGAAAAAAAAATTCCAAATATTAAGGGTCTCTACATGTTTCGAACGTAGAAACGTTCATCTTCAGGAGACAGAAAGTTTTAAATCTATGCTGATGGTGTTAGCAAAAGAGAAACTGAAATTTAGAACTTTAATGGAGCTTTATGGATTTAAACAGAAGTGTAGAAGAAACATGGGTAAAATATTTTATTTTATAACAATTTTTTTATAACAACTTTATACTACAACAGAAGGTGTACACCTTCATAATGTCTACAATAATTTTTAGTTCCTTGAACAACAAATTTTAAAAAAAAATTTAAAAATTTTTTAAATAAGCCTCGACACCTAGACAGGTTTTCTTCTTCCCCACTTTTTGGTTGTTTCACAACTCTTCATTATGTTCTAATCGCTCTGTGGTTTCGCCACTATCAAATATTTTACCCATGTTTCTTCTACACTTCTGTTTAAATCCATAAAGCTCCATTAAAGTTCTAAATTTCAGTTTCTCTTTTGCTAACACCATCAGCATAGATTTAAAACTTTCTGTCTCCTGAAGATGAACGTTTCTACGTTCGAAACATGTAGAGACCCTTAATATTTGGAATTTTTTTTCCATTAAACTAGTGGAGGAAGACTTTGTGTTTTTCTTTCCCTTTTCATAAAGGCATATCGTTGACAGTGGCGCACCCAGGGAGGGCCAAGGGGGCCTTGCCCCCCCCCCCAAAACCCCCAATGAAATTGACTTCAACTATATCCACTAACCCACTAAAAAAAAAACTTTAATTTCCAATTATTTTGCTATTTAACTGTTTATTGCCCCGTCCCAATAAACAAGTAGAAAATTGGCAAAGCTTTCTCAGCCTTCATTCTTTTATGAAAATTATTCATTTTTTGAAAATTTTTATAATGAAAGCATTCTAATATGCGAATTTAAATTATGGAACGACAAGTTTACAGATAGCAAAAAAATACCCTCCGATAAGTTTAAGCATATATTCAATGTCATGGTATATTTCCCAATATAAAAAAACTTTTGCAAATTTTTGTTACCCTTCCCGTCACCACAAGTACCTCTAAAATGTAATTTTTCACATTAAAGTACCTAAAATCGTACTTAAGAAATTCCACCGGGCAAGTAAGACTTAATGGTTTGGCAAATTTATTTATTCACAAGAATGTTCCTGTTTCTTGTGAAGAAATTTTAAATAAACTTTCTAAGGGTCGAAGAAAATTAGATTTACATATTTAACAAATGCAAAGGTGTTATGAAAAAGTTTTAGTTTCTATTATTTATAAAATATTGTCTATTGTTGTGCTTTGTACTAATTTATGTCTTTAAATAAATATATTTGTGTTATGGATATGTCGTCATTACATACTATTACCTATATTTTATTTGGTAAAAAGAGTGGTATGTTTTGTCCGGAATAATTATTAAAGTGGATAATTTAAAAATTCGATTTTTTTAGATATTTACCTCGATTGAACTAGGCTATTGCGATCTTCCAAGAGTACTTGTTAAAAAAGCTCCAAAATTCTAGAAAAATGCGTAACTTAAAAGTTTATTAAAAAATTTGCTTCCGGCACTGGTTGGCGGGCCCCCCCCTAACATAAAATCCTGAGTGCGCCGCTGATCGTTGATGTATAAAATAAATAATATTGGGCCTAGTATACTTCGTTGAGGAACTCCTATATTACTTATTTTTTTATTTGAATATGTTTTTGAAATTTTTGTTTTCTGTGACCTGTTACTTAAATAATTTTTAAACCATTTATAAACGTTTCCGCGAATACCATACTTGAACGTATTTTTTGTTTGTTTGCGAAAACGCGAAGATTTCTGTTTGCTATAACTTATATAAATACCCATGTAGAGTAAATTACTATTATTATCATAACAACACTTAAAATCGGGACAAAGAGTTTCCGGTTTTTTACATAAACTCTAAGGGAGTATGAAATTTCTTTTTCAAATAAAAAATACCCCAATTCCAGTACTGACAATGCCTCGAGTCACTGTGCTCAGTATTTAACCCAGCGTGGGCTGGATTGATATTTAGATTTCTTTGTTTGGAATTGTATTATAGAGACACACTATAGAGTCGATCACGTGTTTTTGAGACTTTGTTCTGCAGTGTGACCAGTAAAGTCCGCATCATATGGGATATTTTTTTATTAATAACTTTATTCGAAAACTGACTTTAGCATCACGTTCTGCGTCGATCGAGATAAAAATTAAGCAAAAACATGGTATTCACGTGATTCGCATTATCTGTCAAATTTTAATTTTTTCCAAGAAATAATTCAAAAGTGGGGAAAATATCGAAAAAAGTTTTTTTAAATGCAGTTTCTAGTTCAAATGAAAAATTTCATCTGCATAAGATAATTTTGATATTTTACCCATATTTTGTCGTTGTAAACGTGTTTTTGGTGCATCATTGTAATTATTTTTTTTGGAAACTGCACTTAAATAATAAAACACTATTTTTAATTTTTTTATGACATAGCTTAATAGCAAATTTTAATAAAGGGGATTTAAATTAAATCGTTGAAAATAGATAAACTTTACGTGAAGTTAAACTAAAATTTATTTTCCACTTAATGAACACTTTACTGATGACCCTGTGTTCTCGTTTGTCTTAATATTAAGGTGTATTACTTTCAGACACCAACTACGTTTTTAAAAATACTTATTTTATAAAGTTACGTTAATACAACAGGGTCAAAAACAAATAAACTTTGCATCACATGCGACCAAATTTTAATAGCCCAATTTTGATTTTGTAGAAAAACACACATTTAATATGGCTCTACTTTAAAGAAAATGTATCTGAAATAAAGCATTGTTAAAACTAAGAAGTTTTATGTAGGTTGCGTTGAGTCTTATTTTCCAAAAGTGGTGCAATTTACAAAATATGGGTAAAAATCAAAATTGTCTTATGCAGCTGAAATTTCGCATGTGGGTTAGAAACTGCATTAAAAAAAACTTTTTCTTATAACCATTTTCGATATTTTCAAAAATAACCCCACTATTGAATTATTTTTTGGAAAAAATTTTAATTTGACAGATAATGCGAATCACGTGACTACTATTTTCTTGCGTAATTTTCATCTCGATCGAAGCAGAACTTGATGTCAAAGTCAAATTTCGAATAAAGCTATTAACAAAAAAAAGATCCCATATGATGCCGACTTTACTGATCACACTGTATATAAGGGAAACCTCGGTTTAAAACAACCCGAACATTTTCACAGCCCTTAACACTTTGGGCAGCATTCGCAAATACTAAAACGCTTGTTTTCAAGTAAAATATAATTATTTTGCTTAGTTTTCAACCGAAATGCATACAAACTAACGGTAATCCAACAATAAACATACAAGTGGAAGTCCCAAAGCCGCTCTCAAATATACAAAAAGACACAGGTGTTTCACCGAAATGAAACATATTCAGGCGGGAGCAGGGTTGCCTAGTATTTAAAGTTGCCCTAGATTTAGGAAAATTTGGAATAGGATTTTTTTGGAAAATAGCAGGAGAATATTTTTTGTTAGTTCTGTCGAAGTTAAGGTATGGCAAATGCAAATCTACGTCTCATTACAGTTTTTTGGTCGTTATTATTTACATAAAAGGTCTCCGTTTTCCATAATAGGTCCTCAGGTAAATACCTTTAAAAGTTAAGGGCTGCGGTGGAAGTTGTATAGGTATAGGTAAAAAAATAATTAAATAATTTTTTCAAACAATATATTTTACGAATTAAAACAGGTAATTTGGCAACGTTGGACGGAAAAGCTATGTGGATTCGAAAATGAAAATGCTTTGGTATAATCCAGTTTACATCCAGTAATTTATAAGTGTCCAGGAGTAGAGCTAATAATTTCACTTATGCATGAAATACCGCCGGTCTCAGGTGTACCGTGCCGCTAGAAGCGGTTCTAGTTAGACTGGAGTTTAGAGTACATAATCCGCAAAACACAGGACCGGACCGAAATTCACTCGGATATAAAATAGAAATATTATGTTAAAACAAAATGGGATGATACGAAATAAAGATGTTATATAATATAAATTATTATCCATGCATTATTGACTAAAGATATTTTCGCGCCACCCTGTATCTTGTATACAATGAAAAGTTATCTATTGTTCATAAATTATATACAAAGTCAGCGCTAGATCATAAATTGCAAACGGTTCGTAATCGCATTAAATTTAAAAGTGCTACGTTCCAAACTCCCAAAGCAATAAGGGATAGGTACCGTGAGAGCAAAACTTATTTGCATCAAAGAGGGCCTTGCATTTAAGGACGCAATGCTTAGCCGTAGAGCTTAATACGTTGGGTGTCAGTAACTACCTGAATTAACAATCAATCAGTTATTCCGTCATATTTGACAGTCGTTACAGGTAATTTGATTCATCGCTAATTTTTCCAATTTCTTGAACAATTCACACAATGGGCTTTACGGAACGGCAGAAGCGTATTTTCGAAACGGGGTTAGAGTAAATGGTATATTTTATTTGAAACTATTGTGTACCATTGAATATGACAATTAAAGGTACTTACCTTTCTCTTCCAAACAAGCTTAAATTGAGTGAAATCGGATAAGTCGTTTAGAAGTTACTGCGATTTTAATGTTTACACTTTCAATAGCTTCTCCCACTCTTATCAAGTGAAAGTGAAAACATTAAAATCGCTGTAACTTCTAAACGACTTATCCGATTTCACTCAATTTAAGCTTGTTTGGAAGAGAAAGGTAAGTACCTTTAATTGTCATGGTACACAATAGTTTCAAATAAAATTGCTAGAGGGCGCAATTTGTATTAAAAATTAATGTTTTGGCAATAACTCTGAAACGAACAAAGATATTAAGCTGCGGTTTTTATATTTCTTCTAGCAAATTTCATCTACTTTTCGATTATGGTATCATAATTATACCGTATGATTTGAATTTTCGGGATAAAATCAAAAATACTATTATTATTACAAATTGCGCCCTCTAGCAATTTTATTGAGAACTATTATGAACAACTAAATACGATTGGTGAAAGTGCATACATTTCTCTTCCAAACAGTCTTTAGTTTGCTAAAATCGGATAAGTCGTTTAGAAGTTACAGCGATTTAAATGTTTACACTTTCAACAGCTTCCTCCACTCTTATTAAAATCGGTACGCCAACGAGCATAAGACCAAAATGATGCATAATTGTCCAAGCTTTAAAATGGTGTTATCAAACATATACCTTAATGTGGAATTTTCGGAGTTATGTAAAATTATAAAATTTACTTTTCAATTACGCCCTCTTGCGGCAAAATGCGGAACTTAAAAATTATTTCCAGAATTTTCTCGTAACTGCTTTATTCATAATTTTTTTTATCCCAAGTTTCTACGTTTAGTAGTTTCCGAGATATAGCCGGCTGCCTTTCTTATTGAATCACCCGGTACGACAAGACTGACTAAAAGGCCGCTTTTATGGCTATTTCTAAAAAAAATATTTAATTTACTTTCAATACTGAAATTTTCGAACACAGTCATGTGGGAACAGTAGTGCTAGTGACAAGAGGCCCCTCAATGGGCCCATGCCGTCTCGCCACGAGTGCGCTATTAGATACACTGTGCCATTAACATATGTGACCGGGTGCGCTCCGAACTGACATGACATGCCTTTTTAATTAATTGGCTTCAGTAATTTGTTACAGGATTAAATACTCAAATTAATATTTCTACGAGAGGTTCGACGGTGCATTGATTGTCGCTAATTCCGTAATGTCTGTCTGTTCGTTAGAAATTTTTAAAACTACTTGACGAGCCACGACGAAATTTTGTATGTGGACTAACTGGCATTAACTCTGCTGGCCAATAATGAGGCAGACACATGCATCGCCGAAAAATTGAAATTAGTAAACAGTTTTAAATATTTAGGGATAATCATTGGTTCAAAATTAAAATTTTTTAATTATTTTGAAAGTATTATATCGAAGATTGCCGGAAAAGTAGATTATTTTAAATTGTGGCAAATATACAAAATTTTATTTTATGTTGAAAAATTTAGATTGGTTGAATGTCAGAAATTTAATTTTTTATTTAGTATGTATCTTTATACATAAAATTAAAAATAATTTATTGCCTGATTGTTTAAAACATTTTTGTTCTTTTAATTATGACCATCATAATTATTATAAAACAAGAACTAATCAAAATTTTTATGTGGATAGTGTCTAAAACATTAGCTTATAAATCTATTTTTTATAAAGGTTTAATAGAATATAATAATTTGGAAAATGGGCCTTTCCACTATTCTTAAATTTGATACATTTGGCATTTGAATTGTTTAGTCGGTGCTATAATAAGTGTTTTTCATCAATAAAACTATTGCTAGGTCATAACATTAATTTATTTCAGCACAGTAAAAACCGGGTAAAATTCAACCAATTTGAAAATCTCAAAACAGGCGCGACTCATGACGTAGATATGTTTAAAGCTTGCTAGAGCGCATGAGTTTAACCTCGCACACGCGTAAATGCTGATCTGTCGAACTGCGATCGGCAAATTAAGCCGCTGTTGCCATATGTAGAAAGTTTTATAATCTTAATAATATACTTTCTTCTTAGAACTTTATTTGGATACTTTAAATAAATATAAACATAATACTGGTAAAATAATTCATTCCGCAGCTATTGAATGGAAAACTGGTATATTATAATTACTAATAATTGCTAGTCAATTACCATTACACTGGTACTATAAACTATAATAAATGATTTTTGAGAGTATCGGCAACACTGTCAAGCTGCTGATTCTGTGAATTCTTGATATTTTAAGCCAGCGACTCGGCTATTCCTATCATTCCTCTGTGCATCAATCTTCCGGCGCGATGACGTAGGTATGTTTAAGTCCGTGTTTTTATTCAAGGAGTTTTTTTATTTATTTATTTTCTCAGTTATGGCTTAAAAGTATAGAAAAGTAAAAACACAGAACATTTTATTTTTTGTTCCTTTATACACTACTACCAAAATCAAAATTTAGTGAAAAGGCCCATTCTATTAAATCTCAAAAATCATTAAAATTGTTTAAAAAAACTTAAAAATTACATTTAATTAAAAAATAAAATGATACGTAATATTTGATACAATTTACAAAATGTTTAACTTTTCCGTCTGTTTTTGTTAAAAGAAGGTTGCGTTTTAAAATTTAAAAATAAATGTATAAAAATGTGTTAAAAAAATGTATTAAAAAATATTTAATTGTAGCTTTTTGCTAAATAAAACATGTTACTACTACTAGGTACTACCGGTGTTTGTGGTTTTTTGGTTCTGCGTTTTTAATAAAGAAGTAATTTTAGTCCTATTTTACTTTCTCCATTAATTTCTGATAGTCTCGAGAGGCGTTGCTTAACCCAAACGCGTCCATTTTTACATGACGAGTTGGTAGGACAACCTGTATGCACAGCTTATCTCCTTTAATCATATTCCTGTAGATAACAATTTTTGTTCAAGAAAAATAACTCTCGACAACACCGTCTATTATAGCGATTTCCATTTTTCTAGAGTCACTCTAATTAAAAACTTTCGAAAATATGAATACACAAGAGCCTGACTGTCGAGTCGACTTCGCAAAGTTAATTAAAAAACTTTTGTATTTATTTATGCGCTTTTGGCAGTCCGTATTTATGTTTTGTATTTTGAGAGGGTCAGAATATAAGTCATGCAGCGGGTTCACGTGGCATTTTTTGGAGAATTAAAGATCTAAGTACTACTTTTCTGCTAAAGTCTGTTTCCTAATGCCTGATAGCTAAGAACCATCATTAAAAATGCAAAACACAAATTTTAGCTTACCGGGTGAACATATTATTTTTCGCCTGAAAGTATATCTTTTTAGTAACAATACAGGTAGTTTAAACACTATATGGATTGGCATACCCCTAACCTTTCACAATAGGGCAATAGTGGCGGTCGTTTAGGTTTCTATTTATCAGTGGCGTATTTAGGGGGGGGGGGGGTCCGAGGGGTCTGGACCCCCCCCCCGTGGGCTCAACATTAAAAAAAAACTCAAAACAGATCAGATGCCTTGTTGCATTTAATGTAGACAGGGTGAACTGAACCTCGCCCGATAACAAAATGTAATAATTTTCTATTTTACAATTTTTGAATAAAGACCTTTATTATTATTATTATTATTATTAAATAAAATTATTAAAAAATTGAAATGATGTTCACTTGCTTGCTTTTTTCCAATTTTTTCCTCTTCGTTCGCTGCCAGGGCCATTCCCGAGGGGACCTACGGTTTAACGTGGGCTCCGAACCACGATCCTCAGTCATTAGAAGCACCCCCCAAGGGCTATCAACCCTTGGTTTCGTGCTTTCTATGACCTACCGATTGGGGAGTGTGTTCCTTCCCCCTCCACCCCACGAGATATCCGATCTCATCCGGCCTGGTTACCGGCGTGAATGGGGTGGTTTTGGGGGATGATACATTTTTCACTCTTCCCTAATTTTTGCTCGACGCTGGACCCACGTCAAGACTTATACCACTAAAATCCACTGGGCTCGAACCAGTTTGCCGGCAGTGGGATACGAACCCACAAACTCTCGTCCTAGAGTTCTCAGCGACTACCGCGTTAACCACGGAGCCACCGATGCCGGTGATGTTCACTTAGTTTTGTAATTTTTTTGCAAACTGGAACTATTAGCAATACTTTGTTTTTACAAATAATTAAGTAACTGTGTCACAGATAACAAAACAACATGGCCAAACTTGGCAAAAAAAAATGGCAAAAATAACTTGAAAACCAATCATTTTCGGAATCGGTTATATTATGTAGAAATATATATTTTTAAACATAAATATTTAAAAAAATATATATTCCCATTATTGCGTTTATATTTAAAAATTTCTTAATTTCTTCCTTTTTCGGGTTCAGCTATCAAAACATAGAAATTATAAATTTTGATAGTTCAAAATAGGGCGTGGCACCGAAAAATTTTTCGCCTGCGGCGCTTTTTTAAAGAAAGAAAGAGAAAAAGAAAGAAAAAACGAAAGGTATAGACCTCCCCCCCCGTGGCAATATTCTAAATACGCCACTGCTATTTATGAATTATAAATTTCTTTTGTTTCCTGCCCGTGTTGTACGGTGATGTAAATAAATTCTACATAGTAAAAACTTTATCTGATTTAGTTCTAGCCGATACTATACATTAACAAAACAAGGTGATAGTGAAATAGTGTATCGTTTTAAAGAGAACAGGTCTGCCAAAAAATTCGACCGTTTTAACCCATTTTTTTTAATGGTCAAGTCATGAAAATTTGATACAATTCATAAAGTAGCATTTTCCTCGAAAATTATAAGAGATATGGGAACAATGTATATAACTATTAAGTTGCATACTTACGAGACCTTCACTTTTGCTTCCTAGGATTTTTTTGTAAGTCTTATACTTCTTGAGATATTGGCTGAAAAGTGGTTTATACATTATTGCAAATATCTCGGAACTGATAGAACTTAGAAACAAACTCTTAAAATAAAAAAGATGTCTTACTCTACTGTCCACATAAAAGGTTATATTGACTTTTGTTCTAAAAGCGATAATAAGAGACGTATTGAAGAAAATGTAAAAAATTGCGGAAATTTTTAAAATTTTTGAGATTTTTAAATATAATAATCAAATCCATCTCCAAACGCGTTTCGGCATATCATGTCTCATCAGTAATTCTTAACTGGCTGCCGGTTTGAAGACTCTAAACCACTAAAAGCGCGAGAAAATTGTCCGGCAACGAAATAGGCCGATTTTTCCTTCCCCGAATGAAATTAACGACGACCTCATCGAAAATGAGTGTTTGTTAAGCTTTATAGGGGCCGTAATCATAAAAATGTTTACGATTTTAAAACGTGTGGCTGTAAAAGCAACAAATGAGTAAAAATTTGATTTATTTACGCCGCTATAAAATTAATATCGGCTTGCATAGAGAGACGTGTTTCGATTTTTCCAGCACCGCAACCGGTTGGATACATTTTATGCTGCCAGTTTTAGGCGTCCTTTTACACGGTAAAAATGTAGGTTAAGACTCCAGTTCGAGTATTTCGTTACTTCCTCGTCTCAGCATCCAAAAATCGTGCAACTTCGCATTTGTCTGATAAATTATAAATTAGTGATTTTTTATTTTTTCACACGACTGACATAGTAATAAAGGAGGCCGATGCCGACTCACTAGAATGATATACAGGGTGGTCCAACGACAACTTAACACCTCGATTTTCCTGCTTTATAATGAAAATGTGGAAAATCGCTCGGACCCGTCGATTTTTATTTCGAGCGGGACATATTTTGCGTATATTGTCAATCTTGTTACTTCAAGCCCCTAGGAGGGAGGGGGGGTAAGATCTAAATCTTAAATAGATACCCCTATTTTATATAATTTTTTTGGATTCAGCATAAAATTCTGAACATTTTTTAATAAAAGCATTATTAGTCTATACTTAACAGTTTCCGAGATATTGACTCTTGAAAAATTACATTTTTGAACTTTGACAGCGTCTAGCTTTCTATCTGTACGTCTTAGAGCAAAACGGCTTACATGTCCCTATCTTCGATTTTTATTATCTTTCCAATAGTGTCAACTTTCGGTTAAACCGGATGTAAGAAATATAGTACTTCCTGTTTAACCAGAAGTTGACACTATTGGAAAGATAATAAAAATCGAGGATAGGGACATGTAAGCCGTTTTGCTCTAAGACGTACAATTAAAAAGCTAGACGCTGTCAAAGTTCAAAAATGTCATTTTTCAAGAGTCAATATCTCGGAAACTGTTAAGTATAGACTAATAATGCTTTTATTAAAAAATGTTCTGAATTTTATGCAGAATCCAAAAAAATTATATAAAATAGGGGTATCCATTTAAGATTTAGTTCTTACCCCCCTCCCTCCTAGGGGCTTGAAGTAACAAGATTGACAATATACGCAAAAGATGTCCCCCTCGAAATAAAAATCGACGGGTCCGAGCGATTTTCCACATTTTTATTTTAAAGCAGTAAAATCGAGGTGTTAAGTTTTCGTTGGACCACCCTGTACAAAGTATGTCTCCGTAAGTTGGAACCATATGAAAAATTTTTTTATTATTAATTTTACGAAAAAAAGTTTTTCTTAATAAAAAGTTCTGCATGGTCTAAAACCTAAAATGCAACTATCAGATATTAAATTATTTTAGGCGTATACGAGGTTTGTCAAAAAATATGAATTTTGCCCAAGAGCAAAGTACCTTTATTTGTGACAAAAATAGAAAATTGTTTTTAAAAAAAGTTGATCAGAACTAAAAAAAACGTTTAAATATGTAATTTCACCCATTTACGATGAAAAAATTATTTTTTCTTTTTTGAAACGTATGTGTACTACAGTAGTTACATGTGTAATCTAGCAGGGCCGTATCTGAACCAAAATTTTGGGGGGGGTTAGACCAGTGGCAAAAAATACTAGTTATACTTTAAACATACACACAAACAAACATATAAGGATTTTAT
Source organism: Polydrusus pterygomalis (assembly GCA_963969555.1). Taxonomy (NCBI): domain Eukaryota; kingdom Metazoa; phylum Arthropoda; class Insecta; order Coleoptera; family Curculionidae; genus Polydrusus; species Polydrusus pterygomalis. Next base: position 701,161 of record OZ018382.1, on the reverse strand, counting down.
TGTTTTCGGGGGGGGGTTTGAACCCCTAAAACCCCCCCTCAGATACGGCCCTGTAATCTAGGATGTATATTTTCTTATTTGCAATATAAATGCATATGTATTTATTACGGACTTGTTTAAATTGCAACATTGTTGGATAAAATTAAGAAACGAAAAGGTTATCATGTTTTTAATAATTACAAGAGGTAAATGTTCATTCATAATTAATTAATTATGCAGAAAAATTATTAAAAAATAACAAAATCTATTTTTCAATCGTAAATGGATGTAATTACATATTTGAACGTGGTTTTTAGTTCTGATCAACTTTTTTTCATAACAATTTTCGATATTGTCAAAAATAAAGGTACTTTGCTCTTGGGCAAAATTCATATTTTTTGACAAACCCCGTATACGCTTAAAAGAATTTAATATCTGATAGTTGCATTTTAGGTTTTAGACCATGCAGAACTTTTTATTAGGAATATTTTTTTTTCGTAAAATTAATAATAAAAAAGTTTTCCATATGGTTCCAACTTACGGAGACATACTGTATATAGGGTTCCTTAGCCAACTTGCTAGACAGCCGGCGTTGATTTAAAACAAAAAAAATTTGACTCCCAAGGGGTCAGCCAGTATTCAAGGCTGTGATAAATATATCGAATTCGAATTTCGTATACCTAAGTATAGCGGGAATGAGGACAGGCAATGAAATTTTATTTATCCCAACGTTTCGTTTTATAAAAACTTTATCAAGGGTCAATAAAAAGGTCATTAAGCCTGTATATTCATACTGTAGAATATGACAACACATTTTCTCGAAAACACATTGGATACATAATTTATATCTAATATTGAAATATTCGCTCAAAATTTTTTCACATTTTATTGTAACATTCGTGTTTGGCAGAGGGGGGGAACAAACTAAAGGATTTGTCACAGGCACGATGTCGGTGATCGTTTAACACTGAACGTCGATGCCCGGTCACGGCGATGTTTCTTTGGAACACGGACAAATTGCACCACTTGTTGCAAATGGATAAGGAACTTTTACTTTATGTCTTCGAACGTCCTTATATCTCCTTGTTAGTATATCAAATGAGTTCATTGTTTTATTAATACCATCGGTTTTTTCCCACGTCAGATTTGCTGCTCTAAGCCTAATAATTATTATTGTACTCACGCCAAATTAGTTCTACGGTGCAGAAGGTCTTGGCCCAAGGGACATATTATTATATTGAATAAAAAATTCTTGGTCCTAAGCTTGATGGATCGAAGCCATTTATTGTATACCACGTGACCACGAATTACTCTAATTCCACGCGACAAAGGTGCGACATGATTTTTTAGAAAAATGTTCGGCTACTGAAATCTATTTGTCAAATTCAATAATTTTTTTTGTTCTGTTGCGCACTGGACAAAATTGGGATTTTGTTTATTATTTATTTAATAATAATAATAAGTTTATTTAAAATTTAATAATATAATAAATATGTTTAGGCTGTCTTTGATAAACTTATTCTTCAATCGCCTGAAGCTGAGCTTCTTAGGGGCAAATCTTATTTTTTTTTAGAATGTAAAAATCATAAATCATAAATATGCATTAAAAATCAACTTTTAAAGTAAAAATGTTAATTATTTTATAGTATAAACGCAGATTTTTTTGAAGAAATATAATAATATCACCTATAATAAAATTATTAATTTATAATTTTTAAATAAAAAATATTATTTAACTACTTACCTAACAATATTAATTAATTAAAGCATTTCTAAAAATATTTTCGAATTCTCTGTTTTTAATATCCATGTTTATATTTCGACTGAAATTTTTTTGTCCTATGGACTTATTTATTTTAGGTTTTATGGTTATTTCATTTTTATGACGTATATTATGATTATGGTTTTTAAATTGTATAAGGTTTTTATTTTTAAATATATATATATTAAAATGTTATAAACGTAAAGTTGTCTTAATGTTAAATTTTTTTGTTTCTGAATATAATTCTTTTGATGTATAAAGATAATCTTTATTGAATATAATTTTTAGAAACCTTTTTTGTAATATTTCTAATTTTTTAACTAAAGTTCTATTTATTCCTCCCCAACCTAAAATTCCTTAATTTAAATGAGTTTTAACTAACGCGTAATATAATATTTCCATATGTCTTACATTTAAAATTTTTTTAATGTTTTTAAAAATCGGGGTAGTAAACTTCTTAATTTTTTAATTAAGTATTCTATGTGAAAATTCCAATTTAATTTACTGTCAAAAAGAATTCCTAAATATTTTATATTATTAACTTTAAATATTTGAATGTCTTCATTTATTTAAATACTATTAATTTTTTGTGTTTATTAAAATTAATTGTTAACAAATCGTTCTCATACCAATTTTTTATAATTTTAAAATCTTTTTTAATTTTATTATTTAAGTTTTCCCAATTTGTATCGTTATAAAAAATTGTAGTATCATCTGCAAAACTATGAATTTGTCCATCGCAATTTATACGAAATAAGTCGTTAATATAAATATTAAAAAATAATGGGTCTAAAATTGTTTCTTGAGGAACACCATACTTAAATACCTTTGGATAGATATTACATTTAAATAATAATTATTAAGTTTTTGCAATCTGCTTTGAAGTTTGATTCGCCCACTGATTCTCGCTGCTGTACGAACCAAGCTAATGTCAGTTGATTAGAACATGTTAGCGCACAAAAAAAAAGAATCAAGCTATTCGACTGTAGCATGTTGAATTATTAGACAATGATTATTTAAATCTATTCAATGTTATATCGCACGCCCTGTGCCAAAATGATTATTTCATCGCTCTAAAATAATTCTGTTTACATTTTTATGATTTGCCCGCGTTTTGCACATAAAAGAACGCGTGGCAGACGTTGCTTTGTGTCGGTATTGTGTATGGCAGACACTTTGTCATAATTGAGTTGTCATTCGGCGTAAATACGTGACATGGCAATTTGAAATATCATTGTTTAGGTTACAAGACAAGACATAGACATATTAATAAAAGATAGTCGTTTTTTTACCGACCGCTACGTCACAGATAATAGTCGTCAACTGTAGTACCAATAGACAGTTTTCGTTGTCTTTTAAAAGCGATTCCGATAGCCGCTATTTGACATTTTTGACATTTGAGCTGTCATTTATCGTTATCGTTACGGATAAGTGGCGGGAGCTAACGGACGGAAGACAAACCCATAGCGAAAACGGAACGCATGCGTAATGACCATTTTTTTGACAGATGCAATCAACATAACCTATTTTTTGTTGAGGTCTGTTTTTAAAGTCTTCTTAAGCGATTTTTTTCAAATTGGAAATAAAGTTTGCATTCAACTGTGCTCGATACTGAATGTCCTAGCGATCAAGCTCCTCCAAGAGAAGGGCATCATCCAAATCCGAATCACTGGATGAGTCCAATAATAGCAACCTTTCGTTTATCATGATGTTTTAGAATTTTGGGTACTAGGAAATTAAAACCAAGCAAAAAAGATAGCACAAAACGTATATGAAAATATGAACACCAACCGTTAAAGATAGGTTATGTTATATTTGTTATGTTTACTGTCGAATTCGACTTAACGTTAACGTTAAGCGAATTAAACGAAAACTATTTTTACGATCTGTCAAATAGCGGCTTCGTATTCGTATTCGTTATGGTTAACGATTTGAATTTGCCAATACAACGAAAACTCTCTAATGTAAAACGTTAAAAAAAAATAACGAGAAATGGGTACAAGAAAGTTAGATAGTTAGAAGAAGAAGTTATCGAGGTGAAAAAGCCTATTTCGACCATTTTATTTTACAAGTCACAAGGGTAAGAGCGGGGAATGTTATCTCACACTTTTTAAAGCTAAGGATTATAATAGTATGTACTATTATACGTATTATACTCTTTATACCCTGCCGGCAAGCCTGAAGTTACCGGACGCCTTTTAATGTAAAGAAAATAATGTTTCCTATCTTGGCTGAATTTGTCAGGTAAGCGTAGATAAGGTGATTTTATGTAACGCGAAGATTGAGAGTGCAGAGGAAGTAGTTGGGTGTTTTGCATTTTTGTGGAGTTTGCCAGTAGTGTATGCTTATAAGTCAGTCATATTGCTTATGGGAATTCGACCTTATCCAAATTAGGACTTCTCTGTCTTTATACAAAAATGTACGTAAATAAATAACACTACACAGTTTGATGGATGACTACCAACCGTCCACGTCTATATCCACAAAAGGGTTGACGGGCCAATAATAAACATCCCTAGGTATCGGCCATCGGACATGTAGCCACGTTCAAACAGCTACCTGATGACGTACTCCCGGAAATTAAACGGTGACGTTGCCATAATTAAAGGCCAGCCACGGCTGGTCATATCGCTGGGCATAATGAAGCCCTGTGAATGGCCCTAACAGGGGACTTTTGCGGTGTTGCCGTGGGTTGGGGTGGTCGGAAGCCTCATTTCATATACTAGTACCTAATAATTGAGGGAGAAGTCCCCATGTGCCATGTGTTTTTATATGTTTTGTATTGGGTAAGAATAGATTTATGGAAACTTTTATCTTCCTTCGTCCTTCTATAGTAAACGGTACGAATTATCTCGTTTTAAAACAGAGATGAAAATTAAGCAAAAAAATAGTAGTCACGTCATTCGCATTATCTGTCAAATTTTAATTTTTTCCAAAAAATAAATCAAAAGTGGGGTTATTTCTGAAAATATCGAAAAAAGTAATTAGAAAAACTTTTCTTAAATGTAGTTTCTAGCCGACATGCAAAATTTCAGCTGCATAAGATAATTTTGATTTTTTACCTATATTTTGTAAATTGCACCAGTTTTGCAAAATAAGACTCGACGCAACCTACATAAAACTTCTCAGTTTTGACAATGCTTTATTTCAGATACATTTTCTTTAAAGGAGCGCCATATCAAATGTGTGTTTTTCTACAAAATCAAAATTGGGCTATTAAAATTTGGTCGCATGTGATGCAAAGTTTATTTGTTTTTGACCCTGTATAAGGTAACTTCATAAAATAGGTATTTTTGAAAACGTAGTTTGTGTCTAAAAGTAATACACCTTAATATTAAGACCAAAAAGAACACACACAGTGTCATCAGTAAAATGTCAAGTGGAAAATAAATTTTCGTTTAACTTAACGTAAAGTTTATCTATTTTCAACGATTTATTTTAAAACCCCTTTACTTTATTTTTTTACTTTCAGACGCAAACTACGTTTTCAAAAATACTTATTTTATGAAGTTACCTTATACAGGGTCAAAAACAAATAAACTTTGCATCACATGCGACCAAATTTTAATAGCATAATTTTGATTTTGTAGAAAAACACATATTTAATAATAATATGGCCGCTACGTTAAAAATATATCTGAAATACAGCCTTGTCAAAACTGAAAAGTTTTATGTAGCTTGTGTTGAGTCTTATTTTTCAAAAGTGGGGCAATTTACAAAAATATAGGTAAAAAATCAAAAATTATCTTATGCAGCTAAAATTTTGCATGTGGGCTAGAAACTGCATTTAAAAAAACTTTTTCTAATAACTTTTTTCGATATTTTCAGAAATAACTCCACTTTTGAATTAGTTTTTGGAAAAAATTTAAATTTGACAGATAATGCGAATCACGTGACTACTATTTTTTTTGCTTAATTTTCATCTCGATCGAAGCAGAACTTGATGTCAAAGTCAAATTTTGAATAAAGCTATAAATTTAAAAAAATCCCATATGATGCGGACTTTACTGATGGTGACACTGTATAAGAAGCTGCCCAGGTTATTATTACCAATACTTTCTGCATATGTTTTGATTTATTTCCCGGTAGATATTAAGATATTCTATCGGCGCAGTTGCGCTGGCATCCACACATATTATTGTAACTTTGACTTATAAATAGTCGATGTGGCAACGCTGTACCGTACCCCCCAATCCCTCCAGTGATTAATGTTTTGGCGAACATGGTTTACATCGACCTGTCCATATATCATGACCCGGGCGATACACCATTAAACGGCGTTTTCAATTTTGGAGTTTGTAGCCGATAGATATAGATCGCAGTAAAACGGATAGATTGCCGAATGTGCCAGCGTTTTAGGGTAATTATCAAAGTTTTCGGGGTGCCAAATGAAGCGAGGGGAGTTGTTTTGAAATATACGTGAAATAAATTCGTCTGTCATTGATGGAAGTTGTATAAGTATCGTTACTTAAATCAAATTATAGCTATCCAACGTTCAAAGTAAAGTAATTTTTACAAATTTGGTAATTCCCACCAGCGGCGCACCCAGGATTTTATGTTAGGGGGGGCCGCCAAGCAGTGCTGGAAGCAAATTTTTTAATAAACTTTTAAGTTACGCATTTTTCTAGAACTTTGGAGCTTTTTTAACAGGTACTCTTGCAGGGAAGATCGCAATAGCCTAGTAATGGGAGTCGTTAAACGGTTTCTTAGGGGGGGGGGGGGCATTGGCGGCTTGTGACTTGTTAACTTGGGGGTGTACTAAAAGCCTGTTGTAGGCAAAATGCGCCGCAGGCGAAATTTTTTTAAGACCATGCCCAAATTTGGTCAATAATTATTATTATAGTAAATATTTTTAAAATTTATGATTACCTTCTTATTCTATTGAAAATGAAATAAGATAAAAAATAAAAAGGCTAATTTATTTTTCATTAGTGGGGACATTGCTTAAAAGTAAAGTTCATTCATCTGTTTTTATTTGCAGCAAACTTATCAATAACAATAAAGTCCCTAGATTTACACTTTGTGGTATGTATCAAGTTAATTTCGAGAGTTTAGGTCTTCCCTTAATTTTAATTTCAATATTTTGCTCAATACTTAATGAGCTAAAATTGTTTCTCAAACATTCATGGTCGTTTTGGCATTAAAACTGTTTATTTTTATTAAAATAAGTCTTTACTACCCCAAAATAATAACAAAAATATAAAGGAAAACTCGAAATAATAAATTCATACATTCAATCAAACCATATTAAACCTCAATAAGTCAACTTTTGTCAATAAGTCAACTTCCAGGGGGGGGGGAGGGGGGGGGGGGAAATGCCCCACCTGGCCCCCTCAAACGAGGCCCGTGAGGTAAGTCTAAGAAAATTTACTTTTTAAAATACTTATCCACTTTCATAATTTTTCATTTCATTGGAGGTTTGGGGGGGGGGGGCAAGGCCCCCTTGGCCCCCCCCCTGGGTGCGCCACTGATTCCCACATTCCACGCTAGCATGAGAGCAAGCTGGGCCTACGTCCAAGAAACCCGGCTTTTGAAATTTAAACTCTGTTTCTTAAAGCCTGACAGCACAGCTGAGGGTTATGAGTCGTATATAGGATTTAAAGGGGATTTCATCACACTTACCATAGTAATGTATATTTTTTTTTACTTCATCAGAAAGTAGAGATTTCAACGAACAAAAAGCCCACCGACTTTTTTAAAAAAGCAGATATTTTGACGTGAGAATTTTCGATTGAAAATTAGGGTGCTTTTTCGATATTAAGTCAAAATAAGGTGAAAAAATAAATATTTTACATCAAAAAAATTACACCGTCTTTGGGACATAAAAAGGTAAGTAAACACTAAATTTCGTGAAAAAAAAAATTTTTTGTAAAAGATAAAAATAAAAAACCAAAAACTTGGTTATTTGAATTTTCACATAAATTTTGAGGTTATGTGAAAAAAGTGTAAATACAAAAGTTGTAGATCTTTTTTATTACCTATAACTTTGTTATTTACCGTTTTTCCATAGGACTTGTAGTTTTGCCGGAAATCGAGATAAATCGTTTTCTACCCTTAAAAACTCACCCCTTTCCACTTCCCGACCTCGGATCGCCCGTAAATTATTTTTCCTTTCAATTTTGTTATATTCTCTTCCTTTTCCAATGGGTTTCATCCTACTATTATTTCTTTTTCACTTTTTACCATTTTTAAAGGCTTCAGCCCTGGTCTATATTACGTTCCCTTCTTCAAAACAATTTCTTGTCCTATAATAATATAATAGGCATAATCTACTATCTTCTATTGGGTATTATGTATATTACTATTACCCGCTGTAATATGACATAAAATACATACTAGGTACCTATATTATAATGTCGTCTTTCAAAATTTTAATAAAGGGTTTTTACTGTACAAATCCTCCCTAAACATTATACGACATATTCCTTGTATTCTGAAAACACCTGTTCCGGTCGACATCAAATGACAAAATCCACATCAAAATGAACCAAAATGCTTTTTGGGGCACATAATTCCATTGTTGCCTTTTCCCTTAAAGTGTTGAGCAGATGAAAGGAAAATTTCCCCCCAAAAACCGCAAGTAATGCTTTGCTAGACTCAATGCGGGGGTGGAAATACCAGCCCTTAGAGATTTGAGATTCGCAGGCGTTCAAAAGAAAAAAGAGGCTGTTTGAAAGGTTTTTCTTTTGAAGGGTTATAATAGGACTGATGTTTTTATCTGTATGAGGTCTGAAATTCATACGCATAAGTATAATATGTATACTACTATCGCAAAAAAGGCTGTTTGGATGAGTAGCTAGGTGTGTATTCGGTCAAAATCGAATCAACAACAACATTAACAGACACAACAGGGATAAAGTTCGTTAAAAAAACACATGGGTCATGCAAAATAACACGCACAAGTGACAGGAGGGTTCAGGCCACTTGACCTGTATAAATATTGTGAAACACATGTTATGGGTGGCACCCTTACCTCGATGTCAACAATTTGGCAGTTTTTATGTGAACGGAAGCATACATTTTATATAGCCGATATTTTATATTATCTGTTTTTTGGGACTCACATAACTTAACTGTATATATTCCGGAGAGGATTGGGAGAGGGGGGATGTGAAGAACTGACGTGACATTGGGCTTAACAATACAAGAACGCTTTTTTAAATTAAAGGAAATTACAATTCCCACCTGTAAATGAATTTAATAATCAAACTAGAAGGATACCTTAACATTGACTTCACTTTACGTACTATGATTAACCGATAAAAAGAAAATTAATACCCTTCAAATGATTAAGATCATTAAAACTCCATCCACAAACCGCGATTTTAAAATTTCACTACGTCACTCCATTTAGCAGGCAAAATATTCTGCTAATTTCCTTTTCATATGTATTTTGTGTCCGTAATGCTTCGCTGCGGGTCCATTATTTTATCAATCCCATAACATACGAGTGTCATAAAAACCTACCCCAGTGTTTGTTGAAACTTTTGAGCATCAGAGTTTGTGGAAAATAGATTTATACGCGTGGGTGTACAACGAAAATTTTCAAAAAATACAAGAATCATATTATAATCTTTTCAACCTTTTTCTTCTGCTCGAAATGACATCCAACATTCATAGGTAAAGTCAAATTAATCCAAGAACTCGTCGCATCACCTGTCGTTAATGGCACCCTGTTGAGGTCTGGTATATTTTACGTTAAGCGGGTGTCTACAGAAACAGGACCTAACTAAGTTCTTCTACCTTCGCCATCTGTTAAATTTTCTAAGGGAGTCCTAATATTTTGTAAAGATATAGCGTACATACTAATTTTATTATTTATAAAATAAAATATTGACAGACCCGTACCTACCAAAATAAGAGTGTGAAAACATTATAAAACTAAAGGAAAAGAAGAAAACAACACATAATTTCATTTCTTATATGGTTAAAGAGATACAGGGTGATCCAAGTAAATATTTACTTTATAAAATTGACGATGAACCCATGATACTATTATGTGATAAACCTATTTGGTCGACTCAATGGTGGAAAGAGATAATGCGTTCGTTGCGTTTCGTTATTATTATTGCGTTAAGGAAAAGAAAATGATTGAACCAAATCCAATAGAAAATGCTTTCCAAACGCTTTCATGGTCCAATATCAAAAATGGTCATTAGCAGATCGAGTGGCGGGATGACACATCTGTCATAAATGGAGACACTATCGGAGAAGTGTTTTATATTCGGTCTGGAAATGGACCCGTATTTGCATAGAAAAAGCTGTTGAATCGTTTGTTTTGTAGATGTTTTTATAGATACCATCAGCGAAATTTAACAAAAATTGTACAATTACGAAAATTATGTGAAAATAAAACAGCTTATTTTCCGGGTACGATTCAATCCCGAATTCTGTTTCTAACTACTCCAACTACAACTTTACAACTCGTTCGAGATAAAACCGAAAACCTTAAAATTGCACTGTTCTCGACATGGAGTAATCGTTGTTAAATGGCGCGGCATTACAGCAATTCCGTCCATTTGACTTAGCAGGAAAACCAGGAAACTTCATATACACAAAACAGAGAATTTGTGGCGGCCGAGAAAAGCAGATTTTCTTTGAGAAATTGTTGGTGGTTTTATACGTTTTAATATTTATTGAACACTGGCGTAACCGTGCGATGGGAGGAAAGCTACCAAGCTGCAACGACCTTATTTCAGCAGGAAATATTGGTAGTAGTAGTAACATGTTTTATTTAGCAAAAAGCTACAATTAAATATTTTTTTCCGTCGACCGTGTATTAACAACCTTAATTAATGTATAAAAAATCATACATTAATGGCCCCTACTAATGCATGATTTTTTTTTATTAATAAACGATTTTAGGCAACCAAACATACTACAAAGCACGCACTGCCGCGTACATAATGGCGTTGCCATAGTTTCTGTCGATGTCAATAAGTTTAAAATTCAAAAATTTGTTATAATATGTAGTTTGGTTCTAAATTAAAAAAATATATAATCTATTAACAAGACAATCGACGGAAAAATATTGTAACTAACACGTATATTAAATAGCGAGGATGTGTTGGTTCCAGTAGAACCTCTCTAGCGGGAACACAAATTTTTTAACCAACTGCCAACTCAGTTATCACATTAACATACCAAATAAATGATATTACTGTTATTAAATTGATTTTTTTATATATTTGGTTACCAACTATCAATATTTTTTAAATGGGGGGGTCCCGACCTTTTAAGCAAATCCAAAAAGGGTCATGACTGAAAAAAGGTTGGGAACCACTGCTCTAGAGTACCCTTTCCGAAAACCAGCTTGAAAGGAAACTAAAATTTTGTTGGCATCAATGAATTCTAATAACTGTTCATATTTCTTCTAATAATTTTTCAACATCCCATAAAACATTTACTGGCCTCATCTCATCCCATTTTTTAGTGTTTTTTACTTTTGGCACTGGTGTAATGTAAGAACACTTTAATTTATCAGGCATATTTCCATATTTTACACAAGAAGTTATACAATTTAATAATGGGTAATATATTTATATTTATAAATTTATATTGGCGTTTACTTCTGAATAATAAGCCCAGTTGCGCTTGTGGTGTCGAGGAAACCTGGTCTGTTATGTTCCCTTTACCCCGTCTGTTCGTTTTACCCAACTTTCCCCAATATATATTCTATGAAAATTATTAAAAAATATTTTGTTGTTAATATGCAAATAGTCTTCACAATGGCAATGCTAAAATCCATTTGTTCCCATCGAAAATAGCAAATTATCGAAAGCAAAATTCTGCGAATAACATGGCGTGCAGATAGTATCGTGAATAAAACGCGAAATCAAAACGCTGCTTAAAATGCAAGCAGGATTCTTGTCTGGATATTATAAAGCGGAAAAATAATTTCCTGCTCCGAAATGTCGAGGGAATATCAAGCAGGATAGATTTAATCCTGGCCGCTAGCTGCAGTACAGTTTTCATGTTGGGTTTATCCGCAGGTTTTTAAAAATATTTTTAGTTATTTCTAATCGGGTTTGTTCGTTTTTTATGATTTAAATCTGATGACATCCAATAATGACAGAAACTGTGGGGGTTTCACCACTGGAGCAGCTAGGATTTTGCCTTTAGAGGCGCACAGTACTTATTACCTATTTTTCTAATAATATTGATGGCTCTTGGGGGGTGGGGGGCAAATGCCCCTTCGCCCTTTATAGCTACGCCGGTGTTTATTTAAATGCTTTATACTTTGAACCGTTGAGGCCTTCACTTGATGGAAATTCATTATAACTCAATGAAAGACAATTTATTTTGTCAAATTTCCACTTTTATTGAAAAACTTTTTCTTTACACGACGCGTTTCGCTACATTGTAGCTCCTTCGGGTGTATGGTGCTAACTAATTTTATTGCAATACAATAACAAAATGGTATAGATAGATACTTAATTACTCAATTCAGGTATACACATTACAAGCTTAATTATTTAATTATGTTCTTAACACTGTTTAGGTTTTGTAAACTTAAATATTATTGTCGGTATAATATATCTTAATCTTATGGGAAATCCAAAGAACCCTATTTAGATTATTGACACAGATTTAGCAAAGGGGAACTATGATTTAAATTCAAATCATCTTTTACAGGAACAACATAATTTTGATAACAAATTTAAAATTTTACATATTGAAAACAAGGGTCAAAAACTTAATCTTTTGGAAAGTTTAGAAATAAATCGATTGAAAAATTCCGGTGCATTATTAAACGACGAATTAGAACTAATTAGTTCCCCTTTGCTAAATCTGTGTCAATAATCTAAATAGGGTTCTTTGGATTTCCCATAAGATTAAGATATATTATACCGACAAGAATATTTAAGTTTACAATACCTAAACAGTTTTAAGAAAATATAATTAAGCTTGTAATATTGTGTATACTTGAATTGAGTAATTAAGTATCTAGAATCATTTGTTCATATCATTCACCATTCTGTTGTTGTACTGAAATAAAATTAGTTAGCACCATACACCCGAAGAAGCTACAATGTAGCGAAACGCGTCGTGTAAAGAAAAAGTTTTTCAATAAAAGTGGAAATTTGACAAAATAAATTGTCTTTCATTAAGTTAAATGCTTTATTTCTATATATTATTCTTTGTTTTCGGTTTTCGTAAACACTTTATATACTGCAAAGACATTTTTTTATTTAACAAATCTTTATTTAGCAAATCTATCCTCTTTTAAATCCCATGAGACGTCCTGCAAGGTTTCAAAGCGAAAGGAATGTCTCCTGAAATATATGTCTAATGTTTTCTTTTACTGCTATATGTATTATATTTGACGTATAATATTGTTGTATCAGGAATGCATTGTTGCATGCCTGTTGTTTGACTTAGACATAAGTTATGGACGAAACAGGATTTTTGTTATTTAATAAAATACTACGTAAACTTATTACTTTGCAGTATTTTATTAAAACCATAAGACTGTGACTCATTAAAAAAGTCTTTATATGGAAGGTTCACTTTCTTTTCGATTTATTATAACGTTCATCCTCCACGTCATATTCCTTTATGTAACAATCGAATTTCAAACGCTTTAGTCGCTAAATTTTTTCATAATGACATAATGTAGTGGAGTTTTTAGTAAGGAGGCAAATGGTCATTGAAATGTTCATTTTCTTCCTCTAAAATTGGTTGGCAGAAGAAAACTGTCTGGACGCTTCTACATGGAGACAATTATAAGTAAAGTGTGTCATGCTTTTTAATTTGTAAAATGTCCTTAAATATAAGGAATACCAATCATTGCCCGATATTATTGAATGACCATGCAGGAACCCATAGAGGGTTCAATTTTATCGTTCCAAAGTTTATAGGTATTTTAGTCACTCCAGTGTGACATTTGATGCGAATCGGTAGAAGTTTAGAGCAGCTTTACTTACAGAATGTGTTATTTTAAATAAATGCTATAATCTTGCATGAACTTCTGATTGATAAAGTATAGCGTAATTTCCCAGGGTTGCCTGCCTATATCCATTCTGGGGTTTTCCCCAATTTATTTAAGTAGCATATTCCTCGGAAAGTATAAGAGATAAGATAACAATGTATATAACTATTAATTAGCATCCTTACAAGATCTTCACTTTTACTGCTTAAAATTTTAAAAAGTTTTATAGTTCTTGAGATATTGGCTGAAAAGTGTTTTGTACATTATTGCAAATATCTCGGAACTTATTTACCTTAGAAACAAACTCTTCAAATAAAAAAGTTGTCTTATTCTACTGTCCATATAAAAGGTTATATTAATTTCTGTTCCAAAAGCCATAATAAGAGACGTATTGACAAAAATGTAAAAAATGACGAAAAATTTTGAAATTTTTGCGTATTTTAAAAAAAATTCATAAAACCGTTATTTTGCATATTTTCTTCTCTATTATTGGGTTTTACGTTATATTTTAAGTATATTTATCGAAAAGCTGTCATATTTTTAAGTTTTAATAGAATTTTAAATTTTGGAACTTTTTCCATGCAGGTCATGAAAATTTGATAAAATTCATAAAGTAGCATTTTACTCGGAAAATATAAGAGATACGGCAACAATGTATATAACTATTAAGTTGCATACTTACGAGATCTTCACTTTTGCTTCGTAGGAATTTTTTGTAAGTCTTATAGTTCTTGAGATATTGGGTAAACAGTGGTTTTATACATTATTGCAAATATCTCGGAACTAATAGAACTTAGAAACACACTCTTCAAATAAAAAAGTTGCCTTATTCTACTATCCACAACGTTATATTGACTTCTGTTCTAAAAGCGATAATAAGAGACGTATTCCATAAATATGCCAGAAAATTAGGTTGGTCCAAAAACTTTTGCGGTTTTTTGCATGCATATTCATAGCGAAACCAACCTCATCAGTGGGTACTACATTTGCTCATATACTACAGAATGTTTTATGCAATTTTAAAAAGCGTCGAATCTTTTCATACGTATTTCGTCCGATAAACCTCGGCAATAAAGGGCTTAGAAGCACGCAATTACGTTTTTAGCGTTCAATGGAAAAATGAAATCCATTTTATGCCCAAGTTATTTGTTTGAATGGAGAAACACACTTTTATCTCTGATGGATCGTTTTTCTGCATTGAATTTGTCCGTAAGTACCCACTAGGCAATATTAAATGAGTTGCAGACGTGTCGTCGCATTTATTTATGTTGAGAGTTATTTTCTTTAATTACACGCTGTAGAAAGCTTGCTAGTACTGTGACCGTTGACTGTTGTTAAGCACAACCGACGATCAGGTAAAGATTCATTCATAAAGTAGGTGCTTTTGCTTCGAGTCGACATCTCACTGCTTGTAGAGGACATTCTATCATATGACATCTAAGAATACTTACTTGTAAAATTTTTAATTTATTTAAGTAGCATTTTTCTCGGAAAGTATGAGATACGACAACAATGTATATAACTATTAAGTTGCATACTTATGAGATCTTTACTTTTGCTTTCTAGGATTTTTTTTGTAAGTCTTATAGTTCTTGAGATATTGGCAGTAAAGTGATTTTTACATTATTGCAAATACCTTGGAACTGATAGAACTTAGAAACAAACTCTTTAAATAAAAAAGTTGTCTTATTCTACTGTTCACATAAAAGGTTATATTGATTTCTGTTCCAAAAGCCATAATAAGAGACGTATTGACGAAAATTTTTTTTTTAAAAATTCATAAAACCGTTATTTCTTCTCTATTATTGGGTTTTACGTTATATTTGACGTATATTTATTGAAAAGCTGTAATTTTCAAGTTTTAACAGAATTTTAAATTTTGACACTTTTTCCATGCACCTGTCCTCTTAAATTGTAATATTATGGTACGTTATTATTTTAATTTTTTTTAGTTTCTATATGTAATTTTTCGTAGGTATGTATAGTTTGTAAGGTGTGCAAAAAGATTTGTATCTATATTTAACTAAATTAATGTGTCTTCACTATCACTAAATTCGAAGGGTTCAATCATCTGTGGAGTCAACTGAAATAATAAGTGGTTCTACCGTTTCTTCCATCAGGTTGTCTAAGTCCCACATCTTTTCCCCCTCTTTTATTACATGTTTTATAGCTTCTTTCCACAGTTTTCTTTCGTTATAATGTTTAATGAATACTTCAATAACTCACGTACATCTTTTATTTTAAATTTAGTATTATTCCTTGCTACAAAGCCTTTCATTTGTGCCCAGAATAACTCAATTGGATTTAATTCACAGCGTAGTAGCATTTACAATTTTATCTAATGTTGGGATATCTCTATAGAATGCACTTTTCTTCTTATGATACTTTTCACATCCTCATCAATTTGTATAGGTGTCCTTTCTAGCGACTGTTTAGGAGGAGCTACAGTTCCAGATTTTCTTTCCCTAAGAAGCCCATAGATTGTTGATTCACTAACTCCAGTCATAATAGCCCATGCTGATATTATATAGGTTTCTGACAGTACCTACTAGATAGTGTTGGGTGCACAAGTGCATCGTGTCCATTTAAAACTATTGTCTTTGCTTTTAGGTCAAGCATACCTTTACAAAACACTGGGAAATAATTATTCGTCATTTTTGTATTATTTTCATAATATACACACGAGCTTTCAATAACACGTTAAAAATAAAACTAAACTACCTCACTTGAAGTTGGAAATATTCTATGACATAAGCCACCTACCTGATGTATACCTATGCAATAATAAATAATTTAATTATCTACTTAAGATCAGGTACCTGCTATTTATGGTTTATTGAGGTTTTATAGTAGATTATGTCTATTATATTATTATAGGACAAGAAATAATGCAATCGCGAAAATATAGGTAGTCCTCGAGATCGTGACGTATAATCTAAAAAAAACTGCACTTTTAAAGAAAAAAGTTCACATTCTATGCGTCGCGCGCTAGACAGAAACTTCAAAAGAGCAAACTCAATAATTGCACCGCGCCCGGCCATGCTTTAATTGCCCGAAAAGATACATTTCACAGGAGAAAGGAAGTACAAAACGGATATTATCTTTACCCAAATCGAGTTTTGACAGCCCACGGTGTCAGTGCCGTGTTAGACAGATGTGTCACGTGACGGAATGTTGAAATAACACAGACTATTTTCTCGTGGCGATGTTTTTTTAACGGAGTTACTGCGTTTTAAGTGGTCGAAGAAAGGTTACAAGTAGTTTAGGTTGAACAATGTTTCCGCTAAATAAGCGGTTTCACGAAAGAAAATTGTACAGGGAGGCAATCCTTGCTCGGAAATTTTCATTGATCAAGCCGAGATAGACAAATTATAAACGTATTTTGGCGTCGAACCGCAATCTCACTGATAAAGGACATTCTATCGTATTAAACTTACTTGTAAAAAATCAAAATTATCTTAGGCAGCTGAAATTTTGCATGGGGGCTAGAAACTGCATTTAAAAAAACTTTTTCTAATAACTTTTTCGATATTCTCCGAAATACCTAACCCCCTTTTTAAATTATTTTTTGGAAAAAATTAAAATTTGACGGATAATGTGAATCGCGTGACTACTATTTTTTTGCTTAATTTTCAACTCGATCGAAGCAGAACTTGATGCCAAAGTCAAATTTCGAATAAAGCTATTAATAACAAAAATCCCATATAATGCGGACTTTACTGGTCACACTGTATATATAAATCTGTCTAAATGTTTTTATTTATATATTTTTCGTTATCGGTTGCGTTGAAACCTTACCCAATTTTTAGCAACATAGCTTAAAATTATAGACAGTTTATAGGTTTGGTACCCCCTCCCTGAACATGGGCTTAAGTGAATTTTGAAAAAATAATGAACCACATCTACTCTTATTTCATTAAAGGAACGTATATAGGAATTTTTAGACTTCCACCAGTTTAAGTGTCTGAGATACCTACCGAAATCACTATAAAAATTTCAACCCCTTTAGAGGTTGATTTTCGAAAAATCCCTTCTTAGAGGATGCCTACGTAATAAGAAGACATCCTCAAAATTTCATGGTTCTAGGATTAGGGGTTACAGTTCTTTACAATTTCCATATCTAGTAAAGTTAGTTTGAAGGTGGTAGACAATGAAGTAATATCAAAAAAATTACCTGAAGTATTATCTTATATACCTTGTCGGACTTCCATTGTCTTTATTTTGTTACTTAACACTGTGTTAAGTAACAAAATAAAGACAATGGAAGACCGACAAGGTAATTTTTTTTGATAGTAAAGTTATTTGTGTTATGTGTTTTGATCCCTCTCGTATAAAACAACATGATTAATAGACAAAACGTTCTTTAAGACACGCAAGTTTGCTTCTGACGTAGCTGAATTGCCGTTTACCTTCAATTAATCATTTTCCATAGAGATCGATGATCATTTTCCATAAACCCGAGAAAATTCGCTCAACAATATGTTTTTGCGCGGAGTTTATTCGAGGAATTTTACTCGCCATTAACTGTGATCTTTCATTTTCGAGTTTACTTGCCAAAATAAAACTGACTGGAGTGATTTTAGCAAAAATATGTTAAAAGTTCGGGACAGCGTGCGAAACGAACACGTTTTTGACCTCCACCATCACCTGGTTTCCTCTTTCAAGAAATATTAAACGACAATCAGTGTGTTTTTGGTAATTGTCGTTTTTAAAATATAGATCAATACTAGAATAGGTTAAAAAAAATTAAGTTTTTTGTATAGTGTTGGAATGATCATAATATAAACCACATCTCTGACAAAATTGTACCCATGATGTCAGCTATTTTAAAATGAAGAAATTATTTATCAAAGAAAAGCAAGACAATGGTTTATAATATTTTTTCTCATATAAGATATCTACTGCCGATATGGGGAATGTGTGGTAAAACAAATTTTAATAAAATGCAATCTTTACAAAATAAAATCCTTAAATTACTGTATAACTATGATAGGCTTAGTCATACTGACAGGCTGTATAAAGAATTAAATATTTTTAAATTAGACACACTCTTGGGGATTGAGCAATGCAAGCTTGTCTGCAAAGTACTACATAGGCACCAAAAATCTAACATTAATATCATATTGTCAAATCAAGTTCACAATTATGAAACACGAATTATTAATGATAGTATATCAAATAAATACTAGAACAAATAAATATGGGTCTTTATAATCCCATTGTACATGCCTCTAAGGTTTTTAATCAATTGCCAAATAATTTAGATAGATAGAAAGGTGTGCATTGTTTATAAAAAATGTTAAAAATCACTTTTCCAATGTTCAGAATGGCTAGACAGAGGAAACACTGTTTTCTTTTACTAATAGCTTAGTATTCTCGAAGACAGAGCTCTTAAGCACTGATTGGAGAATGTTGTAAAATTATATATTGTTTGTAATTATTTTGTAATAAACAGTTTTCAAAAAAAATATACATTTTTAGGTAAAAAAATTGTTCTCTAGAAAATCCTCGAAAATAAACTATTTTGTTAAAAAAAAATGCCCGTAAAAATTCATTTCAGCTCAGCAAAGCGACAACCGTGGAAAGTCCGTTTAAAATTGCATATTTTCATCAACTGGCGTACGTCCAAAATTAACGACAAACGGGGTGTAAAAATTTACCGAATTTCCCGAATTTACGCCATTTTAAATGGACTAATGAAAACATAAATTAGGTAAAAAGACATGGAAGTATATTAGTCTGGATAGTTTGCAGAGAAAAGCTGTAAATTAGGAAAATCATGAAATTTTTAATATTTCTTGTGCTAAAAAGAATTTTTTTATTTTAAAATCTTATACTTACTTGCGGAATAGTGGGACATTTTAAACTAAAATGCGTGGGAAAAAACGGCACGCTTGGAGGAAAATGTGTTTATTTACACACACGCATGCGGTAACTATCTTTTCCACCTTTGAGTGCTAGGTATAATATGAACAGTGAACAAAAAAAAAACAGGCGAAAGCATTTTAATGAAATTTCGTGTGTAATTTGGCTATATTTTAAAATTGTTATTATTACTATTAGACTCAGATAAACCGGCAGCAAGATTGATAGATCTGAGTGAACCAAGATGGTAGCAATGCATGAGTTGGTTGAGTTTTGCCGGTATAAATATTTTATTTTGGCCTTTCAGAACCTTTTATAATAAAATATAATTATTTTTCCGCTTATAAGACCTTGTTGGTCGTTTTTCTGACAGTTTATTATGCAAAATATATATATATATAGAAAATAAAATGCGTTATAATAGACCCATATTTATGTCACACGAATGAAAAATATTTGTTCACGCAACCCCAAATATGGAAACTTTTCCACTATATCAACTTTTTTTTCCATTTTTCCTTTTTATCAAGTTTTTCGATAAACACGCAATCTACTAGAGCATAAATTGTCGACGGTGGTTTTTAAATCGAGGTTCATTTTAATGTTTTAAATCATTTACGTGACTGTACCAGCGACCACACACACGTTTTTTGCATGTTAGTTTTAGTCCGGGAAAATATTTAGTAACGAGAAAAAAAAAATATTTTTTTCACAAGCATGAAGGTAATTTTTTTCGCACACATTTTTATTTACCAGTGGCAGATTTATGCCCCACCCCTCCCCCACCCTTCCCGATATGTTTACGATTTAAAAATAATAATACAGTGTCACCAGTAAAGTCCGCATCATATGAGATTTTTTTTTATTAATAGCTTTATTCAAAATTTGACTTTGGCATCAAGTTCTGCTTCGATCGAGATGAAAATTAAGAAAAATAGTAGTCACGTGATTCGCATTATCTGTCAAATTTTAATTTTTTCCAAAAGATAATTCAAAAGCCCCATTTAATATGGCGCTACTTTAAAGAAAATGTATCTGAAATAAAGCATTGTCAAAACTAAGAAGTTTTATGTAGGGTGGCGTTGAGTCTTATTTTGCAAAAGTGGTGCAATTTGCATGTGGGCTAGAAACTGCATTTAAAAAACTTTTTCTAATCACTTTTTTCAGAAGCAACCCATTATTTTTTGGAAAAAATTAAAATTTGACAGATAATGCGAATCACGTGACTACTATTTTTTTGCTTAATTTTCATCTCGATCGACGCAGAACTTGATGCCAAAGTCAAATGTTGAATAAAGATATTAATAAAAAAAAATCCCATATGATGCGGACTTTCCTGGTGAAACTGTATAGGTGAGCCAATGAAAAAGAAACAGGCTACATCTAAAAATATTTGCTATTTTAAAAATAGTATTTTGTACAATTGTTTATGAGGGGGCGAGAAGAGGAGGAGGGGGGAGGGAGGGGCGTGCTTCTATATAATATTTTCCGCAATGTTTACCTATTTACCCATTTTTTTAATTGAAATATCCACGCCCCGATTATTTGAAATTAATATTTCAATATGCAAATATTTCTATGTTTTTCCCCCTTTTATTGGTTTTTAATAAATGCCTTAAAGAGTAAACACCAGTCACGTATTCGCCATTTCATTTCATTAAATTCTTTGTTAATTAATTTAAAGTTTAAAATTAACAAATTTTTAAATGGGCTTTTTTAATTGAATAAAAAATCATTATATGCATGTCTTCTCCGCATTCAATTATCGTCCGGCGTGCGGCTGCGGACGAGTGTGAAAAATATTACTTTCCGCACTCGTTTGTTAAATAATCAATAACACATCTATTTTATATTAATGTACTTTCCCGGGTTGGCGGACGCGACGTTATTTAAAAATTGATACGTCTCTCGGGGGGACAAAGATAAATCATAAGCAGTAAGTAAAGACACGTCACTTTCGGCCAGGATATAAAAAACGATCGGAAAATAAAAACAGGCTCCGTTCGTCCCTCCTCCTGCATCCCCCAATTCCCCAACATATGACATACGGATATGTTGGAGGGATAAAAAATGATCCAACATATATTACTTAAAAAAGTCGTTACGAACAGGTAGAAAAACTTTTATGGTATATCGGAGGCCGAAATGGTGCCCTTTTTCGCGATAAGGTAGCGGAAGGACGCTGGAAAATTGAATTTTTCAGTCCCCCTTTTGGGAGTACATTCGTTCGTGCCTCCGGCAGTTTCGAAAATATGCCGTATTTATTGTTTACTTTTAAAAAATGCAGCAAGATAAACATCTCATTCTCTATATCGTAACAGGCCGACAAGACGTTTAATGCTAAGGTCCTTCAGGTTCCTGGCGAGTTCCACAATGAAACCAGGTGAAAATATGAACCGATTCTATAATAATACGTTGTTGCCGAATACTCCAATCTCTTCTGGGTTTTATTTGAGCTTAAATTGACTCAATTTGTAACAATTGTGAATTTACCAGTGCTATGGCGGCGCACAATGATGGTTTCAAGCAAAGCTATTGGCTGGCAGCCAGTCAAAAATCATTAAAAAAGATAAAAAAATTATATTTGCCTGCAATCTTATATATTAACTTTAAATTTCAATAAATCTTCATTTATGTACATTGACAAACAAATACTAGATATTTAAAGAAAATACAATAGTTTTGACAATGCTTTATTTTAGATACATTTTCTTTAAAGTAGCGCCATATTAAATATGTGTTTTTCTACAAATTCAAAATTTATTAAAATTAATTTTTATATGATTTTTTATTAGAACAATAATTATTGACTCTTTTCATTAAACTATTTTCTTAACGTTAACGTGTAGGCACAAACTACGTATTCAAAAATACTTATTTTATAAAGTTACGTTATACAGGGTCAAAAACAAATAAACTTTGCATCACATGCGACCAAATTTTAATAGCCCAATTTTGATTTTGTAGAAAAACACACATTTAATATGGCGCTACTTTAAAGAAAATTTCACACCCGTCATTCTAAGCCAATCACACACTTTCATTTCGGCAGTTACCAATGACAACCTTCAAATTTTTCGGAAATTTTTCTCCTCCTGCCAAGCTAGGCGAACAAAATTAATAAGTGGAAATTTTTTCTTGACAGCTATTATATGATCCAAAAAACAGTATTCAGGATCAAATTTTGGTATTTAATGTTTTTATTCATTTTATAATACTAAATAAATACAAATATTTATTTACCAAATATTTCTTTCATTAAGGCTAAATATTTTTGGAATTATGGTTCGAACTCTTCTCTTCGTAATGGAGAATAACAAGGATCATGGTTATCTTCCCTTTCCACTTCTATCAGATGTCTATGTTTAATATAATAGATGTAATATTTGGGTGCAATTTTGTTTTGCTGAATTCTGGTTTTTCTTAAAAAGGATGGGATATCTTCCTCCAAAATCTTCTGGATAGCTGAAAAAAGGTTTTCTTGATGGGGATTTAATTCAGTTTTTTCCATTAAACATTGCAAATAATTTAAATTTTTATGAGACATATTAATGTCCCCTATTTCAGAGCAAGATTTACAAACACCGTAGGGCTTAAAATTAGTTTCTTGATTGTTTACTGCCATGATTTAATTATTGTGAACTAAAGAAGCACGTTTAAGAAATAACTGTCGACGTGACGTATAGCAGAGACGATTTTGACATCACAAGCCTAAGCCTACTTGACTGTGGTATCTACTATCTACCTAGATTTTAAAAATTGTTTTATCTGGCATAACTAGCCTAAACTAGACTATACTATGCTTTCCCTTTGTTTAAGTAAATGAAATGTAGTAAAAATAAATAAAAAGGATAATTTTCACTTATATTTTTTGCATTTCGTTTAACTAAACGGTGAGGAAACTTTTTTTTGAAAGTTTAAGTATTCCCATAATTATGGATAATTTCAATAAAATAATTCAAATAAATTTTAGGTGTGAAATGTTCTTACCGAATCCCCCGCGTCCTTGAATTAATATCCGGAAATTCTTCCTCAGTCACGCATTTTTCTAGAAAATTTTCCCGAGTCGCAGACGTTCCTTCGGAAAAATTTCTGGAAATAATTCGAGCACTGGGGAGATTATAAGTGAAAATGTATCTAAAATAAAGCATTGTCAAAACTAAGAAGTTTTATGTAGGTTGCGTTGAGTCTTATTTTGCAAAAGTGGTGCAAATTTACAAAATATGGGTAAAAAATCAAAATTATCTTATGCAGCTGAAATTTTGCATGTGGGCTAGAATTTAAAAAAACTTTTTTTAATAACTTTTTTCGATATTTTTAGAAATAACCCCACTTTTGAATTATTTTTTGAAGAAATTAAAATTTGACAGATAATGCGAATCACGTGACTACTCTTTTTTGCTTAATTTTCTTGATGCTCGAATAAAGCTATTAATAAAGAAAAAATCCCATATGATGCGGACTTTACTGGTGACACTGTATTACCCGCTACTATTTAAATACACAAGCGCAAATTTGATATCGCTGGATAGTTAAAAGTCCACACGTGGTTTATAATTTTTAAAAGATGTATTTAAAACCTATTTTAATTTACCCCCCAAAAAATCAATCTCCAGGTATGGAATTTGTCACTGAAGCTGAAGGTTGACATGTCTTGATGTCTGACGCCTGGACTTTCGACGATTTTATTTTGTGCACCCCCACTAAGAAAAAAATACCTTTAAAAACAGTTAAGTAAATAAATACACAGTGGCGCTGCGCGTGCAGCCAGAATTATTTATAAACGACGTTTTACTTTAAATGAATTGTGCAAATGTAGCTGATTGATAAACAGAGTTTGAGCTAAATGAAAGATCACAGCCCTCAGTACGGAGTTAAAGGCAAGAAAGAAAACCGTTAAGGTCCGGCCACTTGCAACCATCGTCTAATAGTATATTAACGTACACGTTTTATAAAGCATCATTTTATAGCACGCGCCCATGTTAAAAAAACGAGCCGCTTGCGGCGAGTTTTATAACGGGACAAGTGCTTAAAACTGCTTTATATAACACGTACGTTATACTATTTTTTCTAATTTGTAGTTTTTTCAATAAAAAACACATATTTAAAAAGAAAATAATTTCTTCAAATTTTGCAAATTTTTAGGTCTAAATTTTATGTTGGTAATACTATTTTTTATCATAGTAGCCTCTGGACAACAAAAATTATTTTGCGAACTGTCATTTTTTGATTTATTGACCCATTTTCACCACGAGATTCTAAAGTTATTTTAGCGATATGAGATTTGAAATTGGACGGAATACGTTGCGTGATCCTTGTACATTCGGTACATATACAGAGCGTTCGAAAATTCGGGCGATTTTGCTACTTTTTTTCGAATTTCAAAAGACGTGATTTTACGTCACGGCATTGCAATTTAGCATAGGAAAGATGGAAAATTCAAATAAAGTTGAAGTTAAAATCGACATTGGAAGGTTAGTAGATTGAATTTTGGATAGGGTTTGGCAGAAAATGGTAGCTTGAAGCATCTACAAAAAATTGATTTATAGATTTATGCAACCAACATACATGACTGTTATCCACACAGAATAAAAAAGTAGGTTTTCAAGCTATTTTTCCTCTGCGAAAAATGGGTTTTCTCGTAAATCACAAAGGCCGCGCAAGTCAATGAAATAAAACATTTAAATGTTACCAACATCAAATAAAGAAAAAACGCGTATCGAAATAGCTTCATTACGACACGCAAATGCGTATCGTAATAGAGTTGTTACGATACCAAATTAGAAAAAATAAAAAATAAGCTTATTATTTTTCGGTAGCTTGAAAACGGGTCGATGATACGGCACGCCCCTGTCGGGAAGTATCCAAGCTCCAAATACATTAACTTTCGATTTGTATCAACATGCGGTGTTTTTTCGCGGATTCCCTTTCATCTGGAACATGTGTTTCCATCTCGCAACATGTTTCTTTTAGTTGTCAGTCAAAACGGTGAGGAAGTGTTTTAAACGATTTTTTAAAATCTCGGCTGCGGGAAATTTAATATTTCGTAATTACGATTTGAGGCGAGCGCGTTTGCAGGAAACCGGGTTTCATCCGTGAAGTAAATGGTTAAACTATGATTGGGTTACACAAAAATATAAGGTTATTCGTTTAATTCAAACTTGATCTTATCGGATCTAAGCAGTGGCTTAGCGAGGGGGCGGGGGGCGGGCGGAATCCCCCCTCCCTTGCCCTTGCCATGGTACGTTCTTATGTTCATTTTTTTTTGTTTCTATATGTAATTTTTATTTATAATTTATATTTATTCGTATGTAGGTTTTAAGGTGTGCAAAAAAGATTTGTATATTTAACTGAATTAATTTTATTTTCTCAATACAAAAACAGTTCATACTTAAAAGAGTTATCAAATTATAGGTCTAGAAAGGTGTCTTCACTATCACTAAATTCGAAGGATTCATCTGTGGAGTCAACTGAAATAATAAGTGGTTCTACCGTTTCTTCCATCAGGTTGTCTAAGTCCCACATTTACTTTCCTCTTTTATTACATGTTTTATAGCTTCTTTCCAATTTTCTTTCGTTATAATGTTTAATGAATACTTCAATAACTCACGTACATCTTTTATTTTAAATGTAGTGTTATTCCTTGCTACATAGCCTTTCATTTGTGCCCAGAATAACTCAATTGGATTTAATTCACAGTGGTAGTAGCATTTCAAATTCAAAATGTTATCTAATGTTGGGATGTCTCTATTGAAATAGAAATTATGCACTTTTCTTCTTATGATACTTTTCACATCCTCATTAATTTGTATAGGTGTTAGGTGTCCTTCCTGACGTCTGTTAAGGAGGGGCTACTTACTATAGCCTATAAATTGTTGATTCACTAACTCTCGTCATATTAGCACATGCTGATACTAGGTTTCTGACAGTAGTAGATAGTGTTTGGTGCACAAGAGCATCGGGTACCTGTTATTGTTACGCTTATGGTTTATTGAGGTTTTACGACTCATGACCCTCAGCTGTGCTGTCAGGCTTTAAGAAACAGAGCATAATTCGACTCAATTTGGAACTATTGGGAATTTACCAGTGCTATGAGTCCGCAAAACGTGGCAAGGTCTGCCTCATAGCGGCAGCAAGTGAAAATAAAAAAATGAAATACAACAGTTGAATTTTGATTTGGGAATGCTACCTTTCCCCTTCCCCGTAGCTTAATTTTCATGGATCTTGATAGAAACAAATGTTATTCTGTCATATATACATGCTTATTTTTAGTGTGGAAAGTTTGTTAATACTATTTCCATCTAAACAGGTTTGTAGATGAATAGCTTTATTATACAGGGTTTATCTCGGATCCACGCCTATTAATATTTATATATTGACAAGTTGTTAAATACCTATCTGTCGCTAAATATCTATATATGATATTTTATATGATATAGGCAATACGTAGGTATGGATTTATTGCTGCCTTTATAGATTTCCTGCGGGGACTAATCGTATTTACTACTATATTATAGTTGTCTAGAGGCAAAATATATACAAGGCGTGATTTAAAACAGGTCATTATACTTACACTATACGGAAATATTTTAAAAGAATCAAAACGAAGTCTCGAATAGAGAAATTTTCGTTGATCTGGATATCTATAGAAAAATAGGTATAAAGCATATTTTTTCCATTCTCTACAAAATCGTACACTCCTCAATTTTATTGATGGCAAACAAACAACTTTGTAAATATTTTTAGACGTTGTTTGATCGAAAAATATTTTTTATTCTGTTTGAACGTCGACTCAGTCACGCACCGGCGAAAAAACACGAAAAGTATTTTTCCAGGATTTTAAAGGAAAATTATTATTCTGCGAGCGTCCTGTTGGGAGGGCTGTGATTGACTGGCTCTAAATAAACTAGATTTTATACCGAAAATAACGTTCCTAGGGCTATAAAAAATTAGCGACGGTTTTTTATTTCTTTGGAGTTTAGGCAAACCTACAGAAAACACACAAATGGCATTGAGAATGTCTGTATTTTGCTTTAATATATTATGGCCTCATATAAAATAATTTCCCTATAGCAGAACATTTTAATCCGAGCTACAAAAATAAAGAAACTGTCTTCGCCTGTCCGAAAGCGGAAAACTTCTCGCCGAATTTTCCAGGATTTCACGTCTGGAAATCTCCAGAGAAATCTCTGGGCGTATTAGGGGCTTTTCCGAGATAGAAATGTGGCGCCTCTGATGAAGGAAAATCGGAAAATCTCCCTGAAACCATCTGGATTTGTTTTTGCGAGCATCGGCCGGAAAATGTGGTCCAGATGGTCGACGACTGGCCCAGCGATACATTTATTTTTCGGGTCGTAAGTCACCTTGTTGCTCCTTCCATGCGATTAGTATTAAATCTACTTAATTGAATACCAATTTCACTGCTTTTTAACACGCTTTTATTAGCTTCACCTATTAGTTTGTTTGTAACCGAAAAAAAATTCTACCCGTCAAAATAAAATTTTGACAAATTTTCTTTTTAAATTTTGAAAATTTTTGTCGTTTTTTTATTTCTTGCGAATAACTCCGTTATTGTAAGTTTGAGAGAAAAATGTTATATAACTATATTTATGGAACATTCGAAGACGCGTCTTTTTTATTTTAAAAATTCATCTAAGTATTATCAGTTTCGAGATATGAGGCAAAATATAGAAATCATATTTTGGCCGATATCTCGAAAACCGTAAGAGATATGAAAAAACAAGCTGAGATGTAGATTTCTTCGAGATACATTTTAGCTATATAGACTTTTTTCCTAAAGTTTATACTTTCTGAGAAAAATGGCAATTTATGAATATTACGAAATTTTCCTGTAGTATGATGAAAAATGTTGGAAAATTAAAACTTTTAAAAAATTTGCAAATATCGTTCTTTTCTTATAATTCGGCATAGACGATCGGGTTTGTTCTGGTTTGTTCGGGTTTGTATGTATGTTTGTTTGTAACCGACTTTTCTGAACCCGATTTTGACCCACTTTAAATGGTCAGATTTAATTTAAATTTTGTAGACTTATCAAGAACCACAATACAATAATCTACTAATCTAGCTCAATCCACTCAAAACAAAAATTCTTAACAATAACTCAAACTAAAAAATGAAAAGTAAATATAGTTAAAAAAAAACAAAAAAACACGCTTTAATAATTAATCAAACTAAAAGGCGGAAAATAAATATAAGTTAAAATAATTCTTGAAATTCTTAATATAGGCAGAAAATATATTTATATTATAATCTATATTTTTCGTATATCGAGCACCCCACGCTTTTTTCACAATAATACTAATGTTCATCGTTCATTATTATTTTCTGCCTATATTAAGAATTTCAAGAATTATTTTAAACCATATTTATTTTCCGCTTTTTAGTTTGATTAATTATTAAAGCCTGTTTTTTTAAACTATATTCATTTACAAATACTATAGAGCAAAAAATTAACAAATAAAAGTTATCGTTCCTTCTTTACCGTTGGTCCCACTAATGCTATCGACAGAAACTACCTAATATTTGCTTCAAAAAGAACTCTAATGAATTGGAAACTTTAGCGATATTTTAATTCAAACAACTTTCCGCCATTGAGGCCACTAAAAGCGTTTTTATGTTGGGAAATTTTGAGTTATTAATTTTCAGAATACTTGAATGGAAAGTAATCTTCGAAATATTAAAAAAGTTAATGCTGGCTACCGTTTGCTTTAATATTTATTGAGAAAGATCTTTGTACTTTGTTTTGTATACTTATATACTTCGGCATTTCGGGGTGCACAGTAGTTTTTACACAACTAGTTCAAAACACATCTCCAGTTGTATTGATATAATGATATTATAACATAAAGCTTACCATATAGAATGAAGTATTTACTTAGCAAATCGTTACCCGAAGTTATCCCCAGCGGCGAAAATATTCCCCCCAGAAATTTCGACAATAATCCCTTTTTCCTTTAAAGGCTACATCCATATTTCAAAAGATAAAGTGCCCTTAAAGAAAATACGAAAATTCGATATTTTAATACCTTGGAAACCACAATAGGTAATTCGACACCGCCCCTAATGGGGAACACGTCTCTTTACAGCCTTTTACCCCCTCACCCCCCGAGGGTTGATTTTTGCTCAGGGATGTTTTAAGACGTCGAACGTGTTTATAAAATTTCATAGGGCAATATTGTTTCTTGTAGAGGTTTTGTTGTATTAAGAGACAGTAGAGTCGTGAACAAAAAAGGGTATTATTTTTCTCGGTGGTTGAAAAAGGTCAAATTTTAAATATTTATTTTGGAACCAAAAATATCCTTAAGTATGCGGCGTATCCGGCAGTATGCGCCTCCGTAGCACTGATAAATTCCCAATAGCTACAAATAGAGTCAATTTAAACTTAAATAAAACCCAAAAGGGGGTGAGTCTTTGGATTGTCTTTAGCAACAGCGTATTATTCTAGGAATGATGAATTGTTATAATAAAGATATTGTGAGAGCTATCGTCAAATTTTGTCTTATCATGCGGGTCCAAAGGTCAGCGATCAAATGAATCAATTCGAAAATCCCAGAGCTTATCAAAATGTTTTGAAGTTATGTAGTTATCAATATACCCGGAGAAAAGAAACATAGTTTTAATATTTTAACTGTCGTGAAGATAGCCACATATAATATTATTATTTTTGCAAAAATTATGTACATAATAATAGTACAGAAATAAAAAGAAAAAATGGTAATTTGCCAACAGTAGCAAAAGCACTGGTAATCAATTTAACGATTGTACAGAAAATTGTCCATGAAAGAAAGCATAATATAATACCGAAGAATACTAAAAAATGTAAAGAAGAAAATCGTTTATAATTATTATAGACTAAAAACTTTAAAACTGTCATCATCACTTAGAAATTCTGAAAAGTCCTGTCATTCGAGTCGTCCTCGAATGGAGCATTGATCATCGGCGCTACTTCGACATCTAATACCTGTTCTCGATCCCACCAATTCCTTATTGATTTTTCTGTATGTTCCACCGATTTCTTCCAGTACTCCTGCGTAATATGATCCAATGAATCTTGCCAAACTATCTCTACTTGCAAGGATTTAGGATCATCACCTGCATGTTTTTCATAAAAAGATTTTGCCCCAGCCCATATTAATTCTATCGCATTAAACTGGCAATGATATGGCGGCAGTCGTAGAACCTCATGGCCATATTCACGCAATTCAACTACAGCGTATATTTTGGGTGATTTGAGAGACTTTGCCATTGAAAGCTGTTCGGATTTTAACATATTTGGTAAAGGATTTTGGTTGTGTTTTTCAAGCCACTCATAAATATCACTTTTTCGCCAAGATGAACTAGAATGTTTATTTGAAATTCTTGAATGATACGATGCATTATCTAATACAATTAAAGACGGCTCATCTAAATTTGGGATTAATTGAGCTTTTAGCCATTTCGCAATTCATATTGTCATGATAGTCAGAACCTCGAATTTTTAAATATTCCTTTAAAACTGGAAGAGTTACATTGGTTTTTCATTTGTATAAATCATAGATCACGTTCCGAACTCCCATTTTAATATTTTCGCTCAAATCTTCAGTCTTTGGCTTGGCTTTCTTTGTTTACATTTTTTAGTATTCTTCGGTATTATATTATTATATAATTTAAGCATACGGCCTGGCGTAAAAGACAGTGCATCTCTTTCTGGCAGATTGTTTATCGATTGCCACGTCACTATGAAAAGAATGCAGGAGCTGTTGTCACATGTCATTTTGACTCAAACTCGTCGATTGCATCAAGTTAAGTTATAAAATACCCCGAACATTACCTAATTATAAATGTGTTGAAACAAATTGATTCGTCAAACGTGATTATCTCAAACACAGGCGGAGATTTTAACTGGTCAGTGGTTTCTTTGTGCCGCTCTGGCTCAAAGTGGCCGTCAAGGGGCAATAATTTAGTCTAAGGCCTGGTGGGTAGAGGGATATGTTCATTAATTCGCGTTAAATTGAAAATTTTCCTTAATTGTTTGAAATAAAGCCTATTTTTATTAATGTAAATTCTGGATTGACGTATGTAAGAACTATTATTATAGATAAACAATAGGTTGCATTTTGCTGTGCTGCCAACTTAAATTAGTGAATGGCAACCTATAATAAATAGTTTAAAAAAACTAAAAAACACGTTTTAATAATAATTAATCAAACTAAAACGCGGAAAATAAATATAGCTTAAAATAAGTCTTGAAATTCTTAATATAGGCAGAAAATAATAATGAACGATAAACATTAGTATTATAGTGAAAAAAAAGCGTGGGGCGCTCGATATACGAAAAATATAGCACAATGCGGTTACCATGATACGACTAATATGGACACCTGAAAATTTTAAAAATTACGAAAACGTTATCTGATATCAATGAAATTTAGACGAATAAAATGTATTTGCACTGTCGTAGATTAAATTTTGAATGATACACGTTCGATATGAACTTTGTTAATGAAACTTGTGCAATTAAACCACTCGGCTGACGCCTCGTGGTTTAACGTTGCGCACGTTTCATTATAGTGTTCATCGAACTAGTATCACTAATAACTATCTACTAACTGTTCTCTCTCCCGGCCATATTATCTTAATATCAACAAATATAATAATAAATGCCGAATCCCAAAACAAAACAATATTAATACTCAGCAGATGATGTCATCGATCCTGTGCTGCTCGGATGTTTGTTTAGACTTCACCGCTGTGTTATTTATGTGCATGTCGCATGTCGCGTTCATTTTTCATGAAGTAGACCCATATATACGCACCCGGTAGTATTTTCAATACTAAAACCAAAACCCCGTTAGTACAGAGATATTATAGTTCTGTGATCCCGTCCTATTTAACTTAATAACTCGACAAACGAAAAATATTATTTATAAATGTGGAACGTCAACAATTCAACATGCATGTTCAGTTTAGCCGGTGGCACACACACACACACACAGAGTATTAAAGTTGAAGTTGTAGTAAATAGAGTAGAGTAATATTGAAACGACAAGCCTTATTTTGTCAGTTAATTATATCGTTTTAAATTTATAGAGAATGAGGGCTCCTCGTTTGCAACTGACACTGACAGGGTAACAAGTCCATTTCAAATTTAATATCACTCGTTCGTGCATAGAAAGTGCTTGAAAACCGAACAGAAAACACAATTTTAAATGTACACAATATATAATGTGTGCTGGACACGGTTTTTGGAATTGTATTTGCAATTAAAATTGCCAGTTGTTTAAGTGGAATTTTAAAGCCTGCCCTTATAATACGAATAACATTGTTGGGGTCGCTTTTTCTACAGTAAAAAGTCGAAAAGTGTATTCCCCAACAGTGAACATTTTTTATACTATTGTACTACTAAATAAACGGCTGTAGTAGGTAAAGTCAAATTAATATAAAAACTCGCTTCATCACCTGTCATTAATGGCCCCTATTTTACGTTAAGCGGTTGGCTACAGAAACAGAACAGGACTAAGTTCTTTTACCTTCTCCTTCGCCGTCTGTTAAATTTTGTAAGGGAGTTTTAATATTTTTTTACAGATAACAGCGGAGATACTAATTTTATTATTTATAAAATAAAATATTGACAGACCCGTATCTACCAAAATAAGTAGTATATGAAAATATTATAAAACTAAAGGAAACGAAGAAAACATTTATTTCTCTCAGTACCTACTTATTTATTAAAAGCAAAAACAGGTAGGGTAAAGTTGGTAGAGATGCCCCAGTGGTAGAGATGGCCTACCTTTATAACTCGAAAACATTTACATATACGATCGTTTGGTTTGTCCAAACCCAATCAGTTGTTTATGCTAAAGCCTGAAAAGTGGTGTAGCTGCTCACAATTGTCTGGTTTTGACAAAGTTTTGTGATCGTTTTTTTGAGGTAGGTGCAAATTTTTATACATGATTACGCTATAGGTTGTAAAATCATTAATATGCTTTTATTTAATTTGCAATTTGGTCAAACAATTGTGGAATGCATGTGCTACAATATTCTAACCTCAAAACACATGTACCTGTATATTTATACAAAATACATGGTGAGGCATCTTATACCATCTTTTGGTATAGATGCCCTAGTCAAAGTGGGTAGAGATGGCCTGTTAATATTGCGGGATGTGGAGAGAAATATTCCTAAACCACCAGAAAAGATGACTGGGTAAAATGTATACACTGCGAACAATGGTATCACGATGGATGCAGCAAATTTGTTATTTTTTGCTATCCCTGTGGAAGAGTAGCTAGAGTCGATTCACTCAGTAAACCTGCAAGATGGCCGACATGTCATATGACAAAAGTCATATTCCAGCTATATAAAGTGAATTTTTGCATTTTCAATGACTTTTGTCATATGACATGTCGGCCATCTTGCAGGTTTACTGAGCGAATCGACTTTACTAAAAAAGAAGACCTAACTTATTTTGTATCCGCGTACATAGGCCATCACTACCACCCTGCATGGGGCATCTTACCCAACCCCTAAGGGAGAGATGGCCAATTACAAAAATTTTTCTTTATGCATTATTGTGAAATAAAACTTGTTTTTTTGGAATCTTATTATAAATATCGTAACTGAATAAAGTTTCAATTACTGAAAAGCATGCTCATTTTTTTTATTATTTATTTTTATAAAATTTAGGCCAGGTTAAGAAAAAGTGGGGCATCTCTACCAACTTTACCCTATTTCTGTATTTATTATACAAGGAAAAAAGTAATAAATTTTTTGCAAAGTGCTTTGTGGTGCACGTCTAAAACACCAAATTATTGAAAACTCTTTTGGTATTATTGCTTTTGTGGGAATTTTATATATGTATACTAGCAGACCCGGCCACGCGTTGCTGATGTGGCTAAGGTTTTTGTTATATTACATTGTAGTAAACTATTTAAGAGGAACGGTAGGAGAACATCAGTCACGGGGACCACCATGCTTTTTTACATAGATGCCATTTGTAAAAAAATATGGCGACCTCCATGACAGATTTTCTACTACCGTAACCCCTTAGTACAATGAAATTATTATTTACGAACGAAGACGGAAACGTTAAAGCTGGTATAAAAATCCACTGGATTGGGATTTGAAGGGGAAGGACTTTGAACACGATTGATTAAAATTTTCGTACAGTTGATATTAAGCAAAAATCAATACAAAAGAATTAATTTTAAAATTTATTATTATTTTTATTCAATTTTGTAACAAATAAGTATATTACAAAGTTGTTAGTAAATAACATGTGACACTTAAACTTATGAATGAGGTAGGTAGGGCAGATGGTCTTTAATCTTTAACAAGAATATTTATTATTTTGAATTATAAATACTTTTACTTTCAATTTAATTTAGCACTAATCGGTGCACAATATTTTTGGTTAACCTGTCTTTAGCTAACACAAATAGATTCGACGGTTTCCCTACACGTGAACATGCAACATATAGTTGCCCATGAGAAAAACATGAATTTTCCAAATCTAAACCACAATGGACATTGTTTGGCCTTGAGACTTATTTATAGACACGGCAAAAGCTAAACGAATTGGAAACTGTAGCCTTCTGAAGGGTATGGTAGAATCTGACGGTATCATTGGAATACGTGGCAACAGGACCACTGTTCCTTTAAACTTCCCAGTTAAAATGGTTGCTTCAAGAATATTTCCGGTGATCTTTTTGATGACCAAACGCGTACCGTTGCATAATTGAGCTGTATTTCTTGTTGCGATTTGTTCTGCCGACTGATGAGCTCTTTCAACGCGTATGCGTCGTGCCTCTCTGCTCCTCGCGTTGTTGAGGTTAGATTTTTTCTGTGGCATTTGACTGAAAATAATAATTTAAACGTTTAAATATTAGAAAAAAAAACTGAAAACATGCTATTATAGCACATTGAAATGAGAAGTGCAAAATAATTTTTAATAGAGGTTAAATGAAAATATTAAAAAAAAAATATTTGTACAATTATTAAAAAAGTGTGGGGAGTTTTGTACCATTTCTAAGTAACACGTGGCCGGCTATGCTAACACCAAAAATTTAAAAAGTAAAAATAATTGAATTTCACGGTATTTCGTTTACTACAAAATAAATTTAACTTTTTTTATTTTAACGGTTCAAATGAATCAAATACTAGTAACTTTGATAAAGTTTATAATCATTATCAATATCTTTTTTAGTTAAAATTTTAAAATAAGTTAATACTAACATAAAAGATGTGTCAAATTAACTAATTAAGTTGTAATTTTTACTGCACAATAAAATCAGATTAATGTCAAAATAGTAATAACATATTTTATGAGTTATTGATTGACTAAAGCGGTTTTAGTTAAATTGACAAAAAAACGGAAGTGGACTTTCTGGGACATAAAAAAAAGTTAAATTTGATTCTTTTCTTTTAACAGTGCACTTTAGCCTCAACAACATGTGGTGGTTATGCTATTGAATTGTAGCTTATATGACACGTTTGTAGGTTTAACATAGCAGCGCCATCTATTGATTACTTACTCAATCCAGTCAACAGATATCGCCATCTGTTAAAATCGTTTGGAGTTAACAGATAATTGTGCAAATAATTTGCAATAAAATAATATTGCGACTATAATTTAAGATGTAAGCTATCATATCTTTCAAGTTGGATCAAACTGCACACGGTGTGCAAATTTGATTAAAATCGGTTAAGTAGTTTAGGAGTCCATCGCGAACAAACAACGTGACACGTAATTTCTACTGAAAAACATGCTATTATAGCACATTGAAATGAGAAGTGCAAAATAATTTTTAATAGAGGTTAAATAAAAATATTGAAAAAAAAAAAATTTGTACAATTATTGAAAAAGTGTGGGGAGCTTTGTACCATTTTCTCATAGATATATTAATTAACTTTTATAACTATATATGTGATAATACTTACATGTATATATTTTAATTAAAGAGTTTTGAACAATGAAGCACAAATAATTAAAAAGCAGGAATAATCACTGTATTATCTTCACTATAATATGAATTTAATTTACACTTCAGTCTAAGTAACACGTGGCCGGCTATGCTAACACCAAAAATTTAAAAAGTAAAAATAATTGAATTTCACGGTATTTCGTTTACTACAAAATAAATTTAACTTATACTTTAGTCTCAACAACACGTGGTGGTTATGCTATCGAATTGTAGCTTATATGACACGTTTGTAGGTTTAACATAGCAGCGCCATCTATTGATTACTTACTCAATCCAGTCAACAGATATCGCCATCTGTTAAAATCGTTTGGAGTTAACAGATAATTGTGCAAATAATTTGCAATAAAATAATATTGCGACTATAATTTAAGATGTAAGCTATCCTATCTTTCAAGTTGGATCAAACTGCACACGGTGTGCAAATTTGATTAAAATCGGTTAAGTAGTTTAGGAGTCCATCGCGAACAAACAACGTGACACGTAATTTATATACAGGGTGGCCCTTTAGTGTGACAAAGTACAATAGCTCCGTTACTATTTCAAATACATTAAAAATATTAATACAAAAGTTGAAGGGCAGTAAGTGACTTATAACGTAAAATTATTTTTAACTCTATAGAGTGGCTCAAAAAAGCGGAACAATAAAAAATGTACTTTTTTCAAATGGAACACCCTGTATATTTTTTCATTTTTGAATTCCACATAAAATTATAATTATTTTTTATTAAATACATTATTAGTCTGTACTTTATAGTTTCCGAGATATTGACTCTTGAAAAGTGACATTTTTGAACTTTTACAGCTTCTAACTTTCTAACAGTACGTCTTAGAGCAAAACGGCTTACATGTCCCTATCTTCAATTTTTATTATCTTCCCAAAAAAATCAATTTCCAGTTAAACCGGAACAACTATATTTCCTGCTTTCGAGTAACATCCGGTTTAACCGGAAGTTGATTTTTTTGGGAAGATAATAAAAATTGAAGATAGGGACATGTAAGCCGTTTTGCTCTAAGACGTACTGTTAGAAAGTTAGAAGCTGTCAAAGTTCAAAAATGTCACTTTTCAAGAGTCAATATCTCGGAAACTATAAAGTACAGACTAATAATGTATTTAATAAAAAATAATTATAATTTTATGTGGAATTCAAAAATGAAAAAATATACAGGGTGTTCCATTTGAAAAAAGTACATTTTTTATTGTTCCGCTTTTTTGAGACACTCTATAGAGTTAAAAATAATTTTACGTTATAAGTCACTTACTGCCCTTCAACTTTTGTATTAATATTTTTAATGTATTTGAAATAGTAACGGAGCTATTGTACTTTGTCACACTAAAGGGCCACCCTGTATATAGAAGAAAGATAGATAGATAGATAGATATTATAGGGTGTCCCGTAAGTAAGGGGCTATACAGCAACAGGAGATAGTGGACTTGAAAATATGTCATTTAATTTCATTTCTTATACGGTTAAAGAGATACAGGGTGGTCCAAGTAAATATTTACTTTATAAAATTGGCGATGATTTGATGTTAAGCGAATGTGAATCAAATTTGGTGTAGGTATATTTTTTAGGGCAAGAAGGAGGATTCCATGAATTTTAAGATACCTCCTAGAGAGCGCCATCTACACAATATGAGTTTTATAAATTCTCGCATATATTTTTTGTCTCTCACATTTCTGACCGCTTTACGTCAAATTATGGAATAGGGATCTTTTCTACGTAAAAAAGTTGTACTCCATTAATCTCGATATTTCAGTTAGTTTTTGAGATAATTGCGTTTAGATGCTAGATGGAAAGAGACATTTAAATAAACACCTCTCTTAAAGAAACATATTTATTGAAAATTAACCGTGCGTTCCTAAGCATACCTAAACGACGATATATCTTCAAGTTTACTATCTCCTGTTGCTGTATTAGTTATGAGACATCCTATATATAACTATATGTAGGCACTTTATTGATTTGATAATAGATGAGTTGACCCAAATGGTGTTTGTACTCACTATTAAACTTAAATAATAAACACCAAAAAAGTCTGTGTCTGAAATATATAAAATCCAAAGGCAAATGTTTAATACATCACTACACAAAAAAACTGCCACAGAAACACTTAAAAAACACCAAAATCGGAAGAAAATAATATGACGCAACCTGACGCGTGAGCTTGTTACGGCCCACTGCTGATCTGGGAACTTTAGACGAAACCAGATCAGCTGTTAATGTCAAATCTCTTTGTCTTAAAAAAAAGTTAACTCTAGTTTCCCCACTTCTTCTTCAACTTTAATAAGCCAAGTATTGCTACTTTAAAATTTTTGAATGCTTTCTGATTATTGAAGCAAACAATTTCTATACCGACGATAAACAGAAAAATATGGCGCATGTTTTAAAGGACTTCACACTTAATCATCAACCGTTTCATTCTAAGTGATTTTTTACTGGCAACATTGTTTGTGCGTCACAATTCATCATGTCAGATGTTAAAAATCATCACCTTCTTTTGAATGACATAAAAGAATCACCACTCGAACGTTAACAGCCAGTTTTTTCTACGGAAATAAACGACTAAAATTAATCTGAATATCTAAGTTGTTTGAAAAAGTTTAGTGTTAATTATGATAACATTGTCTAAATAGAATAATAATCTGTATATACAACTAGAGTTGAAGAGTTGAAGCAGAAATTTTCATCAATCAACGTGACAGTTCATGAGAAAGGTTTTAATTATTGCCTGGATGATAAAAAATTGTTTAATTACATATAATATTTTGTCCAGAGATAACATTTCATTGTATGTGGTATTTCTTATTTTTGTCTAATTTTTAAAATAGAGTACTGGTACTCATGAACTTACAGAGCAGCTTTAAATGTAAAGAAATTATTACAAAATGGGCTGAACGCTAGTTAATAAATATAGTTTAAAAAAAACTAAAAACATTCGTTAATTAATGAAACTAAAAAGCGGAAAATAAAAATATAGTCTAAAATAATTCTTGAAATTCTTAATATAGGCAGAAATTAATAATGAACGATAAATATTAGTATTATTGCGAAAAAAGCGTGGGGCGCTTTGTGTTATATTTTTCGTATTAATACTTATGTTTATCGTTCATTATTATTTTCTGCCTATATTAAGAATTTCAAGAATTATTTTAAACTATATTTATTTTCCGCTTTTTAGTTTGATTAATTATTAAAGCGTGTTTTTTAGTTTTTTTAAACTATATTTACTTTTCATTTTTTAGTTTGAGTTAGTGTTAAGAATTTTTTTTTTGAGTGGATTGAGCTAGATTAGTAGATTATTGTATTGTGGTTCTTGATAAGTCTACAAAATTTAAATTAAATCTGACCATTTAAAGTGGGTCAAAATCGGGTTCAAAAAAGTCGGTTACAAACAAACATACATACAAACCCGAACAAACGACAAAAAATTTCAAAATAAAAAAAAAATTGTAGAATTTTTTAAAAAAATTTTCTCTATTCTTAGCGACAATATCTATACGACCCCACGTTTGTTTCATTACTATCGGTTATTGTAATAATTCTGACATATTGACAGGTGTCAAATTTTGACAAGAGAATTTTTTGCGTATTTTTTTCAACTTACACCGTCAATATACATGCGACCTTATAGTTTTTTCATTAATATAATTTTTTTTAACGATTTGACATATTGGCAGCTGTCAAGTTTTGACAGGAGAATTTTTTGCTTATTTTTCCCGAGGTCTCTGCATCGAATACTATACGACCCCATAATTTGTTTCGTCAAAATTGCTTCTTCGTTTTATACGTGACAGCTGTCAAAATTTGACAGAAGAATTTTTCGCGTGTAGATTATTGTATTGTCAGCGGTTCTTGATAAGTCTACAAAATTTAAATTAAATCTGACCGTTTAAAGTGGGTCAAAATCGGGTTTAAAGAAGTCGGTTACAAACATACCTACATACAAACATACAGGTGAAGCTAATAAAAGCGTGCTAAAAAAAAGAGATCTTAACGTTGCCAAGTACCAACTTCTCACTAAATTATTATCAATAATTATAGAATAGTTCCAAATATCACTAAACTCTGAAACTGAATTTCTTCGACGAAGCGATTAGGTGATTTTGTCGAACGTGGCCAGCACAAAAAAATGATCCCTTCTCTTTAATTGAGAGGTATGTTGTTCTTTTTGCGGACATCTAAATGTATTATTTATTCTCGTCTACCCACATGAAATGCCACTGTTCGGTTAGTACGGTATAGAAAAGTAATATGAATTTTATTATTATTTTTGTTCGGGGCAAGTTGTTTTGTACTCTACAGAGACGCATCAAATGAAATACACAATAAGCCCTGTATTTCAATTCTTTAAAAAAGACGCAATGAGGGCTCGATGGGCTTGCGGTGCGGAGGGGTTGGGGAGAGGGTGTTGTTAGGATTATTCTCAACGAACATACCGAACGAACGCACCTGAGTCCAAAAGGGATCTCGCTAAGTGCACTTGTAGTATTGATTGGAGGGAATGGGGATCGTTACCGACCACCATAATGATATACTCCTTTTATTTGTGGGATACGAGATGTACTTTACCTTTCTTTTCAATGATATATTTTGCTGAAACTTTATATATAATTCGAGTTTGGAGGGTTTCACGAAAATAATTGACACGGTAAGTTGTTGAATCAATTAAACATGATGATTAAGTCGATTATTTTCAATTAAATTCGAGGGAACCGCGACTTTGGTCCAGCTACTTAGGACACTGTTCCACGGTCCGACAAGCCAAAGGATAATTTCGTTTGACGGCTTCTCTATATCGTGTCCACTGAAATAGAGCGGCCGACTTTAATTCGTTTTGCCTCCCCGTCCTTGACGACTAAAATTCAATTTTACTTCTTGCGAGGAACGATGAAAATATAGCACCAATCCACTTAAAAAGGCGTGGTTATATAGAGAATATGAACAAAAAACTGATTTGGTAGTTTGTGATTGGATAATTTCCTTTCCACTTAGTTTTATCTCGAAGATATTTCGAATTGTTTTTATAATATGAATGGGTGGGTGCCAAGGGCGTCCATAGAGCGTTTTCCAGGGGGGCAAAAACTTAAACAATACTTTTTATATACAGTGTCACCAGTAAAGTCCGCATCATATGGGATTTTTTTTTTATTAATAGCTTTATTCGAAATTTGACTTTGGCATCAAGTTCTGCTTCGATCGAGATGAAAATTAAGCAAAAAAATAGTAGTCACGTGATTCGCATTATCTGTCAAATTTTAATTTTGTTCAAAAAATAATTCAAAAGTGGGGTTATTTCTGAAAATATCAAAAAAAAGTTATAGGGAAAAGTTTTTTTAAATGCAGTTTCTAGCCCACATGTAAAATTTCAGCTGGATAAGATCATTTTTATTTTTTACCCATACTTTGTAAATTGCACCACTTTTGCAAAATAACACTTAACGTAACCTACATAAAACTTCTTAGTTTTGACAATGCTTTATTTCAGATACATTTTTTTAAAGTAGCTTTATATTAAATGTGTGTTTTTCTACGAAATCAAAATTGGGCGAATAAAATTTGGTCGCATGTGATGCAAAGTTTATTTGTTTTTGACCCTGTATAAGGTAACTTCATACAATAAGTGTTTTTGAAAACGTAGTTTGTATCTGAAAGTAATACACTTTAATATTAAGACAAAAAGAATACAGTGTCATCAGTAAAGTGTTCATTAAGTGGAAAATAAATTTTTGCTTAACCCAACGGAAAGTTTATCTATTTTCAACGATTTAATTTAAAATCTCTTTATTTTATTTTTTTTACTTTCAGTCACAAACTACGTTTTCAAAAATACGTATTTTATGAAGTTACCTTATACAGGGTCAAAAACAAATGAACTTTGCATCACATGCGACCAAATTTTAATAGCCCAATTTTGATTTTGTAGAAAAACACACATTTAATATGACGCTAGTTTAAAGAAAATGTATCTGAAATAAAGCATTGTCAAAACTAAGAAGTTTTATGTAGGTTACGTTAAGTGTTATTTTGCAAAAGTGGTGCAATTTATAAAATATAGGTAAAAAATCAAAATTATCTTATCCAGCTGAAATTTTGCATGTGGGCTAGAAACTGCATTTAAAAAAAATTATAACTTTTTTCGATATTTTCAGAAAACTTTTAAATTATTTTTTGAAAAAAAAATTAAAATTTGACAGATAATGCGAATCACGTGACTACTATTTATTTGCCTAA
The DNA here is from genome assembly GCA_963969555.1 of Polydrusus pterygomalis. Lineage (NCBI taxonomy): Eukaryota > Metazoa > Arthropoda > Insecta > Coleoptera > Curculionidae > Polydrusus > Polydrusus pterygomalis. Next base: position 658,408 of record OZ018382.1, on the reverse strand, counting down.
TTTTCATCTCGATCGATGCAGAACTTGATGCCAAAGTCAAATTTTGAATAAAGCTATTAATAAAAAAAAATCCCATATGATGCGGACTTTACTGGTGACACTGTATAAGACTATTTATTTAACTTATGCCTAATGTATTAATTTATTGATATGTTTTTATTATGTAATTGTTCAGTTTAGTGATTTGTTGGTTTACTAACTAACCACTGTATTATTCAATATTTATACTCAATTATGAAATAAAATAGTAATGTGGGCGCCTAGGGGGGGCAAAACGGGCACTTGCCCCCCCCCCCCTCCCTATGGACGCCCTTGGTGGGTGCAGATAATCTAAACAGTTTACACAATTAAATTATGGAAGGTATGTTTATTTTAGGATGTTATAATAAATAAAACATGTTAATCCCAGTGTTCAAGCATTTTACCAAAAAAAGAAACTGTGCTGGACATTCATTCCAAGTTACAAACTCACACGGTATACAGAGTTAATGTCAAAACAGGCCAATTCAAGTCAACTTAGTTATATTCGAAATTGCATCGTTTAGCTGATAGGGGGCGTCAAAAAATAAGCGTCGATGATATTTTTTGTCATTTTATGATTAATTTAATACATTACAAAAATGCTTCATATTAATATAAAACCACACTATTTTCATTAGAAAATAATAGTTCGCCATAATATTGAATATCCATTAAGGTTACTCGACTAAGCATTTACTAATTCACTAAATAAATGTGATTGGGCCGGGAATGTGTATTGTGTCTAAGCCTATTAGGTAACGTAATGCCGGAGTCTTGTCTGTTTGACCAATAGAAAGTTATAAAACAAAGCAAAAAAGGCAGAAAAGTTACTTTGCTTGCCGTCCTATACAAGTATAGTTACCGTACAGAAAACTGGGCAGTTAAACGGCGAACAACCCCCTCCCCCCTGTTCCGAAATAAAGACTTGCAAAAAATTTTAATGATTTTATGAAATGCCTCGCCATGCGTTTGTCACGCCGACAATACTGATTGATCTGTTGTTCTTATTGTGGACATTTAAAAAACATATTATTATTCTCTCATATTCAAATAAAATGTGAATGTAAGTTCGAGCTTTCCACATGCAAAAGAAGAGCATATAGTAGGCCTAAAGAAAATAAATATTCGTTTGATTTTCAGGATGATCAAACTCGTATTATCATTATTAAATAAATTATTAGTCCAGGTCGGTTAAATGAGGGAATTTAGGATATCGGACATTGGAAAGCACTCATTGATATAAAACATTAAATAAATTATTTAATAATTTCTGTTTATAAATAATATGGTAATTCGACCCAAAAAAATTCGATAGGTAATGAAGGGGGCAAAAAACAGTTGGTCCCGCACCCTAGGGAGATCCTCGATTATATAGGTTTAAGTTCAGTAGTTTTTTAAATATTTGCCAAATTTCACACTCTCACTTTCTGCTCCCCACCCTGTATACAGTGTCACCAGTAAAGTCCGCATCATATGGGATTTTTTTACAATTTACAATAGCTTTATTCGAAATTTGACTTTGGCATCAAGTTCTGCATCGATCGAGATGAAAATTAAGCAAAAAAATTGTAGTCATGTGATTCGCATTATCTGTCAAATTTTAATTTTTTCCAAAAAATAATTCAAAAGTGGGGTTATTTCTGAAAATATCGAAAAAAAGTTATTAGAAAAAGTTTTTCTAAATGCAGTTTCTAGCCTACATGCAAAATTTCAGCTTCATAAGATAATTTTGATTTTTTACCTATGTTTTGTAAATTGCACCACTTTTGAAAAATAAGACTCAGCGCAACCTACATAAAACTTCTTAGTTTTGACAATGCTTTATTTCAGATACAATTTCTTTAAAGTAGCGCCGTATTAAATGTGTGTTTTTCTACAAAATCAAAATTGGGCTATTAAAATTTGGTCGCATGTTCATTTGTTTTTGACCCTGTATAAGGTAACTTCATAAAATAAGTATTTTTAAAAACGTAGTTAGTAGAGCTATGGAAGCCTGATGCACTATTGCAGGACCCTGTAAATCCCAAATCGTTATTAAAAGAAAAAAAAGCAGTAATTATTCCTTTTAAATATTTAATCCTGATTAACAGCGCATACCTGCAACACACGCACGCAAAACTATAATAATATTAAGCCCCCTCGCAGTAAAAATTGGACTTAATCCAACTCTCCTGCATTCGTATGAACTGAAATTTATAGCTTTATAATTGGCAACATCTTTGAGCTCGTCTGCATAAAACTACTTCCACGGTGTCCCATAAATAAATAACCTGTGTATAAATCAGGAGCTAACAGAGCTTTTGATCTTCAATGGCTATAAATATGAGTATTTGCAAACGGAGAGTATATACGTATTCGGAAGAAGAAAAAAAAACGTTATTTTGCTGCAACTAAAAAAAAATGATTTCTTAGGAAATTTAAAAAATTTCCGCCAAGTTTCAGAAAAATAATCTCTCTAATGGGAACAATTCAATTAATAATTTAATTTCCGTAAATGCTAAGTCCCCGAAATTCCGCAAAGTTTCATTTCATAATTGTTTTCGCAAGAATTCATGCCCGATGTAATTTTAATAAGTCTTAATTCTAGAAATGGATTTATAAGTTTTCCCCTTCGCCCTTTGCACCGTTCACACAAAAATTCTAAAGATATAAGTACCTATATTTGTTTATTCAAACATAAACAGCGCTGTGAAATTGGAAAGAAAAAGAAAATTACTTTGTTTACGAAAACGAGCAAACAACATGCATTTGTCACTTGTCACGAACGAACCAACAACTAAACCGGGTCGCTTCATTACAGCGTGCTATAGGATATGGGTGCCTGCGCGCGCTGTAGTAACTGACTTTGAAAGATTTCCATTGGATAACCTTCTATTATTCTATATTATCTACCGTGTGACTAGTAAAGTCCGCATCATATGGGATTTTTTTTTATTAATAGGTTTATTCGAAATTTGACTTTGGCATCAAGTTCTGCTTCGATCGAGATGAAAATTAAGCAAAAAATAGTAGTCACGTAATTCGCATTATCTGTCAAATTTTAATTTTTTTCCAAAAAAAAATTCAAAAGTGGGGTTATTTTTGAAAATATCGAAAAAAGTTATTAGAAAAAGTTTTTTTAATGCAGTTTCTAGCCCACATGCAAAATTTCAGCTGCTTAGCGCCATATTAAATGTGTGTTTTTCTACAAAATCAAAATTGGGCTATTACAATTTGGTCGCATGTGATGCAAAATATATTTGTTTTTGACCCTGTATAAGGTAACTTCATATAATAAGTATTTTTGAAAACCTAGTTTGTGTCTAAAAGTAATACTTACATCTTAATATTAAGACAAAAAAGGACACTAAGAAGTTTTATGTAGGTTGCGTTGAGTCTTATTTTGCAAAAGTGGTGCAATTTACAAAATATGGGTAAAAAATCAAAATTATCTTACGCAGCTAAAATTTTGCAAGTGGGCTAGAAACTGCATTTAAAAAAAACTTTTTCCAATAACTTTTTTCGATATTTTCAGAAATAACCCCACTTTTGAATTCTTTTTTGGAAAAATTAAAATTTGACAGATAATGCGAATCACGTGATTACTATTTTTTTTGCTTAATTTTCATCTCGATTGAAGCAGAACTTCATGCTAAAGTCAAATTTCGAATAAAGCTATTAACAAAAAAAAAATCCCATATGATGCGGACTTTACTGGTCACACTGTATGATTTTGACTTGTGATTAGATGATATATTGTTATAATATCATAATGTGATCAGTACCCAGTGGCCAAACCTTTGAGAACTACGTTACTGATTTACGCATAATCGTTTTAATAAAGCGAAACCGACTGCGTTCCAAATTTAAATATGCTAAAGAATATAAATTGAAGGTGGCACTGTGGTTCTACCTACCCCACCAGTCGCCGCTGACTTACACAAATTTTCGAACCCATGTCCCTTTCGAGAAAAACATTCCTCGTCATTCATCATATTACACATACCGTACAGGCCGACAGAGAGAAATTAAATCAACTTTCTAAAGACTCTTTTAAATGGGCCACGCGAATTCAGTGTTCATAAATCCTGGCAATGTGTCAAAAATTACTAAAGGTGACAGATATTAATATCTTGTGACGAAGTAGCAGCGTTAAGGAGTTTTTCTTAAGGGTAATTAGGCTCTTTTTCGTGAATGTTTGTGTCGGTTTTTGCGGTTATTAATAATTAAATTAGCGGCCGTATATATCGCCATTTCCATGCTGATTGTATACAACCGTAGTATCAAAAGATTAAATTACCTACAACCTACCCCCTCCTACACTTTCCGTAAAAACCAACCACGACAGAGCAAGATAGTAGTAGTAGTAACATGTTTTATTTAGCAAAAAGCTACAATTAAATATTTTTTAATACATTTTTTTAACACATTTTTATAGATTTATTTTTAAATTTTAAACGGAACCTTCTTTTAACAAAAAACAGACAAAAAGTTAAACATTTTGCAAATTGTATCAAATATTACGTATCATTTTGTTTTTTAATTAAATGTAATTTTAAAGTTTTTTTAAATAGTTTTAATGATATTTAAGATTTAATAGAATTTTCCAAATTATTATATTCTATCAAACCTTTATGAAAAATATACTTATAAGCTAATGTTTAAGACACTCTATCCACAAAAAAATGTTGATTAGTTCTTGTTTTATAATTATGATGGTCATGATTAAAAGAACAAAAAATTTTTAAACAATCAGGCAATAAATGATTTTTAATTTTATGTATAACTAGCGTGTACCCGGCATGCGTTGCAACCCGCTGGTATAAATACAAACCCGATCTATTAGTACCCGGCATGCCACTTTCTGAAATTGCACCCGTGCGAAGCCGGGGCGGGTCGCTAGTTATACATAAAAACCTTCCTCTTGAATCACTCTATCTATTAAAAAAACCGCTTCAAAATCCGTTGCGTAGTTTTAAAGATTTAAGCACATAATATAGGGATATAGGGACAGACGGGCTATAGCGACTTTGTTTTATACTATGTTAAGAAGATACATACTAAATAAAAAATTAAATTTCTAACATTCAACCAGTCTAAATTTTTCAACATAAATTTAATTTTTGTATATTTGTCACAATTTAAAATAATCCGCATTGCCTTATTTTGTAAAATTTGTAATTTATCATATATTTCCTCACTAGCACAATATAAAATGGAAGAACAATAAAGAATATGTGTGGTAATATAATAGTATTAAATACAGTTTTTTTAGAAAACAAACTTAAATTAGAACTGATTCTTTTAAAATAACCTACTTCCGTAGATAGGTAGATGGATAGATCATAACAAGCCGATAGGACGTCAAATGCAAACGTTCCTCGCGAGTTCTCAATGAAACCACGTGAAAATATACACAAATTTTTACGCTAGAATAATACGTTGTTGCCGGAGACTCCAAGGACCCCTCTTTTGGTTTTTATTTGAGCCTAAATTGAGTCAATTTGTAACTATTGAGAATTTACCAGTGCTAAGGAGGCGCATAATGCCACTTTCAAGAAAAGCTGTTGGTAAAAAGCCAATGAAAAATTGAACTTTACAGTCAGAATAGTAAGTATATATTAATCGGAAAATTACATAAATTTATTTTCAACCAATTAGAAGGCTCCTTTTTGTTAACGTTGCTTATAGCAACGGGAGATTATTGCGATAATTTTGTTAGTTCCTATTAACTTAATGAAATTAATAAGTGATAATTTTTCTGTCAAAAATGAAGTGCTTTATATCTATTGGCAAAAGTCACTCAGAAAAAAATTAAAATACATTTGGTTGCAAACTATTGATACTAACCAATTTGCTTTACATATCGAACACCGGGGCTAAAAGAGACACATCAAAAATTTAACTAAACTCGTCGGAAATACGTTTTTTAAAGTTTCATTTGAAACTATGTAGACATGTAATATCAGATGTTATGGTTGAATACGAATTAATGCTTTTAATGTACCTGAAATTTTGGTAATAAACCTTAGTTACTATTACTAACAAGTAAAATCAACTTCTATTGTAAAAATTCAGTGCGTCATATTAAACTAAACTCATCGGAAATATGTGTTTTAGTTTTATTTGACTTTAAAACTATAAAGACGTTGAATTTCAGATAATAAATTTGTTATTTAATGTTTCTCACATTTTAGTAATAAAAATGAGTTACTAACGGCTAAAATGAACGTCATTTCTAAAACTCTAATTAGTTACAATTAACTAAAGCCGCCGGAAATATGTTTTGTAGCATTTTAGCAAAAAAATTACAATAAGAAAAAACTCCAATTTATGAAATTTTCTTACCGAATCTCCCACGTAGCAGAATTAATTTCCGATAATTCTGCTGCTAGGGAGATTATAAGGGAATATTCGACGGTCGACGCTGGTGTAGAGTTCGAAAACGTTGAACATAGGAATGTCCAGTATAAACATAAACAATGAGTTGTAGGCTCGACCCAAAAGTACGTTTAATCTCAAAATTATAATCTATTGTCAAAAAAAAATGTAATGAAAAAACGAACTCTCCCAAAGCAACAGAATTGAGAGCATTTAGGCAATAAAAGACTGCTTAGCAGAGCAAAGTAATTTAAACCTCAAAATGCATAAACCTTTTAGCAGTTTAGAAGTTAATAATGTTGCCTTTTCAGCCTGGAAACCAGGACTTTTCCCAGGATATTCCCGGATATTATGATAAACTGATTTAATATCGCGCGTTTAATAAAAAATACTTACCCTGGGGTGAGAGCTACGCGATTTTTACCCCCCAGAAGCTTAATCTTGATTTGGGATCTTAATAGTTTTTCTTTGGGGGGCGTTGATTTTTCTTAGGAGCGATGTTATTGTCATTTAAATTCAATTCTACGTGTGAATTAGAATGAAAGAACGTTAATTTAATAATTTCCTATATTATGTATATACATATAGGTACTTAGGTATATACAGTATACAGTCCGGATCATATGGGTTTTTTTTATTAATAGCTTTATTCGAAATTTGACTTTGGCATCAAGTTCAGCTTCGATCGAGATGAAAATTAAGCAAAAAAAATAGTAGTCACGTGATTCGCATTATCTGTCAAATTTTAATTTTTTTCAGAGCATAATTCAAAAGTGGGGTTATTTTTGAAAGTATCGAAAAAATTTACTAGAAAACGTTTTTTTAAATGCAGTTTCTAGCCCACGTACAAAATTTCAGCTGCATAAAATAATTTTGATTTCTTACCCATATTTAGTAAATTGCGCCACTTTTGCAAAATAAGACTCAACGCAACCCACATAAAACTTCTTAGTTTTGACAATGCTTTATTTCAGATACATGTTCTTTGCATGTGATGCAAAGTTTATTTGTTTTTGACCCTGTATAAGGTAACTTCATAAAATAAGTATTTTTAAAAACGTAGTTTGTGTCTGAAAGTAATACCTTAATATTAAGACAAAAAAGAACACAGTGTCATCAGTAAAGTGTTCATTAAATGGAAAAAAAATTTTAATGGTGGGTAAAAAATCAAAATTATCTTAAGCAGCTGAAATTTTGCACTTTTTCTAATAACTTTTTTTGATATTTTCAGAAATAACCCCACTTTTGAATTATTTTTTGAGAAAAATTTAAATTTGAGATAATGCGAATCACGTGACTACTATTTTTTTTTGCTTAATTTTCATCTCGATCGAAGCAGAACTTGATGCCAAACTCAAATTTCGAATAAAGCTATTAATAAATAAAATCCCATATACCCATATGATGCGGACTTTACTGGTTACACTGTATATTACGTGGCAACGCCTGCCTTCTAGCGGCAGCAAATGGAAATAAAAAAATAAAATATAAAATTTTTGAATGTTGGCATTGGAACGATAAAAAAAGTTAGGTTATTGTGAAAATAATGAAATTTAAACGTTTTTTCGTGTTGTGTAAACATTATAAGAGTAGCAGAGAGCTGTAAAGTAACTGATTGTGTTCACAGACATTATCACACGAATCATACGATAGAATGTTCCCTACAAACAGTTGGATGTCTGTTTTGCGCCAAAGTACCTACGTCTATGAATGAGATGTGAGATACGCGATATTAATTTGTTTTATCGTCGTTTGTGTCAAAAGTGTCTAGAAAACCAGTGGGGTGCTCAATTAATGGCCGAAACGATAAAATCGTGCATAATTTGGGCACCAATAAAGTCTCAATAGATTATTTTTACCTGAGTCCTGTGAAACAAGAAAATATTACTTAGTAGATACATTTAATACACAACCCAAGTATTAATATTCCTTCTTTTTTAAAATTCTTGCATATTAAACGGCCCTATCGTTAACAAATTATTTATGATATCTTAAAACGGCGCTCACGATACTAAATATGCTTTAATTGCGTTAATAAACATTTTTATACGCATAATTTCCTCGTAAATAAAATACGTACATGCGAGAGGCCATTTAATTATTTCAATTTATAATATTACTTTGCGTTTTGTCTTTACGTAAACGGACTGGAGCGTTAGATTTATTCATAAGCTCCTAACCGTGTTACGTGATTGGTATGTCAGTTCCTTAGTTGCTGAGATAATAATCATGATGTTTCTATTAACCTGGGATGTTGGAAGACCCCTGTTGCATGGGTTGTACTACTTTTACAGCAGTTTTTTTCGTATAAAATCTCTATTTTCTTTCATGCAGTAGGTACCTTAGCCACTTTCTAGGGGGGCGGTGGGGGGGGGGGGGGTTATATATTTTTGCATTATTGCACCACTGCTTTTATCCACAGTGTGAACACAGTGGCGTAGCGTGGTTGAAGGGGCGGAAACTTCAAAGGTAAGGGTCTTAAAATTAGACAAGTAAAAAAAAGTGCTTCGTTTTCATGGTTCATTATGGGTCCTGGGGGGGGGGGGGGGGTAATTACCGCCTTATCTACGCCCTTGTTGAAAGGGCGCCTCACTGCTAATGCATAGTTTCGTTTGTTTAGTAAATTTTGGCCTGAGAAATAAAGTTTTTGTTTTGTCATACAGCAAAATAACTGAAAGAATACAAATTATTGGTCGTGGCAAAATATTTTTATTATAAATTAAATTAAATAGTGAAAATAAAATAGAATCTCGAAATAGATAACAGGTTTATTTTATGTTTCTTTACTCTTAAAGTTATAAACAAATAATAACCTAATTAAAACCTGGAACTAAGAACTACTGGGAGAGTGGGAAGGGGGCGCCGTTTAAGACGGGACTCAAAGGGCGGGGGGGCGGTCGCCCCCCCTGGCCCCCTGCACGCTACGCCACTGTGTGACCAGTAAAGTCCGCATCATATGGGATTTTTTGTTATTAATGGCTTTATTCGAAATTTGACTTTGGCATCAAGTTCTGCTTCGATCGAGATATAAATTAAGCACAAAAATAGTAGTCACGTGATTCGCATTATCTGTCAAATTTTAATTTTTTCCATAAAATAATTCAAAAGTGGGGTTATTTCTGAAAATATCGAAAAAAGTTATTAGAAATTTTTTTTAAATGCAATTTCTAGCCCACGTGCAAAATTTCAGCTACATAAGATAATTTTGATTTTTTACCCACCACTAAAAGTTATTTTCCATTGAATGAACACTTTACTGATGACGCTGTGTTCTTTTTGTCTTAATATTAAGGTGTATTACTTTCAGACTCAAACTACGTATTAAAAAATACTTATTTTATGAAGTTACCTTATACAGGGTCAAAAATAAATAAACTTTGCATCACATGCGACCAAATTTTAATAGCCCAATTTTGATTTTGTAGAAAAACACACATTTAATATGGCGCTACTTTAAAGAAAATGTATCTGAAATAAAGCATTGTCAAAACTAGGTTGCGTTGAGTCTTATTTTGCAAAAGTGGTGCAATTTACAACATATTATGGGTAAAAAATCAAAATAATCTTATGCAGCTGAAATTTTGCATGTGTACTAGAAACTGCATTTAAAAAAACTTTTTCTAATAACTTTTTTCGATATTTTCAGAAATATCCTCACCTTTGAATTATTTTTTGGAAAAAATTAAAATTTGACAGATAATGCGAATCACGTGACTACTATTTTTTGCTTAATTTTCATCTCGATCGAAGCATAACTTGATGCTAAAGTCAAATTTCTAAAAAAGTTATTAATAAAAAAAAATCGCATATTATGATGCGGACTTTACTGGTCACACTGTATTACATAAAATTATAAACTGACTGATTCACCAAATCCTATAACCACGAAATTTCAAAGATGCCTGCTCCTAATAACGTATAGGCATCCTCTAAGAAGCGATTTTGCAAAAATACGAATTAAAACTTCAGGAGATTCAGAAGGTTAATATTATTTATTGAACAAAATTTGATGCTTATTTTCCACACCCTATAGGATGAAATTTACCGTCACTAACCGTATACGTTCCCTTAAGGTACTTTTACGTCCATGTTGTTCAGTCTATCATATTTAATATTTGCACCAGCGTTCATTTGAGGCTCCCAACGCAAACACTGCGACCGGCGATATGCAGCCCTTCGGGGGTTGCTAGCAAACGTCCAAATTACCAGCCCCGAACAAATATTTGCTCTTTGTGCACGAAACGAGCCTTAGGCAACGTCATTTCGGCCGCTTGTCGTAAATATGGAGGTTTATCTTTTTCGGTGCCTAGACTAAACTTACCATCTTCTAGACATGCCTTAATTTGCATAATTTTATAGACTAATAATGGTTTTTACAGATTTTGTTATTTTCCAATAAAAAAAATGTTGAAAAAATCACCTTGTCGGACTTCCGCTGTCTTTATTTTGTTACTACACAACTTAATCACAGATTGAATCATTCAAACACCATAAAACAGGGCATAATTCAAACTCTTTATCACAGAGCATCTAAACGTTTGCAACAATCCGGAAGACCTTAATATTGAAATTTCAAACATCAAAAAGATTTAAAACAGCGAATGGTTACCCTGAAACCTTTGTAACTAAAACCATCTCGAAACTTAAAAATTGCGAAGTAAAAACTAATACAGAAACGAAAGAGGAGCAAGCATTTCTTACAATAACCTTATGTCAAGGGGATTTCTGAAAAGATTAGAAGGATAACCAAAAACTATAATATCAAAACAGCCTTCAAATCCGGAAATACGCTTAGAAGCTTTCTTACAAAAGTAAAACCCCCCCGAAATGAAAACACAAAAAATTGTATAATATCAGATCCGTACGAGTTAAAGAATATTTGAAACATACTCAAAGAGGTGAAACTTCTAGATCAGGTAGAGCGGAACATGTATGGACCAACCAACATAATATACAGTGGTCAGAAACCAAGGTTTTGGACACGGAACAGCACTGGAGAAAACGAAAATTCAAAGAAGCAGCTTTCATGAATCAAAATACCCATATATTTAGTAAACCTACCACCAAGTATAGATATTTCCAATATCTGGAAGCCTCTTCTTGTCCAAAACCAACAGCTCAAACTTCCCACTCCAATAAGCACGTAGGCGGAGTCATCAAGCTTCATTGCACATGGATGCACTGCTTCTGGAGACAAAAAAATAGCAAAATACCTACAAAATAAAAGTCCATCAAAAATTATTTTAAAGTTGGCATTCTTTTTTAGGAGTACAATTCTCCGAAATCTTGAACTGTCTGCGATTCGAATAGACCGGTAAATTACAGTACATCAAAAAGTGACCATCGGCGAGTAAAGAATAATTTGTCAACTATAGCTGTTGCATTATGTTCATAAAAAAGCGCTATGTTGCCATTATAGATTACGTTCGCGGCTCGGTACAGTGCCATGTATTACAAGCAGCTGATTAAATTCATAATAAGCGCAAGGTTTGGCAACATCCTAGCTTTAAAAGGGAAATCACACAGCACTGCTATTGGGAGAAGTAGCCTTAAATGAGATCATAGAATTTTACTATCTTTTACAACTCCATTCAATATTTTAGGCAAATAAAAAATATATTGCAAATCGTGGCGCCGCCTTATTAATTTTTATGAAAGTATTTTGTGATGACGTCTGTGACCACAATGACATGATGTGTGGTGAAAAGCACGTAGATAATCTACCCTTAAGGTTGAATTCTCAACGTCATTTAATCTATTGCCAACCTATAACCTATTTCGCGTTGATTTTTTGACTTTATTATTTTAATAACTAACATTTAAAGAAAATCAATATCGTCGGTACATTATTTAGGTAGTATCCGATATATTACAAAAATATCAATTTATTTCATTGCTAATTTTGGGAAAATTGTATAGTGAAAGAACAATGAGTGACAATGACATAATAATGTTAAAAAAAATCTTACCCGATATTTTTCGCTATACAATTCTCCTAAAATAAGTTATGAAATTCCTTGATATTTATTAAATATGTCAATTATTACCTATAGAATATCAAGTCGATACTGATTTTCTTTAAATTTTGTATAAAAGCTAGAAAACATAAATAAATCTACGCGAAATAGGTTATAGGTTGGCAAGCTTGTTGATACTCCTGCCTTAAGACAGTAGCCTTAGAATTAAAATTTAGTTTACGCTTGAAAACGGTTGGAGATACTAACTAACAGAAACGTTGTGTTAAGTAACAAACACGAACGTTAAAAAGAAAGATGGACGAATAATTACTAGATAACTTTTTGACCCCTTATAGCGATCATTTATGACTGTGACAAATGAGTTTGGCAACATTGAATTTTTTCAGTTTTGCTTCTATTTGCAACAACTTTTCGCTTGGCTTTTTACCAAATTAAAGTTTTTTGTGGTTGAAATTGTTTATTCCTGATCCTGTGTTATAACTGGCGCAGCAATCCTTATGTTTTTAAATTTGCAATATACAGTGTGTGTATAAAGTCTGGAAACGGCTTAATAACATCACAATTTACTGGCCGATGTAAACCAAATTTAGTACAGTTGTGTAAGAGGATCTAACGCACTGAATGAAGATATTGGCGTTGTTGCCAGCTTTTTAGTTTGTTTGGAATTCGAACGAATTTTATATTTTTAAATATAACACCCAGTATATTTTTACATTTTTAAATTCCACATAAAATTATAATTATTTTTTATTAAATGCATTATTAGTCTATACTTCATAGTTTCCGAGATATTGACTCTCGAAAAGTGACATTTTTGAACTTTGACAGCTTATAACTTTCTAACAGTACGGCTTAGAGCAAAACGGCTTACATGTCCCTATCTTCAATTTTTATTATCTTCCCAAAAAAATCAACTTCCAGTTAAACCGGAACAACTATTTTTCCTGCTTTCGAGTTACATCCGGTTTAACCGGAAGTTGATTTTTTTGGGAAGATAATAAAAATTGAAGATAGGGACATGTAAGCCGTTTTGCTCTAAGACGTACTGTTAGAAAGTTATAAGCTGTCAAAGTTCAAAAATGTCACTTTTTGAGAGTCAATATCTCGGAAACTATGAAGTATAGACTAATAATGAGTTTAATAAAAAATAATTATAATTTTATGTGGAATTTAAAAATGTAAAAATATACTGGGTGTTATATTTAAAAATATAAAATTCGTTCGAATTCTAGACAAACTAAAAAGCTGGCAACAACGCCAATATCGTCATTCGGTGCGTTAGATCCTCTTACACAACTGTACCAAATTTGGTTTAAATCGGCCAGTAAATTGTGATGTTATTAAGCCGTTTCCAGACTTTATACACACACTGTATTTTCTGTTGCCGGTGAAATCGTTCTAAAATTAAAGTACGTTGGGAACACTGTGAACACATCGGCAAAATAAAGCACCAATGGCAGTCTTTTTAAGAACCGTTGCCTTGACATTGACAGAAGTTCACTGTTGCAAACACTCCCAAAACCCTAGGAAATTCAATGTTGCCAACCACTTTTGTCACAGTTTCTTCAGACGCATAAGGGAGTCAACTTCTCGCAAGACGGCCAATATGCATTATTAGTCCATCTTTCTTTATGACGTTTTCGTAACAAAGTAAAGACAATGGAAGTCCGACAACAAGGTCTCTAAAGGGTAGGTTGCCTGGTAACTCTATGGCCGAAGCGGCGTGAGTCATCGAGACGACAAAGTTGATTTGTTTACATGGTGTACATAGCGGTTTTCACTGAATTATTGCTTTTGTAGTGTTATTTTGTTATTTAGGTGGTTAAATTTTAAACAATTGTGAAGTGTGGACATATTTTAGCGAACTCACAATATTATTTTGTGAGAAAACTATCACAAATTGTAAATTTTCAGCGATTTTCATTGTGTGAATTTCAAGGTTAGTTTATTAAACTTGATTCTTCTCTATGTTCTAATTTTAAAACAAATTATTGTTTGAATATTTATTTAGATATGAGTGGTGGCAATATTTGTAGCATAGCTAGATGTAACAGTAATTCAAAGAAGAAGCCAGATCCAGGCGAAAAAAGATCATGTTTTTTACATTTCCAAAAAACCCCATCGTTTCAAAAGAATGGGAACGAAAATGTTGCTGAAAGGATAATTGGACGCCCAAAAATAAGAGGATATGCAGCAAGCATTTTCTGTTTACCGACTACAAAGATGAACTGCAAGCTCGCTTAATGAATTTCCAACCAATGGTTTTAAACAAAGATGGTAAGTGAAAAAGAGTAAATAAATAGGCAGTTCTCTATTAATAAAGTGACAACCAAGCCCAAAGTAAATAAACTTATATTATTCAGGGGTGAAAGATTAAAAAGTAAGGGTTGAGTTAATGTATTTATAACAATAATAATATTTGTAAGGGCTCTTGAAGTATCATCTAATGATAATCATAATTATTATTATTATTAAGACAGAAGTTTGTAGGTTTAGTGAACCCTTATTTTATTTATTTTTTATAGCTGTCCCGACATTATTTTTACCTTTGATAGAAAATAAAGATACCTACTGTGTTATCGAAAAGAGCTTGTCGGATAAATCGAAAAGAAAACAAAGCAACTGTGGAAGGTTTATTACAGTTGGAAACAGAAAAGCTAAAAGCCATTGATAACATTTCCATGGATATTTCGGAGGTTACATCAACAAGCAAAAAAACAGATTATGATATTATTTGGGAAAGAAAATTTTCATTATTGAGACAAGAAAATGAGAAGCTCAAAAAAAATTGCAGATCATGAAAATAAAGAAACGATTTTAAAACAAAGTGGCTCCAACTTAGATGAACAAGATGTTTTGTCTCCAAACCAAGTGGACATTGCCTTAAAAATTAAATCTAAAGCTCGCTGGACACAGGATGAACTCTTAAAAGCTTACGTTAAAATATTTTGGTAAACGGTCATATACCTATATTTAAGACAAACTTTGCATTATCCGCTGCCTGGAATATCCACTTTACAACAGTGGGCTGCAAATTAATATCAATTTAAGAAATGGAATTATAGATGATATTTTGCATATTATGGGAATAGCAAAAACATTAATAAAAGTGTTAATAGACATTAACCCTAATCGTTATTGAACTTCTTAGGTAATGAATGGTAAACCTATTTTATTTTGTGATATCATTTCATTTTATTCCCCATTGTAAAGTATAATTTGAAATAAAGAAATTATTATTGTTATTATTTCCCACAATTCCCAATATTTTTTAATAATAGATAAAACATGGTTTTCCAAAATATAATATTTAACATTATATGCAAAATTTTAAATGCTTTTAGCACTTACCTACCTATTAGTAATACAATACTGTCTATTTTCTGATAGGCCTAATTAATAATCAGAATATTGATAATAGAGTAAAAGTGCCTGTTCTTCCACCCAAGCCATAATTAGGAAAATATATAAGAAATATTCCTTTCTTAAGGGCTAAAATCATTTAAAGTTTGTCAAAAAATGATATTTAAACAAAAGCAATTGAATTTACATATCAAAACCACAGGAATTCTGTGTGAAAACTATTTAATTGCCATTCTTTATATGCTGACCATGAAAATATTTTAAATGTGTCGTCTGGATGACGTATTCCCGCGCATGAAATGCGAACATCTGATTGGCCCAAAGTTACCAGGCAACCTATAGTATAGAGACCTTGGTCCGACAAGGTAATTTTTATTCATATTACTTCATTGTCTACCACCTTCAAACCAAAAAAATGTTGCCAAATTGCTCACGTGTGCCCCCAAAACACCTTGTTCTCGTTCGGTCGATACCGAAACGAGAAATTTCGCGATAAAGACCCTTCCCAAGTACGTATTATTAGATGGCAAACTAATGGCGGCAATGAACGATGAAACCACGAGCCTTGTTTCCAACTTTCGACATTAAGGTCGATTCATCAGTGCTTTTAATTGTTTTCTCAAGATGGATGGGTCGGTATCGATAGACGTATCGATAGTCGCGGGATATTGCATGGAACAATGCTTAGTTTAGTAAAGGTTGTATTTTCTCTTCAAAATATATTGTTTTTTTAATGATAAATATGGCGGCGCCGACTAATATTATTGTACTCACTTATGAAATTTAAATATCAAAATTTGTGCCTCGTTAAAACTATGTCTGTATCTTTAAGCAGTGGCGGCTCCTACTACAGGACCCTACCCCTACCTGCCTGTAAGCTATTTATTCACATTCACTCTTATAATTATTACTTTGTCTCCGGACGCCTAGCCAGGCTATTAATTGCATTACCCAGAGAGAGAAAGAGAAATATAATAAACCACATAGAATATATCTTTATCTCTTACTGGCATATAAGAAATGTTGGGGCTTGGCCAGATCCCCAAATCAGACCTCCATTGGCGGATTTGCATTTTTATATATGTACAGTGTGACCAGTAAAGTCCACATCATAATATGGGATTTTTTTTATTAATAGCTTTATTCGAAATTTGAGTTTGGCATCAAGTTATGCTTCGATCGAGATAAAAATTAAGCAAAATAATAGTAGTCACGTGATTCGCATTATCTGTCAAATTTTAATTTTTTCCAAAAAATAATTCAAAAGTGGGGTTATTTCTGAAAGTATCGAAAAAAGTTATTAGAAAAAGCTTTTTTTAATGCAGTTTCTAGCCCACATGCAAAATTTCAGCTGCATAAGATAATTTTGATTTTTTACTCACCACCAAAATTTATTTTCCACGTAATGAACACTTTACTGATGACACTGTGTTCTGTTTTGTCTTAATATTAAGGTGTATTACTTTCAGACACAAACTACGTTTTAAAAAATACTTATTTTATGAAGTTACCTTATACAGGGTCAAAAACAAATAAACTTTGCATCACATGCGACCAAATTTTAATAGCCCAATTTTGATTTTGTAGAAAAACACACATTAAATATGGCTCTACTTTAAAGAAAATGTATCTGAAATAAAGCATTGTCAAAACTAAGAAGTTTTATGTAGGTTGCGTTGAGTCTTGGGTATTTTGCAAAAGTGGTGCAATTTACAAAATATGGGTAAAAAATCAAAATTTTATGCAGCTAAAATTTTGCAAGTGGGCTAGAAACTGCATTTGAAAACTTGTTCTAATAACTTTTTTCGATACTTTCAGAAATAACCCTACTATTGAATTATTTTTTGGAAAAAATTTAAATTTGACAGATAATGCGAATCACGTGACTACAATTTTATTGCTTAATTTTCATCTCGATCGAAGCAGAACTTGATGCCAAAGTCAAATTTCGAATAAAGCTATTAATAAAAAAAATCCCATATGATGCGGACTTTACTGGTCACACTGTATAAGGAATATTGTGGCTTGGCCAGATCCCCAAATCAGACCTCCATTGGCGGATTTGCATTAAAATATTCGGTATTGAAAATTTTTTATTTGATATTTTAGACACACCATGCACATGTTTCAACTATCAGCCGCCACTGCCTTTAAGGCGCAATAAATTACCAAAAAACGACTCCCATTTTTATTGCCGTGAAATACAATAAATATATATCCATATAAGGCATCCAAAGACCAATTTACTTAAGTACTTTTGTGGCATATTTTTAAAAGTGGCGCTCTATAATTTTCGACACCCCGCGAGGGAATTGGAAGTCGAACATATAATTACAGTAATTTCGGGCAATTTCGTAGACATTTTTCGCCATATACAAAAGAGCGTTAAGTGTTCTTTAAGCGACCCAAGCGTCGTTTTATATTTATACTAAAATGTATAAAATGTCTTATTAAAATTATCGAAAAGTGCTTTCACATTTCTACGATTTGATTTTACCATAGAGAAACAAGTTACAGTTATATTTTTAGTTTCGTTAAATGTGGGTCGCTATAAAACAACGCTCGGGCCAAGAAAAACCCAATCCGGCCCTGAATCTTAAAATGTGATTAAAAACTACCTTAAAGTCGGTACCTACATTAATGATCAATTATTTAAATGTGCGTCGGTAAAGCCATTAGAGCATACAACGAATAAAAGGCATGTGCGATGGTGGTGTAATGGTCAGCATAGTTGCCTTCCAAGCAGTTGATCCGGGTTCGATTCCCGGCCATCGCATCGACTTTTTTTCATAATTTTGATGATTATTTTAAAATACTCTACTTTTTATTATTCTCAGACCATTTTTATCGAACGAATTCAATTTTTATTAAATCAAATGAACGAACTGATCAAAAATTTACCTTTTCAACTGAAAACTAAATTTTGTTTATTCGATACATTATGGAGTGTCAGTGTTGCATTTTTACATTTCCACTATGCCATACACATTACGTATGCAAAATTATTAAGAGCACCAATACCTAGACCCATATTTTATTATCTAAATTTTTAAGCATTAGGAATTTTTATATTTCTATATTCTCGCTGACAATGAAACACTAAATTAAATTTATTTATTTCAGAATTGTTATATACAGTGTGTGTATAAAGTCTGGAAACGGCTTAATAACATCACAATTTACTGGCCGATTTAAACCAAATTTGGTACAGTTTTGTAAGAGGATCTAACGCACCGAATGACGATATTGGCGTTGTTGCCAGCTTTTTAGTTTGTCTGGAATTTGAACGAATTTTATATTTTTAAACATAACACCCAGTATATTTTTACATTTTTAAATTCCACATAAAATTATAATTATTTTTTATTAAATGCATTATTAGTCTATACTTCATAGTTTCCGAGATATTGACTCTCGAAAAGTGACATTTTTGAACTTTGACAGCTTATAACTTTCTAACAGTACGTCTTAGAGCAAAACGGCTTACATGTCCCTATCTTCAATTTTTATTATCTTCCCAAAAAAATCAACTTCCAGTTAAACCGGAACAACTATATTTCCTGCATTCGAGTTACATCCGCCTCTTCATCAGCCTTAATGCATTTTTTTGTAAATTGTTTGATAAATGAATAAATAGTTCTTACCCTATCCCTATATAGTCTGGCCAGCACTTGTCCGCTTTTATGCGTGGTAAAGTAAAGGGACCCTTAAATTATAAATATCAAAATAGAATAACAAAATAGTCCAACAAATGGAGAAAATATGTTTCAGTCAACTCAGGCAAAATAGGATATTCACAGACGCGCCCGGGAACGTTTTTAAATAATTTATATAGTTTTGGGAATGAATTTAAATTCAATTTAGCTTGACAAACTGGCAAGTATTCATCATTAATGTTCTATATGCAATTAAGCGCGTATAGCTAGTGAATTTGTTGTGAATCAGTTATAGTAGTAAAATTACCTTTAGCATTGCGCATGTAAATTAAGCCAGGTACACAATAATAAAGAAATCGCGTCAGCAAAAATGGCGTCGAGCCGGTTCTGGAGTGTATTTAGACGATGTCGCTAAGGAAGGACGACCGATAACAAGAGGGTTGGGCGCATGCCCATCGTTAATGGATAAAATAATAATAAATAATGATGCGAAACCAGAACAGAGCGTGCCAATAAAACATAATAAAAACCAAACCAAAAACATAACCTGTGAAGCTTTCTTAAATTGATACCAAATTTCAGCTCGCTACCCGTATATCTTACACACCTGTGGGGTGTGTATATTATATATGAAAAATTCAGGGCGCTAACTTACATATGAAATATCCATATCACCCTGCCTAGTGCCTTCCACGGGCACGGAACGTGTCGGAGAAAGAACGCGTCTATCTGCAACGAGTCCGATAGCGAGGGAGATATGATTGTTGAGCAGGCGCGTGATACGAGACAAAATGATTATGTTTTCGGAATGAAGTCAGTCTGATCGAGCGTTACGGGGAGACTATATTACTTTTTTATGCCGGTCGACGCAAAATTACGCGATTTCCGACAATTTTCAAATTAAATATTTACCTTTTATTTATTAAAAAGATCGATAAGTGTCCATTTTTGTATGTATAATTATGGAACGAGAGGGTGCGAATGACCCGTATCGATATCGCGAAATTAACAACATCAGTTGTGGATTTTGACTTTGTGACCAAAACTAAACTATTGGCTTAGGTACCTAATTGTTAGTGCTATTTTGGTTTTGTGAGAACCTGGGATTTTCGAGAAATAAAGGTACTTATCTGAGGTTATTTAAAAAACGCTTTAAATTTTTGCCTAAATTTTCGTCAATTATTTTTTTAAAATTTTATTTAAGGCAAAGGTTATTTTTTTTTAATTCTACACCAAAATTGTATTACTTTTTTAAAGAAAGGTTTGAGTTTTCTAACAAATCAATTACAATTAAAACTTTGGTCCCAACACGTGGAAGTCAACAACCGTTTGACTTTTTAAAAAAATGTGCGACTTATCAATTAATTTTATTGGTTTTCAATTAACCGCTGGCGGGGGGGGGGGTTTACTGAGCTTTAATACCCAGTACCCCACAAAATACTTTTTGCAATGCAATTTTATGGTGATATTACAATTTTATCCTTATAATAACTGACATAAACTGATATAAAAAATTTTAAATAATTCTCGACACCATCTTTCCAGGAAGGTTTTTTTCTTCTTCCCCAGTTTATTTGGTTGCTTTAGACCCCCTTTTTAACCAGGGCCGAATTAACCACTAGGCCAAATACGCCATAGCCTAAGGCGCCACGAACGAAATAGGCGCCGCGGCTTTTTAACGAATTTCAGTCTACCTATAGTAATTATTATTTTATACATTTAAATCACTATTTAAACTATGGCATAATTGCTAATTATCATACCTATAAAGTATAAAGAACATTCCACATTCCAATCTAAACAAAAATATTCTAAATTAAAGTATTAAGAGTATTTAGTTATCAGATCATCTGATCATCAGAGTCAATAATGTCGAAAAAAACATTTCTACTATATTAATAATCTTAAAAATATGTCGTTATTTTTCAAATTACCTTTAATACAAGTTTTTGGGCATAGTCCACGAAAACTGTTCCTTTATTAGGTACCTTTACATTTTTTGCTCAGAACATTCACATATATTATTTTATTTGTTGATGTCATTGATCTCGTTAATAACGAGTCGTTATTGATATGATGTTTTAGAAGTAATCCCTATACTTTAGTCTATATCATTTTGTGTATTTATAATGAACCAATATACTAATATCATTTGATTCCTAGCGCTGAATTTGTGTTTTTATGTGTTTTTTTTTTTTTGTATCCTAATTAGCTGGATTAGTCGATTAGTTTTTTTAAACTTTGGAAACTACCAAACTCTTATTAAGTTGTAATATTTTGAGTTAATTGTTTTATTCATTTCACATTTTGTAAACATTTTTCATTAATGTTAAGTTGTTTGTTTATACTTCTATTTTTTGTTTTATAATTTTCCCTGGGTACTTACATGTATTATACGTTTATTACAATTAAATTAATCTATGAGTGTTTTCTTCAACAAAATAGAGATTACGTTTAGGCGCAAATTTGATCATCCGTATCATGACTTGCTCAATTTTTTAAAATCCATCGAAATTGAAAAAAATAGGTGCCAAAATTTATCTGGCCTAAGGCGTCAAACGACCTTAATTCGGCCCTGTTTTTAACATACTCAGTATGGTTTAACCTTTATTAATTTTCTTCGTATTATGTCTCTTCTACACATCCATTTTTTAGTTCCATAAAAGCTCCATTATGGTTCTACACCATTTTCTCTTCTGCTAAAAACATCAGCACTAAATAAATTTTCTGTCTCCTGATGATGAACGTTTCTACGTTCGAAACATGTAGAGACCCTTGAGAATTATTCTATTAAATTTTGTGGAGGAAGACTTTTTGTTTTTTCTTTCTTTCCCATACTTTTAACTCCACTTTAAGCATGGACTATTTCTTCAAATCAATTAAAAGTTATTTAAAAAAAAACTTGGAAATTTTTTTGTACGGCTCTGATACATAGGTACTGGTAGTTTCACTTAAACATTGTTATTTTTTCTTGAATACTGTAAAACATGTTGAAACGTATAAGAAAAAAAAAGTCTAGTAACATTTGACATTTCAAAAAAAAATTACAGGAGCACTCCGGCAAGGGGAGGGAGGATTATGTGGGATGCATGATCCCAACATGAAATATTACAGTTCTATTTTGATTTTGACGACTCTTGTCACATTTTATCGTCCCCCTTGTCCCCTCACCGTCCCTATTTATAGGTTTGTTTTGTTAGCGTCAGTATGAAAATAGTATCTATATTAACGTACACATTTTATAAAGCATCATTTTATAGCACGCGTTCATGTTAAAAAACGAGCCGCTTGCGGCGAGTTTTATAACGGGACAAGTGCTTAAAACTGCTTTATATAACACGTACGTTATACTATTTTTTCTAATTTGTAGTTTTTTCAATAAAAAAAAACAAATATTTAAAAAGAAAATAAATCCTTCAAATTTTGTAAATTTTTAGGTCTAAATTTTATGTTGGTAATACTATTTTTTGTCATAGTAGCCTCTGGACAACAAAAATTATTTTGCGAACTATCATTTTTTGATTTATTGACCCATTTTCACCACGAGATTACGTTGTGTGATCCTTGTACATTCGGTACATATACAGAGCGTTCGGAAATTCGGGCGATTTTGCTACTTTTTTTCGAATTTCAAAAGACGTGATTTTACGTCACAGCATTGCAATTTAGTATAGGGAAGATGGAAAATTCCAATAAAGTTGAAGTTAAAATCGACATTGGAAGGTTAGTAGATTGAATTTTGGATAGGATTTGGCAGAAAATGATAGCTTGAAGCATCTACAAAAGATTGATTTATAGATTTATGCAACCAACATACATGACTGTTATCCACACAGAATAAAAAAGTTGGTTATCAAGCTATTTTTCCTCTGCGAAAAATGGGGTTTCTCGTAAATCACAAAGGCCGCGCAAGTCAATGAAATAAAACATTTAAATGTTACCAACATCAAAAAATAAAGAAAAAACGCGTATCGAAATAGCTTCATTACGATACGCAAATGCGTATCGTAATAGATTTGTTATGATACAAAATTAGAAAAAATCTGATAACTGTTTTAAAACGTCTCCACTATATCGGCGACCGATTACAATCCAATTAAAAACAAAAATTTGATACCGGAAAACTCATAAAAGCAAATATTTACTTTTAAACCTAAATTAGTAATCATCGAGATAAATTGACAAAGGACTTCAAGTTTAACGACTTCGCCATAATCTTTAAATTAAATCGACGGAATCGTGAGGAGTGAATTTGATTTAAAACGGTTCATAAAGCGAAAAGTATTTTGTACCTTTTATAGGAAAATGTCAGACAATCTGCCATAGAAAGTGTGATTTTTTCAACTATATAGAAATAACATTACAATGGGAATCAAAGGTCAGAACTATCGATGATCTAAAAAGAAATATCATTTTAAACTTTTCCCAAGATTCAAAGGTGACTTTTAAAAATTTGTTGTAGGTATGCAACAGGGCCGTAATTAGAATTTTACAAAGAGTTTTTTCTTTTAATTGGCTTGTTAGAAACTGATAAAATTTGTATGTAAATATTTGAGGGTAAGGAATTTTCTATATTGCGTCAGCAGCAGCACCAACCCTGTATAGAACTTCTATTAAACCTATACCCGTTTCTTAAAGCCTGACAGCACAGCTGAGGGTCATGAGTCGTAAAACCTCAATAAACCATAGGCGTAACAATAACAGGTACCTGATCTTAAGTAATTAAATTATCTATTATTGCATAGGTATAATACAGGTAGGTGGCTTATGTCATAGAATATTTCCAACTTCAAGTGAGGTAATTTAGTTTTATTTTTAACGTGTTGTCGAAAGCTTAAGCATACGAATAAATATCAATTATAAATAAAAATTACATATAGAAACAAAAAAAAATGGAAATAAGAACGTACCATAATATTACAATTTTAGAGGACAGGTAACTCCATTAGGAGAATAGGTTAAGACGGTCGAATTTTTTGACAGACCTGTTCTCTTAAAACAATACTTACACTATTTCACTATCAATCAAATTTTTTTTTAATGTATAGTATCGGCTAGAACTAAATCAGACAAAGTTTTTACTATGTATAATTTATTTACAACAAAAGGAATTTATGTTTCATAAATAAAAACCTAAACGACCGCCACTGTCCGAAGATTTATTCTAAATCATCGGCTTTCCCCATCGTTACAATTTAACGACCCTATTGTGAAAGGTAAAATTAGGGGTGTGCCAATCTATATAGTGTTTAAACTACCTGTATTGTTGCTAAAGAGATATACTTTCAGGCGAAAAAGAATATGTTCACCCGGCAAGCTAAAATTTGTGTTTTGCATTTTT
The DNA here is from genome assembly GCA_963969555.1 of Polydrusus pterygomalis. Taxonomy (NCBI): domain Eukaryota; kingdom Metazoa; phylum Arthropoda; class Insecta; order Coleoptera; family Curculionidae; genus Polydrusus; species Polydrusus pterygomalis. Next base: position 633,689 of record OZ018382.1, on the reverse strand, counting down.
AATTAGGGTTCTTAGCCGTAAGGCAATAGGAAGCAGACTTTAAGACTCAGAATATGCAACGGTTATTTTTTTGTAAAAAAACCGCGTCCTCAACGTAACATTATTTTATACCTTTTAGAACGTTTTTTCCTGTTTATTAAATATAACATATTATTATCCACACAAAAAAAATATGTAATTTATTAAGGCCTCCACGTTAAAAATAAACCGCGGTTCATTCTCAACTAAAACTACCAATTTGTTCAAAAGCCTGACGTTCCGAAGTTATGAAAATCATAAGAAATTTACAGGTTTTACAAGTTAGGAAGAAAATAATTCCTGTAATTTATTTCACTTAGCTTGGTCTACGGCGTTCGATGTAAAATAATACGTTTGCAGTCTTCCAAAGACCCTCTAGCGTCTAGGGATGGGCGATATCGACTTGTATATGTATACTCAACGATAAACTAACTAAACTAAACCCGACGTTGTCAACGTTTTAGTATTGAAAATACTACTGGGTTCGTATATACGGGTATATTTCATGAAAAACGAACGCGACATGCGACATGCACATAAATAACACGGCGGTGAAGTTTAAACAAACATCCGAGCAGCACAGGATCGATGACATCATGCTGAGTAATAATATTGTTTTGTTTTGGGTTTCGGCATTTATTATTATATTTGTTGATATTAAGATATGGCCGGAACAGAGAAAACAGAACAGTAGTTAATAGTTAGTATTGAATCGGCCAGTAGGTACTTGTACGGTTTACGTTTTTTATCAAACATATAAAAACTGCATTATTCAGTTTAATTAGGGTTGCCAGGTTTAAATCGGACACAAATTAAAAAAAAGAAGGACTGGCACGAATAAAAAAGGACATTTTTTTAAAACTAAAACAGAATTTATTTTATGTAAAAAATGAACAAAAGCTAAGTTGTATCTAACAAAATAACAACTTAAATAACAACTTAAAAATGCTTTAAAAATGTCTTATTATTATAGTATAATTATTATACAGAATATATTTTATTAGAACAGACGGCTTCCAAGAGCTTTATTTTTCTAACTGTCATATTATAAAATTATTTGCAGGTTAAATTATTGTTATTAATGCTACTAGTTCGATATGAACACTATAAGAAAACGTGTGCAACGTTAAACCACGAGGCGTTAGCCGAGTGGTTTAATTGCACAAGTTCCATTAACAAATTTCATAATATCGAACGTGTAATGCGGCGGTCTTATAATATATTAAAAAGGAAGTTAAGGTAAAGAAATAAAAAAAAAGTGGAAAAAACTAAAAAGTGAATATCGCTGAAACAAAGATAAATAGCGCGGCGGTCTTGACGTATTACAAAGAAAGTCGGGGGGCGAAGATTCCAAAAAAGCAGGAAAAACTCAAAAATGCTTATCTCTGGAACTAAGAACAATAGCGCGGCGGTCTTGAAATATTACAAAGGAATTTGGGGGTAAAGAATTGAAAAAATTGTAAAAAATAAACAGTCAATGTCGCTGAAACAAAGCGAAATAGCGCGGGGTCTTGGTGTATTATACAGAAAGTCGGGGGAGAATGGATAAGTATACCAATCCAAAACATTTCATAGCCGACTTAAGATTTAGACATTTCATGAACAAAGAGTACAAGGACCAGCAGGTAAATGGATGTGTATAGCTAAAGAAATAATTTTGCCGCTATTTTTGGAACGGTGGTTTTGAGCTCTCTTCAATATGTAAGTACTAATATACAGATTATCCTGTATTTTTTATTTTAACAAAACAGTCAATTTTCTAAGTATAATAATTTAATTATTATTTCAAACTAAATCGGAGCATCCATGCCCTCATAATAACGCGTGATAGCGGCTCCATTGTGTCAACACGTTACATACTCACAGATAGGAGTAGTCTGTGACATAATGGTTTACTTCTGGCCACTGTATGTGGTACCTAGGTATTTTCAATACGCCTATGATACTTGCGTAAGATGCAAGATCTGGGAATTTTTTTTTTAATTTCGAGCGCTTTCAGCTTATCGCTATATTGAGTAAGTACCAAAAGTCAGCACTCCTCGTAGGTTCCCGTCATTCCTCTACGTCAATCGACGTTATGGTTTTGCTATTTTTACTATAGGGTCGTACAAAGAAAGCTGAAATTAAAAGTAACAATTTAGAAATAATTTTCAACGGTAGGTAGTTTAAGTATCGATATTTTGGGAAAACAATCCCCCCCCATCTCTACTAGCTTCTTTATATCCGGCTAGTAACCGTGTAATAAATCGATTTCAGACGTAAATATATATACGTAGACCTTTAGATTAGTATAGATAAAGATGGATACTATAGCTACCTATGTAACGACGTGGAAGGTATATTATCTGTCCACTTTTTAAAAGGGAATGTGGATTAACAGGGTGGCCAAAGTTAAATTTACTTTTAACCCTAAGGGGGTAAAAGCGGGGTTTGTGTTTTCATTACGGAAGGGGGGGGGGTTGTAAGAAAGCTTTTTAGCGTATTTCCGAATTTGAAGGCTGTTTTGATATTATAGTTTTTTGGTTATCCTTCTAATCTTTTCAGAAATGCCCTTGACATAAGGTATTGTAAGAAATGCTTGCACCTCTTTCGTTTCTGTATTAGTTTTTACTTTGCGATTTTTATGTTTTAAGATGGTATTAGTTACAAAGGTTTCAGGGTAACCATTCTGTTTTAAATCTTTTTTGATGTTTGAAATTTCAATATTTGGATTGTTATTGCAAACGTTAGATGCTCTGAGTTTGAATTATGCCCTGTTTTATGGAGTTTAAGGTATTAGCCCGTGTGAGTGGGTTTCCTGTACACTGAAGTTTTTATATTTTCAGCACTTTGTTCGACGAGAACATCGAGAAAAGGTAGAGTGGAATCTTTTTCTGTTTCCATAGTAAATTTAATGGATTGTCTTATACTATTAATATGTTCCAAAAACCGTATCAGCTCTTCGTTGCTGTGTTTAGGTTTAATCTTATGGCAGTGTGACTCAAATCATTCCATGTACAGGTTAGCCATCACCAGAGAGAGAGAGATGAACCCATTGGAAGACCGTCATCTTGGGCATAAAACCTGTAACGTTTCAATTTAGCCACTGAGTATCTATGAGATTCTGCCCTTAAATTTTATTACCTCGACTAATAATTAACCTTTGTTTTGCTCTCTACTACTTGTTATATTGAATTTCTCACATTACCTTTGGTCGGAATCCTAAATGTTCGACTACATTTTATTTCATTATATTCCATTTTCTGTCAGGATTCTCTTCTGTTTATTTGGTTGGACCTCTTGCCTAACTGAGTTGTTTTGTGCCCTTCACTACCACTTTGCAGTCCTTTTCCATGCTTTGTATCATCGTCTTGACCTTTGATTTTGCCCTTTTACTTCTTACATCTAGTTGGAGGCTGCTATGGTCACAGGCATTTTTGTACTACAAATACAGGTTTTTGGGATTTCTTTTAAGTGTATTACAGTCGAATACCGTCTTACCTGTTCCCTTATTTTCCACATGAAAGATTTGTTTATATTATGGCTAAGTGATAAGCGGCAATTCTTATTATTCTACCGCTCCGGAACTTTATAATTTTCTAATACTTAGATACTTTTCTCCTTTTTTGGTGTTAATGCCAGGTACTTACACTTTATTTATTCCTTTCAAGTCCGTTTTGTTGGGTTATTATTGGCCTTCTGTGACTTCAACTGGGCCTTACCGTGTTTAAATTTTCGCTGTGTACGGCACGTCTTTAGATCGACCAGATGCCACTGGTTCTATTGGTAATTTATTTTGTTTGTGTTCGGAGCGGAAGTGCTTTTTTGACAGATTGACTTTTAATTTTCTTGGGTGGGGAAAATTTTTCTGGACTTTACTTTACGTTTGTCTTCCAAGAAAAGAGGACCGGTTGGAGATCGGGTGTCATCCCCTCACTGTAAAGTGGTTTTGTTCCAATCCCTCTAAGTTAATGTAGCTCGAGTTTTTGGCTATCCCCTAGTGGAAGTTTTGCAGCTGAAATCCGTATGGATGAGTTGATTTTTGGAATCGACAAACGAAGTCAATCACATGTACCCTCGCAAGGCTTAAGAGAGGGTCCTAGTTCCCGGCCAATGTTTCTATGTACCGGCCAAAGTTCTTGGCACTGGCCTAAATCCTAGTTTACTGGCTGGCTATGTTGTACCACTGCTAGGCTTATGCTATTGTACCGGCTGACTAATCGATCCTGCCGTTGGTATCCACTGTAAGCTTTTACCGAAAGCTTCTACCGTCAGCTTCTGCCGTTTAGGTCCTATCGTCAACCTATGTACTGGTCGACGTTTGTAACAGATAAGTCCTAGGCTAGAGATGTTTTGGGTATAATTTACGCTCTATTTAATTTACATTTTCTCGATGACCAAAAGGTTGTAAACCGTCTGTTGATTTTAGTGTAATGTTCTAATTATTATATTTCGAAGTTATTTATCCATTTCACGTTCTATATTTATTTGTTTCACAACCTTTCGGTCGTCCTTTTAGTTGGGTAAAATACATAAGCGAATATAAGCGTATAATATATGGTATATATAGAGCGTTTTGTTAGTTATGAGTTGGGTCACGTGATCACAAGATATTCTTTGTACAAACAAAATACTAAATGTAATTTATATCATTACCGTTGTTTTCCTTAACTTAAAATAAAATTTGTTGAAGTGACAGGTATCTTTTATTCAGCTCACATGCCTCTCTTTTCTTGGAAGTGGGGTAACCGTCTCAGGGTAGCGTAGAGCCCATAAAACCGCGGGGACTTCCAAGTTGTGTCCGTTTCCAAACTTGGTGGCGCTCGAACCTTTTTCTCCTGGGGTAGTCGGTGTATTGCAAGCACTGCAACCTCTACACTGTTCTGAGTACGGGTAATTCAACTGGGTTTGTTTATTGATTTTCTTATTTCGTTTTAAAAAAGGTCCAGGTGGTAAGTTGTGTTGGTATTCGCCATAATACCAACATCTCATTATAAATAACAAAAGACACGAAAGTGCGTCGCAAACTTATATTTTACTTGAAAGTAGAAACTACGTAGACAACACTATTACACAAGTATAGAAAAAAAAAGAAATAATGTAAGAAAGCATTAGAAAAGTGTTTTTTTTTAAATAAGGGTACCCACCTCCTATTAAAGGTTCTATTGTATAGTATGTATGGTACATACACGCTGCGTTGCTTCGATAGTGAATTTGTAAGAACTAAATTGCGCGAAGAAGCGGGTATTTTTATAAAAGTCTTACGAGAGACCAGAAGCGAAACAACAAGATGCAACTCTGAACGATACCCACGAGCCATTCATAATGAAGTGTTGACAATTTGGTCAAATTAACCACCGCGGACCAACAAGCTGTCAACACATCGTTTAATCGTTGCAGAGGTTTTATTATATTCTTAGTGGCTACCCAAATAACACTCCACAACGTTGCCTGTCATGAATGATGTCTTAGTTAAAGAGATGAAAGACATTTCATTGAAATATTTTAATGACTCCACTCGATGGCTCTTAAGAACAAAAAGGACTTATTGTGAGACTGGCTTTTTGGAAAGTTAGGGAGTTTTAATTAAAACAGGGGGCTAGTGCTGTTGGACTATTTTTGCCGGTCATATATTATACAGTGAGGACCTAAAGTCCGTCCCTCCCCCTCTAACTTCTAAACCGTTCGGTATACCCTGTATATTTTTACATTTTTAAATTCCACATAAAATTATAATTATTTTTTATTAAATGCATTATTAGTCTATACTTCATAGTTTCCGAGATATTGACTCTCGAAAAGTGACATTTTTGAACTTTGACAGCTTATAACCTTCTAACAGTACGTCTTAGAGCAAAACGGCTTACATGTCCCTATCTTCAATTTTTATTATGTTCCCAAAAAAATCAACTTCCGGTTAAACCGGATGTAACTCGAAAGCAGGAAATATAGTTGTTCCGGTTTTACTGGACGTTGATTTTTTTGGGAAGATAATAAAAATTGGAGATAGGGACATGTAAGCCGTTTTGCTCTAAGACGTACTGTTAGAAAGTTATAAGCTGTCAAAGTTCAAAAATGTCACTTTTCGAGAGTCAATATCTCGGAAACTATGAAGTATAGACTAATAATGCATTTAATAAAAAATAATTATAATTTTATGTGAAATTTAAAAATGTAAAAATATACAGGGTGTTCCATTTAAAAAAATATTCCAAAAGCGGACCCAGCTGTCATCTTGACATTTAAAGCTGTCATTGGTATGTCAAAAAGTGCAAGACTTGCTCAAATATTATAGTTCAAAATTTCATTAAAATATACCGAACGGTTTAGAAGTTAGAGGGGGGGGGGGGGCGGACATTAGGTCCTCACTGTATATTATATTTATTTGTATTTTTTTAAGGGTCTCCGAAACTTTCAACACCAATTTTATCAATATATGTATAATTGCACAGGAAAAATTTTTAAAATTAGGAAAACCCACATTTGACCATTCAATCTTCTAATCCTAATTTTAATTTTATGACATGTTTATAGTTAGGTACCATAATATGATATAAATACCGTGCGAGCAAAAATTATTTGCATCAAAGAGGGCCTTGCATCTAAGGACGTAATGCTTAGCCGTAGAGCTTAATACCTGTTGGGTGTCAGTAACTACCTGACAGTCGTTACAAGTAATTTGATTTATAGCTAATTTTTCCAATTTCTTGAACAATTCACACAATGGGCTTTACGGAACTGCACAAAACATTCATGGTTGAAGCGTATTTTCGAAACGGGGTTAGAGTAAATGGTGAGTGGCAATACTATCCGGGTTTATGCATGGACGATTTTCACGAACATCTTCCTAACGTTTCTTTTATTGCTGGGGATTTTTATCATTGTCTGAAAAGAACCGTGGCTGTGTTTAGGGAAACAGTATATTTAGTATAAAATAACATTTTTATGAAATATTAAATACTATAATTTGTCATTTGAAATTTGTGAACTAATCTGATATTTGAAAATTTAATTATAAGTTTTTTAAACTTTTTACGTGTATGTGCTATCAAAAAAATAGAAGATGTGACGTCTATCTGTTAAAATTTTTTAATTATGATAACTTTGCACCACCCGTGTAAATTTTTTTTGCCTCTAATTTTATATTTTGAAAAAAAAAATGGTATTCTAGTGAAAAAATAAGCATACAAAGTAAATAAAATATTAAGTATGGTATAAACAAATAGTTTAAAATCCATTAAGCCAACTTACATTCTATAAAAAAAAAGTTACTTTGAAAAAATGGCAAAAAATTCAACTTTGCGCTAGACATCTGAAACTTTGTATTTAGGCCTAAAATTGTACTAGAAACAACTTTTTCTAATAACATTTTTTGAAATTCGGTAAAACAATGCCATTTTTCAGCATTTTTTAACAAAAATGTTATTTTTGACAGATACCGAATGACAGATGGTGACAATTGAATATACAATTTTTAGTCTAATTTGAAGCAAAAACGATTGCTGATAGGTAATTTTAACTAAGCTCATTAATAAAAAAAAGTTCCATATGGTGCGGACTTTAATGGTGACACTGTATGTATGGTTTGTGGGTTTTTTAAGAACCGAACTTGGTGTAGGTGGCAAGACAACCGAAAGAATCGTTAAATCGGCTCTAATAAAGTAAAAAATTTTAACGAAATGTCACGTCACGATTTTAATGGAAAAACCGAAAATCCCTCGGGAAAGCCTCCAACTAATTCCGGTAAATGACACATTAGTATCGCATTAGGCTATATTATCACGGCGTTCTACCCTTTATAAATAATAATAAATTAAATTTGTCGGGTGGGGCTCAATTTGTACCAAAGTCACGTATTTTTGCTAAAGGTAGGGCCCAGGGGCGGTGTTCCGTAACAATTTTCGCTTTACGGTATCAAAATAACAGCTAACCGAAAAACAAACGTACTATTCTGCCGTCCTAAAATCAGATGCCGTATGTACAATAAATTTTTTTAAAGATATTTTGCTTAATAGGTTCGTGGCAAGCTAAAGAAACTGTTTACTAAGCAGAATCGCCGTATATTTTTCCTAAGTATCAAAAATAGCACATGATATTTAGACGTATCTGCAAAATTGGTCATATTTCCTAACCTAAAATGCAGTACGTACATAGTACTAATAACAAATGCCGTATCTACTACCGCACCCGTGTAGATACGGCGTTTCCCGTTAGGACAAGTCAGATGCGGCGTTTATTACTAGAAAACGCGCCTTAATTCACAATTCACCAACTGTAGCTTAGTAATCAGACTGCATTGCGAGTGTCAACGGGTTAGTTTGGTGCGCAATTACAAGTGTGATTTTTACAATTTTTACACCGTTTAGGGTAGGTATGTATAAATTAAATAAAGTTGTATAATAGGTTAGATACCTTTTAATAGTGTTAATAAAGCTTACTGTACAGCAACTATATAATAATTATAATTATTATAATAATATGTGTAGTAAGTATGTTGAACAAAATATGAATTTTTTTTTTCGTTATGAAGGAAAACCAAAATAAATCGGCCAAGTTACTTTTTAAAATTTTTTATTAAAGTTAATGTGTAACGGGTTAGCACCTTATTATTTACTATTTCCAAAATCAAAAAAAGGCCGCCATTATAAAAGGATCTTGGCTGCATTATGCCGGAGAATAGAAAGAATTTTTGGGTAAATTTGCCAGAAGCTGATGACTAGAAAAAATAATGTTATTCTGTAGGATTTAACCTAAGAATGAATATCGCTTGGTTTAGTTTAATTGTTCGTTGTTCATTATTTATATTATTTATATTATTATATTAATAAAGTACCTCTAAAATAATTGTCTTATAACAAACATGTAAACAATATAAACACTTAAATGTACCTATGTCATTGTTGCAAAGTATGTTTTTATTAGCACTTACATGTTCATATGCCGCATTTTTATTTAGTTTCACTAAGAAATAATGATAGTTTAAAATGCCGTATCTAACTTTCTAAATCAAAATGTATGGTTTTTTAAATTTTTTTTTTGGTATAATATTTCTCTAAATCGATGTAAATAAAAAAAGTACATTTGATTTCATTAAAATATTGTAAATACTTACAGGCCATTAAGAAAACTTTAAACTCAATTATCTCCGTTTGGTGCTTTCTGTAGATACGGCATCTGATTTTAGGACGGCAGCATTGACCTTTCAATTTTTTTTTAATAGGTATACGGTGTGACCAGTAAAGTCCGCATCCTATGGGATTTTTTTATTAATAGCTTGAATCGAAATTTGACTTTGGCATCAAGTTCTGCTTCGATCGAGGTGAAAGTTTAGCAAAAAAATAGTAGTCACGTGATTCGCATTATCTGTCAAATTTTAATTTTTTTCAAAAAATAATTCAAAAGTTGGGTTATTTCTGAAAATATCGAAAAAAATTATAAGAGAAAGTTTTTTTAAATGCAGTTTCTAGCCCACATGCAAAATTTCAGCTGCATAAGATAATTTTGATTTTTTACCCGCCACTAAAATTTATTTTTCACTTAATGAACACTTTACTGATGACACTGTGTTATTTTTTGGCTTAATATTAAGGTGTATTACTTTCAGACACAAACTACGTTTTTAAAAATACTTATTTTATGAAGTTACCTTATACAGGGTCAAAAACAAATAAACTTTACATCACATGCGACCAAATTTGAATAGCCTAATTTTGATTTTGTAGAAAAACACACATTTAATATGGCGCTACTTTAAAGAAAATGTATCTAAAATAAAGCATTGTCAAAACTGAGAAGTTTTATGCAGGTTGCGTTGAGTCTTATTTTGCAAAAGTGGTATAATTTACAAAATATGGGTAAAAAATCAAAATTATCTTATGCAGCTGAATTTTGCATGTGGGCTAAAAACTGCATTTAAAAAAACTTTTTCTTATAACTTTTTTCGATATTTTCAGAAATAACCGCACTTTTGAATTATTTTTTGGAAAAAATTTAAATTTGACAGATATGCGAATCACGTGACTACTATTTTTTTTGCTTAATTTTCATCTCGATCGAAGCAGAACTTGATGCCAAAGTCAAATTTCGAATAAAGCTATTAATAAAAAAAAATGCCATATGATGCGGACTTTATTGGTCGAAAATCCCATATGATGCGGACTTTACTGGTCGCATTGTATTACTCGAAATACTCCACGCTCGTGTAAAATCCGAAAAACGTGGCAACGTCTGCCCTCTATCGGTAGCAAGTTTAAATATTACAATCCTGGAATTTTCACATTGAAAATTTAAGGTTATTGCAAGAAAAAATCCAATATTTTTTAAATTTTTTTAATATTATTTATCGTCTTCCCATACCTATTATAGGGTTTAAGAAAAATACATGTAACATGTTAAGAGATGCATCCAACATCAGGACCTATGAAACACCCTGTATATTCTCCTTTGGCGCTTACGTGGTTTTGCTCTTTAAAAGGAAACCAAAGTATACGTGTTGCTTCCCGATGCGAAAATATAGTTATAAGCGAAGGGTCCTGAATTCTGATGTTTTGGGCCTCGGGGCTGAAACGCGGGTTGTGTAGTGACAGTTTCCATTTGGATTTATGGAAATTTTTGGGAAAAGTCTGTTATTTTTAGTAATAAAAGTATAAAAGTTGGGCGTGACGTGGAGAGAAAAGGGAAAATTGATTTCGAAGGGGATGTATAAACATTAAATGAAACAAAAAAACAAATGTTACTAATTTTTTTCTCACCCTACATGATATGGCAAACCCAAAGTGTACCCGGTTTTGAACAGGGTTAATATCTAACTCATATACAGTGTGACCAGTAAAGTCCGCATCATATGGGATTTTTTTTATTAATAACTTTATTCGAAATTTGACTTTGGCATCAAGTTCTGCTTCGATCGAGATGAAAATTAAGCAAAAAAATAGTAGTTACGTGCTTCGCATTATCTGTCAAATTTTAATTTTTTCCAAAAAATAATTCAAAAGTAGGGTTATTTCTGAAAGTATCGAAAAAAGTTATTAGAAAAAGTTTTTTTAAATGTAGTTTCTAGCCGACTTGCAAAATTTGAGCGGCATAAGATAATTTTGAATTTTTACCCATATTTTGTAAATTGCACCACTTTTGCAAAATAAGACTCAACGCAACGTATATAAAACTTCTTAGTTTTGACAATGCTTTATTTCAGATACATTTTCTTTAAAGTAGCGCCATATTAAATGTGTTTTCCACAAAATCAAAATTGGGCTATTAAAATTTGGTCGCATGTGATACAAAGTTTATTTGTTTTTGACCCTGTATAAGGTAACTTCATAAAATAAGTATTTTTGAAAACGTAGTTTGTTTTTGAAAGTAATACACCTCAATATTAAGACAAAAAAGAACACAGTGTCATCAGTAAGGTGTTCATTAAGTGGAAAATAAATTTTAGTGGTGGGTAAAAAATCAAAATAATCTTATGCAGCTGAAATTTTGCATGTGGGCTAGAAACTGCATTTAAAAAACGTTTTCTAATAACTTTTTTCGATATTTTCAGAAATAACCGCACTTTTGAATTATTTTTTGGAAAAAATTAAAATTTGACAGATAATGCGAATCACGTGACTACTATTTTTTTGCTTAATTTTCATCTCGATCGAAGCAGAACTTGATGCCAAAGTCAAATTTCGAATAAAGCTATTAATAAAAAATCCCATATGATGCGGACTTTACTGGTCACACTGTATACAAAATTTCGTCATTTTCCGTTAAGTAGTTTTTAAGCTGTCGAGCTAGCACCGGAAACGGACAGTCCGACGGAAATGGAAACCATGTTTTTTGTGATCTGGGGACCTTAAAATGTCCACATATGAGTGATGATAATATCTCAAAAAAATTACTACGAGAAAAGCAAAAACGACGTCCATTCCGTAAATTAGAAAAATCGAAATAAGCAGGTTTTTCACCTAGTTTATCTCAAATAGCGTATAAAAGACCCGGAATATCACAGGGATTAAAACATTCCCGAAAGCACTCCCATAATATAACCTGATGTTCAACGAAATAAAATCATTCCATGAATACAGACGGGAAAATTCCAAAGGGAAAAACTCGCCACTACGAAGGGAAATCTCTGGTTTCCATTGTTGAATATTTCAGCCGTTTCTGAACTTAAATATTTATGTCTGTGGACGTTTGTATTAAAATTAAGATAATGTACTTTTATATAGTTTGGGTAGATTTGCCTGATATTATTTAACTCAAAAGTGAGTATTTTTTGTACCTACACTAGACATATCAAAGTTTGGGCAGAAGTAGTTTATTCTTGCAAAGAAACAACATTAATTCCGGAAAAACTACTGAAATATTTATAACAGCGTCGATTTATATATAGAGATATCAAAGAAACTTTGGAATACTAATACGCTACATTAAAGAAAATGTATCCCTTTTATTTCCCTCCAAAACAACTTATTAACAATAAATAAAATAATAACCCGCTCAAAGTTAGCAACTGTAATTTATAAGATCTTTCTTGTCAATTTTTAATAAACTTTCGTTTTCCAGAAAGTATTTCAATTATGCCTGACCGTAGAGTGACCGTTTCCGTGCCGTTGATTGATTGTAAAGATACTATTAATGTTGGAAACTTTCTGAATTCTGAATTTGGGTCTATAATTAGTGATTTTTATCAACGAATCGGTAAATACGCGATTCCATAGACCAGTTTTTTCCCTTGGTTGGTTAATGGCGGAGGTCGGGTGTATATTGCCCAAGCGTCTTGCCACAACACCTTGAAAAGAAGCCGTGAAGTGACATCGGGCAATGCCGCATCAGCTGGGAGTTGCGGATCCACAAGCAATCATTATGACGCGCGAAACGGGCGAGTTTTTTTATTCTTTCCGATATGTTATGTACAAAAAAGTAATAACTAGTTTTGGATAACAAGAACAACTTACCTAATTATTATTATTTATCCAATCTCAGTTTGAGGACATTCCAATTATTCCATACGGCGGTAAACAGTCTCAAAGAGACCGACCGCACAACCAGGGTTGTCAGATCTTTCTTCTTCAATTCTTTAAGTTTTTTTATTAAAGATATTTCATTTATATCAGTATTCAATTTTAGTCAGTAACTTTCTTTGAAAGCTAGTTTGCAAATATACTTTAAACCGAGGAGTTTTGAGTGTGACAGAAAAAAATAACAAGCCATTCATTGTTATAATAATACATTCTTTAGTCCTTAAGAAACAATAACTATAACTGAAATCAAGACAAAATGTGTTTTCAGTGTTTAAAAACAACTAATTAACAAACCCTTGTTTCTCGTATATATACTTACATTGTGCCTACAAATCCGAAAATGTTGAAGAATTGGCAACAGCATGTGATTTGTTGCGATTGCAAGCGCCAGGATATAAGCTGAACCGGTACACGGCCCGTCTGACGATCGATTCTGCCAGACAGAGATAGGCCAGTGACCGCCGATGGCGTGGAAGAGACGGAGATAAAATATACGCGGTTATGCCTTGATGAACGGGCCGGAGTCTGGTTGACGAGAATGAAGTTCTGGTAAAAAAATTAAAGCATTTTCTGAGCAGTGTCGTGTGCCGTGTCAGGTTTATTTTTCTGATTTTATTTTTGTATATAGAATTTTTGAGTTACCTTATATTTATTATTTTAATATAATATTATTATATATACAGTGGGTTTATAAAGTGTAGTATGTACAAACACCTAATGTAAAACAAACTTATAAGTGTGTATACGCAGATTAATAATTTGTGTGGAACGCCTATGGTTAGGAAATTCCCACAGTTTAATGTCATTAAATTGACCTAAGAAAAACTATAAATAATAATATCTAATATTGCGTTGAGAAGCTATTTTGGTTTCACTACCAGTAGATTTATTGATCGATCAAAAGTAAAATTCTATTATACAAATTATTATCTTCTGCGTTTAAATTACAGGATTGACTATCATCTTCTGAAGTCTCAAAATTTAGTAAGCTTAAGGCTTTGTTTAAGAAATCTACGATTGTCTTAAGAAAGTCACCTACTATATATGAGTAACTTTGTTACAATAAGTTTTCAAGCTGAGACCACCTGCTTAGTTTCATTTCAAAGGGTAAAATCCATTTCAAATCATTGTAAGCCGATTTATTACCTACCTTTAAAAAAAAACCTTTACCTTCATATCAATGTCCACTGAAACCTGATTAACAATATTTATACAGTCATTGGTCAAATCTAAACTATAAAAATATATTACACTCTCTTCACCTGCTTTTAAAACAATTTTATAGTTAGAGTTACACCCAGGAATACAACAGGGGATTGGCATATTGATAAATAAATAAACTAGAAGAAAAAAATAGTACTTACCTCAGTACCTAGGTATCTACAGGTATCTATCCTACCTACTTATGAACTATCTCTACTAGTGATATTTTTAAACTAATTCACATATACCTTCCAGTTAAATAAACACTTCAATATTGAATAAATTAACTGTACCCACAAAACAATAAAGTTTATTCCAAAGAGCTAACAAGTATACAAAAACAACTTTTAAATTAAAACAAATAAAATTCTGTCGCCATTTATAAGACCCGTAAACAAACCACCAGGCCAGCGCGGCCAGTCTGTTGGATTTTTCACTTTATTAATGTTATTAGAGCAAACCCGCACCAAACATTTTCATCAGTATTTTATAGAGGTTCTTAGCAAACATGTAGCTTAAATTTTCCATTAGATATCAATCGAAAACCGGATAAAAATACAAATTAATACAACACCTACACCGACATGCTAGTGGCGGTTTCGTCCTCTTTACCGCAAAGTCTGCATTCGATGTGTTCATTGTAAATTACTATTCGTTGAAGGGTGTTTTCTCAGCGGCCTGTTATCCAGTTGATAGTTATTTTCTCTTACAATTAGAAAAGGTCGATTCAAATATCATCTTCTAGCACAGACAAAATGGAATCGTGTTTTTCCGATGGAATAAAGTATTTGCAGACGATATGGCACAAGTGACTTTGCTTTTGCTATTTTCTTTTATTCCCTAAATGTAAACCTATTTTCATAAAATCTTCGTTGCATGCAGCGCCGTCGCTATTTAGAAGAAAATTTAAAATCATTATGCAAATTTGTTTTGCGCAACAGTTGGACCATTCATCCCATCGTATTAAGAGCAAGTCTCTATCTTTGTGCCGATACGGGGCAGTTAGAGCGTGGAGAAATTATGGGAATGAATGGAAATGTTTGCACTACTGCGTTCTGTATTTTTTAGTACCTATATCGTGTTTCGAAGCATGTAAGAAAAACCGGAAAAACGAAAAAGTTAAAGTATTTTTCGAGGCATCTGATTAAAATTTCGAACGTAGTTGTTTCATAAGAAACCTTCGGAATTTATGTTTGCCACTGTATGCCCGGCATTATATTTGCTGAAATATGAATATGAGAGACCGGCATGCAGCCCGCCGAAAGGGATAAACAAAAACAAAGAAATAGCGAGCGGGCTCTGTGGCCAAATTTATTTTTGCTTTTAGAGAAATTTATGTGGACCGTTTTCTTGTAGTCGGGAAGCAAGTTTTTCGTTGCGCTTTGTTTCCCGATTTTAAAATTTCTAGTTTTTAGAACATGGACAATAAAATATAAACGATTTTTTTTTTCAATATGTACCTAATACAGTTTTTGGTTTCGACGATTTAATTATTTTAATCGATTTCTTTAACAATTTAGTTAAGATGTATGATATGAGTACATACGTACGTGTAATGGAACCGGAAACGCGTAGAAGAGCGGCTATTGATCACTATCAAAGGACCAGGGCCAAATTAAGGTCGTTTGACGCCTTAGGCCAGATAAATTTTGGCACCTATTTTTTTCAATTTCGATGGATTTTAAAAAATTGAGCAAGTCATGATACGGATGATCAAATTTGTGCCTAAACGTAATATCTGTTTTGTTGAAGAAAAACTCATAGATTAATTTAATTGTAATGAACGTATAATAAAAGTAAGTACCCAGGGAAAATTATAAAACAAAAAATAGAAGTATAAACAAACATCTTAACATTAATGAATAATGTTTACAAAATGTGAAATGAATAAAACAATTAACTCAAAATATCACAACTTAATAAGAGTTTGGTAGTTTCCAAAGTTTAAAAAAACTAATCGACTAATCCAGCTAATTAGGATACAAAAAAAATAAAACACATGAAAACACAAATTCAGCGCTAGGAATCAAATGATATTGGTAGATTGGTTCATTATAAATACACAAAATGATATAGACTAAAGTATAGGGATTACTTCTAAAACATCATATCAATAACGACTCGTTATTAACGAGATCAATGACATCAACAAATAAAATAATATATGTGAATGTTCTGAGCAAAAAATATAAAGGTACCTAATAAAGGAACAGTTTTCGTGGGCCAATGCCCAAAAACTTGTATTAAAGGTAATTTGAAAAATAACGACATATTTTTAAGATTATTAATACAGTAGAAATGTTTTTTTCGACATTATTGACTCTGATGATCTGATAACTAAATACTCTTAATACTTTAATTTAGAATATTTTTGTTTAGATTGGAATGTGGAATGTTCTTTATCCTTTATAGGTATGATAATTAGCAATTATGCCATAGTTTAAATAGTGATTTAAATGTATAAAATAATAATTACTATAGGTAGACTGAAATTCGTTAAAAAGCCGCGGCGCCTATTTCGTTCGTAGCGCCTTAGGCTATGGCCCATTTGGCCTAGTGGTTAATCCGGCCCTGCAAAGGACGGAATCATAATGACAATGACGTTATTCCAGGACCCGAGTGAGCACCTTGCTCATTTATAGCAGGGTGTTCGGAAATGACAATGGCAAATTTTCTGAGCTGAATCTACACAAAAATAGATGAAAAAAAGTTAATATATTTATATGTCCATGTGATTTTATATACAGTGTGACTAGTAAAGTCCGCATCATATGGGATTTTTTTTTATTAATAGCTTTATTCGAAATTTGACTTTGGCATCAAGTTCTGCTTCGATCGAGATGAAAATTAAGCAAAAAATTAGTAGTTACGTGATTCGCATTATCGGTCAAATTTTAGTTTTTTTTCAAAAAATAATTCAAAAGTGGGGTTATTTCTGAAAGTATCGAAATAAGTTATTAGAAAAAGTTTTTTTTAAATGCAGTTTCTAGCCCACATGCAAAATTTCAGCTGCATAAGATAATTTTGATTTTTTACCCATATTTTGTAAATTACACCACTTAAGACTCAACGCAACCTACATAAAACTTCTTAGTTTTGATAATGCTTTATTTCAGATACATTTTCTTTAAAGTAGCGCCATATTAAATGTGTATTTTTCTACAAAATCAAAATTGAGCAATTAAAGTTTGGTCGCATGTGATGCAAAGTTTATTTGTTTTTGACCCTGTATAAGGTAACTTCATAAAATAAGTATTTTTGAAAACGTAGTTTGTGTCTGAAAGTAATACACCTTAATAATAAGACAAAAAAGAACCCAGTGTCATCAGTAAAGTGTTCATTAAGTGGAAAACAACTTTAGTGGTGGGTAAAAAATCAAAATTATCTTATGCAGCTGAAATTGCAAAAAACTGCATTTAAAAAAACTTTTTTTAATAACTTTTTTCGATATTTTCAGAAATAATCCCACTTTTGAATTATTTTTCGGAAAAAATAAAATTGGACAGATATTACTAATTACGTGGCTACTATTTTTTTTGCTTAATTTTCATCTCGAGAAGCAGAACTTGATGCCAAAGTCAAATTTCGAATAAAGTTATTAATAGAAAAAATCCCATATGATGCGGACTTTACACTGTATGTGTATAGCATACAATAATAACTAAATTTTCTACATACCTACATGCATTTTTTTTACTATATTAGGTATGTAGGTAGGTACCTTTGACTTCGGACTATTTCTGAAAAATGCCCGCTTATGCTCGGTAAAGTAGCTTTTCTAAAGGCGCACCTGTCTAAAACGACCTTTATTAGGTTTTTCAGCGGGAAAACTAAAAGAAAATGAAAGAAACGAGCCCGCTTTTGTTTATATTTCTATGAGACGGCCCATTAGGCTCCAAAGATTGAAATTGCCTTCTTTTCTCGGCGAATAATGAAGGGAAAACGCTTATTCGGTACCTTTTGTATTCAAAATACCCAATATAATGTGGAAAAATATATTTTCCGATACAATATAAGAAATAAATGGTATACGGCCGATGGGAGCCGTATACACTCCGCATCCCAGAGACGAAAACGATTTTTCTTAATTTGAAAAAATTTTTTGTAAAAGATAAAAATAAAAAACCAAAAACTTGGTTATTTGAATTTTTCACATAAATTTTGAGGTTGTGAAAAAAGTGTAAATACAAAAGTTGTAGATCTCTCTATTACCTACAACTTTGCCATTTAATGTTTTTCCATGGGACTTGTAGTTTTACCGGAAATCGAGATAAATTGTTTTCTACGCTTAAAAACTCACCCCCTTCCACTTCCCGACCTAGGATCGCCCGTAAATTATTTTTCCTTTCATTTTTGTTATATTATCTTCCTTTTTCAATGGGTTTCATCCTACTTTATTTTTTTTTGTTTCAAAAATTATCGACTCTGGTTTAATAAGTATTGAGCAACTGAGTAAATTCCGCTACATTTTCCGACCCAATTTGTGAATATTATATGCCCTTTAAAACTGCCCCCCTTTTCTTGTATATAGCCTCAATGACAAAATGTTAACGTCATACATCAAGATCAAGCTTCGTATCCGCTCCGGCAACCTATTTTTTATAGGAGAAATAAAATGCGATACTTTTTCCATTTTTTCCCCGTCGTCGGACACCTTGAAAAACTTGTGTCATATACATTATTAATTTTTCTTTCGGTTTTATTTTCTTACCAGCGTGAAATAATAAGAACCGGGCTCCCGTTCGGACAGATGGGAGCTTTTATTTTTCCATTTTTACTTGTCTCTTTTTCCTCGTGGGATAGCATTTCTTATTATTATATTTTCTTTTATTCCCTTCACTAATTAGGTTTTTGAATTAAATTTGCACTCGGAGATATCCATTCTTAATATCATGATGATGATGATGATGATCAAGGCCGTAGCCAGAGGGGGGGATCAAGGGGGATTGATCCCCCCCGAAATAAAAAAAAGATATTTATTTTAGACTTTTAATAAGTATTAATGAGACTGCATTTATATACAGTGCACCCGCCTCACTTTGTTGTTACACAACATAACAGTTAATCTTATTTACGGGCTACAATGGCTGCAGATCGCCTAAATGGTCTGGCTTTCCTATATGTCCACCGTGATATAAACGTAGATATAAACAAAATCATAAATATTTTCTCTTCTAAGAACAGGAAACTTGATTTTGTAATTTAGTACAAAGTAAGTAGGTAGGTACTTTAGATATTTTTTTTGTTCTTATTGTTTATTTTTCGTTTTCATTCTTGTTTTGTTTTTGATCTTATTATTACATAATATAATTTATTATAATTATACTTAGATATAATAATTATGACTTAATATAAGAGACATGTTAATTAGTAAAATAAATAGTTTATTGTTTATTTTAATTTCGAATTTCTTTTAAATTAAAAGAGTATTTTAAAGTCTGGCATATTGCCGCAGATTAAGCTTTACGGTTATTTTACCCAAAAAAGGGCGTGGCACCCAAAAAAAGAGCGCATTCGGCGCAGTTCCTTTTCGCCCCCTCCCCCTCTAGAACAAATCCTAAATCCGCCACTGGAACAACCCCCCCCCCCCACCCCGAAATTATTTTCTGGCTACGGCCTTGATGATGATGACAGTTCATAAGTTAAAGTCATATCAGGAAACATTGATTGAATAAAAAATTGTACTTTTGCACTTAGCAAGAATACGACATGATGGGACCTACATTTTTTTTAAATTTCCATAATCTACTGTTTAACGTGGGCTTCGAACCGGGAGCCTCTGCCTTACGACTCACAGGACAAATTCTCGTCCCATTCACCGCCGGTGCACGCAGTCTGTTTTAGCATTTAGTAAAATTTTGATAAATTATACGGAATTTTTCTTTTTAATAAATAATAATCACCATTAAGTATGAACACAAAGAACGGTCACCACTCGGGTTAATTTTATCGTTCTATGGCGTGACAAACGGGTATTTTTATTATAATATTCGTATTCGTACAACTTTCCAGTGAAAAGTCGATAGAATTTATGAACTTGCGCGTATAAAAATGTGATGCTTATATCCTTTGTTTAAAAAGTTATAGGATACTATAGGGTCCAAATATAAATGTTGTAATTGATGGTGAAAAATTGAATTAGTAAATAGTTTTAAATATTTAGGAATAATCATTGATTCAAAATTAAAATTTTTTAATTATTTTGAAAGTATCATAATATTATGGAAGATTGCCGGAAAAGTAGGTTATTTTAAAAGAATCAGTTCTAATTTAAGTTTGTTTTCTAAAAAAACTGTATTTAATACTATTATATTACCACATTTTCTTTATTGTTCTTCCATTTTATATTGTGCTGGTGGGGAAATATTTGACAAATTACAAATTTTACGAAATAAGGCAATGCGGATTATTTTAAAAATATACAAAAATAAATTTTATGTTAAAAAATTTAGATTGGTTGAATGTCAGAAATTTAATTTTTTATTTATGAGGTATATGTATCTTTCTACATAAAATTTAAAAATAATTTATTGCCCGATTGTTTAAAAATTTCTTGTTCTTTTAATTATGACCATCATAATTATAAAATAAGAACTAATCGAAATTTTTATGTGGATAGAGTGTCTAAAACATTAGCCTATAAGTCTATTTTTCATAAAGGTTTGATAGAATATAATGATTTGGAAAATTCTATTAAATCTCAGATATCATTAAAACTATTTTTAAAAAATTTAAAATTACATTTAATTAAAAAACAAAACTATACGTAATATTTGATACAATTTGCAAAATGTTTAATTTTTCTGTCTGATTTTGTGAAAAGAAGGTTCCGTTTTAAAATTAAAAATAAACCTATAAAAATGTTGTTAAAAAATGTATTAAAAAATATTTTATTGTAGCTTTCTTTGCTAAATAAAACATGTTACTACTATCTACTACTACCCGCAATTATTATAACTTCGCTATCGCCATATACCACCCAATAGAAAATTTAATAGGTACCCATATTATTTTTAAAAATAAATTTCTTTGCTGCTTTCTTACATTATTTCTTTTTGTTTCAATAGAAATATCATTTAGCCCCGAGCTTTGTTCATGACAATAATACCAAAAATATCGATTGCATTACAGATCGTTAAATGCGCTTACAGAACCAATCCATGGACTTGAGGGGTAGAATTTATTGAAATACTGAAATACGTCAACCCCCTCTAAAAGGCCCCCGTAGCTTTCTATGGGTCCCCTATAGTTTTTTGATGCGAGCCCTGACGGTCACACGAGTTGTCTTCTCAACTGACCATATTTTTAACCGGTCTGTCTGAATTATCTTTTTTAAATTAAAAAAAAAATGCCTTTCTTTAAGACGAGGCGCCTCTTCCACGCAGATAATCCGAGCTTGTTATAAAATTAACAAGTTTTTGCAGACCTATTACTACACTTGTTAAGGTAATTTGTCCGTTACAAGGTGCCAGATTCTTTGTAGGATTAAAATTTAATAACGTGTTGGTTATTTCTTGACGCTGATGATCGGCCGGCGTTAATGCTGTGGTTTAGATCTGACCAGTGTTCAGCTAACATGTTTTTTTATCATTTTAATGTCAAAGTTGAAAAAGTGTTACCTTTTATTTTCCTATTTTCCCTTGCTGCCGCTAGGAGGCCACGTCTTGTGGACTTTAAACCAGTGTGGATCAACCAATAGGTCGCCTACGGCTCGTCCTAGAATTTTGTCGACTCGTCCAAAAAAACAGTATTTTCCGGACTTGTAACGTAAATTACTATTCCGGTCCCTGTTTATTCATTTTTCCAATCGCTCTTTGATAATATCTAATCTACCTTGATTTCGTTACTACTACAAAATTTCGATGTATTGTCCAGTGATAGTTCGTTGATTTTTACTTTGTTGTTTATGTCAAACTTGTTGTTTGTTGTGCGCAAATTTAAAAATATTAGTTCAGATTTTGAATTATCCGAGACGGAAAATGAGATTTCAGAAGACATTTTGGAAGCAGCAAGGAAAGCGACTTACGAAATATTGCCATCAGTAAAATCAAAAATATAACAATTCCCAGTATTTCAGACACATCTTCCCTTAATATATTTAACATTCACAATAATTGTAAATTTAACATAAATATTCAATAATAACGTATTTATTCAGTTTATGCAGTTGTATTTAGTATCTTTTATCTGTTTTTTAGTATTGTTAACCACTGTGTTATCTTAACATAGTATAAAACAAAGTTGCTGTCGCTGTCTGTCCGTCCGTCCCCTTATATGCTTAAATCTTTAAAACTACGCAACGGATTTTGAAGCGGTTTTTTTTAATAGATAGAGTGATTCAAGGGGAAGGTTTTTATGTATAACTAGCGACCCGCCCCGGCTTCGCACGGGTTCAATTTCAGAAAGTGGCATGCCGGGTACTAATATATCGGGTTTGTATTTATACCAGCGGGTTGCAACGCATGCCGGATACACGCTAGTATAAAATAAAATAAAGAATTAAATGTATATCAAAGTTTCGGTCTTAAAAAAAATATTGTACGTCACACAACCGAAAATTAGTGTTTTGCAGGTCTCTCCAAGCTTCCAGGACTCGCCTACGGCTCGCCCTGGAAATGCTTGTCTCGGCCTGAAAAACACTATTAACTTTTCGGTTTTGTAACGTAAATTACTATTGTAGCAGGCTGATTATTGCGGCAAATATTCCCCACGTAATACATAATACAGTTCCAAGAAACAAAAAAACTACATCGGAAAGAAATAACATTAATATAGAAAGCTCGCAAATATTAGACGTCAAAATAAAACAAAAGGCTATCAATTATAGATGTCTTGAGCTTCTTAGAATTGATTTAATATGACAAGAGGAATCGGTAATTGACGGGAAACGATTTTTACGTACATTGAATATATTAGCTTGAAAAATATGCAGATGAAACTATATCCACTTCTTTCCTATGAGAAACATGTCGGAAAATAGTACTCATATACAGGGTGTCCGGGAAAATGTGGGAACTCTCCCGGATATGAAAAAAACACGTGAAAAGAATACTACAAGTTCATATAAACTTCTTTCGTATCGGCCTCCTGTTCGGAGATATGGGCTCCCAAAGAGCTCCCATGGAATTAAGTTTTTGACAAATAATTATTAAACCAACAGGTATATTTCAATTTTTTTTTTATATATGATCTGTACCAGGTAAGACCCTTCAAATTACTATCCCAGAAAGTGTTGCGAATTACTCACAGCTGCAGGGACGGACTAGCTGTGACAATAATGTGCCCATTTTTTTACGCCCTGTATGATTAAAACTTTGGACAACGTTTTTACATACCTTTAACTATTGACTAAAAATTAAGTACTCTTCGTTCATGTCACTTACTAGTCCTAACCGTTTTCGGAAAAACGTCATTTTATTACGATGATGTATTAATATTTAGCAGTTAAAATTGAACATTATTTATAATTTATAGGAACAAAGATGTATCTTTTATTGAAATACGCTAATATGATGTAAATATGTTAAAAATGACGTTTTCCATTTCCCGGACACCCTGCATAGGTACTCAATTCTTTTCTTAGCAAATTTATATCAATTTTTATTATTTAAAAATGATGATGAGTGTCCTAATCAACTTTCGCAGCGAGGAAAGACAGTTGAAAGGCTAGGCATGCAGACTAAATTTTGTTTCCAACTTCGCCTATACACTCTGATGTAAATTTGCATTATCTTGAACGTAATTTTTACTGCAATATTCCTTATTTGCAATAAAATGCAGCGAATGCGCTCCGGGCCGTCTGCCATTCGCGACTCTAGACTTAATAGCATTTTTTCCGTAATAACCTTCTCTCAGCCCTTCCACTTTTGCCTCCTTTATTAAGCTATATAAAAGAGCTATAAAACAAATAGCTGGTCCTTAGAAACAAATGTTACCAATTGCCTTGAAAATGCGCCCTGCCAGTGACTTTTGCGTCATTATTTCACTTGGAAGTAAAACCAGTAGCGGCTTCTCCTATGAGGCAGGTGAGGCACTCAATTTTGCAAATTAAATAAATTACAAATTTATATTATTTTACTATTTGCAGAAATATATATACATTAGAATTTAATGCCGTCAATCTTAACGCGCTTCGCTAGAAATATCATCTATCATCCATCCCTGTTTCTGCATGCGGTCGTATATTAAGCCGGTCTCGCGCTTTCTTGTCTTTCGCGATCCGTTGCGTGTTTTGTTTTTATATCATCCATCTCATTTCTGCATGCGGTCGTATATGGTTAGAGGCCCGGCCTCCCGCTTCCTTGTCTAGCGTATTTTAGTGAAAATATCCAATGTGATGTATGATACCCGTAAGAGTCCAGTCGAATCTACCTTTAAATAGCGCATAAAAACATTCTTTTGAGGCCAGCCTCAACTCTCTACGTAAATTTAATGCGAACTCGAGGGGACTAATCTAATCTATTAGATTAGATGAACGCCGCGACACGGTATTTGGAGAAATGCTATTGTTAGATTAACAGGTTGTCCGTTAAAAGAGAGAGTGCATAGTGCATATATAGTGAATTTGACTTTTACACCTGCATTGTATTTTATTATAGTTTTCGGTAAATACTTTTGTGGTTTTCCGTACTGATTTTTGTTTTGCTTTTTTTCCAACAGTGGGCAGTGATTTTTCTAAAATATTAATATTACATTACTTTTATTACTTATTAGTTTATTTGTTTTGTGCTTATTAGCGAAAAATGGATTCAGCGGGATCTAGCACAGCGTCACAACTTCCCCAGGTAAATGTAAACAGTCGCAATCCTACTTGTGATCTTGTTAATTTTTTAGTAAATGAGCAGAATTTTTCAAGTAATTCCTATGAAGATAAATTGTACATAGTAAAAGAAGTAAAGCGACCTGTTCCAGACTTGAGTAAACGTCTTGTTACTATCGGTGGGGTGGGGAAATCAAATCGGAGCTTTCAAAACACTTGGTACGAAAAGTACGACTGGCTTACTGGTAGTGTATCGTTAAACAAATTGTTTTGCTGGCCGTGTGTTCTGTTTGCAACAAATAATAGCGACAAAGTTTGGTCAAAATGTGGTTATAACGATTTAAAAAACTTGTCTAAACTTTAAAATCCAACCATGCTGAAAAAAATTTTTCAACTGTGCCTCACCACTTTCAAATTCCACGAGCCGCCCCTGAGTAACACGGAAATCGGGAATTTTAGACGCTTTATTTACTTCAACTGAACCGTTTCAGTTTACACAAATAAGAATTAATAGTGACCCGGTGATATTGCCCATTCCTAAACAGCTGATTTGCGATAATAAGCAATACGAATGACAAACTTAAATTTTTGATCGGGTGCCAGCCAACAGCTTTCCTTGAAACCGGCATTATGCGCCCCCATATCACTGGTATATTCTCAATAGTTAAAAATATATATTCTAAAACGAAATAGAACAAATTATTGACGACCTTGAAACAAAAAATGCAAATGGATTGGACAATATATCGGTTAAAATTGTGAAGTGTTTAAAAAATGAAATTACTCGAATTTTATTTCATTTAAGGTGGAATTCTCAACGTCATTCCATCTATTGCCAACCTATAACCTATTTCGCGTTGCTTTTTTTAGTTTATTATTTGATTAACTAACATTTAAATAAAATCAATATCGTCGGTACAATATTAATTTAGGTAATATCTGACATATTACAAAAATATCAATTTATTTCATTGCTAATTTTGGGAGAATTGTATAGTGAAAGAAGAATGACATAATAATGTTAAAAAAAATCTTTCCCGATATTTTTCGCTCTACAATTCTCCTAAAATATTTAATGAAATTCCTTGATATTTATTTAATATGTCAATTATTACCTATAAAATATGAAGACGATAATGATTTTATTTAAATTTTGTGTAAAAGCTAGAAAAATTAAATAAATATAAGCGAAATAGGTTATAGGTTGGCAAGCATGTTAATACTCTCACCTTTACTAAATTATCTCTAAAAACAGGTATTTTTCCAGAAAACATTAAAATTGCTAAAGTAACTCCAGTATTTAAAACTGATAAAAGATATAAATGCAGCAATTATCGCTCATAATATATGTTCTACCAATCTTTTCAAAAATATTTAAAAAAATAATAAATAATAAATTATGCGACTTTCTAGAAAGCCAAAATTTACTGTTTGCTAACCAGTATGGTTTTCATATATCTAAGGATACAGAAATGGCTGTAGGATATATCATAACAAATATTCAAGTTAATGTCGACAGCAGTAAAAAATGCTGTTTACTATCCTTAGATTTGTGTAAGGTTTTTGACACCGTAAACCATGATATTTTATTAAGAAAATTACACAGTATTGCGATAAGCAGTAATACACACAAACTACTTCAAAGCTTTTAAGATATCGTAAACAATTTGTTTAAATTGGGGAAAGAAAAAGTTCGGAAAAAGAAATAATATGTGGAGTTCCACAAGGATCAATATTAGGTCCGTTATTATTCTTAATTTACATTAATTCCGTTTCCAAATTGAACTTAAAGAGCAATATAAAGCTATTTGCAGATGATACGACAATTATTTATTTTGCTGAAACTCTTGCAGAAATGTATTTTGATGTAAATAGTGATTTAAAAATACTTCTTTCTTGGCTTCAATCAAATAAACTTACGTTAAATTTTACAAAATCTTCTTTTATGTTTAGAACTAAAAATAAACTATATTTCATCATTAACCCCTTAACATCTAATAATGAAAATATTGAATATTCAAAAACGACAACATTTTTAGGATCAGTTTTACACGAAAATTTAAATTGGAAATGCCATGTTATCCAGTATATTATTAATATCAACTTAATATCTCCTTTGGTATCTGTTTTGTACAGAGCTAGATATTTCATTCCTTTGAAATACGTAAAAAATATATATATTTCATTAATATATTCAAAATTACAATACTTAGCTTCTGCATGGGGATCTGCTTGTTTATCAAACTTAAAACCATTACAAAAATTGCAAAATAAAGTTATTAAATACACAAATTACCACATTTAGAACCAACTGTTAATCTATATAGGCCGAAAGGGCATTTACACGTTCAAAACATTTATAAATTAAAAATTTGTATTCTAATTCACTCTATTGTCTTAAAAGAAAAAAAAATCATAACACTTCAGGAGAATAAGACATTACATGATCATAACACCAGACGTTGTATAAATTATCAAACTATACCAGTAAAAAGTAATTTCGGAAAAAATCGCTTTTATGACGGAATAATAAAATATAACAATCTTCCAAAAACTATCAGAAAAATTAAAAAATTGGCAACTTTTAAAAAACAATTAAAGAGATATTTACTAAATTAAACTATTTATACTATATTTTTTAATTGATTTTATTAATGAATTAAATTGGATTAACTTCCATTTTTTTATTGTTATTTTTTTTTAATGGTTATTATTTTCAATATTATGTTGTCACTTTCCATGTAATGAACTGTAAAAGTTAGTTTGGAATAATAAAGACATTTTGAAAGTTAAATAGAGTCAATTTATGCTAAAATAAAACCCCAAAAACCGGTGCTGGAGCCCGCCCTTTAAAATATCTTTTTTTTTTAAATAAAAATAATAAATAAAATTGTGGTTTGGCGCAACGTGCGGGGGAAGGGGTGTGGGGGGTGACATTATTCCCCAGCCTTCTCCCTGGTTGCACCAGCGTATACTTTTCCTCTGATTTATCGTTTCCAATGCTGAAATTCTCCAATTCCATTGCCGCTACACTTAAGAAATCTAATCTCTGGAGGAAGGCGGTAACATAATAAAAGTAGGAATCAAGATTCGCTCAATTAGGGAGTTCCTTGCGGAACGAAAATCAACTTAAATCTAAAAGGTAAATAACTCGGGATGCAGACGCGCGTTAGTTAGGCCGGGATTCTGGAACTCCGAGGACTTTGCACTGGATGCTGGAACAATAATTATTTAAATTAAGAATGACGCGTCCCATGGAGATTTTCAAATTGCCAACGCGAACCGTGCTATCGCAAAAAACGGCCTTAAAGTAACATTTTTACACAAATTTTTAAAACTTAATATTTGAGTTCTGAGGAATCGCCTAGCCATGCGTTTGTCACGTCGGAAACACTGGGTTGATCTTTTGCCTTATTAATAAGATAATAGTACCGTGCGAGCAAAAATCATTTGCATCAAAGAGGGCTTGGTTTAGATCACAATGATATGGGGACGATATATCTAACCAAATCTAGGTTAAAATTTTGTCAAATTCATATTATGACATGATAATAATATGCCAAACTAATGAGTAATAAAATAAGTAGACAAATACAAATTTATTTTTGTTGTTTACAAAATTAACAAAGTAAGAATATACCTACAGAAAAAAAAAGAAAAATAATTACATTTATTCTGAGAATTCACATAACCGGAGAGGTAAAACCAGGCTTGATCCGACAAAAATGTCAGGTCTAATAAATCATTTCTTTTCAATAAATTTTGGGTAAACCAAATGAGAGTAATTCCTGCGTCTTTCAAAATCTGCGGCTTGTATTTCTTGGAATACTTGCACATTATAAGGAAATAAATTTAGCTGCTTCTTAAGAATAGTCCTGCATGTTCCATAGGCACAGGCGTCTTATACAATTTGTTGGCGTATTTTGCATTATTTCACGAACGTTTGCAACAAGTTCTTCTGTTCTTACAGATGGTCTTCCTGCTCCTTTTTTGTGTTGTATTGAACCTGTTTCTCTAAACACAGCGACGATTCTTTTCAGGCAATGATAAAAATCCCCAGTAATAAAAGCAACGTTAGGCAAATGTTCGTGAAAATCGTCCATGCACAAACCCGGATTGTATTGCCCCTCACCATTTACTCTAACCCCGTTTCGAAAATACGCTTCAACCATAAATGTTTTGTGCTGTTCCGTAAAGCACATTGTGTGAATTGTTCAAGAAATTGGAAAAATAAGCGATGAATAAAATTACTTGTAACGACTGTCAAAGATGACGGAATAACTGATTGATTGTTAATTCAGGTAGTTACTGACAACAGGTATTAAGCTCTACGGCTAAGCATTACGTCCTTAGATGCAAGGCCCTCTTTGATGCAAATAATTTTTGCTCGCACGGTATATACAATACCACAGAGGGAACATGTTACGATTGGGTCGCATAAAGCAATCACGCACCAAAAAAAAAGAAAATACGAATTCCAGAAAAAAAAAATTAGGCTTACTATAATGGGTATTAGGAATAATTTTCAGTTTGCAAAACATGCTTACTATCATAATTTCATATTCTATTCAGGGGGAAACCCGTTCCCAAAATTCAAAAGCTTTTACCTGCAATAGTTTTTCTGGATCTTGAGAACGTGACGAAAATAGAAAAAGTTCACAACTTCCCCAAAATTACCCGGTAACTTCCTGATTTACTGGCGTCAAACAGACAAAAACTTCGTCCATCCAATCCAGTATGGAATTTGAAATTTCCATTTAGTTGCGGTCCCCCTTTTGGGCAAAATAACTTCCCCGTTCTTCCCTTATAATTATACCGGGAATAGCTGGAATTCCTGAAAACAGAAGTGATTGCTCTCTCTACACGAAACTTAAGGCATGAAGTTGCCCCTTCGCTGCTGTTTTAATGCGAATACTCAGACTGACATGGTATTTGTGAAGTAAGTAAGGGACGAAGTTAAAAATGGGACGCGGTTTTTAAAAACTTAGGAAGGTTTACAAGTGGCCGTTTAAGTCGGGGAGCAGGGGGCTGGGATCCCCTCTATGAGTCTATGCCATCTTTCAGTAAAAAAATGGCGAATTGACTTAATACAGGTAGGTACTTATTTAAATCCTCAAATTGTAATATGCGAGAAAATGTTTAATTGTCCCCTTGCTATACAATAAGGTCAATAAGCACCATAAATCACCATTTTGACTTTAGGAATTTATGACACGTGCGCTACTGGTGAATTTGTAAACAGCCCCTTAAATCTAAAACTAGAAACTGCAAAGACCCATTAACGAGGATGGACGGTTTGGAGAAAACAAAAACTGTTTTAAACTGCTTACAATCTTTTATTTAAAGTTCAATTTTTCTGTATTGATGTTAGTGGTTGCAAAAGTCACAAAACGATTATTATGTGTTAATAATGTAGCGCCAACGAACAAACCTAATGTCTATTAGCAGTGTTTGTCTTCGTTACTATCTTCGGTAGCCGCGCTCGTGCATACTTTATTACGCTCCGTGAAATATGGCAACGCTGCCCATTTAGTGTTAATGAAACCCAATAAAACTAGAATAGGTTTGTTTTATGGCACATTTGCGGATACTCGAACATACAAACAGATAAATTTAGAGCCATTTTGCTCGTATAAATAATTCCATTATTTTATAGCGCCATGTTTTGCCAAATTTAGTATATAGAACGGAGGTGCAATAACTTGAGTTTAGCAAATTGCATTTGCATTTGCATCAGTAGTTGCAATTTTCGAACACAGTCTTATATTATTTTAAAAATTGAAATACTTGAAACAGATGATATTGTTTAAAAATGTAGGTAAGTGTATTTTGCTTCACATGCAGATAAAACTAAGCAGGTCCGTAACCAGAGGGCACCAGGGGTGGGGGGAGGGTCTAACCCCCCCCCCTGGCCTTTCCTCTTGCTACCCACTGAAATAGGTGTCATTCGTGAAAGAATGGGAAATACCAAAAAGTAAGCAAATTCCACTGCAGGATTTCTCCGTTTTTTTTCGTTGTAAGCCAGAAAATTAAATATTCAGTTCGTCAACTACTAAAATTTAAATCAAATTTACTAAACAATTACCCAAACAACCCGCACTAAAACCATCATGAACTATAAAAGCCGAAAAAACATATAAAAACTTACAATGCCGGAAAAAACAAATGCTTTTCGTGGATTTATATCCAGCTGACTCTCTTTTACTGGCAATAAAGCTGTGTTTTCGACATTGGGTCGGCTTTTATGTCAGTTTTTTATCCTTGTCTTTTTCTGGCTATTATTCGGTGGTTACAGGGTCATTATGATGTATATTTTTCTTTCCTTTATGGAGCTTATAGGGCAAACATTAGGTATATATTATCCATACTAATATTTAAAATTATAAAGTGACTTCTTGACTGATTCCTGGTCAAATTTTAAGCTTCAGAAAGGGACTTGGTGATTGTATTTCAAAATTAAAAACTGTTATAAACGATTTTGCAAAAAGAACTCGACGATCTGGTCGTTTGGTATAATACCTTGTATGTGCAGACTTGTTGAGTGTTCATGTGTTTTACTGTTTTCTTCTTTCGGATTCTATGAGGCTCGATCACTGCTGCCCCCGTTACTACCATACATGGTAAGCAACATTATAAGTGGTGTTCTAAAATTTTAATTTTGCATCATGTTTGCTGGAATACTTATTACGTATAATGACTTAATAACTATGTGTGTTATGTCTACCAGTCTATCTAGTATATTATAAAATAAATTCGAATTGTTTGCTGTTTTAGGTGTTAGGTGTAGGTACTTAACACATAATGTAGGTTTAGGCCTAATTAAATTATTACACGATTATAACGAATTATCATTTTCCATTCGTTATACAGTGACCGGTAGAAAGTGCGCAGCATATGGGAAAGTTCTTTATCTTTAAGTTTAGAAAATTAATTTTATTTTAGATAGGTTCTGCATGTTCTCAAACCAAAATAACACCCATTAAATCCGGTAAAAGTCTTATGGTATACGAGGTAGGATCAAAAATTTGAAATTCCGCCAAGAGTAAAGTACCTCCATCTTTCGTTTTAGAATATTTTTTTACTAAGAATTATTGTTTTAATTTCAAAGTTATACCCAAATTCCAAATTTCGCTTATTTTGGACAAAAAAATGGATTTAACCGTGTTTTCTGAATAACCCTGTATAAAAAATAAATGGCAATCGAACAGTACGAAAATAAGATTTTCTGCATACTTTGTTAGAGATAACCGACGATCATAAGTCCGATTAGTTTGTTTTCATAATATTATGGCTTTTTAAAATAAAAACATAAAAATATTAAATATTTTTGCTGCACACCGTATTTTATTTTCTGAGGGAACGAGTTAATTTCATCTACTTAACTGATATTTTTTGATTTACATTTACTTAAAGCACCTCCTAAATAGTTTTTTTACATTGAAGTATGCATAGAAAGTCTCCTTTTGATTTATAAAGAAAAAAATGTAAATTAAAAATATATTTTGAACGGATTTTATTCGTCACGCAAATTAAGGATCAATATAGGTTATTTTCATTTATCAAAAAATACACTTTTAGGATAATCCAACTAGTAAATAGGTTATACATTTTTAACTCATGAATAGGAAACAAAAAATGCTAATTTAGACTATTTACTATTTACATTAACAATAAATCCATTCAAAATATATTTTTAATTTAATTTTTTTTCTTTATAAATCAAAAGGAACCTTTCTATGCATACTTCAATGTAAAAAAACTATTTAGGAGATGCTTTAAGTCAATGTAAATCAAAAAATATCAGTTAGATGAAATTAACTTGTTCCCTCAGAAAATAAAATACGGTGTGCAGCAAAAATATTTTATATTTTTATGTTTTTATTTTAAAAAGCCATAATATTATGAAAACAAACTAATCAGACTTATGATTGACGGTTATCTCTAACAAAGTCTGCAAAAAATCTTATTTTCGTACTGTTCGGTTGCCATTTATTTTTTATACAGGGTTATTCAGAAAACACGATTAAATCCATTTTGTTGTCCAAAATAAGCGAAATTTGGAATTTGGATATAACTTTGAAATTAAAACAATAGTTCTTTGTAAAAAAATATTCTAAAATGAAAGATGGAGGTACTTTACTCTTAGCGGAATTTCAAATTTTTGATCCTACCTCGTATAGCGTAAGACTTTTACCGGATTTAATGGGTGTCATTTTGGTTTGAGAACATGCAGAACCTATCTAAAATAAAATTAATATTCTAAACTTAAAGATAAAAAACTTTCCCATATGCTGCGCACTTTCTGCCGGTCACTGTAGAAAGGTGGCCCCTGAAAACGTTTGCGGGGGGAGGGGGGCACTCAGTTTTTGTTACGCCACTTCCCCTCAGGTGTTTATTAAGCAAGGTTCTGTGAGCGTTATTATAACGATCTGTAAAGCAATAGATATATTTTTTTAATAATGATAAATCTATATTTTTGGTATTATTTTCATGAACGAAGCTAGAAGACAGTTTGTTCTATTAGGCGGTATTATAGTATCAGCTGCTTTGTTTCGATAACACATTTATAACAATTGAATTGTGTGAGTGAAGCTCCGAGGATTTCGCATTTAGAAAATAAAGACGTCATCAGACGCTTTTCGGCACAGTTCTATGTCCAAAGAAATCGTTTGGAATGTGACGTTCCTGTGAAGGTATTTTAAAATTTATTTTGAACATTTACCCGACATCATTTTGGCTTTGATACGGGCCCTACTTTGTAACCAATCAATGCAAATCCGGTCTTGAATCACAAGTAGCTCTTTTCTTGGGATCCATTGTGTTTTTAGGGGAATATTTCTTTAGGATTGACAACTGACAAGCTCAAATGTATTTTTTCCGATGGGTATAGTATTTTCCATTGTTTATTTTTTCCTCTTTTAAAAAGCATTGGCTTAAGTCGGCTTAATGGCGAATGAACTGGTATAGAGGTTTTTTTTTTTAATTTGGGTTATTTAATTAAAGTCAAGAATAAACTTCTGGGTTTTGTTGTAGGTTTGCTTGGAGACTACGTACCCATAGTCTGTTTTCTATTGCCTGACAGCTAAGAACCCTTATTAAAAATGCAAAACACAAATTTAAGCTTACAGGGTGAACATATTATTTTTCGCCTGAAAGTATATCTTTTTAGTAACAATACAGGTAGTTTAAACGCTATATAGATTGGCACACCCCTAATTTTACCTTTCACAATAGGGTCGTTAAATTGTAACGATGGGGAAAGCCGATGATTTAGAATAAATCTTCGGACAGTGGCGGTCGTTTAGGGTTTTATTTATGAAACATAAATTCCTTTTGTTGTAAATAAATTAGACATAGTAAAAACTTTATCAGACTTAGTTCTAGCCGATACTATCTTAACATAGTATAAAACAAAGTCGCTATCCGTTTCCTGTCCCTATATGTGCTTAAATCTTTAAAACTACGCAACGGATTTTGAAGCGGTTTTTTTTAATAGATAGATTGATTCAAGGGGAAGGTTTTTATGTATAACTAGCGACCCGCCCCGGCTTCGCACGGGTGCAATTTCAGAGAGTGGCATGCCGGGTACTAATATCGGGTTTGTATTTATACCAGCGGGTTGCAACGCATGCCGGGTACACGCTAGTACATTAATAAAACAAGGTGATAGTGAAATAGTGTATCGTTTTTAAGAGAACATGTCTGTCAAAAAATTCGACCGTTTTAACCCATTTTTTAATGGCGTTACATGTCCTCTTAAATTATAATATTATGGTACGTTCTTATTTTAATTTTTTTTTTGTTTTTTATGTAAGTAATATTTATAATATACAGGGTTGGGCAAATGTTCTGGAACGGCTTAATTACAGACGAACGAAAAGTGATATCGGATTCGGGTTTTGGGCAATCTATAGGACTAAAATTTTACTATTTGACTATTATACCATATGTCAGTAATGTCACCAACTGTCAAGTGTTGACGTTATTATTATTATTTTTAAATGGAACACCCTGTATATTTTTACATTTTTAAATTCCACATAAAATTATAATTATTTTTTATTAAATGCACTATTAGTCTATACTTCATAGTTTCCGAGATATTGACTCTCGAAAAGTGACATTTTGAACTTTGACAGCTTATAACTTTCTAACAGTACGTCTTAGAGCAAAACGGCTTACATGTCCCTATCTTCAATTTTTATTATCTTCCCAAAAAAATCAACTTCCAGTTAAACCGGAACAACTATATTTCCTGCTTTAGAGTTACATCCGGTTTAACCGCCAAGTTGATTTTTTTGGGAAGATAATAAAAAATGAAGATAGGGACATGTAATCCGTTTTGCTCTAAGACGTACTGTTAGAGAGTTATAAGCTGTCAAAGTTAAAAAATGTCACTTTTCGAGAGTCAATATCTCGGAAACTATGAAGTATAGACTAATAGTGCATTTAATAAAAAATAATTATAATTTTATGTGGAATTTAAAAACGTAAAAATATACAGGGTGTTCCATTTAAAAAAATAAAAATAACGTCAACACTTGACAGTTGGTGACATTACTGACATATGGTATGGTCAAATAGTAAAGTTTTAGTCCAATAGATTGCCCAAAACCCGGATCCGATATCACTTTTCGTTCGCCTGTAATTAAGCCGTTCCGGAACATTTGCCCAACCCTGTATATTTATTCGTATGTAGTTTTTAAGGTGTGCAAAAAAGATTTGTATATTTAACTGAATTAATTTTATTTTCTCAATAAAAAAAACAGTTCTTACTTAAAATAGTTACCAACTTAAAGGTCTAGAAAGGTGTCTTCACTATCACTAAATTCCAAGGATTCATCTGTGGAGTCAACTGTAATAATAAGTGGTTCTACCGTTTCTTCCACCACATTTTTTTTTCTTTTACTATATTACATTACTATTGTCTTTGCTTTTAGGTCAATCACACCTTTACAAAACACTGGGGAATAATTATTCGCCATTTTTGTATTATTTTTATAGTATACACACGAGCTTTCGATAACACGTTAAAAATAAAACTAAACTACCTCACTTGAAGTTGGAAATATTCTATGACATTAAGCCACCTACCTGTATACCTATGTAATAATAGATAATTTAATTACTTAAGATCAGGTACCTGTTATTGTTCCGTTTATGGTTTATTGAGGTTTTACGACTCATGACCCTCGGCTGTGCTGTCAGGCTTTAAGAAACAGACTTTAGTTTTTTTTTAATCGTGCCTCTGCTAAACTCTCTTACTTGAAATATTTTAACCCAGTTGGAATGTTTACTTTGTGTCATTCATTAAATCCATATTAAATCTACGCCCGCCAATCACATAATACTCATTTTAAATTTAATCGATTCAAACCTCTCTAATAATGTTATTGTATTATTGTTTAACTGTCAAAAGCAGCTGTCAACTGTCTGTGAAAGCTACAGCGCGATTGTTTTACTATTAAACATAATATATTTGTTTTTGTTCATCGGGCGTATTGCGTATTAATCACTCGGCTAATTATATTTTTAAATGTGTCCTATTTACATTGAAATTAAATTCTGTTTAATATGCACCGGCCAAAATTAGACATAGAACATGTCCACTGCAAGATAAAACGTTTCTGGGATTGGAAAAATGGACTTTCATTACTCTAAACTAACACATAAAAATATTGTAGTTTCGAGAAGATATAAAAAAAATGTCGCAGGACATATTAAGAGACCGCAGACGACACGACTGCGTCTACGCATGTCACAATTTGAAGAAATTATGCCATTTGCGACATTTAAATAAGGTTGTTTTTTAAATTATAAAATAAAGTGATTATTATACTTTGTTTTTTAAAGCCTGACAGCACAGCTGAGGGTCATGAGTCGTAAAACCTCAATAAACCATAAGCGTAACAATAACAGATACCTGATGTTAAGTAATTAAATTATCTATTATTGCATAGGTATGCAGGTAGGTGGCTTATGTCATAGAATATTTCCAACTTCAAGTGAGGTAGTTCAATCCCCTGAAGCTGAGCTTGATATTTATCCTTGGAATTTAGTGATAGTGAAAACAAGACACCTTTCTACACCTTTAATTTGTTAACTATTTTAAGTATGAACTGTTTTTGTATTGAGAAAATAAAATTAATTCAGTTAAATATACAAATCTTTTTTGCACACCTTAAAAACTACATACGAATAAATACAAATTATAAATAAAAATTACATATAGAAACAAAAAAAAATAAGGGTTAAAACGGTTGAATTTTTTAGCAGACCTGTTCTCTTAAAACGATACACTATTTCACTATCACAGGCGAAAAATAATATGTTCACTCGGTAAGCTAAAATTTGTGTTTTGCATTTCCCTCAGCTGTCAACAGACTATAGCATAGGCAAACGCAACTCTATCTATCTCCATTATTTCTTTTCAAATTGCAATTAGCGCAATTAGTAAAAAGATAGCTAGAGAAAGATAGAGTGCGTTCATTAGCCTTCCCTTAGTTACTCTTTGTGTGAAAGTCCTAATAATAGTTAGTACAGGTTCCTTGTTAAACGTAGATGTATTTTCAAACAGAAATTAACATTTTTTAAATGAAATGTTTAATTTTTATGATCAAAGGTAATTGTTCACTGTAAAACAAGCAAGCAAAAATTTTAGCACCTAGTTAGTAGAGGCACAGTAAACGGTATTCTCGGCGGGATACAAGCGGACAAAATACATAGTTGATTAGCTTGGTAATCGCCTGTGGCGGCTTCTCCTATGAAGCAGGTGAGGCAGTGTCTCACCAATAATTTTGCAAATTAAATAAATTACAAATTTATATTACTTTACTATTTGCATAAATATATATCCATTAGAATTAATCCCGTCAATCTTAACGCGCTTCGCTAGAAATATCATCTATCATCCATCTCATTTCTGCATGCGGTCGTATATGGTTAGAGGCCCGGCCTCCCGCTTCCTTGTCTAGCGTATTAGTGAAAATATCGAATGTGATGTATGATACCCGTAATAGTCCAGTCGAATCTAGCTTTAAATAGCGCATAAAAACATTCTTTTGAGGCCAGCCTCAACGCCGCGACACGGTATTTGGAGAAATGCTATTATTAGATTAACAGGTTGTCCGTTAAAAGTTTAGAGTTTAGAGAGAGTGCATAGTGCATTGTATTTTATTATAGTTTTCGGTAAATACTTTTGTGGTTTTCCGTACTGATTTTTATTTTGCTTTTTTTCCAACAGTGGGCAGTGATTTTTCTAAAATATTAATATTACATTACTTTTATTAGGTACTTATTAGTTTATTTGTTTTGGGCTTATTAGCGAAAAATGTATTCAGCGGGACCTAGCACAGCGTCACAACTTCCCCAGGTAAATGTAAACATTCGCAATCCTACTTATTATCTTGTTAATTTTTTAGTAAATGAGCAGAATTTTCAAGTAATTCCTATGAAGATAAATTATACATAGTAAAAGAAGTAAAGCGATCTGTTCCAGATTTGAGTAAACGTCTTGTTATTATCGGTGGGGTGGGGAAATCAAATCGGAGCTTTCAAAACACTTGGTACGAAAAGTACGACTGGCTTACTGGTAGTGTAACGTTAAACAAATTATTTTGCTGGCCGTGTATTCTGTTTGCAACAAATAATAGCGACAAAGTTTGCTCGAAATGTGGTTATAGCGATTTAAAAAACTTGTCTAAACTTTAAAATCCAACCATGCTAAAAAAAAATTTCAACTGTGCCTCACCACTTTCAAATACTACGAGCCGCCACTGGTAATCGCGGGATCTTTCGGTGGACACCTGAAGTAAATCACAACACATTTACAAGGTAAATAAGATCTAACTTACCGATCGTTAACAGTATGTGTACTTTTGTCAAGTTTCAGTCAATTTTATGTCAATTTAACAGCTTCAGTTAAGTTCTACCGTTACCTAATTGACGCGATAGCTGTCTGATCGCATAAATTGAATATTCAAACGGAGAGACGTACAGAGACATGAATATTTATCACGTATAATAGGTGTGTGTATACAATTCGTGGCAACAAGAAATAACTATAACTGATGGATTCGTGCAGACGGAAATTTGCTATATTTGCAATGGCGGCGGAACCGTTTTGTTTTTGAAGGGGACACTGAGCCCTCTTAATAAATGTACTTTTCCATAAAATACCAAGCCGCAACAAGACAAAAGTAAACTTATAAATATTTTATAATAAAATCCCTGCGTACCTGCTGACAATTCTGAAGATTATTACAGAATTTCGACATATATCGATTATAGATCATATCATAGAAGACACACAGTTTAGATTTGATGATGATTTTTTTTCAAATTTTGACCTCAAAATTCTGGAAAATCTACATACTGTAAGACCCAACGACAACGACGAGTCGATCAATAATTTGTGCTCTCTTCTTGAGCCATTTGTGGATCCAAAGATGTTGTTTCAACGTTTAAGAAGCAGAAACTGACCTGTGGAGATTATCAAATTCAGAGATAAATCAAGATTCTCCCATCGAATTATTGTTTAGGAAATGTGACGAAAGTAAAGAGTTTTTCCTCTTCTGCCTAAATTATTTATTCTGTTACTTACTCTTCCAGCAAGTGTTGCATCTTGCGAAAGGTCATTTTCTGCTCTTAAGCGGTTAAAATCTTGGACCAGAAGCAATATGGCTCAAGAAAGACTGTCTGGTTTGGCTTTGATGCACATTAACCGCGATTGTCATCGATGTTGAAAGTGTCATTGATCGGTTTGCTGACCTCAAAAATCGTTTAATAGATTTAATTTTATAAATGTGTTTTTACTAAGTATTTGATTAATATTATGTTTCTTTTATTCTCTTTATAAGTTCCTGTAAATGTTGTTGTAGGTTGTAGGTTGATAGCTATAGTACCTAATATCTTAACATAGTATAAAACAAAGTCGCTGTCGCTGTCTGTCCGTCCCTACCTATATATGCTTAAATCTTTAAAACTACGCAACGGATTTTGAAGCGGTTTTTTTTTTAATAGATAGAGTGATTTAAGAGGAAGGTTTTTATGTATAACTAGCGACCCGCCCCGGCTTCGCACGGGTGCAATTTCAGAAAGTGGCATGCCGGGTACTAATATATCGGGTTTGTTCGGGTTTGTATTTATACCAGCGGGTTGCAACGCATGCCGGGTACACGCTAGTAATATAATAAAATAATGTCTCGTTAATGTAATGGTTTGTTTATTTTTCAATAATTATATTAGACAATTTGACACTAAAAATATAGGTACTTAAAAGATATGGGTTAACTATAAGTATATTTAAAAAAAATATCTTTGAGATCAATTACCCCACCCCCTAGATTTTGACTCAGATCCGCGCCTGATGGAATGGGACTGAATTGCTTGAACAGAAGTTGGCAACATTGAGCCTTGTATTCATTTCTTTACATTAAAAACCAGCCTGTAACTACAGATTTGCCAGTACGTTATATTTTCCTGAAACTTCCGTTTAAATCTCGAGCATCAAACCATTTTAAGCTGTCTTAAAAATTCATAAATGGCGCAACCAATGGAAAGCGGTGGAACAATGAAAAGGATTATGCGGAAACATAAACAGAACTGTTTTGAAACTTGGAGCAAATGTGTAAGCTTCGCTCAAGAACTTGCGTAACTCAAACAAACACTGCGAATCGTACTAAATTGTACTTGTGTTGAATTTAAAATAAATTATTGTTGTGAAATGGAACGAGGGAGTTATTAGCTGGCTCGTAGATGGAGGAGGAAATCTTTGTTGTTTGGTAATTAAGTATTTGCTAAATACTTGTTTACTTATTATTATTATTCGCCGAAACGTTTATAAATGGTTTAAAAATTAAAAATCTTGTATGATGTACGTGGGAGGGTGTCTCGTTTGAGTGTGTAACTGACTGTAACAGGTCACAGAAAACAAAAATTTCAAAAACATATTCAAATAAAAAAATAAATAATATAGGAGTTCCTCAGGGAAGTATACTAGGTCCAATATTCTTTATTTCATACAACAACGATATGCCTTTAGTTTTAAAAATGTGTAAGTTACAAATGTTTGCTGATGACACCTTAATTTATATTAATGTTTTAAATAAATTCTGAGATATATATATATATATATATATTTTTAAATTGGCTATAAGTAAATAAATTAAAATTAAATATTTCAAAAGCTAAATGTATGGTTATGGGTAATAATTTAAATTGTCAAAATATAAATGTTGTAATTGATGGTGAAAAATTGGAATTAGTAAACAGTTTTAAATATTTAGGAATATTCATTGATTCAAAATTAAAATTTTTTAATTATTTTGAAAGTATTATATCGAAGATTGCCGGAAAAGTAGGTTATTTTAAAAGAATCAGTTCCAATTTAAGGTTGTTTTCTAAAAAAACTGTATTTAATACTATTATATTACCACATTTTCTTTATTGTTCTTCCATTTTATATTGTGCTAGTGAGAAAATATTTGATAAATTACAAATTTTACAAAATAAGGCCATGCGGATTATTTTAAATTGTGACAAATATACAAAAATTAATTTTATGTTGAAAAATTTAGATTGGTTGAATGTTAGATCCTTATACATAAAATTAAAAATAACTTATTGTCTGATTGTTTAAAAAAATTTTGTTTTTTTAATTATGACCATCATAATTATTATAAAACAAGAACTAATCAAAATTTTTATGTGGATAGAGTGTCTAAAACATTAGATTATAAATCTATTTTTTATAAAGGTTTGATAGAATATAATAATTTGGAAAATTCTATTAAATCTCAAAAATCATTAAAACGGTTTAAAAAAACTTTAAAATTACATTTAATTAAAAAAACAAAATAATACGTAATATTTGATACAATTTGCAAAATGTGTAACTTTTCTGTCTGTTTTTGTTAAAAGAAGGTTGCGTTTTAAAATTTAAAAATAAATCTATAAAAATGCGTTAAAAAAATGTAATAAAAAATATTTAATTGTAGCTTTTTGCTAAATAAAACATGTTACTACTACTACTATTAAATGTAATTCCGAAAATCTTATACTATAAGATATTCGAAAGCTAAAAACGTACACATGCTAAATTTCTAAGGCCAAATACCAGTCGCCTTTAAAAAAAAACGATATGCGGAAAGCCGCTATATACGAACTACTTGTCTCAAACAGGTGCACAAGAGCAAGTAGGTGTCTCGAGACATTTAAATCGTACATGCCCACAAAATTTATGTTTACATTGTTCAATTGTCCCGTTTCGCTGAATGTTTTTCTAATGGAAGATACGC
The DNA here is from genome assembly GCA_963969555.1 of Polydrusus pterygomalis. Taxonomy (NCBI): domain Eukaryota; kingdom Metazoa; phylum Arthropoda; class Insecta; order Coleoptera; family Curculionidae; genus Polydrusus; species Polydrusus pterygomalis. Next base: position 591,423 of record OZ018382.1, on the reverse strand, counting down.
CTTTATGTTGCTCGAAAAAAAAATGGAAATAATATGCTGAACTAACGAAATGGCACAAGAATAAATAAGTAACGAATGACAATATTGTTAACAATATTTATTTTATCAGTTGGATCTCAGTGGTGTAGTATTATAGTCAAATCTGGTCTTATTGTACGGGTCCAAAGGTCACCGATCATATGAATCAATTCAAAAATTCCAGAGTTTATCAAAATGTTCTGAGATTATGTAGGTATAAACATAGTTTTATTATTTTTAATTGTCGTGAAGATAGCCACATATAAAATTATTATTTTTGCAAAAAATCCATGTAAAATTAAGCTTGCACCTGGAACATATCCTGTTACAGAACCGGCATGTAAAATAATGAACCGCTTTCCCGTGCAACATAATTATCTTTCCAAGATTTTAAACCACCTCCATTTGAAAATATCCATGTTTCGTCTACAAATACTACTTTTCTAAATTTTTTTTTTTTTTTTTCCCTATATTTTTTTAAAAACTGAACACGCTGACTCACTATCTGTGGCTGCTCACAAAAAATATCCGGTTACAGTTTTTTTTATAGCGAAAACCCAACTTTTTATTAATTTTGATAACGATTTAAGTCCGATTTCCAAAACACCTCGAATTTTTAAATTTTCTTTTAAAACTGTTAAAACTTTCCTAACTCCCAATTTAATATTTTCGCTCTCTTTCATTCAACAATTTTCTGCACAGTCCTTAAAATGCTTCTGCTACGGTTTCCTGCATATTGGTTGGTGAATTTTTACTTTTTCTTTCATTCTCGAAATAGTTTAACAAATTAAGCACCATTTATTATAATAAGCACCTTTAATTATATTTAGAACAACTATTTTCGCATGTTTTTTGCGATACATTTTATTTATAATTATATTTTGAACAATCTTACTGATTTTCAGCTTGTTGTAAATTTATGTATCTTCGAATGTCTAGATTGACCGGACTATACACACATAAACTAGTTCTTCATTTACTATACTAAATCCAGTGTATATTTTTCGAAACTTGCAAAATCTAATGTTTTATTTTTACTTTTAACAGAAACCAATTTACAAAACACTAATTTCTGTGTAATTTTCCTCCAAAACAAAGTTTCTCCATCGCCTGAAGAGCAAATTCAATTAATTTAAATTAAAATAGAATTTCAACGATACGTAAGCGATAGTACAAATAGTTGTGTACCTCCAACAATGGACAAAATGGAACATTGTAATGGAGAACAATGAAATCGGTATTTAAGGATATTAATCATAAAATTATTGCTTCCACGCTAATGGAAACTCCACGAATAGAAAATATATTTTAGGGGGCTTATCCATTTATTCTGGGAAATTTGTGTTTATTGGCGGTATCTTGCATCTTGACCCCTATTTTGTTATGGAAATGGGACAATTGGTTGTTTTTGGGTTTGTAATGGATAACCGCCATGTTTGGACATATAATAGCATTTCTCAACACGCAAAGAACCTATTATAACACAGTTACATTTTTTGGAACAAAAAATAGGTATACAGGGTGTCCCAGATAAGAATGCACTCTACAGGGATCTCGTAAAACATAAGAGATACAGAGATGGTTAAATTAGAGAAAAGTTGCGCATAACTGAATCCTGTAACGTCATGTTTTCAAATTTAAAAAATTCCGAATGCTTCCGCAGATATTTGGATAAAACCGAATTTTCGCGATTTCGTTTTAATTGATTTATGATTCTATTTGATGAGACGTGTCAAAATAAATTTAACATTCTTATTGCCACTTTTTCTCCCCTACAAGATGGTTCAATTACATTTTTGATCCGACGTTTCGTTTAGTCACAGCCATCATCAACTTTGTTATTTTAAATGGTCGAAAAATGTTATTTTATGCTTAATAAATTCTACGTTTTATTCTAAATCTAACGGTGTACCACACTTATTATTTATTAGACGTTTCGATATAGAAAAACACATCATCAATGAAAATAGGCACATTATCGAAAATATTTTTGTTTTTATTGTTGTATTTAAACACTAGTTGGATTTTAAAACATTTTTTAAAAATGAACTTATAACAAAACCTAATATCTAATTAAACTTATCTGAAAAATGCAACAAGTAATAATTAATTTTAATTATTAAATACAATTATTTATTATTTTAAAAAAATGCATGATAAAATTCAAACATAACGTACCATTTAAATTCGGCATCATATGGGTGGCTATGAAATTGATTGACGTTCGCAATTGTTTAAATGTTTAATGTGCCTATTTTCATTGATGATGTGTTTTTCTATATCGAAACGTCTAATAAATAATAAGTGTGATACACCGTTAGATTTAGAATAAAACGTAGAATTTATTAAGAATAAAATAAAATTTTCCGACTATTTAAAATAACAAAGTTGATGATGGTTGTGACTAAACGAAACGTCGGATCAAAAATGTAATTACACAATCTTGTAGGGGAGAAAAAGTGGCAATGAGAATGTTTAATTTATTTTTACATGTATCTTCTAATAGAATCATAAATCAATTAAAACGAAATCGCGAAAATTCGGTTTCCAAATATCCTCGGAAGCATTCGGAATTTTTGAAATTTGAAAACATGACGTTACAGGATTCAGTTATGCGCAACTTTTCTCTAATTTAACCATCTCTGTATCTCCTATGGTTTACGAGATCCCTGTAGAGTGCATTCTTATATGGGACACCCTGTATATTTAAATTGATAGTGTGTAAGGAAAACAGTTCCCTAATGCTAAAAACATGACAGTTCGAAGATGTCTTATCCTTATAACGTAGAAATCCTCTAAGAATGGATTTTTTCGAAATTCATCCCCTATGGGGATTTAAAAAAATGGGTTGAAATTTTTATAGGAATATATGTACCTACCTCAGAAATTAAAACGTTTAGAAGTCTAAAAATTGAGATAAGTTCTTTTACCAACATAATGACAATATTATTAAATCTATTTAAGGAAAGAACGGCATTACTTTACTTATATTTTAAGGATTGACATTCAGTCAAACTGATCGTGAATATCGTGTCTATTTGGTATTCGTATTTTTTTAAATGGAATTTTAAATAGGAAAAAAACAAGGCTTAAGTGTACCTACATAATTTAAATAAATATTAAACAGGAAATCTACATGCCAAGATAGTGAGGAAGTCCTAAAAGCACATTAGTGCAGGCAGTTAATGAAACAGTCATATAAATTGCAATCAGGGACCACCGAAGAAGCTTCTTCGAAAATGACATTCAACGAACTGTTGACGCAAATGCGAATCATTATCATTATTTTACTGCTGTATGGAAATGACTAGTCTACGAGTCATGAACGAGAGAGAAGAGAGATAATTTTGTAATTTTTATTCCGATATACATACAGTTGCATTCATAAAAAAAGCGTACACGAAGTAGAATGAGAGACAACCTTAAGCATATTTGCGTAAAACCGGCTTATCGCATGTTATTAAAGGTTATTAAAAATTCAAAGCATTGGCGTTGACGTTGAGCATTAGGTCAATAGAATAACAAAAAAATTTTTTTTTATTTTATAATATATCTTAACAGTTTTATAAAAATTACGATAGAACCAAGAAACGTTTAACAAGAATAAATAAAATCTAATATTTGGTCATATTATATTCCTGTTTTTCTATTACTTGAGCCAGTCTATTCGGAATTGACTGAATTATATTTGATACAATATTTGGATCAGGCTCTTCCCAGCACGCATGTATGATTTCCCATAAAACTTCTGAATTTTGTGGCCTAAAATGTCGATTATATATTTATAGTATTATGAGATACAGTAAAACTTGTGAATCAATTAATTTGATTATATATTTTTTTACGATTATACCCCAAATATTTTCAATTGGATTGATATCGGGACTAGAAGCGACTCAAGGCAGCACTTCCACATTATGGGTTTGAAACCAGTGGGTTACAGCATGGGCAGTGTGGACTGGACAATTATCCTGTTGAAATATGAAAGTGTTAGTGGGATATATTTGCTCAGCAGATGGCAACAATATGTTTTCTAAAATGTTAATGTAATTTCCGGCATTAAATCTTCCCTCTTTTCGCCAGCAAACACCAGGTCCATGAACACTTATTCAGCAACATCTACAGAGAAACGCCCATGTCTAGAAGTGAGGAGGTTTGTTCAAACCTGATGGTATTCTTTGGACGGTACACAAGAATTTGTCCGTTATAAGTTGACTGGAACGTCTTTTCATCAGTAAAAATGACCCTGTTCCAAAATTGAGGATTGCGGTATAATATAAAGCAAAAATAATCCTTGATTGTCGCTGTTCTTCGGTAAGAAACATTTTTTCGCAGCTGGGCGACATTTTAGTTCAGATTCCTTGATTCTCCTGCTGGCGGTAGATTGGGAGGCAGTAAATGCTGTATCAATAACAGCATCCCTTGCAGTTGCAAATGGATTATTTCTCAAATATCCCAAAAAAAGCAACATCCTGTTCAGGGTTGGAACGTTCGGGACGACCTGAACCAATTTTCCTTTTTAGGGATTCTTCTTGTTTCCAGCGTTGCTTAATTTTCAATATAATTTTTTATTTCTATTATACAACTGCGCTACAGCACGGATTGACCATCCTTCTTCGATTCTTGATACAATTTGAGCCTTTGCAACTTCAGACAAGTAACGAGGCATTTTTATGTTCTTCTGTCAAAGTTTATCAAACGTTACCACCACCATGCAGTTTCAAAATTAATTACACGGATGCCAATGCTTTGCATTTTTGATAATCTATGACGTGTGATAACCTCCAATAAACAATCATTTGACAAGCAAATATGACAAAACTTACCTCTTATTCTAATACTTGTACGCTTTTTTTATGAATACAACTGTACCTTGATTTAAATAAAATTACTATTGTTTTTCGTAATTGAGAAGAATGTTATTTTATTATTTAACCAAGATTAACATTTCTACTAAATCCTAATTTTGAAAGAAAGTGGCATAAGTTCCCAAACCTCTTATCAACGAGGGTTTTGATTAGGCGAAAGAATTCCATTTATGCCAGGATTTTCGTTTAAGTGTTCGTAGACCTGCATGTCATATTATGAGAGAAAGATGTCGTAAATAAGTTACTGATGAGATTTGCTTTATCGACCAATATTTGCATGGATATCTATCTATCTAGCTCGCTTTTCATAGTTTTCCGTATCAAAATCATTTCTCTGCAAGATTCAAACAAAGATGCCAACGTCTAGTCGAATTAACGCATTTCGTAGCCGGTTTGCATCACAATGCCTTTCCCTCTTCTGAAAAAGCTATTTTCCACACAGCAGCAGCTGTACGTCACTCTGATTTACCTTGAAATTAGCTGCATAAGATTATTTTGCTTCAACGGTTCCGTTATTATCTTGGCAGTGTGGTAACCCTTTTCAAATCAGTATAAATGCTATAGATGTAACTCCATTGTTGAATTTAGGATGCCTAATAAACATGTTCGGTAGTACATTCTGCAGTGGCGGCTCGTTAATGAAGGGCTCTGGGGCGCCGCCCTCCCTGCAATTATTTCAGAATCCAAAAATACTTTACTTAAAAAACCAATAAAGCAATCTATGTAAGCAATCCATTAAAATAATTGAAACCAAACATAGCCCTATTCCAGCGGGTAGGTTATACTAAGCGCGGGCATAAACCAAACATAATCCTATTCCAACGGGCAGGCTATACTCATAGACATACGAGTTCCGCGCTCTCAATGTTATACTAAGCGCGGGCGGGCGGGGGCGACCGATTATCCGTCCCGATTCAACGCGGCTTAAAAAATGCAGGGCGGCCACTAGAAATTGAACATAGTTCAAGTGCACTCAAAATGTAAAAGTAAGGCACAGTTTACGCGTAAGTTTGACAAAGAAATATATAATAAAAAATCCTGAATGGGTATGCGGTTGTGAGGACAAAAAATTTTTTTTTTGTTTCGTGTGTCTTCTTTTTGACGGGGATGATAATTGGACTATAAATGGGATGTAGGACTTAAAACATCTTTCAGAGAAAATAAAAAAACATGAAAATAGTGCAAAACATCGTCATAATGTGGTAAGTTTTGAGATGTTAGGACTAATATTTTAACTTGTTTAAGTAGTGCTTATGCTGATGAAATTAAAATTCACAACGAGAAAAAACAGACACGTACTTTTGAAAATAATAGAGATTTAAAAAAAAATTATTTAAAGCCAGCGCCCCCCCTGACTCGCTAGTCACAAGCCGCCACTGACATTCTGTAACTAGGAAGTTAAAAAAACAATCAGTTTTTAATCGACCATAAACTCTTAACACAGTTTTATTCCATATTTATCCGTAATTTGTATAATAATCTCCGGTTGGAACAAAATCATCTCCATTATTTACCGTTTGCGACATGTTGGGGCCATTAAATTTAACTAAAATATTTACGGGTGACCTTTCACCTGTACCCCCATCACTCAAACGACACCAGGTAGTAAAAGGGTAGACAGTTTGGGTCCTAAAACTTAATATTTAAAAAGTTGAAAAATTGAAAAGCCTACACTTTTCCAAGTTTCATCCGGAATCGTGTTTGGAATGGCAGATTGCTTGTTGTTTTATTCAGGATATTCAGGGGCGGTACGTATTATACACTTAAAATACAGCTTTGGTAAATTACTGTTAAATCTGTAATCCTGTAACAGGTAGGTATGTTATCTATACATCCTATAACATTTTTTCGAAAATTAATTATTAACTTAAATAATAATAATAATTTAAATTGTCAAAATATAAATGTTGTGTTTTAAACTTTTATTGAAAGAGAAAGAAGTAATGTAAGAAAGCCTATAAAGATTTTATTGGGCAGTATGTATGTAGGGTACCCGTTACTTTGTTTTGAGGGATTTATAACAAATGAATTGCGCGAGTGAAACCGTGGGTACCCGCCAGTATCATAACATAAAGTACCGAGAAATAAATCGGTTGCATAAAACTTCATTTCCACACCCACATTCGACATCCCTGTTGTCGAGCTCATTTTTTATTCCTAACCTAACGCCTTGTACAAATATATGGGTCACACTCTAAGCGCCATAAGGGAGCAATGATGACTGTTTGCCGAAAAACTTCGCCCAAAAATGTTTACATTTGTCGCATCTTTTATTTATTACGCTTTCGGCTTTTTCAGTTGGCTCCATTTTTATGTATTTCTCTATGATGTTCTTTTACGGGGAACAGTCGGTGAAACGTGCTGAAGTTTGCCATCTCATTGAAAAAGAAACACAAAATAATAGAACGGCTATGAGATCGTCACGAATATATTATGGGTAAACCAAAAAACAAAGTAGTAATTTTTCACGATGAAGTTTTATTAACACTTATACGTAGAAGTAGATCCATCATAAAACCTTATATAACAGCTCTAAAATGTTGTTAACGTTTGTTCTTCATATTATATATACAGTTTTATTATTCATGTTGTAATACATTTTTGACACATTATAATAAAAACGTTATCAACAGGAATACTGTTATTGGTTATCGGCAATAAAACGAAAAGTAACTTTTACGTTCGTTATATTTTTACGACATAAACGAATAATCAGTATATTTGTAATTGTATTCCATATGATTTATCACCACTCTTTAATATGACACATTAAACATTAATGGTACATCCTTAATTTCATACTTCCTTAAAAGGAGGAAATGGACTTTTCAACTATTAAACATTTCCTTAAATATATTACAGAATACTGTTAATCAAGGGATATTGTGAAAAATAAGACATAGACATTTACCTTTAGATACATACAGCGTACAGCTTATCTCCTGCGCAAACAAAAGTTACGTTGTATGGGTGAAAAAATACGTCCGAGCGGCGCACGACTCGCCGGTCAGCTGCCTTTCCTCTGAGCAGCATCGGGCATGCGCACAAACCTCGTGTTATCGTCCTGTCCTTCTTTAGCGACATGCTCAAAATACACCCCAGAACCGGCTCGGCCGTCATTTTTGTTGTTGTGTTTTAAGGTTTCTCTGTGGATTCCTTGTAGTTTTCTTTGCCATTGTGGATTGTGGGCGTTTAACATTTACAGATTTATAGTTTTTGTGTAGCTTAGTGAATTGTGTTTATGCTTTTAGTAATTAGGATTGAAACTTAAACTAATGAAAATGATAACAGCCGTTGTATAATTTTATTATGTCCAAATAGGGGTAAAATACCTGGTATTTCGTATTTTCAGTAAGTATAGAGTAGTGATGAATCTTGATATATAACTTTATTTTATTATGATCAATTTAAACACATCAAATTAGGCCTTGCAAGGGCGTCCGAAGAGGGGGGGGGGGGGGGGGGCAAGGGGGTGCGCTTGCCAGAAATCACGATCTTAATTCCCAACCTGCTCAAAAAAATTAAGAAGAAATTCCAATTTTTTGGCCAGAATTTAAATTTAAAGCCCGGACCTGTCTATTTTCCCATTCGTCAAACGATAATGTTGCAGTGCGCATGTCTAATAGTGTCTAGCTTTGCTTACATGCGCGAGGCCATAAATTTGCCACTTTCGTGATTATTGTTTGCTTGTGAAACTCGCTAACCTCTTGTCGACTTGTTATAATTAAGAGAACGTCGTTGTTAAAACTGTCTGCCTCTCTGATGAGACCTTAGGTGTCGAAACTGGTAACGAGAGTGGCTGTTCATAATAGAACATAACAGTTCTCATATATTTTTATGGGTTCTGTACCACAACCTATATTTCTGAATTGTGTATATACAGGGTTTTTCCGTATATTTTGGAGCACCCCTGGAGCTTTTATTTGAAGACCTAGAAAAAACTTTAAATTACCAAAGTTGCATGATTTCTCCTGAAGTGCCAGAATTTGTTATCGGACAAAACAAATGAACATCGTAAATTTGTTTAATAATGCCAATATCGATTTTTTTAAATGGAACACCCTGTATATTAATTTTTTTTTTACTCCTCACTCTTTTCTGATTCCAAATATGTATATATGTTATATGTTTGTTTCATAAATTATTATCATTATTTATATTAATTATTGTTACTGAATAAGCATTATGTTCTAGCATGTTTTCCTCACACCAATATAGATTTTCTAATCTGCAATATTTTGAAATGAAATTTTGCCTAAACGACTAAAGTAAACATATAACATATATACATATTTGGAATCAGAAAAGAGTGAGGAGTTAAAAAAAAATTAATATCCATTCCATTTAAAAAAATCGACATTGGCATTATTAAACAAATTTACGATGTTCATTTGTTTTGGCCGATAACAAATTCTGGCGGTTCAGGAGAAATCATGCAACTTTGGTAATTTAAAGTTTTTTCTAGGACTTCAAATAAAAGCTCCAGGGGTGCTCCAAAATATACGGAAAAACCCTGTACATACGTTGGTGAAATTGGAGCCATTTAATTTGTAACGTGGCAACAGTGTTGTCGCCTGTCCGCAACAACCCCGTTCCCTCAGTATGGCTACGGCAAAAATTACTTCCTTAAATCTAATTAGTGAACTTTTAATTAAAACATCAAAAAGAGCATTAAAGCCTTCATTAAAGATTCCAAATAATAATAATAATAATAATTTAAGTATTTTTTCAATAAAGTTTGAGGTGTTTTTAATCAAGAAATCGGAGCGAGTCGGACGCAGTCAATGAAAGAAAATCTTTTTAAGAAAATAATTTTTAATTAATCCATCGACGTCGACAGAGAGAAGTTTGGATTTGTAAATACAAATTCCTTTAAATTGACTGCTCTTTCGATAAACTTTTTTTATGTTGTGCTTTTAATTATTGGAATTGAATTTCAACAAATATAGAAATCGGGGGCGTAAGTACTTGTTGAGCGCCTCAAAAAACTGCCCCCCCCCCCCCCGTCCTTATTTAAATGTTTCTTAAAGCCCGACAGCACAGCTGAGGGTCATGAGTCGTAAAACCTTAATAAACCATAAGCGTAACAATAACAGGTATCTGATCTTAAGTAATTAAATTATCCATTATTGCATAGGTATAGGTATACAGGTAGCAGTGGCGTAGCGTGGTTGAAAGGGCGGAGGGGGCGGAAGCTTCAAAGGTAAGGGTGTAGAAATTTTTTTATGGGGATGGGGGGGGGTCGTAAATAGCGCCGCAGGCGAAAAAGTTTTTTCGATGATGTTGCCTGATTTTCAAGTAGGAAAAATATAAAATACACAAGATCCTTAAGAAAATTACCAAAATATTGATCAATTAAAAAAAAGTGCTTCGTTTTCATAGCTCATTATGGGTCCTGAGGGGGGGGGGGAGTAATTACCCCCTTATCTACGCCCTTGTTCAGAGGGCGCCTCACTGCTAATGTATAATTTCGTTTATTAGTAAATTTTGGCCTGAGAAATAAAGTTTTTGTTTCGTCATGTCTAAAATGGTCACATGAAAACAGAATATGTTTACGACAAGGGGAATTTTGTTAAAACTCTATAAAATATTTTATGCATATTACATAATAATATGAGCATATTATTCTCATTGGCGACAATAACACACTACTTTTAAAAAGATAAAATTTAGTCTCTAGTAAATAAGTGATTTCAAGCAATTTTTAATTGTTAAAGCAAAGCAAAATAACTGAACGAATACAAATTATTGATCGTGGCAAATAATATTTTAATTATAAATTAAATCAAGTAGTGAAAATAAAATAATAATAAGATGAGGGTTTTGTTATATAAATATTATTTATATTCATAAACATAGTAATTTTTTTCTTGCTGCGATAGGTAAACAATATTATCAATTATTATCATGTGAAGTGAAATTGAACTGGGAGAGTGGGAAGGGGCGCCGTTTGGGAAAGAGTTCAAAGGGCGGGGGGGGCGGTCGCCCCCCCTGGCCCCCTGCACGCTACGCCACTGACAGGTAGATGGCTTATATCATAGAATATTTCCAACTTGAAGTGAGGTAGTTCAGTTTTATTTTTAACGTGTTATCGAAAGGTTGTGTGTATATTATAAAAATAATACAAAAATGGCGAATAATTATTTCCCCAGTGTTTTGTAAAGGTATGCTTGACCTAAAAGCAAAGACAATAGTTCTAAATGTACACGATGCACCAAACACCATCTAGTACTGTCGGAAACCTAGTATCAGCATGTGCTAATATGACGGGAGTTAGCAAATCAACAATTTATAGGCTTCTTAGGGAAAGAAAATCTGGAACTGTAGTTCCTCCTAAACAGTCGCCAGGAAGGACACCTACACAAATTGATGAGGATGTGAAAAGTATCATAAGAAAAAAGTGCATAATTTTTATTTCAATAGAGGGATCCCCACATTAGATAAAATTTTGAATGCTGTAAGAGAAGACGATACTTTACACAACGTAGGAGGAAAAAAAATTGTGGGAAATTTTACATCAATTAAACTTTTCTTGGAAAAAACACAACCGATATCCAATGTTATTGGACAGAGAAGATATCATTTTTCGGAGACGACAGTATCTAAGAGATATAAGCAGATACAGAAGTGAAAAAAGGACCATTTTTTATTTAGACGAAACCTTTTTAAGTATGAACTGTTTTTGTATTGAGAAAATAAAATTAATTCAGTTAAATATACAAATCTTTTTTGCACACGTTAAAAACTACATAGGTACGAATAAATATAAATTATAAATAAAAATTACATATAGAAACAAAATAAAATAAAAATAAGAACATACCATAATATTACAATTTAAGAGGACAGGTCTGGTAACTCCATTAAAAAAATGAGTTAAAACGGTCGAATTTTTTGGCAGACCTGTTCTCTTAAAACGATACACTATTTCACTATCACCTTGTTTTATTAATGTATAGTATCGGCTAGAACTAAATCAGATAAAGTTTTTACTATGTATAATTTATTTACAACAAAATAATTTATATTTCATAAATAAAAACCTAAACGACCGCCACTGTCCGAAGATTTATTCTAAATCATCGGGTTGCCCTATTGATACAACTTTACGACCCTATTGTAAAAGGTAAAATTAGGGGTGTGCCATGTGCCAATCTATATGGTGTTGAAACTATCAGTATTGTATGGTAAAAAGATATACTTTTAGGCAAAAAATAATATGTTACCGGGTGGTAAGCTAAAATTTGTGTTTTGCATTTTTAATCAGGGTTCTTAGCTGTCAGACAATAGAAAACAGTCTATAGTAGAGGTGCTATTTTAATAACACATATTTTTATATTCCTTAACTTTTATAGAACACCCTGTATCGGATAATAATGTACGTACTGTTAGGAAATCCATTAAGCGACACGAGGTCCCCGATAAGCCGAGTCCATTTGAACGAGTCACCGTATCTTTCCTTTTGCAGATTGAAAAAAAAGCCTCTATAACAAGGCATAATGCCGCATCTGTTCTGGCATATAATACGAAATGGCAAAACGTCTACCTTAATGGCGTATCTAGATATGGTAATGCGTTTTCCAAATAAGAGAAATCTATTTTCATTATAGGCTCATTTGTGATTATTATGGTAACTGTGGTTTAGAATGGGACGAAGCGTCGTCGTCGAGAAAAGATCAATCTATCACTTCCAAATAGGAATAAAAAATCTTAACTAGGTAAGATTAGTAATTTCGCTCAACCAATTACTGGCGATTTATAGCACAAAAAAATTATTCAAGTAGGTACTATTTATAGTTTATTATTCATTTAAAGAAAAATACGTAACTTTTCAGAACAATCGTCTCATAAAAATGGCCTTCTCTACCTCAAACAAATCCGTTTCGTCTTTTTTTTTATAAATTTCCCTCTCAACTGATTTTAAATATCCTAAAAGTGCGAGACTATCCATTTGGCAATTAGCGCCAAACAGTTTTTAAGTGGTTTGAGCAGCAAACCGGAAAGAGTTGCAAATGGTCCTTCGACTGTAATTTAACGGTTTTAAAGGATCTGGGTGGGATAAAAGTGGTCAATAATTGGCAACAAAATGGACAGCCCTTTTGTCGTCCCTTTTTTTTTTCATTCTCGTTACTCTCCATACTTGAACGCGTTTCGCCATACCATCGGCTCATCAGTACGATCAGGATACGACCGAAGACATATTGTTGATGCTCTGGAATCCAGTGGCGGCTTGTGACTAGCGAGTCAGGGGGGGGGGGCGCTGGCTTTAAATAAAAAAAATTTAAAATGTCTATTGTTTTCGAAAGTACGTGCCTGTTTTTTCTAACTTTCTCGTTGTGAATTTTAATTTCATCAGCATAAGCACTACTTAAACAAGTTAAAATATTAGTTTGTCCTAACATCTCAAAACTTACCACATTATGACGATGTTTTGCACTATTTTCATGTTTTTTATTTTCTCTGAAAGATGTTTTAAGTCCTGCACCCCATTTATAGTCCAATTATCATCCCCGTAAAAAGAAGACACACGAAACAAAAAAAAAATGTTTGTCCTCACAACAGCATATAGTGAATTTCACCTTAGTTTTTAATGGCCGCCGCTAACACATGTCATTTATAACATTTCTTTTTACAGAACTTAAGGATTGGCCAGGGCCGGACTTAAAAATTATGTGTGAACATGGGTCAATTTATTTGTAGTTGTAATTATGGATGGAAACGAGAAATACCTAAGCATTTTTAAAGATATTTAAAAAACACTAAAGGGGAATGGAAATAGGATAGAATATCAGAAAAACAATTTCATTTCATTTTTATTCATAATATAATAAAGTGCTGTTATTTTGGTAAAAACACACACTTAATTTAGTACAATAAAAAATATACAAGGGGCAGTCGTGAATCTAGTATCATCAATAATTAACTACGTTTTTTATTAAAAAATGATTTTGTTTTTTAATTTGATTTTATACCATGCAGTGTTAAGTTGAAAAAATGTATATATTATATTTAATAGCTTATTGTTTACTTTTTTATTTTCTTATTCACGGGTAGATATTTTTTTCCTTAGACTAGGTTCTAAAGAGTTTGAAGTTTACAATAGGTTTAACTTTTCGTTGGTTTATAATAAAACAACAAAAGTTTGTAATGTTATCGAATTTTTTTTTTAATGAATAAAGAAAAAATAATGTAAGTAGATACTACAAAAAAAGATTTTTGTCTATGCGTTTGCAGAACAGATACCTTAAGCACTCTTTAATACAACTGTGTGTAAAACTTATTTTAGCATAATGGTTCACTGTGGTTTTCAAATTTAATTTTGTTGCAAGTTCCCTATTATTTTTGGTCTTTATCTGACAAGCTGTCGATGTCGTCGTCACCGTCCGAGACATTATTAATTATTTACTTACTTTTGCATAAAAAGAAACACGTCACAGATACACACAGTCCGGCAGTTTAAAACCAAAAAGTCTAATACGCACAAAATATAAGCAAAATGCTGTCTGAAAAATACCAAAAACAATAACACGAACGATCAAGAATTAACAGCACAATGCACGCGGTGCGCGGTGTGTCCCAATGCGGCTCTGTGATATTTAAAGAACGCGACGAGACAATCGAATTAATGAAGTACGAAAAGAGATATGCGAGAGCAAATGCGTAAGACAAAGATGCACATACTAACGGCATATACGAGCGATGCTGTGCTTTTGACGAGTTTGAGCTCATTGAAGGACAACGTATTGAACTGTGTAGTGTGCATCTTCGTCATGTACATGTAACTATACGGTCAGTTGTATATCCATCTCTTGTTAATCTAGCCAATGCCCGTGCCTGAAAGCCGTTTATAGAATTAGGGATTTTAAAATCACATGTTGGCTAATATGTTTGACAAGAGAGACGTCAAAGCATTAAAAACTAAGGTGAAATCCACTATATCCAGGATTTTTATTACATATTTCTTTGTCAAACTTACGCGTAAACTGTGCCTTACTTTTACACAAGCTTCTGTAAATCACTGACCTTTATATTACACGAAATTTTCCAACTTTATAACGTAACTAATAAATCAAATCAAAACAAATAAACAAAACATCAGCGGCATTGACAGGTCGCCTCGTCAGAGTACATAATATATCGATTATTCTACCGTTGCATCACGATTCGCGAACAGCTGTTGGGCCGGTTGGGCGCGGAAAATTGGAGCTCATCCGTGGCCGCTCGTTGTGCGATGTGTAGGTGACGTCACGCCTCCGTCGTCATGGCAACTCATCGAGAAGTCGCGTTGAATCGGGACGAATAATTTGTCGCCCGCGCTTAGTATAACCTTGAGAGCGCGCAACTCGCTTGTCTATGAGTATAACCTGCCCGTTGGAATAGGGCTATGTTTGGTTTCAATTATTTTAATGGATTGCTTTATTGGTTTTTTAAATAAAGTATTTTTGGATTCTGTTTGAAATAATTGCAGGGAGGGCGGCGCCCCAGAGCCCATCATTAACGAGCCGCTACTGCTGGAGTCTTGTGATATGAATTTGCCGAATTTAACTATTTACCGTTTAGCGGTACCGTTGGACGTTTTCATTAGCGTTATTGTTTAACGGGTGGACACGATGCAAATATCCTCTAATCGGCAAATTTATCGCGTTACACACCTAACGGTCATCGCAGCGACAATTGAGATGTGTAAACCCGTCAGATATTGGCTTTCCAGATCGAATTTCTACCCTTCTTTCTTGCTTTTTGTCCCTTCTATTTGGAGAAACGACGTGTGAATGAGCTATTGAGCCTCATAGCGAGTAATCTGCCCTGTCATCTTGCTTGTCACTCGATTCCAATAAGTCGTCTTGGTCTTTTTAGTGTCTTTCGTAGACATTTTTGCGGGTCTATCGATTTTTCAGAAAGTTAATGTTTTTTTTTTCAATTTTTTTAATGACAAAAGTTACAAATTGCTTTGTCCTTGATTCCCTGTGTATACTCTGTTTCTCAAAGTCTGACAGCACAGCTGAGGGTCATGAGTCGTAAAACCTCAATAAACCATAAGCGTAACAATAACAGGTACCTGATCTTAAGTAATTAAATTATCTATTATTGCATAGGTATACAGGTAGGTGGCTTTTATGTCATAGAATATTTCGAACTTCAAGTGAGGTAGTTTAGTTTTATTTTTAACGTGTTATCGAAAGCTGGTTTGTATATTATAAAAATAATACAAAAAATTAGTTAATATGGGCACAAATGAAAAGCTATATAGCAAGGAATAACACTACATTTAAAATAAAAGATGTACGCGAGTTATTGAAGTATTCATTAAACATTATAACAAAAGAAAATTGGAAGGAAGCTATAAAACATGTAATAAAAGAGGGGGGAAATGTGGGACTTAGACAACCTGATGGAAGAAACGGTAGAACCACTTATTATTTCAGTTGACTCCACGGATGAATCCTTGGAATTTAGTGAGAGTGAAGACACCTTTCTAGACCTTTAATTTGTTAACTCTTTTAAGTATGAACTGTTTTTGTATTGAGAAAATAAAATTAATTCAGTTAAATATATCTACAAATATTTTTTGCACACCTTACAAACTACATACGAATAAATATAAATTATAAATAAAAATTACATATAGAAACCAAAAAAAAATGAAAATAAGAACGTACCATAATATTACAATTTAAGACGACAGGTAACTTCATTAAGAAAATGTGTTAAAACGGTCGAATTTTAAGGCAAACTCGTTCTCTTAAAACGATACACTATTTCACTATCACCTTGTTTTGTTAATGTATATTATCGGCTAGAACTAATTCTGATAAAGTTTTTACTATGTATAATTTATTTACAACACGGGCAGGAAACAAAAGGAATTTATATTCCATAAATAAAAACCAAAACGACCGCCACTGTTCGAAGATTTATTCTAAATCATCGGCTTGCCTTATTGTGAAAGGTAAAATTAGGGGTGTGCCAATCTATATAGTGTTTAAGCTACCTGTATATTGTTACTAAAAAGATATACTTTCAGGCGAAAAATCATATGTTCACCCGGTAAGCTAAAATTTCTGTTTTGCATTTTTAATTAGCGTCAGGCAATAGGACACCGACTTTAGCAGATTTAAATGGTAATTAAAATTATCAACGAATCATAAACCCCCAATCTAGAATCATATAAATTTTATTTGGTAAATCACTCGCATTTGCAAAAAACCGTTTCTTAAACGCAAAAATAAACTAAAAGACTGAGGTTAAATAAAATACAAATACTTGATGTTTAACCCCGAAATCTCCGAGTAATGAACGTACTGAAAGGTCCCAGAAGTGATCGCCATTGTTAAATAATGGCGGTCATCAAAAGGGTATGCGATAACGACGACGTTTACAGATTTTGTTGGCTCCCTTGTGTTTCCACGTTTTGGAAGGTGATCGCAAAATTCATGGGTCCAAAATAGTACATTAACGTACACGTTGTATAAAGCATCATTTTGTAGCACGCGTCCATGTTAAAAAACGAGCCGCTTGCGGCGAGTTTTATAACGGGACAAGTGCTTAAAACTGCTTTATATAACACGTACGTTATACTATTTTTTCTAATTTGTAGTTTTTTCAATAAAAAACACATATTTAAAAAGACAATAAATCCTTCGAATTTTGTAAACTTTTATGTCTAAATTTTATGTTGGTAATACTATTTTTTATCATAGTAGCCTCTGGACAACAAAAATTATTTTGCGAACTGTCATTTTTTGATTTATTGACCCATTTTCACCACGAGATTCTTAAGTTATTTTAGCGATATGAGATTTGAAATTGGACGGAATACGTTGTGTGATCCTTGTGTACATTCGGTACATATACAGAGCGTTCGGAAATTCGGGCGATTTTGCTACTTTTTTTCGAATTTCAAACGACGTGATTTTACGTCACGGCATTGCAATTTAGTATAGGTAAGATGGAAAATTCAAATAAAGTTGAAGTTAAAATCGACATTAGAAGGTTAGTAGATTGAATTTTGGATAGGATTTGGCAGAAAATGATAGCTTGAAGCATCTACAAAAGATTGATTTATAGATTTATGCAACCAACATACATGACTGTTATCCACACAGAATAAAAAAGTAGGTTATCAAGCTATTTTTCCTCTGCGAAAAATGGGTTTTCTCGTAAATCACAAAGGCAGCGCAAGTCAATGAAATAAAACATTTAAATGTTACCAACATCAAATAAAGAAAAAACGCGTATCGAAATAGCTTCATTACGATACGCAAATGCGTATCGTAATAGATTTGTATGATACAAAATTAGAAAAAGAATGTTACAATGGACCCTTTGATTGAAGAACACTTTTAAAACATCAGTTCTCGTTTATACAATCATCAATGATTGAATCATTGAATCATTGAACATTGGTATTTATTTATAAACCGACTGGTCACTCCGCCGAAGTTTGTGATTCTCAATGATTGTGAATCAAGACGGGACCGTGCTTCTCGTTTGCATTGTCGTTTTGCCAATTAGATATTGCTGTTTGTGCTTAAAAGTTTCAGGATGTTTCCAGACGCCATTCATTATAAAATTTGCATTCTGCAATAATGAAAGCTTGAATTGAAGTGTCTTTACGTAGCTCTTCTACCTTTGTAGACCGTCAAAACGATAACGGATATATACAGTGTGACCAGTAAAGTCCGCATCATATGGTATTTTTTTTATTAATAACTTTATTCGAAATTTGACTTTGGCATCAAGTTCTGCTTCGATCGAGACGAAAATTAAGAAAAAAAAATAGTAGTCACGTGATTCGCATTATCTGTCAAATTTAAATGTTTTCCAAAAAATAATTCAAAAGTAGGGTTATTTCTGAAAGTATCGAAAAAAGTTATTAGAAAAAGTTTTCAAATGCAGTTTCTAGCCCACATGCAAAATTTTAGCTGCATAAGATAATTCTGATTTTTTACCCATATTTTGTAAATTGCACCACTTTTGCAAAATAAGACTTAACGCAACCTACATAGAACTTCTTAGTTTTAACAATGCTTTATTTCAGATACATTTTCTTTAAAGTAGCGCCATATTAAATCACAATTGGGCTATTAAAGTTTGGTCGCATGTGATGCAAAGTTTATTTGTTTTTGACCCTGTATAAGGTACCTTTATAAAATAAGTATTTTTGAAAACGTAGTTTGTGTCTGAAAGTAATACACCTTAATATAAAGACAAAAAAGAAGACAGTGGCATCAGTAAAGTGTTCATTAAGTGGAAAATAAATTTTAGTGGTGGGTAAAAAATCAAAATTATCTTATGCAGCTGAGATCTTGCATGTGGGCTACAAACTGCATTAGAAAAAACTTTTTCTTATAACTTTTTTCGATAATTTCAGAAATAACCCCACTTTTCAATTATTTTTTTGGAAAAAATTTGACAGATAATGCGAATCACGTGACTACTATTTTTTTGCTAAATTTTCATCTCGATCGAAGCAGAACTTGATGCCAAAGTAAAATTTCGAATAAAGCTATTAATAAAAAAATCCCATATGATGCGGACTTTACTGGTGACACTGTATAATTTTTAAAGAGGCGTTAGCGTTAACGTTATCTATTTTCGCGACTCCCTTCCATTTTTTACTTGACGCCGTGTTCCATTTACGGTCGCCAGTGTTTGATGACAGTCCTTACAGCTACCCCGGTGATTTTTTCAGGTCAAACGGTCATTATTCTTTTCGTCGAGCTTCCACAAAAGATAAACGCTTATTTGATTACTGTCAGTGACAGTCTCGCTTATAAACCTTATCGACAAGTCGAGATTAAAAGGGAATAATAGACAGTTTCTGCTCGAAATGTTATAAATTTTAAAAACGACGCAATAATTAGGGTCTAGTCGTCCGCGTATCGCTAACATACAATGCCATGATTTGAAGAAGAAAATTTGCGTTCAAATATTCGATTCGTTTGAGGTTTTTTTTTAATGGTCCCTATTACTGTACGTTATTGATACGGTAAACATTTACGGGGGCGGAAAGTTCCCTGAAACTCTCTAATAGATGTATCGAATGACTTATTAGATGAGCTTATTTCTCTTTGACGGTTTTGCAGATCAAAAAGTGATCGATAATTGCAATTTAAAAAAATAATTAAGTTGTAACGAAGTTTTCAACATGATAGGCCGTCGGATTTTTATTTAAAAGTCAAGAGGTATATACAGGGTGGTCCTTAAGTACATCAAGAAAATCTAGGATATGCTTCCTGGCATCAATTTAAGTTGAAAAGTTCATATGGACTTATGCCCTAAAATGCTTACCCTCTAAGATACAGGGTGTTAAAATATTTTTAAAAAATAATTGTTTTTTTAAAATTTCGAAACTCCTTGAAGATACGGTATTGAAAATTAATGTCGATTGATTTCGTATTAAACTGCACTTTTTGGTTAAAAAAGGGTTTGCCTACTTCCACCGGTGGCGTGCATGAAGATACCATCAATATTTTTTTTGTGAAAATATGTGATACGCCACTGTTTTTTTTAAACTCTGATGCATTTTTATGCATTACTGATATAAGCGGAACAAAAGTTGTCTCTACTATGTTTTTGAAAAAGATGGTAGTTTTAAAGGAAAATGGAAAATATTTTAACACCCTGTATCTTAGAGGGTAAGCATTTTAGGGCATAAGTCCATATGAACTTTTCAACTTAAATTGATGCCAGGAATCATATCCTTCATTTCCGGACACCCTGTATATATTATATAGTTTAGTATATGTGTAGGATACCCAAGGCCCATTGAAATATATTATAAGCAATTTCCAGACCACCCTGTGTATAAAACAAAATGTTTTTTGTAATATCGCTCCCGATAACGAAACATTAAAAATTTTCAATTCCAATCTTAAAACAAAAGTCAAAACTCGTTTCGTTCTTTTCAAATTTCCCTTTAAACCTTTTCTTTGCTAATCGAACTTGAAATATAATTCCAACTTTTCTGGACGATTAACCTAAGGAAAGGTTTACATCTAACTTATTTTTCTCTCTTTCTCTCTTCCATTTAAAATCGATAAAACCCCATTTATTTTTTAGCGGAGGACAACACAACCTTTCGGTGAGATAGTAGTAGACCAGGGTCGATAATTTTTGAAACCAAAAAAAATAATAGTTAGGATGAAACCCATTGGAAAAGGAAGAGAATATAACAAAAATGAAAGGAAAAATAATTTACGGGCGATCCGAGGTCGGGAAGTGGAAGGGGGTGAGTTTTTAAGGGTAGAAAACGATTTATCTCGATTTCCGGCAAAACTACAAGTCCTATGGAAAAACGTTAAATGGCAAAGTTGTAGGTAATAAAAAGATTTACAACTTTTGTATTTGCACTTTTTTCACATAACCTCAAAATTTATGTGAAAAATTCAAATAACCAAGTTTTTGGTTTTTTATTTTTATCTTTTACAAAAAAATTTTTTATACACGAAATTTTGTGAAAACTTTTCTTTTTATGTCCCAAACACACTGTAATTTTTTTGATTTGAAATATTTATTTTTCACCTTATTTTGACTTAATATAGTCGGTGGGCTTTTTTTCGTTGAAATCTCTACTTTCAGATGGTGTAAAAAAATATATACATTACTATGGTAAATGTTCTCAATTCAATTCAATTCCCCTTTAAATCCTACCTTTAATTATATTTAGATCAACTATTTACGTATGTTTTTTGCGATCTTTGTTTTATGGATTTGTAATTTTTTTGCTTATCAATGTAACATGGAATTTTACGTTTTTCGAGTAATTAAAGTATAAATTTTAATAAATAGCTCAAAATTGTATATTTATAATGATTAAAAAAAAAAAATTCGGATTCGAGTTTTTTTGCATTTTTTGAGAACATTTACCATAGTAATCTATATTTTTTTTAGACCATCAGAAAGTAGAGATTTCAACGAACAAAAAGCCCACCGACTTTTTTAAAAAAGCAGATATTTTGACGTGACAATTTTCGATTGAAAATTAGGTTGCTTTTTCGATATTAAGTCAAAATAAGGTTAAAAAATAAATATTTAAAATCAAAAAAATTACAGTAGTTACCGAAAGTTTTCACCAAATTTCGTGTATATAAAAAATTTTTTGTAAAAGATAAAAATAAAAAACCAAAAACTTATTTGAATTTTTCACATAAATTTTGAGGTTATGTAAAAAAAGTGCAAATACAAAAGTCGTAAATCTTTTTATTACCTACAACTTTGCCATTTAACGTTTTTCCATACGACTTGTAGTTTTGCCGAAAAACTCCCCCCACCCCCTTCCCGACCTCGGATCACCCGTAATTTATTTTTCCTTTTATTTTTGTTATATTCTCTTCCTATTATTTTTTTTGGTTTCAAAAATTATCGACCCTGGTCTATAGTGCCAACACTGGGTTTAAAAAAAAATCGACTCCTAAATTTTAATTGCCCATATTATTTTTCCACAAAAACAAACTTTCTCTCGAGTTGTGGAGAGGCTGCTATCAATTAAAATACGTCTTTCCGCATGAACATTTCCACTAATTTCCACTAGGTTCGCTACTAATATTCAAAACAATTTTGTTTCCATTAGAGCAAGACCTTTAACTTATCTCACTGCTTTGTAACTCCCAAACTACCCAGTGTTAACCGCCCAAATCACTATTTGGGCTTATCTTTATGTCTGGCCTAAGCCTTGTTGTATTTTATGCTTTGGTAGCGTCAAGCACGGTATTTTTTATATTCTTGCGCGACCGTTCAATGTTGTTTGTGTTTTAGCATTATTTTGACATTATCTTAATCTTAATCTTAACATAGTATAAAACAAAGTCGCTGTCGCCCGTCTGTCCCTATATCCCTATATGTGCTTAAATCTTTAAAACTACGCAACGGATTTTGAACGGTTTTTTTTAATACAGATAGAGTGATTCAAGAGGAAGGTCTTTATGTATAATACATGCATAATATTGTAGAGAAACACTGATAAATTAGAGTAGGGAGAACGAACGACCCAACCTAACCGGTCCCCGGCCCGTTCAACGATCGATCCGAAGCCGGAATAGACGAAGACAGACTATGTTTTATGCATGGATGTGAATTGAGGACGGGCCGGCAAACGGTTGAGTCACAGTAATCTTTTAGAGGTTTGTTCGGGTTTGTATTTATAAATCTTGACGTGATGGTGAACTCGCCTTATTATCTCAGAGAAAGCGACGTCGTATAATGCCGGGCTGCAACGCAAGTCGGGTACACGCTAGTACAACAATAATTAGCCATTTGACGCCCCATTGACGGCCCCTTTAAAATTTGGTGCCAGATTTGCTTTTCATAAATATTTCATTTCATAATTAATTTTATTTTTTATATCCTGAGAATTTAACTTCGTTAAGTGAAGAAGAATTATACGTGAAAGCGCGGAATTTACAAACGATATACCATAAAGACTTGTCCATTGTCTTTCCTATAGTCGAATTTTGAGCCTCAGAAACGGACTTGGCGATTGTATTTCAAAATTAGAAACAGTGTATGAACTTGCGGATCATTTATTAATAAAAGAAAATCAGTGTGTTCTTCAAATATTCCAGATGTATCTAGTGCAGTGATGTTATTTCTAACTTTACCAGTTAGTGGGGCATCAGCGGAACGATCTTTTTCCAAACTGAAAATAGTAAAAGCCTATTTACGTAACACCATCGGACAACAGCGCCTTTCGGATTTATCCTTAATCAGTATCGAGCACGAGTTTGTTAGAACATTAAATATCGACGAAATTATAAACGATTTTGCAAAAAAAACTTTTGACGATCTGGTCGTTTTGTATATAATACCTTGTATAGTATACTACTGACATAATGTTTGTGCAGACTTGTTGAGTGTTTTATGTGTTTTCTGTCATTCGGATTCTATGCTGCTACTGCTACCCCCGTTACTACATAGCATAGGCGTAGCTAAGAGGGGGGCTAAGCCCCCTCTGGTATAAAAATAGCCCTCTCTGACAAATTCTACCTTCTATTTTTATTATTTTTTGGAATCAAATTATTCAAAAAACATTACTAAAAAATAGCAAACAAGCATGATATTAGCCAAGAATCACTGCGATCATCTAAACAAAAAAAACATAATCCACATTACTGGAAGGTTTTGCTATTTTGTCAACGATTGGCGCCGACGAAAATGAACTTGCCATTGACATAGAAACGCCAGAGTCAGGTTTGGATAGAACAAGTCATTTATGGTTAATAAATGTTTATTATCATATTGTGGATAGCATAATTAACCATATGAAAATTCGTTTTTTACCAGAGAGCCAACAGTTTGCATTGTCTGTCGACAACTTTTTAAAATTAGATTTTGAAGAAAGTGGTTTATTTATTCGTCATTATTTAGATTCATTTGCTATAAACAAAGATGTGTTAAAAGAGGAAATGCTAGTTGCAAAAAATTGTCTAAAATCTGATATTTCTGAGTGGAGTTTCAGTGAAATACGAACAACTGTACAAATAGAGAATTTTCCAAATTTATATAAATTAATGCAAGTAGCATTGACAATACCAATCAGTTCTGCGACATGCGAAAGATCTTTTTCAACGATGAGAAGAATAAAAAATTGGTTACGGAGTCGTATGTCGCAGGATCGATTCTCAAATGTATCCTTAATTAACATAGAAAGTGAAATGATGAGTAATTTGAATTTAGAAGATATTCTTAAACAGTTTGTCAAGCAAAAAAATCGCAAAGTAGACTCTAGTGTTTAGTCCCAATTTCATTATATTTACTGTTTTTAAGTTTATGAAGAGTAATGATTATTTTTGTTAGTACCTAGCTACTTTTACCCAATTGATGGTAGCTGTTTTCAGATTTTTTAGTATGTTATTGTAATCCTAATACTGTTTAAGTTGTTGTTTTACCGACGTTTTTAATTATTTTTCGCTATAATAATAATTAAAATACACCTACCTTACATTAGCTTAGATTAAAAGTTTTTTTTCCTGGCTTTCGTTTTTTTTATAGGTTGAAGTATAATATTAGTAAACAAACTAGTTTGATAAAATTAGGGCGTGGCCCTGAAAATTTTTCGCCGACGGCGCATGGCCTGCGGCGCTTCCCGTTTGGCGCTTGTTACGATTCTTTCAGGGGCTTAAGCCCCCCTAGAAAAAATAGGCTAGCTACGCCTATGTGCAGGGGCCCACTCAGTTTTTGTTGAGAAAAATGGAACAACTATCGTTTTTAAAACCAAGACAAGTTAATGTTTTGTTAATGCAATCGGCAACTGTTTTTCACCGCAAATGTGGAACAATTATTTTAAAAACATTTATGGGCAGCGGTTCATGCTTGATTCGGCACAACCGTTTCCATAAAATAAACCCTATTTAGCTTATCTTTATGTTTATCTGATGTTCCGAAGTTGTCCTGCTTGTGGCAGGATTTCGCGTAGCTGGCAGGACGATATCTGGCTGCTTTTAACGGGAAATTCCGACTAGCAGGAAAGAGTTTATTATATGTTGATGCGTTCGCCGAGTTCCTGATTGGTATGGGGGTAATAGTTTGACTTTAGTTTAAGAATTTTAACTGTATGTATAGACCAGGGTCGATAATTTTTGAAACCAAAAAAAATAATAGTAGGATGAAACTACAAGTCCTATGGAAAAACGTTAAATGGCAAAGTTGTAGATAATAAAAAGATATACAACTTTTGTATTTACACTTTTTTTACATAACCTTAAAATTTATGTGAAAAATTCAAATAACCAAGTTTTTGCTTTTTTATTTTTATCTTTTAAAGAGAAAATTTTTTCTTTGCACGAAATTTGGTGAAAACTTACCTTTTTATGTCTCAAACACACTGTAATTTTTTTGATTTAAAATATTTATTTTAAATATGCACTTTTTGAGAACATTTGCCATAGTAATGTATATTTTTTTTACACCATCAGAAAGTAGAGATTTCAACGAACAAAAAGCCCACCGACTTTTTTTAAAAAAGCGGATATTTTGACGTGAGAATTTTCGATTGAAAATTAGGGTGCTTTTTCGATATTACGTCAAAATAAGGTGAAAAAATAAATATTTTAAATCAAAAAAATTACAGTGCGTTTGGGACATGAAAAGGTAAGCTTTCACCAAATTTCGTGAAAAAAAAAAAAAAAATTTGTCAAAGATAAAAATAAAAAACCAAAAACTTGGTTATTTGAATTATTCACATAAATTTTGAGGTTATGTGAAAAAGTGTAAATACAAAAGTTGTAGATCTTTTTATTACCTACAACTTTGCCATTTAACGTTTTTCCATAGGACTTGTAGTTTTGCCGGAAATCGAGATAAATCGTTTTCTACCCTTAAAAACTCACACCCTTCCACTTCCCGACCTCGGATCGCCCGTAAATTATTTTTCCTTTCATTTTTGTTATATTCTCTTCCTTTTCCAATGGGTTTCATTCTACTATTATTTTTTTCACTTTTTACCATTTTCAAAGGCTTCAGCCTCAAATAACAAAAATGGATTTTAAAAAAATAAAACCTAAGTTAAAAAAGCTCTAAAATGAAAAAAAAATTAATGTAATATCATTGATTATAATTATTATTATTACTATTATTATTATTAAGCTTGTTTCTCTAAGAAATATGTTGAAAAATACGATTAATTATAGAATTCTCATATATTTTTTACTGATTAGCACTTAACTAATGAAAAGAGGTACTTAACAACAATATTGTAAGCTTTTTAATCGACCCGAGCGTATATTATATCTATATGCCATAATTGGGAAAAAAATTAAACAGTTTTAATGGGCTATAAAAAAATTTCAATGATTCCATAAATCATACTTAATGTATGGACTATATTATCTTTTTACTGGTGTTTTGCATGCTTTACTGTTATTTTTCAAATACTATTACGCTTTTACCATCACCAAACGTGCCATAAATAAAATTGTGGCTATTTACTCAAAATCGACCAAAGCTATGGAGTTTACTAGCGGGACATCTTCAAAATTTCATGATAGGTACTAGCATTAGGTGTTTAGTCACTTTACAATTTTATATACCGTGCGAGCAAAAATTATTTGCATCAAAGAGGGCTTGGATAAAAAATGTAGGGCTTGGTTTAGATCACAATGATGTGGGGACGATATATCTAACCAAATCTAGGTTAAAAGAATTTTAAATTCATATTATGACATTATATGCCAATCTAATAAGTATCTAATAAAATAAGGAGACAAATACAAATTTATTTTTGTTGTTTACAAAATTAACAAAGTAAGAATATACAGAAAGAAAAAGAAAAATAATTACATAAATTGCTGAAATTGGCCACCGCCATGCTCCAAGCATAAATTCACACGTCTCTTCATATTTTTGAAAGTGTTGACCAGCATCTCTGAAGAAATGTTACCACATTCTTAGATAATCCTTTCTTGTAATTGTTCTAAATTTGCAACTGGTGTTTTAAAAATAGTGTTCTTTAAATGAGGAAAAACGAAGTAATCCATAACCGTTAAACAAGGTGATCTGGGTGGGAATTCAATGTCTGATCGAAAACTGATCAATATGATTAAAATCTGCGGCTTGTATTTCTTGTAATACTTGCCCTTTATAAGGAAATAAATTTAGCTGCTTCTTAAGAATAGCCCTACATGTTCCATAAGATTTTCCCACTTCTTGGGACAGGCGTCTAAAGGTGCCCACTCACACTCCGGAAATCCTCAGAGGAAAAACTGCACCGTTTTTCCTTGAGGATTTTACTGATATTGGCCTGAATACACCCAGCTCCACACACGCTCCGGTAATCCTTAAGGCCAGGCCTGTGCAGTTTCTCCTCTGAGGATTTCCGGAGTGTGAGTGGGCCCCTTTATACAATTTGTTGGCGTATTTTGCATTATTTCACGAACGTTTGCAACAAGTTCTTCTGTTCTTACAGATGGTCTTTCTGCTCCTTTTTTGTGTTGTATAGAACCTGTTTCCCCTTAACACAGCCACGGTTCTTTTCAGGCAATGATAAAAATCCCCAGCAATAAAAGCAACGTTAGGAAAATGTTCGTGAAAATCGTCCATGCACAAACCCGGATTGTATTGCCACTCACCATCTCCTCTAACCCTATTTCGAAAATACGCTTCAACCATGAATGTTTTGTGCTGTTCCGTAAAGCCCATTGTGTGAATTGTTCAAGAAATTGGAAAAATTAGCGATGAATCAAATTACTTGTAACGACTGTCAAAGATGACGGAATAACTGATTGATTGTTATTTCAGGTAGTTACTGACACCCAGCAGGTATTAAACTCTACGGCTAAGCATTACGTCCTTAGATGCAAGGCCCTCTTTGATGCAAATAATTTTTGCTCGCACAGTACCTATTAGTATTTTCATAGATTAATAAAATCTACTTTCTCAAAACTCAATTATTCTTTTCGGTTCTGCTTTTTGGAATACCAAAATAGAAACTCGAATAACATGAAAATGAATGAAATGCTTTCCTCAATACCTCAATTTGTTTACAACGTGATCCGGCTTTCTTCGTGTAAGGCAGGAATTTCTTTGGATATCGATCAAACTTTCAATCTTTGCAAATCAGGAGTTTCAAAACGCCATTTTCCACGCTATTATCGGTTGCCTTGCAGGGGAGACCGGAGAAATAAAGGTCGCAGTTGCCAGTAAAGTGTATTCCAATTTTAAGAGCAACACTAGTGTTGCATTCGCCATTTGGTTTTTTGAACAATATTTCTTTACTTTTTTTGTTTTATCCAAAAATCGGCCATACCCGTTATTGGAGTACAAAAATAGCTACAGTTTTATGGAATTTCAAGGATTAAATTACCCCCTTCTTCCCTACATGATATCGACCCAGCCTAAATAAGGTTTCTCCATTCTAACGGTTCACAAAGAAGTTCTCCATATACGTATATTTTTTCTTTCATTTTGTATAATATGTACCTATATAATAATAGGTTTTTGATTAAATAAAAAAATCATTAAATTTATTAGAAATTTTCTTTTGCCAAAATTGGCAAAAGTCAATTAATTAAGATTAATACCGTACAGTCGCGATGAATGGTCTATTTCTATTTTATGGTAGTGTAATATCAAGCATCCAATTTGAAATATTTTATTAGAAAGAAACGTAGACAAAACAAAGAAAGTTCATATCGTAGATACCTATGGAAAAAAACAAATAAGGGCTAAAAGTAAACATTATGACAGTTTGATGGCATTATTTATTCATAAATAATTATTGATTATTTTAGTAGGATTTCATTTTGTCGCGTAAATTGTACAGTTTTTTTAATAAATATTTAAAATAAAAATTTTGCACTTTAAATGATAGTTTTTTAATTAGCATATTATCATTCTAATGTTTTATCTGGTTAAAAAGAATTTTTAGGATATTTTAAAGTTGTGTTTAATATCGTTGCAACAAACATGAAGTTTGTGATCTTAATAAATTAAAAATCCACGTAAATTTTACAAATATGCTTGAATTTGAACAAAGATATGTGAAATTGATTTGATTTTGATTAATTTATGAAGGTCTTTATGATGAATATAAAAAACATTTTTTTGGGAAATTATTAATGTTTTTTAAAAAAATATATTTTTTTATTTTAGGACGTCACGTTTTTGAATCTATGCATAATTTTTAATTCTTAACAACTTTTCTTAATAACATTTTGCTGAATTTTCTGAAATAGGGGTACCTACTTTATTCTTATTGTACAAGTTTTATATTTTTTGGCCTACCCTGTACGCCGTTTGACTTGCAACCATTCCAAGTGCACCTAATATGATTATCGAACATGCACCAACTTTTATCAAGAATAAAATTTTCTGAGAAATTGGTAATAAAAAAAAGCCTATATGTTGCACACTTAAACAACCATATGTTGCACTCTTAAACAACCACACTGTACAGGACTAGTCCCAGAAAATTTTATTTTCAATACAGAAAAGGGCCAGGAAAATGGTTGTTTGCAAAAAACAGTTGTACAAAAACTGATTTCTTTATAGAAACGGCTAAAATAACTGGCAGAAGAAAATGTTTCCTATAATTTCGTCAGATCAGATCCATCCTTAGAGGTGTTTCGCCATTTCACGGCTCATCACTAAGGCTAGTATCTAACGAAACAAAGGAATATGTGTACTACTTAAACGTAGTAAAGATCGCGATTAGCCGAGAGGATGAAGCGCACGGTGACATCTAGCATCGATTTGAGACACCTTTAAAGCACGTCTTAACAAAACTCAATAAAGAACTAACTGAGCCTTGACGCGACCTCACAACATCGAATAAATTATCAAAAACAGAATGCCTCTAATTTCATTCATCATGTTTTAGCTTCTGCAAGGATCCAATTTGCTTATAATTATTGATACCATATATGGTACCATTGGTACCATATATGGTACCCCGTAATCGAGAAGTTTTTGATTACTTTGCGCAACCCGGCAAAAGTTTTTTGAACCTTAGAACTGTTTGTTTGGATAATAGAACTGTGAGATTTTTTTTAGTTTTAATTAAAGCTAATGAACTTTAATTCATTGACTTGTGGGATAATTATTTTAATTAATTAATTTAATGAATCACTTTTCTAAAAGAGAAATGGGTTTTTTAAGATTTTATAAATGTACAAAAATTATTATTTATTTTGGGTACCTATTTTATAATAATAAAGAAAAAATGTACCTTGAAATAGATTCTTCAGTGTGGTTGTTTAAGTGTGCAACATATGGGCATTTTTTTTATTACCGATTTCTCAGAAAATGTTATTCTTGATAAAAGTTGGTGCATGTTCGATAATCATATTAGGTGCACTTCGAATGGTTGCAAATCAAACTGGGTACAGGGTAGGCCAAAAAATATAAAAGTTGTACAAGAATAAAGTTTTTGAATAAATATTTGAAATAAAAACTTTGCACTTTAAATGAGAGTTTTTTAATTTGCATATTATCATTACTAATGTTTTATCTTTTTGAAAAGAATTTTTAGGATATTTTAAAGTTGGGTTTAATATCGTTGCAACAAACATGAAGTTTGTGATTCCTTAATAAATTAAAAATTCAAGTAAATTTTCAAATATGCTTGAATTTGAACAAAGATATGTGAAATTGATTTGATTTTGATTAATTTATGAAGGTCTTTATGGTAAATATAGAAAAAAAAAATTTGGGGAAATTATTAATGTTTTTTAAAAACATATATTTTTTTTATTGTAGGAGGTCACGTTTTTGAATCTATGCATAACTTTTAATTCTAAACAACTTTTTTCAATAACATTTTGCTGAATTTTCTGAAATAGGGGTACTTTATTCTTGTACAAGTTTTATAATTTTTGGCCTACCCTGTACGCCGTTTGACTTGCAACCATTCCAAGTGGACCTAATATGATTATCGAACATGCACCAACTTTTATGAAGAATAAAATTTTCTGAGAAATCGGTAATAAAAAAAATTACCACATGTTGCACACTTAAACAACCACACTGTATAGTTTCAGTCGTTTTCAAATTGAGAACCCTCTTTTAAGCTGACTGTGGAACAAAGGAACCTGGTGAACAAGGGCGTAGTGAGGGGGGGGGGGGGGGGAGGCAGGGGCACCCCCCTGGAAATTCTTCTCATCGTAGCAAGAAATTTTTAAGAATAAAAAATTCGAAATTAATTAATATTGGTTAAAAATTCAGTTTTGGTGCAGGCTTCTTTCATGACCTTAAAAGAATAAGAGTTTTGATTTTACTTCTATTTTTCATTCAATTATTATAATTTACAGGCAAATATATGCATGTACTATTTATGTGAGCATGTTTAAGTTACTTAAGCTAGGAACAATAGTAGAACTATTAAAAATTAAGTTTTTTTTAATAAATTTTGTTTTTAATTTTTCCTACTTGAAAACCACGCACCATCATTGAAAAAAGGGCGTGGCACCCCAAAAATTTTCACCTGCGGCGCTATTTTTTTTTTTCTTCTCCAGTTATTGCGCCCCCCCTCCCTGAAAAAATTTCTGGCTACTCCCTTGCTGGTGCACCTTTGTATTTAACGTATTGTCGGCTTGTTATGATAAAGATAATAAAGATAATGAGATGTCCATCTATACTGTGTCGTCATTGCATGATTTTACCTATTATATGTATTTTTTTAAGTTTACTCGAAAAGGAGGTCCTAAAAACGGGGTAGCAAAATTCCATTAAGGAAACTTCTTTAAGTCGTTTAAAAACTCAAGGAAACTGACCGAAGTTTTGGGTTGTAGCGTCCCGGAATTCGAGACCAAATTGGCTAATGTTTTTTATAGCAGGGGTGGCAAAATAAATAGCTTCACTATAATTAATTTCTTTTAAAACTTCGTAAAGATTAAAAAAGTAAATAAAGTCAATTAACGAAAAGTTTTTTTACCCAGTTAAAGGTTTATAATTAAGTCAAGTTTGGAAAAAATCGTTTATCTTTGTGAAAAGGGGTTAAAATGGGGAAAAATTGTAGCTGGGGATTTTGAGATTAATAATAATGATATAAAGAAGAAAATGTTAAAATTACTTAATACTTTCATTTAATAAATTCTACTCTATTTCTTAAACCCTGACAGCACAGCTGAGGGTCATGAGTCGTGAAGCCTCAATAAACCATAAGCGTATCAATAACGGGTACCTGATCTTAAGTAATTAAATTATCTATTATTGCATAGGTATACATCAGGTACGTGGCTTATGTCATAGAATATTTTCAACTTTAAGTGAGGTAGTTTAGTTTTTATTTTTAACGTGTTATCGAAAGCTCGTGTGTATATTATAAAAATAATACAAAAATGGCGAATAATTATTCCCCAGCAAGGGCGTCCGAAGGAACTTTTCCAAGGGGGGGGGGGGCAATTCATAATTGGAATTATTTTTGTTTCTAGCACTTCAACAAACCTTCCATAAAAGAATAGAGCAAAACACCTAATACTTATATTAAATAACAAAAAATAGCTAAACAAAATATTTAAAAATGTTCAAATATAACCAAAAAAAATACAACAAAAAACCTATAAGTTATTCAGATTTATTGGAGAAAAGAAATGTTAATTTTCTTGAATCTTTTGCAAATTCATCAATAATTTTTTCAATTAAATGTATTTTTTTTTTTTACAAATTTGCGATGAACACTCATCATACATAAACCGTCCAATCGGTGCTCAGTCATAGTCGAGCGAATCCAGGTTTTTACTCTTCTGAGAGTACTGAATGATCTTTCGACTGTACATGTAGTTGGAGGTAAACAAATTGCTATCGCAATTGCCTGACCAATAGCTGGATAGAACTTGCAATGTTCCAGTAATTCTAACATGGATGTATCTTCTGTGTAAATTAAAATAAAGCTTTATTTATTCTATTCTCATATTTTTCCTTCGCTATTTAGTGAAGATTTTTGAATTCCACATTTTATTTTATGCAACAAGAGTTCGTTTTACTAATTTTGTCAATTGAATTGTATCCCAATAAATATGTATATCCCAGTTAAATAAAATACTCTCAAATCGACTTGGGCCAGGGGGGGCCCCCCCCCCTTCGGACACTCTTGCTCCCCAGTGTTTTGCAAAGGTGTGCTTAACCTAAAAGCAAAAACAATAGTTTTAAATGTACACGATGCACCTGTGCACCAAACACATACATACTTATGTCAAAGAACTGTCTTTTGTACACCTAAAAATCGCAAATTATGCTGCACAATAGAAAATAGACGTTTTACTTAATTAACAATAAACATATTTATAATTAAGTGCTAATTGTCTTTTATCGCCAGCCAATTAAATCCCAAATGCGATTATAATAATAATTAAAAAGCCAAAAAAGGCACTCGCATCGTTTCCATATGTTATAAAATTTTATTACTCCGTCATTCCAGATTTACGTTTAGATAGCTTCACGCTTATGCAAAATAAGAGATTTTTGCATTAACATATGTTTTTGTACTTTTTTACTTATAGCGTATATGTAATCGCTTTGCTTTATGGGTAATTACCTGCTACCTACGCTACGTGCATTTTCAATTGACGCCTTATTACCCAGATTTAGTATACTGTGACTTTTTGCGATAGGTTTATTAATTAGCAGGCAATAATGACATACGTACCATAGTACTAGTCAGTGGAGTAGCTATCGCTTTTCGCATTCAAATAAAATGGGTATATATGCTTCATTGGCCACCAACGTCCACATCTAACGCCTGATTCACCATTATTATTCATCGGCACAATAGGTAATTGCAACATCAAACATTCTTTTCTTGATAATGATAACTTAGTGCCGATTAAAAATATCTTGGAATATCTTTTTTTTTGCGTTTTATTGACTTATTGCAATAGTAGATTAGTTTGTAACAATGGGTGTTACAGATAATTTCTGTGAATCATGCAGAATTCGATGATTAGGAACGCGATAAGAGTCTGTGTACTTTAATTTTTTTATTATTGACACATTTTTAGACGTAAATAACCTTTACTCAAGTGCCTTTTTCGGTTGATCTTTAATTACTTTGTTTTTAATTTTAATTCGTTGGGTTCGTTGGTTCTAAATGTGTGCTAGATGGAGACCGACCCACCTATAGAAACCGATTTAATTTTGCTCGCAATTTCCGGCATTCTATCCACGACTTTACCCGCGTATAAGCAGTTACGTGTTAATAGAGTGTGAATTTAAAAATCTGCAGAAATTACCGGTCATTACATTAAATACCTGTTCGCAGGAGAAACTGTCCAATCCTACACGTACTAAAGCCGCGTCGCGTCGTGCGTAACCACCTCTACAATTAGGGTGGCGCGAGCATGTTTAACTTTGTCCTATAAGGAGGTTTCGCGCGCCTTATGAATAATAATTCATTCGCTTTCCTACCGACATTGGATTTTTGTCACTAGGTACAAAAACACCTGCATCTTTCGCAACTTCAAGTCCACATAAATGGTTCAATGCGGCGATTACCGTTATCGCTAATTCGTCACAGCTACAGCTTCAACACCTCTCCAATCGGGCGTCCGTGGAAAATCGAGAAATTGCAAACTGTGAAACTTTAAGTAGGTATTTGCTGGTCTACGAACAAGAAAATATAAAGTGCACCTTTTCGTTATGGATGAAATTTGCTATGGCCATTTCGCCGGTACTATACAGTAGCGGCTATAAAGGTGTTTTTTACTGGGGAGCGCCCCGATTACCCGATTTATCACTGTGTAGTTTTTTTTTTAATTTTTATGGTGGCACTAAGATAATATAAATGCATTCTTACCCCGAACAGACATTAGATACATATATTATATCAAATATCTTTTTTAAATTAAACAAGTGAAACGAAATAAACCAGACAGATCCCCATTGCTTCTCATAATGTGTTTTTCAAATGTTTTTTTTTGAGACGGGATCATCTTACATAAGTATTTTATTTGTATATTTTTCTGAAGCGAATTGGATATTCCGAAATATGTTAATGTAAAATTACTTTTGTGCTCAGGTATTTTCGCAAAAGGGTCTTTTCCGGGGAGGTTTAATTTAAATTTCAGATAGCGAATCAAATTTACAGAACGAATTCATATCTTTGTTAAATTTTAATCTAAGTTTATATATTATACGGTATTGGCAAAGCTAAACTTGCGTAAAGAAATAAATACAAATGAGGAGAGTTAAAAAGAAATTGATCCGATGTAATATACCTGGATTTCGAGAAAGCATTTGATAAAGTACCACATTCATTGTTGCTCTACAAGTTTTGTATGAGGCAAGCTTCTTAGTCTTATCTATGACTTTCTCACCAACCGCTTCTATCAAGTAAGGGTCAATGGTATTTTATCCAATAAACATCCAGTTATAAGTGGGGTCCCTCAAGGATCTGTTTTAGGACCATTACTGTTTCTGGTTTATGTTAGCGATTTGTCATGGAATATTGAGACAATCATCATTTTATTTGCTGACGATACCAAGGTATTCTGTAATCCATTGTTGCAAAAGCAACGCTTAGACAGGGATCTGAGGCGTAGGTATTGAGTCATGGACAAGCCAGTGGTGCATAAGCTTAATGTATCAAAATGTACAGTATTGCCTATTGGCCCAAATAACCCTTGTGAAACATATTTGCTCTTCAACTTATTAGAGTTACAGAACAAACAGATGTCGGGTTACTAATTTCTTTTAACTTAAAATGGGAAGTACATATTATGAAAGTGGTAAAGAAAGCCCATAGTTTTATTTTCATGGTGCAAAAGACTTTCAAAGATCACTCTCTACAGATTGTAAAGAAATTGTACACTTCCTATATTAGAAAAAAAATTGAATACGGATACAATATTTGGAACCCCTATTACAGCAAAGATACTGAAATTTTGGAAAGGGTCCAAAGGCGGGTTACCAGAATTCCATTTGAATTAAGTGGACTACCGTATTCCCGAAAGACTTAAAAGATTTGGGCTAACTGCTCTGAAGCAAAGAAGAACTAGGGCTGATATAATAGAAAGTTTTAAAACTATTTTTGTAACGTGAGAAATTTGTTTCATTTAAATCAGAATCAACAGCTTCGGGGACACTCAAAAAAATTAAGCAAAGAAAAATCCGCGACATTTCCAAAAAATAACTTCCTCATCAATCGGGTAGTGTACAGGGTCTTCCAACGAGGACTGAACAGGGGCTCAAAAAAACAAATCAAAGAGACTAAAACAATAGCTTCATCGGACTTTCCGATAATATTAATAATAATAATAATAATAATAATAATAATAATAATAATAATAATAATAATAATAATAATAATAATAATAATAATAATAATAATAATAATAATAATGATAATAATAATAATAATAATAATAATATTGATAATAAGTATATTATTAAATTAATTAGGTGTTATTTTCTGGGAAGTGAAAAATATTGATAAAAACTGTCGAATTTTTTTCCCGCGTGTAGTGTAGGCCTGGCTTGTGAACGAGATGTAATTTCAATTTGAATACCTAGCTGCAAATAACATTACGTTTGACTCCCTTATTCTAGTTAGGCCCTTTGACGTGCAACAAGGGGAATTCTTTATTCTATGTGCCGCGTTTCGCATGTAAAATAGAGTTTTCCTCGACCTTTTTAATATTTAAAAACTGCGAGAGACACTGAATCGACTTTTCAATGTCTATTTGGGACAAAACGTTGGATAAATTCAGTTTTGTTATTGAAAATTTTCGTATAAACACATAGATAAAAAAAACGTTTACAAAAAATGCTCGTATTTTGCTGACTCTTATTGAAAACAAGTCTACCTATACTATATATTTTGAGAAAGATAATAATAGAAATCCGTTTTACACTGGGCTCATTTTACGACAATAGAAAAAGTAAGGTTAGAAGTAAATTTCAAAAAGTGACAAACCAGATAGATATAATCTGTTTATAATAATTAAATAATAACAGGTACCTGATCTTAAGTAATTAAATAATCTATTATTGCATAGGTATATACAGGTATAGGTGGCTTATGCCATAGAATGTGTTCAACTTCAAGTGAGGTAGTTTAGTTTTATTTTTAACGTGTTATCGAAAGCTTTCGTGTATATTATAAAAACTAGCGTGTACGCGGCATGCGTTGCAACCCGCTGGTATAAATACAAACCCGAAATATTAGTACCCGGCATGCCACTTTCTGAAATTGCACCCGTGCGAAACCAGGGCGGGTCGCTAGTTATACATAAAAACCTTCCCCTTGAATCACTCGATCTATTAAAAAAAACTGCTTCAAAATCCGTTGCGTAGTTTTAAAGATTTAAGCATATAGGTAGGGACCGACGGACAGACAGCGACAGCGACTTTGTTTTATAGTTAAGATTAAGATAATACAAAAATGGCGATTAATTATTCCCCAGTGTTTTGTAAAGGTGTTTAATTTGTTAACTCTTTTAAGTATGAACTGTTTTTGTATTGAGAAAATAAAATTAATTCAGTTAAATATACAAATTCTTTTTGCACACCTTACAAACTACATACGACTAATATAAATTATAAATAAAAATTACATACCTATAGAAACAACAAAAAAAATTAAAATAAGAACCTACCATAACATTAGGTACAACTTAAGAGGACAGGTAACTCCATTAAAAAAAAATGGGTTAAAACGGTCGAATTTTTTGGCTTCTGAGGTTATGTTACGACAGAAAATGGTTTGTCTGCCGTTGCACAGAAGAAATAATAGGTTTTAAATTATTTTTGAGGAAATTTGACACAAAGGTCATCCTTGTTCGAGTTTGTTCGTTAAACATTACAAAAAAATCACATCCAACATTTTTGACTACGTTCCCTCAAAACCCCCATCGTTCCCCATTGCCAAGGTTAAACTAACCGAACCCAAAAAGTAGGGTGTAATAATATTGGCTTTGCCACCACCAAACCTCGTTACGGTTTCCCGTATAAATTTTCGTAATCCTGTTTAAGGCAATTGCTTTTCTTATTTCGAGCCGCCCGCCGCGACGCCAGATCCCTTCTTGTTTTGTTGTCTCGTTAATATTAATGAAAATCGGTAGATATCGGTGGAAAATCGATTACTTTCGTTTAGGAAAATATGTAGGTATATGCTAAGCGACTATACGAAAGCCGGATTCTTCTTGTTATAGACCAGGGTCGATAATTTTTGAAACCAAAAAAAATAATAGTAGGATGAAACCCATTGGAAAAGGAAGAGAATATAACAAAAATGAAAGGAAAAGTAATTTACGGGCGATCCGAGGTCGGGAAGTGGAAGGGGGTGAGTTTTTAAGGGTAGAAAACGATTTATTTCGATTTCCGGCAAAACTACAAATCCTATGAAAAAACGTTAAATGGCAAAGTTGTAAGTACCCAATAAAAAGATCTACAACTTTTGTATTTACACTTTTTTCACGTAACCTTAAAATTTATGTGAAAAATTCAAATAACCAAGTTTTTGGTTTTTATTTTTATCTTTTACAAAAGAATTTTTTTTTCACGAAATTTGGTGAAAACTTACCTTTTTATGTCCCAAACACACTGTAATTTTTTTGATTTAAAATATTTGTTTTTTCACCTTATTTTGACTTAACATCGAAATTGCACCCTAATTTTTAATCGAAAATTCTCACGTGAAAATATCTGCTTTTTAAAAAAGTCGGTGGGCTTTTTGTTCGTTGAAATCTCTACTTTCTGATGGCGTAAAAAAAATATTCATTACTATGGTAAATGTTCTCAAAAATTGCAAAGAAACGAAAGAAACTTGAATCAGAATTTTTTTTTAATCATTATGTACAATTTTGAGCTATTTATTAAAATTTATACTTTTTTTTATCAATGTAACATGGAATCTTACGTTTTTCAAGTAATTAAAGTATAAATTTTAATAAATAGCTTAAAATTGTACAGAATGATTTAAAAAAACATTCGGATTCGAGTTTTTTTCGTTTCTTTGCATTTTTTGAGAACATTTACTATAGTTATGTATATTTGTTTTACATCATCAGAAAGTAGAGATTTCAACGAACAAAAAGCCCACCGACTTTTTTAAAAAAGCAGATATTTTGAGGTAAGAATTTTCGATTGAAAATAAGGGTGCTTTTTCGATATTAAGTCAAAATAAGGTGAAAAAATAAATATTATAAATCAAAAAAATTACAGTGTGTTTGGGACATAAAAAGGTAAGATTTCACCAAATTTCTTGAAAAAAAAAATTTTTTTGTAAAAGATAAAAATAAAAAACCAAAAACTTGGTTATTTGAATTTTTCACATAAATTTTGAGGTTATGTAAAAAAAATGTAAATACAAAAGTTGTAGATCTTTTTAATACCTACAACTTTGCCATTTACGTTTTTTCATAGGACTTGTAGGCCGGAAATCGAGATAAATCGTTTTCTACCCTTAAAAACTCACCCCTTTCCACTTCCCGACCTCGGATCGCCCGTAATTTATTTTTCCTTTCATTTTTGTTATATTCACTTCCTTTTCCAATGGGTTTCATCCTACTATTTTTTTTCACTTTTTACAATTTTCAAAGGCTTCAGCCTTCAGCCCTGGTCTATTAAATGAATATTTTCCTACGAGTGTGCACTGTGCAGAAATATGCTTTTTCTGGCAATAGTGTGGAAACGTAGATTTCGTAATTATTGTAATTGAATTAGGTATATAACTTGAACAATTTACAGCGGGGACCGTCGAAACGATGCAGCGCTAAGCGCCATCTAGTATCGACGTTGAACACTTAAGTCTTTCAATTATGTTATTTCTTTTTATTTCATTGCAGGAGTCATGTCCTGAAGCCACAGGAACCATACGGGGCGCGCCTGTGGGGTCCTCGTCAGATAAAGTATGATTTTGAGGAGCGCGGTATGCCTTGTTTTCGTATTTTTTGGAAAAGAGGCCGAAGCTGTAGATCCATGTAAGTATAATTATTTATACACAGTATATTTTTGTCCTCGCAACTATTGCGATTTTTACTTGTGCCAAGCCACGCAACTTTCTTTGTCGACAGATAAATATCACCAATACAAATAACTAACGAAACAATACAAAGCATTTCTCAATGGCAACAATCCCAACAAACGCCTATAAAATATGAATTCGTTTTGTCCACTGGACTAATGGCCATCAGCTAAATAATGGACAAGCTGTAAGATTAGCTGCGTTAGATCAATATCCGGATACATCTATATGAATATGCCAGTAATTTTATATGTATTTGTGTTTGGACTCTGTATACAGTGGTGTATCCGGAACTTCGTTCTAAGGGGAGGCAATCGAGTAGTTTTTATATCTCATGGTAAGTAGGTACGCATATCATTCATGGTACCTGCTTTTAAGGGAGGTTCAATTTTTTAAAGTTATGGTATTTTATAAAGTTTGGTGTATAAAGGCCTTTTTACAGTCGGCAATACTATTTGCAAGTTGCAATTGTCTTGCTTATAAGCATGGGCAGTAGAGAACCAGCTGATCGGGTTTGGCAATTCTCTTGCTATTGCGAAAAATCGGTCCTGCTCGATTTTTGTTGCAAGTGCGTTTGCAATTCTGGTGGATTTATAGTAATTTTCATTGTGACCAAGAAAAACGAAAGTTCCTAGAGAGGACGCGCTCAAGCTGAGTTTGACTCGTGTCAGAGTTTGGGTTGTTTCTCTTTTGTTGTGAGTTCACTGTTTCTTTGCGCTTATCCGGTTTGTTTTGTGTTATTGTTATTCGGTTGTTTTCGCATTGACAGATTAACAGCAGAGGCATTTATTTTTGTAATGTTGGCGATCCTTTTCAATGAAAATAGAATTGCCAGCTGTAAAACATCCTGCAAGACAAATTTCAGGCAATGTCTTGCGCCTGCAATGCATTGCAGCAATTGAGTTGCAAATAGTATTGCCGACTGTAAAAAGGCCTTAAGGGTGAGATAAAGCAATCACCGCATATCTTTAACTAAGCAGTAGCTATTTCTTTCTTTTCTCGATCCTCTGGTTACGCCAATGGTTTACCATTCATTGGGTATTATAATGGTCCTATTGTTGCTTTATGAGTTGCAATGAGGCTTTATGTTCTGAATTGTATATTATGGCTGCCCACTAATTATGGTTTATTTGAAAAATATCA
Organism: Polydrusus pterygomalis; assembly: GCA_963969555.1. NCBI lineage: Eukaryota > Metazoa > Arthropoda > Insecta > Coleoptera > Curculionidae > Polydrusus > Polydrusus pterygomalis. Next base: position 549,999 of record OZ018382.1, on the reverse strand, counting down.
TAAAACAAATTTTAATGATAATATCTTACCGGTCAAGTGAATAGGTAATAAAATGTGTCTTTAAGAACTGTGAAATTAAAGGGCAATCGTCTTATATGAGGTCTACAGAATCAATTAAAGCTCAAATAAAACCGGAAAAAGGCGAATCTTTTGAAGTCTTAGCAAAAGCGAATTATTCTAGAGTAGGGATGGGCGATATCAGTTTTCACCTATCGATAGGTGATAGTCATCTACCTATCGATATATTTTCGTTATCGATAGGTCGATAGTTATCGATAACTATCGATATATCAAAATAAATGTCCATCCCCATGACACACACACACACACACACAAAAACACATTAAATTTGAAAGAAAATTAACCCGGATTTATTTTGCGAATATTATTTCTGGACATATTCTTTATTGCAGCTAAGAAATATTAGCTGCTCCGAATGAGCTGCGGTCAGGTTAGTGCGGTTTTCGGAAATTACTTATCCGCCTTTACTGAATACTCTCTCAGATGGCACACTTGTTGCACAAACGCAAAGATATTTTTTTGTCAGCTGGCTTAATCTAGTGTATAGAGATGCATTTTGCTTCCACCAAACTAGTGGATCTTCTTCCGGATCTACAGGGGGACAATCGGAAAATTACTTTAATTCTCCTTGACAAGAAGTATCTGCACTGCACGCAAATTTTGAGTTAGAGAATAGTAAGCTTAATCTGCCGGTTCTTTTTTTCTTTGTTTGGGGACTAGAATATGCAAGGGCTTCCATTTCCTGTAAAACTCCAAATGCTAATGCATTCACGGTTTCCTGAGACGTTGAGCCCTCATAAAACTGAAATTGTTTGAATCGTGGATCAAAAAAGGTACCTACATTTTTCGATAAACATTTGGCGCTCGATAGTTATCGAAAAATCGGTAGTTATCGAAAAATCGATAGTTATCGAAAAATCGATAGTTATCGAAAAATCGATAGTTATCGAAAAATCGATAGTTATCGAAAAATCGATAGTTATCGATAGTTATTGAAAAATCGATAGATAGTTATCAATATATATCGATAATTTTTGTTTCACATATTATTATTCGATATATCGATAACTATCGATATATCGAAAAAAAATCCCATCCCTATTCTAGAGTGGTGTATATTTTTATTTGGTTACCCTGTGGAACTCGCGAGGGACCTTTGCATTTGACCTCTTGTCGGCTTGTTGTGATAAAGCATGGCTATCTTACACTGTCGTTGTTGGTAAAGTATAAAAAGAAACGTTAACCAATTTTTAAAACTACCCATTGTACATTTCGAAAACGTGCACACTATAATAATGCCAATATTAAAATCGGTAACTCAAAGGATTATCGGTCAATATTTGTGACGTCATAATCTTCCAAAATTGGTTATTAATCGTCCAATCACAGTGGATTTGGATGGCTTAAATTTAAACATATTGAGCAGGCTTTACCGTAATCATATGACCGAAGTTGATTAAAATTAGTTGTAAAAGTAAAGGCAGGGTTGTATTTGTATTTCCCTTATTATAGTAGTTCCCACTGTTAAAAATAAATGTGTCACGACAACCAACAATTCATATATGTACTTGTTTTTATCAATAATGTGCATACAGTGAGGACCTAAAGTCCGTCCCTCCCCCCCTCTAACTTCTAAACCGTTCGGTATATTTTAATGAAATTTTGAACGATAATATTTGAGCAAGTCTTGCACTTTTTGACATACCAATGACAGCTTTAAATGTCAAGATGACAGCTGGGTCCACTTTTGGAATATTTTTTTAAATGGAACACCCTGTATATTTTTACATTTTTAAATTCCACATAAAAGTATAATTATTTTTTATTAAATGCATTATTAGTCTATACTTCATAGTTTCCGAGATATTAACTCTCGAAAAGTGACATTTTTGAACTTTGACAGCTTATAACTTCTAACAGTACGTCTTAGAGCAAAACGGCTTACATGTCCCTATCTTCAATTTTTATTATCTTCCCAAAAAAATATCAACTTCCAGTTAAACCGGAACAACTATATTTCCTGCTTTCGAGTTACCTCCGGTTTAACCGGAAGTTGATTTTTTTGGGAAGATAATAAAAATTGAAGATAGGGACATGTAAGCCGTCTTGCTCTAAGACGTACTGTTAGAAAGGTATAAGCTGTCAAAGTTCAAAAATGTCACTTTTCGAGAGTCAATATCTCGGAAACTATGAAGTATAGACTAATAATGCATTTAATAAAAAATAATTATAATTTTATGTGGAATTTAAAAATGTAAAAATATACAGGGTGTTCCATTTAAAAAATATATTCCAAAACCGGACCCAGCTGTCATCTTGACATTTAAAGCTGTCATTGGTATGTCAAAAAGTGCAAGACTTGCTTAAATATTATCGTTCAAAATTTCATTAAAATATACCGATAATACCGAACGGTTTAGAAGTTAGAGGGGGGGGAGGACGGACTTTAGGTCCTCACTGTATAATCATGAAGAATAAATATTTAAAAAGTATAATTTTTTTTCGCATTTTAGCTCAATGTATCGCTCCATTGGGTATGGAACACGGCGCCATAAAAGATAGCGAGATTACGGCCTCCTCCTCTTTTGACAGTGGTAACGTCGGACCCCAACATGGACGGTGAGTAAATGATTTTTTTTTAAACTTGTGTATCGATTTTGTTTATTTCTCACCGTTGACCCAAATTCATGTATAGTTCCAAAGGTCACCTAACAAAATCCACATTAAAAATTCATAATCTTAAATCTCCATAATATCATAATAATATTTTATAAATATCGCTCATTAAAAAGCATATTCTTGAATATGATTACATTAATTTCCTAAAAATGAAACATAAAAGAAAATAATGATCGGTCGTTATTTTTTAAGTAGACATTATTAATATTCAAAGTAATTGAAGAACTAAGCAGGAAAAAATATGAAGGCATATTATTTTGGACGTTTTTTATGGTTTATTTCCTTTTGGGACTTCACTGATAGTGGCTTGTTAAGAAAAATTGTATATTTACTAAATCTTAACAATGCACATGCAGTGTGACCAGTACCTAAAGTCCGCATCATATGGGATTTTTTTTTATTTATAGCTTTATTAGAAATTTGACTTTGGCATCAAGTTCTGCTTCGATCGAGATAAAAATTAAGCAAAAAAATAGTAGTCACGTGATTCGCATTATCTGTAAAATTTTTATCAAAAAATAATTCTATAGTGAGATAATTTCTGAAAATATATAATAGTTATTAGAAAAAGTTTTTTTAAATGCAGTTTCTAGCCCTCAGCTGCATAAAATAATTTTGATTTTTTACCCATATTTTGTAAATTGCATCACTTTTGCAAAATAAGACTCAACGCAACCTACATAAAACGTCTTAGTTTTGACAATGCTTTAATTCAGATACATTTTCTTTAAAGTAGCGCAATATTAAATGTGTGTTTTTCTACAAAATCAAAATTAGGCTATTAAAATTTGGTCGCATGTGATGCAAAGTTTATTTGTTTTTGACCCTGTATAAGGTAACTTCATAAAATAAGTATTTTTGAAAACGTAGTTTGTGTCTGAAGGTAATACACCTTAATATTAAGACAAAAAAGAACACAGTGTCATCAGTAAAGTGTTCATTAAGTGGAAAATAAATTTTAGTGGTGGGTAAAAAATCAAAATTATCTTATGCAGCTGAAATTTTCCATGTGGGCTAGAAAGTGCATTAAAAAAAACTTTTTCTAATAACTTTTTTCGATATTTTCAGAAATAACCCCACTTTTGAATTATTTTTTGAAATAAATTTAAATTTGACAGATAATGCGAATCACGTGACTACTATTTTTTTGCTTAATTTTCATCTTGATCGAAGCAGAACTTGATACCAAAGTCAAATTTCGAATAAAGGTATTAATAAAAAAAAATCCCATAGGTATGATGCGGACTTTACTGGTCACACTGTAGAGAAGGATGCATGGCAAAAAGAATGTAACTCATATTTTACCTATAGCAAAGACAAAATAAAGCACGTGAAAATCTGCCAATCATTGTCTGATTTGGGGATCTGGCCAAGTAAGAGAGCGGTATTTATTATGGTTTACTATCTTTCCCTCCGATTAACTGATACTTAATTGTAATTGTTCTCACTTGGAAGGTCCTGTATAGACATAATGATAGTAATACAATTTTTTCTAGGAAAAATCTTGCTCGAAACATAATTTTTTCCAAACTCTCAAATAATTAGATCAATCTATAGACCTTCTTCAATGTTTGTTCCTTCTGGCAAAAATTGTTTGGCATCAGCCGGCGGCCCGTATTGATCAACTTACGAAGTTTTTAATTTCATTTTTAAGGCTGGAACAGGGGAAAACACAATCAAGTGGGCCACTTTTCCTCAAAAGTTTTTCACTTATCGAATAAGGCCGTTCCGAACGGAAAGTTAGGAGTTTCTGCTACGGTGAAACTTTACATCGTGCGGCTATTTAAACGTATTTTTTTTAATAACCTAACGAGGTTGGATGGATAGTTAATAGACCAGGGCTGAAACCTTTGAAAATGGTAAAAAGTGAAAAAAAATAATAGTAGGATGAAACCCATTGGAACAGGAAGAAAATATAACAAAAAATAAATTTACAGGCGATCCGAGGTCGGGAAGTGGAGGGGGGTGAGTTTTTAAGGGTAGAAAACGATTTATCTCGATTTCCGGCAAAACTACAAGTTCTATGGAAAACCGTTAAATGGCAAAGTTGTAGGCAATAAAAAGATCTACAACTAGTGTATTTACACTTTTTTCAGATAACCTCAAAATTTATGTGAAAAATTCAAGTAACCAAGTTTTTGGTTTTTTATTTTTATCTTTTACAAGAAAAATTTTTTTTTCACGAAATTTGGTGAAACCTTTACCTTTTTATGTCCCAAACACACTGTAATTTTTTTATGTTAAAATATTAATTTTTTCACCTTATTTTGACTTAATATCGAAAAAGCACCCTAATTTTCAATCGAAAATTCTCACGTCAAAATATCTGCTTTTTTTTAAATGTCGGTGGGCTTTTTGTTCGTTGAAATCTCTACTTTCTGATAGTGTAAAAAAAACATACATTACTATGGTAAATGTGATGAAATCCCCTTTAAATCCTACCTTTAATTATATTTAGAACAACTTACTATTTTCGCATATTTTTTGCGATCTTTATGTTTTATGGATTTGTAATTTTTTTGTTTATCAATGTAACATGGAATCTTACGTTTTTCGAGTAATTAAAGTATAAATTTTAATAAATAGCTCAAAATTGTACATAATAATTTTTAAAAAAAATTTCGGATTCGAGTTTTTTTCGTTTCTTTGCATTTTTTGAGAACATTTACCATAGTAATGTACCTATATTTTTTTACATCATCAGAAAGTAGAGATTTCAACGAACAAAAAGCCCACCGACTTTTTTAAAAAAGCAGATATTTTGACGTGAGAATTTTCGATTAAAAATTAGGGTGCTTTTTCGATATTAAGTCAAAATAAGGTGAAAAAATAAATATTTTAAATTAAAAAAATTACAGTGTATTTGGGACATAAAAAGGTAAGTTTTCACCAAATTTCGTGAAAAAAAAATTTTTATTGTAAAAGATAAAAATAAAAAACCAAAAACTTGGTTATTTGAATTTTTCACATAAATTTTGAGGTTATGTGAAAAAAGTGTAAATACAAAAGTTGTAGATCTTTTTATTACCTACAACTTTGCTATTTATTGTTTTTCCATTGGACTTGTAGTTTTGCCGGAAATAGAGATAAATCGTTTTCTACCATTAAAAACTCACCCCCTTCCACTTCCCGACCTCGGATCGTCCGTAAATTATTTTTCCTTTTATTTTTGTTATATTCTCTTCCTTTTCCAATGGGTTTCATCCTACTATTATTTTTTTTTTGTTTCAAAAATTATCGACCCTGGTCTATAATAGATGGAAGCAATTACATATTTCAATTTTTTTGTGTCCCAAAAACATAACTTTTAATAAAATACTTGTATATTATTGCTAATATTGCTCGTATTATTGTAAACCGAATCCGCTTCATTTCCATAAGCTAATTGATTGTTCAGAACGCCCCTCTTCGACATAGCAGGGTATATAATTAAGCAGAAATCCTATACTATAAATTACCTCTCTATTAGGTCTGTCTTATTAGACATAAAGACGTTGTATTAAAGGGATCCCTTTATGACGTATCGCGATTACTAAGCCTTGTTCTATAATTCCATAATTTAAAGAGGTACATATATACTTACAATCATCAATGTTTAAGACGAATATTCTACAGAAATTTCCTGTAGTAGTAATAGTATCAGTAGGTACAGTGATTTGAAGCAGTGGCGATCCCGGGGGTAATTAATCCAAGACACTACTACAATGTGATCAGTAAAGTCCGCATCATATTGGATTTTTTTTATGGCATCAACCATATTAAATGTGTGTTTTTCTACAAAATCAAAATTGGGCTATTAAAATTTGGTCGCATGTGATGCAAAGTTTATTTGTTTTTGACCCAGTATAAGGTAACTTCATAAAATAAGTATTTTTGAAAACGTAGTTTGTGTCTGAAAATAATACAAGTTAACGTTATTATGACAGCTTAATAATAAATTATAATATAGGGGTTTTAAATTTAATCGTTGAAAATAGATAAACTTTACGTTGTTAAATTAAAATTTATTTTTCACTTAAAAAACACTTTACTGAAGACACTGTGTTCTTTTTTGTCTTAATATTAAGGTGTATTACTTTCAGAAACAAACTACGTTTTCAAAACTACTTATTTTATTAAGTTACCTTATACAGGGTCAAAAACAAAGACCAAATTTTAATAGCCCAATTTTGATTTTGTAGAAAAACACACATTAAATATGGCGCTACTTTAAAGAAAATGTATCTGAAATAAAGCATTCTCCAAACTAAAAAGTTTTATGTAGGTTGCGTTGAGTCTTATCAAATTTACGCAGCACACATTGCAGTCTACCAGTGGTATGATCTTTGGATTAAAGAACGATATATTTTGAGATAGAAAACGTGGAACGGTTTTCCGAATCTTACTTAGCATCATTATTACCATATTATCAAACTCATTATTTAAGTTAGTCTTACCAATAAAAGAGCCAGAAAAAAGAACAATGTATAAGAGCCTCTTTTATAAAGAAAAACAATGTTAAACACGTTTAAAAGAACAACTAATTAGCAATCATGACCAATGGTTCTTAATAGTGGAGCGGAGTTTATTGTGATATTTTTGCGTTTCGGAGAGATTTAGTAACAACGGAGGGCAAAATAAGGGATTATTTTATAAGAGGCATTAAACTTATGCCCAATAGTACTAACGGGGTACCTACATAAGAAGCGGCACCTCGTACCACTATAAATATATTTCCCCCTCTCACCGGCTCATAAGACATTTTGTTCCTTGGCCAGAATCCCAAATCAGACAGCAATTAGCAGTTTTCTTTCACGTGTTTTATTTTATCTAGCCGGCTAGTACCAATCGGGTTAGTCCTTCGCATATAATCTAACTTTGACCCAAAAGAAAATTATTATATTATTTATTATTCTAGTTTGCTTATATTACAGTATGTCTCCGTAAGTATGCACCATATGGAAAACTTTTTATTATTCATTTTACGAAAAAAAAATATTCTTCATAAAAAGCTCTGCATGGTCTAAAACCTAAAATGCAACCATCAAATATCGAACTTTTCCAGTCATATACCTACGAGGTTTGTCAAAAAATGTGAATTTTTCCCAAGAGTAAAATACCTACCTTTATTTTTGACATTATCAAAAATTGTTATTAAAAAAAGTTGATCAGAACTAAAAACCACGTCTAAATATGCAATAACACGCATTAAATTACTTAAATAATGAAATAATTAATAATAAGTTAATAAAATAATTTTTTAACATAAATGCGTATAATTGCATATTTAGACGTGGTTTCTAGTTCTGATCAACTTTTTTTAATAACACTTTTTGATGTTAAAAGTAAAGGTACTTTACTCTTGGGAAAAATTCACATTCTGGGGTAAAATTCACATTTTTTGACAAACCTCGTATATGACTGGAAAATTTCGATATTTGATGGTTGCATTTTAGGTTTTAGACCATGCAGAGCTTTTTATGAAGAATCACTTTTTTTCGTAAAATGAATAATAAAAAAGTTTTCCATATGGTGCAAACTTACGGAGACATACTGTATAATCGTTTTCTGCTCGCCTATATCCACGATTGCTTCCGTGTGTTTTTATTCTAAACTCTCTGTTTGCCCGTCAATTTACGGCTTTGTTTTCACAGAGCAGCTTTGTTTTCTGTTCAAATTGAATGCAAATTCGCTATGAAAGGTTTTTAACTGGTCTTTTATCGCTTTTATTAGCTGCTAAGTAAAACAAAACGGTTGCACAAACAAGCTTCTCGTTACATCTCGTATATTAACGACAGACTTTATACACGAATCCAAATTGTTGAGTTAGTTATTCTACTTTCTGTGTGTGGCCCAGCGAAAGTTTTAACGCAACCAAACTTCATAGGGAGACGATGGATGATGACACTGGATTCAAACAAATCAATTACTTAAATACATAATAATATATTAAAAGTAAACATCCCGCTTCTGAAAATCTAAAAATTCAACTCTAAATTCCTTATCTCTTTATAAATGGCATCATATTCCATCCTATTTTTGAAAAATAGCGCGTTATTCCTTTAGAAAAGCTCTATACCATTGTAAAGCGAATAAAATTTCTATAAAATCACGAAACGTGCTTTTATCGATCGTAAGGTAAAATAAGGTTCTTAAATTCGCACAAATCTCCGGGGGTGATACCACAAACTTTACTTTTCTTTGCTTATCAGCATTTCCATTAGTTATCCAATACTATTGCGGTTCTAAACACAACAATACATACTTGACCGTACTTACGCTTACCTGAAAAATTCACTCAAGATGGAAATCATTGAACATTGCGGTGAGCGCTTTGCTAACATGATACTACTACATATACGAACGTATTTGCTTATTTGCTGCTATAGAGGGGTACGGGAAGAGCTGCCCTTTACGCTCAGGCTTGCCAATACATGTAGAAACCATATTTGTTTAACAATAAACCTACCTTTTTCACAAAGTTCAACACACAACAGTAAAAAAGAAAAAGTGTTTGTGGCGCCGCTCCCATGTTACGCCCGCGTTTAAAATTTTCATATTACATCTGTTTGTTATTTGAAGCTCTCATTCGTCACTGTCAGGCGGCTCGGAAATTTAAATAGCTCAGTTCGAGCTCAAAACGCTTATTGTCTTCAGTTAAACATTCCCTAATTAACAAACATTTGATTTTGTGGTGCCACCCCTTCATTAAATAGTTTTTGTAATTAAAGAAGGAATTGTTGTATATACTCGGGATTCTTGGGAGTTTCCGAGTAATTATGTGTCAAATTAGACGTTTTAGGTTGAAGAATTAAGGAAATAAACTAGGTTTTTGGGTAATTTATAACTCACGATGAAATAAAGTTTAAAAACGTTGTAAATTATGGTATTTTTAGTTTTTATTTGTTATAGCTTTTATAGTAGTTATCTGAGAACGATAAAATTGACATGTAAGGCTGCAATGAACATAACGAATCGTAAAATTTAAAAAACATAAAGGTAGTAGTATTAGTAGTAGTAACATGTTTTATTTAGCAAAAAAGCTACAATTAAATATTTTTTAATACATTTTTTTTAACAACATTTTTATAGATTTATTTTTAAATTTTAAAACGCGACCTTCTTTTAACAAAAACAGACAGAAAAGTTAAACATTTTGCAAATTGTATCAAATATTACGTATCATTTTGTTTTTTAAATAAATGAAATTTTAAAGTTTTTTTAAACAGCTTTGATAATATTTGAGAGCTAATAGAATTTTCCAAATTATTATATTCTATCAAACCTTTATAAAAAATAGATTTATAGGCTAATGTTTTAGACACTTTATCCACATAAAAATTTTGATTAGTTCTTGTTTTATAATTATGATGGTCATTTGGTCATAATTAAAAGAACAAAATCTTTTTAAACAATCGGGCAATAAATTATTTTTAATTTTATGTATAAAGGTACATACTAAATAAAAAATTTAATTTCTTACATTCAACCAATCTAAATTTTTCAACATAAAATGAATTTTTGTATATTTGTCACAACTTAAAATAATCCGCATTGCCTTATTTTCTAAAACTTGGAATTTATCAAATCTTTCCTCGCTAGCACAATATAAAATGGAAGAACAATAAAGAAAATGTGGTAATATAATAGTATTAAATACAGTTTTTTTAGAAAACAAACTAAATTAGAACTGATTCTTTTTAAATAACCTACTTTTCCGGCAATCTTCGATATAATACTTTCAAAATAATTAAACAATTTTAATTTTTAATCAATGTTTTAGTAAATATTTAAAACTGTTTACTAATTCCAATTTTTCACCATCAATTACAACATTTATATTTTGACAATTTAAATTATTACCCAGTTTTTGAAACATTTAATTTTAATTTATTTACTTTTAGTTAATTTAATAATATATTTATCTCAGAATTTAGAGTATTTAGACCATCAAAAACATTTAAAACATTAATGTAAATTAAGGTGTCATCAGCAAACATTTGTAACTTACACATTTTTAAAACTAAAGGCATATCGTTAATGTATAAAATAAATAATATTGGACCTAGTATACTTCCTTGAGGAACTTCTATATTATTGAGGTAAGGGAAGGTAAGTCTCGAAATGACGCGTGCTAATTTAAACTACAACCTTTACTAACGCCAACTACAGTCGCGACCTTAAGAAAATCCCAGGATGCCATAATCCTCCCCAATTTAATTTTCCAGCTATCCTAATTACGCCGTCTTACCGCTTATCTAGTCGGATTTTGTGGCTAGACCCTGTATAATCCACCAGAGAAACAGAAACAGCGTTAAGCTACCGTCTGTTTTATAAAAGGTGCAGGTGGCTTACCGGCGGAAATCTGCTCGAAAAAGAAACGTTTGTTTTACTGTCGTAAGAGGATTAAAATGGGGGTAATGATGAGTCTGATGATGAGTACGGTGGTTTTTAAAGTTCATATATACATAAAGAGAGTTTAAAAGAACTAAAAAACACGCTTAAAAAATTAATCAAACTAAAAAGCGGAAAATAAATATAGTTTAAAATAATTCTTGAAATTCTTAATATAGGCAGAAAATAATAATGAACGATAAACATTATTATTATTATTATTGTGAAAAAAGCGTGGGGCGCTTTGTGCTATATTTTTCGTATATCGACCACCCCACGCTTTTTTCACAATAATACTAGTGATTATCGTTCATTATTATTTTCTGCCCATATTAAGAATTTCAAGTTTAAACTATATTTATTTTCCGCTTTTTAGTTTGATTAATTATTAAAGTGTGTTTTTTAGTTTTTTAAACTATATTTATTTTTTAGTTTGAGTTATTGTTAAGAAAAAAAAATTTTTTTTTAGTAGATTGAGCTAGATTAGTAGATTATTGTATTGCCAGCGATAAGTCTACAAAATTTAAATTAAATCTGACCGTTTAAAGTGGGTCAAAATCGGTTTCAAAGAAGTCGGTTAGAAACAAACATACATACAAACCCGAACAAACCCGATCGTCTATGCCGAATTATAAGAAAACGAAAACGATATTTGCAAATTTTATAAAAATTTTAATTTTCCGACATTTTCCATACATTATATTATTTCAGGAAAATTTCGTAATATTCATAAATTGCCATTTTTCTTAGAAAGTATAAACTTTGGGAAAAAAGTCTATATGGCTAAAAAGTGTATCTTAAAGAAATCTACATTTCAGCTTGTTATTATTTTTTCGTATCTCTTACGGTTTTCGAGATATCGGCCAAAATATGATTTCTATATTTTGCCTCATATCTCTGATAATACTTGGACGAAAATTTTTAAAATAAAACGAATGTTCCATAAATATAGGTATATAACACTTTTTTCTCAAACTTACAATAACAGAGTTATTCGCAAGAAATAAAAAAAACACAAAAAATTTCAAAGTTAAAAAAAAAAATTGTCAACATTTTATTTTGACAGTAGAATTTTTGTTATAATTTTTCTCCATTCTAAGCGACAATATCTATACGTTTGTTTCATTACTATCGGTTACTGTAATAATTCTGCCATATTGACAGCTGTCAAATTTTGACAGGAGAATTTTTTACTTATTTTTTTCAACTTTCCACCGTCAATATACATACGAACTTATAGTTTTTTCATTAATATCATTTTTTTTTAAACGATTTGACATATTGACAGCTGTCAAATTTTGACAGGAGATTTTTTTGTTTATTTTTCCCGAAGTCTCCGCATCGAATACTATACGACCCCATAATTTGTTTCGTCAAAATCGCATCTTCGTTTTATACATGACAGCTGTCAAAATTTGACAGGAGAATTTTTTGCTTGTAGATTATTGTATTGTCAGCGGTTCTTGATAAGTCTAGATAATTTAAATTAAATCTGACCGTTTAAAGTGGATCAAAATCGGGTTCAAAAAAGTCGGTTACAAACAAACATACATACAAACAAACATACATACATACAAACATACATACAAACAAACATACAGGTGAAGCTAATAAAACCTTGTTAAAAACGCTGTTGCCAAAGACTCCAAAGACTCACTCCTTTAGGGTTTTATTCGAGCTTAAATTGACTCAAAAATAACTAATTATTGAAAATTTACCAGTCCTATGGTGGCGCATAATGCCGGTCCTGTTGTCTGGCAGCCAATTAAAACTTTAATATTACAATCACAACACTAGGTAAGTTATTATTCGGAATATTCCACACGGGTGTACAGAGTCCGCAAGACCTAACAACGTCTGCCTTCTAGCGGCGACAAGTAAAAATAAGAAAAGGAAATATAACAATTTTTGAATTTTCCGTAACCAATCGAAACACATGATTTTAGTGAGGAAACTGTTAAAACCATGCGAATTTCGTCAAAATAGATTTTTTTCCGGTACACCCGTAACGGCAACAATTCTAAATCGGTCTGGCCGTAACCAGAATAATTCATCTCTCTATCTCTCTCTCTCTACCCCATTTCGCCTGTAATTTCATGAATTTCTGAACGGGGTCATTCGAACTGAGAGATCGTTTCTCGCCTGGAGAGGCATTATCCAGGCCGGCTCGCCATCCGGATCTCATAGATATTTCATTAACATAAATTTTGCCAGAGGTTTGGCTACTGGATGGGATCGACGACGATCGCAAACGTTCAACCCGTTAACGAAAACGCTAAATTTTGGGGCATATAGGTATTTTTAATAAATGCAATGTTATATAAAAATTTAATATTTTGTTGCGTATGTGGTTATACTCTGTTTCTTAAAGCCTGACAGCACAACTGAGGGTCATGAGTCGCCACTCTCGGAAGATTTATTCTAAATCATCGGCTTGCCCTATTGTAAAAGGTAAAATTAGGGGCGTTCCAATCTATATAGTGTTTAAACTACCCGTATTGTTACTAAAAAAATACTATACTTTCAGGCGAAAAATAATTATGTTCACCCGGTAAGCTAAAATTTGTATTTTGCATTTTTAATGAGGGTTTTTAGCCGTCAGGCCATAGGAAATAGATTATAATAAAAAATTGTCCTCTTGCCATGTACAACTAGTACTGTCAAGCGAGATATGGTTTCGCCATGCGTTGTTCACGCCGGCAAGAGTCCGCGCTGATTGATCTATCGTCCTTATTGTGAGCATCTAATCATATTATTTATTCTTCCATGTAACTCGGACTTTGCCAATAGGTACGTTATAACACTGTTTGTGTTCTAAAATAGTCTTTATTAAAATAAATAATTCATGACTACAAAATACAACACCACGACATATGGTAAATTATTTTTATTTTAATAATATTATTAAGAAGACCCCCACCGCGGCACCGGCCACAAATGTTGTTTATATACGTGTTTTAATAACTAATATACATATTATTTAACATATTTTATTTTGTAAATAATTGGTATTGACAGGTGATCTAATAACTATTAATCTTAAAGAATATACGGGTGAGTTAGTAAAAATTTCACGATAGGTAGGTACCTTATACAGGGTGTCCGGAAATAATGAGCAAAAAGATTAGGGGATAATTCTATACCGAAAATAAATGGTATCTCTTCCCATAACATTTTTTCGAAAATTGATTAGTTACAGTACAGGGTGTTAAAGTTAAATTTTTTTTTCAGTTTTAAAAAACATAAGTTACTAGAACAATAAATTAAACATTCAAATCAAAGGTTCTAAGTGACGTCCTTCCTCTTCAATGCATAAATTAATTCTTCTTAAAAAATTTAATTAATTAAATTAAAAAATAATAAATTAAAATGATTTCGTATTCATCCCATGAAAGTGATGTTATTTTAGCGTTTTCCTCGAAAACGGTTAGATTTATCGAAACAAAAGTAGTATACCTTTTTTATGTCAAAAGGTTAGGAGAATAAAAATATTCAGTCACAATGCGCATACAGTGTAGAACAAAAAAATTGTGACCATTCAAATTAAAGTATAGGCTCTTATGTGGCGCCCTCTACAAAATGCGAAAAAACGGTGGGCAAATTTGTATTCCTCATCCCGAAAAAGTCCCATATACGAGATTTCGTCAAAATATTATGAGCGTGGCAAAAGGTATTGCAAAAAAACTGCAAATAAAATTTAACTTTAACACCCTGTATCTCCGTTAATAATCAATTTTCGAAAAAATGTTATAGAAAGAGATAGCATTTATTTTCGGTCTAGAATTATCCCTTAAATTTTTTGCTCATCATTTCCGGACACCCTGTATAATATAATATAAGTTATGATAACTAGCACAGACTTCGCATCCTGCAGGTTCAGTAAAATACAGGAACATAATTATATTTAAATTTATAGACAAAACATGAATTGACCGGTCCATATGAAGCGTTTTTTCATCTATCCGATATAATATGTTTTCCCAGCTCCGTTATGCCAGGCTTAATTATATGTTGTTTATCCAAAAAAGCACAATACAAAATTGAAAATTTATAAAATATTTAGATCACCTAAAGCCCGTGAATAAACAAAGCTCAATAATTGCAATTTTCAACATATTCTTTATCGGGAAACAACACGCCCCAAAATAAATTATTTATTTTCCAATTCACAAATAATGTAAAATAAACAAAGTCGATTCGGTGCGGCCGGATAATTTTTATTTTCATAAAATGTACTACATCGCCCGATTTTACCATAAATTGTTAAGTATTGTAAATTATTTATTAATGTTCATAAATTTGACGATTCTGTTATTCAGAACGTAAATAATAATAATAATAATTGATAATTAGGGGGCAAAGAATTAAAATATGGATGTGTTATTCGGTTAATATTAATAATACCTTTGTTAATACAATTTTTGGTTACCATGATTAATTATTATAGTACATACAGAGGTTTGCCTGGACAAAGAAGGCAGCTGCCCAGGGCCCCGAGCTTGGATGGGGCCCTAGGCGACGAATATATACTTATACAGTGTCACCAGTAAAGTGCGCACCATATGGGATTTTTTTTATTAATAGCTTTATTCAAAATTTGACTTTGGCAAATTGGCATCAAGTTCAGCTTCGATCGAGATGAAAATTAAGCAAAAAAATAGTAGTCACGTGATTCGCATTATCTGTCAAATTTAAATTTTTTCCAAAAAATAATTCAAAAGTGGGGTTTATTTCTGAAAATAACGAAAAAAGTTATTAGAATTTTTTTTTTAATGCAGTCTAGCAAACTTTTAGCTGCATAAGATAATTTTGATTTTTTACCCATATTTTGTAAATTCCTTATCTTCTTAGTTTTGACAATGCTTTATTTCAGATAAATTTTCTTAAAAGTAGCGCCATATTAAATGTGTGTTTTTCTACAAAATCAAAATTGGGATATTAAAATTTGGTCGCATGTGATGCCAAGTTTAATTGTTTTTGTTTGACCCTGTATAAGGTAACTTCATAAAATAAATATTTTTGAAAACGTAGTTTGCTAATAACCTTAATAATCAGGCAAAAAAGATCATGTGTATGTAAAAATGTATCTGAAATAAAGCATTGTCAAAACTAAGAAGTTTTAAGTAGGTTGCGTTGAGTCTTATTTTACAAAAGTGGTGCAATTTACAAAATATGGGTAAAAAAATCAAAATTATCTTATGCAGCTGACATTTTGCATGTGAGCTGGAAACTGTATTTAAAAAAACTTTTTCTAATAACTTTTTTCGATATTTTCAGGAATAATCCCACTTTTGAATTATTTTTTTGGAAAAAAATAAAATTTGACAGATAATGCGAATCACGTGACTTCTATTTTTTTGCTTAATTTTCGTCTCGATCGAAGCAGAACTTGATGACAGAGTCAAATGTTGACTGTTGTTGTTTTATTAATAAATAAAAATTTCCATATGATGCGGACTTTACTGTACCTACGCTTACCTAAAAAAAATACCTTTTTTTCAGTGTAAGAACCGACAAAAACGGGGGCGCGTGGTGTCCTCAAAAACAGGCGACCACCGAGCCGGAGGAATGGATCCAGATCGATCTGAGGACGGTCCACATGATCACCGCCACCGAGACGCAAGGCCGTTTTGGAAATGGACAAGGCATCGAGTACGCGGAAGCTTATATGATCGAGTATTGGAGACCGAGGTTGCAGAAGTGGATTCGATACCATAATGCCAAGGGCGAAGAGGTAAGATAGCTTTCGCCGAATGCAAAATTGACTACTGATCCGATCGGTGAGTGTTCGTTCTTACTGACGTCACGCTCATGTTCGTTGAACCAGTTCAAAAATGATTCAGCGATGGTAAAACTTGTAGACCAGGGCTGAAGCCTTTAAAAATGGTAAAAAGTGAAAAAAACATAATAGTAGGATGAAACCCATTGGAAAAGGAAGAGAATAAAACAAAAATGAAGGGAAAAATAATTTACGGGCGATCCGAGGTCGGGAAGTGGAAGGGGGTGAGTTTTTAAGAGTAGAAAACGATTTATCTCGATTTCCGGCAAAACTACAAGTCCTATGGAAAAACGTTAAATGGCAAAGTTGTAGGTAATAAAAAGATCTACAACTAGTGTATTTACACTTTTTTCAGATAACCTCAAAATTTATGTGAAAAATTCAAATAGGTAACCAAGTTTTTGGTTTTTTATTTTTATGTTTTACAAAAAAATTATTTTTTTCGCGAAATTTGGTGAAAACTTACCTTTTTATATCCCAAATACACTGTAATTTTTTTGATTTAAAATATTTATTTTTCACCTTATTTTGACTTAATATCAAAAAAGCACCCTAATTTTCAATCGAAAATTCTCACGTCAAAATATTTGCTTTTTTAAAAAAGTCGGTGGACTTTTTGTTCGTTGAAATCTCTACTTTCTGATGGTGTAAAAATAAAGTATACATTACTATGGTAAATGTTCTCAAACAATGCAAATAAACGAAAAAAACTCGAATCCGAAATTTTTTTTTTAATTATGTACAATTTTGAGCTATTTATTAAAATTTATACTTTAATTACTCGAAAAACGTAAGATTCCATGTTACATTGATAAACAAAAAAATTACAAATCCATAAAACATAAAGATCGCAAAAAATATGCGAAAATAGTTGTTTTAAATATAATTAAAGGTAGGATTTAAAGGCGATTTCATCACATTTGCCATAGTAATGTATATTTTTTACACCATCAGAAAGTAGACATTTCAAAGAAAAAAAAGCCCACCGACTTTTTTAAAAAAACAGATATTTTGACGTGAGAATTTTCGATTGAAAATTAGGTTGCTTTTTCGATATTAAGTCAAAATAAGGTGAAAAATAAATATTTTAAATCAAAAAAATTACAGTGTGTTTGAGACATAAAAAGGTAAGTTTCACCAAATTTCGTGCAAAAAAAAGTTTTCTTGTAAAAGATAAAAATAAAAAAGCAAAAACTTGGTTATTTGAATTTTTCACATAAATTTTAAGGTTATGTAAAAAAGTGTAAATACAAAAGTTGTAGATCTTTTTATTACCTACAACTTTGCCATTTAACGTTTTTCCATAGGACTTGTAGTTTTGCCGGAAATCGAGATAAATCGTTTTCTACCCTTAAAAACTCACCCCCTTCCACTTTCCGACCTCGGATCGCTTGTAAATTATTTTTTCTACAGACGTGTGGAAAACCCAATTTTCCGCACGGATATAAGTGCGGAAAATAAATTTTTCCACGCTAGTGCGGAAAAAATTTTCGGCACGATTATGTCAAAAATCCGTGCAGAAATTGGTTTTTTCACACTAGTGCGGAAAAAATTTTCGGCACGATTATGTTAAAATCAATAATATATCAATTATAACTTTTTTCTCAGAATTAGTTACTGTTACATATGTATGTGATTGTTAAAGTTAATTAAAAATTATTAAATTTCTTTGAAATATGTGTTACTTATTTCCGCAAGCCTGTAGAAAAACTATTGTACCTAACACGTGCGAAAAATGTTTTCCCTGCACTCGGCTGCTTCACCGAACTCCGCTACGCGTCGTTCGGTGAACGGCAGACTCGTGCGGAAAAATTCATTTTCCGCACTTGTTAGGTAAATAGCTATTTCCTTTCATTTTTATTATATTCTCTTCCTTTTCCAATGGGTTTCATCCTACTATTCTTTTTTTCACATTTTACCATTTTCAAAGGCTTCAGCCTTGGTATACGAGTAAAAGGCCACAATTTAATTAGTTATAGTGTATTTTGCAAATAAATAAAGCAATATTAATAATGTGAAGGAACCGGCACTCGAGTAAAGGTCCTCTTTTCCATATTTAATAATATATTTTGTGGTACATTTTCTTTTCGATTAATAAAATGCTGAAAACGATTACGAAATACAACTCTAAAACACAAGCAGTAGTTATATAAATCGGTCCCGTAATGGAATGTTGAGTTTTTTTGACAAGAAAAAATGTGTTCTTTGTTTTTGCTAATTATAATAGATGAAGATTGATTCGACTCAAGTCGTTCGGAAACGGAATTCGCTAAATGAATAAATGAAGACGGAAAGACAGAGAAATTGAGTTACTTCTTAAAAGTAATTTGAAATAAATGAGTTTTTTGCCGGTGCATATTAATCGTTTAAATTAATTTGATATCAATTTAAAGTCGCGTTGCTTTTTTCGATTTCCTTGAGTGGAATTGGTCTGTTGTACGTTATTAATCGGTAAAATACGCTTTCGGTGGCTTCAAGCTGAACCTTAACAAAGAAGGTTGCATAGGTAGGGGGGAAATAGGTAACTCTGAGGCTGTACCTACGGTTCCCACCCGTCCCGTATTGAGGCCCACTGTCTCGCGTCCCGTTTGAAACGATTTTAATCCCGTTCTTCAAAAAATTTTAAAAATCATTAGTTTGTTTAGTATGTTTAAGTCCTTATATTCTAAACTAGCGTGTACCCGGCCTGCGTTGCAGCCCGGCATTATACGACGTCGCTTTCTCTGTAATAATAAGGCGAGTTCACCATCGCGTCAAGATTTATAAATACAAACCCGAACAAACCTCTAAATTTATCAGTGTTTCTCTACAATATTATGCATGTATTATACATAAAAACCTTCCTCTTGAATCACTCTATCTATTAAAAAAACCGCTTCAAAATCCGTTGCGTAGTTTTAAAGATTTAAGCACATATAGGGACAGACGGGCGACAGCGACTTTGTTTTATACTATGTTAAGATAATGCATGTGATTGTAATTTTTTATATAATGATATGATGTATAATAGTGAAATGGTTGAGAGCGTATTGACTCTATATGTTAAATTTAGATAGGGGGGGGGGGGACAAATCTACCAATATGATCTATAAAACAGATTAACACGGGGACATGTTCTCGGGTAAGTACTGAACTGTTCGAACTTGTTCAACAATTTACCTGTTCTTTCACATCCCTAGAACCATTACTTTTATTTTAAAAAAAAACTACTTTAATTATACGTAATATTCCAGCAAACATGATGCAAAATCAAAATTTGAAAACACCACCTATAATGTTACACTGCGAGGGGCATCATCATCAACATTTTCTCCCTTTAACGATGCAAAGTATAGCTCGAGTTACACAAAACGTTTTTTTCCAAAGCGTTTTTTAGTTTTCAAAATTTCCAAACTCAAATACGTTTATTGGATATGTCGAATGAAGTTTTGTATATTTTATCTTGAGACGGAGATAGAAACCCGTTATACACCGGGCACTTTTTACGACAATAGAAAAAGTACGTATTGTTCAATTGTTTTTTCTGTCTTCTTTCTCAAAATAAAATGGACGGACCATGGTAAGGGAGAACTTTTCGGTTTTTCGTAAATATTATAAAATCAGTGACGCATAAATTATAATGATCGTCGGAAGAGCAGTTATTATACAATTGAGAAACGATAAATAAACTTATTTAAAGCCTAGAAACGATAATAAACATGCCAAAATAACAAATATGGAAATAAATTTTTATAAAACAACCTATAAATTTCAGTATTTCAGAGATTTATAGAGATTAGGATCAATATCTTAATTAACATTTTCAAACGTCGTAAAATAAGATAATTTTTCGTCGTAAAAATATTTCTATGAATAAAAGTTTTGATTGGCTTATCTGCTTATCTATTCATTAAATCTGCTACCGGTTTTTCGGATAATAGCTGGAATTTCTACACTGGTCTTTTTACTTTCTTCCCAAGAAGGAAAGTCTCGTCATCGCGATAAAATACGTTGACGTTTTAGACCACAAAAAGTACGTTTCTCAGTTTCGTTTGTCCGCTGTGGCAACCGAAACCTATAAGCTATGATATTTATTGTGAAACAATTTTACACAAATAATGTTAACCATTCACAGAAATTGTGCTTATCACGTTCAGGCGGTGCAAGAGCACCTTATATTAAAAACAGTTTCATCCAGCCGTGAAAAACCGCAGAAACTAAATTGCGATATTTTTCATGACTAAGAACCGACATAAATTTATTTAAAATACGAAATTGAAAAATTACGCTTCGGGCTACCTACGTTGTTAAATGGTAAGTTATAGTTGAGTCAGACAAGGAAAAAAATGGAGATTTGCTTCCCTAGCATAATTTATACAGAAACAATCATTTTCAAACTACATAATATTATTATACATATAGTGCTGGTATATAAACATGCAACAAAGGCCACCTTTAAGAATTAGTTTCTCCCAACCCAATGGAAGCCCCTAGTTAGTCATCTGCTTTTTAAAGGAAGATTGTCTTTATCGTGCATGTGAAAGAACACACTACAGTGCTATGATATTATCATATAGCACCAAAGTGCTAAAATTAATTGCTTAGTAAACAAAATAAATATATCTTATTTAAAATAGTTTTTGAGAAAATGATATTGATGCAGGTCGCGAGTGATATGGATTAGGTTCCAATTTTCAAAAGTTAAAGCTTAATACGATTTAAAGTGGCGGCGAAAATTGGCCTAATTTAACCTGGAGCCGTTGGCTTTGAAGTGAATTTCTGGCCTCATTAAATGACTTTTTGCGAAATTTTATGTTTCCGATGTATAAGCAGTCACTTCCCGTCATCCATTATATCTCGGTTTAAGTGTGGGTTAACGTCAAGTTATGTAGTTTTATTTGCTTAAGTTTAAAGTTGTTTTAAACGTGCATACGTTTCCGAGAGAGAATGGGCATTCAGAAACGGGAAATACATGTAGCATTATGTCAGCTGATGAGTTATTGACTTACTGCTTGAAAATGAGAGTAATCATTTGCGCGAGTTGATCGCCGGGTACGCCGAAATCTTATTAAGTACTTACCGGAATAGGGAATAATGACTTAATAACTGCCTAAGTTATATCTACCAGTCTACCTAGGATTATAAAATAAATTCGAATTGTTTGCTGTTTTAATAGTACCTAGGTACTTAACACATCTGTGGTACTAAGGCAGACCCCGATATGATATCGCCAAAATTAAGATTTCATTTACAGTAACTTGGCAAGTCCCGTAAAATATTTTACAATAAACATCCTTTTCACTTGTAGCATTCCAAGTTAAAATTTTTTCGGATAACGAAGATATTTAGATTAGTTGGACATATCGTGTTTTTCCCTCTTTAGTTTCACCAATAAAATTGACATGTCGCGTGGTAAAACCAATTCCGACCAGTTGAAACTGTGGCATAAACCGATATGTCAGACATACCGGGATATACAAATAAATGTTTGGCGGTGCGGGACGACACCACAACCCGATATGTCTAGCATATTGGGTTTTGCCAGCGACCAATTTTCATTTATGAAACATATCGGGATCCTATTTTATTAACAGTGGCGTAACTACGCTGGGGCGGCAGTGTGCGGCGCACAAGGGCCCTTGAGCTTGAGGGAGGGGCCCTTAAGGCCTCAAGCATCCGAACTAAATTTTCAAGCAAAGTCAAGCTTACGAATCGATTCGGTTCTTTCGATGCATCGCACCGACTCAAACAATCGATTCACCGTTGACCCGATTCGATTCTGGACATCCCTGTACGTACGTGTGTGGACTGTGTGCTTACTGTTTACTGCGATTTCAAAAGTGTTATTGATTATTGGTTAGAGACTGTTGATGTCTTCTTGACGTTGACTGTTAATTTGTTCTTTGTTAGTAAGTAACACTTTCGAATATTTACAAAATGGCAATAAAACCGTTTTATTTCTATCCTCACCCTCTATTCTAATATTTCTAATAGTACATTATAGTTATTTTCCTAACAAGTGCGCAAAGTGATACTTTTCCGCACGCAAGTACAGTTGGACGAACGACGCGAAGCGGAGTTCGGATAAGTTCTTGCGTGCGGAAAAGCACTTTGCGCACTTGTTAGGAACAACATTTTTCCTACGAGCTTCATATCAGATAACAACAAAAATAAAAATATGATAATTTATTTAATAATTTTTAATTCGACTTTAAAGAAAGAACTATAATATACTTACAACTAAAAATTACATAACAAAAAAAAATAATAGAAAATTAAAAAATTACATAACAATAAAAAAAATAATAGGAAACTAAATTTTTCGTTTTAAGCTGAAATACAAATATCGGGAATTACGATTAAAAGATAAAAGAGAATACTCTTGCAACGGCTTCTCACATTGCCATAAAATAGTTTACAGCTACTAAAATAAATATAAATATTCCCTACCAAGGAGATTTTTGAATAGTTTTACTTTTCCGCACCCAGTGCGGATAAAAGTCTTATCCGCACTAGTGCGGAAAAGTGTAACTTTGCACACAAAAATGCGTGCGCAAAGTACTACTTTGCGCACGCTCGTAGGAAAAAGGTTTTTCTGATTTTTTTGTTAGTAATTATGTTTTGTATATTAAATGCCAAACAATGTGTATGTACTGAACAATTATCGCAATTGCTTATTGCAGCTAATATTTATTCCAATTAACAATTATAAAAATTAAAAATGGGTTTAAATTTTAAGTTCAATTTTATTATCATCGTCATGTCGGTAATATTGCGAATGCTTCCTATTTCGCGGCACCGAAGAAATTTACAAAGATATGTCGGTTCGCAGTCTATTCGAAACTCTGATGAACAAGTATGGGTTTATAGAAAGCGATTTTTCAGAAGTATACACAGTATTTCTGCTCTTTTTCACCTTGCCAGTAACAGTGGCTAACGTTGAACGATCGTTTAGCAAGCTCAAAATCATAAAAAATTATTTAAGGGCAAAAACAGGTCAAGAAAGACTCTGCAACCTTGCGCTGCTCTCCATAGAGCACAAACTTGCGTCATCACTAGATTTAAGAGAAATCATAAATAGTTTTGCCAACTCAAAGGCTAGGAGGAGAAACTTTTAGTATATTTAGAGTACCTATTTATTTGAGCCATTTCAAGAAATACTTCGCAACCTTGCGCTGCTCTTCATAGAGCACAAACTTGCGTCATCACTAGATTTAAGAGAAATCATAAATAGTTTTGCCAACTCAAAGGCTAGGAGGAGAAACTTTTAGTATATTTAGAGTACCTATTTATTTGAGCCATTTCAAGAAATACTTCGCAACCTTGCGCTGCTCTTCATAGAGCACAAACTTGCGTCATCACTAGATTTAAGAGAAATCATAAATAGTTTTGCCAACTCAAAGGCTAGGAGGAGAAACTTTTAGTATATTTAGAGTACCTATTTATTTGAGCCATTTCAAGAAATACTTCGCAACCTTGCGCTGCTCTTCATAGAGCACAAACTTGCGTCATCACTAGATTTAAGAGAAATCATAAATAGTTTTGCCAACTCAAAGGCTAGGAGGAGAAACTTTTAGTATATTTAGAGTACCTATTTATCTGAGCCATTTCAAAAAATACTCGCAACCTTGCGCTGCTCTTCGTAGAGCACAAACTTGCGTCATTGTCATTACTAGAATTAAGAGAAGTTATAAATAGTATAGTATTTAGTTTAGTTAAGTGTTGTACTTGTTGTTTGAGTTTACAAAATAGAAACGTATTAAATTCATTTGTTTTATTGTACTGCGATAATTCGGCCGACAGATCCGATAGTAATGTTCAGTATTTTTAAAGCAATAATTAACTAGATACTTTGATACTTAATAAAGGGGGAGGGGGGGCCTAGAAGATTTCTGCACAAGGGCCCAAAAATCCTAGTTACGCCACTGTTTATTAACCCACATTGTATAGGAGTAACAGAACCATATCGGGTTTTGCCATCATATTCGTCACCACTAACTGCATATATTGGCTTTAAAAACGGAAAATGGATATTTCTTGATATATCGGGTTCTGCCTTAGTACCATAATGTGGGTTTAACCCGAATTATATTATTACGCGATTAACGAATTCAAAAATTCATAAACCTAAACCTAATAGTAACGAAAATAAAAATTATCATTTTCAATTCGGTATAGAGAGGGGGCCCCTGAAAACGTTTGCGGGGGGAGGGGGCACTCCGTTTTTGGTACGCCACTGCCCCGTCGTATTACCCTACTACTCCGCAACAACCTCAAATTATAAGTAATTAGAATTAACAGCCTCTCCCTCTAAAATCTCCGTAACTTCCCGCAGATTATAACATATTTAATAAGAGGCAAAAAATAATATAAAGAAATTACCCTCGGTAATGAAAAATAATCACTCGAAGGTATACCGGCCCATTTGGCCGTTATTGTTTTATTTTTCCCGAGTTATTAAGGTGCCTTATGCTTAAAATGAAATTTTGCACTGGGGAACAATGGAAAAAAATCGACGTAATTAATTTAAGGTATAACAGAGAAAATGGCTTCGCCTTAGTTAATTAAAAATTAAGCTTCCTTTGCCTTGGAAGCTTTAAAATATTATTTTGAGTTCGTTTATAATGGACATGAAGTAATAAAAACGAGTCTATTATAATCCGCCATTGTTTCTTGGTAAAATTTTTAATAAATCAAGGGGTATCTAAAAATACCTATATTGGGCTCTAAACCCTGAGTTTGTCGGGCTTCCGCATAACAAAATAAAAATGTTCTCAAGGTAAAGACCCTATAGGCATATTATAAAGAAAAGTAGATTGCTTATAGTTTCCTATTACCCGACAGCTAAGAACCCTCATTAAAAATGCAAAACACAAATTTGAGCTTACCGGGTGAACATATTATTTTTCCTACGACCACCTATGAAAATGAGAAATAAAGCACGCCTAACTTGGCTCGAAAGTCCTTTATATCACACGCGTGTTGAAATATTTTCTTTCAATACGTGTGTTGAAATATTTTCTTTCAATACGTGTGTTGAAATATTTTCTTTCAATACGTGTGTTGAAATATTTTCTTTCAATACGTGTGTTGAAATATTTTCTTTCAATACGTGTGTTGAAATATTTTCTTTCAATACGTGTGTTGAAATATAAAACAGCTGATGGCCGACGAATTAGACAGCAAAACTATTTAAAAAATAACAAACTTACGGGACCCGTGGAGCGAATTGGGGTGCTGAGTGGGGTAAAGTACACTAGGGCATTACTGCAATTATAAAAAATCCTTTTTTTTTTTCGTTATTTTTGGGAACCTAAGAGTATTTATGATGAAATTAATAATATATCAAAAAGGTAAAATATGTCAACCACAGAACTCCAATAAAATGTAAAATGAGTTAAACCACAGAAGAAAAAGGGGCAGCTGTAGAGCAGAAATAGAATACCCTAGGAAATACCGATTTATATTTTACAATCTCGGATAAAAATATCCATACAATGTTTAAGGATATCGGACAAGTGAAAGTGCTTTATGTAAGAAAATTTATTTTAGCAATATTCAAAACAAATCGAATATAGACAGAACTTCTATAACTAGCAAGCTATCAATATTTAACGCCATCTCTACATTTTCATAATGTTGAGGTTATGTTTTATGTTCTAGTTTTCTGTTTTGTTTTTTTTTGTATGTATAATTAGGAAAAATTATTGTTTTATTGAAAGAATGCAAGCAGCTAAAAAATCAGAAACGAAATTTATTCACTGTACATAGACAGTAGGTATGATGTTCGTAAGCAAATAGGAGAAAAAGTTATAATTTTAATTTAAATCTAGGTAAGTTAAAATGTGTCAGTGGACATTGTTTTTATTTTTTTCAACTCTAGAGTTGAAATAAATTTTTCAACTCTAGTGCTGAAAAAATTTGTTCAACTCAATGGTGATACGTACAAACTATTAAATACCAAACAAACTCTTTTTGATTATTTTGTATGGTCGTAGGAAAAATTGTGTACATTACTCCTGTGAAAGTGATTTTCTCACACTCGGAGAATTTCCGCACTCGGCTGTTCGTTTGAGAAGTACCACTTTCAACACTTGTTATGTAATATACTATTTCGCCTGAAAGTATATATTTTTAGTAACAATACAGATAATTTAAACACTATATAGATTGGCACACCCCTAATTTTACCTTTCACAGTAGGGTCGTAAAATTGCGGTTTAAACGTGCAGTTTTCTTTTCCACCCTGTATACCCTAAAACTGCCCCTTAAAACCACCCCGATAACAGATAATAAAGTTTAAGGCTGGCGCGCGTACTTAAACTCTCTTTACACAATGATTGCATAATATGTTCCAGAAGAAGCATTAAACGGTAATTTGGCAACGCGGTTTTAAGGACCATTCTGCAACAATGTGCTTCTTGTAGACATAAGAACAGTCTCATTATAATGTTGAGTTGGGTGTCGTTAAAACATTCAAGACATTTTCTGTTAAATATTAGGGAGATGGCGCGCATCTACTATACGATAAAATAGGTGTTTACGAACCAGAGCTGACCATTTTGCAAGAATTATCGTATTTGTGCACGTAGTGATGTGTATTACCCTTACCCTTTCAGCAAGGGCGGATCCAGGGGGGGGGGTCATGGGGGTCATGACTCCCCCCCCTGGGCGGTTTACATTTCTACATACGTAAAAACTATTGTGGAGTCAAAAAGAGTGAGTTCATAACCCAGTGCACATTTTTTCTACAAATTGAAAACACTGTTATTTTACGGCGTCATGCAAAAAGGAACTCGTTACCTACTCATTTTCATTGTAAAACGAACTTCATTAATAAGATTATAATTTAGGATTATCTCTAAAAAATGTTCTAATAAAATCTCTAGTTTTGTAAATTTCAGGAGTTGGTTCTCTAAACCTACGTTCTGTTTTCATTAAAAACTCGGCGACTGCCGGTCTTGGATCAAAATGGGCTGTTCCAACTCCATTCAATGACACTAAGAGACGATCATTCATTGTATCTTCATTTAATGAAATTCTTCCTGGCTTTTTAATTTGTTGTAATGGGAAATAATCCTCTCAGTAGTCATTGAATGAGGACTTATTAGCAATAACGAGACTAAAAGCTTTTGTAATATATCCTTAGTGCAAACTATAAGTTTTCTTAATTTATTAGCAAGTCTGGTGCCTTCATCGGGAGTATCAATGTCTGAAATTTCTTGAATTAAAGGCCAGCAATCACACACGGATGTCGCAAAATTGGACACTTTCTCTGAACCGAAGAGACTCTCAACTAATGGTCGGCCTGCGGATATCATTTCAGCTTCGGCACAAATAAGGTTTATCATATTTTTAATTGTTTCATCTTCTTCCTCTAAAAACCTCTAAAAAATTTCGCCTGCGGCGCTATTTTTGCGCCTTCGGCACTGTTTGACCCCCCCCCCAGGATTAATTTCTGGATCCGCCCTTGCCTATCAGTAAAAGTAGAAGAGGTAAGGAGGTAGTAAGTTTCTTGATAGATTTTCCAATACAAATGGTGGGAAATGTGTAGATGGAAACCACTGATAGTACCTCTCCCAGGAGTGCGCCACTGATAATGAAGTCTTAACTTAAAAGTTCGAACCAGCAGCATCAGGATGTAAACTGCTGCTGGCAATACGCTGTATTCTGCGGTTAACACATCTCTATAGACCCAATATGGTTTAGAAAATACGATAAATCTCAAACGATGTGCATAATATCTCTAATACAAAGTCGTTTTAATGTACTCTGAAAATAATGATAGTAATAACTAACGCTCCATAAATTTAAAGATGCTGGAAATTAAGGAACAATTATTTTTAACGGTGTGGGTTCAAAATTGGTAGTTTCTAACGGCAAAACCATTAAAATTAAGCCAAGAAATAAGTAATATTGAATTATAATTATTATATTTGTCCAAAGCAAGTGCCGAAATGGATTATTTTTTCAAGCTGTTCTTGCTTTGCACAAATAAATGCTTAATAAATAATACTTACAAAATGCGCCGACGACCAGAATATGGCCCACGCCTTTAAAATAATAATAAAATACGCCCTAGTTAGTCAGAATTACGTGATATATAAAACTTTCCATCGCTTTTCCACGTTGAAATGAAAACGAAAGAAAAGCGGCCTAGTCGAGGGGGTAACTTTTCCTCGCCCGTGGTTCATTATAGCCTTGGTCACGCCAACTTTTAGGTGTATAAGATCGATTTTCCCCTCATTAAAAACGGCCGCGCCTTTAAAAGTAAAATCTATTCCTTTGTGGAGCAATCAAAATGAAAATTTCCATATTCTTTTTACCGAAGCCAGAATAAAATTAGTAGAGTCGCCAGAGGCTAATGTGAAAATGGTAATTATTGACAATTGTATTTTGTATTATCTTTTGTATTTAAAAATCTCAGCTCGTACAGTACATCTATATCTCCCTCTCTTACTGGCTCATAAGGAATTTTGTGCCTTGGCCAGATCACCAAACCAGGTCGCGAATGGCAGATTTTCACGTGCTTTATTTTGTCTCGCGGGCTAATACCAATCAAGTTAGTCCTTCTTCTTTGCTACCTCTACCATCAGATAGCCGATGGCAGCTGTTTTTAATACGGTTTTCCCTGGCGAAATATTAAATTTCAAATTTTAATTATTGTTGTATGTTAGATGTTAGGTTAGGTCGGTGGATTATCCGGGGTTAGGTTGATTTAAGCCAAAAAAAATAATAGTCACGTGATTCGCATTATCTGTCAAATTTTAATTTAATTTTAGTTTGTTTTAGTTAGTTTTGACAATGCTTTATTTCAGATACATTTTCTTTAAAGTAGCGCCATATTAAATGTGTGTTTTTTTACAAAATCAAAATTGGGCTATTAAAATTTGGCCGCATGTGATGCAAAGTTTATTTGTTTTTGACCCTGTATAAGGTAATGCCATAAAATAAGTATTTTTGAAAACGTAGTTTGTGTCTGAAAGTAAAAAAATAAAAAATAAAATAAAGGGGTGCTAAATTAAATCGTTGAAAATAGATAAACTTTACGTTAAGTTAAACTAAAATTTATTTTCCACTTAATGAATACTTTACTGATGACACTGTGTTCTTTTTTGTCTTAATATTAAGGTGTATTACTTTTAGACACAAACTACGTTTTCAAAAATACTTATTTTATGAAGTTACCTGATACAGGGTCAAAAACAAATAAATCAACCAAATTTTAATAGCCCAATTTTGATTTTGTTGAAAAACACACATTTAATATGGCGCTACTTGAAAGAAAATGTATCTGTATATAAAGCATTGTCAAAACTAAGAAGTGTTATGTAGGTTGCGTTGAGTCTTGTTTTGCAAAAGTGGGTCAATTTACAAAATATAGGTAAAAAATCAAAATTATCTTATGCAGCTGAAATTTCGCATGTGGACTAGAAACTGCATTTAAAAAAACTTTTTCTTATAACTTTTTTTGGTATTTTCAGAAATAATCCCACTTATTTTTTGGAAAAAATTAAAATTTTACAGATAATGCGTATCACGTGACTATTTTTTGCTTAATTTTTATCTCGATCGAAGCAGAACTTGATGCCAAAGTCAAATTTTGAATAAAGCTATTAATAAAAAAAAACACCATATGATGCGGACTTTACTGGTGACACTGTAAAGCAGAAATAGCGAAGAAATTGTCCAAACTACTATAATTATATGATAATTTTATGCTGTGTATAGATGTTTTCTGTCGGTACATTCGGCAATACCCTGTATATCTGACCTCAAATTGACTCTTGTCTTTTTTTTATGCGTTGCCATACATGCAGCTAACGATTCGGGGCGTTCGGGAAATTATCTCCCACATAAAAACAAGCAATTCGGCGGGGCAAGCCATTAGGCACAAGACGCAAAAACCTGAAGTTCGTAATAGGGCGAAACGCATCATTATTTTTTATGGACTTTCGGAGACGACGTGCGGTAGCGGGCGTCACGTATTTTTCCTCCAATTAGTTTTGGGAAAATTTTTGTTATTAACTTATTCGAGTCCCACGCAATACGGTGGGGAATGGAAGAGAATAATTTTAAAAAAATGTTCTATACGATTGTACTTTACTGTAAAATATGCTATATATATCAGTGAATGGAGTGTTTTTTTAATAAATTTTAACATTTTACACGATAGTTTCTAATAAAATTGCTAGAGGGCGCAATTTGTATTAAAAATTATTGTTTTGGCAATTACTCTGAAACGAACAAAGATATCGAACTGCGGTCTTCACATCTTTTCTTGCAAATTTCGACTTTTCGATTATGATGTCATAGTTATACCGTATGATTTGAATTTTCGGGATAAAATCGAAAAAACTGTTATTATTACAAATTGCGCCCTCTAGCAATTTTATTAAACACTATCGTGTACTGTTGAATACTGCAATTAAAGATGCTTATTTTCCCCTTCCAAACAAGCTTAAATTTAGTAAAATCGGATAAGTCGTTTAGAAGTTACAGCGATTTTAATGTTTACACTTTCAATAGCTTCTCCTACTCTTATCAAGGTCGGTACACCAATGAGCCTTAAACCAAAATGATACAGAATTGTCTAAGCTTTCCAATGATGTAATCAGAGTTATACCTTAATATGGGAATTTTCGGAGAAATTTAGAATTTAAAAAAACAATTTTTAATTGTGCCCCCTTGCGGCGAAATGAGGAACTAAAAGGTAATTTCTAGCAATTTCTCTTGACCACTTTACTCATGAAAAAATCTTTCTGAAAGTTGTACGATTAATGGTTTCCGAGATAAAGCAGAGGGTATTGGATAAAGCCGACGTCCTCGCTTATTTGACCACCCGGTACAATTTAAATGCAAATATCTCAAAAACTAATTGAAATATCGAGAGTAACGAAGTACTAGCTTTTTCACGTATAAAATATCACAAGGATAATGAGCCTAATAAATAAAAATTTAGCGATTGCTTTTTCTTATAAAATCAAAGTAATTTCTTGAAAGCCAATGAATAAAAACTAAAGTAATTGCTATTGCGTCCAGCGATTGCTTAAAAGTGCAGGAATTGCTTCTTGTCAATGCCTTTCTTAAAAGATAAAAGCGATTGCTATCGTTTGCTTAAAATGTGATGAATAAATTAAGGAATCGCTTTTTCTAGTGTAGCAATTGCTGTCAACTTTTTAAGGTAGGTCGACCCCTGCATCATTTGCTTGGTGGCAGTCAACTTTAGTTCTCCGCGGCATACACGTGCGTTGCTCTTAATTTGTGTCTTCAATTATGGCTGAATATATGAACGTCCGTAAAAGAAAAACCTACAGTGTACGTAAAAATTGCAGATATGATGATTTCAGAAAGTTATATCGATTTGACTGCGAAAATGTTGAGTGGTTGGCAAATTATTTTTTGACTGATACTGGTAAAAGGCGAAGGGGTGCACGGTCGCCTTTAAATAAGATTAAAGCCTTTCTGCGGAAGAAAACTACTGTCTGTAAGACATAAACTTCTGTAATTGATGCAGTTTTGGAGAAGGCCAATATTTTTATTAAATTTCCTACGAGTGCTGAAGCTGTTGTGGAAGCTAAACGGTTGTGGTCAGAGAGATTTATTTGTGTTCCTTTAATTTGTGAACGAATATCAATTGCTAGGTCTTTAATTTCTTCACTTTATCACTACTATCACTTTCCTCATTTTCACTGAAATCTGCCATATCACAAATATAAGTTTCCTATTTTCCACAAAAACGTAACAGATTACTATTGTACTAAATAAATAGACCAATGTTGTTTTATTTACGTCAACTCTTTTGCAAATTAGGCACCAAACTGAACATGAAATCTATAATCTGAACAAGTGGATAAGCCACGTCTGAACTTGTGTTGAATAAGCATTTGCTACAGAGGTGTAAGAAAAACAGCAATTGCTTCAAAATTTTATTCATATCCATATCTAGCAATTGCTTTTACTTATAGCATTTGCTAGTCAAGCAATTGATTTTACTAAAAAGTAATTGCTTGATTTTTATTCAGTAGGCTCATTGTGTAGCCTTTAGTAGATAATTTTTAGGCAGAATCGCAAAAAAAAAATTGTTCGATTTCGGCTATAAAATCGCGACGAGAATGTTAATGTGTGGGGTGGCCTATAAGATTTTTCCTTATTTACAGTTTTACAAAATTCTTCCGCGCTTCTATAATGCTAAGTTATAGTTTTTCAATGTCACTTAAAATAGATAATAATTTCACGCTTGAATTTTAAACAGGACCGAATTACTTGGTGTTTTCTTTGTCAACAGACTTGTCACGGTTTCCACCGTTTCATTTTATTGTGCAACAGCATCAAGCATCTAGCTTATTGACATAACAACTTTGAAAATACCGGTTGTTATTTCAGTTTGTTGAAAGGTAAAAAAAAAATTACAACAGTTTATCATAAACGATATCTTTAAAAAAAAATGCATCTATTGGCACTCGTTAAATGTTGAAAGAGATATTCTCTGCCGTACCTTTCTCACTATATCACAATTATGCACTAAACACAGGGGCATTGTCACTACCTATCTATTGTTTTGCAAATTTATATACAGGGTGGCGACCGGCCATATCTCGGAAACTACTAGAAACTTGAAGAAAAAAAAATTATGATTAAAGTGGTCATGAGAAAATTCTGGAAATTCCTTTTAAGTTCCGCATATTGCCGCAAGAGGGCGTAATTGAAAAGTAAATTTTAAAATTTTACATAACTCCGAAAATTCCACATTAATGTATATGTTTGATAACACCATTTTAAAGCTTGGACAATTATGCATTATTTTGGTCTTATGCTCATTGGCGTACCGACTTTAATAAGAGTGGGGGAAGCTGTTGAAAGTGTAAACATTTAAATCGCTGTAACTTCTAAACGACTTATCCGATTTAACCAAACTAAAGACTGTTTGGAAGAGAAATGTATGCACTTTCACCAATCGTATTTAGTTGTCCATAATAGTTCTCAATAAAATTGCTAGAGGGCGCAATTTGTAATAATAATAGTTTTTTTGATTTTATCCCGAAAATTCAAATCATACGGTATAATTATGATACCATAATCGAAAAGTAGATGAAATTTGCAAGAGAAGATGTGAAGACCGCAGTTCGATATCTTTGTTCGTTTCAGAGTTATTGCCAATACATTAATTTTTAATACAAATTGCGCCCTCTAGCAATTTTATTAGAAACTATCTTGTACCATTAGATACGACAATTGAAGGTTCTTCCAAACAAGCTTAAATTTAGTAAAATCGGATAAGTCGTTTAGAAGTTACAGCGATTTTAATGTTTACACTTTCAATAGCTTCTCCCACTCTTATCAAGTGAAACTGTAAACATTAAAATCGCTGTAACTTCTAAACGACTTAACCGATTTTACTAAATTTAAGCTTGTTTGGAAGAGAAAGGTAAGTATCTTCAATTGTCGTATCCAATGGTACAAGATAATTTCTAATAAAATTGCTAGAGGGCGCAATTTGCATTAAAAATTATTGTTTTGGCAATAACTCTGAAACGAACAAAGATATCGAACTGCGGTCTTCACATCTTTTCTTGCAAATTTCATCTACTTTTTGATTATGATGTCATAGTTATGCCGTATGATTTGAATTTCCGGGATAAAATCGAAAAAACTGTTATTATTACAAATTGCGCCCTCTAGCAATTTTATTACACACTATCGTGTACTATTGGATACGGCGATTGAAGATACTTACCTTTCCCTTTCAAACAAGCTTAAATTTAGTAAAATCGGATAAGTCGTTTACAAGTTACAGCGATTTTAATGTTTGCACATTCAATAGCTTCCCCCACTCTTATCAAGGCCGGTACGCCAATAAGCCTTAAACCAAAATGATGCAGAATTGTCTAAGCTTTTCGATGATGTGATCAGAGTTATACCTTAATATGGGAAATTTCGGAGGAATTTAGAATTAAAAAAAAAATTTAATTGTGCCCCCTTGCGGCGAAATGAGGAACTTAAAAGTAATTTCCAGAATTTTCTCATGACCGCTTTAATCATAATTTTTTTTCTCCAAGTTTCTATGCCTAGTAGTTTCCGAGATATGGCCGGTCGCCACCCTTAATGAATCACCCTGTATATATATCACGCTGGAGGTGCTATTTTAATAACACAGGTCTTATGGGGAATAAGAATAAGCATTTTTTTTATAGACCGGTGGTATATACAGGATGTCCGGGAAAATGTGGAAAATCTCCCGGATATGAAAAAAACACGTGAAAAGAATACTGCAAGTTCATATAAACTTCTTTCTCCTCCCAAATAGCTCCCATGGAATTAATTTTTTGACACATAATTATTAAACCAACAGGGGTATATTTCAATTTTTTTTTTCATATGATGTATACCAGGTAAGACCCTTCAAATTACTATCCCAGAAAGTGTTGCGAATTACTCACAGCTGCAGGGACGGACTAGCTGTGACACTAATGTGCCCATTTTTTTTACGCCCTGTATGATAAAAACTTTGGACAACGTTTTTTTACATACGGAAAAACGTCATTTTTAACATATTTACATCATGTATATTTAGCGTATTTCAATAAAAGATACATCTTTGTTCCTATAAATTATAAATGTTCATTTTTAACTGCTTAATATTTATACATGATCGCAATAAAATGACGTTTTTCCGAAAACGGTTAGGATTAGCGACATGAATGAATAGTACTTAATTTTTAGTCAATAGTTAAAGGTATTTAAAAAACGTTGTCCAAAGTTTTTATCATACAGGGCGTAAAAAGAATGGGCACATTAGTATCACAGCTAGTCCGTCCGTGCAGCTGTGAGTAATTCGCAACACTTTCTGGGATAGTAATTTGAAGGGTCTTACCTGGTATAGATCATATGAAAAAAGAATTGAAATATTTTTTTTTTTTTTTATGATCGAGCACAAGCACTATAGGAAAATCCTTTAAGGCGCTCTGGGAGCGGTGCGTGTGCGAAGAAAGCGATTCACGTTTTTCTTGAATCGTTGGAGGTTATATTCGGTTGGAAACACGGTCTCAGAAAGGCCGTTCCACAAAGATGACGTCCTCCAAATGAAAGAGTTCTGAAACAATGATGTTCGGGGTGTACTAAGTTGAACCACATAGGGATGGGCGGCAGTGGTTCGTCGTGTGTTTCTGCTATGCATTACTCTAGGTGGAATCGAGCGGGCAATATCTGTCGAACACTTGCCATGAAAATATCTGTAGAAGAGAGTCAAATCACCAACCTGTCTTCGATGTTCTAAGCTGTCGAGGTTCTTAGTCAGCTCGTGGTCGCCGATTAGACGAACGGCTCTCCTTTGGATGGAATCCAACAACCGAAGGGTATGCTTCGGTGCAGAACTCCAGATATGAGAGCAGTATTCCAGTGATGGTCGAATCTGGGCTTTATAAAGTGTCAAAAGTTGTTGAGGTGTATACAACTTTTTGGTACGGAAAAGTATACCGAGCTTCTGAGAAGCTGCCCTGGCGATTGCCACTACGGTTTTCTCTCGGATAAAAGTATATACTATAATTTATTTAAAAAATGCTTAAATTACAGTTTTATGCGTAATCATTGAAAATATTTAATTTTGAAATATGGCCTCTCCAAATTTAATTAAAGCGCTATATAAAACCCGGACCACTTGTTTTTTATTGCAACACCTGGACTGGCTATATTAAAATAATTCTATTTGAATAAACATTAAGCATTTTATAATGAATTTTATCATAAATATCTCGTAAATTGTTATATTTTATGCCAGTCAATAGACCCTAACGCGTTTTTTAATAGTATAGTAGCGCTAAGCACACAAAAAATCTGCCGATGCTTTTGCCCCAGCACTTTCCCCCTTCTAATTAAAACGCTTTTTTTAGTTTCACCTGTATGTTTGTATGTATGTATGTTTGTTTGTTTGTAACCGACTTCTTTGAACCCGATTTTGATCCACTTTAAACGGTCAGATTTAATTTAAATTTTGTAGACTTATAAAGAACCGCTGACAATACAATAATCTACACGCGAAAAATTCTCCTGTCAAATTTTGACAGCTGTCAAGTATAAAACGAAGAAGTGATTTTGACGAAACAAATTATGGGGTCGTATAGTATTCGATGCGGAGACTTCGGGAAAAATAAGCAAAAAATTATCCTGTCAAAATTTGACAGCTGTCAATATGTCAAATCGTAAAAAAAAATTATATTAATGAAAAACTATAAGGTCGTATGTATATTGACGGTGGAAAGTTGAAAAAAATACGCAAAAAATTCTCTTGTCAAAAGTTGACACCTGTCAATATGTCAGAATTATTACAATAACCGATAGTAATGAAACAAACGTGGGGTCGTATAGATATTGTCGCTAAGAATAGAGAAACATTATAAAAAAAAATTACCCTTCAAACTAAAATTTTGACAAATTTTTTTTTAATTTTGAAAATTGTTGTCGTTTGTTCGGGTTTGTATGTATGTTTGTTTGTAACCGACTTCTTTGAACCCTATTTTTACCCACTTTAAACGGTCAGATTTAATTTTGTAGACTTATCAAGAATCGCTGACAATACAATAATCTACTAATCTAGCTCAATCTACTCAAAAAAAAAATTTCTTGACAATAACTCAAACTAAAAAATGAAAAATAAATATAGTTTAAAAAAACTAAAAAACACGCTTTATTAATTAATCAAACTAAAAAGCGAAAAATAAATATAGTTTAAAATAATTCTTGAAATTCAGGCAGAAAATTATAATGAACGATAAACATTAGTATTATTGTGAAAAAAACGTGGGGCGCGTTGTGCTATATTTTTCATATATCGAGCACCCCACGCTTTTTTCACAATAATACTAATATTTATCGTTCGTTATTATTTTCGACCTATATTAAGAATTTCAAGAATTATATTAAAAAATATTTATTTTCTGCTTTTTAGTTTGATTAATTATTATTAAAGCATGTTTTTTAGTTTTTTTAAACTATATTTATTTTAACTCCGTGTCCATGGGATTCCATGTAAATTTTGCCCCCCCCTTAAATGTTGGCTCCCATATCCTTGTATGAATTAGACTGATAATAAAAATTTACATAAAAAAAATTCTTTTTTTTTTCTTATATTTACTATTGCTTTTTTGCCTCACATTCCTGCGGACTGTGAAGGGGAAACATATCTACAAATTGTCAATATAACAACATGAAAAAAAGAGAAAATGAAAAAAAATTGTGCAAAATTTCCGTTTTCTCGTATAATAAACGCAAGAATCCATATAAGAACGAATTGTTATTAACCCCGCCTCAGCAATTACTTCTCTAAGTTAGAACGGCCGGTATTAATTTAATATGCTCATACCCCTACAATTTCGCGATATTCACCACATACATATTATAAAAACTCCCGCCGTAATTAGAGATCCTATCTACCCGCCACTCCAGCGCTGAAATGACCAACAAACTATTTTTATTTTTCCGCTGGACTCTGGACACCCTTTGTGAGATCCATTGGCGTGCGGGGTGAAAAAACATGTATAGTTTATCGCAATTCGTATTTCCCTCCATATCGGAGCGTTTTTTAATTTTCTGACGACTACGGAGCTAAGAACTGGATCACGCGTCGTTTTATCCGGATTTGGCACCACGTGACTTATTTGCCACGTTGTTTTGCAGGCAATAATCAATATCCAATCATCAGAATCAAGATATTTATGCCTATTTTGAAGAAGATCCGTGGAAAAAAGTAATTTTTTAATAATTTCAAAATACCAGCAGAATTTCACGGCAACTCGCTTACCTTAAAAATTCAGACAAGATAGAAAACGAAGACACTAAACATCGCGTTGGGTGCTTCGCTATCGAAACGTATTTTCTGCTATGGAGGGGGAATGCTGCAAGAGTGGAGTGGGAACGAATAGCGCTCGAACAGTCCATTCGCCAAGTACATTCTGTATTCATTTTTAAAAGCCGGCCTGTAACTTCTGACTTGCCAGTAGGGCTGTGCAAATAACCGATTAATCGAGAATAATAGATTATTTCTGATTAATCGAAAATAATAATTGATTAATCGAGAATAATCGATGAATCGAAAATAATCGATTAATTAAATCAAAAAGTCGATTCAAATATTAGATCGTTAAGAATATTAATTTTATGAAAGGCGCACAGATTGAAACTTTGTTCAAATTATTTAGTTGATTGTCTTGCATATTATTGCTATAATATTTTTTAAACCGATTTTCAGGGTAATAGGGTTGCTAATAAATATATAGAGACTTACAGCAATAATAAGTAACTAGCAACTTCAATAATCCAAAAACAAGCCCATATTTTCGAATAATCGAAAAATAGTTTTTTTGGTCAATTGATTAATCGAAAAATCGTTTTTTTTTTCGATTGATAATCGATTAATCAAAACACCGTAATTTTTTTTTCGATACCTAATAATTCGATTAATCGAAAAATGATTTTTTTTTCGATTACTTAATAATCGATTAATCAAAAAATCGTAAAATTATTTTTTTCTAATAATCGATTAATCGAAAAATATATAATTTTTTCGATTAATATTCGATTAATCGATTTTTCGATTAACATTCGATTAATCGATTGTTCGATTAATATTCGGTTAATCGATTGTTCGATTAATATTCGATTAATCGATTCAAAAATTATCTCTAATTGAATCATCGATTGTTCGATTAATGATCGATTAATCGATTTTGTTGCACACCCCTACTTGCCAGTACGGTAGATTACTGGATTAACTATCGGAAATTTTGCACTAACAAAAAATTTCGAACCTTTTTTTTTGTCCGCCTATGAACCGTGATGCACTCGGGCTTTGTTTCGACACAGACGCGTGGAAAGCGTTTTGAGTTGATGCACTTATCAGCCCCCCGTGCGAGGGAAACAAGGTCCTAATTTCGCGCGGTCACGCAACACTTTGTCGTCGAGGTGGCGCCATTTTTCCGTCCCGTTTCGTCCGAGGGGGTTGTTTAAAATTAATGTACGCGTTCCCGATTCTTTGTGGATGAATGTGGATAAAAAGAAAATATTTTCAAATCCAAAAGTTGTTGCTTTTTGATATCAGCATACAATTACCCTGAAAAAAAGTTTACAAGGGCGAGAAAGTGGCATTTTACGTCCTGGATACAAGAATAACTGTTATTTCGAGCGCGCAGCTAACTTCATGTCAAACTCATATTCCTTGTTCGTGTGTCAAATCGACACTGCACGGCCCCATATGAGTATATCCCCCGCAGTCACGCACCTCAGCGTCCTGCGGGACAAAGGAATAATCGCCTGCCTGGGAAATTAGTGGTCTTTATGGAAAACGGGAGAAAATATTAGGTTTTTTAATGGATACGCCGGCAAGTCTTATGGGAATGAAATGGGGTTCGTGGCTGTGGCTGATGGGCAGGTATTTGTGTAAACGAAGGGAATTTTAAATGGCAACTATTTTGCTCTGCAACCAACCCGTCTTTCTTTATTTAATGCATTGAAAAATACTACACAGTAACTATTTTTCCTTCCAGGTTATACCGGGAAACATCAATCCGTACCTCGAATCGAAACGTCAACTGGACCCACCCTTATGGGCAAGCAAAGTGCGTTTCTACCCGTATAGCTATCATAAACGAACAGTGTGTATGCGAGTGGAATTGTACGGGTGCAGATGGACCGACGGGATAGTAAGCTATTCCATGCCGCAAGGAGATAAAAGGGGGGCAAACTGGGAATTTTTTGATCTTGGGTAAGAATTTTGTCTCATTATAGTGTTGGCAATAGACATATAAATTTATTTATGTGTTTAACTTTTTTTTTCAGTTACGACGGTCTTTGGGACGGTCACGAACTCAAACACGGTCTGGGTCAGCTCATTGATGGAAAATTCGGCCACGACGACTTCAAAACTGACCTCTACGACGGTCAAACGTGGGTGGGCTGGAAAAACGACACCCGACACAAACCCATCGAAATACGATTCGAATTCGACAAAGTCCGAGAATTTTCGGCCGTCCATATTTACACGAACAATCAATTCACCAAGGACGTGCAAGTGTTCGCCGTGGCGAAAACGCTGTTCAGCATCGGGGGCAAGAGGTTCAACAAGGGGGAACCCATCACCTACGAATACGTGGAAGACAGGATTTTCGAGAATGCCAGAAACATAACCACCAAATTGCACCACAGAGTAGGAAAGTACGTCAAAATACAACTCTTCTTCGCCTCTAAGTGGATTCTCATCAGCGAAATATCGTTCGAGTCGGTTGTCGCTCATGGGAACTTCTCGGTTGAGCCCGAACCAACAACAGCAACACCACACGTGAAGGTCACTTCTGATCATGAACACAAAATCGAGATACCAGTGCCAAACGATGTGAATGAGCCTGCTATGATCGCCATAATTCTAATCGGTGTTACCCTCGTGTTGATTCTTTTGGGCGGCATAATTCTGTTAATATATAAGTAAGTATTTTTTTTATTATAGTTAACGAGGCGTCGTGGCTGTAACATTAGCATCTTGTAACGTTGCCGATACGTTAATCTTGTAATGTTGCCGATACGTTAATCTTGTAACGTTGCCGATACGTTAATCTTGTAACGTTGCCGATACGTTAATGATGGCGACAAGAAAATAACATTCTCGTACCTTTCAGACTGAAAAATAAGAAATTCTTACGAAGTCCCGACACCTCGAATCTGGGGTTCCCGAACGCCACGTTGCCGCATCACATGCAAGGAAACGAAAGCGTTTACAGTATGCCGGAAAAAGACGGACATAGAATAGAAGCGTACGGCGTGACGGAGATAAACAACTCGAGCGACGAGTACTATAGAAAAAGTCATGGCGGGGGGTCCGTCAAATCGAGTTTAAGGTATATAAACTTACACTTACACGCACAGCGCCGGTATAGTTTATGACCTAATATATTTAATTTTACAGATCCACCTTGCCCCTACCTCATCCTGAAGAAAACACCTACCAGGAACCCTACCAAGCAATGAAGTTTGCCCCCTACTATAGTTACAGCCCTATAATAATGGAAATGACCGATTGTAACAACAGTCCTAAAAAGAGTAGCATCTGTGGTAAGTCCATAGGTATACTATTCGTACTGTACCTATGTATAGATAGACACATATTATACATACTGTCCGCGGATAGGGTTTACAATAGCACAAAAATGGATGAAAAATTTCATTTTTCGGGAAAAAGTCATTCTTGATAAAAAGTCTTGCTGTAAAAAAAATGCAATTCACGAAAAGAAAATTTTGATTTTTTATACAGGTTTTGCAAAAACTTCAAAAACATGATTTTTCTCCAAGAGAAAACTACCTTTATTTTTCATTTTTGACCAAAATGCCAATTAGAAAACTTAGGATAACGTTTGTAATTAAAATCCGAGATTTAAAATAAATCTTCGATTTTTTTAGTTTTTTTAATTTTTAGAGGTAAATGGAAATTTTGCTGCTCAATAAAAATGTTAATAAAAAATTTTATTAGACTCTATTCTCATAATGGGTGGTGTGTATCTTATTTTAAAATTTTAAATGCCTTCCCACCATCTTTTGTAAAAACAAGGAATTTTTTTACCTTTTTATTACTTTGCTTTACGTGGGGAGGGAGGGAAATTTGAAGTTGTCAAATAGAATTTGATGTATTTTGAAAATGTTGGCCTTAAAACAAAGGGTTTATTTAGTTCAATGTTACGGTGCGGGCGAACTTACAACTTTGTGATAGAGAAATTTAATCAAAGATACCCTAACGTTTACGTCACAAAAATGGGACTTCATAAATTATTAAAAAAATTTCAGCGGACTGGTTCAGTTTCCAGTTTAAAAAAACTATGTTTTTTTAACTCTAAAAATTTAAAAAAATAAAAACAAAGTTTTATTTTAAATCTTGGATTTAAATTACGTTATTCTAAATCAGTTTCCTAATTGGCATTTTGGTCAAAAATGAAAAATAAAGGTACCTAGTTTATTCTAGGAGAAAAATCATGTTTTTGAAGTTTTTGCGAACTCAAAAATCAAAATTTTCTCTCGAATTTTCTCTTCCTGCATTGCATTTTTTTACAAGAGAAACTTTTTATCAAGAATGACTTTTTTTCCCGAAAAATGAAATTTTTCGTCCATTT
Source organism: Polydrusus pterygomalis (assembly GCA_963969555.1). Taxonomy (NCBI): domain Eukaryota; kingdom Metazoa; phylum Arthropoda; class Insecta; order Coleoptera; family Curculionidae; genus Polydrusus; species Polydrusus pterygomalis. Next base: position 507,024 of record OZ018382.1, on the reverse strand, counting down.
GTGCTAGTTTAAACCCTATCCGCGGACAGTCTGTATTGGTGTAGACGTCTTTCATAACCCGATAAATTTAGTTAGTAAAAGTCACATATTTTAGATAATTATGACTACGCCGTTCCCGAAGGTAATACTCTACCACTGCTCCCCGGGGGAGACCAGAGCACCTTGCCCATGGCGAGAAACAGAATCAACAGTAACTCGTGTAAAAGCACTCCCAACCACCAGAGGGTCTCGCTGAGGAGCACCAGAAGCGAAGGGGCGGATACGAAGAGGGTACTTATTTTAAAAATGTATGCATAATTAATTTCTGACTAAACTATTCGATATTTCTAGTCCCCCACGCAACAAGAAGCTTTGGCGATACTCAAAAAACGACTGGAAGAGACGACCATTCTCGAGTTTCCTAGACATAGATTGCGAATGTTGTCGAAGCTATCCGAGGGAGCCTTCGGCACGGTAAAATTGTTTCCTAAATATGAACAACCATTTAAATATTTCCATACAACATAAAATTATAACTAAAAGTAAGCTTCGGTGAAAATATCTGACCAAAACCACTAGCAGACAGAAATGTCCATATACCTTGATTTAAATGTTAAAAGTTCCGCTTTGTGTGTTAAATAAGTACCTAATATGCTTTATTTTGTTAAATTATATATTGACGTGTGTAAGCAAAACTTTGTATTGACATGAATAAATTATTTGTATTTGTATTTGTATTTGTAATAATGAATTTCGACAAGGGTTAAAATAAAATATTATGATAATATACTTACTCAAATCTGGTTTTATCATGCGGGTCCAAAGGTCACCGATCATGTGAATCAATTCGAAAATTCCTGAGCTTATCAAAATGTTGTGAGATTATGTAGGTATCAATATGCCCGGAGAAAATGAGAAACATAGTTTTATTATTTTAACTGTCGTGAAGATAGCCACATATAATATTATTATTTTTGCAAAAATTATGGACATAATAGTAAAGGGGTCGCGAACCTTTTATATATTAATTTTGATAACGATTCAAGTCCGATTTTCAAAACACCTCGAATTTTTTAATTTTCTTTTAAAACTGGAAGAGTTACATTGGTTTTTGATCTGTATAATCATAAATCACGTTCCGAACATCCATTTTAATATTTTCGCTCAAATTTTCAGTCTTTGGCTTTCTTCTATTACATTTTTTAGTGTTCTTCGGTATTATAGATTATGCTTTCTTTCATGCACAATTTTCTGCACAGTCCTTAAACTAATATATAGCTATACTTCATACGAAGTCAGTTGAGACAACGTAAATATTGGGGATACGATCAATTTACTGCATCACACACTGAAACTACAATACAAATATAACAAAATTTGTACTGATCGCTCCCTATACAGAGGTTCGAAGATAGTCCACGTTTACTTGACAGATTTGTCATTAAAAAAAATTTCAGTTTTTTTGTCTGTCTCAACTAAGATCGTATAAACTTTATAGCTATAATATGCTGTGGTGGCAGGTACACACTTTTGTGAATCGCTGAAAATTAAATACATAATAATATCCTTTTTCTTTCATGTCAAAATGGCATAAGTCTGTCATATTTGTCTTACGGATTTTATTTGGATAGTATGATTAAACGCAATAAAAGAAAAGAAAAATTAAAAGTATGTCTTTGTTAAATCGTAAGACCCGCACGAGAAGACCGGACCTGACTTTGGATGGTTATTGTAAACCCTTTATTTTTCTGTGGGTTATTGTAGATAAAGCATAGGATTTGACTCGCGTATAACGAACGCGTAAACACTCTGATATTATGGCCTTTATTAAACGCTTGTTAAATAATGTATTATTATTATTTTACAGGTTTACATCGCCGAGTCAGATGGAATCGCGGAATATTCGGCTACGCCTTTAGATACCAGATTGGTAGCCATCAAGTTTTTAGGAGATAACGCATCTGAGAGAGAAAAGTAAGTATTGGCGACTTACCCAAAGGAATTAATAACAACGACCCCTGGTGGCGAAGATAGAATCTTACTCAGGTTTTACAAAGTTTACTTTACAACAAAAACGAACTTTTTAACGCATCCAAGTATCTTGCTACTATATAGATATAATTAACGACCTAACCTACAAATAACCCAATTTTAAGAAATGTAACGGCAGAATTATTATTTTCGGGATTCTCGCATTCTCGGCACTTTGCAACTCATCTTAATTAGTCTCCAAAAAAATATTACAAAACACTAAAAACACATCAATTTATTAAACACAAAACCGATAACTAACCGACGCTCATTTTAAAGATTAAAAACCGTTGTCACAGAATATATGAAGGTGCGTAGCGTAGCTATATTCTGTGCCGCTGTCGAAGAAACAAAACACGAAACGAATATAGGGATGTTCGATGGACGTCGACGCATCGAAAACATCGATATTTTCAATGCAGATACATCGTTTTTTAGCAATGCAAAGAATTTGTCTTTCATTTTATTCGTAAAATTATTATTTTGCGGTTGCCTCTCGATCTTGATTATACATACCTTTCACCTGTGGTTTCAGTTAAGGTGTGAGTAGATTAGATTGCATCGCAAATATCGATGTTTTTCCGATGACACATTTTCTGTGGACATCCCTCAACGTAGATGAATGAGACATCTATACATCAGTTTCAAAACTAAACCACAGAAGATTTAACGAGAAGTAAAGCATTACGACGCACAATAAAAGTCGCAAACAGTAACGTCATTAAATATTGGCATGGATATTGGCGTGGTGAATGGGGGAATGAGGGATGCCCTGTGGGGGTCGTTAATGAAAGTCGATATTTTTTTCTTGTTACATAATATCCAATGTATTTTTTTAATAAGCAAAGCGCTCGTTCAGCCATAAACGCACGTGACTGATGGTGTTTACTTTGCCAGAAGAGACCATTATTGTGTAATCAATCGTTGACTTTATTCCAGGAAGGATTTCTACCGAGACGTCAAGATCCTGTCGGCACTCGACGACGACAATATAGCGCGCGTCCTGGGAATATGCAGCCAAGACGAACCCCTGTGCGTCGTCATGGAATACTTGGAACATGGCGACTTGTGCCAGTTTCTCAAGATTCACGTGACCAGTGAAAACAACGCTAATTTGCCGTACGGGGTGAAGAGCTTAAGCTACAATTGCTTGTTGTTCGTAGCCACCCAGATCGCTAGCGGAATGAGATATTTAGAAACGCTGAATTTCGTTCATAGGTAAGTATACTTAGTGAAATTTTCCTATCTCTTCCAGATTCATTTTATTTTATAATATATTAATGTGGCCGCTAGAGGGGCAACCCTATAAAAACATTAAAGATTGAACATTGAAAACACGAGTCCAAGCACTTTTCCAAAAAAAAACTGTGCTGTCATCATCTTCCTCAAGATAAAATCGACGAACCATAGACAGAACAGAAGCCAAAACAACAAAAGGAAGAACAAAAATGACTCGTATGTCACCACTATTTTTCTTCGTTTTAGGGATTTGGCCACCAGAAACTGCCTAATCGGAAAGGCCTACCACATCAAGATTTGCGACTACGGTACCTACAACGAACTATACGTTAACGACTACTATAAAGTGGACGGTAACACCCCCTTGCCGATACGATGGATGTCCTGGGAGGCGGTAAGTAAACTTGGTACTTTTACACGATACCTTATCACCCCCGATCCCCCACTACTGCCATATTTTTTCTCATTACAGATTTGTACGTCGTAAAGTCGCCACAGTGGTTCTTTTCCCATGCGTCATCACTTTCACGTCATCAAAATCGTATGAATCAAATCGAAATTACGAGACGAAAAAGTCAAAACTAAGTCTAAGTTCATAAAATGGACGTGCCTGCCTACCGTTTGACGTACCTACATAATATCCCGAAAAATTATTATTTATTTTAGGTTTTGCCCAGCATTCTCTATTATCTAAAAGAAATTGACAAACAAATGTTAAAACATTTAATACTATTTTTAAAGCTTAAAATCTAGAAAAGCTTGGTGTTTTATTGACTATTAAAATCGCAAAAGTCAAATTTTTGACATCCTTTCATTTAAGGGAATTTAGCCACTGCCGTAAACTTTTCAAAGAACTTTCCAGGTTAGAATATTTAAAACAAATAAATTGGGTATTATAAAAATCCATAAATACTTACCGCCAAAACAGATGGTGGGTATAATTAGCTCTAAAAAGAACTATTTTTAGAAAAAGGAACAGTTTTAAGGCACACAAATTTACAAAATATGAATTAGATTGGCAGATCAAAATAAGGTTATATAACGACGTTCTAAAATACAACGGTAGTCAACTGAACAAATAAAAAAAGTAATTAATTGACGTTTATAGTTTTATTCTTGTCTAGCACGTTATATTATTGCGGAATCTTGGAGACGTTCTTTTATGCTTTTATTCAAACTTGTAACTGTAATAAATGGGGATGTAGAGTTATTAACCACGTTGAGTCGATCCTGATCGTTGATTGATGACGCACGGGAAAAGATCCACTGTGGCGACTTTACGTACAATATTATGAGCGGTAAAAAAAACCTTGGGTGGTTTCTCTGGGTTTTGTTTCTCCATGGTTTATTATTGTAAATTACCTTCTTTTAGGTATACCAAATGAAATATACAACGAAAAGCGACGTGTGGGCATTTGCAGTGACGCTCTGGGAAATTTTGACGCTTTGTAGACGACAACCATATGACTATTTGACCGATCCAGACGTCATGGAAAATTTAGCAAGGTGAGATTTCATTGGCCGCCTTGATTTTTACTCTTTCCTTTAACAGAAGTAACTAAATGAGTCTGTGTATTTATTACCCATGGACATTTACCTTTAGATAAGCAAACAATAATCACGAAAGTGGCAAATGTATGACCTCGCGCATGTAAACAAAACTATACACGATTCGACATGCGCACTGCAACATTATCGCTTGACGAATGGGAAAATAGACAGGCCCGGGCTTTAAAATTTAAATTCTTTCCAAAAAATTGGAATTTATGTTTTTGAGCAAGTTGGGAATTAAGGTAGTGATTTCTGGCATTTTTAGTAGTTGCAAATCAGATCAGATTTTGAGGATAGAAGATTGTTTTGTAAGGTTTTGTTTCCAAAATTTGTTTAAAAATGATTTGTCGTCGTGTTTTTAGTTCGAAAGGGAAGAGAAAGAAAACTTAAACTATAAAACTTATTAAATCGAATATATAAAAAACAAACAAAACCAGCAAAATAACCAATCTCCGATGTTATCGCGTACCTAACTTCAAGTCAAATATTAGTTGGTGTATAACTTGTATTGATTTTTACAATTCGGCAAAAACTTGGGTACGTGTAAAACATTTTTAAGCACAATTTCTTATTCAAGAATTTGAAAAGTTTTTGCCCGAGATCTTGACCCGTTGAGTAATATAAATTTAACTACCTAGGTATTTACATTTTTTCTTTTATATAATATAAGTATAGAGAAAAGTGTCTTTTAAACTTTTTGAAGAATGCAGCCTGCAGGGCTGCAAATAAAATATACCAAAACATGCATCGGGATAATCTGTCTTGGTGTGGGTTTCTCTTTATTTTCATACCTTGTTTGCAAGGGCGGTCCTACGGGGGGGGGGGGGTACTGGGGGTAATAACCCCCCCCCCCCCCAGAGACCAGGTTGAGGACGCAAAAAATAATATGTCCAAAAAACTATAAATATTTATTATTTTTAAACAAAACCAATAAATTTGAAAAAACATTTTTTATATAAAAATATCAACATCTTAATATTATAAGATAATATATTCTATTATAGTCCGTCGATAAGTCGATATAATATCGCGAAAATGCTGGTAAACCGGACCGAAGAATGTCCGGTTTTTTTCTAATGACTTAAAAAAACCACAAGCCGATAACACGAGGTTTGTGCGCATGCCTGATGCTGCTCAGAGGGAAGACAGCTGACAGAGAAGCCATGCGCTCGGACGTATTTTTTCAATCATAAAACGTAACTTTTGTTTGCGCAGGAGATAAGCTGTACTTACGACGTATCTAAAGGTAAATGTCTATGGTATATTACCACAATTTTTCTCAGAGACTGTAAACGTAGAGAGCTGATATTTAGCGTTGTTTTAACGGTAAACGTATAGAGCTGATATTTAGCGTTGTTTTAACGGTAAACGTAGAGAGCTGATATTTAGCGTTGTTTTAACGGTAAACTTATAGAGCTGATATTTAGCGTTGTTTTAATGGTAAACGTAGAGAGCTGATATTTAGCGTTGTTTTAACGGTAAACTTATAGAGCTGATATTTAGCGTTGTTTTAACGGTAAACGTAGAGAGCTGATATTTAGCGTTGTTTTAACGGTAAACGTAGAGAGCTGATATTTAGCGTTGTTTTAACGGTAAACTTATAGAGCTGATATTTAGCGTTGTTTTAATGGTAAACGTAGAGAGCTGATATTTAGCGTTGTTTTAACGGTAAACTTATAGAGCTGATATTTAGCGTTGTTTTAACGGTAAACGTAGAGAGCTGATATTTAGCGTTGTTTTAACGGTAAACGTAGAGAGCTGATATTTAGCGTTGTTTTAACGGTAAACTTATAGAGCTGATATTTAGCGTTGTTTTAACGGTAAACGTAGAGAGCTGATATTTAGCGTTGTTTAACAACAATACGACCTAATTTTTTAAAACTTTCCAGACTACATTGTGATGACAACCAATACAAATACCTTCCGAGGCCGTCGAACAACAAGGACATATACGACCTGATGTTAGAGTGCTGGAGAAGGACGGACGTAGACCGGCCTTCTTTTAGGGAAATACACATGTTTTTGCAAAGAAAAAACCTCGGGTACGCCCCCATTTAGTCTATTGCTTGTGAAGCAAAGGACTGCCGAAATAAATAATTTAATATAGTGATGTGTGTACGGGGTCGGTAAAAAATACGGTCCTTTTGGTCCAGTTGACTGACATCCGGTGTTAAGAGGGTTTGAACGTGGCTTTCTTTACATACCTATTGATTGAACCTCAAATTTTTTATTGAAAATCCCGGCAGCTGACATGGAGGTTACCGCACCACTGTCCGGTATCCGCGATAATAACTGTTGGACATTGATTTTTTACGGACTCTGTACAATATAGGTATATAGCGGGATCAATGTATTGTATATACTACACAGGGTGATACTAATAGTCTATTTGTAGCGATTTATATTAGTTTGTATTTTTGTTTTATTACTGTTAAAATTATTTATTTATCTAAAAGTATTAAAATTAAAAATATGGGAAGATTAAGAAAGGCTTAATCCGCTGTACTTATAGGAAACTCAAAGGATTAAAAATCGACTTCTTCAATTCGCTTTTTTTAATTTTTCTATATTTCTGAGGCAGATGTCGCATTCGCAATTTTTTTTTTCAGCTTTTATTACTTCATAAAACGGAACTTTCTTAACTTAAAACTGTTATACTGTCACAGCTACCTAACTAAATATTGACCAAGTAAATATAGTTTAAAAAAACTAACAAGCGGAAAATAAATATAGTTTAAAATAATTCTTGAAATTCTTAATGTAGGCAGAAAATAATAATGAACGATAAACATTAGTATTATTTTCTGCCTATATTAAGAATTTCAAGAATTATTTTAAACTATATTTATTTTTCATTTTTGAGTTTGAGTTATTGTTAAGAAAAAAAAATTTTGAGAAGATTGAACTAGATTAGTAGATTATTGTATTGCCAGCGGTTCCTGATAAGTCTACAAAATTTAAATTAAATCTGACCGTTTAAAGTGGGTCAAAATCGGGTTCAAAGAAGTCGGTTACAAATAAACATACATACAAACCCGAGCAAACGACAAAAATTTTCAAAATTTTTATAAAAATAATTTATGAAAATTTTTTTTGACGGGTAGAAATTTTTTTTTTTTTTTCTATTCTTAGCGACAATATCTATACGACACCACGTTTGTTTCATTACTAGCGGTTATTGTAATAATTCTGACATATTGACAGGTGTCAAATTTTGATAAGAGAATTTTTTGCGGATTTTTTTCAACTTTCCACTATCAATTAATATACATACGACCCTATAGTTTTTCATTAATACCTTTTTATTAACGATTTGACATATTGACTTCTGTCAAATTTTGACAGAAGAATTTTTGCTTATTTTTCCCGAAGTCTCCGCATCGAATTCTATACGACCCCATAATTTGTTTCGTCAAAATAGCATCTTTGTTTTATACCTGACAGCTGTCAAAATTTGACAGGAGAATTTTTTGCGTGTAGATTATTGTATTATCAGCGGCTCTTGATAAGTCTACAAAATTCAAATTAAATCTGACCGTTTAAAGTGGGTCAAAATCGGGTTAAAAAAAGGTCGGTTACAAATACATACAAACAAACATACAGGTGAAGCTAATAAAAGCGTGTTAAAAAAGGAATGGCGCATGCGACATTAGTCCTAACTTAATATTTAAACATGTAGACTTGACTTGGATGAAGACATAATGTTTATAACAACCAATTCAATCATGTCATTAAAATCTATGATCGGATTCCAGTTTTGTCTTCTTGTTAGAGAAAATAAGTACTTATGTGATTTACCTGTTCTTAGATTTAGTTAGCCAAATTACCTTGATTTATTAAAATTTTTGTTGTGAATGTTCTTATAAATAAGTACAGGGGGCGTTTAAAACATATTTAAGTGCTGTGGGCATGTTTTTCCGTTACCACAAATTGCGGTAACACACTATTCATAGACAATATGGAAAATTGGTTGGAATTTTCCATCTTTAAGGAGATACTGCTAACAACGGCACCACAATATATTTTTTAAACGCCGGATTATAATATTTTTAAATTATTGTTAAACGAAAAACTTCTTAGTGGCTTAAAAGATTCTAATCGCTTAAAATACATTTGTTAAAAATTCTCTCACTGCACAATAATAAAAGACAATGGTTTAGATATAAAAAATAAGGATATTAGTGTACATTACTACTATGAATTATAAATATCTAATAATATTATGTTTAAATATTTCTATAAATAATAACTAGTCATTTTTTAGAAGAAAAAAAAGAACATTTATTAGGTATATACCGAGTGTCCTATTTTAAATTTTGTCACCGTAATCTTTGGCGCTACCAGTTTTGTCAATTTTAGTAGATTTGTTTGTATGAACATTTCGGTTTGATAGAAACATTCAGAATTTCAATAAAATGGTATAAATTTAAATTAGACACAACGTATATTAATTTTTTAAACTATTTTTCCTACGTTTTCACTGTGTAATGAATGACAACCTATTTTAACACAAAAATTTAAACAATAATATATTTCTCTAAGGCTCTATTCCTGATGTAAATTTAAGGACTAATAGGGATGTACTTTATTAATCATTATACGCTTTTGTTAAATGTTGAGAGTGTTTTCTATAAAAAAAAGACGTTTTTATACCAATAGACGTTTATCAAGTTACCATAAAAAAGTATTTCTTGTTCTTCATTTTCTTTGTTCCGATTTAAAAAAAAAACATGTAAATTTTTAAAATGTTTTTAGTGTACAAGAAAAAGTCTTCAATCCTTTTGTTTAGGCAGTCTCTTTTCTTCGTTTTTTAATGTGCCAAGTTCCCTTTTTCCTTTATAAGAAATACACAGCTTTGATAATAATAATATGCTGTTTCTTTAGAAAATTAGCAATATTTTTTTATAGTAATACAGTAACTACACAGCTATTAATAAGTACCTTATTGGAAAGTGTTGATTTTTTTAAAGCAAGAAAATTAAAAGTTAATAGCCTTTTTTTCATTTCTGTTTTATTTTTTGATGGTCTGTTTTTTGTCGAAATAGCTTTAAAGAACAAAGGTCGTTTTTCAAGGAAAATACGGTTTATAGTCTCCAAAAAGTAAAATGGCGTTGAGAACGTTAAAGGCAATAAAGCAATGTTCAGGAAAAAATGTAATTATTTTGTTAATTCCGTAGTTTTAAAAGAAAAATGTATGTGTTTCTCTGACGTAACATTCCAAACCAAATACCTACTTTTAGAATGGCACGTTTCAACAAGAATTATTGCAATAATACGTTATTTATGTCAACATATCAGTAAATAAATAAATTAAATTATTTAAAAAAGGTTGTTTCATTTTAAATAATGTTCTATAGTAACGTTGGGAGGTTATAATGAAGCTAGGGGGGGCACATCGACGGCCCCTTTAAAACTTGCTGCCAGCTTTGCTTTTCATAGGTAGGTATTTCATTTCATAATTAATTTTATTTTTATTTGTTGGCATCAAAATTTTTAATTTATATTACCTACTAATTTGAAAACTATAAGTTTTTTGGCATTTAAAAGAAAATTAAAATCATGGATTATGCAAAATTATATAAAGGTAAATCAACGCAGGCAATAATGATACTAAATATTACAATTTTTCTATTATAATTTCTCCCTTATTTATAATTCTTCCTTTTTTTTGGTATTAAATATTTTTGAATTACTTTTATTTTTAAATATATTTATGATGTGATTAAAATTAATAATCTAAATGGGTGTATATTTTTTCATTGCAAAATCGGTGTTTCTATGTTGGTAAAATTAAAAAAAAACAATAAAATAATATCTTGACGAAATGATGAACGTTATCGTTAAAATGGGTTTTAGTCACCTCTTTTGATATTTCAAACAGTTTCTCAATCTGTACAATACAGCCAAGCTCGTGTACGAACCTGCGATACATTTGTATGAAAAATAAAGTTGTCTGCAAAAGCGTGGTACTCTAAGCGGGTACGCATATTATGTAACTCGAATAGTTTGTTAGGGGCTTCCTCATCGTTATTCAGCCGATGATCGTCTTAAATTTCAATAGTAATAAGCCCAAAGACTTCTAATAAGCCCTATAAATTTTCGTTGTGGCTTTCAGTAGTTAGTCTGCGCATGCACCATTTGCGATTTATACGATGACGTCGCCATCTTACAGAGATGCCTAAAAATAATTAATACGATGAGTTAGGAACCTATAATTGTAGCGATTAGATTCATAACGAACATCATAGATGTCGCAAAAAGAGTTTGGCCTGGCGCATCCACCATTACATATATTTCTTAATGCTAACTATTTAAAGCAATTATTCGCCAAATTGTCAAGAAAAATAACATATTTTATTGGTTAGAAAGAAAATGTCTATGTTGGATCTGTACCAGATTATGAATTGATACTTTCAATCTTGACATCCCCGTCTTCTTGAAGATTTGATTTGACGGCTTCGACAGTTGTTTTATTAGGTACCTACTCTCTATTTCCTTTTTTTAAATAGGTAAACAAAGTATTCTTTGCTTTCCATTTGCTTCTTTCTCATTTGCTCTTATTGCTTCTTATTTGATTTACTAAAGTCTCGATAGATGGTTTAGTATAGTTTCTATAAACTATGTGTTTTATTTTTACCATGGTGTCTATAAATGGTAAAATAGAAAAACAAAACCATTCTATGAGGACTAGTAGTTCCAAAAATGACCTATCATTCATCCATTCAGTCATTGGTTTAAATAAAACGACATTTTTTTACTAACTGTTTTTCTATTGATTGAATTTTTATGCTACAAAGTGGCCTATAGAAATAGAACATATATTTATATACCTATTCATTGTTAAAATCACAGTTAGAAAATACTAAGTACCTAAGTTTTAAAAGTTTTTTTAAGTGTGTCATTATTAAGTTCAAGTATAATACTTAACTGTTACATTTTAAAATACGGTAAATGTTTCTATTGAATCCCGCACCACAAGTTGTACTGTCTCAGTGTAAAATATCGCTTGCTTTTGGAAAAAATAATCTTATTATTAAGATAAAATTTTAATCACATAACTATACTATCATAACATTGTTTAATACTTCTAATAAAGGAAGTCTCATATACAGCTTTTTGTCTCTCTCTCTCTATCATAAAACGTTTATCAAAATCATATCTCTCTCTGTTATAAAAAATATAGGACTTCCTTCATATCTATTTTCTATAATCTATATATCTAGTGGACTTTTTAAAATTTATGTCGTATTCTTATCGCAGAATTTTAATAATTATTGGTCTAGTCGCATAGAATGTCCGCTACAAACAGCTAGGGAGTTGTCAGATCGGCGCAAAAGTACGATTTGTCTATCTCTGCTTGATCTTCGTCGTATTTTACGACATACGTGCAAAAATTGTTTCGCGCTACCTTAGGCCATGAATAGGAATGGAAATGACACCGTACTGTGCAGTTATAGACCAGGGTCGATGATTTTTGAAACCAAAAAAAGAGAATATAACAAAAATGAAAGGAAATATAATTTACGGGCGATCCGAGGTCGGGAAGTGCAAGGGGGTGAGTTTTCAAGGGTAGAAAACGATTTATCTCGATTTCCGGCAAAACTACAAGTCCTATGGAAAAACGTTAAATGGCAAAGTTGTAGGTAATGAAAAGATCTACAACTTTTGTATTTACACTTTTTCACATAACCTCAAAATTTATGTGAAAAATTCAATTAACCAAGTTTTTGGTTTTTTGTTTTACAAAAAAAAAATTTTTTAACGAAATTTGGTGAGAATTTACCTTTTTATGTCCCAAACACACTGTAATTTTTTTGATTTAAAATATTTATTTTTTCACCTTAGTTTGACTTAATATCGAAAAAGCACCCTAATTTTCAATCGAAAATTCTCACGTCAAAATATCTGCTTTTTTAAAAAAGTCGGTGGGCTTTTTGTTCGTTGAAATCTCTACTTTCTCATGGTGTAAAAAAAAAATATACATTACTATGGTAAATGTTTTCAGAAAATGCAAAGAAATGAACGTCTTATTAAATATTAACTTTATTAACTTATTTGGTTGTTAAATTATAGTAGTATATTTCGACTTGCAATTTTTGTTTATCAATATAACATGGAACCTTACGTTTTTCGAGCAATTAAAGTATACATTTTAATAAATAGCTCAAAATTGTACCTAATGATTAAAAAAAAATCGGATTCGAGTTTTTTTCGTTTCTTTGCATTTTTTGAGAAAATTTACCATAGTAATGTATATATTTTTTACACCATTAAAAAGTAAAGATTTCAACGAACAAAAAGCCCACCGACTTTTTTAAAAAAGCAAATATTTTGAGGTGAGAATTTTCGATTGAAAATTAGGGTGCTTTTTCGATATTAAGTCAAAATAAGGTGAAAAAATTAATATTTTAATTCAAGTTATGTGAAAAAAAGTGTAAATACAAAAGTTTTGTAGATCTTTTTATTACCTACAACTTGCCATTTAACGTTTTTCCATAGAGGACTTGTAGTTTTGCCGGAAATCGAGATAAATCGTTCTCTACCCTTAAAAAGTCACCCCTTTCCACTTTCCGACCTCGGATCGCCCGTAAATTATTTTTCCTTTCATTTTCGTTATATTCTCTTCCTTTTCCAATGGGTTTCATCCTACTATTATTTTTTTTCACTTTTTACCATTTTCAAAGGCTTCAGCCAGAGCCCTGGTTTATTATGTTTGTGTTTATATCAATAAACTGTTGTTTAGAAACATTAGGTGCTTTATCTAATTGGCGCGTTCTTGATAAACAAAATATAAAAATATGTATGTTAGTGCCAACGCTTTTCCAAGAGAGGGCTCTGTTATCAATAACGTAAAACTGGTTTGCCATTAATTCCCTCTCTTCTTTTTTCCAAGTTTATAATAATGCAACAAGCAATTTTTTGATTAAAAAAAACTGTTACTTACAATAATTAGTGGGGTACTTTGTAACTCGTAAAACTTTCCATAAATAACAACAAAACAGTCACCTTTTAACTTAAGAGCAAATATAGGGGCATTCGGTAATCGAAGTGGGGAATGAGCCAGTTATCCCCAACTCATAAGTATATATAATATACTTATATATATATATTAAAAGTTTATAAACTTGTTTAGCGTCTTAAGTCATTGCTTTTCCAGCCAGAGTTATGGTCCGCCTAGGCAAGACCATGTGTAGGTCGCAGGCTAAAAAGCTATAGTTTCACATTCTAACAAACCTTAAAACTGTCTGTCGCCTAAAAAAAGACTCGAAAACGTAAAATAATATAGGCCTATACATATAATCATAAAATTTCACTAACTTAACGGAAAGGGTTAAAAAATCACAGCAGATTTTTGGACAAGGAAATGAACGAATATTAGCAAGTTACGGCGGATGCGCTAGAATATCGAAATCGGACCAAAAATCATAAATATTGTTATAAAATATTGATTTTTGAAAACGTATGATATAATTATATTCAGTGGTCATGCATGTGATAACTGAAATAGCTATTCGTAACTATGGAAACACAATGAAAACAAACATGTTTCTACTAAGGGGTATCCGGTATCATACCATAATCTTGGTATCATTTTGATTGACGAATTTACATCTAGGAAAGTTTTCTAAATAAGTACATATGAAAAGAACCTTCTATGGATTACCATAAATACTTGGAAAATATTAATACGATTACTTTGATTACTAATTAATATTTTTAAAACAATAAAATTTTGGACCACTTATCCAGGAAGTGGCGCTTCAGCGTAGAAGTCCGGTTCGTCGTCTTCGTCCACGTCCGCTTGGTCCCCGTCCAACTAAAATAAGAAAAAAAGGTAAATTAGCGGGGATTGAAAAAAACACCCGCCAAGTTTTAAAATATTTTTTAACAGCCGAATTCTGGAGAAAAAGATATAATAAATTTGATTATCTACATCGGAAAGACGATGGAGATATGTTCAGTTCAAATTTATATTTATTTTTCTCCCATATTATGTTTTTTGACACAGAACACCCACCAGTCCATCTTTATACCGTGCGAGCAAAAATTATTTGCATCAAAGAGGGCTTGGATTAAAAAACGTAGGGCTTGGTTTATATCACAATGATATGGGGACGATATATCTAACCAGATCTAGGTTAAAATTTTGTCAAATTCATATTATGATATGATATGCCAAACTAATGAGTAATAAAATAAGTAGACAAATACAAATTTATTTTTGTTATATACAAAATTAACAAAGTAAGAATATACAGAAAGAAAAATAATTACATAAAAATGCTGAAATTGGCCACCGTCATGGTCCAAGCATAAATTCACACGTCTCTTCATATTTTCGAAAGTGTTGACCAGCATCACTGGAGAAATGTTACCACATTCTTGGATAATCATTTCTTGTAATTGTTCTAAATTTGCAACTGGTGTTTTAAAAATAGTGTTCTTTAAATGAGGAAAAACGTAGTAATCCATAACCGTTAAACAAGGTGATCTAGATGGGAATTCCATATGTCTGATCGAAAACTGATCAATCTGTCGTCGAAAAAATTGCGTTTCGGCGGCTGTATGGGCGGTTGCACCGTCCTGTTGAAAATATCCAAAACGTAGTTCGTCGTCAAGTAATTGCTCCACAAATGGATTCAAAATATTTAATATTGTCTATATACCGCTGTGCCGTAATTGAGTCATGGAAAAAATAGTACCCACAATTATTCTTCTTCGGGAAACAGCGAACCAGACACCAATTTTTTGAGGATGCAATGTGGATTCTACAAAAAAATGGGGATTTTCACTACTCCACATGCGTGTATTCTGAAAATTCACATAACCGGAGAGGTGGCACCAGGCTTCATCCGAAAAAAATGTCAGGTCTAATAAATCATTTCTTTCCAATAAATTTTGGGTAAACCATTGAGAGTAATTCCTGCGTCTTTCAAAATCTGGTGCTTGTATTTCTTGGAATACTTGCACTTTCGAAGAAAATAAATTTAGCTGCTTCTTAAGAATAGTCCTGCATGTTCCATAAGATCTTCCCACTTCTTGAGACAGGCGTCTTATACAATTTGTTGGCGTATTTTGCATTATTTCACGAACGTTTGCAACAAGTTCTTCTGTTCTTACAGATGGTCTTCCTGCTTCTTTTTTGTGTTGTATAGAACCTGTTTCCTTAAACACAGCCACGGTTCTTTTCAGGCAATGATAAAAATCCCCAGCAAAAAAAGCAACGTTGGGAAAATGTTCGTGAAAATCGTCCATGCACAAACCCGGATTGTATTGCCACTCGCCATTTACTCTAACCCCGTTTCGAAAATACGCATCAACCATGAATGTTTTGTGCTGTTCCGTAAAGCCCATTGTGTGAATTGTTCAAGAAATTGGAAAAAATAGCGATGAATCAAATTACTTGTAGCGACTGTCAAAGATGACGGAATAACTGATTGATTGTTAATTCAGGTAGTTACTGACACCCAACAGGTATTAAGCTCTAGGGCTAAGCATTACGTCCTTAGATGCAAGGCCCTCTTTGATGCAAAAAATTTTTGCTCGCACGGTACTTCTCCAAATTTAATAAGGTAAAGAAAAGGAGTACACCTATAATAATAGTATAATAACTCAAAGAAGGCTATATTAATAAGGAAGGCCGGAAACAGGGCATACAGTGACACAAAAGGAGTGTGGCACGCTTTCAGCGATAACTGTTAATTTTTTTAAGTGCCCATCAACTATACGAATACTAATTAGTATCTATGACATAAAATTAATACAACCAGCTGTTAGTTATAGTTAAAGCTTTTAAATATAATTATTTTTTAAAGGTTGATTAAATAAAAATGTGTTTTATTAAGAGAGTACCTGAGTAGATAAGATACCTATTGAAGAGAAAGATCGAGTGCGCTTGCATAAGTTTGTTGGGTCATTATCTAGACAATTAAATCTCATCCTGAGTGCATTGACAGTACTCCACCAAGAAGACATGAGCTCTCATTTCACAGATAAATACAAAATTGGAAAAAACATATCCAAGTAATCGTGGGCGATCGTAAATCTGTCGTTACGTCAAGATTTAAAAAGCTATTAAATGTTATAGTACCAGATGTTGAGAGGAAACATAGACCAACCTAACCCAGACATTTATGGGCTGCTAAATGCACCCCTTTAGAGTATACTTCCATTTTCGGACTTTGATGCGCTCAAACTCGCCTTAGGCGCGTTATAACTCGTAAGTGAGACCAGTTTTACACTTCTGAGTGAGAGAGCGAATAGTCCGCTAAACGGTTTAGAAGCATCATCGATAAATTATCTAGGGAAGCATCAAATCGAAATTAAAAAAAAAACCTGCAACTTAATTCCCAAAAAATTATTCATTCCTGCCACTCCAGCCTTTTCTCCGTATGTCCTTCTCCAGATTTGGATTCTGCAGGAGATGGTACCTTTTAATAGAAACTTCTTCAGAATGTTTGGGGGAACTAAAACCCACGAACAATTAAGATTGTATAGTTTCTTAATTTCAACCTGTCGGTCCACGGATTTTTCTTGAAAAAAAATGTCAATCAACCTTATTTCTACCAGTCAAAGAGCCATAAAAACCCAAAACAACTACTCCCATGCTGAAAAAAATTAGTTAACACAAACTACGTTTTCAAAAATACTTTTTTTATGAAGTTACCTTATACAGGGTCAAAAACAAATAAACTTTGCATCACATGCGACCAAATTTTAATAGCCCAATTTTGATTTTGTAGAAAAACACACATTTAATATGGCGCTACTCTAAAGAAAATGTATCTGAAATAAAGCATTGTCAAAACTAAGAAGTTTTATGTAGGTTGCGTTGAGTCTTATTTTGCAAAAGTGATGCAATTTACAAAATATAGGTAAAAAATCAAAATTATCTTATGCAGCTGAAATTTTGTATGTGGGCTAGAAACTGCATTTAAAAAAACTTTTTCTAATAACTTTTTTCGATATTTTCAGAAATAATCCCACTTTTGAATTATTTTTTGGAAAAAATTAAAATTTGACGGATACTAACTACGAATCACGTGACTACTATTTTTTTTGCTTAATTTTCATCTCGATCGAAGCAGAACTTGATGCCAAAGTCAAATTTCGAATAAAGCTATTAATAAAAAAAAATCCCATATGATGCGGACTTTACTGATGACACTGTATATATATCATCCATCGCGTGGCTCTGAAACGTTAGCCTTGTCGTTGTCAGTCTTGGTTTTCCTTGTCCATGGACAATATAAGGTTCGTCTTTTAAACAAAATCTACGGTTTCTGTGCATCCGACTTGGTTTATTTTTGTACCAGGCAAAGAGTAACCGGGTTTATAAAACTACAACGCGTATTTGTGGTTTTGTCATAATATTATGATTATGTCTATGCGTTTTTTCTTTTCACTGTACGAGAAGAAAATTACGATGGAAATCAGAAATATTAATATAAATTTGTTTCCACTCATAGAATTACCTGGTTTACTTTAATGCATTGCGTGTTTTCGCCGTCAGAGCAGGGTGAGTCACGAAATGCTAATGGTGTGGGGATGAAGAGTGTAGGGGGTCGCTTACATTTTGGGTTTTACCAGTATCAATTTCTTCTAACTTATAAATAAATATAAAGAAGAATTGACACCCAAAAGGACCCTAGATATGTTTTATTGGTTTTGAAAGGATAGAAAGCAAAGTATTTTATTTGTTTCACGAGCACCTACCTATAGAGGCATGTGGTACCAAAACGTCGTCTTTCCGTTATGGAAAAGTAAACGTTTTTTGGCCACCTGTATAGGCAAGGCACGCAAAAAAAATTGCCCGTTTAACGATAAACGAAAAGGTAACAATTAACATCAGACAATGCTGATAAGATAAGTGACTGATGATACTTTCAATAAATGATATCAAATAATGTCCTAGGACCCTAGCAATCGCTGAAAACAAAGGCCAGTAAAAAACAATCGAAGAAAACCTTGGACAAGGTTGGTTGCTTTAAAATCCACGACCTTCTATAGATTTATTATTTTACGTGACTTGGTTTGTTATTTTATCTCGTAAACTTGAAACTGTTTTTTACAACATGCTTGGCGAATTCTTATATTCATCGATGGATGCAGTTCTAGTTAGATGAGGATGTGGACCGCAAACTGAATTAGCAATATACTGTCTATAAGTATATAAGTTATATAAGCTAAGTCACATTCTAATCGAAATTGCCATAACAACCCGGGTTAATAAGGCACTTGGACTGTGACTTGTAAAGGGAAGGGCGTTCTCTTCTCACAAAATTCATCAGGCAAGAAACCCGGAGACAGCAAAAGTCGCTTACACCCATTTGCCATTTTATATATTATAGTACTTACCGCCCTTAGTTCCCTTTGCGAAAATATCCTTTTTAATTGATCGCGAATGGGAACCATCAAAATAAGGAAAAACGGGAACGCCAGCGATGCTTTCGTGGATTTCACCACCCATAGTACGATCAAGCACATCATTTGCACGAAAGTAAATATGTGCATTTTGGCGGTACGGACCTGCAAAAAAGAATACACACAATATTAGAAATAGGTATAATATACAGTATGTCTCCGTAAGTTGCAACCATATGAAAAACTTTTTTATTATTAATTTTACGAAAAAAAGTTATTCTTAATAAAATGTTCTGCGTGGTCTAATACCTAAAATGCAACTATCAGATATTAAATTCTTTTGGGCGTATAATACGAGGTTTGTCAAAAAATATGAATTTTGCCCCAGAGTACCTTTACTTTTGACAATATCGAACATTGTTATTAAAAAAAGTTGATCAGAACTAAAAACCACGTTTAAATAATGTAATTTCACCCATTTACGATGAAAAAATTATTTTTTCTTTTTTGAAACGTATGTGTACTACAGTAGTTACATGTGTAATCTAGGATGTATATTTTCTTATTTGAAATATGCATAGGTATGTATATTTATTACGGACTAGTTTAAATTGCAACATTGTTAGATAAAATTAAGAAACGAAAAGGTTATCCTATTTTTAATAATTACAAGAGGGTCAAGAGGTAAATGTTCATTCATAATTAATTAACAATGCAGAAAAATTATTAAAAAATAACAAAACCTATTTTTTCATCGTAAATGGATGGAATTACATATTTGAACGTGGTTTTTAGTTTTGATCAACTTTTTTTAATAACAATTTTCGATATTGTCAAAAATAAAGGTACTTTGCTCTTGGGCAAAATTCATATTTTTTGACAAACCCCGTATACGCTTAAAATAATCTGATAGTTGCATTTTAGGTTTTAGACCATGCAGAACTTTTTATTAAGAAGCACTTTTTTTAAAATTAATAATAAAAAAGTTTTCCATAATATATGGTTCCCACTTACGGAGACCTAGGTACTGTATACAGCATGTCTTCGGAAGTTCTTACCAAATTAATGGGAAACTTTTTTATTATTAATTTTACGAAAAAAAATTATTCTTTATAAAAAGCTCTGCATGGTCTAAAACCTAAAATGCAACCATCTTAATATCGAAATTTTCCAGTCATATACGAGGTTTGTAAAAAAAGGTGAATTTTTCCCAAGAATGAGAATTTTTCCCAAGAGTAAAGTACCTTTATTTTTGACATTATCATAAATTGTTATTAAAAAAAGTTGATCAGAACTAAAAACTACGGCAAAATGTGCAATTATACGCATTTATGTTGAAAAATTATTTTATTGATTTATTATTAATTATTTAATTAATTTAATGCGTGTTATTGCATATTTAGACGTGGTTTTTAGTTTTGATCAACTTTTTTAATAACAATTTTTGATAATGTCAAAAAGAAAGGTACTTGACTCTTGGGAAAAATTCACATTCCTGGGAAAAATTCACATTTTTTGACAAACCTCGTAGATGACTGGAAAATTTCGATATTCGATGGTTGCATTTTAGGTTTTAGACCATAAAAGAATAATTTTTTTTCGTAAAATTAATAATAAAAAAGTTTCCCATTTGGTAAGAACTTCCGAATACACGCTGTATTTTAACTACTAGAATGGGCATTTTTGTTATAATTGAATTTAACATATTATTATTCAGCATTGACTTGACATCCCAAATTAGAACCCATTAAAAAATAATATCCCACTAATAAAAGTCTTCCTAGAGTCCTAGAGTGTCGCAAACCTTTCCTAGAAACAATTTATTTGACGCAGCGAAAGCAGAAAGTTTGAAAACGAGAGCAATTCTTTTATTTACCACACTTGAGGTCGATTATATCGTTATATTTGTTTCGATAACTTAAATAGACAAGAACAGAAGGCACGAGATATTATTCAGGTAGATGCCGTCGGGTCGACCTTATTCAATCCAAGTCCCTGCGACTGGTCAATTTGTTCTGACGTAGATAGCTGGTTTCAAGAGTTTATATTACAGAGCTATTGCTTAATTGTTTTCTCGGTAAATAATTCAAAATTTTAAAAATTAAAACCGTAGAAAATGTTTATTTTCTTTTTCTCTCTGCGGTAGTGTAAAAATCAAAATTTATAGTTCATTGCTAATATGTTAAATGTTAATCGTCAGTAGCAGCGGATGACAAAAAACGGGTATTATTGTATTTTACATTCGGTAAATGAACTTTGAAATCAACTAATTACTACCTACATAATATGGGATTAAATATGATTACTTATAAATAATTTACTGGTTTTATTTAGAGGTGTATATAGGAACTATTGCAAATTTTATTACATAATAAACAGACTGCCGACTCAACCGGTTCTGGGTTCTTAAGGTCAGTATAAGTAACAATTTTTTTCATTGGCAATTATCAGCAAACGGATCAAGATTCAAAATTTAAAATTACAGTTGACCAAGCAAATTATAAGTGGTTCGACATAAATCTCTATGATCAATTATTACCCAATTTATTTTTTTTTATTTTCTTTAAATCCCGTTACTTAATTTTTCTACACTAAAAAATAAATTATGTAATTAAAAGAGCCGCTGTCCAACATTATTTCTAACAAAACATACTTTTATTTCAACATTATCATTTCCTAATGTTGATTAATTATTGCGCAATCTGGCAACGCCGCTTTGGTCCTATTGGATTACTTGCCTGGTCGATTGGTTTATTTTGTCCTTTTCTAATGCACGTATTTAAATTAGGAGGTTTCTTGAGAAGGTTATCAGGCAGGGTCGGAGTAAGCGATTGTTAGTAATATTAAGCGTGTGGTAAACACTTTACTGGGAAAAAAAGGGTAGCAACGCCACCACATTACATATTCTTTACCTACCGCACTTATACTCGGACATACTTATTTCTCAGAGTTCAGAACCCCGCTCTATAATGTTCTATAATAAACAACGTCACCTACGCTTCTTATCGTATGCGCAAAATTTCCGCTTGAATAAAGTGACATTTTTACAACAACACCTTTAACTCTTTTTATCGTTTTGGATGGAACTAATTGCTAAAACTTCAATACGTTTTATATTTGCTCTAAAGTAATTTAAAAATTTTCCTAAGTACGATTCTGTCCAACCATTCAACCAGCAGGCAGGAAGGGGCGCTGCGATCTAGACGCCATCTGCCCCCGGTCAACGAGAACAAACTACTCGAACCGATCGACTCGACGTTCGACAGAAAACCCGAACGAAATCACGAATGGCTGGCTGCCTTTCAAACCTGACCTCCATGACTAGAGTCGATATTTTGCAAAATTAACATAAACATTATTAAAAATGTGTGTTTAGCGATTTATTACAGTGCAAAGAACATCTTTATGATAGAAAATAGTGACCGAATCGTAGTTTTCTAGTGAAAAAAGGGACTTTTCCCCGGGCGTGGCCGCCAGAGATAAACAAAAATTAGTCATCAAAGTGGCGTCGCCGGTTTGACAGTTCAATCGTAAAAGAAACAGTCGAATTTATAATGTCAACAGTGTAGCCGAGTTTACCTTTGTCGTGCCGCCTCTTTAACGGTGTTAATTTTTAAAATGAGCGCTAACAACGTTAACGCAACGGTTCCCACCACTCAGCCCACGGCCACCATCAAAAGCCGTCCAAATATTATGCCCAGCAGTTACATGTACACCTCCAGCAGTGCTATTTTAAACCGTAACACCGAAAACAAACCTACACCCCCGCCTACTTTGCCAAAATACACTTCCAGTTTCAACGCGGGCAGTGGCCTGAACAGGGACAGAGACAAGGATTCAATAGGGGGCTCCTATAGGCTTTCGAGTCTGGATCGACTAGCGATGAGGCAGAAATTCATGGAAACACAGAGCCCTACAAATGGGGCTCCTGCAACACAAACAAATGGAGATGCAGGTGCTACAAATCTGCAGAACAAAAGAGAGATGTTTTTCACAGGAGCAGGTAGGCTGAAAACTATTATTTTATTTTTTTTATTGATATTAAGTCCATGGAATGAAAGTCTGGACAGTGATATGGAGTTTTTTTTGGTTTTAACCCTAGATTCCATATTTCTAAACCAAAGAATAAGTTTTGTGGGTCATCAATAAATTAAGTCACTTGTACCTAAGTCATTGATTTTAGTTTAGTAATAACACTTAAAATTTTAGGGGCACCTGAACAAAACAACAAAGACTCTAACAGACTTAACAAAACTCCAAGTATCGAAAAGCCTACTGTCCCAGAGAAAAAGGAGAGCAGTATAGATGTGCCACAAAAAGAAACCAAAGAAGACTCCAGCAAAGAATCTAGTCCGGAAATAGTGAAAGAAAGGCCCAGGATAAAGGAATTGGATGGCTATGTTGGGTTTGCCAACTTGCCAAACCAAGTATACAGAAAAGCTGTCAAAAAAGGGTTTGAGTTTACCTTAATGGTTGTGGGAGAATCAGGCCTAGGTAAAAGCACCCTTATAAACTCATTGTTTTTGACTGAAATTTATAATGGAAGTGACTATCCTGGCCCCACACAGCGTCTTAAGAAAACTGTGGCAGTGGAAACAACTAGGGTTATGTTAAAAGAAAATGGAGTAAACCTTTTACTTACAATGGTGGATACCCCTGGATTTGGAGATGCTGTAGATAACAGCAATTGCTGGGCCCCAGTGATAGAGTACATAGAGAGCAAATATGAAGACTTTTTGAACTCCGAAGCTAGAGTAACCAGAGAACTATCTCCAGATAAACGTGTGCACTGTTGTTTGTACTTCATCCAACCCTCAGGGCACGGACTTAAATCTCTAGACATTGAATTCATGAAGAGACTGTGTGATAAAGTGAATATCATTCCTGTTATTGCCAAAGCAGACACACTCACTTCGGAGGAGTGTGGGCTGTTTAAAAAGCAAATCATGTCTGAAATTGCTCAGCATAAAATTAAAATATACGAATTTCCAGAAACTTCTGAGGAAGATGAGGAACACAAGTTGAATAAGTCCTTGAAAGAGAGAGTCCCATTTGCTGTGGTGGGGTCAAATGTTGTAATTGAAAATGATGGTGAGTATTAATTGAAACAAACAAATTCATAAAACTCAATTTTTAAAACCTGTTTTAATTTCAATTTTCAATGCTTTTTTTAGGTAAAAAATTACGTGGAAGAAAATACCCTTGGGGTGTTGCCGAAGTAGAAAACCTAGAGCACTGTGACTTCATAGCTCTACGAAATATGGTCATTCGTACACATTTGCAAGACCTTAAAGATGTGACAAACAATGTACATTATGAAAACTTTAGATGCAGAAAACTAGCAGGCCTAGGGGCTGATGGAAAGCCATCAAGGATCTCAAATAAGAATCCTTTGGCACAGATGGATGAAGAAAAGAGAGAGCATGATGCCAAAATGAAGAAGATGGAGACGGAGATGGAACAGGTATGTTTTTTTTTTTCATAAAAGTTAACCACTGCATGTCTAGTTAATCTAAAAAGTGCATTTTTCTTATTGAAACTATTTTTTTCAGGTGTTTGAAATGAAAGTTCGCGAAAAGAAACAAAAGCTTAAAGATTCCGAGGGTGAGTTAACCAGGCGTTACGAAACAACCAAGAAACAGCTCGATCAGCAGGCGAAAGAACTGGAGGAAAAGAGGAGGCAGTTTGAACTGGAAAAAGAGTCTTGGGAGAAGGAAAATCAAGTTACCATTGCCGATTTGCGGAGGAGAAGCTTGGAAGGGTCCAGGGAGACGGTGGATGGTAAAAAGGAGAAGAAGAAAAAGGGGCTGTTTTAAATTTCATGTGAACAAGGCGGTGTTTAGTGTTTCAGTGATAATATTAAAATGTGCCACTCGCTAATCTAAAAAATATGTGTATTAAGTGAAGTAGAAGTATATAGAAAATGATTTGTAAGGAGGAACCTCTAAAACGGTATATGTGCTGGAACTTTTCTCTAACTTCAAGGAAAGATTGGGTGTACAAATTGTATCTCAATATATATTAAGTATTATGTGTAATTTATTAATAAAGAAAAATATAGGCCCATTTACAATTAGACTTGTTTGGGGTCGGTGTTAGAAAAAGTGAAAATTGATTATGCATGCTGCAAACATAGAAAAGTGTATTTCTAAAGCATCTTTAAGGGCGAGATAGAGCAGAGTGAGAGAAAAATGAGCCCCCTTACTTAGAAAAAATAGGTAAGTAATCTAAGTTTTTTTTTACCCATGATGACCATAAGATTTTTATATTCCAACCCTGACCAATGAGATTATTGGCCCAATTAGTAAAACCAGAGGGTGTAGTTTGAACCTACAAAGGGCAGTGAAAAAAGCTGATTAAAGATTTCAAGAAATTTTCCTTTTTAAAAGCTCAAAAAAATCGCTTTCGCTAAATCTAGCTCTAGCCCCAATAAGTATACTTAGCTTTTTAGCCCCTAAGAATTTTATATATTTAAATGTATTTCCAAAAAATATGTGACCATACTTACTTATAGCGTGTATCTCTCTTGAAAAGGCTGTTGTTTTTTTACATAAAAAATAAAATTGATTTAAACATATTTTTAAAATTTAGAAATTACTTACTTTGGTAGAGATAGATACCTAAGAGGCTTTGAATAATTTCAATAATTTGAGGTGAATATTAATAATTGAAATAGCTTTTTCTATAAATAGTTATGTACCTACAGGAAGTCCCAGTAGTGAGGTGAAGTAAGATAATTCAGAAATACAAAATACACAGACATCCTGTACAGTTCCCGTTACATTTAGAATATTATGTGTTATTTTACTTTGTCGCTCAATTATTGAGACACCCAGTACCTGGTTAAAGTGGTCAGAAATGCAGAAAGTAGACGAACACATTTCTTTCACGATTACAATACCTACATTTTCAAGGAAAGTAAGAATGTTATTCCTCACATAAGTAAATTAAAAAAAAAAAAATATGAGTCCAAGTTTTTGCCTGTTCCTGTAGACCCTTAAGTTCTACGCATTTCAATTTTTGACCACTTTAATAATATTATTAAAGGTATGAACTAAGTTATTAGTTGAAGAATGTTTATAAAAATCCAAGTAAAAAAACTGCCAGAAGACCTAAATAAGTAGATACTTAATATCTAGTATTTTAGCTAAGGACAACCTTCTGCTTTCTTCCTTCCATCAGCCCATTTTGCTTGGAGAAATTTGTGTGTAGAATGAAATAAAGAATATTAAGTAAAGTAAATATATATATCGATTATATTGTAATTACCAACATTGAGTATGTAATTTAAAAAAAATATATTGCTAGAAAGGACTCTGTATGCATTTATGTACTTTTCTCCGTATTGTAAAAAGAAGCTTATAATTTCTAAGCTAACTTCTTGGCTAACTTATCGAGGATTATGGTTTGTTGCAATTTGAAGTTATTTCATTAAATTTTTAATTTTCTCTCTGGAGCAAAGAGAGTGTCAAAACAGTTGCCAATAAGAAATGTATGAATCAAACAAGTTCACGATTTTCTGGCAATCTTAGTTTAGGGATTGTAAGTGTTTCAAGTGACCCTTTTCTTGTATACAATTTTTTCACAGGTTCCTTTACATAGAAATTTTTAAATTTTTGTTATTTGAGACCAAAGACCTTATAAATTGTAGACCCAAAGTTTCATTTATAAAACGCCCGATCTGTTATTGTTTAAAATGTTATTGAAAATTTGTAGTGGGTGGAAGAGATACCTCCTTGGGTTCTCCCTGCATGGCAAGACTATCAACAGACTCTTGCCCATAAAAAGATAAATTCTTGTTCATTTGGTACACATGCACGCGCCATATGATTATTGTCGATTGATCAACACCCTCGCAACGTCAATTTAATTCATTTCGAATTTCGAATAGTAAATCAAATCAAATCATCTATTGGTGTCATATATACATATAGTACTTATACATATATAGTCAATACATCAAATACATTATGCAATACTCTATAATTTGGTGTAAATCTGTAGAGTTTGTATCAAATAAATAAATAAATAAATTAGTACAATTATTATCGATAAGATTCTAATAATTATTTCACAGAACATACAATTTTAAAATAAGGCCGGTGGCCACAGGACAAGTTGCAAAGGATATCAATAAATATATAACAGTTAAATAAAATAAAAGTAAGCGATACTCGCAAAATAAAATGCATGTTGCCAGATACAATTGCAATAAAAATAATTCTTAAAATTCTCTTACTGACGTTTTGCAAAGTAGTAGAATAAACATGGATTTTATATACAGTGTGTCCAAGAAAGTATGCAACATATGAGAAAGTTTTTTATCACCGATTTCTCAGAAAATTTTATTCTTTATAAAAGTTGGTGCATTCCTTAAAACTATAAATGCATATTTCATATTTCACCTGCGGCTAATAGTAAGGGAGTAATGCCATTTTTTCGAAATTGCGTTAAGAGTAAAGTACCTTAATTATTAGAAATACAGCAAAATTTTATATGGAAATTTTCTTGCAAATTAGTAAGTTAGTCCAAATACGAAATTTGAGTTAGGGGTCACAATTTTTAATTTTTTTTTTGTTAATCTCTATTTTTCCCTAAACGGTACACCTCTGGTCGATTTTTTGTTTACGCAATTTTGATATATTTCTTAAATAACTTAAATCAAATCAAATCAAAATACACTTTATTGTCAGAAGAAGTACATCTTGTTAACAAAGCTATTATTATGTATGTAAATTACAATGTTCACTATATAAAGTAAGAATAAGTAATCCTATAAACAAATAAATAGATAATCACACATTATAAGACAATAAAACAATAATGGTAAAAAATGTACACACAAATCAATTTAGGACGAAGACAAGCTCAATCCTACCAAAAAATCTGACAGGAATAACGTGGGTTTATAATAAAAATGGATTAAGTAGTTGCAACCTTTTTAAAACCTTTCAATGTTAGGAGTTGGTTCAGATATATTAGCGTGTTGCACGCCTACTTAAACACATTTTAGCCAACTTATGTTCTAAACAAAATTATGATAGAATCCAACTCTTTACTGGGAATAATTAATAATTTATTAATTTATTTGTCATTTTCACCCAGTAGGTACGTACGCTGAAGTTCAAAAACCCATTTTAAAGAAATGCATATAAAAATAATTAAAAATTGTTACACCTAACTCAAATTTCGTATTTGGACTAAGTTTTTAATTTGCAAAAATATTTCCATATAAAATGTTGCTGTATTTTTAACAATTAAGCTACTTTACTCCTAAGACACTTTCGAAAAAAATGGCATTTGCTCTCCTACTATTAGCCGCAGGTGCAATATGAAATATGCATTTATAGTTTTAAGGAATGCACCAACTTTTATAAAGAATAAAATCGGTGATAAAAAACTTTCCCATATTATTATGTTGCATACTTTTTTGGACACACTGTGTAGATTACGCATTGTTCTTTTATTAAAACAGTTACTAGAGCTGTTGGAATTGCCAAATTATCATAGTTTTTAAGGGATTATTAGGCAAATACGATTAAAGGCGCAATAAAATGGAAAAAAATAAATGGGGGATCCCTTAAAAATGTAAACAATTGGGTCTCTACTTTAAAAGGTTTTTGTTTGAGACCGAGTTTGGGGGTAATTGAAATCATACCAATTTTCTTTTTAAGTGGCTTTCGACTTTCCAAAAACTCCGATAAATAAAATAATGAGGTATTTATACCTATGTTGTGTAAAACTAGACGGTTTTCAGAGGACGAACGCCAACTCCAGACCTTATTAATTGTTATTCATCATTCGACAAAAAAAAAAGTAAAGCAATTCTGAATCAATATAAAATTAAAATCGGTGTTTTTCGGACACTCTGTATTTATTAATCTTTATAATTTTACATAATTTGAGTATAAGTTGCTACAATGTAACATGTATCATAGAAATGCAGGAGATTTTAAATATATTTATTTTTAATTTCTGTAGATTGGTGTTTTAATTAGTTTTTAATGAATCAGCTATTATTTCCTGGTATTGTTTAGCAAATATAGAATCGCCAAGCGATTGCGAATTGTTATACATTTTTTATCACTTGCCTAATCGCGAATGGCGTGAAAAATACTACCGAGGTCGATGAAAAAAAATGCACCAATAAAAATAATATTAGACCAGGCCTTTGAAAATGGTAAAAAAAGTGAAAAAAAAATAATAGTAGGATGAAACCCATTGGAAAAGGAATAGAATAATATAACAAAAATAAAAGGAAAAATAATTTACGGGCGATCCGAGGTCGGGAAGTGGAAGGGGGTGAGTTTTTAAGGGTAGAAAACGATTTATCTAGATTTCCGGCAAAACTACAAGTCCTATAGAAAAACGGTAAATGGCAAAGTTGTAGGTAATAAAAAGATCTACAACTTTTGTATCTACACTTTCACATAATCTCAAAATTTATGTGAAAAATTCAAATAACCAAGTTTTTGGTTTTTTATTTTTATCTTTTACAAAAAAATTTTTTTTTCACGAGATTTGGTGAAAACTTACCTTCTTATGTCCCAAACACACTGTAATTTTTTTGATTTAAAATATTTATTTTTTCACCTTATTTTGACTTAATATCGAAAAAGCACCATAATTTTCAATCGAAAATTCTCACGTCAAAATATCTGCTTTTTTAAAAAAGTCGGTGGGCTTTTTTTTCGTTGAAATCTCTACTTTCTGATGGTGTAATACATTACTATGGTATGTGTGTGTATACATTATCTATGGTAAATGTTCTCAAAAAATGCAAAAAAAGAAAAAAACTCGAATCCGAAATTTTTTTTAAAATCAGTATGCAATTTTAAGCTATTTATGTTTATGTTATCTATGTTTTATGAATTTGTAATTTTTTGTTTATCAATGTAACATGAAATCTTAAAAATTTCGGATTCGAGTTTTTTTCGTTTCTTTGCATTTTTTGAGAACATTTATCATAGTAATGTATATTTTTTTTACACCATCAGAAAGTAGAGATTTCAACCAACAAAAAGCCCACCGACTTTTTTAAAAAGGCAGATATTTTGACGTGAGAATTTTCGATTGAAAATTAGGGTGCTTTTTCGGAGTTTTTCGATATTAAGTCAAAATAAGGTGAAAAAATTAACATTTTAAATCAAAAAAATTACAGTGCGTTTAGGACATAAAAAGGTAAGTTTTCACCAAATTTCGGGAAAAAATTTTTTTTGGAAAAGATAAAACCTGGTTAAGTATTTGAATTTTTCACATAAATTTTGAGGTTATGTGAAAAAAGTGTAAATACAAAAGTTGTAGATCTTTTTATTACCTACAACTTTGCCATTTAACGTTTTTCCATAGGACTTGTAGTTTTGCCGAAAATCGAGATAAATCGTTTTCTACCCTTAAAAACCCACCCCTTTCCACTTCCCGACCTCGGATCGCCCGTAAATTATTTTTCCTTTCATTTTTGTTATATTCTCTTCCTTTTCCAATGGGTTTCATCCTACTAATAATTTTTTTGATTTCAAAAATTATCGACCCTGGTCTATAAGGATTTGGGCTATAAATAAATAATACCTTGCCTATTTATTAGTTACCTAAGGTAAAAAAACCGTGGCAGACGGACATACACCGAAGGGATTTCACGAGCATGGTATTTTCCTTTATTTTTGTACAGGGAAACCATATTTTCTGCAAAACAAACTAAGTAATTGCTCCGTATTTATTTAAACGTGACAGAGAGGAAGTGCAAGTCAGATAAAAGTGGTTCGATTTGTAAACAATCCAGGCAAATATTTTGTTAAATAGATAAGACGTGGATAATAATAACTCCCCAATGAGGTAGGAGTGATAAAATATTAGGGACTTATCGCAAACGTTTAAACACTACAAAACGATTATAAATAGTCCAGTGGCGACGACCCCTTCAAAACTTGCTGCCAGCTTTGCTTTTCGTAGGTATTTCATTTCATAATTAATTTAATCTTTTTATATCCTGAGAATTTAACTTCGTTAAGTGAAGAGGAATTATACGTGAAAGCGCGGAATTTACAAACGATATACCATAAAGACTTTCCTAGTCAAATTTTAAGCCTTAGAAAGGGACTTGGAGATAGTATTTCAAAATTGCACGATTAACGAATTCATAAACCTGAACCTAATAGTAATGAAAATAAGAATTATCATTTTCCATTCGTTATAGGGAGGGGGCTCCAGAAAACGTTTGCGGTGGGGGGGGGGGCACTCAGTTTTTGTTACGCCACTGAACTAGTCGGGCATCTCTAATAAGAATAATGTTCACGAAATTAATCTAATTAATTATGTACTAATTAACTGTAATTACAATCTAAAGACCTTTATTAAGCGTTTCTTTTAGGGGAATATCGCTTTTTTTAACCGCATCTTACCGTACTAGGTAGTCTAGGTACTACATTTCGAAATATTTGCGTTTTATTAAGTCGTAATTTCTTCATTGGATAAGGTAAACTATTTTACAATCTTCATGTTAATGTGGATTAAATAAATCCAGATACGAAGCAATAAGTGACGAAATTATACAGGTTTAATGAACCTACATACATTTATTTTATGTACAGTGTGTCCATAAAGACCGCCCCCTTCCTAGCTGCTATCTCGATTTGTTTAAATAATATTTTATGTAAAATACTTAGATATTACCCCAAAAATTGTTCTTTTTTTACTCAAGATGGTCAATATTATTTTTCGAAATCGCCTTCTTGAAATGTTTAAAATGCAGTTGAATTAAGCATAAAAATCCCTTTCAAATGAAGTGTCACTCGATCCCCTTTTCCATTTAAACACATAATATATATACAGACTGTCCGCGGATAGGGTTTACAATGGCACAAATGGATGAAAAATTTCATTTTTCGGGAAGAAGTCATTCTTGATAAAAAGTTTTGCTTGTAAAAAAAATGCAATTCACGAAGAGAAAATTTTGATTTTTTATCCAGGGTTCGCAAAAACTTCAAAAACATGATTTTTCTCCAAGAGTAAACTACCTTTATTTTTCATTTTTGACCAAAATGCCAATTAGAAAACTTATTTAGAATAACGTTTGTAATTTAAATCCCAGATTTGAAATAAATCTTCGATTTTTTTAATTTTTAGAGGTAAAAGAATTCCTTGTTTTTACAAAAGATGGTAGGAATGCATTTAAAATTTTAAAATAAGATACACACCACCACAGCAACCTTAACTTAGAGGGGGCTGTGACTCTGTGACACCACCCATTATGAAATTTTAATTATATTAATATTTTTATTGAGCAGCAAAATTTCCATTTACCAATAAAAATTAAAAAAAAAACTAAAAAATCGAATATTTAAAATAAATTACAAGCCTTATTCTAAATAAGTTTTCTAATTGGCATTTTAGTCAAAAAAGAAAAATAATGGTAGTTTACTCTTGGAGAAAAATCATGTTTTTGAAGTTTCTGCGAACCCTGGATAAAAAATCAAAATTTTCTCTTCGTGAATTGCATTTTCTTTACAAGCAAAACTTTTTATCAAGAATGACTTTTTCTATTTGTGGTATTGTAAACCCTATCGGCGGACAGTCTGTATAACTCAAGCTATCACCGAGTTAGCAATGGAGGGGGGAAGGAACTTATGCTAGCACTGTATACTATTTCTATTGATACTTAAGGATCTACGGATCTACCATTGCTTTTGGGTATTTTCCCCCGCGTCTTGCGTACGGGTTTTCCCAAAAACTACCGACTACTATATACGATAATATCTTTTCCTTATGGACGATAGGAATAGTTCAACCATTGGGGTGGGGGGGGGGGGGGGGGGGGGTTGTATTGGACCGTCTGTCAAAGCAACATCAACCTACTTTCCTATATACATACAAACGCAATTAACCCGGCCAGGATATGCACCTAAATAAAGTAATTTAAATTTACTTGAAGAAATAAACAAGACATTCCTTTTAAAAAGTACCTAATGTGGGTGTGTATCTCGGGAGTTTCTCAAGTGAATAACACAATATTCTATACATACATTTACGTTTTTATGAAGTCATACTTGTACACAGGAAGTGTAGGTGTAAATACATGCAAGAATATAAACGGGATTAGTGTTAAACATGCATTAGGTTTCGGTTAATACAGCGCTACGGGCGCAGGATTAATTTAAAATAGTATATTAACGTAGGTACACGTTTTATAAAGCATCATTTTATAGCACGCGTCCATGTTAAAAAACGAGCCGCTTGCGGCGAGTTTTATAACGGGACAAGTGCTTAAAACTGCTTTATATAACACGTACGTTATACTATTTTTTCTAATTTGTAGTTTTTCCAATAAAAACACATATTTAAAAAGAAAATAAATCTTTCAAATTTTTTAAATTTTTATGTTGGTAATACTATTTTTTATCATAGTAGCCTCTGGACAACAAAAATTATTTTGCGAACTGTCATTTTTTGATTTATTGACCCATTTTCACCACGAGATTCTAAAGTCATTTTAGCGATATGAGATTTGAAATTGAACGGAATACGTTGTGTGATCCTTGTACATTCGGTACATATACAGAGCGTTCTGAAATTCGGGCGATTTTGCTACTTTTTTTCGAATTTCAAAAGACGTGATTTTACGTCACGGCATTGCAATTTAGTATAGGGAAGATGGAAAATTCAAATAAAGTTGAAGTTAAAATCGACATTGGAAGGTTAGTAGATTGAATTTTGGATAGGATTTGGCAGAAAATGATAGCTTGAAGCATCTACAAAAGATTGATTTATAGATTTATGCAACCAACATGCATGACTTATCCACACAAAATAAAAAAGTAGGTTATCAAGCTATTTTTCCTCTGCGAAAAATGGGTTTTCTCGTAAATCACAAAGGCCGCGCAAGTCAATGAAATAAAACATTTAAAAGGTTACCAACATCAAATAAAGAAAAAACGCGTATCGAAATAGCTTCATTACGATACGCAAATGCGTATGCGAACAAACCCCGTATTTTACAGAATATAATACGAGAAATTTAAAAACGCCGTAAGTAAGTAATAAGCATTCATAGAGATAAGCGGAAAACGATTTCTAGAACAAAAATCGAATAAGGCAAAAGAACAATGAAAATTGTTTCGCATACTTATTTATCATCTCTAATGGAAATAATTGATGCTATTATCGCTGATTTATTTATCACTATCCTGACCTCAAACCGCACAATAAATAATATAAAGAAAATATAATAAGAGTGCAATGCTCAACGATGAATCAATTGCAACTAATTAATTGTAATTATTTAAAAAGAATTATCAAAAGGGGCATTCCACTGTGTTCGATTTCGAAATACATGATACATTATATTTTATGCTAGTTCTTTAATTGGGCCTTCTATAGGAATAGGGGAATGAGTATTCCCAGAGTAATTTTACTCCCAAAAACTGATTAGATTGTATGTTCTTCTTTTGGCATGCATCGCCTTATGCCTACCCTACAAATAGAACTTATTCTGGGCTATTTTTACAGTTGCCTAGTAAGTCTTGTTTCAGCTATTATATAATAGATGGCAGCACCAGCGATAACATTAACAGAGGATTTGCGATCTTTCTCTGTGGATATTTTGATATGTGTGAAGTTAGCAATGTTTACCAGCGACGAAAAGTTTTTGGGGTACGTGTCAATTCCACCTATAGCGTTGGTAAACGAATTTTGATTTTTTTAGTGGCGCAGATTAAAATTCTACCATTTGGATTAATCGTCTTCAATAAACTACCCCAAAGGGATAAATTGCCTGCTATATACGAACTTCCAAAAAATCGTAGGAAAAAGTTACAGGATAAAAACTTCAAAAAGTAGCGTTTGTAAAAAGAATTTTAATTTTCTTAGTGGCGACGTTTGAAATTTTACTCCTATCAAATCGTTTACTAGAGACTGTAAATCCAAATGGTAGAGTTTCAACCTTCGCCACTAAAAAAATTTAAAATCGTTTACAAACGATACAGGCGGAATTGACACGTGTACCTCAAAAAAATTCCGTCGCTGCATAAACGGTGCTGATGAACACTGCTAACTTCATACATACGCTTTCTTGTGGTTTTATTTATGGAGAACTATAGGGTAGGAGGCCGATCGACAATGGCAGCATTTTCAAATTCTGTCCCGGTTTTTTGGTTAGTTCGCTATTGGCCGATAGATGGCTCTCGCGTCCGAAGTGGGCTGATGTTGTCTTCTTCTTCTTCGTTTTTAATATGGAAAACTAGATCCTCCATAGTTTTTAACTTTTATTAAACCCTTTATTTTTCTGTGCTTTTATTTTTGACAATTGACATTTTATTTTTCGAAATAATAAATAACGTTTGAAGGCAAGACAAGAGAGACTTTTTGCACCTCTTAAAATAACATCAGTTTTTAGCTCCGTTATGGTTAACTTTATTAAACATAACGAGTAGCGCCACTGTTAAAACCAGAGATTTTGCAGCGCCTATACGTTCTGTCTGTAGTTATTAAGTTGGCGCCGGCGCACCTAAACAAAATAAAATACCTAACCTAACAATAATTTGATTAAGTTGTATATTTTAATGTAAAGCTACTATTGCTTTGGATTTTAAGTTCTCGCTTATCACAATTTTAATTCATAGCAATGATGCTTGATAACTTTTGTATGTTTCGGCAACCATGCAGTTTAAGCATAACCATAAGGATAACGATAAGCTCTTCCTTATCCTTCCGTAAATAACGGAGTCCGTTATGGTTATTAACCATAGCGGATCACCTTTCTGACATTGCGCATGCTCAGAATAACCATAACGACAAACGAATGACGAATTAAGAGGTGCAAAAAGTCTCTAAGACAAATAACGTTGTATTGTAATTAATTTCTATATTTATAATGAATAATGGTACAATTTATAAAAGTAGAGTTTGCTTTGTGTCGGGGTGTAAGACAGGATCTTCTTCAGAGATGAAACGCAGCCAAATAAGTCTCTTTCTAGCTCCAAAGGTAAAACATTCTAGCTAGAATGTTCCTGTATTTTAAAAACGAAGCATCGTTGGAACCTTATACAGGCCGAGTTTACTAATAAGTATATCAAAGTAAGTGTAAATTCATATAAAAGTCCTTATTTGTTCCTTAAAGAACTAATTTAAATAAAAATAGTTATCGCGTCCATAAGAAACCATTTATTTGATAGCCCACTTCGAACACGAGCGCCATCTTATGGCAACTCGTAAAGCTGAATTACCGATGCTAATTTGGGACCGAATTCAATTCAATGCATTGCGATCGGCCTCCTACCTCAAGTCCTCCATAGTTTTATTTTATATAATATTTATTTTGGATTGTAAGTGTTTAATATTTATATATTTTTCTAATTTTGTATCATAACAAATCTAGTATCGTAATGAAGCTATTTCGATACGCGTTTTTTCTTTATTTGATGTTGGTAACATTTATAGTATATTAAAGTACACGCATAGGCCTCTCGGTACATATACAGAGCGTTCGGAAATTCGGGAGATTTTGCTACTTTTTTTCGATTTTCAAAAGACGTGATTTTACGTCAACATTACAATTTAGTATAGGGAAGATGGAAAATTCAAATAAAGTTGAAGTTAAAATCGACATTGGAAGGTTAGTAGATTGAATTTTGGATAGGGTTTGGCAGAAAATGATAGCTGGAAGCATCTACAAAAGATTGATTTATAGATTTATGCAACCCACATGCATGACTGTTATTCACACAGAATAAAAAAGTAGGTTATCGAGCTATTTTTCCTCTGCGAAAAATGGGTTTTCTCGTAAATCACAAAGGCCGCGCAAGTCAATGAAATAAAACATTTAAATGTTACCAACATCAAATAAAGAAAAAACGCGTATCGAAATAGCTTCATTACGATACGCAAATGCGTATCGTAATAAACTTGTTATGATACCAAATTAGAAAATAATTTTTTATGAAACAGTACTCGAAAGATTTTATTTCTAAACAAAATTAAAAGAGCACTAACCTTGCGAACATAAGATGCTTGAGGATGGTGTTTCACCGGCATGAAAAACAGCCGTAGCCTGTCGAAGAGTTGGATACCGTCTGTAGACGCCACGCCCATATACAGGAAGATACCGAACAAAACAGGCATCGGAACCAGTCTTAGAAGGGGGGACATGAATACAGACAGCCCTGTAAGAAACAATATAACATATCAGCACGTGGCATTATCCAGTTTATTCCGTATTTAAAATTATGTTTTCATGTTTAAAAACATTAAAAATTTTCCTAGAATAAAAACTAGGTAATTATTCTTCGCGTCTTCGTCCTTCTATAATAGTGTTGGTTTGGTAGGTACATTTCATCTACCTATTATGACACACAGAGGTTTGAATAATGAGAGCAAAAAAAAACTGTTTATTATATTTATATAGATAAGCACAGGGACTCATGTAGCCCATAAACGATAATCAGTTCATCAGTGCAGAGTGTTAAAATTTCGTGTACTTTTAAAAATGCCAAATTTTTCGAAAAGACAGGCCTTTGGGGAGTTATAAAATCCGTTCAAAATATGTATTTTATTAAAATTTTTTCTTTGTAAGTCAAAAGGAACCTTTCTATGCATACTTCAATGTATAAAAAACTATTCAGGAGATGCTTTAAGTCAATGTAAATCAAAAAATATCAGTTAAGTAGATGAAATTAACTCGTTCCCTCAGAAAATAAAATACGGTGTGTAGCAAAAATATTTAATATTTTTATGATTTTATTTTAAAATGCCATAATATTATGAAAACAAACTAATCGGACTTATACTCGACGGTTATCTCTAACAAAGTCTGCAGAAAATCTTATTTTCGAGCTGTTCAGTTGCATTTATTTTTTATACAGGGTTAGGTATTCAGAAAATACGATTAAATACACTTTTTTGTACAAAATAAGCGAAGTTTGGAATTTGGGTATAACTTTGAAATCAAAACAATAGTTCTTAGTAAAAAAATATTCTAAAATGAAAGATGGAGGTACTTTACTCTTAGCGGAATTTCAAATTTTTGATCCTACCTCGTATACCATAAGACTTTTACCGGATTTAATGGGTGTTATTTTGGTTTGAGAACATGCAGAACCTATCTTAAATAAAATTAATTTTCTAAACTTAAAGATAAAAAAACTTTCCCATATGCTTCTCACTTTCTGCCGGTCACTGTATATAGAATTATAATTATTTTTTTGGAGTAAATACATAATATAAATATTGGGTCTTATTGATCCCAATAACGAGTGTTATTTTTGCACTACCTACATAATATACAGATTATATTTATTTATAGTTCAGATTTAACACTCTACAACACAATCGCTTGATTTCTTTAAACTTCTACCAACACTATTATAGAAGGCCGAAGTCGCGAAGAATAATTTAAATTAATCATCCTTAAGGTGGGAGTATCAACATGATGCATGCTATAACCTATTTCGCGTAGATTTATTTATGTTTTCTAGCTTTTATACAAAATTTAAAGTAAATCATTATCGACTTGATATCCTCTAGGTAATAATTGACATATTTAATAAATATCAAGGAATTTCATAACTTATTTAAGGAGAATTGTATAGCGAAAAATATCGGGTAAGATTTTTTTTAACATTATTATGTCATTGTCACTCTTGTTCTTTCACTATACAATTCTCCCAAAATTAGCAATGAAATAAATTGATATTTTTGTAATATATCAGATACTACCTAAATAATGTACCGACGATATTGATTTTCTTTAAATGTTAGTTATTAAAATAATAAACTCAAAAAAATCAACGCGAAATAGGTTGGCAATAGATTGAATGACGTTGAGAAATCAACCTTAAGGTGGAATTATCAACGTCATTCAATTTATTGCCAACCTATAACCTATTTCGCCTTGTTTTTCTTAGTTTTGACTAAGATTTATATAAAATCAATATCGTCTGCACATTATTTAGGTAATACATGATATATTACAAAAATATTAATTTATTTCATTGCTTATTTTGGGAGAATTGTATAGTGAAAGAACAATGATATAATAATGTTAAAAAAAATCTTAACAGATATTTTTCGATATACAATTCTCCTTAAGAGCAGTAACCCCTTTACCACAATGAAAATTGCCGAACGTTTTGCTGGTCAAACGAAAATAAAAAATAAAAATTGGTATTTAGAAAATAAATTCTACTTTAAATACCCCATCCAGAAAAGTAAATGACGATCGAAAATATTCCAAAAATTTTTTTTAGAAATTTTTTTTATTTTTAGTAATTTTGTAATATCTTAAACAATTCTTTATTGGTCAAAAGCAAAATGACTTTCCCGGGTGTAGAATGTTGTACCAAACAATTTTTCTTTAAGCCATTTTTCAATATCGGCCTTACTTTTTTCTCAAAACCGTTGGGCGCGTAAAGTAAATTTGAACGTGTAAAGTGGATTTACGCGCCCAACGGTTTTGAGAAAAAAGTAAGGCCGATATTGAAAAATGGCTTAAAGAAAAATTGTTTGGTACAACATTCTACACCCGGGAAAGTCATTTTGCTTTTGACCAATAAAGAATTGTTTAAGATATTACAAAATTACTAAAAATAAAAAAAATTTCTAAAAAAAATTTTTGGAATATTTTCGATCGTCATTTACTTTTCTGGATGGGGTATTTAAAGTAGAATTTATTTTCTAAATACCAATTTTTATTTTTTATTTTCGTTTGACCAGCAAAACGTTCGGCAATTTTCATTGTGGTAAAGGGGTTACTTTCTCTTAAATAACTTATGAAATTCCTTGATATTTATTTAACATGTTAATTATTACTTATTGAATATGAAGACGATATTGATTTTAATTAAATTTGGTGTAAAAGTTAGAAAAAATAAATAAATCTACGCGAAATAGGTTATAGGTATAGGTTGGCAAGCATGTTGATATTCCCACCTTAAGGTAAGTCGATTAATCTTCCAAATCTACTAACCTATCAGCAGGGCCACAATCAAACTAGACACTCGTTGCTCCTTAACCTCGATTAGATGGGGTTTTTCTCCAGGTGCATGAGTCCTGGACATCACGGTTAGCGCACTGGCGTGTGCGATGCTGCGTACCGTCGCGGCGCACATCCAGGGCATCCCCAGGGAACCGGACATGATGTTGGTCAAGCAGATCAAGACGATGTCCAGGTGAAAACCGGCGCCTTTCTGAAGTTTTCGCTCTTTTTTATCCAGAATTAGTCTGAAAGAAATGGCTCATATTTTATTTGCAGACTTGCATACTTAATACTAGGGCTTTGGGCGATATTGAAATTACAATATCGAATATCGATATAAAAAAAATATCGATATAGTCGATAAATATCGATAATAATAATAAATTTATTCATGCTATCACAGAAATTGTTTACATACGTCAACAGAAGAAATGTATAAGGCCTAATTAAAGTTATACTTAATAAATTAATAAAGGTAACTTAGGAATTGCAATTTAATCTTCATTAAAATAAGACTCAATGTCTGAGAAATTATTATTATTAAATTCTTACAGTGAATAGAAGCATTTGTCGATTAGATATCGTTTTATGACATTTTTTAATATCGTTATTCGATATATCGATAAAAATATCGATATATCGAATTTTTGCCCAGCCCTACTTAATACTACTTACTCGCAAATGTGAGTTTCCATAAACAGCAAAATATAAACCAACATGGCGGGCACCACGGCTGCGAACATCATCCAAATGGGCAGGGGCTCCCTCAGTCCTCCGAAAGGAATGAACCAGCCTCTTATTTCTGGCTTTGAGGGGGATAGACCCTCGGGCACGTTGAGCTTTTCCGTGAATATCTGGGGTACCATGAAATCGAGGAATACCATTATTATGATGGCGATGGGGACGCCGAAGTCTCCTAGAGCACGCCGGGCCTAAAAAACGAACACAAATTAGATATGTAGGTACTATGTACAGAGTCGTTAAAAAAAATGTTGAATTAAAAACTGATTTTTTTTATGAATGATTTATTTTTAAATAATCTGTACTTCCTGTGACGTACCTAAGTAGAATTCAATATTATTAGTGTCCGACCGAAACAAGATTTTAAGCAGAAACCGAATCTTCGGCCTTGGTCTCAGTTTCGGCCGAAACCGAAACTTATTTATACGTGTTAAGAATTTTATTGAATGCTGAAATTTAATTTATTTTATATAGGACGAGATCGATCTTAGGAACGGATTGACCTCTTCCCCCCTCCAAAAAAAAAAGTTGACAGAAAAAAATCTATTTATACAGAGTGTTCTCAAAGTTGAGTCATTTATTTTACCAGGTTCTAGAACTCGTAAAAATAAGTAATTGTACCAAAAATCATTTATATAAAAGTTGCAGAATAAAGAAGTTATTAACAATTGAAAAAATGTAAAATTTAAAAAATTAAAAAGACCTGATTTTTTGATATTCTCGACCACTGCGTTATCAATGTTTTGTTTACTGGCGATACTGGGTATGGCTTATTTTTTTTGTAGGATACAAATTACTTATCATTCATTCATTTTACGGGTTTTAGTGGTCGAGAATACCAAAGAGTAGGTCTTAAGTTTTTAAATTTTACATTTTTTCAATTGTTAATGACTTCTTTATTCTGCAACTTTTATATAAATGATTTTTGGTACAATTACTTATTTTTACAGTTCTACAACCTGGTAAAATAAATGACTCAACTTTGAGAACACCCTGTATACACAATGTGACCAGTAATGTCCGCATCATATGGGATTTTTTTTATTAATAGCTTTATTCGAAATTTGACTTTGGCATCAAGTTCTGCTTCGATAGAGATGAAAATTAAGCAAAAAATAGTAGTCACGTGATTCGCATTATTTTCAAAAAATAATTCAAAAATGGAAAGTATCGAAAAAGTTATTAGAAAAAGTTTTTTTAAATGCAGTTTCTAGTCCACATGCAAAATTTCAGCTGCAGTAGATAATTTTGATTTTTTACCCATATTTTGTAAATTACACCACACTTTTGCAAAATAAGACTTAAAGCAACCTACATAAAACTTCTTAGTTTTGACAATGCTTTATTTCAAATTCATTTTCTTTAAAGTAGCGCCATATTAAATGTGTGTTTTTCTACAAAATCAAAATTGGGCTATTAAAATTTGGTCGCATGTGATGCAAAGTTTATTTGTTTTTGACCCTGTATAAGTAACTTCATAAAATAAGTATTTTTAAAAACGTAGTTTGTGGTTGAAAGTAATCCACCTTAATATTAAGACAAAAAAGAACACAATGTCATCAGTAAAGTGGAAAATAAATTTTACTGGTGGGTAAAAAATCAAAATTATCTTATGCAGCTGAAATTTTTCATATGGGCTAGAAACTGCATTTAAAAAAACTTTTTCTTATAACTTTTTTCGATATTTTCCATTTTTGAATTATTTTTTGAAAATAATGCGAATCACGTGACTACTATTTTTTGCTTAATTTTCATCTCGATCGAAGCAGAACTTGATGCCAAAGTCAAAGTTCGAATCGCTATTAATAAAAAAGTTTCGGCATGGCCGAAGGTTCGGCCGGTTTTTGGCCGAAACCGAAACTGTCACCGAAACTAGATTTTTTGGCCGAAACCGAACCTTCGGTCGGTCATTAAAAATTATTAAACAGTTTACAATAAAACTACAGTTTGTATATTCTAAATGTTAACTTTAAAGTAAAGTTATTCTTAAAAGCCGACAAATGTAGTTTCTATTTCTTCATGGTTCACACACATGGTTAGTGAGTTTTTTTATTTATATGTTCTAAATTACTTACGGATCGTCCCAAAAAATGACTGTTCCTGAATATCTTCAAATAATAGGCAATGGCAAACGTGCCCAGAGTCAAAATGGTACAAAACAACGCTGTATTTGGCTGGTTGATCACGCCCTCGTGGTCTTGATCCGGTACCTTTTCCACGTGGGTCACCGGGATCAATATGTCGCTTATATTCATGTGCGGGTTCTCTTGGAGTATGGTGTCGTTTGCTGTGGCATTTCTAAAAAAAAAATATACCTAAGTCAATTTCTACCCCCGAATCAATTTTTGGATACGCCACTGGCCGATGGCGTTAAGTAACCTGTTTTATTTAGCAAAAAGCTACAAATACATTTTTTTAACACATTTTTATAGATTTATTTTTAAATTTTAAAACGCAACCTTCTTTTAACAAAAACAGACAGAAAAGTTAAACATTTTGTTAATTGTATCAAATATTACGTATCATTTTGTTTTTTAATTAAATGTAATTTTAAAGTTTTTTAAAAAGTTTTAATGGTTTTTGAGATTTAATAGAATTTTCCAAATTATTATATTCTATCAAACCTTTATAAAAAATAGATTTATAAGCTAATGTTTTAGACACTCTATCCACATAAAAATTTTGATTAGTTCTTGTTTTATAATTATTATTATGATGGTCATAATTAAAAAAACAATTTTTTTTTAAACAATCAGACAATAAGTTATTTTTAATTTTATGTATAAGGATCTAACATTCAACCAATCTAAATTTTTCAACATAAAATTAATTTTTGTATATTTGTCACAATTTAAAATAATCCGCATGGCCTTATTTTGTAAAATTTGTAATGTATCAAATATGTCCTCACTAGCACAATATAAAATGGAAGAACAATAAAAGAAAATGTGGTAATATAATAGTATTAAATACAGTTTTTTTAGAAAACAAACTTAAATTAGAACTGATTCTTTTAAAATAACCTACTTTTCCGGCAATCTTCGATATAATACTTTCAAAATAATTTAAAAATTTTAATTTGGAATCAATGATTATCCCTAAATATTTAAAACTGTTTACTAATTCCAATTTTTCACCATCAATTACAACATTTACATTTTGACAATTTAAATTATTACCCATAATCATACATTTAGTTTTTGAAATATTTAAAATTTATTTACTTTCAGCCAATTTAATAATATATTTATCTCAGAATTTAGAGTATTTAGACCATCAAAAATATTTAAAACATTAATGTAAATTAAGGTGTCATCAGCAAACATTTGTAACTTACACATTTTTAAAACTAAAGGCATATCGTTGATGTATAAAATAAATAATATTGGACCTAGTATACTTCCGTGAGGAACTCCTATATTATTTATTTTTTAGTACTTGCCTAAACGACGTAATTTCGATTTCACAATAGTTCGCCAGGATAGGGTGCCGATTATACACGAAGAACACCTTTTGAATGCTCTCGATGATGTACAAGAACACAATGAGAGCTGAGAAAATGTCTTCCGTAAATCTCGA
This sequence comes from Polydrusus pterygomalis, assembly GCA_963969555.1. Classification (NCBI taxonomy): domain Eukaryota; kingdom Metazoa; phylum Arthropoda; class Insecta; order Coleoptera; family Curculionidae; genus Polydrusus; species Polydrusus pterygomalis. The sequence goes on along the minus strand of OZ018382.1, from coordinate 462,578 downwards.
AAACAGTTTGACCAATACGCTTCCTTCGAAGGCAGCCACCACGATGCCTATTACGGCCAACCATAGGCCGATGTAGACACGGACCGTTAAAAATTCGATTCCTTGCGACTGACAGAATTGGAATAGACTTTCGTCAAACAGGAGTAACGGCCCTAAAAATTAAAAAAAAAGGTAACTTCGAAAATTTTTTAGTACTGTACTGTTCAATTTCCTTTATATAGTCAAATCTGGTCTTATCATGCGGGTCCAAAGGTCACCGATCATATGAATCAATTCGAAAATTCCAGAGCTTATCAAAATGTGGTGAGATTATGTACGTATCAATATACCCGGAGAAAATAAGAAACATAGTTTTATTATTTTAACTGTCGTGAAGATATAGCCACATATATTATTATTTTTGCAAAAATTATGTACATAATAGTACAGGGGTGGCGAACCTTTATGTATTAACGTGCCATTTTTTCCAAAGAAATGTTTAATGAGGCCATAGACGTGCCGTCAAATTCGTAATATAATAATTCATAGTAAACTTTGTGATCGGTGGTGTGCCCAATATTTTATGTCGCGAGTCATTGGTTTGCCATCCATGTAAATAGTATATCTACTAAATCTATTTATTAAAAACGACAATAATAAACAGTGTAATTTATTTTAGCAATAAAATTACCTAACCTAAAAATACAATGGAATTAAATTCGATTTACTATTTCAAGAAATAAAAAGAAAAAATGGTAATTTGCCAACCAACAAGTAGAAAACAGTAGCAAAAGCACTGGTAATCAATTTAAGGATTGTACAGAAAATTGTCCATGGAAGAAAGCATAATATAATACCGAAGAATACTAAAAAACGTAAACTGTTACAGAACCGGCATGTAAAATAATGAACCGCTTTCCCGTGCCACATCCCTTTTTTCTTTTCACGCTTTTCACAGAATCATCTTGCCAAGATTTTGAACCACTTCCATTTAAAAATATCTTTCGTTTAAAAATACTACTTTTCTATTTTTATTAATTTTGATAACGATTCTCTATTTTTATTAATTTTGATAACGATTCAAGTCCGATTTCCAAAACACCTCGAATTTTTAAATGGTCTTTTAAAACTGGAAGAGTTACATTGGTTTTTGATCTGTATAAATCATAAATCACGTTTCGAACTCCCATTTTAATATTTTCGCTCAAATCTTCAATCTTTGGCTTTCTTCATTTACATTTTTTAGTATTCTTCGGTAGGTACCTATTATATTATGCTTTCTTTCATGCACAATTTTCTGCACAGTTCTTAAACTAATTCCCAGTGCTTTTGCTACGGTTTCCTGAATATTGGTTGGCGAATTTTCACTTTTTCTTTCATTCTCGAAATAGTTTAACAAATTAAGCACCATTTTTTTTTTGCTTGGGGATGCAAGAAACCAGAAAATTGCTTTTTATCGTTCATATTGTCACATTAAATTAATTGTCAAAGTCTCAACAAACCAGAACAAACTTTTGAGAATCGCTGAAAATTAAATAAAATACAACATATCATTTCCTTTCATGTCAAAATTGCATAAGTCTGTCATATTTGTCGTACGGATTTTATTTGGATAGGATGATTAAACGCAATAAAAGAAAAATTAAAAGTATGTCTGTTAAATCGTAAGACCCGCACGATAAGACCGGATCTGACTTTACCTGTGGTTCCTACAATAATCAGCGGCTGTCCGCAAAAAATCGCGAACAACAACCCGGCCATGGACGTGCACAACAACGTCTCGCTTATCCCAATCTGGTTTTCCGTCTTGATCCCCATCAGCCCCCCAAAGGCTATGGCCCCGCTCACAGCGGCAAAATACATGAAAATAGCGGCTGCGGCGCATTGGGCGTTCAGACCGTCAGTGATGTCGCTTTTGTAGTGGGGGAAGCGACGTTTCAGGTCGTTCATTAATCCTCCCCAGGGTCGTTTTGTCCTCTCCAAGGGATTGGGAAAGGGGGGCTTTTTGTCTCCGCCGTCAATTGCTAACAGAGGTTTTGTGATACCTAAAACAAAATAGGTTTTAATTTTTCGGTAGCTAACCACTTCCCTCTTCCATCTTCCACGTTTCGACTACTTATTATTAGGGCTCATCAGAGAGGCGGACATGTTATAATCCGGAAATACTGTCCATAAGGGTTTCTGGACTCTCTGACGAGGCCTAAAAAAGGATCGAGACGGGTAAGAGCGAGGGGGGTAGCAGATTTCAAAATTAAATAATTTTTGTCTTTTCTTCCTTACCATGGGCCTCTTCTTCCTTCTTCAAAGCGTTAAGTTTCCTCCTCTTAATGGCCTCACTTTTTGCCTTAATCTCTTCAATCGGTAGTAAAGCTTGCCGTTCCCAATCGCCAGGTGGCAGCACTATACTGTCGTCCAAAAATTCGTTTATAGCCGATAGGAGCTCTTTTCGGGAATCTGCTTTGTAGGCTATATTGTGGAACTGTTGATTGGCCATAAGTGTTGATATTGAACGACCCACCTAGAAGCAGATGTTTCGATAAATACCGTACCTATGTAACCACCACAACGTCTCTAGAACATCTAAATTGTCACATTTTCATTAGCAAGTAGCACGATTCACTGAAGAAGTACGATTGTATATATTTACCTCATGATAATCTATGGAAGCTTTCTTGGGACCGAGAAGTATGAAGATAAACCTCACAGGAATCATGACTTCTATTAAAGAAGGAATTGATACCGGTTCTGCCAAACGAACGAAAGCTATGGCCGGCTGTTCCAGAAAATCTACCTCCCCGACCAATATACTGGCGCCCTGAGCTTCCAAAGGAATTTTTTTCAAAATGGCATCGTTCCTGGCCCTTCGGATGTCTTCGTTCGAGGCCGACGAGTATATTTCTTCTTTCATATCGATCGTGTGAGCATCGTTGATGTTGAGGAGTTTGTGTTCGGCGTCGCCATTTCTAAGGCCCGTTTCTGGATAGCTTATTTTTCGTTTTTCTGTGTCGTAGAGATTCTAGAAATGAAAAAGGGGGGTTTTACACACGGGTGTGATGTGCAGGGGCAACTAACTACAAGTGAAAGGTTTTGTTTCGCAATGAAAATGAGGTCAAATTTATGTTCGTGGCCGTCAAGATATCCTGATTTGGGCCCTAGTGCTTTTCTTGGCTGTATATGAAAAATAGATAGAAATAAAGATCAGCGTGCTGTATAATTACGTAAAAAAACATGAGCAAACTCTACAAAGAATGATGGTTGTGTCTAATGAACGACCAAAACGTCGCAGTTAACGTGTCTGCCGAGCTAGTTTTCAGCCCCTACTACTGTGGTGGTCCTAAACAATGATGATATTAATTATTTAACTAACTATCAAAGTTTACACTTCAAATTGACAATGCTTATCTCAATATACAGTGTGACCAGTAAAGTCCGCATCATATGGGATTTTTTTTTATTAATAATTTTATTCGAAATTTGACTTTGGCATCAAGTTCTGCTTCGATCGAGATGAAAATTAAGCAAAAAAATAGTAGTCACGTGATTCGCATGATCTGTCAAATTTTAATTTTTTTCAAAAAATAATTCAAAAGTGGGGTTATTTCTAAAAGTATCGAAAAAAGTTATTAGAAAAATCTATAAATTAAATAAATTATTAAAAATTATCTTATTAGCTGAAATTTTGCATGTGGGCTACAAACTGCAATTAAAAAAACTTTTTCTAATAACTTTTATCGATATTTTCGGAAATAACCCCACTGTTGAATTATTTTTTGGAAAAAATTAAAATTTGACAAATAATGCGAATCACGTGACTACTATTTTTTTGCTTAATTTTCATCTCGATCGAAGGAGAACTTGATGCCAAAGTCAAATTTCGAATAAAGCTATTAATAAAAAAAATCCCATATGATGCGGACTTTACTGGTGATACTGTACATGAAGTACTAAAAAAACATATAGTAAACTAACAAAAAAAATGTTGATCGTTGACGGGATTCAAGCAGCGCAAGCGATCAAACCTGTTATTACACTACGCAAAATTACACTTTCTACAAGCGTGCAGAAAAGTAATCCTATTTTTCGCACTTATTTATGTAAAGAAAAATGTATTTTTCCTCCCTCTGGTGCCTAAAAACACATATTTCTGCATAGAAAGGCGTGCGCAAAATTGGTACTTTCGACACGCTTATAACAAAAAAAAACAATTAGAACAAACTCGCAAAAATACTTGGAACAGGGACTATTTTATCATTCAGCACTCAACAATACTTGTAGTAAAACGAACCTACAATAAAAAAATTGAAAAACAAAAATTAACGGCAGCAAAACTTCAGTTAGGTGAATACCAATTTATGAAGGGGAACTCTAAAAAATTAGTTGCAGTCAAACTATAACAGGTGTCCACCGTGAACATTTTTTTTTTCTGGTATATTGTTTTTTTCAAAATAGGTTCCTTCATGATGAGTTTTGTATATACACAGGGTGTCCCGGAAGTAAGGGGTCAATAGAGCAATTTGAGATAGTGAAATAGGTCATTTATGCTTAATTTCTTATGATCCACGGGTAAAGAGATACAGGGTGATCCAAGTTAACATCAAATTTTACAAAATACATTCTCTCCTGTTGCCGTATATAGCCCTTTATTTATGAGGTCACCCTGTATATGTGGTTGGGTTTACGATGGACACTCTGTATAGTAAATCTGACCCATACATTGGAGGTAAATCCTATAAGGGAGAAAGACCTCCCCTTGACGGCGGCATGGGGAGGGCATAGTTGGCCTTGGGCGGAGCACGAAGAACAGCGAGCCTTCATGGCGGCATGGAACTTCTGACTATCTTCTATCCACAGGGACTGGAAGAGATATTAATGTCGTCTGTTAAAATTTATAAATATGTACATCTGACGTCGCAGTTTTGGTTAATATATTTTTTTTAATAACAAATAAGCGTTTAATGTTCTTTAAGATGCCTCGCGAGGTATAGACCAGGGCTGAAGCCTTTGAAAATGGTAAAAAGTGAAAAAAAATAATAGTAAGATGAAACCCATTGAAAAAGGAAGAGAATATAACAAAAATGAAAGAAAAATAATTTACGGGCGATCCGAGGTCGGGAAGTGGAAGGGGGTGAGTTTTTAAGGGTAGAAAACGATTTATCTCGATTTCCGGCAAAACTACAAGTCCTATGGAAAAACGTTAACTGGCAAAGTTGTAGATAATAAAAAGATCTACAACTTTTCTATTTCCGTAAAGTATTCCGTGTAAAGTCGGTGGGCTTTTTGTTCGTTAAAATCTCTACTCTCTGATGGTGTAAAAAAATATACATTACTATGGTAAATGAGATGAAATCTCCTTTAAATCCTACCTTTAATTATATTTGGAACAACTATTTTCGCATGTTTTTTGCGATCTTTATGTTTTATGGATTGGTAATTTTTTTGTTTATCAATGTAACATGGAATCTTTCGTTTTTCGAGTAATTAAAGTATACATTTTAATAAATAGCTCAAAATTGTACATAATGATTAAAAAAAAAAATTCGAATTCGAGTTTTTTCTTTTTTTGCATTTTTTGAGGACATTTACCATAGTAATGTATATTTTTTTTACACTATTAGAAAATAGAGATTTCAACGAACAAAAAGCCCACCGACTTTTTTAAAAAGCAGATATTTTGACGTGAGAATTTTCGATTGAAAATTAGGGTGCTTTTTCGATATTAAGTCAAAATAAGGTGAAAAAATAAATATTTTAAATCAAAAAAATTACAGTGTGTTTGGGACATAAAAAGGTAAGTTCTCACCAAATTTCGTGAAGAAAAATTTTTTAGTAAAAGATAAAAATAAAAAACCAAAAACTTGGTTATTTGAATTTTTCACATAAATTTTGAGGTTACGTGAAAAAAGTGTAAAAAGAAAAGTTGTAGATCTTTTTATTACCTACAACTTTGCCATTTAAGGTTTTTCCATAGGACTTGTAGTTTTTCCGGAAATCGAGATAAATCGTTCTCTACCCTTAAAAACTCACCCCCTTCCACTTCCCGACCTCGGATCGCCCGTAAATTATTTTTCCTTTTATTTTTGTTATATTCTCTTCCTTTTCCAATGGGTTTCATCTTACTATTATTTTTTTTTTGGTTTCAAAAATTATCGACCCTGTAGTACGCGCTAAACAACTTTTATTCCGGGATTGCAAGCCCCAGTCTGGACCCGGCTATGGAGAATGTCAGCAGCAGTTCGTAAAGTTTATGGAATCAGGGAAAAACGGGCATTTTTTTTTACAGAAATTAGTTCAGTCTTTTTTGTTTTAGATATTTTTCTCAAACAACCTTTAAAAAAATATTTTGTTTTTATTCTGTCCTGAATTTCAGGTTTTATTTCGGCCACCCCACTGTTTTATTCTTCCATTACATAAGATAGGTACACAAAATTTACGTAATATACATAAATTAGACCTTTTGTCTTGTTTACCTTTATCAAAATATTCGACATTGTTCGCCGGAGGGGAAGAAAATTCTTTTAAATCAGTCGTGTTTTAAGGAAAAAGTATTTCCAAATCGCTGGCGTTGGTTGCTTGGTTTTTATTATTTTTTCGCCAACGTTTTTATTAAAAGACGAAACAATTTTGTATTAGATTTCGTTTGGTACCCATATAATTTGCTGGGAAAATTCTACTTGTTGTTATTATTGTACGGTACCTATAGTTTTTAAGAAATAAATATTTTTTCGAATAAGCTGTTAAAACCTCTTTAACGTTGTTATTTGTTCGAACGTCTTAGTTTTTTGCATTTTTTGAGGACATTTACCATAGTAATGTATATTTTTTTTTACACCACCAGAAAGTAGAGATTTCAACGAACAAAAAGCCCACCGACTTTTTTAAAAAAGCAGATATTTTGACGTGAGAATTTTCGACTGAAAATTAGGGTGCTTTTTCAATATTAAGTCAAAATAAGGTGAAAAAAATAAATATTTTAAATCAAAAAAATTACAGTGTGTTTGGGACATAAAAGGTAAGTTTTCACCCAATTTCGTGAAAAAAAAAATTTTTTTTGTAAAAGATAAAAATAAAAAACCAAAAACTTGGTTATTTGAATTTTTCACATAAATTCTGAGGTTATGCAAAAAAAGTGGAAATACAAAAGTTGTAGATCTTTTTATTGCCTACAACTTTGCCATTTAACGTTTTTCCATAGGACTTGTAGTTTTGCCGGAAATCGAGATAAATCGTTTTCTACCCTTAAAAACCACCCCTTTCCACTTCCCGACCTCGGATCGCCCGTAAATTATTTTTCCTTTCATTTTTGCTATATTCTCTTCCTTTTCCAAGGGGTTTCATCCTACTATTATTTTTTTTTCACTTTTTACCATTTTCAAAGGCTTCATTCAGCCCTGGTCTAATAAAAGACGAAGCAATTTTGAATTAGATTTCGTTTGATACCCAAATAATTTGCTGGGAAAATTTTATGTTATTACGGTACCTATAGTTTTTAAGAAATAAATATTTATTCGAATAAGCTGTTAAACCCTCTTTAACGTTGTTATTTGTTCGATCGTCTTTATCTATTAACAGTTAAATTAAAAATATTTACTGTGGTATAGTTACCTGCAAAGACGTGTAACTGTGCTTATTCTTAGTGAACCCGAACCTCCTGTCGTGGTGCTCATTGACGTGTCTATGACGAACCAGGAGCACCCGCATCAGTTGTCCCTTGTCGTCTTCACGGATCAAGTCTTCCTTGAACAGGTCCTCCGATACCCTGTAGGCTATTGCCGGTAAGTCTTTTTCCTCGAGGTCGAGAATAACAACCTTAAATTAGAAAAAAAATTATTTATTTCCTGTTCTATCTGCATTTAGTCAGTGACGTCCCAGTTTTATAGTGATAGCTAAGGCATAGGTTAAAAAAAAACTAATTTACCGTTACATAATGTTAAGTATTTTTCACAATAAATGGTTGACTCCGTTTAACTACCTGGGGCGTTTTGCAAGAGCTCGGCCATAAAAATGCAAATAAACTGTCGGTCAGGGTGCCCTGTAGTGTATTTGCTTGTTGATTGTGTATAACAATGGGATTAAACTGGTAGTTTTATTGCAGTCAATAAGTCGATAGGTACCATTTAGGGTGAAAAATACTTTAACAATAATAAGTTCGATAAAAATCAAAAACCGGTGATGTGAGATTTTTCCAAATTCTTACCCCATTTTCTAAACATTTCCTAAGATTGAGCAGCGAGTGGAAACTGAGTGATGCGACGTGGGGTTTCCCCCATCTGTCTACCCCCTCCTCGACGTCTTCCTCGTATTTGATCCATCTGGCCGTTTCCTTCCACTCTTTTTCGCTCGCGTCTTCCGCGAGCAGTAGTTCGCTGAGTTCGACGAAAATCTATAAACGGAAATGAGTTAAAAAAGGATAGCGATAGTTAGAATAAATGTACATGTATGTATTATCATTTTTCGCAGTTGAAAAATTGGCATGCATTATACAAAGTTTTATTTTTTATTTAAAACAATTAAATATTGAAACTGCACAGTTCATTTTTATTACTTTCCTTTTGAAGTCGGCGATGGGTATTTTAGCTTTGATGGCAAAAATAATAATTTACCACTTAAGACACGTTTTTCTTATTAACACAAGAAAATAAAAATGTAATTTTCGTCATTAAAATAACTATTATGCATACCTACTTACTACTGGTCATTTAACTACAATGTGGAATATAAAATCTGTACACACACTATTTCATTTTTAGCTATTCTGTTCTGTTCGGACATATTCTAACTCTAACTTACAGCGTGCGGACTGTGATCGTACAATTTCTTCAGGAAGGGATGCAGTTCGATTCCTTTCCCTATGTGCATTATGGAGGCCTTGTGCCTACGTAGAGCCCTTGGATCGTCCGACCTGTGGCTTTCCAGCTGGTCCCTGTCCCCTTCGTCGAGCGCCTCATCTTCCGGTTGTATTGACACCTGGACAAAGTAAAAATCATATGAAAACGTCTTCGATTATTGATCGTGCCTCGACATTAGATCTTAGTAGCCCTCCCGCCCCCATAGTTATACCTTTAAACCCGTAGGCATGCGCGCAACCTGTACGTTAAATTTTAAAGCCCGGACCTGTCTATCTTCCCATCCGTTAAATGCATGTGGGCATGCAGTGCGCATGCCCACATGGCTTTATTTACATCCGCAATGCATAATACTTTTGCCGACGACACAACAATTATTTATTATGCTAAATATTAGGGACATCCAATTATATAAGTATTAAAAAAAAATTTAAAAATTATATTTGAATGGTTGCAATGTTATAAATTAACTTTACATTTTAATAAATCTTCATTTATGTACATTGACAAACAAAGACTAGATATGGAGAAGCAACCAATAATATTTAATGGGGAAATATTAATTACAAAGATAACATAAAATTCTTAGGATTATAAATTGATCAAAATTTAAGCTGTATAAAACACGTAGAACATATTCGAACTTACATTTCTCCGTTAATTGGGATATTCTTTAAAATTCGTCATTGCATATCTTTAATAAAATATTTATTATGCGTTAGTACATTCAAAAATTCAGTATCTTATTTCTATTTGGGGTTCAGCCAATTCGATAGTACTAAAACCTTTACAGAAATTACAAAATAAAATTATTAAATGTATTCATAGATTTCCGCACTTAGAACCAACAACAAATTTATATAAACCGAATAAATACCTAGATATAATTAATTTATATAATTTAAAAACTTGCATATTTATTCATTCTTTACTTTTAAAACAAAAAAATTCTAACATAACATTTACGAAATTTCCACTTTCACACATCGCCACTTTCTAAAGATATGTGTCTATGGTAGGGTAGCACCCAGTCGGTAGTCTACTAAACAAGCGTCTACAAAAAATCAGAATGCTTTCTGTCAACTATTTGACCATATTAAGTTATATTTTTACTCAGCCCTCAGCCCTCATACAAAAACGATGTGTTGACCCTAAAAATACTTTGTATATTTTTTGTAAAAAGTTTTGTCTACGTCTCTGTTTTCGGCCAAAATTACAGTAAACATTTTGTATCTGAATTTCGCGTCTTGCAGGTACTAAATTTAATTCCAATTAAATTCATCAAAGAAAAGGTTTCCTAGGTGGCTAATGGGACATCCAATTACCTGCTTGCTGCCACTACACACATAATGATCAACTAATTTAATATTAATGATAATATATATATAACCAAACCATGTGACAGATCAAATCACATGGCATAATTAATTATTTCGAATTAAAAGAAGCACAAAAGGAAAATTTTTTTGGACCGGTATAATATGTATGTGATGCACCGTGGTAATATATAAGCTTTATTTTTAGAAAATTGAGGTGTGTGTTTAATACAGGGTGTCCCAAATAAAATTTGGTTTCGATTTCGTTTAAATCGACAGGGTCATGCACGCACTGACCAACATTGTATAATCACCAGAAAGCATTTTGAGTTTTTTTGTTTAGACAATTGAAACACCAACTTCGTAGTTCCCCTTGTAAGATTAGTAGAAATCTTTTTCCCGCGGTATGAAATTATTTTAAGAAATTTACCCTTCGCATTTCTTTCTGGAACCCATCCAATTTGTCGTCCTTGTCATAATGGTGATGGTGATGATGGTGTCTCTTTTTGGAAGCGTTTTCCACCGGGAGGGAGAATTTTCTTTGGCCGCTGTACTGGTGCCGTCTGTAATACAATAGAATTTGAGAGCGGGAATGACAGAATATTTATACAGGGTGTCCGGGAAAATGTGGGAAATCTCCCGGATATGAAAAAAACACGTGAAAAGAATACTACAAGTTCATATAACCTTCTTTCGTATCGGCCTCCTCTTCGGAGATATGGGCTCCCAAAGAGCTCCCATGGAATTAAGTTTTTGACACATAATTATTAAACCGACAGGTATATTTCAATTTTTTTTTTCACATGATGTATACCAGGTAAGACCCTTCAAATTACTATCCCAGAAAGTGTTGCGGATTACTCACAGCTGCAGGGACGGACTAGCTCATTTTTTTTACGCACTGCATGATAAAACCTTTGGACAACGTTTTTTACATACCTTTAACTATTGACTAAAAATTAAGTACTCTTTATTCATGTCGCTAATCCTAACCGTTTTCGGAAAAACATCATTTTTAACATATTTACATCATGTATATTTAGCGTATTTCAATAAAAGATACATCTTTGTTCCTATAAATTATAAATGTTCACTTTTAACCGCTTTATATTAATATATGATCGCAATAAAATGACGTTTTTCCGAAAACGGTTAGGATTAGCGACATGAATGAAGAGTACTTAATTTTTAGTCAATAGTTAAAGGATGTAAAAAACGTTGTCCAAAGTTTTTATCACAGGGCGCAAAAAAAATGAGCACATTAGTGTCACAGCTAGTCCGTCCCTGCAGCTGTGAGTAATTCGCAACACTTTCTGGGATAGTAATTTGAAGGGTCTTACCTGGTATACATCATATGAAAAAAAAATTGAAATATACCTGTTGTTTTAATAATTATGTGTCAAAAACTTAATTCCATGGGAGCTCTTTGGGAGCCCATATCTCCGAAGAGGAGGCCGATACAGAAGAAGTTTATATGAACTTGTAGTATTCTTTTCAGGTATTTTTTTCATATCCGGGAGATTTCCCACATTTTCCCGGACACCCTGTATACATATTTTTACGAAATTCATATCAGTTAAAATTTCCACCTTGTATAATGAAGAAGCCCCTATTCACCTTTCAACATAAAACAGGGAATTGATTTTTCAGATCGGACTGGATGCGACTTGAAAGGAAACCTAATTTCCGCCACGGATGTTTTCCGAGAGGGAACTTAATCGAGTTGCGACGTTTATTTTAAGTGGTATAAGTTGGCGAATACGTATACGTCAGAGTTAATGGTACCCATTCGGAAAACCTTTCATAAGGATTATGGATTAATCGTGAGCATCGAAAACAACTAGAGGGAATGCGTGCGTCTGTTTCCACCTTGGCAATAAGGCTCAATAATAATTATAAGTACATAATAAGTTTTCTTTGTGTCTTTGCAATTTGACCGTTAATACTATACGTGTGTATCAGCCAAATGGAATAAATTCGATAATAAATATAGTTTAAAAAAACTAAAAAACACTCTTTAATAATTAATCAAACTAAAAAAACTGAAAATAATAATGAACGATAAACATTAGTATTATTGTGAAAAAAGCGTGGGGTGCTCGATATACGAAAAATATAGCACAAAGCGCCCACGCTTTTTTTCACTATAATACTAATGTTTATCGTTCATTATTATTTTCTGCCTATATTAAGAATTTCAAGAAATATTTTAAACTATATTCATTTTCCGTTTTTTTAGTTTGATTAATAATTATTAAAGCGTGTTTTTTAGTTTTTTTAAACTATATTTATTTTTCATTTTTTAGTTTGAGAACAAACCCGAATCGAGTATCAAATTATTGTATTGTCAGCGGTTCTTAATAAGTCTACAAAATTTAAATTAAATCTGACCGTTTAAAGAGGGTCAAAATCGGGTTCAAAGTCGGTTACAAACAAATTATTGTATTGTTATTCGCAAGAAATAAAAAGAACGACAAAAATTACAAAATTTTTAATAAAAATTTGTCAAAATCTTATTTTGACGGGTAAATTTTTTTTTATAATTTTTCTCTATTCTTAGCGACATTATATATACGACCCCACGTTTGTTTCTTTACTATCGGTTATTCTAATAATAATTCTGACATATTGACAGGTGTCAAATTTTGACAAGAGAACTTTTTGCGTATTTTTTTCAACTTTCCACGGTCAATATACATATGACCTTAAATTTTTTTCTTTAATATCATTTTTTTTAAACGATTTGACATATTGACAGCTGTCAAATTTTGACAGGAGAATTTTTTGCTTATTTTATCCGAAGTCTCCGCATCGAATACTATACGACCCCATAATTTGTTTCGTCAAAATCGCTTTTTCGTTTTATACCTGACAGCTGTCAAAATTTGACAGGAGAATTTTTTGCTTGTAGATTATTGTATTGTCAGCGGTTCTTGATAAGTCTACAAAATTTCAATTAAATCTGACCGTTTAAAGTGGGTCAAAATCGGGTTCAAAGAAGTCGGTTACAAACATACATACAAACAAACATACAGGTGAAGCTAATAAAAGCGCGTTAATAAATACATAGGGGCGTGTCAGAAAAAAACGCTCGGACACGTCGATTGGTATTTCTAGTTGCGCATTTTTTTCAATAAATTTCGGAAATATTAAGTGTTTCAGATTTAGTGCATATCAGCGTTTCTTTATACTGATATGAAATTTAAAAAAAAAGGTATAAACAGTTTTGTTTACTTTTGTTTACAACTCCTGATTTTAGCAAATTATTGTCTGTCTGCATGACAGTAGTTGTCAGTGTTACAGTCGTTTGAATTTCGTTAACTAACTATCAGAAAAATGGTTTATTTAACAGAAATGCCCAAAATAACAATTCTACAGATAATTTGTTATGGAGATAAAACACGGACACAAATGGAAATTGCTCGCTTATTTCGTGAAAAATTTCCAAATTTGCCGCCTATAATTCAAGGGAAAATTAGTAAAATAGAAAAGCAGTTTCGCCAGCTTGGACATGTAAAGCAGATAAAAAAGTAGCTGCCAATGCAATAAGTGATTATACCAAATTAGATATTATGCTTGAGTTTGAGGAAAACCCACATACTTTTAGTCGAAAAACAGCTCCAATATTTGATGTCAGCCATTCATCGATTATTCGAACATTACAAGAAAAAAAAATGTATCCATATAAAATGATACCTACTCATGAGCTCATGGAAGACGATTTTGATAGGAGAACGTATTTTTGTGAACCAATTATGGCAATGTTAGATAACAATGTGAACCAATTAGAACATGTTTTGTTTTCTGATGAGTGCACTTTACGGTCATGCTAATCGTCAGAATTGCCGCTATTGGTCTAGGGAAAATCCTCACTGAATTAGAGAAGAACATACGCAATATCCTGAAAAGGTTCATGTTTGGGCAGGAATAGTTGAGGATCATATCATAATTTGTTTTTACATTGTTAAGAAATAAACAGTAGATTAGACCTATTAAAAATACTTATTACTTTTTAAGTGTGTTGTTAATTTTTGCAATAAATCTGAAAACACTTAATATTTCCGAAACAGTTGAAGATAAGATAAGGTATAGGATATTGTACATCAAATATGTCTAAAATTTTCTGAAGAATCCAAATATTGAATAATAAACAGGGTGTTGCATTTAAAATAAGAAACTTGGTATTGGCCACTGTTACATGAGACACCCCGTATAAAACGTTTTTATTAAAAAAAATGCGCAACAAGAAATACCAATCGACGTGTCCGAGCATTTTTTCGGACAAGCCCCCACGTATTTATTATCGAATTTATTCCATTTGGCTCTGTATAATACGAAAATATCGTCATCAGTTTTTTAGAGTTTGATATTGTTGTATGTTTTTACCACAATATCGTTTATTTTTCTCTTAAAAAATAAGCGTTGTATCTCTATTTCATCAATGTATCCAATCTCATAATAAACATATGTATGTCTCTGCAGTAATTCCCATAATGTCGAGTTTCTGGCAGTAATAGATCGATTCCAATCCAACATCCATTGTGTTTGTAAATTCAGAGCATGTATGCTTCTGTGTTTTTACATACATAATAATGTGGAAACGAAAACACAAAAAACCTCATGTCTTTGATAATAAACACACATTTTGTGAGTTGGAAAATTTGAGCTTTTGTTTTGTGCCGTTTAGTGATGCTGTACTAAAGTCGCCACAGTGGATCTTTGCCCGTGCGTCATCAATCAACGATCAGGACTCAACGTGGTTAATAACTCTGCATCCTTGTTTATTACAGTAACAAGTTTGAATAAAAGCATAAAAGAACGTCTCCAAGATTCCGCAATAATATAATGTGCTAGACAAGAATAAAACTATAAACGTCAATTAATTACTTTTTTTATTTGTTTAGTTGACAACCGTTGTATTTTAGAACGTCATTGTCAACCTTATTTTGATCTGCCAATCTAATTCGTATTTTGTAAATCTGTGTGCCTTAGAACTGTTCCTGTTTCTAAAAATAGTTCTTTTTAGAGGTAATTATACCCACCATCTGTTTTGGCGGTAAGTATTTATGGATTTTTATAATAACTAATTTATTTATTTTAAATATTCTAACCGTGAAAGTTCTTTGAAACGTTTACGGCAGTGGCTAAATTCCCTTAAATGAAAGGATGTTAAAAATTTGACTTTTGCGATTTTAATAGTCAATAAAACACCAAACTTTTGTAGATTTTAAGCTTTAAAAATAGTATTAAATGTATAAACATTTGTTTGTCAATTTCTTTTAGATAATAGAGAATGCCGGGCAAAATTTAAAATAAATAATAATTTTTCGTGATATTATGTAGGTAGGTACGTCAAACGGTAGGCAGGCACGTCCATTTTATGAACTTAACTTAGTTTTGACTTTTTTCGTCTCGTAATTTTGATTTGATTCATACGATTTTGATGACGTGAAAGTGATGACGCACGGGAAAAGAACCACTACCTAAAGTCGCCACAGTGGTTCTTTTCCCGTGCGTCATCACTTTTACGTCATCAAAATCGTATGAATCAAATCAAAATTACGAGACGAAAAAAGTCAAAACTAAGTTAAGTTCATAAAATGGACGTGCCTGCCTACCGTTTGACGTACCTACCTACATAATATCACGAAAAATTATTATTTATTTTAAATTTTGCCCGGCATTCTCTATTATCTAAAAGAAATTGACAAACAAATGTTTATACATTTAATACTATTTTTAAAGCTTAAAATCTACAAAAGTTTGGTGTTTTATTGACTATTAAAATCGCAAAAGTCAAATTTTTAACATCCTTTCATTTAAGGGAATTTAGCCACTGCCGTAAACGTTTCAAAGAACTTTCACGGTTAGAATATTTAAAATAAATAAATTAGTTATTATAAAAATCCATAAATACTTACCGCCAAAACAGATGGTGGGTATAATTACCTCTAAAAAGAACTATTTTTAGAAACAGGAACAGTTCTAAGGCACACAGATTTACAAAATACGAATTAGATTGGCAGATCAAAATAAGGTTGACAATGACGTTCTAAAATACAACGGTAGTCAACTAAACAAATAAAGAAAGTAATTAACTGACGTTTATAGTTTTATCCTTGTCTAGCACGTTATATTATTGCGGAATTTTGGAGACGTTCTTTTATGCTTTTATTCAAACTTGTTACTGTAATAAACAAGGATGCAGAGTTATTAACCACGTCGAGTCCTGATCGTTGATTGATGACGCACGGGCAAAGATCCACTGTGGCAACTTTAACTGAGTTTTGTACTGGTTATATTTTTAGTGCCTGTTCAACAAAAAACTTTCGTATATTAATGAGATTGATGCGACTATTTAACTAGAGTGTTTTACACTGGCAAAATGTCATAGCAACGGCCGGTCTTCTACTGGCAAAATTACTACCTGCACCTACCTGGACAAAATTCACATGTGATTTTTGCCGCGGCAAAATTTTGTCTTTTTTCTAGTTAAATAGTCATGTCGAATACCACTCGAGAAAAAATTGTGTAAGCAAAATTTCATACCTTTCGAAAATTTGGCCGACAAAATTTTATCTCTTGTGATATTATATATGAAAATAATTATTGGAAAGAGCTGTTAATAAACCACTGGAATTATCTTGTCAAAGTTCATAATGAGTAAAAAATCCGAAGATAATGAGTGAGAACTGAACGAATCCGACATATCTTTATTGGAAATGTCAATCAAAGAATTATTTTAGCCAAGGAAACACCTAAATTAAAAATCTGTTACAAAAACAACAACAGTAGATTATATACAACAAAGGAGTACTTAAAAAAAATTTTGAAGAAGCAACTGTGTTGCGAAACATGTCGAGTCAAAATAAAAATATGTGGAGAGTGTAAAATTATTATTCTTTAATTTTTTTACCATTTATTTTAACACAATTAATAATGGATTTCCACCAAGTAAAAGCCGAATCAATTCTATAGTAGATTATGTTTTAAAATATAAAAACGTCAAATTAATCGACCCTAGCGAAGGGAAGTGGTGGCCTATAGTCGTAATTTTTCGCCGACATCTGCGCCACAATTTGGTAAACAGAAGAAAAATTCCACCCGTTTCCATGATGTTGCCAACTGATCAAAACCATGATCTGCTCAGAAAACCTATACGGACGGTGGCGTCGCCACAAATATTTGATATTCTGCCATGTTATTTTACTTCCCTCTTCAAAGTCCAAAAATCTGTCTGGATATTTTTATTTGTCCTTGTGATGTGGGTCAAGGATCAGTCACCACCTACGCGTTTTTCAAATACGTAAACTTTGTTTTTTTAGTGTAAAAACATTTGTTTAGTACAAAAATAGTATTGCCAATTTTTTTTTCTAATTTTAGTTCCTTTTTCTGCTGGTTAAAGTCAATGTTGCCAATAACGAAAACATAAAATAAGTGTTTTTCTTTGTTCACGGCGTTGCCGTCGTTGCCGTACCTTCGGCATTGCTATTTATAATATGTGTTTGAACAATATCTTAAATCACTTACGGTTGATAATAGTTCGAATTAAAGGGCATAATAGACGAACACTTTTACAAGTGTCGCTGACAACACTATACACTAATTAATAAGTCCGAAGTCAGTCAGTTATTGTTATAATATATCGCAAGGATTTAAAATAGGAGCTTTTTCTTGGCAGACTGGACAACGCACATACATAGGTTTTTTTTTAAATTTGGCCAAGCTAGGTCCCAGCCAATTCTATATTAAAATGAAACATTGAAGGGACACAAGGTAATTAAAACGGGATGATTACGTTTGTAGGTTGTTAAATAAGATATAGACAAATCATTTTGTTCAACATCTTACTGTTTATATAGAGCACATTCTATCGATTCTTCGGCAACATCGTATTATTCTCATAGACATTTACCTTTAGATACGTGCAGCTTATCTCCTGCGCAAACAAACGTTACGTTTTATGGGTGAAAAAATACGCCTTCTCTCTGAGCAGCATCGGGCATGCGCACAAGGCATGTCCTTCTTTATCGGTATACTCAAAATACACTCCAGAACCGGATCGGCCGCCATTTTTGTTGTTGTGTTTAAGGTTTCTCAGTGGATTCCTTGTAGTTTTCTTTGCTGTTGTGAATTGTGTTTGTGCTTTTAGTGACTCGGATTGGAATATAAACAATGACTAGTAACAGCTGTTGTATGATTTTATTATGCCCAAATAGGGGTAAAATACCTGGTATTTCGTATTTTCAGTAAGTATGGAGTAGTGATGTATCTTGATATATAACTTTATTTTATTATGATCTATTTAAACGCATAGAACTAGCCCTAGGCTACACAAACACGGTATGAAAATAAAGATAAACCCACACCAAGACATACTATCCCGATGCATTTTTTGGTATATTTTATGTGCAGCCCTGCAATCATGGCCGGATTAAAGCTTAGTGGGGCCGGGTGCTAACTGTACTTGTGGGGCCCTCATTTTTTTTAGAAGGCTATTGTTACGTTGCCGACGGTACGCTGTGATTTGAATAAAACAGACACTTAAACTGGCCCTGGCCGGGGACCCTTTTGATCTTGGGACCGGGTGCTATAGCACCCTAAGAACCCCCCTAAATCCAGGCCTGCCTGCAATCTTCAAAAAGTTTAAGACGCTTTCCTCTAAGTATACTTATATATTATATAAAAGAAAAAATGTAAATACCTAGATAGTTTATATTACTCCACGGGTCAAGTTCTCGGGCAAAAACTTTTCCAAATTCTTGAACAAGAAATTGTGCTTAAAAATGTTTTTACCCAAGTTTTTGCCAAATTGTAAAAATCAATACAAGTTATATACTAACTAATTTTTGACTTGAAGTTAGGTACGCGATATCATTGGAGATTGGTTATTTTGCTGGTTTTGTTTGTTTTTTATATTCTATTTTATAAGTTTTATGGTTTAATTGACTTGTTTTCTTCCCTTTCGAACTAAAAACACGACGACGAATCGTTTTTAAACCAATTTTAGAAACGAAACCTTACAAAACAATTTTCTATCCTCAAAATCTGATAGGTTCGCAACTAGTAAAAATGCCAGAAATCACCAACTTAATTCCCAACCTGATCAAAAAAATTATTGAGAAGAAATTCCAATTTTTGGCAAGAATTTAAATTTTAAAGCCCGGACCTGTCTATTTTCTCATTCGTCAAACGATAATGTTGCAGTGCGCATGTCTAATCGTGTACAGCTTTGTTTACATGCGGAAGGTCATAAATTTGCCACTTTTGTGATTATTGCTTGCTTATCTAATAGTCCGGTCAATCTAGACCAAAAAATCATACTGAAGGCACATAAATTAACAACAAGCTGAAAATCAGTAAAATTGTTCAAAATGTAATTATAAATAAAATTTATAAGTTCCCCATCATTCCCGTGTTTGGAAAAAAATTTACTCAAGGTCAAAAAAAATTAGTTTTTCGCGATTTTCAGCAAAACGGTACGTTTTATCATACAAATAGTCCAGACAAAAATTGTAAATCATAAAATTATCTATAAAATATGTATCAATACTTTTTTTCCTACGAGCCACCGGTTCTGAGATATAACGATTTAAAAAGTTGTAAAAGTTGTTATCGTCATAATATGCACACGTTATTTTTTCTAATGATTTTACCGCATAGATCTCTGCGAGTACTTCTGTCAATCTGTCATGCCGCTTCCTTGCATAATATGACCAATTGCTCCCAGAAAAGACATCAGTAGATACAATCCTCCTAGTCTGATGATAATTTTTGAACTTCAGAGCCCTCAGGTGTGGCTGATGCTGATACCATTTCTCAAGCTTTAGCATACAGGGGCTGGTCGAAAGTCACGATGCATACAGTGTGGTCATACCGTTTTGCATTATCTAATGCACAAAGTAAAGTCGTATAGATAGTATTATAGTTACTGGCTGGTTGGTGAATAAATGGTAAAAATGAAATTTGAGATTTAGAATAATTCATAATAATATGGTTATTTGTTAAACGTTCAATAAAACCATTCCAACCGGGTAAAGACGCATTTTTCCATTTTGACGATAACAACTTTTAAAACTTTTTGAATCGTTATATCTCAGAAACGGTGGCTCGTAGGAAAAAAAGTATTGATACATTTGTCTTAGATAATTTTATGCTCTACAATTTTTGTCTGGGGTATTTTTATGATAAAACTTACCGTTTTGCTGAAAATCGCAAAAAACTAATTTTTTTGACCTTTGACCTTGAGTAAAATTTTTTCCAAACACGGGAATGATGGGGAACTTATAAATTATATTTATAATTATATTTTGAACAATTATACTGATTTTCAGCTTGTTGTTAATTTATGAACCTTCGATTGTCTAGATTGACCGGACTATAAAGGTAAATATCTATGATTATTCTAGAGAAAAATTTGGTGAATATTTTCACGTGGTTTCATTGTGGAACTCGCGAGGAACCTGCATGCATTTGACGTCTTGTCGCCTTGTTATGATAAAGGAATGAGTTGTCTATCTTGCTCTATATCGTCGTTGGACGAAACCGTCCGATAATACTTACCGTTTCTTTTTGAGTCCGTCCGGATCGAAAGTGTCCCTGTTCTCGCTATTCAGAAATGACACTTTCTTGTCCGAGACTTCTTCCAAGTTCTCGTCGTTTACGAGATAGTTGCACGGATCGGAAACGACGCACTCCGAATCGGAACTCCGGTTCCCCGGGTCGTCGTCGGCGGAGATCGGGGAGTTCAGAGGACCGGTTTCGGAGTCTTCAATTTTTGATCTTATACTGAAATTAAAAAAAAATATAGTTTAATTTAAAGATCGCAAGAAACTATGTCATAATAACGTGTTCTGATGAAGACGAAAACGCCCAAAATACCATTTTTTGGGTTTGTTCGTCATAAGAACCCACGTAGATATTGAAGTCTGTCCAAAAATCTAATTTCCTTCGTATTTATTTGTGATAAATTTTTTAGACATTTTTTATGGATCATATATCTACTTACCTAATGGTTTCGAGAATATCGTGAACGTATGACCGAAAAACCAAACATAAAAGGCCTCAAAAGAGGTTTTTTAATTCGACGAGTCTCTTAAAAAATGTACCCTCAGCATCTCTAAAGAGGCCTCTCCGAAGCTATTGAAGACAGAATCGGATATTGAGCTTGCAGGTTTTTAGTTAGCTATACAGGGTCGAGGAAGCAAATTTTTAATTCAAGTGTAGCTATACCTACTAGGGCTGGGCGATATTGAAATTCCAATATCGAATATCGATATTAAAAAATATATCGATAGGTATATCGATATTTTATTTTTTAAATATCGTTATTTGATATATCGATAATATACAGTGTCACCAGTAAAGTCCCCATCATATGGGATTATTCGAAATTTGACTTTGGCATCAAGTTCTGCTTCGATCGAGATGAAAATTAAGCAAAAAAATAGAAGTCACGTGATTCGCATTATCTGTCAAATTTAATTTTTTTCCAAAAATTTATTCAAAAGTGGCGTTATTTCTAAAAATATCGAAAAAAGTTATAAAAAAAAGTTTATTTAAATGCAGTTTCTAGCCCTCATGCAAAATTTTAGCTGCATAAGATACTTTTGATTTTTTACCCATATTTTGTAAATTGCACCAGTTTTGCAAAATAAGACTCGACGCAACCTACATAAAACATCTTAGTTTTGACAATGCTTTATTTCAGATTAATTTTCTTTAAAGTAGCGCTCCATATTAAATGTGCGTTTTTCTACAAAATCTAAATTGGGCTATTAAAATTTGGTCGCATGTGATGCAAAGGTTATTTGTTTTTGACCCTGTATAAGGTAACTTCATAAAATAAGTATTTTTGAAAACTTAGTTTGTATCTGAAAGTAATACACGTTAACGTTAAGAAAATAGTTTAATGAAAAGAGTCAATTATTGTTCTAATAAAAAATAATATAAAAATTAATTTTAATAAATTTTGATTTTGTAGAAAACACACATTTAATATGGCGCAACTTTAAAGAAAATGTATCTGAAATAAAGCATTGTCAAAACTAAGAAGTTTTATGTAGGTTGCGTTGAGTCTTATTTTGCAAAAGTGGTGCAATTTACAAAATATTGGTAAAAAATCAAAATTATCTTATGCAGCTGAAATTTTGCATATGGGCTAGAAACTGCATTAAAAAAAACTTTTTCTAATAACTTTTTTCGATATTTTCAGAAATAACCCCACTTTTGAATTATTTTTTGAAAAAAATTAAAATTTTACAGATAATGCGAATCACGTGACTACTATTTTTTTCTTAATTTTCATCTCGAGCAAAGCAGAACTTGATTCCAAAGTCAAATTTCGAATAAAGTTAATAATAAAAAAATGATGTGGACTTTACTGGTGACACTGTATATCAATATTTTCTTATGTGCCCTGTAAAACTCCGTGTCTTTATTTCAAGGGGAGACTCTAATTATGAAAACATGAAGAAAAAATATTGAATTTGTCCTTAAATGTGTTATAAGAACGATATTAAAATTCCAATCGAATATCGATATACTTAGTCGATATATCGATATCGATAATATCGATATATAGAATTTTTGCCCAGCCCTAAGCTATACTATTTAAAGGACATTGTCTCCTACTTTTACGAAAATACATTAATTATTTTTGTTTATTCTTGTACGAATACGATAACCGATAAAGACTTACCTGCTTAATGGACTTACTGTGGCCGCTCTGTCGATGCTGGAAGGGGTACCCGTTTGGGAGGAGTCCTGGGGGGTATTCTGAGGGGTGGATTCGTGGGAAGTGTTCCTTCGCCTCATGGACTTTGAACCTTTCTTGAGCGGAACGTGAATATGGGGATAGCCTTGCTGTCGGTGTTCTAACGACATAGAAAAATGTTTTAAAATTAACGGTGTTTTTATTTGGAAGGAAGTTTTATAGAATTTGGGTTAAATATGTAATAGCGTTTATTATAGAGGCCTACCATATTTCAACCCGAAGTTTGACCCAATAGTGGACAGAACCATCGTTCCTCTAGATCACCAGATTTTATTACAAATAAAACAAACTTTATGGAACATGATTCCTTTCGTACAAAATGGCCTACAACCGTTCTACGCAAGGCACAAATCACACAGACGACACTGTATCTGATCAGGATTCTAGACATCAAACGCCGTGAGAGCTCTGTAAATCCCTATAAGCAATCACTAATAACTTTGTAAAATGCCGTAAGAACTACGAGAAAACGAACGTGTAAATCACTGTAAGCAACCACGAAAAAGTAAAATTGTAATAACTTTGTAAAATGTTGTAAGAACTACGAGAAAGCGAACGTGTAAATCACTGTAAGCAATCACGAAATAGTGAAGTTGTAATACCTTTGTAAATTACTGTAAGAACTACGAGAAAACGAACGTGAAAAGCACTGTAAGTAACCACGAAAAAGTGAACTTGTAATAACTTTGTAAATTACTGTAAGAACTACGAGAAAACGAACGTGTAAATCACTGTAAGCAACCACGAAAAAGTGAACTTGTAATAACTTTGTAAATTACTGTAAGAATTACCAGAAAACGAACGTGTAAATCACTGCAAGCGATCACGAAAAAGTGAACTTGTATTAACTTTGTAAAATGCTGTAAGAACTACGAGAAAACGAACGTGTAAATCACTGTAAGCAACCACGAAAAAGTGAACTTGTAATAACTTTGTAAATTACTGTAAGAACTACGAGAAAACGAACGTGTACGGACACTATAAATCAGTGTAAACAATCACGGAGATACAAACTTCATCTATTTGTGACTCTCTTGCTTTGCGAAGTATTATTTCCGAACTGGCCAATTTTTCTATTAAGATAATTGATCTATTGAAGGAACTCTTCGATATTTAATCTAATATTAATTGAACATTTTAATCGTTTTCAAATGGATTTATTATAATTTGAATGTAGCCCTTGCAGGATTATAGAGTGGTCAAAAAAAATTAATTGGCTAAAAAAAATTGACTGACTATATACAACTTTTGTTCTAGATGAGTGCTTACATAGAATCTAGAGAACACTCGTTCATTTTATTACAAGAAAAAAATAGTCTTTAAGGATTGAGGTACCTAATTCGAAAAAATCAGTATGCATTTGTATCTTAAATAAAATTGATCACCGTGTATTGGAATAACAGCAATTTTTTTGCGACTTCCGCGGTATAAAAAAAAGAGATAGGAAAGGTCGTTATTGCTCAAATTGTCTTTCATTGAGGACGGTCGCGTTGGTTGATTTAATAAAACTATAAAATTGGAATTTTTTGTCTTAAATAGATTTGTATTGTTATTATTTCGGCCTTCGATAATATTATTAAAGGAACAATTATTCCATAAAAAATTAATTATAATAGTTTCGTTTTAATCGGTTTGTCACAAAGGTAAATATTAATATAGGTACCCGATATAAAGTTAATAGTGTGCCTCTTTATCACCATACATACTAGGGTGGAGTGAAGTTATACGTGTCGAAAAAATTTTTTTTTTATTTTAAAAATTCTTGGGGCACCTCAAAACATAATTTTCGCATAGCTCTTAGTTAAGTAGTGGAGTATGTTTTTGCAGCTATTCCGATTTGAAAAACGAATTTTTTTTTTCGACACGTATAACTTCACTCCAGCCTAATACATACCTTTACATTAAAAAAAAAAACAAATAAAGCGGTTTCCTAATACTGAATTTATTTCAGTTAAAAATTCCACCCTCTAATCTATGTAAAATGTTTATTCGCTGTAATATAAATTTATTGAGTTTTACTATAACGGTAACAAAAAAGAACAATGAACATTAGGAATGGCATTTCCATTTTAAGCTAGTCAAGGAGGAACCTTGTACCATGATCTTAGCAATAAAGTCAATTAAGGCTAATAACGCAAGCGGAATCCACGTCGATCGTAGCAAATTCAAATGACAATTATTTGCCCTTTGTGATTTTTGATGATAAGGGTTAACTCAGTGGAGGAGAGGCCATAATATTAATATAATTTTATATAGTATAAATTTAAAAATGATTTCAGTGTATATAGTATTTGTAGAATTATACCGTTGATCTTTTGACTGCAATAAACCCTCATTATTCCTTTGACCATAAAATAAATAATGAAATCCCAAATTTTAAAACCTTTTCGAGCAGAGCCGGACCAGGTACAAATTTAATTTATACCTATGCCTGATTCATATATAAATACAAACTGATTTTTAATAATTTTAGCCTTTAGTAGTTTTCCGGCGAGTAATTTTCAGTTAGGCTTATTAGTGGTAGAATGTGGCGTCCTTGGAATTGTTGAATCTTCAAGGGTCATTTTTAAAAGAAAGCATTTATCTATCGATGGCAAACTAATAATTAAAAATGTGTATCAATCTTTGTTGAGTAGAAATTTTAATTCGATGGATGCTTTAGCAGAGACGTCTACTTTGACAAAAACTCCTTTATCTTCGGTAAGAGACATAATACTTAAACCTGTTAATCCTAGAAAAAATCGGAGTGATTCTGGCACATTTAGAAGCATTGACGAAAATGACATGGATTTATTAAGAAGAAAGATTTACCAAATGTATGAGGCACAAACTGTACCCACTTTGATTTTCCTCAAAGAGCGGCTGACTAAAGACGAAACAAATATTTCTTGTTGCCCTTCAAGCCTTAGGAAAATATTGCGTAAAATGGGTTTTAAATACCGAAGCATTAATAAAAGACAAACATTAATGGAATCTCAACGTTTACGGGAATGGAGACTTAAATATTTAACAGCTGTTAAACAATTTAGAGAAGAAAATCGTCCAATTATTTACCTTGACGAAACATGGTTCGATACCCATGACACTCAAAGAAAAGGTTGGGATGATTCTTCCAAAAAATGTCAAACCAAGGCACCATCAAATAAAGGCAAAAGAATCACAATATTACATGCTGGTTCAGAGAACGGTTTTGTTCCAAATTGTCTGTTGCTTTCAGCTAAAAACATAGCAGATTCTTATTTAGATTACCATCAAGATCTATGACGTATAGCATACCCATACCGCATCCACTGTGTTTGCAAATAGCCGAAAGCCACAAAGGGCTTTTTAAAAATAGAATGGACCACTTTCGTTTCCCGACAACTCCTGAAGTATTAATGTTTTTGTAATGTTCTGTCAATTTAAGCTATTTTCCCCTCAAAAGGTTTAAGTAAAGTATTGCGAAAGACTGATTTTGGATAATTTTCCCCATGCAACTTCCCGATAATACCTAAGTAGTCAAATTGAGAAAATATTAAATATAAAAGAGATGGTTCACGTTCTTACGCTGATAGTCTTTTTCGTCAAACTTGCTCTTGCTTTTGACCTCTTTGTCTTGAAAATCGAACACCGTGGACACGGCGGAGTCCATGGCAAACACTTTGGCACATTCCTCGTCCAGATGGACTTCCGAATCGTCTCCAGGGTATCCATTTTTGTTCTGGAAAAGAGATAATATGTATGAGATAATTGGGAAGTGGTAAGGAAAGGGTATTGGATGTAATCGGATAAACACAATGTGTTTTCTTTCACTGATGAACCGTGAAATGGCGAAACGCGTCAAAGGATGGTTTTTGACGAAATGAAAGGAAAACCACTGTAGGTACTTATCTAATTACAATGGAGGAAAAAAAAAGTCTAAAATTACCACAATAATAATAATTAACAGTTGGTTAAATGATTTTGTTTCGTCATAAAGGAAAGGTAGAATATTTTCGTGATTTCTTAGTTCGCATTACTACATTTTCAGTTGAATATGAATACAATATATGAAGAAAACTGTTTTATCTTACCAAGAAAAAAACAACAAAAGTGTGGACGCGTTTTGTTAAAAAATCAGGTCAATCTGAGAAAATTAACTTATTTTTTTGCTTCACTGCGTCCCATTTAATGTAAATAAAGCTATTCTCTTTGGGGAAACGAAAAAAAAAACTATTTATAGAAGCAAACATAAAGCTTCCTTCGCTTTTATTATTAAAATTGTTTTTCTCTCGGGATTGAGATAGAAATCCGAGCGTATAAGAGACCGGACAGGATTTTGTTTCAGTTAGAAGTCCCTGGTAATGGTATGCGAAATTAACGCCATTTTTGCATTTTACTGTGACATAATATCTACAAATTGGACTTATACATACGATTTACTTTAATTTAATATATACAGGGTGTCCGGAAATGATAAGTAAAAAATTTAGGGGATAATTCTAGACCGAAAATAAATGCTATTTCGTCCTATAACATTTTTTCGAAAATTGATTAATAACGTAGTTACAGGGTGTTAAAGTTAAATTTTATTTGCAGTTTTAAAATACTTAAGTTACTAGAACAATAAATTTAAACATTCAAATCAAAGGTTCAAAGTGACGTCCTTCCTCTTCAATGCATAAATTAATTCTTCTTCAAAAATTTAATTAATTAAATTAAAAAATAATAAATTAAAATGATTTCGCATTCATCGCATGCAAGCAATGTTATTTTAGCGTTTTTCTCGAAAACGGTTAGATTTATCGAAACAAAAGTAGTATATCTTTTTTATGTCAAAAGGTTAGGAGAATAAAAATATTTAGTCAAAATGCGCATACAGTGTAGGACAAAAAAGTTGGGACCATTCAAATTAAAGTATAGGCTCCTATGTGGCGCCCTCTACAAAACAGGGTTGTGATTTTGTCCACTTTTTTTGATTTTGTCCAGGACATGGACAAAATTGGACAAAAACGGACAAAATCGGACAATATTGGACAAAATCAAATTTCATTACATTTTATTAAATTTGTTGATTTAGGCAACCCAAAATACACGTTTGTATTGTATAAACAATAAATACCAAATTGAAAATTCCAGAAAATGGCTATTTGTTATTTCATTATGGGGCCTTAAGGTGAATTTTCATACGTCCGTCATCCGACGGCACGATGATCCGACGGTATCCCGTTATTGTTGTTTAAGTTTTGTTTGACACCCTAATCCTAATATAATAAAGTTTTTTTAATTTTATATGTGTTTAATTGATTTTGTACAATTTTGTCCATTTTGTCCAGAACAATTGATTTTTTCCGGACGGACATAATTGGACAAAATCGTCCAATTATGTCCACTTGGACGAATTCAACCAACCCTGCTACAAAATGCGAAAAAACGGATGGCAAATTTGTAATCGTCATCTCGAAAAGCCCCATATACGAGATTTTGTCGAGCATGGCAAAAGTTATTGCAAAAAAAATTGTGTGTGCTTAAGAACACACGACAGAAGTGAAAACTTCAACAAGGTGAAATTAACAATATCAAATACAATTTTTCAATTTTGTTTCTTTTAGGTTAGGTTCGTGAGCAATCATAAAAATAACATAAACTTGGAATACGGGATAATTTTACTGCATACGAAAAAAGATATTTCCTAAAATTGAACAACCCTTGAATTTTTACATCTTCAACAGAAGTCAGAAATAATAAATTAGGTCCACGGAATAAGCAATTACGGTAAACCTAACTTCACCCTACGTAAATATAATATAATTTAAAAAATGCCAGAACATACCTGAAACGCAGACGAGTGTCTATACAACGCACACTGTTTGCGGCATGCTCTTGCATATAACGTTCATTCGGGTCAGGGTCAGTTCGGATTGAATATAGCAGTTGAATTCGAGCGTTACACAGCCGAGTGTGACGCGTGACGGCTCAGTTTAATTCAGTGCCCACAAAAAGTGCTAAACGCGTCTAAAGAAGTTTTCACTTCAAAATTATCCAACAGCGATCATGGACCCTTAATATACACAGGTGGGTACACACGTTTATTATTTGATCGATTCACTTGTTTTGCTGGGTTAAGTAATTGAAAACTATTATTGTTTGTCTGCAGTTTTTCCATTTTAAAATTGTAAGAAAATAATATGGGAAAGAAGCTTTCATTAAAATCCTGCTGTCTTTCGCCTGATTAAAACAAATCTGCAAATTCGAGGCAGGCGCTTTCGCATCACTTCTAATACGCACCTACGTGACTTGGCTGAAAAGAGCGAAAAAGATAAATTATGTAATTCTTTTTTTTATGAGGACCGAACGTATTTCATCTCGACCGAAAATTACTCCACACAAAGAATCTCTCCATTCAAGTTTCTCTTTCTCTCAAAAACTAAAGGTCTCGAGCTCTCGCTCGAGACTGCATTTATCTCGTCTCGTCTAGTCTGGCTTCTTTCATAATATGTACTTTTAAATTGCAAGGCAAGCATAAATAGTTATGAAAGTAAGTTCGTAAGCAACCAAACCAAACCTATCTGCCTCAAAAAGGGACTTGGAGATAGTATTGCAAAATTAAAAACAGTGTATAAACTTGCGGATCATTTATTAATTAGAAATTCAGTGTGTTTCTTCAAATTTTCCAGATGTATCTAGTGCAGTGATGTTATTTCTAACTTTACCAGTTAGTGTAGCATCAGCGGAACGATCTTTTTCCAAACTTAAAATAGTAGAAACCCATTTACGTAACACCATTGGACAACAACGCCTTTCGGATTTATCCTCAATCAGTATCGAACACGAGTTTGTTAAAACATTAAATATCGACGAAATTAACGTATGTCCCGAGGGGGAAATCTCTAAAAAAATTTTTACACTGAAATTCCCCTTTCAGAAAAAATTCCCCGATATTACCCAAAATTTTTTGAAATACCCTCAATTTTAATACCTTGGAAATCCCTTTAATTTTTCTGCAATTCCCCAAAAGTTCCCCGAAATTCCCCGCAATTTCCCTGCAATTTCTCAAAGCGCTCTTGAAATTCCCAGCAAAATTCGGCCGATTACATTAACAACAATGTTGCCAAATTGTAGAAGATATTATTAAATATTATGAAAAATACGTTTGTGCGTCGAAATACCCCGAAATACCTTGAAATTCCCCGAAATACCTTGAAATTCGACGAAATACCTCTAAATTCCTCGAAATGCCCCTGCAATTTCTTACTTTGTACACTAAAATACCCCAGTGATTTCCCCCTCGGTATGTCCTAAAAGTTTTGGCACAAAATATTTATCGGATTTTTTTTTAATGAAGAAATTTATTTGAACACTAACTAGTTATCATAAATTACAACTCAATACTTAACTAAACTATACTATCGAATTATGTGGAGTGGCCCATTCTGCTCTACCAGACGCAATTTTTTTCGAATGTCTCTCATGAGGCCCTGGACGGAATTCAGATCAATTTCTCTTAGTTTTTCGTAAATTCCCCTCCCCGTCTTAATTGTTCTTCATCTTGGGCTTCCCAGCCTCCATAATAAACCTTCCTAGACAGTAAAGCCCAAAAATCCTCTATTGGGCGAGCCTGCGGCAAGTTTGGAGGATTATCGTTTTTGGGAACAAAAGGTATTTGGTGTTGTCGAAGCCAGTTTTGGGTATCTCTTGAGTAATGGCATGATGCAAGGTCTGGCCAAAACATGATATCGTTATTAGCATGATGTTCGTGGACAAACTGAAGTAATTTGGACAGGCAATTATCAATATAGCTCTGACTATTCAAAGCTTCTTCCCTCACTCTTCCCACAAAAGGTGTGCCAAAACTTTTAGGACATACGTTATAAACGATTTTGTAAAAAAAAACTCTCGACGATCTGGTCGTTTTGTATATTACCTTGTATAGTACCTACTTAGTGACATGATGTTTGTGCAGACTTGTTGAGTGTTCATGTGTTTTACTGTTTACTGTCTTTTGAATTCTATGAGGCTCGATCACTGCTACCCCCGTTACTACCATACAATCAGGGTTGGTTGAATTCGTCCAAGTGGACATAATTGGACGATTTTGTCCAATTATGTCCGTCCGGACAAAATCAATTGTTCTGGACAAAATGGACAAAATTGTACAAAATCAATTAAACACATATAAAATTAAAAAAACTTTAATATATTAGGATTAGGGTGTCAAACAAAACTTAAACAAGAATAACGGGATACCGTCGGATCATCGTGCCGTCGGATGACGGACGCATGAAAATTCACCTTAAGGTGGGAGTATCAACATGCTTGCCAACCTATAACCTATTTCGCGTAGATTTATTTATGTTTTCTAGCTTTTATACAAAATTTTAAGAAAATCAGTATCGACTTGATATTCTATAGGTAATAATTGACATATTTAATAAATATCAAAGAATTTCATAACTTATTTTAGGAGAATTGTATAGCGAAAAATATCGGGTAAAATTTTTTTTTAACATTATTATGTCATTGTCACTCATTGTTCTTTCACTATACAATTCTCCCAAAATTAGCAGTGAAATAAATTGATATTTTTGTAATATATCAGATACTACCTAAATAATGTACCGACGATATTGATTTTCTTTAAATGTCAAAAAATCAACGCGAAATAGGTTATAGGTTGGCAATAGATTGAATGACGTTGAGAATTCAACCTTAAGGTCCCATAATGAAATAACAAATAGCCATTTTCTGGAATTTTCAATTTGGTATTTATTGTTTATATAATACACAATACAAACGTGTATTTTGGGTTGCCTAAATCAACAAATTTAATAAAATGTAATAAAATTTGATTTTGTCCAATATTGTCCGATTTTGTCCGTTTTTGTCCAATTTTGTCCATGTCCTGGACAAAATCAAAAAAAGTGGACAAAATCACAACCCTGCATACAATGCTAAGCAACAATATAAGTGGTGTTTTAAAATTTTGATTTTGCACCATGTTTGCTGGAATATTACGTATAATGACTTAATAACTAAAATACCGATGTTAAGTCTACCAGTCTACCTAGGATTATAAAATAAATTCGAATTGTTTGCTGTTTTAATAGTAGGTACTTAAGACATAATGTGGGTTTAAACCTAATTAAATTATTAAACGAATAACGAATTCAAAAATTCATAAACCTGAACCTAATAGTAATAAAAATAAGAATTAAATATAATTTTTCATTCGTTATAGAGATATGAAAATGTTTGCGGGGGGTGGGGAGGGGCACTCATACGCCACTGGCTTTGCTTCGTATATTTGGATAAATTTTAGTTGGTTGTTTAAACAACTCGTTTCCACAACCACAACAAAAACTTTTTAAAAATAATAGTCGAATCTTATCTTTGTCGCTATTTGTCCTTGCTGTTGAATAAAAATACATTTAATTAATTTGTTTTAGAGAACGACAAAATTCGAGAGAGAGCGAGAATTTTCGACGAGAAACGGTATGCTCTCGTCCTCTCGTCTCGTCTCGAGCCTTCAGACGAAATTAATTTGTATTATGTTTTCGTCGCTTGACTGCATCACTAATGTTATCGTTGACAGTGCCCTTTATCATTCTCTTTCAGTCATAAACATTTATTTTATTTAAAAATCGCTTCAAAAAAACTAGATAATTCTATTTCAAACCGTTTAGGTTCGTTTCACGCAAGGCGATCCAATGAACTAATTTAAACGGAGCAAACGAGTGAAAAAAATGATAATAATAGTAAGATCAGAATTTGCCGTGACACAGTTAGGTGATTTAAAGAGAAAACGGTCATTACACGAGACTTATACAGTGTGACCAGTAAAGTCCGCATAAAATGGGATTTTTTTTTATTAATAGCTTTATTCGAAATTTGACTTTGGCATTTGGCATCAAGTTCTGCTTCGATCCAGATGAAAATTACGCAAAAAATAGTAGTCACGTGATTCGCATTATCTGTCAAATTTTAATTTTTTTCAAAAAATAATTCAAAAGTGGGGTTATTTCTGAAAATTTTGAAAAAAGTTATTGGAAAAACTTTTTTTTAATGCGGTTTCTAGCCCACATGTAAAATTTCAGCTGCATAAGATAATTTTGATTTTTTACCCACCACTAAAATTTATTTTCCACTTAATGAACACTTTACTGATGACACTGTGTTCTTTTTTGCCTTAATATTAAGATGTATTACTTTCAGACACAAACTGCGTTTTCAAAAATACTTATTTTATGAAGTTACCTTATACAGGGTCAAAAACAAATCAACTTTGCATCACGTGCGACCAAATTTTAATAGCCCAATTTTGATTTTGTAGAAAAACACACATTTATTTAATATGGCGCTACTTTAAAGAAAATGTAGGTATCTGAAATAAAGCATCGTCAAAACTAAGTTTTATGTAGGTTGCGTCGAGTCTTATTTTGCAAAAGTGATGCAATTTACAAAATATGGGTAAAAAATCAAAATTATCTTATGCAGCTGAAATTTTGCACGTGGGCTAGAAACTGCATTTAAAAAAACTTTTTTTAATAACTTTTTTTGATACTTTCAGGTCAGGAATAACCCCACTTTTAAATTATTTTTCGGAAAAAAATATAATTTGACAGATAATGCGAATCATGCGACTAATATTCTTTTGCTTAATTTTCATCTCGATCGAAGCAGAACTTGATGCCAAAGTCAAATTTCGAATAAAGCTATATTAATAAAAAAAAAACCATATGATGTGGACTTTACTGGTCACACTGTATATACAGTGTGGATCTGTGGAATAATATTTCTTGTTACATGTTTTAAAAGCTAATTTTTGTTAAAATTTTTATCAGTTTTCTTTCAGTAGATCGTTTTCTACGCACAATAAGTTGATGCTCCATACCCTGCCCCCCTGCCTATGTTTGTTTTAGAAATACGTAAGTGTATTTTCTTTATTTTGAGCTAAACGTTGTAAACACTATTATTAATTAATATAATTCCAACCTTTGGAACCTCTTTGAAATGTCAGTGTTCGTCCCACAAAAGAAAACCACTCGTCAGAAGTGGTTTTATCGAAATATTACAAACAACAATTATTATTAGGGTATTTATAGCCTAAAAATTGATCAAACTAATTTACTCAACCCGTTATCAGTGCGTAAAAACGAAACCGTTGTATTAATAACTCAATTGTGATGCGAACTGGGCCTAATCACTCGGTAAACATTTTAATAAGCAAGTCAACATCGGCAATTTTGATACTTACTAATGGATTGATAGGGACGAATATATTTACGTTGATATACGTCTAACTTTAATAATATGATTTTTTTATAACTATCACGGGGGGGGGGGCTAACTTTTGTCGTATTTTAACGGTTAGATACTACATCACAATATTTTTTGGCCCTCCCGGTTCATGGTACAAAGATTCAACATATTTTATGATCTTTAAAGGCTTGTGACGTCACGTGGTGAGTAAATAACCATATCTGGTAGGTAATCTTTGTATCTTGGGTCCGGTTAGGTTTCGCCTACGGCGTAGGTACAGTAAAAATTTTGAATACTCTCGCAGGATGGAGGCAAAGTCCCGTGACGTGATCAATTTTGGTATATTTAATTTCGATAGATTGGTATGAATTCCAGGACCGGACTTGAAAATTATACATGTGATATCTATACAGGGTGGTGCATCGATCAACGCAACATAGGAAATCCCATGCAAATTTTGAGATGGTAAAATATTGGCTCCCTTGTTTATTTAAGACCGACAATTTATTTAACTTTATCAAAGGGAATACTTTGACGAACTAACTGACGAAATTTTAGCGCGATTTATTAAGTAATTAAGAGCTTATTTAAAAAAAGTCAATCTATAATTGGCGAAAATTAACAAATACGATTCTAAGCCTGGATCCACATACATCCGTGATACGCATCCGTTCTGTACCACATGATTAATATGAACCAATACAATTTTAGGGCCCTAAAATTTCATTGGTTCATATTAATCATGTGGTACAGAACGGATGCGTATCACGGATGTATGTGGATCCAGCCTTAAGCTTCATAATAAAAAACCAGTAAATGTCAGTAACTGACAAGAAGGATATATTATGACAATACATTTGTATTAGGGTAAAATAGGTTAAAAGCTGGATAATGTACTGCAAACATATCGGATACATTTCTGCTGCTGTTTCCCGCAAAATACCACTTAACTATAGCAATCTTTTCAGACGTAGAATATTTCATAACGAAATAATATTTATGGTTAAAAAAATTGTCAAACTTGGTTTGAATTTGACACTGACATAATCAGGCTAGGATAACTTAAATGGTAAAGGTCGTCCCCTGTTCGTTTAATTTATCCCCCGGTCGCTAGTGGCGCTATTGTAGGAATTTTGTTTTATAAGGTTGTTCATCTCCCAACGTTGGTAGGAACAGAATATTCATTTAGAATTAGCATGGCCAACATTCTGTACCTCTCTCTCTCTCTGTACCTGTATAATATGTGCGAGAAAGATAAAAATATGGCTTGTTGTGACAGATCCTGAAGTCTTACCTGGACTGGTGAAAGATTGTCATTGTCATTTTATGATTAATTTGTCAAATATATAAAAAATAAAGTTATTATTAAATAATTATTCATATATAATTTATAAACTTAACATGGCACAGTCGGTAGTTTGAGAATCGTAAATAGGTATATATTTAATATGTCGCGACCAAAGAAGTCAGGAAGAAAAACCAAGGCAATTAACAAAAGCGTGGAACCTCCTGAATACTTCATTAATGTCGCCCAGCGATTGGAAAGTACAGCCAAAGGTATTAAAGATATAGAAAGAAACTTTACTTCACAACTTAATGAACTACAAGGTACAATAACTAGTTTATTAAATAAAAACTTTGAAAATAACAGGGAATTGTTAGAAAAATCTACAGAAAATAATAATATAATAATGTAAGCTGTTTTTTTATGTAAACCATATTTATGTAAATATCTAATATTAATAAATCTTGTCGCCATATCATTGTTATAATTTCCTTTCGTTCTCCCAAATTATTTTAACTTGAATCAGATGTTTCGCGCTTCAAACTTTTCCGTTAAGTTAGAAGCGCGAAAATTTGAATTCAAAGTAATAATAAAATTAAAATTTTTATGCTTGGCGCCTACCCCCACCACGACTATATTTAGTTTCTCCCCCGGTCGCATGTGGCGCTATCAGGGAACCAATTTAGTATGTTAAGTTGCCTATCTATCCTTGAGAGCGCGCAACTCGCTTGTCTATGGACATAATCAATCAAAATATCATCATTAAAATTTAGACACGTATTATCCATTTTAGGATAATAAAAGATAATATTATTTTTAAATAACTTTGGATAGAGTGCATAAAAATTATTAAAATTTTGCAACTGAGTTTAGTTTATTGAATTCTTTAAAAAGTTTACATAAACTTTTGCTCTAAAATAAATTGGGGAGCCAATATTTTACTATCTCAAAATTTGCATGGGATTTCCTATGTTGCGTGGATGGATGCATGCACCATGTATACCTTCTAAAACAATTGATGCAATAGTCTCATCGGTTCTACCGCTTTTTTTCTTGAAACAGAAAAGGATACCTAGATAATGCAAAATACAAAAATTATACATTGGAAACCTAACCTTTACGAAAAAAAAATCACAAACTAACTTTTCGACAAAAACGGCGTTTAGATGAAATGAAACTTGATACTTATCGATGAAATCAACTAACGTGCAACGCACACAATAATAATTATGATCCCTAATGAAAAAGAATTAAAAAATTTTAACCTGTTAATTTTTGGTCAAAGAATTAAAAAATTTTAACCTGTAAATTTTTGGTCAAAGAATTAAAAAAATTTTAACCTGTAAATTTTGGTCAAAGGATTAATAATTGTAGGTACTTACCGGCCACACAAAAGTAATTAAAATTCAATGAGAGTAAAAATAAAAGGCACAAGAACCACTAAATATTTTGAAAACGTAATTAAATGTAACAAAAAGCACAAAAACTCAATTCATAACTCGGTGTTTGGGCTCATTACGGTCCACTACTAATCTGGGGATATTATTATGTGCCAATATCAGCTGATCGATGACAAATTTCTGCTGTCATCTGTTTTAAAACAAGAGAATTTGTGCCGTGACGAACCCGAACTTACCTGATTATAGTATTTAACCCACTTTATCAATTTCTCCCGTGCTTTTCTAAGCAGGGCAATTTGCTGGTGCCCGGCAGAGGTGCTGGCTGTTCGATTGGGCATAACTTTGTCATTGTCATTCACATTGCCTTTAGGGGGTAGATTTTTTTTACTATTAATTTGTTGTAGGCTTTGCGTCTTTTCATTTTTTTAATTTTTGCCGGATTAAGGGCACTAGGATGGTATTGATTTATTAAAAGTTTTTAAGTTGTTGAGCATCACTGTTTCAGAAAATGAGAAAGGGAATTAAAATTGGTGCGGATTAGCTGTTTTTATGGGTTCCATCGGTCCCGTCGATTTTAATGAAAAAATTGTGGGATTGCTTTTAGTTTCCCTATATTCCAATAGGGGGGATTTTGCGAAAATCAACCCCTACGGAAGTAAAAACGGGGGTTGAAATTTTTTAGGAATTTCTTTATCTCAGAAACTAAAAATTGTCTCAAAATTGGTA
Organism: Polydrusus pterygomalis; assembly: GCA_963969555.1. Lineage (NCBI taxonomy): Eukaryota > Metazoa > Arthropoda > Insecta > Coleoptera > Curculionidae > Polydrusus > Polydrusus pterygomalis. The sequence continues at coordinate 425,037 of OZ018382.1, read as the reverse complement.
TATATATGTTCATTTGGCAAAATAACAATATACGTGTTTAGTCATTTTTTTCAAAATTCACTTAGGGGTTGAAAAAAGGGGTGTGTAGCGTTTTTTGAGGGAATACCTACCTATAACTATCTACAATTTTGAGCTATATTGCTGAACATTGATACTAAGCTTACTCTATTAAAATAAGCAACTATGTGTTCTGATGTTTTGGGAAATTTTGTCCCTAGGGGGTAGAAATGGAAGGGGTTGGTTTCCAACGTAACCGCTAGAGAACTTATGTGCTTGGAACAAATAAACATGTGTTTAGGCATCTACGAAACTTCCATTTCTGTATTTCCTATACTAGAATACTGTTTAAAAAGTAGGAAAATATATTTTTTTATTTTGGATAATCCGCACCAATCTATTTACATATTATTATTACTACCGAATTTATATATTTTTAACTTGATTAATGTTGTTTTTTTTTTAATCAATGCAAACTTTAGGAACTTAATAAAAAATATATATCTGCACCAATTTTTTTGCAGTGGCTTTTTTTATGGTAGTGTCTAATATTTCGGAGTCCTTATTATCGTGTCGTGTCTTTAACGCATCCGGCAATCGCTACGGTCCGTAAAGCCGCCCAATAATGACTGCTCTTGAAATAGCGCCGGCCGGTTTGCCAACGAACGGGTTGTCTTACGACGTTGTCACATCAATCGGGAAGTTTTTTTTCAAATTTAAATATATTAGCACAAAATACTTAATTTTTATATGTTCTTAGTTGCCAGCATTGCAAGCGTATATAAAGATGTCTTAGGTTGACACACGCACGGCAGGTCCGTCCCGAATTGTGTGTTATTTACCTAAACCAGTAGGAATTTTCTTTACTATTGGCAACGTCGCCGCTCTAGCTCTGAATCAGCGAGAGCACGCGAAGCATCTCTGTCGCGACGGGTCGATAAGCATAGCGCTCTATGGCTACCCGATGCTGATTAACCACTGCAGCTTCCTCGTCCTCATGCGCCTAGAGTTCTAGAGTCTCATCCAGAGCAGAAGCGGCGAGTCTCTGTACCGGGACGGCACGGCACGATTTCTAGTTTTTAAATACTCTGAATTTACCCCAAGTATTGGATGGTAAGTAATCAATCTTCGGGCAAACATATCGTACAATACCTATATTTAATGCATTCCATTATTCCTCCTATTACAATCCAATTTAACACAATGTATTTCCATCGCGATTACTGAGCCATCCCCGTACATTAAAAAGAGACAAATATATCCCATAATGGATCAGATCCGGGCAATAGAAACAGCTGTTGTGTGCAAGGTCAGGGTCACTTGCCTGTTGTGCTTGCCCATCCAGAGTGTCTGAGGCGACCGGCATGGGGTTGGGATGCTTTTCCAACGTTTGCAGCTGACATAATTTCGGAGAAACACGTGGATAAACTCAAACTGGGACACGTTGGGTCAGCTGCGCCGTTTCCAGGGATTGGGGGCGATCCTGAAAGATTGCCGTCGTCTCTCTCCAGCGAGAGCGATTTGCTACTCTGAACGTTAAAACTCGCTGTGCGTTTGTATAATCGGAAAAAGGATAATAAATTTTCGCGCTGGGAAAAGCTTCGTGTAATTGTTTGCAAAATGATATTTCCCAGCGAAAATATTGGTTTAATAGGCAACGAGGTAACGATAACTCTTTTTTTTATCTTGTTTGCTAATTCGTTCTAAAAATAGGCCCATTCTGCTTCCTATTGATGATTTTTATTGTTTTCGGGGGGCCTAGAAAAACAAAGGATTGGCATACATAAATACAATACATTTTAGGACTGTGGGTGGATAGTGTGGACGGTGACCACCAGTACCAGTGGCGTTGCCATGGAGGAAATGGTATTTTATGTATGGTACTCTAAAGTACCACCTTGATGGGCTCGCCGACTCTCCGTTTGTTCGGCGAGACTCGTGTATTTGGTTGGCGTTAAGGGATCACGGCGTTAATATCACTTCAAATGGTTCTTCTAGGGAAAAAAATTAATTCCCCGACAAAATAGCCTTTCCAGGTTTTATGGAATTAACCATTCTACTTTTTTTTATTGGCCTCTCATATTTTCTGTATTATGACACGTTTCGGATGTGTAATGATATATAGTCCTATATATAGTTTCCTATTGTCTGACAGCTAAGAACCCTCATTAAAAATGCAAAACACAAATTTTAGCTTACCGGGTGCACATATTATTTTTCGCCTGAAAGTATATATTTTTAGTAACAATACAGGTAGTTTAAACACCATATAGATTGGCGATTGGCACACCCCTAATTTTACCTTTCACTATAGGGTCGTAAAGTTGTAACAATAGGGCAAGCCGATGATTTAGAATAAATCTTCGGACAGTGGCGGTCGTTTAGGTTTTTATTTATAAAATATAAATTCCTTTTGTTTCCTGCCCGTGTTGTAAATAGATTATACATAGTAAAAACTTTATCTGATTTAGTTCCAGCCGATACTATACATTAGCAAAACAAGGTGATAGTGAAATAGTGTATCGTTTTAAGAGAACAGGTCTGCCAAATTCGACCGTTTTAACCCTTTTTTAGTATTGAAAATACTACTGGGTTCGTATATACGGGTATATTTCATGAAAAATGAACGCGACATGCGACATGCACATAAATAACACGGCGGTGAAGTTTAAACAAACATCCGAGCAGCACAGGATCGATGACATCATGCTGAGTAATAATATTGTTTTGTTTTGGGTTTCGGCATTTATTATTATATTTGTTGATATTAAGATATGGCCGGGAGAGAGAAAACAGAACAGTAGTTAATAGTTAGTATTGAATCGGCCAGTAGGTACTTGTACGGTTTACGTTTTTTATTAAACATATAAAAACTGCATTATTCATTTTAATTAGGGTTGCCAGGTTTAAATCTGGAAATCGCAGGACACAAATTTAAAAAAAGAAGGACTGGCACGAATAAAAAAGGACATTTTTTTAAAACTAAAACAGAATTTATTTTATGTAAAAAATGAACAAAAGCTAAGTTTTATCTAACAAAATAACAACTTAAAAATGCTTTTAAAATGTCTTATTATTATAGTATAATTATTATACAGAATATATTTTATTAGAACGGGCGGCTTCCAAGAGCTTTATGTTTCTAACTGTCATATTATAAAATTATTTGCAGGTTAAATTATAGTTATTAATGATACTAGTTCGATATGAACACTATAATAAAATGTGTGCAATGTTAAACCACGAGGCGTTAGCCGAGTGGTTTAATTGCACAAGTTCCATTAACAAATTTCATAATATCGAACGTGTAATGCGGCGGTCTTAAAATATTAAAAAGAAAGTTAAGGTAAAGAAATAAAAAAAAAGTGGAAAAAACTAAAAAGTGAATATCGCTGAAACAAAAAAAAACGCGGCGGTCTTGACGTATTACAAAGAAAGTCGGGGGGCGAAGATTGCAAAAACAGCAGGAAAAACTCAAAAATGCTTATCTCTGGAACTAAGAACAATAGCGCGGCGGTCTTGAAATATTACAAAGGAATTTGGGAGTAAAGAATTGAAAAAATTGTAAAAAATAAACAGTGAATGTCGCTGAAACAAAGCGAAATAGCGCGGCGGTCTTGGCGTATTATACAGAAAGTCGGGGGAGAATGGATAAGTATATACCAATCCAAAACATTTCATATACTTAGCCGACTTAAGATTTAGACATTTCATGAACAAAGAGTACAAGGACCAGCAGGTAAATGGATGTGTATAGCTAAATAAATAATTTTGCCGCTATTTTTGGAACGGTGGTTTTGAGCTCTCTTCAATATGTAAGTACTAATATACAGATTATGCTGTATTTTTTATTTTAACACAACAGTCAATTTTCTAAGTATAATAATTTAATTATTATTTCAAACTAAATCGGAGCATCCATGCCCTCATAATAACGCGTGATAGCGGCTCCATTGTGTCAACACGTTACATACTCACAGATAGGAGTACTCTGTGACATAATGGTTTACTTCTGGCCACTGTATGTGGTACCTAGGTATTTTCAATACGCCTATGATACTTGCGTAAGATGCAAGATCTGTGAATTTTTTAATGGACCTATTCTCTTAAATTGTAATATTATGGTATGTACGTTCTTATTTTCATTTATTTTGGTTTCTATAGTATGCAATTTTACTTATAATTTTTACTTATTCGTATGTAGTTTTTAAGGTGTGCAAAAAAGACTTGTATATTTAACTGAATTAATTTTATTTTCTCAATACAAAAACTTAAAAAAGTTAACAAATTAAAGGTCTAGAAAGGTGTCTTCACTAGCACTAAATTCGAAGGATTCATCTGTGGAGTCAACTGAAATAAAAAGTGGTTCTACCGTTTCTTCCATCAGGTTGTCTAAGTCTCACATTTTTTTCCCTCTTATTACATGTTTTATATATAGCTTCTCTCCAATTCACATCATATTAGCATATTATGCTGATACTAGGTTTCTGACAGTACTAGATGGTGTTTGGTGCACAATAAGTGCATCGTGTACATTTAAAACTATTGTCTTTGCTTTTAGGTCAAGCACACGTTTACAAAACACTGGGGAATAATTATTCGCCATTTTTGTATTATTTTTATGATATACACACAAGCTTTGGATAACACGTTAAAAATAAAACTTAACTACCTCACTTGAAGTTGGAAATATTCAACGACATAAGCCACCTACCTGTATACCTATGCAATAATAGATAATTTAACTACTTCAGATCAGGTACCTGGCATTGTTACGCTTATGGTTTATTGAGGTTTAACGACTCATGACCCTCAGCTGTGCTGTCAGGCTTTAAGAAACAGAGTATAGTATAAAAGATAATTATAATTTTTCAAGTTATGAAAATAATATTATGGTACGAATTCTACGGGTTGTTAAGTTTCTATTCAAGGACTATGGTGAGTATCTAGCACTTTATTTTAGAAATAGACGAGGAACTTTTCACCTTAAACTGCGAGGACCAATTTTTGGATAAAACTAAAAACGAACGGAATAGTGATGAAAGGACCAGATGAGGAATAGTCTTATCGTCCAATAATAGCTGTAGTGTAATGGCTTGTGTGCGCCAATTAATATTATACACAAGTGCACCAAAACAATGCGTTCTGTAATTGGATTAGTTGTTTGCTAAGCAGTTTTATTGGGGCATCGACCGCCCAAATATGAAAATAAAACCGTCAATTATTGTTAATTGCTATGCTGGGTCGTTTAAACCACCATTGATTAATTGAATTTGATTGGGCGCATGCATGGTTCTCTTTTTATTACCATTATGCGACTCTTTTTCGGTGTTTTCAATAAGTTTCTCAATTACTATATTTTTCTTTAAATACTTACCCTATATGGTCAGTGTTAGTTACATAGTTACTTTTTATAATTTCAAACCCAATAAAATGTTCGTTACCGTTATTATAATTTTTCCTTGAACTTTTCTTAGCATTTTCTTCAAACCGTAAACGTCACTTCCCCCCAAACGGCCTGTTTATGTGCAGACGACGGAATTCACCCACGTTTTGTTTAAAATTTAAGACTGATCCGAATTGTTTTCGATTGTTGGGCTCAAAATTCGGTGGAAAATTAATAAACAGTTATTGTGTCAATTTTTTTCGTTTGAAATTAAAGAGATTTTGCAACCGGCGGCTAAAGTAGGTACGTTTACGAATGAGATGCGTGGTATATCTTGGCTTGATGGTCGTTGGGCTAGCCCCCCCCCCCCCCCCCATGTGGTTCAGGAAATTTTCCAGAGGATAACCAACTGAAAGAACAATGAAGTCGTGTTTTTTAATAGAATATCGAATAGCGGGTGTGCAACAAGTCTCTATTATCTAATAAACGAACATCCCATAAAGATGTTAATGTGAATTTAATAGCGCGCTTCTTGATCGTTATCCGTAATACCAATTATGAAAACAAAAAAGTGTAGAAAAATTGATTTCGCTTAAAAAAAGCTGTGCGGTCGATGTAGGTTTTAAACTATATTTAAAAAAGTACAATAATAGCCTATTTAAAAACCATTATAAGCTGAATGCTGGGTTATATAACGATATACAGTGTGCTTAAAGTGTTAAATATCGTATACGGGGTGATACTAGCCAATAACATACCTATATTGTGGTAATTTAGGATTTCATTTTAAGACCTATATGGGAAATAAATAATATCAACAATTTTTTTCATTAATTTTATGGTATTTTCAGGCATCAATCGCACACGGACACGCGCCGCTCCCAGAGCGCCTTAAAGGATTTCTCCTATAGTGCTTGTGCTCGATCATAAAAAAATAAAAATCAATGGTTTTTACATGGCCTATTAAAAATTCGTTCCTTACCTTTGATTGAAAGCCCAAGAAGGAAAGCTTTCTTAAATTGGTCTTCTCCGCCAAATTCATTTTCCGAGAAAAATAAGTTCACACCGAAAGAAAACGAGAACGATAATCCCAAACCGAAGAGATCGCGAAAAACGTCTTTGCCGTAAAACTACTTAAAACGATTTTAAACTGTGTATCATCAAATAACAATATTTAACAACAAAATAATAGTAATTTTTTATATCTTTAGACGCGGCTCCCGATTCGTCAAATTAACCAATTTTGGTTGTCGGCTTTATGGTTAAAAGTTAATGATTTTGTTAATTCCCAGAATTATTATTTGTTGCACACGGAGAAGTTTAGACGCCTAATATTATACACTGATAGAAATGTTGTAAAGTACAATAATTGCCTATTTAAAAACCATTATAAGCTGAATGCTGGTTATATAACGATATACGTGTGTTTTAAAACTTTTAAGTATTGAACATGGTATACGGGGTGATATTAGCGAATAACATACCTAAATTAGGGTTTCATTTTGAGACCTTTGGAAAATAAATAATAGCAACACTTTTTTCAGTAATTTTATGGTATTTTCACGCACCAATGGTTTTTTTACATGACCTATTAAAAATTCGTTTCTTACCTTTGATTGAAAGCCCAAGAAGGAAAGCTTTCTTAAATTGGTCTTCTCCGCCAAATTCATTTTCCGAGAAAAATAAGTTCACACCGAAAGAAAACGAGAACGATAATCCCAAACCGAAGAGATCGCGAAAAACGTCTTTGCCGTAAAACTACTTAAAACGATTTTAAACTGTGTATCATCAAATAACAATATTTAACAACAAAATAATAGTAATTTTTTATATCTTTAGACGCGGCTCCCGATTCGTCGAATTAACCAATTTTGGTTGTCGGCTTTATGGTTAAAAGTTAATGATTTTGTTAATTCCCAGAATTATTATTTGTTGCACACGGAGAAGTTTAGACGCCTAATATTATACACTGATAGAAATGGTGCGCGGAAAACAAATCAAACACTTTTAAAAGTGGTTTCGAGTCTCGACTATGATACTTGGATCGTAGTGAACTGTCACGTGTGACGTAGTAACCGTGAATAAACCGAAAATCAGAACGTGCTTTTTGTAAGACACAACCGTTTATACCGATGTTTTTACAATTTTTTTAATCTTCCCACATGAATGTATACGTGCTTGTTTATGACAATGACACACTCTTATTATTTTTCCTCGAGGTGACCTTTCGGCTCGCGTTTTGTCGAATGTACGTAAATCGTATAGGTACGTGCACTATCAACGCGCCGTTTCCAAAGTCACACGCGCACCGTTCACGGAGAAATGAATGACGATTTTTTTCTCGGCGATCTTCCCAGACGAGTAATGGCGAATATCACTTGAAAAAACATGGGGTACGCCAATGTAGACGACGTTTCGGCGACCGTGTCGCGGACGCCAGCGGGTCGAGGTCTGCGGTGGCTTTTGGAACCCGTGGTAGGGTTGTTTCTAACTGCTGGTACTAATCTGAAACAGGAAGATAATAATGGGTTAAATAATTTATTAAAATAGTTTTTGTGTGCGTAGACTTTAGTACAAAATAAAATTGTTAATGATCCAATAGACTTTTTATGTAGGTGGTTTTTATATGGGTTTAAGGATTTTAGGGAGCAAATGAAACCGATAAAAAAATTTACATAACTGATTTGTTTGAAAAAATTACAAATCTTATTTTCGATAACATAACAGAAAGTACATGTAAATTATGTAAATTTTTTATCGGTTATTGTTGAAACGTAGGAAAGAATCCTATTGTTTCAGAGCCCTGAGGAAGGAAATATATTTTCCGAAACGTCGGCAAATTAGAATTTGGATTTCATTTGCTCCCTAAGATCCTTAAACCCATAAAAACCACCTACATAAGTAGACTTTAGTGTTGACTGAACTAATCCCAACTAAATAATAGTGCAAAATAACAGTTCTAGCTAATTCACAACCAGTCTGTTACGTTAGATGCATTTGCCATGTGTACCTATTGAGTAAAAATAATATACTAAATGTGGTTTTTATTTTTTCTACTTATAGTTGTAGTTTCCTAATGATATCAAATTATTAGTGTTTTAGAAAAATCACTACGGAAACGCTGTACGGACGTTTTTACTACGAGTGACGCAGAATTTTGGGTATTCATTCTTGGAGAGCTATGTTATTTATATTATTTACAATAGTTCGTCAGTACTTGTTTTGAGTTAAATAATATAATATTTATTGTCAAGAATATATTTCATAATTCAGGTACAACTAGATTATAATATAAAATGACTATGACAATATTTTATTGGTATATTTTATATCACTACAGTATACAAATATATATGTTTATTTATTTTATGCATTTTATTAATGACGTTCTTGAATATATGTCTTGGATTGGATAATATCCAATTTTTAATTTTATTTCTATAATTATTTAATGATTTAATTATTTTAATGGACTGTGGTAGCATATCAAAAATATATGGATTGATGTTTAAAAAATGTTTGTGTGCTATTGTTTTGTTTACTCTATTTTTGTATGTAATAGTACTTTTATGACGAGTTTCATGTGTGTGATTAATATAATTTATTATATTTTTATGTTTAAAAATATATATTTACATGTTGTAAGAAAACATTTGTTTAATATTCATTTTTTTGCTATCTTTAAATAGTAAATCAGAAGAATATTGGTGGTCTTTTTCATAAATAATTTTCAAAATATATTTTTGAATAGTTTCAATATTATTAAGATAATTCCTATTTTTTAAATGGGTTTGTAATAAACAATAATAAAATATTTCTAATTATTTTATAATTTAAAAATTGTTTAATGTTTTTAGAAAAAGTTGACTAGCCCTGGATTAATATTTTGGCGATAAGTGGGGTTATTCAAGTTATGTTTTTTTAGCTTAAAAGCAATGATATGGATAGTTATGTATTTTAAGTAAATTTTGCAAAATATATGGATTGTTTTGGATTCTAAAAAAAATCACATGTCAATGCACTGTAAGGATAAAAGCGAGTTTTTACACTTTACAGTGTTGCAATTTTTTCAAGCCATCTCATTCTAACTTGTCTGAAACTTTGGAAGTATGGCTTGATTGTAAAAAAATAGTTTTAAATGTTCTGTCTCCTTATTTATATTACATGCCTGTGGGTTATGGTGTATGTCGCTTGGACTGTGAGGTTATTATTGGACCTTTTCAGTCAGTATCTACCTCTACATATTTCTACATTTTTACATATGTAGTGAAGAATTGAGTGTATCTGGTTCGAACTGGTTTAAAAAAATTAAAACCCAAGTAATTGAAGATTTTTTAAATTACAATCATCAAGCAACAATTCCGCAATAATTAAAAACCAACTTGGCGGCAAGTCGTAAAAAAAACGACGACCGATTATAATTTTGTCACATGTCATTTGCGAATAATATTATTGTTCAATTTCACGGAAAATTGAAACATGCATGGCCTAAGAATTACGCGCGCAATTTGACACACATGTTTCCATACGTGCATACATATACCTACAGGGTGACCCAACTACTAACATTAATTTTTTTCACTTTTTCCCATAAAACCAGTATGAACTGATGTTATCATTATGCGCTGCTATGGCACTGGTAAATTCTCAATAGTTGCATTCTTTGGCTACAACGTATTATTCTAGAGTAAAAATTGTATGTGTAAGTCGCGAGGAACCTGGATGATCTTTGCATTTGACGTCGTGTCGGCTTGTTATGATAAAGCGAATGAGACGTCTATCTTGCTCTGACGTCGTTGGCATTATCAGTCGTTCTTGTTAGAACACCCGGTGTATACCAAAATGATGATATAATGACTTAAAAAAAATCACAAAAAATATGTGAAATTATGACCGATTATTTCATTTGTTTTTGTTATTAAGTACCTATTTATTTGACGTCATCAAATACATAATATCTTTGTTGTAAATAAATTGGGCAATTTAATGTTACAATTTTATGAGTGAAAAAAGGTATTCGAATCAGAACGATAATAAAAATTAATGATTTCTTAAGATTTTTTTTTTATTAAATTATTAAGTTTTTAAGGTGCTATAGAAAAATAAAATAAAAGTTTTTATAGCATATTATACGTCGACAAAAGCGAATCGACCAACAATGCCAAAACAATAACAACGTCTAAAATAATTGATAATATTGCGATTGTAAATCTATAAAGTTGATTTGTCCAATACCATGGGCTATATTTCAGTTCATTTTAGAAATAAAATTCGCATGTTGACATTTCCTAGTAGGTACCCAGGGCCGTACCCAAGGGAGGGGTGGGGGAGGGGGGTTTAAACTCCTCCCACCCCCCAAAACAGCGGATGGGGCTGACGTTTTTAATTTAATTAATGTTTTTGTAATCTTCATGTCTAGACGTAAAACTATAATACAAATTATTGTAGACTCTTTCACAATTTATAAACAATACATATGCGATTATTCTAGATATACATACTTATCAAGGCACTCACATGTAGTACAATCGTATTTTAATATTAGTATAAATTACCATTATAAGTATGTATGTACCTACTTAAAAAAAAAAATATTTTTTCATATTTATTTACCCCTGCTAGGTATATTAAATATTCCATAAAAGAAGGTGTGGGGCATGTGGGCAGGCAATTTATTACATCTAGTGCAGTAAATGAAAATAACGATAAAAATACTTTAAAGTACCTAGTTAGGTTTTTATTATTATTTTTTTTTAATTAAAATTCAACCGGTAACGTACGCCTATGTGTAGACCAGCGGAGGGCGATTAACACATTTTTCCGGGTAAGAAATGTGTTTGTCATGGAAGAAAATCCACGTGATATTTTTAAAATTATTTTTTTCTAATATTAAATTGTGTTTGTTTTATTTATACCCAACCACATCGACGTGACGTATAATGTAATTAGGTAAATCCATAAAGCGGCACTTGAAGCTGGTTTAAAAAATTTAATCCCTAGAAATTCCTTAAAGCCCCAATTATGGATTAATCTAGAATTTCTTATTAAAAAATAATCTTTTGATAAAAATAATCAGTGGGGAATTAGGTACCCGATTAAAAGATCTAGGCAAGTCTGGCAAAATCGAATAATTTAAATTACGAATTAAAAACGAAATCGTAGCACTAAATCAGTTACTTCGCAGACCTGGTACTGTTTCGATCGCTATCTTCTCATCTCTTTTTTTATCCAAGTGCAGCCCACAGCTATTTTTGTAGGTTCCTTCCTCGCCATATACCGGTATACGTAAATTAGGTATTATTAAATTTTATTTTTGTTACAATATTTTTTTATAGATAGCTATTGTTATAGTTAAAATGTAATTAAAGGCCTTGGTGCCAGTATTATGTACTGTTTTGGGGTCTGAAATAAATACATAATAATAAAAAAAAAAAATTTAAAAAAAAACATAGGTACCAAAAATATAGGGCGACCGCCCGGGGCGTCATATTAACATGCAATTACGGCTGGATTGCTTTTCACATTTGCCAACGCCGATATTTGAAGAAAAGGCGCCGCGATTCGATTGCGTCACTATGCTACGTGAGTTGTGAATTGCCACGACATAAGTCACACAAGTCCGAACAAGCAATTTTTCTTTTCACGAATGTTAAGTTCAAGTCTTTTAATCAGTGGCGGTTTCTCCATAGGAGCACAGGAGCACGTGCACCCCCATACTCCATAAAGAATTACCCCATAAAGAAAAAATAATGTTCATTTAAATTTATCTTCTTTATATTCTTACCGTAATATAAGTTAGAACCCTCCCATTTTAACGTACCGTCAAACAATCGAACGAAACGTAGTGTAATAGCTCTCGCCAAGCCGGTTGTCCAGAGCAACCGTATGGCGCGTAGGAATTCATAAGTCGCACACATGCGTTACGTAGGCGGGGTTTCTGCTGTTTCTCTATGCATCTTGTACTAGCAGGTGTGGTGGGGGAAAGCGCGATTCTAATAGGAAAACTCGCACAAATTAAATGTGCGCCGTTGAGTTAATTGCTGTATGAATTTATTATTTGGAGTTTACCTTTATATTTTTGTTATTATTTTGGGGTAGTAAAGACTTATTTTAATAAAAATGAACAGTTTTAATGCCAACACGACTATGAATGTGGAATATTTGAGAAACAATACATTACAGTTATTCCAAACTTTAATGAAGCTGTTATTGATAAGTTTGCTGCAAATAAAAACAGAAGAAGTGACTTTACTTTTAAACAATGTACCCACTAATGAAAAATAAATTAGCCTTTTTTTTTATCTTATTTAATTTTCAATAAAATAAGTAGGTAATCATAAATTTTTAAAATATTTACTAAAAATTATTTACAAAATTTGGACGTGGTCTTGGAAAAAACTAAAATTTATAGATGTATAATTTTAGTTTTAAGATTGTCTGGTAGGGCGCAGAACTACTATTCGCCCGGGGCGCCAAAATTCCTAGCTACGTCCCTGTATGAATCCTCGCGCGTTTCATCTAAATGTTGTGGGCGATTTTCCATATAAAATAATTTAGCTTTTCAGTATAGAAAAAAAAATAGCTTTTTTGGGACATGTTATTTTCGAAATATACAATCATTTATACTAATGGAAAAGGCATGGGCAATTAAAGGTTTATTACAACTCAACAACGTTTGAATCTTTATTCAGTGATGCCAAATTTGAACTTGTTTAATAGGTAAAATATGTGCACATATCATATCTCTATAACGAATGGAAAATTATATTTAATTCTTATTTTTATTACTATTAGGTTCAGGTTTATGAATTTTTGAATTCGTTATTCGTTTAATAATTTAATTAGGTTTAAACCCACATTATGTCTTAAGTACCTACTATTAAAACAGCAAACAATTCGAATTTATTTTATAATCCTAGGTAGACTGGTAGACATAACATAAGTTGTTATTAAGTCATTATACGTAATATTCCAGCAAACATGATGCAAAATCAAAATTTGAAAACACCACTTATAATGTTGCTTACCATGTATGGTAGTACCGGGGGTAGCAGTGATCGAGCCTCATAGAATCCAAAAGACAGAAAACAGTAAAACACATGAACACTCTACAAGTCTGCACAAACATTATGTCTCTAAGTCCTATACAAGGTATTATACGAAACGACCAGATCGTCGAGTTTTTTTTTTGCAAAATCGTTTATAATTTCGTCGATGGTGTTCCATGGTGTTACGTAAATGGGTTTTTACTAATTTAAGTTTCAAAAAAGATCGTTCCGCTGATGCCACACTAACTGGTAAAGTTAGAAATAACATCACCGCACTAGATACATCTTGAAAATTTGAAGAAATACTGATTTTTTATTAATAAATGATCCGAAAGTTCAGGCACTGTTTTGAATTTTGAAATACTATATACAAGTCCCTTTTTGAGGCTTAAAATTTGACTAGAAAAGTCAATAGACAAGTCTTTATGCTATATCGTTTGTAAATTCCGCGCATTCACGTATAATTCTTCTTCACTTAACGAAGGTAAATTCTTAGGATATAAAAAAATAAAATTAATTATGAAATGAAATACCTATAAAAAGCAAAGCTGACAGTAAGTTTTGAAGGGGCCGTCCATGTGGCCCCCCCCGCGGTGCGGGAGTGTTTGGTACGCCACTACTTCCCATCGACATTTAATATAAACAACAAAAACTTTTCCACGCAGATTTTTGGCCGGACGATCATTTCACGCACACACTCGTTCTCGCTAAAAATCATTCTTTATTAATTTTCATTTATTTCAAGATCAACCAAAAAAGCGTGATCGTAGAAATATTAATTGAAATTATTCAGTGTCGTGGTAATTTTTTCCCCATCTTCAAAATTATAAGCCCCAATGTATTATTTTATGTGGTTCAAATAATGCCAAAGTTATGCCTTTGTATGAAGCTTCTTGGAGTTGGACCAGAATATTGAAGATACGTTTTTGGTCGGTTTGGAAGTAAATTTTTCTTGTAGCAAATTTTTTTTTACAAATAACACGCCACACGCCACTGTCTTGTTATGGAAACAATGTAAGTAATTGTAAAATGTATTTGCGCGGGTTATTGAATAAATCCATTTAAATATAGATCGATGGCTTTTCAATTAACCCAGAATTGTATGGGTATAGCCTCGGCCTTTGATCGACGAAATAAAAATAGTATCGTTTCAGTTCGGTGTTTTTTTTTGGAAATTCAAGTTTAATGTTTTAATCAGTTTACGGGGAATTAACTAGTTTTTTGTTATAAGGATTCCTTTCGAGGTTTCATTGATCAATATTCTGCGATATAAAGCGTATCCAGAGAAGTTCTAGACATATGGGAATTTTTTTTATTGTTCATTTTACGAAAAAAAATTATTCTTTATAAAAAGTTCTGCTTGATGCGCAAATAATATTGACATATATCATGTACAGGGCGGCAAAAAAATATAAAAACACAGAATTACGTTAAGAGGGAAGTACCCTCGATTTTTATTTTAGAACAAATTATTATAAAAAAACTTTACTAAGGACTACAAAACGCGGTCAGATACAATTTTTCGTTGAAATATTTTAATTTGCAGGGTATCTACCATCAAAACAAAACCTACCAAAAAAAAATGTAGTGTTATTCCTTGCTACATAGCCTTTCATTTGTGCCCATATTAACTCATTTTTTGTATTATTTTTATAATATACAAACCAGCTTTCGATAACACGTTAAAAATAAAACTAAACTACCTCACTTAAAGTTCGAAATATTCTATGACATAAAAGCCACCTACCTGTATACCTATGCAATAATAGATAATTCACTGGCCAACAAAATATGTTTTTTTTGTTGTAACACAAAGCTAAATAGCATCTTGTGGTAGAATGGACCTATCCAAATACGAAAATGAGAAAAAGAAAGTTGTAACACGTAACGTTTTCTTGTTACATTTATAGAACCACATTTAATGTTACAATATTTAATATCTATTGAAAAAATAATTTAAGAATTTTCTAACTGTGTATATTATTATATTTAAATTTTTACACCTACTAAACATACCTTACATCTAGAAAAAACACAAACATTACAAATATTAACTGAACACACTAATTAAATTTTATTTTTTCCTTTTATGAGGGGTCATATCTTCTCTTTTCAAAAACCAACAAGAATCACCCATCATGGCTGGATCCCATCGTCCTTGATAGCGAATTTCCATTGTCCTGATATCCTGGTGGAACCTTTTACCCTGCTCGTCACTGACAGCTCCCAAATTTTCAGGAAAAAATGACAGATGGGAATGGAGGAAGTGAATTTTTAATGACATTCGGGCACCAAGCGATTTGTAGGAATCTAAAAGTTCATCAACTAACTGTTGATAGTTTGCATCCATCTTGTTGCCCAAAAACCCCCTTACTATACTAACAAATGAGTTCCATGCTCTGAGTTCCTGCCTGGTAAGCTTCTCTGTAAAGTTGACATCGTCCAGCAATTTTCTGATTTGTGGCCCAATAAAAATACCTTTCTTTAATTTGGCATCACATAACTGGGGAAAGACTTGTCTTAGGTATTTGAATCCATCACCGTCTTTATTCATAGCTTTCACAAAGTTTTTCATCAGCTAAAGTTTAATGTGAAGAGGAGGCAGAAGGACTTTTTTGGGGTCTACAAGAAGTGCAAACTTAATCCCGGCTGAAATTCACTTCTTTGTGGCCAATCTTTTATTACATAATGCTGATCTACTGCACGACTGTCCCACAAACAAAGAAAACAGCAATATTTTGTAAATCCTCCCTGAATTCCTACAGTTCAGGTAATTTTTCTGTTATAAAATGCATCCATTTTTACCGCCCCTAATTAAATTGACTACCTGCTAATGTAAAATGGTCTTATTAAGCTATTGAAAAATGGTATGTATTGGGGCTTTCCCAATATTTTTTCTATTATTAGAAGGGTATTTTCATTATAAAAATAAAGAGCTGACCTGTGTTAGAAAAATCTTGTCGGCCAGTGATAATTTAATAACTTAAGATCCGGTACCTGTTATTGTTACGCTTATGGTTTATTGAGGTTTTACGACTCATGACCCTCAGCAGTACTTTCAGGCTTTAAGAAACAGAGTATAGATAAAATGGTCCCTTAAATTAATTTCCTACTATAGATTTAACGTTAACAATCTAAAGGCCTAAATGTACCTAGCGCCCCTAGCAACTTAACGCGGTTAACTTGCTTTTCATCAAATTCATTAAGTCGGTAAACAATTCATTATAAATTCAGAATTCGCTGGAAACGCCGGCTCCGGAGCGATTAAAATCGCTTTTTCAACTTTTGGCCATTGCCTTATTCTTTGCAAAACATACTAAGTATTCGTAGATTAGATTCCTTAATTGAGAGCCTTTAAAAATATTTACATAAGTACCACCTGTTTATTTTTGTATAAATTTTAAACGCTTATAAATATGCTTGCATAATAAATCATTATAGATTATAGGTATCATAAATATTCCTAATCCCCAACAGTTGATGCATAATGCATGGTGCAGATCGATATTTAAACCATTCGAACAATGGATGAAAGTTTGCTCTACTGCATATTACACAAGTACCGTCAAAGTACCTATATCCTATATTATAAAGATTTGGCAATTTAATGAAATTCAACACGATGCAAGAGGAAAAAATAACTTTATTTTGGATCACACAAATTTGAAATCGACTTCAAAATCAATATTATTATTTAATGGTATTATACGGAATAATACTTCAAGAAAACAATTTATTAGAGACCGACCGAAGGTTCGGTTTCGGCTAGGTTCGGCCAAAAAAAATCTAGTTTTGGTTTCGGCCAAAAACCGGCCGAAACTCCAGTGTTCGTGAATTGTCGCGCACTGTTCAGTAACTTTGGGTGGCTTCGTAGGCGGTTTAGCTATATAAATAGATTTTTTTCTCTGTCGACTTTTTTTTTTTTGGAAGAGTTCAATCTGTTCCCAAGATCGATGTCGTCCTAGAGTGTGACCAGTAAAGTCCGCATCATATGGTTTTTTTTTATTAATAACTTTATTCGAAATTTGACTTTGGCATCAAGTTCTGCTTCGATCGAGATGAAAATTAAGCAAAAAAATAATAGTCACGTGATCCGCATAATCTGTCAAATTTAAATTTTTTCCAAATAATAATTCAAAAGTAGGGTTATTTGTGAAAGTATCGAAAAAAGTTATCAGAAAAAGTTTTTTAAATGCAGTTTCTAGCCCACATGCAAAATTTTAGCTGCATAAGATAATTTTGATTTTTTACCCATATTTTGTAAATTGCACCACTTTTGCAAAATAAGACTCAACGCAAGCTACATCTACATAAAACTTCTTAGTTTTGACAATGCTTTATTTCAGATAATTTTCTTTAAAGTAGCGCCATATTAAATGTGTGTTTTTCTACAAAATCAAAATTGGGATATTACAATTTGCTCGCAGGTGATGCAAAGTTTATTTGTTTTTGACCCTGCATAAGGTAACTTGATAAAATAAGTATTTTTGAAAACGTAGTTTGTGTCTGAAAGTAATACACCTTAATTTTAAGACAAAAAAGAACATAGTGTCATCAGTAAAGTGTTCATTAAGTGGAAAATAAATTTTAGTGGTGAGTAAAAAATCAAAATTATCTTATGCAGCTGAAATTTGGGCTAGAAACTGTATTTAAAAAAACTTTTTCTAATAACTTTTTTTGATATTTTTAGAAATAACCCCACTTTTGAATTATTTTTTGGAAAAAATTAAAATTTGACAGATAATGCGAATCACGCGACTACTATTTTTTTGCTTAATTTTCATCTCGATCGAAGCAGAACTTGATGATTTGACTTTGGCATCAACACTTGATGCCAAAGTCAAATTTCTAATAAAGCTATTAATAAAAAAAAATCCCATATGATGCGGACTTTACTGGTCACACTGTATACTGTATATAAAATAAAATAAATTTCAGTATACAATAAAATTTTTAACATGTATAAATAAGTTTCGGTTTCGGCCGAAACTGAGACCAAGGCCGAAGATTCGGTTTCGGCTGAAAATCTTGTTTCGGTCGGATACTACAATTTATATAGAATACCCAAGTAATGTTTCAAAAATGTACGCGTTGCTTACCTTTGCGTTTTTATTTTTTTCCAATATGTGTTGCTTACTGAAAGGGGACTTTTCATCAATCTAATTAAGTAACAATTTTTTGCGTCTATTAATCTAGTTAAACTTACATGACTTAGAAGCACACCAACGATTAAACATTTTGTTGTTCGTTCACTACCAAGTCGAGAGAATGCGAATGCATCAATAAATTTTAAGGTTAGAATTTATACCGGTAAACATAACTATAAAACAATAAAAACAATAAACATTATCGTCGAATGGGTATCGGACATTGATAGAAATGCAAAAACACTGACTCCGTTTACAATTACTAAATGAATCAAACACACCTATCTATAAATATGTGTGAAACCGTATTATCTCTGGATTAGAGAGCTTTAGTTACGTTAGCATGATACGATAAAATTATTGGATTGACGATAAGAGTGCCTCCGACTCTGTCCAACCAAACCGGGACTACCTATCTACATTTGTTAGGTATAAGTAATATATACAGTGTCACCAGTAAAGTCCGCATCATATGGGATTTTTTTTTATTAATAGCTTTATTCAAAATTTGACTTTGGCATCAAGTTCTGCTTCGATCGAGATGAAAATTAAGCAAGAAAATAGTGGTCACGTGATTCGCATCAACTGTAAAATTTTGATTTTGTGGAAAAACACACATTTAATATGGCGCTACTTTAAAGAAAATGTATCTGAAATAAAGCCTTGTCAAAACTGAGATGTTTTATGTAGGTTGCGTTGAGTCTTATTTTGAAAAAGTGGTGCAATTTACAAAATATAGGTAAAAAACCAAAATTTTCTTATGCAGCTGAAATTTTGCATGTGGCCTAGAAAATGCATTTAAAAAACTTTTTCTCAAAACTTTTTTCAATATTTTCAGAAATAACCCCACTTTTGAATTATTTTTTGGAAAAAATTAAAATTTGACAGATAGTGCGAATCACGTTACTACTATTTTTTTTCTTAATTTTTTACCTCGATCGAAGCAGAACTTGATGCCAAAGTCAAATTTTGAATAGAGCTATAAATATGATGCGGACTTTACTAGTGACACTATTTATACTAGAGTATATTTTTTTGAAAATAATGTTAACGAATCGGAAATTTTAATATGGAATCATTTTTTCCAAATGCTGCAAAAACCGCAAATTTCCTTCTAGGTTTCGTGCAGCCAAATTTTTTGGCGTTAGCTCAGTGGAGTAGCGTGTAGGGGGCCAGGGGGTGGGGGCAATCACGCTACGCCACTGGTGTAGATATAACAGATAATTACCAAATTTTAAATTAAACAAAAGTGATAAATAATGTGGTTGTTCATAATTAATTTTGCGAACGAACGGAAATGCCTACTTGGCTTTTATCTTTTTGATGTGTTGAACAAATAGGAACGTTCTTATTGTGTCGTTGTCGTTATCAGCAACCCGGAATGTAAGGAAAGGTTAGTTACGACTGCATTCTGCGTATTAAAACGAGCTACGTAATCATTTTCGTTGGCTGCTTGCACAATGTAAATTCCCAATGATGCACAATAACAATTTTCGGTGCTAAACTGGCAAAACCGAACATAGAGAGATGGAATTTGGCATAGTTGTGATGCGGATTCTGAAGCAAAATCATTGTTGTGGCAATTATTTTATTCAGGCAGCCTAGAAACAGGGAAGAAACCTCGAGATATCGTTCAGGTAGAAGCGCCTCTACCTTAATAATAATAATACTTCTTTACTTCAAATTACTTACATGTTTGCAATAAAATGAAATGACGTCAAAAAAAATAAATAATCCTAAAAACCATATTCTAAAAACTCTGCTATTGTATACGGTTCAATGTTAACTAGCAATCGTTTTAGTTCCCCTTTTAGGGTTTTTACATTAGTAATGCTTTACACACATATATATATATATATAGCATGGACTTTTTTCGGTAATTGCCAAACGATGTGTTGGATATAGAAAATTTTGGTTTCTTGTATTATAGCTGTGTTCGTTGATAATATAAAACTTATTTCTGTTCTTAAAAATAAACACAATACATTCAAAAATATATAAAGCATATACAGTGTCCGCAAGAAAGTCCGCATCAAATGGGATTTTCTTTTATTATTAGGTATAGGTAAAAATTGAAAACGCAGTTAGTTTTTGCTTACCTAAAATCCAAAAATGACGTATACTGAAGCAGCTGCACGACTCGCGTTACCTGTCAAATTTGGCATTTTTAATAAAATAGGTTCAAAAATGCCATTATTTATCAAAATATCGAAAAACTTTATTCAAGAAAGTTGTTTATTTAGGCATTTTTGGCCTCTGTTCAAAATTTTGACAGTCAAATACAATTTTTATTTTTTGCCAGGTTCTTGAAAATTTTGATCAACCCTCAAATTTTTGTTTCCAATTATTTATTTTGCTTCAAAAACTGAAATTGTTATTGATCAGTATGTAATGTTTGATGCAAAGTTTATCTAATTACATCAGTTTTGCCAAAACCGACGTTTCTCATTTTTCTTAAGTTAGTAAACTTAACAAGAAAATATTAGGAAGCTTTCGTTGAAATTTTACTTAATTAATATTGGATAAAAAGAATAAATATTAATCGCTCGAAACATTTTATTCAACCAAAATATAGTTTAATATAATTAAATTGGAAACAAAAATTTTACACAAAATTGCATTAAGATTACAAATGAAGTAAAGGCAAACGATTTTACATCAATGTATAAAAGTTAATCTACGAGGGTTGATCAAAATTTTCAAGAATCTGGCAAAAAATAAAAATTGTATTAGACTATCAAAATTTCGTACAGAGGCTAAAAATGCCTAAATAAACAACTTTCTCGAATAAAGTTTTTCGATATTTTGATAAATAATGGCATTTTTGAACCTATTTTATTAAAAATGTCAAATTTGACAGGTAACGCAAGTAGTGCAGCTGCTTCAGTATACGTCATTTTTGGTTTTTAGGTAAGCAAAACTAACCGCTTTTTCAATTTTTACCTATACCTAATAATAAAAAAAAATCCCATTTGATGCGAACTTTCTTGCGGACACTGTATACAGTTATGATATTAAGCTCCTTGAAGATGCCCCTAGCCCAAAAAAACGCCTTCAACTGGTAGAAGCAGCTGTTATTAAATTTTTCTGTATGCGGTAGAGTAAAATTTTGTGAAAATGCCCATTTTATGTCAATGGAAAAATCGGAATAACTTAATTTTAATAAAAATGCGATCTAGATGAAATAATAATAATTGTCAATGAAATTGTGAAGAAGTGTACAACAATAATGCTCTTAAAAATTCCTATGGGGGAATGTATACTTGTTGCCGCTTCAAAAATATACATACATATATTTATTTATTTATTGGTGAATCACGTCATGCGGTATAATAAAATATATCATTACACTTAAAATAACCATACCACACAATAAAATGAAAATTTTGTGAAATAATTAATTGTCACATGCTAAGTATTAGTTTAGCTAGCGTATAGGTACTTTATTTTGTTTACATACGAAATAGGGGACATTAAAATTGTGTCGTTGATAAACGAAAATAAATAGACGTTGCACACATAATTAAAAAAAAACGTCGCTTTATTAGTAATTATTACTATTCAAGACCACACTTTAATCGATCATATCTTAATTATTACATTTATTGGTCATGTTCGTTTATTTAGATTGATTGAGGTTTTCGGATTGCGCTTTCTATCTCTGTTTGATACACGTGAAATAGTCGGAACGAAATCGATAAATCTACATGGAGAAACTTAGGATTTTCGAGTACCTATCTACAACCAACCAAACCCTTTTTAATTTTCTTAATATTATGCATACCTAATACCACCTATACAGGGTGTCCGGTCCGGAAATGATGAGCAAAAAATTTAGGAGATAATTCTAGACCGAAAATAAATGCTATCTCTTCCTATAACATTTTTTCGAAAATTGATTATTCCGAAGTTAAAGTTAAATTTTATTTGCAGTTTTTGACGAAATCTCGTATATGGGACTTTTTCGGGGTGAGAAATACAAATTTGCCCACCGTTTTTTCGCATTTTGGAGAGGGCGCCACATAGGAGCCTATACTTTAATTTGAATGGTCCCAACTTTTTTGTCCTACACTGTATGCGCATTTTGACTGAATAATTTTATTCTCCCAACCTTTTGACATAAAAAAAGTATACTACTTTTGTTTCGATAAATCTAACCGTTTTCGAGAAAAACGCTAAAATAACATTGCTTGAATGTGATGAATACGAAATCATTTAAATTTATTATTTTGTAATTTAATTTTTTAAGAAGAATTAATTTATGCATTGAAGAGATGGACGTCACTTTGAACAGTTTGAACCTTTGATTTGAATGTTTAATGTATTGTTCTAGTATGTAACTTATGCATTTTAAAACTGCATATAAAATTTCCTACTTACGCGCCTCATTTTTTATTTGCTTCACATTTTAAAACTTTAAAAAAAAAATTTTTTTTTCATATTACGGTAATTATAGATAGGTACTGTTGTGTAATTAAATCTGCCTCGTTGTATAGACTGGAAAAATGTATTGGCGGAAGCGTGCCAAAAATAATAAGAATAGACAACTTTAAATTTGGTATGCTGATGCTGGACTTTTTCGCATCGTCTATTTTTAATTTTAATTACGTCTACGTTTTATTCCGAGATAATATTGTGATTAGTTTTGGGTAAGGGAAAAATTAGTTGTCACACTATCTCGCCAATAATAATTTGTTAAAGTATGTATATTACATTTTAAATTGGTTTGCATCACCGGCACCGGACGGCTAAAGGTCACAAAAACGTTTTTTGTTTCGTAATGGATTTTTAATTTGGGACTCTCGTTAAAAAAAATTACTAAGATGCAGGGTAGCTCGAATTCTTTTTTTTTATTTATTTATTTTACGTCGGCCTTTTTCCGCAACGAGGCCAATCACCGACGCCAGGGAATTTGTCACACACTATCTGGTAATTTTGCCGAATCCCTCTTTGTCGAGGGTAGGGTTCTTTAACGTGCCAACATCCATGACACGGGGCCCACAGTTTAACGTCTCTTCCGAAAGACGGCGCCACCTCTTAAACCAAATTCCAAATTTAACATCGACGTTGCCGGCAGTGGGAATGGAACCCGGGCCTACGATCTGTGAGGCTGCTGCGCTGACCACCAGACCACAACGTCGACTTAGCTCGAATTCAGTGGCGTAACAAAATCTGAGTGCCCCCTCCCGCAAACGTTTTCAGGGGCCCCCTCTATATTTTCATTACTATTAGGTTCAGGTTTTTGAATTTTTTAATTCGTTAATCGTGTAATAATTTAATTAGGGTTAAACCCACATTATGTGTTAAGTACCTAGGTACTATTAAAACAGCAAACAATTCGAATTTATTTTATAATCCTAAGTAGACTGGTAGACATAACATTGATAGTTATTAAGTCATTATATACGTAATATGATGCAAAATCAAAATTTTAAAACACCACTTATAATGTTGCTTACCCATGTATGGTAAGGGGGGTAGCAGTGATTGAGCCTCATAAAATCCAAAAGACAGAAAACAGTAAAACACAAGACATGAACACTCAAGTCTGCACAAACATTAAGTCACTAAGTACTATACAAGGTATTACTTATACAAAACGACCAGATCGTCATAATACAAAATTTTACATTTTTTTTATTGCCCAATCATTTTCCGGAGATTAAGAGAAATCGTCTACAAAGTAAATAATATCGCGGAATACCTTTTAAATGTTTTATACCCCCATTGAAATCCTACGTATCAATATGTCATAAATAATAATTTTTACAAGCATTTATCGAACACATATAAATATAACGGGGATTATATTGTAAATCTTGGCAAAAAATCGTCCGCTTTGAAGAAAAGTGAAACCCATTTCTGTTTTAGATGATTTAAATTCACATGACTTCGTTAACCTTGTTATTACATCACTAACGTACCTATTGCAAAAAAATCATAAAATATAATCTATTCTTAATTTGAGAACATATTAATATTATGTCTCGGCTAGATTTTGAGTATTAGGGACTTCCAGCGATGCTTGGGTTAATGGAGACTTATTTGCAAACGCTATTTGATAAAAAAAAACTTTTTTTTTTATAAAAACAACCGGTTAAAAGGTAGGACGAAGTCGCATGGTCAGTTAATTTTTCCTCAGTGAAAGCCCTTAAAATCCTATTTATTACGTAACATGCAACAAACACAACGTATGTAGGTACCTTAATTTATTAGCCGCAATGATGCTAAACTTATAAAATAAAAAAAAATAATGTAATCCGTACTACTCAATATACAATAACCTATATACTATACAGGGTGTTTCAATAAAGACTCCCAGGCCAATTACTTCGAAAACTAAAAGTGACATGTAAATTCTATAAACGCCAGTTTTTAGCCTCTAAGGGTGGCTTCACAACTGTGTAAAAAATGTGTTGGAATAATACAAAATGTAGGTGGCGCCACGGTGCATAGAATTTTTTCGATGACGGGAACTTTTAAATGTGTGGTTCTTAAAGATAATTAATTTTTGATCAAATTATGTCCCATAAAAAATTTTGATAAATCCAACATGAACGGAGATATTTGGGGTTAAGTTTTTTTTTTTAATAATTTTAACGAGTAGGTATACGTTATCCAAAGTCAGTGTGATGACATTCCAACCGGCGGTAAACAGTCTCAAAGAGACCGACCATTGTATGCCGTATCGAATGATTGGAATGTCATCACACTGACTTTGGAATAACAATACCTACGTAGGTACCTATTTTAATTATAAATATTTTTAATATCCTTTAGCAGGTTTTAATTTAATTTTGGTAATAATAATTTTAGTGATAAAACGCTCGTGCAGCGCTAAATTATTACGTCCAGTGACCTGTCAGGGGTAAGTTTTATATTTTTTTCGGATTAAGCAACTAAAAATATCCTTTTCTTGTCTATTAAATTGTTTTCATATCTTGCTTCGTTTTCAAAAAATAAAAATAAAAACAATTTTATTGCATATCTCTGGAAAACAAAAATCATTAAATAATTAATAATTACGTTGTATTTTTTGTTGTTTAAAAGCAAAGTTAAAACCTTTCTCTTTTTAAAGCTACCATAGGTAGCTAAGTTGGTACAAGACACTGACACAGAGTGTTAATAATGATAAATTATTTAATGATTTTTGTTTTCCAGAGATACCTATGCAATAAAATTGTTTTTCTTTTTATTTCGCGAAAACGAAGCAAAATATGAAAACAATTTAACAGACAAGAAAAGGATATTTTTAGTTGTTTAATCCGAAAAAATATAAAAATTACTAAAAACTCAGTGGCGTCTTATTTTTTGCCAATATTATTTGTTAAGGCGCCCCCTGACACGTCACTGGACGTAATAATTTAGAGCTACATGAGCGTCTTATCGCTAAAATTATCATTACCAAAATTAAATTAAAATCTGCCAAAGGATATTAAATACGTTTATAATTAAAATATTTACTCGTTAAAATTATTTAAAAAAAAAACTTAACCCCAAATGTCTCCGTTCATGTTGGGTTTATCAAAAATTTTTATGGGACATAATTTGATCAAAAATTAATTATCTTTAAGAACCACAACATTTAAAAGTTCCTGTCATTGAAAAAATTCTTTGCTCCGTGGCGCCACCTACATCTTGTATTATTCAAACACATTTTTTACACAGTTGGAAAGCCAATCATATAGAGGCTAAAAACTGGCGTTTACAGAATTTACATGTCACTTTTAGTTTTCGAAATAATTGGCATGGGAGTTTTTATTGAAACACCCGGTATAGCTCTAGTCGGTTTTGAGTAAACGGTAATAATGAAGAACAAACACCTGTGTGGCGCATTCGCCATCTCGTTTATTTATCGTTTTCTTCGAAAAGCGGTTAAACACCCGTGGTTGAAAAAGTTTAATTTACAAATTTTGTTAAGTTAAATCTGCGTTTATGTATTTTTCTGCTTTTATTAATTTATAAATTCAACCTTTTTAACGTAAGACTGGTGTGTACTCCAAAGAGGGGTAGTATTTGGCCGATTTTTGGATAAAGCAAAAAAGTAACGAAATATTGATCAAAAACGAAATGGCGAAGTCATCGCTAGTGTTTGCCCTTTCATTGTTTAGTTAATATTTGTCTTGTGTTGAATCCTCCAAAAGATACCTTTACCAGGGGCATTTTTTACTCGAATAATACAATTGGCAAGATATAAAAATGCTTACTTAATAATGGGTTTTATTAATTTGTGTTCTATTACTTACACAATCAGTAATCAATCAGTCACTTGAACTTGACATCATGTCAAGACACGTGTAAATTTTTCGACATATAACAAACTGCGTTATATTTTTAAGTGCCTCTTCAAAAATTTAAGTGGCGAACATTTAAAAACAAATACGTTATTTGTATAGTATAAACAATAATAATTGCGTTTGTATATTTACTTACTATATGAATTCATTGATCAAAAAATACAACTTACCAATTTGAGTGAGTCGGCTCGCAAAGCCGGCAAGGTACAGTCTAAACTCTGACAATAATAGTCCCGACCTATCTTAAACCGATAAGAACATAACCTCACACCGGAATGAACTATTTAAAACTAAACATTTGCACTCCGTACACATAAATAACTCTCTTGCGATAATCAAGTTCTGGGTATACGATGTATTAATATAAATAGACGTTCTATTTAGGATCGGAGTGAAATAGCTCGTTTGTCGCGGCTACGCTATAATAGTGAGTGTTTTGACAGCGATTCGCATGCAAGATAAGACCTGTACCTAACAATTTTATGCCTAAATGGAAACGAGAGAATTCTTTGGAGGAGTGGTGCCTGCTTCGTAAGGGTGCTCCGGGTACAACTGCAAGTTTCTGTGTATTTTCCTTAGCTTGGAATTTCGAATGCTGAGGACGATGGAAGGGTTTAAAATCCGACGACCTATTTGTGGAGACGAACGAGGATTTCGATCTGTTGTAATCACTTCCAATTATGGAGTTAGAATGACGTCAATATATTGATAATCTTTGTACGTAACTGCCCAAACGAACGTTATTTTGACGCTATCTTTACGTAACAAATTTTTTAGTTGCGACACCGTGATAACTTTATCTCATCTTTGAACCAGCCAGTAGAGCGCGGCGGCCTTAATTGCTTGCAGTTGTACACGATGAGACTATACGTTCTACCTTTATGGCTAAGTGAACTTTATGCCAGCTGGTGGCCTGTTGCTATATAGAAAGGATCGCCTGTCAACGTGCTTTTGGTCGATACGGTACTGTGAGCGCCATCTTTCCATAGAGCAGGGAAACGTTCGCGCTCGTCTACGTAGATCGCTATACATTTATACTATTGTTAACTTAACAAAGTAAACTCGGAATGGCTTTGGCGCGAATTATTATCAACAAGTCAATCTGTGCACGCTTTAAAATAATTCGAAACTAACAGCAAAATAACCCTTGGAGATTGAACACTTTGATTTTTTAAATTGAACAGGAGATTGTACGGTTCGAAACTTAAACGTCAATGGAGCTTGTACATTTTGAATTTAATCAATCCCAATTTTCTGCCATCAAAATCCATTGGAGCTTGCCTGTTTTGACAAAAAAATATGAGTTATTTTGATTCAGGGCTACAATTACTATGTAAAACCACATCTATCTCATTTTTAATGAAACATGGAGATTGTACACTTTAAATATACAGTGACCGGCAGAAAGTACGCACCAAATGCGATTTTTTTTAAAATTTCAAAACTTACCAAATTTTTTTGGCAGTGGAAAAGTTCTGCATGTTCTTAAACAAAAAATAATATAAACAAAACTAGTAAATATTGCGCTGTATACGAGGGAAAGGTGAAAACCTTAAATTCACTCGAGAATAAAGTGCCCTTATTTTTCACTGTAGATTTTTTTTTTTATTAGGAAATGTTTGCCCTTAGAAGTTATCCATAAGTACCAAATTTCAGCTCGACGGCACAAAAAAAATGTTTTTACTTTTTAAAAACACTTTTTTTGACGCCCCCTTGTATAACGAATCGATAGAAGCTATGCAACCTATAAATTAAATTTTTTAACAGCTCTTGGGAAATTTGTCACATAACTTACTTAAATTTGTTTAAATACGTGTGAACTGGACGTTTATTAAAATAACGTCAAAAATAATCTAACTTGTCTGGTGCACACCGTGTACATTATTCTATGGATAAGCGGAATAACTTTATGCAAAACAAATGATGATTTACTTCATACATTTAACAATATTTTGCCGTTCCCAATTTTTCAAAAACTCTTAAACCCATTGGTTTATGAATTAAAGTTTAAACCCTTACAATAAAATTCGTTTTCATTTAAAATCTAGTTGCCATGAAAAATATTTATATTTGTGCTACCGAGCTGAAATTTGGTATTTATGGATAACTTGTTAAGTGCAAACATTTCCTAATAAAAAAATTTTCCACAGTGAAAAATAAGGGCATTCCTTCGTGAATTTAACGTTTTTACCTCTCCCTCGTATACGGCGCAATATTTGCTTGTTTTGTCCATGCTCTTTCTTGTTTAGGAACATGCAGAACTTTTCCACCGCCAAAAAAATTTGGTAGATTTTGAAATAAAAAAATACCATTGGTGCGTACTTTCTGCCGGTCACTGTATACACCTCGAATTCAATATCGGCGCGTTTTTTTGTGACATTAGAAATACTTTCCTTTAACTTTTCCCACTCTTCTTTCAAATTACATAACGTTCTTATTCCTCTTGTCCCACAAGAACTGCGTTGTAAAAAAACACTTTGAAAATTTGCATTAAATATTTATTCAAGATTATTAATACAAACTTTATTAACTAACATTAAATACTCTTTATTCAATCATTAAAATATGAATAAACAACGAAACCTAATCGAGTCAGAATCTTAATAACTTTTCTTATATTTTATACACAAGTTTAAATAAGTAAAAACATTGTTTAGGGCGTAGTATTTACATTATTATTACATTTTGTTCGTTATATAAATATAATAAATATTAGTTTTAGTAAAACGTATTAATTTCAAATAACAATTTTACTTAAAAAAAAGGTGCCACAAAAGCGAAAAATATGATATTTTTGTGCCATGTATACCTAATACACACACACGCAACTAAGATAGATATGAAAACGGCGGGAGAGTCTTTGTAGGCGTCGTCAAACACACACACTTCCTAACCTTAATCGAACCTAAGCAAGCAAGCGTTAAAGCTAAAGAAATCGTCAGTTTTTAATGTGGAAAAAATAATGTCTTTTAAAAATTAGTACTTTTAGGGGGTTATTTTTAACCCCTGGTCATGAAAGTGTTCCCTTCTTATAGGGGCTAAACTATCTATCTTTAGCTATGAAATGCAAAAAGTCTTTGTTATAGGTTCGTTCTTTTAGATCTTAAGGTAACCCTGAACATATTAAGGCTTCTCGGGCATACCAATCGTATATTGAGCATTTAGGATGGTATGCAGCTGCATCCTTAGCCTACACTACACTACAAGAGCATAGTCAAGCAAGGCTTCCTCGAAAACGCAGCATACAACCACCCTAAATGTCTACAGCGACCAGCATCTTCTTGTTCACAACCCATACTTATTTGCCCTTATTCTTCCATGTATGTTAGTTATACAGTATGTCTCCGTAAGTTGGAACCATATGGAAAACTTTTTTATTATTAATTTCACGAAAAAAAGTTATTCTTTATAAAAAGTTCTGCATGGTCTAAAACCTAAAATGCAACTATCAGATATTAGATTTTTCTAGGCATATACGAGGTTTGTCAAAAAATATGAATTTTGCCCAAGAGCAAGGTAGTTACCTTTATTTTTGACAATATTGAAAATTGTTATAAAAAAAAGTAGATCAGACCTAAAAACCACGCTCAAATATGTAATTTCACCCATTTAGGATGAAAAATATTTTTTTATTTTTGAAACCTATGTGTAAGTACAATAACAATGCAAATTTAACTGTACAGTAGTTACATGTAATCTAGGATGTATATTTTCTTATTTGCAATATAAATGCATATGTATTTATTACGGACTTATTTAATTAGCAACATTGTTAGATAAAATTAAGAAACGAAAAGCTAATCATGATCATTTTCATTCATAATTAATTAATAATGCAGAAAAATTATTAAAAAATAACAAAACCTATTTTTTCATCCTAAATGGGTGTAATTACATATTTGAACGTGGTTTTTAGTTTTGATCAACTTTTTTTAAAAACAATGTTCGATATTGTCAAAAATAAAGGTACTTTGCTCTTGGGCAAAATTCATATTCTTTGACAAACCTCGTATACGCTTAAAAGAATTTAATATCTGATAGTTGCATTTTAGGTTTTAGGCCATGCAGAACTTTTTTTTAAGAATAACTTTAACTTTCGGAAAATTATTAATAAAAAAAGTTTTCCATAATACGGTTCCCACTTACGGAGACATACTGTATTATTAAACAGGATTTTTGGTTTCAATGTAACAAAAAGGACGACCGACATACAAAGTAGGGCTCGGAATTTTTAAAATATAAGTATTCGAATAGTCGTTTGATATGTTATTCGAATAGTCGAATAATTCGAATAGTCGAATAATTCGAATAGTCGAATAATTCGAATAGTCGAATAGATACTTAAATAGTCAAATATTCGAATAGTCGAATATTTAAATAGTTGAATATTCGAATAGCCGTCTATTTAAATATCGAAATACAGTCGTTTAATCACGGTAGAAGTGGTTTAACTGCTTGCTGACTATATAATTTTATTTTTGTTTTTCTTTTTTACGTTAAAATTTACAGTTTCACAGAAAACACGAATAGTCGAACATACAGTGACCGGCAAAGAGTTCGCAACATATGGGAAAAATTTTTATTAGCGGAATATTGAAAAATCTTTTTTGGGGGATTGGATGTGCATGTCCCATAACCTTAAAATCGATTTTGACATACGTCACGTGACCAATGGCATGGCGGGAAAGTTGAAAAAACCAATATGAAATCATCATAAATCAGATAAGTTGATGAGATATCGAAAAAATTCCAATAATAAAAAGTGTTTAGAATTCCATTAGGACCTTAAATACAATGTTTGGAATATCTACTTAAAAAAACATAAAATCGAATATTTTTGTAAATATTTTTTTACCGAATTAAAAATTTCCATATTTTTCCTTTCTTAAAGCTTCATTAAAGTAAAACTGACATCTGGTGACCACAACTAGAAATATTCTTTTGTTTTTCTGACAATTTGGAGCAATAATTCAAAAAATTCGTTTACACTTGGATACCGCAGAATGCATACGCAGAAATCGTTAAAAAAATCTAAAAATTAATAAAAATTTAAATTATTTTTTACGGTTATAAATAAAATTTGCTTTGGACTAATAAATTTAAGGATTTCTTAACATAATAGAATATTTCGATATAAAAAATATCGCTAAGGTTATTAGAAATAGACTATTGCAACAGCTGGTATCCAAGTGTAAACGAATTTTTTGAATTATTGCTCCAAATTGTCAGAAAAACACAATAATATTTCTAGTTGTGGTCACCAAATGTCAGTTTTACTTTAATGAAGCTTTAAGAAAGGAAAAATATGGAAATTTTTAATTCGATAAAAAAATATTCGATTTTATGTTTTTTTAAGTAGATATCCCAAACATTGTATTTAAGGTTCTAATGGAATTCTAAACACTTTTTATTCTTGGAATTTTTTCGATATCTCATCAACTTATCTGATTTATGATGATTTCATATTGGTTTTTTCAACTTTCCCGCCATACCATTGGTCACGTGACGTATGTCAAAATCGATTTTAAGGTTATGGGACATGCACATCCAATCCCCGAAAAAAGATTTTTCAATATTCCGCTAATAAAATGTTTTCCCATATGTTGCGGTTGCCGGTCACTGTATAAATATTCGAACAAAGTCAAATAGTTAAATATTCGAATGGTCGAATATTCAAATAGTCGAATAGATACTTGAATAGTCGAATATTCGAATAGTCAAACATTCGAATTTCGAATAGTCGAATATTTGAATAGTCGAATAGTCAAATATTCGAATTTCGAATAGTCGAATATTTAAATAGTCGAATATTCGAATAGTCAAATATTCGAATATTTTAATAGTCGAATATTCGAATAGTCAAATAGTCGAATATTTTAATAGTCGAATTTTTTAACTAACAAAAAATTCTAATTTAGAATAGTCGAATATTCGAATACAATTCCGAGCCCTAAATTACAAAGACTCCCGATATACGGCGACTGGTTCATCACATCGATGCCTAAAAAATTTATTGAAAACATGTGCAGCACACAACGCGTTACATGAGTATTGGTTAGTTCAGACTTAGTGGTAAACGGGGGGATGTGGTAGACGGTCGACGGGGGGGTTAAATGGGCGGCAGGGCCCACAGCGTCGCAGTCTTATCGGCCGACGTCGACAGGAACGAGAACTCACTCGGGTGCCAACGGCCTGAGATTACCTTGTCCGAGTGCTGGGCCACCACGACGCTGGGAAGGGGGAGCGTTAGGTCACCTGTAGGAAACGATATCGTTAAAAATATGAGTTAGTACTAACGGTGATAAGTAAAAGGAGGAATATAATATGCAAAATGCATATATATGCATTTTTTGTGTGCATATTTTGTCAATTTTATAATAAAATGCATATTTTTCATAAATTAAGAGCATATTTTTATGTTTTCGGCTTTATCAAAAAATTTGCGTTATTAATAACCTGCTTAACAAACTGTTTTCATAAGGTTAATTTCAGTTTTATACCATATATAATATCCTGGTTGGAGAGTAGAAATTGAGGTTTAAGAGATTCAATTAAGTAGTATTGTTTAAACTAAAAGGTCAAGTAAGGAACAATTTTTTTTTTATTTTACTTAACTCCCAACCAACTTTACAAGTTTATTACAGGGATAAATAAGTATATAAAAATAACTAACAATTTTATTATTACTCTAATAATTTAGTAGGTAATATATAAAAAAAAATATTTGTTTTGTATAAACGTTTGATTAGGTAACTCATTAAGAAAGAAAATTATACTAGGAAATATTTTTTTTAAATGAAATTTAAATAAGGGTAGTTTTTTTAATGTTTTAATATTTTCGGGTAAAATATTATATAATATTAATCCATAATATAACAATGACCGTTTTCCAAAGTTACTGTTTATTTTAATAGTTTGTAAAAAATTAGTTTGTCCAGTATCATGTCTGTAAAGATCATGAACTTTTGTAAACGTTATGTTAGACATTTTTTGTTTTAAAAGTAAAGAATGAATAAAATATATGCAAATTTTTAAATTATATAAATAATTTATATCTAAGTAGGTATTTATTCGGTTTATATAAATTTGTTGTTGGTTCTAAGTGCGGAAATCTATGAATACATAACAATAATAATTTCATTCTGTAATTTCTTTAATGTACTAACGCATAATAAATATTTTTTAAATAATTTAAAGATATACAATGACAAATTTTAAAGAATATCCCAATTAACGGAGAAATGTAAGTTCGAATATGTTCTTATTATTTATTATGTATGTCCGTAATATTTTTACCATAATAAATAGGCAATTGTTGTGTCGTCGGCAAAAAGTTTAATTTATCCATATAATTTTAATTTTGAAATATGTTTAATTGATATAAATAAGAAACAATGTGGGTCCTAGAATGGAACCTTGTAGTACTCCACATCTGATTGTTTTTTTTAAATAACTTTCAAAGCAACGATAAATTTTTCCTCTGCTTCTATTTGTATAAACATATTTTGACTAATAGAAGACGATCCTTTTTAGTTGAAAATTTTGAAAAATATTTAGCAATAAATGCCTTTTAAACAATTTTGGGTTAAAAAATTGTGTACTTTTATTTTTCTTTGTTTTTTTTTAAAATAAACATTTTTTTTTAGAACCCAATGTGTTCACGAATATTAAATTTATTGAAAAAACATAATACACACCTTGCAAATCTGTCAGCACCAACTTGTTATCGTACCCCCCGCTCAGCAGGTAATACGCCGAAGGCGAGAACCTTATGCTCCTCACGTCGGAAGAATGAGGCTTGAAACACTGCACGTTCCTTCCTCCTCTGATGTCGTACAAGACGCAGGACGAGTCTTCGTGTCCCGATACCAGCAGACGTCCACTGGGATCCACGCATAGACCTGCCACGGGGGAACCTTGACGCGTGCCGGGCTGTGTGATGGGCGTTACCATGTTGACGCAGCCGCGCGTGCGCAAGTCCCAGAAACGAACGGTTTTGTCGTGGGAACCGCTGACGAACATAGCACCTGCGGAAAAATAAAAGTTTGTCAACGGGGGAAATTCGCCAATGGCGGGGGGGCTTCTTCAACTTACCGCCCCAAGTGTACAACGTCAATACATGTCCGGTATGTCCGCTCAGGGCTTGGAACGGAGTGCCAGTGGCGCAGTCGGTCACGTAGATTTTACAGTCGCCCGCGCCGCCACTGATCAGAAGACTCGATTTGTTCGTCGTGTCCTCCAAGAAGCACAGGTCTCTGACTGTGCCATCGTGCATTGTCAACTCGATCTGAAACAGAGTTAACATTTTTTTTTTAAATCTAAGATACAGTAAATGTCAAAAAGACTGAACTATGCCTATAAAAGAATATGATTTCAAAATTCAGCCATTAAAAAAACTACAAAACACAATAATCGAATGCATACATAAACTTCCCTTTTTAGAACCAACTATAAATTTGTATGAACCAAATGGATATTTAAATTTAGAAAAGCTTTATAAATTAAAACTATGCATTCTAATACACTCTATTATTATTAAAGAAAAACAATCGAATATAATATTTTCTTCGGCCAACATTATTCACATCACAAGACAAAACCATCATATTCAAACACCTTTGGTAAAGAGTACCTCTGGCCAAAAATCAATAATATAAAGGAATAACAATTTACAACAGTTTGCCGAAAAAAATGAAAGAAATATTAAAATTATGGACTTTTAAAAAAACTCTAAAAAATATTTTTTAAAACTGAACTAGCTTTAACGTATTATATATTAATATTTTTTTTTTGTAAATGGTTATACAGTGTGACCAGTAAAGTCCGCATCATATGGGATTTTTTTTTTATTAATAGCTTTATTCGAAATTTGACTTTGGCATCAAGTTCTGCTTCGATCGAGATGAAAATTAAGCAAAAAAATAGTAGTCACGTGATTCGCATTATCTGTCAAATTTTAATTTTTTCCAAAAAATAATTCAAAAGTGGGGTTATTTCTGAAAATATCGAAAAAAGTTATTAGAAAAAGTTTTTTTGAATGCAGTTTCTAGTCCACCTGCAAAATTTCAGCTGCATAAGATAATTTTAATTTTTTACCCACCATTAAAACCTATTTTCCACTTAATGAACACTTCACTGATGACACTGTGTTCTTTTTTGTCTTACTATTAAGGTGTATTACGTTTTCAAAAATACTTATTTTATGAAGTTACCTTATACAGGGTCAAAAGCAAATAAACTTTGCATCACATGCGACCAAATTTGAATAGCCCAATTTTGATTTTGTAGAAAAACACACATTTAATATGGCGCTACTTTAAAGAAAATGTATCTGAAATAAAGCATTCTCAAAACTAAGAAGTTTTATGTAGGCTGCGTTGAGTCTTATTTTGCAAAAGTGGTGCAATTTACAAAATATGGGTAAAAAATCAAAACTATCTTATGCAGCTAAAATTTTGCATGAGGGCTAGAAACTGCATTTAAATAAACTTTTTTTTATAACTTTTTTCGATACTTTCAGAAATAACCTCACTTTTGAATTATTTTTTGAAAAAAATTAAAAAGCGACTTACGTGACTATTATTTTTTTGCCTAATTTTCATCTCGATCGAAGCAGAACTTCCCATCCCATATGATGCAGACTTTACTGGTCACGCTGTATATATTTTTTTAAATAATTTCGATGGGGTTATTAATAGTTTATAAAAATGATTTTTATTATTTGTGATTTTATATATTGCATATTTGGTGTTGTATTCTCTAGTGGTTGAGAACAAAGATATAGGTATATATATATAATTAAAAAAAAA
Source organism: Polydrusus pterygomalis (assembly GCA_963969555.1). Classification (NCBI taxonomy): domain Eukaryota; kingdom Metazoa; phylum Arthropoda; class Insecta; order Coleoptera; family Curculionidae; genus Polydrusus; species Polydrusus pterygomalis. The sequence goes on along the minus strand of OZ018382.1, from coordinate 388,353 downwards.
ACGGGCTTTGCTGGAATGAGAGTCGTTCGGTAACATTTTCTCATTCCATTAAAGACAACAACAAATTCCTTACTTCTTCTCCTTCCAGGTTCGAGGTATCCGAATTGAACCGCATCAGTTTGACGGTCTTGTCATTGGATCCGGTGGCCATCAGATCGCCAATCGGCGACCAGGCCAGACAATAGATGGAGCCCTTGTGGTGCTTGGTACGTTTGAAGAGAACCATCGGCTGGTAAGTTTGATGTTCGTCTCTGAAAAGACGGTGTTAAATAATAGTATATTAAAGTACACGTTTTATAAAGCATCATTTTATAGCATGCGTCAATGTTAAAAAACGAGCCGCTTGCGGCGAGTTTTATAACGGGACAAGTGCTTAAAACTGCTTTATATAACACGTACCTATGTTATACTATTTTTTCTAATTTGTAGTTTTTTCAATAAAAAACACATATTTAAAAAGAAAATAAATCCTTCAAATTTTGTAAATTTTTATGTTTAAATTTTATGTTGGTAATACTATTTTTTATCATAGTAGCCTCTGGACAACAAAAATTATTTTGCGAACTGTCATTTTTTGATTTATTGACCCATTTTCACCACGAGATTCTAAAGTTATTTTAGCGATATGAGATTTGAAATTGGACGGAATACGTTGTGTGATCCTTGTACCTTCGGTACATATACAGAGCGTTCGGAAATTCGGGCGATTTTGCTACTTTTTTTCGAATTTCAAAAGACGTGATTTTACGTCACGGCATTGCAATTTAGGGAAGATGGAAAATTCAAATAAAGTTGAAGTTGAAATCGACATTGGAAGGTTAGTAGATTGAATTTCGGATAGGATTTGGCAGAAAATGATAGCTTGAAGCATCTAGAAAAGATTGATTTATAGATTTATGCAACCAACATACATGACTGTTATCCACACAGAATAAAAAAGTAGGTTATCAAGCTATTTTTTCTCGTAAATCACAATGGCCGCGCAAGTCAATGAAATACAATATTTAAATGTTACCAACATCAAATTAAGAAAAAAAGCGTATCGAAATAGTTTCATTACGATACGCAAATGCGTATCGTAATAGACTTGTTATGATACCAAATTAGAAAAAAATATTTATTTTACCAACAAGTTTGTGTTTCTTATACCTGAGGTCCGTAAGTTTGGGATAAGCGCATATCCTGAGGGTTTTGGAGTTCGACCCGACGGCGTAAAGTTGTCCGCCGGGATGGAACTCTGCACACCTGACAGCCTGCACATCTTCCAGGGAGGTGACCGCTACGAACTTTGGTTTCGGAGTTCCGTTCGAGTCGTTTTGATCCCCTTCAGAGTTCGTTCTGGGCAAAGGCTATTTAAAAAAAATAATGACCTTAATAATAATAATAACAATCTACATAACTGATGTACAGTTAGTTATAAACGGTGTACTCAGGATAAAAATATAGTTACGATTGTTATTTGTATCAATAAGGCAGTGTAAAAAAATTATGATACGAAATAATAATAATAATAAGTTTATTTAAAATTTAATAATATAATAAATATGTTTATGTTGTCTTCTATAAACTTATTCTTTAACCCCCTGAAGCTGAGCTTGTTACGGGCCAATCCTGTTTTTTGTTTTAGTATGTAAAATCATAAATAGGTATGCATTAAAAATCAAGTTTTAAAGTAAAAATGTTAATTTCTAGTATAAACGCAGCTTTTTTGAAGAAATATATTACCTATAATAAAATTATTAATTTATAATTTTTAAGTAAAAAATATTGCTTATATAAATTATTCAGAACAATATTTAAAGCACTTCTAAAAATATTTTCAAATTGTCTGTTTTTAATATCCATGTTTTTATTTTGACTTAAAATTTTTTTAATGAAATCAATTTTTTTATTTTTGTTGGTAAATAATCGTTTAAATAAAAACATAAATATTTGAAATTTTTTTGTCCTATGGACTTATTTATTTTAGGTTTTATGGTTATTTTATTATTATGACGTATATTATGATTATGGTTTTTAAATTGTATAAGATTTTTATTTTTAAATATATATCTATATTAAGATGTTATAAATGTAAAGTTGTCTTATGTTCAACTTTTTTGTTTCTGAATATAATTATTTTGAAGGATAAAGATAATCTTTATTGAATATAATTTTTAGAAACCTTTTTTGTAATATTTCTAATTTTTTAATTAAGCATTCTATGTGAAAATTCCAATTTAATTTACTGTCAAAAAAATTCCTAAATATTTTATTTTATTAACTTTAAAAATTTGAATGTCTTCATTGATTTAAATACTATTCATATTTTGTGGTAGGTTATTTAGGTTTAAAGCAAAAGGAATATAATTTGTTTTGTTAAAATTAATTGTTAACAAATTGTTATCAAACCAATTTTTTATAATTTTAAAATCTTTTTTTAATTTTATTATTTAAGTTTTCCCAATTTGTATCGGTATAAAAAATTGTAGTATCATCTGCAAAACTATAAATTTGTCCATCGCAATTTATAGTAAATAAGTCGTTAATATAAATATTAAAAAATAATGGTCCTAAAATTGTTCCTTGAGGAACACCATACTTGAATACCTTTGGATAGCTTTTTTCTTTATCTATTTGAACATAAGTTGGTCTATTTTTCAGATAATTTTTAATTAATTCTAATTGCTTTCCTCTGAATCCAATATTTTCAATTTTTTTTAACAGTAAATTATGGCTAACTGTATTAAAGGCTTTTGCTAAATCTAGAAAAATACTAATACAAGGTTTTTTATTATCTAGATTCTAGTGCATCATATATTTGTTCTGTTAGATAGCAAATAGCGTTTTGTGTTGATTTATTTTTTTTGAAACCCAAACTGTTTATTAGAAATAAAATTTATTTTAACTAACAGTGGTAGTTTCCTCGTTTGCCCCTCTTAAATTATTTTTAACTACGCCAATGAAAGCCTAGACTCGAAGCAAATTATAAAAATTACTATGTCAATCATTAGGTTGTCGACTAGTCTGCAATGCTTTTATAAGCCACTGAAACAGATGGGCGAAATTAAAAGAATTATTGGCTTTCTCTATAAATGTTTTATGGTAAATACACGAACGATAGTTTGCCATGTTACCATTTTTTTTTAAATGGATACTTTCAGATAACCGATTGTTACACCTCGAATAAGGCATTGCCAATATTTTCCTTGCATAAAAATAATTATTTTTGCATATTTTAACCATTACGAAATATTACCATATTCGTTAATTAAGTACTTTAAAATATTTGCTAATACAAGTTATACATTGTTGCGTGTTGTTTTTTCAAAAAGTTACATGCCGGGACTTTTTCCACTTCTTTTGTATATTGTGCCTTCTGCCCTGTCTAAATTAGTAATTTTTTTAAAACCGACCAGAAAATATACACTTTCTGGACAATTTTTTGTCTAGAAAATAACCTTTTTCCGATCGCAAGACCGGAAAAGATATTTCCGGTCCCTGTTTTTTGTTTCTCGAATCGCTCTTTGATAATATCAAGCTACCTATGACAACATTTCGATGTATTGTCGAGTGACAGTTCGTTGATTTTTAATTTGTTGTTTATGTCAAACTTGTTTCGCAAGTGCGCAAATTTAACAATATGAATACAGATTTTGAATTATCGGACACGGAAAATGAGATTCCAGAAGAAATTTTGGAAGCAGCAAGGAAAGCGACTTACGATATATTGCCAGTAAAATCAAAAGCCCGTTACGAGAAGTCATACGACGCATTTAAAAATAATATAAAAGAAAATAATTTAATGTAAGTGTCGGTCTTACAAAAAATATTGTACGTCACGCAACCGAAAATTAGTGTTGTGCAGGTCTCTCCAAGCTTCCAGGACTCGCCTACGGCTTGCTTGTCTCGACCTGAAAAACACTACTTTCCGGTCTTGTAACGTAAATTACTATTACTATCAGGCGAGTCCTGGAAGCTTGGAGAGACCTGCACAACACTAATTTTTGGTTGCGTGACGTACAATATTTTTTGTAAGACCGACACTTTGATATACTTACATTAAATTATTTTCTTTTATATTATTTTTAAATGCGTCGTATGACTTCTCGTAACGGGCTTTTGATTTTACTGGCAATATATCGTAAGTCGCTTTCCTTGCTGCTTCCAAAATTTCTTCTGAAATCTCATTTTCCGTGTCGGATAATTCAAAATCTGAATTCATATTGTTAAATTTGCGCACTCGCGAAACAAGTTCAACATAAACAACAAATTAAAAATCAACGAACTGTCACTCGACAATACATCGAAATGTTGTTGTCATAGTAACGAAATCAAGGTAGCTTGTATTATCAAAGAGCGATTGGAAAAACAAAAAACAACGGAAAATTCTTTTCCTGTCTCTAACGTCAATTTTCCGGTCTCGATCGACAAAACGTTATTTTCTGGACGAAAAATTGTCCAGGAAGTGTATATTTTCTGGTCGGTTTTAAAAGAAATTGTTTACAAACTAGGGCACTAGGGGGCTTCCAACCTAAGGATTGTTTTTATTTTCAATAAACCAATCAAAAGTGGGAGGTCGTAACAATTTTGGCCAACAATCTCTTTTGCTATGGCAATAATTATTATCTGTCAGTGGAAAAGATTCGCCTCGCTATTATATAACGCCTGAAGACCTCAATTAATAGAAAGAATGCTTCTGCGATTACCAAAAAGAACAATAAAACCCACCTTGTCATTAATTTGTGAGAGTATGTGTTGCTTCGGAAGATTAATTATTACTCTCATATAAATTAGATTATTAAATAAAACAAAATTAAGATCTGATTATTGTGCAGGAATATGTTCTTTCCTGGTCATTCATAAGAATAAGATGTAGACCAGGGCTGAATCCTTTGAAAATGGTAAAAAGTGAAAAAAAATAATAGTAGGATGAAACCCATTGAAAAAGAAAGAGAATATAACAAATATGAAAGGAAAAATAATTTACGGGCGATCCGAGATCGGGAAGTGGAAAGGGGTGAGTTTTTAAGGGTAGAAAACGATTTCTCTCGATTTTCGGCAAAACTACAAGTCCTATGGAACAACGTTAAATGGCAAAGTTGTAGGTAATAAAAAGATCTACAACTTTTTTATTTACACTTTTTACCAATTTTTAATTTATAAATTTTAATAATAGCTCAAAATTGTACTTTTAAAAAAATATTTCGGATTCTAGTTTTTTTTTGTTTCTTTGTATCTTTTGAGAACATTTACCATAGTAATGTACATGTTTTTTACACCATCAGAAGGTAGAGATTTCAACGAACAAAAAGCCCACCGACTTTTTTTAATAAAGCAGATATTTTGACGTGAGAATTTTCGACTGAAAATTAGGGTGCTTTTTCGATATTAAGTCAAAATATGGTGAAAAAATAAATATTTCCAATCAAAAAAATTACAGTGTGTTTCTGACATAAAAAGGTAAGTTTCCACCAAATTTCGTGAAAAAAAAAAATTTTTTGTAAAAGATAAAAATAAAAACCAAAAACTTGGTTATTTGAATTTTTCACATAAATTTTGAGGTTATGTGAAAAAAGTGTAAATACAAAAGTTGTAGATCTTTTTATTACCTACAACTTTGCCATTTAACGTTTTTTCATAGGACTTGTAGTTTTGCCGGAAATCGAGAGAAATCGTTTTATACCCTTAAAAACTCACCCCCTTCCACTTCCCGACCTCGGATCGCCCGTAAATTATTTTTCCTTTCATTTTTGTTATATTCTCTTCCTTCTCCAATGGGTTTCATCCTACTATTATTTTTTTTGGTTTCAAAAATTATCGACCCTGGTCTAATGAGGACGGGACGAGTTAAAAAAAAAAGTTTGTTGGGTTTGATTAATAATATTTTTATTGTTTCGCCCCAATATTTAATACTGAATCCCGTTTTATTGTAACATTCACGCGGCTACGCGTGTATTCACGCACCTGTTCACCAACAAATACCTTTTAACTAACTATACCACGAAGGAATCATATAATTTCTTGTAACCATAACCAACCAATAATTCAATTAACTACTTTTCCTGTGAACTGGTTGCTCTAAATAATCACCGAGTGGAATAGTTTTTAACATCGGTTGCTTATTATTCATTTTTTACCAAGTGTTTGGTTTTCTTTTGCGTTTCCGTGAAAAAGTACCAACACCTCGTGGTATTTGGGTCATTTTTGGTCTATTTTAAACGAATTATTGTTACTGAAAAGAAATATACTTACTGATATTCTCCCCGACAGAGCAACATAAAACAAATTTCTCTTCTATGTAATAATTACAAGGCAAAGTATAAAATAATTCAGGAACAACATGGGATGGGTTTATCTTAAACCCGGCGATGAACTTCCTAATTCAAGCCAATGATTATGATGTATCCATATAGATAACATGCACTTACTATGATATTTTCAAATCTTTAAAGCACTGTAAGGTTCAGGCATATGCAGATGATGCACAAATTTACCTTCATTTCGATTGCCAAGACTATATAAACGCATCGAATTTGCTTAACGAAGAAATTCAACTTTCTCTGGATCACAATCTAAGGTTGAATCCATTAAAGTCATCCTTGAGGCTTTTTGGAAATAAGAACAAAATTGACTTTTTGAATGATAATATCAACATAGTTATTGAAGGTGTTAGGCTCCCCGTAGTTAAAACAGCTAATAATCTGGGTATAACCCTGGATACCGAACTAAGGTTTAGTGAGTATGTTAAAAAACTAATTCAAAAGTCATATAATAATATGTCTTTAACAGTATTATACAAAAACCGTCATGTCTTAAATTTTAAATTGCGTAAAATCCTCTGCGAGAGTCTCGTTTTATCCAGCTTTAACTACTGTAAATTCATTTATGGGCCATGCCTTGATGTAGCAGATAGGAATAGGATACAAAGGGTACAAAATACATGATCACGCCTTATTTTTTGGCTTCGAAAATTTGATCATATTTCTCATACGTATAAAAATCTCAAGTGGCTAAAGTCGATTCACTCAGTGAACCAGCAAGATGGCCGACATGTCATATGACAAGTCTTTGAAAATGCAAAAATTTATTTTATTTAGCTGGAATATGACTTTTGTCATATGACATGTCGGCCATCTTGCAGGTTTACTGAGTGAATCGACTCTAGTAATGAACAACCGTAGAACTTTACATTTGGTTAAAACTCTAAATAATCCGGCTCTGTCTCTTTCTTTAAAAAGTAGGTTTGTTTTTCGTGAAAATATACATTCCCGTGACATGAGACTTCCTAATAGGTTGGCGGTGCCTCAACATCCGAGATCATTACCTACAACTCTGTTAAATTGTACAACTCCCTACCTAATGAAATAGTCTTCCTTGATAGTAACAAATTTAAATTGCAATATAAAAAATATCTACTCAGCTTTCAAAATGAAAAACTTCGTTAATTATTCTTGTTAGATTATTATTTTCATTAATGTTTTGCTGGTCATTCTTCGAATCATGTATTTGTCGTCTTCTCCATCAGGTTAGAATGTAGCGTATTTTTCGTTTTTCTAGAATGATAACTATTTGAAACATTTTTTTTTTATTTTTCGTTTCTACGATATTTATATAATATGTGTACATTAATTATTTATATATATATTTTTTATTATTATTTTAGCAAGCAATGTGGGGTTCAGTATAGAGTAGCTTTTGTGGCTAGACTGCCCCGCTTTTGCTTGTCCGCCTATTATTATTAGTCTTTGTAATTGTTTTCTTTGTTCATCTTAATAAAAGACGTTTGTTATTATTATTTTCAAAACCTATTTCTATTTCAATTTTTTAAGTTTAAAAATAAAAATATAAAACCAGATTAATTGTACTTGACAGTCGGCCAATCCTGATTATATAAGCTAGAAGGTAGAGGGAGAGCATATTTACATTTGTATGTATGTTATACTTTAATACAAAGGTTAACATTAGCATTTATTTAATCTCATCCTATTAATGCAACTATTACCCAAACATAATAAATCCATTTGCATAGAAAAATCTGTTATAAAATTAGTAGAAATGGGATCGCCAAAAAGTGAGAGGATTCCTATAAGATGATTGAAAGCGAGAGAGAGATATTAATGTAAGGAGTTGAAATTTGGCATAATGATAATGAAATACGACATTTACCTGAACTTATACGTTATTAACTAATATCAAATTTTGGTATGAATTAATAATCTTTAATTGACTAAATTTAAAGTGAAAATTGTAATATTCGATTAAAATTACAACATTTGCAGGGAACAACGAACCATATTAAATCGAAATTAAGGTGAGAGCGATAATAATTATTCGATTATATTATTAATTTGAGGTACATGAGAAAAAATCAACCAGCCTATCGTTTAATAACAATGCAGCTTTCTTTTTTAATAACGAACTATATGTACGCGATAGGAAAAATAGATCTTCTCAATGAAAGACAATTTATTTTGTCAATTATCTTGTTTAACTAAATACTTATTTAGGAAAAATGTCTAATTGACTTTGCCAGTTACACAAAAATACTTTCCGATCACCATCGCAAACCGGAAAGTGATATTTGCAAGGATGTAATAAAGTGTTATATATTATTAAATACGTCCTATTAATGGACTATTCGCGGTTTAGCAATAAAATAAGCCCGAAAGAAACTCAGGAAACTATAAATTTTAACAAAACGAAATGCCCGTCACCCACTCTCGATGTCTAGAAAATCGCCACAGTTTCAGAGTGAGAGTAGCTTATGTGGCGCCTTTAGTAAAATCAAACATATGCATTTCGAACCAGATATAATAGAATAAATAACGTTAAAAAAATCACAGTTAAAGTTTATGATTTATGTATTCGAAAAAAATATAAATTGTAACAAAACGAAATGCATGCAAGTCAACCAAGCTCGATTTCTATCGGAGCGCCGCAGGATAGCAAAAAGAACATCGCAGAAATTTCGCTCCAACTTCGTTCATAGAAAACCAGCCTCGCGGTCGAAGAACAAGACGTTTTTTTGCAACACTTAACAAAATGTTTATAATTATTGTATTTACACATCACATCGGTATAGAACGGAGGCACATTTAAATTATGGTAATTGAAACGCTGTATACAAATAAAAATGAAAGTAACAACAGACAGCTATTAGTGATGCGTATTTACGGTTCGAAATTGACAGACAGGTGTTATCAGATTAGTCATTAGGCGAAGAAAAAAGACGATAAAATCATACTTTTAATAGCTCAGGACTTTTTAAAAATTTTCGGGCGTCCAAAAATCTTGTATAGAGTTTTTCAGGGTATACAATGAACTAAAGCAATGAGCAAACAAGACAGAATGGAAAAGAAATAGTAATTTACGTTACAAGACCGGAACCACTAATTTTCGGTTGCGTGACGTACCTACAATATTTTTTTTAAGACCGACACTTCGATATATTTTATAATCTACGCGAAACAAGTTTGACATAAAGAACAAAATTAAAAATCAACGAACTGTCACTCGACAATACATCGAAATGTTGTTGTCATAATAACGAAATCAAGGTATCTTGTATTATCAAAGAGCGATTGGAAAAACAAAAAACAGGGTGACAGTGACATTAGAGACCGGAAAAGAGACATTAGAGTCCGGAAAGGATTTTTCCTGTCTCTAATGTCACTTTTCCGGTCTTGCGATCGGAAAAACGTTATTTTCTAGACGAAAAATTGTCCAGAAAGTGTAAATTTTCTGGTCGGTTTTAAAAAAACTATTTTTTTATCCAAACTAGAATATATTTATCCCAGAACAGGTGACTATAATAAAATAATTCTGGCACAGCAGAACAACAAAATATTATAAAAATGAAAGTAAAATTTATGTAAAAACCAGTAATCACCAACAATCGATAAAATATCGGTTTGTTGGCATCAAAATGAGTAACTTTCATCGTCTTAAAATACTCATATATGGCTGTGAAGTAATAAAACTTGTTTGATGGGAAATTCGTGACTTCGACAACATTATTTACCACAACTATTAGGAAATTATTTTGTGGTGAAAATATAGTTATTGACAGATAAACAACACACATGCGGTTATCTTTGCAAACACTAAAGAAATCTAACTTACTAATACCCTAACAAAGGTAAGAAGACTAACAAAAGTAAGCAGACTTCCCACAGACTCAGCTTTTTTGGAGGAAGACTTTTAGTTCTTTCTTTCTCGTAGAAAAAATATTCTAATGCTACTACTTAGACAACCGACGACGACGTGGATATCCGTTTGTTTTTATACACGGTCAATTTTGCAACTTTTCGGAAAATAAAAGCAAATAAAACAATACGGGTTGCACAAGTCCCTATTAGTCATTGATTATTCGCTTTCAATCGATTTGGTTTTTAAATAAGTACCTCGAGCTCACGTCTTGTGTAATTTGTTGAAACAAATGTAAGAATTATGTATATTGTAATCAGATCCATTGATGTATAACAAAGTACCCCGAAGAGGGCAAATCAGTATTTATTATACAGACCGAGACAGCAAACAGTTTGTATTTGCTTTGGCAATTAATGTTTCTAAATCCACAGAAGAATGTTTTCAAAAAATTTAAAATATGTTCCAAATTTACATCATACCGCCTCACTGAACAAAACACAAACCTGTCGTCCATAATAAACTCCACCGGGCGGCGTTCTACCATTTATTCCATTAACTCCTGCCATCCGCTGTCTTTGCCTTCCCCCCTTTGCACTGCTCCCGTCGTTATCCAAGAGATTCTCCATCGATCTCCTCCCTTCCATCCTGCCCTCCAACCGTCCTTTTACCCTCTTCTCCACTCTGTTTCCATTGTAATCACTCTCCCAATCGATAATAAACTCCCTTACATCTTCCATTGATTTGGATTTCTGGTTTCCGGTTGTCACAGGATTTCCCTTAGTCACTTGACTTCCGTTATTAATTTTAATTCCTCCAGCGCTGCAATAGCACGGGGGCTGATTCTGGGGAACCCCTTCGCTTCTGGGTATGCTGGTGGCCCATCTTCTCGGGTCCACCATCAATAATCTGTTTGGGTTAGGAGGTGGAGGCATTACGTTTCTAAAAAATGGCGGTAGCAAATGGTAATCACGTACCTTGGGGGGGTAACTGAAACCTGGAGGCCTAAACTGTGGAGTCATCTCCCGCCAGAAAGCTGCCTCGGGCGGTCTAAAGGGGTGCGAGTTCCTCTTTGGACTGATTTGGGGATAATACGCGGGGTAAGAGTTCCGGGAGGAAATTATGTCGGTGCTCTGCCAGCGCTGAGCTTGGACAGTGGGTTTGTGCCTCAATAGCATGTCTCCCATCTCTTCGTATGATTGTCGCGTCCTAGGAGAGATGTCCGAAGGGATTTAAAAGTCCCCCCATTGATCGGGACGAATGTTGAAACAAAAACACTAATAAAAAAGAAGCAGAAACTCCGATAAGGTTTTTTAATCGCGGTATATGTATTATTATTATTATTGTCACCGACGAATATCACTATTTTTTAACTAAAAACGTTTAAAAAACTGTAGTAGTGGTCCGAGGTTCGCGCGCGAGAAAATACTCTCACTGTCTTTTGTTTCGCGTATAATTTCTTTCTTCGCGGCAATCTTGAAGCGTACCGCGGTGGTACTAACTCGCTGGTGAGATTGCTGGTGCCACCGTCGGCCCACTTCCTTCTGATACGGAATGGACAGTGGCTCGGTTATGATGTGCCACCGGCCGAAATCAAGAATCAAAGCGGAAAATTTTGCATTTTTGCTTTACGTGCTAGGACGGAAAGTTGAGGTTGAAAAATTCATGGCCTTAAGTTTTAAAATTTACGGATTAAGGTCGTAACGATACATTTTTCATTGCGAATGATCTGTGCATTAAGTGGGAATTAATTTTTTAGGGCCTGACTTTTTTAACGATAAAGCAAATATAGACCGTGCATCTCATTCAGGACAGGACATTCTATCCTATGATATGGCAATAAACACTTATACAGTGTCACCAGTAAAGTCCGCATCATATGGGATTTTTTTTTATTAATCGCTTTAATCAAAATTTGACTTTGGCATCAAGTTCTGCTTCGATCGAGATGAAAATTAAGCAAAAAAAAAAGTAGTCACGTGATTCTCATTATCTGTCAAAGTTTAATTTTTTCCAAAAAATAATTCAGAAGTAGGGTTATTTCTGAAAATATCGAAAAAAGTGATTAGAAAAAGTTTTTTTAAATGCAGTTTCTAGCCCACATGCAAAATTTCAGCTGCATAAGATAATTTTGATTTTTTACCTATATTTTGTAAATTGCACCACTTTTGCAAAATAAGACTCAACGCAACCTACATAAAACTTCTTAGTTTTGACAATGCTTTATTTCAGATACATTTTCTTTTACATTTTTTTGTGTGTTTTTCTACAAAATCAAAATTGGGCTATTAAAATTTGGTCGCATGTGATGCAAAGTTTATTTGTTTTTTACCCTGTATAAGGTAACTTCATAAAATAAGTATTTTTAAAAACGTAGTTTGTGTCTGAAAGTAATACACCTTAATATTAAGACAAAAAGAACACAGTGTCTTCAGTCTCTTCAGTAGAGTGTTTTTAAGTGGAAAATAAATTTTAGTTTAACAACGCAAAGTTTATCTATTTTCAACGATTTAATGAACACTTTACTGATGACACTGTGTTCTTTTTTGTCTTAATATTAAGATGTATTACTTTCAGACACAAACTACGATTTCAAAAATACTTATTTTATGAAATTACCTTATACAGGGTCAAAAACATATAAACTTTGCATCACATGCGACCAAATTTTAATAGCCCAATTTAGATTTTATAGAAAAACACACATTAAAACACACTTTAAAGAAAATTTATCTGAAATAAAGCCTTGTCAAAACTGAGAAGTTTTATGTAGGTTGCGTTGAGTCTTATTTTGCAAAAGTGGTGCAATTTACAAAATATGGGTAAAAAATCAAAATGATCTTATGCAGCTGAAATTTTGCATGTGGATTTTTGAATTATTTTCTGGAAAAAATTAAAACTTGACAGATAAAGAGAATCACGTGACTACACTTTTGTTTTTTGCTTAATTTTCATCTCGATCGAAGCAAAACTTGATGCCAAAGTCAAATTTCGAATAAAGCTATTAAAAAAAAATCCCATATGATGCGGACTTTACTGGTCACACTGTATATAGTAAGTTGTCGATATATTAACTAATTATAAGCATATAAGTAATATTATGCAAGTCCATAATTCAAATGACGAATCGATATTTCCTCTTAATAACTCATAGAAAAGATTTCGCGATAAGAAATCGCTTTTCCCCTTAGTTAGCAGTACCACACTAGATTATGTAATGACCACACCAAGGCACTGGCAGCCAATCAAAATTCTGCATTTTCAAAAAATAGTTAAGTAACAGTAAAAATTATGAAATTGAGACAGGTGCTTTGTTTAACTAGTTCTTGCGCAGATAATATACGGAATATAACAAGGAAAATAATTCTTCTTCTTCTTCCTATTGTTAAGCATGTGCATTTTTCGGTATATTAATAGTAACAGCGGACAAAAAACCTTTAGATGATTTTCTATTAATAGTATATTAACGTACGTTTTATAAAGCATCATTTTATAGCACGCGTCCATGTTAAAAAACGAGCCGCTTGCGGCGAGTTTTATAATGGGACAAGTGCTTAAAACTGCTTTATATAACACGTACGTTATACTATTTTTTCTAATTTGTAGTTTTTCCAATAAAAACACATATTTAAAAAGAAAATAAATCTTTCAAATTTTTTTAATTTTTATGTTGGTAATACTATTTTTTATCATAGTAGCCTCTGGACAACAAAAATTATTTTGCGAACTGTCATTTTTTGATTTATTGACCGATTTTCACCACGAGATTCTAAAGTTATTTTAGCGATATGAGATTTGAAATTGGACGGAATACGTTGTGTGATCCTTGTACATTCGGTACATATACAGAGCGCTCGGAAATTCGGCCGATTTTGCTACTTTTTTTCGAATTTCAAAAGACGTGATTTTACATCACGGCATTGCAATTTAGTATAGGAAAGATGGAAAATTCAAATAAAGTTGAAGTTAAAATCGACATTGGAAGGTTAGTAGATTGAATTTTGGATAGGATTTGGCAGAAAATGACAGCTTGAAGCATCTACAAAAGATTGATTTATAGATTTATGCAACCAACATACACGACTGTTATCCACACAGAATAAAAAAGAAGGTTATCAAGCTATTTTTCCTTTGCGAAAAATGGGTTTTCTCGTAAATCACAAAGGCCGCGCAAGTCAATGAAATAAAACATTTAAATGTTACCAACATTAAATAAAGAAAAAACGCGTATCGAAATAGCTTCATATGCAAATGCGTATCGTAATAGATTTGTTATGATACAAAATTAGAAAAAAACATTTTGAGTATTTAGTATTCGATCTGCGATGGTTAAAAAAAAATATCGGCGCTCCAATGCGGGTAATAAAGACAACATTTTTCTAGTGACCCATTTTTAGCTAACAGTTTTTAAAATCATAATGGACATTTTTTAATTTTAACAAGCAACATAACTCCGAATTAAACGCGTTTTTCAACAATACGTGATGTCTTTTAATGGTCGTTTAATTTTTACATTCAGGTTAATAATTTTGATGCATAATTATACATTTTAACAACGCTCGTTCCCAAACGTAATGTTTTAAGTCATCAAAACGTATTTCGTAAGAAAGAATGAGATGAAGCGTGAATAATTTATTCCCGCAATTTGGGAAAATATAATTAGTAGACACGATTTATGAAAATGAAAGTAAAACGTCTCTTTAAACCAATAAAATTTGAATATTTTTGGAAATTAATAGGAGTGTACCTTATTAACCTTATGTTTCTTGAAAAATTCACTTTCGCATACTATAAATACTATTATCGTTAATTATTTATCAATCTTATCACAAATTTAAATTATTTATAATAGTTTAAAGAAGCTATTTTTTATTAACACATTATAATCAAATAACGGTGTCCGGTATGCAGGTTTGTAATTTATTCTTGTTCACTAAAAATTAGTAAAAAAATTTCTATTAAAACAGAAAAAAATATGAACAATGATCCATACTTCACAGAGGTGTATTTTTCTAAAAAAAAAATAAGTGCATGGTTGTCGAGTTTCGATTCGAACCTTGATTAAAATCGGATATTAATTGTTTATTTGAATACTGGTCAGGAATGTCTTTTTTCGCCTTTGGTTATTATTTCTGTATTTTTGCTAATTACAAGAACAACCGTACCTGTAGGTAAACTAGCAACGCTTTTTATCGCTATTAAATACAATTATGTAGAATTGTTAATAACTTCGTGTGTTAACACCGTTTAAGGAGACGGCTATTTTACAAAAAATATTTTTAGAAAATGAGATTTTTCTTAATCAAAATTCCAGAAAAATAGGAGAGTGAAGCATTCGGTGGAAACGTGGCGAAATGAAATTTGTCGGAATAATATTACATTACTATGTGATAGGTCAGTACCAGTGATCCATATACAGGGTGTGCGGAAATGATGAACAAAAAATTTAGAAGTTAATCTTGACCGAAAATAAATTCTATAAAAATTTTTCGAAAATTGATTATTAACGGAGATACAGGGTGTTAAAGTTAAATTTTATTTGCAGTTTTTTTGCAATACCTTTTGCCACGCTCATAATATCTTGACGAAATCTTGTATACGGGGCTTTTTCGGGATGAGGAATACAAATTTGCCCACCGTTTTTTCGCATTTTATAGAGGGCGCCACATAGGAGCCTATACTTGAATTTGAATGGTCCCAACTTTTTTGTCCTACACTGTATGCGCATTTTGAGTAAATATTTTTATTCTCCTAACCTTTTGACATAAAAAGGTATACTACGTTTGTTTCGATAAATCTAACCGTTTTCGAGAAAAACGCTAAAATAACATTGCTTGCATGTGATGAATACGAATCATTTAAATTTTTTTTCAAGCTTAAACAGCATAGCAAAGAAAGGAATATTCCATGGAGTTCGTCGGAATTTTTTAAGAAGAATTAATTTGAAGAGGATGAACGTCACTTTGCACCTTTGATTTGAACATTTAATTTATTGTTCTAGTAACTTAAGTATTTTAAAACTGCATATATAATTTAACGTTTAACACCCTGTAAATCCGTTAATAATCAATTTTCGAACAGTGTCCACAAGAAAGTCCGCATCAAATGGGATTTTTTTTTATTATTAGGTATAGGTAAAAATTGAAAAAGCAGTTAGTTTTTGCTTACCTAAAAACCAAAAATGACTATATTGAAGCAGCTGCACGACTTGCGTTACCTGTCAAATTTGACATTTTTAATAAAATAGGTTCAAAAATGCCCTTATTTATAAAAATATTGAAAAACTTTATTCGAGAAAGTTGTTTATTTAGGCATTTCTAGCCTCTGTACAAAATTTTGACAGTCTAATACAATTTTTATTTTTTGCCAGATTCTTGCAAATTTTGATTAACCCTCGTAGATTAACTTTTATACATCGATGTAAAACCATTTGCCTTTACTTTATTTGTAATCTTAATGCAATTTTGTGTAAAATTTTTGTTTCCAATTATTTATTTTGCTTCAAAAACTGAAATTGTTATTGATCAGTATGCAGTGTTTGATGCAAAGTTTATCTAATTACATCAGTTTTGTCAAAACCGACGTTTCTCATTGTTCTTAAGTTAGTAAACAGATGTACAAAAAGAAAATATTAGGAAGGTTTCGTTGAAATTTTACTTAATTATTATTAAATTAAATTAATTATATTAAACTATAATTTGTTGAATAAAATGTTTCGAGCGATTAATATTTATTATTTTTGATCCAATATTAATTAAGTAAAATTTCAACAAAAGCTTCCTAATATTTTCTTTTTGTACATCTGTTTACTAACTTAAGAACAATGAGAAACGTCGGTTTTGACAAAACTGATGTAATTAGATAAACTTTGCATCAAACATTACATACTGATCAATAACAATTTCAGTTTTTGAAGCAAAATAAATAATTGGAAACAAAAATTTTACACAAAATTGCATTAAGATTACAAATAAAGTAAAGGCAAATGGTTTTACATCGATGTATAAAAGTTAATCTACGAGGGTTGATCAAAATTTTCAAGAATCTGGCAAAAAATAAAAATTGTATTAGACTGTCAAATTTTCGTACAAAAAAAGCTAAAGCTGCATAAATAAACAACTTTCTCGAATAAAGTTTTTCGATATTTTGATAAATAAGGGCATTTTTGAACCTATTTTATTAAAAATGTCAAATTTAACAAGTAACGCAAGTCGTGCAGCTGCTTCAGTATACGTCATTTTTGGTTTTTAGGTAAGCAAAAACTAACTGCTTTTTTAATTTTTACCTATACCTAATAATAAAAAAAAATCCCATTTGATGCGGACTTTCTTGCGGACATTGTATATATACGGATAGCAGGCAAAATATTTTCACGCTTTTAGTTTGATTTCTATTACGGACACCTTAATGCACTTCATGCACCAATTTACACTGTCCTTGCACCAAACGCAAAAAATTGACCAGTTTTCTTATTTTACGGCGACAAATAAACAGGAATGTAAATTTATTGGGGATATTTAAATTTTATAATTATTAATATAATGTTAACTTGCAAGGTTTACGTTATACCTGCTATACTAAATACCCCATAAATTATGAATAATAATATATTATTAAAATATCTGCGTTCTGTAAATTATTGTTATAAGAATTTTTCATCTTGTTTTGTCTGAACATAAGCAACATTACGTTGGTAAGGTTCATAGTCGAAATCTATGTGAGACAACGTTGGACCATACGCTTTTCCCAACCAGTACTAGAAATAGCTCTTGCAACACCGACTGGATAATAAGCCTTAAACTTAATGAAAAGGTCCATTGTCCTATCCTGTAGTTACCAAAGAACCAGCCCCTCAGGCGTCTTCCTATACGACCTTTTATGGTGAAAACTAATCCATGTTTTATGGTTAACCATGAACGTAACTAAAGTAATAATTTATTATTGTAATTACTACGATATGGGTTATAAAAATATCGACCTCAGGTTTATAGTTTGCACTCGGAATATAAAAATATAATTACCTTCAAGGGATTAATTTTTGTTAGGTTTGTTGCATACTATAATGTTTCTTAAAGCCTGACAGCACAGCTGGGGGTCATGAGTCGTAAAACCGCAATAAACCATAAGCGTAGCAATAACAGGTAACTGATCTTAAGTAATTAAATTATCTATTATTTCATAGGTATACAGGTAGGTGGCTTGTGTCATAGAATATTTCCAACTTCAAGTGAGGTAATTTAGCTTTATTTTTAACGTGTTATCGAAAGATTGTGTGTATATTAGAAAAATAATAGAAAAATGGCGAATAATTATTCCTCCAAAAGTAAAGACAATAGATTTAAATGTACACGATGCACTTGTGCACCAAACACCATCTATAGTACTGTCAGAAACCTAGTATCAGCATGTGCTAATATGAAAAGAGTTAGTGAATCAACAATATACAGGGTCCTGCAATAGTGCGTCAGGCTTCCATAACTCCTATACGAATGGGGTTAGGAAATTTGTTAATATGCCGACTTAAACCGCATAGTACGGGGTACTTCCGGAAAATATTTTCTCATATACAGGGTGGCCCAAAAAAGTGTGGTCACATAAAGTTGTGATTTTTTAAATGGAACACCCTGTATATTATTAAATTTTCACATTCTACGTAAAATTATAATATTTTTTTTATAAATGCATTACTGGTCTATATTTAATAGTTTCCGAGATATCGATATTTGAAAAATGACATTTTTGAACTTTGACAGCTTTTAGCTTTCTAACTGTACGTCTTAGAGCAAAACGGCTTACATGTTCCTATCTTCGATTTTTATTATCTTTCCAATAGTGTCAACTTCCAGTCAAACCGGATGTAACGCGAAAGCAGGAAATATAGTACTTCCGGTTTGACCGGAAGTTAACATTTCTGGGAAGATAACAAAAATCGAAGATAGGAACATGTAAGCCGTTTTACTCTAAGACGTACAGTTAGAAAGCTAGAAGCTGTCAAAGTTCAAAAACGTCATTTTTCAAATATCGATATCTCGGAAACTCTTAAGTATAGACCAGTCATGCATTTATAAAAAAATTATTATAATTTTATGTAGAATGTGAAAATTTAATAATATACAGGGTATTCCATTTAAAAAATCACAACTTTATGTGACCACACTTTTTTGGGCCACCCTGTATATGAGAAAATATTTTCCGGAAGTACCCCGTACTATGCGGTTTAAGTCGGCATATTAATAAAATTCGTAACCCCATTCGTATAGGAGCTATGGAAGCCTGACGCACTGTTGCAGGACCCTGTATAGGCTTTTAAAAAAACTTCCTACGCCTTCTTGGAAAAAAACACATATTATAAATTGGCTGTCTAAAAAAAATATACCCTTTGAACATGGCATGTTAAAAAAAAAACTTTTAAAAAAATAGTGCAAGAAAATAAGTCACGTTTTAAAAAATGTGTAATCGACGAAATGGCTAAATCATTTTACTTAGACTGCCGCCCTGCCACTGTGAATTAAAACCAATTGAGTTAATATGAGCACAAATGAAAGGCTATGTAGCGAGGAATAACAATACATTTAAAATAAAAGATGTACGTGAGTTATTGAAGTATTCATTAAACATATTATAACGAAAGAAAATTGGAAAGAAGCTATAAAACATGTAATAAAAGAGGAAAGAAAATGTGGGACTTAGACAACCTGATGGAAGAAACGGTAGAACCACCCATTATTTCAGTTGACACCACAGATTAATCCTTCGAATTTAGTGATAGTGAAGACACCTTTCTAAACCTTTAATTTGTTAACTCTTTTAAGTATGAACTGTTTTTGTATTAAGAAAATAAAATTAATTCGGGTGAATATACAAATCTTTCTTGGACACCTTAAAATCTACATACGAATAAACAGCGGCGCGCCCAGGATTTTATGTTAGGGGGGGGGGGGGGGCCCGCCAACCAGTGCTGGAAGCAACTTTTTTAATAAACTTTTAAGTTACGCATTTTTCTAGAACTTTGGAGCTTTTTTAACAGGTACTCTTGCAGGGAAGATCGCAATAGCCTAGTCATGGGAGTCGTTAAACGATTTCTTAGGGGGGGGGGGGGGGGGGGGCATTGGCGGCTTGTGACTTGTTAACTTGGGGGTGTACTAAAAGCCTGCTGTAGGCGAAATGCGCCGCAGGCGAAAATTTATCAAGACCACGCCCAAATTTGGTCAATAATTATTATAGTAAATATTTTAAAAATTTATGATTACCTTCTTATTCTATTGAAAATGAAATAAGATAAAAAATAAAAAGGCTAATTTATTTTTCATTAGTGGGTACATTGTTTAAAAGTAAAGTTCATTCATCTGTTTTTATTTGCAGCAAACTTATCAATAACAATAAAGTCCCTAGATTTACACTTTGTGGTATGTATCAAGTTAATTTCGAGAGTTTAGGTCTTCCATTAATTTTAATTTCAATTTTTTGCTCAATACTTAATGAGCTAAAATTGTTTCTCAAACATTCATTTGGCATTAAAACTGTTTATTTTTATTAAAATAAGTCTTTAATACCCCAAAATAATAACAAAAATATAAAGGAAAACTCGAAATAATAAATTCATACATTCAATCAAACCATAATTAAACCTCAATAAGTCAACTTTTGTCAATAAGTCAACTTCCAGGGGGAGGGGCAAATGCCCCACCTGGCCCCCCTCAAACGAGGCCCGTGAGGTAAATCTAAGAAAATTGACTTTTTAAAATACTTATCCACTTTCATAATTTTTCATTTCATTGGGGGTTTTGAGGGGGCCAAGGCCCCCTTGGCCCCCCCCCCCCCTGGGTGCGCCACTGCGAATAAATAAAAATTACACATAGAAACAAAAAAAAAATGGAAATAAGAACGTACCATAATAATTACAATTTAAGAGGACAGATAACTCCATTAAAAAAAGATATACTTTCAGGCGAAAAATAATATGTTCACCCGGTATAAGCTAAAATTTGTATTTTGCATTTTTAATGAGGGTTCTTAGGTGTAAGCAGATTATCCTTTAATCCAGCTTAAAAATGGTTTTTTGGTATGTTGTACCACGGTAAAAATAAATAAATAAATTTAAACTAGATTAAGGTTAATCCTACAAGCTTGTATACCGATGTTAGAGGTTCAAACGTAATTGAAGGCACCCTATTACGTTAGGGATAGAATGAGAATCAAATCTACGTAGCCGAAGACGCCGACATAATGCCGGCATCAATAGTTTATTAGGGCTTATCGTCATATAACACTACTTTACCTACTCTACTTTTAACAGAAAAACGGTTCTTCTCTGCTTCAATTAATATTTTTACTTGACCGCGGTCATATGTATACGGTCATCCATTTGCCATCTTTACAAGAACAAATTAATCTAGAGTGTAGTGTACACACGGCGTTTTTTGCGTGCAAAAAGTAGATCAAAAAATTAATCGAGTGAGTATAAGATGATTGGCTTGATTGTTTAAAGAATAAATTAATTGGTATTAAATCGTCTATACGGAAATAGATACCGTGCGAGCAAAAATTATTTGCATCAAAGAGGGCGCGGATTAAAAAACGTAGGGCTTGGTTTAGATCACAATGATATGGGGACGATATATCTAACCAAACCTAGGTTAAAATTTTGTCAAATTCATATTATGACATGATATGCCAAACTAATGAATAATACAATAAGTAGACAAATACCAATTTATTTTTGTTGTTTACAAAATTAACAAAGTAAGAATATACAGAAAGAAAAACAAAAATAATTACATAAAAATGCTGAAATTGGCCACCGCCAATGCTCCAAGCATAAATTCACACGTCTCTTCATATTTTCGAAAGTGTTGACCAGCATCTCTGGATAATCCTTTCTTGTACTTGTTCTAAATTTGCAACTGGTGTTTTAAAAATAGTGTTCTTTAAATAAGGAAAAACGAAGTAATCCATAACCGTTAAACAAGGTGATCTAGGTGGGAATTCAATGTCTGATCGAAAACTGATCAATCTGTCGTCGAAAAAATTGCCTAAGTATAGTTAATAGTTTCGGCGGCTGTATGGGCGGTTGCACCGTCCTGTTGAAAATATCCAAAACGTAGTTCGTCGTCAAGTAATTGCTCCACAAATGGATTCAAAATATTGTCTGCTGTAACTGTGTCATGGAAAAAAATAGGACCAACAATTATTCTTCTTCGGGAAACAGCTAACCAGACACCAATTTTTTGAGGGTGCAATGTGGACTTACAAAAAAATGGGGATGGTCTTCCTGCTCCTTTTTTGTGTTGTATAGAACCTGTTTCGTTAGGAAAATGTTCGTGAAAATCGTCCATGCAAAAACCCGGATTGTATTGCCACTCACCATTTAATCTCACCCCGTTTCGAAAATACGCTTCAACCATGAATGTTTGTGCTGTTCCGTAAAGCCCATTGTGGGAATTGTTCAAGAAATTGGAAAAATTAGCGATGAATCAAATTACTTGTAACGACTGTCAAAGATGACGGAATAACTGACTAATTGTTAATTGAGGTAGTTACTGACACCCAACAGGTATTAAGCTCTACGGCTAAGCATTACGTCCTTAGATGCAAGGCCCTCTTTGATGCAAATAATTTTTGCTCG
This sequence comes from Polydrusus pterygomalis, assembly GCA_963969555.1. Taxonomy (NCBI): domain Eukaryota; kingdom Metazoa; phylum Arthropoda; class Insecta; order Coleoptera; family Curculionidae; genus Polydrusus; species Polydrusus pterygomalis. The sequence goes on along the minus strand of OZ018382.1, from coordinate 365,600 downwards.
CACGGTACAAAATACACAAGTTTACACTGCTTGATATACTTATTTAAACCGTAGGTAGGACAAAGGGCTTAGGACGGGGAAAAAATCCTTCTTTCTACTTGCAAATACCAATATTCGATTTACGTTGCATAAGGCGATTTTTTTCTATCGCCAGGAAACATTTTCTCGATTTAAAAATATAAATTATATTATATAAAATATTCTAACAGCTGCTCATAAGGCTTTTTTTTTTAATATACCAGGTGATTTAGATTGCGCTTAAATGCTAAAAATATCATGGTGGCAACAACTTTCACAATAATGGCCATTAAAAAATACCTTACTAAATATACGCAAACAGCAAAAATAACCGATAATAAGAAATGCATATTACAAAGCTTTTTCTCTGAAATTATGTAAAGTCTTAGACGTGTTATAAATTTAATTGCGTGTTTTTGCTCTTTTCTCCAAAACAATTATGTACTTTGTTTTTTCCTATAAAAAAACATCGTAAAAGTAAATAGAAGTAAAAGAGAAGTAGAATAGACGCTTTTCAAACGCAACTGCCAACTGCTTTGCATGAAATTACAATTTGCCCAGGAGCTGCCCCCCAACGACGACAGAAGAAGATAGATTCATTCTCTTTATCATAACAAGACGTCAAATAAATGCAAAAGTCCACCAAGTTCCTCGCGGGTTCCACAATGAAGCCACACGTGGAAATTACACCAATTTTTACTCTATAACATTACAGATTGCACGGTGTAGAGTTCGCAAAACGCGGCCGGGTCTGCCTCCTAGCGGTAGCAAGTGAAAGTAAGAAAATGTATATATATAATATGACAATCTTTCAATTTTGGCATTAGAATGATGATAAAAACATGTTAGGTTGTTGTGAAAATAGTAATGAAATTTGAACGTTTTTACGTGTCTTTTGTGACTAGGGTTGGGCCATTTGAAAGTTTCAAATTAAATTTTCTGTTTTAAACTTTTCAAAACAGAAAAATTTCACTTAACCCAAAAAGTGAAATTTCAGTGACATTTTTGAAATTTTCACCTGAAACTTTCAACTGATAAAAAATGTGTTTATTACATTCGAAACTTTCAGAAAAATTTCATAAATTTCAGTGAAACGTTCACAAACTTTTCCATGCAACCAACCACCCCTCGTTTATATAATAGACGCATCCCAAATCTCGGCAATACTTGGGATTCCCCTGGTTCATCGGCGCGACGACATGCTCGACTTTGCTGTGCGACGTCTTTTTTATTTATTTAGCTAGCTTCACCGATTCTCCCAGATACAACAGAAAATAAAATTTAATGAAAATTTCAATGAATTTTTCACGACATTTAGGATTTTTTTTAAAGTTTCATAAATTTCACAAAAACTTCATAAATTTCGAAAGTTTCGCAGAAATTTCATAAGTTTCATAAATTTCATGAAAATTTCAACTTGAACATCAAGAAAATCTAGGATATGATTCCTGGCATCAATTTAAGTTGAAAAGTTCATATGGATTTATGCCCTAAAATGCTTACCCTCTAAGATACAGGGTGTTAAAATATTTTCCATTTTCCTTTAAAAGTACCATTTTTTTCAAAAACATAGTAGAGACAACTTTTGTTCCGCTTATATCAGTAATGCATAAAAATGCATCAGAGTTTAAAAAAAAACAGTGGCGGATCACATATTTTCAAAAAAAAATATTGATGGTATCTTCATGCACGCCACTGGTGGAAGTAGGCAAACCCTTTTTTAACCAAAAAGTGCAGTTTAATACGAAATCAATCGACATCAATTTTTAATACCGTATCTTCAAGGAGTTTCGAAATTAAAAAAAAAACAATTATTTTTTAAAAATATTTTAACACCCTGTATCTTAGAGGGTAAGCATTTTAGGGCATAAGTCCATATGAACTTTTCAACTTAAATTGATGCCAGGAATCATATCCTAGATTTTCTTGATGTACTTAAGGACCACCCTGTATAAAAATGACCCGAAAGGGCCGAAACACGTGTCAGGAAACTGATTAAATTTGTGAAACATAACAAGTAGTTATTATTTTTTTCTTCTTGTGCAATACAGAATTTGTATTCATAAAAATTTTCCTACAGTATTAAAATTAACGACCAAATAAAAAAAAATAGCGGTTTTTATGGAAATTATTATGCTTAATATTATAATTTATAATTTACGATATAATGGCAAATTTTCACTTTTACTCAGGATTAAAAAAAGGCAAAGTAAGAGTGCATGAAGACGGTAATGATTGTGCTTAATAAATTGTGCTAAGAAAATTATAGGATTTTCTTATTATGCTTTATTTTTTATGAAAATGTCATATTTATTTTGATAAATGACTTCGATAGGACTTTCTTTTACCGTCATTTAAGCGGCGGATTACTTAAAATGGTTAATGTACATTATACATTTTAGTGTGCTCTCACATCCAGAAACAGTCTGACGTAAAAATCCGAAATATGATACACTTAGTTAAGGATGTCTTAAAAACAAATCTAAAGTAAAAAAATTCTGATCATAAAACGACTTTGTTCGTCCACAAAAATTTCCTTTTCTAAACTGTTATATACAGACTGTCCGCGGATAGGGTTTACAATAGCACACATGGATGAAAAATTTCATTTTTCGGGAAAAAGTCATTCTTGATAAAAAGTTTAGCTTGTAAAAAAAAATGCAGTTCACGAAGAGAAAATTTTGATTTTTTATAAGGGTTCGCAAAAACTTTAAAAACATGATTTTTCTCCAAGAGTAAACTACCTTTATTTTACATTTTTGACCAAAATGCCAATTAGAAAACTTATTTAGAATTACGTTTGTAATTTGAATCCGAGATTTAAAATAAATTCTTGATTTTTAGTTTTTTTAATTTTTAGAGGTAAATGGAAATTTTCCTGCTCAATAAAAATATTAATATAAAATTTTATTAGACTCTATTTTCATAATGGGTGGTGTGCACCTTATTTTAAAATATTAAATGCATTCCTACCATATTTTGTAAAAACAAGGAATTTTTTTACCTTTTTATTACTTTGCTTTACGTATGGGGCAAATTTGAAGTTGTCAAATAGAATTTGATGTGTTTTGAAAATGTTGACCTTAGAACGAAGGGTTTATTTAGTTCAATGTTGAAAGAGTTTTGGACTTTCAAACAGTCACTAGTCACGAACTCTGTATAAAAAAATCAAAATTTTCTCTTCGTGAATTTCATATTTTTACAAGACAAACTTTTTCCGAAAAATTCAATTTTTCATCGTGCTATTGTAAACCCTATCTGCGGACAGTCTGTAGACAATAAAATTGGGGAAGGCCAGTTTACGTAAAAGTTACAAAAATCAGGTAATGTTCGCTATTGCCTCCTAAACGATAGGATTAAAAATTCAAAAGGTCGCTGACATAATAATATGGACCGAGTTGTACCCATTATTATGCAAAATGTTAAATACATAATCTGTGTCAGTGATGCAAACTGAAGAGTACCTACATATTGAATTGCATACATTATGCTGAAATCAGTGAAATCTACAATTTATTTAAAGACTCACTTTTCCTTTCAAACGACCGACCGGTTTGATTTGTGGTAATGTCGTGTAATCATTTGGTGATAAAATTATGTTTCCATCACTTTTTTGGGCATTATTCGCATTTCGTTTTTGTTAAAAAAAAATTTCGTTTTATTCAAAAATCGTAAATGTCGTTGACCGTTCTTTAAAAAAAAACGACCGATTTAATGATCTCGGATCGCGTAAATTCGTTCCTGCGACCTGGATTTGAAACATCACTTTCATATCGTACAAAATAAATCGAAGAACATTCAAATCTAGATTTTGCATGTCGCGGTTTTTTTATAGAGGATTGAAAAAATTAGGTTTTGAAAAAGGGTGGGACGTGAACGTGTAATCAAATGATGGCCGTATTTGTGCCGACTTTCATTTTAATGACGAGAGTTCAGAGTAAAAATCTTAAATAAAATTCAGTAAACAAAAAGGTCCTGGAATTTTACTATTAGGTACTTTAAGCGATATAAGGGGCCCACCAATCGCGCCATTTAATGGCCTTTTTTAAAAATAAAAAAAACAACCTTATTTAATACAGTGGCCTACCTACAGCAGATTTTTTATTGGGCGCTCGTACAGTTCCGATACAATTTCGAAATGTGTGTATAATTTTAAAAATGCTAAATTTCAACTTTCTACGTCAAACGGTCTCTATAAAAAGACGGGAATAGATAAGTGTTTGTTAAATCTTGTCGTGGAATACCTATGGAGAACTAGAGGGTAGGAGGCCGATCGACAATGGCAGCATTTTCATTTTCTGTCCCGGTTCGCTAGTTGGCCGATAGATGCTCTCGCGTCGCAAGTGGGCTGATGTCGTCTTCTTCTTCTTCGTTTTTAACTTTTAATTTTATACTTTTGACAATTGACATTTTATTTTTCGATATAACAAATAACGTTTGAAGGCAAGACAAGACAAATAACGTTGTATTGTAATTGATTTCCATATTTATAATGAATAATGGTACAATTTATAAAAGTAGAGTTTGCTTTGTGTCGGGGTGTAAGACAGGATCTTCTTCAGAGAGGAAACGCAGCCAAATAAGTCTCTTTCTAGCTCCAAAGGTAAAACCCTCTAGCTAGAATGTTTCTATATTTTAAAAACGAAGCATCGTTGGAACTTTATACAGGCCGAGTTTACTAATAAGTATAACAAAGTAAGTGTAAATTCATATAAAAGTCCTTATTTGTTCCTTAAAGAACTAATTTAAATAAAAATAGTTATTGCGTCCATAAGAAACCATTATTTGATAGCCCACTTCGAACACGCGCGCCATCTTACAGCGACTCGTAAAGCTGAATTACCGATGCTAATTTGGGACCGAATCCAATGCATTGCGATCGGCCTCCTACCTCAAGTCCTCCATAGGAACACCAAAGTACGATTTTATAAGTAACGAGGTACCGCCATCTAGAGGTAGTGCCGTATACTTAAGTCGGTCAATGTATTCTCGGCGAAAGTAAATTTTCGGCACCATAAGAAGTTTGTGCGATTCAGACTAGATGGAACCCATGTCGTCAAGCCTGGGTAGAAAATATACCTATATACATGGTTCATTTTTTTGTGCCAATTATTTCAATTAGTAGTTCGCGCAGTCTGTTTCCTATTGCATTGCCTGACAGCTAAAAACCCTAATTAAAAATGCAAAACACAAATTTTAGCTCACCGGGTGAACATATTATTTTTCGCCTGCATAAAACTATATATTTTTAGTAACAATATACAGGTAGTTTAAACTCTATATAGATTGGCACACCCCTAATTTTACCTTTCACAATGGAGCAAGCCGATGATTTAGAATAAATCCTCGGACAGTGGCGGTCGTTTAGGTTTTTATTTATAAAATATAAATTCCTTTCGTTTCCTGCCCGTGTTGTAAATAAATTATACATAGTAAAAACTTTATCTGATTTAGTTCCAGCCGATACTATACATTAACAAAACAAAGTGATGGAGAAATAGTGTATCGTTTTAAGAGAACAGGTCTGCCTAAAAATTCGACCGTTTTAACCCATTTTTTTTAATGGAGTTACCTGTCCTCTTAAATTCTAATGTTCTTATTTTAATTTTTTTTTGTTTCTATAATATGTAATTTATATTTATAATTTATATATTTATTCGTATGTAGTTTTTAAGGTGTGCAAAAAAGATTTGTATATTCAACTGAATTAATTTTATTTTCTCAATACAAAAACAGTTCATACTTAAGAGTTAACAAATTAAAGGTCTAGAAAGGTAGACACCTTGAAGACTCACTATCACTAAATTCGAAGGATTCATCTCTCTATGGAGTCAACTGTGTGTTTTTACCAAGAAAAATTTAATTGATGTAAAATTTGTCGCAATTTTTTCTTCCTACGTTGGGTAACGTCTCGTCTTCTCTTACAGCATTCAAAATTTTATCTAATGTGGGGATCCCTCTATTGAAATAAAAATTATACACTTTTTTCTTGTATAGGTGTCCTTCCTGGCGATTGTTTAGGAGGGGCTACAGTTCCAGATTTTCTTTCCCTAAGAAGCCTATAGATTGTTGATTCAATAACTTCAGTCATATTAGCACACATGCTGATACTAGGTTTCCGACAGTATAGATGGTGTTTGGTGCACAAGTGCATCGTGTTCATTTAAAACGGTTTTTGCTTTTAGGTCCAGCACACCTTTACGAAACACTGGGGAATAATTATTCGCCATTTTTGTATTATTTTTATAATATATACACACGAGCTTTCGATAACACCTTAAAAATAAAACTAAACTATCTCACTTGAAGTTGGAAATATTCTATGACGTAAGCCACCTACCTGTATACCTATGCAATAATAGATACTTTAATTACTTAAGATCAGGTACCTGTTATTGTTACGCTTATGGTTTATTGAGGTTTTACGACTCATGACCCTCAGCTGCGCTGTCAGACTTTAAAAAATAGAGTATACCAATACGAAATAAATCAGTTTTAAAATATCCCAAAAAGTAGATACATACGCTTCAAAACGCCACAAAAATTAATTTTCTGGAAAGTATAAATAACGCATGCCGTCAGCAAAATCGGTTCTTATATGGACACTGATTAGTTTTCCACCGCCCACCCGATATATTGTGTTTATAAAAGCAAATAAAAAAATAAATCTTTATAATAATATATTAGTCAAAGTCGAATTACCATTGAAAATTCAATAAATGAAAATGTCGAGACGAAAAAAAATGACATTGAGAATAATTAATTAATGAAAATCTTTAATAGGTGAGACAATAATGCGACGTTTCATTTTTATGTTCTCACGATATGCACGAGAGTCGTATTCAACAACGATCAAGCAAAGATAAATCACGCATCTCATTCGTCTTACTCTATCGTCATTGGTCGTACCCTAATTATTAGCACTGTGTAGCAAAAATGAGAAGCTACGCTTGCAGCAGTAAGCGCACACTTAATAGTTTTAAATAATTTGCAAAAAATCAGCTGGATTAATAAAAAACAAACGGTGACAGAATAAAGTAAGCTTAACATTGACTTTGCCTTATTGAGAAAGGTCGGTTGAACATTTAACTTTTTCCTTGACTCACACATTTATTGTTGTACAAACAGTATGTATTTCTTGGAATATAAATACTTAATAGGAGATAATAATATATATATCTATTTAATTTTGTAAAATAAAATTTAGTTTGTTTTACATTTCAGATGGTATCTATATACCATTCATATTTGTTTATTGTCAGTGGGTGTATCATTATTTATAAGCATGCACAGACAGTCAGCAACACCTTTAAAGAAAGTTATTTGGACTTGAACTTTAAGTCATAATGTCAAGATTTGGGAAGCGCAGACGTATGTTCAACATTCGTCCAAGTCCTGGAAAATGTAGGCTGGTCTTTGCGTCACTACAGCACGTAAATTACACGTGCTGCGGCAACCTCAAACCAAAATTGGTCTGAGGCGCTAAAACGCACAAACTATTTTACATTAAAAATTAAACACTGTTCTGGGAATAAGTATTTTATTAATAGTTTTAAAATGCGTTACGACTGCACCTCCACCGTTATAAATTAACTCCTCAACCATAAATACCTTTTGGTCTTCCCATATGGGCTCGTCCCATCCACAGGAGGAGCCGGAAGAACCCCTCCTACCGGGGTCCCAAGAATTTCTCTTGTTATCCAGGGAATCCGTCGAATAATTCCGGGAATTTCGGCGCATGTTTAACCCTGGCACCTGAAAAAAAGTAACCTTGTTTACCGCTGGGCGTTTATCGTACTAGTAATCTATTTAAGCTAATAATAATGATAATAATAACAACAACGACGACGAATAAACGAATAATAATAAATATACTCACTTGTAAAAAATTCTTTCCATTCAAACTGGACGTGGAGCCGCCCAACGAATTTCTTTTTTCGCCCCAACGGTTATTGTTTCCGTTTATGGATGAGGACGAGTTATCTCGCCTCAGCATCGACGAAAACTGACTCGGATGCTCGAGCTCTTTTTTCGGAGGACTCAACGGTATGCCAAGGGAATCTCTGCGCCTAAAATGAGGAATGATAAGGGTACCGCGTCTAAAAACTACCAAACAATACATTGAACCTTAAAAAATAATTTTTATAAGACATCGCTATCGTTAAATAATGTTAAGCTCTACTAAACGTCGCACAACTGGCGTTAAAACCCTGATGTTTTTGGTTCAAGTCAAGAGAGTCTTAAGCTTAAACTTGAATTGGAAACGAAACAAACCTAGTAACTAATTGTTAATAATAATATGCACATCTGCCCGAAACACTCACTACTCACACGAGATTTTAGACAGAAACCACGCATATTGCATAACTCCTTACTTTTATGCGAATCCCGCCGAATCGCGAATTCAATCAAAACACTTCGTTGGGCAACATCTCCTATGGAATGGACGATTTCGACTAATGTCGGAAACGGGAGTAATTAAAAAAATTGCAATGAAATAAATAATTCGACCACCAGATCTACCAGACTTAATGCTCATCGCTAATTAATACGTCGTATGCTCTAATAATTAGGATATGGCTGCATTATCATTATAAATAACTCTTGCGTTCGATGCTCCATTGTCATTCTAGTGCGAAACAAAACCACATCTTGTTAAGGCGAATACTTTCTATTATATTGAATAAATGGTTAATTTTAAGAAAAATTACTTTCAATAGACCAGGTATTGAACGGGAGGGAAAGTATTATATCGTGTCGTTTGGCGAAATAAATGTGCCCAGGGTCGGTTTTCATTTAAATTACCAAAAAAAAAACACGGCAAATACCTTTTCTCGTTTCTAATTCGCATCTACCGTGCGAGCAAAAATTGTTTGCATCAAAGAGGGCCTTGCATCTAAGGACGTAATGCTTAGCCGTAGAGCTTAATACCTGTTGGGTGTCAGTAACTACCTGATTTAACAATCAATCAGTTATTCCGTCATCTTAGACAGTCGTTACAAGTAATTTGATTCATTACTAATTTTTCCAATTTCTTGAACAATTCACACAATGGGCTTTACGGAACAGCACAAAACATTCATGGTTGAAACGTATTTTCGAAACGGGGTTAGAGTAAATTGTGAGTGGCAATACAATCCGGGTTTGTGAATGGACGATTTTCACGAACATTTTCCTAACGTTGCTTTTATTGCTGGGGATTTTTATCATTGCCTGAAAAGAACCGTGGCTGTGTTTAGGGAAACAGGTTCTATACAAAAAAGGAACAGGAAGACCATCTGTAAGAACAGAAGAACTTGTTGCAAACGTTCGTGAAATAATGCAAAATACGCCAACAAATTGTATACGACGCCTGTCCCAAGAAGTGGGAAGATATTATGGAACATGCAGGACTATTCTTAAGAAGCAGCTAAATTTTTTTCCTTATAAAGTGCAAGTATTATAATTACGTAAGCAACAAAAATATATTTGTATTTGTCTACTTATTTTATTACTCATTAGTTTGGCATATCATGACAATATGAATTTGACAAAATTTTAACCTAGATTTGGTTACATATATCCTCCCCTTATCATTGTGATCTAAACCAAGACAACCCAAGTCCTACGTTTTTTAATCCAAGCCTTCTTTGATGCAAATAATTTTTGCTCGCACGGTAGTAGAAAATTCGCCAGGTTCACGTTCCCCCTCTACAAACGGTTCAGCGGTTAAAAGTAAAAGTTTGAGGAGGTACAGGCAGGCAATAACAATAATTCCAAATAATGTAGAGCTATTAATATTAATGTTCCCGCAATTTCTAAATCATAGAACCGCTAATCGCGGCAATAAAACGGCAATTAAATAACATGAATAATAGAAAAAAGTGAAGAGGACGCTTCGATAAGTGGATAGGAAGAAAAGCTCGTCTTCCTTCGTTATTAAATATTAAACGTATTAGGCGATTGGCAATACCACGTTGTAAACTGGGTTACCCGTTAAGCATTTGATCTACATACGATCCGGTATAATTCATACGAGATTAGTCTTAACCGGTTCCGAGTTCTTTTTTAGTTCCGTGTGGTTTCACGTCTACTTGTAATAGAGATGGTTATTATTAGATTTCGATCGATGAAAAAAATACGGGATTCGTTAGTTGTTACCTGTAAAATGCCCCAGTCAAATGCTGATTGCTATTATTGTCGAGGGCCGGCATGGATTCCCGTCTGGGGCCAATTCCTCCGAAATAGGCGGGATGATGCCAGTCCCTTTTTTGGCTCACCACGTTTCCCAAAGAGTCTCGCCTACAAAATGGTTATTTTATAATCAAGTACATACATACAAATCTACAGAGCTGAAGCATTTTGAAAATGGTAAAAAGTGAAAAAAAATAATAGTAGGATGAAACCCATTGGAAAAGGAAGAGAATATAACAAAAATGAAAGGAAAAATAATTTACGGGCGATCCGAGGTCGGGAAGTGGAAAGGGGTGAGTTTTTAAGGGTAGAAAACGATTTATCTCGATTTCCGGCAAAACTACAAGTCCTATGAAAAAACGTTAAATCGCAAAGTTGTAGGTAATAAAAAGATCTACAACTTTTGTATTTACACTTTTTTCACATAACCTAAAATTTTTTTTTAGTATTCACCTGAAGACGACTGGAGATACTTACCAGTTGAAACGTTGTGATATGAAAAACTAAAGGCAATGGAAGTCCAAAACACATCTATTACTCAAGATACATCATGTGTCTACAACCTTCAAACAAACACATGGAATCTTACGTTTTTCGAGTAATTAAAGTATAAATTTTAATAAATAGCTCAAAATTCTACATAATGATTAAAAAACTAGTTGAACTAAACGGATTCGTTTCTTTGCATTTTTTGAGAACATTTACCATAGTAATGTATATTTTTTTACACCATCAGAAAGTAGAGATTTCAAGGAACAAAAAGCCCACCTACTTTTTTTTAAAAAGCAGATATTTTGACGTGAGAATTTTCAATTGAAAATGAGGGTGCTTTTTCGATATTAAGTCAAAATAAGGTGAAAAAATAAATATTTTTAATCAAAAAAATTACAGTGTGTTTGGGACATAAAAAGGTAAGTTTTCACCAAATTTCGTGAAAAAAAAATTTTTTTGTAAAAGATAAAAATAAAAAACCAAAAACTTGGTCATTTGAGTTTTTCACATAAATTTTGAGGTTATGTGAAAAAAGTGTAAATACAAAAGTTGTAGATCTTTTTATTACCTACAACTTTGCCATTTAACGTTTTTCCATAGGACTTGTAGTTTTGCCGGAAATCGAGATAAATCGTTTTCTATCCTTAAAAACTCACCCCCTTCCACTTCCCGACCTCGGATCGCCCGTAAATTATTTTTCCTTTTATTTTTGTTATATTCTCTTCCTTTTCCAATGGGTTTCATCCTACTATTATTTTTTTTGGTTTCAAAAATTATCAACCCTGGTGAATAATACATCACATCGACTTGTACAGGGTCTTTGATTTTATTTACGTGGCTTCTGGAGTCTTTGTTTTTGAAGATAGAAAAAAATATTTTATATAAAAATTGTAGTTTGTCTTTTATGTTATCTTTTGAAATTATCATTAAAAAAATATCGCTTTTGAAAAATGGGAAAATATAGGCAATTTCAATTTTTTTTAATGTATATTATACGTTACAATGAAAAATATTTTTTTTCTGATTTCAAATATATATATATTTTGATGCTATTTGGGTGAACCATTTTTGAGATATTTTAGCTTAAACCATAAATAAATTGCAAATAAATTTCATATTTTGTATCAAGAAAGCCATGGAAACAATAAAATTGTTATGTTTTATAAATTTATAACTTGGGTATTTTCTACATATCCTCCTTGATTTTGGATACATTTTAACAAGTTTCCCTTTATTTTTGAATTAACAGAAGCGGAAATAGATATTTATAAAGTTAATCTTTATAATTATTCTTAATAGTTAAAATGATAAACTTCAAAAATATCGAGACGTCAAATTTATCAAACATACAACACAACAATTTTATTGTTTCCATGGCTTTCTTGATACAAAATATGAAATTTATTTGCAATTTATTTATAGTTTAAGCTAAAATATCTCAAAAATGGTTCACCCAAATAGCATCAAAATATATATATATTTGAAATCAGAAAAAAAATATTTTTCATTGTGGCGCATAATATACAGGGTGTTCCATTTTAAAAAATTGAAATTGCCTATATTTTCCCATTTTTCAAAAGCGATATTTTTGTAATGATAATTTCAAAAGATAACATAAAAGACAAACTACAATTTTTATATAAAACATTTTTTTCTATCTTTAAAAACAAAGACTCCAGAAGCCACTTAAATATAATCAAAGACTCTGTACGTACACACATACAGACAGGTCATGTAGGTACCTGTTTGTTAGATGGAGGGTGCTTCCTGTGGACCCCTTTCTATTATTATTGTTACTGTTATTTTTGTGAACGTCGCATTTGGCATCGTGTTTGTGTTCCACCTCCACGTGCATCTCTGGGGATTTAGTTCTGTTGTCAATTTTAACGTCCTGAAACAAGGCTTCAAGACGTTTGATGGCCGCTGTATGGTGGAGTGTGGCATTCATCTTGCTTCTACAATTATTACAACATCTGTTTAGTCTCAACGTTAAAAAAATCATAGTATACCAACTAAGTATTCAAAGGCGATGGCATAAAATCATTTTTGTTTAAATTGGTTTTCTGGTTTCTCAACGAAAGAAAAAAACAATCAGCTTTAGAGAAGGATATTTTGTAAAAAGTGGCATTAAAGATTTCAGGGCGGACGTGATGATAACCAAAGTAAGCAGAGATTGTATCTGTACTTGTTACATTAGAATTATAATTGCTTCTTGTTTAATTTATCGCATTTAATTGTCAGGTTTTTTTATTTACTTTATTCTTTTCGGGTACGGTCAGTTGGACAGGACAACACTTTTTTTTATACGCACATATATTTCTTTTAGATACTTTATAAAGTTCAACGTAAAAATATTTATACTAACAAACCTATCGAGTTTTAAACCTAACAAGAATATAAACATGAACAAATCGAAATTATTTTTTTTAACTAATTGTAAAAATAGTCCTTACTCATTGACATTGATAAAAACACTAAACGCGTCACTATTTCGCAATAACCATTAAACATTTTCCCGTTAAAATTGACCTTAATCTGGCGTCAAACCGGACCTTTAAATTTTCATTTTTGGAAATATCCAATTTCTTAGTTAAAATCCGTGTCAAGTTCAAGACGATACATCCTTAATAAATTTGCAAAATCATACGATATTTAATTATCTATTTTGCTTAATTGCTCAGTGGGTTGTTATGATAGAATTTATTATCTTCGCCTTACTTATATGGGAGATGTTAAAAAATCATCAGAGTGGCTCAAAAATATAGAAATAGGACTAGTTTTATAACCAATAATAATCCATATTAAGTTGCAGCAATTGAGTTATATACCACGAACGTCTGGACTTTAAGAAAATAATTTAGACTAAAAAAATTAACAACAATTTTTGGTGACACCTGTTGTAGTGGTTACGCCCATAATCATAAATAAGCTGGATTAAAGCTACGTCGTAGCATTTTTTAACGTTTCAATTTTGATTAAATTTATTATACCTCATCTTTTTGGTTACTTTTAATTTAAAAGGATGTTGCTCGCGACCTACGTAGCTGCTTCCTTTTTGGCGAGGTGTATTTGCATTTTTAATATGCTAAAAAAAAGTAACTTTAAATAATATGTTGATTTTCAAGCATGACTACTCACCGCCGACAAAAAATCGCTAATTATTACCGATGAATCCTCAGGGTAAGGAAAGCGTATTTAATTAATTATTTTTCGATACATTGATAGACGTTTATTTATTAAGTGGCCGTCACTATGTACTGATTTAGTACTGCTAGACTTTTTTTTTCATAACGTAGGTACTAATATTAATTTTTGTCAATGACCCGAAAGGCTGAAAATAATAATACAAACAGTTTCTTCTTATTATGTGCATTTCCATGGTTATTTTAGATGAATTTCAGCGAAGAACGAGCAAGATAGACATCTCATCAATAAAAATTATATAAAGAATTAAATTGGTTCGGTTAATTATTTTTAAAAAATCGTTTTAAACTAGGAAATGAAAGTCAAAGATTTTGTGATTTATTCTCTACGTAAAGTAGATCATTATTATTATGAGCATGTATTATTGATACGCTATGTTATAAGATTAGCTTTAAGAATTTGCTCTTCTTTGACAACACTCGCGCGAGCAGATAATAGATGCGAGTTTCTATAATATACCCCTAAAACGCCAAGTGATGCTTGCTCTTTCACATGCACGTTAAAAAGAGAAAATAGATAAATCCGGTGAGTCACAGTAGTTGCTTAACGATGTCTAAAAAAGGTACAATCGGTGTCATCGCGTATAAATATATAGCGTGCGGAGAATATTGATGAAGGTGGTTAGATAAAAAAAAAGAGAAAAAAGCTGATGTGATATTGATAGGTCGTCCAGATGACACGTGACATAAGATTTTCAATCAGATGTTTAATCAGGTGATAGGCTTTAGTAATAATACCAATCTTTAATAGTTATTGCTGAAAATGGATGACAGCCAGCTTTGCTTTTCATAGGTATTTCACTTCATAATTAATTTTATTTTTTTATATCCTAACAATTTAGAAGAATTATACGTGAAGCGTAGAATTTACAAACGATATATCATAAAGACTTGTCCATTGACTTTCCTAGTCAAATTTTAAGCAGCAGAAAGTTACTTGGAGATATTATTTCAAAATTATAAACAGTGTATGAACTTGCGGATCATTTATTAATAAAAAATCAGTGAGTTCTTCAAATTTTGCAGATGTATCTAGTGCTATTATGTTATTTCTAACTTTACCAGTTAGTGTGGCATCAGCGGAACGATCTTTTTCCAAACTTAAATGAGTAAAACCCCATTTACGTAACACCATGGGACAACAACGCCTTTCGGATTTATCCTTAATCAATATCGAACACAAGTTTGTTAAAACATAAATCGACGAAATTATAAACGATATTGCAAAAAAAACTCTCGAAGTTCTGCGTCGTTTTGTATAATACCTTGTATAGTACTAAGTGTTCATGTGTTTTACTGTTTTCTGTCTTTCGTCTTCTATGAGGCTCGATCACTGCTACCCCCGTTACTACCATACATGGTAAGCATGTTTACTGGAATATTACGTATAATGACTTAATAACAACCTATGATATGTCTACCAGTCTACCTAGGATTAAAAAATAAATTCGAATTGTCTGTTTTTTTAATAGTAGGTACTTAACACATAATTGTGGTTTTAAGCCTAATTAAATTATTACACGATTGACGAATTCAAAAATTCATAAACCTGAACCTAATAGTAATGAAAATAAGAATTATCATTTTCCATTCGTTATAGGGAGGGGGCCCCTGAAAAGGTTTGCGGGGGAGGGGGCACTTAGTTTTGGTTACGCCACTGTATTTAAATCTGTATCAGTCAGTGTGCACTGAATAAAGTGACTTAAAACAAAATGAAAATAATAAACCCAAACATATTAAAACAAAAATAATTTTATGCGACAAAATTTGCAACACACAACTCAATTGATATTAGTAAACTTCCACGCTACTTACCTTCTTTAATAAAATATCCACTAAATCGCACCAAATCCAGTCACTAAAAAACACCTCAAAGTTATCTAATAGGAAACTAGGTTAGGCAGATATTTAATTGGAATAAAGATGGTTTTAAATAAAAATCCATAACCCAATCACGATAGCAATGAAACGGGCAAATATTCAAATAAGTATCGCCGATATTTAAACAAAACTAACCTTTTTTCCTTATTAAGTTTCGACGAAAAAATTGTCGTTTCGCGTCCTCGTATCGTTACGGAATGAACGAAGTTACACGGTCACCGAGAAATACTTCAAGAATGAAGAATATCGCAAATACTAGTCAAGACTCGCTTCGGTCTTTCTTCCTTTCTTGACCTTATACACTGTGCTACGGGGTTACGGCAATAGGTATTTATTGATTGTTATTGATTTCTTATGACATACAAGCCTGTCTACTTGATTGGTTATTAGTAGGTAGATGGATAGTTGAATGACAAAGGTTGTGTAGAGTTTATAACTGATTTGGAATGTTTCTTTATGCATTTCAATTTTGAGATATTCGAGAAAAATCTAAAATAACAGGGGTGTTTTTTTTGTTAATAACGAGTATTGTTTATTTGACAAAAGTGCCATACGCAATTTGTTTTAGTCGCCATCTGAATTACTACATAATTTTTAATTTAATTACTCCTCGATTCGATAATATACAGTATGTCTCCGTAAGTTGGCACCATATGGAAAACTTTTTTATTATTCATTTTACGAAAAAAAGTTATTCTTCATAAAAAGCTCTGCATGGTCTAAAATCTAAAATGCAACCATCAAATATCGAAATGTTCCAGTCATATATGACGTTTGTCAAAAAATGTGAATTTTTCCCAAGAGTAAAGTAGGTACCTTTATTTTAGACATTATCAAAAATTGTTATTAAAAAAAGTTGATCAGAACTAAAAACCACGTTTAAATATGCAATAACATGCCTTAAATTAATTAAATAATTAAAAAAATAAATAATTAATAATAAATTAGTAAAATAATTTTTCAACATAAATGCGTATAATTGCATATTTAGACGTGGTTTTTAGTTCTGATCGACTTTTTTTAATAACAATTTTTGATAATGTCAAAAATAAAGGTACTGTACTCTTGGGAAAAATTCACATTCTTGAGAAAAATTCACGTTTTTTGACAAACCTCGTATATGACTGGAAAATTTCGATATTTGATGGTTGCATTTTAGGTTTTAGACCATGCAGAGCTTTTTATGAAGAATAACTTTTTTTCGTAAAATGAATAATAAAAAAGTTTTCCATATGGTGCAAACTTACGGAGACATACTGTAGATGCGCATAGTTTTTTTTATTGTCACAAATTGTAAAATAGTATTCTCTGTAATGCAATGTAAATTTCTAAAAAAATATGATAAATAGCAACTATTAAATCCCCCCCTGTAAACGCAAGAAATCATTTTCCCTCTTCGTCTAATTCGCTGCTACCAGCGACTGGTTTGTTGTTTTTACTTTTCGCAGTCGACCTTACGAAAGACAAATTCGGAAGGTGGATAATAATATTTACAAAACAATCTACAATAATATGGTCAGTATATCGCCAAGGGGCTAAAGTATTTCTTTAAATCACAAGGGCGCCAATCCCACAAAGAATTAAAACACTCGTAAGGCATTAAAAGTAAGGGATGTGGAGAGGAAACCAAACAAATACTTTGGATCTTAATCAATAGAAAACATTTTTTTTTAAAGACATCATTTCCCAACAAAACACAAACACAATATGAGTACCTACTTAGGTGCTAGGTGTAGTACCGGCCAAATCCCTATCAGGCCATATAAAGGATGGCCGGTCGAATCATCAGATTTATATTAAATGGAATGTGATATTAACGGTAGCTATTCGTTAATATGAATTCTTAAATATTGTGATTTTTTGATTATTTTATATAATAACTGTAAAGAATATCGGGGAAACTAAGATATTTTCTAAACAAATAAACGTTGTAAGAACACGCCTTGATTTTTTTAAATTAATTATTATAATGTAGTGATAATGATACTTCCTGGTATATTAAAATCAAGTTTAAAATATTCACTTTGAAACATACCTTAAAAGGTATATAAATTTTACATAATTTAAGCTGCTGGCATTTTGTAATACACTTTTTTGCCTGCAATTCCTAATTATTGTCATTGTATTTTTGTCGTAGGGATCAGATTTCCTGCGTAAAATTTTTTAAATGCTGCTTCTGACACGTCTGACGTCTGGGATGACTTCAGACAGACGCGAGTTCAGTAGCGTATTAGCAACAACTTCTATACAAACAGGAGTTCTTGGTATTAGCCCTTTCTTCGTTTAAGCATCGATGACGATGACAAAACAATATAATATTTAACACACGTCGTTATGGGAACAATCGAACAATGAAGTGTTTCTTTCAATAAATAATATCATTAAGAATAAGAAAAAAATAACAATTATAGCGTTCATAAATTCACAGCCAGACACTTCTCGTTGATTGATCGAGAGAATAATAATATTAATTTTTCAAATGCAATTTATTTATGAAGAGTAATGGAATAAACAAACCGACTGCCCGCCCGCGGTTATTATTTATTAATTAGACATTGCATGTTGAAAAAATCACTCGCGGTCTTTTTGAAGTATGTAACATGACTTTTTTGTGCAATATTTAAATATAATACAACTCCCTCTCTATTTGTCA
Organism: Polydrusus pterygomalis; assembly: GCA_963969555.1. Lineage (NCBI taxonomy): Eukaryota > Metazoa > Arthropoda > Insecta > Coleoptera > Curculionidae > Polydrusus > Polydrusus pterygomalis. Next base: position 347,180 of record OZ018382.1, on the reverse strand, counting down.
ATTTGCTAAGTTATTGAAACCACGCTGAAACGTATGTTCCTGCTACAGATCTGTCTGTCCAATCGGAATTTACCTGGTACGACATAAATTTAGGATTGGTAACATTTTGACATGTGTATTGCTAACCTGATAAAGGGACAATATTGGAGTATAATGAAAACAATGAATTAAACCTATATTTAAGGTGGGAGTATCAACATGCTTGCCAACCTATAACCTATTTAGCGTAGATTTATTTATTTTTTCTAACTTTTACACAAAATTTAAATAAAATCAATCTCAAGGAATTTCATAAGTTATTTAAGGAGAATTGAAGATTTTTTTTAACAAAAAATAAATTGATATTTTTGTAATATATCAGATATTACCTAAATAATGTGCAGACGATATTGATTTTATTTAAATCTTAGTCAATAAAATAATAAACTAAGAAAAACAAGGCGAAATAGGTTATAGGTTGGCAATAAATTGAATGACGTTGATAATTCCACCTTAAAGTAATTTTATATTTTTACTAATTGGTAAAAAATTATTAATAATTACTAATTTAATAATATGACTTCAATGTGTCATCATCATCACACCTTATTTGCTAATTCTTATTGAACTATTGATTTTGTTATTGTTCAAAAAGCAGCGCGAAAAGCGTAGGATTGCATAACATCATTGCTCATTATTTAAGCATACATTTTTTTCAATATCAATTTACATTTTGATTTGTTTTAAGATGCGCAATAAATTTCGACATCAATTTCTAGATCTGTGACGCTTCCCAGGTAGACCAGGGCTGAAGCCTTTGAAAATGGTAAAAAGTGAAAAAAAATAATAGTAGGATGAAACCCATTGGAAAAGGAAGAGAATATAACAAAAATAAGAGGAAAAATAATTTACGGAGGTTCCGAGGTCGGGAAGTGGAAAGGGGCGAGTTTTTAAGGGTAGAAAACGATTTATCTCGGCAAAACTACAAGTCCTATGAAAAAACGTTAAATGGCAAAGTTGTAGGTAATAAAAAGATCTAAAACTTTTGTATTTACATTTTTTTCACATAACCTCAAAATTTATGTGAAAAATTCAAATAATCAAGTTTTTGGTTTTTTATTTTTGTCTATTACAAAAAAAAAAATTTTTCACCAAATTTGGTGAAAACTTACCCTTTTATGTCCCAAACACACTGTAATTTTTTTACCTTATTTTGACTTAATATCGAAAAAGCACCCTAATTTTTAATCGGAAATTCTCACGTCAAAATATCTGCTTTTTTTTTAAAGTCGGGTGGGCTTTTTGTTCGTTGAAATCTCTACTTATTAACTATATTCTCTTCCTTTTCCAATGAGTTTCATCCTACTATTATTTTTTTTTGTTTTAAAAATTATCGACCCTGGTCTAAGGAGGCTTTAGGTATACAGAATAATTGCTGACGCGGTACAATGTCGAATCGGGACATTTTTTTCACCAATATTTGTATAAATTGAGCTGAACCTGAGCGCGGCAGGGTTACATTATAAAATGGTCAGCAAAGGAGAAAACTAGCTCAAGCAATGGTTAAATAAACACAAAAGCAAACGAATGTAAAACACGTCGTATTTTGCTTTTCCCTTTTGCAAAGAACCGGCGTCTTTCTAGTAATTTTATTAATGCACCATTATTAAATTAATCAATGTTATTATTCTGATCAGAAAATGTAGGTTTATTTTTTGACGTGTGCATTCGAATAAGTATGGACTTCGTTATTGGGTATTTTACGTGCTGAAATAAATGTACGTTACACCTGAGTACACCAAAATTTTAACTAAAAATTGTTAGAATAAAATTCAAAAACTCACCCTGGTGCCTTCAAACCCGGATATGTCCCTGAAAAATAATGGAATTTTAAAAAAATATTGCTATTTTGTTAACAACTACTCAATACAATCATTATGTATCTCTGACATACTTAAGTTTTTAATTTAGTGTAGGAATACACAAAGACAGGTTTAAAAAAATGCTGTTGCCTGGCATCCAATCCAAAATGTAACTTTACAGTCAGAACAGTAGGTAAATCATCGGAATATTCCACACTGATATAGTGCCCGCAATACGTGGCAGCCTCCTAGCGGTAGCAAGTGAAATTAAGAAGACGAAATATTAAGTTAGAAATGTAAGGATATTGTGTAAATAATGATGGAATTTAAACGTTTTTACCTGTTCTGATCATTAAAACAAAACAATATTACAAGGCAGTACCGGATTTGTAAAACAATTGATTTAATGCCAGAATTTGTATTTTACAAGTAGGTACTAATAGACCTGTCATACGATAGAATGTGAGATAAAAATACGTTTATAAATGAAATGATTTGTCTTATCTTGATTTGTTCCCGTTGGAAATACACGTACCTGTAGACATCTCCGTTGCCATTAATCGTTTCTTTCGGGGATCCCGTGTTTCTGTTTCCGTTAATATTTTTGCCACTTTTGCTGTAACAAAGAAAACAACATTATTTATAACACGTAACGAACAACGAAATCGCATATAGGTAGGTATAGGTCCTTGTGTTTTACTTTACTACCTCCCGTCCCACCCATACACACGTCGTTACCTTTTGCCGCCGTGTTTTTCGCATTCGCTCTTGTCAATGTACGTCACCACTTTGGTGTGGCCGTGCTCCAAAATTTTCTGCGTCACCGGAGGATGTAAATGTTTGTTGTAATACATATTAGCACTTGGTTAGTTTTACGGTTACTTAATGGGTTCAATTTTAGCGTCACCAATGCATTATTTCGTCGTAAATTTGCCAAATTGCAAGATTAAAAACACTTTAATAAATGGAAAAGAAAGAAAAAACTCAAAGTCTTCCTCCACAAAGTTTAATAGAATAAGAATATTCAATAAGGGTCTATACATGTTTCGAACGTAGAAACGTTCATCATCAGGAGACAGAAAATATAATTGGTGCTGATGGTTTTAGCAGAAGAGAAAATGGTGCAGAACCTTAATGGAGCTTTTATGAAATTAAAAATTTGATGTGTAAAAGAAACATAATATAAAGAAATTGATGAAAATTAAAACATACTGAGTATGTGAGAAGTCAGTAAATGGGGTCTAAACCAACCAAATAAACTGGGGAAGAAGAAGAAACCTTTCTAAAAAGAAAGTGTCGAAGATTGTTTAATATGTTTTAAAAAACATTTTTAAGTATGTGTCTAGAAGACATTGTGCGGGGAAAATTAGACGTAATTATTAAGGTACTGAATATTATATTCAAGAAAAGTGTTTAGTGGGGTACTGAGGTTTCAAGCTCAGTAACCCCGCAGGAGTTTAATTTAAAACTAGTAAAGTTTATTAAAAAGTTGCACATTTTAAAAAATTAGAGGAAAAAGCAGTTGTTCACGTCCATGTGCTGGGACCAAATTTTAATATATATAATGGCCATTATTTTACCACAAATTTCTCAAACATACCACAATTCCTCATCCACAAAAGAAGTGGCGTCTTCAATATCGCTTAAATCCTGCATAGCAACTATAACTGGATAACTAACTAGTATATGGAGACACGAAATAACTGCACCGCTTTATTCAAAATAGTTCAACAAAATGAATTTAAATCTACCAATAATAACCTGAAACAAGTGCCCCGCTGGTTACCTAATACTTTAAATGGTAAAAGTGAAAAAATGCATAATACCTCGAGTGGTTGTTGTAGTTCCACATTACACGGTTTACAATAAAACGAAATTGGTATTTTTACTGCTAGTATCGGTAATTATGTATCTACATTCACTAATAACCACTTTTCAGGATGCTGGGATTGCTTTTGAATAATAGAGATATGGCGGAATAAGCAAAATAGAGCGACATGATCTGATAACGACTGCGTCGTGACATTGAGAAACAACTGTTGGCAAATAATTTTTAAAAAATTTTACGAAATAAAATCCACTATAGATAAATATAAAACTAATAAAGAAGTTTGTTTTTGATTGTTGAACTAGCGCCCCAAAACAACTAGACATTCCCTAACTGGACTTAGTTTGAAGAAAACATTATTTGCAACAAAATTCGCTTCAATACATACCTCCAACCTTAACTATACAAGAAACTAATTTTCTATTCAACAACATTTCTTATGCTTAACCAGATACATTCCGATAATAATAAGTAACAGTTCACACTTGAGCGAGCCAACCAAACAAATATAACAAAAATCGCGGTTCATTAGGTCTGGACAAAATGCAGACCCTCAACGAGGAATTTACGGAGAGTTATTTATGGACAAAAGAGGTTGTCTTTAAAATTATTAACAAATATACAGAAGCCAAAATTTAAGAACCATACGACAGAGGTTGATTTTTTAATAAGGAACGTGTATTTTAGAACAATTATGAATTTTAGATGCCCCTTGCTGTAGGGTCTGTAAAAACCTGTATATTTGAAATACTGACATTTCAATCACAACCTTTATGGTACAATTTAATAGACAATGCTAATTTTCTGTAAGGTTATTTGGGGCCATAATGAAGGCATTTGACTGTACGTCGTACGTATTGTAATGTGTTAAATAGGGTGGGGCATGGTGGGTTGATTGAACATCTGGCAAAATATTGGATGATCTGTAATTTTCCAATTATCATAGACAATTTTTGGGAAAGTAATTAAAGAATTAAGTGATTTAATTAATGTTAGCTGGAATTTAATGAAATAATTGGACAAAATGGGTTAAATCTAATAAAATCATACTGTTCGAGACCTTGTTGATGTAACGACATTTTTGCTCGACTTTATATCACAATAGAAAAACGTTTGACTCATTTCTTAACGTTTATAAACAAAGAACATGACGTTATTTGTTGGAATTTTTTATTCGTCAATTGCGACTGCAGGCAATAAAAAAATTGGCAAATATTTGTACAGTAAATTAGCAAGATTCTTACTTCTCATATGGATTTTTAGTAAGCAACCGAAATAGAAAAAAAAATACGCACTTATTGCTGTCAGCTAAATTCGGGAAAACTAAGTAGGTACGATAAAAACGGCGTTTTGTCACATCTCTAGCAGTTTTGTTTCAATGTAGCAGCAGGAGGAGTAAGGGGAAGCAGGAGAATCTTATATACCCGACCGTTCTTTTATTGGTATATATTCTAACCTTAACGAATTTTCCCAAGTAAATTCGCAATTGCTATTTACTTATAAATTGTATATTGTGAAAAACCAATATTTAATTTTAATTGTTGATTTCTGGTTTCAGGGTTGCGGACTTGAACATGTCTTGTATGACTGCAAAAACCGACAGGGTGCTTTGCGCTGAGCTAAAGAGTAGCCGTCACCCAGGAAATGGAAACGATCCAAAGTAAGTAAAAGGTTCTATAAAATAAATTTTGTAATTTTTATTTAAAAACTAATAAATGGGTCTTGTTGCCTGGCCCCTAAAATTTATTATTATTAGGTCAATATTTTCTCACAATAAAAATAGCCATTTGAGGTATGTTGTATGTGTTTTAACGATCATTTTGATACATTTTTTAAACAAATTTAGCCACCATCTATCACTCTGGCTACTATGGTCTTTGAAAACAACCCCCCTAGAAAAATGATGGGTCTGCAAAAAAATATCCATAACCTTTCTAGGGGTGTTGGAAACAAACATTTCCTATCACCAACTTTACAACAAAAATATCGCGAGAAAACTGAACATTCATGCTATGCACCCTCTTAAGATCAAAACAATGCAATGGTGAAACTATAGGTACTTTTCATCACCAACAAAACAACCACCTTTACATATCACCGCACGACGGAAAAGAACTATCGAACTCGGTACTTGGTCGCAGGAAAAAAAGAGGATAAAACCGCGAGCGGCTCTCAGGAATGCACTACCGCGTAAACACACGTGCACGCAAGCAAAAAAAAATAATCGCAAACAATTGCAATTAACCGTTGCTATGGAAACGTCGTAATGAGGTAAAGTAATGAGGAAATAAAACAATTGACGACTCCCACGAGCGACAGCAGAGATTCACTGGTCTGACGTTCGGAATTTCAATTATGTGGAAATAAACGGGCCGAAAATGGGTATTTTCGATACCGTATATTATATAGTTCGTTCGGCGGAATAAGACGGGTCGCCGAGCGGGCTAAACGGACCCAACGTGAAATTTCAGTGTCTCAGTGCGTTTTTTTCTGGTAAATAATACAATCGCCGTATTCAAGACACATAGACACGTGCCTATATACAGTGTCACCAGTAAAGTCCGCATCGTATGGGATTTTTTTTATTAATAGCTTTATTCGAAATTTGACTTTGGCATCAAGTTCTGCTTCGATCGAGATAAAAATTAAGCAAAAAAAATAGTAGTCACGTGATTCGCATTATCTGTCAAATTTTAATTTTTTCCAAAAAATAATTCAAAAGTGGGGTTATTTCTGAAAAAATCGAAAAAAGTTATTCAAAAAAGTTTTTTAAAATTCAGTTTTTAGCCCACATGCAAAATTTCAGCTGCATAAGATAATTTTGATTTTTTACCTATATTTTGTAAAAATCTATATTTATCTATATTTTGTAAAAATATTAAAAAAAAATCCCATATGATGCGGACTTTACTGGTGACACTGTATATTATATACCCTGTCAATTTTATCTTGAAAAATAATTTTTCACGCTTCGACAAACAAACTATAGACCTATAAATTCCTAATATTAAGTTAAAAAATTAGACACTTTTTACGATGTGTTTGGATTTATCTCTACCGCGAGGATCATCGTAAAACCGCTTTGTTTGCACTTGCTTTTTAACACATCGGCAGGCATCGTGAAGAAATACTATAAAATAATCAATCAAACAGAGATAATCTGAGCAATTAAAAAACAAAAATGGTTCATAATGACCATTAAATACGAGCTGATTAAATTTAAGTACTTTTAGTAATTTTCCGCGAAAATATAATTCAATAAACACCCACCGACTTCAACCGAAAACGTCGTGTTTACACATTTCCACGCTTCTTTGTCGAGGTAATAATAGCTCTTATTAAATCCTGCAATTCATTATTGTTACCGCCGAGTTTACGAGCGATTAGGTGCGGCTTCTTTGTTGTCCTGGAACCTGCATGCGCCTTTATTACTAATTGCTATTGACAGCTGATGCCGAATAATTAAACTAAATGATTACCATACGACGTGACGTTGGAATGATAATCTACACTATCTATTCTATACTATTATGGAAAATTGTAAAGTGATTGACTGACTGATTCATCGACGACCAGCCCGAACCTCTTATCCTAGGATCGTCAAATTTCGAAGATGTCTTCTCTTTATAACGTAGACATCCACTGAGAAGGGATTTTTCGAAAATCAATCCCTAACGGGGTCAAAACAGAGGTTGAAGTTTTTATAGGAATTTTTGTATCTCAAAAACTAAAACTGGTGGAGCTCTGAAAATTGATATAGAAGTTCCCTTAAGGTTGAATTCTCAACGTCGTTCAATTTATTGCCAACCTATAACCTATTCCGCGTTGATTTTTTGAGTTTATTATTTTAATAACTAACATTTAAAGAAAATCAATATCGTCGGTACATTATTTAGGTAGTATCTGATATATTACAAAAATATCAATTTATTTCATTGCTAATTTTGGGAGAATTGTATAGTGAAAGAACAATGAGTGACAATGACATAATAATGGTAAAAAAAATCTTACCCGATATTTTTCGCTATACAATTCTCCTAAAATAAGTGAAATTCCTTGATATTTATTAAATATGTCAATTATTACCTATAGAATATCAAGTCGATACTGATTTTCTTTAAATTTTGTATAAAAGCTAGAAAACATAAATAAATCTACGCGAAATAGGTTGGCAAGCATGTTGATACTCCCACCTTAAGGTTGAATTCTTAACGTCGTTCAATTTATGGCCAACCTATAACCTATTTCGCTTTGTTTTTCAAGTTTATTATTTTTTAAACTAATATTTAAATAAAATCAGTATCGTCGGGTTTGTTAGGTAATATCTGATATAGTATTACAAAAATATCAATTTATTTCATTGCTCATTTTGGGAGAATTGAATAGTGAATTAACAATGACATAATAATGTTAAAAAAAATCTTAACCGATATTTTTCGTTATACAATTATCCTAAAATAAGTTATGAAATTCCTTGATATTTATTAAATATATCAATTATTACCTATAGAATATCAAGTCAATACTGATTTTCTTTAAATTTTGTATAAAAGCTAGAAAACATAAATAAATCTGCGCGAAATAGGTTATAGGTTGGCAAGCATGTTGATACTCCCACCTTAAATAAATAAGAATACACGTACTTCGCGGTTTTTGGTGTAGCCTATTTTGAGGGGGTACCTAGCTATAAGTGTCTATATTCTTAAGCTATATTGCTGAAAATGGGTTTGTATGTTAAAATAAGCAAGTAGGTGGTTTAGGGTTTTGGAAAAATTTGCCTTTAGGGGGTAGAAATGGAGAGGGTAAGTACCCAACGCCCGCATGAAAAAAAGATATAACTAAAAAAACTTCAGTCAAATTCATCGTTTGGAAGAAATAAACATGTGTATGAGCATTTACGAAAATTTTGCCCCTAGGGGATGAAAAAAAGGGTATAAAAGTTTATATTTTTGGTTTAAATTTCTTCAAACTCGACATAAAACACTCTAATATACAATTAATAAGGCACATATTTCTTAGTTTCTTGAAAATCGGTCCTTAAAGGGGTAAAAAAAGGGTATTGGAAAAATATTTTTGTCTTATTTTCTTGAAATTTAGCAAAAATACTCTACAACACAAATAATGAAACAAGTATTTCATATTTTTTCGGGGGTGTAACATAAAAAGTACACATTATAAAAATAACAATAAATGCGACGAAATTAAAACAATAAACTCACCATTCCTCCGAAAATTTCCCGTTGGCCTCCTGGCCCTGGGCGCCGCCCTGCAGCTGCCGTATCAGCTCTTCCCTCTCCCTCTCCCTGATCACCATGGCCTCCTGCAATTTCTGCTTCGTTTTCTGAAACTCCTTCACCAGTTCGCCGGAGTAACTTTGGTCCAGGGTGCCGTCGATCACGGCGGGGGTGGTCAACGTCAAGTTCTGGTGTTGGAGGGCCGCCGACGGACTGTATCGGGAAAAATGTTTTAAACTTTTAATTATGATTTCTTTATAATATACAGTGTGTCTACTTAAGTTGGCAAAACTTTCCGAAAAAAAGTTATTCTTTATAAAAAGTTCTGCACGGTCCAAAACCTGAAATGCAACCGTCAGATGTCAAATTTTTTTAGTCGTATAGGAGGTTTGTCAAAAAATATGAATTTTGCCCAAGAGTAAAGTACCTTTATTTTTGACAATATCGAAAACTGTAATTATGAAAAGTTGTTCGAAGTGTAAAACTATATAATATGCAATTACATCCTTCTACTTAAATTTTTTTTTATTTTTACAATTTTTTCTCAAATTACGGATAACGAACATTTATCTTTTTTATTTATTAAAAAAATCATGGTATCATTTTATCTTGAAGACTTAATGTTGCTGGCATTGCTACTAAATTTTATAAATACAACTGATGTTTTAAGGTTTATTGTCAAACAATTCTTGTCAGTGCACCCTAGATTAAATGTAGGTATAGTGTTTCTTAGGTCAATTTAATGACATTAAACTGTAGGAATTTCCTAACCATAGGCGTCCCAAACAAATAATTAAAATGCGTATACACACTTATAAGTTTGTTTTACATTAGGTGTTTGTACATACTACACTTTATAAACGCACTGTATATATAATAATATTATATTAAAATAATAAATATAAGGTAACTCAATAATTCTATACACAAAACTAAAATCAGAAAAATAAACTTGACACGGCACGACACTGCTCAGAAAATGCTTTAATTTTTTTACCAGAACTCCATTCTGGGACCATTGTCCAGCCCGTCCACAAATTCCAAATTACGTATATTTTATCTTCGTCTCTTCCACGCCATCGGCGGTCACTGGCCTATCTCTGTCTGACAGAATCGATCGTTAGACGGGCTGCGTACCGCTTCAGCTTACACCAGCCGCTTTAACTGGCGCTTGCAAGCGCAACAAATTATATGCTGTTGCCAATTCTTCAAAATTTTCGGATTTGTAAGCACAATGTAAGTATATACGAGAAACAAGGGTTTGTTAATTAGTTGTTTTTAAACACTAAAAACACTTTTTGTCTTGGTTTCAGTTATATTATTTCTTAAGGACTAAAGAATGTATTATTATAACAATGAATGGCTTGTTATTTTTTTCTGTCACACTCAAAACTCCTCGGTTTAAAGTATATTTGCAAACTAGCTTTCAAAGAAAGTTACTAAACAATTGAATACTGATATAAAAGAAACATTTTTAATAAAAAAACTTAAAGAATTGAAGAAGAAAGATCTGACAACCCTAGTTGTGAAGTCGGTCTCTTTGAGACTGTTTACCGCCGTTTGTATGCCGTATGGAATGATTGGAATGTCATCACACTGACTTTGGATAAATTATATCATTTATATATTTGAACGTATTTTCATTTTAATGGTGTATTAATTCAATTTTTAGAAATAAATTTTGTGTCGAGATTTATTATTTTCTGAACGAAACAGAAATATTTTTAAAAAATAAAAAAGAATGTTCGGTATCCGTAATTTGAGAAACATTTGTAAAAATAAAAAATAATTTAAGTAGAAGGATGTAATTGCATATTAAAATATAGTTTTACATTCCGAACAACTTTTCATAGTTACAGTTTTCGATATTGTCAAAAATAAAGGTACTAATTAATACTATTGGGAAAAATTCATATTTTTAAACAAACCTCGTATACGACTGAAAAAATTTAACATTTGATGGCTGCATTTCAGGTTTTGGACCATGCAGAACTTTTAATGAAGAATAACTTTTTTTCGTAAAGTTATTAATAAAAAAGTTTCCTATATTATTATGTTGCCAACTTCAATGTATATGATTTTATCAGTTATAACATTAAAACTTACCGCTCGTTTAAGGAATCTCTTCTCGACGACCGAGCAGTGCCGATTGAAGCTGGACTCTCCCGACCGCGATGTTCGGGCGTCGACGCGTTCGAAAACTTCCTGTCGGGACTTTTCGATTGCGCTTGCGCGTTAGACGATGCGTTAAATACCTAAAAAATTGATTCAAATAAAACCCAACTATAAAATAGTGCCGAACCAGCGTTTCCGATGATAACATGATAACGTCTGGTGGCCAGGCTCAGTATTTTTTAAATAAAACAATGTTGTTTTAATATATTATGTATCATTATGTTAAAGTTAAATAATTCGTTTATAAGGATGTCTGGCAACAACCTACATCTTTCAAACAAAACACGAGATACGGTCCTGTCGTCATTCGGAATTAAAAGTCCATCACCAGTCGATTTACAGCGGTATGCACGGTTTAGGTTTAAATTTATTTTTAAAGCCGGATTAAAGGATAATCTGGATTAAGGGCGGGCATGTGTTGCATACCTTTGGTGTGCTAGTTTGTTCCTGTATGCAGGGTAACTGCTGGAAATCGGCATAACTATTAGATAAGAAGACTTCTCCTTCATTCTCAAACAGCCTGTCCACCGATGAATTCATCATTTTGTTATTTTTAATACCTGCAAAAAAAGCATTTATATATAATATATAAAAAAAAACTCATGTGTCAAGAAAATTTAAAAGAGCTGTTGTTACAAGAGATATGTACAACTTTTTGTTATTAAACAGCTCCTTTCAAAATGCCTTTATTCCAAACTAACTTTTACAGTTCATTATATGGAAAGTGTCAACATAATATAGCAAATAATAACCATTAAAAAAAAATGGAAGTTAATTCAATTTAATCCATTAATAAAATCAATTAAAAAAAAATAGTATAAATAATTTAATTCAGTAAACATATCTTTAATTTACTGTTTGAAGGTTGGAGACAATGACGTTTCTTGAATGATGAAAAAGTTTTGGACTTCCATCGCCTTTATTTGTTTTAAATCACAACGTTTCAACTGGTAAGTATCTCCAGTCGTCTTCAGGTGAATAATAAATAAGTAAAGTAACTACAAGACTATTTATACTAGCTAGGTGCACTGAAGCATAACTGAGGTGGGTGCAGTCATGCGTTCAGTTGGCACGCGATCTTATAACATATATATATATATATATTAACAAGGGTTTCCAGATATTTCTTATGTCTAAGTCTAATATATTATATCTTTAATTGTTTTTTAAAAGTTGCCAATTTTTTAATTTTTTTGATATTTTTTGGAAGATTGTTATATTTTATTATTCCGTCATGTAAAAGCGATTTTTTTCCGAAATTACTTTTTACTGGCATAGTTTGATAATTTATACAATGTCTGGTGTTATGATCATGTAATGTCTTTTTCTCCGGAAGTGTTATGTTTGATTTTTTTTCTTTTAAAATAATAGAGTGAATTCGAATACAAATGTTTAATTTATAAATGTTTTGAACGTGTAAATACCCTTTCGGTCTATATAGATTTATAGTTGGTTCTAAATATGGTAATTTGTGTATACATTTAATAACTTTATTTAACAATTTTTGTAATGGTTTTAAGTTTGATAGACAAACAGATCCCCATGCAGAAGCCAAGTATTGTAATTTTGAATATATTAATGAAAAACATATATTTTTTAAGTATTTCAAACAAATGAAATATCTAGCTCTGTACAAAACAGATACCAAAGGAGATATCGAGTTGATAATATACTGGATATGGCATTTCCAATTTTTTCGTCTAAAACTAATCCTAAAAATTTTGTCATTTTTGAATATTGAATATTTTCATTATTAAATGTTAAGGGGTTAATGATGGAATTTATTTTGTTTTTAGTTATAAACATAAAAGAAGATTTTGTAAAATTTAACGTAAGTTTATTTGATTGAAGCCAAGAAAGAAGTATTTTTAAATCATTATTAATATCACAATACATTTCTCCGAAAGTTGCAGCAAAATAAATAATTGTTGTATCATCTGCAAATAGCTTTATATTGCCCTTTAAGTTCAATTTGGAAACTGAATTAATGTAAATTAAGAATAATAGCGGGCCTAATGTTGATCCTTGTGGAACTCCAACATATTATTTCTTTTTCCGAACTTTTTAATCAGATTTAGGTATTCTTTCAGTTAAAAGCGTAAAACTTACCGGTCAGATGGAAACTGGCGAAGCTACTTCTCGACATGGGCCCGTTCAGGCTTATGTCGCCGGTGCTCATGGCCATCGCCCGTGGGTTCCCATTCTGAACCGCGGTGCTCTGGGACAGTCCGTAGGGCAGGCCGTCCAAAACGGGCATTAGAGATCTGGAAAAACCAATTAACAATGTTTATAGATTATTTTCCTACGAGCGTGCGCAAAGTAGTACTTTGCGCACGCATTTTTGTGTGCAAAGTTACACTTTTCCGCACTAGTGCGGATAAGACTTTTATCCGCACTGGGTGCGGAAAAGTGTAACTTTTTAATTTTCTATTATTTTTTTTTGTTATGTAATTTTTAGTTGTAAGTATATTATAGTTCTTTCTTTAAAGTCGAATTAAAAATTATTAAATAAATTATCATATTTTTATTTTTGTTGTTATCTGATATGAAGCTCGTTGGAAAAATGTTGTTCCTAACAAGTGCGCAAAGTGCTTTTCCGCACGCAAGAACTTATCCGAACTCCGCTTCGCGTCGTTCGTCCAACTGTACTTGCGTGCGGAAAAGTATCACTTTGCGCACTTGTTAGGAAAATAACTATTATTACAATCGAATATAATATTTCATCCGACCAACATTCTTCACACCATCACAAGACAAAACCATCATATTTAAACACCTATGGTAAAGGGTACTTTTTGGCCAAAAGGAATAAAAAAAAAATAAGGAATAACAATTTACGACAGTTTGAAAATGAAAAAAATATCAAAATTATGGACTTTTAAAAAAGCACTAAAAATATATATAAAAAAAAATGTTAGTTTATTACTATTTTTTATAACTAACTTTAACGTATTATGCAGGGTGTTTCATTAAGGGTGGCCAACGGCCATATCTCGGAAACTAATTAGCATAGAAATTTTAATCAAATCAAAGTGGATAAGAGAAAATTCTAGATATTAATTTTAAGTTGTGCATTGTATAGAAACACCAGGTAACAATAAATCGCATTATTTTTATACTTTATAGAAACTATACTGAACCATCTATGGGAGACTAGTAATCAGATGTTAGAAGAAACAAAAATATCCTTCTTGCCATTCTGGCGAACGAATTTTTATTTTTTTAATAATAAAAATAATAATAATATTAATAATAAGTTTATTTAAAATTTAATAATATAATAAATATATTTATGTTGTCTTCTATAAACTTATTCTTCTGAAGCTGAGCTTGTTAGGGGCAAATATTATTTTTTGTTTTAGTATGTAAAATCATAAATCATAAATATGCATTAAAAATCAAGTTTTAAAGTAAAAATGTTAATTTATAGTATAAACGCAGTTTTTTTTGAAGAAATATATTAGGTACCTATGATAAAATTATTTAGTAAAAAATATTACTTATACAAATTATTCAGAAAAATATTAATTAATTAAAAGGATTTCTAAAAGTATGTTCAAATTGTCTGTTTTTAATATCCATGTTTTTGTTTCGACTTTAAATTTTTTACTTTTTTTTTTTTAATTTTAATAATTAATTTCAACAGGAGCGTTCACTATTTCGTCAAGAATTTATTTAATTTCTTTTTTCTGTTTTACCATATACAGGGTGTTCATTGAGGGTGGCCACCGGCCATATCTCAGAAACTACTAAGCATTGAAACTTCAAACACCCTGTTTATTATATTTTTTTATTGTACTTAAATGGGTATAATATTTTTTTTTAAAATAATTTCAATAGAATTGAAACAAAACATAATTATTATTATTTTTTTAGTATTAAAAAATGTCTGTAGTTCCCTTTTTTGGCAAAGTTTGTTAGATCATTCCCAGAACAGATACGGATTACCCCAGACTGTGATATTACTTAACACTGTTACCAATTAAACAAAACTTATTAGAATAAGTAGGATTTAAATAATACCTTGTCATAATGTCAGCAGCGGATCTGGGTCTAGTGAACGGCATCGCGGAATGCGGGAAAGTTTTCGGTTTAATCGGGGTGACGAGCATGTGCTCGGTCCAAGAAGTCTCCAACGAGGGCCGTTCCAGCCTCTCCACGTCCACGTTGAGGGTCTTTTGTTCGAAGGGCACGGAAAAGGTCTCGGGGGGCACGCTCTGGAGCCAGGAGAGGAGGGAGAGATCACTATCACTAAAACCTGGAAAATATCGGACGTGTCGGGAAACGGTTCGTCTTGCAAAGGTCGAAAGTAACCTCTTACCTACGCTACCGTCTAACAGTCGGGAAAAGGTCATTTCTTGCGAGTGGGAATCGGCACTTCCTGTCGCTTTGGCTTGGCAGTAGTTTACGCACGATTCATAGAGAATACCTGCAAAACCAAACGAAACAATGAAACGTGACAACTAAAAAGGTAAAAAAATAAAAAAAAAACTACAAAACAACATAATTAAATGCATACATAAACTTTATTTTTTAGAACCAACTATAAATTTGTATGAACCAAATGGCTATTTAAATTTAGAAAAGCTTTATAAATTAAAACTATGCATTTTAATACACTCTATTATTATTAAAGAAAAACAATCGAATATAATATTTTCTTTGAGCAACAATATTCACATCACGAGACAAAATCATCATATTCAAACACCAATGGTAAAGAGTACTTTTGGCCAAAAATCAATAATATATAAAGGAATATAACAATTTATAACAGTTTGCAGATATATCAAAATTATGGATTAAAAAAAAAACACTAAAAAAATATTTTTTAAAACTGAACCAAGTTTAACCTATTATATATATTAATATTTTTTTTTGAATAATTTCGATGGAGTTATTAATAGTTACTAAACATATTTGGTGTTATATTCTCTGTAATAAACTTTTTTAAGTTGGTTGAGAATAAAGATATATATTTTATTATTATTATTATTATAAACTGGCGGCAACCAGTACAACGCTCACCTTTTATTACTAACTGTATCAGTCTATCGTTTCTGGCGAACGAGTTCGCGTTGCCGTCGGTGGTCTTTTTGTCTCCTGGCAAAAATTCGGCCACCAGCGGGTACACCTCGCGGAAACATTGTACCCGCGCGTTCGACGGGTTCCAGTCTTTGTATTGCAGGTGATCGGTTAGTCTGAAAGAGAAAAAGGGTCACTAGACCAGGGTCGATAATTTTTGAAACAAAAAAAAATAATAGTAGGATGAAACCCATTGGAAAAGGAAGAGAATATAACAAAAATTAAAGGAAAAATAAATTACGGGCGATCCGAGGTCGGGAAGTGGAAGGGGGTGAGTTTTTACGGGTAGAAAACGATTTATCTCGATTTTCGGCAGAACTACAAGTCCGTTAAATGTCAATGTAACATGGAATCTTACGTTTTTCGAGTAATTAAAGTATAAATTTTAATAAATAGCTCAAAACTGTACATAATGATTTTAAAAAAAAAATCGGATTCGAGTTTTTTTCGTTTCTTTGCATTTTTTGAGAACATTTACCATAGTAATGTATATTTTTTTACACCATCAGAAAGTAGAGATTTCAACGAACAAAAAGCCCACCGACTTTTTTAAAAAAGCAGATATTTTGACGTGAGAATTTTCGATTGAAAATTAGGGTGCTTTTTCGATATTAAGTCAAAATAAGTTGAAAAAATAAATATTTTAAATCAAAAAAATTTGTGTTTGAGACATAAAAAAGTAAGTTTTCATCAAATTTCGTGAAAAAAAAAATTTTTTTGTAAAAGATAAAAATAAAAATTTGGTTATTTGAATTCTTCACATAAATTTTGAGGTTATGTGAAAAAAAGTGTAAATACAAAAGTTGTAGATCTTTTTATTACCTACAACCTTGCCATTCAACGTTTTCCATAGGACTTGTAGTTTTGCCGGAAATCGAGATAAATCGTTTTCTACCCTTAAAAACTCACCCCTTTCCACTTCCCGACCTCAGATCGCCCGTAAATTATTTTTCCTTTCATTTTTGATATATTCTCTTCCTTCCCCAATGGGTCTCATCCTACTATTATTTTTTTCCACTTTTTACCATTTTCAAAGGCTTCAGCCCTGGTCTATACGAATTCGACCAAGCAATGTTTTCATTTAACAGCTTTTTGGGTAAGGTTCTCGGGTTTGTACCGAAGGTTAATAAACCTAACATACCCACTAAAACCTCGAATATTACCTTGGTAGTGTCAAAAGCAAGCACAGCGTCGAGTAGTCCTCCTTCGACGGGCTGTATTTCTCCAGCTCGTTTAACACCTTCACCACTTCCTCGACGGCGTTGTCCACACTGGACCCTTGTACGTTGGCCTCTGATTTTATACATAGCAATTCTATATACTAAAAAATAAATATTTAAAACGGGTCAAGTTTTACAATGGGGGTTTTCTCACCTTATGCTTAAGAATGGCGTAACTAAACTTCCTCATGTCGAACGTCTTCAGCGCCTCCAGCGGTTGAATGAACTCGACCACGTCGTCCCATTGCCCGTCCAGGATCAGCTGTCTCAGAAACAGTACATCGTCGCTATAGTTGCCGTTGATGACGCCCGTCTCTCTTTCCAGGCTGAGCTGCGAGATGTGCAGCTCCCTGTTGTGCAGGAACTCGAGCGCGAGGCGGACCACGTCCTCCTCGCGCAGGATCAACCGCGCCGAAGGCATCACGTGACGGATTTTTAATCTGAAACGAAAAAGTTTACTGTGACATTATTACCGTGACAACGGTTTCTATGGTAGCGGGTGTCATGACAACGCAGCGTCTTTCATGCATATAATTCTCTTGATAACTGTATTAGCGTGGCTATGATTGCTGAATTAGAATCTACCAGTAGGCATGTAGGCTTTTTCTTATGGAAAAATAATTTTTTCCAAGATTTATGGCTTGTCCTTATAATCTATAAAATAATCGCCCTATATATAGATGTAATGCTCCGCTAAATTGTTTAACAATTCTATGTAATATATACCGAGTAATAGCCTACACACTGTGACAGAAAATCAATTGTGATCGTTTAATGTGGTAAATAAGCGAGCAAAAATGCTACTCGCTGGAATAACTATACAAAAATAACCGTTTTAGTTCCTGGTAATCAGTAGGAATCCTTAATTCTAGTTAAACCGGGAAAATTGAATATATAATAGAGCGATCGGATTCACTAGTCAGATAGAAGTGTCAATTCAAACGGTCAATCAGTGGGCCGCAATTATAGTGACTGAGGTTTATCGATGATTTCTATGGTCAGGAACTATTACCGTACCATAGATATACTGCTCATATTACCATGACAACATCTATACGAATTAGTGTCCGACCGAAACAAAATTTTCAGCCGAAACCGAATCTTCGGCCTAGGTCTCAGTCCGAAACTGAAACTTTTTTATACGTGTTAAAAATTTTATTGCATGCTGAAATTTAATTTATTTTATATAGGACGAGATCGATCTTGGGAACGGATTGATCTCTTCCCCCAAAAAAAAAAAAAGTTGACAGAAAAAAATCTATTTATATACAGTGTGACCAGTAATGTCCGCATCATATGGGATTTTTTTTTATTAATAACTTTATTCGAAATTTGACTTTGGCATCAAGTTCCGCTTCGATCGAGATGAAAATTAAGCAAAAAAAAATAGTAGTCACGTGATTCGCATTATCTGTCAAATTTTAATTATTTTCAAAAATAATATATGATAATGCGAATCACGTGACTACTATTTTTTTGCTTAATTTATTTTTATCTCAATCGAAGCAGAACATGATGCCAAAGTCAAATTTCGAATAAAGCTATTAATAAAAAGTTTCGGCATGGCCGAAGGTTCGGCCGGTTTTTGGCCGAAACCGTTACCGAAACTAGATTTTTTGGCCGAAACTAGCCGAAACCGAACCTTCGGTCGGTCACTAATACGAATACTTACGTGCCTCGGACATGGCAAAAGTCCATTATTTATATTAATTAACAAAGCATATATTATGGCACAAAATTTGACACGTATCAGTTGACAATAAAAATAACACTACCTAATCGTCTAATAAAAATATTGTTACTGAACTATGGTATGACCGATTTTGATATAACTTCATTCTTTTTATCGTAACAAGGCAACAAGAGTTCCACTCTAAAACCACGTAAAAGTGACAGCCAATCAAAAATGTAACTTTACAGTAGGTATATTATTGGGGATTATTCCACACTGTCGTAGAGTCCGCAAGACGTGGCAACGTCTGCCTTCTAGCGGTAGCAAGTGAAAATAAGAGAATGTAATATGACAATTTTTGAATTTTTACATTAGAATGATAAAATAGTATATTAACGTACACGTTTTATAGCACGCGTTCATGTTAAAAAACAAGCCGCTTGCGGCGAGTTTTATAACGGGACAAGTGCTTAAAACTGCTTTATATAACACGTACGTTATACTATTTTTCTAATTTGTAGTTTCAAACACACATTTAAAAAGAAAATAAATCCTTCAAATTTTGTAAATTTTTATGTCTAAATTTTATGTTGGTAATACTATTTTTTTATCATAGTAGCCTCTGGACAACAAAAAGTATTTTGCGACTGTCATTTATTGACCCATTTTCACCACGAAATTCTAAAGTTATTTTAGCGATATGAGATTTGAAATTGGACGGAATACGTTGTGTGATCCTTGTACATTCGGTACATATACAGAGCGTTCGGAAATTCGGGCGATTTTGCTACTTTTTTTCGAATTTCAAAAGACGTGGTTTTACGTCACGGCATTGCAATTTAGTATATGGAAGATGGAAAATTCAAATAAAGTTGAAGTTAAAATCGACATTGGAAGGTTAGTAGATTGAATTCTGGATAGGATTTGGAGAAAATGATAGCTTGAAGCATCTACAAAAGATTGATTTATAGATTTATGCAACCAACATACATGACTGTTATCTACACAGAATAAAAAAGTAGGTTATCAAGCTATTTTTCCTCTGCGAAAAATGGGTTTTCTCGTAAACCACAAAGGCCGCGCAAGTCAATGAAATAAAACATTTAAATGTTACCAACATCAAATAAAGAAAAAACGCGTATCGAAATAGCTTCATTACGATACGCAAATGCGTATCGTAATAGAGTTATGATACCAAATTAGTGGCAGAATTTTCATTTTACAAGTAAGTGTTCATCGACATATTAAGATAGAATATAGGTACTCTATAAACAATGAACAACTTTTATAAATGTCTATTTTTCGTTGATTGTCGTTGCATGTGCGTAAAGAAAAATACCGTATACTTTATCGTGAAGAAACGTTTAGAAATATATGTTTTAAAAATTGACAATTTATTAAATATGAATTCCACATTTGCCAGGAGTGGTGGAGTGATCGATCTACTACTTCGCCAAGCTTTGATACTTTTAAAATCATATCCCCGTTGTGTATGTACACAGCTTAAACGGATCCTAAAATATTCATGTATTCCTCAAGGGATCTGTGGCTTTACATAAGCACATTTAAAAGCGATATAAAGGCCCCATTCTGAGAAGTGAAAATATATATGCTCAGCTTAGGAAAAGAGGTCAAAACGTAAAAGGAAGTATTAAAATATTTAAAGGGACAAGAGAAGAGTAAAAATGGTTTTCCAGTTTGCTTGCACAGGTTTTGGTAAGTACGAATATAATATAGAATGAATAATAATAATAAAAGTTTATTCAAATATTTTTTGACAATTCCGAACTCAGAAGTAAATAATTGTTTTGAGTTAAATAATATAATATTTTTGTCAAGAATATATTTCATAATTTAGGCACAACTAGATTATAATATAAAAGGAATATGACAATATTTTATTGGTATATTTTATATCACCATAGTATACGAAGATACAATACGTTATGTATATGGTAATATATATATTTATTTATTTTATTCATTATTTATTAATGACGTTCTTGAATATATCTCTTGGAGTCTTGGATTAGATAATATCCAATGTTTTATTTTATTTTTATAATTATTTAACGATTTAATTATTTTAATTGACTGTGGTGTGGTAGCATATCAAAAATATATATGGATTGATGTTTAAAAAATGTTTGTGTGCTATTGTTTTGTTTACTCTATTTTTATATGTAATAGTATTTTTATGACGAGTTTCATGTGTGTAATTAATATAATTTATTATATTTTTATGTTTAAAAATATATATTAACATGTTGTAAGAAAATATTTGTTTAATATCCATTTTTTTTTGCCATCTTTAAATAGTAAATCAGAAGAATATTGATGTTCTTTTTCGTACCGTATGGTGACCTAAGTATGACCCGGAATGTAACATTGACCACAAATTCAAAAAACTATATTAACCGAATTTATGAAGTAGCAATAATAGCAACCTGCGCGATTTTTATGGTGGTAAGTGGGGCAGTGTATCATAGATGGCTCTGCAAGGCACTTTTATACGCGCCTTAATGTATAGTCCCCGTAGAAACTTTGACCGCTCTGCAGGAAAAGTGCCGCGAATTTAAAGCTTGTAAAATTCCTATCGGTGCTCAAAAACTAGCAGCTTTTATTCAGCAATATTACGCAGGAAAGTGACTTATAGTTTTGTTAAATGATTATAACAAATCTGGAGCTTATTTTTCATATTTTTCAAAAAATGTCAACATAACCTAAAAATCACAGCTTGAGTCGATAACTTTGACCTATGGAGGACTTGAGGTAGGAGGCCGATCGCAATGCATTGGATTCGGTCCCAAATTAGCATCGGTAATTCAGCTTTACGAGTTGCCATAAGATGGCGCTCGTGTTCGAAGTGGGCTATCAAATAAATGGTTTCTTATGGACGCGATAACTATTTTTATTTAAATTAGTTCTTTAAAGAACAAATAAGGACTTTTATATGAATTTACATTTACTTTGTTATACTTATTAGTAAACTCGGCCTGTATAAAGTTCCAACGATGCTTCGTTTTTAAAATACAGGAACATTCTAGCTAGAGTGTTTTACCTTTGGAGATAGAAAGAGACTTATTTAACTGCGTTTCATCTCTGAAGAAGATCCTGTCTTACCACCCCGACACAAAGCAAACTCTACTTTTATAAATTGTACCATTATTCATTATAAATATGGAAATTAATTACAATACGTTATTCGTCTTTTCTTGCCTTTAAACGTTATTTGTTATTTTGAAAAATAAAACGTCAATTGTCAAAAGTAAAAGCACAGAAAAATAAAGGGTTTAAGTAAAAGTTAAAAACTATGGAGGATCTAGTTTTCCATATTAAAAACGAAGAAGAAGAAGACAATATCAGCCCACTTCGGACGCGAGAGCCATCTATCGGCCAATAGCGAACTAACCGACAAACTGGGACAGAATTTGAAAATGCTGCCATTGTCGATCGGCCTCCTACCCTCTAGTTCTCCATACTTTGACCGCCGATCAACGCGGGATATTATTCAAAGATATTGACAACCTACAACTAAAATTGGAGTGAATATTTTTTCTTTATTGTCAATTTTTGTCAAGGTTAATTTTTGTTCAGAATTTTTTACTTTTACATTTTTTGAAGTTTTGTATTGTTCGTTTATTTTTTGTATTTGTTAATAAGATTTCTCTGTTTTGGTACCTACCCTCAGAACGTATACAAATAAAATGGTTTATTAGTTTTTTTATAATGTAGTCACTATGTAAATCCCATTTTAAATGTTTATCAAAAATTATTCCTAGATATTTAATATTTTCACCTTCCTTTATGTTAATATTATTATTGCATATTATTGGACCAATATTTGTATCTATCGTTCGGAGGGTTGATGTTGCACAGGTCTTCGGTTATACTCATATAAAACATGCATTACTCATTATTCGTGTATAAAAATAATCGAGCAAACTAGCACGATCAGCCACTCCGTCACTGTACTATACGCTTTAATATAACGAGCGTTCTAAGAAAGTGGTATGATGACCATTGCAATAAGGTCGTAATAAAACGAAACTCAAATGGAGAAAACGTGCATTTTCCAAACGATATGGAAAGTTAAAAATGAGCCAAAAGTAGTTTTACGCAAAAGGGGAAACGCATAAAATAAATAAATGTAAACTAAATGTACGATTTCTATCTAAATAATTTACAGATATGATTGAAAGTTGGTCTTAAGGTGGAATTATCAACGTCATTCAATCTATTGCCAACCTATAACCTATTTCGGGTTGCCTTTTTTTAATTTATTATTTGATTAACTAACATTTAAATAAAATCAATATCGTCGGTACATTATTTAGGTAGTAAGTATCTGATATATTAAAAAAATATCAATTTATTTCATTGTTAATTTTGGGAGAATTGTATATTGAAACAACAATGACATAATAATGTTAAAAAAAATCTTACCCGATATTTTTCGCTCTACAATTCTCCTAAAATAATTTATAAAATTCCTTAATATTTATTTAATATGTCAATTATTACCCATAGAATATGCAGTCGATATTGATTTTATTTCAATTTTGTGTGAAAGCGAGAAAAAATAAATAAATCTACGCGAAATAGGTTATAGGTTGGCAAGCATGTTGATACTCCCACCTTAAGGAGAACACCAATCAATCGCTGTTTTAAGGAGTTATTAAAACATAAAAGGTTTGTGGCCTTTTAATCCAACAAAGCAAAAGAACAAATACCCTAATGGGATTATCATCAATCACTGTAAGAGGGCAATTCTTCCAAGAAAGAAAACGGTTTGTCTTATCCAATTTCAAAACAAACATTTTGCGTGAATAATTGATTCCTCCTACACTCACGAAATTAAGAATTATTGCGTTTTTCCCTTTGAAGCGTGCCAGAAGTTTACTATTTTAAAAACGACAAACCCGAACGCCGTAACTGAAATAAGTGTATTTTGGTATTTAAAAAACGGAAGTTCCCAAAATAACTGACAACCGGAAGAAGTAATGACAAAATTAATTTTAAAAGGGCAGACCAGGAGCAAGTCGAACTAAGACTTCATATTTTGGGCCGATTTCTGAACTTTTAAAGTCTGTTTTCTATTGCCTGACAGCTAAGAACCCTCATTCAAAATGCAAAACACAAATTTTAGCTCACCCGGTGAACATATATTATTTTTCGCCTGAAAGTATATCTTCTTAGGAACAATACAGGTAGTTTAAACACTATACCCATGCAATAATAGATAATTTAATTACTTAAGATCAGGTAGGTACATGTTATTGTTACGCTTATGGTTTATTGAGGTTGTACGACTCATGACCCTCAGCTGTGCTGTCAGGCTTTAGGAGTATAGGGTAAATAATATTTCCACGTCATTTCATTGCGGAACTCGTGAGAAACCCGGTGAACCTTTGCATTTGAGGTCTGGTCGGTTTATTATAGTAAAGATAATGAGATATTGTTGCTGTGTCGTCGTTGTAAGTAAGGATGTTTATGAAAATCGTTTTTTCTAACATTTATGAGAAAAAATGAAGCCGTGTTCAGTCATATACGAATAATACACAAGTAAAATGGATGCGCATAATTAGTACCCAATGAGTAAGCACAGACAGACGCGGGTCATAAACCTCGCAACACGAATAAGAAAATTTAGAAGGTCTTTCTTCTTTTGCCCTGCAAATGGTTACGGAACTGAAGAATATAGTAACAAGATTGGTAAGTATTTTAATAAAGAGTAAGTTGGCCGCTGTCGCATAAACTTTTATACCGTGGCAACTAGGGCTGGGCAAAAATTCGATAAACGATATTTAAAAAATAAAATATCTTTATTATCGATATTCGATTGGAATTTCAATATCGTCCTTATAACACATTTAAGGACCAATATTTAATTCAATCTTTTTTCTTCATGTTTTCATAATTAGAGTCTCCCCTTGAAATGAAGGTACGGAGTTTTACAGGGCACATAAGAAAATATTGATATACAGTGTCACCAGTAAGGTCCGCATCATATGAGATTTTTTTTATTAATAGCTTTATTCGAAATTTGACTTTGGCATCAAGTTCGGCTTCGATCGAGATGAAAATTAAGCAAAAAATAGTAGTCACGTGATTCGCATTATCTGTCAAACTTTAAGTTTTTCCAAAAAATAATTCAACAGTGGGGTTAAGTATTCCTGAAAGTATCAAAAAAAGTTATTAGAAAAAGTTTTTTTAAATGCAGTTTCTAGCCCACGTGCAAAATTTCAGCTGCATAAGAAAATTTTGATTTTTACCTATATTTTGTAAATTGCACCACTTTTGCAAAATAAGACTCAACGCAACCTACATAAAACTTCTTAGTTTTGACAATGCTTTATTTCAGATACCATTTTCTTTAAAGTAGCGCCATATTAAATGTGTGTTTTTTCTACAAAATCTAAATTGGGCTATTAAAATTTGGTCGCATGTGATGTAAAGTTTATTTGTTTCTGACCCTGTATAAGGTAACTTCATAAAATAAGTATTTTTGAAAACGTAGTTTGTGTCTGAAAGTAATACACCTTAATATTAAGACAAAAAAGAACACAGTGTCTTCAGTAAATTGTTTTTCAAGTGGAAAATAAATTTTAGTTTAACAACGTAAAGTTTATCTATTTTCAACGATTTAATTTAAAACCCCTATATTATAATTTATTATTAAGCTATGCCATAATAAGGTTTTTGTAGACAAGCGCACATTTAATATGGCGCTACTTTAAAGAAAATGTATCTGAAATAAAGCCTTGTCAAAACTGAGAAGTTTTATGTAGGTTGCGTTGAGTCTTATTTTGCCAAAGTTGTGCAATTTACAAAATATAGGTAAAAAAATAAAAATTATTAAAACTTTTTCTAATAACTTTTTCAGAAATAACCCCACTTTTGAATTATTTTTTGGAAAAAATTAAAATTTGACAGATAATGCGAATCACGTGACTACTATTTTTTGCTTCATTTTCATCTCGATCGAAGCAGAACTTGATGCCAAAGTCAATTTTCGAATAAAGCTATTAATAAAAAAAATCTCATATGATGCGGACCTTACTGGTGACACTGTATTTATAATATAATATTTTTATGTTTTATCGCGATATATATCGATTAACGATATTTAAAAATTAAAATATAGATATATCGATACTTAAAAAGTAAAATATCGATATTATCGATATTTATCGATATATCGACTATATCGATATTTTTTAATATTGATATTCGATATTGGAATTTCAATATCGCCCAGCCCTAGTGGCAACTTGTTCAAACACAATTAATATATTATATATTTAAACAATTTCCTTCTGGTATAGCATGAAGTGCACCTTTCTCCAAAAATGTTGACCCTGATAAGAAAATTGGAAGAAATTACTCATACAATTTTTAAGACGGTCAAATAATAGTAATGATCATTAGCCACCTTGCTTGCCTTTCGACACTTAAACTCCGAATAGGCACAAAACTAAATATTGGTATTTATTCTTATGGAAAATTAGGCATCGACAATCTAATATACATACACACACTTGTCATGCCTAATTAATATTTAAAAAGGTGTTTTTAAATCAAAATTTATTATAATGAAATGTGGTTAACTGGGTTAGAGGTAATTTTCTTCGCGTGATGTAGAATAAAGTGGCCTAAAAATTATGCGAGCATAATATACACGGCGGCTCAACTTGAATAATCGGTGGAATTTGAAAAACTGTCAATTTAGTTTTATATATGCTCACATTTTGTCGTTATTCGTTTGTTTTTTTATAGACATTTGTCAAAAACATGACGACATCGATCTTTTTTTTTAATGGAAACATATATAGCTTGCGATACATCATTTGAAAGCTAATATCTCGTACAGTATGCTCATTAATTTTGGCGCGATTCTGTCAAGCTATTTCAAAATGGCGACTGTTAAAAGTTTTTTAAAAATCTCTATTTAAAGGCCGGTCCTTTACTGTGCCATTTTCATTAAATTTGTGGAATATTTTACCAACAGCGCCCTGTGAAATTTGATTATCCGGATATTTAGCATTAAATAAAGTGCACACTTCACTTTGACATCTTATTTTATCTCCACATCCTAACAATATCAAGACTTCGATACGCTGTCTTTCCAACACAACCATTTTTGTTTAGAAAATTGTAAAATAATACTTCGGAAACACCTAAATTAATATTACAAGTTCACAATGTCACAAAATGCCAGAACGTGAAACAATGAAGATTTCTTACCATGAAAGGCAAAAAAAAACATCAATGATTTATCATTTCCGCTTATTTAAATAGAGATTTTTTTAAAACTTTTAACCGTCGCCATACTGTACCGAGATATTATAGCTTTCAAATGATGTATCACAAGCTGTATGTTTCCATTAAAAAAAGATCAATGTTGTCATATCTTTGACAAATGTCTATAAAAAAACGAATAAATATATTAATTTTATTCCGGACTTTTAGGCAACCCTGTATTTCGTAAAAGTTCAAACGTTGGGGGTGTTGCATTCCGCTGTGAAAGGTTTTTAATTTGGGGCTTTCCATGCTTTAATTGGGAAAAAGAAACTCTTTATACACGACAAACGCAGTTTACCCAATTTGGGGGTTCGGGGGGGGGGGGGGGGGGGATCATACACCATCAGTATTCACAACTGACAGTTACAATAATAATAATGTCATTATTTTATTAGTATACTTATAGTACTAACAGTAATACTGGTCGTGGTGGTACCTACCGTGCATTTTTATAATAAACATAAAAAAAAAATGTAACTGACCTTCCTCTAAAAGGTAGCTTTCTATAATCTATCACTGGTATGCCAGTCTCTGTTATGGTTATAACCACCATAATACGGCCATATTCGTACCATTTTCCTGCACTGTTTCAGATATATACATACATACACACACTTAAAGGTTTTTCCTGAAACTGAGATTAAAGACCGCGCCGGGTAAATTAAAACGGTGTACTTGTCTAATGTAAGTGAAAAACAATTAGTATAAAAAATCACATCTGTAAGTCTTTGAAGTATAAACGTTTTCCAGCATATTATGTCACAAACACAAAACTATCAAAACTCCATCCAAAAAAATTAATTTTAACACGAATAATACAAACGGCACCGGGTACAAAACGCGAAAACCCCAGACCACGGCTGAATTCGCTGTAAAATCTTCTCGAGCTTTACCGGCAAAATATACCGTAAGAAACGCTTCGTTCTTCTTGTGATTGTTGCGTTCATGCCTTCTTTCTTTCCTCATCTGATCGCGCAGCTTTACAAGGTGGAATAGAAGATTTTTCTAATAAAATACACGATCGCTTGTTGTTTTCAGTTTTTTTCGTGGACAGTTACACACGTAAAAATCGCAAACTCAATGTTGTCAATATTTAGGCTTCGTCGGCGAACCGAATGTGATTTTACACTTTCTGTAAGTTTAAATAAGAAAATTTTACACTTATTGTGAACAATTACATATTGTCGAACGTAGGTAGGTTCTACGGAACTTTTGACGCAAGAACTAAATAAATGTGTGGTACTTTGGACAGTAAATCCACCTAGTTTCTGTAAATGTTCTGAAATTAATATTTTGTAACAAATATGATGATTAAGACCATGCTCGGGAAATGCATAATTTGGCCGACCAATATTTTGCAAAAAGAATTGCCAACACTCCTATCGACGAACGATTATTGAGCATTTTTTTAAGTATTTATCGACAATCCCCGATATCGAGCCAACTCGTTATTTGACTGACCCACTGAATTAACAAAAACCGAATTCCGATAAATTTTAACAGTTGTTATTCGGTAATATTTTGATACGTCTTAAACAATATTACTATTATGGCTTTTCATTTTGAATTTTTATTGAAAAAAGTCACTGGAGGTTAATTCAAGGCATCCTGGAGGTCACGCTAAATAAAAATTCTTGAATAGTCTTTTATATTCTTATAAAATAACGTATTCTCCGCTCAATGAAGTTGTCGTGAGCAGATGACATACGTAAAACCGAGTTTTATTCCATTGAGCATATGTCGTGTTACCGAGAACGATTATTATCGCAAAGCCGGACAAATTTTGCAGAAAAGGCCACTTTTATGCATCGGACTTGTACGAGAGTTTTTAAGAACTATAGACCGTTCACGTTCAGATGGCGGTGATCCTTCTAAATATTTACACAGATTAAGTGCTTTTTTAAACCACAATCAGGCTACATAGAGATACATTTCTAAACATAAACCCTCATTTTTGAAAAATATAATAAGTAGCGAAAGTCCATCTATAGGAATTGGTTAATAGCCATCTAGTGATGCCAAATTTATACATTTTGTGACAGCAGCTATTTTTCAAATATTTATCATAGCACAAAAGCCAACTAATCAAAATATTTCAATATAGTCGGACGTTTTTGAGTAAAATAACGGTATACATCCAATAACGCCAGTGGAAAATACCCCACAACGATAATAGACCCTTAAAAAAACTATGCAGTTATTGACATATATAAGCTTTAACAAGAAATCCGATTGAAAATTATTTAAAACGTTCCTTTCAGAAATTTAACCAGAACCAAACATCAAGTACCAAACACCATAAGGTTATCGTTTCTCCGTTTTGATGATCGAGAAAAGTAGGTGAAGCAAAAATATGTAATATGTATACGTTTATTCGCATTAAGGCCACACCACCACTCGTGATATAACCCACTCCCAAGGACGGTCAAATAATAGAAGATATTAAAAATACATTCCCTATTACTATTTTTGCCTTGCAATCGTTCGTATAGTGTGTGTTTGTTGCATGAAAAGCTTAAAAACACTTTCAAGGGAATAAAGATAAAATTTCCTCAGTTGGTTAGGCACTAACCCTTTTCACAGTCAAAAATAGATAATTTCGGTTTGATAAATATTAGTGTCCGACCGAAACAAGATTTTCAGCCAAAACCGAAACCGTAACCGAATCTTCGGCCTTGTTCTCAGTTTCGGCCGAAGCTTATTTATACGTGTTACAAATTTTATTGCATGCTGAAATTTAATTTATTTTATATAGGACGAGATCGATCTTGGGAACGAATTGACCTCTTCCCCCCCCCCCCAAAAAAAAAGTTGACAGAAAAAAATTTATTTATATACAGTGTGACCAGTAATGTCAGCATCATATGGGATTTTTTTTATTAATAACTTTATTCGAAATTTGACTTTGGCATCAAGTTCTGCTTCGATCGAGATGAAAATTAAGCAAAAAAATAGTAGTGATTCGCATTATCTGTCAAATTTTAATTATTTTCAAAAAATAATTCAAAAGTGGGATTATTTCTAAAAGTATCGAAAAAAGTTATTAGAAAAAGATTTTTTAAATGCAGTTTCTAGCCCATATGCAAAATTTTAGCTGCATAAGATAATTTTGATTTTTTACCCATATTTTGTAATTGCACCACTTTTGCAAAATTAGACTCAACGCAACCTACATAAAACTTCTTAGTTTTGACAATGCTTTATTTCAGATACATTTTCTTTAAAGTAGCGCCATATTAAATGTGTGTTTTTTCACAAAATCAAAATTGGGCTATTAAAATTTGGTCGCATGTGATGCAAAGTTTATTTTGTTTTTGACCCTGTATAAGGTAACTTCATAAAATAAGTATTTTTAAAAACGTAGTTTGTGGTTGAAGGTAATAAACCTTAACACTAAGACAAAAAAGAACATAGTGTCATAAGTAAAGTGTTCATTAAGTGGAAAATAAATTTTAGTGGTGGGTGAAAAATCAAAATTATCTTATGCAGCTGAAATTTTGCATGTGGGCTAGAAACTGCATTTAAAAAACTTTTTCTTATAACTTTTTTCGATATTTTGAGAAATAACCCCACTTTTGAATTATTTTTTGGAAAAAATTTAAATTTGACAGATAATGCGAATCACGTGACTACTATTTTTTTGCTTAATTTTCATCTCGATCGAAGCAGAACTTGATGCCAAAGTCAAATTTCGAATAAAGCTATTAATAAAAAAGTTTCGGCATAGCCGAAGGTTCGGCCGGTTTTTGGCCGAAACCGAAACTGTCACCGAAACGAGATTTTTTTGGCCGAAACTAGCCGAAACCGAACCTTCGGTCGGTCACTAATAAATATATTATACAGAATGAAATGAGTCATATAAATACACTTACTATACAAAAATGCAATTACATGTTTAAATTGCATTTATAGGTGGGTTAGCGTTTAAAACAAATATTGCTTTTTTGGGTTCAAAATATAATTTTTGACCACCTTGATAGTAAAATTGGTTGGGTTTATACATGTATAGTATGTATATTATGTATAGTAGTGTAAATCTCTTTTCAAACCGCGGTAAACTTAACGCTATTAGACTGTAGTAATAAAAACTAATTGTTGCTTTTTTATAATTGTAATTTTTCTTCTTAATAAAGTACCTAACTGAGCGCAATTACAGCTATTTAGATTTTTAATATCTTCTATATGATTCTACGTACAAGTGGAAACTGTTTAAACAGAAAGAGGTGGTTTAAACATTTTTCAGGTCATTGTTACTTAAATAAAAGGTCCATACACTGTGGGCCAAATAAAAATAGGTTCCTCTACAAAATATGTTATACATATTATGTATGGATGGTAATTTTTTTATTTGAAAGGAGAAGCTGTAACCCCGACTTCTAAAAACGTTAAAGTGTACAGAGTAATGTTTTTAAATTTACCACGGAGGAGAAAAAATTACACATCGTTCACAAGCACGAGGTGTTTTAACTGATTATAGCAATAGTTCACAGAAGTTATGACAACCAGTTAAATAACAGTAGTTAAGCAAAACAACTTTGCTAAATAATTTATCATTCCAACTATGACAAAAATAATAATAAAAAGAAAAATACCTATATATAATCAGTGGTTGGATTTTTTTCAATTTTATGTCTGGATTAAACTCACTTGGTAAAGCTGGCTCACCTATTATTAAAGCTGTATGCGCATTGGTACAAATTTTACGGAAGGTACCCTACATCAGACTCACCTAAATTTCAATAATGTACCTAAATATGGATAAATGAAGTCTTAATGCTACTGATGAGTGATGACTGGTAAACATGATACTGATTGGCCGATAAAACGCCAAAAATAAGGCACTGCTTTGGTAAACGAATTACAGAGAAAAGTCTTAGTAGAGATATTAGTCAAAGACCAAGTAAAAATTATTGAACTAGGAACATGGCTTAGCAATGTTTTGTACACAACTCGGTACACAAATTATTTTGTAAAATGCCGGGGATAGAAACTGATTTACTACTATTATTGCTTGTTGCTTTGTCTTGGTCCTACCCTACCCATAAAATCTACCATTATATTCATCTGAAAATAATAATACATTCTAGCCCTCCTCTGGTTAAAATCCGCTGTAACTAGTTCTGAAATACCTTATATGGTATACCCCTTATATTATAACTCTGCTCAAAAGGAGCCTGGAGAGATGTTTATTTAATTAATTACTCAATAACGGCAATTTAATGCAAAAGATGATTCAATTTTACCAAAAATAGAGCAAAAACCCACGGGAAAAACGGTAAATTAAACAGTGGATCTAAACGGAAAATGCTGTTATTTTGCGATGTAAACGATATAAGAGTATTATCTTTAGTTACTTACCAAATAATCTACAGGAAAACCGTTAAATATTCAATGTTTTCATGAACAAAAATCACATTGTAAACAGAAGCTCCTTCGTCCGAATTTGACCTTTTTGGTATTTTGACTTTGACGTTTGATTTACCTAAAAAAAAATGTCATTTCAAAATAATTAATCCCACTATTCAAAAAGCTTTCAGTTTGGCACAGAGGAACGATGGATTCACTATTGTTTTGCCAAAATATTAGCGCCCTCTGTTAAAAGATCCTCGCACTTGTCTCTGTTGTCAAAGTCAGCTGATTTCGATCCGCGGTGACGTAGCTGCTGTCAGTGTCACAGTCCAACAAAAATCTTTCTTCTCTTTTGAACATTACCGAAAAATGAGTGAAAATAAGGTTGATCCTGGGGAGAATTCGGAAAAAGAACCCGACGTTATTTACGTGCAATTTGATGATGGGGACTTAAAGCCCGAAAATCAAAACATATTTTTGGAAATAAGCGGGGGGCCCCACTCCGCCGTTAAAAGAATAGCCGACGAAAATTCGAGGGAAAACAGCGAAGAAACAGACTCCCCGGACCTTGTTAATATTGAAGATTACAAAAGCACTGAGGGCTTTACAAATAGCCCAGAAAATGAAGACAAAAGTACCGCAGTCCTATGTGAGGTCACTCTTGAATCGGACTTGAATGGGGCACAGAGGGATGGGGAAAATTTGAATTTTTTGGAGTTGGTTGATGTTGATGTGGTAGGAAATCAATATTATTAGATCCAAGCATTATTGGAGCTTTAATTTTTCTTGCCATGTATTTCAGGGTGAAAACTCCAACATTATAGCTGACATTCCCAATGAGGTTCTAGTGTACACTTGCCAACCAGAAAATAATGGGCCTCTAAATAAATACCAATGTAAAAACTGCGGTATGATAGTGGGTTGTATATTCTGCCTAAAGTCACACTATGAAAGTATCCACTTGAATCTGGGCATCATTCAATACAAATGTGATCAGACAACTTATCTAAAGAACTACACAGAAATATGTCACAAGTGTAACTTGGTCTGCGAGAGTAAAGACGAAATGATTGAGCACAGGAAGATACATTTTGTTTCTTGTGATGTGTGCGACATGTCATTCGATAGTGCTCTGTTCCTTTCTAATCATTGTAAAACGGCACATGAAAAATTTGAGGTAGCTACATAGCAAATAAGTTAGTTTGTTATTCAATTTATTCATGAAATTCATTTTTTCAATTTATAAATGTGTTATGTAATATTAATCCAAGAGTTGTATTATTTTAATGAATTTTGGTTTTAGGTTATTATAAGTTGTGACTTATGCGAGCAATGGTTCAAGCAACTGTCAGACCTCTCAGAACACTATGAGTCATACCACGAAATGATTCTATGTATAGTGTGTTTCAAACGTTTTGCTACTGCCCATCAGATGGACCAGCACCACAATACCCATAAAATTGTACTAAAAGTGTCGGATCAGGTATTGCCTTATGCTTGTTCCAAATGCAACAAAGCATTTTCGGAAATAAGTGACCTTTCCTCCCATCTGACTAAAGCACATCCGAAGATAAAGGAGGTTCCTTTCACCAAGCCCAGGGTTCCTTTTATAAAACTGACTCAAAACAAAAAGAAAACCAGAAGTAAGAAAATCAAGTTTGATGATTGTGGGGGACTTAGTCAAGTTGAAGATGAAAGTGAGAGTACGAGGTTAAAAAAAGTAAAAATGGAGGATGATTAGGTTTGGGGTAAATGGGAGATGGCTTAGAATTTTCCCAGTGGCCATTTATTTGCATATTTTTTGTTTTAGTGAAAATCCAAGACAAGAGCTAGAATTTGTCAGAGTTAAAGATGTAGTGGACCAAAACATTTTAAAAATTAAATAACCATAAAACCTAAAATAAATAAGTTCATAGGACAAAAAAATTTCAAATATTTATGTTTTTATTTAAACGATTATTTACAAACAAAAATTAAAAAATTGATTTCATTAAAAAAATTTAAGGTCGAAATAAAAACATGGGGATATGAAAAACAGACAATTTGAAAATATTTTTAGAAATGCTTTAAATAATTAATATTGTTCTGAATAATTTATATTATTATAAGTAATATATTTATATTATTATAAGTAATATTTTTTACTTAAAAATTATAAATTAATAATTTTATTATAGGTAATACCTATATTTCTTCAAAAAAAAAATGCGTTTCAAATATAAATTAATATTTTTACTTTAAAACTTGATTTTTAATGCATATTTATGATTTCACATACTAAAACAAAAAATAAGATTTGCCCCTAACAAGCTCAGCTTCAGGGGATTGAAGAATAAGTTTATAGAAGACACCATAACCATATTTATTATATTATTAAATTTTAAATAAACTTATTATTATTATTTTGATTTTGGGTAAAAAGAGTCCAAAATTGTTTTTTTTTCTACATCCATTGTGTGATTTCAAGGTTTAGATGTATTAAAATAACTTATTCGCTACAAAATTAAATTAATTTTCAATTTATATTTTATTTTGTACTTTACTTTTGGGTTTGGTTTATTAAAATTAATTAAATTAAATAATTAAAATTTAAAAAATTTATTACCATACTCTTAAACTTTGCCGAATTTCAGCTCTCCATGTTGAGCGGTCTCAGATTTATTATTTTTCTATTTGTGAAAACTTTAGCAAGGCGTCTTAGTATGTATATTACAAATTTATCAAATAATGTATATAAATATTACTTTTAATTTTTTTTTTCTTTTGATCTGTGTACCTACCTATCAGGATTTTGTATAGTATTGAATGATATACCTAGAACACCATTTTTTTTATTGTTAGTTGGATGTATGTAGCTAAATACTAGATAGAGCACAAAATAGTGTGGTCAAACTTTGAGGTAAAGTGGTTTTCAAAAATAAAACTATTTTTGCAAAAAAAAAATTGTGTACTTAATTGATTATCCTTGATTATAAAAATAGGTTGAATACAGATCCATGTGAAGTAGGTAGGTCTATCATTCTGCCATATCACCACCTGGAACCAACTAAAAATAAATTTTGTAGTATGATAGATTTGTTGATGATAACACTAAAATGCTAAATGTAGGTATTTAGTCCACTAGTTCCATACCATAGTAATATTGTTTCCGTTTAACAATATCTGATCCAGTTTGGTGATTCTTCGTCCCTCTGGAGTAGTCTCATACTCTGTAACATCTTCCAGGAGCATATTTACAAAATCATCAAAACCCAACAGAGTACCTACTATTTCTTTGTCATTTTTCATGATGATGTGTATCCTGGAGCCTATGCATTTGTCAACTAACTCTGGAATAAATAAACATGGAGTAAGTAGGTGCATTTATTATTTTAAAAACCTTCTGCTTAACACTAACCCACTTACCTGTATACATTCATTAGTCTGAAGTACAGAAACTGTAATATGAGTAAAAATAATTGGGAACATGTCGTTTTAAGAGTCCTAATAAAGACTGTATTTTTGTGAAAGACCAGGTATATTTTGAAATTGGAAAAAAAAAACTTCAAACTTCAAACTCAACCTCACTTTTTATGATAAATTCTACAGGATAAAAGACGTTTCTTACCTAGCGGCAGCAAAGTTGACGAGCTTACTGGCATAGTACTCATTTTCTTTATAAAATTACAAAAATCAAAAATTGTTAGCAGGAAAACTTTAAATAGCGGTTTTATGTTTTGACTTTTGAAGTTTTGACGTTTTTTTTTTTCGGTTGTCTGCTGTGTACTGATCTTTGATAGTGAATACCGTTAGTGCGGAATTGCCTAACTGCATACTTAACTATAAACAAATGAGTTTTTTTGCCCGAATTTGAACTGTTTGGTCTGAGGGAGAAATTAATAAATAATATACAATTTTTTTTTTACTATTTTATTTTTTAAAAAATTATGAGCCACTATACACGTTCTCATAGAAGCCAGCAATGGCTTTTAGTAAAATAATCTACATAAGCAATACAGAAATTCTTAATTATTATATCGGAATAGGTACTTCTTTGGCGACCGCCAAAAAAACTTGCTGGGTGGTCCATCCAACGTTAGGGATCTTTTTTGTTTGGAACACTATAACTCGCCATCATGTGATTTAGCTGACAAGCATCTTTGTTTCATAGTCAAAATCACGAAAAGTTTTAACGCGTTTAGGTTAGGTTCTGTCATATTTGACATAAATTGTGTGCAATATTTGACATAAATTGTGTGCAATATTTGACATAAATTGTGTGCAATATATTGCACACAATTTATGTCAAATATGACAGAACCTAACCTAAACGCGTTAAAACTTTTTGTGTGCAATATTATATTGCACACAATTTATGTCAAATATGACAGAACCTAACCTAAACGCGTTAAAACTTTTCGTGATTTTGACTATACCTCTCCTTGTTTCCCTTTTGTACCATGTAACTGTTCAAAACGGTACCTGAAAAATAAATTTACTTTCAATGTGTGGCGAATGCGCTGGATTAATTTTTACGTAGGCAACCAAACATACATTTCCTTGTATGTTGAGTTACCGACAAAAAGGATGCAATGTAACGTAGTTTCCTGTAAATCAGACTAATAATTCCAAGTCCAGTTCACAAATTCCCGCAGGCTCTCTGGAATAGGGTATATTTTGTGCTCTGGAACCATTCTCGGCATTTATGTTGCCTGTTGCCAGTGGCGTAGTCATGTTTTTTAGTTATTTTTATCATCTCAGTTTAATTAATTATTGTTAATTTTGTAATAAAATTGTTATATAAAATCTCTCTCTGAACGTCAGAATAACGTGAGGTTAGAATTTAATTCGCAGAAAAATAAAGAGTTTTTAATTCATGCAGCAAGGCAAGATACAACTTCCATAGAACATGGAGCAGCATCTAGTGAAATTGTCGGTAACTAAATTAGGGTTAATGATATTTTTATTTTTACAACAGCGCCATCTACTATTTGGTAGCTGTATTGATTAAGTAAATCGGTGCAAATTCGGGCAAATGAAACGCATTTGTTTACAGTTAAGTATGCAGTTAGTCAAGTTTTTCATCGATATTTATTATTTAGGGTAGTTTTCACAAGCTATTTAGGTTTTTCCTATTGTTTGTATCATTGAATAAAGATTCTTTATTCTGTGGTTTGTATGCGCAAATTATTAAAACAATCAGGCACGAGGCACGATAGAAATCTATTTACCGGTGGAGCGTTAGCGGGAGAACCATAAATTCAAATTACTACGGAGCCAGCTGGTTGGTTGAACTCTAAATAAACCCCGCATATTTTTATTAACCTGATGGACATGCATTGTGATCTGAATATTATGTTAAATTGTTTTCTAACGACTAAAGTTCAATTTTCAGTTCATAATGGCGAAATGCTGTAAAATATAAATAAATATCTATTGGACGCATGTTATGACAAAGGCCTCTGGTATGAGGTTCTTCACTTCTTTGTCCCTGCGCACATGCGCTTTTCTCGAGATGTTTTTGGAATCCCATAGCATAGCATGTCAGTCAGTGTCGAACAAATCTCGAATAAAATGGACGAATTATCAGATATTTTAATGCAAACGTGCGGTTTTTAGGTAGATTTAAGCGTAATCTTAAATGAAAAAACGTCTAAAATGGTGACAATAAACCTCTAGTGTTAGATTTCTGTGGAATAATCAAAAAAGTTGTCTTAAAAATAAGGTAGGAGACCTCTATTTCTAATTTTGTTCCTGCAAAGGCTTTATTTTGGGCCTACGCTATGTATTATTATTTTCCGTTTATTTTAGTTACGAATATTTCTGAAATATTTAAAAAATATTTTAGGATATTTATTTAATATAAACGCTGAGAATGAAAAAATATCGATTTGCTTTTTAAAAATAAATAGTAATAAAAAAGTGCCTATTAATAAAATGTTTGTATATAAAATATGACGTGAGAAGGATAGATAGCATGTTTAATTGGGCAAGGGTGAAATTTGAAAAAATAAGGGTTTTATTAAGAAATAATTAACAAATAAAAATAGTACGTAAATGACGTATGAAAATAATTGCAAGAGAGGCGGGCTAAGGTGCTGAGACCCTTATTTAAGTCAATTTAAAATATGTTTTATTATTGTTTCCAAGAATAATCATTCTTAAGTATTAAAACAAAGCTAAAAAGAAATACAAGTAATATATTCTACGAATATACAAGTTAAAAGAAATAAAAATAATAATTTTTTTCTTAAGGTTAATAATACATCGTCAAAAATATAGTATAGGTAAATCGAAAAAATACAAACATAGTAAACAGGACAAACTCAACAAAACAAGATGACCAAATGCTTGCCGGAAATAGTTAAAAGGCATCGTTGTAATACTCTTCCCACCAGTAGTTCCTTTATAGCTCTTTTAAATTTTTTTTTTTTATAACTGACCCCTAAACAATAATGAGTTACTGGTACCAAGGCCTTGAATTTTATTGGGATTTGAATCATGCCAGAGCAGTTGTTTAGTTCGAACAAGGCCTTATTTTTGATCGGATCCAGGAAGGTATTTTTGGATTAATCATATTATATTACCTACCTAATTTATTGGTTCAACATAAACACAATAAATCCTAGATACAAACACTTAAGTGGGCTCCTACAACAGAGCTCTAAAATATATAGGAAAGTCGGGAGTTATTTATTTTTTATATAACGATTCTATGTTAATTTATTTTGCAAGGGTTAATTACATAAATAGCTAAAATATTATTATGTATTAGTATTAAATAATAAATTTAAGTTTTAAATATAAAACCTTTAGTTCACCTAAGTGTAGGGTCTTTTTATTGATGAAAGTGGAAAACATGACACCTAAAATCTAGGAACCATTTACCTATATTGTGCCAATTTTTAAACGGCGTTCAAGGTCATATGCAATGTGACTTAATCCTGTGGACATAATACATAAGGTATTACCGAGGATATTACATTACATTATGGCAATTTTAAACATAGGTATAACTTTATTTTATGACATCATTTTTGGCAAAATTTTAGCCTAAAATATTAATAATACAGGTATGTCTTTTTTTGTTGTCTGTTTTTTTTACGAATTTTGAATCCAACAAAGTTTAATGTCAGCCCTCTGCCCTACAAATAATAGTTATTTATGTATCAAGGGTACTAAGTAGATGATTATGCCCTAAGGGCGACAGTCTAACAAAGCCGAGGGCCTCTGGCCCGAGGGTTCTTAAGTCGCCCGAGGGTATATATCTATTAGTACCCGTGGTGCATACAAAATTTTATGTCATACCAGTTCCTTTTAAATAATAAATTTTTTTTTTAATTTAATTTAATTTACCAATTTTTTATTTTTACCTGCGACATTACCTTGACATTATTAAAATTGTGTCAAAGTCAAAAATCAAAAATGGAACAAGATGCACACTTAATGCCCGCGCGGGCCATAATGTGTACTTTATGCTCGCACGGGCATAAAGTAATCCATTATATAGATGGTATCTAAGGTATAAAAACACAATAATGTACTGGTATGGTATGACATAAAATAAAATAAAGGTTCGAAATTAGTGGAATTAAAACATTCCCATCAACTTTTTTAATTTTAGAAAACGTTGCCGGCACGCGGTCAGCAAATCAATAAGAACTGTGTTAAAACCGACTCGGGACATTTGCAAATGATTTTAAAATTCCTGAAGGTTTTTACGCCACCCATAAAAGCTGGTTGGAAAATTTAGTTCCTGAACAACATTGTGTGTGCGGAATTTCGGTGCCGCCGAGTTTCATTTTGTTTGAATGGCACCATCAGCACATAAAGATAAATTCAAAACCGGTAAAACAAAAAATCAAACTTTACTCATTTCCTATTCCTACACATTTCGAATGTTTGTGTCTGTTGAATCGGGAAACCATAACAAAGTGTCAAATACAAACAGTTTTAGCGGAATGGGCATTTATTTTAACTCCTGAACGGTAAATTTAACTTTATTCTGTAAAGGATTTCGAAAATTCCAGCTAAATTATACGGCAAATTGAAAAAAGGCAATTTTACAATAATTGCATTTAATTCGTCTGTAGGTTTTTTGGTCCACAACAATTATTGCTGTTATTTATTAATTTATTTTGTAAATTTAGCTACCGTCTGTAAATATTCTATTTTGATAAACTTCGTGCCTACATTTAATTTAAACAATAGTATACAAAATACACCTTTTAGGCCTGTCAAGTGTTATTAAATAGTAATTTACGTTACAAGACCGGAAAGTAGTGTTTTTCAGGTCGAGACAAGCATTTCCAGGGCGAGCCGTAGGCGAGTCCTGGAAGCTTGGCGAGACCTGGAAAACACTAATTTTCGGTTGCGTGACGGTATTTTTTTTAAGACCGACACTTCGATATATATACTTACATTAAATTATTTTATATTATTTTTAAATGCGTCGTATGACTTCTCGTAACGGGCTTTTGATTTTACTGGCAATTTATCGTAAGTAGTCGCTTTTCTTGCTGCTTCCAAAATTTCTTCCGGAATCTTATTTTCCGTGTCGGATAATTCAAAATCTGAATTCATATTGTTAAATTTGCGCACTTGCGAAACAAATTTGACATAAACAACAAATTAAAAATCAACGGACTGTCACTCGACAATACATCGAAATTTTGTTGTCATAGTAACGAAATCAAGGTAGCTTGTATTATCAAAGAGCGATTGGAAAAACAAAAACAGGGACCGGAAAAATCTTTTCTCCACAACCATTACTGAATGCAATAATTCCAAAATCATTTTTGATAATAGAATGTAAAAATTCTCGCTCTTAAGTTGGAATATTTATTCTGAAACACTTGCTTCTTATGCGTTTTGCGTGTATTTTCATTCCATAACAAAATATACGGAATGAATATTCTGTAATTGATATAAACGACATAGGTTGCCATAAATTTCGAAACTGTCAGTGTCAGATAAAAATGGCCGCGTTGTAATAATTATTTTCAGACAAATTTTAGTGCAAGTCAAAAAATTAGTGAAAAATCGGATGAATCAGATATGGAACTGGATGTGGAGTGGAGAAATGATAGTCTGCTACTCGGTTAGAATGAAAATTCGATACTCGTGGTTCCTCACGCTTGCTACGCTCGCGTTCGGAATCTTCCACTCGGATCGAATTTTCATTCCAACCTCGTTACAGAATCTACTATTCCAGTCTCTAACGTCAATTTTCCGGTCTTGATCGACAAAACGTTATTTTCTGGACGAAAAATTGTCCAGAAAGTGTATATTTTCTGGTCGGTTTAAAAAAATAGTAATTTACGTTACAAGACCGGAAAGTACTGTTTTTCAGGTCGAGAAAAGCATTTCCAGGGCGAACCATAGGCGAGTCCTGGAAGCTTGGAGAGATCTGGAAAACACTAATTTTCGGTTGCGTGACGTACAATATTTTTTTTAAGACCGACACTTCGATTTATTTTATAATCTACGCGAAACAAGTTTGACATAAAGAACAAAATTAAAAATCAACGAACTGTCACTCGACAATACATCGAAATGTTGTCATAATAACGAAATCAAGGTATCTTGTATTATCAAAGAGCGATTGGAAAAACAAAAAACAGGGTGACAGTGACATTAGAGACCGGAAAAGTGACATTAGAGTCCGGATAAAAATTTTCCGGTCTCTAATGTCACTTTTCCGGTCTTGCGATCGGAAAAACGTTATTTTCTAGACGAAAAATTGTCCAGAAAGTGTAAATTTTCTGGTCGGTTTTAAAAAAAATATATCTATTTGAAGACCGGCCATTACTTTTAGTTGTATGATACGCACTTCTTTAAACATTTTATAACTTACAAAGATATGATACACCAATGTTATAATTTTAATTTTCAATCATTTGCAATGAAGATAAAGAAATGGATACTAATAATTAATCTAAATGTAGAACCCCCCTTATCTTTTTTATGCATATAAAATTGTGCTCTTTTAAAACTCGACGTCTCCAGTTCTCCAGCTTAGTTAACTGTGCCGTAGTTAATTGAGAGAGATTAACGTAAATTGGCTAAAACTTTGAAATGATTTATGAGAAAACGTCGGGATGTCCGTCCACCGAACTGTGTTACGAAAATAGACCGCGCATAAAACAACACCTTCGCGTATATAAACGCTGAAATAACAAAGCTAGGTGAATTTTATAGAGTTCTGTTAAAATGTCGAAATATCCAGATTATACCTAGGTA
Organism: Polydrusus pterygomalis; assembly: GCA_963969555.1. Classification (NCBI taxonomy): domain Eukaryota; kingdom Metazoa; phylum Arthropoda; class Insecta; order Coleoptera; family Curculionidae; genus Polydrusus; species Polydrusus pterygomalis. Next base: position 304,251 of record OZ018382.1, on the reverse strand, counting down.
GTCGGTGATGATGAATTTCTACGTTTTGGAACGTATTTTTACTAAGAGCCAAGCGTGCAGAATATTTTTCTTACCGAACAATCTTACAAAAGAAAATACTATAATTAAAATTAAGTAATATAAAGGACACGTTTGCCGTGGCTCGTCATTAGACGGAGCGTGGCGTCACATCTCGAACCGCCTAATGAATAAAAAATGAAGCAACCTGTTATATTTTTTGTCCTTGAGTGGGACGCGGGCGGAATTCCAAATCCCAATCAGGGATACGAAAATGTTGGTTATCGATATTGGAGTAGGTAGCAAAAGGGATGTTATTGAGGTTTTAATTGAATAGGGTGACCTCAAAACCTCAGCAAGTGAAAGAGGTTTTTTTACATTCACCGTTTTTCGCTTTCGATTGTTTATTGACGAATTTTTTTATTATGGAACCATCCAGTGGCGTGATTTTTTTCTGCCCGTTTAATTCATTTTTCCAATATACCTAATAATATTAACAAAGGAAGGTGAAAATATTAAATATCTAGGAATAATTTTTGATAAACATTTAAAATGGGATTTACATAGTGACTACATTATAAAAAAACTAAGAATTCTTATACCAAAATTTAAACATCTTAAACAATTTTTAAATATAAAAGAATTAGAAATACTTTATTATTCTTTAGTACAAACCCACTTAAATTATGGAATACTAGGATGGAGAGGCATAAATAAGAATTATCTTAATAATATTGAAACTATTCAAAAATACATTAAACAACTATTTACGAAAAGGACCACCAATATTCTTCGGATTTACTATTTAAAGATAGCAAAAAAATGGATATTAAACAAATATTTTCTTACTCAACATGTTAATATATATTTTTAAACATAAAAATATAATAAATTATATTAATCACACACATGAAACTTGTCATAAAAATACTATTACATATAAAAATAGAGTAAACAAAACAATAGCACACAAACATTTTTAAACATCAATCCATATATTTTTGATATGCTACCACACCACAGTCAATTAAAATAATTAAATCGTTAAATAATTATAAAAATAAAATTAAAAATTGGATATTATCTATTCCAAGAGATATATTCAAGAACGTCATTAATAAATAATGAATAAAATAAATAAATATATATATTATATACATAACGTATTGTAGCTTCGTATACTATAACAGCGATATAAAATATACCAATAAAATATTGTCATATTCCTTTTATATTATAATCTAGTTGTGCCTGAATTATGAAATATATTCTTGACAAAAATATATTATTTAACTCAAAACAAGTAGGTATTTTACCTCTGAGTTCGGAATTGATAGTTTATACAAAAAAATTATGTATTAGCATTAAATGTCAAAAAATCTTTGAATAAACTTTTATTATTATTATTATTAATCATCAAGAACTCAAAGCCCGTATTCTATGGGCCAAGTTTTTGGCAAAGAATCTGTATAAGCGTTTGACCCTTCAATTTCAATCAGGTCAATCGTTTATGTTATTTATTTATGATCAAGCACAATTTCTTGTTCAAGAATTTGAAACAATTTTTGGTATACACGCTTAATAATTCTTCTTATAACAAAACAGTTTTATAATAAGTTCTTCCTCCTCCACAGCCCACTGTAGTTAATAATGGGCATTATAGCTATTCAAACTATGTAGTGAAGAAATACTTAAGAGTCTTATTTCTTTCCATTCAAATTTACACCTCACTATAATATGGACTATTTTTTTTAAAGTTTTATAATAGTTTGGTATCAGTTATATAAGGCAAGAATGTGCACATAATAAAGTGATGTTCTTATTCAATGAGCACCTGATGCGAACCTCACATTATAATTTATAATGTGCCATTGTTGATAGCTTTCCATTAAATTGTTTAGTTTCTTGGGGGCTTTGTGGTGTTATTATACTTACGTAAGGTTTATTAAAAAAAGAATTAATCATTTTTTAAAGCGTATTCCTCCTACCTACTACTTGGGATAGTAGAAATGTTAAGTAATATGGTATAGCTTTTTCGAAACCCCACCACAAAATTAAAATTGCGACCAGGCAATAAGTAAGTACTGTACTATGTTTTTAGGAATACATAATATTGGAATCTCAATTCAAAAAAATTAAAGTCCATCATGCAGCAAATTTGAACCAAGATTTTTTCTAAGTAAATAATGTAGTAGATAATATATAGGTACCTCTACTACTTTTCTACTTGAGTGTCTGAAGTAACTATATCGTTAAAAAAATGATCGCTCAAAGGAAATAACAGCAAAAAATTGGGCAATCCCCTGCGAAAACTGGTTCTAATGAAGTGTTTGTAATGAACAAATCAGCAGGTTCAAAAGTCTAGTAACCTCCGAAACAGTTGAATGAATTGTTCAAACAATAGCCGGATTGCCGGCCTCGATTGTTGATGAAATGAAACAATCATAAAATGCGTGAAAGTATATACGAACGATTTTTATACCGATCGAAGATCGAATTTTATATTCCGGGACACCGTTATACGGACAAGAACATTTTGGCTGGCATAAGATAGAAGTTTTCTGTCTTCTGCCCCCACTTTTTGACCGTCGCCGCCGCTGCTCAACAACAACAAATGTCTAGCAGCGCCAATTTCTGTGTCGTGACGTAGCGGGATGAGCGCCGCGACGAAGATTCGCTCTATATTCTAGGTTAGTCGCAAATGAAAATCAAAGAAAAGCGCGCGCGGGACGACGAAAAAATTACGCCGGCGAAATGAAAATTCGATAAACGGACCATCAGTGGACAAGATAAATACCGTATTGTGTTTTGTGTGTAATCTGCAATTCGACCTAAAGTTCTGTCTTTAATTTTTTGTTTTATATCGACGCTGCCTCTCGCCCTGTATCCGATCTAGGCTATTTTATGCGGTTATAGACAATCGGTTCCTCCTTGCAAGAAAATTTAAAAAATAGCCAATAGAAAAAATATGAATCCCATTTAAATGGAAACTAAAATGAAAAATCCTATAAAACCAGTATGGTAATTACATTACCCAGGAATGCATGAACTATGTGCTTATTTACCATATGTTTACATTTTTGGCAATGATAAATTATTATTTATTGTTAATGTAAATTGTAATGCTTCCTGGGATTATTTTTTAACTTTCATTTTTTATTGGTAATATCTTCGTTCTTCATCCCATTATGGTGTATCGAGTAACGGTGCCCATTCTTTTATGCTGGTATTGTTCCAGCGATTATGGGAAAGTTTAACTATATTTTAAAGTTACATTATCTAATGACTAACGTAAAATAAGAGCGACAATCAGGAACCCATTTTATACCCAGTAACAATGAAATAATTGGTAAAAATGACGTTTTTACGGTTAGAGCACACAAAAATACTGAAGATATTAATTATGCAGTACTTATAAATGTATTATTTTTTTTCAAAAAATGTGTCTTTTTTAACGCGCTTTTATTAGCTTCACCTGTATGAATGTATGTATGTCTGTTTGTTTGTAACCGACTTCTTTGAACCCGATTTGGACCCACCTTAAACGGTCAGATTTAATTTAAATTTTTTAGACTTATCAAGAACCGCTGACAATACAATTATATTACGCAAAAAATTCTCCTGTCAAATTTTGACAGCTGTCAGGTATAAAACGAAGATGAAATTTTGACGAAACAAATTATGGGGTCGTATAGTATTCAATGCGGAGACTTCGGGAAAAATAAGCAAAAAATTCTCGTGTCAAAATTTGACAGCTGTCAGTATGTCAAATCGTTTAAAAAAAATGATATTAATGAAAAAACTATAAGGTCGTATGTATATTGACGGTGGAAAATTGAAAAAAATACGCAAAAAATTCTCTTGTCCAAATTTGACACCTGTCAATATGTCAGAATTTTAAAAAATTTGCAAAATATCGTTCTTTTCTTATAATTTGACATTAACGATCGGGTTTGTTCGGGTTTGTATGTATGTTTGTTTGTAACCGACTTTTTTGAACCAGATTTTGACCCACTTTAAACGGTCCGCTGACAATTCAATAATCTGCTAATCTAACTCAATCTACTAAAAAAAAATGTTTTTCTTAACAATAACTCAAACTAAAAAATGAAAAATAAATATAGTTTAAAAAAACTAAAAAACACGCTTTAATAATTAATCAGACTAAAAAGCGGAAAATAAATATAGTTTAAAATAATTCTTGAAATTCTTAATATAGGCAGAAAATAATGATGAACGATAAACATTAGTATTATTGTGAAAAAAGCGAGGGGTGTTCGATATATGAAAAATATAGCACAACGCGCCCCACGCTTTTTTCACAATAATACTAATGTTTATCGTTCATTATTATTTTCTGCCTATATTAAGAATTTCAAGAATTATTTTAAACTATATTTATTTTCCTCTTTTTAGTCTGATTAATTAGTTTTTTTGAACTATATTATTATCCTTACAATAATGTAGTTATATCTACAACACCCCTCCACACAGAGTCGGTGTGCTGTCGGTATATTTTTCCTAGTTAATAAAAGCTACTTCTGTCGATTTTTAACGAGCCACTTGTTTCGAAAGCCTTTGTGAAGTCCCTGGTTATGCCTCGAGGTGAATTTGATATTTTAGCGTCGAGTTATTCTTCCATTGTTGCCTCAAAAGTATGGGTATGTCAATTAGAGCTGTAGAGGTAAAAGCTAATTTTAATTAGGTAATTTGAAATAATTGCAAAGAGTATATTTATACTATAGCTCTTTTGCTCGAAATTTGAGTTTGGTGCAATCTGCTTGTGCAGTCAAACTTCGCCTTCGTGAAAATGTAAAAAAATTATGAAAATTTCGTTTTTTTGCTTTTATAATTTATCAATTAATTTTTTTAAACTTAAAACTGTTGGTAATTGCTATCCAACATCCACTTTTTGGGAAAATCGAAAAATTAATAAGAAAATGAAATGGTGGATGCGTCACTAGGTATTATAGTGTTTGCTTTTAGTGCTAAAAGTAATAAAGCTGAAATGCGTATTTTGGGTTTCTTTGTAAAATTAAACAGGCATTATTATTTGATCGATGTCCTTTGAAGTCGAACTTCTAAAAATACATCTGACTTGGATTTATTTAGGTAGACCCAATCTGTCGATAACAGTTTTGAAAGGGGGGAATATAATATAGATGTATACGTATAGGTACCGTTGAAAATTGACAGGACTTGAATAGCTCAAAAGAGCATTGACCTACATTGGCCAGAAATTACAGCTTTTTTTCTGCAAAAATTGTTGGGGACATATCATAAAAATGTTTAATTCCCTGAGCACGTTTTTGAACTCTGCTGCGACCTATTAATAATTTTTACGCCCCGTAATATAATCACAATCACTTCACTTCTACCCCAAAATTTATAAATATTAAAATATCTTCAACAAGCTACGATCATAAAAGCATGTATTTTTAAATTTTTATTGTTAAACCCGCCGAAACGTTCCTAGAAAATACGATGGATTCTCACAATGGTTCCCCGAGCTCTTCAAGAGATACCCCAATGGGGGGTACGCCGAAGAGGAGGCCACACAGTTGGCACAGCAGCGGTGGTTCCCCCTCGAAAAACAAAAAGAGGAAATCTATCGGTAATTACTCTTAACTACCATAATTCGTGTAGTTTTCTATAATATTATTGTTGAATTTTCTGTGTACACCTTACCACCAATTCCAAAGTAGAGCAGATAAATACGCGATGGGCATTCCCAACCAATACCTAGTAAGTAGAAAATCAGTCGCCCAGTCGCTAAGAATAAGGAGGATATTGCAGTACTTTTATAAACTGTAAGGTGTTTATTTTTGGACTTTTGATGCGGATTACGGGACACCGGTAATAAAGAGAAACAAAACAAAACTTTTTTAATCTCTTTTTTATAGCACCTTACTGGTAACACGTTCTATGATAATCTAACCACGAAATTCTTTATTGCAGCAACGTTCGCCCGTAAAGCTGTATCATAAAACTTGGGTTTAATTTGGCGAACTTTTGTTTTAATTAATTTTCTCTAAACCCAAGACATTATTAATAAACTGGTCAGAAATGCAAGGCACGACCGAAAATATTTACGTGTAGGATTGCTTAGCACCTTTTACTTCTGTTTGGTTGATCCTTTTCACAAAAAACAAGTTTCACGATTTTTTTAATATGTAAACGAATAAAAAATGGCTAGGAGGTGAATCAGGCTCGCAGTATGGCCATATAACTCTTATTACAATTATAAAATGCCTATTACTCGCGTTTTCTCTATCCCAACATCATGGTAAGTATATAGCTCTTATTAATCTAGCCAAGAGAAGCTTGCCTTTAGCCAAAAGATAATTTAAATGGGTTGGGTATTTGTCGGGATGAACTTTTTTTGACAACTTTTTTCAAATAGTCTAAAATTGCTCTAAATAGCGTTTTTATTTTTCTAGCTCACACCTATTCTACAATGGACGGCCAACGTGCTTTGGAACTAATGCCACTTCTACAAGAACGTCTTGTGGTGTTGACGGGAGGGCGCGATAGGCGAGGAGGACCGGTCCTTTCCTTTCCTGCTAGTCCCAGGAGGGAAAGGGCCAAACCGGAGGACTATAAGAGACTTTTGCAGTATCTCATGTCCATTCCGAAGTAAGTTTATTTGTTACCAACTTCAGCAGGGTATTAAATTGATAATAATAAAATAAAATTAATAAATTGTAAAAGCTATATGAAGAAATGGGAAATTGTTGAAAACTCAGATACCTATTTAAAATGTTACGCCGTAAATGTTATGAAGGCTACTTCGCTGATATCTCGTTAATTTACTTTCCTTCGCTAATTACTTATTTTTCTATTTCAAGCCGTTAATAAGTGTTAAGTACTGCAACCAACGGCATTCAACCTTTAACCCCGTCTATTAATTGTGCCCGTCTCTTTTTAATTACTCACTTAAACGTTATTTATAACGGTCGTCTCTTTTTAATTCCGCACTAAAACAATGAAATAATTGCTGCGATAAATGCACGGCCAGAGCGATTAATAATGCAGAATCGCTTCATGAAATTGTTCGACAATAAAGTCTATTATTAATAGTTTTGTTGATAAATGTTAATACTTTTAGTCGAGTTTTATGGTTTTAACGGTTTTGAAAAAAAGTCTTTATTTTTCTGTCCCTGAGGGGTGTCGCACCTTGGAAAAAGTAATAATGTTATAACGAGTGAAAAATACGGAATATTGACGTTACAATAATCTGTCACAGTCAGGCACGTAGATAGCTTTGGTTCCTGGGAGGGGTACTCTCCCCCCAGTACCCCCTCCCTTATTTACGTGCCTGGTCACAGTTACAGTCTGTAACACTGCATAAGGTACAAACTTCTATTGTATACCATTGTTAATAAACTCCAGAGAAAGATTGAACGATTCAAAAATAAACTGCGCGAGTGGAAAGACGCCAACAAAAATAAACTAATGGTGTAAATGGACCCTTAGAAACATGTTTCACATCGTAAAAAAATAATCGACGAGGGAGAGACGGAAATAAACCTGTGACACACGAGGCGCCAGCACCCACAATATCGCGAAGCTACACATGCGATTTTTTTAAATTTAAATGTTTTATATACATCACACTTATTATGTAGGTCAGAGGAACGGCTTTTTTTTATATCAATAATAACGTAATACCATAAAGAGTAAATTAAAAGCACGTTAAGTAAAACTCATAAAGGCTTGGCAAGATTCGTGAAAAATGTTTTTGCCACCGGAGATCATATTACTTATTAAGTACCTACGTAGTGCAGCGGCGCACCCAGGATTTTATGTTAGGGGGGGGGGGCCGCTAACCAGTGCCGGAAGCAAATTTTTTTAATAAACTTTTAAGTTACGCATTTTTCTAGAACTTTGGAGCTTTTTTAACAGGTACTCTTGGAAGATCGCAATAGCCTAGTTCAATCGAGGTAAATATCTAAAAAAATTGACTTTAAAATATCCACTTAAATATTCCGGACAAAACATACCACTCTTTTTACCAAATAAAATATAGGTAATAGTAATGACGACATATCCATAACACAAATATATTTATTTAAAAATATAAATTAGTACAAAGCACAACAATAAACAATATTTTATAAATAATAGAAACCAAAACTTTTTTATAACACCTTTGCATTTGTTAAATATGTAAATCTAATTTTCTTCGACCCTTAGAAAGTTTATTTAAAATTTCTTCACAAGAAACAGGAACATTCTTATGAATAAATAAATTTGCCAAACCATTAAGTCTTACTTTCCCGGTGGAATTTCTTAAAAGTACGATTTTAAGTACTTTAATGTGGAAAATGACCTTTGAGAGGTACTGGTGGTGAAGGGTAACAAAAATTTGCAAAAGCTTTTTATATTGAGAAATATCATACATACGTATATATACATATTGAATATATAGCTTAAACATATCGGAGGGTATTTCTTTGCTATCTGTAAACTTGTCGTTCCATAATTTAAATTCGCATATTAGAATGCTTTCATTATAAAAATTTTCAAAAAATTAATAATTTGCATAAAAAGAATGAAGGCTGAGAAAGCTTTGCAAATTTTCTACTTGTTTATTGGGACAGGGCAATAAACAGTTAAATAGCTAAATAATTTCCCTGTGATTAATGAATCGATCGTCTAGGTTGGTAATAAGTGAATCTAAGGTATACTGTACAAAAGTAATAAAAATTATATCGTTCTTTGTATCGCGCCTGAAAATTAAAGTTTTTTTAGCGGGTTAGTGGGTATAGTTAAAGTCAATTTCATCGGGGATTTGGGGGGGCCAAGGCCCCCTTGGCCCCCCCCCTGGGTGCGCCACTGACGTAGTGTGATTATAGACCAGGGCTGAAGCCTTTGAAAATGGTAATAAGTGAAAAAAAAATAATAGTAGGATGGAACTCATTGGAAAAGAAAGAGAATATAACAAAAATGAAAGGAAAATTAATTTACGGGCGATCCGAGGTCGAGAAGTGGAAGGGGGTGAGTTTTTTTGAGTAGAAAACGATTTATCTCGATTTCCGGCAAAACTACAAGACCTATGGAAAAACGTTAAATAGCAAAGTTGTATGTGAAAAAAGTGTGAACACAAAAGTTGTAGATCTTTTTATTACCTACAACTTTGCCATTTAACGTTTTTCCATAGGACTTGTAGTTTTGCCGGAAATCGAGATAAATCGTTTTCTACCCATAAAAACTCGCCCCCTTTCACTTCCCGACCTGGGATCAGCCGTAAATTATTTTTCCTTTCATTTTTGTTATATTCTCTTCCTTTTCCAATGGGTTTCATCCTACTATTATTTTTTTTGGTTTTTAAAATTATCGACCCTGGTCTATTATAGAGACGTATATTTTCTCTTTGGGCTGTTTTGTCCACAATTATTAAAATTTTCTCCACGGTAGTGCATTAAAATTAACTAATTCTAAGTTAAAACCCGTCGTTTCAGTAAAACCCATTACTTATTTTAATTATAAACATCAACAATAAATAATAGTCTCTAAAATGTAAACTTTGCTAGTTAGTTAAGTAATTTTCTTTTATGCATGTCATTTAACTTAGGACATGTTTATATTTTTTTATGACGAAATAATTTTGTTTACTTTATGTGTCTGAAATAGAGAGTTTTATGCAGGATAAATTACCCACCCTCCGGGTTGGTTTGTCCAACGTTGTATCTTAAAAATACATAATTATAAATTTTTGTTCGCCTTTCCCCCTCCTTCTGGTAACCACTTTTCGATTGGGAAATGGAAAAATCAAAAGATTTTTGACAAAGTGAAATTCTAATAGGAAATGGTGAACACGTATTATTTTATTTCTTTTAAAATCTAAAATTACGGGCTCACATGAATTATTCGCCATATTATGCTGCAAAGGAAATCGCTGAATTTCCGATTTGTCGTAAATTTAGATTCACTTTGAGCTTATAAAGCCGTGCCAGAAATCAGTTTTTCAAAGAATTGCGGTGTTGCCGAACTTCTCGTTTCTATAAAGCCCACTCTTAGTGATGTTGGACTTTTTTCATTTGTTTATTGCCTTTTAAGGGAAATAATCGATAAAAAGTTGCCCATTCTTACACATCAACCCTTAATTTTCGAGTTGCCCCTTAACTTAGTGTTGAAACCGACCTTTTTAACAAGCTTTTATTAGCTTCACCTGTATGTTTGTTTGTTGGTCCGTAACCGACTTCTTTGAACCCGATTTTGACCCACTTTAAACGGTCAGATTTAATTTAAATTTTGTAGACTTATCAAGAACCGCTGACAATACAATAATCTACACGCAAAAATTTCTCCTGTCAAATTTTGACAGCTGTCAGGTATAAAACGAAGAAGCGATTTTGACGAAACAAATTATGGGGTCGTATAGTAACCGATGCGGAGACTTCGGGAAAAATAAGCAAAAAATTCTCCTGTCAAAATTTGATAGCTGTCAATATGTGAAATCGTTTAAAAAAAAATGATATAAATGAAAAAACTATAAAGCCGTATGCTCGGTCGTATGTATATTGACGGTGGAAAGTTGAAAAAAATACGCAAAACCCACTTTAAACGGTCAGTCGTATATCGAGCACCCCATGCTTTTTTCACAATAATACTAGGAATGTTTATTGTTCATTATTATTTTCTGCCTATACCTATTAAGAATTTCAAGAATTATTTTAAACTATATTTATTTTCCGCATTTTAGTTTGATTAATTCAAGCGTGTTTTTTAGTTTTTTTAAACTAAGTATATTTATTCATATGGAAGGATGTCGTGTGATGGTACCTCGTTAAAATGGTCGTGCCATAGTGTTAAAAACTAGGTAAACAGATTATTACTTTTTAAAAACTTTTCTAAAATGGAAAAACTTTAAAGTGTGGCAACGCTGGCTACTTTGCAGCCAGTCTAGTGGCGCCGAATGATTTAACGTTGAGAAAAAGTTCTCTTAATTTCTTGGAGCTGTAATGTTACGGTTATGAGCGAGATAAAGTACAACTTTGCTGCCAAGAAAAGGCAAAAACGGGACAAAAAAAATCGTATCCGATTCCCGTATTTAAAGCACTAATTCTTTCTTGTCTTTTTGTAAGCAATAGAAATCAATTATGAAAAAAATCAGATTTTCATTGTTGGTGGCCAGCGAACAACAGCTTTATTTATTTATTTTTCTCTATTATCTTTTCGTCAAAATAATAATTTTACCCAAGTTCCTAATGATATGATAGACATAAAAAACAATATATTTTACAGGTAAGGCCTATGCAGACCACTACTGTTGAATTTTTAGAATTTTTGTTTTTATTGATACCTATAGGGTGTGTCAAAAAACCAACGACGATCAAACAAAGTTACTTTACAGACCTGGTATGCTACTACTGTGATATTGTTTTGGTTATAATGTTTTCCTACGATCGTGGGGAAAAGTTACTTTTCGGCACGATTTATCGTGCGGAAAGTACCACTTTTCCGCACGAGTTTAATTGTTTTTTGTTATCCTATAAAGTATATATGAAATGCACGTTTAACTTTAATAATATGCTTAATTTGTTCTCAGTTCTCTATTCTCCTAGTCTAAAATAAAGATTTTTGTAATATTTCTATGTAAATATGTGTTTATATGTAAATCGTGCGGAAAAGTAACTTTTCAGGATTACTAGCACTAGTAACTTTTTCGCACTATTTGTTTAATTAATGAACACCTTATCTAAAACACTCAATAAAGTGAAATACTTGCAAAATAAATATTTTTTTTTGCCAGAAGCTCAATAATTTTTGTAATTACAGTATATTATTACAAACCCAATGGACGTTTATCCGAGAACTATATCGATCGTAGGAAAAGTTTTGTACCTAACACATGCGGAAAGTGTCTTTTCCGCGTGCGGAAAAGTACCACTTTCCGCACTTGTTAGGTAAACAACTATTACACACTCCCCGTAAAAACGTTTACATTTCATTACTATTTTCACGATAACCTAACATTGTTTTTAACATTCTAATGTCAGAATTGTCATATTCCATTTTCACTTGCTACCACTAGGAGGCAGACGTTGCTATGTCTTGCGGATTCTACGCCAGTGTGGAGTATTCCGATTAATATTCTGGCTGTAAAGTTTTTGATTGGCTGCCAAGCAACAAATTTCCTTGAAACCGCAATAGCACTGGTACATTCCGGATAGTTCCAAACAGGGCTGGGCGATATTAAAATTCCAATATCGAATATGGGATTTTTTTTTATTAATATCTACCTTTATTCAAAAACAAATAAACTTTGCATCACATGCGACCAAATTTTAATAGGCCAATTTTGATTTTGTAGAAAAACACACATTTAATATGGCGCTACTTTAAAGAAAATGTATCTGAAATAAAGCCTTGTCAAAACTGAGAAGTTTTATGTACGTTGCGTTGAGTCTTATTTTGCAAAAGTGGTGCAGTTTACAAAATATATGTAGGTGAAAAATCAAAATTATCTTATGCAGCTGAAATTTTGCATGAAGGCTAGATTTTAGAATTAAAAAAAATTTTTTTCAATATTTTCAGAAATATCTCTATCCTCTATAACTTTTGAATTATTTTTTGAAAAAAATTAAAATTTGACAGGTAATGCGAATCATGTGACTACTATTTTTTGCTTAATTTTCATCTCGATTGAAGCAGAACTTGATGCCAAAGTCAAATTTTGAATAAAGCTATTAATAAAAAAACTCCCATATGATACGGACTTTACTGGTGACACTGTATATCAATATTTTCTTATGTGCCCTGTGAAACTCCGTACCTTCATTTCAAGGGGAGACTCTAATTATGAAAACATGAAGAAAAAATATTGAATTAAATATTGGTCCTTAAATGTGTTATAAGGACGATATTGAAATTCCAATCGATATAGTCGATATATCGATAATATCGATAAATATCCATAATATCGATAAATATCGATATTTTATTTTTTTAATATCGATATATCGAATTTTTGCCCAGCCCTACAAAACCTCAAAAGGGGGTGATTCTTTGTAGTCTCTGCAACGACAACCGCTTCGTCGTCGTCGCTAGTATTCCTGTGAAAATTCCATGCCATAATTTTGTATCCGCGTAATAAATAATTTTAATTGGAACAGTTAACAAAAATTACTCTTTTATAACAGTTTCATGTTTTTAATTTTTAACTATTTTTAAATGCCTATTTTTTACAGTAAGTTTAACAGAACCTTGCGTTGTCTCGGTTTTATAATTCGTTAAATTATAGGAAATATAATTTTACTAAATTTTTCTCACATTATGTACTAATTTTAATTAAGTACGCTTAATACTTGTTATTGCTAATTAATCCGCGCGATCCCAAACATAAACGTAGGTATTCATTTCTAAATTTGTTTTTTCAATCTGCAAAAAGAAACACATGGTTTGCCCATCACTTCACCAGTCATTTAATAATTACAAGTAGTGACCGACCGAAGGTTCGGTTTCGGCTAGTTTCGGCCAAAAAATCTAGTTTCGGTGACAGTTTCGGTTTCGGCCTAAAACCGGCCGAACCTTCGGCCATGCCGAAACTTTTTATTATGTACGTAATAGCTTTATTCGAAATTTGACTTTGGCATCAAGTTCTGCTTCGATCAAGATAAAAATTAAGCAAAAAAATAGTAGTCACGTGATTCGCATTATATGTAAAATTTTAATTTTTTCCAATTCAAAAGTGGGGTTACTTCTGAAAATATCGAAAAAAGTTATAAACAGTTTTTTAAATGCAGTTTCTAGCCCACAAGCACAATTTCAGCTGCATAAGATAATTTTGATTTTTACCCACCACTAAAATTTATTTTCCACTTAATGAACACTTTACTGATGACACTATGTTCTTTTTTGTCTTAAAATTATGGTGTATTACTTTCAGACACAAACTACGTTTTTAAAAATACTTATTTTATAAAGTTACCTTATACAGGGTCAAAAACAAATGAACTTTGCATTACATGCGACCAAATTTTCATAGCCCAATTTTGATTTTGTAGAAAAACACACATTTAATATGGCGCTACTTTAAAGAAAATGTATCTGAAATAAAGCATTGTCAAACCTAAGAAGTTTTATGTAGGGTGGCGTTGAGTCTTATTTTGCAAAAGTGGTGCAATTTACAAAATTTGGGTAAAAATCAAAATTGCCTTATGCAGCTGAAATTTCGCATGTGGGTTAGAAACTGCATTAAAAAAAAATTTTTCTTATAACTTTTTTCGATATTTTCAAAATAACCCCACTTTTGAAAATAAATAAAATTTGACAGATAATGCGGATCACGTGACTACTATTTTTTTCTTTACTTTACTTCATTTTCATCTCGATCGAAGCAGAACTTGATGCCAAAGTCAAATTTCGAATAAAGTTATTAATAAAAAAAATCCCATATAATGCGGACTACTGGTCACACTGTATATACCTAAAAAGATTTTTTTCTCTGTCAACTTTTTTTTCTTTTTTGGGGGGGAAGAGGTCAATTCGTTCCCAAGTATCGATCTCGTCCTATATAAAATAAATTTAATTTCAGCATGCAATAACATTTTTAACACGTAATAAATAAGTTTCGGTCTCGGCCGAAACTGAGACCAAGGCCGAAGATTCGGTTACGGTTTCGGCTGAAAATCTTGTTTCGGTCGGACACTAATTACAAGGAAATATATTTTGCACCAAGAAAACTTACTCACGAACTTTTTAAAAAACTCTAAAGCTCGAACGAACAACTATACAGAGCAAGATAGACATCTCATGCTTTTTATCATGACAAGCCGACAAGACGTCAATTCAGAAGTTCATTCGGTTCCTCGGGAGTTCCAAAATGAAACCACGTGAAAATATACCTGCACTAATTTTTACTATCGTTCGGAAGACTCCTCAATACATGCGGGTGTCAACAAAAGTTGTTGGCAGGTAGCCAATCAAAAATTTAACTCTACAGGCATGACATAATATGATAGAATGTCCTATCTATATAAACAGTGCCGAAAATCGTCGACATATTATAACAATAATTCCTGATTGAATATTTTTTTGTTTATCATTTATGAACTTTGCACAAAGAATCCCAAGAACACGACAACAATTCAGTTATAAAAGCCACGCAAAGGAATGCTATCATCGGATGAGAGCCAGTCACACGCCATTGAATCAAAACGATGAATTATCTCGAAAATGTCTGAATAACTCAACTGTCGGGGACATTCTTGTTTTCAGTTTAATCCAACTATGTGCGTCCGTAATTTATAAACGTTTTCGCGCGAACAACTGGAATTTATGCTCGAAATTATGCCAAAGAAAGGTGGCTTCTTTTACAAGGAATTTGTTTCGGACGTTGCCTCTAACATCACGAGGCGAGACGATCATAATATGACCGAATTAAAAAATAATAATTGTTGTAGAAATATTCCAGGACCGACCTTAAAAAAGTTCTAAATTTAAGGGTTTTCAAATACAGTGTCACCAGTAAAGTCCGCATCATATGGGATTTTTTTTTATTAATAGCTTTATTCAAAATTTTACTTTGGCATCAAGTTCTGCTTCGATCGAGATGAAAATTAAGCAAAAAATAGTAGTCACGTGACTCGCATTATCTGTCAAATTTTAATTTTTTCCAAAAAATAATTAAAAAGTGGGGTTATTTTTGAAAATATCGAAAAAAGTTATTAGAAAAAGTTTTTTTAAATGCAGTTTGTAGCCCACATCGAAATTTCAGCTGCATAAGATAATTTTGATTTTTTACCTATATTTTGTAAATTGCACCACTTTTGCAAAATAAGACTCAACGCAACCGACATAAAACTTCTTAGTTTTGACAATGCTTTATTTCAGATACATTTTCTTTAAAGTAGCGCCATATTAAATGTGGGTTGTTCTACAAAATCAAAATTGGGCTATTAAAATTTAGTCGCATGTGATGCAAAGTTTATTTGTTTTTGACCCTGTATAAGGTAACTTCATAAAATAAGTATTTTTCAAAACGTAGTTTGTGTCTGAAAGTAAAAAAATAAAAAATAAAGTAAAGGGGTTTTAAATTAAATCGTTGAAAATAGATAAACTTTACGTTAAGTTAAACCAAAATTTATTTTCCACTTAATGAACACTTTCCTGTTGATACTGTGTTCTTTTTTGTCTTAATATTAAGGTGTTTTACTTTCAGACACAAACTACGTTTTGAAAAATACTTATTTTATGAAGTTACCTTATACAGGGTCAAAAACAAATAAACTTTGCATCACATGCGACCAAATTGTAATAGCCCCAATAAATTTTGATTTTGTAGAAAAACACACATTTAATATGGCGCTACTTTAAAGAAAATGTATCTGAAATAAAGCATTCTCAAAACCAAGAAGTTTTATGTAGGTTGAGTTGAGTCTTGTTTTGCAAAAGTGGTGCAATTTACAGATGGGAAAAAATCAAAATTATCTTATGCAGCTGAAATTTTGCATGTGGGCTAGAAACTGTATTTAAAAAACCTTTTTCAATAACTTTTTCGATATTTTCAGAAATACTCCACTTTTGAATTATTTTTTGGAAAAAATTAAAATTTGACAGATAATGCGAATCATGTGACTACTATTTTTTTGCTTAATTTTTATCTCGATCGAAGCAGAACTTGATGCCAAAGTCAAATTTTGAATAAAGCTATTAATGAAAAAAAATCCCATCTGATGCGGACTTTACTGGTGACACTGTATATTTTTATAAATTAAACGTACTAACAATGATGGCAAGTGTCTGCCCGAAGATCCGTGCCGAAAAATGATACTTTCTACACGCTTTCGGCTTTCGTAGGAAAAGTATATTGCAAAAATATGTTCTTGTTGAGTTGGTTCGGCTCTGTTTGTAAAAAACGTAAAATGTCCTATTGTTGAGTCGAAATTAAATCGGATCAAACTCGCAGCATAATGAGTCGACATATTTGAAAGACAGACACACCGAAATTAAATTGAGATATGGCGTTTAATTTCCCGAAATAAATTGAAATTAAGAAAAAAACGTTTTAAATACATCAGGCGTTGGATAAAGCTCCGAATACAGTTTTAATATACAACAAATTTCTTTTAAACAATGCATTTTTTAAAGAAAAAGTAGCGGTGTTTCCTAAAATGTACTTTCAAAAATATACACATCTTTTTTGTGTAGCGAAAAGACCCATCCAGTTAAAAATATGCAACTTTTAGAACTTCGGGAAAAAAGTTACATAAATATAG
Organism: Polydrusus pterygomalis; assembly: GCA_963969555.1. NCBI lineage: Eukaryota > Metazoa > Arthropoda > Insecta > Coleoptera > Curculionidae > Polydrusus > Polydrusus pterygomalis. The sequence goes on along the minus strand of OZ018382.1, from coordinate 287,029 downwards.
AAATATCTTTTAGGTGGTAATTACCCCCCTTAAAGTCTAAGTAGCGTTATCAGTTCGCGATCGATCGGCAATTTCCGGTCTCTAACATGATTAATGAAAGGTAAAACGTTAATAGCTCCCGTTCCATGCTCCTAGTGGAATTTCATTTACTCCAAAGTGAGAAAATTGAAAATTTAATATTTAGTGGTGGTCGTCTGGCGTGCATTTATATCTAGTATAGTAATAAAGGGGGTTGGGCAAGCGCGGATCCACGGGGGGATGACCCCCCCCCTCAAAACAGAAAAAAAAATGGATTTACTGTTTTGACTACCTCTGCAGCTTTTTCACAAGATTTATGACAACATTACCATACATAAATTAGTTATATTTTTTCTGTTGATTGAATTTAAGGTTGAATTTTCAACGTCATTTAATCTATTGCCAACCTATAACCTATTTCGCGTTGATTTTTTGAATTTATTATTTTAATAACTAACATTTAAAGAAAATCAATATCGTCGGTACATTATTTAGGTAGTATCCGATATATAACAAAAATATCAATTTATTTCATTGCTAATTTTGGGAAAATTGTATAGTGAAAGAACAATGAGTGACAATGACATAATAATGTTAAAAAAAAATCTTACCCAATATTTTTCGCTATACAATTCTCCCAAAATAAGTTATGAAATTCGTTGATATTTATTAAATATGTCAATTATTACCTATAGAATATCAAGTCGATAATGATTTTCTTTAAATTTTGTATAAAAGCTAGAAAACATAAATAAATCTACGCGAAATAGGTTATAGGTTGGCAAGCATGTTGATACTCCTGCCTTAAAATGTAAATGTAAAATGTCTGAATTACTTCCCCATATAATTGATAATTGTGATTCTGATTTATTCCCCAATATTAAGATTCTTCTTCAAATACTTGCTATACTACCTGTAAGTGCAGCAACAGCGGAAAGGTCCTTCTCGACTCTACGTCGCGTTAAAACGTGGCTTAGAGCAAGCATGGTAGAGGAACGCCTCACTGGCTGGCTTTGTTGAACATTCATAAAAATATAATCATCGACGTTGATGAAGTTATAACCAGATTTGGAAGTAACAAACAAAGAAAATTAGAATTCGTGATTTAAGAATCAATGCCATGTTATGTATATTTTTTATTTATTTTATCAAGTGTAGAATTTTTTTGTTTAATATTGGGGAATAAATGGGGTTTAAGCAAAATTTTTACTTGGTTTTAAAAGTAAACACACGACTATTTAAATATTATATTTTGTATTGTCGATAACGAACGTGGCAATTTTTCAAAATATTGGGATAAAACATATTATAGGAAAGAAAAAAGATACTAATTTTAGCTGTCCATTTTGTCTTTTTTTGAATTCACTTTAACATTAATTTACATGCATATTATCCTTTTTAATGTAAAGTTTATCATTGGAAATTTTCTCGCCTATAGCGCATTCTCTGTCAAACTTTGGGCGTGGTCGCAAAATTTTGGCGCCTGCGGCTTGAAGAGACTAATATAATATTTTTGGTATGATATTTTTTGATAAGAATAATATTACACAACATCTCTCTCTCCTGCTGAATCTCTATATTATTGTCTAATTTATTTTTTAGCGATGAAGCAAGAAACCTGGGCTTCACCGTTTTGGTGGACATGCGCGGCGCTACTTGGTCAACCGTCAAGCCGATACTGAAAGCCCTCCACGAGCACTTTCCCCAGGGAGCCGTTCACCAAGCCCTCATAGTCAAGCCGGACAATTTTTGGCAAAAACAGCGGACGTCTTTGGGATCACATAAGTACAAATTTGAGGTAGTTATATATTATGTACACTTAAAATAGTGACAATATCTTCAAGTAATTTTCTATAAACCGACCTCGACTTATTTGGTACGTCCTGTATCCTGGATTAATAACCTAATAAGACCTTATTTAATATAATAACAGACTTACTTATTACAAATTAAAAATAATTATCAATGTAGAAGAAGCTCACAGCAATACTTTATAGTTATTTATTGACCACATGCATTTTTAAAACTAATGGAAATAATAATAATTGATGATAAGGCAATAAACTCTGCTGTATTTTAATGTTATTTATTGAATGTTTTAATATTATTAATAATGAGTTTCAATTTAATTTAATTATTATTATCAATAAAAAATATTGAAACTATAACTTTATGTTATTTGTGTGCAATGTGTAAAGAGTAGTTTTATGTGGGTATTTTTGTTTTTAATTTGACTTAGCGAACTGAAATTTGACACAGCATAATGTAGAAAATACAAGCGCCAGTATTGAAAACGAGTAACTAGTCCGGTCAATCTAGACATTCGAAGATACATAAAGTTACAACAAGCTGAAAATCAGTAAAATTGTTCAAAATATAATTATAAATAAAATTTTTAAGTTCCCCATCATTCCCGTGTATGGAAAAAATTTCACTCAAGATCAAAGGTCAAAAAAATGAGTTTTTCGCGATTTTCAGCGTAACCCACATGCAAAATTTCAGTTGCATAAGATAATTTTGATTTTTTACCTATATTTTTAAATTGCACCACTTTTGCAAAATAAGACTCAACGCAACCTACATAAAACTTCTTTGTTTTGACAATGCTTTAATTCAGATATATTTTCTTTAAAGTAGCGCCATATTAAATGTGTGTTTTTCTAAAAAAACGTTATTATGGCATAGCTTAATAATAAATTATAATATAGGGGTTTTTAATTAAATCGTTGAAAATAGATAAACTTTACGTTGTTAAACTAAAATTTATTTTCCACTTGAAAATCACTTTACTAAAGACACTGTGTTCTTTTTGTCTTAATATTATGGTGTATTACTTTCAGACACAAATTACGTTTTCAAAAATACTTATTTTATGAAGTTTATACAGGGTCAAAAACAAATAAACTTTGCATCACATGCGACCAAATTTTCATAGCCCAATTTTGATTTTGTAGAAAAACACACATTTAATATGGCGCTACTTTAAAGAAAATGTATCTGAAATAAAGCATTGTCAAAACTAATAAGTTTTATGTAGGTTGAGTTGAATCTTATTTTGCAAAAGTGGTGCAATTTACAAAATATAGGTCAAAAATCAAAATTATCTTATGCAGCTGAAATTGCCATGTGGGCTAGCTAACTTTTTCGATATTTTCAAAAATAACCCCACTTTTGAATTATTTTTTGGAAAAAATTAAAATTTGACAGATAATGCGAATCACGTGACTACTATGTTTTTGCTTAATTTTCATCTCGATCGAAGTAGAACTTGATGCCAAAGTCAAATTTTGAATAAAGCTATTAATAAAAAAAATCCCATATTATGATGCGGACTTTACTGGTGACACTGTATATCAATATTTTCTTATGTGCCCTGTAAAACTCCGTACCTTCATTTCAAGGAGAGACTCTTATTATGAAAACATGAAGAAAAAAGATTGAATTAAATATTGGTCCTTAAATGTGTTATAAGGACGATATTGAAATTCCAATCGAATATCGATATAGTCGATATATTGATAAATATCGATAATATCAATAATATCGATATTTTATTGTTTAAATATCGTTTATCGATATATCGAATTTTTGCCCAGCCCTAGTAGCAAAATGTACATGGGATTCCCATGGCCAGTCATTTAAAGAAAAATGTTAATGTACGTTTTTTTTAAAACTCATGTTTAATGAGATATAAATCATTTCCTTTTTTGACTCGGACGTTATTTTAACATAATTATACACCAGGTTTAAATTACCGTTTGCTTATTATACTTTTAGTAGTAATTACAGGAAGGGTGTATTTTAACTGCTTTTTTTTTGTATTTAATTACCTATAATAATTATTTTTATATTGAGAAAATGAGGGATATTGCTTTCTTTTTTCCGACCCTCTACTCTTCGAATAATTATTGTTGTTTTCTTTTCCAGACAAATATGATAAGTATAGAAGCACTATCTAAAATAATTGATACCAGCCAACTCACATCGGATCTCGAAGGAACACTTCCTTACGATCACTCAAACTGGTTAGAAACTAGGTAAGTATAGACCGTAGTAGACAGCTAACGCTAACTTGACGTTTCGAGCATATACCATGTATTTTGACCAGAATATGGACCAATATAAAAATACGACCCATCCAATTTCTAGGTTAGCAGTAGAAGAATTCTCGTGGCAGGCGGCAGATCTTCTCGACAGGCTAGACGATCTGCAGGAAGATCTAGCGAGGAACGACTTCGCCGACGACGTCAGTGGAGCGAAACATAAGATAGACCTACACAACGAGATGAAGAAGAAGATTATGAAAGCGCCCGTTGAAGATATCGATGCGTTAGGTCAGTATTGCACGTAGTTTATTTAAACAAATCAACTTACCCTAAGTCTGGTAATCGTGCGGTACCTTTATATTATATGTATATTTTTTTAGGTCAAAGATTACTTCAAAGCGTCTGCGGAACTCACGATACGGGCCAAAGTAACGACAAGGGGGGAGGAGGGGGGAAAAGTCCAGATACATTAAGTCCAGACGGACAAGATATGAAAAATTTAGTTTTACAAAACTTGGAGGCTGTACATACCGCTCAACAACATTTACTACAACTTTGGCACCACAAAAAAGTGAAATTGGACCAGTGCTTTCAGTTGAGGCTATTTGAACAGGACTGTGAGAAGGTAAGCGACGAAATGAGAAAAATTATATAAAATATTTTGGGGATAAAAAGTTTATAACCTCAAGAAGAAGACAGAGATATTGAGTTGTCAAGTTAAATAAAGCTAATGGCAAAAACAAAGCCTACCCAACAAAAAAGGGAAGTTGTTGGTCCTGCTCTTTAGGTTTTATCCTTATTTTATGTTGTTACTTATTGAACGTTCTTCGACGTCACCTTTCCTGGCCAAAGGTAGATAATTTAATTGAAGATCTGAATTAAATTCTTCCAGATGTTCGATTGGATATGCCACAACCGGGACGTGTTCCTGCTTAACTACGTCGAGATAGGCCACACGTATCAACTTGCCAAACAACTTCAAGAAGAACATCAACACTTCACCATGTCGTCCATGAACGTCTACGTCAACATCAACAGGATACTGAGTGTCGCGAGCAGGCTTATCGAAGGGGGGCACTACGCCGCCCCCCACATACGATCAGTGGCGGGTAGGCTGGATAGAACGTGGAAGGATTTTGCTGCGGGGTAGGTTGAAAACTTTGATGTTATGTATATATATATATATAAATCAGTTTGTTTACAAAAAGTTGTCTATCTTGCAGCTTAGGTAATTTGTTTAGACAATAATAATAATAAGTTTATTTATAATATAATAAATATGTTTATCTTGTCTTCTATAAACTTATTTTTCAATCCCCTGAAGCTGAGCTTGTTAGGGGCAAATCATATTTTTTGTTTTAGTACGTAAAATCATAAATCATAAATATGCATTAAAAACCAAGTTTTAAAGTAAAAATGTTAATTTAGAGTATAAACGCAGTTTTTTTGACGAAATATATTACCATAATAAAATTATTATGTAATTTATAATTTTTAAGTAAAAAAATATTACTTATAAATAAATTATTCAGAACAATATTAATTAATGAAAGCATTTCTAAAAATATTTTTCAATTGTCTGTTTTTATTAAGTATTCATGTTTTTATTTTGACATTAATATTTTTTAATGAAATCAATTTTTTAATTTTTGTTAGTAAATATTCGTTTAAATAAAAACATAAATATTTGAATTTTTTTTGTCCTTATTTCAGGTTTTATGATTATTTCATTTTTATGACGTGTATTATGATTATGGTTTTAAATTGTATAAAGTTTTTATTTTTAAATATACTTATATTATTAAGATGTTATAAATGTAAAGTTGTCTTATGTTCAACTTTTTCGTTTCTGAATATAATTCTTTTGAAGGATAAAGATAATCTTTATTGAATATAATTTTGAAAACCTTTTTTGTAATATTTCTAATTTTTTAACTAAAGTTCTATTTATTCCCCCCCAACCTAAAATTCCGTAATTTAAATGAGTTTTAACTAACGCGTAATTTCCATATGTCTTACATTTAATAATAAAATTAGAGCATAGAGAAATAGAAAAATTTATATAATATAAATATTTGACTGATTCAATATTTTTTTTAGGTTAGATGAACGAACTGCTGTCTTGGCCCTCTCGGTTATTTTCCATCATAAGGCCGAGCAATACGTGGAAAACGTCCCGGCGTGGAAGAACACCAGCGAAAGCTTGAACTTGCCCAATGAAATTATGCTCCTGGAAAATGCCATTCATCAGCACCAAAATTTGTACGAATCGATGTGTCAAGCCTATACAGAAGTAAGTCAGGACGGGCGATGATAAAATAAACTAAAAAAAGTTTTAAAAGTGTCCCTCAGTACATCCTACTACTACTGACTCAACTTGTCTGATCCTAAGCCTCATTAATGAGCCATTATATGGTGAAACGCGTCCGGAGGATGGATCTGACGACGTGATTGATTTTTGTTCTAAAATTAAACCGAGTATGTTATTTTGTTTATCATTTCTTTTACCAGGTTTATAATTCCTACCAAGCCCTCCTCAATGGACTGGATGTGATGTTACAAGTTTGCCATAAGCTGCCCAGTGCCGATGACAACGATAAAGAGAATAAGATAATCAATGTACAATTTTTATTTGCCACAATTTTTTAAAATAAACGTACACAATGACAATTTTTTTTAAATTTTCCATGAAAGAAGTTCGATTATTTTTAAAAAATTATGGCATACCTTTAGGCTACTACATACCAATCCAATGCACGGGGAACGGGCCCACGAACAATATTTCTCTGTCCTAATTTTTATAACCTAGCTTTTTAGCCCTTATTTATTTAATTTTAACACTTCGGTGATGTGGTGGTGGTATAACGTTTGTTTTTCTTTGGTGACAGGTCCATAGCACTAGCAAGAAGTTGCTCTACCAATTAGATCATTTGGTGCAAGTCTGTAACCAACCAGGGACTGAGAAAAAACATGTAAATATCTATATCTATGTAGCAAATAATATGCAACTCACTATTTATAGCGTATTCACTAAAGAATTTTAAGGGTATAAAGGCTCCAGAATAAAGGGTCGGTCTTTTTTTTGTCACTACGGACCTGGATGGAAATGGTTTAGACTAGGGCTGGGCAAAAATTCGATATATCGATATTTTTATCGATAAACGATATTTAAAAAATAAAGTATCGATATTATCGACTATATTGATATTCGATTGGAATTTCAATATCGTCCTTATAACACATTTAAGGACCATTATTTAATTCAATCTTTTTCTTCGTGTTTTCATAATTAGAGTCTCCCCTTGAAATGAAGGTACGGAGTTTTACAGGGCGCATAAGAAAATATTGATATACAGTGTCACCAGTAAAGTCCGCATCATATGGGATTTTTTTTTATTAATAGCTTTATTTAAAATTTGACTTTGGCATCAAGTTCTGCTTCGATCGAGATGAAAATTAAGCAAAAAAATAGTAGTCACGTGATTCGCATTATCTGTCAAATTTTAATTTTTTCCAAAAAATAATTCAAAAGTGGGGTTATTTTTGAAAATATCGACAAAAGTTATTAGAAAAAGTTTTTTAAATGCAGTTTCTAGCCCACATGCAAATTTCAGCTGCATAAGATAATTTTAATTTTTTACCTATATTTTGTAAATTGCACCACTTTTGCAAAATAAGACTCAACGCAACCTACATAAAACTTCTTAGTTTTGACAATGCTTTATTTCAGATACATTTTCTTTAAAGTAGCGCCATATTAAATGTGTGTTTTTCTACAAAACCAAAACTGGGCTATCACAATTTGGTCGCATGTGATGCAAAGTTTATTTGTTTTTGACCCTGTATAAACTTCATAAAAAAAGTATTTTTGAAAACGTAGTTTGTGTCTGAAAGTAATACACCTTAATGTTAAGACAAAAAAGAACACAGTGTCTTCAGTAAAGTGTTTTTTAAGTGGAAAATAAATTTTAGTTTAATAACACAAAGTTTATCTATTTTCAACGATTTAATTTAAAACCCCTATATTATAATTTATTATTAAGCTATGCCATAATAACGTTTTTGTAGAAAAACACACATTTAATATGGCGCTACTTTAAAGAAAATGTATCTGAAATAAAGCCTTGTCAAAACTGAGAAGTTTTATGTAGGTTGCGTTGAGTCTTATTTTGCAAAAGTGGTGCAATTTAAAAAATATAGGTAAAAAATCAAAATTATCTTATGCAGCTGAAATTTTGCATGTGGGCTAAAAACTGCATTTAGAAAAACTTTTTCTAATAACTTTTTTAGATTTTTTAATTATTTTTTGGAAAAAATTAAAATTTGACAAATAATGCGAATCACGTGACTACTATTTTTTTGCTTAATTTTCATCTCGATCAAAGCAGAACTTGATACCAAAGTCAAATTTTGAATAAAGCTTATTAATAAAAAAAAATCCCATATGATGCGGACTTTACTGGTCACACTGTATTTATAATATAATATTTTTATGTTTTATCGATAATATATATTATCGATATATCGAATAACGATATTTATCGATATTATCGACTATATCGATATTTTTTTTAATATCGATATTCGATATTGGAATTTCAATATCGCCCAGCTCTAGTTTAGACTTTGGAGGGTAAATTAGGTACCCTAATAGCACTTTATCAATATTACCAATTGTTTAAGCGATCACTTAAGATATAAAGTAACCACGGGATCGAGCCTTTATTCTTTTATGCTGGTAGGGGTAAAGCGAGGTGTACGTGTACAATTTTTAAAAAAATCAGTAGGTCTTGCATGTAAACGTTCAGTATCCAAAGCGATACAATATACCGATTTTTTCTTTTTATTTAATGCAGGCCGATGGGTCAAATTTTGAAAATAGACCGGGAGGCAACCCGGCAGCAGATTATAGCGAGGGCGCCAGTCACGTCCTGGCGGTGATACACCAGATCCTGAACCATCATCGAGCGTTGGAACAAAAATGGCACGCCAAGAAGATCAAGCTACATCAACGGTTGGCGTTGAGATTGTTTCAAGAGGATGTCAAACAGGTGAAGTATTTATCTTTCCGGCATGGCTCTGCAGAGCACGATAGACATCTAATTTATCACATCATAACCACCCGGTTCCTCGCGAGTTCCATAATAAAACCACGTGAAAATATACGGTTATTTTTACTCTAAAATAATACTTGAAAGAAATTTAAATAGGGGTAGTTTTTTTAATGTTTAAATATTTTCGGGTAAAATTAATGTACTTAAATTAATATAAAATAATGTAATATTAATCCATTATATAACAATGACCGTTTTCCAAAGTTACTGTTTATTTTAATAATTTGTAAAAAATTAGTTTGTCTGTCTAGTATCATGTCTGTGAAGATCATGAACTTTTGTAAACGTTATGTTAGACATTTTTTGTTTTAAAAGTAAAGAATGAATAAAATATATGCACATTTTTAAATTATATAAATAATTTATATTTAGGTATTTATTCGGTTTATATAAATTTGTTGTTGGTTCTAAGTGCGGAAATCTATGAATACATTTAATAATTTTATTTTGTAATTTCTTTAAAGGTTTCAGTACTATCGCATTGGCTGAACCCCAAATAGAAATAAGATACTGAATTTTTGAATGTACGAACGTATGATAAATATTTTTTAAATAATTTAAAGATATACAATGACGAACTTTAAAGAATATCCCAATTAACGGAGAAATGTAAGTTCGAATATGTTCTACGTGTTTTCTACAGCTTAAATTTTGATCAACGTATAATCCTAAAAAAATTATGCTATCTTTGTAATTATTAATATTTTCCCCATTAAATATTATTGGTTGCTTCCCCATATCTAGTCTTTGTTTGGTAATGTACATAAATGAATATTTATTAAAATTTAAAGTTAATTTATAAGATTGCAACCAGTCAAATATAATTTTTAAATCTTTTTTGATATTTAATTGGACGTCACTAATATTTTTAACATAATAAATAATTGTTGTGTCGTCGGCAAAAGTTTAATTTGTCCATATAATTTTAATTTTGAAATATAATTGATATAAATAAGAAACAATGTGGGTCCTAGAATAGAAACTTGTGGTACTCCACATCTAATTGTTTGATAGGAACTAATATTACCTACTTCCTATTTTAACGCATTGTTTTCTATATTTTATATAACTTTCAACAATTTTTAACCAATGAGAATTTGCCAGTACTGTCGTTGGTTTCAGTTGCCACTAAAAGTATCACCTTTTTATTATTTTGGTACTGTAGTTTAACATCTACTGATTAGCCATTTTTTTTGTCCAGGTTTTGGATTGGCTTTCGAACCATGGTGAAGTTTTCATCAGGAAAAACACCGGAATTGGCAGGAACTTGCAGAAGGCCCGAGTCTACCAGAAAAGCCACGAACACTTTGAAAATGTCGCACAGGTTAGTTGCATGGCTTTTTTTACAGGGATACAACAGTAGTTTTGGTGTGTACCTTCTTGAAGAGAACAACAGAAGGGGGCAACATTATCTTAACATAGTATAAAACAAAGTCGCTGTCGCGTCTGTCCCCAGCTATATGTGCTTAAATCTTTAAAACTACGCAACGGATTTTGAAGCGGTTTTTTTAATAGATAGAGTGATTCAAGAGGAGGGTTTTTATGTATAATACATGCATAATATTGTAGAGAAACACTGATAAATTTAGAGGTTTGTTCGGGTTTGCATTTATACATCTTGACGTGATGGTGAACTCGCCTTATTAGTATCTCAGAGGCGTATAATGCCTGGCATTGCAACGCAGGCCGGGTACACGCTAGTATTAATATACTTGCTTTCCTGGGCTTGCTTGATTAAGAATCACTTTTTTAATATGCCCATTTTGTTTCATTTTTGCTGTACAAAGGTTTAACGGTCCGCCATTAATTATTTAGTCCGGAAAATAATAAAATTGCTAGTAACATAATTAAAATCTTTTAATTTAGTTAGGACGAAAAGTTGATAGCTTCCGCGCCCGCAAGAGAGTGTGTAATTAAAATTTTAGAAGTTATCCTGTCTCTTGAAAATGCAATGAGAGTTTTCTTTGAGCTGGTGAAGAATTTTAGGTAATAATTAAATTTTGACGACAAAAGTGGGAGAAAGAAAACAGGTTTCAATTATTTTTCGTCTTCTTGATGCCGTGAAGCGGTACAAGTCCGCACAGATATTTTTCTAAATTATCCTCCTCATCTTTTGAAACAAATTTAGTCATTTTTTAAAGTATATCAAGAATCGGCAGTACGCCTCTGAAAATCCCTTATCTAGCCACTTGCATACATCAATATGGATGCCCGTCTACACCCTTTTTTCGGGAACACAAGAAGGCCTATTGAGAAAATTTAAACGCGCGGAGGGAGGTAAAATGAAATATTTAAGGCCCCATTCATCTCGGAACGGGGAGATTATGTTCAATAAGAGCATAATTTGGTTAGTTTCGAAAATTGAATATTTCGGGGCTGCCAACGGGGAAAGAAGTGTTTGAAGATTGGTATCGTCAAATTTGGGGGTTTCGAAATTTAAATATTTATGAGGTTCGATTAAAATATAATATATACAAGGGCGACAGTTGAAACATTCACGCGAAAGCGTCCAGTGTCATTACGAGGTAAGGTTACTTCTAGTGTCCGACCGAAACATGATTTTCAGCCGAAACCGAATCTTCGCCCTTGATCTCAGTTTCGGCCGAAACCGAAACTGAACAATTTTATTGTATTACTGAAATTTCATTTATTTTATATAGGACGAGATCGATCTTGGGAACGGATTAAACTCTTCCCACTAAAAAAACCAAAAAAAAAGGTCTACAAAGAAAAGATCTATTATTTATATAGGTACAGTGTACAGTGTACAGTGTACAGTGTGAGTAAAGTCCGCATCATATGGGATTTTTTTTATTAATAACTTTATTCGAAATTTGACTTTGGCATCCAGTTCTGCTTCGATCGAGATGAAAATTAATTAAAAAAATAGTAGTCACGTGATTCGCATTATCTGTCAAATTTTAATTTTTTCCAAAAAATAATTCAAAAGTGGGGTTATTTCTAAAAATATCGAAAAAAGTTATAAGAAAAAGTTTTTTTTTTAAATGCAAAACTTCAGCTGCATAAAATAATTTTGATTTTTTACCCACCACTAAAATTTATTTTTCACTTAATGAACACTTTACTGATGACACTGTGTTCTTTTTTGTCTTAATAAGGTGTATTACTTTTAGATACAAATTACGTTTTCAAAAATACTTATTTTATGAAGTTACCTTATACAGGGTCAAAAACAAATAAACTTTGCATCACATGCGACTAAATTTTAATAGCCCAATTTTGATTTTGTAGAAAAACACACATTTAATATGGCGCTACTTTAAAGAAAATGTATCTGAAATAAAGCATTGTCAAAACTAAGAAGATAAGAAATTTAAAAAATATGGGTAAAAAATCAAAATTATCTTATGCAGCTAAAATTTTGCATGTGGGTTAGAAACTGCATTTAAAAAAACTTTTTCCAATACTTTTTTCGATACTTTCAGAAATAACCCCACCCCACTTTTGAATTATTTTTTGAAAAAAATTAAAATTTGACAGATAATGCGAATCACGTGCCTACTATTTTTTTGCTTACTTTTCTCTCTCGATCGAAGCAGAACTCGATGCCAAAGTTAAATTTCGAATAAAGTTATTAATAAAAAAAATCCCATATGATGCGGACTTTACTGGTCACACTGTAGACAACACTGCCTACGAACCCACCCAAAGTTAGCCTAACGGTGCGCGACAACTCACGAACACTGAGTTTCGGCATGGCCGAAGGTTCGGCCGGTTTTTGGCTGAAACCGAAACTGTCACCGAAACCAGATTTTTTGGCCGAAACTAGCCGAAACCAAACCTTCGGTCGGTCTCTAGTTATTTCTATTACCGTTATATTTTTAGTCTTTGTGGATTTTCCAATATACTTGACTATTTACTGCAGATATTAAAATAAAAATATCCGTTGAATCTGCAGCGATTTTTAGACCATTCCTCGTATCTCCTTGCTCTCTCTCTTCACATCCAATCTCCCCCATGGACCAGACAAAGACGGGCACATACTCTGACCGAAACGGCTTAGCTGATCGTATCAGCGATGTTCATCTAAACGATTTAAATCTAGAGGGAGTCCTTGTGCGCGGTAATGTCGGGTAATCTCAAAATCGGCAACGCCGATAGGCAGGAGGTAAGGAAGAGGCCCGGCCGGCAGGCTTCTGTGTTCCTGTTGCTTCGTTAGGTCCATTTTGCAGGAATTATGGGGGGTTATTGCTGCAGGCAGGGGACTCGTATATCGATATAATTACAAAATTTTATCAATTGCTTCGTGTGGACTTGAGAGCACAACTACCTACCTTTTTTTACGTCTATTGGCTCGAACCTTAGACCAGGGTCGATAATTTTTGAAACCAAAAAAAATAATAGTACGATGAAACCCATTGGAAAATGAAGAGAATATAACAAAAATGAAAGAAAAAATAATTTACGGGCGATCCGAGGTCGGAAAGTGGAAGGGGGTGAGTTTTTAAGGGTAGAAAACGATTTATCTTGATTTCCGGCAAAACTACAAGTCCTATGGAAAAACGTTAAATGACAAAGTTGTAGGTAATAAAAAGATCTATATTTTACACCATCAGAAAGTAGAGATTTCAACGAACAAAAAGCCTACCGACTTTTTTAAAAAGCAGATATTTTCACGTGAGAATTTTCGATTGAAAATTAGGGTGCTTTTTCGTTATTAAGTTAAAATAAGGTGAAAAAATAAAATAGGTAAGTTTTCATCAAATTTCGTGAAATTTTTTTTTTTTGTAAAAGATAAAAATAAAAAACCAGAAACTTGGTTATTTGAATTTTTCACATAAATTTTGAGGTTATGTGAAAAAAGTGCAAATACAAAAGTTGTAGATCTATTTATTACCTACAACTTTGCCATTTAACGTTTTTCCATAGGACTTGTAGTTTTGCCGGAAATCGAGATGAATCGTTTTCTACCCTTAAAAACTCACCCCCTTCCACTTCCCGACCTCGGATCGCCCGTAAATTATTTTTCCTTTCATTTTTGTTGTATTATCTTTCTTTTCCATTGGGTTTTATCCTACTATTATTTTTTTTCACTTTTTACCTTTTTTAAAGGCTTCAGCCCTGGTCTATCTGTTCTATAATACGGCACATGAGGGAGTGTGAAAACTGCACTTGTAGACCACTAATTTTATAATCTACAGACTGTCCTACACTACTGTAATCTGCTTAATTAAAATATGTTTTAAAGCCCCTACAGAATACTTTTTCCGTACCGTAATATTCGTAAACCAGTTTGAGTTCTCTATTCAAATGCAATAGACCAAACAATGTTTTTCTTGCTAAAAGACTGGCGATGAAAATTTAAGGACAAGAGCTGTGTCTTATTAAGTGGGTAAATGGAAGTTTTGAGGAGCTTAAGGGCCTTCCAGCAAAATTAAAAGTTTGAGGTTTGGGGAAAAGCTTATTGATTCTTAAGATATGTAGAATATACATTTCCAAAAACCCAAGACAATTAAATAGTTCTCGAATAAGAAAATGAAATTATGTCGGAAGCAATCGCTGAAAATATAAGTTGATAAATTTTATTTAAAAATGGATTTTATTTCAGACGCTAGAAATGCATTTCTGCATCCTTGAATTTGAATATTCAAATTATCCAGATTATTTTAGGTCGTCAGCCTGGAAAAATTTACACCCTGTTGGTGATTATATTTCAATCCATAATAATATGTATTATAATACTTATGTTTTTAAATTGATTTAAAAAGGAAGGAAATATGAAAAACCCTCCCATGGCATGGCATAGCATACGTATACAGGGTGTTTCTAAATATCATGTAAATACGAAAAGGGGTCATTGTTTAGCTTATTTATTGACTAAAAATTCATATAAACATAAGTCCGCAAACGCTTCGTTGCCGATCTACAGGGTGTTGAAATTTTAAGATTTTTTAGTTTTTTCTTTATAGCTCTTGTAGTTTTTGAGATATTTAGCTCTAATTTGGAATATATATGTTACGATAGGGCTTACATCATTGGGCATACCAAATGGTTTTAAGAATCTACAGGAAGATATTTTTCAGAGGTCATATCCCCGCCTTTTTTTTTTTTTTTTTTTTTTTTTTATATGAATTTTTAGGCATTAAATAAGCCAAAGAATTACCGCTTTTCGTATTTACATGATATTTAGGAACACCCTGTATAGTTTAAGAAATAGATAAGTTAACAGTGCAAAAGCTTAAATAAAACAAACCGTCAGTACATTGATTGTAACGGTTTAAGAATAGGATTTACCAGTTTTCCAAGCACATCCATTATAATTTCACTTATAAATTAAGAAAATCTTGTTATTTATACCACAGAATATATATTCTGTGTTTATACATACATATGTACAGGCCAAACATGCCAGCATGTCGCAAAAACGCTGTCATTAAATTTATAGTGTACAAGGTTTTTATCAATCCTCGTATATCGACAACGGGTAGTCCGATCAGGTGCCGGTTCAAAAAGAACCAGGCTTTTTCAGTTTGAAAGCTGCGGCGGAAGAAGACGCTTCAGTTGTCCATTCCTGCAGATTTGATTCGGTCGACAGCTAACGGTCGTCTCTGTCGAGCAGGCCTTGATTTTCGGCAGGACGAGGTCTTACCGGAAAATTGCGGGAAAATAACGAAATTCTTTTTGAAATGGACGAAATAAGCGCGGAAATGAGGTTTTTGGGATTGTTTGTTGTGGATGCCTTGTAGAGCGATTGTTGGACTCATGTTTTTTGGACGTTTAAGCATGGTGGTCTGAAGAGGTATTGAATATTGTTAAGTATTACGTTAGGCGTTCTTCGATTAATAAAATGCGTGAAAAATAAATTATCTTTCAAAATTTATATTTCAATTACTAGAAAGCATTATGAAAATAAAACAACAAAATTAATTTGCGAAAAATATTTAAGAAAGGTTAAACCCCTCCGTTCTTAAGCACCATTGTTTTGTTATAGTATTTTTAAAATCAAGATATGTTTTTTTTAATAGGAAAGTTTTTTAAAACGTTTTTGAACACTCTAAAAAGCGGTCAAATACCCGGCTTTGGGTAGCGGCGATTACCTACAGTTTTAAGATTTAAAAAAATATTTAATTGATAAATTAGTAAAAGCAAAACAAAATTTGGTCAAATTTGCCAATATTTATTTCTTTTTCTGCTTTTATTAATTTGTCAATTAAATATTTTTTTAAATCTTAAAACTGTAGGTAAATGCCCCTACCCAAAGCCGGGTATTTGGCCGATTTTTGAATAAAATTAAGAACTATCGAAATATTGATCAAAAACGAAATGGCAAAGGCGCCACCAGTGTTTACCCTTAAGAAAGAAAATAAATGTGAAACATGCTAAACAGCGCTTGACCACGACATTTTGATATTCTGGGATAAACATGATTGTATAGTTTGGGTTTATAAGCTAAGAAAGCCCGAACTTCCATGTCCAGTGGTAATTTGTCGTGGAAAATATACACAGGTATGTTTACTGCCCTTAGGACTGTTTTGCGTGTTTAAGATCATTTGTAAAACTAGGTTTATTATCTTAAATATGTAATTAAAGGAGTGTAGAGGCACAAGCTTTTTTTCTTTAAGAAAATGAACGGCGATCGGCGAATAAGTGTAAAACCCGAAATTTATTACTTATAATAAGTTTATATAAATAAAAAGAACGCTGCCGGTGACATTGTTGTTAAAAATGTGTGCACCAAAACAAAAAGGAATACGCAACTCCGAAGTTAGGAAAAAATCAAACGCAATCAAATCCGGCGAACGTGACGGCCATCCAAATACCTTCTCGCTTTAACGATTAAAATGAACCAACATAAATTACTGTTACGCCCCAAAGTAAAATAATTTTTTTGTGACGGCACGAAAGGAAGTAGTTTCGAATTACAGTTATGTACTGCACCACTTGAAACAAACCATTTCTTTTTAAAATCATCCTATTTGATTTTATTTTCGTAGGACCTGATCATCATCACGATTTGTATCGGGACTTTTTGGAAACCAACGCTAAAACTGTGTAAATAGCAAGAATCTGCTAAGTGGGTCGATTTTTTACAACACAAATCATAAGAGTACTTACCTACCCTTTTTATATAAAAGTCCCATCATCGATTTTACTCGCGACTTGCATTTATACTATTTACTCGAAACCTATTAAATTTATTTCAATACATGTTTGTTTATTTAGAAATAATAAATTTATTTTTGTACATTTTGACATCTATACTATTAACGATAGCCATGATAAATATTTCAAAAATAGTATAGTATTTTGAAAATGAAAGGGCAGTTAGAAAATTTGCTACATGAGAAACAAAGTTTAAGAAGGTTTTTCTATATTTTTTAATTAGGTATTTGTAAATGCGTGGTTTTGGAAAAATTCGGTGACGGCGAAGGGCAAGGGGCAAGGGGTTATTTTACATGCGATGCGACGACCTTTTACAAAAATAAGACTTTTTTGAACATCATAATATACAGTATGTCTCCGTAAGTTTGCACCATATGGAAAACTTTTTATTATTCACTTTACGAAAAAAAGTTATTCTTCATAAAAAGCTCTGCATGGTCTAAAACCTAAAATGCAACCATCAAAATATCGAAATTTTCCAGTCATATACGAGGTTTGTCAAAAAATGTGAATTTTTCCCAAAAGTAAAGTACCTTTATTTTTGACATTATCAAAAATTGTTATTAAAAAAAGTAGATCAGAACTGAAAACCACGTCAAAATATGCAATTATACGCATTTATGTTAAAAAATTATTTTATTAATTTATTATTTATTATTTAATTTTATAATTATTTAATTAATTTAATGCGTGTTATTGCATATTTAGACGTGGTTTTTAGTTCTGATTAACCCTTTTTTAATAACAATTTTTGATAATGTCAAAAATAAAGGTACTTTACTCTTGGGAAAAATTCACATTTTTTGACAAACCTCGTATACGACTGGAAAAATTTAACATCTGATGGTTGCATTTTAGGTTTTGGACCATGCAGAACTTTTTATGAAGAACAACTTTTTTTCCTAAAGTTAATAATAAAAAAGTTTCCCATATGTTGCCAACTTAAGTAGACTAGACTAGACTAGACTAGACTAGACTAGACTAGACTAGACTAGACTAGACTAGACTAGACTAGACTAGACTAGACTAGACTAGACTAAGTATATTTACACTTAAAATATATTATCCTATTAACTATGCTCTGGAAAGCACTATAGGTAGGTACTAAAAGCTAATCATAACGACATGTTGTTATTATTAAAAATACAGTGATTGACAGGTCCTAGAAATAATAATAAATCATTTTTAAATAAATTTAATTTTGAGTCATATTTTGACATTAAAAATTGAGCTCATTATATCACTAGTGACGTAATAACTTATTACATCGCTAGTGCGGTAGTGAATATTATTTACGTAACCCACAATGAACCGGCGGGACAGTACGTCGATATTCTGGCCAGTTTAAATTAAATCAGACATCGACAGGCGGCCCACGAATATGAAAGATATATTATTTCCTTCTAATCATTGCGTTACGGTTTTCGCACCTTTATTAATGAACGCGGTGACAGAAATTATTAATTCACCTGTGCTGTGTTGGTGTAACAACCCAGATCGCCATATTGGACGTAACGAGCGGGTTCATGGTATTTTTTACACAGAGAAGATATGAACATAAAAAAAACTTAAAAAATATACGCTTTAATAAGTAGGTAATCAAACTAAAAAGCGGACAATAAATATAGTTTAAAATAATTCTTGAAATTCTTAATATAGACAGAAAATAATAATGAACGATAAACATTAGTATTATTGTGAAAAAAGCGTGGGGCTCGATATACGAAAAATATAGCACAAAGCGCCCCACGCTTTTTTTTCACTATAATACTAATGTTTATCGTTCATTATTATTTTTTGCCTGTATTAAGAATTTCAAGAATTATTTTAAACTATATTTATTTTCCGCTTTTTAGTTTGATTTATTATTAAAGCATGTTTTTTAGTTTTTTTTAACTGTTAAGAATTTTTTTTTTTGAGTAGATTGAGCTAGATTAGTAAACTATTGTATTGTCAGCGGTTCTTGATAAGTCTACAAAATTTAAATTAAATCTGACCGTTTAAAGTGCGTCAAAATCGGGCTCAAAGAAGTCGGTTACAAATAAACATACATACAAACCCGAACAAACGACAAAAATCTTCAAAATTAAAAAAAAAAAATTGTCAAAATTTTATTTTGACGGGTAGAATTTTTTTTTATAATTTTTCTCTATTTTTAGCGACAATATCTAATACAACCCCCACGTTATCGGTTATTGTAATAATTCTGACATATTGGCAGGTGTCAAAATTTTACAAGAGAATTTTTTGCGTATTTTTTTCAACTTTCCACCGTCAATATACATACGACCTTATAGTTTTTTCATTAATATATATTTTTTAAAACGATTTGACATATTGACAGCTGTCAAATTTTGACATGAGAATTTTTTGCTTATTTTTCCCGAAGTCTCCGCATCGAATACTATACGACGCGATAATTTGGTTCCGTCAAGATCGCTTCTTCGTTTTATACCTGACGGCTGTCAAAATTTGACAGAATAATTTTTTGCGTGTAGATTATTGTATTGTCAGCGGTTCTTGATAAGTTAAAAAAATTTAAATTAAATCTGACCGTTTAAAGTGGGTCAAAATCGGGTTCAAAGAAGTCGGTTACAAACATACATACAAACAAACATACATAACAGGTGAAGCTAATAAAAGCGTGTTAAAAACGAAAAAATTCTAGCGACGTACGGTTAAATTTTCAACTGTACTTACAGCGGTATGCAAGGTTCTAGGATTAACTTTAATCTGTTCTTTTTACCGTGGTACAACATACCAAAAAATTACTTAAAGCGGGATTAAAAGATAATCTTGATTAGGGACGGTGGTGCATATTATACTGCTCTTAGTTGTACGTACGCAGTTAGGTTTAAAGTAGACTGAAAAGGAAACCAAAATGGAAAGAAGTTTTTTTTTAAATGCATCAGTTAAACTTATTGTACATAAGTGAAATCTTGTATTAAACGGCCAATTAAATAAGTAAAATTTAAAGAAATTTTTTATGCTTGCTGGATATGCTGAGTGGGTACCTTAAATATAATAATTTTATTTAAGTATGGTTTAAATGGGTTACTTAGTATTATGTTTTTTTAACTGCCGGATCATGCTAGTAAGGGAAATGCATGTAGGTAATGTTTTCTTTGTGAGATTGCTTTTAAAATTATTTAAATTTAAAAACTCTCTCAATTTAAAAAAAGTCAAAACCCGGAGTTGTGAATGTTTTGAAATTTGAATGTGAATTACCAAACCAAAAAAACTCAATATTTTTATTATATTTAGGAATTCGTCGTGTACCCACATTCCGCAGAAACTCTGAAACGTAAAAATAGCTTAGAACCTTAATAATTGGGTCACCCTGTATCTCTAATTAATTAGGCAACAATTTTTTGCTTGCAGTACACGTGATATTAGTTATTAGAGAAAGTTCCCCTGTCGCCGCTAAACGCATAAGTTTTTATTGCAAAAAAACGCAATAAATTTATATAATTCAAACGCCTCAAGGTTCCTTGACACACTACTCTTAATTTAAACAGTGTACGTATTGACGTCCAGTTTGCGAGCTACAGTGCAAAGTTTTTTTAAAACTTTGCGTTTTTACGTTCCAAAAAGCAATTTTTATTTTTATTTAAATTCCTTACAAATTTCTTTTATTTGTTAATGAAAATATCAATTAATGGAATTTGCATACACTTGATGTGTAACGAGCAGGTACCGAACATAGTACCCAATAGATCCTGTAATAGGTAGGTATAGTATTTGCAGAATTATACCGTTGACTCTTACTGCCAAAAATAAACTACCTGATTAAACCCTATTGTATACGCCTCAACCTCTTCAAAGGGAATTAAATGGGATCAGGGTCGGCTTGAAAATGTACCGACACCACATGATTTATTTTTATAATTTAAAATAAATAGATAGGTATTTTTAGTTTTAGGTAGGTACCTATAATAAATGTTAAATATTCCATTCCCGTAAACGTTGAGATTCCATTAATGTTTGTCTTTTATTAATGCTTCCGTATTTAAAACCCATTTTACGCAATATTTTCCTGAGGCTAGAAAGGCAACAAGAGATATTTGTTTCGTCTTTAATCAGCCGCTCTTTGAGGGAAATCAAAGTGGGCACAGTTTGTGCCTCATACATTATACATTTGGTAAATCTTTCTTCTTAATAAATCCATGTAATTTTCGTCAATGCTTCTAAATGTGCCAGAATCACTCCGATTTTTTCTAGGATTAACAGGTTTAAGTACTATGTCTCTTACCGAAGATAAAGGAGTTTTTGTCAAAGTAGACGTCTCTGCTAAAGCATCCATCGAATTAAAATTTCTACTCAACAAAGATTGATTCGCATTTTTAATTATTTGTTTGGCATCGGTAGATAAATGCTTTCTTTTAAAAATGACACTTGAAGATGCCCCCCTATCAGCACAATTCCAAGGACGCCACATTCTACCACTAATAAGCCTAACTAACAATTACTCGCCGGAAAACCACTAAAGACTAAATATATTAAAAATCAGTTTGTATTTATATATGAATCAGGCATAGGTATAAATTGAATTTGTACCTGGTCCGGCTCTGCTCGAAAACGTTTTAAAATTTGGGATTTCATTATTTATTTTATGGTCAAAGGGATATAATGAGGGTTTGTTGCAGTTAAAAGATCAACGGTATAATTCTACAAATACTATATCCATATTATTTTTAAAAAAAAATATTATTTCTTTCTCCCGTTTTTACCTCCGATTTTCGAAAAATCCCTTTTTAGCGGATGCGTGCGTTATAAGGAGAAGACGTCCTCAAAATTCCATAATTCTTAGATTGGGGTTTTATGCTGGGCGCTGAATCAATCAGTTAGTCACAATTTAATATACCTAAAATTAAATAGTATAAATTATAAAATATATACTATACAGTATATCGATTATATTGGCCCATTCCTTCAGTACCTGCAAAAGATTCTTCGGCGGGTACTCTTAAAACCAGTCAACGCTGGATACTGCTATATTTAGAAACATTTAAATTGCACCGTGGCACTGATTAGCATTAACCGGTTTGTTTTGTGATTAATTATTTTTCGTCGCTCGATTGGGTAAACCGTCATTACAGAAACGGTTTCGAATAAAAGGGTTTCGATCCGGTGCCAATTTCCACTTGTTTGTCTAGGAATGAGTGACCAATTATAGCCGGTTTAATCCCTAGTTTAATCCCCTGGTCCCGGGCTAAACTTAAACTTAGCTTAAATAGTCGTAAAATTGATATATCTCCTATAATTAAAATCGAAAACTGTTTACAAGTGGTTTATGGGGCTTAGGGTTAACTGGGAAGTATAAATCTTTTGAGCCCTTTTCCAAACAGACCCTTTATTATGTTTTAAATAGTTCGTTATGATGAGGGAGAAGCAAAAAATAAGGCTATGAAAGGCGATCCTCCGGCCGGGCCGGACCGTTTCAATTTTTAAAATTATTATTAAATAAAAGCGTTAAAATTATTTCAATAATATTCTTTGTTTGGACTAAAACTAAGGAGAAGCAAATGAGTAAAAACACAGGGACGCGGCGAAGGGCAAGAAATAGGTTTAATTTACATTTTTTATGGTGAACTCTTGACGAGAATTCCTTCATGCATGCCTGTAGATGCCATCGAAATAGAAAAGATATCTATCAAAATAAAAGATATCAGAAAAATTTATCTTATTCAAAGGAGTGGTACCATATATGTATATAATTCTAAATGTCAAAAATGTAATTTCTAGTGACCGACCGAAGGTTCGGTTTCGGCCAAAAATCTAGTTTCGATGACAGTTTTGGTTTCTGTCAAAAACCGGCCGAAACTTCGGCCATGTCGAAACTTTTTTATTAATAGCTTTATTCGAAATTTGCCTTTGGCATCAAGTTCTGCTACGATCGAGATAAAAATTAAGCAAAAAAATAGTAGTCACGTGATTCGCATTATGTGTCAAATTTTAATTTTTTACAAAAAATAATTCAAGAGTGGGGTTATTTCTGAAAATATCGAAAAAAGTTATAAGAAAAAGTTTTTTTAAATGCAGTTTCTAGCCCACATGCAAAATTTCAGCTGCATAAGATAATTTTGATTTTTTACCAACCACTAAAATTTATTTTCCACTTAATGAACACTTTACTGATGACACTGTATTCTTTTTTGTCTTAAAATTAAGGTGTATTACTTTCAACCACAAACTACGTTTTCAAAAATACTTATTTTATGAAGTTACCTTATACAGGGTCAAAAACAAATAAACTTTGCATCACATGCGACCAAATTTTAATAGCCGAATTTTGATTTTGTAGAAAAACACACATTTAATATGGCGCTACTTTAAAGAAAATGTATCTGAAATAAAGCATTATCAAAACTAAGAAGTTTTATGTAGATTGCGTTGAGTCTTATTTTGCAAAAGTGGTGCAATTTACAAAATATGGGTAAAAAATCAAAATTATCTCATGCAGCTAAAATTTTGCATGTGGGCTAAAAACTGTTTCTAATAAGTTTTTTCGATACTTTTAGAAATAACCCATCACTTTTGAATTATTTTTTGAAAATAATTAAAATTTGACACATAATGCGAATCACGTGATTACTATTTTTTTGCTTAATTTTTTTCATCTCTATCGAAGCAGGACTTGATGCCAAAGTCAAATTTCGAATAAAGGTATTAATAAAAAAAAAATCCCATATAATGCGGACATTACTGGTCACAGTGTATATAAAAAGATTTTTTTTTCTGTCAACTTTTTTTTTTTGGGGGGGGGGGGGAAGAGATCAATCCGTTTCCAAGATCGATCTCGTCCTATATAAAATAAATTAAATTTCAGCATGCAATAAAATTCTTAACACGTATAAATAAGTTTCGGTTTCGGTCGGCTGAAAATCATGTTTCGTTCGGACACTAGTAATTTCCTTTTCTTATTTCCACTTACTACCGCTAGGAGGCGGACGTTGCCACGTCTTGCGGACTCTAACACCAGTGTGGAATATTCCGAACAATATACTCACTGTTCTGGCTGTAAAGTTACATTTTTTATTAGTTCCCACTTAAAACCGGCATAATGGGAAGCCATAGCACTGGTAAATTCACAATAGTTACAAATTGAGCCGTAAAAAAATTATCTATTATTGCCAAGTACCACTCCGTCCCAACGAAACATAATGAGAATGAGCTACTAAAAAGCGCACGAATTTATAATGTAAGTGTTCCACGGCAATAAAACTTGTATAAAACGTAAACGTACCGAAGTAGATAAATTTGTCATCTAGTTACACACAGTTTTATGCGTTTTTTGATGGACGCGATTACTTTTCTACATGCAACATGCAAGTTTTTAGAAACAAGACAAAATAGGAACTATAAAAAGGTTAGGCGAAGATTGACAAGTAAAACAGGAATTTTAACGAATTTAAATATACAGGGGAAGTTCCATTTCCAACACTAAGTACTAGTAAAGGGGTCGTGACTTTTTATAAATTTTAACACCCCGTAAGTTTAAACTACAGTCGGCACATTGAAAAATGCATTTTAAATCCGTCAGATTTACCCAGAAAACCGTTTTCAGAATTATACGCGAAACGCATCTGAAATACAAAAGAGGCATTTTTAAAATCGAAGGGTGGAAGTGTATTTGTATACACTTTCGCCCCCCATAAATCCGCGCAGCGCCTGCTGGGATTAGTTTGGATTTTAAAGAGTTTATTTTGGATGAAAAACTGAAAGTCGGGATGGGAGGCATTTCATCCGTGTTCCGGTTTGATTTTGCCGCTTCGAAAAACCTCGACAAAAAGCAACATGCGGGGTTGCGAAGAATTATTGTATTTTTGAGAAGGCTTCGTATAATACAGGGTGTTTCATTAAGGGTGGCCATCGGTCATATCTCGGAAACTACTAGGCATAGAAACTTGGAAAAAAAAATTATCATTAAAGCGGTCATGAGAAAATTCTGGAAATTACTTTTAAGTTCCTCATTTCGCTGCAAGGGGGCACAATTGAAATTTTTTTTTTATTCTAAATTTCTCCGAAAATTCCCATATTGAGGTATAACTCTGATTACATCATCGAAAAGCTTAGACAATTCTGCATCATTTTGGTTTAAGGCTCTCTATTGGTGTACCGATATTGATAAGAGTGGGGGAAGCTATTGAATGTGTAAACATTAAAATCGCTGTAACTTCTAAACGATTTATCCGATTTTACCAAATTTAAGCTTGTTTGGAAGAACCTTCAATTGTCGTATCTAATGGTACAAGTTTCTAATAAAATTGCTAGAGGGCGCAATTTGTATTAAAAATTATTGTTTTGGCAATAACTCTGAAACGAACAAAGATATCGAACTGCAGTCTTCACATCTTTTCTTGCAAATTTCATCTACTTTTCGATTATGATGTCATAGTTATACCATATGATTTGAATTTTCGGGATAAAATCGAAAAAACTGTTATTATTACAAATTGCGCCCTCTAGCAATTTTATTAAACACTATCATGTACTGTTGGATACGGCGATTGAAAATATTTACCTTTCCTTTCCAAACAAGCTTAAATTTAGTAAAATCGGATGAGTCGTTTAGAAGTTACAGCGATTTTAATGTTTACACATTCAATAGCTTTCCCCACTCTCCTAATTTTCTTTTTCCAAGTTTCTATGCCTAGTAGTTTTCGAGATATGGCCAGTGGCCACCCTTAATACGTACATAATGTGTACTTCATTTTTTCTTAATTCTATCTTTTAAAAACGTTTTTTTAATTAAGTAAAGTTTATTCGAGCCGTTTATTGTCGAGTCGTTAAAATTCTGTAAAGGTTATCCATAAACACGAAACAGTATTTCTCTGACAGTTTGAGAAACAAGAGAAGTTTTTCTCGTGTTTCGCAACCCTTCATTTGCCAGAAACTTTCCTCTGTTCCCGACGTTTTTCCGATTAAAGAAACATTTATAATTTAAATTTTTCCAACGACGCATATTATATGCTGACTTTTCTGTTCCGGACCAAACATATTATGTTTGCGCAATAAAAGTGGAACATGTATTGCCAGGGGGTTTCGCTGTTATAGACAAGTTAAATGTATGGTTTTAGCATCACAGTCATAAATTGAACCCTTGTTGTTTGCAGATAATAAAATTCCACCCTGAACAGGTGATAAATTGACGGTCTGCGACGAGTTATTGTCCCAGATAAAGCGTGTGGGTTTTTAAGTGTCCCGTATCACTCTTGGAAAATGGAATACTTGCAGAATTTTTCTCTTCGTCAAATTAAAAATAGTGGTTTAACGACAGAAAAGCGAACACTCAATCTAGTGATGTGTTCAATTCCATGGATAACGGACAAATCTTGTTCCATTTAATATAGTAGACCGATAAAGGGAATAAATATATTTTATTAAATGCTGCATCAAACTCGGCATTTTAATTTAAAAACGGGATACGCCGGGGATTTTCCTATATCGACTGTTTGCATATGTCGGTTTAGTCTCTTTTATTAAAGGCAAACAAATACTCCCTTGTTAGTATTTATTTAGATAAACTACCCTGACTGTTTATCTCAAATGTCTAGTATTTATTTCGGTACTTGTTCAATATCCTTATCACATTTTTGTTGACATGTTGCTTCCAAAACCTATTAAAGTATTTCGAATAGAGACCCTATGGCCTATATATTTTGTGTGTGTATTTATTTACGTTTTCGTCGAGACACTACTGGCACTATCCCAATTTTTTTTGTTCATGTATGGTTGTCTTTTTGGTTTTACAGCATCTTTTGCTTGACATAGCTTTCTTGAACTTCGATCGAAAATTAATGCAATTTTGAAAAAAAAATATAAAGGAACTTATAGGTATACCAATTTTTAGACCTCCACCACCAGTTTTAGTGTCTGAGATACAGGAATGCCTATAAAATTTCAACCCCTGTTTTTACCTCGTTAGGGGGTGGATTTTCGAAAAATCCGTTTTTAGTGGATGTCTACGTTATAAGGAGAAGACATCATCGAAATTTCATGATTCTAGGATTAGGAGTTTAGGGTGGGCGTCGACTATTCAGTCAGTCAGTCACTATACAAATGAGACAAGTTCTCTAATTTCAAAAATAATAAATTTTAGGCACTGCCACCATAATTTTAAGGACCAAGTTATATCTTTCAATTAAACAACCTCTAATTCCATCTGTCACATTCTAAACCGTTTCCATTTAGCCGTTTCTCGCATTAGGTCGTAAAACGACTCGTTTTAGAGCCTTAAAATACAATGTTAAAATGGCTTTTACTTGACATTTTACGTTGAGCGACCTTTTTGCGGGGTTTTGGGTTAGAGTGAAGCGCAATCTTTATATGCCTTTATTATATACGATTTTATAATAATAATATGTTCCTAGTATACGTATAAGTTATGTTTTTATTCGCGTATAATAAGGATGGGATTATTTTTTTAAAAAATGAAACCCAATTTATCATTAAAGAATTATTATTCTGGTAAAAATGTGATGTAAAAACGCGTTTCTTGTCAGGCTTTTTTTCTGGCTGTCTAAATTGCTTATTGCTTTAAACAAAAAGTTCTCTTATAATCAACTCGCAAGGTATAAAACGTTACAGTTTAACACTCAGCTATTCCGAACCGAATTATAGGGATTCTGAATTTGCCAGAAGGTTGTTAAATGAAATTTTCTAGCTCGGTGGGATAAATTCATCAATATTGATTATAACAAGTCGTTTGGTACATCTGCGTCTGGGGAAAATGGATAATTTGACAATGACTAATAAGCCTCTTCCCAAACAAACAAACCTACCTTTCCCTAAATATTTATTTTAACACGCTTTTATTAGCTTCACCTGTATGTTTGTATGTATGTATGTATGTATGTATGTTTGTAACCGGCTTCTTTGAACTCGATTTTGACCCACTTTAAACGGTCAGATTTAATTTAAACTTATCAAGAACCGCTGACAATACAATAATTTGATACGCAAAAAATTCTGCTGTCAAATTTTGACAGCTGTCAAGTATAAAACGAAGATGCAATTTTGACGCAACAAATTATGGGGTCGTATAGTATTCGATGCGGAGACTTCGGCAAAAATAAGCAAAAAGTTCTCCTGTCAAAAATTGACAGCTGTCAATATGTCAAATCGTTTAAAAAAATGATATTAATGAAAAAACTATAAGGTTGTATGTATATTGACGGTGGAAAGTTAAAAAATACGCAAAAAATTCTCTTGTCAAAATTTGACACCTGTCAATATATCAGAATTTTCAAAACTTTGCAAATATCGTTATTTTCTTATAATTCGGCATAAACGATCGGGTTTTTTCGGGTTTGTTCGGATTTGTATGTATGTTTGTTTGTAACCAACTTCTTTGAACCCGATTTTGACCCACTTTAAAACGGTCAGATAATTTTTTTTTCTTAACAATAACTCAAAACGAAAAAATGGAAAATAAAAATAGTTTAAAAAAACTAAAAAACACGTTTTAATAATTATTAATCACACTAAAAAGCGGAAAATAAATATAGTTTAAAATAATTCTTGAAATTCTTAATATAATGAACGATAAACATTAGTATTATTGTGAAAAAAGCGAGGGGTGCTCGATATACGAAAAATATAGCACAAAGCGCCCTACGTTTTTTTAAAACTATTTTTATTTAGAAGTTTTCTTTGCACATTAGCTCAAAGCAACTATATATAACTTAAATAAAGCTTAAAATGTTTTTATTCAAATTATGCAAACACATTTTTTTCCAAGATTTTATCCTGTTCGCCGGATCCCCTCCCCCTGTGCTTCTGTCTTAATCTTTTCAGCGTTTTGCCCTCGGTTACTACGACACCAGCCGACAGACATTACCGTCAATAAAAGCGTTGTTTCGAGAAGTGTTATGGGGTAACATAAGGGTATTTTTATCTTTTCCTCCCCTTTGCATGATGTGCCAAATACCGAATGCATTGGATTTTTGCTGCATATGGGATAATTCTGGAACGAAGGAAAATAAATAATGCCTTCTGTTAAGGCTGACGTCTAATTACCTTTTAGGGAGACAGACGGAATACCAACCCGAACTGGAACAAACCCCACTTTACCGTCGTTATATCTACCTTTACCTTATTATGTTTTATATAATTTTTGGGTTCCCTTCACTTTTAATAGACGCGTTGAAAGAATTAAATTATCTAAATGCTCCATTTTATGCTATTTAGAACTGTCAAACGTCACGTGGCTCTAAATAAATATTTATTGTGATACATTAAAACAACACGTGTCAAAAAGTAGCCTTTTCTTAAACGACAATGCACCCTTATAAAAATGAAATTTCCTATATCGTATTTCTTATAATATATAGTTCAACTAAACTGTAAATGTTAATTTTATTTTATCTTACACTTTGTCGAATCTTTTTCTTCAATTTCAATGTAAAACAGATTTGGAGAAAGGGACTAACATAGAAGAGACGCTAAAAAGATGTCATCAGTATTCAGTTTTGGTACGAAACACTCACTGGAAAACTGGAAGAAGTATTTTATATCCTGTGCATCTATATGGCGTACGTCGATGTACTGTCGCTTCGTTAGTAAATAAACATCATCTAATATACAGTAGGTCTCCGTAAGTTTGCACCATATGGAAAACTTTTTTATTATTCATTTTACGAAAAAAAGTTATTCTTCATAAAAAGCTCTGCATGGTCTAAAACCTAAAATGCAACCATCGAATATCGAAATTTTCCAGTCATATACGAGGTTTGTCAAAAAATGTGAATTTTTCCCAAGAGTAAAGTACCTTTATTTTTGACATTATCAAAAATTGCTATTAAAAAAAGTTGATCAGAACTAAAAACCACGTCTAAATATGCAATAACACGCATTAAATTAATTAAATAATAAATAATAAATTATTAAAATAATTTTTCAACATAAATGCGTATAATTGCATATTTAGACTTGGTTTTTAGTTCTGATCAACTTTTTTTAATAACAATTTTTGATAATGTCAATAATAAAGGTACTTTACTCTTGGGAAAAATTTACACTTTTTGACAAACCTCGTATATGACTGGAAAATTTCGATATTTGATGGTTGCATTTTAGGTTTTAGACCATGCAGAGCTTTTTATGAAAAATAACTTTTTTTCGTAAAATGAATAATAAAAAAGTTTTCCATATGGTGCAAACTTACGGAGACATACTGTGTATATACAATAATAGAAAGTATGTGAAAACACTGTCATTTTCTTTTAAGTTCTGCCCTACCCACTCGAGCGTACTTCGCAACCCCAAGATCGTTAGAAAGGTCGTATTACTCACCCCCCTATAATTTTTTTTCGCAAGGGGTGCAATAAGTCTAATGTAATATATTTTGTTGGACCACCCTTAGAGAGGAAGGCAGTTATCAAATTAGAGATACTTGTCCATTTTGTTCTGACAATATTGATGATTAATGAAAATATAGTGCACTGCAATGAAATTAATCTATTTTTTGTTATGTATCTAATTTTTAGTATCATTAGAAAAAACATTTTATTAATTAACTAGCGTGTACCCGGCATGCGTTGCAACCCGCTGGTATAAATACAAACCCGATATATTAGTACCCGGCATGCCACTTTCTGAAATTGCACCCATGCGAAGCCGGGGCGGGTCGCTAGTTATACATAAAAACCTTCCCCTTGAATTACTCTATCTATTAAAAAAAACCGCTTCAAAATCCGTTGCGTAGTTTTAAAGATTTAAGCACATATAGGGACAGACGGGCGACAGCGACGTTTTATACTATGTTAAGATAAATAAAATTACCTGATGAAAACTAATTTGACAAAACGTATTATGCAAAGGACGCAATAAAAGCCCTCGGAAAACACATTTTCTTGTTATTTCTTCTAAAACAAAATCGGGAAAGACAAAAATGCCAAACGAAGTGTAGATAATGGTAAAAGAAAATGGAGAGGAATTTATTTTTTTGCTCGCGATGTTTTTTTCGAGTAAAAGCCTAAAAGTAAATGACCTGTAAGCAAAGGTAGGTAATTTCTGATAAGGACAAGGAAAGGGGCTAAAAGGGCTTTGGGGGCTCTGACGTTTCCTTGGTGATTGATTCGAAAATGTATGTGTGCTTACGACGACGACGGCTCCATTAATCGATGGAAAATTAGAGGTTGCTTTCGGAATAGACTTATGTCATAATGTTATTAGGTCAACGACTTTATATACCTACGTACGTATACGTATACTGAAGTAGCTAGTAGTATCATGGCTAAAAATATTCAGTCATATTTTTTTTTTTTTAGAATACTTACACAAACGCAGACAAGCTCCTGGCGGCAGCGGAAGAGCTAGCGCACACCGGCGAGTGCGACCCGGACGAAATTTATAGCGTTGCCAGAGAGCTGGAGGCCCACGTCGCCAGTTTCGCCGCCAGGGTCGAACAGCGAAGGAGACGACTAGACCTGGCTGTCCTTTTCTACACCAGGGAGAAAGAGCTGGCGAGCTGGTCGGACGAGCTGAGGCAGGAGCTGCAGCAGGAGGAGAGCGCCGCGGAGGGATTAGAGACTGTGGAGAGGTACGACGGTACTTGACGGAAAAGGGGCCATGTTGCCAAACGTCTCTATTTTTTTATTTTTTATTATTATATCTTTATTTTTAACCAACTTAAAACAAGGAACTTAAAAAGTTCATTATAGAGAATATAATATTATGTAAACATAGAAAATATAAAATCACGAATAATAAAAATTATGTTTTGTAACTATTAATAATTACATCGAAATTATTTTTAAAAAAATATATAGATATAATAACCATTAACAGTAAAAAAAATAATAATATATACAGTGTGACCAGTAAAGTCCGCATCATATGGGATTTTTTTTATTAATAGCTTTATTCGAAATTTGTCTTTGGCATCAAGTTCTGCTTCGATCGAGATAAAAATTAAGGACAAAAAAGTAGTCACGTGATTCGCATTATCTGTCAAATTTTAATTTTTTCCAAAAAATAATTCAGAAGTGGAGTTATTTCTGAAAATATCGAAAAAAGTTATTAGAGAAAGTTTTTTCAAATACAGATTCTAGCAAACATGCATAAGTTCAGCTGCATAAGGTAATTTTGATTTTTTACCCACCACTAAATTTATTTTCCACTTAATGAATACTTTACCGAAGACACTGTGTTCTTTTTTGTCTTAATATTAAGGTGTATTACTTTCAGACACAAAGTACGTTTTCAAAAATACCTATTTTATGAAGTTACCTTATACAGGGTCCAAAATATTAATAAAAAAAACCCCATATGTTGCGGACTTTACTGGTCACACTGTATATAATGCTTTAAAGTTAGTTATAAAAAAATATTTAAAAGTCCATAATTTTGATATGTTTTTTTGGCTAAATGTGGGTAAAACAGAAATTGGGCGATATTTACTACCAAAATAATTTTCTGCATTTTTAAAAAGTGGTGATACTTTTATATATTTTACAAATTGATATTCGTATATTTCGTTTTAGGCTTTTAGAACAGACTGATCAGCACAGAGTCCAGAGCTTGGAGGCTTGTGCATCCACCATCGCACAGGGAGACGCTTTGCTGCAAGAGTTAAGGTACTAAACTAAGTTTTTACAAAATAATTACTTAATTCGGAGGCTGGCAAGGCCAGTATCGCCTCGTATTTTACAAAAACTGCCCTGCAGTTACATATTATGCTGTTTAAATAAATAAATGACTTTCTTCCCACTTCGCACAACACGGGCTTTATCGAAAATCACAATAAAGCCATTCGCGCTCTTGTCCAATCTCGGACCGTCATCAATCATGTTTCTTGTCGTTTGTGTTGACAGCTCTGCACCGGAGAAGTGCAAAGTCATTTGAGAAATGCCACAGAATCGCGAAATCCCGAGCATTTTTGTGGTAAATTTAATAATCGTTAGGGGAAGGCATGGTTTCGAATTATTTTAAATCTATAATTATAATAACGAATTACGCTGTTAAAAGCCCTGTAGTCCCCCACCCCTTTATAGATCCGCCACTGCAAGCAAAGTTGAGGGGTAAGAAGGGCAATATGTAACGACGGAAAAATCATTTTGTCAGAATTTAATGTCACTTTCAGGGTTATCGAAATTAGAAACTTAGAAAAATATTTAAAAAGCTGGGCGTAGGAAACTAAGAGTTAGGTACAATATTTGATGATCTTTAACGCTATTAGCGTTTTTAAAGCAGATTATATATTTTTTATGTATTCTGAAAAAAAAAACTACTGTAAATTAGTGAAATATCGATAGGTAGAGGCAGAGCTGTCGCAATTACTTTTAAAAAGTAATTCAATTACAATTACCCATTACCCTTCGAAAAAGGCATCAATTACAATTACCAATTACTAACAGTATGATAAAAATATTTAAATTACCCACTAAAAGTAATTGATTCCTTGATCAATTACCGCATTCGAATTACTGAGTTTAATTCAATTACTTTTATACTAATTCAATTACTTTATAGTAATGGAACTACCCTAAAAGTAATTGAATTATTCGGAATCTATAAATTATAGGCACTTTTTTAGCAAATAAATTACTCTGAGTAATTTAATTACATTTTTGTAAGTAATTAAATTACATTTTGGTAAGTAATTGAATTACATTCTGGTAATTGAATTACATATTAAAAATTGAATTAGTATATGAGCAATGGAATTACTTTTTTTACATTTTACAAAAAAAGAGTTGTATAGGTAAGGTATTATTTTTCTTAATAGCAGCAGGTCCTACTATCACACTTTATTATAGAAAGAAATTTAAAAAATTTGGAAATTTATAGTTAAACTTGATCTCCTAATTTTGATAAGTACCTACTTACCTTTAACAAATTAACCAATAATAACAACTGTCTTTTTTATTTAATGATTTATTTGTTGAAATAAAACAAACGTATCTAATATTAGGAAAAATAAAAAATATTTTTTTTTCTAGAGTAAGGGAATTATGAATATTTTTAAAGGAATTGAATTATTTTGGAGTAATTAAATTACTTTTATGTAATTGAAGTATTTGGGAGTAATTCAATTACCTTTATTTTAAGTAATTGAATTATTTGGGAGTAATTCAATTACTTTTTAAAATAATTGAATTATCTCAGATTTCTTAAAACCAATTACCAATTACAATTACTTTATCACAGTAATTGGAAAATCAATTACAATTACTATTTTCAAAAGTAATTCAATTACTAAAAAGTAATTGAGCACGATTTTTCAATTATTTTAATTCAATTACCGACAGCTCTGGGTAGAGGTACTCCTTAAGCCTAAAATCGTTAACACTCCTACAAACATACGTATCTTCAAATCTTCTCTGCGGGCAATGGAACACCCCAACAAAGAAGCAGACACAACGGACGAAAGATGACAGCCCACGCTATTTAATTCTGCTAGTATTGTGTTTTTGATCTCTTCTTTTTTCGGATTGTGTCGTGTAACAAGGTTTTCTTTCCTTCTAAACATTGTTGCCAGTATGTAGGAAACGGTCTACTTTAAAAGGATTTAGGTAAAGCGATATAGTTTAAAGACTATTTCTTAAGAGATATAATATATAAAGAGTTGCAGTAAAAAACACCAAGAAAGTAAATAATCGTTCCCCTCATTCTGCACGTCCTTGAATACTTTGACATTATATTCTCCATATCATAACTTTTCTTTTGATACTTCATATAGGCTCGAAAGCAAAAGAAATGTGAAACTGTACTATTCTCTGGCAATTGGAAATTAAACTTTTGGTTGGGTCAACTCTTTACGTCAAAGTATCTTTGCACACAAAGGGTCTTTGACAGACAAACGGACACTGATACTGAAGTTATTCCGACTATTCCGTAAGTGTTGCGATAAGAAACGAAACTTACCAAGTACCACCCCACCAAGACGAGATCTATAACCGCCGGCCCACCATGAGTCACTGAATTATTTAATGCCGCTTTCGGACATACCGAACTCTTATTTTTGTTTTGATGTCTGAATCTAGAAATACTTTTTTCAAGGACAGAAAGGTCCTACCAAAGTAAATTGTTGTTATTTCTTTCTATATCATCAACTTCCTCGTCTAGCTCGCATTTTTTTAATTGAGCGCATTGTTGCGAAATGGCTGCAAAATAATAGCGGATGGGGCAAAAACCATGATATAACGCCTATCATGGAAGCTCGTGCTGGCTGAAATTTCGCACGTGGTTCCAATCGAACTATGAAGTTACATACATAACGGCCACACATTATTTATAAGAACAATATAATTTTATTGTAAATAAAAACAATGGTAAAAAACGTGCCATAACGGATGAGATGGTCGAATTAATTGATTTTAACTCAATTATTTTTAACATCGCTTTCTGTAATTGGCAAGATTATATTGTATTAGAACATGCTGTTTTTCTTTATAAGCCTGTATAGTGGATATCATTGACCCTATTAAGAACTAGCAATAAAATAACATTAATAGCAACTGCATCTTTTCTCGGAAAAAAATTATTATAATATACTTATATAGGTATCTTTATAACTATAATCAAAATAAACTGAAAACAAAAATATATTTTTCCCGTGAATTATATCTTGCACCTGACAAGTGACAGACAGACGGCAGATAGGTATGTATAGGAATAACCGGGACAGGAGTGGTTTCCGGGGAGAAATACACTTAAACCGCTTTACAAAGTGACAGGAACGAATGTTGGGGTTTATTTTTCAGGATGAGATAAATTGCCAGATAAGGGCTGAGATAAATAACACATCAATAGATAAAAATTTGACGAACGTATTTCCTACAATCAACAGCAAATCGATCCCTCTATACAGCTCGTCTGTCGCTATTTTATCTATAACAACTACTAAGCTTGTTTTAACTTACTTTTCTTTAAATTTTATCTTAAACTCCAAAATTTAAATGGCAACCGAACAGAACGAAAATAAGATTTTCTGCAGACTTTGTTATAGATAACCGTCGATCATAAGTCCGATTAGTTTGTTTTCATAAAATTATGGCTTTTTAAAATAAAAACATAAAAATATTAAATATTTTTGCTGCACACCGTATTTTATTTTCTGAGGGAACAAGTTAATTTCATCTAACTGATATTTTTTGATTTACATTGACTTAAAGCATCTGCTAAATAGTATTTTATACATTGAAGTATGCATAGAAAGTTTCCTTTTAATTAATAAAGAAAAAAATTTAAATTAAAAATATATTATTGATCATTATTTTGCGTGACGAATAAAATCCGTTCAAAATATATTTTTAATTCAAATTTTTTTCTTTATAAATCAAAAGGAAACTTTCTATGCATACTTCAATGTATAAAAAACTATTTAGGAGACGCTTTAAGTAATGTAAATCAAAAAATATCAGTTAGATGAAATTAACTTGTTCCCTCAGAACATAAAATACGGTGTGCAGCAAAAATATTTAATATTTTTATGTTTTTATTTTAATATTATTTTATTATGAAAACAAACTAATCGGACTTATAATCAACGGTTATCTCTAACAAAGTCTGCAGAAAATCTTATTTTCGTACTGTTCGGTTGCCATTTATTTTTTATACAGGGTTATTCAGAAAACGCGAGTAAATCCATTTTTTTCTCCAAAATAAGCGAAACTTTAAAATTAAAACAATAATTATTAGTAAAAAATATTTAGCGGAATTGCAAATTTTTGATCCTACCTCGTATACCATAAGACTTTTACCGGATTTAATGGGTGTTATTTTGGTTTCAGCACATGCAGAACCTATCTAAAGTAAAATTAATTTTCTAAAGTTAAAGATAAAAAAACTTTCCCATATGCTGCGCACTTTCTGCCGGTCACTGTATAAGTTTAACAAACCATTTTTTTGTTCAGCTAAGTTTAGAGGTTTAGATTAACCTAATTAAAATCTAATTTACTAACCAGCGGTGTGCAGCACGCGTCTTTAATCCAGATTAACATTTAATCCTGGTTTAGGTATGTCCAAGTTAAAGTTAGTACTACACTAAGTGAGTTATTTTTGGGGTTAAAAGAATTTTTATTTTTTCGAATAATTATTGCGACGTTTTTGTTAAATTAAAATCTAATTTGATATTTTTCACAGACGATTTTGCAACGCTTTTCTGAGCAATGCATTTCAATGTAATTGTTGGACCTTTTAATTGCTGTTTTCTCGATAAATTAATGATGTAACTGATTCGTTTGAAGATTATTAACGCTTACTTAAACAAAACAATAAATTTACGGGCAAATTGTTTTATCATTAATTTTTGTCAATTGCTAAAAATGATGACAACCTATCGTTAATGCAAATCAATAAATATCTGACCCAAAGGTGGGCAATCAATACTTACGTTTTTAATTAAAAACCACTAATTAATCGGAAAAGCATAATTATTTTTTAAAACAAAATAATGATTTTTTCCATTCAAGATCGATTGGGGAAATGGACACGACCGGTTCAGTGAGCGCAGTAGAATCGGCTCTAGATCGTCTGGCCAAACAAAGAAATGACCTCGAAGAACTGTGGGCCGCCAGAAAACTGAGGCTGGACCTGTGCTTGAGACTGAGACTATTTGAAAGAGACGCGTTGGAAGTCTCGTCTCAACTAGAAATGTGGAGTGAAGAATTGCAGCATAGTGAACTGACTAGAGATATAGCAAAGGCTGAACAGTTTTTAAGGTATTTCAACCAAGAGACTTTTTTGCTAAATAGAGCCTTTTCGGTTCATCTTCTTAGAGATTCAAGGGGCACCGTCTATAAAAGTGCTATTGATTGGTGTTCTTTCCCATGGCACGTGCACTAAATGTCGCGTTGAAGATAAATTATAACACTTTAGTCTTGATAATAAAACATTTCCTTTACAGGTTACACAATGAAAGTGTCTCCCAGATGCAAAATACGACCTACCAAGTTCTCCAACAAGGCCAGGAGCTGGTACAAGTGTTCGAAAATGCAGGAATATGCGTCATGGCCGATGCCCAATACAATGCTCAAACCAGGGTGCAAGTACTGCTGGAATTTTTACACGACAGAGAAATGGACTTGGAAGATTTGGCAGAGGTAGGAGAAAGAGTATTCGAGATATTGTAGATATACTAGTGTAGACATATCACTCAAGGTTGTCCTTTTCGCAGGGGGCAAACTAAAAGAGAGAGAGAATAATCCTTGGTCGGTTCTAATCGTTTCTCTTTGTTCGTAGGTGAAACGGGTAAAGTTAGAACAGTGCATCCAACTAGGACAGTTCCAAAATGACGCAAATCAAGTAATCAGTTGGATCAGAAATGGGGAGTCGATGCTTATGGCCAGCTTTACCATCCCCAACAGCTTGGCGGATGCCGAATTGCTTAAAAAAGAACATGAACAGTTCCAGGTGGGTTAAAAATTAACCACTTGATACTTTATGAGTTTTTGATAGGATTGGTTCCATTCTCACTGCCATGCCCCATTATGGGCCCAAAACGGATCCTTGTGGAACACTTTGCCTCTGTATGAGGTCGCAATAAGATTTTTTTTTCTTTTAAAGTACATAATATGTATATGTGCATTTCGTTGCAGGTGGCAATTGAAAAAACGCATACATCGGCGGTTCAAGTAAAATATAGAGCAGACGCGCTCATAAACGGGAATCACTACGATCCTCAAAGTATCAGGGACATTTCCGAAGAGGTGACCAAAAGGTGGCAGCAGTTGGTTACGTGCGCGGAAGAGAGACACAAACTGGTTACGGCCAGTTTAAATTTTTACAAGACCGCGGAGCAGGTTTGTTCCGTTTTGGATAGCCTCGAAAGAGAATATAGGTAAAAATTGTTATTTTTCTTTATATTAATTTTTATAGTTTTTCGCAATACAAAATAATGTGTTACGATATTGTTTTTAGGAGGGACGAAGACTGGTGTTCTACAGGCCAACCAAACGCCGATAAGGCTACAGCGATATCTCAGCTGATCAACAAGCACCAAGAGCAGAAGGAAGCATTCTTGAAGGCCTGTACTTTGGCGAGACGCACCGCTGAAACATTTTTAAAGTACACGACCCGGAGTCTGCAGTTTTACAATTTTCCAAATACGAGCACCAATCACGAGTCGAGGGTGAAAGGGATTTTGGAGAAACTGCTCAGTCAGGAAAATAAGGTAAATTGGAGTGGGGTGGAGGGGAGTCGCCCAAACGGTAACCAAATTATGTTTGTTGTTCTAGGTTTTGGAGCATTGGACGCAACGGAAAAAACGGTTGGACCAGTGCCAGCAATTTGTTCTTTTTGAGAGATCCGCCAAACAAGCCATCGAATGGATTCACGATACTGGAGAGTGTTACCTTACAACTCACGCCACAAACTTGGGTAAGAAGGGCTAAAACGAAGTTTTAGTCAGAAGAAAATGATTCCTTTAATTTCGTCAGATCCTAAGGTCCGACGAAATACTGTCTAATTTTCTAGGTGTCTAAAATCGACGCTAGATGTCACCATGCACTACATCCCCTCGGAAATATTAATGCAAACTGAAAAATATTCGCTAGATAGTGATACAAAGTGCAACAAAATCGATTATTCTATTGGAGATAAATTTTTTTATCGATTAATCGATTATTAATCGAAAAAAAAATATTTTTTGATTAATTGAAAAAAATATTTTTCGATTAATCGAAAAAATAATTTTACGATTTTTTGATTAATCGATTATTAAGTAATTGAAAAAAACCTATTTTTCGATTAATCAAAAATCAAATTAAAATAGAAAAAAAATGATTTTTAGATTAATCGATTAACCAAAAAAAAATTTTTTTCGATTAATCGATTAATTAGGTATTCGAAATTTTTTTTTTCGATTTTTTGACTAATCGATTTTTAATCGAAAAAAAAGGTTTTTCGATTAATCAATTGACCAAAAAAACTATTTTTTTTGATTATTCGACAATATACCTAGGTATGTTTTTGGATGATTGAAGTTGCTAGTTACTTATTATTGCTGTAAGTCTCTATATATTTATTAGCAACCCTATTACCCTGAAAATCGGTTTAAAAAATATTATAGCATATTATTGCAAGATAATCAACAAAATAATTTTAACAAAGTTTCAATCTGGGCCCCTTTCATAAATCTTCGATTAATCGATTATTCTCGATTAATCCATTATTATTTTCGATTATTCGATTAATAGGAAATAATCGATAATTTCAAGTAATCGAAAATCGATTATCTTTTTCGGTAATGGCACAGCCCTAGTGATGATAATAATATACTCCTATTTCATTTTTAGGAAACAACATCGAAGAAACGGAGAGTCTACTTCGCGAGCACAACGAATTCAAGGGGACGGCCAAAGAAACTCGGGAACGAGTGAAACTGTTGATTCAATTGGCGGACAGTTTGGTTGAGAAGGGCCACGCCCACGCCAGCGCCATCAAGCAATGGGTCGCGGCCGTGGACAACCGGTACAAGGATTTCAGTTCCAGAATGGAGCAGTATCGGCAACAGTTGGAGGAGACTCTCGGTACATATTTTTAGACTAAAACACGACGTAATTAATGAGAAATATATTTTTTTTTATTTTACTTTACTCCCAACCAACTTTACAAGTTTATTACAGGGATAAATAAGTATATAAAAATAACTATAGCAATTGTTACTATAACCTATAACTTAGTAGGTATAGTGTGTCCAAAAAAGTATGCAACATATGGCAAACTTCTCTCAGAACATTTTATTCTTGATAAAAGTTGGTGCATGCCTTAAAACTATAAATGCATATTTCACCTGCGGCTAATAGTAAGGGAGTAAATGCCATTTTTTCGAAATTGCCTTAAGAGTAAAGTACCTTAACTATTAGAAATACAGCAAAATTTTATATGGAAATGTTCTTGCAAATTAGTAAGTTAGTCCGAATACGAAATTTGAGTTAGGTGTCACAATTTTTAATTTTTTTTCGTTAATCTCTATTTTCCCCTAAACAGTACACTACTGATCGATTTTTTGTTTACGCAATTTTAATATATTTATTAAATAACTTAAACGTGGGTTTATAATAAAAATGGATTATGTAGTTGCAAACTTTTTAAAACCTTTAAATGTTACGAGTTGGTTCAGATATTATCGTGTTGCACGCCTACTTAAACACATTTTAGCCAACTTATGTTCTAAACAAAATTATAATAGAATACAACTCTATTCATATTACTGGAAATAATTAATAATTTATTTGTCATTTTCACCCAGTACGCTGAAGTCCAAAAACCTATTTTAAAGAAATGCATATAAAAAAAATTAAAAATTGACACACCTAACTTAAATTTCGTATTTAGACTAAGTTTTTAATTTGCAAAAACATTTCCATAC
The DNA here is from genome assembly GCA_963969555.1 of Polydrusus pterygomalis. NCBI lineage: Eukaryota > Metazoa > Arthropoda > Insecta > Coleoptera > Curculionidae > Polydrusus > Polydrusus pterygomalis. Next base: position 245,408 of record OZ018382.1, on the reverse strand, counting down.
AAAATTTTGCTGTATTTCTAATAATTAAGGTATTACTCTAAGGCAATTTCGAAAAAATGGCATTTGCTCCCCTACTATTAGCCGCAGGTGAAAAAATATGAAATATGCTTTTATAGTTTTAAGGAATGTACCAACTTTTATAAAGAATAAAATTTTCTGAGAAATCGGTGATAAAAACCTTTCCCATACATTGCATACTTTTTTGGACACACTGTATACATATTAAAAAAGACAGTTAAAAAAAATATTCGTTTTATATAAACGTTTGATTAACTCATTAAGAAAGAAAATTATACTAGAAAATATATTTTTTAATGGAATTTAAATAAGGGTAGTTTTTTTTTTTTTAATATTTTCCGGTAAAATATTATATAATATTAATCCATTATATAACAATGACCGTTTTCCAAAGTTAAGTACTGTTTATTTTAATAGTTTGTAAAAAAATAGTTTGTCTAGTATCATGAACTTTTGTAAACGTTATGTTAAAAAATTTTGGTTTTATAAGTAAAGAATGAATAAAAAATAATATGCAAATTTTTAAATTATATAAATTATTTATATCTAGGTATTTATTCGGTTTATATAAATTTGTTGTTGGTTCTAAGTGCGCAAATCTATGAATACATTTAATAATTTTATTTTGTAATTTCTTTAAAGTTTTTTTTTTCAATATTGCATACTATTATCATATTTTAGTTTTTTCTTTATACGCCCCAGATATATTTCCAACCGCTTATTTCAGGCATTCAAGAAGAAGAATCGGAGAAAAAAGAGTTGTCGTTCGACCGGAACTCCGATCCGAGTCTCGAAGCCAAAATCAAAGAAGCCACTGCCAAAGAACTGAACGAGGAGAAACGAAGATCGGCGAGGAGGAAAGAGTTTATCATGGCCGAACTACTTCAGACTGAAAGAACGTACGTCAAGGACTTGGAGACGTGTATCAAATGTTTTCTGCAGGAGACCAGGAGTAATGTTGGTGTACCATCGCCTTTACAGGTAACTATTCCTATAACACTATTATTATTATTATTTAACTCGAGGGTTCGTTAATCAAGAATTAACTAAAGAAACCGTATTTTAATTTCCTTTCAGGACAAGGAAGAGATCATCTTCGGCAACATGGAAGAAATCTATAACTTTCATAACTCCATCTTCCTTAGAGAACTGGAAAAATACGAAACGATGCCTGAAGATGTCGGTCATTGTTTCGTAACGTGGGCCGTCAAATTCGACATGTACGTGCACTACTGCAAAAACAAACCGGAAAGCAATTCTCTCTTGGTACAGCACGGGGGGACGTATTACGAAGAATTGCAAAAAAAACACAAGGTACTTATAATAATAATAATAATAATAATAATAATATGTAGTTGGTAAATAAAATACGCTAAAATAACTTGTTTCGGACGAACAAACCCGACTACTAAGTGGCGACATCTATCATTAATACACCGAACACTGATCGATTTCTGACGTCGAAAATAGATTTCTATTAAAATTGTGCGGTAAAACGTTTTCAACTCAAAACTTGCGCACATTAAGTACAGATGGCGCATATAGTAATAGATTATGAGATTATAAAATAATATTATAATATCGTATTCTGTTTCACTCACTTCTACTTAAATCCCAGAAGGCCTTGTTAAAAACGACTATTTGACGGAGATTAAACAAAATTTTTATGTGGATTTTTCAGGTTGAACACCCAATAGCGGCCTACTTGATAAAACCTGTCCAAAGAATAACCAAGTACCAGCTCCTGCTCAAAGACCTCCAGAGCTGCTGCAACGAGGGGCAAGGGGAGATCAAAGATGGCTTAGAAGTAATGTTAAATGTTCCAAAGAAGGCCAATGACGCTATGCATTTGTCTTTGCTGGAAGGATGTGATATATCAAGTGATAAATTAGGTAAGAACGGAGACCATAAGCTTATTATTTCCACACGAATTAAACCTAGTTCGGAGCGAAATAACACGAAAAGGGTTCTGAAATGTTTGACGAAAAAACGTTTAACCTATTTTAGGCGAGGTCGTTCTCCAGGACGCCTTTCAAGTATGGGACCCAAAACAGTTAATACGAAAAGGAAGAGACAGACATATATTTTTATTCGAACTATATTTATTGTTTACCAAAGAAGTGAAAGACTCGGCAGGAAAAGTCAAGTACATTTACAAGAACAAACTTATGGTAAGTAAGGACAACAGGCATATATCTAGGAGGAGGAGGGTTTCTTCGCTATAGCTGTAGGTTATGGTAATACTTTTTGTTTTATTGGATTTAAAAAAAAAAGTTTTTTACTCATTCCAGACCTCAGAACTGGGCGTCACGGAACACATGGAGGGAGACGAATGTAAATTCGCTGTCTGGACCGGACGAGCCCCGATTTCGGACTACCGAATCGTCCTCAGGGCGTCCAGCCTGGAAACCAAACAACTGTGGGTTAAGAAACTGAGAGAGGTCATCCAGGAGACGTATTTCAGTGGAGCGTTGCCTCTGACGTTGCCGAAGAGTCCCGCGAAGTTGAAAAATCACAGCCAAAGATCTAGCAGGTACAGTCACTGTTTAAACACGTATATTGTGGTACTTTTTAATCATTCATAAGATGCATAACTATGCCATAGGTCACGTATAATTTTTTTATAGGGACATGGAAGATTGCAACTCCCTGGACGAGAGTGTGGAGAATCTGGACCGCAATTCACTGGCTTCTTTTGGATCCGGCAATACGACAGATTCCGATAAGGTAAGTAATGTTTTATAGGTTTCCATTTTATTTCCAAAAACTTTCAAATATACCACAATTTTTGAACAATAATTATTATGGAATGGAAAGTAACTAAAGATAATTAGTACATGACGTGGAAAATCATTACTATTATTTATACAAGTAAGGCTCCATCTAGTGTTGATGGCTAAAAATATAAATATTATGTAGCCGATAAAGAAGTCAATAATATACTCCATCTATGTTTAGGTGTTAAAACTAAAAGTGCACGTTGTTCTATATTATTAAATTAGGTTTTTCCAATAACGTTAGAGCGAGATAGACATATCATTCTGTTTATCATAACAAGGCGACAAGACGTCAAATGCAAAGGTTCACCAAGTTCCTCGCGAGTTCCACAATGAAACCACGTAAAAATATACACCAATTTTTACCCTAGAATAATACGCTGTTGCTGAATACTCCAAAGGCTCTCCCCTTTTGGGTTTTATTTGAGCTTAAATGGACTCAATTTGTAACTATTGTGAATTTACCAGTGCTATGGCTTCCCATTATGCTGGTTTCAAGAATATAGCTGTTGGCTGGGAGCCATTAAAAAATGTAACTTTACAGTCAGAACAGTGAGTATATTGTTCCGAATATTCCACACTGGCGTAGAATCGCAAGATGTGGCAACGTCTGCCTTCTAGCGGTAGCAAGTGGAAATAAGAAAAGGAAATTACATTTTTGACATTTAGAATGATAAAAAAATGATAGGTTATTGTGAAAATAGTAATCAAATTAATTTTGGAATTTTGACATTAGAAATGATAGGTTATTGTGAAAATAGTAATCAAATTAATTTTGGAATTTTGACAGTAGAAATGATAGGTTATTGTGAAAATAGTAATCAAATTAATTTTGAATTTTGACATTAGAAATGATAGGTTATTGTGAAAATAGTAATCAAATTAATTTTGGAATTTTGACATTAGAAATGTTAGGTTATTGTGAAAACAGTAATGAAATTTGAACGTTTTTACGTGATGTTGTAAAAATATTATAACAAAATACAGGTCGTTTCTATAGTAATCTAAAAAAAAAGGAACGAATAAATATCGGTTTCGGCCCAAATAACTTTTTTTTTTCGCGGTTGCACGGCGCCAGGCGAGTATTCGCGCTACAGCAACGAAGTTTGGACGAAACGCGACAACACAGTGTATATGGCCGGATAGAAAGTTACCTTCGGGACGTTCATCTAGTTTTTCTTTCCTTGTATGTATGCCCCGGTGAAAAATAGAAAACCGTTGAAAGTAGGTAATACATAATATATTTCCTCATCTTAGAACATAAAATTACGGCATAAATCAAGATGATATTCAACTTTTGGAGTCCCCACACACACTCTTCTTTGGCTAATTGTAATTCCGGAGCCGCCAGTGGCATCCATTCTTGGAAGAGACACTGCATGGGAAGCTTAATTGAGGGAGTTTTACCACTGCAGAAAACCGTATGGGAAATGGTCGTTTTTTATAAACTACCTTCTTAAAGGCATAATTATTTTGTTACGTCAGGCGATTAACGATCATACGTTTTTATTTGTTTCGAGTCGTTGCGGGAAAAGAAAAAAATCAGTGGTAATTTTATTTGTTTTTGGATTTTTCAGAAGAAAAAAATGAGCATTTTTTACGTAATCTGTTCCAGTTAAATCCTCCACCTTGTACACTACTTGTACAGGCCAATATATTGGAATGAATGATCGCAAGGGGGGCGTTTTCCTTTAAGGGCACGATTCGCGAAAACACCTCGGACCGTTCTTGTACGAAGCAGGGTCGCGGCCCGGTGACCTTTTGCACTTGCCAACCGAAGGCGGAGGTATTTGCGGAAGGTTTTCGACAAATAGGCGTAAATCCCGTTAGAGAAACGATGTGTTCCCGAGGGCGTTTGTCACCGGGTAGTTACGATCGGAAAACGTGTTCTTATATTGTTTTGTTTTCCTTTTATGAAATTCTTGAAACTATTGCATTGGAAGAGCGAGAATAATTCTTCTCGATTTTTTAATGGCCACATTTTTAATAGTACATGCTTATTTAAAAGTAAACATCGTGCCAATATTCAGCAATATAGCTTAAAATTATAGACGGTTATAGATACCCCCTCAAAATAGGCTTCACCCCCTTTTTTCAACCCCTAAATGAATTTTGGAAAAATGACGAAACACATAATATAATATAAAGAAACTTATACATATACCAATTTTTAGACCTCCAAAAACAATAATTACTTCGATTAAAGTGTTAAAAATTATTATTTTGGCAATTACTCTGAAACGCACAAAGATATCGAACTGCGCTCTTTACATTTTTTCTTGCAAATTTAATCTACTTTCTGATTATGATGCCATAGTTATACCGTATGATTTGAATTTTCGGGATAAAATCAAAAAAACTGTTATTATTACAAATTGCGCCCTCTGGCAATTTTATTAGAAACTATCGTGTACCGTTGGATACGATAGTTAAAAGTGCTTACCTTCCTCTTCCAAACAAGCTTAAATTTATGAAAATCGGATAAGTCGGTTAGAAGTTACAGCGATTTAAATGATTACACTTTCAATAGCTTCCCCCACTCTTCCCAAAATCGGTACGCCAAACCAAACCAAAATGATGCAGAATAGTCTAAGCTTTCTAATGATGTAATCAGAGATATACCTTAATATGGGAATTTTCGGAGAAATTTAGAATTAAAAAAATTAATGTTCAATTGTGCCTCTTCTTGCGAAATGCGGAACTTAAAAAAATTTCCAGAATTTTCTAATAGTCACTTTAAACATCATTTTTTTTCCCCCAAGTTTCTATGCTAAGTAGTTTCTTTTCCACCCTTAATGAAACACCCTTACATGCTTATTTAACAGTAAACATCGTGCCAATTTTTAACAATATAGCTTAAAATTGTAGACGGTTACCCCCTCAAAATAAGCTTCACCCCGTTTTTTCAAACCCTAAATGAATTGGAAAACTGACGAAACCGAGGACGAAACACATATAATATAAAGAAACTTATATATATATATATACCAATTTTTAGGCCCCCACTACTGAGGTACAGAAATTCCCATAGAAATTGTAACCCTTTGTTTCTACCCCCTTAGGGGTTGATTTTCGAAAAATCCCTTTTTAGAGAAGACCTCCTTGAAATTTAATGATGTAGGTTTGGGGGTTTAAGTCATTCGGTCCCTTTATAAGTTTATATAATATTATATCGCCAAAATGTCCGTATGTAAACAAATTCCGAGGTCCACCGTCCAAGTTAAAGCCCTATTAAGATAATAAAATTTTCCTCTTTTGTAAGAGTCAATTACGTATGAACGTATGCCCTCCCCCACCGACGCAATCCAATGCTTGATTTCCCCACGTCGGATTTTTCAGCCCAATGAGAAAAAAACGTATTGCAAAGGGTGGATTTTTAGGCCTGGTTGAATTCGGAGTTCTTCAAATTTCGATCACTTCAATCCCCACAACATTACACCACTTCAAGGAAAACACGAATTTAGACTAACGGACAATGTATACTTATCAGTTAAAAAAAAATGAGCAACTCGCAAAGGTTGACGTATTTTTGCATTTTTACGCGTTTGTTACAGTTGCCACCCGGTCTATACAAATATTTTCGCATCATAAAAAAGCACCGCAAACCGTTTTATCTCGATACGAGGACGAATTTTTCATAATTCGCATATCGATCTGATCGATATAGATAGATGATATTTTAATATACTACATTTATGATCGTCGTCGGCCACTTCAAAGGCGGGAAAGTTTTTTCCCGGCGCATTTACGTACACGTAAAGCGATCGCTTTTCCACTTGGAAACACTCGCTGACGGATTGATCGCTTGTTTTTCCTGCGATCTCTCTTGGTTTGTTTTCTCGAATATCGGCCTTTGATAGGTGAAAAGCGATTAATTTTCAAACGTTCGATATTAATATATTTATATTGCACTAATTGCATAGAAAATTTCATTGTCTCAGTCTTTTTTTCGGTCAAAAAAGATTCGATACGTCGGATTTTCATACTTAACTTTTTCCCGCTTCTTCTCCGGTCCGCCGGCGACGGAAAATCCACCGTTTGTCGCATGCTCCCGTACTGCAGAGGGTCCCGAGTCCTGCGTGGCCAGTGTCACTTTCCAGAGTTCCCGGGCGCCCTGCCAGCCAGTCTCGCACGCCCGATACCGCGGGCAGGAGCAAAACCGACGCCTCTTCGAAACAGACGCCGAGGCCGTCGCGCGGTATGTCCGGTTGTAACGACGTTGCCTCCTTCTCGAAACGACTAGCGTCCCGACGACAACGGCGGATCGGTGCGTTCATGGGAGCTGAAAGTCCGGGCTGTAGCTGGCTGTAGCTACTGGCGGAAAAAGGGTCCTGTTGTTCCTGTTTAGGTGGATTCTGCAGGTCCTAAGACCGTTTTCCTGTGTAGAGGATGACCATGTTATGTAGTTATGTGCTTTTTTTTTCTAAACTTAAAGAAGGAACCATAGAAATTGTATCTTTTATAATTTTGTTACATTATTTTTACAAAAAATAGCTCGGAATTTTATCTAATCCTATAAATTTGTTACCTACAGCCTTTATTAGGATACTACTTTTAAAACGATATAAACGTAGTCAAAGCATATAAAAGTTTTAGGGTTTGTTGTTATATCTGTTAGAAAAGTTAATCGACCTTACACGATTAGTACGTCAATAAAATAACGGTCATCCTCGCTATACCAGCAGTCACAGGTGATAACAAGAACCTTTCTTCCCCGGTACACTAATTTTTTCACCGTGTATAGGTATCCAATGAGAAACTAATTAAAAAATTTGAATTAAAAACTACACAGTCTTTCAAGTTAACGTAAGAATTTAAAAAATAGTTTAGCATAGACAAGGCATATTATTATGTGTTAATAATTCTACACGCCGGTGGCATAATACGCGTACACATCACTCTAGAAAAAGTAAGATACGTATATATAAGTGACCTGCTCTGTGATTATCAAAAGCTTTACATGGTGCTTCAAAATAGTTTTTAAGACCGTAAATAATTAAAGAAAAAATAAATTATTATATGCCGCGTAGACTATACAAGACAATTGAACCAATAAAACAAGTAGCTTAAAAATCGATCCCTCCAATCCGTTAACAGACAAACCTTAAACATATTATTGTATCGGTGCTAAAATCATTGTTATATAAGAAAAACTTGTGGGGAGAGAGAGGGAGCAGAAACTAGAATTTATATTTAATTATAACCAATATTCCCCCTGCCTTCGCTGGGATTTTAATAAATTTCAAAGAATCATTGTTTAAATATCGGAAATTTGCGGTTTTCGGATGATAACCCACTCCTAATAACAAGAACTGATGAACAATTTAAATCTCGCAAACTAAGTACATTCAGTTGAACGCAAGCCAAGTGAATAGCGCGGTGTCGAACGCCCTAAAAATGTCGGGAAACACCTCTTCGACCAGTGGTTTGACCCCTCCGAAGTCTCAGAAGGCGAAGAGAAAAATATCGTTGCCGTGGTTTCGGCAAGGGAGCGTGGCCAATCAGCATCCGGCGTTGACTAGGCAACATACGATTGACACTCCGTCGAGTTTTCAGGCTAGGTTGTTGCGGAGGCAGCCAAGTCAAAGTGCCATGGTTAGTATATTACATTATTTGGGTCGAAGAATTTCGTTTTTAAATAATCTTTATCGAATTCAAATTACGTGATGATTTCATCTCATTACATTCCTAAAAATAATAATTATGTCTGGCAGCTCGCTGTATTTGTTTTTTTTTCTTAAACACATCTACAGCTCGTTCAACCGACCATCAAAAACGCATCAAAAATATTGAATGAACATTTTATATTTTTAAAAACCCATTCTCAATTAATGAATATGACGTCTCCGCTTTGCTCGGGTTCAGCGATTATTTTTAATATACGATTATTTTTATATACGTTTGAATCCGCTCTCTTGCTTCAAGCGGCTCAAAAGGTCATCGACAACTCGAATTGCGATCACAATCTTTCTACTACTGTATATACGTAGTCTATAATCTTATATTGTGACCGCTGCCTTTTAGAACATGCAGGGTCGATAATTTTTGAAACCAAAAAAAAATAATAGTAGGATGAAACCCATTGGAAAAGGAAGAGAATATAACAAAAATGAAAGGAAAAATAATTTACGGGCGATCCGAGGTCGGGAATTGGAAGGGGGTGAGTTTTTAAGGGTAGAAAACGATTTATCTCGATTTCCGGCAAAACTACAAGTCCTATGGAAAAACGTTAAGTGGCAAAGTTGTAGGTAATAAAAAGATCTACAACTTTTGTAATTACACTTTTTTCACACAACCTCAAAATTGTTGTGAAAAATTCAAATAACCAAGTTTTTGATTTTTTTTACAAAAAACTTTTTTTTCACGAAATTTGGTGAAAACTTACCTTTTTATGTCCCAAACACACTGTAATTTTTTTGATTTAAAATATTCATTTTTCACCTTATTTTGACTTAATATCGAAAAAGCACCCTAATTTTCAATCGAAAATTCTCACGTCAAAATATCTATTTTTTTTAAAGTCTGTGGGCATTTTGTTCTTTGAAATCTCTACTTTCTGATGGTGTAAAAAAAAATATACATTACTATGGTAAATGTTATCAAAAAATGCAAAGAAACAAAAAAAACTCGAATCCGAAATTTTTTTTTTAATCATTATGTACAATTTTGAGGTACTTATTAAAATGTATACTTTAATTACTCGAAAAACGTAAGAATTCATGTTACATTGATAAACAAAAAAAATTACAAATCCATAAAACATAAAGATCGCAAAAAACATGCAAAAAATAGTTGTTCTAAATATAATTAAAGGTAGGATTTAAAGGGGATTTCATCTAATTAAATTATTAAATCTATATTTTTTTACAGCATCAGAAAGTAGAGATTTCAATGAACAAAAAGCCCACAGACTTTTTTAAAAAAGCAGATATTTTGACGTGAGAATTTTCGATTGAAAATTAGGGTGCTTTTTCGATATTAAGTCAAAATAAGGTGAAAAAATAATTATTTTAAATCAACAAAATTACAGTGTGTTTGGGACATAAAAAAGGTAAGTTTTCACCAAATTTCGTGAAAAAAAAAATTTTTTGTAAAAGATAAAAATAAAAAACTAAAAACTTGGTTATTTGAATTTTTCACATAAACTTTGAGGTTATGTGAAAAAAGTGTAAATACAAAAGTTGTAGACCTTTTTATTACCTATAACTTTGCATTTAACGTTTTTCCATAGGACTTGTAGTTTTGCCGAAAATCGAGATAAAACGTTTTCTACCCTTAAAAACTCACCCTCTTCCACTTCCCGACCTCGGATCGCCCGTAAATTATTTTTCCTTTCATTTTTGTTATATTCTCTTCCTTTTCCAATGGGTTTCATCCTACTATTATTTTTTTTCACTTTTTACCATTTTCAAAGGCTTCAGCCCTGGTCTATGTATGTGTCTCCACTGCCAAAAGGAAGTAGCTTTGTATTATTTACTTATTTGTCTGATGTAGTCTCAATTCACATTTTAGAGAAAAGGGGCAATAAGATGCTAAAAAGTTTTGTTCTCCCCAGAGGCACGTGAAAAGAGCATTGCTTTTCCGGTTCTAAATCTCCTTTAGCTCCCAAGGGAGCAAATAACCGCTTTTTAGATGCACCTGTGAGTAGTAAAAGTTTTATCATAGACGAATGGTTTTATTCGAATTTTACGGCAGTTGGAAAGATACGGGTCATTGTGTTGCGGAAGAAACAACAAAAAACTTTTTACCAAAATAGGTTCCATTTACCGTGCAAAACTCGCCTCTCCGATTCGTAGGTACACTTTGATATAATATGTACTTATACCTCAAAACTGAGTAAGCATATCAAATAAAACCATAACATATTAATTTATGTGTGAGTGGTTGATAACCCGATATTTATCAGTTTATGGCCCTAGAACCATTTATATATTATGTATATTTTCAGTGTTGTTTCCTTGAAGTACCGGTACGGTGTGCGTTATTTTATTTGGCACTTGTAAAAGAGCAGTTCGGAAAAGATGATACATTATTTTTCGTCGTGGTGCCAAGGCGACGACGTCGACGGTTATACAAATTTTGACAAGGTACTTACTTGACTAGAAAAATTAAATTCTATAAACTTACTTTTACCGCCGAACCGACATCTCGCTGTACATTCTATCGTATGACATGTCCACGAACGCTTACTTGTAAAATGAAAATCCTGGCACTAAATTAGTTACTTTACAGACGTCTGGTACTGTGGTGGTGTAACAGTGTTTTGTTATAATATTCACACAACGTTTTAATTTCATTACTATTTTCACAATAACCCAACATTTTTTTTTATCATTTTAATATCAAAATTGTAATTTCGCGTTCTTATTGTCATTTGCTACCGTTCTGCTAGCTGGCTTTTGTATTTGACGTCGTGTTGGATACAGTAACTTCCCTAGATATATACGATAGAATGTATTTTTCGAAAATAACTTTGATAATAATTTATATCGTCAATTTCAATTGGGCTAGTAAAAGTTCAATAAAACCTAGTCGTGTTCCAATAATCGTAAAATGGCAATAACCGAGCCGTTATTTTTATATTGTATTCCAATGTTTATTAGTTAGTTCCGTCGCCTTTGGTGGCAAAATGTATTGCAAAAATGAATCGAATCAAAATATATGAAAATAGTTATTTCTCCATTTATTATAGTGTTTGCAAAGTAACACGAAAGTTTTACTTTTCGTAACTAGTTGCGAACATATAATTAAAAGCAACTAGCGTATAATGTAAGAACTAGAGACCGTCCGAAGATTCGGTTTCGGCTAGTTTCGGCCAAAAAATCTAGTTTCGGTGATAGTTTCGGTTTCGGCCAAAAATCGGCCGAACCTTCGGCTGGGTCGAAACTCAGTGTTCGTGAATTATCGCGCACCGTTCGGCTAATTTTGGGGATCTCATCCTTTAATTTTTCTCTGTCGACCTTTTTTTTTCAATCCGTTCCCAAGCTATATAAAATAAATTGGATTTCAATATACAATAAAAATTGTTAACATGTAGAATAAATAATTTGAAAAAGTAGTACATGCTTAAAGTGAAGTTTAAAGTATGGGAAAGAAAGAAAAATCCTGTTTCGGTCGGACCCTAGTAAGAACCAATAATTAGTTAGCTACATGCAGTTGAAGTTTTAAAAATCTTAATTGATTTTTGAGAAGTGTTATTTTAACGGGGCGCAATTTTTCATAAATTAGTTGTTTTGTAATGGCAGAGCTGTCGTTATCGGTGTTGCGGCTGAATATGTATCAAAAACCGCATAATTATATCATTATTGTATAACATCGACATTTATGCTTTGCCCGCGTGATACCTACAGGATGCGCGTGGAAGCACCGAGGAAGGGAGGTTTTTCAGTAATTGCTATTATTGACTACTCCCAACTAATTCCTTGGTCAAATAAAAAACTAGAGTAAACACACTACACGTCGCTATCGATCTTTTATACCTGTGTAATTTATTTATGCCGTTTTTAAATACGTCCCCCGGGGACGTGGCGTGAACGAGACTTCATAGGAAAAGTAATTAATTACTTGTCCTTTAAGGCCACATTAATAAATAGGGTTAATCACGCTTTTTAATTAGTTTTTGCGGAGAAAATTAGTACAAGAAATTCTTGGAAGTGCGGTATAATCGAGCGAAAAAAAGACCTACAGGACAAAACAACCGATTAAGAAAAAAAATATAGGGTGTTCGGAAAATGCGGTAGGAAATTTTAAGGGGTGATTCTACATGCAAAAATAATGCTAGTAGATCATTTGGCAAAATGTCGAAATCTCCATGGTTACCAAGATACAGGGGTTTAAATTTGATCTTTTAGTTTTAGTTTTTCGTCGTACTACATTTATTTTCGAACCAAATCATTTGATATTCGGCACACAAACTAGTCTCGAGCGACTATACAATTTGAAGATAAGAGTGCTTTTTTTTTAAACCGCTAGAGGGCACTTTACCTGAAACATAAATATTATTTCCGTCATAACTTTTTTCGCTTGGTAGCTGGAGCAAAACCAAAGGTGCCATTTTGGTGGCAATTAAGAACACAAAAAATAAGTTACTCTTGATCAAGGTCGATAAACCCCACCGGTTAGCCACTAATCAATATCAAAGCTTTTATTGCTCTCAACCAAATGCCTACGTACAGGGTTTTTCCGTATATTTTGGAGCACCCCTGGAGCTTTTATTTGAAGACTTAGAAAAAACTTTAAATTACCAAAGTTGCATGATTTATCCTGAACTGCCAGAATTTGTTATCGGACAAAACAAATGAACATCGTAAATTTGTTTAATAATGCCAATGTCGATTTTTTAAAATGGAACACCCTGTATATTAATTTTTTTTTAACTCCACTCTTTTCTGATTCCAAATATGTATATATGTTATATGTTTACTTTAGTCGTTTAGGCAAAATTTCATTTCAAAATATTGCGGATTAGAAAATCTATATTGGTGTGAGGAAAACATGCTAGAACATAATGCTTATTCAGTAACAATAATTAATATTAATAATGATAATAATTTATGAAACAAACATATAACATATATACATATTTGGAATCAGAAAAGAGTGAGGAGTTAAAAAAAAATTAATATACAGGGTGTTCCATTTTAAAAAATCGACATTGGCATTTTTAAACAAATTTACGATGTTCATTTGTTTTGTCCGATAACAAATTCTGGCAGTTCAGGATAAATCGTGCAACTTTGGTAATTTAAAGTTTTTTCTAGGTCTTCAAATAAAAGCTCCAGGGGTGCTCCAAAATATACGGAAAAACCCTGTACATAAATGGACTGGCGTCAAATCAAGTGGCCTGGTTTCAAATTATGCGAAATTTGACAACTAAATAATTTGATTACTGTCAAGTAATATGGAGAGTTTTTTGTCATAAAAAGACGAAGTTAAAATGGAACAAGAATATTCAAATGTTAAGTACCAACAAATTCTCCCGATCTAAACTTGACAGTAATCAAATTATATAGTTGTCAAATTTCGCATAATTTGAAACCAGGCCACTTGATTTGACGCGATTCCATTTATGTACATACGTAGGCATTTGGTTGGTTGGTGGGGTTTATCGACCTTGATCAAGAGTAACTTATTTTTTGTGTTCTTAATTGTCACTAAAATGGCACCTTCGGTTTTGTTCCAGCTACCAACAGAAAAAAGTTATGACGGAAATAATATTTATGTTTCAGGTAAAGTGCCCTCTAGCGGTTTAAAAAAAAGCACTCTTATCTTCAAATTGTATAGTCCCTCGAGACTAGTTTGTGTGCCGAATATCCAATGATTTGGTTCGAAAATAAATGTAGTACGACGAAAAACTAAAACTAAAAGATCAAATTCAAACCCCTGTATCTTGGTAACCATGGAGATTTCGACATTTTGCCAAATGATCTACTAGCATTATTTTTGCATGTAGAATCACCCCTTAAAGTTTCCTAACGCATTTTTCGAACACCCTATATTTTTTTTCTTAATCGGTTATTTTGTGGTCTCCGAGGGCTCTTTAGCGAAAATTTCGGAAAACATTTAGAGCCGGCATAATTCAAAACCAATAGCGCTTTTGTTGTTTCCGTTCCGTTCGCGTTATTTCGCCCCGTTAGATGAAATATCTTGGTTTACTTAGTTTATGGTTTATGTTGATACGAATTAATGCTGGATGATACATGAATGTCAATGTTTAATCTTGGGCCGAAAATAGAGTATTCTTCGTTTACAAAACGGTCAGAAATGATGGCGTCGTGTTTACGCTTGAAAGTCTTCGTGCCATAACAACATGATTCACGTATAACCTCGCGGTTTTACCAAATTTCCTCAAATATTTACTAATATTTTTATTACACTCAAACTTTTTATTAAATATTATTATTAGATTAAGCAAATTAAATAATATTATGGTGTACGGAGAATCCGGAGGTATATTCGCTTGAAAATTGTTATAGAAACAGTTTTATTTCAAATTACGATTCGTATCGCAACTTTATTTTCCATTGCAGAAATAAATTTTAAAAATTATTTACGAAAAAGACCACCGATATTCTTCTGATTTACTATTTAAAAATAGCAAAAAAAATGGATATACTTAAACAAATGTTTTCTTACAACATGTTAATATATATTTTTAAACATAAAAATATAATAAATTATATTAATCACACACATGAAACTCGTCATAAAAGTACTATTACATACAAAAATAGAGTAAACAAAACAATAGCACACAAACATTTTTTAAACATCAATCCATATATTTTTGATATGCTACCACAGTCAATTAAAATAATTAAATCGTTAAATAATTATAAAAATAAAATTAAAAATTGGATATTATCTATTCCAAGAGATATATTCAAGAACGTCATTAATAAATAATGAATAAAACGAATAAATATATATATTATATACATAACGTATTGTATCTTCGTATCCTATAGTGATATAAAATATACCAATAAAATATTGTCATATTCATTTTATATTATAATCTAGTTGTGCCTGAATTATGAAATATATTCTTGACAAAAATATTATATTATTTAACTCAAAACAAGTATTTTACTTTTGAGTTCGGAATTGATAGTTTATACAAAAAAAATTATATATTAGCATTAAATGTCAAAAAAATATTTGAATAAACTTTTATTATATTATTATTATTGTGGCCCTAGTGCTGTAATATAAACGTTTTGTTTTCAGGCGGGCGTGCTAGAGATGACCTGGGTAATGTCCGACTTTACGGCCTCCAGCCCCCAAGAACTGACAGTGACCAAGGGGCAGCAGGTGGAGGTGGTGGAGGTATGCGCCTCAAAACCCGACTTTTGTCTAGTCCGTATGCCCACAAGAGGGTCCGAGGGTCACCACGAGGCAGTGCCCGAGGGGCTGGTACCGTTGGCAGTGTTGAAACAGCCCCCGCAGCCTCGGGGGTCTCCGTCGAGAAGGGCGCAGCAAGGAGGCGAGCATGAAATTCAAGGTACGTTTTTTAGAGCAATAAGTATTTGTCGGAAGAAGTAAAGAGTGATTATTTCGTCAGAACCAGGGTTCGAAAATATCATGATATTTTCGAAAGTATCATATCAAAGGATATATATATCCGACTTATAAATCATTAAGATATTCCTTTTTAATGAAAGGACAACTATTTCGATCAAAAACATACTACTTACTTATATTGAAAACTAAATATTTTTGTAGGATCCTTATGAGTAATGACTCTATGACAAAACAGATAAATCATAAAGGTTAATAACAATAGAAAAAATAAAGCTGAACATATTTTCAAAACGGTCCCACCCATAATATTGTTTAAAAACATAAAAACTTTTTTTTGTTTGATTTCTCGATTGATATATTCTGAATAATCCAAATTTAAAAAAATGTAATTATTGAATATATCGTGATATATATCAAACTATAAATATCATGATATATATCACGATATATATCGCTTGATATATATCCTCCGAACCCTGGTCAGAACCATTCCCAGACGCGTTTCGCCATATTGCGGCTCATCAGTGAGACGGAGGATCCGACGAGAGAAGGTAAACACGATATTCAAACTTGACTAAGTAAAATGTTGACTTGTTGAGAGGAAATCGAAGGTGCGGATAGGCTTTAGAAGTGCACCGGTTTTAGTAACATACAATATCGGACTAATCCCAGATAGACCAGGGCTGTGAAGCCTTTGAAAGTGGTAAAAAGTGAAAAAAATAATAGTAGGATGAAACCCATTGGAAAAGGAAGAGAATATAACAAAAATGAAAGGAAAAATTATTTGCGGGCGATCCGAGGTCGGGAAGTGGTAAGGGGTGAGTTTTTAAGGGTAGAATACGATTTATCTCGATTTCCGGCAAAATTACAAGTCCTATGGAAAAACGTTAAATGGCAAAGTTGTAGGTAATAAAAACACCTACAACTTTTGTAATTACACTTTTTTCACCCAACCTCAAAAATTATGTGAAAAATTCAAATAACCAAGTTTTTGTTTTTTATTTTTCTTTTACAAAAATTTTTTTTCACGAAATTTGGTGAAAACTTACCCTTTTATGTCCCAAACACACTGTAATTTTTTTGATATAAAATATTTATTTTTTCACCTTATTTTGACTTAATATCGAAAAAGCACCCTAATTTTCAAACGAAAATTCTCACGTCAAAATATCTGTTTTTTTTTAAAAGTCGGTGGGCATTTTGTTCGTTGAAATCTCTACTTTCTGATGGTGTAAAAAAAATATACATTACTATGGTAAATGTTCTTAAAAATGCAAAGAAACGACAAAAACTCGAATCCGAAATTTGTTTTTAATCATTATGTACAATTTTGAGCTATTTATTAAAATGTATACTTTAATTACTCGAAAAACGTAAGATTGCATGTTACATTGATAAACAAAAAATTGCAAGTCGAAATATACTACTATAATTAACAACCAAATAAGTTAATAAAGTTAATATTTAATAAGACATCTACAATATTTTGCATTTTTGAGAACATTTACCATAGTAATGTATATTTTTTTACACCATCAGAAAGTAGAGATTTCAACGAACAAAAAGCCCACGGACTTTTTTAAAAAAGCAGATATTTTGACGTGAGAATTTTCGATTGAAAATTAGGTTGCTTTTTCGATATTAAGTCAAAATAAGGTGAAAAAATAAATATTTTAAATCAAAAAAATTACAGTGTGTTTGGGACATAAAAGGGTAAGTTTTCACCAAATTTAGTGAAAAAAAAAAATTTTGTAAAAGAAAAATAGAAAACCAAAAACTTGGTTATTTGAATTTTTCACATAAATTTTGAGGTTGCGTGAAAAAAGTGTAATTACAAAAGTTGTAGGTCTTTTTATTACCTACAACTTTGCCATTTAACTTTTTTCCATAGGACTTGTAGTTTTGCCGGAAATCGAGCTAAATCGTTTTCTACCCTTAAAAACTCACCCCCTTCCACTTCCCGACCTCGGTGCGCCCGTAAATTATTTTTCCTTTCATTTTTGTTATATTCTTTTCCAATGGGTTTCATCCTACTATTATTTTTTTTTGTTTTAAAAATTATCGACCCTGGTCTAAGACAATCATTCCTTTTCGAGCACCTTCTTTGTATCGATATCGATAAAACAAAACTTTGATATGATCTCCACCAACGAGCCGCTACTTTTTTACAGCATCCATCTTCCGTTGAGCGTCCCGACGTTGAAATCGATAGACGCTGCTCGATGTGTCTAATTTTCGCCCTTGACCCAACGACCCTTTGCACAGGGCCATTTTAGGCGACGACCCCGCCACGTTTATTTTATTTATAAACAGATAATTTGATATTACAAACTCCTCAAAATACCTCCTGATCTTTCTCTGTATACAGTGTCACCAGTAAAGTCCGCATCATATGGGATTTTTTTTTATTAATAGCTTTATTTAAAATTTTTCATCAAGTTCTGCTTCGATTGAGATGAAAAATTAAGCAAAAAAATATTAGTCACGTGATTCCCATTATCTGTTAAATTTTAATTTTTTCCAAAAAATAATTCAAAAGTGAGGTTATTTCTGAAAATATCGAAAAAAGTTATTAGAAAAAGTTTTTTGAAATGCAGTTTCTAGCCCACATGCAAAATTTCAGCTGCATAAGATAACATTGATTTTTTACCTATGTTTTGTAAAATAAAACTCAACGCAACCTACATAAAACTTCTTAGTTTTGACAATGCTTTATTTTAACACACAAACTACGTTTTCAAAAATACTTATTTTATGAAGTGACCTTATACAGGGTCAAAAACAAATAAACTTTGCATCACATGCGACCAAATTTTAATAGCCCAATTTTGATTTTGTAGAAAAACACACATTTAATATGGCGCTACTTTAAAGAAAAAGTATCTGAAATAAAGCATTGTCAAAACTAAGAAGTTTTATGTAGGTTGCGTTGAGTTTTATTTTGCAAAAGTGGTGCAATTTACAAAATATAGGTAAAAAATCAATGTTATCTTATGCAGCTGAAATTTTGCATGTGGGCTAGAAACTGCATTTAAAAAAACTTTTTCTAAAAACTTTTTTCGATATTTTCAGAAATAACCCCACTTTTGAATTATTTTTTGGAAAAAATTAAAATTTGACAGATAATGCGAATCACGTGACTAATATTTTTTTGCTTAATTTTCATCTCAATCGAAGCAGAACTTGATGACAAAATTTGAATAAAGCTATTAATAAAAAAAATCCCATATGATGCGGACTTTACTGGTGACACTGTATAAACAAACAAAAATAAAATTGTATATTTCTCCGCTTCCAGTTTTGTAGGTGAAAGGTGGTAAAATATCGTGTAGACATAGTTAATTAAAAGGGAAATTATGTAAATCATATGTTCCAAGCTGAAAGAAAGATAAGAAAAATTTATCTTCCAAATAAAAATATTACAAAAAACTCATCGAGATTAGATAAACTTGCAAACTGACTGATAGGAATTCGAGTTGAAATGATCAGTTCGTAGCTCAATATTTGCAATAAAATTTGTTTCGGGTTTTTGCGATCCGTGCGGAAAGTCCACACTTTCGGACGTTGTGCCTAATTCTAGTTATGTGCGTTTCGGCTATTTTAATAGTATACTATAATGTTTAGGTGTTTTCCCATCAAGCACAAGGGAGGTACGTACGTACGGTCGTCCATCGATTGATAAAACGATTCGTGTAGATATAAAGGCGCGGTTAAAAATGTAGGTTACATTCGGGGTTTGTGAAGTTACAGGCAGGCTGTAGAATGGAAAAATTAAGAAGAGATTGACAGGTTACCGTGCGCCTAGACTGTGACGATAATTATTGACCACAGAAATTAATTTATAGTTTTTGATTTTTTCTTATCCCTAAACTTGATATTTCCTAATTTAGTAACCTATTTATTTTGTACAATACAATAACGAATCCTTCGCCTTCTTGTTAAGAAAACTTACAAATAATCAGGCAGAGCTTAAAAGAAATTTGCAACAGTTTTCACCGTTCCATTTGCTCAAAAAATATGGGTAACCAAAGGTTTTGCAGGAAGTCCCTAATAATTAATAGGGTTTTTAACGTTTTATTGTTATTTTTCCGGCGCAAAATCTTCTAAAGCCTTAACTAGCACTAAATTTGCGTGTTGCAAGTAAATTCTAATAAAGTTAAATTGGATTAATTCCAAATAGCCGAATAAATAATCACGCAAAGTGTCATCTAATTCATTGAGAGATCTCTGGAGTAACAGCCAAGTGTGTTACGGACTAATATTAGAAAATACGAGCTACGTGGATTCGACGCAAATCCGCTTTTCATGTGGGTAAATTTGATTTCGAATTATATACTCTCGCAGGTTCATAGGGAGCTATCGCTACGGTTGGCAACACAAGTCCTATAGTGGCTCTCTATCGTCCTATGACAAACAACTGCCCTATCCTGTAAACTTTACCAGGGTTTTCGAGCACTCCGCAATTATAACAAGAATAGGCAAAACCCATAAATTGACCAAAACCCGGGTGGTACTACCTGCACTTGATGAAAATAAATAAATTTGCAATGAAATCAATGCCAAATTATGAAAGTGGCTTAAATATTCGTTGGGTCACTCTGTAGTCCCTTTGCATACCTAATGAGCTTTTATTACTCTACACCTTTCTGAAATTGACTACAGTTGCACATAATGAATAGTCTGAGGTTTTTTTATTAAATAGTACAATATACTATGTAAATTGTAATAATTTTTGAAATTTTTCGCACGTTATTCTGGGGGAACAGAATACTATATCAACCACGTAACACCCCCCCCCCCCCCCTCTACACCGCAGTTTTTATTGATAAAAAAAATTAAATACATAATTTCAATTCCTAAACGAACATTTTTGTAGGTTCTGTTCTGCCCAACTTGAAAACAAGAAAACTTTTAATTATTTTTTATTTATCGGGCACCCAACATTTGGCACACATTAACACTTTACTGGCGACATATTGTTTTGATCCTCAGTTGTTTTTTAAGTCGGCTTTCGGACGCACGCTCGTATACGAATTTGTAGTTCGCGTGAATGTATAATTCGCGATTTTTTTTTAATCCTACAATATTTGATATTTGCAATCGGTAAACATTTTTTGTGAAAAATCTCCGCTGTTGTTCCGGGGAGAAAAAATGGGCCTGAAGAAATATGAAACCGTTACTGTTACAATATTGAGAGTTCATGTAAAATAAATCATCTCCCAAATTGGGACATTCGATCCACTTCGGTGTTTAAAGATATCGAAAAACGCATACTTAAACCGTGTTTCTCATGGGATTTAAGTTTCGTTTACGAAATATATAGGGATGTATATGCTAGTATAATCTTAGGGATTTATTTTTTCCCAATCGATGAAAAGCTAACTCCCAATTGAAACTATTCCACGTAAAACAACGTTTGAACCTTCCCCTGTATCCAGTGATCCGATATCAATTGTCCATCTGAGCGTTAGTTACAGCGGTATGCACCATTCAATCCTTAATCCAGATTATCTTTTAATCCCGCTTAAAATACATTTTGGCTACAATAATAAAGTAAATCTTACAACCTTGCATACCATGGTGAAAGACATAAACGTCACAGATCTCTGAGGGTCATGTAAAATAATCAAATTATAAACGACA
This sequence comes from Polydrusus pterygomalis, assembly GCA_963969555.1. Lineage (NCBI taxonomy): Eukaryota > Metazoa > Arthropoda > Insecta > Coleoptera > Curculionidae > Polydrusus > Polydrusus pterygomalis. Next base: position 223,947 of record OZ018382.1, on the reverse strand, counting down.
GGGTATATCGCACGGCATGCTGCAGGTAGTGCTTTACCTATGGGGAACTCCACCAACAAAAATCAGGATTATCATCATAATTTCCTTATATTCCCTCTGGCACTAAGATTTTCATCCATCCCGGTCTTCATGAATTTCTAATCCGCCGTATAATGGTCCTAAACAGGATTAAAATCAATATAACCCTTGTGAATATTTTACAAGATATAGTATTGATCAAGACGGGCAAAAATACGTTTTGCTGGCTATTTAGAAAGTTATGTTTACGTGGAACATGATTAAAAAGTACAAAAAAGGGTTCTGCCCATCCTTCAGTTTAAAAACGACGACCTGGACTGGACTGTCTCATTTTTGGTTATTCAAATTCCGTACCTTGTTAAAGTCTCGACATTCTTTACAAGTAAATAACTACATTCGATAAATCCCGAATATTTTACTCGATTCTAGAACGGTTTTATTGATATTGTCCACGGACTGTAGAGCTGTTAAATCTTTGGTCTGGCGCCAAAATATGTGCCTTGACCCGACCCGACCGACGTTCACAACTTTATAGACAGATATTTGTTTATTCCTGTTAAAACTTTGTAATTCAGTGAAAAAGTACCGACTTTTATCGGTCGCCAGCTTCCCGCGAGTTTTTTTTTGGAAAAATGTGATATGTATCGATTTTTTAACAACTAATTGTTTTATTCCCATCTCTACTAAATACCAATAAAAGACGTCCTATTTAATGGCTAAAAACAATAACAGAACGTTTTCGAATCCCTTGACAAACCTTGGAAATCAATTAGCCAAGCGGAGTGCGTTCAATAAGACAATAGTGTCCTTAATAGGCTCAAAGGAAGCTTACCATTTACGATAGAATTATCATCGGCACATCCTGAATGGTTATTTAAATAGTTACGGTATTAAGAGTTCATCGCGACGACATCATTTCAAATAAACCCACCGCAGCGATGACAGACTATCTTTTCCACACGCCGATTCTTTGTCAAAACTGTGTTAAAAGCCAGCCACATTTAGTACCGACCCACCCTGTATAATACATCTAAGCTAGAACCATCTGCTTTGCCGTGAACGGATCTGCCTTAAATGGCTACGATCTTGATTTCTATTTGAGCAATTTTTCGCTCCCATACATTTGTATATGGAATGGCGTACAAGACAAATTATCTTTGAACACGTTTAGAAACATGACAGGTTATTTGATCACTATTTATATATTTTAGATGTAATGTGGTCGAGAGAGTTCACTCTACTAAGCAGGGAATAAACGTATAAAAGAGAGGGAGTTCGATATAATATTTATATCGTTTTGTATAATGTAATATTATATTTAAAAGTTTAATGTCTACCTTTGAAAAGATCAAGTCGATCTTCTTGCCATTGCTTTTGATGCATTTTTTTCTAAAATGACGGAGTGTTTTTATTTTAATTCACTACACATACTTAGTACCGAAAAGTATGAGTAGGGTAGCCCCCGTAGACAACCACGCCCACGCTGTAAACCTTGTAAATCCGTACTCTATTTTATAATAAAAGTTTCTCTAGCAGGTAGTTAATTTTTCTTAAGGAACTTTACACCTGGCTAGGCATGTCTCGTTAAGAGGACCAATACCGTTTGGATTTGAGTCTACCTATTTAGGTTTTCCGCAACTACTTCAGTTGTCAAAAGTTCTTACGGAATTTCTAATTTCGACAGACGGTTTTCAAAACTTGCCCACACATTTTAATTACATTTCGTAACTAATTGCGAAAAGTAAAGCTATAAACCCCGCTGGCGGAAAGTAACAAATCTCTTTTCCCACTTTACGAAATAGTAATTTACGTTACAAGACCGGAAAGTAGTGTCTTTCAGGTCGAGACAAGCAGTTTCAGGGCGAGCCGTAGGCTAGTCCTAGAAGCTTGGAGAGACCTGCACACCACTAATTTTCGATTGTGTGACGTACAATATTTTTTTTTAAGACCGACACTTCGATATATTTTATAATCTACGCGAAACAAGTTTGACATAAAGAACAAAATTAAAAATTAACGAACTGTCACTCGACAATACATCGAAATGTTGTCGTCATAATAACGAAATCAAGGTATCTTGTATTATCAAAGAGCGATTGGAAAAAGAAAAAACAGGGTGACAGTGACATTAGAGACCGGAAAAATATTTTCCGGACTCGAATGTCACTTTTCCGGTCTTGCGATCGGAAAAACGTTATTTTGTAGACGAAAAATTGTCCAGAAAGTGTAAATTTTCTGGTCGGTTTTAAAAAAAATCTTTTGCCGCTCCCTCACGTCCATTTTCCGGTCTTGATCGACAAAACGTTATTTTCTGGACGAGAAATTGTCCAGAAAGTGTATATTTTCTGGTCGGTCTTAAAAAAAGTTCATTTAACATACAATATAATATGCTGTTTGCTGTTTGATATTTTCGAAGTTTGTTTTAAAATACGAACCAATCTTTAAAGCTCTTTGGAAAAGAACGTTTTACTGGCAAAACCCTCTCTCATAGTACGCGTAGCAATTTTTCTCCTTTGTAAATAATAACGATCATTGTGGACAATTGCATAATGTACCATTAAACCATCGAATTTTACCCCTTCCACATGCGGTCTTTAAAATATGGGGGTGTTGGGACTCTTAATATGAATCACAAGCAAGACTATTATTCACAGTTCCGAACAGATGCGACAATCGTTTGTTTCAGTACCAAAGCTTCGCCTGTAAATACGACGCTTTAAAAAAAAGTGAGTGTCACTGAAAGAACGAACATTATAGTGATGCCGATGAGCTCAGTCGTGGTGATTTTAGTGAATAATAAAGCTTTTTAATACAAGTGTTTTAAAGGAGAAAAACGATATTGTGGACATACGTACCGTCAGCGTCGGGTAGGTCTTTAACTAACTATTATTTGTAAATCATTCTGGTTGGTGGGTTGGAATGGTGCAGTTTTTGTACTTGTATCCAAAATTTATTCCTGCTGTGGCGTTATGTGAATCTTTTCTGAAAATGGTTTCAGAGTTAATTCCTGTACAAGAAAAATTACAATTAAAGTTATTCCGATTTACAGAAAACCTAGGAAATGTAGAAAAAAATCTTTCAAATAACTAAACTTAAATTTAAAATAATTGTAAAAAGTTTTGTTATATTTTCGCAATAATTTCCACAATAAGCATTTTTCTAATAACCGGGCTTTGTAGTTATAGATTTATGCTATGTTAACATAAGGTTAAGAATAACATTATAAACTTCATTGTCTTTTTCCGGAATTTCCAATAATTTTTCCCAATGATCCATGAGGTGATACGAAACATATTTCGCGTTATACCTCCCCGTCCCCATTTGATTTATTTTACAAAGTAACTTCAGCCGAAGGCCTCGCTTGTTTATGTAATAAAATTTGTTTATAATTTAAACATTTAAAAATCTAAACAAATTAAAATTACCCATCCATTAAACATGATAATCTTCTTTGCAGTAAACTACAACAATAATAAAATTATTAATTATTGTTTGCATTAATGACAGCGAAAAGATTGCTGTTCGAGCGGATTTAAATTTTCAAAATAAAATCGTTTGAATGGAAGTGGAATTAACTAAGAATCGGGAAAATTGTGGTGAAAACGGGTCGCCGCTTAAAAGAAAATCGAGTTTTCGTCGCGTTTGTGAGCTCTGTGATAGGGTGGTGAAGTTATATTTTCCCGAAGGTAAAGGCAATTTATCAAGGAAGGTATTATTAAGGGTCCCAGGACACATAGGCTTGATTTGGAAAGCCGTAAAAACTTATTCCAGTTTTCAAAAACGCTACTCTTAAAAAAACATGTTTCGAATAAATAATTTTTATAATGATTTATTGTAATTATTGTGTTCAAAAACAGTGTTTTTCGGACGAATTGGGACCGTAAGGGGTAGTTTTTGTGTGTTTTTATTTTAGTAATTAAAACTAACCCTAAAATGTACATACAGTGTCACCAGTAAAGTCCGCATGATATAGGATTTTTTTTTATTAATAGCTTTATTCAAAATTTGACTTTGGCATCAAGTTCTGCTTCGATCGCGATGAAAATTAAGCAAAAAAAATAGTAGTCACGTGATTCGCATTATCTGTCAAATTTTAGTTTTTTCTAAAATATAATTCTAAAGTGGAGTTATTTCTGAAAATATCAAAAAAAGTTATTAGAAAAAGTTGTTTTAAACGCAGTTTCTAGCTCACATGCAAAATTTCAGCTGCATAAGATAATTTTGATTTTTTACCCATATTTTGTAAATTGCACCACTTTTGCAAAATAAGACTCAACGCAACCTACATAAAACTTCTCAGTTTTGACAAGGCTTTATTTCAGATACATTTTCTTTAAAGTAGCGCCATATTAAATGTGTGTTTTTCTACAAAATCAAAATGGGCTATTAAAATTTGGTCGCATGTGATGCAAAGTTTATTTGTTTTTGACCCTGTATAAGGTAACTTCATAAAATAAGTATTTTTAAAAACGTAGTTTGTGTCTGAAAGTATTACACGTTAACGTTATTACGACATAGCTAAATAATAAATTATAATAAGTATAGGGGTTTTAAATTAAATCGTTGAAAATAGATAAACTTTACGATGTTAAAATAAAATTTATTTTTTACTTAAAAAACACTTTACTGAAGACACTGTGTTCTTTTTTGTCTTAATATTAAGCGAATCACGTGACTACTATTTTTTTGCTTAATTTTCATCGCGATCGAAGCCGAACTTGATGCCAAAGTCAAATTTTACTTTACTGGTGACACTGTATACTTTGCGTCCTGCATCAGGCTGGCAGAACCTATTTCATTCGCATTTGACACAATAATTCGTTTCTTACAAAAGTGGTTTATACTGTACTTAATTTGGCATAATATTTTTCCGCCAAATTCGGATGAAAAGTGCACAATGCAACCGGGCAAAATTCGGCCGCGTTCATCAGGAACAAAAGAGAATTTCCCATTGTGCGCCCCAAAAGGACATCGAGAGGCATCATTGTGCCCCATTGCCTCTTTCAATAAGCTCTTCGATCCACAGTATGAAAATTCCTTTTAATAAAAGTCCACTTAATGCGGCGCCAATTCAACGATCAGTGCAATAAAACCGGCATTTTTATGTCTTATTTTATTAAGGAGCTACTGCCCATATAATTTTTATAACGTTACCATAAACATTGGATCCGTATATACCAATAAGTTAAAACTATTTGCAATAATTACAGAAGTAATTCTTAGTTTTATTCAAAAATCTGCCAAATACTCCTCTTTGGAGTACAATCTTGCATTAAAAAAGGTTGGATCTAGAAATAAATTTTTTTTAAACTTAAAACTGTAGGCCTTTTTTTGGAGAAAACGAAATATTGATAAGAAAAATGAAATGGGGAATGTCTCATTAGTCTTGGGCGTCTAATTTTTTTTTACGTGTACCGTTAACTATTATTAAATTTACGATACGTCTCTATTTAGTCGCCTACAATAAAATGGCGAATGTGGGTGAAAGATATGCCATATGGCAAGAGGTTAGGACAGGTCAAGAATGTTATAGTGTTTTCATTTGTTTGTTTTAATAAACAATAAAATTTGTCGCAAATCGCTTTTTATATATTATGTACTGTGGGCGTGTGCATACTTTTGAAATTTCTTTATGTGAAAGGCAAATAGGGAAATTTATTTCCATTTTCCCTTTTTCCGTCTCCTCATCCCAGCCCGGCGAGCAAATGCATTCCAGCTCATCTAAAATTTCAGGCATTCCTTCAAATGAAATGGATGGACTAGGTTTCTCCATTAGGATTTTTATGCTACAGGTCATAATATTACAGCCCGAGGTATTCCGTCATAGAGCATTTGAGCATAGAGCGTTCTATCGACTTTTGACAGCGGTATTTGTTTATGAAAGCTCAATTCATACAGTTCTCGATTTATTTGTTGACATCAAGGTCTAATTCTAATAAAAAATTTCTATTTTCACAATGAAAAACATAATTTTACAAATGTTTGTGGGCAGATTTTTTGACGCAATGAGCGCGTGCGATTAATACGGTTTCCGGGCCAAATTAAAAAATACAAAAGTGCTTATTTCGACCAAAATATTAAATGAAACCTTTGTTTGTGGGTATATTGTGTAGATTCTTTTAAAACTAGAAATCCCTGTAGAGTTAAAATTTTTATTAATTCAGACAATATTAAAAGGATGGAACCCAGTTTCGACCGGTAAATAGTAATTTACGTTACAATACCAGAAAGTAGTGTTTTTCAGAGGCGAGTCCTGGAAGCTTGGAGAGACCTGCTCCACACTAATTTTCGGTTGCGTGACGTACAATATTTTTTTAAGACCGACCGACTTCTCGTAACGGGCTTTTGATTTTACTGGCAATATATCGTAAGTCGCTTTCCTTGCTGCTTCCAAAATTTCTTCTGAAATCTCATTTTCCGTGTCGGATAATTCAAAATCTGAATTCATATTGTTAAATTTGCGAACTCGCGAAACAAGTTTGACATAAACAACAAATTAAAAATCAACGAACTGTCACTCGACAATACATCGAAATGTTGTTGTCATAGTAACGAAATCAAGGTAGCTTGTATTATCAAAGAGCGATTGGAAAAACAAAAAACAGGGACCGGAAATATCTTTTTTTAAAACCGACCAGAAAATTTACACTTTCTGGACAATTTTTCGTCTAGAAAATAACGTTTTTCCGGTCTCTAATGTCACTGTCACCCTGTTTTTTGTTTTTCAAATCGCTCTTTGATAATACAAGATACCTTGATTTCGTTATTATGACAACAACATTTCGATGTATTGTCGAGTGACAGTTCGTTGATTTTTAATTTTGTTCTTTATGTCAAACTTGTTTCGCGTAGATTATAAAATATATCGAAGTGTCGGTCTTAAAAAAAATATTGTACGTCACGCAACCGAAAATTAGTGTTTTCCAGGTCTCTCCAAGCTTCCAGGACTCGCCTATGGCTCGCCCTGGAAATGCTTGTCTCGACCTGAAAAACACCACTTTCCGGTCTTGTAACGTAAATTACTATTTCCTGTCTCTAACGTCACTTTTCCGGTCTTGCGATCGGAAAAAGGTTATTTTCTAGACGAAAAATTGTCCAGAAAGTGTATATTTTCTGGTCGGTTTTAAAAAAATGTATAATTATGGGGTTATATAAGTTATATTATCCTCGCGGGCGAAACTGCGGGTTAAATTCGGTAGCTATTAACTTTTCCTTGTAGCAATCTATCATATTATATTGCTGAACTAATTTTTTTAATGACTAACCATTTAAAATTGTTTAAAACACAAACGAATAAAATTTAAGTTTGGTACCAAATTTGGTAACTTGTTTTAAAGCTCAATTAAAATATTTGGCAATTCTGGTGGTAGCACTGTGAATGTGAAACGTAATGTAATAAAAATCATAACAATAAATAAAACGGTTTAATGTGTCCTGAAAATAGGTTTTCTTGCAAAAATGTCAAGGGTCCTTCGGTGGGCGATTGGTTCATTATTACGTTACAGGTTAACGAGAATTAGCTTTCACATTTTTAATAAAAATATGCAATGCTATTTCGCTGCAATTTGTAAGGAAGCGTACGTTTTAAATAAAAAAACCTCTGAAACTAACATATTTTCAGATTTACATTATTTTATGAATATGCATTGTAGAATATTCATGAATTGCGTGAAAATGTATAGGAAATTTATGATAGAAAAACAAGTTTGAAGCGAACCGTTATTTATTTACATAACCAATCCTTGTATAACCATTATGTTCCCTGGACCGTGAATATTGTAAAAAACGTGCATAATTATACACAGTGGTCAAGACTTTTTTTTTCATTTATCGATGCATAATATGACAAACTAATTATTGATTAAAAAGTTATTTTTGGGTGTGATTAAAAAGGCGAGAAAAGAAATCAGGCAAATAGTTACTAAAAAGTTTGCCTTTAAAAAAATAAAATAAATTCTACCCAGTCTTATTCATAAATACCGTGTCCTAATTTTGATAAGCAATTGAGGCTACATTAATGCGGGCTTTTAGGAAAATACTTATTTACCAAAATTTCATCCGTCCTGTCGTTACAAATTTATTTATGTAGGTTAAGAGGTACGATACATTTTTAAGTACCTGTATAAATCAGATAAACACGTGATTGGTTGAGGTGCCTCCGTTTTAATATTATAATAGCGTCACCGGCATAGCTAGGGGGGGAGGAGGATCGGGGCATTTGTCCCACCCCTCAAGGCATAATCCTGGCTATGCCAGTGGATAGCGTATGTGTACAGTTTACCAAAAATGTAAAATAAATTCAAAAAAGAAAAAAAGAACATTAAGTGAACCAAACATTTTTGTATTTTTTAGAAATATCGTATCAGTCCTGCTGGCATTATTATTATATTGTAAATAATTTACTTATCGGTGTTGTGGTCTAGTGGTCAGTGCAGCGGCCTCTCAGATCGAAGGCCCGGGTTCGTTCCCCGGTGCCGGCAACGTCGATGTTATATTTGGAATTTGGTTTAAGAGGTGCGCCGTCTTTCGGAAGAGACGTTAAACTGTGGGCCCCGTGTCATGGATGTTGGCACGTTAAAGAACCCTACCCTCGACAAAGAGGGATTCGGCAAAATTACCAGATAGTGTGTGACAAATTTCCTGGCGTCGGTGATTGGCCTCGTTGCGGAAAAAGGCCGACGTAAAATAAAAAAAAAATAATAATTTACTTGATGGAAGGAGTCCCTATTATTATTATTGTCAATACTAACAAATTAATAATAGTTTTATTATTATTATTAACGTATTTCGAACAAATGGTGTTACTTTAGTAATAATGTTTGTATTAATAGGCATATATCAGTAATACCATAAACTAAACCTAGACGTCCCACCTAACGGGGCGAAAGCGAGGTGCATTGCGGCGATCTAATTGCTAAGAAGCGAGGTGAATGCTCGGTGCAACTTGTTACAAATTTGTACGTCGCACAAAATTATGAGCGCCAAAATATTTAAATTGGATGGTTTCTCTTCGTTTTATTTCTCTATGGTAATACCGATCGCATTTCCTAAAAGTATTTTTGGGAGATTTTCTTTAAAATTGTTTTTAATTTTTTTGCAGAAACGACCCAAAATGATACGTCAACAGTGAACACCTCGTCTCCGGTCAACAAAAGACGTGGCTTCAGCGGGTAAGTTTATAAAACAAAACAACACGAGACATAGTCTAATGGGTACATTTCTTTCGTCTTGAGGTCCTAAGTAAGGCGCAGGATCAAAAATTTGACAGTTTATTTACACTTTTGACATCTTAAGTTGGTCTCGTGTGTAGCAACAATACCAATAAACCGAATTCAGTACGAAAAATTACAACGACCAACGAAAATTGCGTACAGCAATAAAAACATTAAGTTTCATGAAAAATACACCTATTTTAATCTTATCTTTGGTTATCATTTTCTCGCGAATGTCTAAAACTTATCTTCAGCGTGACTGTGACAGTTCGTTAGTTCCCAATTCACTCTGTTTTAACTTTATTAAAGATCAATTAAACAAAACAAACTGTTTTTTGAAATACGCAATCAATTAAAAAAATTTCAATAGAGCAACGAAACTTAGATACGGTCTTTTCGCCCGCCGGTTAAAGAGATTATGGTTAAGTGATAATTAGCGGGTTTATTTGGCCTAAGGAATTTTTTAAAAACGATGGGAAAATGTAAAAAGTTTTTTCAAAGACTGTGCAAGTGTAAGTGCGACTATGAAAGTATGGAGGATCTTATAGAAGACAGGTGTGTTAATATTTCAGCGATAAAATGTTTTAAAGTTGTAGGTAATGTAGTTATGTATGTACGCGTATCTAGTTAATATTATGAATATGTCCGTTTGAGTTAACCGAATCGTATCTAAATGAATAATATCCAGTAATTTAATGTTCCTTTTACGGTTTGGGTGGTTTTTAACCAAAATAATTTTTGCCTTTTCGCCTAAACTAAAAAAAATCTAACGAAATTGCACAATAGTTTTTACACGTAAGAGCAAAAGTAAACATTGACATAAAGATAAATGTCTGTAATAACAATAATAATAAATTTGTTGCGAAGGATAGATTGTCATTTTAAAATTATTATTGAAGTATGAATACCTATATGTATAACATATTATGAACAATGTCCTCCTTTTCGACAAAATACATTACCCCTAAACTTAAACTCGATTTGGTTGTTTTTAATATTTCTACGGCATTTGCACTCGTCGTGTCCATTTGTCAATGGTATCCCCAAATTGTACATATCCTGGTGCCAAATTATATTTTCCGTAATGCCAACCCTGCTGCTTTAACCCTATTATGAAAAGCGATTAATTCTATATTTATCCCAATTTTATTACAGGGCTTCCTGCTATCCCGATATGCATCCCCTTTTCTTTTTTCTTATCGATTACAAAAAAAGTCATCTGTTCCAGGTCATTTTACAAGGTGCTTACAATAGGTAGTGATTTGGAAAAAACGTAAAGTCTATCCGTCGTTCTATCTCTCTGTCTTCCACATGCGTTTTTCTTAATAACTTTTGTACATTTAAAATACCGCAGGTTTGCAAACAACATAGTTATATTTTTACCTAACAAGTGCTACTTTTCCGGGTTTGCGGAGCACGGTACTACGCCACGCACGCCCGTAGCAGGGTTCGATTAGTTCACATTTTTTCCTATTAAAGTACAGAAAAGTACTCTTTACCTATATTGCGAAAAAGTAGCATCGTTCTGTATGAAAATGCGTGCGAAAAAAACCATACTTACCTCTTGCACGTGCTAGTCATTTACGTTACAAGACCGAAAAGTAGTGTTTTTCAGGCGAGCCGTAGGCGAGTCCTGGAAGCTTGGAAAACACTAATTTTCGGTTGCGTGACGTACAATATTTTTTTTAAGACCGACACTTCGATATACTTACATTAAATTATTTTCTATTATTTTTAAATGCGTCGTATGACTTCTCGTAACCGGCTTTTGATTTTACTGGCAATATATCGTAAGTCGCTTTCCTTGCTGCTTCCAAAATTTCTTCTGAAATCTCATTTTCCGTGTCGGATAATTCAAAATCTGAATTCATATTGTTAAATTTGCGAACTCGCGAAACAAGTTTGACATACACAACAAATTAAAAATCAACGAACTGTCACTCGACAATACATCGCAATGTTGTTGTTATAGTAACGAAATCAAGGTAGCTTGATATTATCAAAGAGCGATTGGAGAAACAAAAAACAGGGACCGGAAAAATATTTTTTTTTAAACCGACTAGAAAATATACAGTTTCTGGACAATTTTTCGTCTAGAAAATAACCTTTTTCCGGTCGCAAGACCAGAAAGGTGACGTTAGAGACCGGAAAAGGATTTTCCGGTCCCTGTTTTTTGTTTTTCCAATCGCTCTTTGATAATACAAGCTACCTGGATTTCGTTACTATGACAACAATATTTCGATGTATTGTCGAGTGACAGTTCGTTGATTTTTAATTTGTTGTTTATGTCAAACTTGTTTCGCGAGTTTACAAATTTAACAATATGAATTCAGATTTTGAATTATCCGACACGGAAAATGAGATTCCAGAAGAAATTTTGGAAGCAGCAACAAAAGCGACTACTTACGATAAATTGCCAGTAAAATCAAAAGCCCGTTACGAGAAGTCATACGACGCATTTAAAAATAATAGAAAATAATTTAATGTATATCGAAGTGTCGGTCTTAAAAAAAATATTGTACGTCACGCAACCGAAAATTAGTGTTGTGCAGGTCTCTCCAAGATTCCAGGACTCGCCTACGGCTCGCCCTGGAAATGCTTGTCTCGACCTGACAAACACTACTTTCCGGTCTTGTAACGTAAATTACTATTCCGGTCTTTAACGTCACTTTTCCGGTCTTGCGATCGGAAAAAGGTTATTTTCTAGACGAAAAATTGTCCAGAAAGTGTATATTTTCTGGTCGGTTTTAAAAAAACAAATTTTTTAAAATTTTCAGGTTATTTTCTAACTGGCCCTTCTACATTATATTTACAATACCTCTCGTTCCCTAATATCAATTAAACACCGATCTGTCCTTGTCTAACGACGCCACTCAAACGAAGACAGAGAGATGTGATTTATGGCTTCGTCCTTTGTCAATCGCGACGATGAAAAAGAGAGGGAAATTATTCCAGGATTTAAAAAGGGATTAGGAGCCGGCTGTCGGTATTTACAAAACTGATGCTTTAAAAGGGATATCGGGTTATCCTAGTTTCTAGTTTTAGGAACGATTTTTATAGGGAATTCGACAGTGGACTTTTTTAAAGATGGATAGTGTTCAGTATCAGTTCGAAACTTTGGTGTTGTACATTTGCGATTTTTTGTAAGTTTGTTTTTTTTGGCCCTACAGACACCGGTAGAGTTTCGTATTTTTACGTTTGATTTAACACTGTATAAGAAACTATATAAGTAAATTCGTTTCAGGAGAAAATGGTTGCCCCCTCCGCTCCGTAAACTGTCACAAGGCAAAGTCGACAAGACGCAGAGTCCCATCGACACGAGGCCGCCACTGAAGAAGACTGGCTCTGACAAGAGAATTAAGGTGAGTTGCCGAGATTATGGTCTCGTGTAAATCGTGGCCAAAATAAGTCCATTGGTTATAGCGATAGTCCTTGATATAGCAGAGTAAACCACTTTATCAGATCGCCTACATCGGTCGCCAATTATTAATAAAAATAATGTTTCCGAGATCTTTCCCAAACTAAACAATGGGGGGAATACCTATTGTTTTTTTAATTGTAATAATTCTCATGAAATATAAAGTTATGTAAATATACACTCGTGCAACAGATCGTTGTACAACTGTACAGTTCACACCCGCTTGCCGATTGTGTAAACGCAAAGTATCGGGAATTGTTCGAATCCATGGATCCAGAATTTCTTTTAGCCCGAAAAAAGGAAGTTTATACCCTCCTTATATCGTGATTTTTCGATAAAATGCAAATTCCTGTAACTAATCTCCTACACGAACGACATTGAAATATTTAATAACCTTTAATTCTTATCTGACTGGGAATTCCGACGTGCTTTTACCCAGAACTTTTTTTTGGAACAAAGCTGTCTTGTCGCCAGGATGTCCCACGAAAGTCCTGCATCCTGTTCGTTGATCGGATCGGTTCGTGACACAAATTTCCATCTCGCGTTTACGGAAAAATTAATCTTTTATTTTGCGATTCAAAGATAACGACTTAAATTCGAGGAATTTTCGATACTAAGGAAGATTCATTATCTTGATAGTGAATTTGAAAACTGCATTTCAAGGAACCGTCTTTAATTTTGCGAGGGGACAGACAGAACCAAGTGAATGGAATTTGGTATCACCTCTGTCATTATTTTATTAAATCGATAAAATTGTAATCATAATAAATTTGCAACCTGGGAAATGTTAATTCGTTTAAATAGCACCTATTATTAGGGGTGTGCAACAAAATGGATTAATCGATTAGAGATAATTTTTAATCGATTATTAATCGAAAAAAAAATATTTATCGGTTAATCGAAAAAAAAACGATTTTTCGATTAATTAAAAATCAAATCAAAATCGAAAAAAAAATATTTTTCGATTAATCGATTAATTAGGTATCCGAAAAAAAAATTTACGATGTTTTGATTAGGTATTCGATTATTAATCGAAAAAAAAAACGATTTTTCCATTATTCAATTGACCAAAAAAACTATTTTTCGATTATTCGAAGATATAGGTAAGTATAGTGTTTCTTCGGTCAATTTAATGACATAAATAATAAATATAAGGTAACTCAAAAATTCTATTCACAAAACTAAAATCAGAAAAATAAACCTAACACGGCACGGCACGACACTGCTCAGAAAATGCTTTAATTTTTTACCAGAACTCCATTCTCAGACCATTGTCCAGCCCGTCCACAAATTCCAAATTACGTATATTTTATCTTCGTCTCTTCCACGCCATCGGCGGTCACTGGCCTATCTCTGTCTGACAGAATCGATTGTTAGACGGGCTGCGTACCGCTTCAGCTTACACCAGCCGCTTTAACTGGCGCTTGCAACCGCAACAAATTATATGCTGTTGCCAATTCTTCAAAATTTTCTGATTTGTAAGCACAATGTTAGTATATACGAGAAACAAGGGTTTGTTAATTAGTTGTTTTTAAACACTGAAAACACTTTTTGTCTTGATTTCAGTTATATTCTTTCTTAAGGGCTAAAGAATGTATTATTATAACAATGAATAGCTTGTTATTTTTTTCTGTCACACTCAAAACTCCTTGGTTTAAAGTATATTTGCAAACTAGCTTTCAAAGAAAGTTACTGACTAACAATAATTGAATACTGATATAAAAGAAACATTTTTAATAAAAAAAAACTTAAAGAATTGAAGAAGAAAGATCTGACAACCCTGGTTGTGAGGTCGGTCTCTTTGAGACTGTTTACCGCCGTATGGAGTGATTGGAATGTCCTCAAACTGAGTTTGGATAAATTATACCTATGTTTTTGGATTACTGAAGTTGCTAGTTACATATTATCGCTGTAAGTCTCTATATATTTATTAGCAAACTCTATTACCCTGAAAATCGGTTTAAAAAATATTATAGCATATTATTGCTAGGGGCGTGCAACAAAATTGATTAATCGATTATTAATTGAAAAAAACTATTTTTCGAATAATCGATTATTTTTGATAAATCGATTATCTTTTTAAGTAATCGCACATCCCTACCTATTATACGTATTTTGAAAATGTAGCTACAAATTATGGGGAATTTCCGCCAACATTACAATACTTTTTCGGGCTACAATAAACGGGACTAGACGGTGCAGGACGCGTTCCAACCGGCACAGCGAGCGGGAAAGCTGTAAAACACTTTTTCGAGATAAACCTCTCAAAACATTTAATTTGTATTTTAACGTTTCGATTAAAAATTAAACATAATACGCTGTGAAAGATAGTAAATCAAATATTACTATTTTAATACGGGACGTCGGCATCGCGACGCCGCAACTTTGTTACATATTGAACGCATTAGGATGAGTTTTAAATATCGAAATAAATCTTTATTAAGAGTACCTGCCCAATATTTTATTTTTTAAACCGTAATGCTCAGGAGAACATTACAAGCAACTAAAAGTGATATAATCTGTTAGTTTTGTAGAAAATTGTAAATCATTTTTACAGCAATTACTCTACTTACTAGCTTCATTGATGCCGACAGTGCATTTCGATTTGTTTTTAGAGAATTGAACCATCATCCTATTCAATCCTTCAGCTTTGTATTTGTCTCCTACACATTTGGAGCTGGTTGATTTTGGAAAAATATAATTTCGTTCGTTGTTCAATGTTTTAACCTTGACAAAAATTATGCATTGTTTCGGTTATTTCCGGTAGGTACAAGGTCCGGAAAAGTAACATACGTTAATTATGTCACAAAACTAAAAACCACTTGCCTGCGTGATACCTAGGGGGCATTCAAAAACATAACAATAGTTAATTATTTAATATAATAATATGAAAGTAAAATCAGTTTCCTCTGTCAACAAATTATGTTCCCCAAACATACATAATATCTAGGTATGTGTCATCCAGTATGACTTCCATGAAAAGTATTTTTAAATCGCACGATAAGAGGCTGTGAAAATATTAGTAATATTATTACAGAAGGGGACGTCTTGATAAGTTTTATCGCACAATTTTTACAGACCAGGGCATAGGGTTTTTTCATTAAACTACCTACTACAGTGAATAAGTCGTATTGGCACATATTATGACTATATGACAGGTCCGAAGTGAGTTCTACCGAGTGAATATAATATTTATAACGACCTTAAATCTGAACATCTGGCCGGCCATATAGGTACTACATACATATTTCCTAAACCCTAATTTGTTATGTTACCCTAAATGGGCAAAAAATATTCTTACCACGTCAATATAAAAATATGTACCGGCATCCTTCATTCATTCCGAAAAATCTCTGGAATCGACAGGATCTATGTCCGTACTATTAACCCGAAGGAATGTACAAAAATCCGAAAGTTTTCCTGGAAAATTCTCTGGGCTGTCATCAATGAACATGACTCAAAACATGACCGCCGTAAAAAACACGTAGTTTGAAAAACAGCTGTTTTTTTGTGATATAGAGAAGCTGTTAAGTGGCCGCCGAATTCACGTGATTTAGGTGCAGTAGATTTTTTAACACAACATGTATAAATTTTGAGCAATTTAAAGGTGCATACGATAGGGAAAATTCCTTCATTACAATATAATGATCATTGTTTTTCCAAATTTCTTTTCTGGAAATCGGTTCGATGTTTTCCACAAAGGAATGCGAGCGTTGAAGGCGATTCCGATAACTTTATGGCCAATGAAAAATGAATCAGTAATATGGATAGAGTTTACTTAAGTTTAGCCTGACTAGGTTTGTCTCGCAACGAGTAAATGACTGTTACGTTCAGATTTGTTCGGATTCATGAAAATTCGCAAACTATTAGGGTTGCTGGTGTAAATGGATCAACCCCTAGCAAGTATAGCACCTATCACCTAAGAGTAGCATAAAATTTTGGTGGAGGCGTACGTATGACGCACGCTGCGACCAGGCAGCCTAGGACAACATTGTATTTTTGTAAAATAAATAAATATAATTTTATGCACTTGTGATATTTTTAACCGTGAATACTTTATGGTTTATATTCAAAAATAGGTTAATATGCGTTCCTATTAATAACATTAAAACCTTCAAGCGAGCATTATATCAATAGAAATAAACCGAACTCGATGACAGACGTGCGGAATAAACGTAGTTAAAACGGGCGTACATTAAAAATTCTATTTATTTTAAAACGGTTCGATGGGATATTATGTGGAGCGCTTTTACAAACACCGCGAATAAAGTCGACCGTTTGCAAATAAAGATTCAGTTTGCGTGTGTTAATCGGGTTTTAACGAACTCTTGCAAATTTAATTGTGTAAATTTAAGAAAGTGTTACTTTAGAAAGAACTTTCGACAGGTTTTCTTTATAGTGAAAACCATTGTTTTGTATTTTTAAAATGCGCATGAAGTTTTTAAGGCGATTTTCCTCCTACATGCATCTGCACTATGTAAGTTGTTCGAAATAAATTAACATCCCTCTCAATTTTGTGTTGGGTGTGTGTCAAATTTCAGGCCGTCCAGTAGTTTTTCAATTGTGACATAAATGCATTTCTATTTTTAACTTACAGCAAAACTCTAATAAAATTATTAATATAGTTTAAGTGTGCACTTGTCGAGTAATTTTCAATTTTCAAATTCCCATATTGAATATTCAAATTAAAGGGGTAGATAGGTATTATATATCTCGGGAAGATCGAAATAAATATTGTCAACTATCGAAGTAAGTAGGTATTGCTGCATTTAACAGAGGAGAAACAGGGTACCTACATTTTTATGAAAATTTTGCCAGCTTGGGCACACAATATTTAACACGGGTGACTATGGAATTTTAATTTGAATCCCTTTTGGAAAACACGTCTAAAATGTCAAATTCCAACTTTTCCAACTTTCTTTATAAACTTTTCGAGCTCGTTTCAGTTCCTAATAGTTAGTAAAACTTTCCTGCAAATCGCAAAACACGCGCGCCTTAAAAGTTTGGAATGAAATTTGAAATAAAACTAGAAAATGTTTTTTGTCAAATCACATTAGTATCGATGCCATTTTAAGTATTCTCGTTAGTTGTTGGCAATTTTGTAATTCCCGCCTCGCCAGTGCAGCGACGATGACAAATGTTTACACACATTTTATTGTCGCTCCTTATAAGATAAAAATCTTCTTAAAAAATACATGACGACGTTTTACTCAAACATTTTTAAAAAGCTTAAATAAATATCCACTGTGCATCACAATTGTGGATAATAATAATAATGTCTGGCTGGGTAATCGGTTCAGACATCTAAATCGATGTTTTAAAAGCCGTTATAATAACCCAAGTATGCTTATGGCCCAAGGTGTGAAAAAATTTAAAAATACAGTTTATATTATGCTTTTCGGTCATACCTACATATTTAAATATTTCAACGCAAGCATATCTAATCTTTAATAATAAACAAGACGCCGAAAATACAGGTTTTTTTTTTTTCAGGTTCCTACCGCCGATATGGGCAATAACAAATCTTCAGTATCGGAGGGAGAGGAGGAGGACGACCGAGCTTTACACATAAAAGGAGCGAAATCTCTCGGTATGTTTTTGAATTCCGTTCCACCCTTGTCCGTGATCTTATTTCCATGCGATGTATGTACTTTGGTTGTGAACAGTTTTTTTTTGTAGGTGCCGAAATAACCAACGGCGACGAAGTGGACGAAGAGTGCGTATTGCCTCCTCCCATGAAACCCATTCAAGAGTCCATTTTAGTGCCCCAGCCACCCTCTGGTGTACCGGGTGTTCCGGAAATAGAGGAAAATTCTTGCAACAGGGTAAGTCGAAAAGTTTACTCAAAAACTTTAATTTTTTTACAAGCAATGTTATAATTACGTTTACAGTAAAGTCGGTTTAACATTTTTATTTCTTTCAATTTACTTATAAAAAAAAATCTCGGAGCTGTTTTTTTTTTTTTTGTAATTTAACTAACACTGTTTTTCTGAGCTCTTCTGTTGGGTTTCGGGGTAATCATGCCAGGAAAATTTACTAAAAAACATCTATAAGACTCATGTTACTAACCTTACACACCTTCTATCATCTGTTTTTCTACAGCGTGGACACAAAGTAAATCCATACTTTTCATATCATATTTCAGAATTTCATTATTAAATTATTATTCAAGTACACACAATAATGCATCCGTTACTTTTTGCCCACACTGTACATTTTACTTATAACTCGCTCTCTTTCAACACATCGCATAAAATCCTTTTATCTCTTTTCATCTAGGTGTCTAGCCTCACTATAAAGTCGTTAGAGGGAGCTACCTCAGCCGACCTAGCTGAAATCGAGCAAATCGTCAAGGAGAGAATGGTGCGAGGTGTTTTTTAAACGCTCTGTATATATTCGTTTTTTGCCGAATGATTTTTTTTAATGCACTGTATAATAGTTTCGAACTTTCATATTATTTGTATGTACGAAACCGAAAAATCGATAAGTCACATTACAACTGGTAATATTATGCATACAATGCTGTAATTTAACCATTCTAAACTCATACATTTAAAAAAAAAGTATATTATTCAAAAAAGAGGCACCTCGTGCATGTCAAGGCAATGACCAACGATCATGAAGCAAAGATAAACCACCCATCTCATTTATAAACCTACTTTTGCGTCGAGTCTACAACGCACTGTTTATAGTATACACATATGACATGTCTACGAACACTAACTTGTAGTAGAATAAAAACCCTGGTAAAGTCTATACGATGTTACATGGACAAGCATAAAAACTAAACCAGTGCTAATAGTCGCCGGTTTCTTTGACAAGCATAGGCGTGCGTAAATATTATTAATTAGTTTTAAAACGTGTAAACTCGAATTAACGCTTTCGATTCATATTATAAGTAGGTATGTGTCCTTTGCGAAGTTGTCAAAGAAATAATATATTATGTTTGCCTATTTATTCATTATGATCTTGGATTTTGTGTTTTTATCAGGTTGCACGTGTTTTCGCATTTTTTGAAAAAGAAAACTATAAACTATAAAAGCTGTCAAAAGATACCAACTTACGTTATACCATTATTGAGGAACCTTAGAAGTCTCCGCTGTCACTATCAGAATCTTCAGAACTTGATTCGCCATTAACGTTAATTATTAACGGAGCAACTGGTGGTAGAACACAATTTTTCCATAAGTCGGTTTTGTCGAGTTCTGCAATAGTAGTTCTTATATTACCTATTACAGATGCACTTAATTCAGGCGTCTGATTAATTTTTCGCGATTGTTTCTTTATGGCAGCCCAGACCATCTCAATAGGGTTAAACACGCAATAATATGGAGGCAAACGTAAAATGGTGTGACCACGTGATTCGAAGAAATTGTCGACGAGGAGATTTCATAATGACCATTCTTTTGTCTAGTTTTTTTGTATGTAAAACCGCAATCTAATAAAATATTCCTTAATGTATCCAAGGAGTTATAGCCAAAATCTGGAAATTCTTGTAATTTGTCCCGAATCATTGCCAATGTTGGAACTTTGTTGTTCTTATAAAAATCGTATACGATACGACGAATATCCTCTTTCGTGCCCATGTCAATTTTTTTAAACTCTTCTCCAACTCGTTTACGTTTAATAGAATGGTCAATTACATCACCAGCTTTAATAACTCTCCTAATGGAAGTACGACTGAGTTTGGTAAATTCACAAATTCTCTGTAAAATCTTATTTTCTGATAAGCTTTCATCACTTTCAGCCAATAAACAAGAGTACATATTTAAAATAAGCCTCTGAGTTTGAACATGCAAGTCTTTATGAGCAAACTCCGGCTGCGTCATGTCTTTCGAATTATCCTCATTATCACTGGTATTCCAAGGCCTCCAAAACACCATTTTTATTGTCAACTTAAACTTAAAAACACACTGCTAAATAACATGCAAACGTTTAAACATATACACACTTTTAAGTTTGTTTTACATTAGGTGTTTGTACATACTACACTTTATGAACCCACTGTATATATAATAATATTATATTAAAATAATAAATATAAGGTAACTCAAAAATTCTATACACACACGGTACGACGACACTGCTCAGAAAATGCTTTAATTTTTTTACCAGAATTCCATTCTCCGATTTTAGACGCCGGCCCGTCCATAGTTCATAACCACGTATATTTTATCTCCGTCTCTTCCACGCCATCCGCGCTCACTGGCCTATCTCTGTCTGACGAATCGATCGTTGAACGGGCCGGGAACCGCTTCTGCTATACCAGCCGCAGGTAGCTTCTGCTACCAGTACCGATCAATATATATTTTGATATTTTATTTCAATTCGTCATGCGGTATTTTGTGGTATTTTGAGCGGACCACATATATAGGGCTGGTCCAAGTAAGATCGTATAGACTTTACCTACTAAATCAGTTACTTTACAGACCTGGTATTGTCTTGTAGCATTGTTTTGTTATAACATCAACACATAAAAAACTATTTAATTTCATTACTATTTTTACAATACCCTAACATTTGTTATCGTTGTATTGTAAAACTCGTTTCATTTTCTACCGCTACATTTTGCGATCTCTATACCAGCGTGGAATATTCCGAATAATATACTTACTTCTCTGTTTTCTTGAAACCGGCAGAATGCGCCGCCATAGAATTTGTAAATTCCCAATAGTTACAAATTGAGGCAATTATACAGCGTGTCCAGAGAAGTTCTAGACATATGGGAATTTTCTTTATTGTTAATTTTACGAAAAAAAGTTATTCTTTATAAAAAGTTCTGCTCGATGCGCAAATATTATTGACATATCAAATCATAATATATCATGTACAGGGCGGCAAAAAAATATAGAAACACAGAATTACGTTAAGAGTTGAGTACCCTCAATTTTTATTTTAGAGCAAATTGGTATAAGAAAATTTTGCTAAGGACTACAAAACGCGGTCAGATAGAATTTTTCGTTGAAATATTTTAATTTACAGGGTACCATAAAAAAAGCCTTTGCAAAATATTTTTTATTTTATTTGTTTAATTTTTACCTGCAACAATTTCGCAACAACTATGTGCAATCCTATAGTAACGAATATTGATCATTTAATATTTTTCGACTTATTAACAAGAGATTTTTTGATGGTACCCTGTAAATTAAAATATTTTAACGAAAAATTGTATCTGGCCGCGTTTTGTAGTCCTTAGTAAAATTTTCTTATAAAAATTTGCTCTAAAATAAAAATTGATGGTACTTCCCTCTTAACGTAATTCTGTGTTTCTATATTTTTTGCCGCCCTGTACATGATATATTAAGATTTGATATCTCAATAATATTTGCGCATCAAGCAGAGCTTTTTATAAAGAATAACTTTTTTTTCGTAAAATCAACAATAAAGAAAAGAAAATTCCCATATGTCTAGAACTTCTCTGGACACGCTGTATATAAAATCAAAAAGGGGTGAATCTTTGCCAGCAGCGTATTATTCTAGTCTAGAGTGAAAATTGGTGGCGTGGTTTCATTGTGGGATCTCGTGAGGAACCTTCGCATTTGACGTCTTATTGGCTTGTTATGATAAAAAGAATGAGTTGTTTATCCTGCTCTATCGTCGTTGGCAATGACTGTGCATCACGATAAAAAGCCATTTCATAATTCATGTTTAATTTAAATTTAAAAATGAATTGCGTGCGTATGCTGAACGTTTGCATGAAACTTCCATTTAACGGGGACTTTTTGCCGACCACCTGCTCTGTTACACCCCTTAAACGCAAACACCCCCGAATTGCCTAAATTCCCGAAACAATGCGGCGAGTTTTATAACGAGACAAGTGCTTAAAACTGCTTTATATACCACGTACGTTATACTATTTTTTCTAATTTGTAGTTTTTTCAATAAAAAACACATATTTAAAAAGAAAATAAATCCTTCAAATTTTGTTAATTTGTATGTCTAAATTTTATGTTGGTAATATGTACTATTTTTTATCATAGTAGCCTCTGGACAACAAAAATTATTTTACGAACTGTCATTTTTTGATTTATTGGCCCATTTTCACCACGAGATTCTAAAGTTATTTTAGCGATATGAGATTTGAAATTGGACGGAATACGTTGTGTGATCCCTGTACATTCGGTACAAATACAGAGCGTTAGGAAATTCGGGCGATTTTACTACTTTTTTTCGAATTTTAAAAGACGTGATTTTACGTCACGGCATTGCAATTTAGTATAGGGAAGATGGAAAATTCAAATAAAGTTGAAGTTAAAATCGACATTAGAAGGTTAGTAGATTGAATTTTGGATAGGATTTGGCAGAAAATGATAGCTTGAAGCATCTACAAAAGATTGATTTATAGATTTATGCAACCAACATACATGACTGTTATCCACACAGAATAAAAAAGTAGGTTATCAAGCTATTTTTTCTCGTAAATCACAAAGGCCGCGCAAGTCAACGAAATAAAACATTTAAATGTTACCAACATCAAATAAAGAAAAAACGCGTATCGAAATAGCTTCATTACGATACGCAAATGCGTATCGTAATAGATTTGTTATGATACAAAATTAGAAAAAAATGGTTGTGTGGTTCCGGGGATCTTTGCGTTTAAAACGGGTGTATTTGCAACATCTCCCTATTCACTTTTTCTAACATGGCATCGCATCGATCATATTTTATGTCGTCGAAGTTTGTTTTTCTACTTTCCTACAGCTTTGCATGTTGATCTTTCCACCGTAAATTTATAAACTGTTAAAATACGTAATATTGTAGGCGTTTATAGTGTTATTTGAGTAGCTGTTTTAACTGAGTAAACAAAGTAAGAGTTTTAACAAATTCCACTAAATAAATTAAAATGTCTAGAATTTGAAAGGTAATATTGACCTGTTTTTAACCGAAAGAAAAATAATACCTTACAAATTGATAATAATTACAGGAACAGCACTCGGAAAACAAAGAACGGAACTCGTCACTCAGAAATACTCGTAGTTCGGAAGCGCTATCAGAGTTCAGCATTGAAAGTCAGCTGCACAAAGATCTGTCTGCGCAGTGTTCGTCCAATGAGGCCGCTTCATTGGCTTTTAGTGGAGACGAAAGCGACAAACAGGTAAAATAGAGAGGTTCTATAATATGTAATTAGTGAATAAATGGCCGCAAATATCTATTTTTCGCTTATGCGAACCTAATTTAAATAATAAATACATTTTAATAGGTGGATAGTGTGGACGCGATGAAAATCGAATCCCTCCTCAAGAAACGGCGGTACGTGTTACAAGAACTGGTGGACACGGAGGAGGCTTACGTGAGGGACTTGTCTCTGATCGTTGACGGGTACATAGCTACCATGAGAGACCCCGAATGCGAAATACCCATGCCGGAAGACCTCAGAGAAGGAAAAGACAAAATGGTATTTGGAAACGTCGAAGCCATTTATGAATGGCATAAAAAGTGAGTTTAAATTTCTGTGACTTGTTTAGTTTGGTCCGAACGGAACGTTATTTATGGTTTTCTTTCGTTTTCAGTCATTTTTTAAAATCTCTCAAATCGGGCATAGAGAATCCAGAAGAACTGGCCCAATTATTTAAAAGGTACGAGAGGAAGCTCCAGATGTACGTTATTTATTGCAAGAACAAACCTATATCCGAATACATCGTAGCCGAGCACCTGGATACCTATTTCGAAGAACTCAGAGTGAAATTGGGTACGAAATACGTGTTTACTTTTAAATTTTTTTAACACACTTTTATTAGCTTCACCTGTATGTTTGTTTGTTTGTCCGTAACCGACTTCGTTGAACCCGATTTTGACCCACTCTAAACGGTCAGATTTAATTTAAACTTATCAAGAACGAAGAAGCGATTTTGACGAAACAAATTATGGGGTCGTATAGCATTCGATGCGGAGACTTCGGGAAAAATAAGCAAAAAATTCTCCTGTCAAAATTAAATTTGACAGCTGTCAATATGTCAAATCGTTTAAAAAAAATGTTATTAATGAAAAAACTATAAGGTCGTATGTATATTGACGGTGGGTAGTTGAAAAAAATACGCAAAAAATTCTCCTGTCAAATTTTGACACCTGTCAATATGTCAGAATTATTACAATAACCGATAGTAATGAAACAAACGTGGGGTCGTATAGATATTGTCACTAAGAATAGAGAAAAATTTAAAAAAAAATTCTACCAGTCAAAATAAAATTTTGACAAATTTTGAAAATTTTTGTCGTTTGTTTGGGTTTGTATGTATGTTTGTTTGTAACCGACTTCTTTAAACCCGATTTTGACCCACTTTAAACGGTCAGATTTAATTTAAATTTTGTAGACTTATCAAGAACCGCTGACAATACAATAATCTACTAATCTAGCTCAATCTACTCAAAAAAAAATTTTTCTTAACAATAACTCAAACTAAAAAATGAAAATTAAATATAGTTTAAAAAAACTAAAAAAACACGCTTTAATAAACAATCAAACTAAAAAGCGAAAAATAAATATAGTTTAAAATAATTCTTAAAATTCTTAATATAGGCAGAAAATATTAATGAACGATAAACATTAGTATTATTGTGAAAGAAGCGTGGGCCGCTTTGTGCTATATTTTTCGTATATCAAGCACACCACGCTTTTTTCACAATAATAGATACTAATGTTTATCGTTCATTATTATTTTCTGCCTATATTAAGAATTTCAATAATTATTTTAAACTATATTTATTTTCCGCTTTTTAGTTTGATTAATTATTAAAGCTTGTTTTTTAGTTTTTTTAAACTATTTTTATTATTATTGTTAATTAAATTTAAAAGGAAAACGTATTTATCATGAATTTGTAGGTCACAAACTTCAATTGTGCGACCTGCTCATAAAACCCGTCCAAAGGATCATGAAATACCAGCTGATGCTTAAAGATATTCTGAAATACACCGAGCGAGCTGGACTTCAAAATGAAATAGAACCGTTGAGGGCGGCGTTCAAGATCATGGTGGTGGTTCCCAAGAATGCCAACGATATGATGGACGTGGGTCGGTTACAGGGATTCGAGGTGAGTTATTCATTCAAGATTCAAGTGAGGATTTGCCAATAACATAATATTTAGAATATGCCAATTTTCAAAGATTACGTTCAATATTCGTTCCAGTCTGGCAAGATCACGGCTCAAGGAAAACTCCTCCTGCACGGACTTTTGACCGTATCGGACCTTCCAGGACAGAATCCGTGGATAGTGGGAAAAAACAAAGACCTACAAGTGTTCCTGTTCGAGCAGAGCGTAATTTTCTCGGAAATAGTCGGGAAAAAGACGCAGTTTACGAGTCCACAATATATTTACAAGTCACACATACAGGTAAGCGGCGGCGGATGTCTTATTTATCATTTATAACATCTTAATATTATATATATTTAAAAATAGAAACCTTATACAATTTAAAAACCATAATCATAATACACGTCATAAAAATAAAATAAATAAGTCTATAGGACAAAAAAATTTCAAATATTTATGTTTTTATTTAGGTTTGTAAATGATTATTTACCAACAAAAATTAAAAAATTGCTTTAATTAATTAATATTGTTCTGAATAATTTATACAGCGTATCCCAGATAAGTTCCAGACATATGGGAATTTTTTTTATTGTTCATTTTACGAAAAAAGTTATTCTTTAAAAAAAGTTCTGCTTGATGCGCAAATAATATTAACATATCAAAACTTAAGATATCATGTACAGGGCGGCAAAAAATATAGAAACGCAGAATTACGTTAAGAGGGAATAAGTACCCTCGATTTTTATTTTAGAACAAATTGTTATAAAAAAAATCTTACTTTAAGGACTACAAAACGCGGTCAGATACAATTTTTCGTTGAAATATTTTAATTTACAGGGTAAGTCGAAAAATATTAAATGATTTTTGACTAACATGTCAATATTCGTTACTATAGTATTGCACATAGTTGTTGCGAAATTGTTGCAGGTAAAAATTAAAGAAATAAAATAAAAAAATATTTTGCAAAGGCTTTTTGATGGTACCCTGTAAATTAAAATATTTCAACGAAACATTTTATCTGACCGCGTTTTGTAGTCCTTAAAGTAAGATTTTTTTATAACAATTTGCTCTAAAAGTAATTCTGTGTTTCTATATTTTTTTGCCGCCCTGTACATGATATATTAAGATTTGATATGTCAATAATATTTGCGCATCAAGCAGAACTTTTTATAAAGAATAACTTTTTTTCGTAAAATCAACAATAAAGAAAATTCCCAATGTCTAGAACTTCTCTGGACACGCTGCGCGCTGTATAAGTAGCTACCTAATATTTTTTACTTAAAAATTATAAATTAATAATTTTATTATAGGTAATATATTTCCTCAAAAAAAAACTGCGTTTATACTTTAAATTAACATTTTTACTTGAAACTTTTACTTTTAATGCATATTTATGATTTATGATTTTACATAATAACAAGCTCAGCTTCAGGGGATTGTAGAATAAATTTATAAAAGACAACATAAACATATATTATTATTATTATTATTATTATTATTATTATTATTGTGAAGTTACCAACTAAGATAGACCAGGCATCTCATTCATAAACGTTTTCTTATTTTTACTTGCTGTCGCTACGAGAATGAGATCTATTTTGCTTCGTCGTTTTTGGAAATTGAATTATTTTATTTATTTATTTATTATCGTACTTTCAGGTTAACAAAATGACGCTGGACGACTCGCGGGACGACGGCACCTTCATCGTGACCTCGACGGACCCCAAAAACAACCACGCCGTTAGCGACGCGACGCCGACGAAGAACGCGCACCCGACCACAGGCTTCGTTTGTACCGCCGGCTCGGAGGAGCTCAGGAAACAGTGGATTAAGACGCTAAAAGACATTCTCCAGACGCAAAGGGACTTTTTAAAAGCCATTCAGAGCCCGATCGCGTATCAGAAAGAGCTGACGAAAGAGTCGTGAGTATCAAGAAAGCTCGCCTATCTCGATTTAGGCGGCTGATAGTGACAGATCATTCCCAATTCGGACCATTTTTGTTAAAGATTATCCGATTTCGCTAGCGTCCGGACGAGTTTGCTCACGTCCGAATAAAACGAAAATCATTCCAAAAATGCAAATGGGCCTTTTCACTATTCTTAAATTTGATACATTTGGCATTTGAATTGTTTAGTCGGTGCTATAATAAGTGTTTTTCATCAATAAAATTATTGCTAGGTCATAACATTAATTTATTTCAGCACAGTAAAAACCGGGTAAAATTCAACCAATTTGAAAATCTCAAAACAGGCGCGACTCATGACTCATGACGTAGATATGTTTAAAGCTTGCTAGAGCGCATGAGTTTAACCTCGCACACGCGTAAAAGCTGATCTGTCGAACTGCCATCGGCAAATTAAGCCGCTGTTGCCATATGTAGAAAGTTTTATAATCTTAATAATATACTTTCTTCTTAGAACTTTATTTGGATACTTTAAATAAATATAAACATAATACTGGTAAAATAATTCATTCCGCAGCTATTGAATGGAAAACTGGTATATTATAATTAATAATAATTGCTAGTCAATTACCATTACACTGGTACTATAAACTATAATAAATGATTTTTGAGAGTATCGGCAACACTGTCAAGCTGCTGATTTTGTGAATTCTTGATATTTTAAGCCAGCGACTCGGCTATTCCTATCATTCCTCTGTGCATCAATCTTCCGGCGCGATGACGTAGGTATGTTTAAGTCCGTGTTTTTATTCAAGGAGTTTTTTTATTTATTTATTTTCTCAGTTATGGCTTAAAAGTATAGAAAAGTAAAAACACAGAAAATTTTATTTTTTGTTCCTTTATACACTACTACCAAAATCAAAATTTAGTGAAAAGGCCCATTGACTAACGGCCTTTCGGGGCAGGTCCGAACTCCGGAAAGACTGAAAGACAACTGGACCGAACTTAAACGGACGCTAGCAAACCGGTCCGATCTTTTCATGTTATATTTTGAGGTTGTATTTTGTTGCGGCGGGCGGTGTGTGGTGGGTTGAATAATTTACCAGCTTTCAAGGTGGAAGGGCTAAATGATAGCGATGGAGAAGTAATATGGTTGCTCAATAAATTTCCAGATACGTGTAGGGAAGTAGTAAATAATGCTATATACCTGATAAGAACTTTTTTTATTACTTTATTCCGCTAGAATAGATGTTAAGAATAACTAACGATATTAGTTCTCCGTCGCGTACTATACAGGATGGTTGTTTAAGTGTGCAACATATGGGCATTTTTTTTATTACCGATTTCTCAGAAAATTTTATTCTTGATAAAAGTTGGTGCATGTTCGATAATCATATAAGGTGCACTTGGAATGGTTGCAAGTCAAACGAAGAATAAAGTACATACCCCTATTTCAGAAAATTCAGCGAAATGTTATTAAGAAAAGTTGTTTACAATTAAAAGTTATGCATAGATTCAAAAACGTGACCTTCTAAAATAAAAAAAATATATTTTTTTAAAAAACATTAATAATTTCCCAAAAATTGTTTTTTATATTCACCATAAAGACCTTCATAAATTAATCAAAATCAAATCAATTTCACATATCTTTGTTCAAATTCAAGCATATTTGTAAAATTTACTTGAATTTTTAATTTATTAAGGAATCACAAACTTCATGTTTGTTGCAACGATATTAAACACAACTTTAAAATAGGTATCCTAAAAATTTTTTTTAACAAGATAAAACATTAGTAATAATAATATGCTAATTAAAAAACTATCATTTAACGTGCAAAATTTTTATTTTAAATGTTTAGGTATTAAAAAACTTTATTCTTGTGCAAGTTTTATATTTTTTGGCCTACCCTGTACGCCGTTTGACTTGCAACCATTCCTAGTGCACCTAATATGATGATCGAACAGGCACCAACTTTTATCAAGACTAAAATTTTCTGAGAAATCGGTAATAAAATAAATGCCCATATGCTGCACACCTAAACAACCACACTGTATAGATTGGGGGTGCGTTTGGACAGCTGCTTTCAATCGGTTAAGGATTTGGAATATGGTTCATGTGGGCGAGTAATTCGTAACGATTCACTCAGAAACACGATAATATTGAATCTCCGAAGCCTTACCCGGTCCAAGTTTTTCCACTAACCTGGCTATTTGTAGTTAACGACGATAAAGCAATGATACACTAGACGTTACTGTTACGCCCAGCCGACATCTCGCTGTGTATAGAGAACATTCTATCATATTATGACATGTCTAAGTACGTTTACTTGTAAAACGAAAATCCCGACACTAAATCATTTACTTTACAGACCTATATGCGCCGCCATAGCATTGGTAAATTCTCAATAGTTACAAATTGAGCCAATTTAAGCTGAAATAAAACCCGACGTCTTGTCGGCTTGTTACAATAACGAGAACGAGATGTTTATCTTGCTTTATCGTCGTTAATTGTAGCTTTATCTTGCCAATCCATTAAAATTCTTTTGTTTGGAATGCTTAAAAATATATTTAAAAAAAACTATGGTATACTTTAAAAGGCGGGCTTTTTAAATTTCATTTAAAGAAAAGGTTGCGATTAAGATTTTGTAGGATTGTGTGTGGACCTACCGTTACGGCCCTGCATCAAAGTTATAAATAAGAGCTGAGATGGGAACGGTCCAAAAAACCCTATAAACAATAATTAGTTATTCCCAGTCCTGTCATAAGTCTACTTTTACGCCGGCGATGTTGTCGGATTTATACGAAAGGCCGCGCCGCAGTGCAAGTATACAGGGTCAGTTGAAAGAACCGGAACGGCTAATTTTCTTCAAAACTGCCAATGCTAAATCAATGAATTTTGGTACAGGTGGATAACTTACAAAATTGAATTGAAAATTGACACTTGCGACCTTGCCAGATTTTTAGTTTTTTCTGTAACTCAAGGAATGTTTTTTTTCAAATGTAACACTACTATTTTTTTTTATTGAATTCGATTCCTCCCATCAACATTATCATTTCCTGATAGTATCAAATTTTTATCTCAAACAGTTCTATGGGAAAAAAAGTTAATTAGTTACAACTCTAACTCTAAAATAAAAAAAAAATCCAATCTATTTCCATTTAAAAACGTTTCAAATAATGTAAAAAGGAAGTTTGGTAGACATAATGTACCCAATAGTATCGATTTCATAATTAAATTAATGTAGTGTACTATAATATGTAAGTACTTTTTACTAGCCATGTTATTGTTAGTAGTTGTTTGTTGTTATTATCAAGTACATTATGTCTACCAACCTTCCTTTTCACATTATTTGAAACGTTTTTAAATGGAAATAGATTGGATTTTTTTTATTTTAGAGTTAGAGTTGTAACTACTTAATTAAATTTTTTTTCCATAGAACTATTTGAGATAAAAATTTTATTCTATCAGGAAATGTTAATGTTGATGGGAGGAATCGAATTCAATAAAAAAAAAGAGTAGTGTTACATTTAAAAAAAAACATTCCTTGAGTTACAAAAAAAAACTAAAAATCTGGCAGAGTCGCAATTGTCAATTTTTAATTCAATTTTTTAAGTTATCCACCTGTACCAAAATTAATTTATTTAGGCTTGGTACTTTTGAAAAAAATTAGCCGTTCCGGTTATTTCAACTAACCCTGTATAACTAAAATTGAGGACTGAATGTCGGTCGTTCTAGGAAATTTGAATTAATTTAATTGAAATTTGAAAAGCCTACTTGTACATTTTAATCAGTTTAAGAAGTTAAGTTCTGTGATAGTATTAATTAATGTTAAGTAAGAATCGAGCGTTCCAAATGAAGTGAAAAATTAATTTGTAAAATAAAAATGAACAAAAATATGAATGTGATAAAAGGGAAACCGACAGGGGGACGCATATACGTTTCTTTCTTTAGTTTTATTAAAGAAATATCATACGGGGTGGTTATTACGATAAATTATTAAGTGTGGACTAAAAGTGTGTAACGTCACCAATAAATTAAATACGACTATTATAGTGATGCAAAGCTAGACACAGAGTTTCCATCTTTTCTACAGTGTCTACCTCTCTGTCCTACGAGAGGCTTGGTTTCTTTTATATTACGTGTATGTACCTACCGCGTTGCTTCTCAAAGAAATTGATGGTGGGCCACCCTGTATAGGATGCAAAGAAAATAGCAAAAAAAAAGTTTTGAACTGTTAAATTCTGGGCACCCGGTGTATATTTGGTGAAAAACGTAGGTACTACCATACAAGGGACTCAATAATAATAATAATGTGTATAGCATGCTTGAGAAGAGAAATAACTGATCCAATAAAACAGGAAATCTATATTTAAAAAAGAATTCGTTATATTGTAAAATATTTTTTTTATGTTAAAATTTAATGTTTTTATAAAAAGTATATAAATGTACAGGTGTTATATCAAATTTTTAATGATAATTCTTTGAAAAATATTAGCTCCAAACATCCTGAAACTTTTTAATTCTAAGGCGAAAAAAAGGGTTTTTATAATCGTCTTTTATAAATTGAAAACTACCAAAAAGTACAACTATAATCCTAAAAAAGCTATGTTTCTGTTGGTTCGTAGGATATGGTCATTTAAAACAGGAGATAAAATTGTTTATTCAAGGACTAAAGACATTTTTCACTCGGTTATACCCCTTTTTAAATAAGACATTTCGGAGAAAAATAAGTCGATAAAATTAATAGAACAAACGACTTCGTTCTATATTACCTATATATGAGATATACTCGTCCAATTTATTTTTTACAGAACTTCTCTAAATTTGTCTGCAAAATTTTTTTCACATAAGAACTCATCTGGTTTGCTCTCTTTGACAATTTTCTTGACCGTGGATGATACTTTCCTACTTGTTGAAAAACACCACACACATGTTTTTCATAGATGGCAAAAGCGACTTTTTATATCTTCAATAGGGCATGCAATCGTCTCTTTTTAAAATAGCATCAATGCATTTTGACAATGCCGAAAGAGCTGGGGCCTACATGCCCTTGTATATTAGAAGAATATTTTTCCTCTTTTCCACCCTAATCTACCAAAGATGATTTTAACTCAGTGTTTAAAATAGGAGTCTTCAATTATGGAATATTCCTCGGAATAAAGATATTTCTTTTCCACTGCCTCTATTTCACTCATTTCGAACCCTAAGTAAGATACTTGCTCTAACGATTTGCGGGATTCTGATGTAATTCACTACCAAATGTCACATCGCTTCCAGATGGGTATTCCCCTAATACTCTCAAAATTTCAGGGTCCTGCTCTTGCTCTTCAGGTTCAGCTTGAGAATTTACCCCCTGATTTTTCCGTTCTGCCGTATTCATGGTTGATGATAGGTTATCATTTTCAGAAGTCTCTGATAAACTTGACCCAGAATAACACATACTTATTGTCTTTGCCCGACAAAAAAAAATTGCTCGAAACCAGCTGTAGGCGTTATTTTGTTGGGAGTATCCGACATAAAAATGTTCGAAACCAACCTGGAATTACCACAAACGATAGTATGTTTGGAACCATTCCACAAAAAACGCTTACTTAACATTTTTCGATTACAAGGGCTTTGTTTTCTTTCCAGAACCTCTAACTTCTTCCTCAGCCTTTTCCTTTTTTCTTCTAGCCCACTAACATCACTCTCACTACTATAAACTCTATTCCTTTTAGGCATTTTCACTCATTTTTACGTATAAAAGACTAAATATTCGAAAATAACTTGTCTCGACAAAGCACAACAGTGTAATGAATAAATGAATCACGCTTATCGGCTGGGCGACGTAAACGGGAGAACAGGGGGTAATAACAAGCTATTTTTGCTTATGTGGTGTCTTTAAAGAGGTGCTCGACAAAGTCACGATTGTGTGACTACGTGTGTATTCTAATTGGGGACGAGTATATTGAAATATAATTCGTGTATAATCTTGCTACAGCGAATTGACTTAAATAAAAAAGTCTTATTCGTTCAATTAGGTTTGCAAAAGTCATACCTACTACTTGAAATTTTTTTTGTATATATGGCGAAAGATGTCCATTCACTAACTCAAACATACAACGTTTAGGACAGTTGCAGCAAACACCAAAATTGGACTTTATTGCTCAAAAAGAAAAAAAATAGATTGCTCATTGTATTCTAGAGCTGTGTAGTATTCAAGAACAAAATATGCATAAAAAAATAAATAGCGAGGTGAGCTGGAGCTTTTAAAATTTAGTATTTTCCATAGTTTTACTACCTAATTCGTAAAAATACTCACCAAATATCGTATTGGCAGAAACCTAAAATTTAAGTTTTAAAAATGTTGCCATTTTTTTGATAATTTTTCAAAAATCGCGTGTTGAATATTATTTAGAAGATAAATACTTATGTAATGACATCCGCATCTGAATATAATAATAATAATCAGCATTTCCTGCTTTTCCACAAATAAATAATTATTCAATATTCATTCGCTGCTTATTTTCGTACATTTTGTATTATTCTGCTTATTTCAAAAATGTGTTTTCACAAACATTTCTTTAAAAAAGCAATATTTTTAAAACTTGCCGTGTGTAAACTCTTCATTCATAATCAAATTTAAACTATACCTACGCAAATAATCAATGTAAATGTATTCCAGTGGCGTATTTAGAAACGGGATTAAAAACATTTTAAAAAAATGCCAGAAAATTAAACAATTATTGTAATTTGCAGTCAATTTTTCTGATCCCAATTCTAAAGTAATAGGACACGTTACTAAACACGATTTAAATAGCTATATATGCTATTATCATGTCGTTATTGATCATGTGTAAGGTTGAAATAGCCGCTATTTTGCAAAAAAAAAAAGTTGTAACATTTTAATTCAAATAGGACGTGACCATCAAGTAATAATAATAACAAAACGTTATATGATAACGATGTTTAAAAATAAATTGAAGACTCCTGAGTCCATGTTATGAATAAGTACACCAAAATAAAACACTTCTATCTCTCTCAATTTCTGAATACGTCACTAAAAATTGTACCTATTTAGATGTAAATTTTACGTTCCATTGTCTGTACATAGTTAACTTGTATGTTTGTACATAAATAATATTATTTTCCATTGCAATGCAATGATATGAACATTTTCAATAGAATAAAAAGATAAATTTTAAAAACATGGTGCTGTTTTATTTTAGAATTACCTGTTTATATTAATTACGTTTAATTTTTTGTTGTTTTATTTATTATTTTTGTTCATTTTTATTTTTTGGCTTTATTTTTACTAACCCTAATTAGGAGCAAGCTAAGTACGGACGCAGAACCTTTTTTTTTTATAAATAACTTTTTAAAGAGACGTGTTTTGAATCGTCCAAATAGAAAACACTTTTTCGGTCAAAAGTTATTAAGCATGAAAAAGTGAACTTTTTTAGACCAGATATAAAAGTTGCCGAGGTAAGTGTACTAAACTGCTTCCTGTAGAAAACAATGGAGTATCTAAACAACGTGGTAAACGACCAATAACAATGTGTTCACCAGCTAGTTTGCTAAGACGCCATGTTCACTAAGTAACTTTTTATTTCGACACTTCTGTTGGAAAAAATATCTGTCTTATTTCTATTTTAGGATCTAGCTTATGTCATTTATTGCCGGCCCGTTTAAATACCAATAATTAAAAAAAAAAATATGCTGCTTTTCGCTTGTGTAGCCATAAATCAAGTTGTTCCTAGTTTTATTAGACCATATTCTGGTGAAAGATATTATAAATATTGTTACGTCAACCTTACAATTGAAACGTCACAAACAGCAAGATATTTTTTCGGCAACCGTCCGGGAAGTACCCACTTCCGTCGGACGCTTTTCCTTTGAGGAAGTAGCATTTCTCCGGCCTAGTCCAGGAAGTACGTGTCTAGTCCGGGAAGTACGTACTTCGCGGACTAAGCCGGGAAGAATCACATCAATATTAGCAATTTCTCCAATTTTAATATAAATAAGAATTAGAATGTTTCTGTTAGTACCTATCTTCTGTTCGAATTTCAATATTTAATACAAATAAGAATTAAAATGTTGGAAATTTTGTTCTACAAAGAAATATAATAAAGAAATGTGCTCATTGATTTGTTATTCTACACGGTTGCCGAAAAAATAGTGTACGCAACACGTCCGAAAACAGTTTTTTTGGACTCGCAGACTTCCAGGACTCGCCTACGGCTCGTCCTAGAATTTTGTCGACTCGTCCAAAAAAACAGTATTTTCCGGACTTGTAACGTAAATTACTATTACTTTCACCAATAACTTGACGTTCCGATCTCTATGTTCGTTTTGACGTAACTCGGGTTATCATATTTTTCTCCAAAATATGGCCAATTAATTTTTGTCGTTAATGTTGCGCAGGTCGCAGGAGTTTCCGTGGGAATTCACTCGAAGAACGCCAACCGACGGCAGCGAGTCGTCGTCGACGACCAGATCGCCCAGAAAAGCACCCCATTACATCCATAAAGCCAACACCATTGGCATACCGTCCGAGAGTGACCTTACCTCAAGGTATATAAACTCGTGAGTCATTGATAGATCGGACACACCCTATAATGTATGTTTCTCTTCGTTGCAGCGACACTTCAGATACCAAAAACAACAACCAAAAGGCTGGAAGAAGACATTTTTTCGACGGTTTCAAGAACACGCTGAGAAACAAGCACAAGAGCGACTCGGTGGTGGTCGAGTCGGGCAAGGAGAACGAAAAAAACGATTTGCATAGGCGGTGGAGCGAGGCGCAACATTCAACAGTAAGTACTCGAAGGAAGAAATACGAGTTGTTGAAGCAATATGTTACGGTTAGCAGCCTGTAACACCTGATTTTTTATTGGGATCTATGAATAATAATTGTTTAAAAGTAGAAATTTAAAAAAAAAATCTTACAACGCCATTTTTGGGAAGCATGCTTACTGTTCTAACTATTTTTTCTTTTTTCCTAGGTATCCTAACACCCGCTTCAAAATTCCTTATCTTCCAGTTACAAAAAACCAGTAAAACTAACCCTAATGGCTGTGATAGAATAATTTTATGAAATTTGAATTAATGTTCGTATGTGTTTAGTTAGGGTCGTTTCTACAACATAAGTATATACATTCAATAATTTAACAAAAACAGTTTTTGAATATCGGGATAAAAATCATTCTTTGTAGAATAAATTAAATTTGAATTTGAATAATTAGAAGCTTTCCGGGAATCATGATAGATGGATAAACCAAGTAACTGCGGCATATGAGAAGAGCACTTGTAAAAGCGACCCCTACCGGGCTGCATAATGAAAACAATAATTTTATTAGTGTAAATATTAAGAGAAACCAACCCATAGTTTTGTACCTACAAGTATTAATTTAATTAGATAGTACCTATAAAGCCAGTGTAAAAGTAAAATCGCAATAATAAAGTTTTTAATTATTATTAGCCATGTTGTAATTTATTTTTCGAAAGGGCTTGTACGAGATGGTCAGGAATAATAATACGGTGAGCATGATTTTTAAAGCTTTTGATATAGTTATTCTTAAGGCAACATTTGCTGATACAATCAAACAAAAAAATAAAGTACCTACTTATCGTTACTTAAATTATTTGTATTCTATATTACAATATTTGGTTCATTACCAGTGTAATTATAATTTTTTTCAAAAATAATTCAAAAGTGGGGTTATTTCTGAAAATATTGAAAAAAATTATTAGAAAAAGTTTTTTAAATGCAGTTTTCTAGCCCACATGCAAAATTTCTGCTGCGTAAGATAATTTTGATTTTTTACCTATATTTTGTAAATTTGCACCACTTTCAGACACAAACTACGTTTTCAAAAATACTTATTTTATGGAGTTACCTTATACAGTGTCAAAAACAAATAAACTTTGCATCACATGCGACCAAATTTTAATAGCCCAATTTTGATTTTGTAGAAAAACACACATTTAATATGGCGTTACTTTAAAAAAAATGTATCTGAAATAAAGCATTCTCAAAACTAAGAAGTTTTATGTAGGTTGTGTCGAGTCCTCTTTTGCAAAAGTGGTGCAATTTTACAAAATATAGGTAAAAAATCAAAATTATCTTATGCAGCTGAAATTTTGCATGTGTGCTAGAAACTGCATTTAAAAAAACTTTTTTCGATATTTTCAGAAATAACCCCATTTTTGAACTATTTTTTGGAAAAAATTAAAATTTGACAGATAATGCGAATCACGTGACTATTTTTTTGCTTAATTTTCATCTCGATCGAAGCAGAACTTGATGCCAAAGTAAAATTTCGAATAAAGTTATTAATAAAAAAAATCCCATATGATGCGGACTTTATTGGTCACACTGGTAGAATGCATTTGTTGGACATTTATTTTGTATCAGAAAACGACGCCAGTTTTATTGACAAGATGTTATGCATGTCAAGCTTTTTAAAATTTAAAACTAACCCACAATTTTCTTTATAAAAATTTTTAAAATGTTTCCAAGAAAATAAGAATTACCTGTACAATAAAAATTTTTTTATGAAATAGCTACATGACACACAGATAAACGTACAGACAGGCATGAGTGCCTAGATTATTTTTAAATCCAGAAAGGAGCAAACGGAGCAATCCTTATTTTTTTACTTATTGTTTCTTAAATTCTTTGAAATCATGCCTTATATTGCCATTATATGGTAGCTTATCTTTTGTTGCTTAAAACTAGAATCCTGCATGTAGTTTCGTCCTAGTTTCACACATTTCCATTTCAAATTTAACCAAATGTACTTTCATATTAGGTGTACTTATCATAACCAGTATAATAACCTTCATGTGGTTTTTCCAGTTTGAGAACCATATATTGGCTCCGGGCACTCAAGCAAGGGTAACCTGCGACTTCCCAGGGGTGAATCTCGGCGAAGTGGTTACAATTATCAAATACGACGCCAATCAAGGCTATCTGGTGTGTGTTAATGTTGTACAGGAAGAACTTTGGTTACCGGCCTACGTCATTTCCAACCACGGGCGAAAACCTTGGAGTTTTAGGTAGGTAGAATGTTTTCTTCTTTCGTTAAATTAAACTATTCGATCCTGACAATAATTATAATAATTTGCTCGTTTTCTAAGGTTTAAAAAACCTCCAAGAAGGCTTCTAACAAACGGCAACATCGCAGAGAGCCTTCAAGAGGGCCCGATACCCGAATTCCGGGATAGATTGAAGGACCTAACCGTACAGGGCGGCTCAAAAGTGATACTGAAATGTAGGGTGCGCCACTGCGGGCCGAATTGTCGACAGAGTTGGAAAAAAATCGAACCGAATTTATGTATTTTGCGAAACGGAAGGTTCATGTTGGACAGTAACGGAGAGGGCGTGGCCATATTGAGCTTGGAGAACGCAAAAATTAACGATTCGGGAACGTACTCGTTTACTGTCACCAACGAGCACGGCTCCGCGAGTTGCTCCTGTGTTTTGACGGTTCTGGGAAATTCTTCCGCGTTTGGTAAGTAAGTTCCTAGAAATGTAGCGTAAATCGTAAATAGACACGATCATTAAATCTATTAAATTTTAGCCGAACTCAAAATCCAAGTTCTAACCTCAAACAGTGTCCAGCTCGAATGGGAGAGTCCCCAGAATTCCCCATATTACATTGAATATTGCCAACTGGGTTCAGGAGAATGGACACCTTACAAGAAAAACGTTCCCGTTACGGGAAATTCTCATACTGTGGAAAATCTGGCTGCAGGAGAAACATATAGGTAAATAATAGATAATGTTAAATATTAAATATAATAAATCATATTTTTACATTTTTTTTTAGTTTTCGGTTGGTATCCTGCGAAACTAAAGCAGTAAGCATCCCTAGCACAGCCGTTACCTTACCCGTGGCCGATACATTGCTATGGCAACAGGAACAATTCAAAAGAAGATACGTAGAGCTGGAGGAAATCGGTCGAGGTCGATTTTCCGTGGTCAGGTTGGCCAAAGACAGAGGTAAGAAAAGCAAGCAAAAGAAACTTACCAATATGCTCATATTATCATGTTCCTCGGTCGCTTCGCTGATCTGTTGTGCCTCCCCCATTCATTTCATAACGTTTAATAACGAACAATGATAAACACCAACTTCCAAAATGTACCCCCTCAGCACGCATGCGTTGCACAACTCTGCCTTTATTTTTCTATGTTATAAGCAGGATCCACGTTACGAGGCCCACATCACAATACACTTGAAAAATGTACACTGCACCTACTATAAGTTTCTGAAAGAAAAACGAATACTTTAAAAGTATATTCTACTGGATCTTCCCCATAGACCACTTCCCGCACTCAACCAAAACCATTTTGAAATAATTCTTTGCGTCCTTTTTTCCACTTCCAGGAAAAACAGTTGAAAATAAAAATTGAATTCGAGCCCCGGCCTAGCTTGCTTGATCTTTATGCCAAAGCCAAACAAAAATATTTATGTGTATGTTTGGTTGCCTATCGTAAGCTTTCAAAATTTGTAACAATCAAAAACCTTTACGTCGTCGCTCGTTACGAGGACCGATTGAAATATTAGAGACTTTTTGCATCTAATAGAGACTTTTTGCACCTCTTAATTCGTCATTCTTTTGTGGTTATCGTTATTCTGAGCATGCGCAATGTCAGAAAGGTGATCCGCTATGGTTAATAACCATAACGGACTCCGTTAGTTACGGAAGGATAAGGAAGAGCTTATCGTTATCCTTATGGTTATGCTTAAACTGCATGGTTGCCGGAACATCCAAAAGTTATGAAGCATCATTGCTATGAATTAAAATTGTGATAAGCAATTAATTAAAATCCAAAGCAATAGTAGCTTTACATTAAAATATACAACTTAATCAAATTATTTTTAGGTTAGGTATTTTATTTTGTTTAGGTGCGCCTGCGCCAAATTAATAACTACAGACAGAACGTATAGGCGCTGCAAAATCTCTGGTTTTAACAGTGGCGCTACTCGTTATGTTTAATAAAGTTAACCATAACGGAGCTAAAAACTGACATTAATTTAAGAGGTGCAAAAAGTCTCTATTAATTCGTCATTCTTTTGTGGTTATGGTTATTCTGAGCATGCGCAATGTCAGAAAGGTGATCCGCTATGGTTAATAACCAT
Organism: Polydrusus pterygomalis; assembly: GCA_963969555.1. Classification (NCBI taxonomy): domain Eukaryota; kingdom Metazoa; phylum Arthropoda; class Insecta; order Coleoptera; family Curculionidae; genus Polydrusus; species Polydrusus pterygomalis. The sequence continues at coordinate 183,239 of OZ018382.1, read as the reverse complement.
AACGGACTCCGTTAGTTACGGAAGGATAAGGAAGAACTTATCGTTATCCTTATGGTTATGCTTAAACTGCATGGTGGCCGGAACATACAAAAGTTATGAAACATCATTGCTATGAATTAAAATTGTGATAAGCAATTAATTAAAATCCAAAGCAATAGTAGCTTTACATTAAAATATACAACCTAATCAAATTATTGTTAGGTTAGGTATTTTATTTTGTTTAGGTGCGCCGGCGCCAAATTAATAACTACAGACAGAACGTATAGGCGCTGCAAAATCTCTGGTTTTAAGAGTGGCGCTACTCGTTATGTTTAATAAAGTTAACCATAACGGAGCTAAAAACTGATATTAATTTAAGAGGTGCAAAAAGTCTCTAGTAATTTACGTTACAAGACCGGAAAGTAGTGTTTTTCAGGTCGAGACAAGCATTTCCAGGGCGAACCGTAGGCGAGTCCTGGAAGCTTGGAGAGACCTGGAAAACACTAATTTTCGGTTGCGTGACGTACAATATATTTTTTAAGACCGACACTTCGATATACTTACATTAAATTATTTTATACTATTTTTAAATGCGTCGTATGACTTCTCGTAACGGCTTTTGATTTTACTGACAATATATCGTAAGTCGCTTTCCTTGCTGCTTCCAAAATTTCTTTTGAAATCTCATTTTCCGTGTCGGATAATTCAAAATCTGAATTCATATTGTTAAATTTGCGCCCTCGCGAAACAAGTTTGACATAAACAACAAATTAAAAATCAACGAACTGTCACTCGACAATACATCGAAATGTTGTTGTCATAGTAACGAAATCAAGGTAGCTTGTATTATCAAAGAGCGATTGGAAAAACAAAAAACAGGGACCGGAAAAATCTTTTCCGGTCTCTAACGTCACTTTTCCGGTCTTGCAATCGGAAAAAGGTTATTTTCTAGACGAAAAATTGTCCAGAAAGTGTATATTTTTTGGTCGGTTAAAAAAAAAAGGAATTTTCCACATATTGGAAAATAATCATTTTATTTATTTCAGGAACCAATGTAGAGGTCGCATTAAAACAAGTGACAAGGAGGAAGCAATCCCATATAGTGACGCAGGCAGAGTATGCCCTACTAGCCGGAATGGAACATCCTAATATTATAAGATCGCTGGCTCTATTCGATAATGCGCCGGTTCCGGGGATAGATACCATCGTTTTGGAACTGTAAGTGGTTTTGGTAGAATGCCCGAGACTGTAAGTCGAGGTGTTTTTACTTAGAATAAAAAAGAACAATAGAAAATGTTCTCGGTCGAAAGCGGGCAGGGAAAACTAATGCAACTATGACAGTGACGATTTGTTTTTAGGGTGAAGGGTCCACTTATGTTCGTATATTTAAGTGAAAAGGGTGACTATCAGGAGAATGACGTAAGGCTTTATATACGGCAACTTATATCAGCGTTGGCTTGGCTCCACAGAAAGGACTTGGTCCATTTAGATGTAAAAGTAAGTATTGCCTGGACGATAAAGATGTGTTTTTTAACGTCGATTTAGATAATGCGGTAAAAGCTTATAACTCCTTACCTAATAACTTGATTGGTTTGAGTGTTCAACTATTTAAAATAAAGTGCATCTTTTTTAGCTTTACAAACTTGACTATTTATTTTTTAAAGTTTTTTTTTTGTTTCACTTTATAAAAAATATATGCTTATATCATTTGGGAAATAGTTCACCCTATTTTACGCTGATACGATAAAATATGTTGAATTTTCGAGTTTAATTTGTCCGTTGCTTGTTGACAGGCTGTCAATTATTAAAGTTCTTTTAATTTAATAATAATAATAATTTGAATTTTTTAAATTATTATTGTGCTGCTTCTTTACTAATTTTACATTTGATATTATTTAAATAACTTATTTTATTAGGTTTGATTGTTGTGGTACGGTTCAGTAGAGTAGCTACTAAAGCTAGACTGCGCCATATGCTACCTCAATAGATAGTGTTAAATTTCTGTACGTAAAATAAATTGTAATATTTTGTTTTTTCTTGAAATATAAAGGCATTGTTTATTTATATATTATCATGTTGTATTATTTTTCAGCCTGAAAACGTGATGGTGGACACAACCTTCTCCCCACCACTCCTAAAACTGGTGGACTTCGGCGATTCGGTCAACACGTCGAAAAACGTTATTTTGCCTCCAGCTTGCCTAGAATTTGCCTCTCCGGAATTAGTGTTGGGCCAACCAGTAGGTAGACACACCGATTTTTGGGCTTCAGGTAGGGCGGTCTCTCCCATTTTTACACACGGCAGCCAACACAGCTTCTAACACTACCACCAGGGGTCGTGATCCTCGGATGGTAAACTGCCAAAGCAAATATTATGACTGATTTGGCTTTTTCTTTGAATTCACTGATACAGTGACACTTTTTCTTTTAGGAGTATTTCTTTACGTCCTGTTAAGTGGAGTTTCGCCGTTCTTGGACGATTCCATGGAAGAAACGACGGCGAACATTTTGAAATGCGATTTTTGCTTTCCCGAAGAATACTTTTCGAATACCTCGGAAGGAGCGAAGGAATTTATTCGAAAGTTGCTCGTTTTGGTGCCCGGACAAAGGATGGACATGGACACGGCCTTGACGTGTTCTTGGATAAAAGACGTATGTATTATATTATTACACTATGTTTTGCGATGAAGGCTGTAAAAATAGTACACTAACCTAATCGTTTTTTTTTTCAGGAAAATCTCACCGCAGTTGTTCCCTGTTCAAGGCTCAAGAATTTCATGCAGAGGAGACATCCTGTAAATATCCCCACCACCCCGACCAGCCCACCCTACAGTGGGGAACATATTTTTTGAGAAATTTCTTACACTTATCGGTTTCTTATATTGTGATATTAATTTTTGTAATTTTTTACGTTTATTTATGAACACTTTGTAAATATGTAATTTAAGTTTTGTAGTTGGCACCTTTCGCATGCTTTCGCGTTAGGGACTTTTGTTTTATAAATTTTACATTCTTTTTCCGCTAAAGCATTGCGCTTTTTGCTATGTCACATTTATTTGTATATGCTTTAAAAAAGAGCCTCTACTCAATGTTGAGTAATTAGGTATGTTGCCTCTAATTAAATCATGATGATCAATGAAATAAATTCTTGACGAAACGGTGAATGTTTTTATTAAAATTAATTATTAAAATAAACGTTCGCCAAAATGTCAAAAAGATATTTTGTTTCTTCTAACATCTGATTTGCTAGTCTCTCATAGATGGTTCAGTATAGTTTCTATAAAGTACAAAAATAATGCGTTTTATTTTACCTTGGTGTTTCTATGCAGAGCTGTCGGTAATTGAATTAAAATAATTGAAAAATCGTGTTCAATTACTTTTTAGTAATTGAATTACTTTTTGAAAATAGTAATTGTAATTGATTTTCCAATTATTATTGTGATAAAGTAATTGTAATTGGTTTAAAGAAATCTGAGGTAAGTAATTGAATTAGGTACTTAAAAGTAATTCAATTATTTTAAAAAGTAATTGAATTACTCCCAAATAATTCAATTACATAAAAAGTAATTTAATTACTCTCAAATAATTCAATTACAATAAAGGTAATTGAATTACTCCCAAATAATTCAATTACATAAAAAGTAAATGAATTACTCCATAATAATTCAATTCCTTTACTCTAGAAAAAAAAATATATTGTTTGGTAAAATGGCGGCTAAGACTAACAGGAGGTTTCCTCGGGCACAGGGAACCGCTTTGTCTTTGAACTCGGCGGCTGCGTTTTGATGCTTTACCTACCTAGTTTTTTTTCAATTATTTTTTATTTTCCCTAAAAATAAATCGTATTATATAAAAAAGACAGTTGTTATTATTGGTCAATTTGTTAAAGGTAAGTAGGTACCTCTACTACTTATCAAAATTGAATCAAGTTTAACTATAAATTTCGAAATTTTTTAAATTTCTTTCTATAATAAAGTGATAGTAGGACCTACTGCTATTAAAAAAAATACCTTACCTATATAAAACTATTTTTTTGTAAAATGTAAAAAAAGTAATTCCATTGCTCATATAAGTACTAATTCAATTTTAAAAATGTAATTCAATTACTTTTAGGGTAGTTCCATTACTATACAGTAATTGAATGCGGTAATTGATCAAGGAATCAATTACCTACTTTTAGTGGGTAATTGGTAATAAAAATATTTTTATCATACTGTTAGTAATTGATGCCTTTTCCGGAGGGTAATGGGTAGTTGTAATTGAATTACTTTTTAAAAGTAATTGCGACAGCTCCGTAATTCTATGTATCGTAAAATGGGAAAAGCAATGAAATAAATTCTCAAAGACGACAGTTAAAATTAATTTTTAAAAGAAACGTTCGCCAAATTCTTAAGAAAAATATGTTTTAAACCAACAACCAAAAAAAAGGTAGTTTTATTTGGTCGATTCCCTTGTAGGCTTAACTCAAAACAAACCACTGGACCTTTGCAGCTGGAACTTTAGACCACATTATTTGGTCACGACGGTGGTCATAATTGCATTTAACAGAAAAATCACAACAATGTAAAAACTGGATTTATATTTATAACGAGTTATCGGAGTCTAAGGTTGATGTTGAATTAACAGTATAAACTTCAATTAGGAAGTTGAGTCCTCTAGATCGTTGAGACTTGAGGTAAATATCAACGTAGTATTGTTCCAGCCCTCCACTTTGAATGGATGAGTAACCTCCGTGGTCGTTGTCGTCACGATTTGTTGCCTACAAATATTAGTATAACAATAATTTTGAAATCGAAAGCGCATAAAGGAATAAGGGGCAAGGGGCACCTCTTCCCATCTTCAAAACTACAAAGTAAAATAATAACTAAACTAATTTCCATTGGACGCAATGGGGCAAATTTATTTTCAGATATATTATTTTTGTTTATTGAGAACAAGGCTGACTGGATATACAGGGTGTTCGGAAAATGCGGTCATTCTACATGCAAAAATATTGCTATAGGATCATTTGGCAAAATGTCGAAATCTCCATGGTTACCAAGATACAGGGGTTTGAATTTGATCTTTCAGTTTTAGTTTTTCGTCGTACTACATTTATTTTCGAACCAAATCATTTGATATTCGGCACACATACTAATCTCGAGCGACTATACAATTTGAAGATAAGAGCGCTTTTTTTTTAAACCGCTAGAGGGCACTTTACCTGAAACATAAATATTATTTCCGTCATAACTTTTTTCGCTTGGTAGCTGGAGCAAAACCAAAGGTGCCATTTTAGTGGCAATTAAGAACACAAAAAATAAGTTACTTTTGATCAAGGTCGATAAACCCCACCGTTTAGCCACTGTAAACTATTGATATCAAAGCTTTCATTGCTCTCAACCAAATGCCTACGTACATAAATGAAATCGCGTCAAATCAAGTGGCCTGGTTTCAAATTATGTTAAATTTGACAACTAAATAATTTGATTACTGTCACGTTTAGATAGGGACAGTTTTTTGTCATAAAAAGACGAAGTTAAAATGTAACGAGAATATTCAAATGTTGAGTACCAAAAAACTCTTCCTATCTAAACTTGACAATTATCAAATCATTTAGTTGTCAAATTTCGCATAATTTGAAACCAGGCCACTTGATTTGACGCGAGTCCATTTATGTACGTAGGCATTTTGTTGAGAGCAATGAAAGCTTTGATATCAATTATAGTTTATAGTGGCTAACCGGTGGGGTTTGTTCGGGTTTGATCAAGGGTAACTTATTTTTTGTGTTCTTAATTGCCACCAAAATGGCACCTTCGGTTTTGCTCCAGCTACCAAAAGAAAAGTTATGACGGAAATAATATTTATGTTTCAGGTAAAGTGCCCTCTAGCGGTTTAAAAAAAGCACTCTTATCTTCGAATTGTATAGGCGCTCGAGATTAGTATGTGTGCCGAATATCAAATGATTTGGTTCGAAAATAAATGTGTTAGGACGAAAAACTAAAACTAAAAGATCAAATTCAAACCCCTGTATCTTGGTAACCATGAAGATTTCGACATTTTGCCAAATGATCTACTAGCATTATTTTTGCATGTAGAATCACCCCTTAAAATTTCCTAACGCATTTTCCGAACACCCTGTATAAATTGAAAATTGTTGTAGGCGTTCGGCTGTCACAAAATATCACCTGTAAAATATTACTTGATAGCAAAAGTTCAAATTAAAACGCAGTTGTATAATGTGTAATAATAAATACTTACCGTAATGCAAGCAATTTTAACCTTGTTAATTCCGCTTTCTGGACATTTTATTGTTTTCGTTATGATTTGGAACAGATGTCCGCTCTCTTCAATGGTCCACCGGCATAAGGGTGTTTCGCTAAAATCATATTTGGGTGAATATTTACGCAGAGAAGTATTTGTTTCTAAACTTACGTCATATTAGTAGGATCTGGACATTGATAAACATCATGAGTGTCTTCTGTTAAGTTAAATAGAGATCCATTTGCCGAAGAGAGAATGCAAATCAACACAGCTAAATACACTAAATATTGTTGAGCCATATTTTCAAATTATGTGTTTTTATTATCTAACAATGAGCTATAAATAATTACTGTAATACTTTTTTTAACTACGCAATTATTAAGCGGACTCTTACTTTTTATAAATCTCTTTCTTTGCTTATCACAGATTGTTTTTGAGTACCATGAATAATGTCTTTCTAAAGTGTTTTTTTATTCTCTGCGGACAGATGTAAATTTTTTTAAATCTTAACAAGGTCAAGGGTTTTTTTTCGATAAAGAATCAAGGATGACGTTTAATAAACAGTGTATATTTGTAATTCGTACATACAGGTGTTGTCCGACCATATCCTACTGTTAGAAGTTGAAGTTAAAATGTTAAGAATCGCAAAGCAAACAGAAATAGGTAGATTGTTTCCCCCACTCCATCGTATCACATCATCTCGCTTGTCGTCCTCCTGGCGTACGCCTTTAATTTAATATTCTTTCCTATGTATGGTAACGGAAAGCTCCATTTCTTTAGTCTTAGTAAATAATCATACTTAAAAATTGTATTTTAAAAGTTATTTTTTTTAGTTTATTTTTTTAAGTAGGTACTCCTTTGAAGAAGCAACTGTGTTGCGAAACATGTCGAGTCAAAATAAAAATCTGTGGAAAGTGTAAAATTATAATTTAATTTTTTTTACCATTCATTTAACACAAATTAATAATGGATTTCCACCAAGTAAAAGCCGAATGAATTCTATATTTCTATTATATTTTAATATTATGTAACCCGATGTGGATGATTAACTGCTTTGTTGGCACTTATTTTTTTGACCTTAAAAGGAAAGGTTTTGGTTTTTAGAATAAATCGGGCTGTTAAAGACGACAGAGTTGTTTTAATTTTGACTCGTACGTAACAATATATTATTTATTTTACAACAGAAAAAAAAAATTAATCCTTCAGACGGTAAAAAAATAATGATAAACAAATTAAAAACCGGCCTAGAGTATGTAACGGGAGGCGTGACATCAGGAGAACGATCCGCGGGATGCGATACGATTGAGTGGGGTAAACTTAATATTTTTACTCTTTTCCACTAGGGTATGGACGGAGAACGCATTTCCATACCTGTATATAGGGTGGAGTAAAGTTATACGTGTCGAAAAAAAATTCGTTTTTCAAATCGGAATAGCTGCAAAAACATGCCCCACTACTTAACTAAGAGCTATGCGAAAGATGGTTTTTTAAAATTATGTTTTGAGGTGCCCCAAGAATTAAAAAAAAAAAATCGATCCTGAAAAAAAATATTAGTTTTTCAAAACGGAATAGCTGCAAAAACCTGCTTTACTACTTAACTATAAGTGCTATTGCGAAAGATAATTTTTCTAACATTATATTTCGAGGTGCCCCAAGCCATTTTAAAATAGAAAATTTTCGCGTTTTTTATGCAACTAATGCTTATTTTAAATTATCATTTCTGTTTCAGTTTGTATACTTTTTTTTCCAAAAAATTTGTTTTCTTTTTAACTTGATTATTTTATTAAGCGATAAACTAAATAAAAATCATGTTTTTTTTAAAGACCTTTGGGGCACCTCGAGATATAATGTTAGAAAAATTTTCTTTTGCATAGCTTTTAGTTAAGTAGTGGAGCATATTTTTGCAGCTTTTCCGATTTGAAAAAAGAATTTTTTTTTCGACACGTATAACTTCACTCCACCCTACTGTATAAGGGACTAATCAGCGATCCACAAAATACCGCGAGTCTGTCCTTTCAGGACATCGATGTAATTTTAGGAAACTGGAAAACTTCTCTGTGCTTCCGGCATGCGACGTTGCCAGATTGCGCAAAGATTAAATTTTTTTTTAAAATATTTATAATCACAGTAATTAGAAACAATGTCTATTTATAATATCTTTAATAAAAAATAAATTATCCTATTCTACAATGGACACACATTAATATACTTAGATATTAAAAACATAACAAAAATGAATAATGTATATTACACAAAAACGTGATTTTCTCAACAAGCAAAACACTTTTATTGAACTTAATTGTCTAAATTGCCGACAAACGTGCTGCTTTAAAAAACTTGTAAAATTTACAATAAAATGCACCGCAACGCCACTAAAGCGTATAGTGACAGTTCCAAGAAACGCCTTTTCACAGTTTAATGCCGTCTCTGTTTATTAAATGATATAAGACAAGGATAGTCGATAACACTCGGAAGCTGTCATAAAACGATAACATTTTCCAATCACAAACTACTAAAAACATCAAAGTTTCGAGAACTTCTCATTGGCAGACAGACGCGAGAAACTTCTAAGACTGCCACCAGAGGTCGCATTCCTTACGGTACATCGTCATAACCATCAAAACGAACAGACACTGTAAGCGACTTTTTGGGAAATTTTTCACACATTGTGTTGATTTTTGCAATAAAATAAAGAATATTTTAAAGTTTGAAAATAAAAAAGGTTAAAAATAAAATTACACGCTGGTTTTATACGGCAAGCGATCATTCACACGAATCTAGAAAAATACACAGTGAACCGTCTCATCATTTGGCCACCCTGTATTTTGTACGTGCACACACCCCGTACTGTATATTTACACTACTTATTAACTTCAACATTTTACTTAATACAAAATCACATATTGTTACTTTTGCTAAACACACAAAACCGAGTACAGGGTGCCCAGAGGGCGTTTTAAAACATAAAACGCGATCAGCTGGATTAAAATTAAATTTTTTTAATTGGAGCTAAACCTGGTCAAAAACTAAGCAATAAAATACAGTGTCACATTATTGGGACACCCTGTAGATGGGAGTTATGCATATCGCCGCCGTTCGATCAGACTGATCGCAAGTAGGTACGTATCATAGCCTTCTCGATTTAAAAGGAGTGACTGAGACAACACATGTTCGGATCAAGGTGGGAGGGCGGCTTCGAGGCAGCGACGCGGAGTTTAACTAAATAATTTGAAGTTAGTTTTGCTTGTCAAATTATGACAAGACGTTGACATCCGTTTGTTTATTAATTTAATATTTTTAGATTACCAGATTAACAGTAGAAGGCCGTCAACTACGTCGTCTCCGGGGTAAACGTCAAAATGTCACGTGTTTTGTTTTTATTTTTTAATGAACAGGCTCTGTTTCACTCGCTCCTTAAATCCCAGAAGGCCTTGTATTAGAGGATTACTAGATCCGATCGAGCGGCACGGATGTAAACTCTAGTCTTTGATGTGGATATTAGGGTGGAGTGAAGTTATACGTGTCGAAAAAAAATCGTTTTACAAATCGGAATAGATGCAAAAACATGCTCCTCCACTACTTAACTAAGAGCTATGCGAAAGATGTTTTTTTTTTAAATTATGTTTTGAGGTGCCCCAAGAAGTTTTAAAATAAAAAAAAATCGATGATCATGAAAAAAAAATATTCGTTTTTCAAAACGGAATAGCTGCAAAAACCAGCTTCACTACTTAACTAAGTGTTATGCGTAAGATAATTTTTCTAATATTATATTTCGAGATGATCCAAAGGTCTCTAAAAAAAACATGATTTTTATTTAGTATATTCCTTTAATAAAATAATCAAGTTAAAAAGAAAACATATTTTTTGGCAAAAAAAGTATACAAACTAAAACAGAAATGATAATTTAAAATAAACATCAGTTGCATAAAAAAATTAGTGTTCAATTTTCTAAATTAAAAAGGCTTGGGGCACCTCGAAATATAATGTTAGAAAAATTATCTTTCGCAATAGCACTTAGTTAAGTAGTAAAGCAGGTTTTTGCAGCTATTCAGTTTTGAAAAACTAATTTTTTTTTTTAATTTTAAAAATTCTTGCGGCACCTCAAAACATAATTTTAGAGAAACCATCTTTCGCATAGCTCTTAGTTAAGTAGTGGAGCATGTTTTTGCAGCTATTCCGATTTGAAAAACAACTTTTTTTTCGACACGTATAACTTCACTCCACCCTAGTGGATATGAAAAGAATTTTTCTAGAAAAATATGAAAATAACTATTTATAAAAAAAAACAGTCCAACGAGAGTTGATGAACTCGCGCTATATACCATTCGCTGTTGGCGACTTTTTCAAGAAGTACGTCAATACTAAACAGGACATTAGATACACCGAGGGGGATTTTAAAAAATCTTTGATTTAGTAAAAGATACAGCACACAAACATTTTATATAATTTTTTTTATTTCACGTTCATAATAAGCTCATTACGATACGCATTTGCGTATCGTAATGAAGGTATTTCGATACGCGTTTTTTCTATTTGATGTTGGTAACATTTAAATGTTTTATTTCAGACTTGCGCGGCCTTTGTGATTTACGAGAAAACCCATTTTTCGCAGAGGAAAAATAGCTTGATAACCTACTTTTTTATTCTGTGTGGATAACAGTCATGTATGTTGGTTGCATAAATCTATAAATCAAGCTTTTGTAGATGCTTCAAGCTATTATTTTCTGCCAAATCCTATCCAAAATTCAATCTACTAACCGTCCAATGTAAACTTTATTTGAATTTTCCATCTTCCCCATACTAAATAGCAATGCCGCGACGTAAAATCACGTCTTTTGAAAATCGAAAAAAAGTAGCAAAATCTCCCGAATTTCCGAACGCTCTGTATATGTACCGAATGTACGAGGATCACACAACGTATTCCGTCCAATTTCAAATCTCATATCGCTAAAATAACTTTAGAATCTCGTGGTGAAAATGGGTCAATAAATCAAAAAATGACAGTTTGCAAAATAATTTTTCTTGTCCACAGGCTACTATGATAAAAAAATAGTATTACCAACATAAAATTTAGACATAAAAATTTACAAAATTTGAAGGATTTATTTTTTTTAATGTATTTTTCTTGATTATAAAAGGTGAAATAGAAAAAAATGTATAAAGCACATGTTTCATAAGGCGTTTTAGCGCACGTGTCAATAAAAAAACTCGCCACTTTGTGGCTCGTTTTTTAAAATAGACGCGTGCGCTAAAACCGCTTCTTATGAAACGTGTACTTTAATATTATGTACGCGTATCGTTTTTGGCTAAAGAATTTTTTTTTCCCGGTTCGCTTTCTTCAATAAATCCCCCCCTTCCTCATAATATTAAAATAAGTAGTCCACACGCAAACGTGGTCATTATAAAGAAAAAAGCTTTGGCAACATAAAAAAATCTACACAAGCAAACCTATTATAGTCCGAGGTCCGACGGTCTGCCAATACAACTACATCAATGTAGACATTGTCTTAATTTTGCTTTGTTTAAGCCCACTTTACAACCTTATGGTTGCCTCCACGGTCAATACCGTTTGTTTTTCCGCTCTAAGGAACAAAGGGCGCCAACCAAAGTCAAAAATATCATTTTCCTGCTAAAAAATCTATCAATTTAACAAACACGGAGCGACATATGCCCGCCCACTAACTAGATGATTTCCCTTGATCGCCTACTTTGTTCAAACTAAGACTCAACCTCTTTTTCGTCGGACCGTTGTCAACGCACGCGCTCTTGCGTCTCGCCGGCAAAACGTCAGTTGGCGTCCCTTTGCGTCTCTGCAAACCCAGGTTGCCGGTTTTACGCCCGGTCTGAGGCGTTTTCGTCGTTGCCGCTGCTTGCGATTTTTCCAAGCAATTCGGGGAGATAATACGGATGGTTTTATTGAGCTTAAACGCGTCCATCTGGGCTTCTCGCGATTGTTTGAGCACGTTCCTGATGACGGTCGACTCGCCGACCAATTGTTGCAGTTTTTGGAGGGTCGTGTACAGACAGACGGCGCTGATGAGGCCGAAATCGAATAAAGACGTCATGTGTATCACGAAATTTCGGTATAGATTTTTCAGGAGGAGTTCCTTGCCCGTTTGTTGGACGAACATTTGACAGGCGACTGATATTTGACAGTCGCCGACGAAGCCGTATTTCATCACGTGGAGATTCCACATTTTCATCAGTTCCTTTTCACCTAAAATAGAGGAGACGGAGAAAATGTTGTGCACAAAACAAGAAAAATAGAACTCACCTTCGTTGACGTCAGTAAATTCATCTATCATCATCCTCGTTTTATTTTGCAGCCATTCTGGATCATTTTCGCCTTCCGAGTCTACGTCCATTTCTTTGGGATAAATCGGCAAGCAAGTTGTCGTGTGGTGATATAACCTGCAAAAAATAACAATCATATAAACTGGCAGAATATCAATAACTAGTTAAAATACATACATTTTTTCCCTTAATATTTATTTATTAATTTATTACATTACATTTTTGTATACACCACAATATAAAACAAATCAACTAAATTATTTTCACACATATAGGTATCATTCATTTTTTTTTCAAAAAGCACCTAGATGTAAAACATCTGTATGTGCAATAATTGTGCATTTAATAATAATTATTAAATTCATATGTACAGGGTGGCCCATTAATAACTTCCTTTTTAAATCACATAACTCCCAAAGGCCTTTCTTTTCGAAAAATTTGGCATTTTTAAAAGTACACGAAATTTTAACACTCTGCACGTCTCGGCACAATAAAATGAACTGATTATCGGTTCTGGGCTACATGAGACAAGCGCCAGGGCTTATCTACATAAATATAAACAATTTTTTTACCTACCAACGCTATTATAGAAGGAGGAAGACGCCAAGAATAATTTAATAAAATAATTACTCATTATTTTGTTATGGGGTTGTTAGTCATCATTTTCGTAAACATGCAAATAAAGTATCCGACACGAGTTTTAGTCATTCTTGGCAGGCAGAGAGAGTAACTTGTGGACGACAGAAAATATACAAGTGTTTTATTTGATTGTGTAAAACAAAGACTGAGATACAAATTGAGTGCGCAGTGATTAAAGGGCATACACCGCAATTAGTCTAGTTTTTATACATTTTTCACAAATTTTCGCAAAATTACTAATAAGGCACAGGTCGGTAATTATTTATGGAGGTCTTGGTACCTGTTTTGTAAATAGGTTGTGAAAACATTTTTTAAAACTGAACTAAGTTTAACATATTATATATTAATATTTTTTTTTAAAGGGTTATTATATATATTTTTATTGATTGATTATCCGCGGACAGTCTGTATACCTGTAAATGTACTTGAGACTAAATAAATAAATCATATTTAGTTCCGTTTACTGCCAACAAGGGGGAAAAGTCCCTTGTTTATCCCTTTCTTACCTATTGTGACCGGTGATGAAGGGCCTCTGTCCATCATACTCGCAATCGTCCAATTCCAAAAATTCCGATAAACTAGGCTTCTGCCTTTTGGGGTGACAGACTAAAATGTGGGTGACCGAAGCCCGTCTTACGGGGCCGTTTCTGGAAAAGGCACACACCGACGGTTGGGTAATAAGATCGTGTGGCGAACCTAAAAAGGGTGAATTTTTTCATTAATATTTTAGACCTCGGCTGAAGCCTTTGAAAATGGTAAAAAGTGAAAAAATAATAATAGTAGGATGAAACCCATTGGAAAAGTAAGAGAATATAACAAAAATGAAAGGAAAAGTAATTTACGGGCGATCCGAGGTCGGGAAGTGGAAGGGGGTGAGTTTTTAAGGATAGAAAACGATTTATCTCGATTTCCGGCAAAACTACAAGTCCTACGGAAAAACGTGAAATGGCAAACTTGTAGGTAATAAAAAGATCTACAACTCTTGTATTCACACTTTTTTCCATAACCTCAAAATTTATGTGAAAAATTCAAATAACCAAGTTTTTGGTTTTTTATTTTTATCTTTTATAAAAAAATTTTTTTTCACGAAATTTGGTGAAAACTTACATTTTTATGTCCCAAACACACAGTAATTTTTTTTTATTTAAAATATTTATTTTTTCACCTTATTTTGACTTAATATCGAAAAAGCACCCTAATTTTCAACCTAAAATTCACACGTCAAAATATCTGCTTTTTTAAATAAGTCGGTGGGCTTTTTTGTTCATTGAAATCTTCACTTTCTGATGGTGTAAAAAAAATATACATTACTATGGTAAATGTTCTCAAAAAATGCAAATAAACGAAAAAAACTCGAATCCGAATTTTTTTAAAAATCTATACTTAAAATTTTGAGCTATTGATTAAAATGTATACTTTAATTACTCGAAAAACGTAAGATTCCATGTTACATTGATAAACAAAAATTGCAAGTCGAAATATACTACTATAATTAACAACCAAATAAGTTAATAAAGTTAATATTTAATAAGACGTTCGTTTCTTTGCATTTTTGAGAACATTTACCATAGTAATGTAAATTTTTTTTACACCATCAGAAAGTAGAGATTTCAAGGAACCAAAAGCCCACCGACTTTTTTAAAAAGCAGATATTTTGACGTGAGAATTTTCGATTGAAAATTAGGGTGCTTTTTCGATATTAAGTCAAAATAAGGTGAAAAAATAAATATTTTAAATCAAAAAAATTACAGTGTGTTTGGGACATAAAAAGGTAAGTTTTCACCAAATTTCGTGTTTGTAAAAGATAAAAATAAAAAACCAAAAACTTGGTTATTTGAATTTTTCACATAAATTTTGAGGTTATGTGAAAAAAGTGTAAATGCAAGAGTTGTAGATCTTTTTATTACCTACAACTTTGCCGTTTAACGTTTTTCCATATGACTTGTAGGTTTGCCGGAAATCGAGATAAATCGTTTTCTACCTTTTCCAATTGGTTTCATCCTACTATTATTTTTTTTTGTTTTAAAAATTATCGACCCTGGTCTATTTTTTAAATATTTCTTTTTATCGCATCTACCTGTATAACTTCCATCGTACATTTCATTGATGGCCACGTCTATTCTGGCCCCCACACTGATTGGCACGTAGGTGAACGTAAACCGGGAATGACATAACTTGAGGTGCTTCAACAAAGTGTATAGCTCGTTTGAGTTTATCGAGCACCACGGGCAATGAAGATCTTCGCAGGCCTCAGTTTGTTGCCTGGAATTGTTGTTGTACACGAACTGGTACACTATTTGTAGTTTACTCGATTCCGTTTCGCCTGAGAAGAGAAAATTAGACATTTTAGGAAATTAGAAAAGCTTCAGGTAACTAATAATTATTTTTCTACCAATATTGAGGAAATAACAAAACAATAAATATTATTATTAAGTTATTACTTTTAATTTACATTAATTCCGTTTCCAAGTTGAACTTAAAGGGCAATATAAAGCTATTTGCAGATGATACAACAATTATTAATTTTGCTGAAACTCTTGCAGAAATGTATTTTGATATTAATAATGATTTAAAAATAGTTCTTTCTTGGCTTCAATCAAATAAACTTACGTTAAATTTTACAAAATCTTCTTTTATGTTTATAACTAAAAATAAAATAAATTCCATCATTAACCCCTTAAGGTTGAATTCTCAACGTCATTTAATCTATTGCCAACCTATAACCTATTTCGCGTTGATTTTTTTGAGTTTATTATTTTAATAACTAACATTTAAAGAAAATCAATATCATCGGTACATTATTTAGGTAGTATCTGATATATCACAAAAATATCAATTTATTTCATTGCTAATTTTGGGAGAATTGTATAGTGAAAGAACAATGAGTGACAATGACATAATAATGTTAAAAAAAATCTTATCCGATATTTTTCGCTATACAATTCTCCTAAAATAAGTTATGAAATTCCTTGATATTTATTAAATATGTCAATTATTACCTATAGAATATCAAGTCGATAATGATTTTATTTAAATTTTGTGTAAAAGCTAGAAAACATTAATAAACCTACGCGAAAGAGGTTATAGGTTGGCAAGCATGTTGATAATCCCACCTTAACATGTAATAATGAAAATATTCAATATTCAAAAACGACAAAATTTTTAGGATTAGTTTTAGACGAAAATTTAAATTGGAAATGCCATATCCAGTATATTATCAACTCAATATCTCCTTTGATACCTGTTTTGTACAGAGCTATTTCATTCCTTTGAAATACTTAAAAAATATATATTTTTCATTAATATATTATTCAAAATTATAATACTTAGCTTCTGCATGGGGATCTGCTTGTTTATCAAACTTAAAACCATTACAAAAATTGCAAAATAGAGTTATTAAATGTATACACAAATTACCACATTTAGAACCAACTGTTAATCTATATAGACCGAAAGGGTATTTACACGTTCAAAACATTTATAAATTAAAAATTTGTATTCTAATTCACTCTATCATTTGAAAAGAAAAAAAATCAAACATAACACTTCAGGAGAATAAGACATTACATGATCATAACACCAGACATTGTATAAATTATCAAACTATGCCTGTAAAAACTAATTTCGGAAAATAATAAAATATAACAATCTTCTAAAAAATATCAGAAAAATTAAAAAACTGGCAACTTTTAAAAAAAAATTAAAGAGATATTTACTAAATTAAATTATTTATAATATTTTTTTTAAATTGATTTTATTAATGAATTAAATTGGATTAACTTCCATTTTTTTTTTTTTAATGTAAATTGTAATGAACTGTAAAAGTTAGTTTGGAATAGGCATTTTAAAAGTTAATATAAAATAAACATACCATTTGCTAGGGCTGAGTTATTCTCCTTGTTATCGAGGGGATACAACTTTGGTCTGTCCACGACTTTGGCACAAGCTTCGCTGGACCAATTCAGTTTGAACTTCAAAATGGCGCCCTTTATGAAAGCATCGATATTTCCGCAAGTCTCCATTAGATCGTTAACGTTTTCCCAACTGGAGTGCCTTTTCTGGGAATTTCTTGAAACCGTCGTGGGGAAATCGTGGACGACGACGTCGTAGTCGCCGTCGGAAAGGTAGCAACGGTTGTGTTTATCGTAGATGGTCAGTTCGGCACCATAAATTTTTATGTTGTTGTTTTCTGAAACAACTTTTACACTTTAAATTTAGTAAAAATACAGTAAGTCCAGAAAAAAGACCAACACATTTTCGAGGTTTTGTAAATATTCAAATTGGGTAATGTCCAAATGTCATTTGGACGCAAACACTGACCAGACTGCAAAAACTTACCGTTATTAGACTTTCTTTTTTTAGCAGCAGGTTCATCTAACTCGGTAGTCTCACTGTCAACAGCCACTTTTACCCTGAACAATAAAATATAACTTTTTACCAGCGGCCCTGAAATATTGTTAAATGATTCCGTTGATATACTAATGGTGGGAGCTGTGAGAGGCAAGTGGCCTTCCAAGGGATTTATAGGAACATCTGCGGTACCTAAAAAAATATTTATTGTCTAGGGATTCTTATAAAATACTTAATTTTTACGCAGTATGAGCAATAGGAGCCCATTATTGGTAACAAAAAAATAAATTGCTCCCTACCCAAAGTAATCTGCATACTGGGAGCTGAGCTATCCTTCCTTTTCTTATGGGTAATTTTGAGAAGGACAGTTTCTACCTGGGCAAAATCTGACTCATAATTCAAAGCACTGTTATTAAAACCTAAAAATAACATTAATTTAAAAAAAAAGGGTTATATAGGAATTTTTATAGAATTGCAAGAAGGGTGCATTTTAGAGCCTTGAATAATACTATCCTATCCCTTAGCATATAATAATATAATGCATATACGATTAAAAAAAAAACAGAAACACAATTAATGCCTACGTGTAGTAAACTAAACTAATTTTACTAATAAAAATATATTTGAAAAATCTTTTTCAATTGATCTAGGCATCACATCACTACTTACCCAAAAAAGTTAAATTTATATATCCAGGTTGGATCATAGTGTGGTCCTTTTTCTCAGTCACTTTCTGAAGCAAAGAATCTACTTTAAAAGTGGCTCTGGCTTTGTTGTTTCTCGACATTCTGTACTTCATGTAAGTCAATGTACGATTTAGAAAAATTGGCTAAAAAAAGTATGTTATTAATAATATACCTAATAATAATTTATTGCCACCAAAAATCACAATGGACATAGCAATGTCAAAACAAAAAGATAGGGATACTGCCCTTACAAATTAAATATTATAAAAGTTATTATATATAAGTATACACTATAAAATTATGTAACAGAGACGATCGCAACAAATTAAAATTATAAAAAAAGAATACAGGCAAATAAATGGTTTATAATTTTGGTATCCTTTACTTAAATGACACAGTAAATGGGAATAAAATGTTCACAATAATAATAGGACTCAGGCTTTGTTTTGTGTAAGCAAAGTTTGATATGCATTTTATGTTCTATGTTTCATCTTTAAATCGTTCTAAATAATAATAATTGAATACAGTCCTGTAGAGGGTGTGTATTGATATACTTACTGTGGAAAGATAAAAATAATAACATGTGTCTTTCTAAACAAAATAGTAACTTTATGCATCAAAAATGAACTTACCGAACACATATTTCTCGTCCTTAGGTATCTGTATATCTGTGTGGGCTCTAAAATACAGAAAAAACATAGGTCAAACATAACCAACAGCATTACAATCTTCACATGAACTTACTCTCAAAAGCTTGTAAAAAGAGCTCATGATCAGCCTGTATGTGGTCGATTCGAGGATTCTTTGGTGGCTCGGGCTCCTTTTCCCTTTTTTTCGGAGGCATTTTCACTTACAAAAATAAATTTCAAGCGCCAAAATAAAACGGTCGCCTTTTCTTGGCGTGCCAGTGATGTTTGTATTTTGACAATGACAGTTTGTTTGACTTCGACTTGATGCCGTGCCCACAGAAAAATAAAAGGTTTACCGTGCCCTGGGGACCGATTTTTGCACAGAGAAACGAATGTGGCACTGTCCATTTCGCTATTTTATGATAGATTGCTCTGAAATAGTTGCCGATCGCTATTTCATCTAGAGTCGCGTGACTAAAAATTCCTCCATGATTTATTAGAAATAGATTATAATACCGAACGCGCCTCACGACCGATTAAGCTTATTCAAATAAGAATATGCAGTTATAAACGAAGGGATTCCTTGCAAGTGCAAAATGAGTGAGGACAACCGCGGCAATCTATTTATACAGAAAATATTTCTCCTTACAAAGGAAAGACATTCGTTAAAAAAAGATTATATTTGTGTTAAAATCAACTAAAGAACATTGCAGTGTACTTAGTATAAATAGTATTAAAAAAAATACAATTCACAAATTAAAAATATATTTTGTTTTACAAAAAGTTTCATTTTGACCTTTTAAAAACATTAACGTTCAGTGCTTTCAAATAAATATAGTCACAAAATCTATATATATGAAGTATAAAAAAAAATCCAACGAAATATATCAGCACTCAAATTGGGGTACCTTCAATAAAAAAAAATGTTAAATTTTATAACGCCAATATACTATAACTTTCTTTTAGTCGGACCAACCTTTTTGGTATAATAATACAGGACCGTCGAATTTCGGGCGTACTTCGCGGCCGGAGCGCCGGGTCTCGTCTGCCAAAACAAAAACGTACAAAACCTTTTGCACAAAGTGACGAGTCGATAAAAAAGAAGGTGCAACTTTTGTGTGGAAAATAGACTCGCACTAAAAAATTGAATAAGTTGAAAAACACAACCTATATTTTTCGCTCTTGTCCCAAGAGCGGCTTTATTCATTTTAAATACTGTACAATTATCTAAAAATTAAACCGAATTTCATTAGACATACGTGATTTTTTTTTGTCTTATGAGTAACGTTTAAAAACATATAACTATCCACGGGCGACCCTAAGCAGAGGCGATCGTCCCTTCTTCCCAGAAGTTGGGGGGTTTAGGGCCGCCCCTGACTCTATCCTAACTATAATTTAAAATCACCACAGTAAGTTCTGTTTTTAATCGCGCTTAAAACGTTAACAATTATACACAAATTTACACTGTTACCACCGAGAGTTAGTTTTACATGAGGCACAGTTTTAGCAAAGGTGCAATAATCCTTTATAGACCAGGGTCGATAATTTTTGAAACCAAAAAAAATAATAGTAGGATGAAACCCATTGGAAAAGGAAGAGAATATAACAAAAATGAAAGGAAAAATAATTTAATTTAAGGGGGTGAGTTTTTAAGGGTAGAAAACGATTTATCTCGATTTCCGGCAAAACTACAAGTCCTATGGAAAAACGTTAAATGGCAAAGTTGTAGGTAATAAAAAGATCTACAACTTTTGTATTTACACTTTTTTCACATAACCTAAAAAATTTATGTGAAAAATTCAAATAACCAAGTTTTTGGTTTTTTATTTTTATCTTTTACAAAAAATTTTTTTTTTCACGAAATTTGGTGAAAACTTACCTTTTTATGTCCCAAACACACTGTAATTTTTTTGATTTAAAATATTTATTTTTTCACCTTATTTTGACTTAATATAGAAAAGCACCCTAATTTTCAATCGAAAATTCTCACGTCAAAATATAAAAAAGTCGGTGGGCTTTTTGTTCGTTGAAATCTCTACTTTCTGATGGTGTAAAAAATATTTACATTACTATGGTAAATGTTCTCAAAAAATGCAAAGAAACGAAAAAAACTCGAATCCGAATTTTTTTTAATCATTATGTACTATTTTGAGCTATTTATTAAAATGTATACTTTAATTACACGAAAAACGTAAGATTTCATGTTACATTGGTAAACAAAAAAATTACAAATCCATAAAACATAGATAACATAAACATAAATAGCTCAAAATTGTACATAATGATTTAAAAAGAAAATTTCGGATTCGGGTTTTTTTCGTTTCTTTGCATTTTTTGAGAACATTTACCATAGTAATGTATATTTTTTACACCATCAGAAAGTAGAGATTTGAACGAACAAAAAACCCACCGACTATTTTTAAAAAAGCAGTTATTTTGACGTGAGAATTTTCGATTGAAAATTAGGGTGCTTTCTCGATATTAGATCAAAATAAGGTGAAAAAATAAATATTTTAAATCAAAAAAAATTACAGTGTGTTTGGGACATAAAAAGGTAAGTTTTCACCAAATTTCGTGAAAAAAAAAAGTTTGTAAATGATAAAAATAAAAAAGCAAAAACTTGGTTATTTGAATTTTTCACATAAATTTTGAGGTTATGTGAAAAAAGTGTAAATACAAAAGTTGTAGATCTTTTTATTACCTACAACTTTGCCATTTAACGTTTTTCCATAGGACTTGTAGTTTTGCCGAAAATCGAGATAAATCGTTTTCTACCCTTAAAAACTCACACCCTTCCACTTCCCGACCTCGGATCGCCCGTAAATTATTTTTCCTTTCATTTTTGTTATATTCTCTTCCTTTTCCAATGGGTTTCATCCTACTATTATTTTTTTTTTGTTTCAAAAATTATCGACCCTGGTACGACCGACTGCTTCGTGTAAAACGAACTTAAGTGCAGACCTCTCCTCTCTGAAAAACTATAGCAACACTGTCTTAACAAGACTTCCGGCAGCACTCCAAACCATAACATTTTTAAAATCAGCCTCGTTCGGCAGTTGGCTCAATTATCATTAATTTTAAGCAGTAGCAGCCTATACGATCCCACACGCTACTACGAGTACGTTCATGCTTATAAACGTCGAAATTATATAGAACAATTATGCCAGGACCAGTTTGAAAAATATTCAGGTTAGAGTGCGTGCGCGCGCTACTACTGTCCGTTTTAGAAGTCGTTCAGATTTCGAGGTCTTACGTACCGTAAAACGAGCAATTCTTTTCCAATTCTACCTAGTCTTAAAAAAAAAAAAGTAGATACAAACATAAACAGTTAGTACACAGGCATAGGAAGTACAAAAAAAATTGCCCTGTAATCAATTAGCGGCAATTTGTTTGCTCCTCCTCCCTCCCTCCCGCCCGAAATAGCTTCAAAACTTCCGGTATCGACGCGGAAATTCCATCCAACTCCACCAATGCACCGACCAGCGCCTGAAGGTCATTACCGAAATCGGTAGTTGTTTTTGTGGAAGTTGTTGCCCTTGTTATGATGGAAGTTCCTCTTGTGTCGGTTTCCATGGTAAAACGGTTTGTGATGGTAACCGTTACCCTGCTGCTGTTGCTGCTGGAGTCCGTTATTCGACCAGTTCTTCATGTTGTGGTATTCCTAATGGACAAAAAATGTTGTAGTCACTTTTGAACAAACCCGCAGAGCGCAATTCGGGTCCGGAGCGTCCGAAATTGTCGTAGACCTACCTACCTGTACAGGGTTGTATCCAGGATTCGACTTTGCTTTGCCATAACTAGACGAGACTTTCGCGTGTTTAACTCTTCCCTCATCCGCCGAACTATCTGCGTAACTACGTTTCCTATCTTCCCTTTTCTCTTGAGCAACTTCCTTGTCTAACTGAGACCTGCAAGAGGAAAAATGACCTTGTGTGTAAAAGGTAATATATAAATAAAAAAGTTACAAAAAAAACAATGATGATTGTAATCGACTATATTATTATGTAAAAAGTAAAAAATAAACATAGATCTACTAATATTGTCAAAATCTCTATTAGGATATGTATTGTAAAGATATTTTATGTTATATAATAAATAACTCCTTTAAATATGGTATTTTTCCTGAAAATATAAAACTAGCACAAGTGAAACCAATTTTTAAAAAGTGTGATATAGAACTAATGGATAGTTACAGGTCCATTAGCATATTGACAGGATTTTCAAAATTGTTTGAGATGGCAATGTGCTCAAGATTAATGAGTTTTCTCTTACAAGCTGTAATATATTTTTAGTAAAAATCAACACTGGTATTTAAAGGGACGATTCACCCAAACTGCAATTTTTAATTTATTCAAACAGTTTTGGAACACCTTGAAGCTGGTTATGTAGCTGTATAAATGTTTTTGGATTTGTCTAAAGCATATATGACTGCTTGGACAGAGATATCTTATAACTCCAAAACGTAACAGTGTTTTTTTATAATAATATTAAAAATCAATAACATTGTTTTTTTTTAATAAAAATAAATCCAATGAAAGCATCTTTACTAAACCATAGCCATAGATTAACAAATCTGTCCGATTTTGTAATGAAAAAATATACACCCATTTAGATTATTAATCTCTCACATCACAAGTAAAAGTAATTCAAAAATATTTAACCCCCCAAAAAAGAAAAGGAAAAATTAGAAATAAGGGAGAAATTATAATAGAAAAATTGTAATATTTATTATTATTATTATTATTATATTACCAATATCTTATTAATTGGCTTACCTTTATATAATTTTGCATAATCCATGATTTTAATTTTCATTTAAATGTCAAAAAACTCATAGCTTTCAGCCTTTCAAATTAGTAGGTAATATATTAAAAATTTTGATGCCAACAAATAAAGAATTATTTTTTAAAAGTGTTAAATTAAAATTATAATAACATAAACATAGATTTGTTTTTTGTCTTGTTTGGTATATATGAGTAATATTATATAATAAATTTTTATTTTTATATAAAAATATGTATTTTATTATTTATAAGTGTTTAATATTTTTCCTGTTTTCAAACTCCAGCTACTCATCAACACGACACAAGAACGTTAGATATCAATTATCCCATACACAGGCCAACCCTTACTGAAAAATCAGCTAATTGTACAACAAATTGCCCGAGAGATAAAAAAAAAATAAACAATGAAAAACAATTTAAATAGAAATTAGACGAACTTTGGTGGAATTAGAGCCCTATAATATGGATGATTTTTTATATACGTAATTTTAGGATTTCCTTTTATGACGTCATTTCTTTTTATGTATATAATTATGTAACATGATATAAAATAAAGAAATTAAGCAAGTAAGTAAGGACTTGGACCTTCACAACCCCAACAGAACACATAACGTTTTTACCTTGTCCCATTCCAAGTGGATACAGGAGCCGTATATCCAGAAGATGACATTTTAAAAAGTTCACTGACAACGCTGCCGCTAGATGTCTCTATACTTTTTTTCTTATCCCCCCACTCAGGTCTTTTTGAAGCATCACTTTTGGGGGTTATGTCCGTTGAAGAAGTGACCTGCCACTCCCCTATTGTTGCTCTCGTAGTAATCCTGGAAGATATTAATTATGTTGAATTAGCAGTAGAAAATATAGGATTTTATTTTATAAACCTACCTATTATTGTTATCCGAATGATTGGAATCCTCACTGCCACTAGTATCCCCAGTTTCGTACGGGACCAGACTCTTTGACGGAGATGTTTTGTTGGGACTGGTCGTAACTACTACCTCGGGGCTCGACAAACTCGACACGCTCGTCGAAACATTAGAGGTGCTGCTGGGTGACCCTTCGGGTGATATAACCTTTGCGGTCGGAGGTTCTTCGTTAGGAGTGGAACTATCTGCCTCTTTGACTGGAGGCGATGGTGGTGTGGCCACTTTAGATTCCTCCTCTTCACTCGATTCGGTACTGGATTCGTCCGTAGCCTCGGGAGAGTGCGATGAGCTACTCACCACCTTCTCCTTGCCATTGGTGTGACTCGATGAAATTGTCAACCTATCGGGAGGCAACTCCGGCCCGTAGACTTTGTCACTGGTAAAGCCTATGGCCAAAGGAGTCTTTGAGGGGCTGTTTACGTTCTTGGGGCTGGGACTTGGGCTTTTCAAAGAGGGAGAAAGAGTTGTTTTAGGCTTGACTATCTGGTTTATGGGGCTGGGACATAAGGCTTTATTCTTTGAAAAACCGGGACTCGATGGAGCCGAGCTGGAGGCCTCCGTAATGGTGCTGGAGACCTTGTTTTTATTGACTGGGACGGATTTCTGAACGTGGGGCGCAGACTCCAGCTCGTAGAGCATAATATAGGCGTTAGTATTGAACACTGTCTGGTGGGAAATGGGCCTAACCTGAAAAAGGTAATTTTCGTTGGCAAATAAATACACTAACAATATGTACACAACTCACCATACTATCATCAAATTGGTAGAAATTTCCAGAGGGAGCCTGGGCAACGGCAGTATAATGACCACAGCTGACTGTAGGGCCCATATGTGTTACCAAAGCAACTAACCGATAGATAAGGGGCGCATTAGGCCTAAAAATAGCAACTGAATATTAAGTAAAGAAACGATGAGTGTGAAACTTGGAAATATAGTCACAGGGACATAAGCTCTAAAAGGTTTTTTTTATTAAACATTTAGATTAACTGTGTTTAATAAATTTAAATTCAAGTTCTATGTTTTTAAATAAAGAAGATATCGCATTTGAAGAAATAGGCAAAATAATTGATGAGCTTAATTCGAAGAAAGCAACGGGATTTATTCATATTTCCATTAAAATTCTAAAGTATAATATAATTCCTATATTACATCATCTAATCAAAATTTCATTTAAAACCAGGTTATTTTCAGAAAAATTAAAAATAGCAAAAGTATCACCAGTTTTTAAAAATGCAGAAAAATATTTTAAGTAGTAACTATCGCCCAATTACTGTTTTACCCACATTTTCAAAGATTTTTGAAAATATTTTAAATAATATAATCGTACATTTTTTAGAAGACAAAAATTACTCTCTCTATTTCAATATGGTTTTCTCCTAAATTTAGAGATACAGAAGTTGCAGCTGCAGATATTATCAAAGATATTCAACAAAACGTTGATAGAAACCAAAAATGCTGCCTACTGTACCTAGATTTATGTAAAGCATTTGATACAGTCAATCACAACATTTTACTTAAATGCCTATACAATTGGAATTCGGGGAAATATTTACTTATTGTTAAAAAATTACTTAAGTAATAGAAAGCAGTTTGTTTAAATGGAAAATGTTAAAAGTTCACAAAAAAACATAACTTGGTGGTGTTCCGCAAGGGTCAACCTTAGGACCTACTTTTTTTTTTAAATCTGCATTAATTTTATAGCAAAATTAAATTTAAAATAAAATTGTTTGCCGATGATAATACTATTGTATATATGTTCATGAAGACTATGCTCAAATTCATAATAACATTAACCACGACCTAAATATAATTTATGTAAATGGCTTGAAATTAATAAATTATCATTAAATCTTAATAAATCATCTTTTATGTTTATAATAAGTAAATTAAAATTAAAAAATAATAATATTTTCTTCACTATCTTTAAATAATCATTTAATTAAATATACTAATACAATTAAATTTAGGTTTTAATATTAATGAAAATTTAAGTTGGAAAAAACATATTGATTTGTTTAAAGCTAAAAATCATATTAAGTATTTAGATAAGTATTATTTTTTTTTCATCATCATTAGAAGATTTAAAAAATATAATATGTTATTCTTTGGTTTATTCAAAATTACAGTATATGATTTCAATTTGGGGATCCACAAATTCAACTAAAATTTGGCCATAAAAAAAACTACAAAACAAGATAATTAAATGCATACATAAACTTCCTTTTTTAGAACCAACTATAAATTTGTATGAACCAAATGGATATTTAAATTTAGAAAAGCTTTATAAATTAAAACTGTGCATTCTAATACACTCGATTATTATTAAAGAAAAACAATCAAATAAAATATTTCCTTTAACCAACATTTTTCACATCACGAGACAATATCATTATATTCAAACACCAATGGTAAAGAGTACTTTTGGCCAAAAATCAATATTATATAAAGGAATAACAATTTATAACAGTTTGCCGAAAAAAATTAAAGAAATATCAAAATGATGGACTTTTTTTTAAAAAAAAAATTTCATTAATGGTTTATTACTGACCTGGTTATAATATGACTATTTTTTTACCTTTTAAAAAAACACTAAAAAAAATATTTTTTAAAACTGAACTGACTAACGTATAAATAAATTGATATTTTTTTTTTTGTAAATGGTTATCAAATATATTTTTTTTAAAAGTAATTTTGATGGGGTTATTAAACCTACTAAACATGATTTTTATTATTTGTGATTTTATATTTGTCGTGTTCATGTCATATTGATGCTGTTAAAATTAAGACCTCAAGTAGAAATTGCTTAATGGCTAAAGGACACACACAGTATTTAAAATACCATTGTGTACCAAAAAAACAAATTTTGTAACAATGGGAATATAATTAAACAATTGTCTTAGTATATATTATGTCGTACTTGTATTGTGTATTGTATTATTATTGCTATTGTTGCGAAATAAATAAATAAAAAAAAAAAAAAAAAAAAAAAAAAAAAAAAAAAAAAAAAATATATATATATTGTGTTTTATGAACTTTTTAAGTTGGTTGAGAATAAAGATATATATTATTATTACTATTATTAGTAAAAAAACTACTCGTACATACCTTTGCCTAGCATATCGGCTGAGGTCCAGTCTTTGCCTAAATGCGACATGTTTAGTGATCTTATTATTACTAACTGAAAATCTCTTCAGCTGAATACACAACACCATGGGCGCCCTCTCTAACGAGAACTGTTTTGTAGCCGGAACCTGTGAAAAACAATTGTAGACAGTTATTTTTAGTCTATTTACCAGCAATTTATGCTATTAATTGTATAATGTATAGTATTCTACACTTCCCACCTTTTTCTGGCACGCTTCACACTGATAGCTGTCGTCGTCCAGCTTCTCTCGACTGAAGTACAGCTCCATGGCTTCGTCTATGGTTTGAGCTTTTCTTATGTCTAAGAGCAGGTCTTGGAAATGCTGGAAAGTGGTGCTGACGTGGCCGCAACGTAAACATCTGACGGCCGATCGTAGATAGCCACCCAATATTTGATTTAAAGGTGTCGTTTCCTACAAATTTATTTAAATATCATACAAACATTGGAAAAAAAAGGGTTGCGCTCTTACCTTAACCTTGGAATCAAAATGACTATGGTGTTTGAATCTTTGCAAGTAGGACTTCTCCATGGCTTCCACCAAATATCTCAGAAACTCGTGAGCATCTTCCTGCCTGCCAGGGATTAAATTTCGACAGACCAACCGAAGCTTGTTGTAAATTAAAATTGGCCTTATGGAGTTGATGTTACGTTGTTGAGACTCTTGCAGCGTTTTCCGCATGGCGCAGATTATACAAAGTCCTGCAAAAATCATATAATAAAGAAACGTACAAAAAACAACCACTTATTTCATTGTATGTTTGTGTGTCACACACTTGAGAGCTGAAATTTTACACTGTATTATACCAACTGAATACTAACCAGTATCCTGGCACTCTGCCACATGTTCCTTATCAGATATCAACCAATTAACCAATGAGGGCACGTGAAAAAGAGCTTGCAGTGTTGAATTGAGGTAGCAAGTGTTGCCCATGTTAACCATACCAGCACCTACAGACCAATCTCCTGTGCCGGTCCAACCCAGCTGGATTTTTTCTAACGAGTACAGTTCTTGCTTGGCTAGCTTTAAGGTGTCATCTGATTTGATTTCTTGTTCAGCTTTGGTACTGAAAATAAAAACATATGGCTTTATTTGCTTATTTACCAAAAGTGTCTTGAGAGCTTATAAGTATATTAAAATATAGGAAACGATTAAAATCACTACAACAACTTAAATCTTTACCTCGGCCTATCATAAATCAATATTAATATTTTCTTCTGCATAATATCTTTAACAAAAATTTCGTAATTCCCCCCCAGGTCAAAATACCGGCAGGTTTTAAAACCGTCACTTGTACCATCAAAGTCAAACCAGTAATTGCGATCCCTGACACTTCCGTGTCACAAAAACACTCCAAACGGCAGGGAAATTCCAAAAATCCATTATTTTCACCAGCATTAATATCAACAAAGACACATAAATGGAATAACGAATAACTTATTTCTTTAATAAGCCTTTCTTTGAGAACCTTCAATGATAAACAAGTTTTAAAATGACAACTGTCTCTTAAGTAACGATAGGTAAATAAAATCAACATACAGGTAACTCTAAGGTTGACAATAAAGGTAGGTATTAGTGCCTAATCGCCTGGAACTGTTTGTTTTACAAATGTATACGAAATTTCTGAAATAAAACTATAAAAAATTTATTAGTTTATGATTGTAATTTCACTGACCTTTTCTAATTGGTTTACCTAATAACGTTAGGCAACCAGATAAACAATAAAAATATTTCAACAATATTAGGCAATTTGGGAAAATGCAAAACTAATGATCTAAAAACTTAAGTACTATTTGCAAGAAGGCGCCTATATTATTACAACTACTGCTTATAATAAACGCTAGGTAAATTCAAATAAACAAACACTATCCACTTGGCAAAGTTTCACACCCAAACAAAGACCAGGAAACTGCGTAAAATTACTGCTTACCTAGTCTGCTGGGGTTCGGGGCTCTTCAGGACTATATATTTTGATTTTAGGACGTCTAGGACTGTGCTTTGGTAGCTACCAGCAGCTTCAAACTCAATGTTCGACAAAAGAGCCTTTTTGGTGCTTCCTGCAAGCTGGGTGTCCAAATTAGAACTATCTTCATTTTTCGTTAGGGACGTTCTTAAAGCAGCACCAACAACGTCTATTGTAGAAGCAGGCATCTTCATTAAAAAAATTAATTTAATTAAGCAGTCTAAAAACCCCGGGTTTCACTTGGCCAAGGAACTCTTCTATTGGTAGGAATTTTGTATACTTGTGGCAACGTTGTTCATAAATGGCTATGGTTAACCTCAAATATCATTTATATAGGACTAAATACGCCAATGTTGCCGAAAATAATTCGGCGTGTTACCTCGTTAGATGTCACAGAATAGTTGCCCTCGCCGTATTGTTTTTGGCCGAACCAATTTATTTACTCATCCATCACTCGCGAAAGGTCATCTTCACTGTTTTCGAATACCAAGCACTGTAAATAACACAAAAGATCACCAGTTTTCAGTCTCCACATGGAAATTTTCGTGTTTTTATCTAAAAATAGAGGACATCACACAAAACACATACACAACTCGCCGACTAGTACCGATTTTGGCCGAGAGATGCGCTTGCGTCAATCGGTTTATCACCCCACCCCCCATCATGTCTAAAAGTTTTGGTTTCAAACAGTGGGTAGGTAGACAACCAGTTATACACCTTCAAAAGCTTTTAGCGGCGCTTTTAAATAATTTCTATAGCTAGGTCAATGCTCTTTTATAACAGTTACAAAAATAACAATGACAACTAATCTTTATTGGTTCCTTGATAATAAATTATAGTTTATTAATAAAAGCGTATACTTCTAATCGCTGAAGCCCGGTTTTGTACTCAATTTTACTACAAATTTTATATATTTATATAGGTATTTAAAGTAAATCTGATATAATAGATGTTATCTGTATTAGTTCACCTTTGCGCAGTTTTTTATTTAATTACCTGTATTGATAAGGCTTTTTAACAAATGAAATCTTATAGCCTTTAACCTAGAACCTTATTTTCTTGTCTTTGCAAAAAAGCTGCCAAGCATTTATACATATACAATTTTAGCCTGCCCCCGTAAATAATTAGAAATTCTCTAAATTTGTCTGCAAAATTTTTTCCACATAAGAACTCATCTGGTTTGCTCTCTTTGACAATTTTCTTGACCGTGGATGATACTTTCCTACTTGTTGAAAAACACCATGCACACACATGTTTTTCATAGATGGCAAAATAAGCTGACTTTTTATATCTTCAATAGAGAGCTAGGCCTTGTCCTTGAATAAATAGAAGAATATTTATTCTCTTTTCTACCAAAGATGATTTTAACTCAGTGTTTAAAATAGGAGTCTTCAAATTTATTTTCCATTGCCTTTCACTCTTCGAACCCTAAGGTAAGATACTTGCTCCAACGATCTGCGAGATCCTGATGTAATTCACAA
Source organism: Polydrusus pterygomalis (assembly GCA_963969555.1). Classification (NCBI taxonomy): domain Eukaryota; kingdom Metazoa; phylum Arthropoda; class Insecta; order Coleoptera; family Curculionidae; genus Polydrusus; species Polydrusus pterygomalis. Next base: position 152,123 of record OZ018382.1, on the reverse strand, counting down.
CCAAATGAGGCTAAGGGAAATAACGGACAAACCCACAAAAATTCAAAAAACATGTTTTATTGCAGAATCTCATTCGGAATATCGACTTTTATCAACTCCAAAGTGAATAAACCGACCTTTTTCTTCTCGCTCCTAGCTGGCAGCACTAACCTAGTTTTGGCTATGGAGAACTATGGAGGACTTGAGGTAGGAGGCCGATCGCAATGCATTGGATTCGGTCCCAAATTAGCATCGGTAATTCAGCTTTACGAGTCGCTGTAAGATGGCGCGCGTGTTCGAAGTGGGCTATCAAATAATGGTTTCTTATGGACGCAATAACTATTTTTATTTAAATTAGTTCTTCAAGGAACAAATAAGGACTTTTTTTATATGAATTTACACTTACTTTGTTATACTTATTAGTAAACTCGGCCTGTATAAAGTTCCAACGATGCTCGGTTTTTAAAATACAGGGTATTAAACATTCTAGCTATACCTTTGGAGCTAGAAAGAGACTTATTTGGCTGCGTTTTCTCTCTGAAAAAGATCCTGTCTTACACCCCGACACAAAGCAAACTCTACTTTCATAAATTGTACCATTATTTATTATAAATATGGAAATTAATTACAATACAACGTTATTTGTCTTGTCTTGCCTTCAACCTCAAGTCCTCCATAATAAAAACAATAGGGTTGTCATTTTTTTTCATTATTAAATAATTAGTATAAGAGTGAGACCTAAAATCTGATAAAAAAAATGGTAAATTTTACAAACAGTGAATTAACTGACATGCATTTTACTTATGGGCTTGCAGACGGAAATGCATACGAAGCCAGGCGGATACACCAAGAGCGGTATCCAAATCGCGTACTACCCGATCCGAGAACATTGTCTAGGATTCATAGACGTCTTCACGAGACCGGAAATTTAATAGTAAACCATAGTGCTAAAGGATTCCATCAAACAGTAAAAACACCGGAACTTGAAGAAGGAATTTTACATGAAATTGAGGAGAACCCCGAAACTAGCACGAGGAAAATCGCGGCAACATTTAATGTTTCACATTTTCACAATTGCGATTTTTAAAATAAAATTTTTAAACATTTTTTTGGTTTTTATTTCTTTATGCAAAAAGGGTGCATCGTACGAAAGTAAGTCTATGGACCAAATTTGCTCCAAAATAAATAAGGATTTTAAATATAAGTTTTGTTTTTAGAAAAAATCAGTGGTGTACCATTTTTTTCTATAAAAATATTCAGTTTAAACCCCGTACGGACGTCACTGATAAAACTTTTAAGTCATAAAATGCTCCTTAAAGATTAAAAGGTGTGTACAAAATTTTATAAAAATATCTAAGAGTAATATAAGAATTACGATAAAAAAGTTATATTTTTTTAAAAATGTTAACATCCTGTAGCTCAAAAATGAAGAGCTTTAGGACATAAGTTAATATTAACTTTACTTCTTAAAATCACCCAAGGATTCACATCCTTAAGTATCGGCACTCAATTAAAAAACACCCTGTATAGGATAGGTACTTATGATTTATAGAATTTTTTCCCCATTTAAAATTTTTGTCAAGTTCCCTATTACCACAAACGATAGTATGTTTGGAACCATTCTACAAAAAACGCTTACTTGATATTTGTCGTTTACGTAACGGTAATAACAAACTATTTTTGCTGATGTGGTGTCTTTAAAGATGTGTTCGACAAAGTCACTATTGTGGGATTACGTGTGTATTCTAATTAGACGAGAATAATATCGAAATATAATGGGCGATTCATGAATTTTATCATATCTTAGAATGGACATTTGATAACCGTTTTCCTACAATAGAGCAGGGTGGTCTTTAAATTCGACTCTCCTTTCGGTCAGAATAAGGCGCTGGATCTGCCCCTCACACAAAGTATTAATAAATAAAACTTCGTTTGGACAAGTAGTAATATATTTTCAATAACACATAAGATTATCACATAGGTAATATATATATAGTACACATATATTCCACCGTTGTCATCTAGAAAATTAACCTATTTATTTTCAAACTGTTTTATAACATACTAAACTAAAAATTCCAAACACCTTTTAAACTTCTACAAAACAATATTATAGTTTTGCCGATCCTAATTGAAAGGCCGACCGATTATCTAATAATATTACTGCATATTATGCAGTGTGGTTGTTTAAGTGTGCAACATTATGAGCATTTTTTTTATTACCGATTTCTCAGAAAAGTTTATTCTTGATAAAAGTTGGTGCATGTTCGATTATCATATTAGGTGCACTTGGAATGGTTGCAAGTCAAACGGCGTACAGGGTAGGCCAAAAAATATAAAACTTGCACAAGAATAAAGTTTTTGAATAAATAATTAAAATAAAAATTTTGCACTTTAAATGAGAGTTTTTTAATTTGCATATTATCATTACTAATGTTTTATTTTGTTAAAAGGAATTTTTAGGATATTTTAGAGTTGTGTTTAATATCGTTGCAACAAACATGAAGTTTGTGATTCCTTAATAAATTAAAAAATCAAGTAAATTTTACAAAAATATGCTTGAATTTGAACAAAGATATGTAAAAGTGATTTAATTTTAATTTATTTATGAAGGTCTTTATGGTGATGAGAAAAAACATTTTTTGGAAAATTAATAATGTTTTTTAAAAAAATATATTTTTTTAATTTTAGGTCACGTTTTTAAATCTATGCATAACTTTTAATTCTAAACAACTTTTCTTCCTAACATTTTTCTGAAATAGGGGTACTTTATTCTTGTACAAGTTTTATATTTTTTGGCCTACCCTGTACGCCGTTTGACTTGCAACCATTCCAAGTGCACCTAATATGATAATCGAACATGCACCAACTTTTATCAAGAATAAACTTTTCTGAGAAATCGGTAATAAAAAAAATGCCCATATGTTGCACACTTAAACAGCCACACTGTATAATCCATTTCGTTTTCAGATGGCCAATGAGGTGTCGACTCTTCGAGCCACACGTCGTCTGTGTGACGCCAATTGGCTTTAGCAACAACATGTTTAACTTGAATACAATACGAAACGGAAAAATCCGGAACACGATAGTAAATTTACTTCCTTAAAATGTTTCTAATATTAATAAATTGTTTAAGAATGTTCCGGAGTGCATTATTAGCGCTTTAAACACGCCGCGTCTCGCCGTATTTTATGAAAAAGTCATCAGAGTGCATTCTATGTGATCGCCGAGAGCCCGAAGCGATTCCTATTGGCTGTTTTTATTACTAGAACTCAATATAAACGTAATATCTAAACTATTTAGTTTTTGAGATACAGAGTAGTAAACGTTAATGTTATTAATTAATTTCTCTCGCCGTTCTCGAGATGTTGATGATGAGGCTCCGATTTTACACGTGCCAAATTTCAGTATGAGATCAGGGAAGAGAAAATAATCAAAAGCAAAAAAACAAATTTCCACCCATGCTTGCAGAAACTATGAAGAGAAATGCGTCTGCGTTTGGTGCAGGATAAAAACCATAACAACATACATAAGATAGGGATGATAAAATTTAAAAACAAATAATTACCAATACTCGTAAATATTATATAACTTTGAGAACTTCACATATTATACAAAAAAAAACTTTTCCGCCGACGACGTATAATCACAAGGTATCCCGTTTATTTTTTTCTCAATCATAATAACACCCTGTTCCTTAATGTCCCAAAATTTGGTTCAGACAGAACAAAACCGTGTCTTCTTTGATAATAGACCAGGGTAAATAATTTTTGAAACCAAAAAAAATAATAGTAGGATGAAACCCATTGGAAAAGGAAGAGAATATAACAAAAATGAAAGGAAAAATAATTCACGGGCGATCCGAGGTCGGGAAGTGGAAGGGGGTGAGTTTTTAAGGGTAGAAAGTGATTTATCTCGATTTCCGGCAAAACTAAAAGTCCTATGGAAAAACGTTAAATGGCAAAGTTGTAGGTAATAAAAAGATCTATAACTTTTGTATTTACACTTTTTTCACATAACCTCAAAATTTATGTGAAAAATTCAAATAACCAAGTTTTTAGTTTTTCTTTTACAAAAAATTTTTTTTTTTCACCTTTTTTTACCTAAGTTTTCACCAAATTTCGTGAAAAAAAAAAAATTTTTTTGTAAAGGATAAAAATAAAAAACCAAAAATTGGTTATTAGAATTTTTCACAAAAATTTTGAGGTTATGTGAAAAAAGTGTAAATCCAAAAGTTGTGTTGCCATTTAACGTTTTTCCATAGGACTTGTAGTTTTGCCGGATATCGAGATAAATCGTTTTCTACCCTTAAAAACTCACCCCTTTCCACTTCCCGACCTCGGATCGCCCGTATATTATTTTTGATTGATTGAAACTTTTTCGATGACCTCTTGCTTTTCAGCATACAGCCAGTATAGTTTTCTTTATTTCTGCGTCGTTTGAAGATAGGCGCTCATGGTCTGGGCGTCGAGAATGTTCTCTGCCTATCTCCCGTTCGGGTTAATGTGTTTTCTTCGCTGGTCTAGTAAGGGAAAAGGTTTACATATAATTTTAGACTCTTCTCGCTCTGTGGAGTACCAGAGCTATGACACTTGGGATGCCTCCAGGTTAAGTAGGATGGGGAGGGATCAAAACTACAGTGCTTGGTGTTTTATAAAAGCCATGCTAATTATTTTGTTGTTTAAGGCGTGCATAATTAGGCTAAGCGTTTGAGTAGCAAGAAAGCAATTGAAGCAGATTGTTTTTGTTAAGACATGTTGCATGCACTTATTACTGAAGCTATAAGCATTCGTCTATAAATAGAGTTAGATTTTAAGGCCTAGTTTGTCTATAATTTTGCAAAGGTGATTAGCAGCATCGCATCGGGGTTTGTCAATTATATTAAGTATATGAAAGGGGGTTGCTGAATGTCTAGTTAGATATGTATAGATTTTCTTCGAGTAGTTGTTACTGTTGCAACCTAATATCATGTGATTGAGGTCGCCTATTTCTCCACAGTGACATAGGGGGCTGTCCTTCAGTTTTATTTTGTACAGGTGCGCATATATGCGCGTATATTATTTTTCCTTTCATTTTTGTTATATTCTCTTCCTTTTCCAATCGGTTTCATCCTACTATTATTTTTATCACTTTTTACCATTTTCATTTTCAAAGGCTTCAGCCCTGGTCTATAAGCTTAAAGAAGAATTGAATTTTAATACGGTTACCTCTTTCTAGGTTTACTTAAACTGAAAGTCAACAGTTAATCAGCATCAGTAGTTTACTTTAAACAGTCAGCAGGATTTGAAAAATATAAAAACACGACGCCCAAGTTCTTAAATGTCGATTAATACGTCGGTGCGTGCAGTTGTCCCACTCTACTGAACCAACTCGGCCACAACCCTATTCAAGTCGTCGTTGAATCGAGCCAATAGGGTGGCGTTTAGGTCTCGGTTCCAGAAACCCATCTCGGCTAATGCTTGTAGGTTGGCTTCACGGGGAGTCTGGGGGCTGCTGCTCACCCAGTGGCCGTTCACCCATCTTCCCGGAGACTAAAATAGAAATACAATTATTATTCATTTTTTTTTAACATCTATAATATTATTATTACTTTATTACATTACATTTGTATACACCACAATATAAAACAAATCATTTAAATTATTTTCACACATATCATAATGTGTGTAAATAATTTATGATATCATCATACATTATTATTTTTTTTTTCAAAAAACACCTAGATGTAAATCATCTGTATGTGCAATAGCAGTTTTTTTTTAATAATAATAAATAATAATAATTAACATTTATATATAAGTTATATAATGCAAATTTATCTCAAATTAAAACACCAAATAGTTAACAAATAATACATATTATAGTGACCGGCAGAAAGTACGCACCAAAGGGGATTTTTTTTTATTTCAAAATTTACCAAATTTTTTCGGCGGTGGAAAAGTTCTGCATGTCCCTAAACAAAAAAGAGCATAGACAAAACTCGTAAATATTGCGCCGTATACGAGGGAGAGGTGAAAACGTTAAATTCACTCAAGAATAAATTGCCCTTATTTTTCACCTTGGAAATTTTTTTTATTAGGAAATGTTGTTTGCACTTAAAAGTTATCCATAAATACCAAATTTCAGCTCGGTAGCATAAATATAAATATTTTTCATGACAACTAAATTTAAATGAAAACGAATTTTATTGTAAGGGTTTAAATTTTAATTCATGAACCAATGGGTTTAAGAGTTTTTGAAAAATTGGGAACGGCAAAATATTGTTAAATGTATGAAGGAAACCCTCATTTGTTTTGCATAAAGTTATTCCGCTTATCCATAGAATAATGTACGGTGTGCACCAGACAAGTTAGATTATTTTTGACGTTATTTTATTAAACGTCCAGTTCTCGCGTATTTAAACAAATTTAAGTAAAAAAAAGTGATTTTAAAAAGTAAAAAAACTTTTTTTGTGCTAGCCAGCTGAAATTTTGAACTTAGGGATAACTTTTAAGACATTTCCTAATAAAAAATTATTCTACAGTGAAAAATAAGGGCACTTTATTCTTGAGTGAATTTAACGTTTTCACCTCTCCCTCGTATACAGCGCAATATTTACTAGTTTTGTCTAAATATGTTTTTTTTTGTTTAAGAACATGCAAAACTTTTCCACCGCCAAAAAAAATTTGGTAAGTTTTGAAATTTAAAAAAAAATCCCATTTGATGCGTACTTTCTGCCGGTCACTGTATAAAACAATTATCTGAAAAACCTTTCAAATTGATGAAGATTCTCTTAGAAACTTATTTTAGAGCAATTTCTTACTTCATTACATTACAATAAATTGTACAGTTTGGGACCAAAATAATTAATGTATTTTAGGTTAAGATTATTTGTACTTATTGGTAGTTTGATGTGTCTGTTGTTCCCGGTTCTTGTTTCATAAGTATTAGGCTGGGCCGAAAAAGTAAAAAATTGGAAATTGCAAATGGTATATTTGCCAATATCTGACTATACATCTAAAAGTAATTTGTGGAAACTTTTATTAAAATCCGTAAATGTTTCGCCGCGTCCCTGTGACCTTGAAAATTAGTAAAAAGGCCGATTTTTAGATATTTAATATTTTTTAAATCCAAAATAATAATTTTTTTGTGACTTCTTGTGGAGTGGGAATGTGTATAAAAATAATTTTTCCAATAAAATATTTTTCTATTGGATGGAAATTACAAATTTGTCCTCAAAATCTTCATTTACACGTAATTTAACGTTTTCAGAGACAAATTTGTAATTTCCATCCAACAGAAAAATATTTTATTGAAAAAATTATTTTTATACACATTCCCATATCCACAAGAAGTCACAAAAAAATTATAATTTTGGATTTAAAAAATATTAAATATTAAAAAATCGGCCTTTTTACTAATTTTCAAGGTCACAGGGGCGCGGCGAAACATTTACGGATTTTAATAAAATTTTCCACAAATTACTTTTAGATGTATAGTCAGATATTGGCAAATATACCATTTGCAATTTCCAATTTTTTACTTTTTCGGCCCAGCCTAATAAGTATGATCAACAAAAAGTTTTTAGTTAGGTCTAGTGTGTACATAAGAGCAAATTGTAAGAATATAAATTGATCGAATGTTAAAAATGTCGATATCAAAAAGCAAAATGTGTCTATTTTTTTCTGAAAATAATTTTGAGTATATTTTTTTGTATTATATTTAATTTGTACAGGTTGTTATTAAAAAGTCCATTGATTCCACAAATGCTCTAGAGCTATAAATTATTAATAGTGTATTCCTATTTAGAAGCTGTCTTAACAAGTAAAACTTATAAATGAGTTTGCGAATTCTGTCGGAAACATAATCAATATTATGTGGTTGCCATTTAAGAAATCTAATTTTTAATTAATAATTCTAATTATTCAAGCTTTGATCAACAACCCACCTGCGGTCTCATCATATTATTCAATACGGATCTGGCGGTGCTAAAAGCCGTGGAGGCGGCGTTTACGGCTCCAGAAACCAACATTTCGGGCAAAATGTTCACTTGAGGATTTTCCTCACGAGTGATTGGCTGCTCGACGGGCACTTCCCGTGTCTGGTCGTCCGTGGGCGGAACTGGGGCCGCGCGTTGCTCCGGAGGGGTCTGTTGGAAGTTCGGAACGTGTTCTACGAAGGGGTTCGCCGGGGGCGGAATGATAAACGGGGCCGAGCTCGTGGGTGGGACTGAAAATAGTAAAAGAGAACGTTCTAAAATAGTTTAGTCGGTTTTCCTAATAAGCACTAAATTTAACTTTAAAAAAAATGCCTTTATTTCAGACCAAGTTTTGCAGTTCATTACATGGAAAGTGACGAACATAATATAGCAAATATAACCATTACAAAAAACAATCAAAAAATGGAAGTTAATTCAATTTAATCCATTAATAAAATCAATTTAAAAAAATAGTGTAAATAATTTAATTCAGTAAATATCTCTTTAAGGTTGAATTCTCAACGTCATTCAATCTATTGCCAACCTATAACCTATTTCGCGTTGATTTTTTGAGTTTATTATTTTAATAACTAACATTTAAAGAAAATCAATATCGTCGGTACATTATTTAGGTAGTATCTGATATATTACAAAAATATCAATTTATTTCATTGCTAATTTTGGGAGAATTGTATAGTGAAAGAACAATGAGTGACAATGACATAATAATATTTTAAAAAATCTTACCCGATATTTTTCGCTATACAATTCTCCTAAAATAAGTTATGAAATTCCTTGATATTTATTAAATATGTCAATTAAGTATTACCTATATAGAATATCAAGTCGATACTGATTTTCTTTAAATTTTGTAGAAAAGCTAGAAAACATAAATAAATCTACGCGAAATAGGTTATAGGTTGGCAAGCATGTTGATACTCCCACCTTAATAATTGTTTTTTAAAAGTTGCCAATTTTTTAATTTTTCTGATATTATTTGGAAGATTGTTATATTTTATTATTCCGTCATATAAAAGCGATTTTTTTCCGAAATTACTTTTTACTGGTATAGTTTGACAATTTATACAATGTCTGGTATTATGATCATGTAATCTTATTCTCCTGAAGTGTTATGTTTGATTTTTTTTCTTTTAAAATAATAGAGTGAATTAGAATAATTTTCTTAATTTTTAATGTTTTGAACATGTAAATAATCCTTCGGTCTAAATATCATGTAAATACGAAAAGGGGTAATTCTTTGGCTTATTTAATGATTAAAAATTCATATAAAAAAAAAAAAAAAAAAAAAAAGGTTAGAGGGCATGACCCCTGAAAAAATATCTTCCTGTAGATTCTTAAAACCATTTGGTATGCCCAATGATGTAAGTCCTACAGCGTAACCTATATTCCAAAATTAGAGCTAAATATCTCAAAAACTACAATAGCTATAATGAAAAAACTAAAAAAAATCTTGAAATTTCAACACTCTGTAGATCGGCAACGAAGCGTTTGCGGACCTATGTTTATATGAATTTTTAGTCATTAAATAAGCTAAAGAATGATCCCTTTTCATATTTACATGATATTTAGGAACACCATGTATAGATGGTTCTAAATGTGGTAATTTGTGTATGCATTTAATAACTTTATTTGGCAATTTTTGTAATGGTTTTAACCAGCAATTTATACCTTTAAAACGTTTTTAAACTGAACGTATTTATGTGCGTCAAAAACTTACCAAAAGCTTCTTCGGCGAGGTTGGGATATAAAGTATTGTCAGTGTCCAAAACTGGATGGACCACTTCGTAACCGGGGACATGTTGTGGAAAAATAAATAGTCTATTGTTCCTTTCTGTTTGACTGTTCATCTGTAAGAGAGAATAAATAACAGTGTTGGGCAAAATTTGATTTTTGTTAAAAAATCAAAAATCATTGATTTTTATTGATTTTATTAAAAATTTAACGTTTTTCTCTTTTCAAATTAATACAAATTATTTTAATGTCGGTCTGACAATATATACAATAACAATGTATACAAAAACACAGAAACATAAAATTTATAATATGTATTATATTATACCTACTACTTTTTTATTTCTTAAAAGCGCGAGTTCTATACCGGGTGTCCACGGAAGGTGGCTCACCCCTCTAACTTTTTTGTTTTTCAAGATAATGAAATAAAAGTTGGGGGATTTGTATACGACATAAAACTGCATTTTTTGACAGGTGACTCAACATTATGGAACTTCCGGTTTAACCGGAAGTGACATAAACTTTCGATTTTTAAATGGGACACCTGGTATATTTTTACTTTTTTTGGCTCCATATGACATTCTAAATACAACGATGTGTCACTTGTCACTTTTTGTCACCAAGAAAATATTTTTTTTCCTAATTTATTGTTTTATCTAGAGGGCTATGAATACCTTAAAATTACTTATTTCAGTTCTTTAATCTTGGGAAAAATACAATTTTACTATTTTTGGTCCAATGCTATGTACTATGTAAAATTTAATCTTTAAAGTTGTATAACTCATTTTTTTTAAATGGCAACATGGTGGCTCGTCGGGTTAAGAAAAAAGATAATTTTATTACGATTATTTTGATACCATACACTATTAGGTTTTAGAAAGACAGCCATTAAAAAACTTTAAAAAGTTAACTTAAAACTTTCTCCTAAAATGAAGCATCTTTTGAGAATAAATTTAGATTTAAATGCATCAAGTAGCATGTGACCAGCAAAACTGATAAAACAAAATTATGCCTTGAAGAAAATTGAAACGCCAACAGCTTCTGCCAAAGTAAATTAGTTTGTTGTTTAAAAAACATGGAAAATAATAATTTTACAAGGAGTGAGGTTGAATTTGGAAAAAAATATTTTCTTGGTGACAAAAAGTGACAAGTGACACATCGTTGTATTTAGAATGTCATATGGAGTCAAAAAAAGTAAAAATATACCAGGTGTCCCATTTAAAAATCGAAACTTTATGTCACTTCCGGTTAAACCGGAAGTTCCATAATATTGAGTCACCTGTCAAAAAATGTAGTTTTATGTCGTATAGAAATCCCCCGAATTTTATTTCATTATCTTAAAAAACAAAAAAATTAGAGGGGCGAGTCACCTTCCGTGGACACCCGGTATAGGTACTGTTGATTTTTGAAAATATTTTTTTAATATGTTATATTGTTCATTGTTCTAAATTAAAAATAAAAAGTCTCATTAAATCATGATTTTAAAAAAATATAAAGTGATAAGTGATTTAAATCATGATTTAAAAAAAAAATCAAGTGTATGTGTGTGTGATTTAAATCAGCCCAACAAACAAACGCACACTTTAAATGGCACAAATCGCTGTCATAAAATATACCTTTCAATCGGGAAACAAAATACAATCCCCACCCCTTATATTTTCCCACTACACTACCTACTCGGCACATTCATACCGACGGGCGTACGTACCTCAGAATAGCAAGACCCCGCAGCCGAACAATGCGACATATAATTATTAGCTTCGAAATAGTTGCTGTTCACAGGCTCATCGTTATGAACGTAGTCGTTATCCTTCATCGACGTCATCGTCATATCGATGGCGATGTTGTCCTGTTTTTGGTCGGTTTTCGGCCCCAACACGGGCACCGAGTCCGTCGTATTTCCCGCGTTCTCGTCCTCGTTCATTTCAGATTGGCGAGAAACTTGACGGTTGAGGGTCGTGGCAGGAGACGGGACGGGGGTGTTGTTAGCCGATTCGTTCAAACTAAAAACATTAAGATTTCGGTTAAAATAATGCATGAAATTAATTACTACCCAATAATACTCACTCGACAATAACTCCAATCGAATTCCTGCTACCGGGAGATCTTTCCAACTCCTGAGCTGCATTAACCACTTCCGATTTCAGAATATTCTTTGGAATGAGCACTTTCTGACCGTCAACGTGTACATAAATGAATCCTACAACAATAAAAATCACATTATTATTTTATTTTATTCAAAGGAAACGGGAACAAACCTTCTTTAACTTGGTCATCCTTGGGCACGGTAATAACCACAATGTTGTCCAAATCTTCGTCCCTCAGTTTGATGGTGTTTGCGGACGATCCAGATCTACCTTCAGTGTTATTGTTATCGTCGTTATATAAGTTATTTTCGGATGTGTTCAGGAGTTTTTCCGAAGAACTCTTTCTCGATACGGCGGCGCCAGAGAAGCCGGCTTGTTCCAAACTGCCTTTGGGTTCGACGACGGCACCACGTTCAACGTTCTCGGGAAGTTTTGCCTCGTTTTCCTCGCCTTTGTTTTCGTTGGAGATTTCAGCGCTTTGTACCACGGTAGCGGCGGAGCGGTGGTCGTCGAGAACGAAGCATTTCGGTACCGGTACCACCACAAATTCGTCTTTGAAGCTATTTTTGGACGATGATGAACCCCCGAAGAGGCTCTCGTTGTCGTAGAAGCTACAATCTAAAACAGATTAACTAGTGGACAGATGGACAAGAATAATGACCATTTTTAGCTATTCACTGTGTATCAAATATTCGCACTTACTCGAATCGGAATCCAAATTTTCGTGCAAATTGATCCTTTCAATGTTGTTGGTCACTTCGCGCACGAGCTGTTCGGTGATATTCTTCACAGATTCACTGTGATCAGTGTTTTTATCACCCTGTAGCGACTTGTACAGGGAGGCCAATGCTTCGGTACTTCTCACGGTCTCTCTGGGTTTCTTTGAAGGTTCCAAATCGGTGCAACGCAAAAAGTCTACGAATATATAGTTTTTACTACAGATTATAAAACCAAATTGTCGACGCTATAATTTACTTTTTTATTACAGGTACCCCCCCAATATATACAGTGTGTCCAAGAAAGTATGCAACATATGGGAAAGTTTTTTATCACCGATTTCTCAGAAAATTTTATTCTTTATAAAAGTTGGTGCATGCCTTAAAACTATAAATGCATATTTCATATTTCACCTGCTGCAAATAGTAAGGGAGCAAATGCCATTTTTTCGAAATTGCCTTAAGAGTAAAGTACCTTAATTATTAGAAATGTAGCAAAATTTTATATGGAAATGTTCTTGCAAATTAGTAAGTTAGTCCAAATACGAAATTTGAGTTAGGTGTCACAATTTTTAATTTTTTTTTTGGTTAATTCCTATTTTCCCCTAAACGGAACACCTCTGGTCGATTTTTTGTTTACGCAATTTTAATATATTTATTAAATAACTTAAACGTGGGTTTATAATAAAATTGGATTCAGTAGTTGCAAAGTTTTTAAAATCTTTAACTGTTACGAGTTGGTTCAGATATTATCGTGTTGCACGCCTACTTAAACACATTTTAGCCAACTTATGTTCTAAACAAAATTATGATAGAATCCAACTCTATTCATATTACTGGAAATAATTAATAATTTATTTGTCATTTTCACTGAAGTCCAAAAACCTATTTTAAAGAAATGCATATAAAAAAAATTAAAAATTGACACACCTAACTCAAATTTCCTATTTGGACTAAATTTTTAATTTGCAAAAACATTTCCATATAAAATGTTGCCGTATTTCTAATAATTAAGGTTCTTTACTCTTAAGACACTTTCGAAAAAAATGGCATTTGCTCTCCTACTATTAGCTGCAGGTGAAATATGAAATATACATTTATAGTTTTAAGGAATGCACCAACTTTTATAAAGAATCAAATTTTCTGAGGAATCGCTGATAAAAAACTTTCCCATATGTTGCATACTTTTTTGGACACACTGTATATATATAATTTTTAACTTCCTTAATGTGGGACCGCCTCTCAGTAACCTTCTCCTCATACTCTACCTAATCTACCACATTCAAAAAGAATCATCAAATTCGGTTTAACAAAAAGAAAGTTTTACGCGAGCGTGAACACAAAAATAGTTAAAAGCAAATAAAATCACCAACTTACTTTGCAACAGAGCAACCTCTTCAGCCCTTTCTAAAAATAAACATGAAAAAATAAGAAAAAGCACATTTTCGAAATAACAAAAAACCAATTACCTCTGAAGGTGATTTCCTCCCCCTCCTCCTCCTCCCCCAGTTCGGGATCGGCAGAGAAAGGATTCTCGATCGCCGATCTGGCGGTTTCCAATACAGATCGATTTCCTTTCAAATCGAACGGATCCACGATAATTTGACAACCCAACCAGGAACCGAATCGGCGATCCTTGTGCATGAACTGCCAATAGCACTCGTACTGTCCGTTTTCGTCTGAAATGCAAGTTTCTTTATTACGAAAATGTTGCCAGCAATTTTCAACAAAAAGAGTTCAACTGCAATTATCCATATATAGTAAAAGTCAAGTTTGTAAACAATATTGTCAGTCTAAAAAGTCCATTTTAAAGGTAAATTAACAATAAATCTATAAAAATGTAATAAAAAATATTTAATTGTAGCTTTTTGCTAAATAAAACATGTTACTATTACTACTACAAGAAAGAAAAAGAAATTGACACCAACAAATTTGAAAAATGTTTACCAAAAAATATGAAGTTAACCCATAGACAATTTACCTTTAGATAAACAAACAATAATCACGAATGTGGCAGTTTTATGGCCTCGCGCATGTAAACAAAACTGGGAACTATTAGACATGCGCACTGCAACATTATCGTTTGACGAATGGGAAAATAGACAGGTCCGGGCTTTAAAATTTAAATTCTTGCTCATATGCCACCATCGAGGGTTTATTTTACCCCTATTTGGGCATAATACAATTATACAACGGCTGCAACTATAGTACTAATTTTTTATATTACAATCCGAGTCACTAAAAGCACAAACACAATTCACTAACTAAACTACACAAAAACCAGAAATCCATAAATATTAAACACCAGTCCCACAATCCACGATAGCCGATCCGATAGCTGAAAACTTTAGAAAACTACAAGGAATCCGCAGAGAAGAGAAACCTTAAAACACAACAACAAAAATGGCGGCCGAGCCGGTTGTGGGGAGTATTCTTGAGCGCGTCGATAAAGTAGGACGGCCGATAACACGAGGTTTGTGCGCATGCACGAAGGTTCCCAGAATGAAGACAGCTGACCGACGAGTCATGCGCTCGGACGTATTTTTTCACCCATAAAACGTAACTTTTGTTTGCGCAGGAGATAAGCTGTAGGTATCTAAAGGTAAATTGTCTATGAGTTAACCTAGAAGATAGTGATAATAGGGAACTTTCCAATTTTTTTTTTTCAATAATATGATTTAGTTAGGCCTAAAAAAATATTCCCCAATTATTACTCCTTAAAAATCAGTAATAACTTGGTAAAAATTCTTTAAAGTTTCGCGCGTGTCAAAAGCATTTCAAACGACCTTTAAAGCGCGCCAAGCCCGATGACGTCAGGAAGTATGACTTTTCCGTCATCCGTCATCCTGACCGGTGGCCGAGCTACCGACTTTGCATTTGGATTGCCGTGTGTTATTGTTATTGTATTGTTGTTTTAAGGTGGAATTCTCAACGTCGTTCAATTTATTGCCAACCTATTTCGTGGATGTCACACACGAATTATACTTCTTGACGTCACGACCCGTTTTTACCCGCTTGGGATAATTTGAATTTTGGGGCATTTTTAAATCTTGCTAGCGGTCTTTTGGGATGAAATGTTTTTTTTTTGCTGCCATGTTTTATGACAATATATACTTATGATTTATAGAATTTTTTCCCCATTTAAAATGTTTGTCAAGTTCCCTATGAAAGCGTTTATCTTGCAACTAAATAGCCCAAGATGATCATTATAAATATTTCGTAAAAATTTTTAAAATTACGACTCAAGATACGGTAGAACCAGGTTATTCCAAAGAATTAAATTCTCCAGTAAATACAATAAATAACTAAATTGGTCAAAAAGAATTAAATTGTGGAAAATGTAACTATACATTTAGTAAAAAGTCGTACTCCATTGGATGTTTCAAATGTTCGAAATGGTACTGTTTAACTTGCGCCCATATATCAAAAAAAGAACTTTCTGACGTAAAAAAATCAAAAAAAAAAAATGGCTATGTGTCCTATGTAATAAAAATAAAATACTTGATGAAAATATTACAATAAAAAATATTGAGAAAATAGAAGAAAATATTATATTATTTAAAAAAATTATTCATGACTTGAATGAAAAAATACAATTATTGTCAACAAAATTGGAATTATTTGAAAAAGCAAATTGCTTTATTAAAATAGATCAAATAGACAGTAAACTTGAATCGGTTATACAAAAATTTGCTGAAACAAATAAGAAGATAGCTACTAAGGAACTATATTCCGAAATAGTAACAAAAACAGCAAGACCCACAATAACGAATTTACCAGTGTTAATAATTAAACCAAAAACAACACAAAGTAGCCAAAAAACAAAAAAAAAAGAAGTGCAAGCAAATGTAAATCCTGTAGCGATTAACGTTACAGTTAATAGGGTTGAAATGGAGGAATAATAATAAAATCAAATTCTAAAGAAGAAATAAAAATCTAGAACAGTTAAGTAAATAAAGTTATAGGAAAATTATACAGTTCAAATAGTGGAAATTTACAAGTTCAACTTTGTTTTACTGTATCCCATAATACTATAAATAAAATGTAATATTATGTTAAAAACTGATCTGGATAGTTTAGAAAATAATAAGCTTTACTTTAAAGTGATTTATTTTATGAAGAGATTTTAAAAATATTTGATAAAGCTTCTTACCAAGGAATTTTTAAAATAAAAGAAAACTCAAACCCTTGTTTCATAAAAGAATTAGCAAACATGATGAAGATTCGAAATAAACATTATTTAAAAAAGAAACAGTATCCCGACAATTACTTGTTTAAAAACATCTATGATAACTATAATCCTCTACTTAAAAACAAAATAAAGTCGGTAAAAAAAATAATACTTTGAAGAACAGTTTGACAATATGGAAAAATTTAAACTATATTTTCTCATTGATTACCTCATTAAAGAAAATAGGAAAATCGAAGAACCAAGTAAAATTTGTGAAGAAATAAATAACCATTTTATCAAAGTTGGAGAAAATTTGGCCAAGAAAATTCCAATAATCAAAAAGAAAATTATCCAGATGTAGAAATAAATTCAAGTTCTTGTTTTTAAATAAAGAAGATATCACAGTTGAAGAAATAGGCAAAATAATTGATGAGCCTAATTCGAAGAAAGCAACAGGATTTAATAATATTTCCATCAAAATTATTAAAATTCTAAAGTATAATAATTATTCTTATATTACGTCATTTAATCAAAATTTCTTTTAAAACCGGTTATTTCCAGATAAATTAAAAATAGCAAAAGTATCACCAGTTTTTAAAAATGCAGAAAAATATTTTAGTAGTAACTATCGCCCAATTTCTGTTTTACCCACATTTCAAAGATTTTTGAAATTTTTCTAAATGCTTCAATTGGGGGATCAGCGAATTTAACTACAATTAAGCCGTTAAAAAAACTACAAAACAAAATAATTAAATGCATACATAACCTTCCTTTTTTAGAACCAACTATAAATTTGTATGAACCAAATGGATATTTAAATTTAGAAAAGCTTTATAAATTAAAACTATGCATTCTAATACACTCCATTATGAAAAACTACACAACATTAGTATCCTACTCTACCATGTATTTTTAGTGAACGCGGGTCGATTTGAAATGCGATTAAAACCGTTGCCACGTTCAAGAACGCCCGTTATCAACTTACTTGGTACTTGAAGACGCACAGAAATGGTTCCTCTGGCACCTGGTTTCAAATATGGAACCGAAATAACCTTGTTCAGTGGTTTCAAAGACTTAGATCCCCACGTATACTGCAAGTGTGTCTGTAAAAAAATATAATACTTGTGTGTTGTGGCTAAAAAATCCATTTAATTCACAGTCCAAAGACCTGATAAGCAACGCGCTTACTTATTGGTCTATCTATACCTTTGATGTCCATGGTGCCTCGCCACTATTCTCCACTTCCCATTGGTGCATATATATTTCACCTCCCAGCATGTGCGGAACGACAGCCTGACAGTTGACAGGCTTGGCGTCCATTTTGGGCTCGGTTTCTTCTGGTTTTTCGCTTTTATCCTGTGACCTAAAAACGTGACATTGCAATTATGTAATTAAATATGCGTTTGTGTGGCAAATAAATATACATAAATGTAGATTGCGGAGCTCTTATCCTATATATTTCCGAGTCTAAGCTTTCTAGTGGGCTAAAAATGTACTGCTTTACAGCGCACTAACCTGCTGCGGCTGCTGGAGTGTCCGGCTTCGCTGTCGCTGGATTTCGGAGCGTTCTGCAAAGCCAAACGCTTCTCGCGATACTTCGCAGCTTTGAATTCCAACTTGTCTAGCTTGTGCTCCAATTTTAGAGACTTCTTCAAATCTTTTGCACTAAACAATAAAAATTATAATTTAACAATATTTAAAGTTGCTAATAAATGATTGATTGATTGATTATGTAATTGTAAATTTGGTAACTTACTAAAAATAGCTAAATTTTTTAACCAAAAAAAAACCTCCTTACTCTGTATAACCCTCAGCGGAATGAGGTGTTATCTTGCGAATCCTCTTTTCCGGCTTGCATTTCCTCGAATGATGATGATGACAAGGCGGCTGACTGACCACCTGGGGCTTGATGTTCCCCAACGCCGAGGAAACCACGCTCGAAACGGCGGCGGTCACATCTTCGGTAATCTCTTTCTTCAACTGCAAAAATTTCAAATTGGTTTCTGTTAAATTTGGACTGGAATATTTTTTCGGGTACGTTTTTTTTGACGCTAACATTATAGTATTTTTTTTTAAACTAAGCATGAAGCAAACTTTACTTAAAAACGAGAGCATTCAGTGCATAATAGTTCTAGGCGATTACGAATCCTTTTCCAGCTTTGATCGTCAATTTAAGGAGGCTATTTTTTATTTTCTGTAATTTAAATTGAATAGGTATTATGTATGTTAATAAATTCTTTATTTTTGGTTCATGGAGGAAATTCAATTATTTTCTTATAACAATATGATTAAAATAAAACTGGTTATGGCATTGTACTCAATTTTATGTTAGACCATGAGTAATGCAGCTAATAGTAGGTGTAACAGTACCAGGCAAATATTAAAAGTATTGTGAAATATTAGGATTATGACCAGCAAATAAAAATATATTAAATTTACTTATAAACAGCTGATTTTATTGGTGATTCACATTTTTAAATATTTCAAGTGTTTTTGGAATAACATAATGAGTCATAATAATGTTTTTATCAAATTTAACTGTTATCAAATAGTTATTTGTGTAACTAGTGCAAAAAGTATATCTTTGTTGCATGATGCATAAAGTTTGCAGCTCGAGAGCTGCAATCATGCTGAGTGCAATAAATAGGCTTTTTGAATGTGTTGCACACAACATCTACCATTGAATTAAAAAAAAATTTTCCAAAACCCATAGAAAACTTATGGAAATTTCGGAATTCCATGAACACCCATATTATGGTTTAATTAAAATATAATTAAAAAAACTGAATTTTTCTAGCGATAGATTGCCCGCCTTAATCAAAAATAGTTTTAAAATATTGAAATTAAATCTATGAACATAAATTACCTGAGCCATACAAGAAATGAACCATTCTGGAGGTAATTCTGCATTACAGCACGTTGACACTATTGAACTGGGCTCAATATTATCAATTTGTGTCTCGACATCGTTGGAGTGACGTAAATTTTTGTGTATGGGTTGATCTGATATTTTCTCCAGCAGCAAATTAATCAGTTCCCCAGATCTTGCTTTGCCTAAGAGAAACGCCAGCATTTTAAATTGATGTTTTGCTTAATGTAACAGTAAATTTTCAGATAAGGTACTTGACATCTGTCGAAAAGAATACTTACGTCTAAATGCATACAGGGCGACTTGGAAATCTGTCTGGGATTGGATCGGGTATTCTTTCCCATTGTCCATAATGCAAGACACTTTTACATCATGTTCAGGAGTTCCAGAGTTCTTAAGCTATAAAAAATACTAAAGTTAAAATTGGGTAGGTACCTACTCGGTACCTACTTACTTAATATTCGTAAATATCATGGAAAATGCATACCTACATGTCATATTATAAAATAAATATTATTAAACTAATAGATTCTGGAGAATAACATACTAATATAATGTGAAAGTCTTGTGGGCTTTATCATTGCATAATAGTTAATTGCCCATAAAAATATGTTTTAGTGCTGGCAACATTAGTGGGTGGTATCATAGTTTTGGGATTTACTTTAGAAGGCAAATAATCTTTAAAATTATTCCTCAGGCAAAACAAAAAGCAAGGTCTCCTTTATCAGCAATGACTATTAATATTTACATGTTTTTCTGATAACAGTATTAATTTGTTATTGCAATATTGGGAAATAAGAAAGTTACCTATAACTTGCAGTAAGCAATTCTGCAATGTTTGATAATAGTTTCAAAAATTATAGTTGTCTCGTTCTACCTCACCATATAAATTCTTTCCTTGTTTGTCTAGCTTAAATTGGAGTTATAAAATGCATGCTTAAATCTTTAAAAACTATAACAATATGGCGGAATACAAGTATCATCGTCGCAGGAGCTAAAACTTTGATCTGGACAACAACATTTTGGGAGTTGTTACTACGAAATCGAATACCGAATAGGTGGAATAACAACTAATAAACGATAAAAACGTAAAATAACTTACCAAATAGCTTTTAAACACCTCAAAATTCAACGTTGTAGCTGGTATGTCGTAGACGGAAATAATGGACATTTCTTTGTCCTCTCTCTTCGGCCCATTTTTCCAGCGCAAGCTGTACGCGATTTCCAGGTCTTTTCTTTTGAAACTCATCTTGAAAGTCTTTAAAACACTTTTCGTAACTTGACTGCGCTATTCGCGGGTAATTTCAACAATTTAAATGCGAAAGCCCACAAGAAAATGTTTTTATTTTGATTTCGGGACGGTCTGATTACTCTGACTCACGTCTCACGTAAAATGTCAGCAAAACAGTGGTCTGGTCCAATCGGATTGACGAAATCCTTGCGCATGTGTGACGGAAATTACGCAGCTGATTTTCTGATAATCAGGTAATCATAACAATTTGATATTCCGTCGGACATATTTTGATTGTTTAAATTTCTTTACGATAGAGAAGGAGAGATATAATTTATATTACATGGAAACTACGAAAGTCAACATTTATTGATCCTTGTTTAACTGGTTGCCTATATAGCGGCTTAAAGCATAAATAAAACGAGGGACATTCAAAAACTATTACTTAGGTTAGTTGATTTTAAATTAAATTTGGGAAAAACATAAAATTTACCAATACTAGTTTTACCGCAAATAGGTATTATAACAGATTATTTTAATAAATTACACGAATCTACACTTTTATTATCGACAATCTATCCTGAGGATATCTTAACGAGAACGTCAAACCGAAAGCGGTAAAATCCACCCTAAAAAGGCCAAGACACCCTGAAATTTAAGGGTCGATAACGGCAATAAAATAGGGCGCATGTACGGACCTGTTGAAAGATGCTGCTCTGTAGCATATTTTCATCTTAAAATACAAATTTTTATAAACTAAAAATGAGAGTGTCGATTGAATTTAAAAAAGGCTTACAATGTGGGAACAAATAGGCAGAAAAAAAAGTTTAGTTTCGGGAAAATAAATTTGCAGAAAAAAAGGTACATAAATATTTTATGATTTAGACCAGGCTGAAAATATAAAATGGGTGAAACCAAAATTTACAAAATGTAGATATACATTACATAAATAATATTATGTTATAATATGTTATCTCTCTTTTATTTTTTATCTAATTTCATTCTTAGGCTTTTAGAAAATAAAATTATTTTACGCAAAGCACACAACCAATTCGTAATTTTCCTATTAAAAAAAATAGTAACCATTAAATATTTTTTTTAAAAGCAACGGAAAAAAAGAAAATGTCCATCCTTGGCCAAACATGATAATATATTTTCTATAGTAAAACTACAAAGGGCCGGCCTCTCTCCTTCTTGAAGATCGCGCCGATGTCAAAGGACACTGAAATTTGGCATATAATGTTAATAAAAGATCGTAAACGATAACGAATGCCGCAATAATTTTGATGATTTTCAATTAAAACTGGCATAAGTATAATACTAAAAAATCCAATGATCTTGTAGCAGATCATTGAGAAAACCAATCTACACCTTTAATCATTTTTAGTGACCAAAATATGAGCGCTGTGCATCGCGGGGCC
The DNA here is from genome assembly GCA_963969555.1 of Polydrusus pterygomalis. Taxonomy (NCBI): domain Eukaryota; kingdom Metazoa; phylum Arthropoda; class Insecta; order Coleoptera; family Curculionidae; genus Polydrusus; species Polydrusus pterygomalis. Next base: position 129,940 of record OZ018382.1, on the reverse strand, counting down.
TTACTTTCAGGGGGCTGGACGAGAGGAGGTACCTCAGAGGTTGTGCGCAGGGCGCACCCAGCCTCAGGAGCTCAGTGGAACGTCCAAGTCGTCAGAGGCAAAGTGAATGGAAAGTGTCTATGGAATGCTTGTAAGGCGCTCAGTTTGGGGCTACTTTTGATGGTTCTGGGGGCTGCTATGGCCACTATTGGTGAGTTATGTCATATATCAAATGTCATTATCGACATAATATGTCCATATAATAATGTATGGGTAGGCATAATATTTCGTGGGTAAAATTTTAATTTAATATTAGGGAATCCAAACCAAGTGACTTATTTTAATCAGGGTTGGCCAAAACTTGATTTAAAAAAAAAATCAAAAATCATTGGTTTTTTTGATTTTTTTGATTTTTTTGATTTTTATTGATTTTATTAAAAATTTAACATTTTTCTCTCTTTTCAATTATTTTAATGTCGGTCTAATAATATAGGTGGTAGGTCTAAATTCTACCCAAAATATTGTCAGAACGCGCTTCTTGCAATAAAATTCCTGTCGCGACTTGATTCTTTCCCGATCTATAAATTGCCAATATGTCTCGCGTATTTTGATGTTGATTGTTCAAGGAAGTGGAAGTAAATAGTTTTTTTCTTTAGTAATTCTTTCTTGGATATTTATTAAGTGTCTAAGTAAAAATAAACAAATGGCTGGAAGAAAAGAAGACAGCATATGGCAGTTTTATGTTAAAACAACAGAACCAAATAAATCAGGGTTGTAGAGCGATTTGTAAAAACTGCAAAAAAGAAATTCAAGGGATAGTTCAGACTTAAAACACACTACTACTATTTTTGTTTAAACTATACAACAAAAACAAAAATACAGAAACATAAAGTTTATATGTATTATATATACCAATATACCTAGCTCCTACTTTTTTATTTCTTAAAAGCGCGAGTTCTATATATAATACTGTTGATTTTTGAAAATATTTTTTTCATGTTATATATTGTTCATTGTTCTGAATTAAAAATAAATAGTTTCATTAAATCATGACTTAAAAAAAAAAAATAAAAACTTGTGGGTTTTCTACCTTTCACCTTGTTCTTAAATCTATACCAAATAATCCTGTAATAAAAAAATCCTTCAAAAGTAAAAAAATAATGTTTTGGTTAGGGTTTAAAGAAAAGTGTCCCATTCATACCACTCTTCCCCTACCAATTACATTCACATATCGTTGGCCCATAATATTTTCCAATTCCTATTTTTTTTAGGTTATTACGCAGACCAGTTATCAGTAGCCCAAGAAATACGAGGGAATCACACAGTGGCTGTGAAAAACGAGTCCAGAGGGTTTCACTTGAACAACCTATCCTATGCAGGCCCCATTGTTATGGGAGTCGGAGGTATGATCTAATTTTTAACCTTCCCCTGTATATTGTTTTCCTTTGAAATCAAATTAATTGTAAAAGAAAAGCAGAAATTAAAAATAAAATAATTAAAGTTAAAAAAAAACTGCCCCCAGTGAGAATCGAACTCACGACCCCTGGTTTACAAGACCAGTGCTCTAACCCCTGAGCTATGGAGGCTGCTGTTAGGAAATTTTTTGCGGACGTAGTTATGCAACATGGTACATTCGAGATTAAGGTTGACGTTTTAATAATTTTAAAAATTTATTGTTAAGGGTGAGGTAGCACTCAGTAAATACACGTATTTTTTATTTAGCCATGCATCAATCAGTATATACATCGTGCCCTCAGAACAAATACCATGGTCTAATAAAATGTATTATTTGTTTCGATTTTTGACAGGTTTTATAGTTGTAGCAGCATGCGTAATGACATTCGAAGCGCGTGACTCGGCAGCCAAAGTCGTTCCAGCGCGTTTCAAACTGAGTACGACAGGGCCCCCTGTCGGAAGCTGTCCACACAACGCTGGCTTGCGAAGCGGACACGGGTCCCTCAGGACTGCAGGCTCACAAACTGCAGGTAGGTTTATGAGTTTTTTTTTTACAAATATCGTACCTATATACCTATAATACGCAATACGCGCGATATTCTTGTGATATTTATTATAAGTTTATAGGTATAGTACATGGCTATATTATTATGGGCTATCTTAACATAGTATAAAACAAAGTCGCTGTCGCTGTCTGTCCGTCCCTAACTATATGCTTAAATCTTTAAAACTACGCAACGGATTTTGAAGCGGTTTTTTTTAATAGATAGAGTGATTCAAGAGGAAGGGTTTTATATATAAAAATGAATGTCTGTCTGTCTGTCTGTCTGTATGTCCCGTATGCGTTCCTATACCATTTATCCGATTAAGATGAAAAGTTGGTGAGTTGTTGTGTGCAGGCCGAGGAAGGTTATTTCGGTATAAAAAAAAAGTGGCGCAACGCATGCCGGGTACCGGGTAGCGTAGCAACGCGCGCAGAGTATCGCTAGTATTATATAATATAACAATTTTACAGGTACTGTCACCACATCCGCTTTCCACGGCCACCACGGCAGTCTCCATGGCAACCATCACGGCGATCACCATAGACACCACGGTGGGCACCATCACGCATCCGATCGCCACTCCCTCACTCAATCGTTTGTACAGTTCTCCAGGGGGTTGGCGCTGGATTCGAAAAATTTCGGTCATCACAAATTTATACAGGGTACATCGCCTAGCGGTACGAGAAGTAGTTCTTTAAAGGTTCCACAGGTATGAACCATCTATATTGCCTCGTACAATTTCTGTGAAAGAAAATATAACTTTACTTTTCTTCTGTTTTAATAATAATAAGTTTATTTAAAATTTAATAATACAATAAATATGTTTATGTTGTCTTCTATAAACTTATTATTCTTCAATCCCTTAATTTCTATTTTAAATTGCTTTTCATTGTTTATTCTTTTTAATCTCTTGGGCAATTTGTTGTACAATTTTAAGCACATATATATACAGTATGTCTCCGTAAGTTTGTATCATATGGAAAACTTTTTTATTATTCATTTTACGAAAAAAAGTTTTTCTTCATAAAAAGCTCTGCATGGTCTAAAACCTAAAATGCAACCATCAAATATCGAAATTTTCCAGTCATATACGAGGTTTGTCGAAAAATATGAATTTTTCCCAAGAATGTAAATTTTTCCCAAGAGTAAAGTACCTTTATTTTTGACATTATCAAAAATTGTTATTAAAAAAAGTTGATCAGAACTAAAAACCACGTCTAAATATGCAATTAAACGCATTTATGTTAAAAAATTATTTTAATAATTTATTATTAATTATTTAATTTTTTAATTATTTAATTAATTTAATGCGTGTTATTGCATATTTAGACGTGGTTTTTAGTTCTGATCAACTTTTTTTAATAACAATTTTTGATAATGTCAAAAATAAAGGTACTTTACTCTTGGGAAAAATTTACATTCTTGGGAAAAATTCATATTTTTCGACAAACCTCGTATATGACTGGAACATTTCGATATTTGATGGTTGCATTTTAGGTTTTAGACCATGCAGAGCTTTTTATGAAGAAAAACTTTTTTTCGTAAAATGAATAATAAAAAAGTTTTCCATATGATACAAACTTACGGAGACATATACTGTATATCAATTTCACTCAATATATATTTCGCGGTAGTTATTCAACAATTTAGTAAAATGTTAAGAGCTGAAAATCAATATATTAATATAAACTTCAGAAAGTTGACAATTAATAGTACCTAAAATACATTTTTGGGATTCACATATAATATGGTTGTCTTGGTGCTTTCAGGGTTCTATTAATCGCAGTCCATCCGCTCCAGACTTAGTTTTAGATCAACAAGCCTCATCGGGGAGTAAAGAGACGTCGTCGCCCACTTCGGGAGCCCATCAAATCGTTCAAAAATCATCGCTCAGTCAAGGTCACCATCAATCATCGAGAAGAACGTTTGCCGCGTGCGCGTTGCTCAATCCGGGACTGTTGCACAGGCACGCGTTGAGCGTTGATGAAACGTCGGCCAATTACAGGTACCTATATACGTAGATATTTTATGATTATTGTAAAACAGACCTAATGAAAATCTCTATATCGCCACTATACCTATAGTGAATTATGCATTATATTGTTCGCAGAAGTAATGAATCTCTCCAACACGGTACCGGTTCTCAAGGCTCCATGGCTATGGACCTCCATCTGGAATCGGTAACCTTGAGGATAAGAGACAAGAGGAGGAACCCCCTTAAAAGACAGAGAAAGATAGAGGAAGACGAGCAGAACAAACACGAGAACGGATCCAGGAGGAATTCGCAATCACACTCGTGCTCACCCAGATTGCCCGGGCAGTATCATTTAAGAGAGAGTGGAAATGGTACATTCTTTTTGTAATTCTATGTTAACATATATATTATTTACGATACTTTATAGGCAGAGCTGTCGCAATTACTCTTAAAAAGTAATTCAACTACAATTACATTACCCTCCGAAAAAGGCATCAATTAACATTGAATTAAACTCAGTAATTCGAATGCGGTAATTGATCAAGGAATCAATTACTTTTAGTGGGTAATTGGTAATTTTAATATTTTTATCATAATTACTTTTATAGGTACTAATTCAATTACTATATAGTAATATGGAACTACCCTAAAAAGTAATTGAATTATTATAGAAAGAAATTTAAAAAATTTGGAAATTTATAGTTACTTGATCTCCTAATTTTGGTAAGTTCCTATACTTACCTTTAACAAATTGTCCAATAATAACAACTGTCTTTTTTATTTAATATAATTTATTTGTTCGAATAAAGCAAACGTAATAAACTGGTCAACAAAAAGATCGTACCATTCAATTTTTAGACCTATTTTCAAATTGCTGTAACTTTTTTAAAAATTGACATTTTTGAATGTAGTTTCCAAATTTGAGAAGCGCGATTTTTCTACTTTAACCTGTATTTCATTTATTTTTGGTAGAATTGATATTATTATGATACACAGGGCGATCAACAGAGCGCTGCAAAAAATCACAAAATTTTAGTGTGTGCCATTTCAGTGGTGATTTTTTTTGGTCGTTACAATATGGGTTTTTACCAAAGTAGGATCAATATCTCTAGACGTTTTTGCCAGTTTTTGGATTAAGGACCTCTGGCTTTAGATAGGCCAATAAACGTCAAATTTTGGTAATCGTTGCTTTAAAACGCGATAACTGGAAAACGGATTGATGGATTTTAACGAATTTTTCACATTCAAAAGGCCCATTTCATGAAGATGTTCTATGACCTACGTATTTTACGAAAGGTGAAAATTTTATTAATATACGGGGTAATCAACAAAGTCATTAAAAAAATTAAATGTTTATTTGCTCGCCATTTGGCCAGCAAAGTGTTTCACTTATAAACAATATTAACAACATTAATTGTAGCAAATAAAATTGTTAAATTTTAACAAAAATAAATAATAACAAATAAAATTAATAGTAAATAGGTCCACCGTGAACCCTTAGAACTTTCATTACTCTTCTTGGCATGCTACTCACCAAGTTTGCAAGGAAGTACTGGGGAATAGCGTTCCATTCCTCTCTTATTGCATTTGCCAATTCGTTCAAGTTGTTAAAATTATGCTCTCCGTCATTCAATCATAGTTGCATCCAACTCCATACATGTTCTATCCAAATGGCGCGCAAATAAACATTTAATTTTTTTTAATTACTTTGTTGGTTACCCCGTATATTAATAAAATTCTCACGTTTCGTAAAATACGTAGATCATAGAACATCTCCATGAAATCGGCTTTTTGAATGTGAAAAGCTCGTTGAAATCCATCGATCCGTTTTCCAGTTATAGCGTTTCAAAGCAATTATTACCAAAATTTGACGTTTATTGGCCTATCTAAAGCCAATCCAAAAACTGGCAAAAACGTCTAGAGATATTGATCCTACCTTGCTAAAAACCCATATTGTAACGACCAAAAAAAATCACCACTGAAATGGCACACACTAAAATTTTGTGTTTTTTTGCAGCGCTCTATTGATCACCCTGTGTATCATAATAATATTGATTCTACCAAAAATAAATAAAATACAGGTTAAAGTAGAAAAATCGCGCTTTCCAAATTTGGAAACTACATTTAAAAATGTAAATTTTTAAAAAAGTTACAGCAATTTGAAAATAGGTCTAAAAATTGAATGGTACGATCTTTTTGTTGACCAGTTTATTAGGAAAAATAAAAAATAAAAATTTCTTTCTAGAGTAAAGGAATTATGAAAATTTTTAAAGGAATTGAATTATTTGGGAGTAATTTAATTACCTTATTCTGACTGAATTATTTGGGAGTAATTAAATTACTTTTTATATAATTGAATTATTTGGGGAGTAATTCAATTAGTTTTTAAAATAATTGAATTACTTTTAAGTAATTTAATTACCTCAGATTTCGATTGCCTTCTTGAGAAAACCTGTTTATACTTTCTATATTATCTCTTTCTAGGTGGTTCAGCCCAATATCTACCGTCGTCACATGCTGTGCAGCATTACGCATGCCACAGTTCAAAAAGACGAAGCTCAAATGCGTCAAACGCGTCAGACTGTACTCACAGATCAAGAAGTAGGAGAAGAACGTCGAACAGTTGTCACCACGCCAGAGGAAAACTTGAGAGAGCAATTAGTTCAGGTAATTAATTTTTGATATTAATTAATTAATCATAAAAGGCACATTAACCCATCATTTTACTATATTTGGAAAAATATAAATCATTTGCGCTGACTTTTTGAACACATTTTAATTTTACCGTGTAAAAATTTGTACGTATTCCACACTTTTATACGGTTTCTTTGGCATTTCCTAGATTCCAGATTAACTGGAGCAATTCCAAAATGTTATCATTCCCACGAACCGTCAAGGAACAACTCTACCGAACAAGATCACCAGGACCGAGGCGGGACATCTACGTCAGAAAACGATATAAGAAAATCTCATCACGTCATGGTGCATTTTTCCCCCAATCTTGAAGGGTAAAACGCCCAATAAAGGATTGTAGAGATACACCACAGATTGATAACGTCCTGACGCTCAACCTCAAATTAACATAAGAAAGCATAATATATGTTTGTGATGAACGACGCATCAGTACAGGCAATATAAAAACGTTAAAATTTTTTTTAAAAAATTGGCCCTTTTTAATGGATGACAACCAAAATGTGCCCTTGATCGAGGTATTTTCCTTTTTGTCTTATTTTAATTATCTAAAATCGTCTTGGGTATCTAAATTATGTGTGAGTATTGTGAAAAAAACGCGCCCTATATTGTGGTGCCTGATGTGGAGGTTAAAAGGTTAGTGAATGCTGTATAACTTTTAAGCAATCAAACCAACGACTGTTACCGACTAGAGATATTTAGAGGAATATTTATTGTCAATTGTATGTGTTTTAGACCTCTATTAAGAAGGTAAGAGTGTAATAAGCCCGATCTAGACAAAGTCTGGCCTAGGGCAGGGCGATATATATTGAAATTCCAATATCGAATATCGATATATGTAGTCGATATATCGATAATATATAAAACCGATAAAACATAAAAATATGATATTATAAATAATATATTAGGTAATAGTTTCTTATGTGCCCTGTAAAACTCCGTACCTTATTCATTTCAAGGGGATCGAGACTCTAATTATGAAAACATGAAGAAAAAAGATTGAATTAAATATTGGTCCTTAAATGTGTTATAAGTAGGACTGGACGATATTGAAATTCCAATCGAATCGATATAGTTGATATATCGATAAATATATTTAAATATCGATAAATGTCGATAATATCGTTATTCGATATATCGATAAAAATATCGATATATTGAATTTTTGCCCATCCCTAGTCTAGACTACTGTGGACGCGTCATAATATGGGACGGCGACCAAGCAACCGGCCGGAACGAACCGGCTATAATATTAATAGGTATATGCCCTCATTTTAGAAACTTTCTTTTTTAACAAATGTTGTAAATTGTATGTCGTATATACTCATTTACCCCGTGTCAACCCTTGTTAAACGTCGTTCACCCTCCTGTGATCATGAAAAAACAAACAAAAATATAGTCCCCCGCCTAGATGTGATACCTCTGAAAAAGTGTATTGACAATGCGTATCGAGATAGGAAAACGATATATCAGGCTCTGTGATTTTAAGGAGTTGTTCTAAACCTTTATCTAAAGATTTTCGTTGTTAACACAAGGAATCTTATAATCAAAAGACTAAACCTAAGCAATCTTTTTGCCGTTGAATTTTCAAAATCACGGAACTGTGATTTCTAATAAGAAGCCACTTTATTTTATTAGTAAATCCACACCAATTTCTTGTCACTATCTCTCTACTGTGTTTTATATAAATTGAGTAATGACGATAGAGGCTTGATACTTTGATACGGTTGGTACCTAGTAACGGTGTGTATTGCCTGGTAAAAAAATGCGACTATTTCTATCTAAAATACTCTATTCATTGTTATGTTGATGTGTAACTTAATCGGTCCTAAGAAATACATATATTTAAAAATACTGTAATTTACATAAATCGATGTTTGTATGATACAATTATATTTATATAGATAAATTTTACATGTTTTAGACTATGTTACCCGGCTAGATTTCCGTAAAAAGACGAAAATGTATTTATTCTATGTAATCTAAATTAAAAAAAAATCTATCCACAAAATATTGTTTTATTCCCCCCAAAAACGTTCATCACCAATACAAATACGTACATCGACAACCTATCTCTCCTCTGTGAATATCACGTGCGCATAGGTTTGTGGCTCCATATCAACGAAATAAGAATACTATTCTTAAAAAAAAAAAAATTACACTACAGAAACACTAACGTCCCCCCCCCCCCCCAAAGGACAATTTGTCCCTACGAATAAAGAATACAAAGGAAGTAGGGTATTGTAGATTGACAGTTGTCCGGGATGGGGGCCGATGGCGGCAACATTTGACGCATGCGCGTTTCCGGTCCACCTGTGGCGTATCATTAAAATGGTAATAATAAAAGGATTAATGAAATTTTATTTGACGAAGAAAATAGAAAAAATATTTAGATTCATATATACCTATAAGATACGTTAAGGTTGGTGTAATAAAACAATACAACTATTTCTTTTAATTATTTATTTAAATAAGGTAACGGAGGTGAAAGGGTCCTTAATGTAAATATCTGGTTAAATAACTAAAAAACACCTTTTATTATACATTAAAAAAAAATTGCAGGAAACAAATTGTTTCAGATAATAAATACTGATGAAGGCAAAATTATTGCCAAAACGTTAAAAAATAAAATTTTAAAAAACCTTACTATTTCTTCATGAACCAAATCACAAGAAAATAATAAAATATAATATAATATAGTCCTGTTTATTATATGTACCTAAATAATATTAATGAGATTTCTAGTATACAAGAAAATTGTCAAATGACAAACTATGCAGATAATACAAACATTTTATTTATTTCTAGTATCAACAACTTAACAAGTTAATTATAGATACATAAACCCTATTTCTAAAAGCTATCTTAAGCTATAATAAATATTCAATTAGCATTTGCCTAAGCAGTTCATTCCTTAATTTTAATTTTCCATAGTTTAAATTATATATTATGTCAATGTCTCCACAATATTTATTAAAATAGAGCACAGTCTTATAAGTGGTGAGTTTTTGTATAGATTTGTCCCTCGGTGTAGGAATATAAAAATACATGTGCGGATCTAGTATTGACTAAGCCTATTCTAAACAGAAGCAGTCCTAAGAACTCTTTATTATCTATTTTGTCTCTAATTATTTTATATAAGAAAATAATTCTTGCTTCTATACGCAATAGTCTTAAAGAAGGGAAATTAAACAAATTACACAAAAGCCCTTGATCTGTACCTCTTGGCGGATAAACTGAAAATGACTTGTAGTACAAAAATTTTAAAAATGTACGCTGAATATATTTTAAAAGAGCAATCTTACTGGCATACTGAGGATCCCAAATAGTTCATGCATACTAAAGTTTTGTAACTACCAGGGATTTATATAAAGTTATTATGGCGTTAACATTTTTAAAGTATTTACAAGTTCTTATAATAAATCCTAGCATATAAAGACCATGAGCTTCTCGAGCAACATATTTAACAATGATTGAAGTAAATAATTATTGGTTTTCTAAAGACAAACTGATATTAAATAAATCAAAGACCGTTATCACCTTGTTTAAGACTAACCGATACACTTTGGAGAATCCGGAAACCGTAACCGTTAATGATTGTCATTTAAGATTAAAGAAAGATACTAAAATCTTCGGTGTGTTGTTGGATAGTAAAATGTCCTGGAAGAGCCATGTCCTGGAAGAGCCATTTCCAATATATGTTGTAACCAGAAGGTGTCCCATTTAGATTCACAGTAGGATAATTATCTGCAGGCAGGTTTTGACATGGTGCCTTATAAGATATTGCATAGGAACGTACCTGCCAAAAAAATATAAGTTTTTTAATTATCACTGTTTGGCACCTTTACCAAATGACACAAAAGTACCTATAACGTAATACAACCTCTCTTTGTATTTTTTTTTTATATTTTGATATGAATTTCTTTGAATGATAGAAGGTTTGGGACTTGCTTTGAATTTATTTTTTTTAATCAATGGTATCTCCAGTCGTCCTCAGGTGAATATTGGGAAAACGTTTCTATCATTCTAGAAACATCATTGTCTTCAATCTTTAAAAATATGAATTTCTTTGTTTATCGTACCTATATACATCTGCCTTTTCTACCATCCATATTTTATTACATTCTTTATCCATGGCTTTAAAATTTTAAAAATAGATTAAACCAATAAAACATCTAAAAACTTTTATCGATACCTACATAATTTATGAAAAAGTGACAAAGCAGCTTCCTCAGAAGCATAAATAATGCAGAATTATTTGTATTCATATTCTTAATTCTACCTACCTACATATTTTTCAATATTATGTAATGACCTGATACAATAGTCTCAAAACTTACATTTTTTAACCTGGCTACTTCAAAAGTAGGCACTACTGCAGTTGGGACCAATCTAACTTTCAATCTTGAAGTTCTGTCAACCCAATCTTCAGAGAAATGCTTGGAGCAAAGAACTCTATTTCATATAGGATCCCAATCACTTCGGTTTACAATTTTCAACCATGCCTTTTTTCTTGGATAATTATGTGGAAAACTAAAAACCAATAAGTATTTTTAATTTGCTTTTCTGTAGAAATGGGGTAACCCAGTCGAGTAATAAATAAATAATATTTTTCTGGTTTTATAAGACGAACGCCCATGAATGACGAATGACATGCGAGGTTCGGAGGTTATGTGTATTTTGATATTAAATTAAATATTTACATTTTTTTTTCTTTACAGATTAAAAAAGTTTATATATCTAAACATAAACTTACCGATGAAATGTACATCCCAGTTTTTTACTTCCTAGCGTTTGGGAGCACCCACAGGCAGCACAATTAACCATATTTATAGCTTTTTCATTAACCCATAATACCAAACAATTAATCCGTTTTAATCGCTGTCCAGCGCTAAAAGTATACTCCACTATCGCACTAAAGTAATTATAAGTTTACTAGAATTCGTTAAATGTGGTTCTTAACTAATTAAAATGGAAATTAACTCAAAAACAGCAAAGAAAGCAGAAATCACAGCTCGACCTGTCAACTAGTGTCAACCACGGTCAACCACCAAAACAAACATGGAGTCATATTTAGACATTAGATGGGGGTTCAAAATGGCCGACTTCCGTCGGTTGCGTTGTAAGGCGGTTTATGCAAAATCCTACTTCCTTTGTATTCTCAATTCGATGATTTGTCCTTTAATTTTCGGAAAACCCAAAGTGTGTAAAAGTGCTCAACGGCACTAATACGTTAAAACCCAAGAAAGAAGAAGTATATTTCGTTGCTCCATATCATTGAAATGAATAACAACTATTCATTTCAATGCTCCATATTTAGTCTGTTAGCGAATTCCATTGGGCAAACTGGTGCGGCACGAGTGCAATATGCGTCAACCATTGGTGATTTTAGTGCAGGTTTCCGAATCCCATTGGGAAGCTGGGGCGGCTGCACTTTCTGCCCCGAGTGCAAAAAGTTCCGCACGTGCTCCTGAAGGTCGTGCGGCAGCGGTGCCAATTTCAAAATTTGTGCTTTTGACAGTTTTAGCCGTTTTTATAAACAAAGATTCTAATTTTCATAAATATCATTGGTTTTACAACTATGACAGAACAAAAAATTTGGATGCTTTCATCTTTACTATCGTCCAGTAGCAGCGATACAGATGAACAAGAGTATCTGCCCCTATTTGAGGCAAGATAATTCTTACCAAAAATACGCAATTTGATCATTAATTTTGAATTGTATTTGCAACTCATTGGCTTCAGCCACGAGACGGTAATTCGCCCTCGTCAAACCGATGTTGCCAAATGCTCTAGACATGCTTCGGTTTCGCGGGAAAATTTAAAATTGTATCACGGACGCTGACGAGTCCTTGCTAATTCCGTCGAAAAGGTATATTGGCAACCGGTTTGTTCGTTGTTACGCAGAGCATTTTTTTAAATTTAATTTTTATAAAATAATATTAGTGGAAAAAATTGAATTAAAAAAAAATGTTCTGGGTAACAACGAACAAACTGGTTGCCAATATACCTTTTCGACGGAATTTGTAGAAAAGGAGGCGGTGTGACTCGTGCGGATGGTTAAGAAAAATATTTCGACGGTCGAGCGGATAATGTATTATGCCATATTTACAGCCTCCAGCGCAAACATGATTGCTGTTCAACGACAGGCGTCTCGCCGCTAATCTGGCTGCCTTCCGTCTAAAAGGTATATCGGCAATCGGTTTGTTCGTTGTTAGCAGATCATTTTTTTTAATCCAATTCATTTCATAATATTTCATAAAATATTAATTAAATTTTTTTAAAATGCGCTAAATAACAAAAAACAAACCGATATTCCAATACGGAAGGCAGCCAAATGTCAAGAGGACATCAGCGGCGAGACGCTCGTGTCCAACGTAGAAAACAAAAGAAAACATAACCTAACTCTTTAAATTAATAATGGCGCTTAAAAATTTAAATGGCAACATCGGTATGGCGTGGGCGAATTACCGTCTCGTCTTCAGCCGAATCACCCATTTTAAACAAAATATTTGACTTAAAAATCCAAACGGCCAACCTCAACGGAAATTTAAAAACATGACAAAGAAAAGGTCATAACCGTACAAGGTTTCAACATTTAACATTTTATCCGAGATCCGACCCCACGGTCAAATGCGAACTCCATACCATTGGGATTGCACTAGTGCATGTTTTAAATTGAACTGAATAGGAATGAGTGCCACTCATAGACAATTTACCTTTAGATACCTACAGCTTATCTCCTGCGCAAACAAAAGTTACGTTTTATGGGTGAAAAAATACGTCCGAGCGCATGACTCGTCGGTCAGCTGTCTTCATTCGGGGAACCTTCGTGCATGCGCACAAACCTCGTGTGATCGGCCGTCCTACTTTATCGACAATAATCGACGCGCTCAAGAATACTCTCCAGAACCGGCTCGACCGCCATTTTTGTTGTTGTGCTTTAAGGTTTCTCTTCTCTGCGGATTCCTTGTAGTTTTCTAAAGTTTTCAGCTATCGGATCGGCTATCGTGGATTGTGGGACTGGTGTTTAATATTTATGGATTTCTGGTTTTTGTGTAGTTTAGTTAGTGAATTGTGTTTGTGCTTTTAGTGACTCGGATTGTAATAAAAACAATGACTAGTACTAGTTGCAGCCGTTGTATAATTGTATTATGCCCAAATAGGGGTAAAATAAACCCTCTATGGTGGCATATGAGCAAGAATTTAAATTTTAAAGCCCGGACCTGTCTATTTTCCCATTCGTCAAACGATAATGTTGCAGTGCGCATGTCTAATAGTTCCCAGTTTTGTTTACATGCGCGAGGCCATAAAACTGCCACATTCGTGATTATGGTTTGTTTATCTAAAGGTAAATTGTCTATGGTGCCACTCCACTGGAGTGACTCCTGTGCGATACTTTTTTTCCCAATGGAATTCGCTATGTGATTACCAGAATATGACAGCGAAAGTGTGACGTGATTGGTCGACAGAATGGCGGCTACAACCAATGAAAAGATACGCTGTCAAATGTCAAATACAAATTCAACGGAACGTAAACAAAAAAAAGTGTGGTTACTGTGGTTATAGTCAAAAGCTTTCCTTTGGCGTTTTTTACTGTGGTTTTTTAAAGAAACCTTAAAAATGTACACAGAAAAAATCGAAGAATTTCAAAAATATTTCAAAACGCATAATAAGTCCAAAGAATATCTTGGTCACAGTTCTAAGGTTCATTCTGTAGGCTGGAGTTGTGATGGAAAACGACTGGCGTCTGGCTCCTTTGACAAATGTGTTTGCATTTATACTTTAGATAGGGACAGATTGGTAAGATAATTATTACAAATTACAAGTCACAAACATGATCGTCATCTCATAAAATCTAAATTTATTTTAGAATAAAGAAATTACTTTCAAAGGCCACGGGGGTTCAGTCGATCAACTCTGTTGGCACCAAACTAACCCAGATTTGCTTAGTACAGCTAGTGGCGACAAATCTGTACGAATTTGGGACACCAGGGTACAAAAATGCGTCGCAACCATTAATACCAAGGGGGAAAATATTAATATTACTTGGTCTCCTAATGGTAAGGAGCCTTGAGAAACAATGGATTTTTTTACCATAATTAATAAAAATAAATCTATTTTTTAGGTAATTCAATTGCTGTTGGGAATAAAGAAGATTTGGTAACATTTATTGACACCCGTACTCATAAAATTGAGGCAGAAGAACAGTTTCATTTTGAAGTGAACGAGATCAGTTGGAATAACACCAGCGACTTATTTTTCTTGACAAATGGACAGGGCTGTGTTCATATTTTAAGGTAACTATGTTCATAGTTAGGTATGTTACAAATCTAATTTTCGTTATTTTTTTTTTTACATTAGTTACCCAGAGCTTAAAAGACAACACATAATAAAGGCTCACCCTGGAACATGTATATGCATAGAATTCGATCCTACTGGCAAGTATTTTGCAACAGGCAGTGCAGATGCTCTAGTGTCACTTTGGGATATCAATGAGTTAGCTTGCCGGAGGGTGTTCACAAGGTATGTAGGCATTTAAATTTTTAAAGTTAATAAAATATTTAGGAATTATTTTTGACAGTAAATTAAATTGGAATTTTCACTTAGAATACTTAATTAAAAAATTAAGAAGTTTACTACCGATTTTTAAAAACATTAAAAAAATTTTAAATGTAAGAGATATGGAAATAGTATATTACGCGTTAGTTAAAACTTTAAAACTCATTTAAATTATGGAATTTTAGGTTGGGGAGGAATAAATAGAACTTAAGTTAAAAAATTAGAAATATTACAAAAAACGTTTCTTAAAATTATATTTAATAAAGATTATCTTTAGTCTTCAAAAGAATTATATTCAGAAACAAAAAAGTTGAACATAAGACAACTTTACATTTATAACATCTTAATATATACAGGGTGTTATTTAATAAGTGTCCGATATTGTACAGGACGATTCCCCGGTTATTTATAAGGTGAAAAGTTCATATAAGCAAGGCCTTCATTTTTAAGATACAGGGTGTTAAAAATTGTGGGTGTGGGTGGCGCCTCATACAATTAAGGGCCAAACTAAATCAAATTTGAATTTCTCATAGTAAAAAATCCACAAATACTATTTTTCTTCAAAATATCGACATTAACAAAAATAAAATAAAATTTTTAACTCCCTGTATCTTAAAAATAAAGGCCTAGCGAACCCATCCTTATATAAATGTTTCACCTTATAAATAACTGGGGAATCGTCCTGTAGAATATCAGACACTTATTAAACAACACCCTGTATATTTAAAAATAAAAACCTTATACAATTTAAAAACCATAATCATAATACACGTCATGAAAATGAAATAACCATAAAACCTAAAATAAATAAGTCCATAGGACAAAAAAATTTCAAATATTTATGTTTTTATTTAAACGATTATTTAGCAACAAAAATAATTAAAAAATTGATTTCATTAAAAAAATTTAAAGTCGAAATAAAAACATGGACATTGAAAGCAGAAAATTTGAAAATATTTTTAGAAATGCTTTAATTAATTAATATTGTTCTGAATAATTAATTTATATAAGTACTTAATATTTTTTACTTAAAAATTATAAATTAATAATTTTAATATAGGTAATATATTTCTAACAAAAAACTGCGTTTATACTATAAATTAACATTTTTACTTTAAAACTTGATTTTTAATGCATATTTATGAATTTACATACTAAAACAAAAAATAAGATTTGCCTCTAACAAGCTCAGCTTCAGGGGATTGAAGAATAGGTTTATAGAAGACAACATAAACATATTATTTATTATATTATTAAATTAAAAAAAAACTCATTATTTTTATTTACACAAGAAAAAATTGCCTTTTCCTGTGGTTGATTTTATATAAAATATTTTAATGGTATTTTTTTTAAGGATGGATTGGCCTGTTCGTACTATTTCCTTTAGCTATGATGGACAACTATTGGCGTCAGCATCAGAGGACCTTCTTATAGACATAGGTAATGTTATTAAGTTCTGATTCTGAATGGCCTTTTTATCTTATTTTTACCATTTTTATGTGTAAACTATCATAGGAATGAAGCTATTAGTATTTGTTTTTTAGGTTTTGTTGAGACTGGTGACAAAATTGCGGACATTAGTGTGGAAGCAGCGACATTTACCGTAGCCTGGCACCCATCTCAGTATCTTCTAGCTTATGCCTGTGATGACAAGGACACTTACGACCGAAAACGAGATGCAGGCAGCCTGAAAGTTTGGGGATTCCCCTCCGATTAATATACTTGACGCCAAAATAATGAACTTAATAAGTTTTAAAATATAGGTTTATAGGAAAATGTTCTTTTCTATCAGTACTCCAAGTATCTATTATTATTCAGGGTAAGGTACTTATTTTAACAAAATTTATCCTAATCACTTCCTTGTTTGTTCCATAAAACCTTTTTTTATATTTTCCTAATAAAAATTACTGCTTACCGAGTAAGGCGTTTTATTTATTCACATAAATATCCCTAGTCTCTTATTAGCTAAAGGATTCTTATCTGGTTTAACAGGGGAAGGCCCCCACTAAACCTCAAAGAATACCTAATAACAGCAAAGTAAATCTCTTTACTTAGCTAAGTTGGTAAAGGAAGCTTAAAAGAAAGCATTGGATATGTAGCTGGTGTAGGCAGAGGGTAAGGAAACAATTTTCATTTTGAAACTTGTTTTGTTTAATTACTTTTTAGGGCTACGGGTTTCACAACACGTTCTGACATCGGTCCTGCAAGAGATATGCTAACGATGTATCGTAAGTAATTTAGATTTCTGTGTTTGCCAGATTTTTATTAATTTTTCATGTTCTAGTGATGAT
Organism: Polydrusus pterygomalis; assembly: GCA_963969555.1. Classification (NCBI taxonomy): domain Eukaryota; kingdom Metazoa; phylum Arthropoda; class Insecta; order Coleoptera; family Curculionidae; genus Polydrusus; species Polydrusus pterygomalis. Next base: position 112,442 of record OZ018382.1, on the reverse strand, counting down.
AGACATGATGCCCCACCTGCGGCTAAAAGACGAAGAAGAAGAGAATAGGTACACATTCACAAAAACCCACGTTTCATATCCCAACAAATCTCTTTTTGTAGGAAGAGGAAGATCTTCATGACTAAAATTATGATGAATTCAGTGGCTATTGGGGTCCCTCTTTTAAAGGATCTATATTAATGTAAGATTTTTAAAACCTCATCAATTGCTTGGAAATAAAGGAACATTTAAAAAAATTAATTTTAGAACGCCCTTTGCACTATATAGCGGGTATTTGAACTACTGCCGTTACCGGGGTCTTCGCAACAGTAAACGAACTTAAATGTTAATTATTTTTGTGGTTTCATGAAGTCGAAATATCGACAATAATGCCCCTGGGGAATCTGTATAGTATAATTATAATCATTATATTAACAAATGTAGAATTATACTGACATATTATTGTATATATAAATACGTAATCAAAACGGTTTCAAAAATTTGTTACAACATACATTTATATGATCAAACATCTGGTTATGCAAAGTAACACAATGACATGGTATTTTTGTATTTGTGCGAACTCTAAAAGTAATTCAATAAAATTTGATTGTGGCCTATTTCAATATAATAAAGCCTTTTTACTTTTTAGCCTTCCTGTAGTTCCCTTGATGCAAAATTAATGCAAGTTCTGCCCCCTGCATGTTATTATTATTGATATTTTTTAAAGCATAAACTTTTTAATATGTGGCTGATGCGATTTATCCCACAAATCTTAAAATTTTAATTTACAGAAAATATTATTTACATGCACCTTGTTTGTCGGCAACTCAATATACCATCAACTGTATGTTTGGTTGTCCCCCAATAAAAGTTAATCCAGTGCCATATATAAGCATTTTTTTAATTTTGATTCTTACATTTTTAGGTACCTCGTCTAAAATTCATAATAATATGATCCATTATATTCATGGAACTAAAATTGTATTTTTAGTTCCATGATAATATTGCTTTATTCCAGTAAATGTAATATCAATCATAACCTGTTTTTTTTAAATATTTTTTTTTAAGTTTACAAATCAAGGAGCTTATGAACGCGCGAGGAAAATATACAACATATAGATTTAGTAGCATATTATCGTCGGCTTAATTCGCAAAATGCGTAACTCCACATTTGAGTGAAATTAAAAATTTGATGTCATTCGATATACAGTACGTGTGTCCACGGATGGACCTAACTATACTTGTAAAAAACTTTATTTTCAATTTTTCGAAAAAAGTCATTCTTCATAATTTCTTTTGCTTATTAAATAAATATAATTCACGTAAGAAAATTTCCATTTTTTTATACAGGGTGCACAAAAAAAATAAAAATGTAGATTTGCAAAATTAAAAATTTTTGATACAACTTTTTTGAATGATCAAAATAAAAGAGATTGGAAAGGGAATTTGAAAAGCCAAATAAAGTTTTGAGATATGACCTTAACTACGATATTTTATATTAAAGTTAAATAAATTATTGATATTTTCCTTATTCAGATTAAAGTTTTAATATAAAATATCGTAGTTACCCCAGTTCATATCTCAAAACTTTATTCGGCTTTTCGAATTCTCTTTCCAATCTCTTTTATTTTGATCATTCAAAAAAGTTGGATCAAAAATTTTTAATTTTGCAAATCTACATTTTTACATTTTTTGTGCACCCTGTATAAAAAAATGGAAATTTTCTTACGTGAATTATATTTATTTAATAAGCAAAAGAAATTATATGAAGAATGACTTTTTTTCGAAAAATTGAAAATAAAGTTTTTCACAAGTATAGTTAGGTTCATCCGTGGACACACTGTATATAAATATAGAATATGAAAGAATAGTTCGGATCTCCGAAATTGGATTGCCTTTTTTAATATCCGCACAACAGAACACTTCGTAATTCCATCCCTACCAGTTCCGCGATAGCGAGTGCGTAACTCCAGTAGTCCGCATACTGTATAGAGCGCACAGCAAAGAAAATTTATAGGGTTTGTTCGGCGCACAGTGTCATTGTGCATTGTGCTTACAGAATACGGATTTCTTCCGTATTCTGTGATTGTGCTCCTCAAATTTATGTGATTATTGCAGTCTTTGTTTTTAGCGTTTCCTGGACATTTTTAAGAATCGGAGTTGCTAATTAAGCCGACGTTATACAATACACAACGAATCGAAATATGCCGAAAAAATGATCTTGTAGAAAGGAGGGTAAAAGTAGAAAAAAAAAATCTTCAAAAAATGTGGAACGCTTCACGATTTTGCGTGTCATCCTTGCGCAGGGGCCATGCTAATCTTCTCTGTATCGTTCCAGTAGTAGTAGTAAAAAGATCTTTATTTGTTTATAATAGTATTGTACATATCAGGTTATTGATTCTTACATAATACAATATAATATATAATATACATAATATAAACACTGTTTATGTAGCGTTGGTTAGGTCAGTTTTGTGCAACTGTCACTACCTAGGACACGGCACCGGTGACGCCAGTGGGGTTGATGTTAGCCCTTAATCAATTTTCCTTGATTTACTTGATGCATTCGGATCGGACGGTTCCGTGGTTCTTTACCGCCATGAGTATCGTTCCAATTTTAGTATATGTACCGCCGAAGCGAGTACAACAAAGTGTAATTAAAGGTTGTATATGTACTAAAACTTGATCGGAAAACAACAGCAAGATACAACGTCAACACATGGAGCAGCATCTAGCGAAAATGTCCGTAACTAAATTAGGGCTAATGATATTTCTACAATAGCGCCATCCACTGTTGGGTGGCTGTATTAAGAGAATCGTTTCAAATCCGCGCAAATTAAAACACATATTTGTTTAAAGTATGGAGAACAAGTCCTCCATGGTTTAAAGTGAAGTATGCAGTAGCCATTGTTGAGTATGCAGTTAATCAGGTTTTCCATGGATATTATTATTTATGGTGGTTAAAGGTTAAACCAAACCCTTCATTTTTCTGTGGTGGTTATTACGAGCTATTTTTGGGTTCTTCCTTTTATTAAGAAATTAGAACGTTAACAAAAGAAAATGGTAATTTTATTTTTAAAATATAATTTAACAGGTAATATAAAATTAAATGTTGAGCTTACTTACATAAAGAAAACATAAAAAGCAGTGTTTAAATCGAGACGGGCAAAAAAACAACAAAACTTAAGTGCAACACGATGCTTTTTTGGATAAATATTAAAACAGAGATCTCTGGCCCTACGCAATCATGCATAATACTGATCACAGTGTTGCCAATGACATTAGGTGAAAAGGTCCGCCCAGTGGCACGAAAAAGTCCGATTAATGACCGTATGCACCAAGGCCAGTTAATCATGATTAGCTTATAATCATGATTAATGACCGTATGCACCATTTTACCCATTAGGCATGATTAGGTGATCGTGATTAACCAGGTAACCGTGATTAAATAAAGCAGCCTATGCACCAACTAAAAGGATATGTGGGTTTTGTAATCAGGGTAAAGTTAAAACCTCGATTTGGCAACATAGCTCAGATGCAAAAATTCGTGCCATCAACCAGAAAAATAAACCCTTTATTTTTCTGTGACCAGAAACACCAAGCAGATTGACAGTTGTGGTTATGTTTTCTTTTTGTTGTTTTTTCAACTTTTTCGAGAACTTTTTCCAGTTTGGCTGTTTTGCGCATTAAACCCCCAATTTCACACTTCGGCATCTAGAGTCATGGGAGTTTGACTCACAGAAAAAAAAGGGTTTAACTGGTGAGGAAGAAAATAATATATTAGATGCGAAAAAGAAAAGAACTGTTATAACAAACCCTATTTATCTATTAAATCAAAATAATTTTGTCTCCGAGGTCTTTCTAGCTCTCGGAAAGCCATCATTTAAAATATCCATTACATTAAAATCATCATCGAAGATGATTTCGTCTCCCATTTTAATTTTATTATTGAAAATTCGAGACAAATTGCAAAACAAAACAGGAAAATAACCTTTTAATCATGATTAAATATATAACCCATCAAGATTGGCTGGTTAACTTTAATCTTGATTAAGTTCCTGAGCAGTGCTGGCGCATTGGAAATTTTCTTAATTGAGATATTTAATCATGATTATAAGCTAATCATGATTAACTGGCCTTGGTGCATACGGTCATAAATATCTCAATTAAGAAAATTTCCAATGCGCCAGCACTGCTCAGGAACTTAATCACGATTAAAGTTAACCAGCCAATCTTGATGGGTTATATATTTAATCATGATTAAAAGGTTATTTTCGTGTTTTGTTTTGAAATTTGTCTTGAATTTTCAATAATAAAATTAAAATGGGAGACGAAATCATCTTCGATGATGATTTTAATGTAATCGATATTTTTAATAATGGCTTTCCGAGAGCTAGAAAGACCTCGGAGACAAAATTATTTTGATTTGATAGATAAATAGGGTTTGTTCAGCTAACACAGTTCCTTTCTTTTTCGCATCATTATTTTCTTCCTCACCAGTCAAACCTTTTTTTTCTGTGAGTCAAACTCCATGACTCTAGATGCCGAAGTGTGAAATTGGGGGTTTAATGCGCAAAACAGCCAAACTGGAAAAAGTTCTCGGAAAAGTTGAAAAAACAACAAAAAGAAAACATAACCACAACTGTCAATCTGCTTGGTGTTTCTGGTCACAGAAAAATAAAGGGTTTATTTTTCTGGTTGATGGCACGAATTTTTGCATCTGAGCTACGTTGCCAAATCGAGGTTTTAATTTTACCCTGATTACAAAACCCACATATCCTTTTAGTTGGTGCATAGGCTGTTTTATTTAATCACGGTTACCTGGTTAATCACGATCACCTAATCATGCCTAATGGGTAAAATGGTGCATACGGTCATTAGTCCGCGTCGAAATGAAAATGCTTCGTCTGGCGCATTCGCCATAACTGATATTTATTTTTTACTGTTAGGGGCATATTATATAATGAAAAAGACTGATAACTCTATAAACATTTACTTTTTAATAACAAAAAAAACAATAATAAAAAAGTTAATGTAATAAGTAATAAGCCAACCCAACACTTGGTAATTAAACAATAAATTACCTGCCGATTTTAGTACAAAATTTGTACATTTAGCATATTTTCGTCACGTATCAAGAAGTCCGAAAAGTCCGAAATAGTTTCAAAGTCCGACAAAAGTCCAAAGCCTTAAAAAAAGTCCGAAAATCGGACGAAAGTCCGCACATTGGCAACACTAATGACCGTATGCACCATTTTACCCATTAGGCATGATTAGGTGATCGTGATTAACCAGGTAACCGTGATTAAATTAAACAGCCTATGCACCAACTAAAAGGATATGTGGGTTTTGTAATCAGGGTAAAGTTAAAACCTCGATTTGGCAACATAGCTCAGATGCAAAAATTCGTGCCATTAACCAGAAAAATAAACCCTTTATTTTTCTGTGACCAGAAACACCAAGCAGATTGACAGTTGTGGTTATGTTTTCTTTTTGTTGTTTTTTCAACTTTTCCGAGAACTTTTTCCAGTTTGGCTGTTTTGCGCATTAAACCCCCAATTTCACACTTCGGTATCTAGAGACATGGAATTTGACTCAGAAAAAAAAGGGTTTGACTGGTGAGGAAGAAAATAATATATTAGATGCGAAAAAGAAAAGAACTGTTAGCTGAACAAACCCTATTTATCTATCAAATCAAAATAATTTTGTCTAAGAGGTCTTTCTAGCTCTCGGAAAGCCATCATTAAAAATATCCATCACATTACAATCATCATCGAAGATGATTTCGTCTCTCCCATTTTAATTTTATTATTGAAAATTCGAGACAAATATCAAAACAAAACAGGAAAATAACCTTTTACGGCCGGTATTATAGGTCAAGTTTAAAATAGATTTTTTAAACTTTGAAGTTTAAACTAGCCTAAACTAAATTCTAAACTTATATGGGAAAAGATGCGTTTTATAATTCGTTGTGCACCTAGCTTCAGTGCAATTGAAATTGAAATGCCACTCTCAAAATACTTTACAGGTTATGTAATGCAGCTTTTTCTCTAGTTTTCTGTGCCGAGAATCTGTTCTGTTTTGAATTATTTTGACTAAAAATGGACAATAAATTTGAAGAATCATTTAATTTTTCATTATCGGATATACTGTCCTGAATCACTTCAATTATTTCTTCCATTTCGCAAACACTTTAATTAAAAGGTTAGGTACATAGGTTGAGCTGAACAATAATAATTATTAGTATACTCTACAGTCTGCTATATACACGATGGGGACTTCAAAACACAAGACAACGAAATAAATAAAATCCTAGACTTCTCACAAATAATAAAATCCAAGATTTGCAGGTTATGTTTTGTTTCATATGCCAAAATGTCTCTTAAAATCGAGTTAAACCATTTTAAACCATACCCAATCTGTCCGTTAGCTTAAACTTAGAATATTGTAGTTAACCAAAAGGTATAAAACAGAAGAAACGCCTTCATTTGAGTTTAAACTCTGCAGTGAGTTTAAACCTAACCTATAATACCGGCCATTAATCATGATTAAATATATAACCCATCAAGATTGGCTGGTTAACTTTAATCTTGATTAAGTTCCTGAGCAGTGCTGGCGCATTGGAAATTTTCTTAATTGAGATATTTAATCATGATTATAAGCTAATCATGATTAACTGGCCTTGGTGCATACGGTCATAACTGATCATTTTGTAATGTCAAAATTAGTACTGCAGGTAAATCATAGATGGACTAGAATTCGCAATTTTAAACCTTTATTTTTTTTTGGTATGACGGTCCGAACAACCCCTTTCTTTTCTGTGCATGGACATAACCACATTCCACAAACAAATTATATGAATTTAAAATTATAATATTGTAAACGTCAAAATTTATTTATTCTTCATTTGATAAAACTAATGTTAAAGAAGACCTAAAATATCCATTAAAATGAACGTCATAGCTGCAGTTAAGGCCTACGTGGACAAGATGACCGACGAAAGCGAACCAGGAATGAAAGTACTGCTTATGGACAAAGAAACAACCAGCGTGATCAGTATGGTATACAGTCAAAGCGAGGTTCAACAAAAAGAAGTGTTTTTACTCGAAAGAATAGACTCTCAAAACTACTCTAACTCCTCAGGCTTGCGCTACCTTAAGTGTCTTGTCTTTTTGAGGCCTACACAGCAAAATATAGAGTTGCTTTGCAATGAGCTACGCAACCCCAAATACGGAGCTTACTATATTTATTTTTCCAATATTGTTGCTAAAGCAGATATCAAAATACTAGGTGGGTGTGTAGTTATTTAAATTATTTGTTAATTTTAGTTTCTCTCCATTTTAGCTGAAAATGATGAGCAGGAAGTTGTAAAAGAAGTACAGGAGTTGTACATGGATTACTTAGCAGTAAATCCTCATCTTTTCTCATTGGGAATTCCCGCATGTATGGGTGGAACGTCAGAATTGGTGTGGAATCATGGAGCTCTGCAACGCACTGTACAGGGACTAATTTCAGTGCTTTTATCTCTAAAGAAATCACCAATTATTAGGTAAGTTAGATTCTGTTGAATTGTATAGAGTATTACAATTTGAAGGTATTAAAGTCAATCAGCTATGAAGGGATATTTTAGATACCAGTCAAATTCAAAAGTGGCCAGAGATCTAGGAAATCGAGTGGATGAGATAATGAACAAAGAATCTTCCTTGTTTGCCTTTGGTCAAAGTGGTCACAGTCTCTTGCTTATTTTGGACAGACGAGATGATCCCATCACACCACTATTGAATCAGTGGACCTACCAAGCTATGGTGCATGAACTTTTGGGAATTCACAATAATAGAGTAAATTTGTCTAATGTACCAGGTAATTATTTTCAAAGCAATGCACAAGAATTGAGTTGTCAAGGTATGTGCACATGTAATTCAAATCTTTGTAGGTGTATCGAAAGAACTATCAGAGGTGGTCTTGTCTGCCGAACAAGACGCTTTCTATGCAAAAAACATCTTCATGAACTATGGCGAAATAGGCCAAAACATTAAACAACTGATGGACCAGTTCCAGGCCAAAGCAAAAAGCCACCAGAAAATAGAAAGTATAGCAGATATGAAAAGCTTTGTTGAATCATATCCCCAATTCAAAAAACTGTCTGGAAACGTCACAAAACACGTCACTGTGGTGGGGGAATTGAGCGCAATGGTGAACAGGTACCACTTGCTTGATGCTTCTGAGGTAGAGCAGGAGCTCAGCTCTCAGAATGACCACTCAGGGCACCTACAAAACTTAAAAAAATTGCTCCATGATGATAAAATGCGGCCCTCTGACGCAGCTAAGCTGGTGATGCTCTATGCGCTTCGTTATCAAAATCATAGCGGTAACGAAATCACAAACCTGATAGAGATTTTAAAAAAAAAAGGGCTTTCTGACAAATTGATAAAGGGAATTGTGTATCTTTTGGAGTATGCAGGCTCACATGCGCGCCAAACCGATGTAAACGTAGAAAACGCTGTCAAAATCACGAAAAGGTTTTTCAAAGGGCTCAGTGGGGTGGACAATGTCTACACCCAACACCGGCCTGTGCTTCATGACACCCTGGATGACTTTATAAAGGGGCGTCTTAAGGACAACTTGTACCCCATCGTTGGAACCCATTCCAGTGGTCTGAGAGCACAAGACATAATCGTTTTTATAGTTGGGGGCGCCACCTACGAAGAATCACTTACAGTTCACACATTCAACAAGAACTATCCTAGTTTTAACATTCTATTGGGGGGAACGACGGTACACAATTCGTCTAGTTTTTTGGAGGAAGTGGAGACAGCTTATAGAGGAGTGGATATGAGATTGAGGAAGCACACAAGACAAATTAGAAATGTGAAGTTTGAATAGACTTATTTTTAAGGTGCTATAGAGTTCAACTAAGTAATTCCTTATATACTGTATTTGTTTGAAGTGTTCAAATTATTTATTAATGTAGGTATTTCCAAGCTTTAATTTTTCTTAAATTTATTAATGGTAATAAAAAGGAGTACTTATGTAGCATTTTTTTATACGATAATTTAAATATTAGTGTGATAACAGTACTTGCAGTATTTGAAAACCTTCCATCGGAGCGTGGCCCACAAATTAATCAGTTACGCCACTGGTCTTTCAAGCTAACCCACACTAAACACAAATGAGAAGTTTATCTGCCCCGACCTTTTTAATTGACTGCTCTAGTTTGATAACGCTCGTTTCCGTTCGGCACAGCATTACTATTGGTCAGCATTAACAAAATCAATGACTATTAATTGTCCTCAATGGTGAATAATCCTAATCAATATTTTGGCAAATAAATAAAATGAAATAAAAACAATAAATATATTATATGTAACGATAGAAACGTAATTACAATATATTCGAAGTAAACTAAAAGTACAAAACAATCATAAAAATATAATAAATATCAATGCCCTAGTAGAATATAAAGTACATACAATAATTACCTATGTATAAAAATAATATGGTAGGTAGTAGGTACCTACATGCAGGGTTTTCCGAAAATATCTTGAGAAAGCAACAATTATTTATTTTTAAATTGTTTAATTTTTTAACCTGCCCTGCACAATAATATGTAAGTAAATTTTTGGTGCCAAACATCGTACTTTTTGTAACAAACAAGAAAATACGTTAGAAAAACCACTGCATTAGACTACGTAATCGCTGCGTCTCTGATAAAAATATTCGCCAAAAAGTATTTAATATTTCTTCAATTCAAAATCTAAAAATAAAGGAATTTAAAAATTCAATAGAGTAAAAATATTAACCCGCCTACATGTTTATGCATAAGTATGATTTTGCCCACCCAATGTAATTTTTGGTTTAGAGGCATTTTTTTGACGAAAATAAGTGTCTTTGGCGGTACCGTTTTTACAATGTTGTGCCCCCATCAACAAGTTCCTGGATGCGCTTCTACATTGTTGATTATAGCCGAGTTTTTTTTAAATAGCATAGCAAAGACACCGAGTAAGTTGAACGTCCCTTTTAAAAATTTTACTCTGCTCAGCAAAAATTATGCTATGCTCGTACAAATATACGAGATTGTTCGCGAACTTAGTTCAGAAACGATTTTTACTCTGCTATGCTATTCAAAAGAATGCAAAGGTCATTAAGAATATGATTATTTAGCCCTACCTAAAGGACCGTACTAGCCTAATTTTCTACCTATATTATACGCGTTTTATATCACAAAGTATGGCAAAAAGCTCAATCTTTGGTTTTTAGTAATTTTTTCTCCTATAGATTTAAGCCAAGAATCATTAGTTACAGTTTTAAATAAACAGCTTTCTGATATAAGGCAAACCTATTTTTCACTTTTGTAAATATCAATATTATACAACCAATAAATGATAATCAAAAATGCTGCTACAAAAAGCTGCGAATAAGCACATGCGTGTGTTAATTGGCGCAAGAACCGGACAACTCGATATATTTTTTCGCGATAGTTACGCGATCTTGAACGAGTTAACTTTTATACAGAGCTCGATATAACTATTGCAGCCGATACTTTGTACTTGCCTCGTTTTTAAAGTCTGTAAATAAATTGTAAGAACCTAGAAAATAAAACTTGTAAAATTTTACACCGTCAGACCCTTCATTTTTAACGAATTTATCAGGTCTATTTCCTTCTGCTCTTTTTGCCTGTTCCTTTCCTGAAATTCCAGCCGATTCCTGATGATCCTGTCTACGATTCTTTCCGTCGTCATGTCGTTTGCTGTAAAACAATTATTAGAATGTGACCAATTGTTTAATAATATTATATCTAAACAAAACAGGTCGGCGTCGTATCATTTATGAAAATGGAGCTAATAAAATTAGTTAAATAATAAAGAAAAAAAGAAGTGTATGCAAAATTTAACCAAACAAAAAAAGAGATATATTTATGAATGAAATATATGCAGTGTGTTTATCATAAACCTACCCGAATCTACGCTCGTGAATCTTCCGAGGCTCTTGGGTACTTCATAGGGATCTGTTCCGTCAAAGTCGGCCATGACGGGCGTATTGCCATGGATAACCGCCTCTACTTTAAAATGATCCATCAGCTCCTTGGTGACCTAAAAAAAAAGTAGGACCAGTTTGGAAGGGTCGAATGTGTCCAGTCGGTCTGCGTCCGCCAAACTGATGCCACAACCGTCTTTGATATAGATAGGTCGAAAGGGGGGTTGTGGGTGGGTCTACCCCATCACTTCTGAATCTATCTTACCTTATAGGGTGCCCCGATTACAACTTCCGAAACATATTTGCACGCCAGAACGCTCAAAACCCGTTCGTGTAGATTCATGATGGGGTAGTTGGATCCTTTGTACCTGTTCACTACTGGATCTGTGTGTAGACCCACTATAAGATAGTCACCCTGCAAGAGAATAACATATATAAAAAAAATTGGAAATAATATGTACCAACTAGATAATAAAATTGTTATAATACAGTGTGGTTGTTTAAGTGTGCAACATTATGGGCATTTTTTTTATTACCGATTTCTCAGAAAAGTTTATTCTTGATAAAAGTTGGTGCATGTTCGATAATCATGTTAGGTGCACTTGGAATGGTTGCAAGTCAAACGGCGTACAGGGTAGGCCAAAAAATATAAAACTTGTACAAGAATAAAGTTTTTTAATAAACATTTAAAATACAAATTTTGCACTTTAAATGATACTTTTTTAATTAGCAATATTATCATTAGCAATGTTTTATCTTGTTAAAAAGAATTTTTAGGATATTTTAAAGTTTTGTTTAATATCGTTGCAACAAACATGAAGTTTGTGATTCCTTAATAAATTAAAAATTCAAGTAAGTTTTACAAATATGCTTGAATTTGAACAAAAATTTTATTAATTTATGAACGTTTTTATGGTGAATCCTTATAATAAAAAATTTTTTTGGGGAAATTATGAATGTTTTTTAAAAAATATATTTTTTTATTTTAGGTCACGTTTTTGAATCTATGCATAACTTTTAATTCTAAACAACTTTTCTTAATAACATTTTGCTGAATTTTCTGAAATAGGGGTACTTTATTCTTGTACAAGTTTTATATTTTTTGGCCTACCCTCTACGCCGTTTGACTTGTAACCATTCCAAGTGCATCTAATATGATTATCGAACATGCACCAACTTTTAACAAGAATAAAGTTTTCTGAGAAATCTGTAATAAAAAAAATGCCCATATGTTGCACACTTAAACAACCACACTGTATACTATAGTAGGTATCACGAGTGTTTTATAACTCAACTACCCACTGTCCCACAAAATAAAAAGGCCACTTAAGAATTCCTTACCTGCGCCCGAGCCTTTTCCAAAAAGTCCAAATGGCCGACATGGAACAGATCGAAAGCCCCGGCCACGTAGACGATCCTGTCACCCTTCTTGGGCGCCTTGCCATCGGAAAACTGTATGATCTTCTGGGTGGTGGGCAGGAACTGGCTACAGCCCGTGTAGGGCGACCTAGCGGAAGAATCTTGACCCATGGTTGTTGAATGCTCTTTGGCAACGCTGTACTCATACTGACCTTGTTTAAAGTGATTCCTGGTGAGCAGAAGCATGCGCCCCACGAGGTCCGTGGTCGATACGCCGGCCGTGCGTTGCACTTCTCTGCGAATGAAGGAATAATGAATGTTTACAAACGAAAATATAATATCCTTAAAATTATATTACCTGTATTTCCCCGCGTCCTTGACGAGATGGTAGGTGTCCACACCCTCCGCAGTCATGGTGATGTCGTCTCCGTGCACGCAGTAGTCGCAATCGTACTTCTCCAGAGTTTCCAGGGTGGTGACGTACGGCGCGCCCTCTATGACTTCATCGACCCACTTGATGCCCCTCACCATTTTGTATCTGAAAATAAATTATACATAACCATACTAACTAGTTAACTCTAAAGTCACAAAAGCAGGTTTGAACCAAATATAGGATTTTTATCTAATAGAATAAAATTATGAGTAAAAAAAAGCATATTATCTGTGCTATTTTTACATAAATAATTGTATACCTCTCTTCTTGGGTAAAAACAGGGGGCCCCTTGTGTTTGGTAATTTCCTCGTCTGTGTGGACACCGACTATGAGATAGTCTCCCAAGGCCTTAGCTTGCCTCAGAGAGTTGGCGTGACCAAAATGTACCATATCATAACTAAAATAAAAAATAAATAAAAGGCGATGGGCAATCAGCCAACAGAAATGTTATTGCCCTGAGGCAAATAATCTTAAGGGATACATGGGGGTTATTTGTTGGGACCCTGTATATTTGCTGTAAGGTTAACTTATTTTTCATCAAAGATGGACAGCATTTCTCCTTCTGTCCCTATACTATTTACTCACCAACCATCACACCAAACTCTAATCTCGTTCTTTCGCCCAGCAGCCCCATTTCCATAACCATTTTGGGGCTTTTCTTGACCATTCTCGGGCATGATTTTTCTGTTTGTTTAAAGAAATCTGTGACAGTAAATGACAGATATCTATTCTTGACTGGTCTTTTTACTCTGTAGCTTATTGTTGCTATGAGTTTTTATCTATAAAAAATACAAAAAGGTAAATAATGCAAATGGTAATATAGAATTTAATTAATAAAAACTGTACTATATAAAATTTTCAAAAAGATGTTAGAACTACTTATTCTTATTAATTTCATGTAAAATTTTTAAATCTGTTTAGTCCTAGTAATGAGCTTTATCTTTTAATAGTACAATAAGCAATAGAAAAGACTTGCAATGATAACACTCTGACCTGAACTAATTTATTCCGACATATCAATTTAATTGAATTATTTATTGAACTATACCATATAAACTTAATGTAGTTATTAGGTAGGTAAGTTGCTTTATCATATTGTTCGTGGAAAAATTTAAAAATCGCCTGATTTAAAAAATATTATTTATATAAATATAAGTACCTAGGTATACCTACTTATCTTATATGTATATAGGTAACCATAATATTATGTATAAGTGTTTTTTTTACACAATCAATTAAATTGAAAATTACTCATACATTATTATTATACTTACCTAAGTAAATTTTTTATTTAATTAGGTAGGTATGCTTTATAATATTATACCAGATACAAAACTGAACTGTAAATTTATTGCATGATACAAAGTAAGATATACCTACCTAACTTAAGTGATAGTACCTATATGGGTTAACTTGTGTAGTAATTACCTTTGAATGTAGGTATTACTTAAATGTTACATACGTAACTCCCAATAGGCTACAATACCCATAAAGGAAACATGGATTTTTTAAAGTGAAACAATTATTGATCTAAAGTTTGTTTTTTTCGCCTAAACCTTGGTTTAAACATTAAATAATCACATTATATTTTTTCTTTGGATGACAAATATCCAGTCTTTCTTAAATTGCAAAATGCAGTGAATATTTTCTGTTCAAAAGCTTTCATTTTCTTACCCTCACCCTGTACCCTGTATATTTTTAGGGAACCAAGAACCAATGCTTCAAACTACGTTGTACAAGCAAATCACAATAATATCACGGAAGAAACACAACTTTATGTGGTCAGATAAACACTGATGTGTAATGTGTACTAAATACTTAAAACTATTTCTCTAATTTATTTTTGATAAAATATTTTATTAATCAAAAATGCTATATTTTTATCGAAATTTTCGTAAATATTCAACGTCACAGAAGTGACGCCCCTTGGAATCATCACACCATTAAGCAGCATTGCCAAATCTAACTGTTTTTAAGTATTGATTAATAAAAATTACTTTCAGTCCTGTTTTCTAGAACCTGTGTTTTTTATGCAATGTGATAAACTTATTTTAATGAGACGTTTGGCATGTATGATCAGCTATTTCATACTTCTGTCTGTTAACAGTCGTCAGTCAGAACATTGCTAAAAGTTAAATTGGCTATTGTTTTAATTATGATTGTAGCTGACATCTTGTCTGTAGGTAGGTGGTTGGTGGTAGCCAAGGTTCTTGAGGTTCTACGTTCTTAGAACCTTGGGTGGTAGCAAGCAAGATATCTGCGTCTAAGTTTCTATACTGAGACTGTCCGCTCCAATTTCGGAAGAGACTTCTCATCGACTCATCAGAAACACAATATAATTCTACTTAAAATTTAATAGTCGTTAAATATCAGAACCTTTTGAGAACTTTGGCAACACTGACCCAACACGTGCTTTCCCCTTCCTATTGGTAATGAAGGACCTAAGAGTGATGATATTATATTCCAGAAATGTTGAGAATTGGGGAAGAGTTCAAGAAGAGAGTTTTTTTACACTCCGTATGGGAAATAGAGAGGGGCATATACTTAACTGCGGCAAGGGGGGAGGGAAAAAATCATTGTCACGTAAAAGCACAAAATATACCCTAGGGTATATTTTGTGCGTAAAAGGAACTCGGCTCATATCATTTAAAAGACCCACAGTTCACAAATAATTTTTTCTTGCTTGTGACGTCAAAGCGAACCACGAGAGCGGGCTTTTCATCGAACAAACCCTATAAATTTTCTTTGCTTTTCATACTACTGGAGTTACTGGACTGAGGTACTGGACGTCGTACGGCGAACTAAAAAATTAAAGAATGATATTTAAGGCGTAATATTTTCTATTTGTCATTTTTTGGTGTGACAAAATTTACGCAATAAAATTTTTTTGCAAGTTCACTATTGTGTTGTATGCACAGAACTCCAATGTTGTATGGTATGTGCGTTATTACTGGCTAGGTTCCAATATCACATTTATTTGCTCTTTTTGCTCTAGAGGGTTTCTTTATTCCATTTCGAGCGAAGCGAGCCGATTTACCGTAGTTTCATTATTATATTTGAGATTGTTCGGAGAGGATCTTTCTGCTCCGGATTTGAAATGGGATTTTTTAGATTATTAAATGTCAAACAGCTGTTTCTTTAAATTTTTAACGGATTAATGCTGGGTGTTGTTAAAAAAATTGGAATTAAGTTAATTATATTTATTAACATATTTATGATGTCAGAACAACAATACATAATGCTTGCTTTATACCTCTCATTTAAGATTTAAGTTAATTTAAGATTTAATTTATCATTTAAACTAAGCTAAGAAATAATTTTGTTGATTTATACCTCGAAAACGTGCCACTAAATTAAATTAAATGAAGTGCAAAAAAAAGAAGATTTTTCCAGCTGTTGTTACAACAATTTAAAGCAAGTAGTAAAAAACAAATCGTAGTCTTCCATTACAAATCACAAGAATTTAGATCAGTCAAAATAAATAGAGAAAAAGCATTTTATTTGTTGATAAAAATAAAAATTCCACGATAATTTTAGGTTATTGTCACCGATCAAAATATTCATCTTTCTTCCAGGCCAATCACGGACAGTTGTGGAGAACGATTTAACGCGATTTAGCACGATCTGACACGATCTTTTACCTTAAGTTGAAAGTTGGTCAACTCTAATGCTTGCTTTATACCTCTCATTTAAGATTTAAGTTAATTTAAGATTTAATTTATCATTTAAACTAAGCTAAGAAATAATTTTGTTGATTTATACCTCGAAAACGTGCCACTAAATTAAATTAAATGAAGTGCAAAAAAAAGAAGATTTTTCCAGCTGTTGTTACAACAATTTAAAGCAAGTAGTAAAAAACAAATCGTAGTCTTCCATTACAAATCACAAGAATTTAGATCAGTCAAAATAAATAGAGAAAAAGCACTTTATTTGTTGAAAAAAATAAAAATTCCACGATAATTTTAGGTTATTGTCACCGATCAAAATATTCATCTTTCTTCCAGGCCAATCACGGACAGTTGTGGAGAACGATTTAACGCGATTTAGCACGATCTGACACGATCTTTTACCTTAAGTTGAAAGTTGGTCAACTCTTAAATTAAATTAAATGATAAATTAGTTTAAATGAGAGGTATAAACGCATGCATAAGAAAATTAACTTTCAACTTTTAAATTCTTAGTTTAGCTTAAATCTTAAATTAAATTAAATGTTAAATGGGAGGTATAAAGCAGCCATTAAATTAAATTAAATGATAAATTAGTTTAAATGAGAGGTATAAACGCATCCATAAGAAAATTAACTTTCAACTTTTAAATTCTTAGTTTAGCTTAAATCTTAAATTAAATTAAATGTTAAATGGGAGGTATAAAGCAGCCATAATTAATGTAAATTATAAAGGAAAGCCGTTACAGGTGGGTGTGGCTACGATGGAAGAAGCAACTCTGCTCGTCGTCCTCTTCATCGCCAATTAATTCGCAAATAATATTACCAGCAACAAACAGAAATAATGGTATTTCTCTGTTCATTGCAAAAAGCCTATACACAAAACAAAAAACATATAACAATTAGGCTCTGTTTACTTTTACTGCTCGGTTTGGCCTGAAGTCGTTCTTTTATTAAAATGTGCTCCTATTACTCCCGAATCACGTGACGCAAAAATCCGATCTCTCCGCTCCGCTCTTTGATGTGATATTGGAACTTAGCCACTGTTAGGATCTGTGCTGTTTTACTAACGTCAACAACGTCAAAGTGACAATACAATACTACGTAACCTAACTTTTATTATAGTTAATGAATGAATTTTAATAAAATAATTAGGAAATTTATAATTTGGTGATTGTTAACATGAGTGAGCCAAAGTTTAGTGCCAGGGCGTTCTGTAAAATAATTCTACATGCAGCTAAATATCCCCACTGCGCCATTAACGGCGTATTGTTAGCGAAGTCCCATTCAGTCTCAAATAAGGATATAGAATTTGTGGATGCTGTACCACTTTTCCATATTTGTCTTAATTTAACACCTATGGCGGAAATAGCGCTCATGCAGGTAAGGCGTTATAAATATTAGTATTATAATAATGTTAAACTTTCATTATTTTTGTTATAAAGGTAAAAAAAATATGATGTAAACAAAAGATGTTCTCCTATGGTCGGTTTCTGTTTGATACCATATTTGTTTTTTTTTTTTTTATAGATTGATGAATTTGCCTCAAACAAAGGCTTAGTAATTGCTGGATATTATGCAGCAAATGAAAACTTAAGGGACAACACATTTGAGAAGGCTTACCATAAAGTAGCAGAAAAAATTTCTGTTAATTTCAGTCCCTCATTTATGGTATTGGTAAGTTTTGATCATTAAATAAAAGCTAAACTTTATAGCTTGTTTTAGCTTAGTTAGGACTAAATTGATATGCTGGCCGCTGCGCTGCTACTACTTATACCTAATACGTTTAATTTGGCACTTGCACAAATGGATGTTTTTTGTTTTGTCTTCTTGGTGCATTTAACAAATTTACTAACATCAATGTTAATTATTTTGAATTGAAATATTCCTTCCTAAAGTCACAAGAAATTAGTGTGTTGAAAATGTTTATATTTTCATAATTATTGTAGCCCTTTAGAATAACATTATTATCTTTAAGGGGTTAGTTGCCTGTTTTATTTGCAATATATAATTATTGTTCGCTTTTAAGATTTAGTAAAATATCTTTTTTGTAGGTCAACAATGCAAAATTATCCAGTGATGCTGACGAATCAGTGTTGAAAGTAGCCCAGTTATTGTCGAATGGAAAATTTAAACCTTTAGAAGAGCTTAACCCTTCAGAAGGGACTAGTGAGACCATGGTTTACTTGCTACAACAAAAAGCATTTAAAGATTTAGTAGATTTTGACAACCATTTAGATGATATAAGTCTCGATTGGATGAATGTTAAGTTAAATAAAGAAATTGATAGTTTTCAGCAGGAAAACTAGATTCACAATAGTTGTTTTTTAGGTAATGTTAGTTAATAAACTGGTATTTTGTTTGGTGTTGTAATAGTGGAGAGTGTAAAAATAATTTTTTTGGTATTGGTATGAATTGTTAAAATGGACCAATGTAGGTTAATAATGAGGATCTCAAATATATCTACTTATTTAAAAAACTTTTTTTAGGTACATTTTGTGCTCATATTAAATAAGAAAATGGGAATTTCTACATAAGTAAAAAATGAGATAGATAGGTTTTTCTCCACTTTTCAAACACTTTACTTTTAGTGAAAAAAAATATGGACAAAATTTCGTTTTTTGTTATCATTGCTTTATAAAACATATCTTTTTAAGCTTAAAACTCTGGGTAATCACTACTACCCAAAGACAGCCATTTGGCTGCTCCTCGGATTAAAGGAAATATTGATAAAATAAAATAAAATGGTGAATGCGCATAATGAAGTAATGTTAAACTTTTTATGATCCTGTATTATTGGTCTACAAAGTGTTTTTTAAATAATTTATAGCCCTATTATGTATGATTTAATTTATTAAAACAAAATCGTTGTAATGGCTTTTATTATTATGTAATATAGGTAGAGTTGGAATTAGGTTAAGGTTAAAAGTGAGCGGGTTATAGCTAACCCTCCACTGCGTCCATGCGGTCGCAGAGTTGGAATTACTACTGAACAGAAATGAGGGCATGGGTATAGAGGTGTTTTCATTATCAAATTAAACTATTTTTAACCATGCGAAATTTCAGCTTTCTATGTCAAATGGTCTGGGCTGTGACTGACCCAACACTAATACAGTAAATAATACAAATGTTCATAAAAAACTTACTTTATTTGACTAAGTTTTTTTCACTCGAGTAGGAAAAATAAAAAATAATAATACAAGACTTAGTTTTTGAGTTAAAGTCATGAGAAATTCACATAATCCTCTTTAAAAATACTTTTATCAACAAAAAAAATTCAAAATTATAATTTTGAACAAACAAATTGACGGTACTTGGTTACTTTCGGTTCACTGTACAAAACACAGATGCCAGACGTTCCCAGCTCTGAGTCAAAAGAATTGCCATTTTCCCAAGACAGCGTCTTTAATGGCGTCTACATACTGTGCAGGCACCCAATATATCCAGTATCGTGATGCCTCTGTGGGCCCCAATTGCAATCCCTAAAAAATAAGTGTAAAGGTGATGATAATTTCAACCCTTTACATAGAACCATTGTTTGGAAAGTATTGTGCATACCTACTTCTGAAAGAAAGTGAAATATAGATGTATGGAATAGAAAAAACCTAAATTTATGGCCACAATGTTTACATTACATAACATAAACCTATCTTTTGAGTCATCTATACAGGTGCACCTCAGTTTGTTTATTTGTTTACATAATTTAAGTTTTTTCAGTAGTAGTATTTACTACCAAAAATTATAAAGAATCTTTAATAATATTCTTACCACAATATGATATTGTTCATGTCCTTCTATAGGTTCAGATACAACACTCTTTATCGATCCCATTGCTAATTTTTCAGTACGCTCTTTAGTTCCTAGCCATAATTGGTCATTTTCAAGTTTAAAAGTCAACCTTACTTTTCCTCCATGTTTATTTAACATGCCTGATAGAGGTACAGGCGGCAAACCTTCCTACAAAAAAAAAAAAGTATCGAGCAGCCCCTATAAAATAAATGTACCAAGGACGAAAATATCAGCTTCAGAAGAAAAATATAGGACAAACCTTGATATTTTTAATCCCAGGCATTACATCTTCTGGTACTCCTTTATCCAAAACTTTTCTGTGTATTTTTTGTTTACAGAGAGGCTCCTTTACTGTAGTTGCCTTTTCCATTTCTGCTACATCCTAAAAAGCAATGATATTATTTACCTATAATACGGTACTATAAACCTGTGTTCTGTATTTACATGACATATAGTTTAATTAAACTATCAGTTTGCTATGGTGTAGTATCTAGGTATATAAATGTAAAAACACTTAAAATAATGTACTTTGAATGAACACTGCTTTATCTTCTGGGGTGGAGATATTAAAATACAGAATGTCTTTATAGTCCAGAAAAAATTAGACTAATAAAAAAAAAAGGAATTTCTCGGAAAGCTGTAAAACTGTCTTTGAAGAAATGGATGTCATCAACTGCATACTTATACTGTCTATATGTTCGAATGCCTAATGTTCTTTTTTAAACACAAGGAGTACACAGTACAAGATCATTGGATCTTAAGCATCCCATACATAGGGTAACACTAACCAAAAAACCTCCACATTAGATATATATTTGCATTAACTTATTTAATAAATTGCCAGAAAATTTGGAACAAAATTGGCACACAAAAAATGTCTAAAAGAGAACTAAACATTTTTTTGTTAAAACTTATTAAACTCTAGCAGTATGGCTATAAGTTTGCTTTTCTTTAATGTGATGTCATTTCATTTTGCCGTGCTTTATTTTACATTGTCACCAATTTGAAATAAAGATAAGTATTATTATTATTATGCATTTTCATAAATATTACAGCAGGTTTATAGATGAGAGCAAAATTTACACTTACTTGTTTACTAACTGAAGAAACCGCTAGTACATCATTTAAAGTAGATCCTACCAACATTATTTTGGAGCCTTTAGTAATACCAGAACTAGAAATAGTTTGGGTATCTTGTAACAAACCTTTAAACATTAATTTCTGCATTGAATCTGGTACACCTTAAAAGAAATAATTGGTATGAATAACAAGCTGGTAGGTAAATACCACATTCAATAATTGTAGTAATACAAATTAAAAATTGACTTTACCTAATAAACCCTGTAATTTTTTCTTAAATTCAGATATTGGTAAGTCCGCGGCGGCACTAACATCATACTTTTTCTTATTGTATATCACCTTAATGTCAATGGTTTCTATAGGCGCACTGTTCGATTGTTCCGCACTAGGATTATCCTCAGTTTTGGGAATCTTGGATTCTGTTGGTTCAGCTAAATTGTCTTCTGTCAGATTTTTATTAGGGCTATCACTTTTTATATCACTTTTTTCATCTTTGGTGCAGGTTTCCGTGTTTTTGTTTTCCACTATGTTCTCAATGTTATCACTTTCACTACCTTAAAAAACAGAAAAAGTGGTTAAATTTTAGGTGTTCTTTTTCTTAACTTAACCTTAAGGTAGTAGTAGAAAAGTATACTATATTATTTTAATGGCATAAGGACGTTTCTAGATTTTAAATTCATTTTACAACTTGGTCACACAAAGAGCTGTAAGTATGTACATGAGTTTGCAATTTTTTTATGGTTAATTATAGCAAACAAGTATAGACCTTTGTAAATAAATAAGTTTAGCGACAAATTACATACCTATGCACTCCATTTTAAGCTTTGTTATTAAAAGAAGTTTATTTTAATAAATTCTTCTATTCTCTTTACAACCCCTACTGGAATTTTCAATTTGACAGAGAAATGAGACAAACTCAAACTGACAACGACAAGACAGTGGTTGACATTTGACACATGATACTTTAGTAGAGTTCCTTTAAGTTACTTTTACATAGCAAAGCAAAGCCAACTTACGTTAAGCGTTCCTTTTAAAAATTTAACTTAGCTCAACAAAGATTTTTTCCTCCCCTCCTGCCTCGGTTAAGTATGCTCCTCTGTATTTCCCATACGGACTATACAAAGTTGTTCGCGGAGCGTTCCTTTAACTACAGTAGTTGTTCTTAGCAGGGACCCGGACCGAAATGAAATGACGGTTCCGTTCCGGTTTCGATTCCAGATGAAATAAATAATTTGGGTTCCGTTACAGTTCCGGTCCCGAAATAATTATTTCGATTCGGTTCTTATCAATTTTTAGGGGTTCCGATCCGGTTCCATACAAACTAGGAAATTCCGATTCGGTTCCAAAAAATCAAAGGCAAATAAATAAATACCTGTTGACTTGTAGGTAGTTGTATTCCTAGTACTTGAAGTGGCTTGAAGTTCGTAGAAAATCAAAAAAAACAAGTAAACCAACGGTAAAAATTATTGTCAAAGACACTTATCACAGATAACAAAAAAAATTAGGTTAAGGTTAGTGTTCCCCACAGAACAGAAGTCACGGAATAAACTCAAAATTAAACAATATCCGGTCAAGGCCTGAAAACCGAAAATAACCCAAAAACCCGTTATAATTTTTAGAGGTTCCGGTTTTGCAACTAAAATTGTTTTGTTAGTAAAAATATGTGTTCGGTTCCGATTCCGGTCCAAAAATAATATCTGTTCTGTTCCGGTCCGGTTCTTTGCAGTTAACGGTTCCGGTCCGGGTCCCTGGTTCTTAGCTATCCAAAGATGTTGTTTAAAAGAAACAAATGAAAAGTATCTATCTAGAGCCTAGATCTCAGCCACAAAACGAAGAAACAAGAAATTCTTTTCTGTGCACAAAACAGATACAATACGAACATCTCATGTCAAAAAAAAAACCCTATAAATTTTCTTTGATGTCAAATACAACAAATAGTTTTGAAAATAAGTGCTGAATAAAAATGGCAAAATCCTTTATTTCTTAAGAATGTACTGCGACAACGTTGTTTCTACATTGCTTTTGCATAATGATCCTGACTATGTCTTGTTTAAGGTATAAATTTATTAAAATTTTTAAAATATACATAATAAATTTCAATTTTAAGGTTGCCATAGATTTAGCCGAACAAGGACTGAGTATTTGGTTTATCTCCATCGCACCCCTTGAAAGAATCCCCGAAAAGATCAAACAGCCTTGCAAAGAAGTTTTGCAACTTATAACTTTTATGTGAGTATACAATAATCTCACAGAAATTGAAAATTCCCCCATTTATCATGCTGGCCAAAGTAGATCTTATTATATTTATCCTTGTATTTCAGTTACCTAAAAGGCTTCGTGGACTTAGTAAGGCACCTTAATGGCACACACAAATGGAAGAACATTCCAAATGTCACAATTATAAAAGACTTTAATAAATATTGCAGCATACATCACACAGAGTACAACTCTATGCAAACTGCATACTTGTCTTCAAGCTTATTAGACTGTGCCAAGTATCTTGCAATACGAAAAGACAGTAAAACGTTTCTCTTAGTTTGTTGTTCATATTTAAGTGACCAAAATGTTGAGAGACTGCACGTTTTATACGACATCTATTTTAACAATTTACTGATAAGGAATACCTTTGACAGTGAGAATGATTTAATAGACATGATGGAAAAAGAGTTTTTAATAAATAAAACTGCAGATAAATGAGTTAAATAAGTTTTTATTAAAAGTGGGTTTAAAAATATATGGAAATACATGTAAACAAAAATACTCTGTTAAAAAAAATATTTTAGAGAATTCTGAGAAATGGAATTTTCAAGAATGAAAAAATATTCAATCACTTAAAAAACTTGAAACTTCCAGCTCTAGATAAGGTAGGTATAGGTAATATTATAGGTATAAGAAAATATACAAATAGTTGTCAATAAGTTAAATAACTACAAAAATGTAAGCTCTCATGTTAAATACACATTTAAGGCAATTTTATTTCTTCAAGGCACTCTAGGTCTAAATAGATACTCACTCATCTAATTCGAAATCAAACAATGGTTTTGTACTTCAAAAATAAGTTGTATAAAACTCTAAGTGTAGATTTCAGATCCATGTTGACAATATCTAAAATAGGAAACAAATAAATTCAATCCAAAAAGTTTCTTAGTAAAATAGTATGAAACTTATTATTTTTTATTGTTGTTAAAAAGCATACCTTCAGGTCTGGCTTTAGGTCTTTTTAAACCACATTCCTCCATCAACTCGAAAGCAAAACTAACATTATGCACTTTTTGCTCAAATTCATGGGGTGTCAAGTGGAAGGCATAATGGGGCACGAAAAACCCTTCCAAAAGCCCCATCAGTATGACTAGGTAGACTCCATCGTGAAATTGGGTCTCCAGTTCTGATACTTCAAAGTTCATTTTGTTTAGGTGTTTGTTAATAAAGGTGACCAAGGACTAAAAGGTTTAAAAGAAACACATACAACAAAACAATATTAAGCAAATGTTACAGAGAAAGAATGTCCATAATTTAGGGGGTTTTGGAAAAAAAAATTCAAAAATCTCTTACTTTTTTGACAATCTGTAGCTTGTCAGGAGCATGATCGAATAAAGCATCGAAGGCATCTCTTTCACACCTCATCCCTACATCGTCATATGAGGTGGTAAGACTCTCCCTAACTTTATGATGCGCCAGCTGTCCTTGTTGCTTTTTTACTACAAAAACAGTTACCGAAACGTTTTCTGGTAGGCGTACTGGTGGTCTAGAAAGAAATATTTTAATTTTTTATTGGGTCAGCTAATATGTTTAAAGTTATTTTTTTTCAGTTCTTATTAAAATGTACCTGAAATGTCTTGCCAATGCTACAAGTAAATGGATAATAGCCACAATATTTTTAGAATGTATGGCTTCGACACTCCATTTGTTGTGACCGAGTCTTTGCAGCCCCAAAACCTAGAAAAACATTCAGCCTTTAATTTACCTTTCTCTTAACCCTTACAGAATATTACATAACATAAAAATTTATTTTCAAACCTGATTAAAATGTGCCAAAACAACAGCAAGCTTCTGCTTTTGCCCCTCCTCACTTTGGGTAACTTCGGGTACGTCTAATTTGCCCCCAGTCAATTTTTCTAATAGCTTTTGCAATACTTGGCCATCGTAGAGGTCTTCCGCCAAGTCTTGGACGATTATTCTTTGCGAGGCGAGCTCGTCATTGACCCAGTCAATGAGGACAGCATTAAGTTCTTGGAATTTCTGGTCATAGCAAGCATTTTGGTCTATCAGGCATCGTTCTTCATTTTCCTCTATAGAGCGTTGTATTTATAAAATAATAATCGAGGAGAAATAATTTATTGCAATCTTGGAGCTTTATTTCGAAATTTGGATAACCTTGAGTTACTTACCTAAATTGTATTCCTCTGGTGGTATAATGGGGGCCGTAGCATAACCTGGCGAATCAATGGCATATTTTCCTTCTGTTTGTACTTCTTGCACTAAAATGGAGGTAGCGATAATGCAGCAATATTAAAATTTACCACACCTTGGCTAAAGTTAGTTTGTAAACATAACCATATTAGGCAATGACGTCAGTATCTATAAATATTTACCTTCCTTGATTCTTTTTTTACGTCCCAAAGTGCCTAATTTATCCCAAATAGACTCATCCTTTCCAGGTTTGGGTTCCACAATCGGTCTGGGGCTCTTGGGTCTTAAAGTGGTCATTTTTTCTATAGTTTCTTGTTGAGACAATATTTTTGGGTCACCCTTTCCGCCACTCGTCTTTTTGACTTTGACAGAAAAGAAAAATCAGAATCACAGAAAAATAACGTTTGTTCGATACATTATATTATCTTAAAGTGATTCAGGCAACCAAATATATAGAAGTATAACTGGTTGCCTACCGATAACATTGCCGATCTTTCCTAATCTAATTATATTATCATGATTTAACACCATTTGGTGATAAATTAAAATTGAGAAAGTTAAACAAATCTTTGTAGTGGATGGTAATGGATGCGCAGATTATACAAGAGAGGCGACATCTATGACCTTCGTAATAAAGCTTACATTTATGAATAGAGAATTCTACTTAAGTTCTACTATTCTTTTTATTAATTCTTTGCTCTCATAGATGACGAAGCTATTTTACAAATCAAAGGGTGAATGCGCAAGACTATTTTATGTAAAATATTTTTGCCCGCTCTTTAAAATGGTGGATGCGCAAGATTACATTTCCAACCTTTGTAAAGAGGTTTACCTTTAAAAATACAGAATTCTACTTAACTTGCACTATTTTTTTTATTAGTTCCAATATGCTTAAGAGATAACGCAGCCTTTGGGATTTTAAGTTTTACTATAAAATTAAGCAAACCTAACTTCGCAGACACTACGCGTACAATGAAAGAGCTAAAAGCTATAGTAGCTGGCCCTCACTGTGGGTTTAGGTGACGTAACTTTAAATTTCAAAAACGCCCCGCTCCAAAAGCTAATTTTTTAGTCTGTCGAAACGCTTTGTTTTAAGAAAAAGTTAACTCTTTAACAGTTAAAGAGTTACTCTAGAAAGGGTTTGGCACATTATGCTGGCCGCTACTGGTGCTTAACCAATTTATATTCGCGTTAGAGCATGCATGAAGTATTCGTTTTTTGTATCGCCATATTAAGCAAAACAAATGAAACAAGTCTTTGCTTAGCTAACTTGCGCTTCGCAAACAACTTCGTATAATCGTATGGGAAATATATAGAGAGTCAAAAATTCCCATTCGTGAACAAAGACCTACTTTACACACGACTCGTTGCATAAATAACTATTATAATATGATACATAAACATTTGACTGATGCCTTTAACTCATCAAAACCTCCTGAAAAAAAATGTATATCTGATGCTAAAAGAGAGTTGACATAATATAAGTATTTTTTTTTCAATCAGACACAGAAAAATTCTATAGTTGCTCAATAATTTTTTTTAATTTATAGGTTTATTATTAAAGATCAGTTTTTCACGGTTTCGAAACCCTTCAATAACTCCTGTGCTCATCGGTGGGTTTTCCGCTCGCTCAGTAGAAAATCGGCGTCGCGCATCTCCCGCAACGCGAAATTTTCAAAGTGTGAAAAATGGACGGATTCCACCAGTTGAATTGCGCTCGGTGTCGTATCGAGACGCCTGTGCCGACGCCTGTGTCGACGCTTATTTCACTACGAAGTCGCGATATATCGGGACGATGACAATTTGGCGGGAAATTTTAAGATAGACTGATATGTTTGTGTACCCGATTTTTGTCGGTTTATTAGGTATCTTTTAGTAAGAAAAATGACTGAACAAAGTAAGTATACTTACCTACGCGACCATTATGATACAGAAAAAAAAGAAATCTGTTATTTTTGCCGGTGTGTGTTCTGTGGACATATCCTACAAATTATAAAAATAGTTCATTACTGCGATTTCTTAGACGATCGCGGTTGTTCTATATCTACTAAGAAAATAACGACAAAACTTAGAATTATTTTTTTTTCAATATAATTTTTCATGACCGACGCGGCGGTGCGCTTCTTACAGCAAACAGTACATTAGCTATAAGGTATCTTATTTCTCTATCTATGTCTATGCCGTCCTTTACGTGTAATAACTCTAGCTAAAAAACAAAATAGCAAAGTATTCGTTTAGTAGGGATATTACCTACTTTTGTAAAACCCGCGCGTTTATCTTTTTAATAAATCGGAGGATAAATGATCGGGAACATTCATTAACATTATTAACAATGCAGTTAATTATATTTTTATCGGGTGTAATAATAACCTAATAAATTGCAAAAAGTAGGTAGATATGACTAATGGTTAGTCTACAACTTACTCATTTATAATAGTTTGCACCTAGCATTGTAAAGACTTACTTATTACTGATAACTGATATGAAAATAATAATTATATTATTAAACACAAAATAAACGCGGTTACACATAAAAAAACTACAATAGGATTTTTGGTTTACAGCATAAAAATGCTCTATGTAAAACGCGTACCTACTCAATAAAATTCCGAAAGTGTGGAGCACCCAGGGATCTGCATGTCTGGGAGAAAAACATTATATGATTCTATGGTTTTATCTATCTATTTTTTTCACAATACGAATAATAGGTACAATTATATTATTTTGCTCCTTCTTAGCGCCCATTTTTATAAGAAAAATATCCGTGGGTTTTTCCTGCAATGGTTAATTTTGCCTACTCTTTATTAGTGAAACGACGGAGACTTATTGTTACTAGGAAAGATGGCGGATCTACTAAGCTGCCATTTACTGCGTCAGGTATCGCTATATCGTGAGTCGCACGCCACTGAAAGAAACACTAAAAAGTAATACTTAGTTACATCACTGAGTTATTTGTTTATTTGTTCAATCCAAATTCTAGCCAAGAGTGTCTACAAAGAATATTTATATATTATATTTTAAATTTTATGATCTCTTTAAAATCTGGCCAGTTTTATTTTATTAACTATCGAGCAAAGTTTATATTTATTTGTTTTCCGGATCGTATAAAATCATATAAATACAGTAATAAATCCTCTAATATTCATCTAATTTGGCTATGGGCAATGTGCTTTGCATACTAATAATAAAATTCTAACTAATTAATTGAGTGTGTTTATTTTCGGACTGGAACGATTTAACACGTGCGGATCGTACACGTATAAATTGTAGATTGGAAGAAAAAAGTTGCCAAAGAAGGTTGAAAAAAAAGTTTCGGAATAATCTTGAGTTTTAGTTGCTTTCTTCCCCCGACACGACTGACATACCATGCAATGACTATTTTCCAGGTCCTGTTCAGAATATAACGAGCGATCTTGTGCTTCATGTATTTATTATTGAAAATCTGTAAAAAATAAATGACATTGTTAAGATACATATTTCCGATATGACGTATGTGTTTGTAGAAAAATGAGAAAAAACACATCACAGACTTTTACTATGCACACTATATAAATAAACTTATGGGTCAATGTTTGGCTTTTAGCTGAAAAGTTTGATGAGTTTAGAGACTACGTCAATAAATAATATTTTTCTCGCAATAATATTTGCAAATTAAAAATGAACGGTAGAGAGAAAATAATATTTTAAATTTATATATTGATTTTTGTTCACTTACAAATTACTTACCTAATTGTGATAAGATAAGTGCAGTATTTCTTCTACGCCAAATATGCATGTATGTATTATAGTGATTCACGAAGCATTGCATGCATGGTATTGTGATAAAAAAATACTGATGTAGTTCAAAAATTATCTCATCACCATTAAACCTTTTTCCCTAAGCAAAATGTGGGTAGCTATATTATTGGACTCTGCGGTTGCGTTATTCATTCTTTTTTATTGTAACTGGCTAAATATATTTTATTCGCTTAGAATACTCTGCTGGTGTATTTACATGTTTATTATTCACAATTAATTATAAACTTTGTTAACAAGCAGTATTTATTTTTTGTTACCCCAAAAAATTATTTCCGAATAAGTGGCTGCCGAGAAAACATAAACCCACTTAAAATCAAGACCCGGAGCGCGCCCCGTATTATGTAAATCAGCTAAAATTTCGTTAATTTTTAGAACCTTCAAAGACCCTGCTGTTCATATAATTTGATCAAATTTAGGCCTTTTGCTACCCATCCAAAAACATTTTATTTTAGTTGGAAATTAAAGATAACAGGGCAAGATTTTCAACAGAGGAGCGACAAGACAGTGCCGTCTGGTGGGATTTAAATAAAGGAAAACGACATTTAGAACATCAGGCTACTTATCATAGTCTGAGCTTGGAGCCTTTACTTCATAGTATCTACTTATACTGAATTAAAAAAAAATGAATTCATTTTTCGCAAACTTGGGTAATTTTATCATACAATCGTGGCGTTCCGATAATTTATAAAAAATTCAAGTCCTATCCCGTCGAATTCCTCCGGAAATTCTTTACAGTTTTACTTGGGAAATATAGCTACCCTACCTTCAATAGAAGCGCTGACATTGGCAGGGACTAAAGCGTGCCAATTTTCACCACCTGCAAAGAAAAAATCTGGCTAAACTTTTTACTTGTATAAATTTCAGTAAGTTTTTTGCGTAAATATTATTCTTAAATGAATTTTCGGCGGAAAGCACGCCGCCCTTGATTTTACTGCTAATATAATTTAACAAAATTTGGCCCTTAAGTGGAGATCCAAAAATATTTTATATCAGTTAGAAAATTAAACATTTTATGCTTATTAAAATAATATAATAGAGAGCAAGATTCCATGCATAAATTATCGTTTTTAGGATAATAATATTGGGGAGAACAACATTTATAAAAATGTTCGATTCGTCACTTGATGAAGACCCATTGAAAAACTATATAATACCACAACGTGCGTGGTGTCTTCACTTATTGTCATTGTTATTAACCCCATGACAATAGGGAACTTGACAAAATTTTTAAATGGGGAAAAAATTCTATAAATCATAAGTATTGTCATAAAACATATGTCAGCAAAAAAAAACTACATATTTCGTCCCAAAAAACCGCTAGCAAGATTTAAAAATGCCCCAAAATTCAAATTATCCCAAGCGGGTAAAAATGGGTCGTGACGTCAAGAAGTATAATTCGTGTGTGACATCCACGAAATAGGTTGGCAATAAATTGAACGACGTTGAGAATTCCACCTTAAAACAACAATACAATAACAATAACACACGGCAATCCAAATGCAAACTCGGTAGCTCGGCCACCGGTCAGGATGACGGATGACGGATGACGGAAAAGTCATACTTCCTGACGTCATCGGACTTGGCGCGCTTAAAAGGTCGTTTGAAATGCTTTTGACACGCGCAAAACTTTAAAGAATTTTTACCAAGTTATTACTGATTTTAAAGGAGTAATAATTGGGGAATATTTTTTTAGGTCTAACTAAATCAAAAAATTGGAAAGTTCCATAATATTGTTTCGACACAGTTAGTTTTTACCACTATCTGATGATCTGACGAATACACTGTGTCTAACAATAAAAATTTACAAATTATAATTTTATAGTTTTTTACAGCCTTGCACATTGCAACACGTGATTGGAAAAAAAGCAACAGCGATGATTGGCCCTTAATGCTTGTGGTTTATGCAGACATAAATATTTAGGTAATCTCGTAATTTACTGTTCCTACAATCAGTCCTCTTAACAGAAAATTCGCACTTCATTAAAATTTAATTGACTTTAGGTAAAACGAAATTTTGTATTTTTTCCGTCAATCATAGTAGGTAACCCAATTTTGTGCCAGTTTTATTTATATTTTCACATTGTTTCTGATGTAGGAATATGATAACTTAGCTTTGAACAGCTGTTACAAACTTAATATTAGGTATTTTTGTCAAATTTTAGAGCAGCATGTGCGCAGCCAAATTAGTTTGAACCCCCCTTTGAGTTACCCATAACTTCCCTTGCAGCAATAATTCAGACTCGTAATGCACTAAACTATAATACCTACCTATAGTTGCAAAATATCGTGCAAATAAATAAAATTACAAAGTCTTTTATTTGAGCATAAAGCATTGTAGGTATACCGTAAAGATTTAAAAATAGATCGTTCTAATAAAACATCCATGCGATATCCTCAGAGTGGTGTCCGTGTATAGTTAGAATAAAACAATATTACAAATGCGTTACATTTCTAATATTATGGGTGTTTTGTGTATAACTGCAAGACAAGGGGTGAATCAACGAAGCAAGAACCAACGCGACGATACACCTTAGAGTTCATGCCCACCGGAAAATATAACTAAGTATTATAGAAATCTATAATACTATTGGTCAATTTATTAGGCTTATCAACATAAATCGCACGTAAAATTAAGGCGTGTAAATATTTAATGGCAGTTAATCGCCCGTGTGGCCTTGAAATCTTGCAGTTTCGAATAAAGAAACTGTATTATAAAATTTGCAATTTATGACTTGCGTGCATTTAGATATTATTATGGTCCGGTGCTCATACCAGAAAATTGAAATTAAAATTTTGCCGCAATATAAATGCGTAATTTTCTTTATACTGTTTTTATTTAAATTTGTTTTTGTTTAAGTATTAAAATATTCTTCATAAAACATTCTAATAATGTTATATAACTACAAAAATGTAGGCATTTTCGTCGTGATTTTTAATATAAACAGAGAGATAAACAAAACTTAAAGGATACATACTCCTCATTTTATTTAACATCATAACCTCGAATCCGCCAAATCAAGAATCACTTTTAGAATTGCAGGTAATGAACAAAGAGAACTGAAATTTCACACGGCTTTTGGTTAAACAAACCCGATCGAGTTTAATTTACTGCTAAATGTAGTTAAAGTTCTAATATTATTATTATATCCTAATTACTTAGGATGCTAATCTAAGAGCAACAAAATTAGAGCATCTTTTGTGCCTTTTTAATATCTACCTAGACTGTTTTTTTTTATTATAGTACATTCTGTTCGTTTAGAGAACATTTTCAAATAATTTGGAAAACTTTTAAGCTTTTCATATTTTTTTTGTTGTTGAATAAAGTCCCGGTCCGTTAATCCTGTGCCGTTTTGTAACTGCATTAACTAATAACAAAAAGGCTAAATTAGAAGTCTTAAGAGCATGGGACCGACGCGACGCCCTCAAAGAAAGGTCCACTCAACTTAAAAATTGAGTATAGGAGTTATTTTACTTTTTACCTGCCCCGTATTCACATCAGTAATCGACTTCAAAATGTCACTGTCATTGTCTGTGTCTGTCAAAAATGTTCTAAATCCAAATAATAATATGTTGATAGTAGGTAGAGATAAAGTTTGGAGTATCATTAAATAAAATGTTGGCAGGAAGCACCGGAATGCAACATCGTACTTATCACTAATTACTAAATAATCATTTACAAATTTCGCAAAAATTCGTGAATTGAGAAATTGATACTAAGTGTTTAGCTGGCAACTTGGCAAGGAACGCTGTTTTTTTTACAGACGACATGATGACTTTGATTCACAAATATCATAGACTAAGAACACCAGACGTTTATTTTCATTATTGTTAAGGCATAATTTCATATTTGAAAATAGATATTTATTTTTTAAAGGTAATAAAAACAATGCTAAATGCTCTGAAGTAATTTGTGCATGCAATAATATAGGTTCCAGGCTATAGAAGGGTACATAAATATAAATAAATAGGTATTGCTAAAATATATATCGAATTTGCAGGTTAATTTCTAGGATCATTCATTATACCAAAGAGTAATGCACCAATTATTGCATTATTAATTATTGCATTGCAATTGGTGCATTACTCTTTGATTATACCTACGTACATCTACTAACTTCCTAAAAAAGACGACGTCTGTGCTTACGTCAGTAACATATGTAAAACAAAAAAAATCAGTGTTGAGCTTATGGTCAACTATCTACTATTACCTTAACCTATTGTAACAATAATGTTTTATTATTGAGAACAATCGGTATTGTCAAAATTGTAACTTGTAATAAAAAAGATGAATAGTTGGGTCGTGGGTAGGTTGAGGAGAAATATAATGTATATTATGATGTGGTTAGGTATCATTTTCACAACCATAACCAATGGCAGTTTTTCTAGCCAAATTGCTTTTTCGCCAGTTTTTGGTTTCTTTGTCAATAAATGCTAAACTAAATTTGAGTTTCACCCAAGATGTTAAAGATTATTAACTTTTAAAATACACCTTGTTGATCGTTTATTTTTCTCGTATAAGAACGAAATTACTTTCGGTAAATATTGCAAAATGGCAATGGCAATGGTAATTTCTGATTTCTTTTAGTCGATAATGGAGGTGAAACATAGTTTTTAAATACAGTGAAAATTAAGGGCACTTTATTCTTGAGTGAATTTAACGTTTTCACCTCTCCCTCGTATACAGCGCAATATTACTAGTTTTGTCTATGCTCTTTTTTTGTTTAGGGACATGCAGAACTTTTCCACCGCCAAAAAAATTTGATAAGTTTTGAAATAAAAAAAATCCCCTTTGGTGCGTACTTTCTGCCGGTCACTGTATTATTCATAAAAATTTATGGCATATACCTACTACTTATGCTTTTGGCACCCAGAACGACATTATTAGTTGTGATTTAAGTATTTTTCACAATCGAAAATAAAAACTGGGCCATCTGTAACAACACGAGTGGATTTTGTTCTCAATCCGTAAATTAAAAATATGTATCCTATTTTGACTACCCACTGAAAATAAGTGGCGGCTCGTGGGTGATTTGAATGGGGGCTAAGGTCAGAAACAGTGATCTTAGAACAGCGCCGCGGGCGCATAATTTTCGGAGCCACGCCCAAAAATTTTCAAGAATTCACATATAAAATTGATTAATCTTGTTAGGATTTCCTTGATTTTCTTTAACCTTATTATTAAGTATGATTTTCTATCTAACGAGCGAAATCAACAACATTAATAATATTTTTTCGGCAACCGTCCGGGAAGTACCCACTTCCCGGACGCTTTTTCCTTGAGAAAGTAGTATTTCTCCGGCCTAGTCCGGGAAGTACGTACTTCCCGGACTAGGTCGGGAAGAATCACATCAATATTAGCAATTGCTCGAATTTTAATATAAATCTTAACATAGTATAAAACAAAGTCGCTCTCCCCGTCTGTCCGTCCCTATTCTTTTATGCTTAAATCTTTAAAACTACGCAACGGATTTTGAAGTGTTTTTTTTTAATAGATAGAGTGATTCAAGAGGAAGGTTTTTATGTATAATTAGCGACCCGCCCCGGCTTCGCACGGGTGCAATTTCAGAAAGTGGCATGCCGGGTACTAATATATCGGGTTTGTATTTATACCAGCAGGTTGCAACGCATGCCGGGTACACGCTAGTATTAATATAAATAATAATTAGAATGTTTCTGTTAGTACCCATCTTCTGTTCGAATTTCAATATTTAATACAAATAAGAATTAAAATGTTCGAAATTTTTTTCTACAAAGAAATATAATAAAGAAATGTCTCATTAATTTGTTATTCTACACGGTTGCCGAAAAAATAGTGTACGCAACACGCCCGAAAACAGTTTTTTTTGGACTCGCAGATTTCCAGGACTCGCCTACGGCTCGTCCTAGTATTTTCCGGACTTGTAACGTAAATTACTATTGTTTTTCAATAACTTAAATAAAATTGAATACTTGGTGATATTGCTCTTGTGATTTTCGCTAAATTTTTAAATCGTTATATCCTAATTTTCTTCCAGCACGAGGACCTCCGATCCTGTTAGCCATAAATATTTTTTATAATGCTCTGTTTTAATTCCACGTTTTGTTTTCCTGTACTTACGACTAGCCTTCTTAATTCGGGCTTTGGCCGTCAACGTAATTTACCGAATTAAACGAGCTTGAGTTTGTTAGGAAATATTCCATTTAATTACAGTCTAAATTAAAGCCGGCGGCACTCATTTTTCACATTATAGATAGGTAGATCCAAAGTATCTCTAATCGATGCGATCTCCACAAACCCGGCGAAAACTCGAAAACTTAACCTACTTATAGCCAAAACCCAATATTATATGCACTATGCAGTGACGTATAGCAGTCAAAACCATGATTGGAAACTGCCAAAGTACTGTGTTATCATTGGCGGTATGCATGCCTTGATTTCCATGGTTTCAACTGCTACGTCACTTCACTGCATATAATATTGGGTTTTGAGTATAGCAAACAACTACAACAATGGAAATGCGCGATATAACACCACGCGGGACGAGCTCGCGAGACTTTCAAAAAATGTGATCTGCAGGTTGAGGTTGTATATGGAGGAAATCACACTTGTTATCAGAGTCAGAGCCTGCTTGTCAGTAGATGTTGCCTATATTGTTCTGAATAAGTTAGAAACTGCGATTTCCCTCTTGCGTTCCAGAACAATTTTGTTGCGTAATATCACTAGGTACTACGACTATGGTCACATTAACACACAATAAGTGTGCCGATTTTTTTTAAGAAGCAAAAAATTTTTGATGGATTAACAATTGTAAAACCTGCAAACAAAGATATTTTGGGCCTGTTATCTATCTGCCTTAAAAAAAAACATCCCTAATAAATATTTTGTTAAAAATCCTAATATATAGACCGATACAATTCTGGGTTATTAAAGATATCCTTAGGGATAATTTTATCTTTCAATAAATCGATTTTTAGACGGAGGATGTAAAATAAATCTGATTTGATTAGGATTCACAGGGCTAGAAAATCTCGGGATGCAAATGACATTGAGTTAAATTTTTTGATTTATTTCTGATTTACAGAGCACAGCGGCGTGCTTTATGGTGATTTATTTTGGTCGTGTGTATTTATGTCTGTATTCATTAAATACACAATATTATTATCCTCCACCTATAGTAATTATTGTTATTTTTTAAGTACTCACCTTGTATATTATATTGTGTTAATCCGATGGGCTAATTTGATTAAGTAGCTTTTCAGATCAGGCAGACCGGCGCCGGCGCCGGTGCCGGAAAGAAAATTTTTACGATATAGAGACCCTAAAACGTTAATATCTAAAAAGTATATTTTCCTTTTTTGTTTGGTTCCTTTGTGTCATGGATCGTACGCCCATGGAAAATCCGAGTTTGAATGACATGCAGGAAAACGTCGCGGCGTCGTCGCGTATAACATAATTACTTAATTAATTAGTTTATCTATTGGCAAGGACTTATGTTATGATGCAGGATGGGGTTTATTGTTATGGTGCTAATAAGTGGGAAATAAACTGGGAAAGAAATGTAGATATTCGGGAAAAAAAACCGTGTTTTACTGTGATAATAAGACAATGAAATAGATCAGTTTTTCTCAAATACAATTATTTCATTTTAAAATAAAGTTTCTTAAATTTTCAAAAATTAATTTCAAAAATAATCCAGCTTGTATTAAATACGAGCGAAGTTATTTTCAAATCTAATTTTAGTAGAAAAGTCATTTATTAAATGGATTCTTTTCACGCAGTCCTGGATAAAATATTTCTCAATAAAATCTGTTTTTAAATAATAAAGTAACGATATAAAATAAATATTGCAGGCTTAATGTGAAATTTAGAGTTAAATGTTAGTGAAAGTATATCGTTGAAATGTAATTCAATTATTTACTCCAGTAACGTATTAACGAAGGTAAAGGGGGCAACATCAGGCTTACAGAAGATACGACAGAGCAAGAACATCGATAACTATATCTACGGAAACTAAAACTGGACCCTTACTAACTGTTACCCTATAAACGATATTTATTGTATGCAAATTATGC
Source organism: Polydrusus pterygomalis (assembly GCA_963969555.1). NCBI lineage: Eukaryota > Metazoa > Arthropoda > Insecta > Coleoptera > Curculionidae > Polydrusus > Polydrusus pterygomalis. Next base: position 74,901 of record OZ018382.1, on the reverse strand, counting down.
CTTCCATTACACGGTTATTTCTCTTGGCAAATAGCGCAGGTTATTTACATAATTTTCCTCTTCGATGGGCTAGACGAAAACAACAGTGAATTTTTTACGCAGACTAGGTACCGACATATTATCTACCAGAGGGCAATAAAAGTTTACCTGAAATTAAATTTTTTTATTAGGATTAGTATAGTAGTAGGTACTGTTTTATTATTTTCTTTCTTAACATAATTATTTTCTAAGACGTCTCCTCGTCCTATATTATTTAACTTATAAAAATATTATAAATAAAAGCTTATTGTACTCAGTGCCGGATTTACACTAAAAGCGCCCCTAGGCACATTTATTGAAAGCGCACCCATTTTGGGCATTTGTGTAGGAAAAGCGCCGCAGGCGAAATTTTTTTGGCACCACGCCCAATTTTAGAATTCACCCAACACCAAAACTGTCTAAAAAATGAAGAAATATAAAGCCAGAATTAGTTGTTCCTTCTCTTGCTGTGTGAGAAGGTATCTTGTATTGTCATGGCATGGGCAGGGAGTTTAACCCGCTTATCTACGGTCTTGATTTTCCTCCATTTAGGTATGTAAAGGTAGGTACATTAGGAGAGCACTGAGCTTAACGGTGAAAGTATATTATAGGTCCCTAACCAAAAAGGCAACTTAATGGTACGTGAACAGAAAAATTTATCATTACCACTACGCATAATATTTAGAATAAACGTTAACATAAACGAAAAATAAAAAAACAATAACCAACGAAAAGTAATCCTTTTTAATTAAAAAACACATAACACAAAAGGATTTGAAGAAACAGGTAGATATATTATTACTATACCACTTTACAGTGGCTCAACCAGAATTTTAGTTCTGGGGGGGGCTTTAACTTTTTGCGCCGCAGGCGAAAATTTTTTGGGGTGCCACGCCCTTTTTTGGGTAAAATACGTATGATTGACGAGAGCGACAGCCCCCTAAAACTTCTGCAATAATACGCCGCTGGCCCTAACTAAATATTTATGGAAAAAAAATTATAGATTTCATTTTAATTAGTAAAAATGTATTTAAAATAAGTAACGCATAATTATATTAATCATACTTATACTAAAACAAAACAAAAACCTTATACAATAAGTTGTAAGTAATCACTAATAATTTACTACCTAATATTAAAGTAAAATTCTTCGTTTTGTTTTTGCCTTTTCGTCCAGAATTTCTTCCACGGTAATATCAATATCGTGGTTCGCATAAAGAACTGCCAAACCATTTAATCTGCAAAACAAACAGCTCAATCTGCTGCATCTTCCGTGGTGCTACGCAGATATGTCTTTAAATATTTTAAATTTGAAAAGGACCTTTCAGATGTGGCGGTTGTAATAGGCAAAGTTAAAAACATTTGTAAAAGCCTTTTTATATTAGGAAATATATTGGCATCATATTCGGAATACACTTTGTCCAAATCTTCCTTTAGTTTTCGTTTTTGCATTTTTTATACCACAGCTCAAGTTCAGCTTTTAACATCGTTTTATTGGAAAACTCTTCAAGGGACTCATTCTTGTAGAAGCTGTGAAGTTTTAAAAAACATTTAAATTGACTATCAAAATCTTGAATATCATATGGAAAGAGGCATTCAAAATTTTGAATGGTTTCTCGATGTTTTAAAAACCGATCCTCGAGATTTGCTATGAGGCCATCTAAAAACGGAATAAAAATTGTTATTTTAAAATACTCAGCAGCGGAATCGGTTTTTATAACCAATCTTTGTGTTTGTCTTGGCGGTAGTCTAGGTACTCTGATTTCAATATCGTATTCCGAAAGTAGATCTTGAGCTTCCTTAAAAATATTTTGAAAATTATCATCTGCCAGGCCTCTTATTTCTTTAACTTGATCTGTTACATCATTAGCTAACTGTAATGCTTTACAAAGGTTTAAATCGACTGTTTGTAGAATCTTGCTTAAAGGCAGTGTGTAGGCATATATTCTTTCTGTACACATTAGTGCGATCACAAATTTGGGACTTATATAATGCTGGCCAGTAATCCAGATGCCTCAGTGGAAGTATTGCGGTCGGTCCATTCTGTCAGACGTAGCATAATTTCACTATTGATAAGATGATTGATGTAAATTATGTGGCTGAATATAAAATATTAGTAAAAGGCGTGACATGAAAAATTGGTTTGCAATTAAAATAATAAATAGTTTCTAAGCTCGGGGGGGGGGGGGGGGGGGGGCTGCAGCCCGGCATTTTTAGAGGCTACGCCAAAATTTCTGTTTTGTCCGCTATTCTAATACTATCCTGGGGGGATCCGGACCCTTTTTTATTAGTACATTTTTTAGAGATAATCCTAAACTATAATCTTAGTAATGAAGTTCCTTTTACAATGAAAATGAGTACGTAACGAGTTCCTTTTCCTTTTAATTTATGGTATTTTTTATTTTTATGTACTGTATTACTTTTATTTTAAAATACCCTAATACCAAAAAGTATCCTATTTAGTTAGATTTCCAGTATTAATCATAGTATGTTATGTTTTTGTATTAGACTAAAAAGAGTTTATTTTTAATTTTGATTTTGTTTTACGTTTCTAAAGAATTAAACATTATTTTTCTCGGTAGGTAGTTGATTTTTTTTGTATTGTAAGTCATGAGGCCCCAAATTTCTGTATCTATTTCATGTTTACTGGGTAACCAAATGAAAGGCCCGCGTAGCCAACTGATACACAAGAGTACGTTAAAAGATGCCTTGAAACCAATTAAATCAAAAAAGAACCAGGTAAATAAAAGTGGGAAAGACAAATAAAACTAAATATTATATTATGCCTACGGCTCGCGTTCCAAATTTTCTTGTTGTAAATAATTATTGTCATTACAGTTAGTAAGTACAATACTTTTTCTACCACTGTTCATCTAAAATCCATCCATTTGGAATTTTATATATATTTTATTAAGTAATAAAAACAATTAAGTAAGTACTGCAACAATCGTATAAGATCGGAAGCGCTTCGCCGAAAACTGCCCTTTTACGTAGTTTAATTAGTATAGTATATCCAGATCCCGGCTGGCGCCCCTAGGCAACTGCCTAGTCTGCCTATTGGTAAATCCGGCCCTAATTGTACTTTACTAAATTCGGATAATATAATATTATGCATTAGTGTCTGTGTGGGGGTATATTTTAACAGTAAATACATGCATTAATGATTCTTTCCAGACATATCGCTTATGCAGTACTTTATGCAAAATTAGTTTAAATTTACAAAATTAGGTAAAACCAAATTAGTTTGTGACAATCCATTAATTTTGACAATTATTATTGTCTTGTATTGAGGTAATACTTAAAAATTTACTGAACACACTTTTACAATCCAATGGAGAATTTAGATTTTTTTAATTGCATGTTTAAATAAATGCTTTTTTTCTAAAAAATTGGGGAAATAAAAACATAAAGTTATTTAATTTCATTTCAAATATTATAATTTAAATGCACATAATAATTAATATGTCAATAAAGGTCATTTGTTTCATGTGTGAAATAATCAAAATAAAAAAGCTCACAATATGCAGCACTAATAAAAGTAATGAACATGTTTAGCGGAAAACACGATTTAAATATTAGAGGGATAATTAAAACATATCATTTGGGATGGTCAATATGCAGTCAGATTTTTTTATTAGAGCTTATTCATATTACATTATTGCATATTTGGAAATATAAACGTTGTTGCGTCTGGAAGAATCAGCTCTTTATAATGGAACCTGTGTTTGGTAGGTACGTACTACTTATCCAGCTAAAAAATCACGCATACTCTACCTACCTAATAATGATCAGAAACAGAACAGAACAAAAAACAGAAAAACATTCCACTCTATACCTTTTCTCGATGTTCTCGTCAAACGAAGTGCTGAAAACATAAAAACTTCAGTGTACAGGAAACCCACTCACACGGGGCAATACCTTAATCACGGATCGAATCATTCAAAGTCCATAAAACAGGGCATAATTCAAACTCTTTATCACGGAGCATCTAACGTTTGCAACAATCCGAAAGACCTTAATATTGGAATTTCAAACATTAAAAAATACTTAAAACAGAATAGTTACACTGAAACCTTTGTAACCAATACGCTTAAAAATCGCGAAGTAAAAACTAATACAGAAACGAAAGAGAAACAAGCATTTCTTACAATACCTTATGTCAAGGGGATTTCTGAAAAGATAAGAAGGATAACCGAAAACTATAATATTAAAACAGCCTTCAAATCCGGAAATACGCCTAAAAGCTTTCTCACAAAAGTAAAGCCCCCCCCCCCCCCCCCTCCCGTGATGAAAAATATATCAAAAATCCCTTGTCCCTTGCGAGTGTGGCGAATCGTATATTGGAGAAACAAAAATACCTCTCTCGAACAAACCCATACGAGTTAAAGAACATCTGAAACAGACTCAAAGAGGTGAAACTTCGAAATCAGGTATAGCGGAACTGCGGAACATGTATATGGATCAACCAACATAATATACAGTGGCCAGAAGCCAAGGTTTTGAACACAGAACAGCACTGGAGAAAACGAAAATTCATAGAAGCAGCTTTCATGAATCAAAATACCCATATATTTAGTAAACCAAGTATAGATATCCCCAATATCTGGAAGCCGCTTCTTGTCCGAAACCAACAGCTCAAACTTCACACTCCAATAAGCACGTAGGCGGAGTCATCAAGCTTCATTGCACATGGATAGTATTTAAGACAGTAGCCTTAGAATTTAGTTTACACTTGGAAACGGTTAGAGATACTAACTAACCGAAACGTTGTGTTAATTAACAAAATAAAGACAATGGAAGTCCGATAAGGTAATTTTTTTGATAATAATTATCATTTGTATACAAGTATGCATAATAATATATACAGTTGGGCAATATTCAGCTAGGGGAAGCCCACGCATGGTAATTTTACATGAAAATTCTTTAGCAGCTTTCTATTAATTGGTGCAAGCATACCTATTTATCAAATTGAACTGACAGTAGTATATACTGCACAATAATACCCATTGTATGGCGAATTAAATTTGTATGTCCTGTAATAATAAGCGAGGGCCGTTAAAGCCATGAATCAGACTGAGGAACCTGTAATGTAATTGAGGCTTAATCATTTACTTATCAGGGCTTGCTGTATTTCATATTGTGAGGGATGGGCGTCTGAAGAGGGAGAGGCACATGTTCCTCCTCTCCACGGCTGGCTAAACGTCAAGTTGTTATAATATGAAGTATTACAAAAGTTTATTTCACCGACAGCATCGTGTACAAGGGCTTTGATATTAAGTATTATTCCCATTTTCCTGGATATTTAAAAAAATGAAATTAATCATTTGCAGAGCGTCAAATTGCAAACCTTCTTCCCAATCCCACCCAATAAAACTAATAAACGGGAAACTCTAGAAAAATTGTTTTAAAATACGAAGGTATAATAATATTATATCATTTAGGTACTGTAGAAAACAATAATTTTGTGGATCGTGTTAATATTTAAAAAATATTTTGGATATTGAAATGAGGAGATTGAAATTATCTGTGCATAGGTCGACTACGGTGGTATGTAATTTTAATTTTAAATTTCGGAATAATTTGAACCAACAGTTTTGAGTTATTGTGTATTGAACGAAAGTTGCTTTCGATTAAAATTCATAATCATTATTACCAATAGACAGGAATATTGGCGTTATCAAAATTAATGACATTGCGGTGGCATATTTATTTTATGGATGAGAATAAAAATTATAGGCTTTTTAAAAAAGACACCTAGGTACTCTTCTGGAACTTAATTTCTACAAAATGTATTTGTATTAATAAACAGCATTGTGAATACCCATGTATATAATAAATAGTATTTGCATGGGGCCGTGCAAACATTCATTCATAAGTATAAAATATTAAAAGTATTTTTTAAAAAAATTGTAAGACTTTTTAGTCTATTTCCTTAAAATGAACACCGTTATATTATTATAAGTCCGTTTTCAAAAGTAATATTTATTAGGGGCGAAACCGCCCCTGTTGCTTTCCCCCGTGAATCCCCGTCAGCAATTAGGTATACATTGTTTTCACCTATTCCTCAGTATTATTTATTTATTAAACAAATTATTCTATCTATTTGGAAATTTGAAAACCAATCATTAATAATTATGATAAATTAACGAAACTGTAATTACTATTGGTTAATAAAGGTTCTCGCGATGTTCATAAAATTTTCATTTGGCATTTGGGAACAAATATTAAATTACATAATTGGTAATTTAATAATCAATTTCATTATGTTTGCGCACCTATTTTGTCTTACCATACTTTGGTAATTAGTGTTGCCATCAGGATACAAAATAAGAAGCTTTTCCTCTTTGAAAACTTTTCCAGATTTGTTTGTCGTAAAAATTTTACGAGTCTGCCAGAATAGAATGAATTTCTGGAGGGGTAGGAAGAATTTTATGTATTTGGCAATTTAAAGAGACGTTTGGGTTACTACTATTCGTGGGTAAATTAGAGTTTAAAACTATATTTTACCCACAAACTAAATAATATTTAGAGTTCTTAATCCTGCACGTAATATCAATAAAATGCGAATTGAGATAACGAATTCTTAAAATATTTGTAATGATTTCTTGACGATCGCAGTCGTTTTCTCAATTTTGGTTTTAAAAGTATTTTCTCTTTTCATGTCTGTCTCTCATATTAATTAACATTTTCTGTTACAGTTTTTATTTATATTTAAAACAAATGTCAACCTTTAACATTTTTGGCCCTATTTTCCAGGAATTTTAAAAGAAAATCTAACGATTGTCGATTCATGTGGCAAAAAAATCTGTATTTAATTTTTTTGCAAAACCAAATGAAATAAAAGCTAAAAACAAATTGCAATTTCTATAATGATTGCTCTTAATAACTTAATTATTGAATTCCGGTACTGGTATAAAAACTCAACATCAGTTATTACATAATTTAACCAGCCAGATTGATTACATAACGTACGATTAAAAACTAGTAGTTTTCAATTTTACTGCAGTAAGTTCTTCCGCAGATATGATTTCTTTTTTGTAGCCCAGTACAGTTAAAATAGTGTTTTTGGGTATAAAATTCCAGTAAAATGTATTTTAAGGTCTTTCCAAAAATGTGTCGAAATAACTTGAAATATGTATTAAGAAAAATATATTGATATCTATTGATTTCCATAGAACCACAATTTTCTGAACGAATCGTAGCATTTTCGGTATTTGGAAGAACAAATGATTGGTTTATAATTATTTTGAAGTAGGTACTCATGCACCCTGTAGACAATGTCGAATCAAAAGTATATTCGGTTTCGCTGCTTTTTTATGTCGAAATATTCCTTTTTGTGCTTCCATCTTAAATAATGTTATATTTCTTGATCCAAATTTACCATCAGCAGAATGCTTTAATCTCGCATAGTAAATACATTATTACGGCGCCGATTTCTGATTGAAATTCGATTGATGGAAAGGGACCTTAAGGATATATTATCACATGCGAAATAAATTTAGCTTACCTCACATGCCTCCCGTCTAAAGTAAACTCTTGTAACCACAACAAGGTCCTGATTGCACAAATTTAATGTTGTCGACGTTCAATAGGTTTCTGATTACCCCAGCAGAGGACGCCCCGGTCCCTTGGGAACAAAAAATCCACTAGATAAAATAATGGGTTGTTTGAGCGGAATAATATACCTAATGGACGTTGTCTTTTGTAGAGGAATAATATTTTCGGGCGTAGTAAAACAGCATATCAATGTAATGCGTAGTAAATTGTTACTGTTGGGTGAAAGCTCTAAACCAACCGAAGGCGAGTCATTTATTTGCAAGTGCGATATTGAACAAGAAGACCGAGAGAACTGTTTTCCCTCGATATTATTTCGGATACAGGTATAGAACGCTTATTTTTTTTAGATGCTTAATCAGCGTTGGCGGGCGTCGTTATGATTGTTGTATATAAATGGTTTAATGGGAAAATAATTCACATTTTAACACTTTTGTTGGACATAATAATATAACCTATTTTAAAAAAGCTGTCTTTAACATACCTAATTTGCTTATATTATATTGTCTACGAGTTAAGTTATTTTTTTTTCGATGTGGGTGGTGTAGGGAAATTCCAATTAACCACTAAATTATCTTCATCCCAAAGCCGGGGATTTATTATATAGGTATACGATAAAAAAAAAACATATCCATCAAACGATATAGCCGGTAGAAGAGAAATAAATTGAAAAAAAAAGCAAGCTCTCAACTTTCAAGACCTTTTTAAACAAAAATACATAAATAGATAAGTAGATCTAGTTAGAAAAAACATAAAAATATATCTATATCCAGGCATTCGCTTGTAGTTTTGTGAAACTTTTGATTGGTGTATAGTTTTGCCGGATTTTTTGTAAGATTGCGTTTGTTCGGGTTTGTTCGTCTTGGTTTGATTTGTGTGTAAATTTCTGACCATGACTATTTTGTTGTCTCATAAGGTGTGCTTATTTATTTATTTATCATTTATGTGATTACTTTTTCTTTTTAACTAGCAGCACAGAATATACATACAGTGTGTGTATAAAGTCTGGAAACGGCTTAATAACATGACAATTTACTGGCCGATTTAAACCAAATTTGGTACAGTTATGTAAGAGGATCTAACGCACCGAATGACGATATTGGCGTTGTTGCCAGCTTTTTAGTTTGTCTGGAATTCGAACGAATTTTATATTTTTAAACATAACACCCAGTATATTTTTACATTTTTAAATTCCTCATAAAGTTATAATTATTTTTTATTAAATGCATTATTAGTCTATACTTCATAGTTTCCGAGATATTGACTCTCGAAAAGTGACATTTTTGAACTTTGACAGCTTATAACTTTCTAACAGTACGTCTTAGAGCAAAACGGCTTACATGTCCCTATCTTCAATTTTTATTATCTTCCCAAAAAAATCAACGTCCAGTAAAACCGGAACAACTATATTTCCTGCTTTCGAGTTACATCCGGTTTAACCGGAAGTTGATTTTTTTGGGAAGATAATAAAAATTGAAGATAGGGACATGTAAGCCGTTTTGCTCTAAGACGTACTGTTAGAAAGTTATAAGCTGCAAAGTTCAAAAATGTCACTTTTCGAGAGTCAATATCTCGGAAACTATGAAGTATAGACTAATAATGCATTTAATAAAAAATAATTATAATTTTATGTGGAATTTAAAAATGTAAAAATATACTGGGTGTTATATTTAAAAATATAAAATTCGTTCGAATTCCAGACAAACTAAAAAGCTGGCAACAACGCCAATATCGTCATTCGGTGCGTTAGATCCTCTTACATAACTGTACCAAATTTGGTTTAAATCGGCCAGTAAATTGTGATGTTATTAAGCCGTTTCCAGACTTTATACACACACTGTATATAGCTACGCGTAGCTATATAAGTATTCTGTGGTAGCAGTTTTAAACTGTCCAAAGCTTTTTTAACAAGATGTACTTCTTATAACAATAAAGTGTATTTTGATTTGATTTGATTTGATATGGGAACCGTGCGTCGGCGTCGCTGATACAGACAGGAAATAACTTATATAAAAAGCAATTTCGTACTGCTTTCGCGAACACATAAACTGCCACTATAATAAATTGGAGCTTGCCAATATTATGCATTAATCACTTTGCATTTTATTGCCTTAGTTTAGCTGCCTGCGACCAGTCAACAAAAGTAACTGCACTTATTTTTATTGACTGATCGCAGGCAGCTAAAGTAAGGCAATAAAGTGCAAAGTGATTAATGCATAATATAGTTTATTGGCAACTTACACTATAGCATTTTACGCGTGTATGAGAGAATAAAATAATATGTTAAGATGCCCGCAAAGACAACAGATCAATCAGTGTTGCCGACGTGACCAATGCATGGCGTGGCGATCCTTCGGCTAAAGAGAGGGGATAATTTTTTGTGTTGGCCACGTTGGACGACATTACCTCTCTTCGTCAACAGCAATTCAATAATATTTGGAACTGGTTTGGGTTGTGCCGCGCATTTATTTACTCTCGAATTATTTCACATATTTTTGTAGTTAACTCATTTATTGCATTTAAAAATGTAACAATCATTTTAAATTGCTTATTGTTTTTATTAGCTTACGATGAAAAATAAAATGCTGGAAGGTAGATAAATGCGTCCGGCCTCTTAAATATATCAAACATATTTAAGAGTGTTTCGGACAGGTTGGTCGGGATACAAAACGTCTGCACTTCAGTCTTCGCATACCATAAAATAATTTTAATTTTTTTTTTTCATTTTAAAACCCGACAGATATTTTTTCGTGCGCTTACCTGAAAAATTCAGTCCGAACTTAATTGCTGCTCTAAAGGGGGGAACGCGCCAAGTCCAATTTGTATTCATATTTTTACATTACAAGCTGCCCTGTATATTTATAGGCTTATCAATACTTATACGACCTGTTTAATTTTGACTTTGTACAATATAATATTTTTGTTCTACCAAGTAGTAATACTTTCCCTCCTGGTACATAATATACATACGGTATGAGCAGGTACTGTGTGCTCTTAGACTACATGTATTTACGCAAATAATATCTATGTTACATAATATTATTTACTGAAGAATATTTAGCGGCGTCCTCCTTTGGGACTACCAATTGCGGTAATTTATTATGAATACTTTTTTTTATTATGTACATACGAACCCACTATTACTGTACAAGCTTCATTCTAATGTCGGGTATTTTTTTCTATTACTTTTACCCCCCGATCTAGTGCAGTGTTCGATTTGATGTCGTGCTCCATATAATATTAATATATCAATTTAACGTGTATTAATATATCAATTTAACGTGTGAACAAAAGATACTTGTTATGATATCTAATAATAAAAAATTATTATTAAAATACAATTTGCTTGAAATGATTGATGTCCATCGAATAAATTTATCATATAAACAAGAAACTTACGTTATGTTATTGTAACGAATGTGTTTTTGGTTGCATACAAAATTAACCAAACGAAATAAGTACAACTATTCTTTACGAAAGATAAAATCGCAGTTTTAATTGCATCAGCATTTTTAAGCCCAAAAAATGGTTCATATTATGCAAGAAGTTCGACGCTATCATCATCATCGACAGTCGAAAAAGTTTATTTACCAGCTTTGTAGTAGAAGTTTGTGTTTTTTTATCACCTTTAAGTACCTACAAGGAGAATTTAGACTAAAATCCATCAAGCATACCTTTTTTTATATTTCGTGAAAGATGCTTTATATTTCCTCCCACAAGATTGTTCGACAAAACATTTTTGTTATTTGACCGAAACATTTTCCTTTTGCTAAGATTTTTCTTGTAAGAATAACTTTTCCAAGAAAAATATACATTTATAAATATAATTTATTTAAGAATTCTTCGACTTAAAATTATTACATTAATAATATGTTTCAAGAAACATTTCCTTTTGCCAGAATACCAGTTCAAAAAGAAATCCCGAAAAAAAAGAAAATTAATTTTTAGCGATTATAGATGTCGTAGCATTTCGAGAGAGGACCAATGGTATATGTAATATTTTTGATCCATGTGTTACCAAGTAATAACACAACATCACGAAGATTCGGAGTCGAAATAGCGGTAGAGTGCTAGAGTTTGGCAGCTTTTGATTGGGTGTTAATTGCTTAATTTTAGCAGCCGCACAACGCTTGATTTAGTGGCGTAACAAAAACGCAAACGTTCTCAGGGACCCCCTCTCTATAACGAATGGAAAATGATGATTCTTATTTTCATTACTTTTAGGTTCAGGCTTATGAATTTTTGAATTCGTTAATTGTGTAATAATTTAGTTAGGGTTAAACCCACATTATGTGTTAAGTACATACTATTAAAAACGCAAACAATTCGAATTTATTTTATAATCCTAAGTAGACTGGTAGACATAACATTGATAGTTATTAAGTCATTATATACGTAATATTCCATCAAACATGATGCAAAATCAAAATTTTAAAACACCCTTATAATGTTGCTTACCCATGTATGGTAAGGGGGTAGCAGTGATTGAGCCTCATAGAATCCAAAAGACAGGAAACAGTAAAACACATGAATACTCAACAAGTCTGTATGTATCTACTATACAAGGTATTATACAAAACGACCAGATCGTAAAGAGTTTCTAATTTCGTCGATATTTAATGTTTTAACAAACTCGTGTTCTCACTCACTGTTTTTAATTTTGAAATACTATCCCCAAGTCTCTTTCTAAGGCTTTAAATATGACTATAGGAAAGTCAATGAACAAGTCTTTATGGTATATCGTTTGCAAATTCCGCGCTTTCACGTATAATTCTTCTTCACTGAACGAAGTTAAATTCTCAGGAAAAAATAAAATAAATTATGAAATTAAATACCTATGAAAAAAAAAGCTGACAGCAAGGTTTGAAGGGGCAGTCAATGTCCCCCCCCCCCCCGCGGTGCGGGTCTGCGGGGGTGTTTGTTAAACCACTGCTTTGATTTCTTCTTTAAATGCTGAGGTTATTAAACAAAAATATTGCAGTTACTTGTGTACTTTTTACCTGTGTACTCATAGAATACACCTTCATTGGTAATTTTATTATATTATTATTTAGATATATTTAAAGCATTATCATATTATACCATTGACGATGACGGTAGGTATTAGTTAATTTGCATGCACTTTTTTACTGTGTAGAATCTCCTCTGTGCATGCTCCCGACTTTTACTCGTCGGGTTTTATTCTGGAATCGAAAATGTTTCGTTTAAGAGAAAATTGAAATGGCAATTGTAGAAGTAGTTCACAAACGTGTTGATTTGAAAACGGAAATAAAATTCAATCGGTTTTACTATTTTTATCCATTTTTCAATGGTGTAAAAGCTACGTTTTTACAAGAAAACGTGGTCGTGGTACCTATTCTCTGTTGACTCCTTGTTTTAGTAAGCCACAGTGTGAAATATTCAAAATGATATACCCACTGTCCTGACTGTTAAGTTAAGTCTCCATCATCATAGTATATGTTAGGTAAAATTGTGTAGTAATCTTTGTCTTATGGAAAAAATCCCTAATGTCGGTAAAATCCCAGTATCTTTATTTTATTACTTAACAACACGCAATGCCGTAAAGGGAGATGCGGTGATGTCTGGAAGCACAAACCTTTATCGATAATTAGCATATTTAATCCAAGTATTAGTTTGAGACTGCGGCCCTTGATCTAATTGTTGTTTCTAGTACACGGTCACTGTTTATATTAAGACTAGACTTGATTACATAAGAACTAAGAAGTAATAAAATAAAACAAAGCAAAGTTGTCACAAACACCTTCCCATCGATTTTAATGAAATTTAGAATACCAGTTTAGAGACTTGCGTTGTTTTGCAATTTCTAGGTTATGGAACAGAAAAAATTGCACTGTCGTTAGGGTGCATGCGTACCTGTGAAATAACCAATTCTTAAATTTTGTCTAAAGTCGGTTCACGGGCACCAAAGAAGTAATTAAACAGAGCTCCAAAATGAATAGAGAAAAATAAACTTTCTTGTCCGGGCTTGGATCCCTATTTAATTCAAATTGTTGCTACATCATTCCAAGCATCAATATGTTTTTCTAAACTTTTCTTTCAAAAGTTTGCCTCGATACAGAAACTTATTTAAGTGGATTTGGTGTCACAAAATTTCTCTGCGTATTCCCTAATACTTAATAACTTAACTTATTGGACGACATCAGTTTGAAAATATTTTTCCCCGAACAGGTCTTTAAGCCTAGAAAAACTTTTTTTTTGTTGTCATCGTCGCCGAGTAAACTTTTAATAAACAAAGTTTAGGTATACAGAACAAATAAATACCCAATCAAATAAGCAAAAACTACAAAAAAAAATAATTTTTATTAAAAATAAAGTTAATTACAGTGTGACCAGTAAAGTCCGCATCGTATGGGATTTTTTTATTTAATAGCTTTATTTGAAATTTGACTTTGGCATTAAGTTCTGCTTCGATTGAGATTGAGAAAATTTAGCAAAAAAAATAGAAGTCACGTGAATCGCATTATCTGTCAAATTTTAATTTTTTCCAAAAATTAATTCAAAAGTGGGGTTATTTCTGAAAATATCGAAAAAAAATATTAGAAAAAGTTTTTTTAAATGCAGTTTCTAGCCCACATGCAAAATTTCAGCTGCATAAGATAATTTTGATTTTTTGCCCACCACTAAAATTTATTTTCCACTTAATAAACACTTTACTGATGACAGTGTTCTTTTTTGTCTTAATATTAAGGTGTATTACTTTCAAACACAAACTACGTTTTCAAAAATACTTGTTTTATGAAGTGACCTTATACAGGGTCAAAAACAAATAAACTTGACATCACATGCGACCAAATTTTAACAGTCCAATTTTGATTTTGTAGAAAAACACACATTTTTTAATATGGCTCTACTTTAAAGAAAATGTATCTGTATAAAGCATTGTCAAAACTAAGAAGTTTTGTGTAGGTTGCGTTGAGTCTTATTTTGCAAAAGTGGTGCAATTTACAAAATATGAGTAAAAAAATCAAAACCGTCTTATGCTGCTAAAATTTTGCATTTGGGCTAGAAACTGCATTAAAAAACACTTTTCCTAATAATCTTTTTCGATACTTTCAGAAATAATCCTACTTTTGAATTATTTTTTGGAAAAAATTAAAATTTGACAGATAATGCGAATCACGTTACTACTATTTTTTCTCTTAATTTTCATCTCGATCGGAGCAGAACTTGATGCCAAAGTCAAATTTCGAATAAAGGTATTAATAAAAAAAAATCCCATATGATGCGGACTTTACTGGTCACACTGTATCTACTCTAAAAAACTCATGTGTGGTACAAAATAAAAAGTGTAGTGTTTTTTTGTGTTTTCAGGCCACGTCCAAAATTCACCAAAAATTCACCCAAGAATAATATTTAACTTTAATATTTATTCGTATTTAATACGAAAAAATGTTAAGAAGTTTTTCTGGCCTTTAAGGGGATTCCCCTAGACCACCACCCTAAGTATGCCAATGTAAAATACGTTCGGGTTTTTCTTTCAATAATTTTTTTAAATTTAATGATAAAAATGATTTTCCATCAGCATTACCATTATTATTCGATTAAATTGTAAGCGAAACCCCTTTGCGTCTGTCATTTTGTGCAAGTCATGATCTGATAATATTATCTCTGGTAACAGGTAGTCTGCACCAATTGGCATTTAAATTTTTAAAACCTTTAGATAGACCAAGGATACGAATTTTTTAATTGCATGTCGCATACTACCACAAAAAATATCTCCAGATCAGTTAAAAACTTTTAATGATAATGGAGATAGATAAAGAAAACACATGTTCCATATTATTCCGGCACTAAATTTCATAAATCTCTAAGACTCCGCGTTTGAAGAAGAATCATTGAAAAGAAAAATTACCAAAAATTATAATCCAAATTAACTTAATTCAACAACCGCTCTTGCCTACCTATGTCGCGTATATTAATTTACCTTTTCTAGCTTTAACAAAAAATTTAAATAAAATCAGTATCATCTATCAGCATATTCTATAGGTAATAATTGGCATATTAAATAAATATTTTTAATTAATAATTTCATAACTTATTTTAGGAGAATTGTATTGTGAAAATATCGGGTAAGAATGACATTATTATATCATTGTTCTTTCAATATTATACAATTCTCCCAAAATTAGCAATGAAATAAATTAATATTCTTGTAATATATTAGATATTCCCTAAATAATGGCAGACGATATTGATTTTATTTAAATGTTAGTTATTAAAATAATTGTTGTTGGCAATAGATTACATGACGTTGAGAATTTCAATTAATGTCTCTTTATAGAAGAATTTGTATTTGTCACCTGTCACGTAAAATATTTGCCCGCCCAAATCGCACAAAACAAATTTTCGTCTGTGATTTTTCATATTTTTATACAAACACTCTTGATAAATTGTTGGGAAGTGTGTGTTTAAGCACTTTTTCTTATTCCTTTCAAATTACATGTCCAAAGGGTGCATGCATCTGTTTTATTTTTATTCTTTTTAAATGTGTAAGCTTTTTTAACACGCTTTTATTAGCTTCACCTGTATGTTTGTTTGTACGTATGTTTGTAACCGACTTCTTTGACCCGATTTTGACCCACTTTAAACGGTCAGATTTAATTTAAACTTTGTAGACTTATCAAGAACCGCTGACAATACAATAATCTACACGCAAAAAATTCTTCTGTCAAATTTTGACAGCTGTCAGGTATAAAACGAAGAAGCGATTTTGACGAAACAAATTATCGGGTCGTATAATATTCGATGCGGAGACTTCGGAAAATATGAGCAAAAAAATTCTCCTGTCAAAATTTGACAGCTATCAATATGTCAAATCGTTTAAAAAAAAATGATATTAATGAAAAAACTATAATTGACGGTGGAAAGTTGAAAAAATACGCAAAAAATTCTCTTGTCAACATTTGACACCTGTCAATGTGTCAGAATTATTACAATAACCGATAGTAATGAAACAAATGTGGGGTCGTATAGATATTGTCGCTGAGAATAGAGAAAAATAAAAAAAAAAATTCTACCCGTCAAAATAAAAGTTTGACAATTTTTTTTTTTATTTTGAAAATTTTTGTCGTTTGTTCGGGTTTGTATATTATTATGTGTATTTGTAACCGACTTCTTTGAACCCGATTTTGACCCACTTTAAACGGTCAGATTTAATTTAAATTTTGTAGACTTATCAAGAACCGCTGACAATACAATAATCTACACGCAAAAAATTCTCCTGTCAAAATTTGACAGCTATCAATATGTCAAATCGTTTAAAAAAATGATATTAATGAAAAAACTATAATTGACGGTGGAAAGTTGAAAAAATACGCAAAAAATTCTCTTGTCAACATTTGACACCTGTCAATGTGTCAGAATTATTACAATAACCGATAGTAATGAAACAAATGTGGGGTCGTATAGATATTGTCGCTGAGAATAGAGAAAAATAAAAAAAAAAATTCTACCCGTCAAAATAAAAGTTTGACAATTTTTTTTTTTATTTTGAAAATTTTTGTCGTTTGTTCGGGTTTGTATATTATTATGTGTATTTGTAACCGACTTCTTTGAACCCGATTTTGACCCACTTTAAACGGTCAGATTTAATTTAAATTTTGTAGACTTATCAAGAACCGCTGACAATACAATAATCTACACGCAAAAAATTCTCCTGTCAAAATTTGACAGCTATCAATATGTCAAATGGTTTAAAAAAATGATATTAATGAAAAAACTATAATTGACGGTGGAAAGTTGAAAAAATACGCAAAAAATTCTCTTGTCAACATTTGACACCTGTCAATGTGTCAGAATTATTACAATAACCGATAGTAATGAAACAAATGTGGGGTCGTATAGATATTGTCGCTGAGAATAGAGAAAAATTAAAAAAAAAATTCTACCCGTCAAAATAAAAGTTTGACAATTTTTTTTTTATTTTGAAAATTTTTGTCGTTTGTTCGGGTTTGTATATTATTATGTGTATTTGTAACCGACTTCTTTGAACCCGATTTTGACCCACTTTAAACGGTCAGATTTAATTTAAATTTTGTAGACTTATCAAGAACCGCTGACAATACAATAATCTACACGCAAAAAATTCTCCTGTCAAAATTTGACAGCTATCAATATGTCAAATCGTTTAAAAAAAATGATATTAAGGTTGAATTCTCAACGTCATTCAATCTATTGCCAACCTATAACCTATTTCGCGTTGATTTTTTGAGTTTATTATTTTAATAACTAACATTTAAAGAAAATCAGTATCGTCGGTACATTATTTAGGTAGTATCTGATATATTACAAAAATATCAATTTATTTCATTGCTAATTTTGGGAGAATTGTATAGTGAAAGAACAATGAGTGACAATGACATAATAATGTTAAAAAAAATCTTACCCGATATTTTTCGCTATACAGTTCTCCTAAAATAAGTTATGAAATTCCTTGATATTTATTAAATATGTCAATTATTACCTATAGAATATCAAGTCGGTACTGATTTTCTTTAAGTTTTGTATAAAAGCTAGAAAAAATAAATAAATCTACGCGAAATAGGTTATAGGTTGGCAAGCATGGTGATACTCCCACCTTAATGAAAAAACTATAATTGACGGTGGAAAGTTGAAAAAATACGCAAAAAATTCTCTTGTCAACATTTGACACCTGTCAATGTGTCAGAATTATTACAATAACCGATAGTAATGAAACAAATGTGGGGTCGTATAGATATTGTCGCTGAGAATAGAGAAAAATTAAAAAAAAAATTCTACCCGTCAAAATAAAAGTTTGACAATTTTTTTTTTTATTTTGAAAATTTTTGTCGTTTGTTCGGGTTTGTATATTATTATGTGTATTTGTAACCGACTTCTTTGAACCCGATTTTGACCCACTTTAAACGGTCAGATTTAATTTAAATTTTGTATACTTATCAAGAACCACTGACAATACAATAATCTACTAATCTAGCTCAATCTACTCAAATTTTTTTTTTCTTAACAATATCTCAAACTAAAAAATGAAAAATGAATATAGTTTAAAAAAACTAAAAAACACGCTTTATTAATAATTAATCAAACTAAAAAGCGGAAAATAAATATAGTTTAAAATTATTCTTGAAATTCTTAATATAGGCAGAAAATAATAATGAACGATAAACATTAGTATATTCTAGTGAAAAAAAAAGCGTGGGGCGCTTTGTGCTATATTTTTCGTTTATTGAGCACCCCACGCTTTTTTCACGCAATAATACTAATGTTTATTGTTCACTATTATTTTCTGTCTATATTAAGAATTTCAAGAATTATTTTAAACTATATTTATTTTCCGCTTTTTAGTTTGATTAATTATTAAAGCGTGTTTTTTAGTTTTTTTAAACTATATTATTTATTCTAAATTTTCTTAGCTGGAAGATTGAAAACGTATTGGTCAAACAGACTACAGAGGGAAGACATAATTTCTCTGAACTGCTTTCACAACTTTAACAATATTATGTTTTTGATCACGAGATCTTTAACTGTGAATTAGATACAACTTTTTTACCCCAGGTACATGGACGCTTAAAAATACCCTTAAAACGTGCTTCTTGGTCAGTTAAAAGGGGTTTGTTATTTTTAAATTAAAATTATTTTTAATTTTTCCTTGTAGAGTGCTTTTGATGGTACTTCATCCTAAGTAATATAAACTTAATAATTTATTAAGGACCTTGAAGGCAGACATCAAAGAAAAATTAAAAATTCAAGTGCATTTTTATGATCTCTAAGATAATTAATTTTAGAAAGTTTTAAAAGGGGTCCGTTCGGTTTATTGGAAATGTTTATTTAAAAAAGATTGTTTGAAGTGAAAAGTTTAAATGTTGTAGAAAGTTTGTAGGGCCGGAAACAAGCCCCACGAATAAAAATAATTTGATAGTGGCGAAATATGCATTTAAAAACGTAATTATGGTTTTATAACATACAAGTTACAACTTAAATTTATTAGTTTGTGGTATATGTAAAATCGAAAGATTCCATTTTTATTTTATCGCCACTAATAATTTTGTTTTTGTTGTAGTAGATGGAATGGAATTAGAGACGCTCTACCAAAGATATTGCATCAGACTAAGGCATTCCCTTTTTCTCTCTGGACTGACTGTATCAACCGTAGTATCAGTAGGACTTTTTATCACGACATGTATATTACACTTTCAGGTATGCTTTTTTTCCTACTTTAAAAAATTCAACATTTCGTTACTATTTAGTTTTCCGTTTCGATTTAACCGTTTTTGATCTTCAGTCATTAGTTTATAAGTAAACGCAAGTGCGTGAATAATTTATATAATTATATTAACAGGCAATTTGAACTGTAGTATAAAAATGAACCCTCTACCGACGACAAAATTTAGTGATTAAGCGATTTAAATGGTAAAAATGCTGCACAATAAAATCCATTGAATACCTGGTTCCGCAATTTTTATGGAATGATATGCCGAATATAAACTTTTGCATATAAAGCGAATAGAATGGGAACTGGTATAAGGCCTTTTAATCCCGTCAAAATACCTAGTCCTATTATAATGGAAATTTTTGGTTTGTAAGGAATTATAATATACCTAGTTGATGTTTAAAAAATGTGTTTCTGTAAAGGAGGCAAAAGAAAGTCATTCAAATTTTGAATTTTCAATTTTATATTATAAACGAAAATACTATAACATACATTTTGTCCTTACGCATCTTACGATGGCATCAAACAAAAAGTACAGCTTGTAGTTTTTGATGCGATTATTATCGAAGAATATATTTTACATTATTTCCAAAAAAATGCCAACTCGATACTCGATAGTCAAGTTCAATTAAAGCAACAAAAAAAAAACGACATTAATAACAAAAATACAAACAACTCAAATAATGAAATATAATAAGTAGAAAAACAAGAAACAAAATAGGAAAAAAAATCGATTAGTAGCAGGTACTTAAAATATCATAAATTAAAGATGGTAAAAAAAATAAATAAAATAAGTTCCACTCAAGTAGGAAATAATTAATTATGTTTTTCCAGTCTTTAAGTTGCATTCTTTGTGGCTTTATAGATGCAAGCTGATTGATAAGTTTATCGTTATCTACATTATTTATTGTTTTATGTATAACGATAAACCAATTAATCGTTCGTCTTCTTCCTCTTCTAACTTTTTACTGAATGGAATTATTAAAAAAAAAAAACATGTGTAGCAAACCTTGGTACCGCTACTGATTTTATTTTAAACATAAGTAATATTATTTATTTTTGTACTTATTAGTTCAAAATACTAACCTTTTAGAGTTAAGATCTGATGGTGTTTGGTCTGAGGGTATGATCAATCAATACTAAAGTAAGTATGATTTGCATTTGTTAATTTATCAATGCCTAAGAGATTGACTTACATACTTGCTTGATTATTATTAAAGGAATTATTATGACATTTTGTAACGTATCGAATAAAATTATTTGCTCTTGATAGTTTTTAACTATAAAACTGAGTTAATTTTTGTTCAAAAGTGTGTCTCCAAAAACAGAAGCTATTGCTTTTGATAACCCGTAGATGCCTGGTATAGAGTTCAATTTTGTCCCAAGCTCAATTATGTCTATATGGACCCTGTTAGATTACATAAAATCAAATTATTCTGTGTAGATAAAGCCATAGGCGGGGATAATTTAATATTTAGCTACTCAGGTGCGGAGACAGATTAAGCTAAAAAACTAAGAGCTCGTCCGTAAATTGCGATCCATAGAAATTTACGATGCGAGGAGTGCAGGGAAGAATGTCGATTCTTCGAAAGACAGAAAATTTAAACGTCCAAATCAGAACACATTTGCTTAATTGGTATAGATCCGGACCAAGCTGTAGCCCTCATATTATAACATACAATTTTGTGTCAATTTACCAAACTAGTTCGTGGTTTCTGTTTCTACAACCAATGTCAAACCCTATTTTAAATATCCTGCAAATCTCCATATTTTTTAAATCATTAATCAAACATTTGATAAAATTTAGTGATACCATTTTAAAACGAGGGTTTTAATATCTGCTGTTTAACCTTAGGTTGTAGCTGATATCTTTGCACTGCAAACATTTTCTTTGTTCTTAGGCGAGGCTTTTGAAAAAGTTAACTTAAGGCTGAAGCCTTGTTGAAACAAAAAGTGGCTTTAATAAATTTTATTTTATGTAGTTGGTTTCTAAAAAGTGGAATTTTTAACCAGATGAAACCAGATGAGAATTCCTTAAAAAAAGTTGTGTTGCACTTAAGAAATCGTGTGGTCAAGATGTTACTCTGAAACTTCTTCGAAATAAACCTTGTACTTATTATCTAATTGAAGGGTGACACAAATTGTCATAAATAGGTAGCCATTGTTAGTGAATATTGTGGTTCTCATTTTCAACTCTCTTTTAGAACTTTTGCTTGTTTGTCCTCTACTGATTTAGTCCAACCTAATTAAACATGATAGAACTTTTGTTTAAGGTTAAATTTCTCATGTTCATTCAGTGATTTCAACACTCGATTGGGCAAATGAATAAGCTTGTTTAACGTTGGCGTGCGAAAAAATGCAGATTTCAATGAAACCACCCCATATTTGTATCTCTGGTGAAATAGTGTGTTTCTGTGAATTCTAAACGAGCTTCAATCAAGGTTTATTGATTTTTTATTATCACATCTATTTTTGTTTTAAAAAGTGTTATTTTGGAATGATTGCTTTTGTTAGGTATACAGCAGTTCAACTAAAGTTGATAAAAGGTTTATTTAAGATCGCCTCAGATTAATTTAAAAGTTTCGCAAACTTCTGACTTTGGGTGAGCAATCCTGAGATTATTTAAATAAATTGGGGAAACCTTCTTTCAACCCGAAAGTTTTAATTTAACAAATACATTTCAGAAAAATTAACATTGTACGCATTGTGTCCTATGCTGGTAAAAACAAGTACCTAATAGGTAAGTAGGTATCCTTTTCTGAGCAAGTAAGACGACATAGTTTACAGAATGACCAAACTATGGTAGGAATCGACTGGAAGTATTTCGAATCGTAAGTTTCCATCAAAACCGAGACAGCCCCACTGTGTAGGTACCTACAATATTCCCTAAGTAGTAAGATTAATGATAAAATGCTCCACAAGGGGTATTTAATTTACCTTAATCCGTACTTACAGCCAGGTTATTACTCTTTGAGGGACTTTAAATAAAATTTATGTCTTGAATATATCGTGGGAAGCACTTCTGTAACATATTTAAGAGATTACGGTAGAATGGGGATAATAACGAATAATTATTTTAAATAATGCGTAAGAACAGTGGTGGATCCCGCAAATCGCCACTGTTGTCCATATTTACAAGGGCAATTTAACTACCAATATATTCGAATCTAAAATTGAAATTTAATAATCTTATGTACTTGTTCTGGAAGAACAGTCCAAAATAAGGACAGCTTTAAGGAGTGAAGAAGACTAAAATTCTATTGAGGAAAGCCTACAATCGAAGCCACAGTATGAAATAAAATATTTTACGTGGAATGCCAATAACTCCTAGATATAGGTAAGGCGTTGTTGGGAATGCCCACAGTACATATTCTTTGACACCTAAATTTAAACAAAATGTCAGAGTTCACTTAACGGAGTTAAAAACTAATAAAAAAAATTATAGAAAATGCCCTTAATCCGAATGGGATGGTTTATTTTACAATAAAAATCAATAATCAAAGATTTATTTTCTGGTCTTATGAATGGCATATTGGGCAATTTTAATCAGAAAAAAAGTTAGTCTGCGATAATACATGAAAGGTGGCTAAACCTTTCTCATAATGCTGCCCAATATCGGCAATAAAAAACCTTTCAGATTGATGTTGCCTCAGTATAAAAAAGACATTTTATTTTCAAGGATAGAAGCCAAGAGTTGGGTGGAATGTAACGTATAGATTATTATAGACACCTATATTAGTAGGGTCCTTACGAGTAGTGTTTTATATTATGCTCTTATCAATATTGAATGGAATTTTAGAAATCAAAGTACTATTATTACAAGAACACAATAAACACGTCTAAATAACAACGTTTAAATTATTTTTTGCGTAGTAAACAAAATTGGCAGGAAAATCCATCAACTTAACTTTGTATTAATTTTCCTTAGAAACGATCAAGTATTAAATATGGCAAAACTTTATTAAGACTTTATAAGGGATTGAAGGAAATATTGATAGAACTATTATTGAGAAAGGATTAAAATAAAAAGACAAATTAACCGACAACCGGTAACGGGGGTAACCACCCGCGGTATTATTTTGTCGAATAATAATTTTGTTAATGGACAGAAAGAACACTTCAACACATTCAACAATAGATCTCTATCTCAAAAATAGGATACACCATTTCCATTTCGCATGCTCCACTTAGTTTCTATGGATTTAAACATTATTTCTGGGTCAACTAGCACACTTGGGATATAGATTTTCAGTGATGATTTATAATAAACGATGTCCCGAATGCGCATTAGCTCCAATTTTATTAATTTGGTGTAAAGTGATTAGCAATTGGGGAAAAAAGAACATGCGCAAAGTAGACAATGCATGTTGGGAATAAATTTATAACTAAAAAAAATTGTATGTGCTTAAGACCACACGACAGAAGTGAAAACTTCAACAAGGTGAAATTAACAATATCAAATACACGAGTGTCTAGACAACGCACACTGACTGTTTCCACGTCGATACGTCGATACTGAATGCGACCGATGGCGGCATGCTCTTTCATATAACGTTCATTCGGGTCAGGGTCAGTTCGGATTGAATATAGCAGTTGAATTCGAGCGTAGCACAGCCGAACCTGACGCCTGACGGTGACGGCTCAGTTTAATTCAGTGCCCACCAAAAGTGCTAAACGCGCCTAAAGAAGTTTTCACTTCAAAAATAATCATATTGTATGTTTGATATACCTATACATATTTAAGATATTTTTTTAAATTCAATATTGAATTATTTACCATCACTGCTTTCTGTATACATAGATATAATTTATATATTTTTATTACTTAAGTTAATAAATTGCCTTTACCATAAAAACTACTACATTATCTAAATTAACTAATTTTTTTAAGGATTTGAACAAAAGTCTTCTACCAATAACAGTGATGTCTGTAGTAACGTTTACTCTCATTGCGATTTTAATGGCGTCACAGTTCCCAGTGGTATTGGAATCTGAAACGTGGGCTCTCATGTCATCATTGGTGATCACAGCAGCAGCTGCAACCGGCATGCTCCTCTTGGGTAAGATGTTATGTTGATGATGGTTGTTTAAGCATATGCTCTGCTAGGGCGTGAAGTAATTGCTTTGGACGGTCGTCCAGCGATACAAGAATATATTATATTTTTTTCTTCTAGCCGGAAGACATGCACCGTTATCAATCTTTGCTCTCCTTATAGCGATCCATACAATGTTGCCGTTATCCAGGTCAGTTGCGCTTGCTTTGGCGACTATAGTGACCGTAGCACATTTGGGAACATCTATAGCATACAGATTGCATGAAGGGGACGATGCGGATTTTATTCAGGTTGGCAGACCGCTTATTAGTAACTTTAATAGTTAGTTATCGTTCCCCATCATCGTCAGTATCTTTTTTGATGTATTAAAGCATTTGTAAAGCTAATCAACTTTGCCTTACAACTGTGACTGTTTAATGGGACGTTTCTGTCCCCAAAATACCTGAAACTGTATCGTACCTTCGTTCAGAGCGTTATCGATCAATGCTAGAAGACACCGGGATCTCGACGCTGTCTTTTAAAAACGCACATAGAACAGTCTGGTTGTAGGGCGACGATTGGTGCTTAAGACGATTAGCCTGGCTGTAAAAAATCAACTTCTCGTAACGTTATTTATTTAATTAATTCTTATTGGTTTTTAGTTAGTACCAGAAACTGTAATACTAATCACAGCAAGCTGTACAGGGCTGTACTACAGATATTTGACAGAGGAAGCCCATAGGAGGACGTTTGTGGGTACTAGAACGTGTATCGAGTCCAGAGTAAAACTAGAATGCGAAAAGGGACAACAAGAACAATTGTTATTAAGCGTTATTCCAGCATACATAGCTGCAGAGGTTGGTCGAGGTTTATTTTTTACAGTGTTGACATAATATTGCGAAGTTAGGAAAATAAGCTTTTTTCATTATTTGCTTGCGACAGTATTGTTTATCCTTTACCTTATACTCTTTAATTTTTACTAATGTAGGTGTTTTGTATAACCTGTACTAAAATAATGAGCTGAAAAAATATTTTAAAAATCGTTTATAATAGGTATGAAGTTTTGAATACCTTTACGATTTTTTCAGGTAAAACGCAGTATCATGCTTAAAATGGCGGACGCATGTTCCGAACACAAGACGCAAACGTTTCACGAAATGTACGTGCAGCGACACAACAACGTATCAATTTTATATGCAGATATTGTTAACTTCACGCCACTCAGCGAACAGTTGTCCGCCAGTGATTTGGTCAAGACTCTAAATGAGCTCTTCGGTAGATTCGATCAAATTGCACAGGTAAGTCTGGTCAATTAGATTACTTCTTGGTATCCTTAAAATAAATAGTTGTTATCAATCGTACTTAAATAACGCTACTAATAAAACTAGTTCTTGGATGTCTATTTCAGGAACAAGTACCTAAAACCTAATCCATTTCACTAAGGCTTCATTCTAATTCTAATTAAATATAGTAGGAAATAATGCATGCAAAGTGCTTTTTGGTAAATGTAGATAATTCTTAAAAGTAATAATTCAAAACAATTACTTTTAAGTATTTTTAACAAACAAACATACAGACATCCAAAGGACCTCAACTCCAATTAAAATTACTAAGCTCTTGCTCGAATAAGGCAGGTGTTCCACGACAAAATGTACAAATAAACAAAAATTTAATTTTAGGTAAATATAAAGAGCATCAATTTTATTTTTATTTACCTCGGCGACCAGCGCTTTCTAGTTTTTATGAAAATTAGCCGAGCGGGCATTATAAAGTGAGAATCGTATTGGAATAGATGCCAAATTTACAAGATATGTATTTTCAGCTCATGTGCGGAATTAGGCTTGGAAATACATTTTTATATTATTTTTTAAGCTGCTAGCATTTTCTACTGTGGTACATAAATTTATTTCTTAGTTCTATTTTTACGCAAATATAAAGTGCTTTTAATCATTGACAGTACTTTTACGGTTAAACTCGAATTATATATATTTTTGGAAAAAAAAAAAAGTATAACAGAAATTTGAAAACAGAATTTCTCTCAGGTTGCACTATTTCAATACGAATTTTTGAAAGTATAAAATTGTAGTACATTTTTTTTTAACAATCATAATAATGTTTTAACAGTATTGAAAGCACCTATAATAATATAATACAGATATGAATACGATCCACGGCGCTAAATTTTAACAATTAGTTCTTAAGGGCTCATCAAGGCTCATCTTACAACAAAAGCTAATATTACGTTTCAGTAATTGGCAATAAAAACTTACAAATTGGTACTTATTGGGCTATAAAGTCTAGGCAAGTTGTCAATTAAAGATTTACAACAAAATCTTTGCTCGTGAATTACACCGGACCGGACAACAGCATTTTGGTGTTCCCGGTGTAGATATTATGTATCAGGGATAATATAAGCGCTCTAGATATACCAAAAAAATGGTAAAACTCAGGTTAAATTTTTTTTCTGAAAAAGTCATCATCAGGTTCATATTCCACTATCAGTGTGCCATGTCGACAGGACGTGTGTATTACTGCGTGCATGTATTTTAAATAGTTCACGGAATTATATTACTTAAATAGTTATGTATTGTCTGTCCCAAACCTATTATAGAAAATACGGTAAATTATTGCTTCACAGCTATACCTATATCAGTTTATTCAGTAGTTTTAAAATATTATTTTTTTTTGAAAAGCAAACTGCCTTAAAAATTTAGTTTAAAAATATAAATTCAATAAAATTCAGTTATGCTTAACTTTACGCTATGGCAATCGCAATAGTCATGTCATCATAATATAAGCTGTTTGGAAAGGGAACGTTGACTTTGTAGTATAATTTTGTTACATTTATTATTATTGTCACATTATAAGTTCTTGTACGTATTCGTCCGTTATAGATTAGTTGACAGTGATTATCTGCGCAATATAATATATTATAACATGTTAAATTTTAAGAACATTGCCAATC
Organism: Polydrusus pterygomalis; assembly: GCA_963969555.1. Lineage (NCBI taxonomy): Eukaryota > Metazoa > Arthropoda > Insecta > Coleoptera > Curculionidae > Polydrusus > Polydrusus pterygomalis. The sequence continues at coordinate 47,123 of OZ018382.1, read as the reverse complement.
AATAAAGGTATTTTACTTAATATACATTATACTTTATACTAATAAAAGTAAACCAATAATTTTGTTTGTAAATTTCAACTTTCGACTAGTAATATAATAAATTTACAGTCATTTCGCTTTATTACGACCAAAAAAATCTTGAAAATAAGTTTTCTCGCTTTTCCCATAAATAAAAATTAAACAAGTTTTTCTGAAAACTCGGCACGTACAATGCTGGACTCGGCTAACTTTTAACTAAATTTATAATACATTTTTAAAAGCACTAGCGTTACCCATTTCTATTTAACGTGTTTTTCCATGCACGTGGCACCGTTATGGTGTGGTTTAGGGTTTTCTAAAAAGTCTCCTAATTTCGTTAAATTGATTAGCTTTCAGAAAATTTATAATACCTTCTTAAAAGCACTGATGGTTGGTGTTTTCACGTTCTATTTTATGCGTTTCTTTTTACGTTTTTTTATATACGAATCAAAAAGTTGCATTATTTTCTTTCATTTCCAGTTCTCATTTTTTTGCTAATATAAATTTGATTTGTAAGTACTAAATTGCAACATCTGGGTTTTTGCTCTACGAAAAATTAAATTATTTTAATTAAAATTGAATTATTCTTACCAAAGGTATAATATAATAATAATTATGATACGTACTTTTTCTTCAGGATAACCAATGCATGAGAATAAAAATTCTGGGAGACTGCTACTACTGCGTTTCTGGCCTTCCCATATCAAGACCAAACCATGCATACAACTGTGTCAATATGGGTCTGCAAATGATAGAAGCTATAAGGTAAGAACCCATCTGGGTTGGATGGACAGTCTGACCAAGTAACCTTCTAAATGCTACAATACTTATCTTTCCAATAATATAATAATTTTGTTGGAAATAATCAGTTTGTCGGATTGAAGATAAGACAAGTTTTTGGGTCGTTTTTTTACCGAAACAACTGTAACTGTTCGTCTAAGAAAATACATCATCATACCTAATGCAGAATTAATATTTTAAAGAAACGGGTACTTGGGAATGAACATGGTAATGTCTGTTACACAACAAGGGATGGAAAAGGTCTAAAGGGCCAAAGCAACGGGATGTAACGACAGTATTGTTTCATAGCTTCAATTAGTCAGGGAAAAGTTAAAAGCCGTGAGGTTGCTATGTATTAAGTTTTAGCTTTTACAAAATTAAGTCCTGCAAACAACGAAGGATGTTATCAAATTCTGCAATGTGTAATTTTTATCTTCGCGGTGGGCGCCGGCGATGTTAAATTATATACAAATATAAAAAAATAAAAAGCAATCATTTGCGACTTGTTGTTTTGTAAATTCGTCCCATATTATGAATTGTTTGAACAATAATTCTTAGAACTGAAAAGTGAAAATATCTTAATAACACAATAACCTTAGGCCGTTTTTTTGCATAATTTTTCAATATACTTTCTAAAAGAATTATTTTTATAAAAAAAAGTATACCCAACATAAAATTTAAAAATTAAATTTGTGGTGTGAATTTTGTTTAAAATAATAATTGTAATCAGAAACGCAGACTGATGATTTCTTTTCTAAATTTCAAACAAGTTAGGTTAGTGTTTAAGAAGGTAATTTTGTACCAACTTTGAAACCTTTCCATTATTCCACATTTAAAAACCAGTAAAGACTTTGCAACAACACCAACCGTCACTGAATCCTGAATCATTTATATACTTTATTATATTATTATCGATGTCCCGATCTAATAAACAATACAATAATTAGTATGATGTAGCTCTCACTATTTTCGATATGGAAATATTTCATTATAGGACGCTGTATCTTTCTTGATTTTTTTGAAAAATAATCAAACAACTAAACCTTTGACACGTCAAAGTATCTGTTATTTTCCTTTCCTGCGAACGAAAAACGACCTTTTTCCGCTTGGACAATCAAATAAAATTCCTTTTAAAGTGTAGTTTTTTTAGGCTAAAAAAAACTTTAATTAAAAATACTAATATAAACATTTTCCATGGACGACAGGTCGGTAGACACTGATGTCAGAAATCTTATAGGGGGACGGCTGAACCGTGGCGTAATAAAAACTGAATGCCTCCCCCCCCCCAAAGGTTAGATATAACATAGGTAGTTATAAGGTCATTATACAATATAATATTCCAGCAAACATGATGCAAAAACACAATTTTAAAACACCATTTATAATGTTGCTTACCATGTATGGTAGCAGGTAGTCGGTATAGCAGTGATCGAGCCTCATAGAATCCAAAAGACAGAAAACAGTAAAACACACTCAACAAGTCTGCACAAACTTTATGTCACTAAGTACTATTTATACAAGGTATTATACAAAACGACCAGATCGTAGAGATTTTTTTTTTGGAAAATCGTTTATACTTTCGTCGATATTTAATGAGTAGAGGTGAAACCCCGTTTGAGATTCTCCCTGTGACCTTGACCGCGCAGGTGTGCAGGTGTTAATTTGACCTTGAAGTGTCCTTGAGAGCACAGGTATGCAGGTGTTCATTTGACCTTGACCATACACGTGGGCGAGCGTATTTTTATGGTATGCAGGTGTTCATTCGACCTTGAAAGATGCAACTACTCTTTGTTAATTTGACCTTGACCATACACCTGGACGAGGGTATTTTTATGGTATACAATTTTCTTTTATGTGACTCATTTGACCTTGAAGGATGGAGCTGCTCTTTGATGGTGCTACCTTGGCGTGGACGAGGGTATTTTTATGGTATGCAGGTGTTCATTCGACCTTGAAAGATGCAACTACTCTTTGTTAATTTGACCTTGACCATACACCTGGACGAGGGTATTTTTATGGTATACAATTTTCTTTTATGTGACTCATTTGACCTTGAAGGATGGAGCTGCTCTTTGATGGTGCTACCTTGGCGTGGACGAGGGTATTTTTATGGCATGCAGGTGTTCATTCGACCTTGAAAGATGCAACTACTCTTTGTTAATTTGACCTTGACCATACACCTGGACGAAGGTATTTTTATGGTATGCAGGTGTCTTTTATGTGACTCATTTGACCTTGAAGGATGGAGCTGCTCTTTGATGGCGCTACCTTGGCGTGGACGAGGGTATTTTTATGGTATGCAGGCGTCCTTTTATTTACGACACTGTTGCATTACAAATTTTTACACCATGGAGTATTTTTATTTCTTTATTGACGTAATTTATTTGTTCGAAAATATCTAAAGGGATGCAAGTCTGTTTTATTGATGTTACCTTGACCATTATTTTTTCCCAAAAGTTAGATTTGTAATATATTTTGTGTTTTGTTATACCTTCACGTTCTTAAAGGGTGTTTATGGGATTTTCACACCTTGATGGGATTTTCACACCTTGAAAGAGCTATTATAGTCGTAACAATAGGGTCTGGGTCTCTTTGTTATCGGATTTTCACACCTTGATGGGATTTTCACACCTTGAAAAAGTGCAACTACCCTTTTATTATGTATGATTTCGAAGGCGGCATGGACCTTTTATTATGAGTAATATTGAGCGCTGGCTATTTTTCTTACTTTGTTCTTTATTTAGGTATTCTTGGATTTATTTTTATAGTGGATGCAGATATTCTTTGATGGTTTTATGTAACCTTGACTAAACTTTTGAGCAGATGTTTATTTATGACATTGGGTTGGGTTTATTTTCGACCTTGGACGTACTCGGACGCAAGTGTTTGGTTTTTACGCCTTGAAGAATTTTTATTTTTTATTGACGTAATTTTGTTCTAAAATATTGAATGAGGTGCAGGCACGTTTCATTTACGATGACCTTGTGTTGGTTCGGGGTGCAGGTGGTTTTTATGTTGTTGAGTTTTGTATACTCTTAAAGCGGCTACTCCTTTTACACTTTGAAGAATTTTTTTCTTTATTGACATCACTCTGTTCTAAAATATCGAATGGGATACAGGTATATATCGTTCTCTACTATGGTTGTTAAAATAGGGTATGTGCTCTTTGTTATGGGATTATTTAACATTGAAAGAGTGCAAGTGCCTTTTTGTATGGGTAACTTTGACTGCTTACAAACATGCTTAATTTTTCTTTCTTTGCTCGTTATTTTTCTTTCTTTGATAATCTATGCTACCTCTTGTGAATGAAATCCCTTTTTTGACTAGTAGGTAAAAATTACTTAAATTTATAAGGAGCTTTTTAGTTAATGGTGATAAATTTGCGTTAATTTATCTAGACTTGGCTGTTTCGCATCCGAAATATAATAAATAAAATATTACAATCCACAAAGTTGGATGAAAATTAGATTTAAAGCATGTGTTGCCGAATATTGATGCAGATAAGAAAAATTAAAGTGCACACAAGAATTATTACTTCATCATTGTAATTCATTTTAAAAAATCACATCCAGTGGGTAATACGTTTTTTTATGGAAAATTTATATTTTATAACATATTTATTTATTTTCTTGCTATTTCTTGTTGTCGTATACGTATCAAAATGCATGCTTAATTTATGTCTAAGGATTAATAAAAATGCATATTAGCGGTAAATATATTATCTTATTTAATCAGACTACTATCCAAATAATGTTGTAGCATACGTAAAAAGTTAACTTCTGATAAACCTTTCTTAAAATCCATTCTCCTCTCTCCATGTCCTATTTTGTGATGAGTGAGAGCTTTTTAGAAGAAAAAATTATAACTTAGTGCTTTTACGCATTCAAAATTAAAATTATATTTTGTACAAAAAGACATTACAGCTTATTACTTCTTATATCGACGAAGATACGAAAAGTTAATGTGCAGTAAACAAGATTTTTCTCTCATCATTGTAAGTAATAAAAAAAAAGCAGATATAGCATGTGTTTTAAAATTAAAGAAAAAGCATCTGTATGTACATGAAGAGATATTCTTTATTTATATAATCAACTTGATTCCATCAATTTAACCAAACAATAGGAATGAGGATCAGCCATCGCCTTTTAATAGTTTCATGCACGTTTACACAAAAACTACTAAAGCCATCGAACTTATTTCAAGATAATATATTTTTTGTTTATTAAGCAAAGTAGCTGAAGCAATTTTTTGTGCATCTACCTTTTATGTTATTGATGCACGCCAAGACTATTTCAAAAATAGTTGCAAGCGATCCGCTGTGCCGTCATAAAACTAGCAAAATTTTATAAAACGTGTAAATTTGGATAATTCAAGGATCAAATGTTGTTTATCATGTGATTTTTAGAGCTTTTATTAAGTGAAAATATTAAAATTACTAAATACGACATATTGGCATAAATTACTGTATATTTTGAAAATAAAAGTTAAAATCTGAAAATTCAGCTGTTTGCCTTTATTGCCCTTATAGTGAAATAAATCGATTATCTAAATTTTAAAACATTCATTCAATGTGTTTAATACTTATATTTTACATGTGGAATATGGGTGCTCTTAAATATTTTCGGACAACCTTGAAATATTTTGAAAACCTTTATGTGTTTAGTACCCGAAGCAGATAAAATCAACTGCAACACACATTATTTAGTTTAGTTTTTTTTTTTGAAAACTGTTCCCGAGTTACAATGGCTGGCCCTAGTCTGGTTGTGGACTTCCAAGCATTCAAGATAGAAAATAATAAGCTAATCCCTAATGAACTTGCTGCCTACGATGGTCATAGAATTAGTAACTATGTTTTTAAACCCCGTTTGATCTAGCCTTTCTAAGACCAGCGGCATACAAACAAACGAAATGGTTAATGCAACACTATCATTGCATTGAATGGGATTCCGGATTTACTCCATTTTACAAATTTGCCGATATTGTACGGAGCTTGACAGAAAAGGCTGATACCATTTACGTTAAGGGCAGAGAAAAAGCTGATTTTTTAAGAAAATATTCAAGCAAACCTATTATAGAGTTGGATGAGCAACCGGCCCTTAGAAAATACGTCCCTAAATGTTTCTATTATTCAAATAATGAAAATTGTGCATGTTCTTTGTTTAACGTATTTTTGTTATATGATCAACATGTAATGCAAACCTAATTTTTTAATAAACATTTAATAATACAACCAATTAGTTACTATTTAATTTATTTATATTATGTACATTATAACGCATAAAATCAACTACATGTTCATAAAAGTCTGTAATGATTGTTTTTCTGCTTGGGTTTTCCATTTCCTCTAGCAGGGTATCTGTTTTTCTAAGTGTCTGTTTTGTATTGATATATTATGTCCTGATGTGAAGTAACTTTGTCTACCTATACATTCTAATTCATGTACTCATTCATACACCTAAAAACTTCAATACATAATATCCTAATCTCCAAATATTCCAATACCCAAATATTTCTACTGACTTTTACTTTTTGTAAGTGTTTTCTCTTTTGTAATGTGTGTGAGTCACTTTTTAAATCAATATCGAACCGGAGAGTTTAAAAATATGACAAAATGTATAGAAGAAGAAATAAAATGTATGTAAAAGCCAAAGAGTTACTATAATCTCTACCAGACCTAGAATTTCAAAGATTAAAAAGTTCACCCACGTATCTTTTTATCACCACCCTCTTCGTCACAGAACATACTTTTTTTTAATCCCATGCATTCAGCATGTACCCTTGTATATTAACAAAAACCCGAAAAACCACTCGAAGAAGAAACGACACAATCAAAGTTTTAATACAACCAGCGATAAAAACTCATTTTAGCTAAACAAACAAAAATGTTTGACACACCATCGGTCGACAATTTTCGTAAGAAATATAGAAAACATGCAAATCGTAGTCTAAACAGTATAATACAAAAATATAATGTTTTACGAGCATTAGTTGTTTAAATATACTGTAAGATATCCATGTTTTTAATAAAAAAAAAGAAAAAGATTCCGCAAATTCGCGTTTTATTCTTTTATTAAGTTTAAAAATTACTTCAATAATGTGGGCAGATTAACTTATCAAAAATTCGGCTATTTTGTGTTTTTTCAAGAATTAAAACGGAGGGGGTCAGTTCCAATCATCGTATCCATTAAAGTATTTATTTGTGCATTCGTATAAAAAAAGATAGGTAGTCATAATATGGACTCATCGCCGTTTAAACTTTTTCAGCTAGTGCTCTCATACACAGACATAAGAAACACAACAACAATATAGACAAACTTTATCATAAATAGATGTAAAATATATAGAAATTTATTTTTTAAGTTAAATTTTGATCTATACATTGTTCAAGAAATGAAGATTATAGAACCAATGTCCAGTATTCAACAAGCGTAAATTCAAATCGAAATTATTATATTAGAGACATTTTATAGTAGACATACCGTTGTACATTTGATATGTGAACAACTTTGTATAATATTTTTGTCCTGTTTTAACGTACCTATTATTTTAAAGGTATAAGGAAATCCTTTTTTCAAAAAATCACCCTCTTTTAACTTAAATTAGTACCTTTGAAATTATTGTAATGGGGACAGAAGAGAGAAATGATGGAAATAAAACAAAACAATTGCTTCTAACAAGAGTTTTATACTTACTGAACACTCCCAGGTTATTATCTAAATTGTATCAACAGTCTTTCGAAAATAGTTTATTCGCATAATTTTTATTGGTAAATTTTTGAGCGTAAATCCATGAAGCCAGAAGTTTTGCAACATTCTCCAAGAATAAAAGTCTTATAAATCCATTATTCTCTTAGATAAATTATCATTTCAAATATTACTATTATTATAATAAAAAGAAAACAGAATGGGCCCCTAGTAACGAAATGATGATTTGCAACTAAACACTTTGAGAAATAAGTGAAAAACAAGTATTATATTATTATCCGACTTGTCAAAATACTAGATAGACTTTCAATTATTCATTCTTTTTTAAAGACGCTGGTATAATAAATTGTGTTACTGATTACAGGCCCATATCCAAAATTTCATTTATTCCTAAACCAATGGAATTCTTAGTTAAAAATTTTCTTGAGGACTGTTTTAAAAATGTTATTTTCACTAACCAGCATGGCTTCATAAAGGGAAGGTCAATAACAACAAATTTACTAGTTTATTCTGATTACATTTTTAATTCCCTAGAAAATGGTGTTGACTGTCAAATTTACGCCCATGATCGGTCACCAAGATTTTTGTTTTATTAAATATTGCAAAGTTTATAAGACACCTAAGTGTTGAAGATACTTGTGTTTTAGTTCTCTCTTTATTGCTATTGCACAACACCTCGATTTTCTTTTAAAACTGGAAGAGTAACATTAGTTTTTGATTTAATAAACATAAATTACACTTTATAGACTTCTTCAGTATTACATTTTCGGCTTTTTTTTTTTTTCATGCAAAAAGTTCTACACAATCCTTAAACTGATTCCAGTGCTTTTGCTATTATTTCTTGCATATTAGTTGGGAAATTTCAACTTACTCTTTCATTTTCCAAATAGTTAATCAAATTTTGTATGATTGTTTTTGCTTGGGGGGCTCAAAGTACCAGAAAATTGCCTTTTATTATTCGAATTGACAAATTTGTCACTTCAACTTGTTAAAGTCACAAAATAGACATAATATGTTCATCACAACTTTTTAGAACCACTAAAAATTATAAGTTTATTCCTTTTTCTCATGCTAAAATTATATACGTCGTCTATCCTACGGATTTTACCACGAACTACAAACCGAATTTTTGTTTTTGGTCAGACAAACTATGCAATGATTTCTATATCTTATTTATCGTTAACGTGTACAATACCTTCTTTTTTTATTCCTAATTATTATATTTTTATGTTTCCCTCCCGTTTCTCAAATCGCCAAACATTTGAATATTTCGTTATAGACAATAAAATACGAAATTATGTTAGAACAAACCTAATATGAATTTTTTACCAGGTGTGTATCTAATAAACCAATATACCTATTTTCCATTGATATTTTTAGCAATATTAAACAAAGGTAGACACATCAGATTGGTCGAATGACAATAAATACAAATCCATGGTTATATATTTAAATGATGGTATACTTTTTAGGCAGGTTTGAAGAGTTCTTCGCAAATACCCTGTTTGTTATTTGGACGCAACATTTAAATAGTATTTTACTCTTAGTAATGCATAGCATTAAACTGAATACTGTTTATAATACCGTAAAATTGTATATTGTAAACGTTGAAAACTTATATTGTTAACACGATTTCTTTTACCAAGAATAACACTGTCGTTGGTATTTAGTTGAGTTTTTATATATTTGATCTAAATCAAAGTTTTAATCGGTTATTTATTTTATTTACTAAGTGATATGGGTAAAAACACAATTTTAAAGCAAAAAAACCATTAAAACCATATATTCAGTAACTTTTTTTTATTGTAACAAATTAATGTAGATTACATTTTACTGTTAGTAGGAAATACATATTTTATTCAATTCTTGATTTTTTTGTATCCGTATAACACAGAGCTTCCATTTGGTAAACATCTCCTTTTTGTAGAATTTTGTCTATACAGTTTAACTTCAGTTCTTGTGGTTACCTCATGTTCCTTTGTTCTACGAATATTCTTTGATATAATTGGTATTGGCTTGGACTCTTTAAGAATCATATCCTTAATGGTATTAAAATTAACAAGTTGTGATGCTGCATAGTTTATGGAAATACCCTTAACTTTACAAATTACTTCCTCTCTTTGCGTTTTAGTGAAATACACCTTAAAAGAGTATTTTTGGACCGCCAGAGACAAAGGATGGAATTAGAACCGTAACTATCTAATTCATCAGTCAAATCTCCAATAAACGGTCCTGCGGGTAAATCAAGTTCGCCACTTCTAGAGAGATATATTACAGAATCTGTACAGGACTAATACAGTACTCTATTATCAACACGTTCGAGATATGAATATAACTTAAAACGTGCCCGGGCTGTGACGTAAACCGCATTCACTACATTTACTGTAGGTAGAGAATTAACAGTTTTCTTCGGTGTATTCATAATTTACCACCAATGTCTGGAGGAAGTGTTGAAGTATGCGGAAAAAGGTTACAAAAATGCGTGAAATATGGAAATATCAAGTTCAGAGATTTAACAAACATTCTGGACAAGAGGGTTTATTTACTGCTATGATAAACAAGATTATTAAAATTAAACAAGAAGCAAGTGATTGGCGTACATATTTTCAAACAGAAGAACAAAAGTTAAATTATATTGAAGACTTTTTTTGATAAGGAAGATGTTAAATAAGAACGTGGCAATATTGTCGCAATTTCGGTTTAAGGTCCTAGGCTAAGTTAATATTGAACAGTTTCCGTGGAAAATTTGGACAACGAGAAAATCAGCCAAAAACTAAAATATTAAACCAACCTTCGGAATTTTTCACTATGTTTAGTGATCCAGCTATTTATATAAACAGCGACATTGCTATTAACGAGAAGACATTGGTGGTAAATTATGAATACACCGAAGAAAACTGTTAATTCTCTACCTACAGTAAATGTAGTGAATGCGGTTTACGTCACAGCCCGGGCACGTTTAAGTAATCTCGAACGTCTTGACAATAGAGTCCTGTATTAGTCCTGTACAGATTCTGTAATATATCTCTCTAGAAGTGGCGAACTTGATTTACCCGCAGGACCGTTTATTGGAGATTTGACTGATGAATTAGATAGTTACGGTTCTAATTCCATCCTTTGTCTCTGGCGGTCCAAAAATACTCTTTTAAGGTGTATTTCACTAAAACGCAAAGAGAGGAAGTAATTTGTAAAGTTAAGGGTATTTCCATAAACTATGCAGCATCACAACTTGTTAATTTTAATACCATTAAGGATATGATTCTTAAAGAGTCCAAGCCAATACCAATTATATCAAAGAATATTCGTAGAACAAAGGAACATGAGGTAACCACAAGAACTGAAGTTAAACTGTATAGACAAAATTCTACAAAAAGGAGATGTTTACCAAATGGAAGCTCTGTGTTATACGGATACAAAAAAATCAAGAATTGAATAAAATATGTATTTCCTACTAACAGTAAAATGTAATCTACATTAATTTGTTACAATAAAAAAAAGTTACTGAATATATGGTTTTAATGGTTTTTTTGCTTTAAAATTGTGTTTTTACCCATATCACTTAGTAAATAAAATAAATAACCGATTAAAACTTTGATTTAGATCAAATATATAAAAACTCAACTAAATACCAACGACAGTGTTATTCTTGGTAAAAGAAATCGTGTTAACAATATAAGTTTTCAACGTTTACAATATACAATTTTACGGTATTATAAACAGTATTCAGTTTAATGCTATGCATTACTAAGAGTAAAATACTATTTAAATGTTGCGTCCAAATAACAAACAGGGTATTTGCGAAGAACTCTTCAAACCTGCCTAAAAAGTATACCATCATTTAAATATATAACCATGGATTTGTATTTATTGTCATTCGACCAATCTGATGTGTCTACCTTTGTTTAATATTGCTAAAAATATCAATGGAAAATAGGTATATTGGTTTATTAGATACACACCTGGTAAAAAATTCATATTAGGTTTGTTCTAACATAATTTCGTATTTTATTGTCTATAACGAAATATTCAAATGTTTGGCGATTTGAGAAACGGGAGGGAAACATAAAAATATAATAATTAGGAATAAAAAAAGAAGGTATTGTACACGTTAACGATAAATAAGATATAGAAATCATTGCATAGTTTGTCTGACCAAAAACAAAAATTCGGTTTGTAGTTCGTGGTAAAATCCGTAGGATAGACGACGTATATAATTTTAGCATGAGAAAAAGGAATAAACTTATAATTTTTAGTGGTTCTAAAAAGTTGTGATGAACATATTATGTCTATTTTGTGACTTTAACAAGTTGAAGTGACAAATTTGTCAATTCGAATAATAAAAGGCAATTTTCTGGTACTTTGAGCCCCCCAAGCAAAAACAATCATACAAAATTTGATTAACTATTTGGAAAATGAAAGAGTAAGTTGAAATTTCCCAACTAATATGCAAGAAATAATAGCAAAAGCACTGGAATCAGTTTAAGGATTGTGTAGAACTTTTTGCATGAAAAAAAAAAAAAGCCGAAAATGTAATACTGAAGAAGTCTATAAAGTGTAATTTATGTTTATTAAATCAAAAACTAATGTTACTCTTCCAGTTTTAAAAGAAAATCGAGGTGTTGTGCAATAGCAATAAAGAGAGAACTAAAACACAAGTATCTTCAACACTTAGGTGTCTTATAAACTTTGCAATATTTAATAAAACAAAAATCTTGGTGACCGATCATGGGCGTAAATTTGACAGTCAACACCATTTTCTAGGGAATTAAAAATGTAATCAGAATAAACTAGTAAATTTGTTGTTATTGACCTTCCCTTTATGAAGCCATGCTGGTTAGTGAAAATAACATTTTTAAAACAGTCCTCAAGAAAATTTTTAACTAAGAATTCCATTGGTTTAGGAATAAATGAAATTTTGGATATGGGCCTGTAATCAGTAACACAATTTATTATACCAGCGTCTTTAAAAAAGAATGAATAATTGAAAGTCTATCTAGTATTTTGACAAGTCGGATAATAATATAATACTTGTTTTTCACTTATTTCTCAAAGTGTTTAGTTGCAAATCATCATTTCGTTACTAGGGGCCCATTCTGTTTTCTTTTTATTATAATAATAGTAATATTTGAAATGATAATTTATCTAAGAGAATAATGGATTTATAAGACTTTTATTCTTGGAGAATGTTGCAAAACTTCTGGCTTCATGGATTTACGCTCAAAAATTTACCAATAAAAATTATGCGAATAAACTATTTTCGAAAGACTGTTGATACAATTTAGATAATAACCTGGGAGTGTTCAGTAAGTATAAAACTCTTGTTAGAAGCAATTGTTTTGTTTTATTTCCATCATTTCTCTCTTCTGTCCCCATTACAATAATTTCAAAGGTACTAATTTAAGTTAAAAGAGGGTGATTTTTTGAAAAAAGGATTTCCTTATACCTTTAAAATAATAGGTACGTTAAAACAGGACAAAAATATTATACAAAGTTGTTCACATATCAAATGTACAACGGTATGTCTACTATAAAATGTCTCTAATATAATAATTTCGATTTGAATTTACGCTTGTTGAATACTGGACATTGGTTCTATAATCTTCATTTCTTGAACAATGTATAGATCAAAATTTAACTTAAAAAATAAATTTCTATATATTTTACATCTATTTATGATAAAGTTTGTCTATATTGTTGTTGTGTTTCTTATGTCTGTGTATGAGAGCACTAGCTGAAAAAGTTTAAACGGCGATGAGTCCATATTATGACTACCTATCTTTTTTTATACGAATGCACAAATAAATACTTTAATGGATACGATGATTGGAACTGACCCCCTCCGTTTTAATTCTTGAAAAAACACAAAATAGCCGAATTTTTGATAAGTTAATCTGCCCACATTATTGAAGTAATTTTTAAACTTAATAAAAGAATAAAACGCGAATTTGCGGAATCTTTTTCTTTTTTTTTATTAAAAACATGGATATCTTACAGTATATTTAAACAACTAATGCTCGTAAAACATTATATTTTTGTATTATACTGTTTAGACTACGATTTGCATGTTTTCTATATTTCTTACGAAAATTGTCGACCGATGGTGTGTCAAACATTTTTGTTTGTTTAGCTAAAATGAGTTTTTATCGCTGGTTGTATTAAAACTTTGATTGTGTCGTTTCTTCTTCGAGTGGTTTTTCGGGTTTTTGTTAATATACAAGGGTACATGCTGAATGCATGGGATTAAAAAAAAGTATGTTCTGTGACGAAGAGGGTGGTGATAAAAAGATACGTGGGTGAACTTTTTAATCTTTGAAATTCTAGGTCTGGTAGAGATTATAGTAACTCTTTGGCTTTTACATACATTTTATTTCTTCTTCTATACATTTTGTCATATTTTTAAACTCTCCGGTTCGATATTGATTTAAAAAGTGACTCACACACATTACAAAAGAGAAAACACTTACAAAAAGTAAAAGTCAGTAGAAATATTTGGGTATTGGAATATTTGGAGATTAGGATATTATGTATTGAAGTTTTTAGGTGTATGAATGAGTACATGAATTAGAATGTATAGGTAGACAAAGTTACTTCACATCAGGACATAATATATCAATACAAAACAGACACTTAGAAAAACAGATACCCTGCTAGAGGAAATGGAAAACCCAAGCAGAAAAACAATCATTACAGACTTTTATGAACATGTAGTTGATTTTATGCGTTATAATGTACATAATATAAATAAATTAAATAGTAACTAATTGGTTGTATTATTAAATGTTTATTAAAAAATTAGGTTTGCATTACATGTTGATCATATAACAAAAATACGTTAAACAAAGAACATGCACAATTTTCATTATTTGAATAATAGAAACATTTAGGGACGTATTTTCTAAGGGCCGGTTGCTCATCCAACTCTATAATAGGTTTGCTTGAATATTTTCTTAAAAAATCAGCTTTTTCTCTGCCCTTAACGTAAATGGTATCAGCCTTTTCTGTCAAGCTCCGTACAATATCGGCAAATTTGTAAAATGGAGTAAATCCGGAATCCCATTCAATGCAATGATAGTGTTGCATTAACCATTTCGTTTGTTTGTATGCCGCTGGTCTTAGAAAGGCTAGATCAAACGGGGTTTAAAAACATAGTTACTAATTCTATGACCATCGTAGGCAGCAAGTTCATTAGGGATTAGCTTATTATTTTCTATCTTGAATGCTTGGAAGTCCACAACCAGACTAGGGCCAGCCATTGTAACTCGGGAACAGTTTTCAAAAAAAAAAACTAAACTAAATAATGTGTGTTGCAGTTGATTTTATCTGCTTCGGGTACTAAACACATAAAGGTTTTCAAAATATTTCAAGGTTGTCCGAAAATATTTAAGAGCACCCATATTCCACATGTAAAATATAAGTATTAAACACATTGAATGAATGTTTTAAAATTTAGATAATCGATTTATTTCACTATAAGGGCAATAAAGGCAAACAGCTGAATTTTCAGATTTTAACTTTTATTTTCAAAATATACAGTAATTTATGCCAATATGTCGTATTTAGTAATTTTAATATTTTCACTTAATAAAAGCTCTAAAAATCACATGATAAACAACATTTGATCCTTGAATTATCCAAATTTACACGTTTTATAAAATTTTGCTAGTTTTATGACGGCACAGCGGATCGCTTGCAACTATTTTTGAAATAGTCTTGGCGTGCATCAATAACATAAAAGGTAGATGCACAAAAATTGCTTCAGCTACTTTGCTTAATAAACAAAAAATATATTATCTTGAAATAAGTTCGATGGCTTTAGTAGTTTTTGTGTAAACGTGCATGAAACTATTAAAAGGCGATGGCTGATCCTCATTCCTATTGTTTGGTTAAATTGATGGAATCAAGTTGATTATATAAATAAAGAATATCTCTTCATGTACATACAGATGCTTTTTCTTTAATTTTAAAACACATGCTATATCTGCTTTTTTTTTATTACTTACAATGATGAGAGAAAAATCTTGTTTACTGCACATTAACTTTTCGTATCTTCGTCGATATAAGAAGTAATAAGCTGTAATGTCTTTTTGTACAAAATATAATTTTAATTTTGAATGCGTAAAAGCACTAAGTTATAATTTTTTCTTCTAAAAAGCTCTCACTCATCACAAAATAGGACATGGAGAGAGGAGAATGGATTTTAAGAAAGGTTTATCAGAAGTTAACTTTTTACGTATGCTACAACATTATTTGGATAGTAGTCTGATTAAATAAGATAATATATTTACCGCTAATATGCATTTTTATTAATCCTTAGACATAAATTAAGCATGCATTTTGATACGTATACGACAACAAGAAATAGCAAGAAAATAAATAAATATGTTATAAAATATAAATTTTCCATAAAAAAACGTATTACCCACTGGATGTGATTTTTTAAAATGAATTACAATGATGAAGTAATAATTCTTGTGTGCACTTTAATTTTTCTTATCTGCATCAATATTCGGCAACACATGCTTTAAATCTAATTTTCATCCAACTTTGTGGATTGTAATATTTTATTTATTATATTTCGGATGCGAAACAGCCAAGTCTAGATAAATTAACCCAAATTTATCACCATTAACTAAAAAGCTCCTTATAAATTTAAGTAATTTTTACCTACTAGTCAAAAAAGGGATTTCATTCACAAGAGGTAGCATAGATTATCAAAGAAAGAAAAATAACGAGCAAAGAAAGAAAAATTAAGCATGTTTGTAAGCAGTCAAAGTTACCCATACAAAAAGGCACTTGCACTCTTTCAATGTTAAATAATCCCATAACAAAGAGCACATACCCTATTTTAACAACCATAGTAGAGAACGATATATACCTGTATCCCATTCGATATTTTAGAACAGAGTGATGTCAATAAAGAAAAAAATTCTTCAAAGTGTAAAAGGAGTAGCCGCTTTAAGAGTATACAAAACTCAACAACATAAAAACCACCTGCACCCCGAACCAACACAAGGTCATCGTAAATGAAACGTGCCTGCACCTCATTCAATATTTTAGAACAAAATTACGTCAATAAAAAATAAAAATTCTTCAAGGCGTAAAAACCAAACACTTGCGTCCGAGTACGTCCAAGGTCGAAAATAAACCCAACCCAATGTCATAAATAAACATCTGCTCAAAAGTTTAGTCAAGGTTACATAAAACCATCAAAGAATATCTGCATCCACTATAAAAATAAATCCAAGAATACCTAAATAAAGAACAAAGTAAGAAAAATAGCCAGCGCTCAATATTACTCATAATAAAAGGTCCATGCCGCCTTCGAAATCATACATAATAAAAGGGTAGTTGCACTTTTTCAAGGTGTGAAAATCCCATCAAGGTGTGAAAATCCGATAACAAAGAGACCCAGACCCTATTGTTACGACTATAATAGCTCTTTCAAGGTGTGAAAATCCCATCAAGGTGTGAAAATCCCATAAACACCCTTCAAGAACGTGAAGGTATAACAAAACACAAAATATATTACAAATCTAACTTTTGGGAAAAAATAATGGTCAAGGTAACATCAATAAAACAGACTTGCATCCCTTTAGATATTTTCGAACAAATAAATTACGTCAATAAAGAAATAAAAATACTCCATGGTGTAAAAATTTGTAATGCAACAGTGTCGTAAATAAAAGGACGCCTGCATACCATAAAAATACCCTCGTCCACGCCAAGGTAGCGCCATCAAAGAGCAGCTCCATCCTTCAAGGTCAAATGAGTCACATAAAAGACACCTGCATACCATAAAAATACCTTCGTCCAGGTGTATGGTCAAGGTCAAATTAACAAAGAGTAGTTGCATCTTTCAAGGTCGAATGAACACCTGCATGCCATAAAAATACCCTCGTCCACGCCAAGGTAGCACCATCAAAGAGCAGCTCCATCCTTCAAGGTCAAATGAGTCACATAAAAGAAAATTGTATACCATAAAAATACCCTCGTCCAGGTGTATGGTCAAGGTCAAATTAACAAAGAGTAGTTGCATCTTTCAAGGTCGAATGAACACCTGCATACCATAAAAATACCCTCGTCCACGCCAAGGTAGCACCATCAAAGAGCAGCTCCATCCTTCAAGGTCAAATGAGTCACATAAAAGAAAATTGTATACCATAAAAATACCCTCGTCCAGGTGTATGGTCAAGGTCAAATTAACAAAGAGTAGTTGCATCTTTCAAGGTCGAATGAACACCTGCATACCATAAAAATACGCTCGCCCACGTGTATGGTCAAGGTCAAATGAACACCTGCATACCTGTGCTCTCAAGGACACTTCAAGGTCAAATTAACACCTGCACACCTGCGCGGTCAAGGTCACAGGGAGAATCTCAAACGGGGTTTCACCTCTACTTTAATGTTTTAAAAAACTCGTGTTCGATACTGATTAAGGATAAATTCGAAAGGCGTTGTTGTTGCGAAAATAGGTTTTTACTA
The DNA here is from genome assembly GCA_963969555.1 of Polydrusus pterygomalis. Lineage (NCBI taxonomy): Eukaryota > Metazoa > Arthropoda > Insecta > Coleoptera > Curculionidae > Polydrusus > Polydrusus pterygomalis. The sequence goes on along the minus strand of OZ018382.1, from coordinate 29,139 downwards.
TTTTAAGTTTGGAAAAAGATCATACATCTGGAAAATTTGAAGAAACACACTGATTTTTTGTTAATAAATGATCCGCAAGTTCATACAGTGTTTTTAATTTTGAAATACTATCTCCAAGTCCCTTTCTAAGGCTTAAAATTTGACTAGGAAAGTCAAAGGACAAGTCTTTATGGTATATCGTTAGTATATTCCGCGCTTTCACGTATAAATTCTTCTTGAAGTTGAATATAAAAAAATAAAAAAAATTGTGTGTGCTTATAAGACCACACGACAGAAGTAAAAACTTCAACAAGGTGAAATTAACAATATCAAATACAATTTTTCAATTTTGTTTCTTTTAGGTTAGGTTCGTAAGCAATCATAAAAATAACATAAACTTGGAATACGGGATAATTTTACTGCATACGAAAAAATATATTTCCTAAAATTGAACAACCCTTGAATTTTTACATCTTCAACAGAAGTCAGAAATGATAATAAATTAGGTCCACGGAATAAGCAATTACGGTAAACCTAACTTCACCCTACGTAAATATATAATTTAAAAAATGCCAGAACATACCTGAGACGCAGACGAGTGGACACTGTTTGCGGCATGCTCTTTCATATAACGTTCATTCGGGTCAGGGTCAGTTGAATTCGAGCGTTACACAGCCTAGTGTGACGCGTGTCGGCTCAGTTTAATTCAGTGCCCACAAAAAGTGCTAAACGCGCCTAAAGAAGTTTTCACTTCAATAAAATAAATTATGAAATGAAATACCTATGAAAAGCAAAGCTGATAGTAAGTTTTGAAGGGGCCGTCAATGTGGGCCCCCTGCGGTGCGGGTCTGCGGCGGTGTCTGTTACGCCACTGCGGCCAACTAGATATACAATTATTTTTTGGGTCCCACGTCTAAGAGCTTTATTTGTAATATAAAAAAATGCGCCGCAAACGAAAATTTGAAGTAATGGATATTATGATGTGTCGCATATTTTGTCACGACATTATATAGGAAAGTTGTGTTAAGTTGTAGTGGAGAAGGGACATTCTGACGTTCTGCTATTGCATGCTAATGCTAACCCAAAGTAGCTTATTTTCGAACGCTTGCAGATAGATAATTTTTTTTTTAGATTCGTGAGAGAGGCTACAGGATTTAACGTAGATATGAGAATCGGCATTCATACGGGAAACGTATTGTGCGGCGTGTTGGGTTTGAGAAAATGGCAATTTGACGTTTGGAGTGATGATGTTACTTTGGCGAATCATATGGAGAGTGGCGGTATTGCTGGGTAAGTATAGACAATATGCTAGCACTGGCAAATGTTCTTTGTTTTATCTAAATGGACCGCGGACATGCAGAGAACATAATATTACATATAATAAGTTTGTATATACTAATATAGTTACAAGACACCATTTCAAGACAACAAAACTTACTTTTAAACTCTCAATGCTTCAAGTTTGCTGATTCACTTCAATTGGCTCCTCTTATCTTGCTGTTAAAGTTTATATTTACCATTAAAAGATATACATATTTTTAATGTTTATTTGTTCATAAAACATATATGCCCCTTATTTTGCTTTCATGTGAATCTGATTTCTGAATATGCATATAACAACACAAAGTTTTCGAAATGTTTATTCGTTATGACAACAACGTAAATCGATTTAATATAACTTTAATGGTGTTGTTACTTTTAAAGTAAGTTGTACGTTTTCGTGTCACTTGGGCAGTACAATTTTTTAATTCCTATTTAAGCCTTAGTATAGTGCCGATTTCTCTTTGATAGTTCCCAAACTATTCGGTATAGGTACATATTAATTTTTAAAAACTTTTTTCCCCAATCAACTTTTTTTACAATCAAAACCAACGGAATAATTAAACCAAACGCTTGATATGCGTTAACAAGCCCAAAAGAAGTGTCAACACAAAAACTATAGAAAACCAAAATTAAAGTTAAACATTGAGCCGAGGCGATGGTGCGGAATCAATTACTAGAAGGACAATAATTATTGTCCAATACAGGTCAATTTCGACGTCAAAGCCTGCTCTAATCGAATATATTGGGCTTTATGCAGATGAACTGATGCGAAATAGACCAGAATTCCAATTTTTATTAGTTTTTTTTTTCAATTTTGCATTGGCCGCGTTCCCGAATTAACGTTGCAAGTGGATTTTATCGATGAATTAATAATTGTTTTTGCCACAGTTTTATATAAGGAGAAACATAACAAAACGGTGGTTGGGAATTCACGAGTTTTGGTTTCATATTATCCATTTTTAGGATACAAATTAATAATATAATAGCTACCAAGTCGAAGGCACTCTGCGAAATTAATAAGAGGGCAAAAAACAGATATGCGACATTATAAGGCTTTGATTATTTAAAATAACAAAACACGTTTATAGGTTTATTATCTTATTCACTAAGTTAGGTAATAATAATTTTTTGCTGCTTGCCGTGTACTCTTCTGAACACAATATTGTTTTAATAGTGCTGCACTTAAAGAAATAAAGATAAAACTATAAGATAGAGTTAACACAAAGTATTATAATTAATAGTCTTTCACCTTATTTATCATTAATTCGGTAAAAATTCAAAGCTGTCGGTCCTTCCATTTTCTTGTCGCTAAACCTGCATATTTGCTGCTATAAAGGCGGGGACATACAGCGAGAGTGGACTGTCGGCGATCGAACACAAGTTGGCAACGCTTTGTCTTGATGGATCTCTTTCTAACAAGCGCCCAGTATAATATCTTGTATTCATTTCTTTACATTAAAAGCTGTAAGTTCAGGCTGGCCAATATTGTATAATATATTTTCATAAATTTAGACCTTGGCTAGGCATTAGTGTTCGCCCTTCGTGTTCTCTGTTAATGCACATTAATAAATGTAATCAACTTAAAAGAGGCTTGTCTGGAAATTATGCAAAAAACATGATTTTGCCACATTAACTCTGCCAATTCTCGTTAACTAAGTTTTTTTTTGATCGTGTGATAAAATGTAGGTACTATATACCTAATATTAAAATGAATAATTTTTTAGATATAAGTAGGTATTTGTATCATTTGTATTGTCCGTGTTTTATTAAAATATTATGATTCTAATTTTTTTAGAATTAAAATGTCTTTATTTATTTCAGATTTTTAATTTTTTTTTCCCTTTTAAGGTTTAACTAATTAAAAAGTGCTTTTAATTAAAGACAATAAGGGATAATGGTTTTTTGCGTAAGTGTTTGAATTGCGTCAGCATGTATTTTCAATTTAATTTATTCAAGTAGGTTCCTATATTTTAAAGAAAAATTACTATAAAAATCAAATGGAAATAATAATTGTTTTACTGATTTTATATTGTAATTAGTGTATGTCGGTTGATCACTCCATGTTCATTATGTTCTTAATTAAAACAAAATATAAACACATAACGAGATAAGTTTGACATGGTTATTTATGACTATAATAATATGATCAAAATACAGACTCTCAATTAGGAAAAATTCGAATGGCGCCATTATAGGAGCTTATGTTGTTTGCCAAAAATAAGGGAAGATATAATAAGGAATACAATATACCATAATATACCCACTTCATAGGGTTTTATATCTACATATTTTATTTATATTTGTAAGCCGCCCCGATTCACTACCTCTTGGTTCTAGAAATATAAATTTTTAAATAAAATTGTTAATTATATCTAGAGCACTAATATAGATATATTATTATGTATACCACAGATCTGGAGAGGCATCAGTAACACCATTTGTCCCCCCCCCCTGAATGTAAAATAAGTAATTTAGGCACGCTTTAAAATTGCCGGGTTGTTACTTTTACATACATTGTAGCCTTAGCAATAAAAGTATAATAAAACAAATTTAATTGTAACTACACAGGGATGAATTCGCCGTAATGACCAAAACACTTACTGCACAATTTTTAATTAAAAGTTTATTGATTTTTAATTGCAGCATTTAAAACCGATTTAATACTAACAATATGTGGCTAACTCTTTATCATTTTTATGTCCGGTAAAGAGTTATTGAAGACTTTTTACAAAAAAAGCTAATACAATTTTGAAACGTTGATTTCTCGAAATCCTTTGGTTTTTAAAATATTATGTTAGCTTTGCCAAAAAGAAAACTATACTATTTTTGTATAAACGAGTATAATATTTTTCTTGGCTGTGATCTATTTGTTTTTTTTTTTCAGGAGAGTGCATATAACCAAAGCGACCCTACTTCAATTAGGAGACAGATTCGAAGTTGAACCAGGGAATGGCAGCAGTAGGGAGGGTTACTTAGCCGACCACAAGATAGACACTTACCTTATTGTCCCTCCAAAGGTAAGTCGTGGGGTTCGAAAATATTTACATACTTTAAATGAAAAATGTCGCAAATTTTTCTGTAGAGGCATCCATTTGAATTCGGAATATGTTATAGACTGGTGTAATAAATAGATTACAAATTTTACAAAATAAAGCAATGCGAATTTTACTTAACATGGATAGATATACAAAAATTAATGTGATGTTAAAAAAATTAGAATGGTTAAATGTAAAAAATTTAGTATTGTTTTTGGTTCTAATATTTATTTTTAAAATTCAAAATGATTTGTTACCGCCACATTTAAAGCAATTGACTGTTCTAAATAGTGATCAACATAATTATTTAACACGAAATAACAATAATTTTTTTCTTAAAGTTTTTCAAAAAATATTGCATATAAATCAGATTTTCCTAAGGGTCTTATTGAATTTAATAAATTAAACAAGTCAATTAAAAATCAAAAAAGTTTAAAATCTTTTAAAAAAAGTTTAAAATCTTTCTTATTAACTCAACAGGACAAATAAAGTTTCAAAGGGTCATTTAATTCAAAAAATAAATAAAAAAAAGCGTATAAACTTGTTAAAATGTATCATGTAGCCACGTGCTAAATAAATCTTTTTACTACTACTACTACTACCGGCGCAAACTATAGAACCAGCTACGATACCGCGTTATGTTTTTACGGCCGTTTTCCCGACGGTCTTTGGGGCGTTTTGAACTATTTATTTTGAATATTTAATTAATGGAAATATTAAAGGGGTAACATTCGGCTGATCAACTGTAAAAGGTGTATCGGGGAGGGTTTGTACTAAGATTAGCATTCAAGAGCTTTGTGAAAAAAATTCCAAAATTTTATTTTGTGCAAAAAGACAACAAGGCCTGCTTGGTTTATTAAAAATAAAACAATGGTAAACTTTATCATCTATTTAAGCAGGCCTAGACCCCAAAAGGTCACATTTCACCTAGACAATTTATCGTCAATTCGCTTACGCTAGGACGCACTGTTAAAATTTAGTGGGCCTTATATTCGATAATAAATAATGATGAAAATACATTAGAAGAAGAATCGGCAGAGGCACAGGATTTATAAATAACGGACGCACTTTCACCTATCTTAATCTCTTATCTAATCTAACCGTTGTTATCGGCGGGATTAGGCTTAATATTTTTAGTTCCTTTTATCCTTCTTAATGACAAGAGATGAAACGGTCCGGTCTGTATAAACCAGACGCTTATGCGAATCGCAAAAGTACAAAAAATGGAAAATGAAAGAAAAGGCCCGGGAAGGCGGTGCCGGCTGTTCCTATCTACATCTGCAATAAGATTTTTATTTCACAAAACAATTATTACTATTAAACATTTTCCCACCGCAAAGTGTCGCAACCCTATTTGATTATATTTACATTACAAGAAAAACCCATACATGTCAGTCTTTATTATCGTTTGATTTAAGTCAATAAAATATCTTTAGAATTATTCAATGGATCAATAATTATTATTTATGCCTTAAGCCTTAAGTCGTATACACCATTTTTTTTATTATACGACTTACGTTTTGTTATTAAAACTGATCATCATCAATATTATTTATTTCTTTACTTCCATATTATAGATTTTCTCCCGCTACACTTTTTGAAGTCTGCGACACTTTTTGAAGTCTGATGCGCAAATCAATTTTTTTCCACTTAAATGTAATAATAAATATTGACATGGAATGAACATAATACATAATATTACATAATTTATATAAGACTTAAGTACTAGTTTCTTATCTAATGGGGCGTTTTTGAAATATTTAATAAAATTTTCTATCTATAGTAACCTTTGTTGCAAGAACATTTTTATGTAATTTCAAGAATTATTAAATTTTGAATATAAACTAGAAATTGTACATGTTGTGGCGCATAGTGTCTATTTGGATGCTGTTATGAGATACGAGAAGGCATTTCGATTATAGAGTTTTTATTTATTTTTCAGAAAGTCGAACAGGGTCTTCAGAATGGAAATGTTAACCCCAGTCCTAATTGCTCCGAAAGGAATCACAGTCTTGGTGAAAATTCCTTAGGAGGTATAATAAAAATAATTTAACATTATTTATACTATGAGCTATGAAAACGATAGATCAATTTTATTAAACGTATAGAACTTTTGAAAATACTTTAGTGTAACAAGTGTATAACCAGTTGAGAATGACGATATTTCATACGAGTGTTGTTATCGGTTTTTCCCAACAAGTTAAATAAGTATAATATATTATATTTCAGGTGTAGCAACTCCAGGCGGACAACCGACAAGGACACGGCCTTCAAGTAAAATGACAAAGTACGTCGAGTGCTGGGGCGCAGATAAGCCCTTTGCCAATATAGCCGAATCGACTCTGGCGAAGAATATTGAACTTACTGTAAGTGCAGGACATATTGTTATATAAGATTTTTAAACATATCTATATATTGTCTTCATTTAGCTTTAAAAAACACCTAATTTTGGGTAGGTCACATTTTCTTTCGGATTTCGGATTTTTAATCAGAGATGGCGCCCCTGAAAACGTTTGCCGGGGGGCCCCCTCAGTTTTTGTTACGCCGCTGGACAAACAACGTACAAACCGCAAGGAAAAAAGACGACCACAAAACGATGGAAAGTTCCTTAACATGACGCCAGAAACTGTCTATTTATTTTTTGTTGGTTTTCGTTTACTTGTCGATGTAATTTATTTTTCTTATTGCTTCAAATTTGTCGGAACTATTACTTGACCCTTTTCAATGTAGACCCATTTTACAACATTTAGAGTCATAGATACGGCCAAACTAAAAAGGAAACTATTCTTTTAGGTTTATTAGGTAACTGTTTAGTAACTGAAGGCCAAAATGTCGACATTTTTTGTATTTACTTTTATTTTTCTGTTTTCAGAGTCCAACATACTTGCAGGTTCGTAACAACGTGTGAAAATAAATTTTAAACTAATAGGCTAACACAAACGTGTTCTAAAAGGAACAAAGGATTTTTATGTGCACAATATTAAAAACTATTTTAAAAACATAGTATTATTGGGAATCAATTTTCTTGAAATCTTACTACTTAGTACTTATTACTGGAGTGATAATACTTTTTGTCGCTTTTTTAAACTGCACAAATATACACTACAGCGTTCCAATATACCTGAATTTTTATTCACAGTAGCAAGAAATGTTTGTTAATTTTCTCTTTTTTTTTCGTAAAAAAAATTGATTGTATATGCATAGTTAAAGAGCTACAATATTCTTGGTGCGGGGATCTTTTTATTTTATTCTACCAGTATCGCTGACATAGCCCAACTTTGGCCGCACATTTTTATTGTGTGTGACCTCAATGGCATTGACAGAAGTGATTTACTGAAATTACAATCAAATTTGCTTGGTTAATAAATCGCTGCTGATCACTTTGATTGCGAGAAAATAATTTCTGCCAGTGTCATTGAAGTCACAGTCGAAGTTGTCTGCTTATAGTTAATAATTTTATTGTTGAATAAAATTATATGTATGTTGTACATGCTCCTTTGTTTTATCCATTAACCTCTTATTGCCTGGTTTTTCTAACCTCACACAATGTTTAGTGTCTGCACGATTGTTTTCCACATGGCGTTGTTCTTTTACTAAAACACTTTGATTTGTGAAAAACTTAATTTTTTTGTTATCACTGAACACTTGCCATAAAATAAATAGGTAAACGTCTTCAGAAATTGAATCGGTCAGCTTCAAAATTGATATACCTATTTTAAATAAATTATTAAATAAAGCTTAATGACAAAGTTCATTTTTGTTGAGATTTTGTTAATTTAACGCCAACGGGAAATAAATCAGTCGTTTTGCCTTTATAAAAAAATGTCGAATCTGGAAAACTTTTTTTTTAACTTTGTTTTTACATTAATGTACCTACATTTACATTTTCCATCAATATGTATTTCTCCATTAATATTTTACACGTTTTTCTAGACTTTAGGGATGATAGAATCTAACCTTTTGCCCGACAGATCGACGTGTCTTGAATGCAAGTAAGTACCTATATAAATATATTATATTATATTTTTCCACGAGGCCAGTTTACCGTAGGTACGCGTTAACTAATTTATTAAATAACTTCTCGGAAAACAAGATTTTTGACTCTTGATAAGTGTAAGGATTCAAATACAAGAAAGAAGTAGGGAATATAGTTTTAAGACAGCTATAGAAGAAAAAGGCCTTTCTGGTAAATTTTTAAAACGATCGTTTCGCCCTCACAATAATAAAAAAAACAATGTAAATACCTACATACCGGAATAATACCGGTAGGTATATTATTACTTAATTTTTTCTGTAAAAATTGAAAATCTACTTTAAATGACATTTTCCGGCAAAGGTGACATTTTTCACAAAATAATAAAAATATTAATTTTTCAATTCGACTACTAGATACTATATAGCCGAGTTCCTTTTACGTTACCTACCTTTAAATAGCACAGCAAAGCACAACACATATTTTTTCTCCCCTTTCCGCGGTTAAGTCCTCTATATTTCTCATGCGATTATATACCAAGTTGTAAGCGAATCGTTTCTTTAACAACTCAGCAAAAAATGTTTACTTTGCTTAGCTGTTTAAAAGAAAAGTAGCTATATTATTATTATAGTCGCGGTGCGGTGCTCCAAAACTACCGCGCATTGTAATTTTCCGGATATTAATTTTGTTTTAAACTGACATTTCCTAACGTGGACTGGACCACAGTGCGGCATTAAACCACATTTGTTAAAGCCAAATGTTATACGCCAAATGAAGATATAATAATTATTATTTGCTTAAAATTTTAGCTCTAAAGAAATGAATAAAATGCTTGCTGCAGAGCAGTTAGTTCTGCTTGAAAATTAGTCACCACTATTTTCTAAATTCATAAAAGACATACAAAAATAAAAAATAGATATTATACCAATTTGTACTGTTGATGTTTTGAACAATACTAAAGCTATTTCCGCTGCGCCTCTACTTCTGATACGGTGAAAACACCACTGGCAGACTAGATATAAGATCTAAGTAAATTTTAATCAGACTAAATATTAAACCACTTGAATGAAGTATAAAATTTGAGAGTGTAAAGCTATAAATAGCATCGAAATGGAATATAATATGATAGATACGCTGTTTTTTTCCTTAAGGAAGTGGTGGCATTCTGAAGACCTGCATCCAGCAGTCTTATGGTTCCGAAGTAGGAAGCAGGAGCAGGAATACAGGAATCAGCCAGATCCCGAGTTCCGATGCTACATCGCATGTGCTTCCCTAATATTCGTCGCGATGTGTGTTATGCAGATAACTACGATACCTAAGTAAGAGGAAATCATTTTAACTATTAATTTAATAAAATAGTATGGACAGAGAGCAAAAATAAGCAATTATGCGTTATTGCAAAAAAATAGAGAGTTGTAGAACTACAATAGTGTTTTAATTATTTAAGCTTGTGATAATTTTTCATCATTTACGTTTATTTTCTAACTTTTTCTGTCAAAATTTTTAAGAGCTAGTTTTATAACATTTTCTAAACATGCTACTAACACTCTGTGCTTGAATCGCTGAAAAGCCTCCTGAGAGGTATCACAAGTAGTAGGATAGTGAGTGCTATTTAAGATTGATTGATTTTAAAGTGGACGCGCGACCATAAGTGATTATTCAGGGATGGGTGAGGGCGACCCGCGAAAACCTCGCTTTTATTCTCCCGCGTTTTTATAGAAATGGCACTTTTTTTTAATATATTTTTTAGTGTAGAAAAGTCACCATATTTATATATATTATTATATCGATACTAGCGGGAAAAATGTTGTGCAAAGGATTCCTTTTTGTTAGTTGGGAGTCATTTTACAAGTTTTTAAAATATTACTATACCTACATCAATAAATATTGCGAGTTTTCTTATTTCTTCTTCTTCTTTACAGAAGCATTATCCTTTACGGCACCATATCTCCGACCATCGTGGTGCTCCTTATCTTTGTTTATCTCTGTTGGTTGGACGGGTGTTGCGGCCCCCGTCCTCCTTCAGACACGCCCCAAGATGAACCGGGGGCTTGTAGTCCTCCGGGGCAGATTGTAGCTGAAAGTAGATGTTTACGATTGTCTATATTTTTGGTCAGTGTAACGCTGATATCAGCCTGTGCCGTTATAACATTGGTATGTAATACTTATATTCTATACGAATAATTATTATAATTTACGACCTCTGCGAAACGAACAAACGCTTATTAAACTTTTGAAACTGACCCACAATTTTTTTATTTGATTAGGTATTTAACCAAATGCTTATTTTAATTACTAAAATGTCTTGAGTCTCCTATTCATAATCAACATCACTCACATTGTATAATTATGATAATAATATCATATTATTATATAGGTACAGACACACTTCTACGAAGGGACATATTCCAACATCCTGTATTATTTCTAATATTTACGTACTGCAGGTGAATGTGAAAAAATTACACTGGTTCAGAAAAATACTGCGTTTTATGTTTTAATGGAAAATACGACATTAATGTATGTTGTGGATATAGAATCCAAGAACCTAATAGCTCCACATGCTAAGCAGGTTCTTTGTTCTTCCTAATTGATCAATCTCAATGTTCTCATCATTTTAAAAAAAATTAAGTAGAGTTACTTTCAGGTTGATTATAATCCAGAACTTACCCAGGTGCAAGAGATCGCCACAGAACCAGCTGTTTCTGTTTCGAAAATATCAAATGCTACTGAGAACCTTACGAGGAACTGGGACACTGGTGCTTTATCATTAAAGCCCGATCCTGTAGTAATTCAGTACGTTCCTGTAAGTACATTACCTGTAAAATTTCATCCTAATACCCACAGTTTCTCTTTCGCATTTACGCAACGCAAATACAACAATAAGAAACAGAATAGACAGTACCGAACTGTATATTATTTTCTTTATTTTTCAGACATATCTTTATAGTTCTGCCCTTGTTTTGGCGGCAATATCAGTATTTTTGCGCATGGGGTTTCTGTTGAAATTGTGTCTGATGGTGGCGTCAGTGGTTGTCCATATTATAATATACAGCTACCTGGATTTCTTTCAAGACTACCACGCCCGTGATATACATGATGATGAGTAAGTAGAGTTTGAGGATTTTTCAAATTTTTATAAAATAATATTATCCTAGTAAAGCTCATGGGAATTTACGAAATAATGGTGCAGTTTAGTAATGAGCGGAGAAAAGAAAGTATTGCTATACATGTAATGACCAATATTTTGTTAATATAACCAGGGGAGAAACGCATGTTTGTTTAAAACGCGTGCTTGGGAAAGTCTTACTTTTCGTAACTAGTTCTGAAAAATAGAAACTGAGTAGGTAAGTTTTGAACGTGTCACTTGAAATTCAAAAATTAGAAAAACCAAACCAATACCTTACCAGTCATACTATTTATTATCTCGATTATATATTATAATAATAATTATTAAAGTAGAAAATATTGGGTTATACAGCAGCAAATGAAATAATTAACGTTGTTTCAAGCTTTCGGAAATATTTATTTCCATCCTCAGGGAAACTATACAATACAGAATAATTATTCATGTATATGTCTTTTCATATTATAAGTGTTATAATATAATAGCGTAAGACTTTGTCGAGGTTGTTAATGTAGATTTTATTATATAAATGGACATGAGTAAGAAACTCTTTGGTTGGGAGAGCAGGGCAATAAATTGTAAGAACAAAGGACAGTGTAATAATATTTAAAAAAATACAAGACTACATGTTAAAATTAAGTTTTAAAGTAACTAAGTAACTTTTTTAACATTACACTTGATGATCCCCCAACCAAGAGTTTCTACCGCATATCCATTTATATAATAAAATCAACATGAACAACCTCAAAAAAGTAAGTAACACTTTCATAATATGAAGAAACATGTTTTAATGAATTGTTCTGTATTGTAGTTTCCCTGCCGATGGAAATAAATATTTCGGAAAGCTTGGACCCACTTTCATTTGCTGCATAACTTAATTTATACACATTTCCCCCTTCTAATCAGCAACTATTATACCCTATCGCTATAATAATTATTTATCTTGAAAAGCTTTCGACACAGAATATAATAGCTTTACCTAGCTTAGCTATATATTCTGTGCTTTCGATTATGGAGTATTATTATAATATACATAACCACATGTCTTGTTTTAAATTTTAGGTTTCCAGCTCTTCCATTTGAGTTAAAAACAGCATTAGTCCTCGCAATGGTGGTCATATTTTTCCACATTTTAGATAGACAAATAGAATTTACCTCTAGGACGGACTACCTATGGAAAGCAAAACTAAAAGTAGAACAGGAAGAAGTGGAGACGATGAGAGGAATAAATAAAGTATTTATGCCTTATTGATTATAATTATATAAACATTAAAAAAAAATTAAAAATGTTCTCTTGCTACTTCGTTAAATATTGGAAATCACAAAATTATTTCATATAAAAATAACTCCTTATTACCTACATAATATTATTTCCTTCCACAAATAATGCTATTAAAAGCTAGTGAAACTACCTTTTATTAAGATGGATTGCTTCAGTACTACCAAATACATAATTAATTAACTTTTAATGGTGCCTATTGTTATTCACTTTACAGATTTTGTTAGAAAATATTCTGCCAGCCCACGTGGCCGAACATTTTTTACTAAACAGAGTAACCACTGATCTCTACCATGAGAGGTACGCTTGTGTTGCCGTCATGTTCGCCTCAATTCCCAATTACAAGGAATTTTACGACGAAAGTGATGTCAACAAGCAGGGGCTGGAATGTTTAAGGTTGCTAAACGAAATTATTTGTGAATTTGACAAAGTAAGAATAAGTATTTATTACAAACGTTACGTACTATAATATAATATATTTAGTGTAGAAACTAAGCTGGTCATAAAACTTATTATGCAATGCGAAATAGAATAGAATATGGAATAATTTGTTCTAAAATCTTTAGGTAATCTATTTATTTACTTTTATGTTAAATTTATTATTTCCTATATTCTAGCTTTTACTTAAGCCGAAATTTAGCTGTATAGAAAAAATTAAGACCATAGGAAGTACGTACATGTTGGCATCTGGGCTGCGGCCAGGAAAGGAAGATGACCGCGCAGTAAGTCTTATGATTAACGTATTTTTAACCGATTTTAAAAATAAGAAGATAAACAATTCGAAAGTTATTGGTCTTCTTATGCTGTTAGCGCATAACCCTACTTTGATGATGATTTTAATTGCATAATTTTGTCAACGAAAAGTGGAGTGAAAAGCGGCCTGCTCACGTGGGTAACGTTTTACCGGGTCACCTCTTTCGAAACAATGCCCAGAATCTTGTCAAAATGACACTGGTTTAAATTTATGAGACTAGTTTCAAGTTGTTTACTTGAAAGCGATCGAAAGTTGCAATTATTGTTTTGATATTCTCAATTTCCTATAATAAAATGTTTGCATTTTGTCTTAAATACACTTCATGCAATCAGGATGGATAAAAAAATGTCCGTCTTAAAAGTGCGGTTTCATTGCGTCGTTTTAAGTTCCGGCTTTTTGAAATGGACCTTAACATTAAATTCGCACTAAATGATTTTTTTTTGCATTCCTCTCTAGGACATATTCAAGGTAAACATATTTTAAATTCAAGTCATTCTGTATGATGAATTAAAATTTATCTAGTGTTTAGTGTTTATAGATACCTAATCGAATTCTTATCCTGTTGGAGCTGTTCAGACTTTAAAATGTTTTATATTAATTTGTAGTTAGTATTATTTTGGATGATAGCTAGAATAACGAACTTTAATTTCCATAACAACTTTATTATTATAATGTAGATTAGGTATACCTACTTGCACGATTAATTAATTAGTTAAGGTACTTACCTTGTACCTTATTTTAACAAGAGCCACTTTATAGACGGATAAAAATATTTCGACACAAAAGGAACATACAAAATGGTAATGCATGGTTATGTAAATTATTGTTCTATTTATTTGTACTTAAGTTCTTGGATCAAAGCAAGTAGAGTGCTAGGGTGTGTATGCGAGGGTTGTTCCATCGCACTATTTTTGTCCGTGCGAAACGACACCACGTCTAAATCTTTATTATTTTTTCTTACAGGAGGCTACAAGGAAAGCTGAACATATTATTATAGCTCTCGTGGACTTCGCGATCTGTCTGATGACCAGCTTAGATCAAATAAACAGAGATGCATTCCAAAGATTTAAATTACGAGTTGGTAAGTTCAAGTTGGAACTTCCTATTCACATAGTGGTCACAGGCTCAGGTTTGATGGCTGTGATCAAACTTCTTTACTGTCCATGTTAATTATTAATGAAATACGTATTTATTATTTCTTTGAAAATCTGTCTAAAGGGATGAAAGGGGGTATAAAACTTTCTATTTAAAAAAAATTATTTGTCGGATTTTTTGAAACTTAGTCAAAATACTAAGTAGGTTACAATACAAATACTGAAACACGTAATTCTTATTTTTTTGAAAGTCTGCCATTAAAGTATCGGAAAACTGTAATTATTTTCTTGAAACCCTACTACACCAATAATAAAAACGTATTTCTTATTTTCTGAAAAGCGGACCCTAAAGAGGGGAAAGGGGTATTTGTGAACGTTTATATTGAAAGAAATATTATTGGCACAAATTTTTTGAAACTCATACGCATAAAATACTCCAGAGCAATAAAACACTTACTTTTTTTTTTTTTAACGTCTTTCCCTAAAGGTGTCAAATGGGGTTATAAATCTTAAAAATCCAAACTCTATCCTATAAAACGCATTTCTAAACCGTGCGAAATTGGACCCCCTTCACTAGATAAAAAAATTGATTATTTTCTCAAACATTTCAGCCGCTGCATGGCTCCCGATGTTTGACCGGAGAAGCGAAAGATTAACATTATCCCAGAATTATTAAATTATTTAGTTACCCTAAAATATGCAAAAACTTCGAACATAAAGAAAAAACATTGCTCCATATTTTATTATCAATGACTTTTTTTGTATTTGTAATACTTTCCAATATACCTATATTGCGTAGCTATATATTTTGTGCTATGGGCATAATAATATTGGCTACTAAGCAATAGGTAACACTAAAATTATATTCAAAACCAATGGAATTTGGTTTTTCTTCCGTACACCCGGTTTTGAGCAGGGTTAATATACATATTATAATCCATATAAAAAATTTCGTCATTTCCATCAAAGTAGTCGAGCTAACACATATACAGACCAACTCTAATGGGAAACAGGTTTTTCGAGTTCTAAAAAATGAAAAAGTTTTCTTTTCGTGATTACAATACTTTCTTTTGCCAGGAAAATATCAGTATAGCGCCTCGTGCATTTTATTTTTTTACAGGTTTGCACCATGGACCTGTCATCGCAGGTGTAGTAGGAGCTCAAAAACCCCAATACGACATTTGGGGTAACACCGTTAATGTCGCTTCAAGAATGGACTCCTGTGGCATCATGGGAAGGATACAGGTCCCTAAGGACACTGCTGAGATTCTGGAAAAAGCTGGATATGCTTGTGAATGCCGTGGTCCGACTTTCGTTAAGGGAAAAGGCACGCTTACGACCTACTTCGTTAAGACCCAGTTTGATGACAAATAATAATCTTAGAAAGTTTGATAGGTTTTAATAATATTATCGGATTATGTATAAGAACAAATGAATAAATAAATATTTTCTTAGATATTCTTAGTTATATTTTTAGATTATTTGAACAAATTATTATTGTGATACATGTAGATTGTATAAGTAGATCGAAAATATTTACATTAAATAATGTAGTTCTATCCTGTTATAATACCTCCTTGCTGGTTTTGGTTTAATAATGACGGTAAATTGAGATTAAAAAAAAACGTCATCAACGTTGGCATATTATTTAATCTAAACCTGTTGGTGAATAAGCAGTTATTATTCTGCATACGTGGAGCTTTTTCCAAAGGTTACTTGGAGGGTGTCTTTTTTCTTACGCTCAGTTTGTTCGGGTTTGTTCAAAGTGGAAAATTTTTTAAACTTATTGGAAAATAAACCTGTTTCAAAATGGCGTTTCGACTGTATTTACATATTGAATTTCTTCGCAATTTGATTTATTGTACAAAGAATATAGCACTCTCATTGATAATTAAACCTTTAAGCAAATGACGGCTATACCAAGGATAGCAGGTGGTGACGTCGACAGATGTATTACCAAGGTGGAAAGGAATCATACTGTTGTTTTTATTCAAAGATCAGCGAACAATTTAGATATTTCAATTACGAATCACAATCGGTTGTGTTGAGACCTCCTACAAGAACTCAACAGTCTTTTTAAACGTGTTTTAACTCCATTTTCTGGAAGTACAAACCCAAACATATGGTCATCACTAGATGCTATTTACATATTATTATACACTGCTTGCAGTTGTTAATAAAAATATACAATCGAAAACAGTAAAAGAGTTTGTTTATAAAAATTTTATTATTCAATAAAGAAAAGTATCCATTTAATGAACTTAACCCAAGTGCAGCTATTTATTACCTATATAGTTTGGACATCAGACCACGTGGTTATTAGAGATAATAAAAATAACTGCATCGCCACGGATCTTTCAAAAGTAAATATTTTAAACATTTTTAATAATCTGAAATTTTAAACCGACGGTCAAAAGATACCTTTAAATTTCACATTGTGGGTAATCTGTATATTATTAAAATAAACAACGCTCCGCTGTCACAAAGGAGGACCGGGTTCTTTAATAATATTATTAGATAGGTTGTACCTGTTATCGTAAGGATCTATATAATATTATATTTAAAAATTAAGATATTATATTGTAATTATACCTGTAGGAAAAAAATTATATTAATTAATTTAAAAAAATACATGGCCTAAAAATCAAGTTAGATTAAAATAAATATGTATCATTTACACAACGTTCCAAACAATAAGCTATAGTAATGTTTGTGCTCTAATGAAATTTGTCAGGAAAATAAATATTCAAACCGATAATTTGTACGTCCTTTTTTTTCATTTTTATAGTATAAAGCCTTATCTTAAAACTTTAAATATTACATCAAAATAATTAATACAAATCGTCGGTTTGGAAGAAAACTGTCACAAGTCAAAAATTTTCATATTTTAGTTTTTTCTACGAACTAACTTTAAATTTATATATAGTTATCTTAGAAAAAGCGTCACATCTTAAATTCATCTAGTAACCGTTAGATGGCGCGATGTGACGGTTTGATTTTCTTAAAGTATGGTATATGTTTTTGTGGTAGATCGGCAGAAGATCAATTGTGCTTAAGCGGTTGTATGAATCGTTTCTCGTTTTTTGTAGACAGTGTCACAATTTGAGAAGGTACGTATTTTATGATTTTTATTTTGGGCATAACCGTTACATCTTGATATTGTACAGTATTTTTTACAAAATAGGTTCAACTAATGGTACAAGACTGTCACATTTTAACTTAGGACAGTATTCTTTATCGAGTAGGATTATTTTATGTCCATTGTTTTGTGCAATATTGTCTCATTTTGATTTGTTTTGAGGAATACCGGCACAAAAGTTAATTAAAGGTAATACCACCTGTACGGGTAAGCCAAAATATAAATATTTTAGGTCTAAGGGTGGCACTTGTTAAGTACTTTTGCAACCACAAACTAGTTTCTGTATATAATTTACCAAGTATTATTCTATCGTGTTATTAAAAAAATTAATATTCTTCTCCTGAAAATTAACGATTTTTGACTTGTGACAGTATTCTTCCAAACCGACGAAATATTTTGAGTTTGGTATTATTGTATTTGCCCATGTTAGAACGTCAAAGAAAACAATGTTACTTGTAGTACCTACCACTGACGATCTGTGTAGACTCATTTGGGTTAGACATTATTCCATACTCTGCATCTATTATTATCTATATACCATTTTGCCGAAAACCCATGTCATTATTTATACATAAGATGTTAAATTGCAATTCGTTTTAAAGAAAATGTTAATATTTTGGAAAATTTTAAATATTAGTAGGTAGGCAATCTCTAATAAATTAAACATTTTGTGATTTGTGTGTTTTTTTTTATTACCGAAATTTTAAAAAGCCAGATTTTAAAAATACTTTCAACACAAACAGGAAGATGGATGGATGGATATCCATCTGTGCTGACTTTTAAAAGTTATCTAGCAAAAATTAAATACGAAAAAAAGTTTAGGTACACTTGACGATCCCCGAACCAAAAACTTACCTACTGGTCGGCCAAAGAAAATAGTTATATTATAAGGAACTGACCAGGAATCGTATTACAAAGTCGAGGTACCGTTCCTTAAATTAAATCATATTATTCTAAAAGCAATCAGATCCCAAATATATTTTGATGATTAACATTATTTATTACAAATCAATAAAAAAACCAAAATTCCTATTTTGCACATTCCTATGTGCTGTAGGGTTTTTGCACCATAATATGCGTACAATATTTTTTAATGTCTATTGTTTTGACTGATCATTTAGCTATCGTTCTGCGCTAACTAGAACCCGATACGATTTATATAACAAAGAACACTTTGAAAAAATGTCGCAAATTTTTCTGTAGAGGCATTCATTTGAATTCGGAATATGTTATAGACAGGTCTTTTAGCTATCTGCGCAAACTAGAACCGGCTTCGATACCCCGTTATTTTTTTTACGGCGGTTTTCCCCGGTCTTTAGTGCATTTTAAAATAAATGTTTTTTTCGTTTAGTGCATTTAAAACTTTTTTTAAAAAAATATCAAAAATAAAATTTAATAAATAATTTTTTTTTTCGTTAAGTGGATTTTAAACTTTTTTTTAAAAAATATCAAAAATAAAATTTAATAAAAAATAATTTTTTTTCGTTTAGTGGATTTTAAACTTTTTTTAAAAATATCAAAAATAAAATTTAATAAAAAAGGTTTTTTTTTTGTTTAGTGGATTTTAAACTTTTTTTAAAAAATATCAAAAATAAAATTTAATAAATTTTTTTTTTCGTTTAGTGGATTTTAAACTTTTTTTAAAAATATCAAAAATAAAATTTAATAAAAAAGGTTTTTTTTTTTGTTTAGTGGATTTTAAACTTTTTTTTAAAAAATATCAAAAATAAAATTTAATAAAAAATATTTTTTTTTTCGTTTAGTGGATTTTAAACATTTTTTTTTAAAAATATCAAAAATAAAATTTAATAAAAAATAATTTTTTTTTTCGTTTAGTGGATTTTAAACTTTTTTTTAAAAATATCAAAAATAAAATTTAATAAAAAGGTTTTTTTTTCGTTTAGTGAATTTTAAACTTTTTTTAAAAAATATCAAAAATAAAATTTAATAAAAAATAATTTTTTTTTTCGTTTAGTGCATTTTAAACTTTTTTTAAAAAATATCAAAAATAAAATTTAATAAAAAATACTTTGTTTTTTCGTTTAGTGGATTTTAAACTTTTTTTTTAAAAATATCAAAAATAAAATTTAATAAAAAATAATTTTTTTTTTCGTTTAGTGGATTTTAAACTTTTTTTAAAAATATCAAAAATAAAATTTAATAAAAAATAATTTTTTTTCGTTTAGTGGATTTTAAACTTTTTTTAAAAATATCAAAAATAAAATTTAATAAAAAAGGTTTTTTTTTTGTTTAGTGGATTTTAAACTTTTTTTAAAAAATATCAAAAATAAAATTTAATAAATTTTTTTTTTCGTTTAGTGGATTTTAAACTTTTTTTAAAAATATCAAAAATAAAATTTAATAAAAAAGGTTTTTTTTTTTGTTTAGTGGATTTTAAACTTTTTTTTAAAAAATATCAAAAATAAAATTTAATAAAAAATATTTTTTTTTTCGTTTAGTGGATTTTAAACATTTTTTTTTAAAATATCAAAAATAAAATTTAATAAAAAAGGTTTTTTTTTTTCGTTTAGTGAATTTTAAACTTTTTTTAAAAATATCAAAAATAAAATTTAATAAAAAATAATTTTTTTTTTTCGTTTAGTGAATTTTAAACTTTTTTTTTTAAAATATCAAAAATAAAATTTAATAAAAAATGTTTTT
This sequence comes from Polydrusus pterygomalis, assembly GCA_963969555.1. NCBI lineage: Eukaryota > Metazoa > Arthropoda > Insecta > Coleoptera > Curculionidae > Polydrusus > Polydrusus pterygomalis. The sequence goes on along the minus strand of OZ018382.1, from coordinate 8,775 downwards.
TTTTCGTTTAGTGGATTTTAAACTTTTTTTTAAAAATATCAAAAATAAAATTTAATAAAAAAGGTTTTTTTTTTGTTTAGTGGATTTTAAACTTTTTTTTTTTAAAATATCAAAAATAGAATTTAATAAAAAATGTCTTTTTTGTTAAGTGGATTTTAAACTTTTTTTAAAAAATATCAAAAATAAAATTTAATAAAAAATAATTTTTTTTTTCGTTTAGTGGATTTTAAACTTTTTTTAAAAATATCAAAAATAAAATTTAATAAAAAAGGTTTTTTTTTTTTGTTTAGTGGATTTTAAACTTTTTTTTTTAAAAATATCAAAAATAAAATTTAATAAAAAATAATTTGTTTTTTCGTTTAGTGGATTTTAAACATTTTTTTTTAAAAATATCAAAAATAAAATTTAATAAAAAATAATTTTTTTTTTCGTTTAGTGGATTTTAAACTTTTTTTAAAAATATCAAAAATAAAATAATAAAAAAGGTTTTTTTTTCGTTTAGTGAATTTTAAACTTTTTTTAAAAAATATCAAAAATAAAATTTAATAAAAAATAATTTTTTTTTTCGTTTAGTGGATTTTAAACTTTTTTTAAAAATATCAAAAATAAAATTTAACAAAAAAGGTTTTTTTTTTCGTTTAGTAAATTTTAAACTTTTTTTAAAAATATCAAAAATAAAATTTAATAAAAAATAATTTTTTTTTTCGTTTAGTGGATTTTAAACTTTTTTTAAAAATATCAAAAATAAAATTTAATAAAAAAGGTTTTTTTTTTCGTTTAGTGGATTTTAAACTTTTTTTAAAAAATATCAAAAATAAAATTTAATAAAAAATATTTTTTTTTTCGTTTAGTGGATTTTAAACTTTTTTTAAAAATATCAAAAATAAAATTTAATAAAAAATAATTTGTTTTTTCGTTTAGTGGATTTTAAACATTTTTTTTTTAAATATCAAAAATAAAATTTAATAAAAAATAATTTTTTTTTTCGTTTAGTGGATTTTAAACTTTTTTTAAAAATATCAAAAACTAGACTGGGTACATATCGCTAATCGTCAGCCGAGAGTGCATCTAATATTAGTACTAAAAAGATTTACAAAAATTTACAATAAAAAAATACTTTTCTTTTCTTTTTTTCTATTTACTATTGCTTTTTTTGCCTCACCTTCCTGCGGAACGTGAAGGAAAAACATATCGCCAAATTGTCATTATAACAACTGACTAAAACTACACAATGGTGCAAAATTTCCGTTTTCTCGTATAGGTAGGTAGTTTTCTCAGACGGCGCCGTATAGGTGCTCCTTAAACTCGCACACCTTTGTGCAATGTGGGATATACTTTCCATATTTGCTCTATAAAAATATATAAGTATTCAATCGATTAAAACATAAGCAAAAAATTATTCTTACATGGAAGCTATCAATTATCAGTTAATAAATTTGTAGAAATATTATTGTGCAGAGCCCTTCGGGCACGGCACTGTTCTAGTTCGTTCGTTTAATTATACGAGAGCTGTCACTTTGACAGGTAAGTTTCATTTTTTTTAGCTTTTTCGTAGCGAGGGTTATAGCTGTAAGAATTCGAAATTAAAAAATTTTCAGGTACCTAAATAAGAATGTTTTATACGATAGCTGTCAAATTTTGACAGGTAGGAGTCAGTTTTTTTTTTATCCTTTTCGTAGCGAGGGTTATCGCTGTAAAAATCCTAAAGTGAAAAATTTTTCAGATCATAAATAACAAAGTTCTATACGACAGCTGTCATTTTGACAGGCAAATGTCAATTTTTTTTAAGCTTTTCTTGTATCTAGGATTAAAGCTGTAAGAATCCAAAATTAAAAAAAAAATTCAGTAGTTAAATAACAAAGTTCTATACGACAGCTGTCAAATTTTGACAGGTAAGTTAAAATTTTTTTTTTAGCTTTTTCGTAGCGGCGGTTATAGCTGTAAGAATCCCAAATTTTAAAAAAATTCAGTACCTAGATAACAAAGTTTTATACGATACCTGTCAGATTTTGACAGGTAAGTGTCAATTTATTTTAACTTTTTTCGTAGCGAGCGTTAAAGCTGTAATAAAACTAAATTTAAAAAATTTTCAGTACCAAAATAACAAAGTTCTATACGACAGCTGTCAAATTATATATACTTAAATAATAATTCTTATTTTTTATAATTTGCTACCATTTCTATGCTGTTTAGGTATAGAACAATATATTTGAAAAAAGTAGTATTTGAGATGACCTAAACGAATATCCAAACCAAAATTATATCGGACGCACCCAATTCGATTTATTAACGATTCAATATGACCCTACATTGATTTTAAAAAAATCAAAAAAATTACTTCCCAACTTTCGATCGCGTTCGCAAACAACAGTGTTTTGTAGCCCAACGTCGTCTACATGTCGAAAAAGTTTAAATCGATTAAAATGATTTTTGCCACCTGTATCGCCCTACAACGAAAAAAAACATATTTTTTAACTTTGACTTTAATAACTTTTTTCCGGTACACCCTGTATATTTGAAATTGTTCCCAGAACGTGCCCCGACTATTCCTCTCTACGTCCAGAAAGTTTGAATCGTTTTGCTCTAACCGTTTCCGAAAAAAAAATTCGCGAATATCGAAATGTCGAATAACCTTCTACCACGTGGCGACGGATTATCAATGTCGAAACGCCATCTTTAAAATCGAGATTACAACCATTTCTGAAACATTTTGGGCAAATATTTTGGTCAGTAAAATTAGAAGAAGGTTCAAGGTAGATATTCCACCCGATTTAAAATCTGGAAATGTTCTTATTATTCTAGCAAGTCACGCTGAAAACACCCATTTTCCGCCATTTTTGACAGCCGGATTTTTAGAATTAATAATTAATTTAGATACATCAATATCAAGGCACTCTTAGTCAAAAGTGAATGGTGTTAGAATTTGTAAAGATTGCCTGTTTCCGCACCCAAAAAAGCGACTTTTCTCAATTTTGCGAATATATTTTAATGATTTTGAATATGTAGAGGTGTTGCGAAGTATTCAGCGCATTTTTTGAGAAAAAAATAAAATGGTTTTGTTAAAAATTGAATAAGCTACAGTCGATATAGTAAAAAAAAAGGTGCCGTTTTTTCCGTATTAAAGATAAAGAAACGAAAAAATATCTCTTAAATACAATTTGACGAGCTCTATCCGCTAAAGTTTACAACGTTTCGATCAAAAGTCGTTTTCAATACGAAAAAAAATAAAAACCGTGAAAAAATCAGGCCTAACTTTATGATTTCCACTTTCTTACAATTTTCGGCAATTTCCATTCCAGTTAGGTATAGAACGATATATTGGAAAAAGGTAGATTTTGAGATGGCCTAACCGATTATTCAAACCGAATGTCGATTGGATGCACCCAATTCAACTTATTAGCGATCCAAGAGGTACCATTTTGGACCAAATTTTGACTTTTAAAAAATAAAAAAATTATTTCCAAACTTTCGATCGCGCTCACAAACAATAGGGTTCTGTAGCCCACGGTCGCCTACGCGTTGAAAAAGTTTAAATCGAAAAAACTAATTTTTGTGGCCTGTATCGAATTTCAACGAGATCCCGATATTTCTCGACTTTGACGTTTAATAACTTTTTTCCGGCACACCCTGTATATTCCAAATTTTTACACAACGTACCCCCACTATTCCTCTATAAACCCAAAAAGTTTCAATCGTCCCACTCTAACCGTTTCCGAGAAAAAAAATCGCAAATGTGAAAATGTCGAAACTGACGGCGGCGACGCCAACATACATACATATTTCAAATGTAGAGGACGATATAGTGCAAAATTTTCTAGAGTCGATCGGGGTTGCCATGATTCCGCGTGAAGGGGACGAATAACATATCGCAGAAAGCGATATGTTAATAAAATTTAATAAAAAAGGTTTTTTTTTTCGTTTAGTGAATTTTAAACTTTTTTTTTTAAAATATCAAAAATAAAATTTAATAAAAAATAATTTTTTTTTTCGTTTAGTGGATTTTAAACTTTTTTTTTTAAAATATCAAAAATAAAATTTAATAAAAAATGTTTTTTTTTTCGTTTAGTGGATTTTAAACTTTTTTTTAAAAATATCAAAAATAAAATTTTATAAAAAATAATTTGTTTTTTCGTTTAGTGGATTTTAAACTTTTTTTAAAAATATCAAAAATAAAATTTAATAAAAAATGTTTTTTTTTTCGTTTAGTGGATTTTAAACTTTTTTTTTTTAAATATCAAAAAAAAAATAAAATTTAATAAAAAATAATTTTTTTTTTCGTTTAGTGGATTTTAAACTTTTTTTAAAAATATCAAAAATAAAATTTAATAAAAAATATGTTTTTTTCGTTCTTTTCATACTCGAATTATTTCCCGACAGTCTTTAGTGCATTTTAAAATAAATGTTTTTTTCGTTAGTGCATTTTAAACTTTTTTTAAAAAAATATCAAAAATAAAATTTAATAAAAAATGTTTTTTTTTTTCGTTTAGTGGATTTTAAACTTTTTTTTAAAAAAATATCAAAAATAAAATTTAATAAAAAATAATTTGTTTTTTCGTTTAGTGGATTTTAAACTTTTTTTTAAAAATATCAAAAATGAAATTTAATAAAAACTAATTTTTTTTTTGTTTAGTGGATTTTAAACTTTTTTTTTTTAAAATATCAAAAATAAAATTTAATAAAAAATGTTTTTTTTTTGTTTAGTGGATTTTAAACTTTTTTTAAAAAATATCAAAAATAAAATTTAATAAAAAATAATTTTTTTTTTTCGTTTAGCGGATTTTTTTTTTTAATATCAAAAATAAAATTTAATAAAAAATATTTTTTTTTTCGTTTAGTGGATTTTAAACTTTTTTTTTTAAAATATCAAAAATAAAATTTAATAAAAAATAATTTGTTTTTTCGTTTAGTGGATTTTAAACTTTTTTTTTAAAAATATCAAAAAAAAAATAAAATTTAATAAAAAATAATTTTTTTTTTCGTTTAGTGGATTTTAAACTTTTTTTAAAAATATCAAAAATAAAATTTAATAAAAAATATGTTTTTTTCGTTCTTTTCATACTCGAATTATTTCCCGACAGTCTTTAGTGCATTTTAAAATAAATGTTTTTTTCGTTAGTGCATTTTAAACTTTTTTTAAAAAAATATCAAAAATAAAATTTAATAAAAAATGTTTTTTTTTTCGTTTAGTGGATTTTAAACTTTTTTTTAAAAAAATATCAAAAATAAAATTTAATAAAAAATAATTTGTTTTTTCGTTTAGTGGATTTTAAACTTTTTTTTAAAAATATCAAAAATGAAATTTAATAAAAACTAATTTTTTTTTTGTTTAGTGGATTTTAAACTTTTTTTTTTAAAAATATCAAAAATAAAATTTAATAAAAAATGTTTTTTTTTTGTTTAGTGGATTTTAAACTTTTTTTAAAAAATATCAAAAATAAAATTGAATAAAAAATAATTTTTTTTTTTCGTTTAGCGGATTTTTTTTTTTTTTTAAATATCAAAAATAAAATTTAATAAAAAATATTTTTTTTTTCGTTTAGTAGATTTTAAACTTTTTCAAAAAAAATATCAAAAATAAAATTTAATAAAATATAAATGTTTTTTCCGTTCTTTTCATACTCGAATTATTTTTCGACGGTCTTTAGTGCATTTTAAAATAAATTTTTTCGTTCTTTTCATACTCGAATTATTTCCCGACGGTCTTTAGTCCATTTTTAAATAAATGTTTTTTTCGTTTAGTGCATTTTAAAGTTTTTTTTAAAAAAATATCAAAAATAAAATATAATAAAAAATAAATGTTTTTTTTCGTTTAGTGCATTTTAAACTTTTTAAAAAAAAATTTTTCTTTCATACTCGAATTATTTTTCGACGGTCTTTAGTGCATTCTAAAATAAATGTTTTTTTCGCTTAGTGCATTTTAAACTTTTTTAAAAAAAATATCAAAAATAAAATAATATAATAAAAAATAAATGCTTTTTTTCGTTCTTTTCATACTCGAATTATTTCCCAACGGTCTTTAGTGCATTTTAAAAATATTTTTTTTTTCGTTTAGTGCATTTTAAACTTTCTTTTTTCAAATATCAAAAAAAAATATAATAAAAAATAAATGATTTTTTCGTTTAGTGCATTTTAAACTTTTTTTAAAAAACATCAAAAATAAAATTTAATAAAAAATAATTTTTTTTTTCGTTTAGTGGATTTTAAACTTTTTTTTTTAAATATCGAAAACAAAATTTAATAAAAAATAAATGTTTTTTTCGTTCTTTTCATACCCGAATTATTTTTCGACGGTCCTTAGGGCATTCTAAAATAAATGTTTTTTTCGCTTAGTGCATTTTAACCTTTTTTTTAAAAAATATCAAAAATAAAATTTAATAAAAAATAATTGTTTTTTTCGTTTAGTGGATTTTAAACTTTTTTTTAAAAAAATATCAAAAATAAAATTTAATAAAAAATAATTGTTTTTTTCGTTCTTTTCATACTCGAATTATTTTTCGACGTTCTTTGGTGCATTTTAAAATAAATGTTTTTTTCGTTTAGTGCATTTTAAACTTTTTTTAAAAAAATATCAAAAATAAAATAGAATAAAAAAAAAAATTTTTTTTGTTCTTTTCATACTCGAATTATTTCCCGACGATCTTTAGGGCATTTTAAACTTCTTTAGGCGCGTTTAGCACTTTTTGTGGGCACTGAATTAAAGTGAGCCGTCACGCGTCACCGTCTCACGCGTCGCCGTCAGGCGTCAGACTCGGGTGTGCTACGCTCGAATTCAACTGCTATATTCAATCCGAACTGACCCTGACCCGAATGAACGTTATATGAAAGAGCATGCCGCAAGCAGTGTGCGTTGTATAGACACTCGTCTGCGTCTCAGGTATGTTCTGGCATTTTTTAAATTATATATATTTACGTAGGGTGAAGTAAGGTTTACCGTAATTGCATATTCCGTGTACCTAAATTTACTGTCAACTGTTTTGGAAAATGTTTTGAACGAGAATTTTGAAAAAATATAGGTAACAAAAAATGAAAAATGTCGCAAATTTTTCTGTAGAGGCATATTGGAGTTGACATGAAAACCGAGTTGACACAGAACCGAGTTGACACAGAACCCGAGTTGACACAGAACCCGAGTTGACATGAAAACCGAGTTGACACAGAACCGAGTTGACACAGAACCGAGTTGACATGGAAACCGAGTTGACACAGAACCCGAGTTGACACAGAATCAAGTTGACATGAAAACCGAGTTAACACAGAACCCGAGTTGACACAGAACCGAGTTGACACGGAACCCGAGTTGACATGGAAACCGAGTTGACACGGAACCCGAGTTGACAAGGAAACCGAGTTGACACGGAACCCGAGTTGACATGGAAACCGAGTTGACACGGAACCCGAGTTGACAAGGAAACCGAGTTGACACGGAACCCGAGTTGACATGGAAACCGAGTTGACATGGAAACCGAATTGACATGGGAACCGGGTTTGTTCGGGTTTGTTCGGGTTTGTTCGGGTTTGTTCGGGTTTGTTCGGGTTTGTTCGGGTTTGTTCGGGTTTGTTCGGGTTTGTTCGGGTTTGTTCGGGTTTGTTCGGGTTTGTTCGGGTTTGTTCGGGTTTGTTCGGGTTTGTTCGGGTTTGTTCGGGTTTGTTCGGGTTTGTTCGGGTTTGTTCGGGTTTGTTCGGGTTTGTTCGGGTTTGTTCGGGTTTGTTCGGGTTTGTTCGGGTTTGTTCGGGTTTGTTCGGGTTTGTTCGGGTTTGTTCGGGTTTGTTCGGGTTTGTTCGGGTTTGTTCGGGTTTGTTCGGGTTTGTTCGGGTTTGTTCGGGTTTGTTCGGGTTTGTTCGGGTTTGTTCGGGTTTGTTCGGGTTTGTTCGGGTTTGTTCGGGTTTGTTCGGGTTTGTTCGGGTTTGTTCGGGTTTGTTCGGGTTTGTTCGGGTTTGTTCGGGTTTGTTCGGGTTTGTTCGGGTTTGTTCGGGTTTGTTCGGGTTTGTTCGGGTTTGTTCGGGTTTGTTCGGGTTTGTTCGGGTTTGTTCGGGTTTGTTCGGGTTTGTTCGGGTTTGTTCGGGTTTGTTCGGGTTTGTTCGGGTTTGTTCGGGTTTGTTCGGGTTTGTTCGGGTTTGTTCGGGTTTGTTCGGGTTTGTTCGGGTTTGTTCGGGTTTGTTCGGGTTTGTTCGGGTTTGTTCGGGTTTGTTCGGGTTTGTTCGGGTTTGTTCGGGTTTGTTCGGGTTTGTTCGGGTTTGTTCGGGTTTGTTCGGGTTTGTTCGGGTTTGTTCGGGTTTGTTCGGGTTTGTTCGGGTTTGTTCGGGTTTGTTCGGGTTTGTTCGGGTTTGTTCGGGTTTGTTCGGGTTTGTTCGGGTTTGTTCGGGTTTGTTCGGGTTTGTTCGGGTTTGTTCGGGTTTGTTCGGGTTTGTTCGGGTTTGTTCGGGTTTGTTCGGGTTTGTTCGGGTTTGTTCGGGTTTGTTCGGGTTTGTTCGGGTTTGTTCGGGTTTGTTCGGGTTTGTTCGGGTTTGTTCGGGTTTGTTCGGGTTTGTTCGGGTTTGTTCGGGTTTGTTCGGGTTTGTTCGGGTTTGTTCGGGTTTGTTCGGGTTTGTTCGGGTTTGTTCGGGTTTGTTCGGGTTTGTTCGGGTTTGTTCGGGTTTGTTCGGGTTTGTTCGGGTTTGTTCGGGTTTGTTCGGGTTTGTTCGGGTTTGTTCGGGTTTGTTCGGGTTTGTTCGGGTTTGTTCGGGTTTGTTCGGGTTTGTTCGGGTTTGTTCGGGTTTGTTCGGGTTTGTTCGGGT